>CM046879.1:221918039-224775561 GCA_025667525.1 Glebionis coronaria
CATCTAAATTAGCGTGTCGTCACAATAATCACGCTTGTGTAAATCTTCTCATAAATAAATTCGCTTACCAATCAATGTAGCACGACGGGGATCAACCGTCAAGGCGCGAACTAGGGTGATCGTCCCCAAATAGTACTATTATATGCATAAGCGTCTACCAATTTCCGGTAGTTCACAATTCATGCTAATGGGACTTTTAGTGACATAACATATCTTTAATAATCCATTTTATCTCATACATCGGGTCATATAATCATTCATCGGGTCATACAATCATTCGGGTCCAAATCAATAAACAAACAATCGGGACAAATGGTGTCCTATTTTATCAAAACTAACATGTTATCTCCCTCGCGGGTTTATAAAACATTTCATAAAACATTTAAAAGAGTGCGAGGCTATGAACTCACGTTGATGTGGGAAAGCGGGTTATCGGCAATTCGGATGTACGGTATGTGCTTCAATCACGGAAACCTAGACAAATAATACTCGTCTTAGACTCTTGTCCAATGACTTTATAAAAATAACAAATATACATATGATGATTTTGTACATATGATTATGATCAAGTGGGTTTATATATTCTTATTTACTCATTTTAGTGTTTATGTATTGGTAACTTTTTACTAGTTTACTAGTTTTACCTATTTACATGTTTTAGGTCCAATAAACCTATTATAAGTTCATTAACTTGTATTAATTCATTTTATACTCGTATTATCAATATTTATACTTTACATGTTGGGCCCAACTGGGTTAAGCCCAATAAGTAATTTTTATAAGTGTTTAACTTATTTAGTTAAATTATTAGTCCAAATATGTTAACTTAGCTCGTTAATGTCCGTATGTCATATAGTTCGGGTTTTATCGGTTTTTACTTGTATTAGGTACTTATACATCAGTATATGACTTTTAAAAACTTTACATTAGACGGGTTTGATCGTCTAAGTTTTAATTGGCGAAAAACGTTAATTTTACGATAATAGCCGAAAAAGTCGTAAAAATCATGTTTATAGTTTTTATAACTTATAAATCTTATTCAACTACCATTTTTATAAAGTGTCCATTTATTTAACCTTATACATATTTTTATAAATGAAATTTATAAGTTAGTGGGTTTTAATTCATATTTTATACTATATTAGTTTGAGTGCTTATATAATACTATTAAACATTAATTCTTCAAAATATGATTTTTAGTTTCATCTTCACCATTTTTATCATATCTTGAGTTCTATAATGAGATAGAAGCTCATTTTTGGATGGAATAAACTAAATATTATTTGCTACAAATAAGTTAGTTATAGCTACTTCTCATTCCATGTCTAACTATCCTTACCAGTCCCTACAAAACAGTCTATTCAGTTTGGTATACTAATCTTGTTTTGATCATATCTCACTCATTTTGATGATTCCATTGCATGGCCAACTCTCACATGTGTATGACATCTAACACTTACTGTAAATGGATTCCACCATGCAATTTTATCAGTTCATAACTTGGTTACTTACTGTTTTTATACAGCCAACAATTTAAGCAAGATTTTAGCCTTGTTTCTTATGGTTTTTCATCTTTTTAATCATATTTATCAACACCAAATCCTCACATAATATTTCTATCATCATTCATCATCATATACATATACATAAATAAAGAAAATAAAATATTACATAATCAAAATAACAAGAGGATGGGAAGAACAATCTCTATACCACAAAAGTGATGAAAAGATGGGGTTGATGATGAACAAGACTTGGTTTTGGGTAACCAATCTTATGAGATATCAACATCACTTCTAGGATCACCAAGTATTTGTAGATTCCTCCAAAAATAAGCCCTTGTTATTCATGAAAACTCCTTGAGAAATCAGCCACAAACTCCCTTGAAAACTCCTTTTTACATCTTAAGATCACCTCCAATCTTCATATCTTCAATGAGTTTTCATCATATCTAAATTATAAATATGATTTATGATTGAATCAAGATCAAATAGGGGTTGTTTTGGGTGAAGAGTGGACGAAATATTGATAGAGAGGGAGGAGAGTATGAGTGGTTTGCATGGGATGGAATGAGTGAATGGTTTGGAAGAAATGGTTTTGATGTTGGTAGCTTACTTTGTAAGCTTCAAGTTAACAAGTGTTAACTTGTTAGTTGAAATTTTGACACATCATGGAGTGTGTTGGAGCTTATTTAGCCATCCATATAGTGGGGTGATCAAGTGTAAAACTTGTCTCATCCCACTAATTTACGGGTATTCCTCGATTCTAGTTTCCTCGATTTACGTGCCCTCGGGTCGTTTTACGAAAAACGTTTTTATAAATTATGAATCAACGGCACAAAACGGATCTAATAAAAATTGTCTCTTCAAAAACGGAGTTCAAAAACGTAAATACGTAATCCTAAGGTTTCCGGTTTAATCGTAAAGGACGTTAAATTATAATCGTAAGTCCTAATCTCTTCTCGTAAATTTGTGAGTTTATGAACCAACACAAATTTAAAATCTCAAAATAATATTCACGGATAAATTTATTTCCTGAAGTGTCGGACTTGTCACCAAAACGGTGTATGTAAACGTGAGCACGTAACGTAGAATCCTCCGGTTTAGACGTAGTCGATGCTACTTCAAGACGTGAATCCAAATTTCTTCCCAAAAATAAGCGAGTTCATAATATAATATTAAAATAATGTTTTTAAATAATACTCGAGAATAAAATATCAACCATAAATTGACGGATTGTCACAGTAAATCTCAGATAGTAATCATTGAGATTTTCCCCTGGGACATATGCAAACTTATCAAAAGTATCATAAAGCTTACACTCTCGTTCTTGTTTAGTTACGGAAGTGCCTTGCATTAGAACACGAATTCTATCCCATAACTCTTTGGCAACTTTATGTTTACTGACGAGTTTCTAGACATCTGGAGGAAGGGCTTGGAGAATGATATTTGTAGCTTGTTTATCTGACTTGTCTTGTATCTTAGCATCTCCAATTAGTTCACCCGTTGTGCGAGGACGAGTAACAGCACCTTCCGTCACAGTACCATATACCAATGGTCCATTGAGCACCGATGCCCAAATTAGATATCCATTTTCTTTGTTCAACATATAAAGTTCCATTCGAGAAGCCCAATCCTCATACATAGTTTCACCAACATTGGTGGACGATTATCCGTATCCGAGAGGATTGACTTATCCGTGAGAGATGTGTACTCCATTTCTATAAGTTAAGATTTACAAAGTTGATCGGTCAATGAAAGAAAGTAAATGTATTTGTTGTTGTGTGTTAAAGCCGAGAAATAATGTTTAAATCCCCTAAGTTATGTATTTGTTGTTATGTGTTGAAGCCGAGAAATAATGTTTAAAACACATTTTTGAAAAGTTTTGTAATACGAGGAATTTCCAAGTATAAAATTGTTTTGTTATTCCAGTCTTTTCCAAATGATTACTAGTTAAAAGTGCGACTCAGTCGTTCTTGGTGGAAAATAAAAGGATTTGATTATCTATTTTAAACTAAAGGCAAATATGAAAATGTCGTTGAGTAAAAATAAAAGCTTTGAAAATTAAACTAAAAATTACGATTTAAAAGTAAATGATTAAAAACTTTAAAACTTAAAAGTGAATTCAAAACTTTAAACTTTGTAAAAATAAAAACTTCAACCCGTCGGAATACCTAAGATCGGAATCCCATCGGAATGTGTCAAAAGAAATTATGTCCGAATAAAAGAAATTATGTCGGAATAATGGTAACCAATCCTATCGGAATGTAATGCATAAGCTGTCACAATGTCTAAACTGTCGCGATGTTTAAGCCGTCGCAATACTGATCGCAAAGTTCTATCTAAATGTGAAGTCTGTCGGAATATGGCTGTTGAAATTTTGGCAGCGTTACGTCTCAATAAGCCTTATACCCGATCGCAAAGTACGATGCCAGGAGCAATCGCAACCAACGATCAAAATAAGTGATCGGAATACTCTATCTGAATAATCGATCGCAAAGTAAAACCCTAAGGGTTATTGCGATCGCAATGAAACCGTCGGAATGTTCAGTCGTAATATGAAACCCCTAAGCTTTACAATGGAGCACAAAGTATTCGGATGGATTAGAATACGCTAGTAAACCAATAAGCACTTCCAATAAGCACTTATAAAAAACTTACCAAAATCAATATTAAGGAAAACCAAAAATAAGCTACGAATGAAAACTTATCAAAACACCAAATAAGAAAACTTTATAAGATGAACTTTAAAAAGACGAAACTTTTTATAAAACTTTAAACGTTAATAAGCTAAATACAAAGTAAGCCAATAAGCATGGTAAGCTCAAAGCTTAATCCGTATAAAACTTAGATAGAAACCAAAAGATAAACTTTTTTATCAATCAAACATCAAGATTAAATAAAATCAAAGATGATTTCGGATCAAATATAAGTAAAAATCAAGAAAGGTAGAAAGAGATTGAAGATGAAAAACTTAACTTGAACTTGTAGATTAATGATTCCAAAATACAAGAGTGAATTAAAGCTTAAACATGAAAGAAAGAAAAGATGAAATTCTAGTGAGAAAAAGTTAAACACTTTCTCTCTCTAAAATGAAAACTACAAAAGGAAAAATGAACTAGCTAACTTAACTAACACTCTCCTAATGTGTCATTAGGAGGTTATATATAGGAGGTGGGGAGTGCATGTGTTGCTTCCTTCTTTCTTTCTTCTTGTCTCGACTCGATTTAAATTCTTTGTCTTTCTTGACGTCGTCTCGGGATTTGTCGATATAATTTGAACTCGTCTTATAATTTTCTTCTATAATTAGACTTGAGTTCTTCGACTTCATTAAACTTCCGTCTTTAGATTTTTTCTTCGATAAATCTTCAGAATAGGCCTTGGACTTCCGTTCTTTTTACCCTCTTGATCTTTTGACTTCGTCTTTTCTCGTTTGCTTCGATAAATGCCCGTGATAGCCCGTGTTTTCTTCCTTTTTCATATTTTTATCCTGAAACACAATAAAAACACAAACCACGCATAATTCCGACTTTTACGACATAAAGTACACGTTTTGGTCTTGTTATTATTGGAAATAAGTGGTAAAAGGATAAGTGTTTTCACGCTTATTAAATCCCCTACACTTGACCATTGCAATGCCCTCATGCAATGCATTACTTTTAAAGCACAGTTTACATTTCTCATCATAAATAACCCACCTTGGCCTTTATTAAATACTAAACTTTAAGGAAACTAAAAAGATAGAAATATGTACAAACAAGTAAAGAAATCAAAGACTTACATTAGGGTTTTGGCCGTCATGAATGTTCATCATCCTCAAATTTCACGTTCCCCGAAACAAGCTTAAAAACGAGATCATTGTTATTATAAGTGAGCAAACTAACACGAACTCATGTGTCCCAATTATTCACTTAGACTCCCTTATTCCTAGGTGTATCTCTTATATTTTAATTTTGTCTTGAATGATCACGAGGATGCATTGTTGACTTATTTCAATAGTTATTAAGCTGAAAACAAAGTAGGACGATTTAATCAATAGTTAGCTAAAGGACATAATCTTTTAAAACTACTTCTCGGGACCTCATAAAGTTCATATATTGGCATAACTCGCTTCGCGATTTGAGACATTTCTCGGACCGATATTTGGTAGAGACTTCATACTTCAAATCTTGAGAGACGTTCTTGAAATTATGGTCTTCTCTTCATAATAGGAATTTCTTCACTTGAAGTTTTTTAGAGATTCTTCATATTTGGACCATGACTTCTTTATTTTTATCCAATCTTTATTTTGGACTTTGATATACAACGATCCGTCGTGTGTCTCGATCCTTCATATTGATTTTTGATAAATGATTCTTCACATCACTTGGGATCTTTAGCAAAAAAATGTAGTCCTCATGTCTTGTTAGGACCTTTGACTCGCCAATCTTCGCATCCTGCTTCAATAAGTTATGCCTTGGCAATGAACTCTAATTAATACCGAGCAACTTTTAAACGATCTTGGGCTAGAAGCTAAGTAACTTTTCAAATCGTACAACCTTATTTATTGCAAATATATTTATTAACAAGCGATGGGATAAAAAGCTTATAATCAACTCACATAAATTCATGAAAGAATACCAAACTTATAATTGACTCTATCATCTCTCGTTCTCCACAATTTAAAATCTCAAGGAATAAGACTCGTGGATGCTTAGCCAATTAAATCAAAGTTTTGGGTTTTCAAGTCATCTATATGATCTTGCAATTTCTTAGACTCTTTCAAGTTTAGAATTCGCATTTTAAAGTTCCCTTGATAAACGACTCTCTAGGATCAATTATAGGAACTTGCGAAAAGTTCTTGTTCTTAACTCGTAAGAGTTAAGACTTTCGCGTTTTAAAGTTCCCTATATAAAAAAGCCTAGCAAAACTTGACTTAAACACGTTAAGGATACTAGCTAGAGTAAACTTAGATAAGTAATCTCGGGTTGAGTCAAAAGATTAATGACGTTGAAAAATTTAAAACCACTTTATTAAAAATTTATTATAACACAGAAAGTAAATAACGATAACAAAGGAAAATACTACTAGACTATTAGGCCAAAATAGATTAAAAAATTTGAAAAATGTCGAAGAATTAAATTTTCCGGTTAAAATGAGGACAAATACAAGGAAAAGCCCACTTAACTTCGATAGAAGTCCCCCCTACACTTGATATAAACATTGTCCTCAATGTTTAAGCATGTGGGAGTAAACTCCCCTACACTTAGGACATTGTGCACTTTGCTTAAATCTTTCTAAGGAAAGGACGACTATAATGATTTCAATGTGAACATATAAGATATGAAATATCGAATCACAACAGTTAAGGATAGAACCGGGAAGACGGGTACACGGGATCACGGTCGTCAAATGTCATCAAAAGTGGATCTTTGAAGATTTAATCCCTGCACATCAGAAGAAACAAGACAACAAACACATACGGGATCCCCCCTACACTTATTATGAAAACGGTAAAGGATAGATCAACGGGTTGCCTCTCGAAAAACGCTTGTTTCTGTTATCCGAATCACGAGCCTGACTCGACCCAGAACTAATTCAAGGGAAACGTGGTGAGGGATGGAATCATCTCATGGGAGATGTCCTCACCAAAGTACAGCTTCACACACTGGCCATTCACTTTAAAATTAGGCCCATTTGGTTGAGAAAGCTCAATGGTGCCATAACGGAAGACTTTGGCGACGGTGAATGGACCAGACCAACGGCTCTTCAGCTTGCCCGAGAAGATCTTCAACCGAGAGTTAAAGAGTAAGACTTGATCACCGATGTGGAACTCTCGGTTCTTAATCCTTGCATCATGAATGATCTTGGTCTTCTCCTTGTAGATCAATGAATTCTCATAAGCTTCATTCCTCAGTTCATTTAGCTCGTTGAGTTGAATCTTCCGAAGATCACCGGCTTTGTTGATGTCAAAATTGGCCCACTTCAAGGCCCAATACGCCTTATGCTCTAATTCAATAGGGAGGTAGCATGCCTTCCCGTACACAAGACGAAATGGTGTGCAACCAATAGATGTCTTATATGCGGTACAGAAAGCCCACAAAGCATCATCTAACTTATCAGCCGAACGATGCTCTCCCAAAGTTCGCTCTAATATTCTCTTTAATCCACGGTTAGATATCTCGGCTTGACCATTTGTTTGAGGATGATAAGCGGTGGAAAGACTGTGATTGACACCGTACTTAGCCATGACTCGAGCAAATTGATCATTGCAAAAATGTGTCCCGCAGTCACTGATGATAGCACGAGGAACATCAAATCGAGCAAAAAGTTGCTTCAAAAAGTTCACAACCACCCTCACATCGTTCGTAGGGAGAGCCTTCGCTTCAAACCATTTGGATACGTAGTCAATGGCTACGAGGATGTACTTGTTCCATTTAGATGATGTAAATGGCCCCATAAAGTCGATGCCCCATACGTCAAAGATTTCACAATCTTGGATGAAATTTTGAGGCATCTCATCTTTATGTGTGATCTTGCCTTGGCGTTGGCAAGCATCACATTTTTTAACCATTTTCTGAGCAACACGATAAATGGTAGGCGAATAGAATCCCGAGTCAAACACTTTCTTCGCGGTGTAGTTGGGACCAAAATGACCACCGGTGGGTCCTTTATGGCAAGCTTTGAGAATGTCTAAAGCTGTGGGTCCATCAACACACCGACGAATAATCAAATCAGCACATTGTTTGAAGAGATAAGGGTCATCCTAAAAGTAAGTCTTAACATCTTTAAAGAACTTCTTCTTTTGTTGGGATGTTAACCCTTCGATGAGAATACCACACGCTAAGTATTTTGCAATGTCCGCAAACCACGGGGTGTCATCAAGATTGGAATTGATAGACATTAAGGCCTCAAGGGGAAAAGAGTCGTTGATCTCTTGATTCGGATTATCCCCTTGATAAGGATCCTCAAGTCTACTTAGATGATCCGCAGCTAGGTTTTCGGCTCCTTTCTTGTCATGAATTTCGATTTTAAATTCTTGAAGGAGAAAAACCCAATGAAGAAGTCTTGGCTTAGAATCTTGCTTAGTCAACAAGTACTTCAATGCGGAATGATCGGTATACACGATTGTGGTGGAAAGAACAAGATAGGGGCGGAAGTTCTCAAAAGCATACACTACAGCTAAAAGCTCTTTTTTGGTAGTGGTATAATGCAATTGAGCCCCCATCATTGTCTTGCTAGCATAATGGATTGGTTGGAAGTGTTTGTTCACTCTTTGGCCCAAAACCGCTCCAATAGCAAAGTAGCTAGCATCACACATCAATTCAAAAGGTAACTCCCAATTAGAGGTAACCAAGACCGGTGCCTTAGTTATTTTATCCTTAAGAAGATTGAAAGATTTGAGACACTCTTTAGAAAAGATAAAAGGAGTATCTTTTTCCAAGAGGTGGGTCATCGGGCGAGCAATCTTAGAAAAATCTTGAATGAATCGACGATAGAAGCCCGCATGACCAACGAAACTTCTCACACCCTTCACGGTTGAAGGTGGAGGTAATTTGGCTATGACATCAACTTTAGCACGGTCCACTTCAAGACCGGATTTTGAGATTTTATGTCCAAGCACAATGCCTTCTTTTACCATGAAATGGCATTTTTCCCAATTTAGAACAAGGCGAGTGTCTTCACGCCGCTTAAGCATGCGTTCCAAATTGGCAAGGCAAGAAGAGAAGGAGTCACCATAGACCGAGAAATCGGCCATAAAGACTTCCATAGTTTCTTCAACCATCTCATGGAAGATAGCCATCATACACCTTTGGAAAGTCCCAGGAGCATTGCATTAGCCGAAAGGAATTCTTTTTTAAGCAAATGTTCCATAAGGACAAGTGAATGTGGTTTTCTCTTGGTCTTTAGGATCGATGGGAATTTGAAAATACCCGGAGAAACCGTCTAAGAAGCAATAATAATCATTACCCGCTAAACGCTCGAGCATTTGGTCCATAAAAGGAAGGGGAAAATGATCCTTTCTCGTAGCATCATTCAGTTTACGATAGTCTATACAAACTCTCCACCCTGTAACGAGACGAGTAGGAATCAACTCGGTGTTTTCATTGGGTACAACGGTGATTCCGCCTTTCTTAGGCACACAATGGACCAGACTAGCCCATGGTGAATCCGAGATAGGGTAGATCATTCCTACATCAAGAAGTTTGATAACCTCTTTTTTGATAACGCCATGGATCTTGGGATTTACCCTTCTTTGGATTTGAATAGTGGGTTTAAAGTCGTCCTCCATGAGAATTTTATGTGTGCAAATGTGAGGATCAATTCCACGAATATCTGAGATTTTCCAAGCAATCGCTTTCTTATAATTCTTCAGCACGTCGATAAGGCGAGATTTTTCGTCTTCTTTCAAGTCCTTAGCGATGATGACTGGTAACTTCTGATTGTCTGCAAGGAACACGTATTCGAGATGAGGCGGTAGATCCTTAAGCTCTAAATCCGGAGGATTTTCGATGGAAGGCGTAGTCAAATTCGGATCATCGATAGAGATTTCCTTAGGAGATGGTGGAGAAATATGGTTCTCATTGAGAAGTTTCTCAATGGTACGGATGTCTTCATCCCAATTGGAGGGATAATCGTCATATTGTAAGTCCACATCTCCCAAAGTTGCTTCAAGTTCTTTCAAAAGGAAATCACTTTCTCCAAATGGAGTCAGTGAGGGAGCAATAGAGGCAACGGTCTCAACAATGGGTAGAGAAGAAGAACCACTTTTAGAAGAGTCTTTGAAATGCTCTTCACAAGCCTCATCAAGAACGTCAATGAAATTAACACTCTCGTTTTTAGAAGGCTGCTTAGAAAGTTTACCCATGTTGAAGACGATTTTATCGTCACCAACTCTCATGATTAATTCACCCGCGGCTACATCAATGAGAGTGCGACCGGTCCTCAAGAATGGATGTCCAATGATTAATGGAACACGGGGATCCATCTCGTAGTCAACGACAACAAAATCCGCTGGAAAGGTGAATTTGTCGTCACCGACGAAGACATCTTCGGCTATTCCCACTGGATAAGGAACCGTACGGTTAGCTAATTCCAATTTCATTCGTGTGGGGACTAGCTCAGGTAGAGACAATTGTTTCCAAACACTTAAAGGCATTAAGTTTATACTAGCACCTAGATCGGCTAGGGCCATACAATTCTCTACCCCGGGGAAGTTGTAAGGAATGAGAAAACGACCCGGATCACCAAGTTTGGTGGATAATTTCCTTAGAGCACTGTGGAGCAATTCTCATTAAGTTGGGTCTGAGCAATATCAAGAAGCTTTTCTTTGTCACTGAGAATATCTTTAAACATTTTAGCATATTTCGGCATGTGAGCGAGAGCCTCAGCAAAGGAGATGTTGAAATTCAATTGTTTAAACATTTTAAGAAAGTTCGAAACCTGAATATCATCCTTGTTCTTCAACTTCTCTTTCCTCAACCTTGAGGGATAAGGTATATTGGGTTGAGATGAATGTTTTGGAATGGAATTCTCACTCACATTCTTGGGTGGTGGAGGGGTGGAAGTAGAAGGTGGAGGAATTGGTGAAATAGAAGGTGGAGGAATTGGAGTAAGGGACTCATTTTCCTTTGTCACAATCACCGGTGTAGGAAGCTCGGGTTCCTTTAAACCTTTTCCACTTTGAGTGGTGATTACTTTCATCTCCCCTCTTGGATTAGCAACGGTGTTACTCGGAAGAGAACCCGAACCAGAGGCTTGATTACTTTGGAAGAAACTAGCCATCATATCCCTTAAGTCATTCGTTTGACTGCTCAAAGAGTTTCGCATATCGGCTCGAAGATCATTCCCTTGTTTCGCGATATCTCCTTTCAAGTTGATGATTTGTCGCTGAAGATTCTGTACTATCGCATCATTAGTCCTCATGTAAGTTTCAACCTCGTGATTAAATACGGTGGGTTGGGTGGGAGGAAGAGCATGGTAGGCAGGTGGTTGATAAGCGGGTTATTGGTAAACTTGGTTGTTTCCTTGAGGTGGATATGGGTTTCTTTGGGTTTGATATTGATTTGGAGCTCGAGGTTGGTTTTGATTGTTGCGATTGAGGTTGTTTGGGTTTTGAGGGGGAAAAACAGGTGGTGAAATGAAGTTGTTTGAACGATAACTGAGCAAATTGCGGTCACAATGAGGACGTGCTTGATAGCCTCCCGTAGAAAAGTTACCGTTAGCGGCATACACATTTTCGGGATTGTCATGAGTCGAAGGACAATCGATGTATGAATGAGATCCCCCGCATATTTCACATGACTGACTCAAAGCATTAACTTGTGCCTTGATGCTTTTGGTACTGTTAGCGGTTTGTAGAGCAAGTGTTTCAACAATCGAAGTAAGCTTATCAATTATCTTGTCAGCGTCACTAGTACTAGCACTAGCCACATTAGTCCGAACACTCTTAGTTTGCACTCTAGACTTATTCTCAATAATGTCCCACGCGGCATTAGAAGACTTAACCAAAATATTACCCCCCCGAGGCACTATTTAGTGAATCTTGGTCATTCATGATTAAACCATTGTAAAAAGTATTAATTTGATGTACTTTTGTGAAACCATGTTGTGGACACTTTCTTAAAAGTTCCTTAAAACGGTCCCAAGATTCACTAAATGTCTCACCGTACTTTTGTTCAAAGTTAATGATTTCATTCCGCAGAGCAGTAGTACGTGAGGGTGGGAAAAAGTAGTTGATGAATTTGGTCTCTAAATCCGACCACGTAAGAATACTTTGTGGCGGTTCCTTATCAAGCCAATGGCGGGCTTGTCCCTCTAAGGAGAAAGGAAAAAGTTGCAAGCGAATCACCTCTTGTGAAACCCCATTATACTTGACCATATTAGTGAGTTGAAGGAACCTTTTGATATGGTCATGATGATCATCAAGTGTACGCCCCAAGAATGGTTGAGCGGAGACCATTTGAATGAAGCCGGATTTGAGCTCAAAGTTGTTGGCTCCAATCTCAGGTATGACAATAGCATCGGTGTTACCCTCCACTTGCGATTGCAAAAGCTAGATTATTGGTCGATTGTCCATGGTGACAATAGGTGGAGTTATAATAAGTGTGTAAACACTTATCCTTTTGCCACTAAAATCAAGGGAAAACAAGACCAAATCATGTGTTTAGTATCGTAAATGTCAGAATTACGCGTGGTTTTGTATTTTTGTGTTAAATAGGTACAAAAGATCAAAAGGAAAGAAAACACGGAATTTCACGGTCAAATGTTGAAGAAAAGTCCAAGAAAGAGACAAAGACAAAGTCGAAGAACCAAAAGTGAACCGAAGATCACGAAAACCGGCAAAATCAACACGACTTTGAAGAAATGATCATTAAAGCCGAATTCAAGCTCGATTTTAGTGGATTTAATCTTTTTGAAGATATTTGAGCTTTGCGGGTCCCACTCATGAGAAGGATTAGTTTTAATCACTTGGGCCAAAAACCAAGCTCATATAAATGTTTATAGATGGAAAGCCCAATGGCACAAGTGTATGAAACGACTGAAGTATTAACTTCATGAGCTCAAAGCCCATTAGGGTAAACAGAAAATGGAACGGTTAAGTGAATATTTATTCACTTATTCACTTGGTCAAACATCAAAACTCACACCCCAATTTACTCCTTTTGTTACAAACAATGTACTTTCTTTCTCCCCCACACCAAAAACAAAACGCAGCTTTTTACCCCCTTTCCAAACCCTAATCAGTAAAGTTAATTTGGGCTTTTCACAATTAAGGGTGCGTGTAACTCACGTCCCTCCATTAAACCCCCATATATTTCGAGAAGAAGAAGATGGAGGTGAGAGCAGTTACGTGTCCCCTTTCCCTTCATGTGATTGGTCCTCACACATCACCATCACCACTCCTCCAATCAACAATAGCCACTTCAGAATCAAACAAGCACAAGAAACACAAACCCATCCATGGTGGCAATCCTTGTGATGGGTAATTGATTTTCAGCCATTGATCAAGAAAGAGAATAAGAGAAGATGGATTAAACGGACAAGATTGAAGATCGTGCTCACCAAGCATCGCACCAACAGTTTTAGGGTTTGCCTATAAAACCCCCATGATTGTAATCTTATTTTGGTGCCATTTTTATTTTATTTTTATTTATGCAAAAATAGATAAGATTTAAATTGTAATTTTCTTTTCAGTAATTGTAATCAAATTTCAGTTATTAATAAAATTTCTTTTTGGTTTAATATTGTCTCTTTAATTATTTAAAGTTTCCTGCTATTTAGTTTTTTTATCTGTTTTTGATTAAATAATATTAAATAAATTTTGGTAGAAAAAACTTCCCCACTGGAAGTTTAAGATTAACACTGGTTCGATTAGTATTTCTAGTTCGAGAGTTGATGATTCGGAGATGTTGATGTTTAATGGTGGTTTTTGATTCGATTCATTAAGGAGGCTCATCGCCATCCTTCTGCTCAACGGATTCGACACAAGGTTTAATCTCTCGTTTAGTTTTCTTGTTATTTTAATTTAGTTATATGTTAGAATTATTGTGGTTTTCTTTTTCTAGTCGGTTTGTTTAAATCTGGAGTTATTTTGAGTTTTAAGATTACTGTTTAGGTCTAATTTAGTTAATCTGCTTTATTGGTCTGCGAAATAGATGTTATATAGTTTATAGTCTTCACTATTTTGATTTGGTTATTGGATTTCATTGCTGTGATAAGTCTGCTCATGGTTTGTTTTGATTGATAGTAATAAGTTTGTTTTAAGTTAGCTTTGCTTATTGTATTTGCTTTTTATCAGTTTATGTTAGATTATTAGAACTTAGTTTTAGATTATCTGCTTATCGATCTGTTTCGTTTTTAGTTGCTGATATTGTTTACTTTGGTATTGTTTGTTTAGTTTTTAATATTTGAGGTTTTGCTTATATTGCTTATACTATTTCTGCTTCTTAGATAAGCTATCAGTTTCAATTGAACTGATAGTTTGGTACTAATTTCTTTCAATTCCAAAAATATAATCAAAAACAAAAATATTCCATCTCTGTACTCGAACCTGTGACCTCACGGGTATAGGGCTTATGCGTTAACCATCTGTTATAGTTATTGCTTTTGGTTTTATAATTGTTTTTCTTATTAATATAGTTTATTAGTGGGCTGCCAGTTTTTGTTTTGAGTTAAATATATAGTATTAATCTTACTTAAATTTAAATCATTTTCTTTAACTTTATAAAGTTTTAAAAAAATAAAAAAAGAAAAACAAACAAAATATTTTTATTACTTTTAGAAAATTTAAATTTTTTTTTAAATTAGTTTCTTTTTATTTTTTATACGGTTCATATAAAATTAGTATTTAATTTTAGTTTTATTTTTAAATAGTTTTCACATTTGTTTATATAGTTTTAAAATTAGTCTAAATTAGTTGTAAATTTTAAATAGTAAGGTTTTAGTTAATTAAATTAGACTTAAATTTAAAATAGTTTTGAAATAGTTTAATTAGTTTTAATTAAGTATTTTTAATTAGATTTTCCTTTTAATTAGATTAATTAGTTTTAAAGTAAATAGTTAATAGCTTTAAAATACCCATTAATGTTTAATTAACCAAGAACAATTAATCTTACGTTTAATTGGAAATCAATTTGAGTCGAGTCGAGGAGAAAACGATAAATTGATAAAAAATTTCATACATTAAATTGGCGTCGTTGCCGCTTCGCTCGTTACGATTGACGATTTGTCGTGAGACGATTTGGATTTTGGGATCCGTTCAATTTTGAACGTTATTTTTATCGTTAAATAATCAAAAACACAAAAAAAAAATCCAAAAATTAAAAATATAAAAAAAATTAAAAAATTACAAAAGCAAACTCTTTCCTAAGATTTGCACCAAAAAAATTAAAAAATCCAAAAGTAATACTTTTCCTAAAGTATTACACCAAAAATATTACATATTATTGTTATTTTTCTTATTTCGATTTCTTTCACTTTTTATTGTGAATATATATTTTTCTTAAAAAAATACGAAAAGATTTTTCTTTTACTATATTATATTACGTAGCACAATTAATTTACCTACTTTCAAATAAGACCTTAGTTGGGATTTCATCACCTAACTATTGTATTCGAATCCTAAACGAAAAAATCAAGGAAAAATAGATAAATACTAGTAAGTTTGAACTCGATTTATACAAACTATAAGGTGGGTATAAGGCGACGCGCTATAAAAGGCTGTCTAAGGAAAAAGGTTTTTAAGTGCTTTGTGCCACCTCGTTTCCCCGCTTGCTTGTACGTATATTGAGAGGGACGACCGATTATTGGTTTGCCAACTCAAGTAGTATTAAGTATATATTTTTGTAGTTTTTTAATATTGCACCTCGAGAGGGATAATCCCTTTCCTCTCAAAGTCGACCGAGGTCTCCTACCTCATTCCTTGATTTTAATTGTATACGCACTCGCGTGTGTACATACATACCGATTGGTGTACCAAATACTTCTAATTCTTCCAAAAAGAAGAAGAAGAAAAACAAAAAGACCATCATTAAAGCCGATCCCGAGAATCGAGCTTTGAACAACATGATGGAAACGGATAATCGATCAATGATCGAGATTTTACAATCTCACGTTGAAGAAAACGATGACGCGATTGTGGTGCCGGATATTGGAGCGAATAATTTTGTACTTAAAACGGGTTTTATTCAAATGGTTTCCGCTACACCATTTTTAGGCCGTACTAATGATGACCCACACGCTCATATAAAACGATTCATACAATTGGCAAACACCGTCAAATACAATGGGGTGCCACAAGAGGCCATTCGTTTACAACTCTTTCCTTTTTCCCTCGAGGGACAAGCCCGGATTTGGCTTGATAAGGAACCACCCCAAAGTATTACCACATGTATTGACTTAGAGACCAAGTTCATTAACTACTTTTTCCCACCATCACGGACCACCTATTTAAGGAATGACATCATTAACTTTGAACAAAATATGGGGAAACGTTTAGTGAGTCTTGGGATCGTTTTAAGGAGCTTTTACGAAAATGTCCACAACATGGTTTCACTAAAGTACATCAAATCAACACGTTTTACAATGGTGCAACTCTTAATGACCAAGACTCACTTAATAGTGCCGCGGGGGGGGGGTAATATTCTTGTGAAATCCATGAACGAGGCTTGGGCAATAATTGAAAAGAAGGAAAAAGTACAAACCAAGAGTGTTAGGGCTACTATGGCAAGTGCTAGTACTAGTGAGAACGACGAAAGAGTTGATAAGCTTACTTCGCTTGTTGAATCAATTGCTCTACAAACCGCTAACAATACGAAAGCTATCAAGGGTCAAGTAAATGCCTTAAAAGAGACTTGTGAAACGTGTGAGACTTGTGGTGAACAACATTCTTATTTAAATTGTGACAAAGTTTACAATCAACAACAACAATTTTATGCTTATAACACCAATGAAAATGAATGGGTTCAATTCAAACCAAATGTTGATGTTAACCATTTGTCTTATAAGAGTACTAACTATTTGGCTCCCCCGGGTTTTGTAGCTCCACAAAGACCACCCCCACCCGCCCAAAATACCCAATACCAAAATAGGAACCAAGGTCCTCAAAGAGGAAATTTTCAAGGGAATGCAAATCAAGGGAATTTTAATCAAGGGTTTCAAAATAATAACTTCAACCAAGGTTTTCATAATAACAACGGTTTTCAACCTCAATATCAAAACCAAGGTTTTCCTAATCACGGGGTTAACAATCAAGGGATTAATCAAATGAACATGCATAATCATCAAATGGACTTGGTTCTCCAAAAATTGACTGAACATGAGAGAACTATGAAACAAATGCAAGAGTCCACCGATATGAAGTTCGTACAAATGTTGCAAGCCCTTAGACCCCAAGGAGCCTTACCTTCTAATACCAAGATTAACCCTTGTGCTAATGTGAGTTCTATCACTACTCGAAGTGGAGCCACTTTAGTGGGACCTTCCATCTCTTCGCCCATAAAGGAGAGACAAGGCCCGGAGGTCATAATGAGTAATCCTACTCCCCCTTCGGTGATTCCTCCCACTACCACTCCTAGTACTAGTTCTCCATTGCCAAATGATCCTAACCCTAAGGTTGTTCAAGAAGCTAGTCCTTCTCCTTCTCAACCTTCAAAGTCTAAACCCAATATCCCTTATCCCTCTAGGTTGGACAAGGCTAAAGTGCTCACCAAAGATGACGTTCATGTTTCCAACTTTTTGAAAATGATTTCCAACGTGAATGTTAACATTAGCCTTATTGAAGCACTTTCTCAAATGCCTAAATTTGTGAAAATGTTCAAAGATTTGCTCAATAAGAAAGAAAAAATGATTGAGCTCGTGAACACTCGTTTAAATGAGAATTGTTCCGCGATTCTACTCAAAGAGCTTCCCAAAAAGCTAGGAGATCCCGGACGATTCATGTTACCTTGCTCGTTTCCTCAAATTGATGATTGCATGGATTTAGCGGATCTCGGCGCTAGCATCAATCTTATGCCACTATCGGTATGGAAACAATTATCATTACCCGACCTTGTAACGACTCGCATGACTCTCGAGTTAGCTAATAGAACTCTCGCATACCCCGTAGGTATTGTCGAAGATGTTTTTGTTCGAGTTGGTAAATTCACTTTTCCCGTGGACTTTGTCGTCGTCGACTATGAGATGGATCCTCGTATTCTGTTAATACTTGGTAGACCATTCTTACGATCCGGAAGAGCATTAGTTGATGTGGCCTAAGGGGAGTTAATTCTTAGGGTTAGGGATGAACAACAAGTTTTTAAAATGGGAAAAATCACAACTAAATCAAATGGAAAAGAGTCGGTCAATATGATTGATGTTCTTAATTATGATAATGAAGAGATGTATATTAATCCTTTTGGAATTAGAGCGTCTAATCAAAATGATTTTATGATAACTTGATCCCTTCCCTTAGAGCATCAAATTTTTGAAACTCCTATTTACGATACTTATAGTGATGACACTTCTTTAAGTGATCACACTATCTTCGGTTTAGACGACCCATCTTTCGACCCACCCACTTTTGACCCACCCAATTTTGATCCACCAATCTTTGATACTTACGATGATGACACTTCTTTAAGTAATCTCATTATTTTTGATGACCCACCCATGATATTAATGCACCTCATATCTATATGAGTGATTCTTCCATGGAGACTCCTTATGACTTTTATACCCCAGTTTTAGAAGACATGACTTTTGAGGAGGATCCTCCATTCTTAGAGATCATTCCTACTTTAGAGGATATTCCATTTGAGGAGGATTTAGATACCTTTCAAAATACCTATTTTCCTCACGAGGAAGAGTTTTCCTATGACTCCGATGATACTTATGTTTTCACATCAAGTTTGGAAGAGGACGACTTTCCCACTTTGGATTATGATGATATTTTGATCTTAAATATCAACACCTCTTGCTATTTTCCCGTTAAGGAACCGGTGTTTGATCCCGGAATAGAGACTTTCGTTCTATCATTGCCATATCACCATAACACCTTTCCTCGTAAGAAATTTTTGACCAAGGGTACCCCACTTTTCTTTGCCTTGTGTGATTTTACCATCTCAGGGTTTATTTCCTTTCGTGATGGAAATTATGTGTTTGACCCGGGTGGATTTTTATGGGGTATTCCTTATATGACATTGTTTCACCCTTTATCATGGAGAGATTTCCTCCCTTACAAATCTCGATTTTCCCATGATTTTTCCCATATGAATGACGATATTCGGGAAATCGAGTCGAGCTAGAGACTCGTGATAAATTAATCAAGCATCGTATAACTAGGTTAGATTTTTACCTTTTCCATCCTTTTCCACCTTCACCCATTTCCACCAATAAGTGTAGGGGGAGCCTAGTAGGTTGTTTGTGTTGTGATTGTGCGGGGACATGTGCTTTAATGATCCACTTTTTGTGTTTTTGACGCGACTCGTGATCCCGTGTTCCCGTGTACCCGATTTCTTTGATAAGTTTTTGCTATTGTGGTTCATACATGTATATAAATAAGATGAATAAATGTAATCAGTTTAGTTGTCTCTTCCTTAGCTCGATTTAAACAACGTACTCAATGTCCTAAGTTTAGGGGAGTTTATTCTCCCACATGCTTAAACATTGAGGGAAATGTTTATATCTAGTGTAGGGGGACTTCTATCGATGTTTAGTGGTCTTTTCCATGAATTTGACCTCATTTAACCGGAAAATTAAAAAAAATTCAACGTTTTTCAAATTTTTGATCTATTTTGGCCTAGTAGTATTTCCATTTATTTTCTTTCCTTTTATCATCGCATCGTATGTATATATTCCATTTCAAGAATAAAGTCAAAAATAAATAAATGAATAAAATGGTTTTAACAAGTTTAGATGTCTTTGATATATTAGGCCCGTCGTGAATATTTTGACTCAACCCGAGTTTACTTATCCAAGTTTACTCTAGCTAGTATCCTTAACCATATGGACCTTAATTGGTTTATTAGGCTAAGCATTCACGAGTCTCATTCCTTGAGATTTTAAATTGTGTAGAATGAGAGATGATAGAGTTGATAATAAGTTTAAAGGTTAATTCTTGCTTATATGAGTTTTTGTGGCTCTTTCTTCCCGCTTGTATATTTAATTGCTTAATAAATGAGGATTTTTGCGGTGTAGATTTGATATCTTAGCTCTTAGCCAAATCTTTTATCTCCTTGTAATTAAAGCATGAACACATCGAGGGTGCCAGCCTTGTGGACTTCCGACTAAGGTGGCTCAAAACCACTAAGTAGGAGATATTCAGACCATGGGACCGCGGAATTTGGAAAACTATATATATCATAAATAAGAATGAATAAGATTAAAACATGACCTCAAAGAGCCTTAGGGTGTGGGGCATGTAGCACGAACCTTGTCAGTAGAGCCTTAGGGTGTATGGCATGGTAAGTGTTGAATAAAAATTGATCAAAAATCAATTCCCTTGTTTATCGTTCAAGGAGCCTTAGGGTGTGGACAATAGATGAGGAGCATTTTTACATCTTAAAGAGCCTAGGGTATATGATGTGAACTTGCTAAACTCCATATAAAGTCAACATGACTTTGAAGGAATAATTAATAAGTAGTACTATTGGCCAAATTTTGGATCCGGGAATTTATTCCCCAAATCGTGTTAAATCATCCTTGATGTGGGCTTACTTTAGTGACAACTTTGTTGGGTCAAAAAGTTGATGTGGCAGAAACTCAAAAACGAAGAAAACATGAAGATATTGTCTAAGCGTTGTCAAGAGCAGTCCAAGCGTTGACAAGAGCAAACTAAGCATTGTTGGCTCAAGAGTTGTCGTGTGCAATCTAAGCATTGTCACATGCAATTTAAGAGTTGA
The DNA here is from genome assembly GCA_025667525.1 of Glebionis coronaria. Lineage (NCBI taxonomy): Eukaryota > Viridiplantae > Streptophyta > Magnoliopsida > Asterales > Asteraceae > Glebionis > Glebionis coronaria. The sequence goes on from CM046879.1 coordinate 221,938,900, forward strand.
TAGAAACGTAGACAAGAAGCTTATGGAAGATTCTATTTAGATAAACATGCAAGATATATTCTGCATAAGTTTATTTAAATAGAAGATTTACTTGTTTATTTGATTTTATCTCTTGTAAAACCCTAATCCTTACACTATAAAAGGAACCAAGGGTCTTAGGTTTTATTCATAACTCATATTCACAATGTAAACCTAAAGCGTGTGTCGACTAGACGTGGGATTGAATGTATACACGTCTAGTGATTGTTAATTATTAATATAGTTAGCAATCCAATTGTTTTAATTCATGTTCTTGTGCCCTAAACACCTTGTTAATGTGCCATGTTCTAATTCCGCTTTGATTGTATAATCATATGAATATGATGCATTCCTAGTAGCTTCAAAGATCCGGAAACCAAGGTTTCCACAATTGGTATCAGAGCCTCGTGGCTCGTGATGCTATGACCAACAAGGTGTTCGTGTATGGTGAAAAGAAGAAAAATCCGTCTAGGGTTTTTTTGGATGTTTTTGTGTGCGCAGCAGTATTCAGAAGGTCATAACTTTTTATTGAACCATTGGATCGTCACGAAATTTCTTGTGTGTGTTCTAGATACATATATTTAACATCCACTGGAGGGATTGTCGAGTTCTATTCCCAAGAAAAAGTTATTAGGCGTCAAAGTCAGCAGTGGGTATATGCACGTTTCTATAAAACAGCCATGTTCAAAACACGTTTTCTCCTTCTTAACCGTTGGATCTTCGTGATTTTTGAACTGTAGATTCTTGGCACTTGTGTCTAGGATCTCACCGAAGGGATCTTCGATCTGAACTCTAATAATAAAGTTATTCAACGTCGAAGTTTGCTGATTATGGTATAAACGTTTTTGCTCTTCTACATAAAATCATGAACTAGGGTTTCTATGAACCCTAGATCGACTTAAGGCTGAAATGTTTGAGGTTTAGAGGCTGTTATGATGCATTCTGGTGTTGTGCAAAGCTGTTGTTCTCAAAACCCTAATTAAGGTTTCTGTTTAAAATCATCAGATTCTAGGGTTTGATATAACAGTTGATGATGTTATTGCACAAAGATTGTTGCTATGATCATACAGTGGAGATGATAAATTTTAGGGTTTGGAGAATAAAACCCTAGTTTGTTTTGATACTTACCGATTGACGAATGTAGCAGCAAGACATAGAACAACAAACTTGGTCCAATATGTTGCTATTTTATATGGCTCACCTCATAGAAATCCCTTATTTTTAGGACGTGATTTGCTTAAATTAAAGAAAAGATTGGATGGATCACGTGATGGTTAATTCATGCAGACAGTAAAGAACGAATGTTATAATGATGTAACAAGCTGCTATGGAGACTGAATATAGAGACTTAAATTCAATCATTATGCGCTGACAATCACACAATGATCAGCAAAGATATTTGTTGATTGTAATTGGATGAAACGTGTGATGCTTATGAGTTGTTTGAACTCCCACGTAAATTATGCAACAGCAGTTTCCTATTATTATGGAATTCTAGATGGAATGTGATTATGCGAGTTATGTGGGGGCCAGCTGTTAAAGATGCACAAACGTGAAAAAGATTTTCTGGTTATAACTTTGCATAATATTCTCTGTGCAAAATTCTATTAAGGACACGTGATATGTGGGCTCAAGAAGGTGGTTTACTTATGGGTTGGATTAAGGAGTATTGTCTAGCAATTGTCATAAGTTGAAGCCATTACCGAGAGTATTTTGACCACAAAAGTTGTCAGTATTTAAAAAGGCGCTGATAAGAATGAAGTAAACGCTGACAAGCTTTATTTTGACACTGACAGAATAAGTCAAACGCTGTCAACGTTGACAGTGTTGTCCGAGATATGGTTTGTCCAAACGCTGTTAGGTGTTGTCCGATATATGACAGTACATGTGGAAAAGATATTGGACAAAGGGAGATGTTGGACAACAAAGGAATAGCTGCTGTTGAGAAAATTGGTATGTTTTTAGCACACAAAAAGGAGGAAATTGCACACGAAGGTACATGGAATCTCCGTTTTTATTCAGAATATCATGGTGATATTTATGGCTCGGATACTTTTGAAAGGGATTAATGATTTTAATGCGAGTTGGCAACTATTCATGGGAATTTGATGGATATTTTAGATTATGTAACCGGGATAACCTTGTGAAAGAGTTATCCGTTGCGAAACTTTTACATATGGTATGTAGATGTTATTCTATTAAATTCATCATGAAGAGGTGTTAGCTTAAGGGGAAGAATTCTTATGGTAAGTTTGATGATTGAAGAAGATTTTTGCGAGTTTGTGTTCTATCATATCTTAAAGTCATGCACTAGTGACATTAAAGGTAACTTGTTCGTGCTTTACATGGTTGGTGACAAAGACTTGTCATAACACTTGAAGGAGTTACATTATCGTGCTCAGTGTCTCACAAAGGAAGGGGAAAATGATCCTTTCTCGTAGCATCATTCAGTTTACGATAGTCTATACAAACTCTCCACCCTGTAACGAGACGAGTAGGAATCAACTCGGTGTTTTCATTGGGTACAACGGTGATTCCGCCTTTCTTAGGCACACAATGGACCAGACTAGCCCATGGTGAATCCGAGATAGGGTAGATCATTCCTGCATCAAGAAGTTTGATAACCTCTTTTTTGATAACTCCATGGATCTTGGGATTTACCCTTCTTTGGATTTGAATAGTGGGTTTAAAGTCGTCCTCCATGAGAATTTTATGTGTGCAAATGTGAGGATCAATTCCACGAATATCTGAGATTTTCCAAGCAATCGCTTTCTTATAATTCTTCAGCACGTCGATAAGGCGAGATTTTTCGTCTTCTTTCAAGTCCTTAGCGATGATGACTGGTAACTTCTGATTGTCTGCAAGGAACACGTATTCGAGATGAGGCGGTAGATCCTTAAGCTCTAAATCCGGAGGATTTTCGATGGAAGGCGTAGTCAAATTTGGATCATCGATAGAGATTTCCTTAGGAGATGGTGGAGAAATATGGTTCTCATTGAGAAGTTTCTCAATGGTACGGATGTCTTCATCCCAATTGGAGGGATAATCGTCATATTGTAAGTCCACATCTCCCAAAGTTGCTTCAAGTTCTTTCAAAAGGAAATCACTTTCTCCAAATGGAGTCAGTGAGGGAGCAATAGAGGCAACGGTCTCAACAATGGGTAGAGAAGAAGAACCACTTTTAGAAGAGTCTTTGAAATGCTCTTCACAAGCCTCATCAAGAACGTCAATGAAATTAACACTCTCGTTTTTAGAAGGCTGCTTAGAAAGTTTACCCATGTTGAAGACGATTTTATCGTCACCAACTCTCATGATTAATTCACCCGCGGCTACATCAATGAGAGTGCGACCGGTCCTCAAGAATGGATGTCCAACGATTAATGGAACACGGGGATCCATCTCGTAGTCAACGACAACAAAATCCGCTGGAAAGGTGAATTTGTCGTCACCGACGAAGACATCTTCGGCTATTCCCACTGGATAAGGAACCGTACGGTTAGCTAATTCCAATTTCATTCGTGTGGGGACTAGCTCAGGTAGAGACAATTGTTTCCAAACACTTAAAGGCATTAAGTTTATACTAGCACCTAGATCGGCTAGGGCCATACAATTCTCTACCCCGGGGAAGTTGTAAGGAATGAGAAAACGACCCGGATCACCAAGTTTGGTGGATAATTTCCTTAGAGCACTGTGGAGCAATTCTCATTAAGTTGGGTCTGAGCAATATCAAGAAGCTTTTCTTTGTCACTGAGAATATCTTTAAACATTTTAGCATATTTCGGCATGTGAGCGAGAGCCTCAGCAAAGGAGATGTTGAAATTCAATTGTTTAAACATTTTAAGAAAGTTTGAAACCTGAATATCATCCTTGTTCTTCAACTTCTCTTTCCTCAACCTTGAGGGATAAGGTATATTGGGTTGAGATGAAGGTTTTGGAATGGAATTCTCACTCACATTCTTGGGTGGTGGAGGGGTGGAAGTAGAAGGTGGAGGAATTGGTGAAATAGAAGGTGGAGGAATTGGAGTAAGGGACTCATTTTCCTTTGTCACAATCACCGGTGTAGGTGTAGGAAGCTCGGGTTCCTTTAAACCTTTTCCACTTTGAGTGGTGATTGCTTTCATCTCCCCTCTTGGATTAGCAACGGTGTTACTCGGAAGAGAACCCGAACCAGAGGCTTGATTACTTTGGAAGAAACTAGCCATCATATCCCTTAAGTCATTCGTTTGACTGCTCAAAGAGTTTCGCATATCGGCACGAAGATCATTCCCTTGTTTCGCGATATCTCCTTTCAAGTTGATGATTTGTCGCTGAAGATTCTGTACTATCGCATCATTAGTCCTCATGTAAGTTTCAACCTCGTGATTAAATACGGTGGGTTGGGTGGGAGGAAGAGCATGGTAGGCAGGTGGTTGATAAGCGGGTTATTGGTAAACTTGGTTGTTTCCTTGAGGTGGATATGGGTTTCTTTGGGTTTGATATTGATTTGGAGCTCGAGGTTGGTTTTGATTGTTGCGATTGAGGTTGTTTGGGTTTTGAGGGGGAAAACAGGTGGTGAAATGAAGTTGTTTGAACGATAACTGAGCAAATTGCGGTCACAATGAGGACGTGCTTGATAGCCTCCCGTAGAAAAGTTACCGTTAGCGGCATACACATTTTCCGGATTGTCATGAGTCGAAGGACAATCGATGTATGAATGAGATCCCCCGCATATTTCACATGACTGACTCAAAGCATTAACTTGTGCCTTGATGCTTTTGGTACTGTTAGCGGTTTGTAGAGCAAGTGTTTCAACAATCGAAGTAAGCTTATCAATTATCTTGTCAGCGTCACTAGTACTAGCACTAGCCACATTAGTCCGAACACTCTTAGTTTGCACTCTAGACTTATTCTCAATAATGTCCCACGCGGCATTAGAAGACTTAACCAAAATATTACCCCCCCCCCCCCCCCCCCGAGGCACTATTTAGTGAATCTTGGTCATTCATGCTTAAACCATTGTAAAAAGTATTAATTTGATGTACTTTTGTGAAACCATGTTGTGGACACTTTCTTAAAAGTTCCTTAAAACGGTCCCAAGATTCACTAAATGTCTCACCGTACTTTTGTTCAAAGTTAATGATTTCATTCCGCAAAGCAGTAGTACGTGAGGGTGGGAAAAAGTAGTTGATGAATTTGGTCTCTAAATCCGACCACGTAAGAATACTTTGTGGCGGTTCCTTATCAAGCCAATGGCGGGCTTGTCCCTCTAAGGAGAAAGGAAAAAGTTGCAAGCGAATCACCTCTTGTGAAACCCCATTATACTTGACCATATTAGTGAGTTGAAGGAACCTTTTGATATGGTCATGATGATCATCAAGTGTACGCCCCAAGAATGGTTGAGCGGAGACCATTTGAATGAAGCCGGATTTGAGCTCAAAGTTGTTGGCTCCAATCTCAGGTATGACAATAGCATCGGTGTTACCCTCCACTTGCGATTGCAAAAGCTAGATTATTGGTCGATTGTCCATGGTGACAATAGGTGGAGTTATAATAAGTGTGTAAACACTTATCCTTTTGCCACTAAAATCAAGGGAAAACAAGACCTAATCATGTGTTTAGTATCGTAAATGTCAGAATTACGCGTGGTTTTGTATTTTTGTGTTAAATAGGTACAAAAGATCAAAAGGAAAGAAAACACGGAATTTCACGGTCAAATGTTGAAGAAAAGTCCAAGAAAGAGACAAAGACAAAGTCGAAGAACCAAAAGTGAACCGAAGATCACGAAAACCGACAAAATCAACACGACTTTGAAGAAATGATCATTAAAGCCGAATTCAAGCTCGATTTTAGTGGATTTAATCTTTTTTAAGATATTTGAGCTTTGTGGGTCCCACTCATGAGAAGGATTAGTTTTAATCACTTGGGCCAAAAACCAACCTCATAACAATGTTTATAGATGAAAAGCCCAATGGCACAAGTGTATGAAACGACTGAAGTATTAACTTCATGAGCTCAAAGCCCATTAGGGTAAACAGAAAATGGAACGGTTAAGTGAATATTTATTCACTTATTCACTTGGTCAAACATCAAAACTCACACCCCAATTTACTCCTTTTGTTACAAACAATGTACTTTCTTTCTCCCCCACACCAAAAACAAAACGCAGCTTTTTACCCCCTTTCCAAACCCTAATCAGTAAAGTTAATTTGGGGCTTTTCACAATTAAGGGTGCGTGTAACTCACGTCCCTCCATTAAACCCCCATATATTTCGAGAAGAAGAAGATGGAGGTGAGATCAGTTACGTGTCCCCTTTCCCTTCATGTGATTGGTCCTCACACATCACCATCACCACTCCTCCAATCAACAATAGCCACTTCAGAATCAAACAAGCACAAGAAACACAAACCCATCCATGGTGGCAATCCTTGTGATGGGTAATTGATTTTCAGCCATTGATCAAGAAAGAGAATAAGAGAAGATGGATTAAACGGACAAGATTGAAGATCGTGCTCACCAAGCATCGCACCAACAGTTTTAGGGTTTGCCTATAAAACCCCCATGATTGTAATCTTATTTTGGTGCCATTTTTATTTTATTTTTATTTATGCAAAAATAGATAAGATTTAAATTGTAATTTTCTTTTCAGTAATTGTAATCAAATTTCAGTTATTAATAAAATTTCTTTTTTGGTTTAATATTGTCTCTTTAATTATTTAAAGTTTCCTGCTATTTAGTTTTTTATCTGTTTTTGATTAAATAATATTAAATAAATTTTGGTAGAAAAAACTTCCCCACAGGAAGTTTAAGATTAACACTGGTTCGATTAGTATTTCTAGTTCGAGAGTTGATGATTCGGAGATGTTGATGTTTAATGGTGGTTTTTGATTCGATTCATTAAGGAGGCTCAGCGCCATCCTTCTGCTCAACGGATTCGACACAAGGTTTAATCTCTCGTTTAGTTTTCTTGTTATTTTAATTTAGTTATATGTTAGAATTATTGTGGTTTTCTTTTTCTAGTCGGTTTGTTTAAATCTGGAGTTATTTTGAGTTTTAAGATTACTGTTTAGGTCTAATTTAGTTAATCTGCTTTATTGGTCTGCGAAATAGATGTTATATAGTTTATAGTCTTCACTATTTTGATTTGGTTATTGGATTTCATTGCTGTGATAAGTCTGCTCATGGTTTGTTTTGATTGATAGTAATAAGTTTGTTTTAAGTTAGCTTTGCTTATTGTATTTGCTTTTTATCGGTTTATGTTAGCTTATTAGAACTTAGTTTTAGATTATCTGCTTATCGATCTGTTTGGTTTTTAGTTGCTGATATTGTTTACTTTGGTATTGTTTGTTTAGTTTTTAATATTTGAGGTTTTGCTTATATTGCTTATACTATTTCTGCTTCTTAGATAAGCTATCAGTTTCAATTGAACTGATAGTTTGGTACTAATTTCTTTCAATTCCAAAAATATAATCAAAAACAAAAATATTCCATCTCTGTACTCGAACCTGTGACCTCACGGGTATAGGGCTTATGCGTTAACCATCTGTTATAGTTATTGCTTTTGGTTTTATAATTGTTTTTCTTATTAATATAGTTTATTAGTGGGCTGCCAGTTTTTGTTTTGAGTTAAATATATAGTATTAATCTTACTTAAATTTAAATCATTTTCTTTAACTTTATAAAGTTTTAAAAAAATAAAAAAAGAAAAACAAACAAAATATTTTTATTACTTTTAGAAAATTAAAATTTTTTTTTAAATTAGTTTCTTTTTATTTTTTATACGGTTCATATAAAATTAGTATTTAATTTTAGTTTTATTTTTAAATAGTTTTCACATTTGTTTATATAGTTTTAAAATTAGTCTAAATTAGTTGTGAATTTTAAATAGTAAGGTTTTAGTTAATTAAATTAGACTTAAATTTAAAATAGTTTTGAAATAGTTTAATTAGTTTTAATTAAGTATTTTTAATTAGATTTTCCTTTTAATTAGATTAATTAGTTTTAAAGTAAATAGTTAATAGCTTTAAAATACCCATTAATGTTTAATTAACCAAGAACAATTAATCTTACGTTTAATTGGAAATCAATTTGAGTCGAGTCGAGGAGAAAACGATAAATTGATAAAAAATTTCATACATTAAATTGGCGTCGTTGCCGCTTCGCTCGTTACGATTGACGATTTGTCGTGAGACGATTTGGATTTTGGGATCCGTTCAATTTTGAACGTTATTTTTATCGTTAAATAATCAAAAACACAAAAAAAAATCCAAAAATTAAAAATATAAAAAAAATTAAAAAATTACAAAATTACAAAAGCAAACTCTTTCCTAAGATTTGCACCAAAAAAATTAAAAAATCCAAAAGTAATACTTTTCCTAAAGTATTACACCAAAAATATTACATATTATTGTTATTTTTCTTATTTCGATTTCTTTCACTTTTTATTGTGAATATATATTTTTCTTAAAAAAATACGAAAAGATTTTTCTTTTACTATATTATATTACGTAGCACAATTAATTTACCTACTTTCAAATAAGACCTTAGTTGGGATTTCATCACCTAACTATTGTATTCGAATCCTAAACGAAAAATCAAGGCAAAATAGATAAATACTAGTAAGAAGTTTGAACTCGATTTATACAAACTATAAGGTGGGTATAAGGCGACGCGCTATAAAAGGCTGTCTAAGGAAAAAGGTTTTTAAGTGCTTTGTGCCACCTTGTTTCCCCGCTTGCTTGTACGTATATTGAGAGGGACGACCGATTATTGGTTTGCCAACTCAAGTAGTATTAAGTATATATTTTTGTAGCTTTTTAATATTGCACCTCGAGAGGGATAATCCCTTTCCTCTCAAAGTCGACCGAGGTCTCCTACCTCATTCCTTGATTTTAATTGTATACGCACTCGCGCGTGTACATACATACCAATTGGTGTACCAAATACTTCTAATTCTTCCAAAAAGAAGAAGAAGAAAAACAAAAAGACCATCATTAAAGCCGATCCCGAGAATCGAGCTTTGAACAACATGATGGCAACGGATAATCGATCAATGATCGAGATTTTACAATCTCACGTTGAAGAAAACGATGACGCGATTGTGGTGCCGGATATTGGAGCGAATAATTTTGTACTTAAAACGGGTTTTATTCAAATGGTTTCCGCTACACCATTTTTAGGCCGTACTAATGATGACCCACACGCTCATATAAAACGATTCATACAATTGGCAAACACCGTCAAATACAATGGGGTGGCACAAGAGGCCATTCGTTTACAACTTTTTCCTTTTTCCCTCGAGGGACAAGCCCGGATTTGGCTTGATAAGGAACCACCCCAAAGTATTACCACATGTATTGACTTAGAGACCAAGTTCATTAACTACTTTTTCCGACCATCACGGACCACCTATTTAAGGAATGACATCATTACCTTTGAACAAAATATGGGGAAACGTTTAGTGAGTCTTGGGATCGTTTTAAGGAGCTTTTACGAAAATGTCCACAACATGGTTTCACTAAAGTACATCAAATCAACACGTTTTACAATGGTGCAACTCTTAATGACCAAGACTCACTTAATAGTGCCGCGGGGGGGTAATATTCTTGTGAAATCCATGAACGAGGCTTGGGCAATAATTGAAAAGAAGGAAAAAGTACAAACCAAGAGTGTTAGGGCTACTATGGCAAGTGCTAGTACTAGTGAGAACGACAAAAGAGTTGATAAGCTTACTTCGCTTGTTGAATCAATTGCTCTACAAACCGCTAACAATACGAAAGCTATCAATGGTCAAGTAAATGCCTTAAAAGAGACTTGTGAAACGTGTGAGACTTGTGGTGAACAACATTCTTATTTAAATTGTGACAAAGTTTACAATCAACAACAACAAGTTTATGCTTATAACACCAATGAAAATGAACGGGTTCAATTCAAACCAAATGTTGATGTTAACCATTTGTCTTCTAAGAGTACTAACTATTTGGCTCCCCCGGGTTTTGTAGCTCCACAAAGACCACCCCCACCCGCCCAAAATACCCAATACCAAAATAGGAACCAAGGTCCTCAAAGAGGAAATTTTCAAGGGAATGCAAATCAAGGGAATTTTAATCAAGGGTTTCAAAATAATAACTTCAACCAAGGTTTTCATAATAACAACGGTTTTCAATCTCAATATCAAAACCAAGGTTTTCCTAATCACGGGGTTAACAATCAAGGGATTAATCAAATGAACATGCATAATCATCAAATGGACTTGGTTCTCCAAAAATTGACTGAACATGAGAGAACTATGAAACAAATGCAAGAGTCCACCGATATGAAGTTCGTACAAATGTTGCAAGCCCTTAGACCCCAAGGAGCCTTACCTTCTAATACCAAGATAAACCCTTGTGCTAATGTGAGTTCTATCACTACTCGAAGTGGAGCCACTTTAGTGGGACCTTCCATCTCTTCGCCCATAAAGGAGAGACAAGGCCCGGAGGTCATAATGAGTAATCCTACTCCCCCTTCGGTGATTCCTCCCACTACAACTCCTAGTACTAGTTCTCCATTGCCAAATGATCCTAACCCTAAGGTTGTTCAAGAAGCTAGTCCTTCTCCTTCTCAACCTTCAAAGTCTAAACCCAATATCCCTTATCCCTCTAGGTTGGACAAGGCTAAAGTGCTCACCAAAGATGACGTTCATGTTTCCAACTTTTTGAAAATGATTTCCAACGTGAATGTTAACATTAGCCTTATTGAAGCACTTTCTCAAATGCCTAAATTTGTGAAAATGTTCAAAGATTTGCTCAATAAGAAAGAAAAAATGGTTGAGCTCGTGAACACTCATTTAAATGAGAATTGTTCCGCGATTCTTCTCAAAGAGCTTCCCGAAAAGCTGGGAGATCCCGGACGATTCATGTTACCTTGCTCGTTTCCTCAAATTGATGATTGCATGGCTTTAGCGGATCTCGGCGCTAGCATCAATCTTATGCCACTATCGGTATGGAAACAATTATCATTACCCGACCTTGTAACGAATCGCATGACTCTCGAGTTAGCTAATAGAACTCTCTCATACCCCGTAGGTATTGTCGAAGATGTTTTTGTTCGAGTTGGTAAATTCACTTTTCCCGTGGACTTTGTCGTCGTCGACTATGAGATGGATCCTCGTATTCTGTTAATACTTGGTAGACCATTCTTACGATCCGGAAGAGCATTAGTTGATGTGGCCTAAGGGGAGTTAATTCTTAGGGTTAGGGATGAACAACAAGTTTTTAAAATGGGAAAAATCACAACTAAATCAAATGGAAAAGAGTCGGTCAATATGATTGATGTTCTTAATTATGATAATGAAGAGATGTATATTAATCCTTTTGGAATTAGAGCGTCTAATCAAAATGATTTTATGATAACTTGATCCCTTCCCTTAGAGCATCAAATTTTTGAAACTCCTATTTACGATACTTATAGTGATGACACTTCTTTAAGTGATCACACTATCTTCGGTTTAGACGACCCATCTTTCGACCCACCCACTTTTGACCCACCCAATTTTGATCCACCAATCTTTGATACTTACGATGATGACACTTCTTTAAGTAATCTCATTATTTTTGATGACCCACCCCATGATATTAATGCACCTCATATCTATATGAGTGATTCTTCCATGGAGACTCCTTATGACTTTTATACCCCAGTTTTAGAAGACATGACTTTTGAGGAGGATCCTCCATTCTTAGAGATCATTCCTACTTTAGAGGATATTCCATTTGAGGAGGATTTAGATACCTTTCAAAATACCTATTTTCCTCACGAGGAAGAGTTTTCCTATGACTCCGATGATACTTATGTTTTCACATCAAGTTTGGAAGAGGACGACTTTCCTACTTTGGATTATGATGATATTTTGATCTTAAATATCAACACCTCTTGCTATTTTCCCGTTAAGGAACCGGTGTTTGATCCCGGAATAGAGACTTTCGTTCTATCATTGCCATATCACCATAACACCTTTCCTCGTAAGAAATTTTTGACCAAGGGTACCCCACTTTTCTTTGCCTTGTGTGATTTTACCATCTCAGGGTTTATTTCCTTTCGTGATGGAAATTATGTGTTTGACCCGGGTGGATTTTTATGGGGTATTCCTTATATGACATTGTTTCACCCTTTATCATGGAGAGATTTCCTCCCTTACAAATCTCGATTTTCCCATGATTTTTCCCATATGAATGACGATATTCGGGAAATCGAGTCGAGCTAGAGACTCGTGATAAATTAATCAAGCATCGTATAACTAGGTTAGATTTTTACCTTTTCCATCCTTTTCCACCTTCACCCATTTCCACCAATAAGTGTAGGGGGAGCCTAGTAGGTTGTTTGTGTTGTGATTGTGCGGGGACATGTGCTTTAATGATCCACTTTTGGTGTTTTTGACGCGACCCGTGATCCCGTGTTCCCGTGTACCCGATTTCTTTGATAAGTTTATGCTATTGTGGTTCATACATGTATATAAATAAGATGAATAAATGTAATCAGTTTAGTTGTCTCTTCCTTAGCTCGATTTAAACAACGTACTCAATGTCCTAAGTGTAGGGGAGTTTATTCTCCCACATGCTTAAACATTGAGGTAAATGTTTATATCTAGTGTAGGGGGACTTCTATCGATGTTTAGTGGTCTTTTCCATGAATTTGACCTCATTTAACCGGAAAATTAAAAAAAAATCAACGTTTTTCAAATTTTTGATCTATTTTGGCCTAGTAGTATTTCCATTTATTTTCTTTCCTTTTATCATCGCATCGTATGTATATATTCCATTTCAAGAATAAAGTCAAAAATAAATAAATGAATAAAATGGTTTTAACAAGTTTAGATGTCTTTGATATATTAGGCCCGTCGTGAATATTTTGACTCAACCCGAGTTTACTTATCCAAGTTTACTCTAGCTAGTATCCTTAACCATATGGACCTTAATTGGTTTATTAGGCTAAGCATCCACGAGTCTCATTCCTTGAGATTTTAAAATGTGGAGAACGAGAGATGATAGAGTTGATAATAAGTTTAAAGGTTAATTCTTGCTTATATGAGTTTTTGTGGCTCTTTCTTCCCGCTTGTATATTTAATTGCTTAATAAATGAGGATTTTTGCGGTGTAGATTTGATATCTTAGCTCTTAGCCAAATCTTTTATCTCCTTGTAATTAAAGCATGAACACATCGAGGGTGCCAGCGTTGTGGACTTCCGACTAAGGTGGCTCAAAACCACTAAGTAGGAGGTATTCAGACCATGGGACCGCGGAATTTGGAAAACTATATATATCATAAATAAGAATGAATAAGATTAAAACATGACCTCAAGGAGCCTTAGGGTGTGGGGCATGTAGCACGAACCTTGTCAGTAGAGCCTTAGGGTGTATGGCATGGTAAGTGTTGAATAAAAATTGATCAAAAATCAATTCCCTTGTTTATCGTTCAAGGAGCCTTAGGGTGTGGACAATAGATGAGGAGCATTTTTACATCTTAAAGAGCCTAGGGTATATGATGTGAACTTGCTAAACTCCATATAAAGTCAACATGACTTTGAAGGAATAATTAATAAGTAGTACTATTGGCCAAATTTTGGATCCGGGAATTTATTCCCCAAATCGTGTTAAATCATCCTTGATGTGGGCTTACTTTAGTGACAACTTTGTTGGGTCAAAAAGTTGATGTGGCAGAAACTCAAAAACGAAGAAAACATGAAGATATTGTCTAAGCGTTGTCAAGAGCAGTCCAAGCGTTGACAAGAGCAAACTAAGCATTGTTGGCTCAAGAGTTGTCGTGTGCAATCTAAGCATTGTCACATGCAATTTAAGGGTTGATAGAAACGTAGACAAGAAGCTTATGGAAGATTCTATTTAGATAAACATGCAAGATATATTCTGCATAAGTTTATTTAAATAGAAGATTTACTTGTTTATTTGATTTTATCTCTTGTAAAACCCTAATCCTTACACTATAAAAGGAACCAAGGGTCTTAGGTTTTATTCATAACTCATATTCACAATGTAAACCTAAAGCGTGTGTCGACTAGACGTGGGATTGAATGTATACACGTCTAGTGATTGTTAATTATTAATATAGTTAGCAATCCAATTGTTTTAATTCATGTTCTTGTGACCTAAACACCTTGTTAATGTGCCATGTTCTAATTCCGCTTTGATTGTATAATCATATGAATATGATACATTCCTAGTAGCTTCAAAGATCCGGAAACCAAGGTTTCCACAATTGGTATCAGAGCCTCGTGGCTCGTGATGCTATGACCAACAAGGTGTTCGTGTACGGTGAAAAGAAGAAAAATCCGTCTAGGGTTTTTTTGGACGTTTTTGTGTGCGCAGCAGTATTCAGAAGGTCATAACTTTTTATTGAACCATTGGATCGTCACGAAATTTCTTGTGTGTGTTCTATACACATATATCTAGACATCCACTGGAGGGATTGTCGAGTTCTATTCCCAAGAAAAAGTTATTAGGCGTCAAAGTCAGCAGTGGGTATATGCATGTTTCTATAAAACAGCCATGTTCAAAACACGTTTTCTCCTTCGTTAACCGTTGGATCTTCGTGATTTTTGAACTGTAGATTCTTGGCACTTATGTCTAGGATCTCACCGAAGGGATCTTCGATCTGAACTCTAATAATAAAGTTATTCAACGTCGAAGTTTGCTGATTATGGTATAAACGTTTTTGCTCTTCTACATAAAATCATGAACTAGGGTTTCTATGAACCCTAGATCGACTTAAGGCTGAAACGTTTGAGGTTTAGAGGCTGTTATGATGCATTCTGGTGTTGTGCAAAGCTGTTGTTCTCAAAACCCTAATTAAGGTTTCTGTTTAAAATCATCAGATTCTAGGGTTTGATATAACAGTTGATGATGTTATTGCACAAAGATTGTTGCTATGATCATACAGTGGAGATGATAAATTTTAGGGTTTGGAGAATAAAACCCTAGTTTGTTTTGATACTTACCGATTGACGAATGTAGCAGCAAGACAGAGAACAACAAACTTGGTCCAATATGTTGCTATTTTATATGGCTCACCTCATAGAAATCCCTTATTTTTAGGACGTGATTTGCTTAAATTAAAGAAAAGATTGGATAGATCACGTGATGGTTAATTCATGCAGACAGTAAAGAACGAATGTTATAATGATGTAACAAGCTGCTATGGAGACTGAATATAGAGACTTAAATTCAATCATTATGCGCTGACAATCACACAATGATCAGCAAAGATATTTGTTGATTGTAATTGGATGAAACGTGTGATGCTTATGAGTTGTTTGAACTCCCACGTAAATTATGCAACAGCAGTTTCCTATTATTATGGAATTCAAGATGGAATGTGATTATGCGAGTTATGTGGGGGCCAGCTGTTAAAGATGCACAAACGTGAAAAAGATTTTCTGGTTATAACTTTGCATAATATTCTGTGTGCAAAATTCTATTAAGGACACGTGATATGTGGGCTCAAGAAGGTGGTTTACTTATGGGTTGGATTAAGGAGTATTGTCTAGCAATTGTCATAAGTTGAAGCCATTACCGAGAGTATTTTGACCATAAAAGTTGTCAGTATTTAAAAAGGCGCTGATAAGAATGAAGTAAACGCTGACAAGCTTTATTTTTACACTGACAGAATAAGTCAAACGCTGTCAGCGTTGACAGTGTTGTCCGAGATATGGTTTGTCCAAACGCTGTTAGGTGTTGTCCGATATGTGACAGTACATCTGGAAAAGATATTGGACAAAGGGAGATGTTGGACAACAAAGGAATAGCTGCTGTTGAGAAAATTGGTATGTTTTTAGCACACAAAAAGGAGGAAATTGCACACGAAGGTACATGGAATCTCTGTTTTTATTCAGAATATCATGGTGATATTTATGGCTCGGATACTTTTGAAAGGGATTAATGATTTTAATGCGAGTTGGCAACTATTCATGGGAATTTGATGGATATTTTAGATTATGTAACCGGGATAACCTTGTGAAAGAGTTATCCGTTGCGAAACTTTTACATATGGTATGTAGATGTTATTCTATTAAATTCATCATGAAGAGGTGTTAGCTTAAGGGGAAGAATTCTTATGGTAAGTTTGATGATTGAAGAAGATTTTCGCGAGTTTGTGTTCTATCATATCTTAAAGTCATGCACTAGTGACTTTAAAGGTAACTTGTTCGTGCTTTACATGGTTGGTGACAAAGACTTGTCATAACACTTGAAGGAGTTACATTATCGTGCTCAGTGTCTCACAAAGGATGAGAATATTAACAAGGGATCGAGGTCTACTTATATTTAATCATCAGTATAAGTTCTTCATCACATGGATAGTAAAAGACATGGAACACAAGGTTGGGTTATTCTACTTCTACATCAAGAATATTATAGTTATTTTTCTTCAAAGATCATTACTTAGAGCTACATTTGGAGAATCTTCAAAGATTGCATACATTGTTTACTTCCCTGTTGATGTGACAAAAAGGGGGAGACATACGTGCTACACTTGAGGGGAAGCAATTTGAAGATCATGTGCAACTTACAAGAGATACACATAGAGTTTTTCCAACATCAACTAGGGGAAGATTGTTGGGTCAAAAAGTTGATGTGGCAGAAACTCAAAAACGAAGAAAACATGAAGATATTGTCTAAGCGTTGTCAAGAGCAGTCCAAGCGTTGACAAGAGCAAACTAAGCATTGTTGGCTCAAGAGTTGTCGTGTGCAATCTAAGCATTGTCACATGCAATTTAAGAGTTGATAGAAACGTAGACAAGAAGTGTATGGAAGCTTCTATTTAGATAAACATGAAAGATATATATTCTGCATAAGTTTATTTAGATAGAAGATTTACTTGTTTATTTGATTTTATCTCTTGTAAAACCCTAATCCTTACACTATAAAAGGAACCAAGGGTCTTAGGTTTTATTCATAACTCATATTCACAATGTAAACCTAAAGCGTGTGTCGACTAGACGTGGGATTCAATGTATACACGTCTAGTGATTGTTATTTATTAATATAGTTAGCAATCCAATTGTTTTAATTCATGTTCTTGTGCCCTAAACACCTTGTTAATGTGTCATGTTCTAATTTCGCTTTGATTGTATAATCATATGAATATGATACATTCTTAGTAGCTTCAAAGATCCAGAAACCAAGGTTTCCACAAACGTTTTTGAGGACGAGGTTAGGTTTTGAGTGTCGGGTTTGCATAGTTTTGCCTTCATTTTTGGACTAATAAATATCAAATAAGTCAAATGAGCCTACGGGTGAATGACAATTCTTAAAAGCTAGAGATACAACTTAGGAATTGGAGAAAGAGTATTACATAATTGTCTTATATAAGTGGTTTTAACTTGAGAAATTATGGTAAACAATGATCTCGTTTTTAAGCTTGGTATGGGGAACGTGAAACTTAAGGGTGATTAATATTCATGACACCAAAGCCCTAATCTAAGTCTTAAATTTCTTTACGAGTTTCTTCCATAAAATAATTTCAAAGTTAATAAATTGTTATAACTTTTGTTTCCTTTAAAGTTTTTATCTTTATCGTAGTAGTACTAGTATATCTTAATAATGTTGATCCCAAACTTAGATCGATTTAGCTTTATGTATACGAGATTAGATCAAGTAATACACTTAGAGAAACCTTTGTATATGTATATGATAATCTAAGTGTTATGCGGAATTAACACTTAAACAAGAACACACAAGATGTAAACAAACTTTCACTTTGATTAATGATATCAAACTTGCTCACAATGAAAGTGTTTAACGTATGAAAACTTATATTGAACAATAACCTAAAGGTATTCTTTTATAGACATAAGAAGCCTTGTACAATAATCTACGTATCAACTATTCTAGGGAAAGATAAATATAGAAAATACATTGTTGTTCCTATATTTACTAGAAGTAATCTAGAATATAATAAACGTGTAGATCATATCCTTCCATCAGTGCTTCTCTTGAATGTATCAACGCTTGACTTTGTCTTGTCAACGCTTGATTTGTCAACGTTTGTTTTACTCCTGTCAACACTTGTTTTACTCTTGTCAGCGCTCAAGTAAACTGGCTATAATTTATTCCCAACAATCCTCCCCTAAACTTGATATCTACTCTAGTAATCAAGTTTCTGAATGAACATTACGAACTAGGAGGAATCTTACAAACCTTCTCATATTGGTAATAAATAAATCTGATTAAATCTTTGGCCACGTCACTTGAATAATCAATTTCCAGCTGTGTGTTCTTCATCTTCTCCAAGACTTCCTTGGACATGAAATACTGGCCATCTACAAGTAGATACTCAGCAAACTTTGTAGAACTCAAATAATAAACACCAGCAGCTGAATACAATCTCCATTGAAGACCACTGAGGTCATCTTCAAGATCCTTCCAAATAGTAGGATCTTCATCTCTTGGTCCACACATTCTCTTGAATGTTGACCACAGTTTTGTTCCATTGACTGAAGTTGGTGCTTCAGTCTCATACTTGGCCTCTAACAACCTCCATAGATCCACCAAGTCTTCTCTATCAAAACTTGTAAACAAAGATATAAGGGTGGTAAAAGTGTGAACCTCTTTTCCATACCTGCCAATCTTCCAAAACCCACATTCATCTTCTTCATAGCTTATAATAGGGTTTCTGGAATCAAGTGGTAACACTTGTACCATATCTGAAGCTTCTAATGGTGAGAGCTTGAGGCTCTTTATTATAACAGCTTCACTTGGATTTAATGGATCCATATCTTTAGGAAACTCAAGAGAAACTCCCTTCTTCACTGGTCTGGGAACAAACATTGCCTTCTTAAGCTCCATTTCCTCTGCAAGTTCTTCTTTTCTTTCATCAGAAAGAAGTCTTAGAGTGTTTTCTTCCTGCACTCTAACCCAAATGGGATAAGCTCTGCACTCCAACTCTTCAAATGTCAAACCAATCAATTTCATATGAGTCCATCCTGTTCCATGACATCTGAGCAGCATGTAGTACAACTCCCTTCTATCCCTTTTAAAATTTGAGAGAACATTGCTTGCTTTGTGTTTCAGAATGACCTTGCAATCCTTTTGTACTCTGAGAAGAATCTCCAAACCCCATATCTGATCTGAAATGGTCAAATGTGGATTCTCCATACACCTATCTTCCCAAGCATGGTACATTTGAACAACCTCTGGCATATCAAAATCAACCTGCAATTTCAGCTCATTCTACTTCTCTTTTGCCAATTCATCACCATACTCAAGCCTTTCTGGTTGTTCTATGATCATAACACTTGAGTCTGAACTGGCTTCATCACTTCCTTCACCCACCTCCTTTCTTTCTTGTTGGCACATCAACGCCAACATTTAATGTGTCAACGTCGAAGGGTTCTTGGTCAAGTTGCATATGTTGTGGTGAAGGTAAAGGTTCAGGTATTGGGTCAATTTAGGGTTGGGGGTCTGGTTGGGGTTGTGCTGCTTCAATGACAACAATCATAGCAGGAGTGAGGGGTAGGTCACGATGTGGGGGTGAGTTCATCTCCATAAAAATTGCTTTCTTTTGCACAGGGATCTCATAAAAATCATCATGATCCCTTGTGCAGTAACCTTGGACATCAAAAACCATTTGTAAAAATCTGGGATAAGCTAAAGTCATTTTGTTCCCTTTATTTTTACACATGCCCTCAAAAATCATTTTGGAATAATTAAACTTTTGCCCAGTAGCAATGCACACAATAGCACTAGCAATAGATCTATTGATCTCATTGTGTGCAGTGCACTTGGGACTCAAACATTGCAAGAGGACATGTATTAGGTACTTCCAGGCTGGGGGAAACTCCTGTTTATGATATTTATTTAAAGTTCCTTCAGCAGGAAAAGGATAACCCAAAGCCCTTAGTCCTTGTTTATTTCACTAATGGGGAGGGTGGTTATACCATCAGCATCATCAAGATGCAAAGCTTGGCGTACCAAAGCTTTAGTAACCACACATGTGCGCCCATGAACAATAGAAGATAATGTAGTCACTCTATTAACTGTTGAGGAACTGACATTGTTCTAAAACTGTTTAATATGTGTGACAGGAATGAGTGGAGCATGAGAAAGAGCATACCTAAAGGGGGATGCGTTCAAATACGCCACCATTTGTGTGTATTGGGGAAACAGAGTATCATCAGCTTCAAGATATGCTACCATGTTGTGTTGACTTCTGAACCCCAATTCCAAATCACTTGGTTTAAACTTTGGTGCCATTGTTGAAAGCTGTTATGAATGATTGATAAAGATGAAGGTATAGGAGAAAAATTGTGTTAGACAAGAATAATAGGTACCCTGTTTAAAATAGGAGCCAAATATATAGGAGAATAAAATGCATGTGATTGGCCCAAAAATAGGCAAGTATTTTCAAAATGCAATCATGAAAATATTAAAAAAGAATAAGTTTATCTCATGCATTAAATGAAAGTTATCAGCTACCAAAATTACGGCCTAAAAATATGTCAAAAAGTAACAACTGGGTAGAGCCCATTGAGTGTCAACGGTCAAAAATAACCTATCAACGCCCAACGGCTATATTCTTGTCAACGTTTGCCAAAGCCATGTCAGCGTCTAAATTGGTCACAACAACGCTTGGAAAAATACGTGTCAGCGTCCAAAAAAAAATGTTTAAAAATGAAAAATGACCTTAACAAAGTAATTTATCCTAGAGAAGATAACCAAAAAGTTGATAATTATTATAAGGCGGCAAGCACTGTCCAGTTATGCACACTTGCTTATGCAAGATAGACATAACAGTCCTCTAGTGTCCCTTGCTAACCAAAAGTCTTAACAACTAAGTTACCTCATAAAATTCCTTGTTACTCCCAGGTAAAACCCATGATAAAAGCAATCCCAAGTCTCCCAACAGACCACAACCAATTCTAGGCCAAAAATGTCTTGGCAGCATGCATAGTATATCAACTTTGCATGCTATAGTGCCTCATGATTTAGTAAAACTAACTCATGCTCACATGTGGACACAATCTAGAATTGTGATAAGAGTATCATATGGTACCCAAAAATTCCTAAAGGTTCCTAAAACCTCCCCTTAAACTATGATACAAATGTTGCCAAAAATATGCATGAACATAAAAAATTTATGTCAAGATAGGAATTGAAAATTCCAACCATCATCCATAAATAAAAACATGTCCAAATGCTTCTCCAATGATACATAAGCAACTCTGTATCCAATGGTATAATGCTAACATCACCTGCACATTAAGATTGAAAACCACAAAACTAACATTGTTGCTGACAACGCCCCGATAACACTTGTCAGCGTTAAGAAAAGCTTTGTCAGCGTTAGACAAATATATTGCTGACAACGTCACAAAAACACTTATCAGCGTTCAAGCAACCTTTGTCAGTGTTAGAAAAATATAGTGGAAAACCTAAATCCTCAAAAAGACCAATAACAATGCATTATCCTGTACATACTTTTACAAAAAGACTCCAAAACACATATTATGTGAGATTGATCATTCCAATACTTGTCACCAAGTATTGAAACCTTCCAGCATCAAAAGGTTTAGTTAGTAAATCTAACACATTTTCTTCTGTGTCAACCCTATCTGGTTGTATTAAACCGTTTTCAAAACAATCTCTTATAAAATGGTGTCTAATTTCTATGTGTTTAGTTTTAGAATGATGTACAGGGTTCTTAATAATGCATAAGGTGCTGTTATTTTCAACAAATATCTTGGTATGCATGAAATTATACCCATAGTCCAACAGCTGGTTCTGAATCCACAAAACTTGTCCACAACAAGCAGCTGCAACCACATACTCTGCTTCAGTTTTAAAATTAGCCACCACTGTTTGTTTCTTGCATTCCAAGATATCAACCTGCTCCCAAGAAACTGACATCCACCAACTGTGGATTTTCTATCAAACTTATCACCTCCATAGTCACTATCTGAATATGCAATCAGCTCCAATGGTGAATCCTTTGGGTACCACAAGCCAAGACTAGGATAACATCTTAGGTACCTAAAGATTCTCTTGACAGCATAAAGGTGACATTCTTTGGGAGTCACTTGATGGCGTGCACAAGCACACACAGGAAACATGATGTTAGGTCTGGAGGCTGTGAGATACATCAATGATCCAATCATTGATCTATAGTGCCTGACATCAACATCTTTCCCATCTCCAATCTTTCCCCAAGGGTGTTCTCTATCCATAGGAGTAGTAGCCCTCTTTTCATGTGGAGAAAAGCCAAACTTCTTCAAGATTTCTGCCACATACTTATCCTGGGAGATGAAGATACCATCTTCTTTCTACTGAACTTGTAACCCTAGAAAGAAGTTCATCTCCCCCATAGCACTCATCTTGAATTTTTCTGTCATAAGCTTGGAGAAATCCTCACTCATCTTTGGATCTGTGGATCCAAAGATGATATCATCAACATAGACCTGAACAAGTATAACATTCTTACCTTTCTTCTTTGTAAACAGTGTTTGATCTATGGTGCCCCTTTTGAATCCATTGTCCACCAAATAAGTAGACAAAGTACCATACCATGCTCTTGGGGCTTGATGAAGTCCATACATAGCCTTCTTGACTCTATATACCTTGTCTGGATTCTCTAGATCCTCAAAACCAGGAGGCTGCATCACATATACCTTCTCAACAATTGTTCCATAGAGGAAGGCACTCTTGACATCCATTTGATAGACAGTAAAGCCCATGCAGGATGCATAGGCTAGAAAGATCCTTATAGCTTCAATCCTTGCAACTGGTGTAAAGACCTCCTCATAGTCTATCCCCTCCTCTTGTGTATATCCCTGAGCCACTAATCTTGCCTTGTTTCTGACCATAATACCTCTTTCATCTCTCTTGTTTCTTAGAACCCATCTTGTCCCTATAGGTCTGACATATCTTGGACAATCAACCAGCTCCCAAACATCCTGAATTGCAAATTGGTGAAGCTCATCCTGCATTGCTTCCACCCAACTTGGTTCTTTGAGAGCATCAAATATCTTCTTGGGTTCCTGTTGTGACAGAAAACAGGCAAACAAACATGCTTGCACAAGAGGGGTATCAACCTTCTTGTGAATATTGGCAATAAATCCACCAAGACCTTGATGAGATCTTCTAGTCCGAACCGGAGTCATAATATCACCAATGATTTGAGAAGTAGGGTTATTCTTCATGGTAGAAGTGAGAACTCCTCCTTCAAAAAGTCTGGTGTCTTCAATCTCATTTTCCATGTTGCCAATATCTTCTTCTTCAGACTCTCTTTCATCAATATGAGGATGAACCTCTTCATATATATTAGAAGGTTCACCCTGTTCAAATGTAGAAGAGAAAAGATGTGCAAAAGTGTTGTCGACGCCTGAACCTTGGTTGTCAGCGTTTGGGCTAACCACGCTTGAACTGTTGTTGTCAACGTCTGAGCCATCAACGTCTGAATTTGTCCTGTCAGCGTTAGATTTGCCTTTGTCAGCGCCTGAAGGACCATGCATGTTGTTATCTGGTGGTACTTGGGGACCACCATTATCCTTTCCAGTAACAGCAGCAGCAGCAAAAGCATATGTCCATATGGGAATTGTGACATACTCTAGTATAGGAGATGACTTTTCTGCTTGTGATCCAACCTTTTCATTAACCCGTGTACCTGAAACATCAACAACTTGTTCTTCCACAACATTTGATGTTACCTTCACAATGTCTGGATTAGTGACATGCATATAATTTAAGGTCCTATATAAAGGTTCCAAGTCAAACAACCAATTTGGACCACTTTCAGGATCACTAGGTTTATTCTCTAAAAACCTAACATGTACTCTTTCAAGTATACGTTTTTCCTTTTTAAGATAAACCCTTTAACCCTTGCTCTGCACTGAATACCCCATGAAATAGCCTTCATCACCTTTTGCACTAAATTTACCTAAGGCATCACTAGTATCAAGAACAACTAAATGACAACCAAAAGGTCTAAGAAAACCAATATTAGGTTTTCTTCCCCAAAGTAACTCATAAGGTGTTTTGTTCTGTATCTTGTTGACCAATGCTCTATTTTGAACATAGCAAGCTGTATTAACAGCCTCAGCCTAAAAGGCAATGGGGAAATGAGCATCAGCCAACATGGTTCTGACTACTTCAATTAGGGTTCTATTCTTTCTTTTTGCAACCCCATTTTGCTGTAGGGTTCTGGCAACACTAAACTGCCTAGTAATCCCTTTCCTGGCACAAAAATCATCTAACACTTTATTCCTAAATTCACCACCATTATCAATCCTAAGCATTTTAACTTCATTACCAGTCTTCTTCTCATTCTGAGTGATAAAGTCAAGTAAAGTGTCAGCTGTATCACTCTTCATAGCTAAAAAGAAAGTCCAAGTAAACTTGGAAAAGTCATCTCTGATGACAAAGTAGTATGATTTACCATTCATACTTTCTATATTGGTTGGACCAAATAGGTCCATATGAAGCAAGTGAAAAGGTCTAGTACTAGAGTGCACCTGTTTAGACTTGAATGAGACCTTGTGCTGCTTGCCTTTAAGACATGCAACACAAGAGTGGTCATTGTGGAAAGCATTTTCAGGCAAACCATCAACCAAACCAATTCTCACAAGCCTGTTTATATTCTTAAAGTTTATGTGCCCTAGTCTCCTGTGCCATAGATTACTTTCATCTACTGAAGCTTTAGCATAAAAACATGACATATTGTTATTCATTCTAATCCCATTCTGATTCACATTATATATGTCTTTATGTCTAGGTGTTCTATAGTCAATATATTTCTCATCAGGGATCTTATAATCCTTGCTTAACACTAAGCATTCAGTATCAGTAAACAGAACTTTATTTTTGTTGTCACAAACTTGTGATACACTAAAAAGATTGTAATCAAGTTCCTTTACCAAAAATACGTTTTCAAAATGCAAGTTCTTGGTGAGAAGTGTTCCTTTGCCTGTGATAGTACCATATCCGCCTCCAAAGTAAACCTTATCACCATCCTTAATGGGAGTGAAGTTAGTTAAATAATCTTCCTTCCCTGTCATGTGCCTTGAGCATCCACTGTCCCAATATCCATAATCATTGACCGGTTTTTGAATGCCCTGCACATAAAGAAAACAAGTTAGTTTTCTTTGGGAACCCAAGCCTTAGCAGACTTGGATTCATCTGGTTGTTCAACAAGAACAGACCTAGTTCTCATAACAACCCCATTTTCATCCTTCTTTGGATGAAATACCAAGTGAACCCCAATAGGTTTTGTAATGACCTTTGAAATGTAATTAAATCTGTTGCAGGTCATTGAAATCCCATTATCATTAGGGTTTTGATCTTTCTTAGGTCTCCATGTCAAGCTTGAAGAAGCTTTAGACCCCTTACCCTGTGGTTGCAAATATTTAGGTCTGGTCACGTTTCTGTCAGCGTTGGATTTGGTCTTGTCAACGCTGAAATTTCCCTTGTCAGCGTTGAACCTAGGGTTTGCAACAGAAGCCCATTGTCTGTTAGACCAAGTATTTGTCTTTTGAAATGGTCTTTGTCCATGAGTGTTAGAACCTCTACTGAAGAATGGGGTAGGTCTAACAACTTGTGGACTTTGCTGCACACAAGGTTTGGGTCTGACAACGTTTGACTTTCTAACAGCGTTGACCTTGGAAGCGTTGACACACTTATATGCTAAATGTGAAAAGCTACCACAAGTGTAACAGGCTTTTCTAGACACAACCCTAGGTCTAGAAGAGAAGAAGCCTGCTCCATCATTACTAACTTGGCTTTTAGGTGACCTAGTATTCCTATACATTTATGCATACTTGACACTAGGTTTTCTAACATTGTTTGAGCCAATGTCAACAGCCTTACCAGTGATTGGGTTTGTTACCTTAATAGGGGTTGACTCATTAGGACTTTCACATAATAATCCACCCTTAACAAATTAGGTAGGATTGGCTTTCTTCCATTCATTCAAGTCAGTCAAATTCTGTGGATACTCTTCAACTAGGATAACAACTCTTGGTGGAGGAACAAATTCCTCCTCTTGGAGTTCTGATAAACCAGTCCAAGATAGGTCCTTTTGTTGGACACCATAGAAGCCACCAGCTGGTGGTGGAACCACAGAGTAGTCTTTCATCCCAATCCTAGTCATGTCCCTAGGATCCCTTTATTTATTAGCACACTCTCCTAGGGTTTGTGTGGCCTTATCAAACCTTTTAATTTTAAGGCCCACATTATCCTTATTCTTAATGGCCTCATCTAGCTTAGCCTATAATTCACTGTTAACCTTTTCCATGATGTTCCTAACATTATTACTAGCATCTAACTCATGTTTTAAGATATTTATTTTATCCTTTAAATCAAATTCCATTTTCTTGTATTTAGAAACTGTTTTCTCAGTTTGAGTGAGAGCTAATTGATAGTTAGACAGTTTGCATCTCTCAGTACTCACGTCATCTAACAACCTTACCACCTCTTTGTTAAGTTTCTCAGTATTTAACCTACAACCCTTACTACAAAAAGCATCATCATATACCTCATTATCTGATGAAGAGGAGGAGTGTGCCATGAGAGCATATTGAACATGCTCTTCTTCTTCAATTTCAGTAACCAAAGCTTTATCCTCTTCCACATCCTTAGCCAAATAGCTCCAGTCCCATCACATACCATCAATTTCTTGCACTACAACCATGGCCTTAGGATCCTGAGCCTTAACAATTTGGCTTGAGGGTTTACCAGCATCAGATCTTCTAGGAGATCTGCATTCCCTCATGAAGTGTCCCATACGATGACAGTTGTAGCACTCAACTTTGGATTTATCAAATCCAACATTGTCCTTTGCATTGAAGGTCATCTTCTTCTTAAACCTTATATTCCACCTGTCTACTCTTATACTAGAAAGAGTCATGTTCCACTTAATATCCATCTCTTCCAAGTGCTCATCACTTATCTGCTCAAGGTCGTCATATTTAATCACTGAACCATTCGGAAAAGAAGCAATATAAGCACATACAGTATCTAGATCCAAACCAGCAGGTTTAACTCTTGGTGAGTCACTTTTGTATGTGTCAGCGTCGGAGTATGAGGCGTTGATAGGACATGTTCCAGCGTTGACACATGTTGATCCAGTAACTGGATGCATGTAAGAGTCCTTCTGATCAAATTGGCCCTCACTATGTGAGAAGAAGGCCATGTTACTAGTGGTAGGCTTACTTCCATGCTCTAAAAGAGTTTCATTCTCCAACAACCTTAGTTTGTTGTAGATATCATCAAACGTGGAACTTTTGTGAGTGTTATTGGAAAGAATAGATCTTGCCTCAATCTTCCACGCATCACCAAGACTTTTATGAAACGTAGCATTAATGTTAACATCACCAAGCTGTGCCCCCATGAAGGACAACTTGCTTGTAATGTCAAGCAGTCTGCTTCTTACACTGCTAAGCTTCTCATTAGGTTGAGCCTTGAAAACAACATAATCATGCATGAGTTGCTTCTTCTTTTCTTCCCTAGTATCTTCATTGCCACCATATGCAACTTCAAGAGCTGCCCAAAGGTCTTTAGTAGAGTCATAACCTCTGTATTTATGTTGGTTCTCTTGTCCCAAAGAGAGTTTCAGAATATTTAGGGTTTTCATATCAACCCTTCTCTTTGCTATGTCTTCAGCAGACATAGCTCTACCATCACCAGGTTTTTCTTTCTTATCTACTTCTGGACATCCAGCAACAACAGTTCTTGTAGCAATGGCAGCAACAACCTTTTCAGCTCTAGTGTATGTGTTTCCATACTCAATGATCTCCCAAAGAGTGTAGTCATAGATCCCCAGATATTACTCAAAGTTGAATTTCCATAATTCAAAGTTGGTTGTAACAAGCATGGGAATCTTGATGTTTGGCAAAGGTGAGGAGGAAGAGGTTATTTCTGGATTTGACATGATGTTGTTAGGATTTTGAGAAAATTAGGGCTTTGGTGATTTTAGGGTTCTTGTGTTCTTTAAGATCAAAAGTTTTCCTCAACAAGCTCTGATACCACTTGTTGATCCCAAAATTAGATCGATTTAGCTTTATGTATACGAGATTAGATCAAGTAATACACTTAGAGAAACCTTTGTATATGTATATGATAATCTAAGTGTTATTCGGAATTAACACTTAAACAAGAACACACAAGATGTAAACGAACTTTCACTTTGATTAATGATATCAAACTTACTCACAATGAAAGTGTTTAACGTATGAAAACTTATATTGAACAATAACCTAAAGGTCTTCTTTTATAGACATAAGAAGCCTTGTACAATAATCTACGTATCAACTATTCTAGGTAAAGATAAATATAGAAAATACATTGTTGTTCCTATCTTTACTAGAAGTAATCTAGAATATAATAAACGTGTAGATCATATCCTTCCATCAGTGCTTGTCTTTAATGTATCAACGCTTGACTTTGTCTTGTCAACGCTTGATTTGTCAGCGTTTGTTTTACTCCTATCAACGATTGTTTTACTCTTGTCAGCGCTCAAGTAGACTGGCTATAATTTATTCCCAACAAATAAAGGCCATGATGGGTTAATTATGAGAAAAATGTAACTTTATGCTTTAAAACTATGCATTGCATGGGGTCATTGCAATGGACAAGTGTAGGGGATTTAATAAGTGTGTAAACACTTATCCTTTTGCCACTAAAATCAAGGAAAAACAAGACCTAATCATGTGTTTAGTATCGTAAATGTCGGAATTACGCGTGGTTTTGTGTTTTTGTGTTAAATAGGTACAAAAGATCAAAAGGAAAGAAAACACGGGATTTCACGGTCAAATGTTGAAGAAAAGTCCAAGAAAGAGACAAAGACAAAGTCGAAGAACCAAAAGTGAACCGAAGATCACGAAAACCGGCAAAATCAACACGACTTTGAAGAAATGATCATCAAGCCGAATTCAAGCTCGATTTTAGTGGATTTAATCTTTTTGAAGATATTTGAGCTTTGTGGGTCCCACTTAGGATTAATGGGCCTAAAAGACCATTTGAGGAGCATGTGTATTTACTTTTGGGATTCAAGGCCCATTTTTAGTCCAAATTACAAAATCATGAGACGGATTAGTTTTCATCACTTGGGCCAAAAACCAAGCTCATATCAATGTTTACAGATGGAAAGCCCAATGGCACAAGTGTATGAAACGAATGAAGTATTAACTTCATGAGCTCAAAGCCCATTAGGGTAAACAGACTATGGAACGGTTAAGTGAATATTTATTCACTTATTCACTTGGTCAAACATCAAAACTCACACCCCAATTTACTCCTTTCGTTACAAACAATGTACTTTCTTTCTCTCCCACACCAAAAGCAAAACGCAGCTTTTTACGCCCTTTCCAAACCCTAATCAGTAAAGTTAATTTGGGGCTTTTCACAATTAAGGGCGCGTGTAACACACGTCCCTCAATTAAAACCCCATATATTTCGGGAAGAAGAAGATGGAGGTGAGAGCAGTGGTGTGTCCCCTTTCCCTTCATGTGATTGGTCCTCACACATCACCATCACCACTCCTCCAATCATGAATAGCCACTTCAGCATCAAACTAGCACAAGAAACAAAAACCCATCCACGGTGGCAATTCGTGTGATGGGTAATTGATTTTCAGCCATTGATCAAGAAAGAGAATAAGAGAAGATGGATTAAACGGACAATTTGAAGATCGTGCTCACCAAGCATCGCACCAACAGTTTTAGGGTTTGCCTATAAAACCCCCATGATTGTAATCTTATTTTGGATTTCATTGCTGTGATAAGTCTACTCATGGTTTATTTTGATTGATAGTAATAAGTTTGTTTTATGTTAGCTTTGCTTATTGTATTTGCTTTTTATCAGTTTATGTTAGCTTATTAGAACTTAGTTTTAGATTATCTGCTTATCGATCTGTTTCGTTTTTAGTTGCTGATATTGTTTACTTTGGTATTGTTTGTTTAGTTTTTTATATTTGAGGTTTTGCTTATATTGCTTATACTATTTCTGCTTATTAGATAAGCTATCAGTTTCAATTGAACTGATAGTTTGGTACTAATTTCTTTCAATTCCAAAAATATAATCAAAAACAAAAATAGTCCATCTCTGGACTCGAACCTGTGACCTCACGGGTATAGGGCTTATGCGTTAACCATCTGTTCTAGTTATTGCTTTTGGTTTTATAATTGTTTTTCTAATTAATATAGTTTCTTAGTGGGCTGCCAGTTTTTGTTTTGAGTTAAATATATAGTATTAATCTTAGTTAAATTTAAATCATTTTCTTTACTTTTATAAAGTTTAAAAAAAAATAAAAAAAGAAAAACAAACAAAATATTTTTATTACTTTTAGAAAATTTAATTTTTTTTAAATTAGTTTCTTTTTATTTTTTATACGTTTCATATAAAATTAGTATTTAATTTTAGTTTTATTTTTAAATAGTTTTCATATTTGCTTATATAGTTTTAAAATTAGTCTAAATTAGTTTTAAATTTAAATAGTAATGTTTTAGTTAATTAAATTAGACTTAAATTTAAAATAGTTTTGAAATAGTTTAATTTGTTTTAATTAAGTATTTTTAATTAGATGTTCCTTTTAATTAGATTAATTAGTTTTAAAGTAAATAGTTAATAGTTTTAAAATACACATTAAAGTTAATTAACCAAGAACAATTAATCTTACGTTTAATTGGAAATCAATTCGAGTCGAGTCGAGGAGAAAACGATAAATTGAACAAAAATTTCATACATTAAGTTACGACTTCGGCTTTAATTGCTTTCTTCTTACGAGCACGGGTCGAGGAGAAAACGATAAAT
Source organism: Glebionis coronaria (assembly GCA_025667525.1). Lineage (NCBI taxonomy): Eukaryota > Viridiplantae > Streptophyta > Magnoliopsida > Asterales > Asteraceae > Glebionis > Glebionis coronaria. The sequence goes on from CM046879.1 coordinate 221,969,682, forward strand.
TGAACAAAAATTTTCTATTTTTTTGGATTTTTGAAAATTTTATATTTTTTAGGATTTTTGAAAATTTAAGAAAGAAAAATAACGTTTTAAAAAATGAACGGATCCCAAAATTCAACGCGTCTCTCACTAAAAACCGTTAATCTTAACGAAAAGAGCCGGCAGCGGCGCCATTTAATACAAGGAATTTCCAAGTATAAAATTGTTTCGTTTTTCCAGTCTTTTCGAATTGATTACTAGTTAAAAGTGCGACTCAGTCGTTCTTGGTGGAAAATAAAATGGTTTGATTATCTTTTTCAAACTAAAGGCAAATATGAAAATGTAGTTGAGTAAAAATAAAAGCTTTGAAAATTAAACTAAAATTTACGAGTTAAAAGTAAATGATTAAAAACTTTAAAACTTAAAAGTGAATTCAAAACTTAAAACTTTGTAAAAATAAAAACTTAAACCCGTCGGAATACCTAAGATCAGAATCCCGTCGGAATATGTCAAAAGAAATTCTGTCGGAATAAAAGAAATTTTATCGGAATAATGGTAACCAATCCTATCGGAATATAATGCATAAGCTGTCACAATGTCTAAATTGTCGCAATGTTTAAGCCATCGCAATACTGATCGCAAAGTCTATCTGAATGTGAAGTCTGTCGGAATATGGCTGTTGAAATTTTGGCAGCGTTTCGCCTCAATGAGCCTTATACCCGATCGCAAAGTACGATGCCAGGAGCAATCACAACCAACGATCGGAATAAGTGATCGGAATACTCTATCAGAATAATCGATCACAAAGTAAAACCCTAAGGGTTATTACGATCGCAATGAAACCGTCGGAATGTTCAGTCGCAAAATGAAAACCCTAAGCTTTACGATGGAGCACAAAGTATTCGGATGGATTAGAATAAGCTAGTAAACCATTAAGCACTTCCAATAAGCACTTATCAAAAACTTACCAAAATCAATATTAAGGAAAACCAAAAATAAGCTACGAATGAAAACTTATCAAAACACCAAATAAGCAAACTTTATAAGATGAACTTTAAAAAGACGAAATTTTTTATAAAACTTTAAACATTAATAAGCTAAATACAAAGTAAGTCAATAAGAATGGTAAGCTCAAAGCTTAATCCGTATAAAACTTAGATAGAAACCAAAAGATAAACTTTTTAATCAATCAAACATCAGAATTAAACAAAATCAAAGATGATTTCGGATCAAATATAAGTAAAAATCAACAAAGGTAGAAAGAGATTGAAGATGAAAAACTTAACTTGAACTTGTAGATTAATGATTCCAAAATACAAGAGTGAATTAAAGCTTAAACATGAAAGAAAGAAAAGATGAAATTCTAGTGAGAGAAAGTTAAAAACTTTCTCTCTCTAAAACTAAAAACCACAAAAGGAAAAATGAACTAGCTAACTTAACTAACACCCTCCTAATGTGTCATTAGGAGGGTATATATAGGAGGTGGGGAGTGCATGTGTTGCTTCCTTCTTTCTTTCTTATCGTCTCGACTCGATTTAAATTCTTTGTCTTTCTTAACGTCGTCTCAGGATTTGTCGATATAAATTGAACTCGTCTTATAATTTTCTTCTATAATTAGACTTGAGTTCTTCGACTTCATTAAACTTCCGTCTTTAGACTTTTTCTTCGATAAATCTTCAGAATAGGCCTTGGACTTCCGTTCTTTTTACACTCTTGATCTTTTGACTTCGTCTTTTCTCGTTTTCGTCGATAAAAGCCCGTGATAGCCCGTGTTTTAATCCTTTTTTATATTTTTATCCTGAAACACCATAAAAACACAAACCACGCATAATTCCGATATAAAATACACGTTTTGGTCTTGTTATTATTGGAAATAAGTGGTAAAAGGATAAGTGTTTTCACACTTATTATTTTGGATCGCAACACTTGATTTTAGTGGAGATCGTAACTTTAGATCGTAGTGGTGATCGCACTCCCTTATCACAACAAGTGATCGCACTCCCTTATCGCAACAAGTGATCGCAGTGGTGATCATACTCCCTTATGGCAACAAGTGATCGTAGTTGTGATCGTAGCGAGTGATCGTACTCCCTTATCGCTGTGAGTGATCGTACTAGTGATCGCAACGAGTGATCATACTCGTGATCGCAGCGAGTGATCGTACTCGTGATCGCAACTCGTGATCGTACTCGTGATCGCAGAGAGTGATCGCACTCGTGATCTCAGCGAGTGATCGTACTAGTGATCGTGATATTGGATCGCAAGTAGAAACCCTAGATTTATGTGATCAAAATACACAGATCGTACTATGGAACAAACTTACCACTTTTCGCGGACAGTACAATAACACAACCAATTCAAGATTCTAAGGCTTAAAATGAATCAAACACCCAAAAATTTTGTGTTTTTAACCCAAATAACGATACCAAATCACTATAACAAGTAACTAGATGAAGTATATCAAGAATAACTCATAAAAACACAAAAAAAATAAAAATGGTTCGTGTGATTTTGGATCAAAAAGGGACGAGAGAATCAAGAACACAAACACAAAAACCAAACAATCATCCCATGGCTCTTGATACCATTTGTAGGATATGTAAATCTTGCTTATGTTTTTAGAGAGAGAAAGATAGATGATTTCACACTTCTAGAGAGAGAAAATGTAAGAACTATGTGTATTGAAATGAAAACCACCACCCTCTCCAACTAAGGAGAGGGTTTATATACCAAGCCCATAAGATGGGCTTGGGCTTACATTTGGGCGGTCCATACATAACATGAACTAGGCCTTTCCTTGTTAATTAGTAAAAAGATATCTAGACTACGAGCTACTACTCAATATATTGTCGGAGTGACCGAATCTTCCTAAATACGTAAAAACGTATTTCCAACACTTTTAACACTTGAAAGTTTTACATTTCCGAAAAGCTCCCCCTACACACATGCATCGATATACGAAATGGTTTAGCATGTGAAGGAAAGAGTTGAACTTGAGTCTTTAATATCACATGTTGCAATATATTACATTTTAATCACATTTTCTCCCCTTATATCTAATATAAAAATATCATATTAGAGATACCAATTGATTAAAATATGACAATTTCTGAAAACCGATTGGGAGAGAAACATGTGTGCACGCATGAATCATGGAACATTAAGTCGGGTTGCTCCCCCTCAACAATATATGTGTGTCTTGAGACAAAATTTGACAGAATTTTGGAAAAAAGGACACCACAAAAATATGTTGAGGTATGGAGATGAGATGCCTTTTCCGATATAATATATTACATTTGACAATTTCATATATTTTCGGAATGTGTTGGATACATAAAATATGACAATTTCTGAGATGTACCCAACAACATTAAAGGCTTGATTATAAAACGCTCCCCATCAAAAATTGATCTAAATAACATATGACAATTTTGAGATATAAAAACCACATATGAGGAAGGGAGTGGTGAACACACAATTTTTAAATATTTAGAAAAATCTTTTTGAGAAATTCTTGAAAAATTGTGTTCAACGGTTTTAAAATAATTAGGTTAGAATACTTCTCTTCTATTGCTTGAAGAAAGCGCACTTAAACGTACACTTCCCTTTCGAGTCCGATTTTCATGAGCTCAAAACGTTGATTGTTTTGTGACTAGCTCATGACCGAGAAAAATAAATTTCCCGTTGTGAAGGATAAGTTATCAACCGTGATAAACTTTCCTTAAGTTAAAGTTCGAGATCTAAGCTGACGTGTACTTAGAAGTAGTTTTTCATGAACTTAAATACTTAGAATGTTTTTATGAAAAACTCATGACCGAGAAATATTAATTTCTTGTTAAGAAGGATAAGTTATCGTCCGTGATAAACTTTCCTTATTTGAGGTTAGAGTCCTAAGCTGTGATGCGCTTAGAAATCATATACACGAGCTTAAAACTTTCGAATAGTTTTAATAGAAGCTCGTGTCCGAGAAAATTTAGTTTCTCGTTATAAGGATAAGCCATACTCGGGATGGACTTTCCTTTGTATGAATAGCGAGTTACAACCTGTAATTTAGCTGTAAGTCATGTACACGAGCATAAAACTTTTGAATAGATTTAATAGAAGCTCGTGACCGAGAAATATGAATTTCTCGTTTCGAGGGTAACTTATCGTTGAAGAAATAAAGTTCCCTTTCTTTGACGTTCGAGTTACAGTCTGATATGTGACTGTAAGTCATATTGAAGCTTAATTGTGAAACCTCTGAGACGCTTATGATACAAGGCTTTTGGCCAGGTAAAAATATCGTTGTTCCTGTCTAATCGAATTGATCTGGTTTAACTATGCGACTCAGCTGTTCTTTGGTGAAACAAATAGTTGTGTCGTTGTAGTATATTAAAGTGCAAAACAATTAATGTAAATGACTTTAAAAGTAAATCTAAATCTAATTTAAAGTAAAAGGCAAGTATTTAAAAGCGTGACGATAAATTAAAAGGCACTAAAAGTAAATGACGCAAACTTAAATCTAACTAAGGCAAACTTAAAACGCAACTAAAACTTAAATCAAGGCAAGGCTAAAATAAATCTAAGGCAAGGAATCTTAAAGTGCGACTAAGTAAAAAGGCGGGAAAATAAAGCTTGAAAATTAAAAGCAGAAAATTAAAAACAGAAACTAGAAAGAACCTGAAAACAGCTCATCCGGAATAATACCCTCATTCGGAATAAACATTCATCCGGAATGTCACCTTCGTTTGGAATGTTTTTCTTCACTCGGAATATTTACCCAAAACCTTGATCCGGAATAAATCCGTTATCCGGAATATGTCACTTATCCGGAATAAAGTCTTGATTCGGAATGTTGGACCTTGATTCGGAATGTTGCTAATCCGAAATAATATTCCGAATAGAACTCCTTGATCCGGAATATGTCACTTATTCCGGATGGAAGCCCTTGATTCGGAATAATGCCTTGATCCGGAATATCTTGATTCGGAATGTTCAGTTGATCCAGAATGTTCTGTCTATCCGGAATAATTTCCTTGATCCGGAATATTGGATATTCCGGATGAACCACCTTGGCTAAAACCTTGATCCGGAATGTTGAAGATTCCGAATAGAGCACTTTGATCCGGAATAATTAATTATTACGGATGAACGACTTTAATACGGAATATCACAACTCAATTCCCTCACTTGGCTTGATCCGGAATGTTTTCCTGGGAAAGATACAGTAACAGAAACAACGAAGAACACGGAGGAACAATATGTGACAACCGTGGTTTTGGGTTTGTCACTTGGTCTTACTTTTAGGTTATTTTATGTGTGCTTACTTGAATTTTGTGTTTACGTGTTTATTTTATGTGAACGAGGTTGGTGTGGTTATTGTTTATAAGTATAGAGTACTCATACGTAAATCGAGGAACGGTTATTTCATGTTCATGAACTCACAAGTGGTGACTATGAAATGAAAATGGTGATATTGTGGTGTTTACGTATACGTATAAGTATTATAGTAGTAGTATTTTTTTTAGGATTTACGGTTTAGCATTTAGAGGTCTCGGGTGAGGTAATTATCCATATGAATATTTTTCGGGATGGTTTTTAAGTCATTTAGGACTTAGTTATAAAGTTTATTTCAAAATTTTAGATTTTTTATAAAAGTGTATATTTTACGTCTTTTACTGTAAAACGCGTAAATTTGACTAGTTTTACAGTTTTGAGGTTTTGGAAGCTTTAGGAGCTGAAATAAATTAAGGAAAATTAAGGTAATATTATTAACATAATATTAAATAATAAAAATAAAAAAAACGAATTTATTGGGTGTTTGGGTTGGTTTAGACGCACCAAAGAAAGAGAAAAAGGGAAAGTTGGGTGTTATACTTGGACTACGATTTTATTTACACACTATATAAGGTTATCTAATAAATAAAAAAAAATATAAATCCCTGGAGACAAAGAAAAATTCGTGGGTTTCATATAGGAGAATTAGGGTTCTTAAAAAAAAATTGGGTTTTCTTCATCTTCCATTGATTTAAGGTAAAAACCTTCATTAACCTTTTTAATTAAATTGTTTTTATGTTTAATTAATCATTCTTATGATGGATTAAGGGTTAGGGTTTATATAAAAACAGTAGATTAATGATGTATTAATCATAATATGATGATCATATAATCTAGGGCTTGTATTAGAAGGGTTATAGGTGATTAATTAGATCAATTTGTTTAAAACCCGTTTTTAAAAAGTGGGCAGAATTTTGAGTCTATTGTTTTGATCATATCTCGAGTTCTAGAAACATTCAAGATGCGATCAAACTAGCCCTGGATAGGTAATTGAGTTGGCTTTCTAAATTAAGAAACGAGAACTAAATTGGAGGTCGGGAAGTGGGTCAAAAACAGGTTACAACAGTCGGAGGTCAAAACAGTTTTGAATTCAGCCTGTTTTCTTTTTAAGTTTTGGGTTGTTTGGGGTACTTAGGGTTGCATTGGGATCTTCTCACGAACATGAGAGATGTTTTATATATTGTATTAAGGATCTGCACTTGGGCTAAGATTGTGGTTTAGGGTAAGACCCTCTAATGGTAATGAACTTTTCATACGTTTAAAATCAGTGAATTCTGGATAGGTACCAATATATACACATATATCTGGGCCTTAACAGTAGCTTTAAGGTTAGGGCAGGTGGGAGGTTTTAGCTAACATGTATAAAAGAGTGAATATTCCTTTTACAGAAACCATGGGTATGTTTAAGTGGACGTTTGACTTAAAGTTTTGAGACCTAAAACTGGGACTGTTTTGTGTAAAATTATGAACGGGATAGCTATTAAACTTAACCAAGTTAGGGACTTGTTAAGGAAGGGTAATGGGGTGATTAGAGCTTAACAATGAGGTAATTATACGAGAATAGACTAGATGTCCATCATAGGTTGATGAGCCATCTTAGTGATTGGTTCGTGTATTGATTTCGTGTTTTTGGTTTGTTAGCTTGTTGCTAGTGCGAGGACTTGTGAAGAAGCTATCAGGTGAGTTTCATAGTCCCATGTTTACTATTGATTTTGAGTTCCAGATGGGATGGAAGAGACACTGCGTTGAGTTATTTTCTAAATTGATGCTGTGAATGTGTTTGTGATTTGAGATGGACTTGTGTGTACATTATGTGATTAACTGATATCTGTTTTTTGATTGTGTATGATTTGGATCGGGGGACACGTGCCGTCTCAGTTATTGTGGTTTGACAAGGTAGTGGCCTTGTGGTTTGACAAGGTAGTGGCCTTGGGATAGGTACATAGTGTGATCATCTATGGTACCATGTTGTTTGGCAAGGTAGGAGCCTTGGATTTTGGTTTGGAATGATTGATCTTGAATGCTAGTTGTTAATACATAATTGTAGCACATTGTCCATATGTTATTGTGTTGATGGTTGTTATTCACAGCTTGTAATTGATTTAGCGTTGGAGTCTAAACCTATGACTCTCACCAACTTTATTTTGACGTGTTTTAGTGTCTCTTTCAGGTGATACTATGGTTAAGCATGAGAACATAAGTGGCTAGGATTGGAGAAGCTTAGGAATGCATATAGAAGGAGAATCCTCGTTTCCTTCTTAGTTTTTATTTGTTCTTTTAATAAGTGATACTGTGGCACACATATATTTTTTTGGTTATGTTATTTGTTTGTCTTGGGTAAGCGGTAGGACTGTTACCTACTTACCTAGACTCCTGAGACTGATGAGATATTGTCATGACTTTGTGTCTCCATTTTATGACATTTCTTATTTCATATAGTTATCTCTATAGACACGCCATGTTGTGATGATATCCATACGTCGCGCCCCATATTCCGCCATGGTGGGGTGTGACAGAATGGTATCAGAGACAATGGTTATAGAGAATTAGGTTGCCTAGTCGTGTAGCCTAGTCTATAGCTTAAGGGTCCCTGCATATAGGCGTCATAGGAGTATGTGTGCATTTTAGAGTAATTGATGTGTTTGAATATTATTTTCGCAGTATTTGTTAGGTTATGAACTACTATGGTACATACTTAACTACATGTTATTTTCTTTACGAGTTTTGATTAGTGCGGGTGGAACCATGGTCGTATACGCTAGTCATTGTTGGATTTCGCTTAATTATGTTTTCATGTTCTTTATACATTTTGAATTTTGTCTACGCTGGTTCAGCTGGACTACGAGTTTATGTGTTTCGTGCATTGGCTATGTTATTTTAATACATGGGGTTTTGGATCTTATCTTGTGTGGTTATGTGCTTGTGAGTTGATGGATTATGTGTTATGTGTAGTACTAATTTCTTATAAGTGTCATCATAGGAGGGAGTACATTGGTGAAAGGGAACATGTATAATTATGGAGGCCTACATAATTATATATGTGCCACAACACCACTGGACTTTCAAGTATGATTACATGAAAGAGAGTTAATACATGCTTGTATAGTATATGTTGGATGGATTTGAGTGTATGTTCGCTTATGCCTATGTATGTAAAATTATTTTCTACTTACTGGTTGTATTCTTGGAATGGTTGCTAGCTCGTTTCTCTTTGAGATGTTCAACTTCTGTAGTAGCGCATTTCTCGGGTCCTCATTTCACGTGTTTGTTTGTACGGTAATTTTGGCGTGAAGGATTTTGAGATGGTGGAGATTTCTTTTTGGGGTAACGATGTCTTTTGTTTCGAGTTATACATGGTAAAAAAAAAGAACTTGCAAATTGAAAAAAAAATAGTTGTTGGTAGTCGATGAAATAAGGAAGTGTCGGGATCATGTTTCAAATAAGGTGGAATATAAATTCTTTAACATATAAGCATGACTCGGTTATTTTAAAATATTTTGGTTTTGATCACCTAAAGTTATTGTTCTTAAGTTAAAAATTTTGTTCTTATTTAGTGAAATATGTTAAAATCATGTAATTAATAGAGTTTTAATTTTCTGGAATTAAAATATATTAGGTTCTAGTTTTGGTAATTAATGGGGGGTTTTAGGGTTTAAAAATCGTTTTTTTTGGTATAAATCGGAGTAGGCAGAAACTCTCGCTAAACTGTCAAAATATGTCGTTAACTGTCAGAAACTGTCGCTAATGCCTAGGCAGATTTTGAGAAAAATCGTGTTGGTCATAACTTATTCGTTTTTAAAGGTTTTTGGGTGATTCAAAAGCCTAAAATTATGTACTCGGAACATACTTTTCAAATATTCAGAAAGTTTCGTAATTGGAAGTCAGTAGTTTGGTCGAATTAATTGTACAAGTGTTGAGTTCAAGGTTAATTTTCGAACAACATGGTTTAAACTCGTGTTTTGGGTATTTTGCGGTAATGAACACTTGGAGGGTTAACATAGAGATGAGTTGGGAAGGAATTTGAGAGTTATTTAGACCTTATTATACGTGGTTATATTTTGATGAGTTTTGATTTATGGTATTTATGAGTAAGACTGAAATCGGGGTGAGAGTTTTAAACCCGTTGAGTTATGTGACGGCTCCTAACTTGGTTTCAAGACAGTTCTTGTTTGATGAGTTGCGATATTTAGTTAGGTTGGTTACATAACTTTATGTTTTCGATAAGTTTCCTCGCGGATGGTTAAGGCTCATGTGTTGTTAGTTGAGATTATTTTCGTGTAAACTGAGTTCACGTTTGAACGTGAAGGTTTTATCAGGGATATGCATCCTCGTTTGTTTGCTGAGAATAAGTTTGAGTTTGGGAGTGAATCTCGGGACGAGATTTCTATTAGGAGGGAGTGATGTGACAACCGTGGTTTTGGGATTGTCACTTGGTCTTACTTTTAGGTTATTTTATGTGTGCTTACTTGAATTTTGTGTTTACGTGTTTATTTTGTGTGAACGAGGTTGGTGTGGTTATCGTTTATAAGTATAGAGTACTCATACGTAAATCGAGGAACGGTTATTTCATGTTTATGAGCTCACAAGTGGTGACTATGAAATGAAAATGGTGATATTGTGGTGTTTACGTATACCTATAAGTATTATAGTAGTAGTATTTTTTTTAGTATTTACGGTTTAGCATTTAGAGGTCTCGGGTGAGGTAATTATCCATATGAATATTTTTCAGGATGGTTTTAAGTCATTTAGGACTTAGTTATAAAGTTTATTTCAAAATTTTAGATTTTTTATAAAAGTGTATATTTTACGTCTTTTACGGTAAAACGCGTAAATTTGACTAGTTTTACGGTTTTGAGGTTTTGGAAGCTTTAGGAGCATAAATAAATTAAGGAAAATTAAGGTAATATTATTAACATAATATTAAATAATAAAAATAAAAATAAAACGAATTTATTGGGTGTTTGGGTCGGTTTAGACGCACCAAAGAAAGTGAAAAAGGGAAAAAGGGAAAAAAAAAGAAAGTTGGGTGTTATACTTGGACTAGGATTTTATGTACACACTATATAAGGTTATCTAATAAATAAAAAAAAAAAAATTCCTGGAGACAAAGAAAAATTCGTGGGTTTCATAGAGGAGAATTAGGGTTCTTCAAAAAAATTATGTTTTTTTCATCTTCCATTGATTTAAGGTAAAAACCTTCATTAACCTTTTTAATTAAATTGTTTTTATGTTTAATTAATCATTCTTATGATGGATTAAGGGTTAGGGTTTATATAAAAACAGTAAATTAATTATGTATTAATCATAATATGATGATCATATAATCTAGGGCTTGTATTAGAAGGGTTATAGGTGATTAATTAGATCAATTTGTTTAAAACCCGTTTTTAAAAACTGGGCAGAATTTTGAGTCTATTGTTTTAATCATATCTCAAGTTCTAAGAACATTCAAGATGCGATCAAACTAGCCCTGGATAGGTAATTGAGTTGGCTTTCTAAATCAAGAAACGAGAACTAAATTGGAGGTCGGGAAGTGGGTCAAAAACAGGTTACAACAGTCAGAGGTCAAAATAGTTTTGAATTCAGCCTGTTTTCTTTTTAAGTTTTGGATTGTTTTGGGTACTTAGGGTTGCATTGGGATCTTCTCACGAAAATGAGAGATGTTTTATATATTGTAGTAAGGATCTGCACTTGGGCTAAGATTGTGGTTTAGGTTAAGACCATCTAATGGTAATGAACTTTTCATACGTTTAAAATCAGTGAATTCTGGATAGGTAGAAATATATACACATATATCTGGGCCTTAACAGTAGCTTTAAGGTTAGGGCAGGTGGGAGGTTTTAGCTAACATGTATAAAAGTGTGAATATTCCTTTTAAATAAATCATGGGTATGTTTAAGTGGACGTTTGACTTAAAGTTTTGAGACCTAAAACTGGGACTGTTTTGTGTAAAATTATGAACGGGATAGCTATTAAACTTAACCAAGTTAGGGACTTGTTAAGGAAGGGTAATGGGGTGATTAGAGCTTAACAATGAAGTAATTATACAGGAATAGACTAGATGTCCATCATAGGTTGATGAGCCATCTTAGTGATTGGTTCGTGTATTGATTTCGTGTTTTTGGTTTGTTAGCTTGTTGCTAGTGCGAGGACTTGTGAAGAAGCTATCAGGTGAGTTTCATAGTCCCATGTTTACTACTGATTTTGACTTCCGATGGGATGGAAGAGACACTGTTTTGAGTTATTTTCTAAATTGATGCTGTGAATGTGTTTGTGATTTGAGATGGACTTGTGTGTACATTATGTGATTAACTGATATGTGATTTTTGATTGTGTATGATTTGGATCGGGGGACACGTGCCGTCTCAGTTATTGTGGTTTGACAAGGTAATGGCCTTGTGGTTTGACAAGGTAGTGGCCTTGTGGTTTGACAAGGTAGTGGCCTTGGGATAGGTACATAGTGTGATCATCTATGGTACCATGTTGTTTGGCAAGGTAGGAGCCTTGGATTTTGGTTTGGAATGATTGATCTTGAATGCTAGTTGTTAATACATAATTGTAGCACATTGTCCATATGTTATTGTGTTGGTGGTTTTTATTCATAGCTTGTAATTGATTTAGCGTTGGAGTCTAAACCTATGACTCTCACCAACTTTATGTTGACGTGTTTTAGTGTCTCTTTCAGGTGATACTATGGTTAAGCATGAGAACATAAGTTGCTAGGATTGGAGAAGCTTAGGAATGAATATAGAAGGAGAATCCTCATTTCCTTCTTAGTTTTTATTTGTTCTTTTAATAAGTGATACTGTGGCACACATATATTTGTTTGGTTATGTTATTTGTTTGTCTTGGGTAAGCGGTAGGACTGTTACCTACTTACCTAGACTCCTGAGTCTGATGAGATATTGTCATGACTTTGTGTCTCCATTTTATGACATTTCTTATTTCATATAGTTATCTCTATAGACACGCCATGTTGTGATGATATCCATACGTCGCGCCCCATATTCTGCCATGGTGGGGTGTGTCACAATATAACACGAATCAAAACAAACTAAACAAAATCAATCACAAGATTAAATCAAACTAATAACAAAACATATACTAATGATAATCAAACAATCCAAAACAATAAAACTAACAAAACTAATCAAAATAATCAAAACCACTTTGATCAAATCAATAAAAATAAGAACATGAACATGAACAAATAAACATAAAGATTAAAGAAAGGTAGAATGAGAGATAAACAATAAAAATAAAGATTGACAAGAATTAAAAGAACACTTACTTGAAATTAAAGGAATTTAAGGTGCAAGACAAGGTATTTAAATTTGACAAGTAATTAAATACACATGAATTTAAAGGTGCAAGGTAAATAAAATTGAAGAAATAGTTTGTCAAGCTATCTAACAAAATGAAAATGATTATCCTAATGACTATTTATAGGGGAGGATTAAGGAGTGCTTAGGAAGCTTCCTCCCCTCCTTCATTTTTCCTTAATTGCACGATCAAGTCCTTAAGCCTTTAATCTTTTGTTAATCTTCTTAATACTTGGACTTTGTCTTGGGATTTCTTTAAACTCGTCTTGAATTTTCTTCATAAATAAGACTCGAGTTCTTCGGCTTTAGTACACTTCCGTCTTTTGACTTTTTCTTCGATAAATCTTCAGAATTGGTCTTGGACTTCCGTGAATGCCCGTGTTTTCTCCACTTTTCACCTTTTCGTCCTAAATCACAACAAAAACACAAACCACGCATAATTCCGACATAAATGACATAAAATACATGTTTTGGCTCGGTTATTATTGTAATTAAGTGGTAAAAAGGATGGGTGTTTACACACCTATCAAATCCCCTACACTTGACCATTGCAATGTCCTCATGCAATGCATTAGTTACAAAGCACGTTTACATTTTTCATCATAATCAATCCACGTTGGCCTTTATTAAAGAGATAGAAAACAATAAACATTCAATGTAAAGAAATCAAAAACACACCTTGGGTTTTGGAAATGTCATGAATTATCATCATCATCAAGTTTTCACTTTCTCCAAACCAAGCTTAAAAACGAGATCATTGTTATTATAAGTTAGCAAACTAACACGAACTCATGTGGGCCAATTACTCACTTAGACTCCCTTATTCCTAGGTGTATCTCTTATATTTTATTGTTGTCTTGAATGATCACGAGGATGCATTGTTGACTTATTTCGATAGTTTATTAGGACGAAAATAAAGTGAACGATTTAATCAATAGTTAGCTAAAGGACAAAATCTTTTAAAACTGCTTCTCGGGACCTCATAAAGTTCATATCTTGGCATAAATCGCTTCGCGATTTGAGACCTTTCTCGGACCGATATTTGGCAGCGACTTCATACTTCAAACCTTGAGAGACGTTCATGAAATAATGGCCTTCTATTCATAATAGGAATTTCTTCACTTGAAGTTTTGAGAGATTCTTTATAAATGGACCACGACTTCTTCATTTTTCTCCAATCATTATTTTGGACTTTGATATACAACGATCCGCCTCCTTTTTGGACTTGGATCTATTTATCCTCATACCTTGTTAGGGCCTTTTCGGATTGACTTCTCCATGACTTTTGGGGAGTATTTGCTTTTCGTCGTGTGTCTCGATCCTTTATATTGATTTTCGATAAATGATTCTTCACATCACTTGGGATAATTAGCAACAAAATGTAGCCCTTGATGTGGTTTTTTGTATACCCTCTTAGGAAAAAGAGGCAACAAAATAGTGGTAAGCGTTAAGTGTCGGTTTAGGAAAACCGAGCACTAATGACCCTTAAGAAAAGTGAGTTCGTTCTCTCGAGGAGGCACGTGTGTTGTGTAATGAATTGATTTGATTGATTTGTTTTTGATTATTAACAAGAAAAGAGAAGAGAAAATGACGAAGACGAAAAAAAAAATAGAAAAATAGGCAAAAACACTACTAGAAAGTTAAGACGTAGAAACGACAAAATGACAAAAATTAAAATTTTAACCTAAAAATTCCTAAAAATTACTAAAAATCCCCAATAAAATTCTAAGAGTTTACAAAAAATCAAAACTTGCCAAAACCTTTTAGTTAATTTAATAATGACTTTTTAATGCTAATTAAAGCCCTAAAAATCACTTTTAAATATTAAAAAGCCCTAATTAAGCTAAAAACTATTTTTAAAAATTTTAAACCAAATTAAACTATTTTTAAACTCCTAAAAACTATTAAAATCTATTAAATCTTAAATTAAATCTAGAAAATAAATGAAAAGCCTAAAAAATATTTGGAAAGTGACAAAGTTCCTAATTTAATGTCTAGAATCTAGGAAAAATGAAAAAAAGTTAAAAATAAAACTTTGAATTTTTTCTAATAAAATAATATTAAAATAATCTAAAAAATAAAAAGTTCAAAAATAAATTCTAAAAAATTCTCAAAAATTCTAAATATTCTAACTAAGAAGAAAATGCAAATTAAAGCTCCTAAAACCTTTTAGTTAATTTTATATTAATTTTTAAAGTTTAATAAAAAACCTAAAATCAAATAAAATTAAAAATTAAAGCTTTTGAAAACTTTATGATTTGTAAACCTCAAAAATATAAATTAAAACTTAAAAACTATTTTTTTGGATTTTTTAATTACTGTTTACTATTTTTAAATTACTTTCTAAAATTTATTCTAAAAATAATCCTAATAATTAATTAACTAAAGAGAAAAATAATATTTTTAAACAAAAAAATCCTAAACCTTGATTAAACCCTAGGAAAAATGCTAACTACTAACCAAGCTTAATAAATAAGCTGGAAAAATCAAAATAAGCTACGACTTATTTAAATAAGCCAAAACCAAAACTTGTTTAAGTAACTAATGAAATGAAACTTGAATGTAAAAACTCATCTAGATCACTGGTTAACACGTTTACTCCCCCAACGAGGGGTCGCGTGTTCGAGTCCAGGCAGGGTGAAGTTTTTACAAAATTTTTCTTTTTTTTTTCTTTTAAAACTTAATCAGTAAACTTTAATAAACACAAAAACACAAACACAATCTAATTTAAACAAGGATTGAATCAAATGGGAAGCAAACGTGACCAGTTCTTTGTTCTTTCTGATGAACAAGTGAAGTTTTTCACTTGAGAAATTTGGAGCCAAGAGGGGCTTGGCTTGCTTGTTGATTGGTGGTGTTTTATGGGACAAGCAGGCATCCCTATACTCAGTTGGAGTATAGGGAGTCAAAGATTGCACAAATCAACAAGTACTTAGCCACAAATTCCACACAAACAAGGCACAAGTAGCAAATGAAGGTTGCTGATATGCTATCTAGTGGTCAGTGGGTGTTTGATGCTTTTTACATGCACAATAATGAGTTTCCAAACCACAAATCTTGCACACACTCACATAAACTAGCATACAAACAAATCATAACCCTTAAACTGCATAAGATCTAAATGATTACTAGGTTTGATGCTCAAAATTCACCAAAAATAGTCACTAAAGCAGATTACTGAATATTAAGCTATGTTTTTCCTAATTTTTTTACTTGCACTTGCTTCAAACCTTTCCAAAACTGAGATAATGCTAGCATACACCCTAAATATACCTAATGACTACTTATAACAAGTTATTACTCCACAGATTTATCTCAAAATCTTAATAAAACTCAAAACCAAACACTCCTTTAAAAAAACTGATTTTGATTTTTACACACCAAATCTATTCTAAACTTGTTCAAACTGATTTTAAAAGCTTATAACATGTCCAATAAACACAAATGAGCCAATCCAAACCAGTTTAACACACAACTTAGCAACTTTCATGCAATATCAAACAAGCACCAATCTTTCTGAAAATTTCAAAAAGGAAAAAGATTTTTTACCTTACAGCCCTACATCCAGGGCTCTTTGTGGTTGAATAACCACCTCCTATACACTCGGGTGTATGCAGATCCTTTGATAAAAACAACCTCCAAAACTTGCTAAGACAAAATCAAACACAAGAACACAGCTTTCTGATTTTTCTTAAAAACTCAAATCCTTTTCATAAACCTTGAAACCTTAACTCTTTTCAAGAACAAGACACAAAATCCAAAAATTGATCCACTTTCACTTCACAACTCTTGGATTTTCTGAAACTTGAAAAATTTATCTTAAAAACCTTTTTGAAACATTAAACACTCAAAGTGTTAAACAATTGAAATGGAACTCAGAATTCTAGCACTTAACACAACACACAACTTTTTAAACTTAATAAAAGGAATTACACTTGTATTTAACAAACACCAAACTTCATTAATTTAAAAAAGGAATTACAAGGTTTTTAGCTAGAAAACTGGAACCAGAGGGAATGAACAAGCCTCATTCTCCTTTTATACTACTCTAGAGATGATTCTAGAACTAGGATTAAAATATTACAAGAAAGAAACCCTAGTTGCTGAATTCACTAAAAAGCCCTTTGAAGATTTGACTGAAAATTTGGTCAAGGTGGAAACATGTGATGAACAGCTGCATAAAATGATCTTGGACGTTTGTTTATACTTGGGGACCAAGGAGAATCATCCCAAACGTTAATGTGGTCGGGTTTTGGGGCTTGGGGTGAAAACGATGGGCAGGGGAGGGTCCTACCCTCACATGGGTGTGTCCAGGGTCACATCTTTGGTGTGGGATCAAGTGAGGATGAGGTAAATTTGGGTTCTGGAGGTAATTGGGTAAAAGCCCTTTGAAACAAGATTAATTGGGTCTGGGTGGATTAGGGTTCATAAGGGAGGTTTAATCCTGATTTGGGGGTGATTTATTTTAAAAAGGTGTTTTGGTGGGAAAGGGTGGGGTTTGACTGGGGGATTTGACCTAGTTTAATAAGTTAAACCGGGTTGGACATGGGTGGGTGGACGGGTTTGGGTAGGGTATTGGGTAAGTGGGTGGATCATGATGAGGTGGCAAGTTGTGACTGGTTGTAAGGGTTTGGTGGTTTGGCAGACTTGGCCCCCAGGCTTTTATCTCTTGTTCACTTTGTAATAAATCCCATCAGCGCCCAATTTGCCTTTAACAACTTTGGACAAGTTGTCAAAAGTGGCAAAAAACCTTTAAAAACTTTATCCAAGGGTTTCTTTTGGATATTCTTGATTCTTCAAGGACTGGAATTGTAATAACTTCAAACATTAAGGACCATTCTTGTACAATTGACATTTGGAGGGACTAAACTTGCCAATCTTCAATTATTCAAGGGTCTTTTTGCAAAATTCCAAACTTGGGCCCGGTTCATTGTGCGACTTCGTTTCCCGTGTTCGTTTTTTATTGATTCTTGTGATCTTTTGCCATTTCCTCAATATCCGTACCTAAAAATACACAAGTAACAAACACGAGCATATATTTGGCATATTTTATGATATTTTATGCATTTAAAGGCCGTTTTGGACGATGAGACCATGTATAAAAGCAGTCTCATCACTCCCCCATACTAAACCATTGCCGTGCCCTCACGCAATGCTAGAATAAAGTATCAAAGCATCTCCAAAATTTAATTTTATTCACTTTATTGAATGGATAAACTAGCTACACTACACTATTACTACTACTTGCGTTTTGGACATAATGTATGATTTTCATCGCAAAATGGGACGTTTAGGTTCATAGAATAAGAACACGTGAATGCTTCGTTAGAAATAATTTCGTCGTCCTCGATTTTCACCCTAATTCCATGCCAAGCGTGCAACGAGATCATTGTCATTATAAGTTAGTAATGCTAACACTACTCATATGCCCTAATCACGTACTTATTCTCCCATTATTCCTAAGTTGTATCTCTTATATTTTATTTTGTCTTAATGTTCACGAGGATACATTGTTGACTTATGCGATAATAGAGATTTAGGTCTAAAAATAGAGTCCTAACGGTGTAACTAAGACCATCAAATCAATAACCCCTCCTAATAGACAACGATGTTAAAAAATTAAGTTGACAAGAAGAATCGATAAACACGGTTTTATAACGGTTTTGAACATGAGACTTATTACCAAGACTTTTATACGCCCCCTAACGGAAGGGCCTTATTTACTTTGGTTTACCTCCATCTTTTATTCAACTTCGCCATGAAGCTTTTATTATGACTTCGGTCTTGCCTTGCCTTTTATTATCCGCCTCATCGGTGGTTTTATTAGCCAAAGACGTATATCCTCACGCTAAAGCGAATTTTGGATCTTTAAAGCTTCGAAGATTAAGGCTTGATTCACTTTCAATTTTGCATAGATTTTAGGCCTTGTGGGGCTTCAAATTGTTTGCTAGATTTAGGTGAGCACTTGAAATCTTATTATTAGGTGAAGCTTTCGATTATTAGGGTGCCAATACTTCAAAACCGTGACGCTGGCGATACCTTAATGTCTTCCCAATTTAATTACACGAAAGCTACTAGAAAAGACTAGAAACCCAACAATCCTAACTAAACCGCTAAGTCAATATTTATTAAGCAAAAAATATTTACAAGCGAAGGGAGAATAAGCAAATAACGAGAACACATGAGTTTTTGAAAGAATACGAGTACTCTACGTTTAGCATAGTAACTTATAATTAACTCTATCATTTCTCGTCCTCAATTAAGAGACTTAGCCTAATGTGTAGTTAAGGAACCAAAGCTAAGTGCTCAACACGCACGGTCGAGTCAAAAATTACTCTTATTCTCGCCATCGGAAAACCTACATTCGTGTCTTAAACACTTATAAAACATGAGAAAAATTTTAAAATTTGGCCATTTTTAGCCTTATTTTGCAACAAAACGATAAACAAAAAGATAAACATTGGAAAGCGTGAAGGTTTGGCAAGGCAAGTATCTATTCACCCACCCCATACTAAAGTTAAACATTGTCCTCAATGTTTCGAGTCTAGGGGTGCAAACACCCCCATACTAGAGACGTAGTCGAATGCCTAATCTAGCATGGAAAGGGTGTAACCATTAAATTAATAGCCGTTTATGAAGTGTGCTATAAACCTAAGGTTAGAACATAAAAGGATATATCATATGGATATTGGGAAAGGCCTCCAAAGCAAACGATCGAGTGCTCCCATGAAACGAACACGAGAGGCTCCAATCGTGAAGATCATGATCTAAAAACCACAATGCACAAACAACCACGGAACAAAGGTTGGAATGGCACAAATCCCCTCACATTAAACTAATTAGAAAGCAATATTATGTACATGGATAAGCATGGGTCTCCCCCACGAGGCACCTTGTTTTTTATAACCGAGTCAAAAGCTCGACTCGAATCCCCATAAATGTGATCATTTAGGGATAATCATGGTGTGGTCAATTTTTGGTGGGGCTTACATGATAAACAAGGTCCAAAAGCACGTGGAGTACTTTAAAAACCCGATAAACGTATACCGGGGTCAAAGATAGCGTCTTCGTTTTCGGATGAAAGACGAAACAACGCTTCTTCAACACAAACCCCAATGGGGTAGAAGAAAATAGGAGAGAAGAAATAGAAGGGTGGGACAATGGGTAAGTCATAACATTGAGCTACTCGAGGTAGACTCGCACCAATCAAATGAAAAGATTTTCCATTTATTGCATCGGTGGAAGACCGAGATTTCCCTATATAAGCAATTCCAGGATCAAATATCTCGTCCTCGGTGGGGAAAGGGGAGGGAACATAAGGGGCTTCCCCCACACTAGATCCACACAAAGCCTCGTCAAAAGGAGAAGACGAGCTTGTAGTACTCAAGACACGTGGTGATGACAGAGATAGAGTTGTAGAAAATTCTTTTACATCCAAGTTAAAATCTTTTCCTTTTTCATCTTTTACACTCTCTTTGTGAAAACCCGATTTGATTATGTCAAAAATATTTGGTGTTTCTAAAGCAATATTAGTCACACTAAAAATTCTCACATTTTGAAATCTTTTTGGTTTAGGTGGTGGTAAGTTTTCAAATCTTTTGTCAACAAAGAAAACCTCCCCATCGGGATCAACGTATTCATCATCCGAAGAATCACTCGAGATTGGAATCGTAGGCTTAACACTCTTAACCTCCATCGGCGGAGGGGACGGAACTTCATTTTTCTCAACAACTCCTAAAACTCTATTGGAAATCTTTTTGCAAATG
This sequence comes from Glebionis coronaria, assembly GCA_025667525.1. Taxonomy (NCBI): domain Eukaryota; kingdom Viridiplantae; phylum Streptophyta; class Magnoliopsida; order Asterales; family Asteraceae; genus Glebionis; species Glebionis coronaria. The sequence goes on from CM046879.1 coordinate 221,990,062, forward strand.
TTTTTGATGGGATTGACATTGTACAAAGATGTGATCGAATACACATGAGAAAGAGTGGAGTTTTGGGTTGCATTAATGACGGGTTCTTCCTCATTGAAACGAAGAGTGATTTTTCTTGCATGCACACCGATAAGTGCTCTCGAGGTATCCAAAAAAGATCGACCTAAAATTAACGGAACTTTAGGATCGATGGGAATATCAACAACAATAAAGTCTACAGGATAGTAGAACTTTCCAACTTTCACAAAGACGTCCTCGGCAACTCCACAAGCTAGAATCGTAGAATGATCGGCCATTTCGATTGACATTCTTGAAGGAGTGAGATTTGGAAGATTGAGTGATTTAAAAATCTCAAGAGGTATCAAATTAATACTAGCACCAAGATCGGCCAAGGCGTAGCATTCTTCCATGTCTTGGATAGCACATGGGATTAAAAACTTTCCAGGATCACCGACTTTTTGAGGTATGCGGCTTAGAAAAACCGAAGAACAACTAGACGATTTTTGCAATTTCTCTTTGTTATTCAACATACTTTTGAAGTTCGCGGCAAATCGAGGCATCATGACTAAGGCGTCGGCAAAACTTATATTAAAATGCAAGTCACGAAACATTTTCATAAAAAGTTCAAATTGATAATTATTTCGTTCTTGTGCCTTTTCCTTGTCTTGTCTTGAAGGGTAGGGTAAAGGTGGTGTGGGTTGGGGCAAAGTAGGCATAGGCATCAGCCTTGGAATCTCGGGTTCCATGATGGGTATTGGTTCAACCGTAGGTGTGGTTCGAGCGGTACTTCGTGGGCTTGCAATTTGCTCCTTTTCAACCACAACCTCGGGTTCTTTCTCTTTTTCCTTCTCCATAGAAGTACTTGGACGAGAAATGGGTTCTTTGAAAGTTTTACCACTTCGAGTGGCAATAACCTTCAATTCTCCTTTCGGGTTCATGATGGTATCACTAGGAAGACCACCCGAAGAAGAGGGCTTACACATGATAGCTTCAAACATTTTAGCCATACGGTCTTCAAACTTAGATTGCCTAGCATCCGCTTTTAACAACTCTTGCTTAATCTCATGTTGTCCTTGCTCCATTTTTTGTTGATTTTGTTGGAGTCGTGTGACATTTCCTTCCATTTTATTAGCATGAGTTTTAAGTTCATTAGCAAGTTCGTTCTTAAGCTCGTTTTTCAACTCGGATCTTAAGCTAACCATTTCACGTTGCATGTTATCAAACTTAGCATCATTAGCCTTAGCATAATTCAAAAATTCTCCTTGAAGATTTTTGGTGTAATCGGTTTGAAAACCTTGGGCATTGTTTTGAAAATCACGGTTTTGGTTTTGATTAGAAATTTGCCCATTTCCACTTTGGTAATTACCTTTGTTATAATTTCTTTGATTTCCTTGGTAATTTCCACCTTGGTTGTTGTTGCGATAATTATTAGCATTTTGATTGGGTGGAGCTTGATTTGAACGAGAACCTTGACCGATTTGGTTATAAGTTCCCGTGGCTACAAAAGCATTCGAAGTGTTACCATCTGCGGTAATGCACTCGGAAAGATCATGAGCTCCCCCACACGACAAACAACTTTTAGAAACCTCTTTAACCGAAGCGGAATTGGAAGCTTCTTGAGCCTTCCAATGGGACATAAGGTTAGCAAATCTATCAAAAAATCGGTTTTCTTCATTTGCCTCATCATGTAATGCATTGATACTTTGAGACGATGATGAGCCCCTTTTGGCAACACTCGGTGTGTGACGAGGGCTATAAACTTTAGACCTATTCTCAATTATGACCAAAGCTTCTTCAACCGTTTTACACAAAAAATTACCACCCGCGGCGGCATTTAAATAATCTCTTTCATGATCGTTAAGTCCATTGTAAAACGTGTCGATTTGGTGCAAATCGAAAAAACCGTGATGAGGACATTAATGCAACATCTCCTTAAACCTATTCCAAGCCGTAGAAAAACTTTCATTTGATTCTTGTGAAAATTTAGAAATCTCATTTTTCAAATGCGTAGTCTTAGAGGGCGGAAAAAATTGGTTCACAAACTTTGAAACGAGATCCTTCCACGTCAATATAGAATTGGGTGGCTCTTTCTCTAACCAAATTTTAGCGGGCCCCGCTAAGGAATACGGAAAAAGCATCATCTTAATCGAGTCATTCGAGACATCCTTGAATTTGCACGTGGCGGTAAGACGATTAAATTGGCGGATATGGTTGTGGGGATTGTCCTTCTCATCACCACGGAATTTGTTGTTTTAGATCATCGACAACAAACCCGTTTTCACCTCAAAATTCTCCGCAAGGATTGCGGGAATCACAATAGCTTCTCCATAACCCTCGGTGGGTGCTTGAAGTAACTCCATCATAGTTTGATTCGCCATGGTTGGTGCTTCTCGTACAATGGGTTCGTCAATAGGAGACTCCTCACTAGAATGAGTTGGAGTGGGAGTTTTGTTCTTGCGTCTACGTGCACGTTTTGCTTGATTACGAGTGAGCATAAACGTAACGTACAACGTGGAGACGAGCAAAGAAGATTCTTTTTGGTATTTTGTGTTTTTTCAAAAAAAAATTTTGTGGTTTTTGATTGTATTAACTTTTTTGAAATTTGGTGAATATATTAAGTAGACAAAAAGTCCACAAATCTCCTCCATAATCAAATCTCTTGATTAAAAAGGCCTCAAGGAATGAAAACGATCACGTGGAGTGAACGCCTTCGATGACTTTAGAACGATGGTGGAACACCAAATCGTTCAAGAGGGTTTAATCAAATGAAACCAAGAAAATATATATGATATGTAATAATACTTTGGGCGGCAAAACCCTCGATTCACTCTCAAAATTAAATACGCACAAGCAAGCGGAGGAAACGAGGCGGCGCGAAGCACTTAAGAGCCTTTTTCCTTTAGGTCGTGAAATACAACCGCCTTATACCCACCTTATAGTTTGTATTATCAAGATTAAGCTTCACGAAAGTATTTATCTATTTTTGCCTTTTTTCTTTGGTTTGAGATTCGAATACAATGATCGAGTGATGAAATCCCGAATCAAGGTTGTGATTGCTCACGTATTTGGAGTACTTGTGAATTTATTGTTCTACGTATACAATATAGTAATAATATTCACACAAAAACCGAAAAAACGATAATACGTATTAATAGAGTGCTATTAATACAAATACTATATGGCTAATATAGAAAAACAACAATTGTTCAATCAAAACACAACACGCCTCCCCGGAAGCGGCGCCAAAAATTGATGTGGTTTTTTGTATACCCTTTTAGGAAAAAGAGGCAACAAAATAGTGGTAAGCATTAAGTGTCGGTTTAGGAAAACCGAGCACTAATGACCCTTAAGAAAAGTGAGTTCGTTCTCTCGAGGAGGCACGTGTGTTGTGTAATGAATTGATTTGATTGATTTGTTTTTGATTATTAACAAGAAAAGAGAAGAGAAAATGACGAAGACGAAAAAAAAAAATAGAAAAATTGGCAAAAACACTACTAGAAAGTTAAGACGTAGAAACGACAAAATGACAAAAATTAAAATTTTAACCTAAAAATTCCTAAAAATTACTAAAAATCCCCAATAAAATTCTAAGAGTTTACAAAAAATCAAAACTTGCCAAAACCTTTTAATTAATTTAATAATGACTTTTTAATGCTAATTAAAGCCCTAAAAATCACTTTTAAATATTAAAAAGCCCTAAACAAGATTTAATAGTTTGTAAACCTCAAAAATGACCTAATTAAGCTAAAAACTATTTTTAAAAATTTTAAAACCAAATTAAACTATTTTTAAACTCCTAAAAACTATTAAAATCTATTAAATCTTAAATTAAATCTAGAAAATAAATGAAAAGCCTAAAAAATATTTGGAAAGTGAAAAAGTTCCTAATTTAATGTCTAGAATCTAGGAAAAATGAAAAAAAGTTAAAAATAAAACTTTGAATTTTTTCTAATAAAATAATATTAAAATAATCTAAAAAATAAAAAGTTCAAAAATAAATTCTAAAAAATTCTCAAAAATTCTAAATATTCTAACTAAGAAGAAAATGCAAATTAAAGCTCCTAAAACCTTTTAGTTAATTTTATATTAATTTTTAAAGTTTAATAAAAAACCTAAAATCAAATAAAATTAAAAATTAAAGTTTTTGAAAACTTTATGATTTGTAAACCTCAAAAATATAAATTAAAACTTAAAAACTATTTTTTTGGATTTTTTAATTACTGTTTACTATTTTTAAATTACTTTCTAAAATTTATTCTAAAAATAATCCTAATAATTAATTAACTAAAGAGAAAAATAATATTTTTAAACAGAAAAATCCTAAACCTTGATTAAACCCTAGGAAAAATGCTAGCTACTAACCAAGCTTAATAAATAAGCTGGAAAAATCAAAATAAGATACGGCTTATTTAAATAAGCCAAAACCAAAACTTGTTTAAGTAACTAATGAAATGAAACTTGAATGTAAAAACTCATCTAGATCACTGGTTAACACGTTTACTCCCCCAACGAGGGGTCGCGTGTTCGAGTCCAGGCAGGGTGAAGTTTTTACAAAATTTTTCTTTTTCTTTTCTTTTAAAACTTAATCAGTAAACTTTAATAAACACAAAAACACAAACACAATCTAATTTAAACAAGGATTGAATCAAATGGGAAGCAAAACGTGACCAATTCTTTGTTCTTTCTGATGAACAAGTGAAGTTTTTCACTTGAGCAATTTGGAGCCAAGAGGGGCTTGGCTTGCTTGTTGATTGGTGGTGTTTTATGGGAAAAGCAGGCACCCCTATACTCAGTTGGAGTATAGGGAGTCAAAGATTGCACAAATCAACAAGTACTTAGCCACAAATTTCACACAAACAAGGCACAAGTAGCAAATGAAGGTTGCTGATATGCTATCTAGTGGTCAGTGGGTGTTTGATGCTTTTTACATGCACAATAATGAGTTTCCAAACCAAAAATCTTGCACACACTCACATAAACTAGCATACAAACAAATCATAACCCTTAAACTGCATAAGATCTAACTGATTACTAGGTTTGATGCTCAAAATTCACCAAAAATAGTCACTAAAGCAGATTACTGAATATTAAGCTATGTTTTTCCTAATTTTTTTACTTGCACTTGCTTCAAACCTTTCCAAAACTGAGATAATGCTAGCATACACCCTAAATATACCTAATGACTACTTATAACAAGTTATTACTCCACAGATTTATCTCAAAATCTTAATAAAACTCAAAACCAAACACTCCTTTAAAAAAACTGATTTTGATTTTTACACACCAAATCTATTCTAAACTTGTTCAAACTGATTTTAAAAGCTTATAACATGTCCAATAAACACAAATGAGCCAATCCAAACCAGTTTAACACACAACTTAGCAACTTTCATGCAATATCAAACAAGCACCAATCTTTCTGAAAATTTCAAAAAGGAAAAAGATTTTTTACCTTAGAGCCCTACATCCAGGGCTCTTTGTGGTTGAATAACCACCTCCTATACACTCGGGTGTATGCAGATCCTTTGATCAAAAACAACCTCCAAAACCTGCTAAGACAAAATCAAACACAAGAACACAGCTTTCTGATTTTTCTTAAAAACTCAAATCCTTTTCATAAACCTTGAAACCTTAACTCTTTTCAAGAACAAGACACAAAATCCAAAAATTGATCCACTTTCACTTCACAACTCTTGGATTTTCTGAAACTTGAAAAATTTATCTTAAAAACCTTTTTGAAACATTAAACACTCAAAGTGTTAAACAATTGAAATGGAACTCAGAATTCTAGCACTTAACACAACACACAACTTTTTAAACTTAATAAAAGGAATTACACTTGTATTTAACAAACACCAAACTTCATTAATTTAAAAAAGGAATTACAAGGTTTTTAGCTAGAAAACTGGAACCAGAGGGAATGAACAAGCCTCATTCTCCTTTTATACTACTCTAGAGATGATTCTAGAACTAGGATTAAAATATTACAAGAAAGAAACCCTAGTTGCTGAATTCACTAAAAAGCCCTTTGAAGATTTGACTGAAAATTTGGTCAAGGTGGAAACATGTGATGGACAGCTGCATAAAATGATCTTGGACGTTTGTTTATACTTGGGGACCAAGGAGAATCATCCCAAACGTTAATGTGGTCGGGTTTTGGGGTTTGGGGTGAAAACGATGGGCAGGGGAGGGTCCTACCCTCACATGGGTGTGTCCAGGGTCACATCTTTGGTGTGGGATCAAGTGAGGATGAGGTAAATTTGGGTTCTGGAGGTAATTGGGTAAAAGCCCTTTGAAACAAGATTAATTGGGTCTGGGTGGATTAGGGTTCATAAGGGAGGTTTAATCCTGATTTGGGGGTGATTTATTTTAAAAAGGTGTTTTGGCGGGAAAGGGTGGGGTTTGACTGGGGGATTTGACCTAGTTTAATAAGTTAAACCGGGTTGGACATGGGTGGGTGGACGGGTTTGGGTAGGGTATTGGGTAAGTGGGTGGATCATGATGAGGTGGCAAGTTGTGACTGGTTGTAAGGGTTTGGTGGTTTGGCAGACTTGGCCCCCAGGCTTTTATCTCTTGTTCACTTTGTAATAAATCCCATCAGTGCCCAATTTGCCTTTAACAACTTTGGACAAGTTGTCAAAAGTGGCACAAAACCTTTAAAAACTTTATCCAAGGGTTTCTTTTGGATATTCTTGATTCTTCAAGGACTGGAATTGTAATATCTTCAAACATTAAGGACCATTCTTGTACAATTGACATTTGGAGGGACTAAACTTGCCAATCTTCAATTATTCAAGGGTCTTTTTGCAAAATTCCAAACTTGGGCCCGGTTCATTGTGCGACTTCGTTTCTCGTGTTCGTTTTTGATTGATTCTTGTGATCTTTTGCCATTTCCTCAATATCCGTACCTAAAAATACACAAGTAACAAACACGAGCATATATTTGGCATATTTTATGATATTTTATGCATTTAAAGGCCGTTTTGGACGATGAGACCATGTATAAAAGCAGTCTCATCAGCCCTCATGTCTTGTTAGGACCTTTTTGGACTCGCCAATCTTCGCATCCCGCTTCAATAAGTTATGCCTTGGCTATGAAATCTCATCCATACCGAGCAACTTTTAAACGATCTTGGGCTAGAAGCTAACTAACTTTTCAAATCGTACAACCTTATTGGCTCTATCATCTCTCGTTCTCCACAGTTTAAAATCTCAAGGAATGAGACTCGTGGATGCTTAGCCTATTAAATCAAAGTTTTGGGTTTTCGAGTCGCCTATAGGATCTTGCAATCTCTTAGACTTTTTCAAGTTTAGAAATCGCGTTTTAAAGTTCCCTTGATAAACAACTCTCTAGGATCAATTATAGGAACTTGCGAAAAGTTCTTGTTCTTAACCCGTGAGAGTTAAGACTTTCACGTTTTATAGTTCCCTATATAAAAGCCTAGCAAAACTTGACTTAAACACGTTAAGGATACTAGCTAGAGTAAACTTAGACAATTAAACTCGGGTTGAGTCAAAAGATTCACAATGTTTGAAAATTAAAACCACTTTATTAAACATTTATTCTAACAAGGAAAGAAAATAACTATACAAAGGGAAAAACTGATATGCCAAAATAGATCAAAAATTTTGAAAAATGTCGAAAAATTGATTTTCCGGTTAAAATGAGGACAAATACAAGGAAAAGAGCCACTTAACTTCGATAAAAGTCCCCCCTACACTTAATATAAACATTGTCCTCAATGTTTAAGCATGTGGGAGTAAACTCCCCTACACTTAGGACATTGTTCACTTTGTTTAAATCTTGCTAAGGAAAAGACATCTAACGAGATTCCTATTTTAATATTAAAAAATATAAAATAGTGAATCGAAAAGAGTTTAGTATAGAACCGGTAAAATGGGAACACGGAATCACGGGTCGTCAAGAATCATCAAGAGTGGATCATTGAGCGCTCGAATCCCGGAATAGAAGAAGAGAGGAAATAGCAAACACCAACGGGTCTCCCCTACAGTTAGGATAAAGAAAGCTAAAAGATAGAAACATGGGTTGCCTCCCAAGAAGCGCTTGATTTTTGTTAACCGAGTCGTGAGCCTGACTAGACCTTGATTACCATAGGAAGAAGCATGAAACATATCCACCGGGATCAAAGACATAGTTTTCGTCCATCAAATAACATAAGCTTAAGGCGAACAAGGCAAGCCAAAGAAGAGTAGGCAAGGTTCCCTTAAGCAAAGATGGAGCACGGTGGAAGCAAGGGTGAGGTGGTGTAAGCATATCTTCCAAAGTTCCAAATATTTTTCCTTTTATTTCATCAGGTGGATACTGAGATGGCTGAAGAATATCAATACCGGGATCAAACACCTTTTCCTTTAGGGGAAAATAGAATTCAGGCTCAGCAGAATGTGAAGAAGATCGGCGAAAAAGATGCACAACCTCGTCCTCAGAAGGTGGACAAAGAGGTGTTAACTCATACGTGCTGCGGATGTTGGTGTCGACCGGTTGGGTCTCCTTTGGAAGAATTTTCTTCAAATCCAAAGTAGGATCAAGATGATAATCTTCAAAATCTAAAGGAGGAGCATCACTCTCATGAGGGAAGTAAGTATTGAGAAAAGTTGAAAAGTCTTCCTCAAATGAGTAATCGTCCAAAGTAGGATCGAGTGATGGCGGAGGATCTTCATCATGTGAAGAATCGCTCGAAAGAGTATCAGCCTCATCAAAATCATCATATGTGGGCATGACGGGATACTCAGAGGTACAATCCTCATTATCATCCGAATCTGAGCTAGAATCATCATCATAAGCATCAAAGATCGATGGAGAATCATATATGGGTGAAGGTTCCAAATTGAAGAGAGAATCATCCGCATCATCTTCAAAAAGTAGATTATCAATGCAATACTCGAATAGAGGATTGTTGTAGATGACAAATTCATCGAGCACATTAATCATATTCGCAGATTCTCGTCCATAGGATTTGCTTGTAAGCTTCCCCATTTTAAAAACTTGGGCATCATCCCCGACTCTTAAGATTAACTCACCTTCGACAACATCAACTAGAGCTCGTCCGGTTCTCAAGAATGGCTGACCAAGTATTAAAGGAATACGAGGGTCCATTTCATAATCAACTACCACAAAGTCGACCGGGAAAGTAAATGTGCCAACTTTAATGAACACATCTTTGGCAATACCAACGGGGTAAGGGAGAGTGCGATTTGCAAGCTCAAGAGTCATCTTTGTTGGATTACGGTCGGGTAATGATAGTTTTTTCCAAACACTCAAAGGCATAAGATTTATACTGGCCCCGAGATCAGCTAGGGCAGTAAATTCTTCAGTTTTGTTAAAAATGCACGGCAACACAAAACGACCGGGATATCCAAGTTTTTCTGGAAGTTCTTTAAGAATAACTATAGAACAGTTTTCATTTAAGCGTCTGTTGGCGAGCTCAATCAACTTCTCCTTCTTGTTAAGCAATTCCTTGAATGCTTTGACAAATTTTGGCATGTGGACAAGTGCTTCGACAAGGCTAATGTTGATGTTCATTTGAGAGAGCATCTTCACATAGCTCGACACGTGAGAGTCATCCTTGTTTAGCATTATGGTCTTGCCTAGCCGTGAAGGATATGGGATGTTGGGTTTAGGTGGTGAAGGTGAAGGTGTAGGTAAAGGTTGAGATGTTGAAGGGTTCTTCTTGGGAACATCGTCATGACAAGGCGGAGACGGTAATGGTGCACTAATACTAGGTGTAGGAGGAGTAGGGATAAATTGTGGTGGAGGAGGTGTAGATGATGGGGGTGGGATCGGTGGTCCTACTATGGTAACTCCACTACGAGTAGTAATAGCACTCACATTCGCTCGCGGATTGGTGACGGTGTTTGAAGGTAGAGAACTCGAAGTAGAAGGTTGAGTTGTGGGCAAGAAACTAGCAAGCATATTGTTCAAATCATTGGTTTGATTGCTGAAGGAGGATTGAATGTTATCTCGAAGCTCGGATCTTATGTCATTTCCTTGCTTGGTAATATCTCCTTTCAAATTGATAATTTGGCTCTGCAGATTCTTGATTTGCTCACCTTGGGTTCTCATCAAAGCTTCAACATCGGGATTAATGGGTGGGGTTTGTTGAGCGGGTAGGTGATAAGGATTAGAAGCTCTTGGTGGGATTTGGTTGCTTCTATTGTAGTTGTTGGCGGGGTTTTGGTTTTGAGGAGAAAAACCGGGTGAAAGGTAGTTGTTGGACCGGTAACTCAGCAAATTTCTATCCCCTTGAGGTCGAGCTTGGTAATTTTCCGGTGAATAATTACTATAAGCTGCATACATATTTTCCGGATTTCCTTGAGTAGCAGGACAATCGGTGTATGAGTGTGGACCGCTGCATGTTTCACAAGAAGGTGTAACCGCTTTAACTTGTTGTTGTTGGTTTGAAGCGAGAAGCAAGATACTTTTGTTCATTTCAGTCATCATGCGGGTGAATTCGGTCATGTCGGGCTTGCTGAGGTAGAAGAAACATTGACTCTCGGGTTGTTCCTTGATGAAGCGGAGGAATCCCAGTTTTTATGATGAGTAGTCATGTTTTCAATTAGCTCTCTACACTCCTCGGGTCTCCTTTTCATAAATGTGCCACCGGCGGCTGCATTAATCGTATCACGATCACGAAAAGTCAAACCGTTGTAGAAAGTATCAATTAAGGTCACATGGAGCATGTTGTGGTTTGGACAACGATCGATCAAGACATTATATCTTTCCCAAGCATCCAAAAGAGATTCATCAGGGTCTTGCATGAAACCGCTGATTTGATTGCGAAGGCTCGTGACCATGGATGGTGGAAAGTAGCGTGACAAAAAGCGTTGAGTCATGTCATCCCAAGTATGAATAGATTTCTTCGGGAGACGATCAAACCATTTCTCGGCGTGATGTGATAAAGTATGTAGAAAGAGTTGAAGGCGTAGAACATCCATTGTAGCACCAGGCAACTTCATGCTTTGGGTGATTGTAATGAATTTGTCGAGGTGTTTGTTGGCATCATCACCAGGCATTCCGGCGAATGGATTAGTTTGCACTTGCTGAATCATGTGGTGCTTCAACGAAAACTCCGTAGCCGTGATTTGCATCAGCGCAATCGGTCCTCCTCGTCCAAACATGGTAGGTTGACAAAGTTCCTCCATTGTCCGAAGATCGGGCTGTGGATGAACATTGTTGTTATTATTAAGGTGCGGTGGATTATTGTTGTTGTTAACACATGCCATAGCTAAATCTTCTCGAGTCTCGGGCTCTTGATAATTGGAAGATCTAGTACGCATACACCTACAAAGGCAAAAGAAAACAATACCAAACGCAAAGACAATATATATACACAATAAAAATAAAATCTTTTTGGATTTTTGAAATTTTTAATTTTTATGTGTTTTTTAACATTTTTTTAATTTTTATGGTTTTTTTGAAAATTTTTGTGCAAGAAAGTAACGCTCACAAGTGAACGGATCCCAAAAAGCAAGGCGTCTCTCACAGAAAACCGTTAGTCTTTACAAAAAGAGCCGGCAGCGGCGCCATTTGATACAAGGCTTTTGGCCAGGTAAAAATATCGTTGTTCCTGTCTAATCGAATTGATCTGGTTTAACTATGCGACTCAGCTGTTCTTTGGTGAAACAAATAGTTGTGTCGTTGTAGTATATTAAAGTGCAAAATAATTAAAGTAAATGACTTTAAAAGTAAATCTAAATCTAATTTAAAGTAAAAGGCAAGTATTTAAAAGCGTGACGATAAATTAAAAGGCACTAAAAGTAAATGACGCAAACTTAAATCTAACTAAGGCAAACTTAAAATGCAACTAAAACTTAAATCAAGGCAAGGCTAAAATAAATCTAAGGCAAGGAATCTTAAAGTGCGACTAAGTAAAAAGGCGGGAAAAATAAAGCTTGAAAATTAAAAGCGGAAAATTAAAAACAGAAACTAGAAAGAACCTGAAAACAGCTCATCCGGAATAATACCCTCATTCGGAATAAACATTCATCCGGAATGTCACCTTCGTTCGGAATGTTTTTCTTCACTCAGAATATTTACCCAAAACCTTGATCCGGAATAAATCCTTTATCCGGAATATGTCACTTATCCGGAATAAAGTCTTGATTCGGAATGTTGGACCTTGATTCGGAATGTTGCTGATCCGAAATAATATTCCGAATAGAACTCCTTGATCCGGAATATGTCACTTATTCCGGATGGAAGCCCTTGATTCGGAATAATGCCTTGATCCGGAATATCTTGATTCGGAATGTTCAGTTGATCCAGAATGTTCTGTCTATCCGGAATGTTCTGTCTATCCGGAATAATATCCTTGATCCGGAATATTGGATATTCCGGATGAACCACCTTGGCTAAAACCTTGATCCGGAATGTTGAAGATTCCGAATAGAGCACTTTGATCCGGAATAATTAATTATTCCGGATGAATGACTTTAATACGGAATATCACAACTCAATTCCCTCACTTGGCTTGATCCGGAATGTTTTCCTGGGAAAGATACAGTAACAGAAACAACGAAGAACACGGAGGAAAAATATAACACGAATCAAAACAAAACTAAACAAAATCAACCAAAAGATTAAATCAAACTAATAACAAAACATATACTAATGATAATCAAACAATCCAAAACAATAAAACTAAAAATAATAACCAAAATATCAAAACCCACTTAAATTAATCAATAAAAAATCAAGAACATGAACATAAACAATAAAGCATGAAGATTAAGATCAACTTAAGAAAGGTAGATTAGAGATTGACAATAAAAATAAAGATTGACAAGAATTAAATGGAAACTTACTTGAAATTAAAGGTATTTAAGGTGCAAGACAAGTATTTAAATTTGACAAAAAATTAAATGGACATGAATTTAAATGTACAGGAAAGTTAAATGGAAGAAATAGTGTGTCAAACTATCCAACAAAATGAAAATGATTATCCTAATGACTATTTATAGGGGAGGATTAAGGAGTGCTTAGGAAACTTCCTCCCCTCCTTCATTTTTCCTTAATTGCACGATCAAGTCCTTAAGCCTTTAATCTTTTGTTAATCTTCTTAATACCTGGACTTTGTCTTGGGATTTCTTTAAACTCGTCTTGAATTTTCTTCATAAATAAGACTCGAGTTCTTCGGCTTTAGTAAACTTCCGTCTTTTGACTTTTTCTTCGATAAATCTTCAGAATTGGTCTTGGACTTCCGTTCTTTTTGCACTCTTGACTTCTTGACTTCGTCTTTGGTCTTTTTCTTCGATAAAAGCCCGTGAATGCCCGTGTTTTCTCCACTTTTCACCTTTTCGTCCTAAATCACAACAAAAACACAAACCACGCATAATTCCGACATAAATTACATAAAATACACGTTTTGGCCCGGTTATTATTGTAATTAAGTGGTAAAAAGGATGGGTGTTTACACACCTATCAGCTTGTTTCTCTGATATCTGCTTCTTCAACAACCAAAATCTGAGAGTGTCTTTTGTTGAACGGTATGAATATGTAAAACCTTTGTGTTCTTGTTGAACCTTTACTTTATTACCTGCACTTTCATCAGTAGTTTGTATGCTAGCATGTGGGTTAGCGATATCTTGATGAGAGCCATGTGGGGGTTCACTTTGAACCTTTGTCGAGCTAGAGGGAAATATCTTTCTAGTAGGAACCCACCTTAGACCTATTGATTTGAAAGTTCTACCCGTTGGTATCCACCTAAGACAAGGTCTAGGAGACATAGGTTTCTGATGCACAACGGAAGACTTAATTTGAGAAAACCTATTTCCTTTAGGGTTTCGTCTTGGAGGGGCTCTAGGTTTTTGGTTCACCTTGTTCAAGACTTTAGTGATACAATCATCATGAATGGCATGAAACACGCATTTGTTACATTTCGTGCAAACAATGTGCTTAGCATCTGAGAAGGCTCTAGAGTTCCTAAGGTTGGCGTATTTGTGCACATCATAGAAGGGTCTAGAATTTCTAGATATGCTCTTGAAGCTAGATCTAGATTTGCTTGAAGCATTCATGTGATCGGGTTTTGCAGAAGCAAAATTTCTTAAGGAGGGTCTAGATTGTGGAGTGACTGGTTTAGGAAAATTGCTATGCACGTCAACTTGGAATGCAAACCTCGGGTTCGTCGTTTTGGGTCGTTCAGATTTAAACGCATTCGGTTGTCTAGCAACTAAGCGAGTTTTGAATGATTGAGTAGGAGGTTTCCCCAAGACTGATTGTTTTGCTAACTTAGTATCCACACTATTTCCTTTTAGCTTCATTAATTCGTTTTTCATCGCTGTCAGTGCAAAAACCTTTTCCTGAATCTGAGCCTTTAATTGCCCATTTTGTAGAAATAATTGAGCGACACGTTGTTCTAACTTAATGTTCATATTATCAAATATGTCGTTATCAGCATTCGCGTCATTACTGTCTACAGTGTCGATAGGTTGCACAGATATTTCACTTAGTGAAGCAGGCGGAGGACTTGGATTATGAGAAGCTAACTTTGATTCTAACAAAGTTATTTGTTTTACAAAATGTTCTTTTTCCGCGTTGAAGTCTTGAATCTTACGATCCAATTTTTGTTCAAGAACAACATTTGCTTTTTCAAGTTTTTCAAAATAAGCCTCAAATTTGTTATTTTTCTTTGAAAAATTGAGTTTCGCATCCTCAAAATCTTTTTTCTTCTGAGCTAACAAAATTTCAAGCTCGTGAATCTTAGAGTCAACATCCTGGGCACTCTCTCCTCCATTAGTACTCGTATCTGATGAATCAGGTGTGGTATTGCTATCAACCATTTCCTCTAGATACGTGTCAAAAATGGATTCAGGTTGCTCAGTATGTTGAGGAACATCATATTCAACATTTAATTGTACCGTAGCCATTTGCTCATCATCATAAGTGGGTCTAATATCCGCATCATTGGCTGTTTGATCATTCCCTGAGCTGTTACAGGTATGCTGCGTTTCTGATTCTGTCCCACTGCTTTCTGTATCAACCGAAGAAGCATCCAATGCTTGATCTTTATCGATAGTGCTCTCTTTCGTCTTCATCAGTCTCTGATTTACCCTTCTTTCAAATTGCCTTTGATGGCGTGTTCTTTCAGCAATTGACTTCTTTATATTACTCATATGTTGAAGAAGTGTCTCTTTGAATGCTTGAAGATCTACGGGAGTATATTTGGTAAAGTATGTGCTTGTGAACTCTTGATCGTTTTTGGATAAGCCACTTGAGTCAATGAATTGCTGGAACTGATTGTTGAGAGCTAAAAGGACCTCCATGGTTATAATCTCAGGAAAATCATCTCTGTCAAGTTCTTCTTGAAGATGGTCCACATTAAGTAGCATCATTCAGGTGAATGTCTCAACGTCTTGACCAAATAGTAGAAAGAATACACGTTTGAATCCAATTTCAAGACGAGTGCCTTTTAGGTCTTCTCTTTAATGAACCTGAAGCTGTGACTGAAGCAACTTTATGTGTTCCATGAATCTTTCTTTTGATTTTGACATATTGTATTTGATCGCATGAACGGTTTTGGTGGTAGAATCCTTGTTAGAAAGTTTACTGATTGGAGTCTCAGTATTTGTCTGCACCTCTGGATTCTGCATCTTCTCTTTATTCATCTCAGTCATGGACGTTTTTGGTGTTGAATCCACGAAGATGTCCATTGAACGGATGTCTCGAAGAAGATATGATGTGTATGGATTACGGATCTTAGTGGATGTGCTGTGATTTGATTGTGGTTGAGATTCCGAAAATTTTGATTTTTTCTCAGTCCGACAATAAATTCCTCAAACCGACAAAACGGTAAGCCCAAAAAATTTGAATCACCAAATTTTGAAATTGAGTTAGAAATAGCCAATAACTAGTAGGGAAATTTTTTGAAAAATGAAAGTTTTAATGAAAAATAAAACCTGAAAAATCTGAAATTCGGCCGAAAAATTTGAATTTTGGTCCGAAAATTTGAATTTTTGGTCGAAAATTTTTTCGCATCGCCAAAATTTGAAATCGAAGCTTAAATGGCCTAAAAATGGTCTAGGAAAAAATAAAATTTTCTATGGTTTTAATCTTTGTGTAAACTATGATCTGAGACTAGTCTAGATAGTGGTTAAGTCTAATAAGTACTCAAACAAAATTTAGATGTCCATCGCAATACCCATCGCACTCTTAGATCGCACTCTTAGATCGCACTATTAGATCACACTCTTAGATCGTAGTCCATGATCGTACTCTTAGATCGCAATGAGTGATCGTAACCTTGGATCGTAGTGACTGATCGCACTCCTTGGTTCGCAGTGAGTAATCGCATTCCAGATCGTAGTGAGTGATCACACTCCTTGGATCGCAGTGAGTGATCGCACTATGGATTGTAGTGAGTGATCGCACTCCTTGGATCGCAGTGAGTGATCACACTCTAGATCGTAGTGAGTGATCACACTCCTTGGATCGCAGTGAGTGATCGCACTCTGGATCGTAGTGAGTGATCGTACTCCTTGGATCGCAGTGAGTGATCGCACTCTGGATCGTAACCAGTGATCGTGATATCGGATCACAAGTATAAACCCTAGGTTTATGCGATCGCAATACACAGATCGTACCAAGGAATCAAAAATACCCCTTTTCTCGGATAGTACTAGAACACAACAAATTCGAGATTTTTAGCCTAAAAATGAATCAAGCACCCAAAAATTTTTTGTTTTTAACCAAAATAACAATACCAAGTTACTACCAACAGTAAGTAGATGATTTGTATCAAGAATAAACCATAAAAAAACCAAAAAAATTTTGGTACGAGACTTTTAGAGCTAGATAGGCACGAAAATTCAAGAACACAACACACGAATCTTCAATCACCTATCCACTATACGCTCTTGATACCAAATGTTATTCCCATATCAATCCATAACACAAGATTTAGTTTATATTTAGAGAGAGAAAGAGAATAAAGTAGAGAGAAACAAGAGGGAATTAGGAAGGTTAAACATTTTAGAGAGAGAAAGTAAAATGGTAACCAACACCCTCTTCCACACATGGAAGAGGGTATATATACCCTTGGCTTGTTGGGCCGTGGGTTTAAGTGACATGGGCCGGGCTTGGCTTTGTCTTGGGCTTACGCCCCTAACTTATACAATATTACCAACTCCAAGCCCGGTTTTCCCGACTAACCTATTACAATACAAGACCTTTAACGACTAAGATGACCTATTACATTCTTGTTCGACTATATAATATATAGCGCTAACACTTTGGTTGTCATAAGTGTTTATCACCCTCAAGTTTCACGTTCTTCATACTAAGCTTAAAAACGAGATCATTGTTATTATAAGTTAGTAAGCTAACACTCACTCATGTGGCTCAATTATTCGCTTAGGCTCCCTTATTCCTAGGTGTATCTCTTACATTTTATTATTGTCTTGAATTATCACGAGGATGCATTGTTGACTTATTTCGATAGTTTATTTAGGCTGAAAATAAAGTAGGACGATTTAATCAATAGTTAGCTAAAGGACAAAATCTTTTAAAACTGCTTCTCGAAACCTCATAAAGTTCATATCTTGGCATAACTCGCTTCACGATTTGAGACCTTTCTCGGATCGATATTTGGCATTGACTTCATACTTCGAATCTTGAGAGATGATCTTGAAATAATGGTCTTCTCTTCGTAATAAGAATTTCTTCACTTGAAGTTTTTGAGAGATTCTTCATACTTGGACCACGACTTCTTCATTTTTCTCCAATCTTTATTTGTGATTTTAATATACAACGATCCGCCTCCTTTTATTAATTGGATCTATTTATCCTCATACCTTGCTAAAGTCTTTTCGGATAGACTTCTCCATGATCTTTAGGGGA
The DNA here is from genome assembly GCA_025667525.1 of Glebionis coronaria. Taxonomy (NCBI): domain Eukaryota; kingdom Viridiplantae; phylum Streptophyta; class Magnoliopsida; order Asterales; family Asteraceae; genus Glebionis; species Glebionis coronaria. Next base: position 222,007,913 of record CM046879.1, read on the forward strand.
GTATTTGATTTTCGTCGTTTGTCTGGATCCTTCATATTGATTTTTGATAAATGATTTTTCACATCACTTTGGATCTTTAGCAACAAAATATAGCCCTCATTCCTTGTTAGGACCTTTTCGGACTCGCCAATCTTCGCATCCCGCTTCAATAAGTTATGCCTTGGCTATGAACTCTAATTAATTCCGAGCAACTTTTAAACGATCTTGTGCTAGAAGCTAAGTAACTTTCAAATCATACGACCTTATTTATTGCATTTATATTTATTAACAAGCGATGGGAGAAAAAGCTTATAATTAACTCACATAAATTCATGAAAGAATACCAAACTTATAATTGACTCTATTATCTCTCGTTCTCCACCATTTAAAATCTCAAGGAATGAGACTCGTGGATGCTTAGCCTATTAAATCAAAGTTTTGGGTTTTCAAGTCATCTATAGACCATATCCTCTTACTACATCCGCTCAATGGACATTTTCAACACAACGGATTCTAGAATAACAACGTCTATGAATGCGGTGAGTAAAGAGAAGATGCAAAATCCAAAGGTTCAGACATATACTAAGACTCCAATCAGTAAACATTCTACAACCAAAATTGTTCATGCAATCAAATACAAGATGTCGAAAGCAAAAGAGCGATGCATGGAACATTTAAAGTTGCTTCAGTCAAACCTACAGGTTCTTTCAAGAGAAGACCAAAAAGGCACTCGTCTTGAAATTAGATTCAAACAGGTATTCGTTCCACTATTTGGTCACGATGTTGAGACATTCATCAGAAGGATGCTATTTAATGTGGACCATCTTCAAATCGAACTTAACGGAGATGATCTTCACGAGACTCTATCAATGGACATCCTTTTATCTCTCAACCTTCAGTTCCAACAATTCATTGACTCAAGTGGCTTATCAAACAACGATCGAGAGTTCACGAGAACATACTTTACCAAATATACTCTCGTAGATCCTCAAGCGTTAAAAGAGACACTTTTTCAACATTTGAATAATCCAAAGAAGTCAATTGCTGAAAGAATACGCCATCAAAGGAAATTTGAACGAAGGGTGAATCAAAGACTGATGCAGACGATAGACAGCAACATCGATAAGGGTCAAGCATTGGATGCTTGTTCGGTTGATATAGAAAGCAGCAGGACAGAATCCGAAAAGCAGCATACCAGCAACAGCTCAGGGAATGATCACACAGCCAATGATGCGAATATGAGACCCAGTTTTGATGATGATCCAATGGCTAAGGTACAATTAAATGATGTATATGATGTTTATCAACATACTGAGCAATCTGAACCCATTTTTGACACGTATCTAGTGGAAAAGGTTGATAGCAATGCCACACCTGATTCATCAGATACGAGTACTAATGTAGGAGAGAGTGTCCAGGATGTTGATTCTACGATTCACGAGCTTGAAATTCTGTTAGCTCAGAAGACAAAAGATTTTGAAGATGTCAAACTCTATTTTTCAAAGAAAAGTGACAAATTTGAAGCTTATTTTCAAAAACTTGAAAAAGCAAATTTTGTTCTTGAACAAAAACTGGATCGTAAGATTCAAGATTTTAATGCAGAAAAAGAAAATTTTGTGAAACAAATAAATTTGTTAGACTCAAAGTTGGCTTCTCCAAATCCAAGTCCTCCGCATGCTTCACTAAGTGAAATATCAATGAAACATATGAACCCTGTAGATAGTAATGACGCGAATGCTGAAAAAGACATATTTTACAATATGAACATTAAGTTAGAACAACGTGTCGCTCAATTACTTCTACAAAATAAGCAGTTAAAAGCTCAGATTCAGGAAAAGGTTTTTGCGCTGACAGCGGTGAAAAGTGAAATAAGGAAGCTAAAGGGAAAAAGTGTGGATAGTAAGTTAGCAAATCAGTCAGTCTTGGGGAAACTTCCTTCTCAACAATTCAGAAATCGATCAATTGCTAGACAACCAACTGCGTTTAAATCTGAACCAGCCAAATTATCGAACCCGAGGTTTGCATCCCAAGTTGAAGTGCGTAGCAATTTGCCTAATCCAGTCACTCCACAATCTAGATCCTCCTTAGGAAATCCTGCCTATGCAAAACCCGATCACATGAATGCTTCAAGCAACTCTAGATATAGCTCCAAGAACATGCCTATGCATAGTTCAACTGGCACTCGTCACAAAATCTATATAGATGATGCTAAGAACAAGACACAAGCAAGAGATAGGACCAAACCACAACCTAGGAGCGCCAATAACACATCTAGGTATTCTAGACCCTTCTATGATGTGCACAAATCATCCAACCGTAGGAACTCTAGAGCCTTCTCAGATGCTCAGAACTTTTTTTGCACGAAATGTAACAAATGTGTCTCTAATGACATTCATGATGATTGTATCACTAAATTCCTGAACAAGGTGAACCACACACCTAGAGCACCTCAACGATGGAACCCTAACAAAATAGTTTTTCTTCGAATAAGTCTTCCGTTGTATATGAGAAAACTATGTCTCCTAGACCTTGTCCTCGGTTGATACCAACGGGTAGAACCATTAAAACAATTGGTCTTAGGTGGGTTTCTACTAGAAATATATTTCCATCTAGCGCGACAACGGTTCAAGGTGAACCCCCACATGATTCTCACAAAGATATCACTAACCCACATGCAAGCATACAAACTACTGAAGAAAGTGCAGGTAATAAAGTAAAGGTTCAACAAGAACACAAAGTTTTTCCATTTTCATACCGTTCAACAAAAGACACTCTCAGAGTTTGGTTGTTAAAGAAGAAGATATCAGAGAACAAGCGTCTTTGGGGTTTCAAAATTAAGCTTCTATAATGACTTACAGTCAAATTACAAACTGTAACTTGTTCCTCAAAGAAAGGGAAGTTTATCTCTTCAACGATAACTTACCCTCAAACCGAGAAATTCAATTTTATCAGACAGAAGCTTCTATTAAAACTATTAGAAAGTTTGAAGCTCCAGTAATGGCTTGTAGTCAAATTACAGACTGTAACCCGGACTCAAAATAAAGGAAAGTTCATCCCGAGTATGATTTATCCTCACAACAAAAAATTCAATTTTCTCGGACACGAGCTTATATTAAAACTATTCGAAAGTTTTAAGATCGTGTAAATGACTTCTAAGCGCATCACAGCTTAGGACTCAGACCTTAAATAAGGAAAGTTTATCACGGACGATAACTTATCCTTCTCAACGAGAAATAATATTTCTCGGTCATGAGCTTCTCATGAAAACATTCAAAGTTTTTAAGTTCATGAAAAACTACTTCTAAGTAAATGTCAACTTAGAAATCGAACTTCACCTTAAGGAAAGTTTATCACGAATGATAAATTATCCTTCAAAACAGTAAATTAAGTTTTCTCGGTCATGAGCTAGTTACAAAACATTCAAAGTTTTGAGCTAATGTAAATCGGAATTTATTTTTAAAACCGTTGAACACAATTTTTCAAGAATTTCTCAAAAGATTTTTTCTGAATATTTCAAAATTGTGTGTTCAACACTCCCTTCCTCATTATATGGTTTTTATATCTCAAAAATGTCATATGTTATTTTTATCAATTTTTGAGGGGGAGCGTTTAAATATCAAGCCTTTAATGTTGTTGGGTACATCTTTGATATTGTCATATTTTATGTATCAAACACATTCTGAAAATGATATAAAATTGTCAAGTTTAATATATTATATCGGAAAAGGCATCTTATCTCCGTACCTCAACATATTTTTTGGTGTCATTTTTCTAAAATTTTGTCAAATTTTTGTCTCAAGACCCACATATATTGTTGAGGGGGAGCGACCCGACTACAAAAGTTCCATGATTCATGCGTGCACACATGTTTCTCTCCCAATCGGTGTTCAGAAATTGTCATATTTTAATCAATTGGTATCTCTAATATTATGTTTTTATATTAGAGATAGGGGAGAAAATGTGATAAAAATGTAATTATCACAACATGTGATCTTAAAGACTCAAGTGCAACTCTTTCCTTCACATGATAAACTATTTCGTATATCTATGCATGTGTGTATGGGGAGCTTCTCGGTAATGTAAAACTTTCGAAGTGTTAAAAGTTTTGATTTTTATCAAACACTTTGAATGGTTTTCAATGGTTTTATGGTTACGATCTATACCCAAAACAACCTACTATCCACGACGGAATGATGGAGTCAAAAGGTGGTTTAGGATAGGAAACAAAGTCCTATGACCCAACCAAAACCGGAGGGATCTACCCAAGTACATTCCATAGCTAGAAATAGTTATCCTTAGGAAATATGGAGTTTAATGAAGTTGAATGCGGACCAATTACTTAAGTTAGCATTGGAACAATCACAACAAGATGCTAGTGATGACGTATTGGTAAGCATTAAAGGAGTTGAATATTCTATGCAACTTAGGAAGAAACCGGGTTAACACGTCTTTTGAAGAAAAGTGTCATGGACCCAGTGAGTTTCTCTCAAATGGAACTTGTCTCATTGTCACGAAGATCAACATGTATCTATTGAATTTCTCTCTCCGAGTTAGTTAATATTGAAAAGGTGGCAGTCTGCTCCATCCTCCGATTACCAAAATGCACTTATCGAGTCTAGAGCCAAAAGAGATCAATATATCATCTCATTAGGGCACAATCGAGTCCTACGCATTATCCGTGTGGTACTGCCAGAACATCTGAGTGATACGGTTCACAATGAAGATGAAAATCCTCCATGAGTCAACCTCAAACAAGCTCATGGTAGGTAACTTGTGCGATTCTACACGAATCAAACTTGTGAGAACTGGAAAGAAACTATGTTTGGATTCTTAATTGATTCAAGATTGATTCGAGGTTTCTTCCCAAAATCCGTGTGATCTTGCTAGAACATTTAGAGTGACATTCATTAGTGTTCACAGTGACGAATGGAAATCCTTCCAGTGTCAACATCAAATAGCACTACGAAAGGTAACTCGCAAGATTCTCTATGAACCAAGCTTGTGACAAATTGGAAAGCAACAATGGTGCGATTATTATAGAATCAAACTTGTTCCCGGAATTCTGAATTGACGACTCTAATTGGACGGATAATTTATCCTTATGATTCACTCTTTACGTTTGCAGTGTGCTTTGAGATGGTCGAGTAAACAGAACTGGCTACTACCACCGGGAAACCCTGTCAAGGAGGTTCTTAATCGAATCTACCCCATCAAAGGTACGGTATCTAATACCGTCTATCAGTCTTCACCGATCGGAGGTAAAACGCTATCGAGTTAGGGTGAAATGTTCAAATCCATTTTATTCGTGTCTATATATGTTGTTGTATATCAAGAAGGTGGCGTAGCTGTGTACTAACCGATGTCGATTCAGAAGTCACAAGAGCTCAAGATGGCGATAATCAAGATACCTAAGAATGTAAGAATGTAATAGGTCATCTTAGTCACAAGGAAAACAAAATTAAAATCTCAAGCAATCAAATTCAAATGACAAAGGCTCAAGATAAAGATCACAAAAGCATGAAGAACAAAGCCGTTGCAAAAAAGATCAAGACCAAGATACAAGACCAAAGAAGGAAGATCACCTCCACAAGAATGTATTCACTCAATCATCTTATGCATTTAAAGATAAACGATACATTGGGGGAGATTGCTAGCCCTATATTTTATATAGTCGAACAAGAATGTAATATGTCATCTTAGTCGTTATTGGTCCTGTATTGTAATAGGTTAGTTGGGTTAACCGGGCTTGGACTTTAAGCTAATATTGTCTAAGTTAGGGACGTAAGCCCAAGCAAATCCAAGCCCGACCCATGAACAAGTCCACAAATGCCTTAGAGAAGTAGCATATAAATACCCTCTTCCGTGTGTGGAAGAGGGTGTTAGTTACCATTTACTTTCTCTCTCTAGTAAACATTAACCTTCCAATTTCTCTCTAGTTTTTCTCTCTAACTTGTTCTCTTACTCTCTCTAAATATCTTCTTTGTTGTGTGTTATGGATTGAAGTGGGATTAACACTTTCTCCGGATGTCTACAAACTCGTGAGTGAACATAAAGTTGCCAAAGAGTTTTGGGATAGAATTCGTGTTCTAATGCACGGCACTTTGTTAACTAAACAAGAACGAGAGTGTAAGCTATATGATATATTTGATAAGTTTGCCTACGTCCCTGGGGAGACTCTCAAAGATTACTACTTGAGATTCACTTTATAGATGAATGGGCTCAATATATATGGCTTGGCAATTCCTACATTTTAATTAAACACCAAGTATTTGAACACTCTTCCTTCCGAATGGAGTAAGTACATGAGGGCTGCTAAATTGGCTAAGGATTTTCATAAAACCAACGTGGATCAACTTCAGTATTTTCTTCAACAACATGAATGCCACGTGATCGAGGTTCGGTTGTCTACACCACAAGTTCGTGATCCACTTGCCATGTATGCTTCTCAACAAATGACCCCCAACAAAACATGGCTTACACTTATCAACAACCATCATACTTGCAGCAGCCTTTACTACACACATATCAGCAACCACAACAACCATCTTATCAACCACTATTCTTGCCACAACAAGCATTTCAACAAAGTGTTCATCAACAACCTTATCTACAACAACCAACACATCAGGCATCACCAGCACAAGTTATCACTTCTCCAATAGGCTATATTCCTCATCAAAGGATATTTTCCAATTGAAGCACCTAGCACAAGCCTTTTATTTCAATGAACTCCCACCAAGTTAAGCACCGTTCTTTACTCCAAACGATACGCCTACTGATGACTTAATGCACCTCACTGTCTACTTGTCAAAACTTGTTGCAACTAGAGGATTTCTAGCAACGAACAATCAGCTTCACACCTCTTCAAATCCTCATCAACAAGCCACTATTCAAGATGGTCAAGTGACGGTCCAATACATTCAGGGAAGGCAAAGTTCATATGGACCCACTACAAGGACGGTGAACGCTCAAGATGTGAATTATCAAGGTAGTGGAAATGGAAGCACTGTTGGTACTCAAAAGGTTGTGACTTGCTACCATTACCGAGGACAAGGTCATATGGCTAGGGAATGCACTCAGCCGAAAAGGTGAAGGGATGCCACGTGGTTTCGTGAGAAGATGTATTTGGTCGATGCTCAATCAAAAGGAAAGATTTTGGATTCGGAAGAATTAGCATTTCTTACAGACCCAGAGGCAACAGATAATGAAGGCATTGAAGTCGTCTCTACTTCTAATGCAACATATCAAGCAGATGATCTTGATGCATATGATTCGAATTGTAATGACATTCACTCAGCCCAAGCTTCTCTCGTTGCTAATCTTTCTCACTACGGTTCTGATGTCGTCAGTGAGGTACCAACCACAACCAATATTATTCATGATAATCCACATCAAGATGAGCATGAGAATGACAACCTCGAACAACATTCGGGAACTAGTAACTCAAATGATGTGGTATCCAATCCAGCATATTTGAGTGAACCTCAACCAAATGCTATGACGGGTATGGAATCTTATGATCAACATGATTTGGTAATGGTGCCTAAACATATTATTGATAAATGTGGCTGTTCGAAAAACCGTAGAAATGAATGCTAATCTAACCGCTGAGCTTGCGCTGTATAAGGAAAAGGTCAAAACTTTTGAAATGGTCCCTCAAGCAGAAAAATAACTTATTCTGAATTTGACCAATTTCGTTTTGAAAAGATTGAACACTTAAAAGAAATAGAATCATTAAAATCTAATATTTCCAATGAATTAAATGAAAAAGAGACGGTTCTAAATGATTTTCAGAAACTTAAAATAGATTTCGAAACTCTCGAGTCTAAAAAGTATGAATCGAAAATTAATGCTACCAAACTTCTTAAATTCAAGGAACAACAGTTTTTAAAACAATATGCTTCCACAGAAAAGGTTCATCTTTTAACTAAATCGTTTAAAGAACACGAACTGAAGCGTCTTCAAGATTTGCCACCTAATCCTTGTTATGCAAAACAAGCTCAGGAATATATTTCTTGTCTTTATGATGTGATCCTAATTGGCAAATCAAAAGAAGCACCTTATGTTCGTAGTACTGAGGAGACAATGTCACTTGCGGAAGAAACTCGATCTAAAATGCTTTCGAAATTCCATATGCTTGATTATGATAAGCATAATAAAGATCAATTTACTAAAAAGACCCGTATTCACTTACAAAAGGAATTAACTCAATTATCAGCTTTTGTGCCCCAAAGTTTGTCAACGGAAAACCTTCCTAGTACGTCTCCTACACTTGTCAAAAAGGATTTAACTAAGTTAATTCCACCGGTAAGTAAGGTGTTAGATATCTTAAATGCGGTGCACCAACACTTTGCCGATTTTGACAAGGTCATTAAGGAACGTATGACAGCTTCGGCCATAACGGAAGGTGAAGGGAATTTTGAGCACACTATAGCTGCGTTTCAAGATGAAATTGTTCCATTTATAAACAATAGTAAAGCTTGTCTTAGCAATATTTATCAAGATTTTCTTTTGGAAATAGAAGAAGTTAGACGTGTTTTCAATGAAATGAATGATGCTTATGAAAACAGTTTACTTGAAATAGAACGAATTGATCTGCTTCTGAAACAAGTGATGTCGCATGATATTGTTTCCGTCTGTGTGAATAAAACTGTTGATAATGATTCTATTGTGCATAATGTTGACTCTGTGGACAATGTGGTAGATAGTAATTGTCACAAATCTGATGCTAAATTTTTAAAGCTTCAAGATTCCTATAAATCGCTTTCCAAACGTTTTGATGCTATTCAAACACATTTGTATTTCGCTTGAATGTGAAAAACAATTTATTCAAGAGATTTTTGAACAGTCACACAAAAGTGTTCATATAGATACTCAAAATGTTAAAAAGGTTTTTCAATTAAATAAAAGATCAAAACAGCGTCGGAAGCGTGACAAAGTTGCTAAATATTTGCCGATGGGAAATGAGAATATGGAAAGGACTCTAGAGGTTGCTAACACTCAATCCTTGATTGATACCCTTAATCATAAGTCGGTGGAGATCTCAAATTTACATGCGATAATTCGTGATAAGGATATGGGTTTGGCTGAATTAAAAGAATTACTTCGTGTTAAGAAAACAACCGCCATTTCAGCCCCGCCCTCTAGTGTTCCTAAAGTGAGATCAACTAAGAACCATCTCTTTGCCGTCACACCAATAAACAAGGGCCCTAACCATCTCAAACATTGGTCAATAAAGATAAGGCAAAATCAAAACCAGCTTCTAATATTATCATGTTGCCTTCTACATGAGTGAACACCACTACTAAGGCTTCAAGATCTAAGCATAACGGAAACATGAAGAATGATAAGATCTTGCCCCCATCTAGTAGTCAAGTGAAGAAGAAACTAGAATCTCACCCTAGGAATGTTAATTCTGTTTTGAATAAAAAGAATCATGTAGCTAAAACCAAAGGCTCTACGGTTGTACAGCGTTCTAAGTCTACAGTGAATTCTAATTTGAGATGTTGGAACCGTAATGAATGTATGTTTTCGAGTCGTCATGATTCTTTCCTTATTGACCATGTGAATGAGGTGAATGCCCGAAAGCATAAATTATAATGGAAACCGACTGGGAATGTGTTAACCCAAGTTGGATGGATGTGGCGTCCTACTGGTAGGACTTTCACCATAGTAGGAAATGTCTGACCTTTAACTAGGATCACTCCCACTACATCGAAGAAAACGTACCCTTTTACTAGGAGTACTAAGGCTACCAAAACACAAGCGTGTCCTTTAACTAGGAACACCAACACTACTCTAGGAACAAAGTTGCCTTTAAATAGTTGTACTCCCACTGTAGTGCCTGTCACTAATTCAAAACCTCAAGAAAATGAACCCATCAAACTAGAAACTAAACAAATATATGTTAGAAAACGAAGGAAATCTACTGATAACACTGATGTTAGCACTTTTGATATTGTATATGTACCTGCTAACACTCTGGAACCAATAGTTTCCAATGCATTGTCTACTTTTTTTGTTCCAAGCAGGTGGTCCAAATCGTCTTGTGGTATTTAGACTCCGGTTGCTCCAAGCATATGACCGGAGATCGCTCTCAGCTCAGAAATTTCGTCAGCAAGTTTCTTGGTACGGTTCGATTTGGTAATGATCATATTGCAAAAATAATGGGTTATGGTGAATATCATATTGGGAACGTTATTATTTCAAGAGTGTATTATGTGGAAGGACTCGGTCACAACTTATTTTCTGTGGGACAATTTGTAATGCAAACCAAGAAGTTGCTTTTCGAGAGCATACCTGCTTCATTCGTAATTTGGAAGGGGTTGGTTTATTGAAAGGTACTCGAGGGAATAATTTGTACACTTTGTCTTTACAAGATATGATGGCCGCTTCTCTCATATGTCTTTTCTCCAAAGCATCAAAGACTAAGTCATGGTTATGGCATCAACGGTTACCTCATCTTAACTTTGACGCTATTAATCATTTGGCGAAAAACGAACTTGTTCGTGGTCTTCCTAAACTTACATTTAACAAGGATCATTTGTGTTCCGCGTGTACAACGGGGAAAAGCACTAAGAAATCATACAAACCCAAGACTGAAGACACCAACCAAGAGAAACTTTATTTGTTGCATATAGATCTTTGTGGGCCAATGCGTGTTGAATGTCTTGGTGGTAAAAAGTACATCCTCGTCATGGTGGATGATTACGATCTGTTTACATAGGTGAAATTTCTTACAACAAAAGACAAGGCACCTAAAGTCATCATCGATTTTCTCAAGATGATTCAAGTGCGTCTCAACACTATTGTCCGACGCATTCATACTAGAATAATGGAACCGAATTTGTGAATCAAACATTGCGTAATTATTATGAAGAAGGTGGCATATCTCATAAAACATCTGTTGCTCGCACTCCACAACAAAAGGTGTCGTTGAAAGGCGAAATCGCACACTTATGGAAGCTGCTCGTACGATGTTAATTTACGCAAAGGCTCCATTGTTTTTATGGGCAGAAGCAGTATCTACAGCAGTTTGCACCCAAAAACGGTCACTAATTTGAAAACGCCATGGTAAAACACCATATGAGCTTCTACATGGAAAAGTATCAGACTTATCATATCTGCATGTATTTAGTTCACTCTGCTATCCAAATAATGATGGTGACAATTTGGGAAAACTTTAACCAAAGGCTGATATTGGTATTTTCATTGGGTACGCACCAGCAACAAGGCATACCAAATCTACAATCGTAATTCTCGTAAGATCCTTAAAACTATGAATGTTAGTTTTGATGAGCTGACAGCAATGGCTTCTGAGCAAAGCACCTCTGAACCCGCACTTCATGAAATGGGACCCAGCTCTGGTCTTGTCCCAAACAACCTTTCATCATCATCATTTATGTTGATGCAAAAGTTGGTTGATCCTTGCTGGACCCGAATTAGGCTTAATTCGGGTTGGCTGGGCTCCGGCTCCTGCACCAAGTGAATCGTTCGGTTGGGATCCTGCACACTAAACAACACGCGTTAGGCTTACCGTGGGAATGTTTCCCACGATTAGACTCCGGCGTGAGAGTAAGTAATCGATTTGAGGTTTATGTGAGTTTAGAGTACAAGTCGTAATACCTATGTGGAACCCTTGGGGGTTCCTTTTATAGGCAGTGAAACCCTAGTGGGCTTCCACTGATGCTTCGGCCCCAAAGAAGAGATAATCACCAGAATTTAGAATGATTGTTATCTTCTAATCTTGGTAGTGAATATTCTCTCTTATTGGGATAAAGATATTCCAGACAGAATATGATTCTGTCTAATCTTATGTCGGCCGCACCGGGCCGTGGGCCGCACACATGTGCGGTTACTGTTCATTCAAGCCTATAAGCCTGAATGACATTTATCCACCCATCTGTGATGGACCGGATACGGGTAGTACCCGTGGGCCGGGCTCATGACCCGGTTGGGGACTATACGTCATCATGTCCCCCCAGTCTAGTTGTTACAGTCGTAGACGTAACCTCTAGACTATCAAGGTGCTCTCTGGACATACCAAGGAAAGACAGGAAATGAGACATTGAAATTTTTGTTATCCTGGCCGCACGTGGCAACCCTTCGTGGGAATATTTAATGAATACTACCTCAGTCCGCACACAACGGCCGAGACAACTTAAATGTGACATTAAATACGGTCTTACGTAAGAGCCGCATAACCTGACAAGAATAAAAAACATTAATGATAGTCAACAAACCAGTCGCATGCCTGCAAAAGTGCATCATTAATGCCCACCCTTGAGCCACGCAAAAACTGTTTAAGAAGTGACCCGTGGGTCCCCCTCTGGCGTTGCAGAAATGTCAGAAACCCTATCCGTTGGATAGGCAAGGTGGCTGACACGTGTCGAAGATCCAAGGTACCTCGGAAACCGAGGCAACCCTATATAAGAGTGGGTATGCGTGTTTGTTACACACACACACCACTCCTTCTAACGCCATTGTCAATCTCAAGCTTTTATCTCCCAAATTTTTTGCCTTCTTTTCCACGGATTTTCGTCGCCGCAGGTTAGATCATCACGCCCTTAAAGACCTTTTTATAAAATATGGTAAAGGATAATCCCCTTATCACGGATGTCCTGAACATGATGTCTGCGGAAAAATACCTCGACTTTCTGTCGAAGTATTATGTACCCGGAAGCGTACACCCCACCTATCCGGGTGATGGTGAGGCTATTACAGATGCACCGGCGGGGAAAGTAGGCATATATACACGCCTGTTTGACTCAGCCAATTACCGTATCCCGTTATCCAAGTTCTTGGTAGACCTTCTTTTGTATTATGACTTTCATATCACCCAGCTCCACTGCATAGGGGCGTGTAAAATCAACCAGTTTGAGATTACATGCCATACCTGCAGAGTAATCCCCACCGTGAACCTTTTTAGGGCTTTCTACTTTCCCCAGTTAGTGAACGGGTGGTTGTCGTTCAAGAAACGACCCGGGAATGCCCCGATGACATATAGGAAACCTCTTGACTCCCTTAAGAATTGGTACGACCATTACTTCTTTGTAGATGAGAAAGTATTCCCTACCCCCTTCGTACTTAAAACCAAAGCCCCAAAAGACTATCCGCCCAAATCCAAAGATTATAGTAGCCGAGACCTGAAAATACTAGATACCCATCGCACGGAATTCCATAGAGGGTTGCCGGAACACTTTCTGTGCTTAGTAGGGATAAGCCGCCGTTACTTTGGGAGGGATGACTTATACCCGTGCTTCTTAACGGAACAGGGAGAGGGTAGGTCCAATATATATATATTTTGTAAATTTGATTTATCACACATGTGTAGAATTTTACTAACCCATATACTTCTACAATTGTTTGCAGAGATGAACCTTCACGGACTAATTCGCCAGGGCGACCCCATGAAGGTGGTGGAGGGATTCCGGCCGTTAAAGCCGAATGAACTCCCTTTGCTAGAAGCTTTAGCCGACCGCACGATGCCGCTTGAAGAGACAACCGAGCCCAGGTCGGACGAAGGAGAGCCTGTTATCGAGAAATCCCCATTGGATTTCCATAACGAAGACGGCGACGACCCATTGCTGGAGGGAGGCACCATCAATCAGGAGGAAGAGCGTGATCCCAATGAAGACACCACGCAAGCTTTCGGATCCACCCCACTTTCCTTCAGAAAGAGAAAAACAACCAGGCGGGTGGCGAAGAAAATTGGGGAGGATGCCGGAGTTGCAAATGCTCCTCCCAAGAAGCTGCGGAAAGACCATCCACAATACCAAGAAGGAAGCAGCGCCACGACTGCCCAAGTCGATCCTACCCCGACCATGGAAGGGCCAGTTCTGCGAGTCGCCCCTGTGAGCGCCGTAGCTCCTACCGGCCCAGACCCTAACATTGGCACCTCGTAAGTACCCCTCGTGATTATGATTCATATCTTTGTATGATATATATATAGACTAATTTTTTAAACAACAGGGTGAATCCGGCAGCCGCAGCGCAAGGAGAAGAAGTGGGGAGAAATCCATCCCCCGCGCCAACCAACAAGCCCCCATCACCTGCTACCACACGTGCCAAGGAACCGCGCCCCGAGGGGCCAGAAGAGAGCTTGCGCTTAGCATGGAACTTATCAAGCTTGACACGGCTGGAGGCCGAATCCAAGTGTTCAGAATTTATCGAACACATCACCCCGCCTACCCTCGCACAGGATTTAGATGAACTAGATCATGAGGCCCTGATTGAGCAGTTTGACGTATCATCCGCACATCAGGTGACGGTGGGTGCCACGTTAAGACGCCGTCTGATCCAGGCCCTCACTAATGTGAGCCGTGCTGACAAGAGGATAGCCCGCCGTGAGGCGATGGTCGTGAAAAACGAGAAGACCATCGCATCCTTGCCGGCGGCATTATTGACCGCCGAGGCGACGGTGAAGGAGCAGGCGCATCACGCCGACACCAGAGAGAAGCGTATTGCTGAGTTGGAGGCCCTCGTAGCCGCATCAAATGAGAAGGTAAACTTTCAGAAATGTTGTACATACACTCCTACTTCTTGTATGCATGTAGCCCAAAGAGTATATATCCTTGTAATAACTCCAAATTTCATACGCAGGTGTCTGCGGCTGAGGCTGCTACTAAGGCGGTGACCGTGCAATCATTCAGTATTGCCCAGGAGCGTGACCCACTGAAGGAAGAATTGACGCAGGCCCAAACCAATCTTGAAAATCAAGTTGCCTTAGCTGATGAAGAGTTAAGCAAGGTGGTTGTAAGCTGCGCGGAGAGAGTATGCCCCCCTCTACTAACCGCTACAGCCGGTCGTAGGTGGATTATCGGGCAAGGACTGCGGCTTGCCGTAAGTGGGGCTCTGAACGCTCGACACCTACTGCAGGCATTTGCTGGGGTCGTATCCGATGGGATCGACCGTGGTAGGCATGAAGGCCTGGTCAAAGCTGCGGAGATGATTGCAAAAAATGAAGATATCACACAGCATCCGTATCACAACCCCTCCGCAGCGGGTAAGATGACTGCGTCCATGGATGCCTTGGCAGAACTCCAACACCCCCTCCTGGACGAGCTTGAAGCAATGAAAGATGCTCCAAACGAAACAATAATGTCCCGACTGAGTGCTGATCCTATTCCCTTGACGTTGGCTACTTACGATTCCGAATACAAAGCCATGTCAGGCGAGAAGCCGCTTGGAGAAGCTCTAGATGCTTTAATTGAGGAAGGGAAGAAGGATCTAGGGGAATTCCTACCCCCCTTGTAACTTATCTGTTGTAAACACTTGTGATTATATTCGTCCGTGTATGTACACGGCTAAGACATATATGTAATAACTTGTCTTTTTATTTAGAAGTCCGTGACAACCACGTCCATTTTGTTTATTGTTAATTTTGAAACTTGTGTATTTCATTGTATTTCAATGCCGCATGATGTATCACGTCTTACACATAAAAAGGGAAAATACATACAAGTCTATAATTTACTAGACATGCGAGGTACGTCTTTACTATGCAGAGTACCGTGTGGATACGGTGCACAAAAAACTTATCACAACGTCTTGTGAGTAAGGCGTCTAGTAAGGATACATGATCCGTGTGGCTGGGGTTGCATCCCTCTTACGCGGCAAGTTGAATTAGTAGGTTCACTTAATCCTCTTACCCCGCCTGGAGGCGTATAGTACATGTACGGTAATTTGAAAGAATGCATATGAATAAAACATGGCATATTATAACACAAGTAAAAAATCCATACAACTTAACAAAAACTCTAAAAAATGATTTGCACGAAACAGGCCGTGGAGCTAGCTAGGCACCACGGCATTTTATTTAGAACGTTTACATTTTGTTTGAACAATAATGACAAGTCCTAAGAAACAAGAAAGGAATCTAAACAAACATAAGACAAAACAAAACAGATGAACCCGCATGGTTCTTCAAAGATAGCACTT
This sequence comes from Glebionis coronaria, assembly GCA_025667525.1. Lineage (NCBI taxonomy): Eukaryota > Viridiplantae > Streptophyta > Magnoliopsida > Asterales > Asteraceae > Glebionis > Glebionis coronaria. Next base: position 222,023,831 of record CM046879.1, read on the forward strand.
TTAAGACTGCACATAGCGAAGTACCCATGCGGAAGCCGTAGCTTTCAAAGATAGCACCTTTTGAGATTGGAAATATTCCATGTGCGTTCTAGGTCGCGCCCATCCATATCACGTAACCTGTACGCGCCTCGTCCTAAGGCTTCAGTGACTTCATACGGTCCTTCCCACTTAGGGCCCAACTTTCCTGTGTTCTCCGCTCGACTTGCTTCGTTAGCACGATAGATATAGTCTCCCGGTCGAAAAGAAACACCCTTGACCTTGGCGTCATAATAAGCCTTCATCTTAGCCTTGGACTTAGCCTCATTGATGGCTGCTATTTCCCTCTTTTCTTCCAGCAGATCCAGGTTGATTCGCAACTGTTCATCGTTCGTGACGACATTAACCTCCGCTGTGCGGATGGTAGGCATTCCTATTTCTGCTGGAATAACAGCTTCAGTTCCGTAGGCCAATGCAAATGGAGTATCCCTATTGGCTGTTTTGATCATAGTTCTATGCGCCCATAGCACATGTGATAACTCATCGACCCATTTGCCACTTCGTTCATCCAGACGAGCCTTGATGCCATTCCCCAAGCTTCTATTTGCTCGTTCGACGAGGCCGTTTGTTTGTGGATGCTTAACAGATGCGAAGTGCCGTTTGATGTTCAATGATGCACACCAATCTTTGAATGGGTTGTCCGTGAACTGCTTGCCGTTGTCCGAGATGATTTCTCCTGGTAGACCAAAACGGCACACAATGTGTTCCCACACAAACTTCTTGACCTGCTTGCCTGTGATAGACTTGACTGCCTTGGCTTCTATCCATCGTGTGAAGTAGTCCATTGCAACAATCAAGAATTTAACCCCCCCCCCCCCCCCCCCGCAGCTACAGGAAATGGTCCTGCAATGTCAATTCCCCACTTATAAAATGGCCATAGGGACGTGATAGGTGTAAGCTCCTGTTGCGGGTGCCGCGGTACTGGCCTATGCACTTGGCAATCATTGCACTTGCGAATCATGTCGCGCGCGTCTCTGTGCATGGTAGGCCAATAATAACTTGTTCGTAAGGCTCTAGCTACCACGGATCGTGGGCCTGCATGCATGCCGCACAACCCTTCGTGTATGTCACTGATTACGTAAGCTGCCTGGTGTGGTCCAACACACCGCAGCCACGGCTGCAAGAAAGAGCGCTTGTAAAGGATGCCTTCTCGAAGTTCAAAATGTTGCGACTTCCTTTTAATGCGCCTTGCTGCTTTTTCCTCGTCTGGAAGGGTCTCATTAGTCAAATAGTTGATGATTAGGGTCATCCACGTAGGTCCCTCCTCTTCAACTATAGCGGCAACCTCCCCTTCCGTTATAGATTTCTCCTTGAGTATTTCCACCAAAACTTGTTTAGACAAGTGAGCGAAGCTTGTGGATGCGATCTTGCTAAGGGCGTCCGATTTCTTGTTCTCGCCCCTTGGCACCTGCTTGATGGAAAACTTACTGAAAGTCGCGATTAACGACTTGACTTTTTCCAAGTACCTGACCATGTTGTCCTCCTTAGCCACATACCCACCTAGAATATGGTTCGCGACAAGCCGTGAGTCCACGTAGGCCTCAAGGTTGCGGATTCCCATTCTAGCGGCGATTTTTAAACCCGCAATTAATTCTTCATATTCCGCTTCGTTGTTAGTGGCCGTGAACTCAAAACGGAGGGCGTACGTGAATTCCATTCCTTCTGGGTTTGTGAGGATGAGACCTGCCCCGGACCCGTCTGTACACGAGGATCCGTCCGTGAATAGCACCCAAGGTTCCGTTGGGTTCTCGTCTTGCTTAATGATTGGTCCTTCCTCATCCGGCTTCTCGATCAGGAAATCTGCCAAGATCTGGCCTTTAACAACCGTCCTTGGTCTGTAAGATATATTATGCCCCCCCAATAGGATGCTCCATTTCTGTAGCCTCCTTGCCACGTCCGGTCTAGAAATAACCTGCTTGATTGGCTGATCAGTAATAACCACAATTGGGTGCGCCTGAAAGTACCGGCGCAACCGCTTTGTAGCAAACACTAGTGCTAACACCAATTTTTCCATGGATGAATAATTCAACTCCGGCCCCTGTAGTGTTCTACTTATAAAGTAGACCGGAGTTTGTACTGTATCTCTATCCGTTATAAGTACCGCGCTTATTGCACCATGAGTAGCTGAGAGATACATAATGAGTTCCTCCTTTGGCCGGGGAGCTACTAGCATAGGGAGAGATGCAAGATGCTGCTTGAGTTGGCCGAAAGCTTCCTCGGCTTCCTTCGTCCAGCAGAATTCTCCCTTTCTAATACACTTCTTGAGTGTCTTAAATAGGGGTAATGACTTCTCTGCGGATTTAGATAGGAATCTATTCAGCCCGGCTAACTTCCCATTCAGGGACTGCACCTCCTTCCGTGTCTGAGGGGACGGCAGTTGTATCACTGCGTCCGTCTTCTCTGGGCAAGGTTTGATGCCATTTGGATCAATCAAATACCCCAGGAACATTCCCTCAGTTTCTACAAACGTACATTTCTTTGGATTTAACTTCATGTTAATCCTTCTCAGCGTGTCGAATGTCTCTTGGACATCCCGGAGAAGTGCCTCCTCCGTGTGACTTTTTATCACCAAGTCATCAACATAGACTTCCAGGTTGCGTCCTATTTGTGATTCAAAAGCTTTGTCCACCAACCGCTGATATGTAGCGCCGGCGTTCTTCAGTCCAAACGGCATTTTCGTATAGCAATATACGCCCTGGCTTGTATGGAACGCCGTTTTTTCTGCATCCTCCTCCGCCATCTGGATTTAGTGATACCCTTTATATGCATCCAAGAAGCATTTGAAAGGATATCCACACAAGGACTCCACCTTCCAGTCGATTTCTGGTAACGGGTAACAGTCATGTGGGCAGGCCTTGTTTAGATCCGTGAAATCCACACACATGCGCCAACTTCCGTCATGTTTCTTGACCATGACCGGATTGGATAACCACTCGTGGTAGTATACCTCGCGCATGATGCCTGCATCCACTAGTTTCCGTACTTCCTCCAGTATCACTTGGCTGCGCTCAGGCGCCTGGCCGCGCTTCTTTTGCTTAACGGGTTGGTACCCTTGGCGGATCTGGAGCTTATGCTCTGCTATCGCGCGTGGCACGCCTGTCATATGCTTTGGCTCCCATGCGAATATATCTAGGTTTGCACTCAAGAGAGATCACATGGCCCTTTTGCCGCTATCCGAGAGCGCCCCTCCTATGGATACCTCCTGTTCCGGATAGTCGGGGTGAATTGCTACCTTCCAGTTGGGAGGTGGTGATCCATCCTTGGGTGGGACAGGTGGAGCCGGTGTTGTCACGGTATAACACTCGGATGTTGGTATGACTGTGTTGTAAATAGTAACGATTCCCCCCTCAACAGGGAATTTGATCATTCCGTGTGCCGTAGAGGGTACTGCCCGGATAGCCAAAATGCCTGGTCTGCCTATGATCCCATTATACGGAGAGTGTGAGCGTATCACCATGAAGTTCATCCACGTCGTAGTGGAATGTTCCTTATTCCCAACGGTGACAAGCAAACGCAATTGCCCTATCGGCCAGATAGTGTCTCCACTAAAGCCAGTAAGCGGCGACGTGGCCGGTACTAATTGGCTTCTTATTTCTGGGCATAACTGCACAAAACAGTGTTCATACAGTACCTCTGCTGACGATCCTCCATCCACATACATGCGACGAACGTTGTGTGTTCCAATGCTTATCTCAATAGTGAGAGGCGCATCAATCACATCGCTTGCTGTGATGGGAGGGAATGAGATTTCCCTGCCGCGTGAAAATTTTTGACCAATTTTCTGTCTCGTGCGGCGCTGTCTGGATTGTATCATGTATATGGTCGAAGGCTTGTCCTTTTGGGGATCCTTCTTAACATACTTCTTGTTGTTATCTTTTCCGTCCTTCCAATCCTTAACTAGGTGCTTGAGTTTGCCTGATTTGATCATCGACTCAATATGCTTCTTGAGCTGGATACACTCCTCTGTGGCGTGGCCTTTGTCATTATAGAACTCGCAGAAACGATTTCCTTGCCGGCGTTCCGGGGGAGTGGTCATTGGGGGAGGCCTCGGAAAGTTCGCCCCTTCTGTCAGCAAGATCTCCTGGTAGGACATCTTTAGGGGGGTGAACTTATCGTCCGACCGACCTCCTTTGCTTTGGCTCTTATAGTCTGAGCCCTTGTTATTGTTTTGATTACCTTGACCGCCCGACTGCCTCCGGGACTGATCATTTGACCGGTACCCATTTCCTCGTGATGGGTAGGCCGCGGCAACAGCTGTTTCTCCTTCTATGAAATTTCTGACCCTTTCCATGAGGTCATCATATCTCTCTGGACGCTTGTCATTGAGGCGCCTGATCAATTCTCTGTCTGTTATGGCGTGCATGTAGTCAGAGATCTTCAGGAGCTCCGGCATGGTTCTCGTGCGCGTGCACTCATCATTGAAGCGTTCAGTGAAGGCTTCTGTGGACTCCCCCGGCTGTTGCTTGACAGTTGCCAACGAGACTGGATCCCTATTATACTTCTTCCTTTGAGTATAATTGTTCTCAAAGGCAGTGCGTAGTTCCGTGAAACTATCAATGCTCCGTAGAGGGAGTGCTTCAAACCAGTCGCGGGCATTTCCGATCAAGGTCGAATTGAACATCTGGCACCATATAGGCATGGGCCATCGCTCAATTTTAGCCTGTGTATCAAATATTTTAAGGTGATCCACCGGATCACCGGACCCATCATAAGTCTTGATACACGCCGGCATGCGATGCTTGGTGTCCTCAGAATAGTTCCTTATGCGGAGGGTGAACGGGTCTTCCCTGGGATCCGCCCATGGCCGGGTAATCCTAGGGTCATCCCATGGTTCACACCATGGACGCGAAAGATCCTCCGTTTCCGTATCTCGATAGTAAGGACCACCATAATACCCATCATTGTTTGGTGGTGGTGGAGGGGTGCGCCTAGGTTGGCGACGCTTAGGCGGATGGTCATCTGAGTCCTCTCCGGACGGGTCCGGGGACGGCGGTGGTGCCTCATCCTTTGCATAAGGACCACTTTTTTGGGATGAACCAGGAGCCTTTTTCCCAGTATTCATCCTGTCCCACACACTCGGGCGACGTGTGGTTCTGGCCAGCTCTCGATCTGGTCGCTCGGGTGAGCTATCCAACCTTTCTCCTTCTCGAGACTGCGTTAATTCCTGTATAAGGCGGTCTCCTATGCGCTCAAACACATTCCGGGGTTGAGGGGTTTCCTCAAAGGTACCCTGCTCCTGAGGCCGAGCTCTCCTTTTCCTCTGATTTTGGGAGGAGGTGGTTGGTCCGGTGTCACCAAAGTTGAGTCTGGCTTGGAGGTTCCTCCCCAGACTCAGCCTTGATGCGATCCCTGGGACGATCCTTTCGAAGTTCTGCGTGGGAACTCGAGTAAGATCCTCCTCACTGAGTGGCAGGACTTCCACTTCTTCCTCTGTCGAGGGTCTGCGCGGTTCTTTGTTAGGAGGGTTTGGCGCACTCCCCGGATCAGGGTTGTTCAGGGTTGAAGTAGGCGGGGGTGTCATCGAGATCGTGCTCGTCACCCCCACGGGCTGAAAACCGCTACGGTACCTGGCCCGCCTGCGAGGCGGCTAGGTGACTGGTTGGGGATGAGAATCCCTTCCCCTTGGGACTTCCGATTCCCGGGATTCACGTTCCTGGGGTTAGCTTGCGGATGCCCCTTCGTCATTGGAAATTCGAGATGAGGTTTTGTTCTAGCTTAGTGTTATGGGTCCCACGGATGGCGCCAACTTGTTGATGCAAAAGTTGGTTGATCCTTGCTAGACCCGAATTAGGCTTAATTCGGGTTGGCTGGGCTCCGGCTCCTGCACCAAGTGAATCGTTCGGTTGGGATCCTGCACACTAAACAACACGCGTTAGGCTTACCGTGGGAATGTTTCCCACGATTAGACTTCGGCGTGAGAGTAAGTAATCGATTTGAGGTTTATGTGAGTTTAGAGTACAAGTCGTAATACCTATGTGGAACCCTTGGGGGTTCCTTTTATAGGCAGTGAAACCCTAGTGGGCTTCCACTGATGCTTCGGCCCCAAGGAAGAGATAATCACCAGAATTTAGAATGATTGTTATCTTCTAATCTTGGTAGTGAATATTCTCTCTTATTGGGATAAAGATATTCCAGACAGAATATGATTCTGTCTAATCTTATGTCGGCCGCACCGGGCCGTGGGCCGCACACATGTGCGGTTACTGTTCATTCAAGCCCATAAGCCTGAATGACATTTATCCACCCATTTGTGATGGACCGGATACGGGTAATACCTGTGGGCCGGGCTCATGACCCGGTTGGGGACTATACGTCATCAATTTACATCACCTTATAGGAATGAATGGGATACATTGTTTCAACCGTTCTTTGATGAATTCTTTACTCCTACAAGTATTGTTGCTCCAGAACCTGAGGTAATAGCTCCGGTTACCGAAGTTGTAGCTCCAGCAACCGAAGCACAAGCAGATACGTTTGCACCTACTATTGGTCAAGATATACCTTCAACAATTAATTCTCAACCAATATCCGAATCAACTACCCATGTCATGCATGTTGATGATGAAGAGGATGATAATGATCACGACTTGGAATTCGCTCAAATGTGTGACTTTCATTCTTTGGTGTACCGTTTCTGAACTCTAATCAAGTCGGGCCATCCACCTTAGAGGAAGCTCCTACTACGATCTACTCCAATCCACGGATTCGTGAACATGACAACAAGTAGACAAAGGATCATCCTATAGATTCTATTATTGGTGACCCTAATCTTCCGGTATCCATACGAAGTCAGTTATAAGAAAGTGCAATGTTTTGTCATTTTGATGATTTTCTTAGTGAAGTTGAACCTAAGACGTGGCAACAAGCATTTACCCAATCTTGTTGGATAGAAGCTATGCAAGATGAAATTAATGAATTTATATGATGTATGCGAACTTGTCACATGCCCAGATCAATTGAAGTTACTCACTTTGAAATAGGTTTACAAGGTGAAACTCGACGAGTTAGGAGGAATATTGAAGAACAAAGCTCGACTAGTAGCTCGCGGATACAAACAATTATTAGGCATCTAATTTTTGGAATCCTTTGCACCGGTTGCCCGTTTGTAAGCTATTAGACTATTCCTCGCTTATGCTGCTCACATGAATATGACCGTCTATCAAATGGATGTGAAGACGGCATTTCTAAATGGTGAACTCAAGGAAGAGGTCTACGTTCAACAGCCGAATCATTTTGTGAATCCTAAATATCCTAATCACGTGTACAAGCAAGAAGGGCCAGATAACAATCCAAATAGCAAGAAAACAAGGTCTTTGGCTAATCAGAGAGTCTTCATGTAATTATGAGCTATTAAAACTCTACAAACTTTAGATATTAGATGATATATGTTACAAACCTACCCTAAGCATACAAATTACCAGATTTCATTCACTCAAATAGTTAATTAGACTAGTTTTGGCTTAATGAATTTGTTAATGTAGTAAGTGAAAAGAAGAAGTGATTTGCTGATATAGTTGGCAGGTATACAGATTTCAAATTCTCAACACTTGCTTTTAAACCACCCAAACCAAAAAGATTAATGCATACAAACCTAATTTATCTTATGTCCTATCCATTGCCAAGATTAAATCTTCCAAATTTTAAATAAGAGTATACAACATCCTACTTGATAGAAAGTTGGTTTAGCATGCAATTTCTTGGTTTACTCCACCAAAGCAGATCCAAACATAATAATGACCATATTTTACTTAAAAGCACATGCCATGACCTTTTTAGCTACTCAGTTGATACCAACACATGTATAAACAGAAAATCCAAACACCCTTAATGTTGCTCAAATGAGATTTTTCAGAAATTGAACTTTCACCAGACCAAATGTGACTTTACTTGATTGAAACAAACTTATATGACATATTTTCAACTAACAAGCACCATTTAATCCAGATCCACACAATCACATGATCTTTAAACAGAAAAATGAAAAGAGTACTTACCTAGAGAGCATACTTCCATACTCTAAAACCCGCATTAAATACCATGAAGAGTACATGTAAACAGTAAATACACGAAAATACGTATAAATTAAAACTTTCCATTTATAATATATTACACGTGACACGACATTAAATAACATGTATTTACGTATATTATAAATGTGTTATGATCACGATAACTAATTCACGATAATAAAAGACGAACGTACATGAGCATTTAGCTAACTTAGAAAAATCATGCTTTTGCCCTATGGATTAAGGGTCTCGTGGCTAGGAGAGACCAATGATCCTTTTGGCCCATGATCCAATACTAATCTATGTTTAATAGAAACTCCAGTGATTTACATAATATAATATTTATTAAAATTCAAGAAACCCTAATCTCTCTTCTCTCCCTTTCTTGCCGTCAACCACCAAGAACACCACAAGGGGTGTTTGTCAATTTTGATCTTTGATTTCGATTGGAAGTGTTCATGTTAATAACCTCCATTCGTCTACGTTATCGGTATGATCAAAACCTTTTCTTTTTATTGATTCTTTTACTTTTATTTGATCATGTGTCTAAATCATAAAAACAAACATGAAAACATGTTAGTATAATCAAGATTCGTAAAAAGGAAGGTTTTTGGTTTGGTTTTTGATTCGGTCAAACCACCACCGAGAGCTCAAAGCTCTCGTTTTTCCTAGTTCGCACCACCACCAAGATTTAAAGTCTCGGCTTGGTTGGTTTTGGTTGATCAAACGACAAGGGATCCCGACATGGAGTCGGGGTATGGTTTAGATTTGGTTTTGGTTTCATTTTTGGGATAACCGAGACCACTAGGGTCTCGGTGGGCTCGGGTAACAAAAACAGTGGGAACCCGGCTTAAGCGGGGGCCACGTTTGGCTTAGTAGCGCCTAGCAGAGTGGCTCAGCAGGGGGAACTTTGAGCTGTTAGTGGCAGCCGGCTAGCTGGTCTAGCCACTGACGGGCTGTGTGTTTGCAGCCACCGGCTGACACCACTTGCCGCCGGCTATGTGGTGTCGGCTAGGCACTTTTTGGGCTCGGGATAATTTTTAAACACGGGTTCGGGGCTCGGGAATTTATAAAAGTAGTTTAATATTTTAATTAAAGTATTTCTTAGACTATTTAATTTAATCAAATACATGACTTAGGTTAAAATATTAAAATTAATATTTCATGACTAACCTAAGTATTTAGTTTGCTAAATTTAATTAAACATATATTTTAATTAAATTCATATAACCTATAGTTTATTAAATTAACCATGTTAATTATTTAATAAGCTATAATACTTAATCCATGACTTGTATTTTAACTAATAAACTTTACTTTATATTTTAATCCAGCTTATTTCTAATTATGGAAACTTACTATTTTTGTAAACTTTCTATTTTTAGAAACTTACTATTTTAGGAAACCTGCTATTTTTTTTAGAAAGTTACTTAGTATTACAATACAAGTATTAGAATATCTTACTACATGAATAATTAAAAAAGAATACAAGAATAACTACAGTTAATACTTAAAACAGTTAAAACATGACAGATCATGAATAATAAGCTAAGAACACACAGAACCAATAAAACACATGTATCTCAGAAAACTCATACACGTCCCTATTATTATGTAGTATTATCCATCAAGGCGGAGTAGGTTCTTCAGCGTTTCCGTTAGCTTCTATAGGACATAAGGTACGGATTTTCCGTCCTTCAGTAAGGATAATCTCTTCCTTTACTAGGATTTTTCGTATGCAGTCAACTGTTTTTCCAGTAGTTACAGATTTAAATGCTTATGGTTATTAGTTACCTTACCCATATACATGCATGCCAGTTTCACCTAGTTGTGGAGGTACCATAACCATAACACTGGAGGTACCAGTTTTATGACTTCACCACGACGGAGTGATAACTCATGGCGTCCCTTCAGTTTATTTGTCTTTATTATTATTATATTATCATGTGGGGCGTATAGGTGCACCCTAGTTACAGTTTCAGTCAGGATTTCATGCTTAATGGGGTGTGTGCCTTGCATCCTTCACAAGGAGCTGATCCCTCCTACCAAGACCATATTAATTAGAGGCATCCCCTCTAATTGCATGACGAGGTCACCCCTCCAAGTATTCATGCATGTTGTTGACCTCATGACCTGTATTCGCTTTTGGTATATTAAACTAATACAGATTTTCATAAGTGAACATAAGCTATGTTTTCAGAACTAAAACCTAGTAAACATGTTATACGTTTAGGTTTCCCAGGACTTATTCATTTCCGCTGCTATTCATGCGTTATATGTTCATTATATGATTTCATTATTCTATGTCTTTCCATGCTTTATTGTATATCCGTGCACTGGGCGTTATGCTCAGCCGTTTTCCATTTCCATGTTCCCAAACGGCTGGTACCCACGGTCGCAAGTAGGATCTCAAGAGTATGTGCATTCGGATGGAAGCTATCCAGCCTTATATATCTTATGCATTTATCATAATTATCTAACTTTATTTCATGTTGGACATTGTTTAGACCTTTCCCTTTATAGTACTTATATTTTCCTGTGTTGAGTTACTTGGATTACCAATGTTTGTTTCCGGTATTCCCTTTTTGATCATGAATGTTTAGACATTTACCTTGCATGATTTGATGATACGCCATATATTACTGTGATATTTTATTTTACCAAATGGGGTGTTACAATTATGGTATCAGAGACAAGGTTTCACCTGTAGCTCTGTAAAACATTACCTGTGACTTACGGGTAGTCACCAGCGTCTTCCTAGAATTGACAGTTAGTTTTCATGCATTCATTTCATTTTCACTTCATGTATTCATTTCATGCATTCATCTCATTGTCGCAGGAATTTTGACCAAGTAATGGTTGGTACAGGACTGGTCCTATTTAGTCGCATGTGTTTTTATCAAAACATTTTGTTTGTTTATTCGACCGACCCATAGGCATCCACACTTGCCCTTTTGTTTTGTGAACCGACCCATAGGCGTTCACTCATGGACATATCATCATATCTAGTTGATCATGCATTTTAAAACTGTTTTATGCATCATAAATAAATTCATGTTTTATACACTGTTCATGCATTTTTCTATTCATGTCATATTTTATCAAACTCATTATTTATGTTGCATTTTGTTTTAAACTATCAGATGGTGAACACACGTAATGCTCAAGAGTTGGCTGCAGCTGTCAATGTAGCTTTGCAAGCCCTCCTTCCCCAACTTCTCAATGAAATCAGGGACAAAGTTCATGCTGAAGTCCAGGCTCGGGGCGTTCAGTTCGGCCCTCATCAACAGCATAACAACAATCATCCACCTCCACCACCTGTTACCCTTATGACTTGGTTGGAGCGATTCAACAAACAGAGACCCTGTTCGTTTGAGCAGACTGACAGCCCCTCTGAGGCTGAAGCTTGGATTTCTCAAATTGAGAAGATATTTGATGTAATGGGTTGTGACGTTGTCTTCAAGGAAAGAATAGCTTGCTATAAGTTTGAAAGTGATGTACTGCAGTGGTGGAAGTCAGTCAAGCAGTCCAACGGTGGTGATGATTGGGTTGCACTATTTACATGGGACCAGTTTAAGGAGCTCTTACTTAATCAATACTTTCCACATGCTGAGCAGGAGAAAATCAAGAGGGATTATCATAATATCCGATGGGTTGTTGGGGAGAACAACAATGAGTTCATGCAAAGGTTTATTCGTTTGGCTGGATTTCTGGGTGTAGCAGCTGGTACTGCTGAGGAGCAAGCTGAGAAGTTTTGCTGGGCTCTTCGCACTTCGGTTGCCAACAGTTTGGTGTGTTCTATGTTTACTATAGTAGCACAGGTGGCCGATGCAACCCGTAAGCTTGAGATGCTTCAAGAACGAGAGTAGTTTGGTGATGACCGATTAGTGAAGAGACAGAAGACTGACGACCGGAAACCTACGGTCGCTCAGCAACAATCATCTAAGGGAAACAGTCAGTCCAATGAACGTTCTGGTTCCGATAGGCGTGGCAGTAATGACAATTACCGTAACAATGCCAATAACTCTAACAACAGCAGGAACAATGACAACGGCATGGATCAGGACCGTAGAGGTATGCAGCCTAACCGTTCTACTTCATCTGGCTCTCAACTAGCTAGGACGTCGGTTGGAGGATTCACGCATCCTATCTGCCCTACTTGTTCGTGCAGACATTCTGGTGTTTGCCGCCGAGGTACTGGTGGTTGTTTCAAGTGTGGCCAGCAAGGCCATTAGCAGAAGGATTATTGCCAAGGTGAGATAGAAGGCACCTCTTGACATGCCGACTCCAAACCACCTCCTACTTCAGGTCGCGTGTTTACTACTACTACAGATCAGGCGAACAAGACTTCAGGTACCATCACTGGGAATCTCTTTATGAATGGTCAGGCAGCATGCATTTTGTTTGATATTGGAGCGACTCATTCAGTCATATCCACTACTTTTGCTGCACGTATTAGGATTTTCCCTATGCCATTAGATAATGCCTTAAGCATTTCCACGCCACTTAGGTACTCTGTGCGAATCACCCGGGTGTACAAAGATCTTCCCCTAGAATTTGATGATAGAATCCACAGAGTTGACGCACTTCCTTTGGACATGTGCGATTTTGACATGATATTGAGCATGGACTGGTTATCCAAACACCAGCATACAATAGACTGCCACACTTATCGGGTTATCATCGGTGATGTTAAATCTCCAGAGTACATAAACCATGGTTTTGTACCAGGGAGGTCTACACAAATTAGTTCATCCATGGAGGCGCGTGCATTACTAACACACGACTGTCATGGATTTATAGCCAACATTCATGACATTACCTGCCGAGTCTCCATCAATTCAGGATTAGCCTTTTGTGTCAAATTGTTTGCTTGATTTAGGTGAGCACTTGAAATCTTATTATAGGGTGAAGCTTTCGATTATTCGGGTTGCCAATACTTCAAAACCGTGATGCTGGCGATACCTTAATGTCTCCCCAATTTAATTACATGGAAGCTACTAGAAAATACTAGAAACCAACAATCAAGACTAAACCGCTAAGTCAATACTTATTAAGCAAAATAAATATTTACAAGCGAAGGGAGAATAAGCAAACAACGAGAACACATGAGTTTTTGAAAGAATACGAGTATTCTACCTTTAGCATAGTAACTTATATTTAACTCTATCATTTCTCGTCCTCATTTAAGAGACTTAGCCTAATACAAAAGTTAAGGAATCGAAGCTAAGTGCTCAACACGCACGGTCGAGTCAAAAATTACTCTTATTCTCGCCATCGTGAAATCTACATTCGTGTCTTCAAACACTTATTAAACATGAGAAAATTTTTAAATTTGGCCATTTTTAGCCTTATTTTGCAAAAAATGATAAACAAAAATATAAACTTTGGAAAACGTGAAGGTTTGGCAAGGAAAGTATCTATTCAACCCCCCCCCCCCCCCCGTACTAAAGTTAAACATTGTCCCTAATGTTTTGAGTCTAAGGGTAGGATACCTCACACTAGAGACGAAGTCGAGTGCTTAATCTAGCATGGAAAGGGTGTAACCGTTAAATTTAAAGCTGTTTATGAAGTGTGCTAAAAACCTATGGTTAGAACATCAAAGAATAAACCATGTATATTGAGAAAGTATTCAAAGTAAACAATCGATTGCTCCCATAAAACAAACACGAGAGGCTCCAATCGTGAAGATAATGATCATCTAAAATCCACAATTCACAAACAACCACGGAACAAAGGTTGGAAGGGCACAAATCCCCACACGTTACTACATTAGAAAGCGATAATATGTACATAGGATAAGCATGGGACTCCCCCACGAGGCACCTCGTTTTTGATTACCGAGTCATGAGCTCAACTCGATCCCCTCAATACTAATTATCATTGGGGAAGGTGATTTGGTCGAGGTAGTTCAAGGATGGAACTTCCCCGCCAAAGTAGTGCTTCAACCTATGTCCATTCACCTTGAAATTTGGGCCATCATTTTGAGCTAGCTCGATGGTCCCATAAGGAAAAACTTGAGTCACGGTGAATGGACCGGACCAACGGGATTTCAACTTGCCGGAAAATATTTTCAAACGAGAGTTAAAAAGCAACACTTGATCTCCAATGTTAAAAACCCGGTTATTAATTTTTGAATCATGAAACTTTTTAGTCTTTTCTTTATAAATCAATGAATTTTCATAAGCAATGTCTCTCAATTCATCCAATTCATTTAATTGCATTTTTCGGTGTTTTTATCATCATTACAATTCTTAAGGGCCCAATAAACTTTGTGTTCAAGTTCAATTGGAAGTGACAATTCTTCCCATACACAAGCTTATAAGGAGTGCACCCGATGGGCGTCTTATGAGCGGTCCTAAAGGCCCATAAAGCATCGTCCAACTTATCCGACCAAGATTGTCGGTTCTCTCCAATAGATCTCTCCAAGATCCTTTTCAACGCTCGGTTTGAAACCTCGACTTGCCCACTCGTTTATGGGTGATAAGCCGTAGAAAGCCGATGTGTAACCCCATATTTCCTTAGGACCCTTTCGAATTGGTCGTTACAAAAATGGGTTCCACGATCGCTTATGATCGCACGAGGGGTTCTAAACTGAGAAAACAAGCTTTTCAAAAACTTGACTACCACACGAGCTTCGTTGGTGGGCAAAGCCTTAGCTTCCACCCACTTAGATAGGTAGTCAACGGCGACAAGGATGTACTTATTACCACGAGATGATGGGAACGACCCTATAAAGTCAATGCCCCAAACGTCAAAGATCTCACACACTTGGATGATATTTTGTGGCATTTCATAATTTTGTGAGGCTTTTCCTTGTCGTTGGCATGAGTCGCATGACTTCACAAGTGCATGTGCATCTCGGTAAATAGTAGGCCAAAAGAAACCAACATCAAAAACCTTCTTAGCCGTGAGATTAGCACCGTGCTGACCACCCGTGGGTCCCTCGTGACAAGCTCTAAGGATGTTAGAATCTTCGGTACCAAATACAAAACGTCGAATGATTTGATCCGCACAAGTTCAAAACAAGTAAGGGTCGTTCCAAAAATAGAACTTGACGTCAAGAAAGAATTTTCGTTTTTTTGAGTCGTCATACCCTTGATGATGAAGTTCCCCGTATGGTAATTTGCAATGTCCGCAAACCATGGGGTGGATGAATCAAGCTTAGAATTCACTACACCAAGTGTCTCGAGTGGAAATGTTTCGGTGATTTCCTTTGCCTCGTAAACACTTTGGTGAGGATCTTCCAAACGAGAAAGATGATCGGCCGCTAGATTCTCGGCTCCTTTTTTGTCAACGATTTTGTGATCAAATTCTTGTAGGAGGAGAATCCAACGAAGTAATCTTGGCTTTGCATCTTGTTTAGCCATAAGATACTTGATAGCCGAATGATCCGTATACACTATGCAGTTAGTCAAGACGAGATAAGGTCGAAATTTCTGAAATGCATACACCACGTCAAGGATTCCTTCTCCGTTGTAGTGTATTTTAGTTGAGCCTCGGTCATCGCCTTGCTAGCATAGTGAATAGGCAAGAAGTGTTTTTCATGACATTGCCCCAATACGGCCCCAATAGCGTAGTCACTAGCATCACACATGAGCTCAAAGGGGAGGTTCCAATTGGGAGCAACAATAATGGGAGCTTCGGTAAGTTTCCTCTTAAGGATTTCAAGGGCTCGTACACAATCTTCGCCAAAGACAAAACGTGCATCTTTTTCGAGGAGATGTGTAATAGGTCGAGAAATCTTTGAAAAATCCTTGATGAATCGACGATAAAATCCCGCGTGGCCTAGGATATCCTAACTCCTTTAACGGTTTTGGGATGAGGTAATTTGGCGATGACGTCTAATTTAGCTTGATCTACCTCAATCCCCACTTTCGAAACCTTGTGCCCTAAGATGATTCCACTTTTAACCATAAAATGACATTTTTTCCTAATTTAGCACAAGGTTGGTTTCCTCTCAACATCTTAACATTCTCTCAAGATTCGACAAACACGAAGTGAACGAACAACCAAACACGAAAAAGTCATCCATGAAGACTTCCATCGTCTTCTCGATCATATCATGAAAAATAGCCATCATGCACCTTTGAAAGGTTCCCGGTGCATTGCAAAGTCCGAATGGCATTCTACGATAAGCAAACGTTCCATACGGACACGTAAACGTAGTTTTTTCTTGATCACGAGGATCGATGGGAATTTGGAAGTAACCGGAAAAACCATCTAAAAAGAAATAGAAATTGTTTCCCGCAAGACGCTCCAACATTTGATCCATGAAGGGCAAGGGAAAATTGTCTTTTCGAGTGGCGTCATTCAACTTATGATAGTCAATGCACACTCTCCATCCGATCACGAGTCTTGTTGGAATTAACTCGTTGGCATCGTTTGGCACAACGGTCATTCCTTCCTTCTTAGGGACACAATGGATAGGACTCACCCAAGGGCTATCAGAAATAGGGTAAATCATTCCCGCGTCAAGGAATTTTAGGACTTCCTTTTTGATGATGTCATGAATTTTGGGGTTCACCCTCCTTTGACATTGGATTGCGGGTTTGTAATCCTCCTCCATTGAGATTTTGTGGGTACAAAATTTGGGATCGATCCCCTTAATGTCGGATAACTTCCACGCAATTGCCCCTTTGTGACAAGTGCGATTTTTTCATCATTCGAAAGATCTTTCGCAAAAATAACCGGCGAATTGTCGTCCTCCTCCAAAAATATATATTCAAGATGAGGAGGTAAATCTTTCAACTCGAGGATTGGTGGTTCCTCAATTGAAGATTTGGGCTCGATACACATAACCTCCTCGGTTGGAGGAAATGGGAAATCGTTTAGAAAATCCTTGATAATTGAGAATTCCTCATCATTGTCGAGGTCTTCGTCACAAGTACGCGGAACATCGAATTATTCCAACGTAAAACCACCACCTTCAAGTGGTGTGAAGGTTGGTGTCGAGTTATCAAGAATGCGATCAAGCATAGTGGGATTGCCACTATTTTCATCATCACCAATCCCTATAACTTCTTGTGAAAATTCCTCGCAAACAACGTCGATCATATCAACGAGGTTTATGGTTGCAACGAAATAAACATGAGAAATTTGAGAATTTTGAATTGCGTTTATAACAAGTTCCTCGTCGTTGAAACTTAAGGTGATCTTTCTAGCATGCACATCAATTACAGCCATAGACGTATCTAAAACCGAACGACCTAAAATGAAAGGAACTTGAGTATCCATGGGAATATCCACAACGACAAAGTCAAAACCGGATAATAGAACTTTCCCACATTCACAAAAACGTCTTCCGCCAATCCACATGCGGGAATTGTGGAATGATCGGCCAACTCGATAGACATTAGTGAAGGTGTAAGATTAGGAAGATTGAGCGAATTGAAGATTGTAAGTGGCATCAAGTTAATACTAGCACCAAGATCGGCCAAGGCATAGCATTCTTCCATATCTTGAATTGCACAAGGAATCAAGAATTTACCGGGATTACCGACTTTTTGAGGTATGCAGTTAAGATAAACCGAAGAACAACTAGACAATTGTTGGAATTTCTCCTTGCTGTTCAACATACTCTTAAAGTTAGCGGCAAATCGAGGCATCATGACCAAAGCATCGGAAAAACTCACATTAAAATGAACGTCACGAAACATTTTCATAAAAATCTCAAATTGGTAATTATCGCGCTCTTGACGTTTCTCCTTTCTAAGTCTCGATGGATAGGGCAAAGGTGGTGTGGGTTGAGGCATAGGCATAGTCTTTGGAATCTCGGGTTCCAAATGTGGTAATGGGTCAACCGTAGGTGTGGCATAAGCGGTACTTCGTGGGATTGGGACATGCTCCTTTTCGGCCACCACCTCGGGTTCTTCCTCAATTGATTCCTCCGTAGGAACAATTGGTTGAGGAGTCAGTTCCTTAAGTGTCTTACCACTTCGTGTGGTAATCACTTTCATCTCTCCCTTAGGGTTCGATATGGTATTTCTAGGAAGACTACTCGAAGACGGTTTGCACATTATAGCCTCAAACATGGATGAAATTTTATCCTTAAACATATATTTTCTCTTCTCAGCCTTAATCATCTCTTGTTTTATCTCATGTTGACCTTGTTCCATTTTTTTTTGGTTTTGTTGTAACCTAGTTACATTTCCCTCCATTTTGTTTGTATGGATTTTAAGATCATTTGCTAACTCGTTTTTCAACTCCTTTTTCAAGTCATTCTTAAACTCGGATCTTAGGCTAATGATCTCTCTTTGAATATAATCAAACCTAGCATCGTTTCCATTTGCGTATCCAACAAGTTCATTTGGAAGATGTTTCAAAGTTTGAAAACGTTTTTTGTTGTTTTGAAAATCATTGTTTTGATTTTTGTTTGGAACTTGATTGTTATTAGCCCCTTGATTCACATAGTTTCCTTTGTAATTGTTTTTGAATCCAACTTGATTGTTTCGATAGTTGTTGTTAGCATTTTGATTGGGAGCAAAACCCGGTGGAGTCAATTGATTAGAGCGGGTAACTTGACCGTTTTGGTTGTAAGTTCTCGTGGTCGCGTAGGCACTCGAAGTGTTACCATCGTTGGTAATGCACTCAGAGAAATCATGACCTCCACCATAATATATACATGAAACCTCAATCGCTTTAGCCGTAGCGGGAGCACTTTGTTCACCAAATTTAAATTCAATTAAAAGTCCTTTAAGCTTATCAAAGATTTTGTTTTCCAAGTTCGCCTCAATTTGGCAAGCATCGATGGTATTAGACAAAGAAGGTGAAGTCGAAGACGAAGCCTTACGAACACTCGATGTGTTAGGAGGACTATACACCTTAGATCTATTCTCAATTATCAACAACGCTTCCTCAACCGTTTTACACAAAAAATTACCACCCGCGGCGGCATTTAGATAATCCCTTTCATGATCATTTAAACCATTGTGAAACGTGTCAATTTGATGCAAATCGGAAAAACCGTGATGAGGACACTCATGTAACATTTCCTTAAACCTATTCCAGCCCGTCAAAAAACTCTCATTAAATTCTTGTGAAAATTTTGAAATCTCGTTTTTCAAATGCTTAGTCTTAGAGGGTGGGAAAAATTGGTTCACGAATTTCGAGACGAGATCCTTCTACGTCAATATAGAATTGGGTGGCTCTTTCTCTAACCAAATTTTAGCGGGCCCCGCTAAGGAGTACGGAAAAAGCATCATCTTAATCGAGTCATTAGCAACATCCTTAAATTTGCAAGTGGCGGTAAGATGATTGAATTGGCGGATATGGTTGTGCGGGTTGTCCTTTTCATCACCACGGAATTTTTCGTTTTGGATCATCGACAACAAACCCGTTTTCACTTCAAAATTCTCCGCAAGGATAGCGGGAATCACAATAGCCTCTCCATAACCCTCGGTGGATGCTTGAAGTAACTCCATCATAGTACGATTCGCCATGGTTGGTTCTTCTTCTACGATAGGTTCGTCAATATGAGACTCCTCACTAGAAAGATTAGGAGTAGGTGTAGACTCCTTTCGGTTTTTTTGTTTAAGTGCACGTCTTGCTTGATTACGAGTAAGCATAAACGTCACATACAACGTGGGGATGAGCAAAGAAGATTCTTTTTGGTGTTTTTAATTTTTTGAATTTTTTGTGGTTTTTGATTGTTTTTACTTTTTTTGGATTTTGTGATTGTATTAGGTAGACAAAAATCTACAACTCTCCTCCTTAATTAAATCTCTTGATTAAAGAAGCCTCAAGGAATGAAAACGATTACGTGAAGTGAACGCCTTCGATGACTTTTAGAACGTTGGTGGAACACCAAAACGTTCAAGAAGGTTTAATCAAATGAAACCAAGAAAATATATATGATACTTAGATAATACTTTGGTTGGCAAACCCTCGATTAGCACTTTTTATCTAAACACTCACAAGCAAGCGGGGAAACAGGCGGCGTGAAGCACTTAAGAGCCTTTTTCCATAAGGTATATTTTATAATACCCACCTTATACCTACCTTATAGTTTGCGTTTTTCAAAATTAAGTTTCACGAAAGTATTTATCTATTTTGCCTTTTCTTTCTTGTTTGAGATTCGAATACAATGATTGAGTAATGACCTCCCAATCAAGGTTGTGTTTCACACTTTTGGAGTACTTGTGAATTTATTGTTCTACGTATACAATATAGTAATAGTATTCACACAAAAACAAAAACCGATAATACGTATTAGTAGAGTGATACTAATACAATTAGCTAGTATGGCTATATAAAAGCAACAATTGTTCAAATCAAAACACTACACGCCTCCCTGGCAGCGGCGCCAAAATGATAGTTGTAAAATACGTCTTTTAGGAAAAAGAACGTAATTAGGGCAAGTATTAACAAGTGATTTAGGAAAACCACAAGTAAATGACCCAAAAGTGGGGATCGTTCTCAAGGAGGCTTGTGTATTGTGTTAAGAAATGATTAAAAGTTTGTGATTATATTGATGAGAATTGAAAAGAAGAAAAGAGATTAGAAGAGAATGATGGTTACGATTATAAATTAAACTAAGACGAATAGTCGTGCACGTAAAACAGTAAAAAGTGACAAAATTAAAAATTTATCCTAAAATGTCCTAGAAAATTGCAATAATAATTTTTAATGCTAAATAATAATTTTTAATGCTAATTAAAGCCCCAAAAATCAAATTAATTAATAAAAAGCCCAAAATGAGATTTTTTAACTTATAAACCTCTAAAATGACTTAAGTAAATTTAAAACTGTTATTGAAAATTTTAAAATTAATAAAAACTATTTAAAAACTATTAAAAAATATTAAAACTTAAAATAATTCTAAAAATTAATCTAATGACAATAAAAATATTCTAAAAATTGTAAAATTCCTAACTTAATGTATTTGATCTAAGAAAAATGAAAAAAACTTTGAAAAATCTAAATTTTAATTTTGAATAATAAAATAATAATACAATATTAATAAAAATAAAAAATTTATAAAAAAATCTAAAAAAGTTGTAAACTAGTTAATTTTAACCTAAATAGAACATAAATGAAGTTGAAATTACAAAAATACCCCTAATGGGTCTTGAAATGGGCCAAAAGTCCAAACAGACCCCTTAATGGGCTTTTAAAGGCCCAATAAGAAAAATGTTGTCCAAATAAGCCCAAAATCTCCTATTTGACTTAAAGTTTGATTTTAAGAACAAAACTCTGAAAGCCCAAAAGCTGAAAATGTGTTTAAGATAGCTTATTTCAAAGCAGGTTATTCTTAATGGGCTTTTTGGCCCATTAAGCTATAAGCTGATGCCATAAGCTAAAATTTGAAATACAAGCTTCTTTTGAGTTACTTAAGAGATCTGTAAAAAGAAAATTTGAAAAAGCACAAGAAATAAGCCTGAAATAAGCCAAGACTCTCTTCACAAAACGACAAAATAGTCGTTTTTTGAGTTCTAGACCACCTCAAGTGCTGATTCAACTTTCAAAAGGTTTTAAATGACATAATTAAGCAAAATAATCAAAAACTTTTCAAATAAGAACAAGCAATAAGCCAGAATACGCAAATAAGCACTTATGTAAAAGTCAACTTAATGAGTTTTCTAGTAAAAAGTCAAAGTCAAACCCTAATTAGCTCCAAATCAAATCAATGGGTCAAAATAAGGAAGCTCTATCACAAAAAATAAGTTGTTGCAAGTCTGGATAAGCCAAAATGGCTTATGAATAAGCTGTTTGATGTTTTACACTAGCAAGGGCTAGTTTTGGAGGTTGAGCAGTGGGAAAAGTTTCCACTGCTTGACCAAATTGACTTTTTGTCTTATGTGACTTTGTTGTGGATTCAAGTTAAGAAAGGGCACCCAAATGATCAGTTAATCATAAGGAGTCAATAACAACAACAAAATCACAATTTTAATCAGCCAATTAATACAGTTTAATCAAAACATTACCAGATAACCATCCGACATGAAGAATAAGCAGTTATGAACTCAATAAGCACTTTTAGCAAGATTCAGCCAGCCAAACTTCACCAAATGCATACACAAGCTATAATTAATTCAAATGAACAATAATCAATAGGTTTCATGCACTGATTCAAAGTCTAGATCAAGATTAAAGCTTATGAATGTTATTGATGAACACTAAACAAGCAGTTATGACACTTAGCTGATATACTTGACCACAAGGCCAAATTCAAACACTCAAATCTTGTTAACAGGTTACACAAACTTTGATTTAACACTTTTTAGCCCTAAACATGCATACACTCTAAGTGTTTCCAAAATCTTAGGTCAAAAACAGCAAAATCAAGTGAGATATAACACAATCTTTAATTTGATGTTTCAAAGCTGAAAACATGCAGGTTTTAGCATATAACCAAGTGTTTAACAGGTACAAACAACAAACAACACCTTCCAATAACACAATAACAAGTTATGCACTTAAACAGGTTAACCCAAACACCCCTTATCTTTTTCAAATCAAGATTTAAACAAGTATAAGTGTGATTCAATGTTACCCAAGCCCAATCATACACAATAACAGATATATTATGTAGTATCAAGCAAGATTAAGCCATAAAAACAACAACAACACTAGCAAAACACAAAATCATAAAAATCAAGTATTTTTCAGATTTTTGGGTTCAAGAACTCAAACCTCATGAATGTACATCCACACTCACGAATTTTTGAGATGATGTGCCTAGCAAAACAAGGCACAAGATTCCACAAACAAGCTGCTAAGATTCAACAAGGTTAGAACAATAAAATGAAAAATAGAAAGGTGACAAAATGGAAAATAAAATTTGATTAATGCAACCTCACACTTGATTATCCCCAAGTTATAAGCCTCACAACACCTTGATAACTCTTTATCAGGGTGTTATGATCCACTTATAGCCCAAGAATTCCCAGGTTTAAACCAAGTCTTAGCAAAATATCAGATTTTGAACTCTTGCACAAGGTTTGAAAACACGTTTTAAGATTCAAGATTAGCAAAAATATAACAATATCAAACAGAATAAAAGATTGGCACTTGGTTTTCCTTCACAAATTCAAACTCTATTTCATTAATTGAAAGTAGGATTTACAGAAAAGTGACCAATGAAAAATCCAAGAGCATGTGTAAAAGTGAGACCCTATGGCTTTAAATAGAGCCTTACATGTGAACTAAGTGCAGATAAAAACAGAAAACCCTAATGCTTGAAGTCCCAAAAATGCCCTTGAAGGTTTAAAAATCTGCTTGAACATGTGAACTTCTTTGGCTGTTTGTGTGAGGTGTAAGCTGTGGGAATTGCATCAAGGGTCCATATTAAGCTTAGTAATGTTAGGTTTTTGAGTCCAATTAAGCAATTAATTTTCGTTTTCCTCGACTCACTCGAATTGATATCAAATTTAACGTGGATTAATTGTTTTTGGTTAAGAAATTTTTTTGGTATTTATGTTACTTTGATGCACGTAAAAAGATAAAAATATTAAGCTACGTAATACGTACTACACTAAAAACAAATTGCAAATACCGCAAATAAAACACAAAGTGAAAATATAAAAGGCGCAAATAAAATGCAAAAGAGAATGATAAAATGCTTAATGAAAATGACAAGTAAAAATGCAAAATACTAAAATGCCAAAAATGTAAATCTGAAATTATTCTAAAAATGTAAAAACTAATTTTTTATATTTTTTATACTTTCTATTTTTTTATTATTAAAACTATTTTCTTATTTTTATTAAAACTGAAAATCTATTTTAATTAAAATAAAATCTGAATGTGTAACTAATACTAATTTGGGAAACAAAAAAAAGTAACGTAGTCCTAATGTTTACGATAAGCAATCGCGGGCCCAAAAGAATTGAGAAGCCCAAAAGTATTTCTTAAACAAATCGCAGCTTTTTTATATTGTTACAAAGGACTGTTTAGCAATTTACTCGAAATTTAACAAGTTTGCTAATACAGGGACCTATTTGCAGTTTTCGCACAGTCAAAAAGCAAAAACGGGCTGAATGATTTTTAGGAACTCGTTTGAGCTTCTTAGGCGACGAAATAAGCTGGGATTTGTTCTTGAATGTTTAATAAGATGAAATATTGATTTCGGAACAAAAATCTTCAAAAAACATTGAGAAATTAGGCTAGAAAAAAGCTATTGAAATAAAGTGACTAGTCGAAAATATACTAAAATGCAGATTTTTTTGGCTACTCTAACGCTATCAAGCAGCTTATCTAATAAGCTACAACCAAAACTATCAACTAGACTAATAAAGGCAACACTACAAGCAATCCAAATCAGCAAATTTCTCATCCTACGATTTAAAATTTAATGAGATACGAGTGTGTGAATGTTGTTGTTGAGGCTGTTTTTAGTACAGTCCAAATCGAAAGCAGTTACACAAATTGATACGGTTTAACTTTGTTTCGTCTATTAGATGACTGGAATAGGCCTAGTTTAGGATGACATTTAAGCAAGCAAACAACTCTTGAACAAATCAAACTATAGAAGATTATCAAAATAAGAACAAATCCATAAAATCATTAAACAAACTGACTAAACTAAACATTTATAAAATAAAAAGTGAGCTTGACCATTAAATGATGAACCGTTGAGCCGAAGGTTGGCGCTGAACCACCTTTGAATCAAAACGAAACCACCAACAACCGACTCGAACCAAACATCAAGTAAATCACCAATAATACACAACTTGAACCATTAAATGGCTCGAAACAGCATCATCAATCGAACCAGCAGCTTTATCTTTTGAATTTATTCAGTGGGAATAAATACTAATTTCTCTCTACTAGAAAACTTATACACAAAAAGCTAAAAACTTAGATGCATAAGCTGGTTCAACTTTTCAATAAAACAAATATTCCGAATTAATTTAGCTAAAATAAATAAACTGAGATTTATAAAAACATAAAACTGAACTTTTATTAAAATTAAAACAATTTATTATATTATAAAAAGGAAACTACAACATAAAATTAAACCTATTCTAGAAAGAGAAAATTACATCTAATGAAGAAAATAAAGAGGGTTTTTATAGATGAACCCGGGAGGGTAGTTTGTTGAAGAAGATTAAATCACAACCCTCTAATCTTCATCTGTCTTTCTTCAAATCATCCAACGGCTGAAATTGGTTTTCTCTCACACAGATCGCCAAGCTGGACAACGATATGTGCTAGTTGTGTTTCTTTGGTGCTGAGGTGGAATGTTTTTATTGTGTAACTGATTGGTGGTGAATAAATCAACCAATAAAAGATGATTGGTGACGAGATTGGGATGCCACGTAGGTTGATTGGTACCATCTTCTACATCTAAAAAAGATGGGAATTATTAACAGGCGCGTGTAGTTCACTTCTTGTGATTTAAGAAAGCTCCAATTGCTAGGGTTCTTGCTATAGTTTCTTCTCTGCTTTTTTTTTCTTCACTGCGACTTTTTTTTCTTCTTTTTGTTTACTTTGTATGTAACGAGACTTTGACCAAAAGAAAGTAAATACTTGTTTCCACCGTTCAATTTATTTATTGTTATCTTGGGCCCAAAAGTAATTGTTGTAACACCCCCAAATTTACACAATTTAATACAGCGAAAGACTCGTTGGTGTTACGGGATAGCACATTACTCACATCATAGACAACGCATAAATATCGCGTCGTTTAATAATAAAGCATTTCCATTCATAAATATCAAATTTACATAGGTCCCAAGTCATTGTATTTCATACAGGTTTTACAAAGCATTTGAATGGAAATTGTTATTTAAGTGCGGGCCATGAATTCTTGTCGTCTTCCCGAGAATTACCTTCAAGTACCTGAGATAAAACATGTTAAAAGAAAAGGTCAGCGATAACGCCGAGTGAATTCATAGAGTTTAATAAAACCATCAATGTATCATCGGTATATAATTATTACCAAAAATCATTTTTGTACAAATCTTTATAGTAGACCATGAAATAGGCCAAAAACATTTTATACAAATCCTTGTCAAAATCACAATATAGGCTTTCGCCTTCAAAACCATTATACGAACCAATGTCGTAAAAATATCATACAATACGTTTTATAACGTCGTATAGAGTTAAATAAAAACCGTTATATGAATATGGTTATGTAAAACCAAAACATAAACATAATATCAATAATATGACCACGTATTGCTAGTCAGGCAATATATCGTAATTCAATGCATAAAGCAGTAATTCGTTAATTGGATTATTATAAGCCGCATGACATTGTTACCTTAATACAACAAACAACGGGTAGCTAGCCCGAAACTCAATTTGCCCATCTAAATTAGCGTTTCGTCACAATAATCACGCTTGTGTAAATCTTCTAATACATAAATTCGCTTACCAATCAATGTGGCACGACGGGGATCAACCGTCAAGGCGCGAACTGGGGTGATCGTCCCTAAATAGTACTATTATATGCATAAGCGTCTACCAAATCCCGGTAGTTCACAATTCATGCTAATGGGACTTTTAGTGACATAACCTAACTTTAATAATCCATTTCCTTTCATTTATCGGGTCATATAATCATTCATAGGGTCATACAATCATCGGGTCCAAATCAATAAACAAACAATCAGGACAAATGGTGTCCTATTTTATCAAAACTAACATGTTATCTCCCTCGCGGGTTTATAAAACATTTCATAAAAACATTTAAAAGAGTGCGAGGCTATGAACTCACGCTGATGTGGGAAGGTGGGTTATCTGCAATTCGGATGTACGATACGTGCTTCAATCACGGAAACCTAGACAAATAATACTTGTCTTAGACTCATGTCCAATGACTTTATAAAAATAACAATTATGTATACATATGATGATTTTATAAATATGATGATGATCAAGTGGGTTTGTACATCTTTACTCATTTATTATAGTTTTGTGTTGGTAATATTTTTATACTAGTTACACTAGTTCAACTTGTTTACATTTTGAAGCCCAATGGGCCTATTACAAGCCCAATACTATTCATTAACCCAATTATACTTTTATTATCAGTATTATACTTTATATGTTGGGCGCAAATGAGTTAAGCCCAATAGATAAGTTTATAAGTGTTTTACCAAATTAGTCAGGTTTATTGTCCATTAAGGCTACTTTGGCCCGTTAATATTTATATGTTGTAAGGCTCGGATTTTTATCGGTTTTTACTTGTTATATATGTTTATATATCAGTATGTGAGTTTATAAAAGTTTACATTAGACGGGTCCGACCGTCTAAGTTTTATTTGACAAAAACGTTAATCTTTCGGTTTTAGCCGAAAAGACGCAAAAATCATGTTTATAGTTTTATAACTTATAAAACTTATCAAACTACCATTTTTATAAAATGTCCATTTATTTATCCTTATACATATTTATATAAATGTAATATATAATTTAGTGGGTTTTTGTTCACATTTTATACTATATTTATTTGAGTGCTATTATAATACTATTATACTTTAATTTCCCAAAATCTGATTTTTACTTTCACTTTCACCATTTTTACCATATCTTGAGTTCTACAAGGAGATAGAAGCTCATTTTTGGAAACCATAAACTAAATGATATGTGCTACAATTAGCTTAGTTTTAGCTACTGCTCAATCCAACTCTAAATATACCTAACAGTCCGTCCAAAACTGACTATTCAGATTGGTACTTCAATTTTGTTTTAATCATCTCACTCATTATAATGATTCAATTGTATGGCCAACTCTCACATGTGTACAAGACCTAATACTTACTGTATATTGATTCCACTTTGCCTCTTCAACAGTTTAACATGTGGTTAGTTACTGTTTTTATACAGCCATCATATTTAGCAAGATTTTAACCTTGTTACTTATGGTTTTTCATCTTTTTAACCATATTTATCAACACCAAATCCCCACACAATATTTTTATCATCATATATTCATCATATACATATACAATAGGAAATAAAATACATGATTAAATAATCAAAATAACTAGAGGATGGGAAGAACAATCTTTATACCACCAAGATGATGTAGGTTGTGATCAAGACATGGATTTTGATGGAAGAACTTGTGATAGATCAACACCAATCTTCAAGGCCACCAATACTTGTAAAATCCATGTAGAAATCAGCCCTTGGACATCACCAAATCACCTCCTTGGATGTTATAATCACCTCCAATCTTCAAGACTTCAAAGGAGCATCATCATGTGTATGAATAACACATGAATTTATGGTTAAAATAGATCAAATGAGGGTTGTTTTTGATGATGGTTGGACAAATTTTAAAGAGATGAGAGAGTTTGGTGAGTGGTTTGCATGAGTTGCTAAGTGTAAATGGTATGAATGAAGTAGTTTTGGTGGTTTTGTGCTAAGTTAGCTTACATGTTAAGCTTATGCTAACATGTGTTAGCTTTATAGCTAAAAGGATGCCACATCTTATGATGTGGTGTCCTCTTTTGGCCATCTCTTTTGAGTGGGGTGGGATAAACTTGTTTTGTCCCATCCCACTAATTTACGGGTATTCTTCGATTCTAGTTTCCTTGATTTACGTGCCCTCGGGTCGTTTTACGAAAAACGTTTTTATAAATTATGAATCAACGGCACAAAACGAATCTAATAAAAATTGTCTCATCAAAAACGGAGTTCAAAAACGTAAATACATAATCCTAAGGTTTCCAGTTTAGTCGTAAAGGACGTTAAATTATGAACGTAAGTCCTAATCTCTTCTCGTAAAGTTGTGAGTTTATGAACCAACTCAAAATTAAAATCTCAAAATAATATTCACGGATAAATTTATTTCCTGAAATGTCGGACTGTCACCAAAACGGTGTATGTAAACGTAAGCACGTAACATAGAATCCTCCGGTTTAGACGTAGTCGATGCTACTTCAAGACGTAAATACAAATTTCTTCCCAAAAATAAGTGAGTTCATATTATAACATTTAAATAATGTTTTCAAAAAAATATTGAGAATAAAATATAAACCATAAATTGACGGAGTGTCACAGCATTTACCCCTACACAGGATCTTTGTCCTCAAAGATCATCTTATCTTACTACTCGCTTCTTATAGAGTTAAAGCCATGTGGGTATTTCCTCCACACTCGGTCTTTTCTCACAAGTTTAATTCATTACAATACGCGAGTTCCATCAAACATAACTACGGGAATAAGGTCAGGCTTAATGTTGACTTACTTTCTCTATCCATGATGTTCACGGGTTTTTGATGAATGCAACTTTTCGGCGATCTAAACTTTATCAAGAAGAATTTAGATTTTCACTTGATAGATATTTATCAAGTTCGATTTACGAAACATAATTCACACAGCCCTTGAAGTCATAGGGTAGATCCAGCTTATATGCCCTTCAAACCCACTTTTACATCATCTCAATGGTCCCATACAACAGGGACTTAATTCCCATGATCTTTCAGATCTTCAATTCATCTTTCTATGGTGAAATTTTTTGGCATAACTTCGCTACCCATCTGGCACTTCAAGATCTACATTTCATATTCACATAAACTCCTGCCCACTACCGGCAGTCAATAATCAAATCCTAATTTCAACAATCATTTCAGGTCTCGCGGGTCGAGTATTTTGTAAGGTTAGGTTCGCCATCATAGGAAACCTTAAACCTAAAAGACATGTCCAACTCAC
Organism: Glebionis coronaria; assembly: GCA_025667525.1. Taxonomy (NCBI): domain Eukaryota; kingdom Viridiplantae; phylum Streptophyta; class Magnoliopsida; order Asterales; family Asteraceae; genus Glebionis; species Glebionis coronaria. The sequence goes on from CM046879.1 coordinate 222,053,488, forward strand.
AATGGGTGTATGTCGGGTGTCTTCATCCTAACGCCTGCTTACAGATGCTCTAATATATCCTCACAAGATTCGATCTCGATCCTAATACGATAATTATCAATGATAATCTCTCCAAAGGAAAGTGATTATACGGTTCATTATCAAAGGTCAATCATTCAAGCATAAAACAGCACTTATAGTATTTTGTATCGTTACTTTACCTCGTCCCTTCGATTGAGGTGGTAAACAGTACTCTCATCAAGATTCGTTCTCAATGACTTCTGAGCAAATCTCTCGAAATTCGATGCGAAGCGAGGATCTTGATAGAGATGATCGATAAAGACACACCATGCTTACATAACTCCTTTAAATACAAAGAGTCAATTTCTTCATCAAGAATTTATCATTAACGAGAATGATATTAGCAGATTTGGTCAGTCTATCGACGATGACCCAAATCTAATCAAATTCAGATGATGACCTTTACAATAGTTAGACGTTTGCTAATGTATGAGGCGATGTCTGCCTTCATAAATTGCATCAGGAATAGAATACTTATACTCACAAGATTCCAACATAACTATATCTCACAATCCTCCATATTTAGACAACCACAAGTGGCCTTTTATACATTTAACGCCATTGGCTTCTTAATTCTAATAGTTCACATTAGCCGCAAACCCCTTCTATTATCTACATTATCCTTTTTACAAGAATCGGCTATATTTTAAATTGTTCAGCAAATTACTTTGCACCGTCATTATTAAGAAACACATCTTAGTTGGTTCTTTATCCTTTTTACATAATGCGCCAGTATTTACATTTAATAAAAATTTCTTTCTTCACATTTTCTAAGTTTTAGTTTCGTCTCAACTATCATTTTTATCAGTTTTGCTCACTCCGACGTTTTAAAGCGTCGATAATTATTACACCTAAATTAACAATAAATATTAAGTTTTTATGAAACGTAAACGTTAAAAGTTTTAAATTTCTTAGCTCGTCCACTTATATAAAGATATTCAAAATAAATTTGAATTTTAGTTAACATGATTTTTGGTTGATTTATTGAAAATAATTAATAAGATTTGTGAATGTTCGAAAAATCTTTGATTGTACTTTGGCCAAAAATTTTTTAGTTGAAAAGTAAAAATTGTTGTTTCAAATTTCAAGTTATGGTTTAAATGGTTTCCTCAATTCCTCTTAGGATGTCTCGAGGTATACGCAAACATTTACCCCTAAACAGGAGTTTAGTTAAATGATTTGTGTATAAGGGAATAATCCCTTAAAAATCCTTTGTTAAAACATATTTTCACTTTCTTTTTGGTAAAACCCAAAGTCTTAATGGCTCTAATTTTTGAAGAGTCAATATATATATATATATATATATATATATATATATATATATATATATATATATATATATATATATATATATATATATATATATATATATATATATATATATATATATATATATATATATATATATATATATATATATATATATATATATATATATCTTACCATCATTAATCAAACGATCATTTTATGTAAAGGGTCAAGCCTTAAATCACACGTTACATATTCAAGGTACAGGTTTTGATTGTTCGGCCAATTCAGGGCAATCTATAAATAATTATTAGCTCGTTCTTATTCTTATAAACAAACAAATAGTCCTGAATGATCACAAGAATGAATTTATCAAATTACAGCCTACACACGTGATTCACCATATTTATGAATGCTACATGTGTATTAGTTAATCCAAACGACATCACGTGAAACTCAAAATGTTCATTACGAGTTCTGAATGTAGTGATTGGAATGGATAATCTTTTTCGCGGATGTGAAGTTGATGATAACCATGTCGTGGATCAAATCTTTAGAACATACGCTAGAACCTTGTAAATGATCGAACAATCCTTCATCTTGGGTAATGGATATAGATTTTAATCGTCAATTTACTTAGTTCACGGTAATCAATAAACATAAGAAATAATAACACCATAGCTCTTCATGATGACGAGCTTGGTAAAATAAAAGCCTTCTCCGACAACTCTCTCAGTTGTACGGTAATTCTTTTAATTCAGATGGTGCTGACGTACAGTGCACACGCCACGGGTGCAACACTGGGAATATAATCAATACCAAATTCAACTTGCCTTAATGGCGGAAGTCTAGGTAATTCACCAATAAATACCTCCTAAAGTTTCAGATAACATAAACATCTTTTAGTAATTTTAGTTTAAGTTCTTTCTAGATTATAATATCTATGACTAATTCACAACCATTCACAATATAATTTCAAGTCTAAATACAGGATATGGTCATCCATCAAGAATTATTTAGATCACTTTTGATAATCAACATCTTATCTTTTAGGGGAATTCTATTCGAGTTCCCATCAATTAAGACAATGTTGTCATGTCATAATTAATCAATCCATTCTACTGGCACTATCAACTTCCCAGTTTCAATACCTCTGATAAGATGTGAACTTCTCAAAAGACTGATAATAACTCATAATCCTTCACACTTTAAGGACATCTGGATACATTACCACCATTAAAAGAGTAAGGTCAACGCATAATCTACGCTAGAGAATTTCAAATCAGATACAAACGAAAACATTTACGAATATGAATATATCCCATGTTTTCATAATTTGAGTACACATTCGAAAGCTCCTCGGATCGTTACCCAGGTCATTCAAACGAAATCTTAATCAAAAGAAATGATTGGAACGTCGATACATCCAGTCGGGTATCAACACTCGGTAATCAGATACTTTTCCAAAGAATCTCACCACGGGAGAATTGGACAAGAAAGAGTTGTCAATTGTCAAATAAGACAATATCCACCGATGAGTAAATTCGACTCAGAAGAATAAATAGTATGGGCACATATGTAGGTGTCCCTATTTTTTACTTCTTGTATATCTCATAAAATTTAATCTTTCACAATCTTCAAAGAAAATTTAGTGTTAACTAATAATTTCATGGTGACTACTAATCAGCCTTGCATGGTCACTTCCAAATTGTATGTAGGCGCGCAACTATATACAATTTTAAGATTAACGATGCAATACTCAGTTCGTCAAAATTTTATCATCATGTTTATAATAAAAACATTTTCATGCTTAATTCTTAAATAAGAATCAAAAATAAATTTACAAAGATTTTCTTTGTTATGAAAACAATTAAGTTTTCCAAGGTGTTTTATAAACAACTTCATTTCGATAATGATTATTTATAAGTCTCACTTTAAATATTCCATATGGTGATGAAAACCTAATTTTTCTCAAGGGATACTGTTTTAACTTATAAAAACAATTAGTGATCTGCAAAGGAGTGATGAAAAGTTGTTCACCAAGAACTAACTATAATATAATAGGAAATGAGCTTAGCCAAATAATCATGAGGTTCATGACCTCGATGGCACTCAAAAAGAATAATCCACAACGTAACTCAATTTGAGATGAGTACTTCTTCAATGGTTGCATCACTAATGTGAGCATTAGGATGAAGCAATAAAAGATAGATAACATCAATACATGTAGGATTTAGCAATCAATTGTAGTCTTTTCATTAATCACAAACAAGTCAAAATTGTACCGTAACACATTATGTGTCACTATGTCATACAATTCCAAGAACTCATCCTACCAACTGATGTCTCAGTTAAGTTCGGGATTGGTTTTGCCATCCAAAAAGGGATCGCGGCGCAGCTTGTTGCCCGTTTGCCCACCATTTTATTGTAAACGTAATGTTTTAATCTGATTGAATGTTCATCAAAAAAAAAAAAAAAAAAAAATATACCATAATGAATACTAATCTACAAGAGTCATGGGGGTTCCACCTGTCCCGGAAGATCCATCGGTCCCAATTCAGAAGAAGATTTCTTTAATTTATTACTTGGGCACTGGGCATCCTCGTTAGTGGACAATGGCCTAGGAACAACCCTTAACACAAACTAACAATCATTTAAAACCTTATAATTCAATCACAGAACTTAACGACTTCCTCTTATACTTAATGCGATATTCTACCTCATTCTCCAATACTTTCAATTTTTATTCTTAGAATTTAATAGGGCAATAAAAGATCGATATGATCAACACTTAATTTCCAATTGAAATGTGTATAGTTGAAGTTCGTTTTTCTCAGTTCTTAACAAATTGAAAGTCCTAACAAGATCGAGTTTTTAATTGTTTTTGGTTGGTAAAGTATTTGAATATTCTATAGCTAATTCAAACAAAGCCTTGCTAAAATGAAAAATATAAAGTCTACTTATACGTAAAACAAAGTGCACAAACCAAGTTTTTATTCAAGTAAAATGCTAAAATGTAAATTCTACAAACTATAAGGACTGGAAATGTAAGTTCAATGAAAATTAAATGCTAAAAATGTAAAGTCAAAAAGTCTAAGGACTAACTATGCTAAATCAGTAAACTAAATGGACTGAAAATGAAAATTTATCAAACAAGTAACCAAATTCCAACTAACTTGAAAACTAACTAACCAATTTTGAACAACTTTTGAAAATACAAGGACTGAATTGTTGCAAACCATAATTAGTAGAAAAATTAGCTAGTTTTAGAAACTGTTTAATTCCAAAAGGACCATAGTGCAATTTTTAAAACTATTTAACCAAAAACGGGTTCAAGAACAAAATAAGCTCGATTGAGCTTGTTTCTTAACCAAATAAGCTCAAACCAGTTTCAAACATTTTAAAATCAAAACTAAGCTAGACCTATCCAAGGAATTAAACTGAAAATGGCTAGAACTCTGATAAGCAAATTCTAATAAGCTCAAAATAAGCTAACTGAAAAGCTACTCATACACAACTTGATTTTATTAAAAAAACTTGTTAAACAGCTCAAAAGAAGAACGGGAAATCAAGTTTCAAACAAAATGGTCAAGTAATAAGCTCTAAAACTGAAAATAAGCTAAAATGAGCTTATGTTGACTTTTGTTGACCAAAAACGAAAAAGCTGAAATTTTGAAAACTTATCAAGGAACACTTTTGGAATGGAAATGTGAAAGAAAATCAGCAAATTTTTGAAGTGGAAAGTGAGATATGAGAAATCAGTCCATGTTTCATTACAGGGAATTGCAATTGCTCTTATGCTTATTCAAATGCTTATTTCTCACTCAAAACTATAAACTGTACAATTTCCTTCTACACACTAAAAGTTCATATGTTGAATAAAAAATGAGAACTGGTTTCAAAAGATTTCATCAAGAAACAAAGATTTGCTAAGCAATTGAAAACCACAACTTTCTGAAAACTTACTTGATAAAAACTGACCCAAACCTTTTTATGAGCCAATTGCCTGTTTGACTAATGAAATGACTGAAATGTTATTGCTATGACTATATGACTTGAAATGAACCAAAATAAGCCAATTACTAACGCTTGAAAAGCAATTACAAGCTATTCCCAAACACTACTTTTCTGATCAATATCAAACTTTTATGAAAGGTTTTTAAGCAATTGGTTCAGCTGAGTGAAGAGCAATATCAGAACAATGTTATTAGCTATAATGAAGTGCAAAGTAACCACAATCCAACAATTAAACAAACAAGAACTCAAAATGATCAGTTAAGCTATTATGACTGATAAATGCTAAAAACAGGACAAGTTTAAGTTTAATAAGCAAGAATTAAGCTACAATAAGGCTACTCAAACACTAAGATCAGATCAATAACCAGCTAAACACCTTTTATCATACATTCACACAAGGATTAACTAGGAATGAAGCATGAAACCAACAATTAAGTGGAACTAGAACTCAGAATGTAAAACCTTTTAGCTTAGGCCTCCACTGGGGAGTAGAGAAGCGCTGAGCTTTTTAAGCTAGTGCTAACCACCACCTTAGCACTAGAATTCACCAAACATCTACATTTCAGCAACTACAATCACCAAAATCTCCATTGATGAACTGGAATTCTTCAAAATCAACTAGGACTGCAACTGAATGAACTGAACAGGATCAACAGCTACAATCTTCACAAACAGCTAATTATGATCAAATAGTGATCATAACTAACTAGAACAGCAACAGAATAACAATGGTGCAGGTATGAACAGTAGAATAGCAATGAAGAATTTGGAGGGAAAATGGAAATTTTATTGATTGAATTGAAAAGGTAGTTACAAAGCTGGTAATTTGTTACAACTAATAACAGACTCAAGAGTTTGTCAGACTCTTGAGTTGTTAAGCTAAAACAAAACTGAGATGAGAGAAAACTAAAAGTGTGTGTCATTTCACACTTTTCTACATTCAAGAAATGAAGGCTAATCTAGGGTATTTATAGACTAGAAATGTAAAGTGGTTGGGGTTGGTGACGTGTTAGAACCAATCAAAAGCTTCCACATGGACAATTCAGCTCAATTGAATTTGCTGGTGAAGAACACTTTTGGGGATTTTTGATTGAAATGTTGTCATGTTAATTGAGTTGTATGGTTGTATTCGTCTCTCAAAAACGATCACTTTTCATGTTTACATCATCTTCTAAAACGCATCCTAGCTCAAACCCAATCCTTGTAAATTTGTTGAAGAAGATGACACGTGGCACATTGTTATTGGTCTTCAAAAGCTCAAACGGATCATTATCCAAGTTGGATAAAACTGATTATTACATGGTGCATTTCTATTGGTGCAGAAAGTGTGAGTGCGCAACACTGTTGGGATACGGCCATTTAATGCCAAATGAAGTTAGTGGCCAGGTGTCACTTGGGTTGGCAATCCATGTTCAGTGTTTCCTTGCTTCCCCTTGGCTGATATTAATTCACATGGATCAAGCTCATAAATTTCCAACAATTGGCAGAATTAACCCCTTAACTTTGGCAGTTTGAACTTTTGAGCTATATTCTTCATTTCTTTGACAATTTCAGTCCTTCAACTTGCATTTTTAAACATTTAAGCCCTTTGACTTTGGTTGACTTGAGAGTTGACCATGTTTGACTTTGATCTTGACTTTGAAAAATTTACACTTTTGGTCCTTCATCTTTGGCAGATTGTCAAGATAGGTCCTTTGTCTTTGAAGTCTTGTCACTTTTGATCCTTCTTTGTCTTTTTCATCAAATTAAGCTTGATTTTTCCTTTGTTTGCTTGAAATTGCATCCTTCTCACCTATTTGAGCACAAACACAAAACATACCACATAATTCCGCTTTATAGCACAAAGTTTAGGTATTTTCCTTGTGTTTTAGGGTGATTTGTTTATAAATTGATATGAGTTTTTGCTCATATCAAATCCCCTACACTTGAACATTGTCATGTCCTCATGCAATGCTATATTTCAAAGCTCAAATTTTACATTTTCCCCATAATTAATCCACCTTGGCCATTATGGAATGCATCTACACTACTCTATACTATATGATGCATGATTTTGATTTTTAACAATGCAATGAACAAAATACAATTCTATCTATATCTTTTTGGTTTTTCTTGAAATGGTTTTGATGGAAATAACTCATAAAGAAATCAATGACTTTGATTCGAGCTTGGGTACCATGGACATTTATCACCCTCAAGTTTCACTTTCCCCATACCAAGCTTAAAAATGGGATCATTGTATTCACAAGTAAAAGTGCATCAACTTATTCATGACAATTAAATGTGGAACCGGTTATTATTTGAGCAAATTGCTTGTGGGCAAAATTTTCATTTATTTCAAGTGTGAAGTATAAGAAATGCAAAATCCAAAAATAAGGAAGCACGGTTTTAGTCCTAAGTAATCCTCTCATCCATTACTTGAAAAACCGCTCACAATTAATATAAGTCCGTTTCAAGAGTAATAAGTCATTCGCCTTATGTGTAAAATCCTCATTTCATGCTTTCATAAGTAGTTACACACTCGCTAAGGAAAGAAAAATAAAACTCACGCAATAATTTACATCCGCCATCTTTTTGAGACTTTGGATCTTCAACCCCGCAACCCGTCAAGGTAATATTGGATTGGAGCAATCTATTGAATCCCCGCAACCCGTCAAGGTAATATTGGAACTCAATAGTCACTATAATTAACACCACACTGCCCCTCTTGGGAGTCTTGTATAATTATTTTTTTTTTCTTTTCTTTTTCTTTTTTTTTCTAGCCACTTATTTTTTTTTCATAAGCCGCTCTTATTTTTCTTTAGTCCTCACTAAGAAAGTTTAAAAGAATAAAAAGAAAAACACCTGCTAAATATTAAGCATGACATAAGTCTAGTACACATAAAACGTTCTAACTTAGAATCTTAAAACGTACTTATACCAACCATGACTGATTAGACAAAAATGCATAAGAGATTACAAATCGATCAAAACCGTTCTTGATTATTTATTAAAATATATACATGCGAAGTAAATAGAGATAAAGAAGTGTGACAATCCGTCAATTTATGGTTTATATTTTATTCTCAATTATTATTTGAAAATATTATTTTAATGTTATATTATGAACTCACTCATTTATGGGAACAAATTTGGATTTACGTCTTGAGGTAGCATCGACTACGTCTAAACCGGAGGATTCTACGTTACGTGCTTACGTTTACATACACCTTTTTGGTGACAGTCTGACATTTTAGAAAACAAATTTATCCGTGAATATTATTTTGAGATTTTAAATTTGTGTTGGTTCGTAAACTCACAAATTTACGAGAAGAGATTAGGACTTACGATTATAATTTAACGTCTTTTACGACTAAACCGGAAACCTTAGGATTACGTATTTACGTTTTTGAACTCCGTTTTTGATGAGACAATTTTTATTAGATTCGTTTTGTGTCGTTGATTCATAATTTATAAAAACGTTTTTCATAAAACGACCCGAGGGCACGCAAATCGAGGAAACTAGAATCGAGAAGTACCCGTAAATAATTGGGGATGAGACAAAACAACTTTTGCCCCACCCCCACACATGGGACGGCCACAATGCTACACCACACCAACTTGGTGTCAAACTTTAAACAAGTTGCTTACACTTGTCTTACCAAGCTTAACTTATAAGCTTTCAAACCACAAAACCACTTGCAACAAACCATTACACACTTTCAACCCATGCAAACCACCTCAAAATCCTCTCATCTCTCTCTCTAAATTCGTCCCATTTCAATCAAAAACACCCTCATATGAACAATTTTAACCATGAAATCATGTGTTATTCACACATATGATGAAGCTCTTTTGAAGCTCTATTGAATGGTGGTGATTATAACATCCAAAAAGAAGTTTCCTTGGTGTCTTGGGGCTGATTTTCCACAAGATGTTCATGAATATAGGTGATCTTGAAGTTGATATTGGTATATCACAAGTCTTGCCATCAAAATCCAAGCCTTGTTCATCAACCTCATCTTTTCATCACTATGGTGGTATAAGGATCATTTTTCCTATCCTTCTTGTTATTTTGATTATGTAATATTGTATTTTCTTTTACTTATGTATAGGTATATGGTGATGAATGATGATTAAAAATATTATGTGGGGATTTGGTGTTGATAGATTTGATAAATATGGTTAGAAAGATGGAAACCCACATGTTAAATGGTTAAAATCTTGCTAAAATATGATGGCTGTATAAAACAGTAAATAATCTTATAATAAACTGATAAAATGGCTTGAATAAATTAATATACAGTAAGCTATGAGTCTTGTACACATGTGAGAGTTGGCCATACAATGGAATCATTATAATGAGTGAGATATGATCAAAACAAGTTTAGAGTGCAAATCTGAGTACACTATTTTAGACGAATTTTATAAAATACTTAGAGGTTGATTCATCAGTAGTTATAAAGTAATAAAATGAAGCACATATCATTTTGGTTTCTGTGATAAAAATTTGAGGTTCTATCTCCATGTAGAACTCTAGATATGATTATTTTAGTAAACTAGATTTTTAGGATGGATTTTGTGAAATTAATGTTTAATATTATTATATAAGCACTCAAATAAATATAGTATAAAATGTGAATTAAAATCCACTAACTTATAAATTTCATTTATATAAATATGTATAAGGTTAAATAAATGGACACTTTATAAAAATGGTAGTTGAATAAGATTTATAAGTTATAAAAACTATAAACATGATTTTTACGACTTTTCCGGCTATTACCGTAAAATTAACGTTTTTCGCCAATTAAAACTTAGACGATCAAACCCGTCTAATGTAAAGTTTAAAAGTAATATACTGATGTATAAGTACCTAATACAAGTAAAAACCGATAAAACTCGAACTATATGACATACGGACATTAACGAGCTAAGCTAGCATATTTGGACTAATAATTTAACTAAATAAGTTACACACTTATAAAAATTTCTTATTGGGATTAACCTATTTGGGCCCAACATGTAAAGTATAATACTGATAATAAAAGTATAAAATGGATTAATACAAGTTAATGGACTTATAATAGGCTTATTGGACCTAAAACATGTAAATAGGTCAAACTAGTAAACTAGTATAAAAGTCATCAACACATAATACCAAAATGAATAAATGAGAATGTATAAACCCACTTGATCATCATCATATGTATACATAATTGTTATTTTTATAAAGTCATTGGACAAGAGTCTAAGACCAATTATTATTTATATAGGTTTTCGTGATTGAAGCACGTACCGTACATCCGAATTGCCGATAACCCGCTTTCCCACATCAACATGAGTTCATAGCCTCGCACTCTTTTAAATGTTTTATGAAATGTTTTATAAACCCGCGAGGGAGATAACATGTTAGTTTTGATAAAATAGGACACCATTTGTCCCGATTGTTCGTTTATTGATTTGGACCCGAATGATTGTATGACCCGATGAATGAATATATGACCCGATAGATGAAATGATTAAAGTTAGGTTATGTCACTAAAGTCCCATTAGCATGAATTGTGAACTACCGGGATTTGGTAGATGCTTATGCATATAATATAACTATTTGGGGACGATCACCCCAGTTCGCGCCTTGACGGTTGAACCCCGTCGTGCCACATTGATTGGTAAGCGAATTTATGTATGAGAAGATTTACACAAGCATGATTATTGTGACGACACGCTAATTTAGATGGGCAAATTGAGTTTCGGGCTAGCTACCCGTTGTTTGTTATAGTAAGGTAACAATGTCACGCGGCTTATAATAATCCAAAAAAATAACAGAAATACTGCTTTATGCATTGAATTATGATATATTGCCTGACTAGCAATACAGGGTCTTATTATTGATTTTATGTTCGTGTTTTGTTTTTTCATAACCATATTCATATAACAGTTTTTTTTTAATCTATACAACGTTATAAAACGTATTGTATGATGTTTTTAACGACAATGGTTCGTATAATGATTTTGAAGGCGAAAGCGTATATTATGATTTTGATAAGGATTTGTATAAAATGACTTTGGCTATTTTATGGCCTATAACAAAGATTTGTACAAAATGATTTTAGGTAATAATTTTATACCGATGATATATTAATGGTTTGATTAAACTCTATGAATTCACTCGGCGTTATCGCTGACCTTTTCTTTTAACATGTTTTATCTCAGGTACTTGAAGGTAATTCTCGGGGAGACGACAAGAATTCATGGCCCGCACTTAAATAACAATTTCTATTCAAATCTTTTGTAAAATTGTATGAAATGACTATGACTTGGGACCTATGTAAATTTGATATTTATGAATGGAAATGCTTTTATTATTAAACGACGCAATTTTTATGTGTTGTCTATGATATGAGTAATGTGCTATCCAGTAACACCAACGAGTCTTCCACTGTATTGAGTTGTATAAATTTGGGGGTGTTACAAGAAGAGAAGGGTTTAGCCACAAGTAATTATCATGAAGTTTATCTAGCCCTTTTATACTTGCTTCAACTCTATCATTTCCCATTCTCCACAAATTTAAAATATCAAATAATGAGATTGGTGGATGCTTAGCCTAATAGACCAATGAAGGACTACATGGTTAAGGATACTAGCTAGAGAGTGCTAAGATAAGCAAACTCGGGTTGAGTCAAAATATCCATGGCGGGCCTAATATGTCAAAGAAAACTAAATTTGTTAAACCATGTTTTTATTATATTTTTTTTTCTTTTTCAATTTTTCATAAAGAACAAAAGAAGAAATATATACAATGCAAATGTGTTATGCAAATGAAAATGATTGATGCAAAAATTATGAATGCATATTTTTGGTGGCCAAAGTAGATCAAAAATTTGAAAAATGTTTGAAAAATTAATTTTCCAAGTTATCATGAAGGACAATGACAAGTTCTAGTTAAGGTCACTTTGATAGAAGACCCCCCTACACTTATGCTAAACATTATCCTTAATGTTTAAGAGCATGGAAGTATAAAAACTTCCCCTACACTTATGACAATGAATAGACTTTGCTTAACCCAAGTTAAGGAAAGGGCAACTATTGGTGAATTCATGTTTAAGCACAAGGTGTCAATGAAAGATCACAATAGTAACGAAGTGAACCGGATACAAGGGCCTCCTCCATAATTTCCAAAGCAAGAAATGAGTGAGCAACCCTACAAACAACATGAAGACAAAAGAAGGTCTCCCCTACACTTATCTCCAATTCTATACCCTTATTGCTAACCTACAACACTCTAAACCTAGTTATACGATGCTTGAGTTAAGGAGTCTCTAGCTCGACTCGTCCCTCAATGAATTAATTCATGGGGAAAATGGGGATCTCTTGGACCATTTCAACGGAAATGTCCTCCCCAAAATAATGTTTCACACGGTGACCATTCACTTTAAAATTTGGACCATCGGGTTGTGACAACTCAATAGTTCCATATGGAAACACTTGAGCGATAGTGAATGGACCGGACCATCTCGACTTAAGCTTGCCCGCAAAAAGTTTCAACCTTGAGTTAAAGAGGAGAACCGACTCTCCAACTTTGAACTCACGGTTCTTGATCTTAGCATCATGCAATTTCTTAGTCTTTTCCTTGTAAAGCAAAGAATTCTCATAGGCATTGGCTCTCAATTCATCCATCTTATTAAGTTGATCTTTCCTATGTGAACCGGATTGGTTTAAATCAAAGTTATCTCACTTGAGAGCCCAATATGCCTTGTGTTCTAACTCGAATGGGAGGTGGCACGCTTTACCATAGACAAGCCTATAAGGAGTACAACCAATTGGTGTCTTAAAAGCCGTCCTAAAAGCCCACAAAGCATCATCAAGCTTATCCGACCAAGAAGCTCGATGCTCTCCCACCGTTCTCTCTAAAATTCTCTTTAAACCACGATTTGTGACCTCGGTTTGACCATTGGTTTGAGGGTGATACGCGGTAGAAAGTCTATGATTAACTCCATATTTCTTCATAACTCTCGTGAATAGATCATTACAAAAGTGTGTACCACGATCACTTATGATGGCCCGAGGTACACCAAATTTAGCAAACAATTGCTTTAAGAACTTCACAACAACTCTAGCATCATTGGTAGGTAAGGCCTTAGCCTCCACCCATTTAGACACATAATCCGCCGCCACAAGTATATACTTGTTTCCCTTAGAAGATGGAAAAGGTCCCATGAAATCTATGCCCCATACATCAAAAATCTCACACTCTTGAATAAAATTTTGTGGCATCTCATCACGTTGCGTAATTTTTCCTTGTCTTTGACACACATCACAAAATTTCACCATTTCTTGGGCATCTTTGTAAATGGAAGGCCAATAGTAACCCGAATCAAAGACTTTCTTGGCGGTATAGTTGGGCCCAAAATGTCCACCCGTAGGTCCTTTATGACATGCTTCTAAGATCTTAAATGCCTCGGGCCCATCTACACACCGTCTAATGATTTGGTCCGCACAATGCCTAAAAAGATAAGGATCATCCCAAAAGTATTACTTAACTTCCTTAAGAAATTTCTTCTTTTGTTGGTAAGTAAGACCCTCAATAAGCACATTCCCCACAAGATAGTTTGCTATATCCGCAAACCAAGGAGTGGCATCCTCTTGGGAAGAGATAGACATGAGCTCCTATAAGGGAAAGGATTCATTGATTTCTTGATTTGGAAAATCTCCTTGAAAAGGATGCTCAAGTCTACTCAAGTGATCCGCCGCTAAATTCTCGGCCCCTTTCTTATCACGAATTTCTATCTTAAACTCTTGAAGCAACAAAACTCATCTCAAAAGCCTAAGCTTAGCATCTTGTTTTGTCATGACATACTTGAGAGCGGAATGATCCGTATACACTATGGTTTTGGATAGCACAAGGTATGGTCTAAATTTCTCAAAAGCATAGACTATAGCAAGCAACTCTTTTTCTGTGGTAGTATAATGAAGTTGTGCATCGGTCATGGTTTTACTCGCATAGTGTATAGGTTGAAAATGCTTATTCACTCTTTGACCTAAGACGGCCCCCACCGAATAATCACTAGCGTCACACATAAGCTCAAAAGGTAATTCCCAATTTGGAGAAACCAAAACGGGAGCCTTTGTCAATTTCTCCTTAAGAGTCTCAAAAGATTCCAAACAATCTTGGTTAAAAATGAAAGGAGCCTCTTTTTCTAAGAGGTGAGTCATCGGTCTAGCTATCTTAGAAAAATCTTGTATAAAGCGCCTATAAAACATCGCATGACCTAAGAAACTCCTCACACCTTTAACCGAAGTGGGTGGGGGAAGCTTAGCAATCACATCAATTTTAGCTCGATCCACTTCTAATCCCTTGTTGGATATTTTGTGTCCTAAAACAATTCCCTCTTTCACCATAAAGTGACATTTCTCCCAATTAAGAACTAAACGTGTTTCCTCACAACGCTTAAGCATTCTCTCTAGATTGGTGAGACATGAGGTAAATGAATTTCCAAAGACGGAAAAGTCATCCATAAAAACCTCCATAGTTTGCTCTATCATGTCATGGAAAATCGCCATCATGCACCTTTGAAACGTCCCCGGTGCATTACATAAGCCAAAAGGCATCCTCTTGTAAGCAAATGTACCATAGGGACAAGTGAATGTGGTCTTTTCTTGATCCTTAGGGTCAATAGGTATTTGGAAATAACCCGAAAAGCCATCAAGAAAGCAATAGTACTCATTTCCCGCTAAGCGTTCAAGCATTTGATCCATAAAAGGTAATAGGAAATGGTCTTTCCTAGTAGCCTCATTGAGCTTCCTATAGTCAATACAAACTCTCCAACCGGTAACAAGTCTCATGGGAATAAGCTCATTGTTCTCATTAGGCACTACGGTGATTCCACCCTTCTTTGGAACACAATGTACCAGGCTAACCCATGGAGGGTCGGAAATGGGGTAAATCATGCCCGCGTCAAGGAGTTTAATCACTTCCTTTTTAATGACCTCATGGATATTTGGGTTAACTCTTCATTGATTTTGAATGGCGGGTTTGTAATCATCCTCCATAAGGATTTTGTGTGTATAAAAATGTGGATCAATTCCCCTTATGTCAGATATTTTCCATGCTAAGGCTTTCTTGTGTTTCTTAAGGACTTCAATGAGTTGCTCCTTCTCTTCCTCTTTCAACTCTTTAGCAATGATCACGGGTAATTGGTCTTTGCCCTCTAAGAAAGCATACTCTAGGTGGGATGGAAGGTCCTTAAGTTCAATTGGAGGTGGACTCTCTATGGAAGGTTTTACTATGGAAGGATTCTCATGGGTAACTTCTTGTGGAGTAGGAGAAGGAATAGTGTCCTCATTGAGCAACTTTTGGATAGTAAGAATATCTTCTTCCCAATTAATGGGAGAATCATCATCACCAAGAAAGTTAGACTCAAATTCCTCCAAGAGGAAATCACTTTCTTTAAAAAGTGTTAAAGAGGGAGCAATTGAAGCCACAGTTTCAACATGGGGCATTTCATCACTAGTACTCTTGCAAGCATCATGAAAGTGTTCATCACACACCTCATCTAGCACATCAACTATGTTAATAGTCTCACACGGTCTAGACTCCTTAACCTCTTTCCTATCACAAACTTTCCCTAACTTAAAAACCACTCTCTCATCCTCTACTCTCATAATTAGTTCTCCCTCCGCCACATCTATCAAGGTATGACCCGTTCTCAAAAACGGTCTACCAACAATCAAAGGAACTCTAGGATCCATGTCATAATCGACCACTACAAAGTCGGCAAGAAATGTAAACTTATCCACACCTATAAACACATCCTCCGTGATACCTACGGGGTAAGCTATGGTTCGGTTGGCTAATTCAAGGATCATCCTAGTGGGAGTGAGCTCGGGAAGAGAGAGTTTTTTCCAAACCGATAAAGGTATGAGGTTTATGCTTGCCCCTAGATCCGCCAAAGCTATGCAATTTTCTACACCGGGAAAATTACAAGGTATCAAAAAACGCCCCGGATCTCCAAGTTTTGTTGGTACGGTTTTAAGTAGCACGGTGGAACAATTTTCTTTAAGGGATGTGTTGGGCAAATCAATCAATTTTTCCTTGTTTGAGAGTCAATCCTTGAACATCTTAGCAAACTTTGGCATATAAGCAAGAGCTTCCGCAAAGGATATGTTGATGTTGAGTTGCTTGAACATCCTTAAGAAATTTGAGACTTGGATGTCATCCTTGTTCTTTAACTTGTCTTTTTTCAACCTTGAAGGGTAAGGAAGGTTTGGTTTTGGTGTAGGTGGAGTAGGTGTTTTAGTGGAAGATTTGTCTTTGATATCTTCTTCATTGGGAGTTGTGGAAGGTAGAGGAGAAGTAGGAATAGGTTGAGAAGGTGTGTTTGATTGAATGGGAGCATTTTGAGGTGGTGAAGTAGATGTAGAAGGCTTGTCACATGTAGGAACAAAAGTGGGTGGAACAATGGGAGGCTTAGGAGGAGAAGGATCCTTTGTTGTCTTTCCACTTCTTGTTGTAATAGCATTGACATTTGCTCTTGGATTTGTTTGTGTGTTAGATGGTAAATCCCTTGCGGTCTTTGATTATAAAGCATCATAAACTTCTTATCTGTGTTTTCATGCATTTCTCTCATTCTTTTCTCATTAGCTTCATGCATTTCTCTCATTCTTTTCTCATTAGCTTGGAACCTACTTTCATTCACTTGATTCATTTTGTGAAGAAGCTAAATTGTGTTATAATCTTATGTCACATTTCCTTGAAAACCATGGGGTTGGAAAGGTGGAGGTTGATTGTAAAACCCTTGATTGTTGCCTTGAAAGGTATTTCCTTGATTGTTAAAGGTATTTGGTGGTCTATAGTTATTCCCTTCGTAAGGTGGTCTTTGACCTTGATTCCTTTGTAACACTTGAGGAGGATTTTGTTGAAGTTGGGTGGGTGGTTGGGGTGGGAATCCCGGTGGAGTAAGGTAATTTTGGGACTTGTAAGAAAGCTTATTGGGATTGATATTTGGCTTGAAGTGTTCACGATGTTCCTCTTGGTAAGCATAACATTCCCCTTGATAACCTTGCACCTTATCACATTGTTCATAGGAATGGGGGCCTTCACAAGTCATACAAGAAAGAGTAATGGCATGCACATCATTTGTGGAATGATTTCCCATAGAAAGCTTCATCAAGTCATTCATCATTGTTTCTTGCATCTTTTGAGAATTTTGCATGAATGTTTGACTTTCCTTTTGAGCTTGAGTTAATGCTTGCATGCATGAAATGAATTGAGTCTCCAATGGGTTAGAACTTCCTTCTTGAATGACATGGACTCTTTCATCAAATTATGTGTTTGTTTGAACCATTGCTTTGGTCTCAATGATGTCCCAAGCCTCTTGAATAGATTTAAGAAGAATATTCCCTCCCACGGAAGCATTGAGTGAGTCTTGGTGATGAGGTTTAAGGCCATTGTAGAAAGTATTGATTTGGTGAACTTCATCTAATCCATGGTTAGGGTATCTCCTCAATAACTCTCTAAACTCCTCCCAAGCATCACTAAAGGTTTGACTAGGTTTTTGTTGAAAGCCTATAATTAAGTTTCTCAAAGTCGTGGTCTTAGATGGGGGAAAGAACTTGTTCAAAAACTTAGTGGTGAAACCATCCCATGTGGTGATACTATCGGGTGGTTGTGTGTCTAACCAATGCTTAGCGGGTCCCTCTAGTGAAAATTGCACCAATATCAACTTAATAGCATCATGGGGAACTCCATTGTACTTAATGGTTTTGCAAAGAGCAAGGAATCTCTTAAGTGATCATGAGGATTATCATTCTTGTTACCATAGAAAGGTGTCTTTGAAACCAAGTTAATCATAGCCGTTTTTAGCTCAAATGAATTTGCGGGAATGTCGGGTATCTTGATAGCATCAGCATATCCGTGAACATTGGATTGCAAACGTTCCATCAAAGAACGAGTA
Source organism: Glebionis coronaria (assembly GCA_025667525.1). NCBI lineage: Eukaryota > Viridiplantae > Streptophyta > Magnoliopsida > Asterales > Asteraceae > Glebionis > Glebionis coronaria. The sequence continues at coordinate 222,071,748 of CM046879.1, forward strand.
TCAACATCTAGCACGATTCTCGTGATCGGCTTGATGGACGGTGGTGTTCTTACTCTTTCTCTTTTTCTTCCTTTTCGGAGGAAGGGGTTGTACACCAATCGGTATTTGTGCACGCCCGCGAGTGAGCATGCAACTCAATACGAGGAATGAGAGAGAAGCTCTCGTGTGACTTTGAAGAGAAAAGGATTATCCCCTTCGAGTTTCAATATGAAATATCCACAAGAAAATAATAATATACGTATGTACTACTTGGGTGCAAGACCCCCAATGAAGCCTTCCTTCTTAAAATACTCACAAGTGAACGGGGGGTTGGGTGGCGCGAAGCACTTAAGTACCTATTGACCCTTAGATGGCATTTTATAGCACATCGCCTTTCTATTCACTTAATTGTTTGTATTCTTCGAATTGTTTCTTATTGGAAGTATTTATCTATTCTTGCTTTATTTTGTTTGATCGATACACGTATCAAGGACCGGAACGCCTCTCAACACGGTGTATTGCCGTGGCAATACTTATGGAGAATATGTGAATTGGTTGTTCTTATACGTATAAGTATTTACTTATAATAATATATGGAAAATATTTTTGTATTTATGAGTTTTTAAGAGAAAATACTTTATGTACATAAAAACCGAGAGAATCCAATAATATATATTTTTGGGTGCAATCTCTTAGGAAAAAGATTGCTTTTTGGAATTTTTTAATTTGTTTGGTCAATTCTTTAGGAAAAGAATTTTTTGTTAATTTTTTAGTTTTTATATATTTTTATATTTTTGATTTTTTATTTGTTTTTGATTTATGATACGTAAAAATAACGTTCACTAGGTGAACGGATCCCAAAAGCCAATGAAAACCGTCAATCGATAGTCTCTCGTAAAGTCAAAGAACCGGCAGCGGCGCCATTTGAAATGTGTATAGTTGAAGTTCGTTTTTTTCAGTTCTTAACAAATTGAAAGTCCTAACAAGATCGAGTTTTTAATTGTTTTTGGTTGGTAAAGTATTTGGATATTCTATAGCTAATTCAAACAAAGCCTTGCTAAAATGAAAAATATAAAGTCTACTTAGACGTAAAACAAAGTGCACAAACCAAGTTTTTATTCAAGTAAAATGCTAAAATGTAAATTCTACAAACTATAAGGACTGGAAATGTAAATTCAATGAAAATTAAATGCTAAAAATGTAAAGTCAAAAAGTCTAAGGACTAACTATGCTAAATCAGTAAACTAAATGGACTGAAAATGAAAATTTATCAAACAAGTAACCAAATTCCAACTAACTTGAAAACTAACCTACCAATTTTGAACAACTTTTGAAAATACAAGGACTAAATTGTTGCAAACCCTAATTAGTAGAAAAATTAGCTAGTTTTAGAAACTGTTTAATTCCAAAAGGACCATAGTGCAATTTTTAAAACTATTTAACCAAAAACGGGTTCAAGAACAAAATAAGCTCGTTTGAGCATGTTTCTTAACCAAATAAGCTCAAACCAGTTTCAAACGTTTTCAAATCAAAAATAAGCTAGACCTATCCAAGGAATTAAGCTGAAAATGGCTAGAACTCTGATAAGCAAATTCTAATAAGCTCAAAATAAGCTAACTGAAAAGCTACTCATGCACAACTTGATTTTATTAAAAAAACTTGTTAAACAACTCAAAAGAAGAACGGGAAATCAAGTTTCAAAGAAAATGGTCAAGTAATAAGCTCTAAAATTGAAAATAAGCTAAAATAAGCTTATGTTGACTTTTGTTGACCAAAAACCAAAATGCTGAAATTTTGAAAACTTATCAAGGAACACTTTTGGAATGGAAATGTGAAAGAAAATCAGCAAATTTATGAAGTGGAAAGTGAGATATGAGAAATCAGTCCATGTTTCATTACAGGGAATTGCAATTGCTCTTATGCTTATTTCTCACTCAAAACTATAAACTATACAATTTCCTTCTACACACTAAAAGTTCATATGTTGAATGAAAAATGAGAACTGGTTTCAAAAGATTTCATCAAGAAACAAAGATTTGCTAAGAAATTGAAAACCACAACTTTCTGAAAACTTACTTGATAAAAACTGACCCAAACCTTTTTATGAGTCAATTGCCTGTTTCACTAATGAAATGACTTGAAAATGACTGAAATGTTATTGCTATGACTATATGACTTGAAATGAACCAAAATAAGCCAATTACTAACACTTGAAAAGCAATTACAAGCTATTCCCAAACACTACTTTTCTGATCAATATCAAACTTTTATGAAAGGTTTTTAAGCAATTGGTTCAACTGAGTGAAGAGCAATATCAGAACAACGTTATTAGCTATAATGAAGTGCAAAGTAACCATAATCCAACAATTAAACAAACAAGAACTCAAAATTATCAGTTAAGCTATTATGACTGATAAATGTTAAAAACAGGACAAGTTTAAGTCTAATAAGCAAGAATTAAGCTACAATAAGGCTACTCAAACACTAAGATCAGATCAATAACCAGCTAAACACTTTTTATCATAAATTCACACAAGGATTAACTAGGAATGAAGCATGCAACCAACAATTAAGTGGAACTAGAACTCAGAATGTAAAACCTTTTAGCTTAGGCCTCCATTGGGGAGTAGAGAAGCGCTGAGCTTTCTAAGCTAGTGCTAACCACCACCTTAGCACTAGAATTCACCAAACATCTACAATTCAGCAACGATAATCACCAAAATCTCCATTGATGAACTGGAATTCTTCAAAATCAACTAGGACTGCAACTGAATGAACTGAACAGGATCAACAGTTACAATCTTCACAAACAGCTAATTATGATCAAATAGTGATCATAACTAACTAGAACAGCAACAGAATAACAATGGTGCAGGTATGAACAGTAGAATAGTAATGAAGAATTTGGAGGGAAAATGGAAATTATATTGATTGAATTGAAAAGGTAGTTACAAAGCTGGTAATTTGTAACAACTAATAACAGACTCAAGAGTTTGTAAGACTCTTGAGTTGTTAAGCTAAAACTAAACTGAGATGAGAGAAAACTAAAAGTGTGTCTTATTTCACACTTTTCTACATTCAAGAAATGAAGGCTAATCTAGAGTATTTATAGACTAGAAATGTAAAGTGGTTGGGGTTGGTGACGTGTTAGAACCAATCAAAAGCTTCCACGTGGACAATTCAGCTCAATTGAATTTGCAGGTGAAGAACACTTTTGGGGATTTTTGATTGAAATGTTGTCATGTTAATTGAGTTGTATGGTTGTATTCGTCTCTCAAAAACGATCACTTTTCATGTTTACGTCATCTTCTGAAACGCATCCTAGCTCAAACCCGATCCTGATAAATTTGTTGAACAAGATGACACGTGGCACATTGTTATTGGTCTTCAAAAGCTCACACAGATCATTATCCAAGTTGGATAAAACTGATTATTACATGGTGCATTTCTATTGGTGGAGAAAGTGTGAGTGCGCAGCACTGTTGGGATACAGCCATTTAATGCCAAATGAAGTTAGTGGCCAGGTGTCATTTGGGTTGGCAATCCATGTTCAATGTTTCCTTGCTTCCCATTGCATGATATTAATTCACACGGATCAATCTCATAAATTTCCAACAATTGGCAGAATTAACCCCTTAACTTTGGCAGTTTGAACTTTTGAGCTATATTCTTCATTTCTTTGACAATTTCAGTCCTTCAACTTGCATTTTTAAACATTTAAGCCCTTTGACTTGGTTGACTTGATAGTTGACCATGTTTGACTTTGATCTTGACTTTGACAAATTTACACTTTTGGTCCTTCATCTTTGGCTGATTGTCAAGATAGGTCCTTTGTCTTCAAAGTCTTGTCACTTTTGATCCTTCTTTGTCTTTTCCATCAAATTAAGCTTGTATTTTCCTTTGTTTTCTTGAAATTACATCCTTCTTACCTATTTGAGCACAAACACAAAACATACCACATAATTCCGCTTTATAGCACAAAGTTTAGATATTTTCCTTGTGTTTTAGGGTGATTTGTTTATAAATTGATATTAGTTTTTGCTCATATCACCAATCCTATAGCTCTTACAACAACAATTATCAAATGAGTCACTAGTATTAAATGACTCACGCATTTAATTAGACTTCTCGGAAAGGTACTAGTGGCATGAGGCTTTTGGGTAATGGTTCCAATGACAGCCTCAAGTGCAACATTCACCCTTTCGATTTCAATTTAAGAATTGGATGACAATGAATCAGATGACATCTTTCTAGATGGTAAGGTTTTGTCAAACTCCACTCTATAAGGAAAGATCGTCATGACATCGATATCAGATTTAATCTTGCCAATTCTTCTTTAATATCACAATCAACTAATATCAACATTTCTATGAATATCAACCATTTTTTGGGATCATGAATATCCACAACTTGGTTTAGATCTAGAATAGCTAGAATTCCTACGAGAATAGCTTCGATTAATTTACTAGGGGATTTAGGGTTCCTTGTGACAATCTACGTCGTATAAATACCTCGTATAAATATCAAAATAATCATCAAACAATCATGTAATAAAATTACATCATATATATATATAATCCAAGTTATATATATATATATATTAAAATAACACTTCTCAGTCTGGCCTTGTCGGTAACTCGGGAATTCTTCGGCACCGTTATAGTCAAAAGATTTTTAGACATTTTTAGAAAAATGTTTATAGTTAAAAGATTTTGAAAAGTTTTATTCATAACCTTGGTTTTAAAAATTTTTCGTTCTCTATAACGAGAGCTCTGGTACCAAACTGTAACACCCCCAAATTTACACAATTTAATACAGCGGAAGACTCTTTGGTGTTACGGGATAGCACATTACTCACATCATAGACAACGCATAAAAATCGCGTCGTTTAATAATAAAGCATTTCCATTCATAAATATCAAATTTACATAGGTCCCAAGTCATTGTATTTCATATAGGTTTTACAAAGCATCTGAATGGAAATTGTTATTTAAGTGCGGGCCATGAATTGTTGTCGTCTTCCCGAGAATTACCTTCAAGTACCTGAGATAAAACATGTTAAAAGAAAAGGTCAGCGATAACGCCGAGTGAATTCATAGAGTTTAATAAAACCATCAATGTATCATCGGTATATAATTATTACCAAAAATCATTTTTGTACAAATCTTTATAGTAGACCATGAAATAGGCCAAAAACATTTTATACAAATCCTTGTCAAAATCACAATATAGGCTTTCGCCTTCAAAACCATTATACGAACCAATGTCGTAAAAATATCATACAATACGTTTTATAAAGTCGTGTAGAGTTAAATAAAAAAACGTTATATGAATATGGTTATGTAAAACCAAAACACAAACATAATATCAATAATATGACCCCGTATTGCTAGTCAGGCAATATATCGTAATTCAATGCATAAAGCAGTATTTCGTTAATTGGATTATTATAAGCCGCATGACATTGTTACCTTACTACAACAAACAACGGGTAGCTAGCCCGAAACTCAATTTTCCTATCTAAATTAGCGTGTCGTCACAATAATCACGCTTGTGTAAATCTTCTCATACATAAATTCGCTTACCAATCAACGTGGCACGACGGGGATCAACCGTCAAGGCGCGAACTGGGGTGATCGTCCCCAAATAGTACTATTATATGCATAAGCGTCTACCAAATGCCGGTAGTTCACAATTCATGCTAATGGGACTTTTAGTGACATAACCTAACTTTAATAATCCATTTCCTTTCATTTATCGGGTCATATAATCATTCATAGGGTCATACAATCATCGGGTCCAAATCAATAAACAAACAATCGGGACAAATGGTGTCCTATTTTATCAAAACTAACATGTTATCTCCCTCGCGGGTTTATAAAATATTTCATAAAAACATTTAATAGAGTGTGAGGCTATGAACTCACGCTGATGTGGGAAGGCGGGTTATCGGCAATTCGGATGTACGGTACGTGCTTCAATCACGGAAACCTAGACAAATAATACTTGTCTTAGACTCATGTCCAATGACTTTATAGAAATAACAATTATGTATACATATGATGATTTTATAAATATGATTATGATCAAGTGGGTTTGTACATCTTTACTCATTTATTATAGTGTTTATGTGTTGGTAATATTTTTATACTAGTTACACTAGTTCAACTTGTTTACATTTAGAAGCCCAATGGGCCTATTACAAGCCCAATACTATTCATTAGCCCAATTATACTTTTATTATCAGTATTATACTTTATATGTTGGGCCCAAATGGGTTAAGCCCAATAAATAAGTTTATAAGTGTTTTACCAAATTAGTCGGGTTTATTGTCCATTAAGGCTACTTTGGCCCGTTAATGTTTATATGTTGTAAAGCTCGGGTTTTATCGATTTTTACTTGTTATATATGTTTATATATCAGTATGTGAGTTTATAAAAGTTTACATTAGACGGGTCCGACCGTCTAAGTTTTAGTTGACAAAAACGTTAATCTTTCGGTTTTAGTCGAAAAGACGTAAAAATCATGTTTATAGTTTTATAACTTATAAAAGTTATCAAACTACCATTTTTATAAAATTTCCATTTATTTATCCTTATACATATTTATATAAATGTAATATATAAGTTAGTGGGTTTTAATTCATATTTTATACTATATTTATTTGAGTGCTATTATAATACTATTATACATTAATTTCCCAATATCTGATTTTTACTTTCACTTTCACCATTTTACCATATCTTGAGTTCTACAAGGAGATAGTAGCTCATTTTTGGACACCATAAACTACATGATATGTGCTACAATTAACTTAGATTTAGCTACTGCTCAATCCAAATCTAAATATCCCTAACAGTCCGTTCAAAACTGACTATTCAGATTGGTACTTCAATTTGTTTTAATCATATCTCACTCATTATAATGACTTTATTGTATGGCCAATTCTCACATGGGTACAAGACCTAATACTTACTGTATATTGATTCCACTTTGTCATTTTATCAGTTTAACATGTGGTTAGTTACTGTTTTTATACAGCCATCATATTTAGCAAGATTTTAACCTTGTTACTTATGGTTTTCCATCTTTTTAACCATATTTATCAACACCGAATCCCCACACAATATTTTTATCATCATATATTTATCATATAAATATACAATAGGAAAGAAAATACATGATTACATAAACAAAATAACAAGAGGATGGGAAGAACAATCTTTATACCACCAAGATGATGTAGGTTGTGATCAAGACATGGATTTTGATGGAAGAACTTGTGATAGATCAACACCAATCTTCAAGGCCACCAATACTTGTAAACTCCATGTAGAAATCAGCCCTTGGAAATCACCAAATCACCTCCTTGGATGTTAGAATCACCTCCAATCTTCAAGACTTCAAAGGAGCATCATCATGTGTATGAATAACACATGAATTTATGGGATGGTTGGACGAATTTTAGAGAGATGAGAGAGTTTGGTGAGTGGTTTGCATGAGTTTCTAAGTGTAAATGGTATGAATGAAGTGGTTTTGTTGGTTTTGTGCTAAGTTAGCTTACATGTTAAGCTTATGCTAACATGTGTTAGCTTTCTAGCAAAAAGGGTGCCACATCTTATGATGTGGTGTCCTCTTTTGGCCATCTCTTTTGAGTGGGGTGGGATAAACTTGTTTTGTCCCATCCCACTAATTTACGGGTATTCTTCGATTCTAGTTTCCTTGATTTGCGTGCCCTCGGGTCGTTTTACGAAAAACGTTTTTATAAATTATGTATCAACTGCACAAAACGAATTTAATAAAAATTGTCTCATCAAAAACGGAGTTCAAAAACGTAAATACGTAATCCTAAGGTTTCCGGTTTAGTCGTAAAGGACGTTAAATTATGAATGTAAGTCCTAATCTCTTCTCGTAAATTTGTGAGTTTATGAACCAACTCAAAATTAAAATCTCAAAATAATATTCACGGATAAATTTATTTCCTAAAATGTCGGACTGTCACCAAAACGGTGTATGTAAACGTAAGCACGTAACGTAGAATCCTCCGGTTTAGACGTAGTCGATGCTACTTCAAGACGTAAATCCAAATTTCTTCCCAAAAATAAGTGAGTTCATATTATAACATTAAAATAATGTTTTCAAATAAATATTGAGAATAAAATATAAACCATAAATTGACGGATTGTCACAATTGTACTCCACCGTTATTAACTTTGGTGATGTTGGGCTTGGGCTCAATTTATTAAAACTCTCATCCGTCCCTTAATTGTTGAAGTTTGGGCCTTTGTTGGGCTTTTGGTAAAAAATGACTAAGTTATTTCCACTATTGGGCTTTCAGGCCCAATAAGTAAATGTGGGTCCCACAAAGCCCAAATAACTTAATTAATATTAAATCCTCGAAAAATGAACTTGTCTTTTAGCTTCTCGATCTTTTCTTCAAATCTCATGTCGCTTTTGCCGGTATTCATGAACTTGGGTACCTTTGGAAATTTTGCACTTTTGGTTCTTTGACTTTGACTTTCTCTCTTTCTTTGACTTTTCTTCAACAATTGACCGTGAAATCCCGTGTTTTCTTTCTTTTTGATCTTTTGTACCTATTTCACCTAAAAACACAAAACCACGCGTAATTCCGACTTTTACGATATTAAACACATGATTAGGTCTTGTTTTTCATTGATTTTAGTGGTAAAAGGATAAGTGTTTACACACTTGTTAAATCCCCTACACTTGACCATTGCAATGACCCCATGCAATGCATAGTTTTAAAGCATAAAGTTACATTTTCCCAATAATTAATCCATTTTGGCCTTTATTAAGATATACTATTACTACTATGATGAAAAGATAAAAAAAATAAAGGAAACAAAAGTTATAACAATTTGTTAACTTGGAAATGGAAGAAACTCGTTAAGAAATCTTAGACTTGAATTAGGGCTTTGGTGTCATGAATATTAATCACCCTCAAGTTTCACATTCCCCATACCAAGCTTAAAAACTAGATCACTGTTTACCATAAGTTCTTAGGTTAAGACCACTTAAATAAGGCAATTGTGTAATACTCTTTCACCAATTCCTACATTGTATCTCTAGATTTTATTGATTGTCATTCACCCGTAGGCTTATTTGACTTATTTGATAATTATTAGTCCAAAAATGAAGGTAAAACGGTGCAAACCCAACACTCAAAACCTAACCTCGTCCTCAAAAACGTTGTCACTAAAGTAGGCCCACATCAAGGATGATTTAACACGATTTGGGGAATAAATTCCCGGACCCAAAATTTGGCCAATAGTACTACTTATTAATTATTCCTCCAAAGTCATGTTGACTTTATGTGGAGTTTAGCAAGTTCACATCATATACCCTTAGGCTCTTTAAGATGTAAAAATTCTCCTCGTCTATTGTCCACACCCTAAGGCTCCGTGAACGATAAACGAGGGAATTGATTTTTGATCAATTTTTATTCAACACTTACCATGCCATACACCCAAAGGCTCTAATGACAAGGTTCGTGCTACATGCCCCACACCCTAAGGCTCCTTGAGGTCATGTTTTAATCTTATTCTTTCTTTATTTATGATATATATAGTAGGCCAAATTCTGCGGTCCCATGGTCTGAATACCTCCTACTTAGTGGTTATGAGCCACCTTAGTCAGAAGTCTACAATGCTGGCACCCTCAATGTGTTCATGCTTTAATTACAAGGAGAATAAAGATTTAGCTAAGAGTTAAGATATCGAATCTACACCGCAAAAATTCTCATTTATTAAGCAATTAAATATACAAGCGGGAAGAAAGAGCCACAAAAACTCATATAAGCAAAAATTAACCCTTAAACTTATTATCAACTCTATCATCTCTCGTTCTCCACAATTTAAAATCTCAAAGAATGAGACTCGTGGATGCTTAGTCTAATAAACCAATTAAGGTCCATATAGTTAAGGATACTAGCTAGAGTAAACTTGGATAAGTAAACTCGGGTTGAGTCAAAATATTCACGACGGGCCTAAAATATCAAAGATATCAAAACTTGTTAAAACCATTTTATTCATTTTTTATTTTTGACTTTATTCTTGAAACGGAAAATACGATGCGATGACAAAAGGAAGGAAAATAAATGAAAATACTACTAGGCCAAAATAGATCAAAAATTTGAAAAACGTTGAATTTTTTTTAAATTTTCTGGTTAAATGGGGTCAAATTCATGGAAAAGCCCACTAAAATTTCGATAGAAATCCCCCCTACACTTAATATAAACATTGTCCTCAATGTTTAAGCATGTGGGAGAATAAACTCCCCTACACTTAGGACATTGAGTACGTTGTTTAAAATCGAGCTAAGGAAGGGACAACTAAAGTGATTACATTTATTTGTTTTATTTTTATACAAGATTGAATCACAATAGCAAAAACTTATCGAAGGAACCGGGTACACGGGAAACACGGGATCACGTGTCGTGTCAAAAACACCAAAAGTGGATCATTAAAGCACATGTCCCTGCACAACATCACAACAAACAAACAACCTACTAGGCTCCCCCTACACTTATTGTAGAAAATAGATAAAATAATAGATCATCGGGTTGCCTCCCGAGAAGCGCTTGTTTTTGTTAACCGAGTCACGAGCCTGACTCGACCCCGAATTAAATGGTCCATGGGGAAGCCTCTAATATAATACCGGGATCAAAAATCTTATCCTCGGTCCCGGAGGAACATAATAAATGAGAGGCAGGAGGATAAGTCATGAAAGGTGGAAAAGTCCTCTCAACATACGAAAAGTATGTGAGGTCGTGATCCAAGGGAGGTGGGGTGGGTAAAGGAGACAAATTGTCATCCCCCAAAGATAATGGATGGTCACAATTCGGCAAAGCCATAAAGGTATCAATCATAGAATGGTCAATGTCACCTCTCGGGTCAAAGCACTCATCCTCGGTAATGGTGTCTAAAGGAGTGGATGAAAGGTGCTCGGGAGGGGGACTTGGGACAATATCTTCATTAATAAAATTATCAAAGAGAATATCCCCCTCCGTGTCATCATCATCAATATCCGGAGGTATTGAGAGATTGTCAATTTCTTCCATATATGGGTCATTATTCACAACGGGAGTTAAAGACGGAGGTAAAGATTCATTGATAGGAGTAGAATTCAACGCTTCAATTTGAGAAATAAGAAGATGAACTTTCAATAATTTTTCGCGAAGAATAACGTCTTCCACCTCATCTAAAAGAGCAAGTTCATCGGTGAACTTTTCATAAGTCGGAGAGAATAAATCGTCATCGCCCGCATCTCCCGGTGGAAATGGGTGAAAAGGAGAAATTTCAAACGTGAAATCCTCATAACATGGAGAAATGTCATCCGTAAGAGCGACCTCATCCGTAAGCTCCGCAAGAGTCGGCACATCACAAACTTCATTAAAGAATTTGTCGAGACCAAAATCACTAATCTCACTCGATGTATCACAATCCTTAGATGCATTTGGAATATCTAGAGAAGGAATTACAATTGCACTAGGACATTGAGCACAAAGATCATTCCAAGAAATAGAATTCTCATCGTCATCATCATCATAATAGTAAGAACGCACAAGAGGAGGAGTAAAAGCACTAAGATTAGATACTTGCTCTTGTCGGCTTTCGTCATGCGAACTAACTTTGAGTTGTTTTAAGCTTTCTAGAATTTCATCCCAACTACGAAGTTGTTCTTCAAAAGAAGTTTGATGAACGACGGAGTTTTGTGGGGGTTCAAAATTTTGAAAACCGGAATTATAGAACGGATGTGGCTCATAATTCATTGGTTGACAATAAGAAGTATCATGAGGGCCCCCACAATAGTTGCAACACAGGTATGGAGAAAACCCGGTGCATTTTGCGGATATGGATCCTCATATATGGGAGAGATGAAGTACGAATTGGCTGAATTACAAATGGACAAAATCCAAATTGTATATTGTCGAGATGATAGCCGCATCGCTCACATGTACACCATTGGCATGTTTGATAATCATTCCATGGTCTCCCATATCTTACGCAGTACGAATCCATGAAGAATTAAAAATAAGAGGGGTAGAGAAAAGAATTAAACACAATAGAGGATAAAGAGGAGTATTTTTGGTGTAATAGTTTAGGAAAAGTTTACTTTTGGATTTTTTTAATTTTTTTGGTACAAATCTTAGGAAAGAGTTTGCGTTTGATGATTTTTTTAATTTTTTGTATTTTTATCTTTTTGATTTTTTTATGTTTTAGATTTTTTTAACAAGAAAAATAACGTTCAAAATCAAACGGATCCCAAAATCCAAATCGTCAATCGTAACGAGCGAAGCGGCAGCGGCGCCATTTTAATGTTAGGTTTTTGAGTCCAATTAAGCAATTAATGTTCGTTTTCCTCGACTCGCTCGAATTGATATCAAATTTAACGTGGATTAATTGTTTTTGGTTAAGAAATATTTTTGGTATTTATGTTACTTTGATGCACGTAAATAGATAAAAATATTAAGCTGCGTAATACGTACTACACTAAAAACAAATTGCAAATACCGCAAATAAAACACAAAGTAAAAATATAAAAGGTGCAAATAAAATGCAAACGAGAATGGTAAAATGCTTAATGAAAATGACAAGTAAAAATGCAAAATACTAAAATGCCAAAAATGTAAATCTAAAATTATTCTAAAAATGTAAAAACTAATTTTTTATATGTTTTATACTTTCTATTTTTTTTATTATTAAAACTATTTTGTTATTTTTATTAAAACTGAAAATCTATTTTAATTAAAATAAAATCTGATTGTGTAACTAATACTAATTTGAGAAACAAAAAAAAGTAACGTGGTCCTAATCTTTACGATAAGCAATCGCAGGCCCGAAAGAATTGAGAAGCCCAAAAGTATTTCTTAAACAAATTGCAGCTTTTTTATATTGTAACAAAGGACTGTTTAGCAATTTAATCGAAATGTAACAAGTTTGCGAATACCGGGACCTATTTGCAATTTTCGCACAGTCAAAAAGCAAAAACGGGCTGAATGATTTTTAGGAACTCGTTTGAGCTTCTTAGGCGACGAAATAAGCTGGGATTTTGTCACACCCCACCATGGCGGAATGTGGGGCGCGACGTATGGATATCATCACAACATGGCGTGTCTATAGAGATAACTATATGATATAAGAAATGTCATAAAAATGGTGACACGAAGGTCTTGACAATATCTCAACAAATGCAAGGGGTCTAGGTAAGTAAGTAACAGTCCTACTTCTTACCCAAGACAACAAATAACATACCAAAACAATCATATGTGTGCCACAGTATCACTTATTAAAATGAACAAACAAATAAAACTAAGAAGTAAACGGGTATTCTCCTTCTATATGCATTCCTAAGCTTCTCCAATCCTAGCCACTTATGTTCTCATGCTTAACCATAGTATCACCTGAAAGAGACACTAAAACACGTCAACATAAAGTTGGTGAGAGTCATAGGTTTAGACTCCAACACAAGACAAGTCATAAGTTGTGAATAACATAAACCAATAAACATATGGACAATGCGCTACAATCATGTACTAACAACTAGCATTCAAGTTCAATCAATCATTACAATTCCAAGGCATCACGCCTTACCAACAATCACAATTTCCAAGGCATCACGCCTTACCAACAATCACAATTTCCAAGGCATCACGCCTTACCAACAATCACAATTTCCAAGGCATCACGCCTTACCAACAATCACAATTTCCAAGGCATCACGCCTTATCATTAACCATAGGTCCCATAGGCGCCCATACACCTATGTACCTTTCCAATCCAGATCATACACAAATAAGAATCACATAGCAGTTAATCACATAAATGTACACACAAGTCCATCTCAAACCTTAAAAACATTCACAACATTAATTTAGAAAATAATTCAACACAGTGTCTCTTCCATCCCATCTGGAAGTCAAAATCAATAGTAAACATGGGACTATGAAACTCACCTGATAGCTTCTTCACAAGTCCTCGCACTAGCAACAAGCTAACAAACCAAAAACACGAAATCAATACACGAACCTATCACTAAGATGGCTCATCAACCTATGATGGACATATAGTCTATTCCCATATAAAAACCTCATTGATAAGCTCTAACCATCCCATTAACCTTCCCTAACAAGTCCTTAACTTGATTAAGTTTAATAACTATCCCGTTCATATTTCACACAAATCAGTCCCTGTTTTTAAGTCTCAAAACTTTAAGTCAAAAGTCCACTTAAACATACCCATGGTTTCTGTAAAAGGAATATTCATACCATTAAATATGTTGGCTAACACCTCCCACTTGCCCTAACCTTAAAGCTACTGTTAAGGCCCCGATATACATATATCTACTTTTGTCATTCCAGATTTCCTGATTTTAAACGTACTAAAAGTTTGTTACCAATAAGGGGTCTTACCCTAAACCACAACCTTAGCCCAAGTGCAGATACTTACTACAATATATAAACCATCTCTCACGTTCGTGAGAAGATCCCAATGCAATCCTAAGTACCCCAAACAACCCAAAACTTAAAAAGAAAACAGTTGAATTCAAAACTGTTTTGACCTCCGACTGTTGTAACCTGTTTTTGTCCCACTTTCCCACCTCCAATTTAGTTCTCGTTTCTTGCATTGGAAAGCCACTTCAAATATCTTTCCAGGGATACTTGGATCGTAAAATAAGAGTTTATAGAACTCATGATATGATCAAAACAATTGATACAAAATCTGCCCAGTTTTTAAAAACGGGTTTAACAAAATCAACCTCATTAATTAACCCTAATTCCTCTAATTACAAGCCCTATTTTATATGATCATCATATTATGATTATCACATCATTAATTTACTGATTTTATATGAACCCTAACCCTAATTCATCATAAGAATGATTATAAAAACATAAAAACAATTAAATTAAAAAGGGTTATGAAGGTTTACCTTTGATTTTTGAAAACCCGCAAAATTATGAAGAACCCTAAAAACCCTCATGAAAACTCACGAATTTTTTTAATCTCCAGGGAATAATAGTGAATTTTTATTGTGATTAAAAACAATATATAGGGTGTACATAAAATCCTAATCCAAAAATAAGCCCACTTTCCTTTTTTTCCCTCTTTTTCCCTTTTTCCCTTCTTTTCTGCGTCCAAAACCGACTATGCACCCTTAAAATTCGTTTTTTTTTCCTTTTTATTATTAATATATGTATTAATAATATTACCTTAATTTTCCTTAATTTATTTCAGCTCCTAAAGCCTCCAAAACCTCAACACCGTAAAACTAGTCAGTTTTTACGCGATTACCGTAAAAGACGTAAAATATACATTTTTAAAAAAATCTCAAATTTTGAAATAAACTTTAACTAAGTCCTAAATGACTTAAAACCATCCCGAAAAATATTCATATGGATAATTACCTCACCCGAGACCTCTAAATGCTAAACCGTAAATCTTAAAAAAAAATACTATTACTATAATACTTATACGTATACGTAAACACCAAAATATCACCATTTCATTTCATAGTCACTAATTGTGAGCTCATGAACATGAAATAACCGTTCCTCGATTTACTTATGAGTACTTCAATACTCATAAATGATAACCACACCAACCTCGTTCACACAAAATAAACACGTAAACACACAATTCAAGTAAGCACACATAAAATAACTTAAAAGTAAGACCAAGTGAAAAATCCAAAACCTAGGGTTGTCACATCACTCCCTCCTAATAGAAATCTCGTCCCGAGATTTACTCCCAAACTCCAACTTATTCTCAGCAAACAAACGAGGATACATATCCCTGATAAAACCTCCACGTTCAAACGTGAACTCAGTTTATACTAAAATAATCTCAACCAACAAGACATGAGCCTTAACCGTCCACGAGGAAACTTATTAAAACCATAAAGTTATGTAACCAACCTAACTAAATCTCGCAACTCATCAAACAAGAATTGTCTTGAAACCAAGTTAGGAGCCGTCACATAACTCAACGGGTTTAAAACTGTCACCCCGATTTCATTCTTACTCATAAATACCATAAATCAAAACTCATCAAAATATAACCACGTATAATAAGGTCTAAAGAACTCTCAAATTCCTTCCCAACTCATCTCTATGTTAACCCCCGAAGTGTTCATTACCGCAAAATACCCAAAACACGAGTTTAAACCATTGTTGTCCGAAAATTAACCTTGAACTCAACACTTGTACAATTAATTCGACCAAGCTACTGACTTCTAATTACCAAACTTTCTGAATATTCGAAAAGTATGTTCCGATTACATAATTTTAGGCTTTTGAATCACTCAAAAAGCTTTAAAAACGAATAAGTTATGACCAAAACGATTTTACCTAAAATCTGCCAAGACATTAGCGACAGTTTCTGACAGTTTAACGACGAATTTTGACAGTTTAGCGACAGTTTCTGCCTACTCCGATTTATACCCAAAAAACGATTTTAAACCCTAATTTATTTTAATTCCAGAAAATTAAAACTCTCACCCATTATATGATTAAATACATGACTTTAACATATTTAATTTAATAAAATAAAAATAAAAATTTCTAACTAAAGAACAATAACTTTAGGTGATCAAAACCAAAATATTTTAAAATAAACAAGCCATGTTTAAATGTAAAAAAAAATAAAATTTATATTCCACTTTATTTCAAACACGTTTTCGACACTTTACCCTCATTTTATGGACTACCAACAACTAAATTTTTTTACTATTTGCAAGTTCCATTTTTTACCATGTAAGACTCAAAACAAAAGATATCATTATTCCAAAATAAATCTTCACCCTCCCAATAGCTTCTACACCAAAAGTGCCGTACAAACAACCACGTGAAATGAGAACTCGATAAATGCGCTACTACAGAAGTTGAGCATCCCAAAGAGAAAAGAGCTAGAAAACCATCCTAAGAATACAACCGATAAGTAGAAGGGATATATACATATATAGGCATACGCGTACATACACTCAAATCCATCCAACGTATACTATACAAACATGTATTAACCCTCTTCCATGCAACCATACTCAGGAATCCATTAATGTTGTGGTACTTGTATAACTATGTTGGCCACCATACTTATACCAGTCCCCTTTCACTAATGCACTCCCTCCTATGATGACACTTATAAGAATTTATACTACACATAACACATCAGTCTACCAACTCAAATAAGCACATAGATCCTACAACTCATATAAGCACATAACCACAACATAAAGTAAGATCCAAAATCCATGTATTAGAATAACGTAGCCAATGCATGAAACATATAAACTCGTAATCCAGCTGAACCACCGTAGACAAAATTTAAAATGTATAAAGAACATGAAAACGTAATTAAACGGAATCCAACAATGACGAACGTATACGACTATAGTTCAACCCGCACTATTCAAAACTCGTAAAGAAAATAACATGTAGTTAAGTATGAACCATAGTAGTTCATAACCTAACAAATACTGCGAAAATAATAATCAAACACATCAATTACTATAAAATGCACACATACTCCTATGACGCCTATATGCAGGGACCCTTAAGCTATAGACTAGGCTACACGACTAGGAAACCTAATTCTCTATAACCATTGTCTCTGATACCATTCTGTCACACCCCACCATGGCGGAATGTGGGGCGCGACGTATGGATATCATCACAACATGGCGTGTCTATAGAGATAACTATATGATATAAGAAATGTCATAAAAATGGTGAAACGAAGGTCATGACAATATCTCAACAAATGCAAGGGGTCTAGGTAAGTAAGTAACAGTCCTACTTCTTACCCAAGACAACAAATAACATACCAAAACAATCATATGTGTGCCACAGTATCACTTATTAAAATGAACAAACAAATAAAACTAAGAAGGAAACGGGGATTCTCCTTCTATATGCATTCCTAAGCTTCTCCAATCCTAGCCACTTATGTTCTCATGCTTAACCATAGTATCAGCTGAAAGAGACACTAAAACACGTCAACATAAAGTTGGTGAGAGTCATAGGTTTAGAATCCAACACAAGACAAGTCATAAGCTGTGAATACCATAAACCAATAAACATATAGACAATGCGCTACAATCATGTACTAACAACTAGCATTCAAGTTCAATCAATCATTACAATTCCAAGGCATCACGCCTTACCAACAATCATAATTTCCAAGGCATCACGCCTTACCAAAAATCACAATTTCCAAGGCATCACGCCTTACCAACAATCATAATTTCCAAGGCATCACGCCTTACAAACAATCACAATTTCCAAGGCATCACGCCTTACCAACAATCACAATTTCCAAGGCATCACGCCTTACCAACAATCACAATTTCCAAGGTATCACGCCTTATCATTAACCATAGGTCCCATAGGCGCCCATACACCTATGTACCTTTCCAATCCAGATCACACACAAACAAGAATCACATAGCAGTTAATCACATAAATGTACACACAAGTCCATCTCAAACCTTAAAAACATTCACAACATTAATTTAGAAAATAATTCAACACAGTGTCTCTTCCATCCAATCTGGAAGTCAAAATCAATAGTAAACATGGGACTATGAAACTCACCTGATAGCTTCTTCACAAGTCCTCGCACTAGCAACAAGCTAACAAACCAAAAACACGAAATCAATACACGAACCTATCACTAAGATGGCTCATCAACCTATGATGGACATATAGTCTGTTACCATATAAAAACCTCATTGATAAGCTCTAACCATCCCATTAACCTTCCCTAACAAGTCCTTAACTTGATTAAGTTTAATAACTATCCCGTTCATATTTTACACAAATCAGTCCCAGTTTTTAAGTCTCAAAACTTTAAGTCAAAAGTCCACTTAAACATACCCATCGTTTCTGTAAAAGGAATATTCATACCCTTACATATGTTGGCTAACACCTCCCACTTGCCCTAACCTTAAAGCTACTGTTAAGGCCCCGATATACATATATCTACTTTTGTCATTCCAGATTTCTTGATTTTAAACGTACTAAAAGTTTGTTACCATTAAGGGGTCTTACCCTAAACCACAACCTTAGCCCAAGTGCAGATACTTACTAAAATATATAAAACATCTCTCACGTTCATGAGAAGATCCCAATGCAACCCTAAGTACCCCAAACAACCCAAAACTTAAAAAGAAAACAGGCTGAATTCAAAACTGTTTTGACCTCCGATTGTTGTAACCTGTTTTTGACCCACTTCCCGACCTCCAATTTATTTCTTGTTTTCTTGCATTGGAAAGCCACTTCAAATATATTACAAGCCCTAATTTATATGATCATCATATTATGATTATAACATCATTAATTTACTGATTGTATATGACCCCTAACCCTAATTCCATCATAAGAATGATTATAAAAACATAAAAACAATTAAATTAAAAAGGGTTATGAAGGTTTACCTTTGATTTATGAAAACCTCCAAAATTATGAAGAACCCTAAACACCCTCATGAAAACCCACGAATTTTTTTAATCTCCAGGGAATAATAGTGAATTTTGATTGTGATTAAAAACAATATATAGGGTGTACATAAAATCCTAATCCAAAAATAAGCCCACTTTCCCTTTTTTTTTCCCTCTTTTTCCCTTTTTCCCTTATTTTCTGCGTCTAAAACCGACTATGCACCTTTAAAATTCGTTTTTTTTCCTTTTTATTATTAATATATGTATTAATAATATTACCTTAATTTTCCTTAATTTATTTCAGCTCCTAAAGCCTCCAAAACCTCAAAACCGTAAAACTAGTCAGTTTTTACGGGATTACCGTAAAAGACGTAAAATATATACTTTTAAAAAAAATCTCAAATTTTGAAATAAACTTTATAACTAAGTCCTAAATTACTTAAAACCATTCCGAAAAATATTCATATGGATAATTACCTCACCCGAGACCTCTAAATGCTAAACCGTAAATCCTAAAAAAAAATACTATTACTATAATACTTATACGTATACGTAAACAACAAAATATCACCATTTCATTTCATAGTCACTAATTGTGAGCTCATGAACATGAAATAACCGTTCCTCGATTTACTTATGAGTACTTCAATACTCATAAATGATAACCACACCAACCTCGTTCACACAAAATAAACACGTAAACACACAATTCATGTAAGCACACATAAAATAACTTAAAAGTAAGATCAAGTGACAAATCCAAAACCTAGGGTTGTCACAGATTTGTTCCTGAATGTTTAATAAGCTGAAATATTGATTTCGGAACAAAAATATTCGAAAAACATTGAGAAATTAGGCTAGAAAAAAGCTATTGAAATAAAGTGACTAGTCGAAAATATACTAAAATGCAGATTTTTTTTGGCTACTCTAACGCTATCAAGCAGCTTATCTAATAAGCTACAACCAAAACTATCAACTAGACTAATAAAGGCAGCACTACAAGCAATCCAAATCAGCAAATTTCTCGTCCTACGATTTAAAATTTAATGAGATACGAGTGTGTGAATGTTGCTGTTGAGGCTGTTTTTAGTACAATCCAAATCGAAAGCATTAAAACAAATTGATCCAGTTTGACTTTGTTTCGACTATTAGATGACTGGAATAGGCCTAGTTTAGGATGACATTTAAGCAAGCAAACAACTATTGAACAAATCTCTAACAACAAATGCATACACCTCTAATCCAAACACTAACGAACAAAGAAAATGAGACTTAAGCAAATGAAACCATAGTTCTGTTGAAACTAAACCAAATGCTCTCATGAAATCAGGCAGTACAATGACACCTACAAAGCTACTATAACATATATATTACTAGCATATGCAGCTTAAACTCAAAATCATCATGATCATAGCGCAGCATACATAAATCTAACTATAGCAGATTATCAAAATAAGAACAAATCCATAAAATCATTAAACAAACTAACTAAACTAAACATTTATAAAATAAAAAGTGAGCTTGACCATTAAATGATGAATCGTTGAGCCGAAGGTTGGCGCTGAACCACCTTTGAATAAAAACGAAACCACCAATAACCGACTCGAACCAAACATCAAGTAAATCACCAATAATAAACAACTTGAACCATTAAATGGCTCGAAACAACATCATCAATCAAACCAGCCGCTTTATCTTTTGAATTTATTCAGTGGGAATAAATACTAATTTCTCTCTACTAGAAAACTTATACACAAAAAGCTAAAAACTTAGATGCATAAGCTGGTTCAACTTTTTAAGATAACAAATATTCAGAATTAATTTAGCTAAAATAAATAAACTGAGATTTATAAAAACATAAAGCTGAACTTTTATTAAAATTAAAACGATTTATTACATTATAAAAAGGAAACTACAACAAAAAATTAAACCTATTCTAGAAAGAGAAAATTACATCTAATGAAGAAAATAAAGAGGGTTTTTATAGATGAACCCGGGAGGGTAGTTTGTTGAAGAAGATTAAATCACATCCCTCTAATCTTCATCTCTCCTTCTTCAAATCATCCAACAGCTGAAATTGGTTTTCTCTCACACAGATCGCCAAGCTGGACAACGATATGTGCTAGTTGTGTTTCTTTGGTGCTGAGGTGGAATGTTTTTATTTGGTAACTGATTGGTGGTGAATAAATCAACCAATCAGAGATGATTGGTGACGATATTGGGATGCCACGTAGGTTGATTGGTACCATCTTCTACATCCAAAAAAGATGGGAATTATTAACAGGCGCGTGTAGTTCACTTCTTTTGATTTAAGAAAGCCCCAATTGCTAGGGTTCTTGCTATAGTTTCTTCTCTGCTTTTTATTTTTTTTCTTCACTGCGTCTTTTTTTTCTTCTTTTTGTTTACTTTATATGTAACGAGACTTTGACCAAAAGAAAGTAAATACTTGTTTTCACCGTTCAATTTATTTATTGTTATCTTGGGCCCAAAAGTAATTGTACTCCACCGTTATTAAGTTTGGTGATGTTGGGCTTGGGCTCAATTTATTAAAACTCTCATCCGTCCCTTAATTGTTGAAGTTTGGGCCTTTGTTGGGCTTTTGGTAAAAAATGACTAAGTTATTTCCACTATTGGGCTTTCAGGCCCAATAAGTAAATGTGGGTCCCACAAAGCCCAAATAACTTAATTAAGATTAAATCCTCGAAAAACGAACTTGTCTTTTAGATTCTCGATCTTTTCTTCAAATCTCGTGTCGCTTTTGCCGGTATTTGTGAACTTGGGTACCTTTGGAAATTTTGCACTTTTGGTTCTTTGACTTTGACTTTGTCTCTTTCTTTGACTTTTCTTCAACAATTGACCGTGGAATCCCGTGTTTTCTTTTCTTTTGATCTTTTGTACCTATTTGACATAAAAACACAAAACCACGCGTAATTCCGACTTTTACGATATTAAACACATGATTAGGTCTTGTTTTTCATTGATTTTAGTGGTAAAAGGATAAGTGTTTACACACTTATTACTTAGATATGAAGCTAGGATCTTGGACGTTGGATGGCTGGCAGGGTTTTGGCATCTTCTTCAAAAGTGTGGGACAAAGGGTTTATCATGTGACAATGGGGTGATGTGTCAAGGGTTTTAGAGGTTGGGTTATGATTAGGAATTAGCTTAATCATAAATCTGGACACTTTGGTGGCTTAATTTCAAGTAGTTTGAAAAAACCCAATTTTGATTATGAATGTCACGAACAGCTGTTTTAATCCATTTTCGTTTTTAAACCAAGTGTTAGGCGCCTAATCTTTATTAAATAAAGATTAGTTAAGTCTGGTGTGAGTGGAAGGCTGAGGTGGAAGCAGGGTGGTATGTGATTGGTTGATTCAAGTGAGTGGGACACATGGTGAGGTGTGAGTGGTTAAGGTATCTTCTCTTGTCAGCCAACTTTAGCCCTAATCTTTCATTTCCCTTTCACTTGTATTTTAATAAACCAAAACCGGATTTTCTTCTTTATCAAAGTTTCTATTCACACTTTTGCCCCAAATACATTTCCAACGTATTTTCAGGGGTATTTCTTGCCGTTTGATGATTCTTGAAGGGCTGTTTTGGCATTTTCTTCGTAGATTATGGTCTTGACTTGTATGATTGACTTTTTGGAGGACTAATATTGACAAGTCTTGATTTTTGAAGGACCTTTTTGCAATTTGACAAACTTTAAGGACCAAACTTGTAATTATGATTATACAAGGGTTTAAAGTGTCAATTCTTCAATATTAGAGGACCCTTCTTGCATAATCTTCAAATCTTCAAGGGTTATTCTTGGAAAATCAACACTAGGGCTTGGTTCATTGTGCGGCTTCGTTTCCCGTGTTCGTTTTTCCATGTTTCTTATGATCTTTTGTCATTTTCTCAATATTCGTACCTAAAATACGCAAGTAACAAACACAAGCATATATTTGGAATTTTTGATGATATTTAATGCATTTAAAGCCCGTTTTGGACGATGAGACTATGTATAAAAGCAGTCTCATCACTCCCACTCCTAATGCTACTCCTAATCCATCCTCTGGTGTTCATGAGGAAGGTACATCTGGTATCCCAAATACTAATGAGGGTACTTCTGTTGTTCCCTGTAGTCCCTCTCCACAGGTTGATCTCACCCCTTCTTCTCATGATGAAGCTACTACCACCCCTACTGCTGATCCAACTCCTCCACCGGTTTCTGAACCAACCCCTACACCACTTGTTGATATACACATGGAATTATGCATATTGTACTTCTTCAATATCTTATCTATATAAGTATCTTAACTTAGACCAATTAACCGTCTTTTGCTATCTTGATAGATCTTAATTCCCAGAATGTATGCAGCTTCTCATAAATCCTTCATAGAAAAACATTTACCAAGATAATCCTTAACAACTTTAAGTCTTGAAATGTTACTTCCCATGATTAATATGTCATTAACATATAGGACTAGAAATACTACATCACCCCCACTAGCTTTGCGATATACATATGGCTCATCACGATTTTGAATAAATCCAAACTTTTTGATTTCTTAATCAAATCATTTATTCCATTGATGTGATGCTTGCTTCAAACCATAAATAGATCTTTGAAGTTTGCACACGTGTTTTGGATTCTTAGGATCAACATACCCTTCTGGTTGTTGCATATAGATGTCTTCATCTAAGCCACCGTTCAAGAAGGCAATTTTAACATCCATTTTCCATATCTCATAGTCATAGTATGCTGCTATAGCTATGAGAATCCTAATGGCTCTTAAGTCTGCTACAGGAGAAAATGTCTCATCGTAGTCTACACCAAAAGTTTGAGTAAAACCTTTAGCTACTAAACGAGCTTTATAGGAGTTTACTTTTCCGTCCATGTCGGTTTTCATCTTGTATATCCACTTATGTCTCGCTACTTTAGCATTTGGTGGTGGATCTACAAGAATCCAAACATCATTAACTTTCATGGATTTCATTTCCTCATCAATAGTAACCATCCACTTATCCTTCTCAGGATCAAGCATGGCAGATTTATAATTAGGAGGTTCTCCAAGATCCCCTACTTCATCATCATCCTCTATATTAAGACATATATTGCTATTAGCGTTTTTAATCCATTCAGATCTACACAGAGGAACTAATTCCGGTAGAACCGCCAGACTTTCTGGTTCTACAGGAATTATTTCGCTAGTGTTTTCAGAAGGTAATGTATCTATATGACTCTCTTCAAGATCATAATTTCTTCCACTGAATTCTTGATTTACAAGATCACTTTCAAGGAAGTCTCCATACCTAGCAACAATCACTTTGTTCTCAGGTGGATAATAAAAGTAGTAACCCATAGTTTCCTTAGGGTATCCTACAAAGATACATTTTATAGATCATTGTTGGAGTTTATCGCCTGAGTCACGTTTCACATACGCCTCGCAACCCTAGACCTTTAAATAAGACAAATATGGCTTCTTGACATGCCATAGTTCATATGGTGTCTTATCAACCTTCTTCGTGGGAACCATATTTAAAATACGAACAACGGACTCTAAAGCATAATCCCAAAAGGATAATGGTAAATTTGTAAGATTAAATATAGATCGCACAATATCTAATAATGTACGATTTCTCCTTTCAGATACACCATTTTGTTGTGGAGTATAGGGAGAAGTAAGATGCTGAACAATTCCCATTCTCACTTAGATAATCTATAAACTCTTGACTTAAATATTCACCACCTCTATCAGAACGAAGAGCTTTAATTTTATTTTCTAGTTGCAGTTGTACTTCTTCTTTAAACACTTTGAATGTTTCAAATACCTCTTGTTTATATTTAAGCAAAAAAAACATAACCATAACGGCTATAATCATCCGTAAATGTTAAGAAGTAGCTAGCACCTTTGCTTGACAAATGCCTAAGTGGCCCGCACACATCAGTATGTATTAAACCAAGTAGATAAGTAGCTCTTTCAATAAAGGTTTCTTGGTCATCTTTCCAAAGATACAAGACTTATATTTATCAAATTATTCATCACTGATATTTTCCAAAAGACATTCACGTTGAAGCTTTTGTATACGATTCTTTCCAATATGGGCAAGTCTACAATGCCAAAGATAAGAAGGGTTCTTGTCAAACTTTCTCTTCTTATTCATGCTAAACAGAATTATTATTATTCTTGGATTCATTTTCATGCATGTCTATTTCAAACACACCATTCACAGAAATTGCATTAAAATAGAAAATACCATATTTCTAAACAGAAATTCCATTATTATCAATAGTGTGAATGAATCCATTATTCAAGAAACAAGAAAAGGAAATAACACCCCTAACAATTGTAGGTGCATAATGACAATCAATTAAAATAGTACTAAACCCGAAGGTAAAACTAAATTAAATGTTCCTATAGCTTCAACCGCTGCTTGTGCGCCATTGCCCACTTGCAGAATTTTTTCCCCATAGGATAGCTTCCTTTCCAGATTAAATCCCTGCAGCGTATTACAAATGTTAATACCGCATCCCGTATCATATACCCAGGAATTTAATCTGTATGTCAAATTGAATAATTCAGTCATAAATAAAGTACCTGAAGCTACAGCGCTCTGCTCAGACTTCTTCTTTATTTCTCGAAACTCTTCGAGGTAAAGAGGGTAGTTCCTTTTCTAGTGACCACTTGCCTTTAAATGGTGATAAGTCTCATCCTTATGAGATTGATTCTTCTTGACAGAGTTCTTCTTAGGTTTTGAGTAAGTCGTAACTTGCTTGCCCTTATCACCCTTGCCTTTGCCTTTCTTCTTGTTCGCTTGCGGTTTTGGCTTACTTACTCTACCCTTTTGTATGGTTAGTACTGGAGGAGTAGAAGTAGATGCCTTGTCTTTTAGCCCCTTTTCGTAGTCAATGAGCATTGCATGCAAATCATTAACTGTCTTTCCTGTGCAATGCATATTATAGTTTCAAAAAAAATCATGAAGTTCGTGTTACGGGACCTATTGATCAAGTTGATGTCCATATTATGATCATAGGGTTGTCCTAGTGCAATGAGCTGTTCCATATAACCCCTCATCTCCATGTAATGGGAACTAACAGACATTCTAGGAGTTTGCTTGTAGCTATGCAAAACATCTACTAATTCGTAGATCTCTACAGCTTGTGGCTTTTCAAACATAGCCTTGAGCTCATCAAGCATACACTTAGGAAAAAATAGCTCATACTTCTTTTGAGGTGGAGGGGCCATTTTCCCTAACATTAAGCAAGCCAACTCCGAGTGCTTCTTAACATTAGCAGCGTGTTCAAGCCTTTGCGCTTCAGAAGCTCCTTCAACAAGATCCTCCGGATAAGGAGTAGTCAAGATATCAATAGTACCCGCTACTCTAAAGAAAATTCTTAGTGAGCGGTACCAATCATTGAAGTTTGGGCCAGTAAGTTCAGGACGATAAAAATTGTTTTGAACGCCGAATTTATAGTGTTATTGTCAGGTTGAGCCATTTCTACAGAAATAAGTATTACTATTTTTTATAATAAAACACTTTCAAGAAAATAAAATTACCCCGGTACATAAACCATAGTATTTTCCTCGAATCCTAGAACTATATTGACATAGACCGATTACTAATATTTCGTTTTTAGTTCGTTTTCTCTCGGTCTTATCGAATTGAAATCGGGTTTCAAGTTAAACTTAATTGTTTTTGGTAATAGAAACTTGTTTGGAATTATTAACTACTTTGCACAAATAAAACTCCTAAAAATGTAAAATAATGTCTATACTTCTACATATACGTACTACGCTAAAAACATTTAGCACATACCACTATAAATGCCCAATAATGAAAAATGAAAAATGTAAATTTAATCTATAAATGTAAAATGCAAAATTACAAAATATAAAACCAAGAAGTAATTTTTATTAAACTAAAAATGCAATTTGATTAAATCTACAAATTCTAATTTTACTATTCTTACACTACTATTAAACTAGAAACAAATAATAAAACTAAACTAACTAGCAGTTACCAAAAATACCATCTAGTAGTATTCTACCTAATTTTCACTACAAGTTGAAAACCTTTTGTAAGCGTAACTCCAAATAATGAGATACAAGGAAAATGCAAAAGCCCATCTAATGGCCCAACTAACTTTCGATTAAGACTAATGTTAAAAAAAACTGATGTGTATCTACAGGTTAACAAATTGAAGATTCTCTTGCTCCTTCCTATTGCTCTTTATATTTTTTTTTTCTAAAATCAAAAACTTATGCCCATCTTATCAATAAACTGGTAACTAACTACCATTATGAAATCAGCTTTTAACTAGAATCAAAACTCTCATTTACATGAACTAACTCTAACATTTTACTCTAATATTGGACAGCTTATGAAATCATGCTTGACTTCTAATATAATGCAAAAGTTTAAATTTGATCACTACTAGAAACCAACTATATTTTAACACTGAATTACCCTAGACCTATCAAATGCAATCAAAGCCAAACACTCATTATCAGCTAATCAGAGACATTAAAGTGAACTAACTGGCTGAGGTTAAGCTACAAGATAGCATATATCGCAGACAAAGTTAACTACACAATTACACTACAGAATGCTAAATCAAGATTTAAACTACAATTATACTCGAAAATAACTAAGTGCTTGACCTGCTCATCCGAAGCCATGTCCGTTGAGTCTAAGCGCGGCGCTGAGCCGACTTTTCAAGGTCGATAAAGGACTGCAATAAACTGAACTCTACGCCACTTTTCTGCTGAACTATTGACCTGCAAAACTTTGAACGAAACTGCAACCATAGATCTGAATATTCTGAATTATTTATCTTCGCTGAATGAACATAATACTTCTACTCCTAACCTGTACTTACTGAATAGCTATACTACTAATACTGCAACTGAAAACGCAGGTACCAAAAACTTCTCTTAAGCTCTTTTGATGCATATGAGTTCTTAAGCCTAACGATTCTAAAGTCACAGACTGTAAATCTATGGCTGTATCAATTGAAATAAGCTCAAAATACTGTAATCAAAACACTGATCGAACCTATTTAATCAGTTCATTTCAAAAGCTCTTTAAAGATCTTAAGCTTTTAAGAGTAAGGTAAAATTGGAAAGAAAACAATTTTGAGAAAGAAAATTAAAACTAATCAATGGAATTTAACTGAATTAAATCTGTAACCTAACTAATTAACAACTTTATAACAAACTCTTAACAAGATTATATCAGAAATGCTTCTTCAACAGACTCAATCTAAAACCTCTCGATGAACAGTAACAGAAAACTAAAAGTTATCATCATACTTCTATCTACAATGATATCACATGAATAGTATCAGCAAAGAAAAACAGAAATATGAATGAACTTGCGATTATCAAGATTAAAAAGATAGAAAAAATGAAAAGCTAAGATCTTCCATTAATGGTGAATAAGAAAAACTGTTACAAAGAGACTAACTATATTCAGTTATAGTCTAACTGAAATCTAACAAGAATACAACTAGTTGAATGATTATCTATCTACTCCTACACCTACAACTATGTGAACTACTCCTATGCTAACCGTCTTCAAATGAGGGTCTTGATCTCTATTTATAGCCGTCTGAAGAGAAGGAGTGACGTGTCTTGACCAATCCAGTGAATACACGTGTAAAATACGAGGATAGGGTTCTTCATATCAATTTGGGGTTTTCTTCGTCTTGAACTCTTGATCTAATTAATTAGTATCTTCTTGTAGAGGAGAAGGAGATGAGCATTTTTGTAGTTATAATCTTCACTTGAAAACTTCTTGTTCTTCCGTGATAATGATCTGAAGGTCTTGGTGGATAGAAAGATAAGAAACTGTTATTCGTTTCCCTCTCTTGAATGATGAAGAAGATGTGTGTGTGGAGGTTTTGTTATTTTGACCGGCTTGGTCAATTGACAAAATATAATAAACTTTCCAAAAGTTTATACTCTAGTCTCTCACTTTTAATTCCTTTATCAAATGTGTATAAAAACTTTTAAGTAATTCTCCATTTTATCCTTTCTCTTATGAAAGTTACACATTAAGTCCTCCTTCTTTGAAAGCTTGGAAAATAAGGTCCTTGAAAGCTTCTTTTGTCCTTTTCCTCGTCTTTTCGTCAAATAAATCCTTGAAAACGCATGTTTGCTCCAAAATGTATCTTTTTTACCTGAAACACAAAAAGCACAAATACACGCGTAATTATGATATTTTAAAGTTAAATATTATGTATTTGACTGTGTTTTGAGTGGTTTTTGGATAATTATTGATGAGTGTTTTCACACTTATCAACTCCCCTCCACTTGACCATTGTCATGACCTCATGCAATGCAGCATTTTAAAGCACCAAGTTACACTTTTCTCATAATTAACCCACCTTGGCCATTATGGAATGCATCTACACTACTCTACACTATATGATGCATGATTTTAAATATTTATAATGCAATGCAAAGAAAAGCAATTATATTTACATCTTTTTGCATTTTCTTGAAATAGGTTTTGATGGAAATAACTCATAAAGAAATCATTGACTTAGATTAGGGCTTGGGTACCATGGACATTTATCACCCTCAAGTTTCACTTTCCCCATACCAAGCTTAAAAATGGGATCATTGTATTCACAAGTAAAAAGTGCATCAACTTATTCATGACAATTAAATGTGGAACCGGTTATTATTTGAGCAAATTGCTTTTAGGCAAAGTTGTCATTATTTAAAGCGTGAAGTATAAGAAATGTAAAATCTAAAAATAAGGAAGCACGGTATTAATCCTAAGTAATCCTCTCATCCATTACTTGAAAAACCGCTCACAATTAATATAAGTCCGTTTCAAGAGTAATAAGTCATTCGCCTTATGTGTAAAATCCTCATGTCATGCATTAATAAGTAGCTACACACTCGCTAAAGAAAGAAAAATAAAACTCACGCAATAATTTACATCCGCCATCTTTTTGAGACTTTGGATCTTTAATCCCGCAACCCGTCAAGGTAATATTGGATTGGAGCAACTATTAAATCCCCGCAACCCGTCAAGGTAATATTGGAATCTAATATTTACTATAATTAACACTTCACTGCCCCTCTTGGGAGTCTTGTATAATAATTTTTTTCTTTTCTTTTCTTCTTTTTTTTCTAGCCACTCATTTTTTGTAAGCCGCTCTTATTTTTCTTTATTCCTCACAAAGAAAGTTGAAAAGAATAAAAGGAAAAACACCCGCTAAGTATTAAGCATGACATAAGTCTAGTACACATAAAACGTTCTAACTTAGAATCTTAAGACGTACTTATACCAACCATGAATGATTAGACAAAAATGCATAAGAGATTACAAACCGATTAAAACCGTTCTTGATTATTTATTAACATATATACATGCGAAGAAAACAGAGGTAAAGAAGAGAAGGGTTTAGCCACAAGTAATTATCATGAAGTTTAACTAGCCCTTTTATACTTGCTTCAACTCTATCATTTCCCATTCTCCAAAAATTTAAAATCTCAAATAATGAGATTGGTGGATGCTTAGCCTAATAGACCAATGAAGGACTACATGGTTTAGGATACTAGCTAGAGAATGCTAAGATAAGCAAACTCGGGTTGAGTCAAAATATCCATGGCGGGCCTAATATGTCAAAGAAGTCTAAATTTGTTAAACCATGTTTTTATTATATTTTTTCTTTTTATACATTTTTGATGAAAAATAAAAGAAGAAATATATACAATGCAAATGTGTTATGCAAATGAAAAATAATTGATGCAAAAATTATGAATGCATATTTTTGGTGGCCAAAGTAGATCATAAAATTGAAAAATGTTTGAAAAATTAATTTTCCAAGTTATCATGAAAGACAGTGACAAGTTCTAGGTAAGGTCACTTCGATAGAGGACCCCCCTACACTTAAGATAAACATTATCCTCAATGTTTAAGAGTATTGGAGTAAACTCCCCTACACTTATGACATTGATTACTTTGCTTAACCCAAGCTAAGGAAGAGACAACTAAAGGGTATTCATTTTAAGCACAAGTGTTTTGAATATCACAATAGCAAAAACTTATCAAAGTGAACCGGATACACGTGCCTCCTCCATAAGCTCCAAGCATGAAATGTGAGAGAGCAACCCTTGAAACAAACACCAAAAAGACGAAGAAAAGCCACCCCTCCACTTTAACTCTACTATAACATCCTTTTAATTAAACCTAACCTATTGAAAATCTACTCTACGTTTTCTAACCTAGTTATTCAATGCTTGAGTTTTTTTTAACCCTAAGTCGCTAGCTCGACTCGGCCCCGAATTAAGTTGTCCTTGGGGAAACCATCATTGAGAATAAATATATCCACTGTGAAGCTCGTCTCACATGATACACTTAAACTTAGCACGTTGCCATTTACTATAAGATTTACAATATCTGCCTCGATAAATGGAACGGTCCAACGTGTCTCAAGTTTGTCCAACATACGAAAACTCTCATATAGAAATCACCCCAGGATCAAATACATAGTTTCCATCTCGACAAGTGAACAACTCCAAAGTAGGTAGCATCACCAAAGTAAGCTCATACAAGAAGCCCATCAAAATCACACTCTTAAGTGGAGTAGATGAAAACCAAGGTGTCTCAAATTTACGTATCATAATACATGAGATTTTACTAGTTGAAAGAGTTCGTTTTCTCGGTGTCTAATCGAATTGATTTCCGGTTAAATGTGTGACTCAATTGTTTTTGGTTAAGAAAAAGGGAAGTTGATTATCTATAACTAATTAAAAAGTAAATGCGTAAAGTGTTTAAAAACAAACTAAAGACAAGTACAAATAATAAAAGTAAAACAAGGTGAATTTTAAAAACTAAAAGTTAAAACGATATTAAAACTAATAGTAAAACAAATAATAAAACGTAATTTAAAGCGAAACAATTAATAAAAATAAAACTAAACGAATAAATTAACTATCGACTCGAAAATAAAGTTTACTAAATGAAAAAGGAGAGAATAAAACTAAAATGGTACTTTAAAGCTAAACGAGGAAAAACCTAAAGCGGGTACTAACTAAAAGATAAAACTTGAACTTTACGAAAAAATATTAATACTAATATCGACAAAAAATTCAACTAAAAATACGTAACCTTCAGAAATAAAATCGGAACAACTTTCAGATAAAACTAAACAATTACGGAACAATACTATCAAATAAGCAAGCAGGCAGGCTAGCTGCAGGAAGCAGCCAGCCTGGCTGCTCACTTTTGGCGCCTAAATGCATGCATGGGAATATTATATAATCTGTCGCAATATTGATTTTGATTTGTATCGGAATGTGGTTTGTAGTATCGGAATATTTTAATTTTTGTGTCGCAATGTTTTTTTTTTTTTTTTAAAAAACTATCGAAATGTCTAAAAAATAAAAACTGTCGGAATAAATAAAGTATCAAAATCTATCGGAAAGTGGCTATAGAAAATTGGGCAGCATTTCGATTTAAAGAAACCTTAAACTCCGTCGGAATATGCGATCGCAATGAGCGATCGCAATCCCGATCGGAATAAGGGGAATGAAACACAAGCCATCGCAAAGTAGAACCAAGAAAGGTTATTACGATGGAACATAGGCTGCCCGTCGGAATGTGTATAAACCCTTATATTGCGATGGAAACCAATAAATCCGAAAATGGGGATAAGTGAAAATCTCAATAAGCACTTTTAATAAGCACACTAAACCGAAACTTGAACAACTTAATAAGCATAAATTTGAAAGCTTTTAAAAGATGAAATTCATAAACTATATAAAAACACAAAATAAGCAAACACAAAATAAGCAAACTTTAAAATATAAAAACTTTTAAGAAAACTTAAAACAAATAAGCTAGACACAAATTAAGCCAATAAGCATGTCAAGCTCAAAGCTTGATTCGTATGAAAACTTAAAGATTAACAAAAAGATAAACTTTTTAATAAATCAAACGTGAAGCTTAAACAAATCGTGTAAAGAAATTTCGGATTAAGCACAAATAAAAAGCTAACAAAGGTAGAATAAGAATAAGATTAAAACAAGAATTAAATTAACAAAGGTAAAGACTTGATCAAAAACAAGAAAGGAAGATGAAAGCTTGGGATTCTAGTGAGAGAAACTGTCACTTTCTCTCTCTAGAATCACCTACAAAGATGAAAGAAAACTAAGCTAAACTAAAAACTAACCAACCCTCCTAAATGAGTTTAGGAGGGTATTTATAGGAAATGGGGAGGTGCATGTGTTGCCTCCTCTTTCTTTGTTTCTTCACGTCTTCTCCTCTTTTAAGTTCTTCGACTTTATCGACTTTGTCTCGGGATTAATTAAACTCGTCTTATAATTTATTTATTTATTAGACTCGAGTTCTTCGGCTTTATTAAACTTCCGTCTTTTTGACTTGTTCTTCGATAAATCTTCAGAATAGGCCTTAGACTTCCGTTCTTTTTGCATTCTTGATCTCTTGACTTTGTCTTTTTGTCGTTTTCTTCGATAAAAGCCCGTGAAAGCCCGTGTTTTCTTCCCTTTTCACATTTTGGTCCTTAATCACGACAAAAACACAAACCACGCATAATTCTGACATTTACGACATAAAATACACGTTTTGGCTTGGTTATTATTGTAATTAAGTGGTAAAAGGATGGGTGTTTTCACACCTATCAAATCCCCTACACTTAACCATTGCAATGTCCTCATGCAATGCATTAGTTACAAAGCACGATTACACTTTCCATCATAATCAACTTACCTTGGCCTTTATTAAACAACTAAGGAAAATAAAAAAGATAGAAAATAACAAGATGCAACAAGGAAGAAACTTGTAAAGAAATCTAAGACTTACATTAGGGCTTGTGTGTCATGAATGTTCATCACCCTCAAGTTTCACGTTCCCCATGCCAAGCTTAAAAACAAGATCATTGTTAGTACAAGTTAGCATAACAAACATTTACTCATGTGGTTCAGTTAATCACTTAAACTCCCTTATTCCTACGAGTATCTCTTATATTTTATTGATGTCTTGAATGATCACGAGGATGCATTGTTGACTTATTTCGATAATTTATTTAGGCTGAAAGCAAAGTAGGACGATTTGATCAATAGTTAGCTAAAGGACAATATCTCTTAAAACTGCTTCTCGGGATATCAAAAAGTTCATATCTTGGCATAACTTGGTTCACGATTTGAGACCTTTCTCGGGCCGATATTTGGCATGTACTTCATACTTCATATCTTCGAGAGACGTTTTTGAGATAATGGTCTTCTCTTCGTTATAGAGTTTCTTCACTTGGAGTTTTGAGAGATTCTTCATAAATGGACCACGACTTCTTCATTTTTCTCCAATCATTACTTTGGACTTTGATATACAACAATCCGCCTCCTTTTAGGACTTAGATCTATTTATCCTCATACCTTGCTAGGGTCTTTTCGGATAGACTTCTCCATGACTTTTGGGGAGTATTTGCTTTTCGTCGTGTGTCTCGATCCTTCATATTGATTTTTGATAAATGATTCTTCACATCACTTGGGATCTTTAGCAACAAAATGTAGCCCTCATGCCTTGTTAGGGCCTTTTCGGACTCGCCAATCTTCGCATCCCGCTTCAATAAGTTATGACATGGCTATGAACTCTTATCATTACCGAGCAACTTTTAAACGATCTTGGGCTAGAAGCTAAGTAACTTTTCAAATCATACGACCTTACTTATTGAAGAAAATTTATTAGCAAGTGATGGGAGAAAAAGATCATAATTAACTCACATAAGTTAATGAGAGAATACCAAACTTGTAACCAACTCTATCATTTCTCGTTCTCCACAATTTAAAATCTCAAGGAATGAGAGTCGTGGATGCTTAGCCTAATAAACCAATTAAGGTCTACATGGTTAAGGATACTAGCTTGAGTGAACTTGGATAAGTAAACTCGGGTTGAGTCAAAATATTCACAACGGGCCTAATATATCTAAGATATCTAAACTTGCTAAACCATTTTATTAAAATAAGAGAAAAATATCAAAAATAATGGGAACTACAACTAGGCCAAAATATATTAAAAATTTTGAAAAATGTCGAAAAATTGATTTTCCGGTTAAAATGAGGACAAATACAAGGAAAAGGCCACTTAACTTCGATAGAAGTCCCCCCTACACTTAATATAAACATTGTCCTCAATGTTTAAGCATGTGGGAGTAAGCTCCCCTACACTTAGGACATTGTGCACTTTGTTTAAATCTCATTAAGGAAAAGACAACTAAAGAGATTCCTATTTTAATATTGAGAAATATAAAATAGTGAATCGAAAAGAGTTTAGGATAGAACCGGGAAGAAAGGGACACGGAATCACGGTTCGTCAAAATTCATCAAGAATGGATCTTTGAAGCTCTAATCCCTGCACATGATAAGAAAGAGAACAAGAAACACCACGGGGCTCCCCCTACACTTATGGTAAAGATAGATAGATAATTGGGTTGCCTCCTAAAAAGCGCTTGTTTATATTAACCGAGTCACGAGCCTGACTCGTCCCCGAATTAAATGGTCCATGGGGAAGCCTCGAATGTGATACCGGGATCAAAGACCTTGTCCTCGTTCCCGGTTGACATCAACAAAGGAGAGGCGGGGGGATAAGTCTTGAAAGGGAGAAAGGTCCTTTCAACATACGAAAAGTATGTGAAATCAAAGTCCACGGGAGGTGGGGTGGGTAAAGTGAGCACATTGTCCTCCCCCAAAGACAATAGATGCTAAGCAAGCGGCAAAGCCGTATTGTTATCAATCATAGCATAATCAATGTCACCTCCCGGGTCAAAGCACTCATCCTCCGTGATAGTGGCTAAAGGGGAGGATGAAAGGTGCTCGGGAGGGGGACTTGGGACAATATTTTCCTGCAGCAAATTATCAAAAATAATGTCCCCCTCCGTGTCAAAATCATCAATACCTGGAGGGATGGAGTGGATGTCGATTTCTTCCAGCAATGGGTCATTATCTTTAACGGGAGGAATAGATGGAGGCAAAGACTCGGAAAGAGGAGGAGAAGTCAACGCTTCGATTTGAGCAATAAGAAGGTGCACTTTCCGTAATCTATCTCGAAGAAGCACGTCTTCCACCTTATCCACAAGATCATGTTCATCGGTGAACTTCTCGTAAACCAGAGAGAATAAATCATCATCGCCCGCATCTCCCGGTGGAGATTGAGAAATTTCAAAAGTGAAATTCTCATATCGGAGGGAAGAATCGTCATCACTAGGATCGACCTCTTCCGTAAGAGAAACGTCGTCCTGAAGCTTCATAGCAGGTAAGTCACAAACCTCATCATCCAATACTTTGTCGAGACCAACATCACTAAGCTCATTCAACGAATCTAGATCCTTAGACGCAGTAGGAACATCGAGAGTAGGAGCAGTAACTTCAGAAGATGTGTTGAAAGTGCATACAACATCATCGTCATCATCATCATAATAGTATTGACGCACAAGAGGAGGGGTATAATCACTAAGATTAGATACTTGCTCTTGTTGCAGTCGCTTTTCCTCCGCCCATGCTTCTTTAAACTGAACAAAGGCTTCTTGAATTTCCAAAATAATGGCGTGCCTTTCTTCATTCAGAGTAGTGAGTTGTTGATCAATACGAATTCCTTGAGAGGATTGATGATTGAGGGTGTGATGTGGGGGCTCATAGTTATGAAAACCAGAATTATAGCACGGATGTGGCTCATAGTCAGTCATCGGTTGAGAAGAATTATAACACGGATTTGGTTCATAATAATCCATCGGTGAAGAAAATTGAGGACACGGATCTGGCTCATAATAATTCATTGGTTGACAATAAGAGGTATCGTGAGGACCCCCATAGTTGTTGCAAACCGGGTATGGAGAAAAATCAGGTGCGTCTTGTGGATAGCTATTATCATTGTCATAATTGTACCCCTGTTCTTGCCCGTGACCATACGGGTATCGAACCGGGCACGAAACATGCCAATGAGAATCGCTTCCACAATAGATGCACGGGGGAACAGGATGTGGGTTCAAAAAGAATGAATTAGTCGAGTTGCACAAGGGATAAAATCCGAATTGTGTGTAGTCGATATCATTTCCGCACCGCTCACATGTACACCATTGACAAGAGTTGTTCCCAGATAATTGTTTCCCACACCGGACGCAATGGACATAAAAAACCATAAAGAAAGATAGATAAGCAAGAAGAATATATTTGCTGCAAAACTTTGAAAAAGAAATGCTTTTTATGATTTTTCAAATGTTTTTGGATTTTTTTGAAAATTTTTGGACACGAAAAATAACGTTCACGAGTGAACGGATCCCAAAATCCAACGCGTCCCTCACAAAAAACCTTCGATCTTCACGAAAAGAACCGGCAGCGGCGCCATTTTAATACATGAGATTTTACTAGTTGAAAGAGTTCGTTTTCTCGGTGTCTAATCGAATTGATTTCCGGTTAAATGTGTGACTGAATTGTTTTTGGTTAAGAAAAAGGGAAGTTGATTATCTATAACTAATTAAAAAGTAAATGCGTAAAGTGTTTAAAAACAAACTAAAGACAAGTACAAATAATAAAAGTAAAACAAGGTGAATTTTAAAAACTAAAAGTTAAAACGATATTAAAACTAATAGTAAAACAAATAATAAAACGTAATTTAAAGCGAAACAATTAATAAAAATAAAACTAAACGAAGAAATTAACTATCGACTCGAAAATAAAGTTTACTAAATGAAAAAGGAGAGAATAAAACTAAAATGGTACTTTAAAGATAAACGAGGAAAAACCTAAAGCAGGTACTAACTAAAGGATAAAACTTGAACTTTACGAAAAAATATTAATACTAAAAATCGACAAAAAATTCAACTAAAAATACGTAACTTTCAGAAATAAAATCGGAACAACTTTCAGATAAAACTAAACAATTACGGAACAATACTATCAAATAAGCAAGCAGGCAGGCTAGCTGCTGGAAGCAGCCAGCCTGGCTGCTCACTTTTGGCGCCTAAATGCATGCATGGGAATATTATATAATCTGTCGTAATATTGATTTTGATTTGTATCGGAATGTGGTTTGTAGTATCGGAATATTTTAATTTTTGTGTCGCAATGTTTTTTTTTTTTTTTTTTTTTTTAAACTATCGAAATGTCTAAAAAATAAAAACTGTCAGAATAAATAAAGTATCAAAATCTATCGGAAAGTGGCTATAGAAAATTGGGCAGCATTTCGACTTAAAGAAACCTTATACTCCGTCGGAATATGCGATCGCAATGAGCGATCGCAATCCCGATCGGAATAAGGGGAATGAAACACAAGCCATCGCAAAGTATAACCAAGAATGGTTATTGCGATGGAACATAGGCTGCCCGTCGGAATGTGTGTAAACCCTTATATTGCGATGGAAACCAATAAATCCGAAAATGGGGATAAGTGAAAATCTCAATAAGCACTTTCAATAAGCACACTAAACCGAAACTTGAACAACTTAACAAACATAAATTTGAAAGCTTTTAAAAGATGAAATTCATAAACTTTATAAAAACACAAAATAAGCAAACACAAAATAAGCAAACTTTAAAATATAAAAACTTTTAAGAAAACTTAAAACAAATAAGATAGACACAAATTAAGCCAATAAGCATGTCAAGCTCAAAGCTTGATTCGTATGAAAACTTAAAGATTAACAAAAAGATAAACTTTTTAATAAATCAAACGTGAAGCTTAAACAAATCGTGTAAAGAAATTTCGGATTAAGCACAAATAAAAAGCTAAGAAAGGTAGAATAAGAATAAGATTAAAACAAGAATTAGATTAACAAAGGTAAAGACTTGATCAAAAACAAGAAAGGAAGATGAAATCTTGGGATTCTAGTGAGAGAAACTGTCACTTTCTCTCTCTAGAATCACCTACAAAGATGGAAGAAAACTAAGCTAAACTAAAAACTAACCAACCCTCCTAAATGAGTTTAGGAGGGTATTTATAGGAAATGGGGAGGTGCATGTGTTGCCTCCTCTTTCTTTCTTTCTTCACGTCTTCTCGTCTTTTAAGTTCTTTGACTTTATCGACTTTGTCTCGGGATTAATTAAACTCGTCTTATAATTTATTTATTTATTAGACTCGAGTTCTTCGGCTTTATTAAACTTCCGTCTTTTAGACTTGTTCTTCGATAAATCTTCAGAATAGGCCTTAGACTTCCGTTCTTTTTGCATTCTTGATCTCTTGACTTTGTCTTTTTGTCATTTTCTTCGATAAAAGCCCGTGAAAGCCCGTGTTTTCTTCCCTTTTCACATTTTGGTCCTTAATCACAACAAAAACACAAACCACGCATAATTCCGACATTTACGACATAAAATACACGTTTTGGCTTGGTTATTATTGTAATTAAGTGGTAAAAGGATGGGTGTTTTCACACCTATCATATCCCAGGATCAAAAACCTTTCCCTTCATGGGAAAATAAGAAGATGAACTCGTATCAACCATATATGATTCCCCCTTAGATATCAAAATATCATGAGAATATGAAGGTGTAGGTATCAAAACATTCATAACTATTATATCCATGTTGGGCTCCTCGTCATCATCAAAAGGTGGGTAATCTTCTATAGAAGGCATAGAAAAAGGAGGATCAAGATTAATAGTGTCTTGTGAAGGAGGTGTAGGCTCTATGGTCCCAAAAAGCATGTTCTCAATAAGACGAATATCCTCTTCCCAATTAGAATCACTATCATCAACCTCAATATCACTATTTACAAGATAAGCCTCTATGGTGGCATCTATATCCATATGAGAATCCATATTAAAGGTTTTGGGTTCTAAAGTTGCCTTAGGTGAAAAAGGATCAATCTCTAAGAGTATAGGATCTTCATCAATAACCAACTTCAAGGGTGGGAGGGTGGGAATAGAAGGCTCAAAAGAAGGTGTATTAAGTGAATCACTCAAAGAGATGATATCATCATAAAAATCAATAGGTGCAACCTCAAAAACCGGTGAAGAAATATCAATGAAAGGTTCTTCTTCTATGGAATCATCATTATGGTTTTCATTCAATGCTTCAATCGAGGAGATAAGAGTATAAACGTTTGATAAAACCTCACGAATATGAACATCTTCCACTTCGCCTATATGAGCAACATCTTCATCCAAATTAGGAATGTCATCTTGACATGAAAATTCATCGGATGATATATCATAAGATGCCTCACTAGAATCACAATCATCATCCTCTATTTGTGGCAAGTCTTGCATAAACTCTTCCTCAATCTCATTATCCTTTTCTTTGAACAATTCATCAAGATCAAAGTCACCAAAATCACTAGTAGTAGCATGAAAGTCAACATGGGATGAAATCTCAATGTGATCATGAGGAGAAGAGGTATCAATACAAAGCTCGTCACATGGTTCATTGGAAACACCCTCAAACTCTCTTTGGATTGGGATAAGGTTCTCAACACTAGAAGAGGTTAATTCATCCAAATTCGTGTTTGTATTAGTGCTAAGAGGCTCGTCCCCATGGTTAAAGAGTCGTTGGGTTCCACGCGAGGTAAAGGTGATGAAGGTGTGTCATCATTAAGTGTCATACAAATCGGAGGATCGTCATCATCGTCATATAAGCATTGTTTCAGCAAACGAGCACGATTAGCAAAAAAATTGTTCTTCTTCTTCCTTTACATCAATCTTAAAGAGTAAATCATCTAAATTTTCCTTGAGTAACCGAGAGGAATTCTTCACATATTCACTGTACATATCACCAATTTCCTTGTTATTAAATCGCTTGTTCCTTACATCATCCTCAAGATACTTAATTTCCTCCCTTAACCACCGAGATTATTCTCTCATTTCCTAGATACTCATCTCTCTCATACGTTTAAAAGCCTTTAATCTATATCCATTATCTCTCCCTCGTTGCTCGAATATAAAAGAAAGCTCATTGAGATTACTAAGAGCATAAGAAAGCGGATCCCTTGGTCGACAATCATAACCATAATGGGGTTCTTTTCCACGAAACTCACATGAATAAGTCGAAGAATATGGTGGAGGTGGATTTTCATAATTAGGTGAATTGTAGGTTTGAAAAGAGTCATGATTCAGAAAGTTCTCATGATTGTGACCTTGAAAATTTCCTTCGTTTGGAAAACCCTCATAATGTGAAAATCCTTGATTTTGAAAAGTATCTTGATTATAGCATGGAAAATTTTCATCATTGTGAAAGCCTTCATTGTTTGAAAATCCTTGATTATGAAAGGTTTCTTGATTATAGCCTTGAAAATTATCATTGTTTTGAAAACCTTCATAATTGGAAAATCCTTGGTTTTGGTATGGCTCATTAAAGGTTTGATCATGAAATGATGGTGGATTTTGTGATGAAAAACCGGAATATCCCATATAGTCATTACAAGTATAGTCTATTTGAATGTTTCGGTTCCATTGTAAGCATATCCCTCCCCATAATAGCCATTGTTTTGATCACATAAATAAGTATCGTGTGGACCACCACAAGTCGAACAAGGCGAATAATTAGCGTTGATGGATCGTTGTTGCAAAATCTCCAACATGAAACGAGTATCCATGTGTAACACGGTGGCCGAATGTATATACAAGTAAAATGATGTTTAAAAGCTTCCTCGGGGAAGGAAGTAATACACCAAAGGTGGTATGTTTACACATGTGCGAGTACACGTGTAAATAAACACGAAGAATGAGGGAGTAGCCCTCGGTCGACTTTTGAGAGAGAAGAGATTATCTCCCTCGAGGTTCGATATGAAATATCCACAAGAAAGTATAATATATGTAATTACTACTTGGGTGCAAGACCCCCAATCAAGCCTTCCTTCTTAGAATACGCACTAGTGAACGGGGGGTTAGGTGGCGCGAAGCACTTAAGTACCTATTGACCCTTAGATGGCATTTTATAGCACATCGCCTTTCTATTCACTTTGTAGTTTGTATTCTTCGAATTATTTCCTATTGGAAGTATTTATCTATTCTTGCTTTATTGAATTTGATCGATACACGTGTCAAGGACCGGAACGCCCCCTAACACGGTGTATTGCCTTGGCAATACTTATGGAAGATATGTGTATTGGTTGTTCGTATATGTATACGTATTTACATATAATAATATAGCGAAAATATTTTTGTATTTATTTGATTTTTTTAAGAAAAATACTATATGTACGTAAAAACGATGAAACGATATAATATATATTTTTGTTGTAATCTTTTAGGAAAAATATTACTTTTGGATTTTTTATTTTTTTGGTTTAATTCTTTAGGAAAAGAATTGATTTTTGTGATTTTTTAGTTTTTATATTTTTATCTTTTTGATTTTTTTTATCTTTTTGATTTATAATACGTAAAAATAACGTTCACAAAGTGAACGGATCTCAAAATCCAATCATCTCACTCGAAACCGTTAATCTTCACGAAAAGAACCGGCAGCGGCGCCATTTAATATTTCGTTTTTAGTTCGTTTTCTCTCGGTCTTATCGAATTGAAATCGGGTTTCAAGTTAAACTTAATTGTTTTTGGTAATAGAAACTTGTTTGGAATTATTAACTACTTTGCACAAATAAAACTCCTAAAAATGTGAAATAATGTCTATACTTCTACATATACGTACTACGCTAAAAAAATTTAGCACATACCACTATAAATGCCCAATAATGAAAAATGCAAAATGTAAATTTAATCTACAAATGTAAAATGCAAAATTACAAAATATAAAACCAAGAAGTAATTTTTATTAAACTAAAAATGCAATTTGATTAAATCTACAAATTCTAATTTTACTATTCTTACACTACTATTAAACTAGAAACAAATAATAAAACTAAACTAACTAGCAGTCA
Source organism: Glebionis coronaria (assembly GCA_025667525.1). Taxonomy (NCBI): domain Eukaryota; kingdom Viridiplantae; phylum Streptophyta; class Magnoliopsida; order Asterales; family Asteraceae; genus Glebionis; species Glebionis coronaria. Next base: position 222,115,008 of record CM046879.1, read on the forward strand.
CCAAAAATACCATCTAGTAGTATTCAACCTAATTTTCACTACAAGTTGAAAACCTTTTGTAAGCGTAACTCCAAATAATGAGATACAAGGAAAATGCAAAAGCCCATCTAATGGCCCAACTAACTTTCGATTAAGACTAATGTTAAAAAAAACTGATGTGTATCTACAGGTTAACAAATTAAAGATTATCTTGCTCCTTCCTACTGCTCTTTATATTTTTTTTCTAAAATCAAAAACTTATGCCCATCTTATCAATAAACTGGAAACTAACTACCATTATGAAATCAGCTTTTAACTAGAATCAAAACTCTCATTTACATGAACTAACTCTAACATTTTACTCTAATATTGGACAACTTATGAAATCATGGTTGACTTCTAATATAACGCAAAAGTTTAAATTTGATCACTACTAGAAACCAACTGTATCTTAACACTGAATTACCCTAGACCTATCAAAGGCAATCAAAGCCAATGTAACACCCCATTTTGGAAATGGAATATTACGCATAATCATGGCGTGTCATCAAAGCATACAAGGATAAATGTCTAAGCATTATTCAACCATAAAAGGGAAATACCGGAATCAAACATCGGTAACCCCAAAGTAAAGCTCATCACACACAAACATAAATACTGTAAAAGGAAAGGACGAAACAATGTCCATAGCAACTGTATCAAAGTAAAGGGAATGCATAAAGTAAAGAAAGGCAGTAAAGCTTCCAATCCATATGCACGTACGTTTGAGATCTACGAGCGTCCCTGAGTACCTGCCGTTTTGGGAACATGAAAAGGAAAACGGCTGAGCAAGACGCTCAGTGCACGGATGTACAATATAGCATGAAATAGGATAAACATGTAACATATAACAGCGGAAGACTAAGTTCTGAGTGTACTGGTTAAGTATTAAGAAAACTGGTTTTATAGTTTGAAAAGCCTTATGTTTATCTTATGAAAACTGTTTTAACATAAATATACCATAGCCCATATAGGTCATGAAAAGGTCACGTGCATGAATACTTGGAGGGGTGACCTCATCATGCTGATTAGAGGGGATGCCTCTAATTAATATACTGGTTTGGGTAGGAGGGATCAAATCCTTGTGAAGGGTGCAAGGCACACACCACATTCACCATGATAAACTGAATAAAACATGTAACTAGGATGCACCCATACGCCCCACCTGATATAATAATATGGCCAAAACTGAAAAGGGACGCCACGAGCAATCACTCCGCCGTGGGGAAGTCATAACATTGGTGCCTCCAATGTTATGGTTATGGTACCTCCATAACTAGGTGAAACTGGTCATGCTTGTATATGGCTATAGATTATGCTAATTAAACATAAGCAGTTCAAAACAATAAAACAAATACTGGGGAAAACAGTTGGCTGCATATGGGGAAATCCTAATAAGGAAAGAATGTCCATACTGAAAGGACGGGAATCCGTACCTCAAGTCCAGTGAATGAACGAAAGAAAGACTCCTACTTCTGGATCACTAACGCTACATGAATACACACGTGTATAAGTATCGATTCACTGATTACGTACTGGGTTTTATGTCTCATTTTAGCTGACTTGGTATGTTTTAGGTCATGGTTCACTGTTTAGAGCCTTAAACTGTGTTTATCTTGTATTCTGATTAATCCGTTTAAGTATTACTGGTATTTCATGTATTATTATACTTACTGTGTAATAATAAGTAACTTTCCAAAAAATAGCAGGTTTCCAAAAATAGAAAGTTTCCAAAAATAGAAAGTTTCCAAAAATAGAAAGTTACCAAAAATAGAAAGTTTCCAAAAATAGCAAGTTTCCAAAAATAGAAAGTTTCCAAAAATAGAAAGTTTCCAAAAATAGAAAGTTTCCAAAAATAGAAAGTTTCCTAAAATAGAATTTACTGCTTAAAATAGATTAGTTTCTAAAAATAGAAAGTTTCCAAAAATAGATCAGCTGCCTTAATTAAATAAGTTTCCATATATAGAAGGTTTCCATGATTAGATTAGCTGCCTGAATTAGATAGATTTCCATATATAGAAGGTTTCCATTAATATATTAGTTGCCCTATTTAATTAAGTTTCTATAAATAGAAGTTTCCATATTTAGAATTAAGCTGGTTACATAAGCTAACATATAAGTCTAAGTGTTTATAAGCTTGTTTCTTAAGTCATATGATATAGTATATAGTTTAATTATTATTTCATGTATTTTAATTAAACTATAGGTTAAGCATTTTAATTAAAGTATAACATGTTTTAATTAAAATGAAATGAAATACTTAGGTTAAAATATGTATTATTATTATTAATAATATAACCTAAGTCATGTCTAAATTAATTAATTATAGGCATGTTTTAAATAATTAATTAATTATAACTTATAACATAAAATACTTAGGTTAAATTAATATCATGCTAAATTAATAATTAGAATAACCTAAGTCATGATTTAATTAATATCTCATGTTATTAATTAATTTATATCTTAAGTTCATGATTCATAAAAATTAACATGTAACATAGATCATGATTTAACCAACGAACCATGAATCGGGCATGAATTCGACACCGTACCCCGAGCCAAACTCAGGGCACGTGTGCCCCCTTGCTGCCGTGGGTCCCACATGAGCCAACCAAGACCTAAAATGGTCTTGGTGGTGGCGGCAATAAGCAAACCAAACCCCCCTCGGGTTTGTTTTGCTAGGCGGATAAAAACAAACACCCCTTTTAAATCATTCTTTGATTTTAATTAATACCAAAACATGTTAGATCAATGTTTAATTATCATGTTTAAATAAGAAAACAATAACATACTCATGAACATAAACAAAGATTCAAAAGAATTAAAAAGAAGGGTTTAAAAAGGTATACCACTATGTAGCTTGGAAAAGGATGAACAAACACTGATTATAGCAATAGTTTTTAAGATCAAAATCAACCAATCACCCTCCTATAGTGATGTTAAGGTGGCGGCACAAAGAGAGAACAAAGAGGAGGAGAGAAAACTCTTTTAGGGTTTTTGTGTTTATTTCTTGAAAGTGAAAAATGAGAACTAGTTTTACTCTTTACCCCCCTTTACTTGTAAAAGTCCATGGGCTAAGCCCACCTTGGTATATGTGCCGTGGGTATGGGGGCCCCACATGGGGTACCCGTACCTTTCTCGTGTCCCGATGTTTCGTGTTCGTTCGTGGTTAAACGTGCTCGTGTTTAAAGTGTTTCTTTTTATTTTATCATGTCGTTTATCGTAATCTTAACGCTCGTAACTATATTATATGTATTTACGTAATTATTCTAGTTCGTATTTTAAATGGTGATCATGATTTAGTTATGTTCACGTGACATATTTATTAACTGTTTATCATGAGTTCGTACGTAATCGATACTTGTCATGTCATACACGTATGCACTTGCTTGATTATTAGCACATGAATGTGATCGATACTAAATGAGGTGAGTTTTAATCTAGGACGTACGATCTTAAGGGCACTATTCATGGTAAAAGCATGCGGGTTTTACAATTCTTCCCCCCTAAAAAGAATAATTCGTCCCCGAATTATAGATAAATTAAGCTGAAAAGAAGTAACATACCCGAACTCAAAATATGAAGTGAGGGTAAGAAGCCCGGATAGACTCCTCCGTTTCCCAAGTGGCTTCCCGCTCGGTATGGTCCCTCCAAAGAATTTTGACGAATGGAATCGTCTTCCTTCTCATGACTCGTTCTTGCCTGTCGAGTACTCGTTCGGGTTCTTCTATAAAAGTGAGATCTTCACGTATCTGTTCCAGTGGATACTGAACCATGTGGAGGGGATGATAATTGTACCCTCTGAGTAAGGACACATGGAACACGTTATACACGTGCGAAAGCTGAGGAGGTAACGCCAATCGGTAAGATACTTCACCGATTCGTTCAATGATATCAAAAGGTCCGATGAAACGAAGACTGAGTTTCCCTTTGATCCCGAAGCGTTTAACACCACGTGCCGGCGAAACCTTGAGGAAGACGTGATCTCCCACATTAAAATGTATGTCCCTACGATGCTTATCGGCGTAACTCTTCTGACGTGACCGTGCTTCTTGCAACTTCTGTTTAGCTACCTCAATCTTCTCATTGGTCATTTCTATAATCTCTGGTCCTTCGAGTGTTCGCTCTCCCACTTGATCCCAGCAAGTTGGAGCGCGACACTTTCTGCCATACAACATTTCGAAAGGAGCACATTTGATACTTGCGTGCCAGCTGTTGTTGTATGCAAACTCGACCAAACAGATGTAATCGTCCCAATCACATGTCCATTCCAACGCACACGACCTTAACATATCTTCCAATGTCTGAATTGTTCGCTCCGATTGTCCGTCCGTTTGAGGATGGAAGGCTGTACTCAGCTTAAGTTGTGTACCCCAAGCTTTTTGCAGACCTTTCCAGAATCGCGACGTGAAACGAGGATCTCTGTCTGAGACGATGCTGGAGGGAGTGCCGTGGAGTCTCATGATCTCCCTCCTGTAAGTATCTGCGAGTTTACTTACCGGATCTTCCTTGCGTATCGGTAAGAAATGAGCTGATTTGGTGAGTCGATCAACAATGACCCAAATAGCATCGTGCTTCTTCTTGGTAGGCGGAAGACCGGTAACAAAATCCATGGTGATTTTGTCCCACTTCCACTCTGGAATATCCAACGGTTGAAGGAGACCGCCCGATCGCTGATGTTCGATCTTAACCTGCTGGCAGGTAAGACATTTGGAGACATAAGTGGCTACATCCTGTTTCATACCACTCCACCAAAAGTGCTGTCTGATGTCATGGTACATTTTTGTCGACCCAGGATGTATAGAAAATGGGGAGCTGTGAGCTTCAGCTAACACTGCTTCCCGGAGTTCTTGATTGTCAGGAACACAAAGTCTCGTGCCCTGCCAAACGATACCGTCTGCGTCCATTCTGAATTCTGTCTGCTTCTCCAAATTTTGAATTATCGCCCAAATCTCTCCATCATCCTTCTGCGCTTCCTTGATCCTAGTCAGTAACTCAGGTTCTACTCTAAGATTCGCCCAGTATCCGTGCTGCCCACGTACCATGATTTCGATGTCTAGCCGCTCCAAGTCTCTTATGTTTTGTTCCTTGATCTCAATGCCGTTGATCATTCCGGACTTTCTGCTGAGTGCATCTGCTACTACATTAGCTTTCCCGGGATGATACTGTAGGTTAATATCGTAATCCTTCAACAGTTCCAACCATCTCCTTTGTCTCATGTTCAATTCTCGCTGTGTGAAGATATACTTCAAGCTCTTGTGATCCGTGAAAATGTCGCATGATTCTCCATATAAGTAATGCCTCCATATCTTCAATGCGAACACCACTGCAGCAAGTTCCAAGTCATGAGTAGGGTAGTTTTCTTCATAGGGCTTAAGCTGCCGTGAAGCATACGCGATCACTTTCCCATGTTGCATGAGAACACAGCCCAGTCCCTTCCCCGATGCATCGCTATAGATCTGAAATCCACCTGTACCAGATGGGAGAGTAAGAATAGGTGCAGATACTAACTTCTGTTTTAGGTCTTCGAAGCTCTTCTCTCGATCTTCCGTCCAGACGAATTTCTCTCCTTTTCGCATCAGTTTGGTGAGAGGTAGTGCCAAGCGGGAAAAGTTCTCCACGAATCTGCGATAATATCCAGCTAAGCCTAAGAAACTGTGGACTTCTGTCGTCGACGTTGGTCTTGGCCATTTAGTGATAGCCTCAACCTTCGCTGGGTCCATAGTGATCCCTTCTGCTGATACAATGTGACCTAAGAATGCCACCTTGTTTAACCAGAACTCACACTTGGAGAATTTCGCATACAGCTGTTTTTGACGTAGAATCTGTAGTACCGTACGAAGATGGTCTTCGTGTTCCTCCGTGGACTTTGAGAAAATCAGGATGTCATCGATGAATACAATGACAAATTTATCAAGGAATTCATGGAAGATTCTGTTCATCAGATCCATGAATACTGCTGGAGCGTTAGTCAGGCCGAATGGCATGACCACAAACTCATAATGGCCATAGCGGGTACGAAAAGCAGTCTTAGCAATGTCCTGCTCTTTAACCCTCAGCTTATGATAGCCTGACCTTAGATCGATCTTTGAGAAGTGTTTGGCTCCTTGAAGTTGGTCAAACAGATCATCTATACGTGGCAGTGGATATCTATTGCGGATGGTAATCTTATTAAGTTCACGGTAGTCAATGCAAAGTCGCATGCTGTCGTCCTTCTTCTTAACGAACAAGACCGGTGCGCCCCATGGGGATGCGCTTGGTCTAATGAACCCTCGTTCAAGAAGTTCCTGCAGTTGGTCCTTCAGTTCTTTTAGCTCTATGGGAGCCATACGATACGGAGCCTTAGAGATTGGCTCAGCTCCTGGAACAAGGTCGATGTTGAACTACACTTCTCTTGCAGGTGGTATGCCTGGAAGTTCATCTGGGAAGACGTCTTGAAATTCCGAAACTACTGGTTGATCCTGAATCGATGGGGATTCAGCATCCATGTCGTGAACTGTAGCTAGATAACCTTCGCAGCCATGTGACAGTAATGCACGTGCTTGCAAGGTAGATATCACTTGTACAGACCGTCCGGGTATGAACCCGTTATGAATGTACTCATGTGCATTAATGTCGCCGAAGATCACCCGATATGAGTGGCAGTCTATAGTAGCATGGTGCTTGGATAGCCAGTCCATGCCGAGAATCATATCGAACTCAATCATGTCTAGGGGAAGTGCATCTACTGCACGAACTTTATCGTCAAACTCTAGAGGAAGACTCTTGTATACCTGAGTTATTAATACATAGTCCCTCAAGGGCGTGGAAATGGTAAGCCTATTTTCTAATGGCAAGGGAAGTGTCCTGATGTTCTTAGCATAAGTAGTGGAAATAACTGAATGAGTGGCACCCGTGTCGAAAAGAACACATGCAGCCTGGCCGTACATATACAAAATTCTAGTAATGGTACCTGTAGATTTGTTTGCCTGATCGCGCGATGTCGTGTAGACACGCCCAGTGGTAGGAGGCGGTTTAGTATCAGCATGACCCGAAGTACCCTCCATTTCACCCTTACGGCAATCTCTCATACGATGGCCAGGGAGGCCGCACTTGTAGCACGCGTCGGAATCACGACGACATGGGCCAGGGTGTCTGCGATGGCAAGTACTGCAAAGAGGATGAGTGAATCCTCCAGCAGGAGTCCTTGCTTGCTGAGGGCCTGCTGATGACAAAACGTGTTAAGAATAAAGTATATGCACGAGTATAGGACGTAAGCGTCATAAGATGTTTACCAGTGTTAGCTGAACTGTTAGGCTGAGAACCCCTGTGGTTCTGGTCCTTCCCGTTACCGTGGTTCCTAGTAGAGATTAATATAGTGTCAGCATGAGAGTTATAACATGAAATCATGAGAAGATGCGTAAATAGTAGGACCTGCTGTTGTTGGAGTGTCCCGCATTGTTACGGTAATTATCATTACCGCTGCGCCTTTCCACAACAGAACGGTCGTTAGAGTGACCGTTTCCTTTGGGCTGATTAGGCTGCTGCTGGGTAGCCGGCTGAGACCGGTCCCCAGTTTTCTGCCTGGAAGATACAGTTTAAGAGATGATTATAGAACATATAATGATAGGATGGGGTCTGGTTATCGATAGAACACGAAATGTTTACCTCTTGTCGGGTCTTTCAGCTTCCCCGAACTCATCGCGTTCCTGCAACATCTCTAGCTTCCTTGCTGCGTAAGCCACTTGTGCCACAGTATCCAACGGGGCACCCGATAAATTATTTGCAATCCTTGGGTCAAGGCCCCAACGAAAATGTAGTGCTTGTTCTTCGGTGGTGCCTGCTGATGCCCTCAGGACAGCTGTGTACCCGAGGAACCTCTGCATGAACTGACCACAATTTTCGTCGGGTCTCTGTCTCATGTCGTAGTATTCCCTCATGAGTCGATTCCTTCCTTCCATGGGAAAAATGATAGGTGGGGGAGGATATTCGTTGTCATGAAGAATGGCGTCTTGCCTTTCTGCCTCCATGTTTTCAAATAACTCCCAGAGTTTGTCTGTGTTTGCCATCTGACAGTATAACATAAAACATATGATCGACAGTTCGAAACATAAAAATATAACTTATATATATACATGAAAAAAAATTTATGCCAAAAATTTCACGAGAAAAATTTATGCACGAAAATCTTTGTATGAATGCATGATGCGGTTTTATGAAAACTTTTGATGCTCGAGAGTGAACGCCTCTGGTCAGTTCACTCAAAATAAAAGACATATCGAGGGGACGCCTATGGGTCGGTCCCAAATTTAAAAGTTTCGATAAAACACATGCGACTAAATAAGGCCAGTCCTGTACCAACCATTACTTAGTCAAAAACCCTGTAACAATGACATGTATATGTATGCTTAAAATGATGAATGCATGAAAACAACTGTTAGTTCTAGGAAGACCGTAGTGACTACCCACTAATCACAGGTCATATTTGAGAGCCTACAGGTCGAAACCTTGGCTCTGATACCATAATTGTAACACCCCATTTTGGAAATGGAATATTACGCATAATCATGGCGTGTCATCAAAGCATACAAGGATAAATGTCTAAGCATTATTCAACCATAAAAGGGAAATACCGGAATCAAATATCGGTAACCCCAAAGTAAAGCTCATCACACACAAACATAAATACTGTAAAAGGAAAGGACGAAACAATGTCCATAGCAACTGTATCAAAGTAAAGGGAATGCATAAAGTAAAGAAAGGCAGTAAAGCTTCCAATCCATATGCACGTACGTTTGAGATCTACGAGCGTCCCTGAGTACCTGCCGTTTTGGGAACATGAAAAGGAAAACGGCTGAGCAAGACGCTCAGTGCACGGATGTACAATATAGCATGAAATAGGATAAACATGTAACATATAACAGCGGAAGACTAAGTTCTGAGTGTACTGGTTAAGTATTAAGAAAACTGGTTTTATAGTTTGAAAAGCCTTATGTTTATCTTATGAAAACTGTTTTAACATAAATATACCATAGCCCATATAGGTCATGAAAAGGTCACGTGCATGAATACTTGGAGGGGTGACCTCAACATGCTGATTAGAGGGGATGCCTCTAATTAATATACTGGTTTGGGTAGGAGGGATCAACTCCTTGTGAAGGGTGCAAGGCACACACCACATTCACCATGATAAACTGAATAAAACATGTAACTAGGATGCACCCATACGCCCCACCTGATATAATAATATGGCCAAAACTGAAAAGGGACGCCACGAGCAATCACTCCGCCGTGGGGAAGTCATAACATTGGTGCCTCCAATGTTATGGTTATGGTACCTCCATAACTAGGTGAAACTGGTCATGCTTGTATATGGCTATAGATTATGCTAATTAAACATAAGCAGTTCAAAACAATAAAACAAATACTAGGGAAAACAGTTGGCTGCATACGGGGAAATCCTAATAAGGAAAGAATGTCCATACTGAAAGGACGGGAATCTGTACCTCAAGTCCAGTGAATGAACGGAAGAAAGACTCCTACTTCTGGATCACTAACGCTACATGAATACACACGTGTATAAGTATCGATTCACTGATTACGTACTGGGTTTTATGTCTCATTTTAGCTGACTTGGTATGTTTTAGGTCATGATTCACTGTTTAGAGCCTTAAACTGTGTTTATCTTGTATTCTGATTAATCCGTTTAAGTATTACTGGTATTTCATGTATTATTATACTTACTGTGTAATAATATGTAACTTTCCAAAAAATAGCAGGTTTCCAAAAATAGAAAGTTTCCAAAAATAGAAAGTTTCCAAAAATAGAAAGTTACCAAAAATAGAAAGTTTCCAAAAATAGAAAGTTTCCAAAAATAGAAAGTTTCCAAAAATAGAAAGTTTCCAAAAATAGAAAGTTTCCTAAAATAGAATTTACTGCTTAAAATAGATTAGTTTCTAAAAATAGAAAGTTTCCAAAAATAGATCAGCTGCCTTAATTAAATAAGTTTCCATATATAGAAGGTTTCCATGATTAGATTAGCTGCCTGAATTAGATAGATTTCCATATAAAAAAGGTTTCCATTAATAGATTAGTTGCCCTATTTAATTAAGTTTCTATAAATAGAAGTTTCCATATTTAGAATTAAGCTGGTTACATAAGCTAACATATAAGTCTAAGTGTTTATAAGCTTGTTTCTTAAGTCATATGATATAGTATATAGTTTAATTATTATTTCATGTATTTTAATTAAACTATAGGTTAAGCATTTTAATTAAAGTATAACATGTTTTAATTAAAATGAAATGAAATACTTAGGTTAAAATATGTATTATTATTATTAATAATATAACCTAAGTCATGTCTAAATTAATTAATTATAGGCATGTTTTAAATAATTAATTAATTATAACTTATAACATAAAATACTTAGGTTAAATTAATATCATGCTAAATTAATAATTAGAATAACCTAAGTCATGATTTAATTAATATCTCATGTTATTAATTAATTTATATCCTAAGTTCATGATTCATAAAAATTAACATGTAACATAGATCATGATTTAACCAACGAACCATGAATCGGGCATGAATTCGACACCGTACCCCGAGCCAAACTCGGGGCACGTGTGCCCCCTTGCTGCCGTGGGTCCCACATGAGCCAACCAAGACCTAAAATGGTCTTGGTGGTGGCGGCAATAAGCAAACCAAACCCCCTCGGGTTTGTTTTGCTAGGCGGCTAAAAACAAACACCCCTTTTAAATCATTCTTTGATTTTAATTAATACCAAAACATGTTAGATCAATGTTTAATTATCATGTTTAAATAAGAAAACAATAACATATTCATGAACATAAACAAAGATTCAAAAGAATTAAAAAGAAGGGTTTAAAAAGGTATACCACTATGTAGCTTGGAAAAGGATAAACAAACACTGATTATAGCAATAGTTTTTAAGATCAAAATCAACCAATCACCCTCCTATGGTGATGTTAAGGTGGCGGCACAAAGAGAGAACAAAGAGGAGGAGAGAAAACTCTTTTAGGGTTTTTGTGTTTATTTCTTGAAAGTGAAAAATGAAAACTAGTTTTACTCTTTACCCCCCTTTACTTGTAAAAGTCCATGGGCTAAGCCCACCTTGGTATATGTGCCGTGGGTATGGGGGCCCCACATGGGGTACCCGTACCTTTCTCGTGTCCTGATGTTTCGTGTTCGTTCGTGGTTAAACGTGCTCGTGTTTAAAGTGTTTCTGTTTATTTTATCATGTCGTTTATCGTAATCTTAACGCTCGTAACTATATTATATGTATTTACGTAATTATTCTAGTTCGTATTTTAAATGGTGATCATGATTTAGTTATGTTCACGTGACATATTTATTAAATGTTTATCATGAGTTCGTACGTAATCGATACTTGTCATGTCATACACGTATGCACTTGCTTGATTATTAGCACATGAATGTGATCGATACTAAATGAGGTGAGTTTTAATCTAGGACGTACGATCTTAAGGGCACTATTCATGGTAAAAGCATGCGGGTTTTACAGCCAAACACTCATTATCAGCTAATCAGAGACATTAAAGTGAACTAACTGGCTGTGGTTAAGCTACAAGATAGCATATATCGCAGACAAAGTTAACTACACAATTACACTACAGAATGTTAAATCAAGATTTAAACTACAATTATACTCGAAAATAACTAAGTGCTTGACCTGCTCATCCGAAGCCAAGTCCGTTCAGTCGAAGCGCGTCGCTGAGCCGGCTTTTCAAGGTCGATAAAGGACTGTAATAAACTGAACTCTACGCCACTTTTCTACTGAACTATTGACCTGCAAAACTTTGAACGAAACTGCAACCATAGATCTGAATATTCTGAATTATTTATCTTCGCTGAATGAACATAATACTTCTACTCCTAACCTGTACTTACTTAATAGCTATACTGCTAATACTGAAAAGATAGAAAGATAGAAAAAATGAAAAGCTAAGATCTTCCATTAATGGTGAATAAGAAAAACTGTTACAAAGAGACTAACTATATTCAGTTATAGTCTAACTGAAATCTAACAAGAATACAACTAGTTGAATGATTATCTATCTACTCCTACACCTACAACTATGTGAACTACTCCTATGCTAACCTTCTTCAAATGAGGGTCTTGATCTCTATTTATAGCCGTCTAAAGAGAAGGAGTGACGTGTCTTGACCAATCCAGTAAAGACACGTGTAAAATACGAGGATAGGGTTCTTTATATCAATTTGGGGTTTTCTTCGTCTTCAACTCTTGATCTAATTAATTAGTATCTTCTTGTAGAGGAGAAGGAGATGAGCATTTTTATAGTTATAATCTTCACTTGAAAACTTCTTGTTCTTCCTTGATAATGATCTGAAGGTCTTGGTGGATAGAAAGATAAGAAATTGTTATTCGTTTCTCTCTCTTGAATGATGAAGAAGACGTGTGTGTGGAGGTTTTGTTATTTTGACCGGCTTGGTCAATTGACAAAATATAATAAACTTTCTAAAAGTTTATACTCTAGTCTCTCACTTTTAATTCCTTTATCAAATGTGTATAAAAAATTTTAAGTAACTCTCCATTTTATCCTTTCTCTTATGAAAGTTACACATTAAGTCCTCCTTCTTTGAAAGCTTGGCAAATAAGGTCCTTGAAAGCTTCTTTTGTCCTTTTCCTCGTCTTTTCGTCAAATAAATCCCTGAAAACGCATGTTTGCTCCAAAATGTATCTTTTTTACCTGAAACACACAAAGCACAAAATACACGCGTAATTCTGATATTTTAAAGTTAAATATTATGTATTTGACTGTGTTTTGAGTGGTTTTTGGATCATTATTGATGAGTGTTTTCACACTTATCAATTACGATCTGCTAGTAATGAATGTACTCAACATAGCGACTTGTCAAACAATTTTATTGACAAAAGATTTTCAATTTCTATATTTATAAGGGATTTACATTGCCAAAAAAACGTTTTTCATTATAAACATGTTACATCCCTTCTGAATGCCTTAAGTTTCCAGATCTCACTGAGTAACTTAATTAAGTCATCTAATCCGAGTAACGTAAAACCATCATTCTAATTCTCATTCTATGAAATTTATCTCTCCATCACAACATCATCCAAAAATCTCATTTGATGACGTAACAGTTTCAAGTGTTCGTCAATTAGGAGCATTCGACTTAAATTTTAAGGGTATAAATTTGATGTCAAAATCAATGTATGGAGAAGCATGCATACAACTCCATAGCATAAGTTTAATAAAACATTTGTAAACTTCTTCACGAGACTAAATTTCTACATAAATTATGTTGAGGTATTGGTTCAACCAATCAAATAATTTACCCACAACTATTTACAATGTACTTATGGCTAAAGCACAAAGCAATAACCTTATTCATTGTGATTTCGGATGTGAATTTACGGTAAATCAACCTTAAGATATAATGCAAACAATAATCGTAGGTAATTTCAATTTGACGCACAGGCGAGCTCGGAATTTGGACAACGACTAATGGCTTAACACATCCTTCCTAAACCGGGTACATGACCAGCGATTTGTTATACCCACTTTATAATTAGTCAAAAGGAGTAGGCCGCTAGATTATTATTGCAATTCACCAATCAACGTAGTTCTATCTAATTTAGATCTCAAACAAATCTTAATTTTAATATGATTTAGTCCATATTCGTTTTTCTTAAAAAAACCTTGTTTACAACAATTCGTATAATTTTAACATAAACAAGTAAAAAAACTAAATCATAAACACATAATAACAATTTATATGTGCGATAAATAAATCAAATAGCCACATGCAAATGATTTATTCAATAACCTTTAAATGTAGGTTTTTATATTCATATAAAAGTCTTCCCTAATTCAAGATTTTATTGAATCAAATAAAGAAAGTAGCACATAAAATCATATAAACATACTGTAGAAACTAGAAGGGGGGGTTGAATAGTTTCTTAAATTTGCTTGTTAAAGTTTAGTTTTAAAAATCCTTTTTCAAAAACTTAAGCTTGAGTATTTATGTGAAACCTTCTTATACACAATATGAACAAGGTATAGTGCAACTAACTAATAATCACAAGTATAAAAATAATGAATGCAACTAAACTAATAAGCACAAGTATAAAGAATAAAGAATGTAAAGAGATAAGGTAAGGAAATATCAAACCAAACACCAAGGATTTATAGTGGTTCGGCAACGAAGCTCAATCCTCGTTCCTACTCCACTCCTCGAGTACTCCTTACTCGAGAGTTCACTAATAAACAAGCTCCTTTGGAGAAACCGTACACAACGTCGCTTAACTGATTTCCGACTCTAAGCTAAAAGTCGAGCCCTAATCTTAGCTAGGACCAATCTACACCAATATACTTTGAGGAATAAGTATTAACCCTAATACATACATAACTTCCAATTAGACACAACTACTTGGATCTTCACAACAATGACATAATAATGAATAAATAAATTTCGATCTTCAATGGATCTTTGAGGTAGACGCAACACTTCAACAATGATAGTGTTCTTAACTTTGCACTTTGAGAGGAAAAGATGGAAGGAGAAAGATTCACTTCTAAACAAGTAGTAATCAAACAAATGATCAAGGATTTGAGTGATTTAGGAAGTATGTAAGAATCTAAAAGTTTATGTGCAAAGGAGGTGGATTGAAAGTCTGAGAATGGTCTACTATTTATAAGACAAATGTCCAACAGCTATATCTGCCTGCGGTTCTTTATTGCAGCCTGCGGTTCCTTATCGATAAGGAACCGCCGGCGTAGAGTCCGCTCCCTTTTGTCTTTTAGTGGGTTGGATCGAATCTGGGGATTAAAATATCCTGAAAGGATATTCCAAACCAAGATAGAATATGCCATTTTCAAACTTCAAATTTTCAAATAATTAATTTAATAAACATTTTCTTAAAAAGAAAGTTTAATAATAAAACTTTGTCACACCTAATAAAAATGAGTTTTAAGAAATGATTAAATCCTTGATCACCTAATTAGTATAATTACTTATTTGTTCATACCTTAAGTGATAATGGTTGAAATGAAAAATACTTGAACTCAATAATTCTTTTTCATTGTTTTCGTAAATGCTTGTTTTTACATATTGTCGTAATCAAAACAAAGCGATACCGAAAAATGCAAGTAACATTTTTAGGCATCATTGCATTAACAATCTCCCTCTTTTTGATTCCGACAATCCATAAACTCAATCATCTAATAAAACAAGATTTTCGAAGACGAGTTTATCATTTATCCCCCTTTGTCGAAGCAAAAAGGTTGCAAAAGTCTTTGAAGATGAAAAGAAACGGACTTCGCAAATGATCCCACTTGGTGCTTACTCCCCCTTGCTTGGGGAACAAAGGAATCGAAATATGATGACAAGCTACATAGAAGGGTTAGTAGAAGAGAAGAGACACCCAACAAGATATAGCAAAGATCATAAAAAAATAAGAAACAAAAGATCCAAGATAAGTCATGTTAAAAGAAAACATGATAAAAGATACAATAAATCATACAAAGATGTAAGAGACACAACCACAAGCAAAAATAAAAAGAATAAATCTAATCATAGTTAAGCTAGAACTCTGAGATTTGCTTGAACTAGATGTCTTGAAGATAAGCAACCAATGCTTAGATAAAAGACAAGGTAGTGGCGGAAGGAGGTGGCGGTGGCTTGGTAGAGATCTCATAGTTATAGTAAAGAGGAGGTTTTACTAAGAGACTCTTGATGTAATTCAACTCCTCATAGATGTGAGCCATAGCAAGATGTTGATATTGACAACATTGACAATATGTTCCATGATGCATGACATTATCATGTGAAGGAGGTAGAACACTAAAGGCTAGTGGTGGAAGATAAGAAGTTCCATAATCACCATTCTTAGAAGGAGACGAGATGGGATTTTGAGTGTTCTTTGGTGAATTGGGGTTGAAAGCAATTGGAGAGAATGGAAGAGAATCAAATCTTTCATTTGGGGAATAAGACATTTTGTTTTGAGAAAGAATGCAAAATGCTTAAGGTTATATAGAGAAAGTCCAAGATAATTTTGGGGTGGTCAAAGGGTTGAAACAAAGATTCCAAAAAGTATTGGAACAAATTTGGAGTTTCAGGAATACCCGAAAAATAAGGTACCGAGCGCGGTTCCTTAACTCACCCGGCGGTTCCTTATCACTAGGGAATCGCGGTGTCAATAAAACCGCCCACAGTTAGTTGAGTTTGGTGATGAGGGAGGATTTTCCAATTCAAAAAATCCTATTTTTCTAGTCTAACTAATCATGGGGATATGTAAGAAGCAAAGATAGACAAAGAAAACACACAATAGCTCACCACACAAGGTTTTGACCAAAATACATAGATTTTTTAATAAAATCAATGTAGGAGGTGTGTAGAACTAGACACAAGGTCATGACACAATGATCCTCCATAGTTCTCTTTTGTTCTTGCGATATTTTAGAGACCCATACATATGAATTATGTAAGCTCATTATGAATAGCAAGAAGCTATGAAAAACATTTTTAGATTGAATTAACAATGCAAAAACATTTCTCGACCATTTTTTAAAAAGCTTTGAGAATTTTGAAAAAGAAGAGAAATTTTCAAAAAGAGTTTATTAAACTTAAGAACTCAAAGAAAGAAAAGACTCAAAAGATAAAAGATAATAAGAATGCACAATTAAGGAATATGTTCCATTAAGCCTAGACCTAGACGCAAGTAATTAAAAGGTTCCCTCTTACTTGGCTTAGTAAAGATATCGGCTAAGTTTTCTACCGAGGGTACCTTCTCTATCGAAATGTTCCCCTTTTTAACATTATCCCTAAGAAAATGGTGGTGAATCTCTATGTTCTTAGTTCGCGAATGTTGCACAGGATTCTTGCTAAGGTCTATTGTGCCCTTGTTGTCGCACATGATGGGAACATCATCAAGAGAAATCCCGTAATCAACAAGCGCTTGCTTCATGCATAGAGCTTGTTGACAAGATTTACCGGCACTTACATACTCGGCTTCCGTGGTGGATATAGCAAGAGCGGTTTGTTTCTTGGATAACCAAGAAGTTAAACAAAAACCCATGACGGTACAAACTCCACTAGTGCTTTTCTGGTCCACATAGTCTCCCGCATGATCCGAGTCTGCGTAGACAATGGTTTCTGCGCCGGTCCATTTAGGATACCATAATCCTAAATGTATAGTGCCCTTAATGTATCAGAAGATACGCTTAACCGCTTCAAGGTGAGAGGTTTTGGTAGCCTCTTGGAAGCGAGCACATAGGAAAACACTAAACATGATACCCGGTCGACTTGCCGTTAGGGACAACAAACTACCAATCATACCTCTATATTTGGTTTTTTCTACCGAATCACAATCATCATCTACGGTGAGTTTAGTATCCGAGGCCATAGGGGTCTTCATAGGTCTAGAGTCTTCTAATCTAAATTTCTTTAGCAATTCTTTAACATACTTGGATTGATAAAAGAAAATACCATCGTCCATTTGTTTAATTTGGAGTCCTAAAAAGAAGTTAAGTTCGCCCATCATACTCATTTCAAACTCGTCATGCATGATTTTGGAAAAGTCATCACACAATGATTGACAAGTTGAACCAAATATAATGTCATCAACATATATTTGTACGATAATGAGGTGATAATTTTTCTTCTTTGTAAAGAGTGTATTGTCTACCATCCCCATGGTATACTCATGTTTTACAAGAAATGCTTTAAGTCTATCATACCAAGCTTTGGGTGATTGTTTGAGACCATAAAGAGCTTTCTTAAGCTTGTAAACATGATCCGGTTTCTCAAAATCAATGAAGCCAGGAGGTTGAGCCACATATACCTCCTCATTGATCAAACTTTTAAGAAATGCACTCCTTACATCCATTTGTTGAAGCTTAAAGTCTAAAGCACAAGCGTAAGCTAGGAGGATTCTAATGGATTCTAATCTAGCTACGGGTGCGTATGTAAAACCCGCATGCTTTTACCATGTATAGTACTCTTAGGATCGTACGTACATGATTAGAACTTTTCTTATTTAGCACGTTTACGTTTCACGACTGGAATTTACAAGTATTACGTACGTGTTATTACACGATAAGTATTTAATACTTATTAATGTACGATAATTATTTCAACAATAATTATAATCACGAACATACGAACATGAAATCATGAACGTAAATAGTCACGAGCTTAATATTATGTATTTACGTATATTTATTACGAGTACGTATAAATATAAATTACGACACGAACGAAAGAATTAAATCACGTAAACACGACACGTTAACATGTAAATATACAACAAGGGAAAAATCAACGGGTTCCCCATGTGGGTCACATTTAGGCGTGGCATAGAACAAAAGAGGGGGCCAGCCCACTTTAAAAATTAACTAAAAAGGAATAAAAAAAGGAAGGGATTTTTCATATTACAGAAAGATTAAAAAATCAAAACCTTTCTCCTCCTCCTTCTTCCTTTTAACCGCCGCCCATAACACCACCACAAGGAGGTGTTTGTTGATCTTGGTTAATCCAATTTATTCCAAGATCGTTCGTGTTAGTTTTCTTTTTTATTCACGTATAGGTAATCTTCTTAAACCTTTTTTTTAATTATTTATTAGATCTAAGAACATGAAATCATGGGTTATTAAAACAAGTTAATAAATATCTAGATATAATCAAGGGGTATTAAAAATACATGGTTTAAGGCGGTGTTTGGTTCGGCTATGGGTAGAACCGAGAGCAAAAGCTCTCGGTGGTTGTTTGATCACCACCAACCGACACCACAAGGTCTCGGTTTGGTTTTGTGGTTCGGCCGAGAGGACCAAGGGACCCCGACGCATGTCGGGGTTATCCTTGGTGGTCTATGGGGGGTCTCGGTTGTAGATCCACACGCACCACCGGTTTAGGCCGGTGGTATGCCATGGTTAAGGGTTGTAGACCGGTTCAAGGGTTAAACCGGTCCGGTTCATGACATGGTTAGTTTTAAACCACGGGTTCGGTTCATGGGTTATTTTTCAAGATTAATTATTTATTTTTACAAGTTAAATAATTACAAGATTTATTAAATTAATTTAACATGCTATGTAATTAATTTAATTTGGACATGACTTAGGTTATATTATTATTAATAATAATACAGGATTTTAACCTAAGTAGTTTATTAGTTAATTTAGACTAAGAAATTAATTAATTATTAAAACATGACTTATAATTAATTAATTTTCATGACTTAGGTTATATTAATAATAAATAATAATACATGTTTTAACCTAAGTATTATTACCTTTTATTTAATTAAATCATGTTATATTTAATTAAATCTTATAACCTATAGTTTATTTAATTTACATGTAATAATTAATAAACTATACTATATATCACATGACTTAGAATATTAATCAGTAAAACTTAAGCATATATATTAGTTGCTTAATAATCCAGCTTATTTCTAATTATGGAAACTTTCTATTTTTAGAAACTTATTTAATTAAGGCAGTTAATCTATTTATGGAAACTTTCTATTTTTGGAAAATTTCTATTTTTGGAAACTTTCTATTTTAGGAAACCTGCTATTTCTAGAAAGTTACTTATTATTACACAACAAGTATAATAATATAATAAATACAAGTAATACTTAATCAGAATAGACATAATACATGATAAACGCAATATAAAGCTAAAATCAATAAAACAAGACATGAACATATAAAACAAGCTAAGACATGATATAAAACCAGTTACGTAGTCAGTAATCAGATACTTATACACGTATATTATTTTTGTAGCATTAGTGATATCGAAGTACGACTCTCTTCCGTTCGTCTTCTTCGTTCACTAGACACAAGGTACGGATTCTCCGTCCTTTCAGTATGGACATTCATCCTTATTAGGATTCCCCATATGCAGCCAACTGTTTTCCCAGTATATGTTTTATATGTTTTGATTGCTGATGTTTAATTAAATACCTAAAACCATATACATGCATGACCAGTTTCACCTAGTTATGGAGGTACCATAACCATAACACTAGAGGCACCAGTGTTATGACTTCACCACGGCGGAGTGATAGCTCGTGGCGTCCTTTTTAGCTATTGGTGATATTATTATTATCATGTAGGGCGTATGGGTGCATCCTAGGTTACATGTTTTCAGCAGATTATTCAGGTGAATGTGGTGTGTGCCTTGCATCCTTCACAAGGAGCTGATCCCTCCTACCCAAAACTTATATTAATTTAGAGGAAAACCCCTCTAATTTGCATGACGAGGTCACCCCTCTAAGTATTCGTGCACGTTGATATTTCATGACCTATATTGGCTAATGGTAAACATGTTAAACAGTTTTTATAAGATGAACATAAGGCTTTTCAAACTATAAAACCAGTTTTACTAAGATATACCAGGTTATCCAGGACTTAATCTTTTCCGCTGCTTTATGCTTATATTATTCATGCTATACTTGTATATCCGTGCACTGAGCGTTATGCTCGACCGTTTTTCCTTTCATGTTCCCAAAACGTCAGGTACTCAAGGACGCTCGTACACTTTAAGCGTACTTGCATATGGATTGGAAGCTTCCTAGCCTTCATTACTTTATGCATTTCTTCATACTTTTGATACTCATTTCTATGGAAATTGTTTAGTCCTTTTCATTTACAGTACTTATGTTTATGTGTGATGAGTTCTACTTTTGGGATACCGATGTTTTTTTCCGGTATTTCCTTTATGGTCATGTGATGTTTTGTACATTTATCCTTGCATGCTTTGATGACACGCCATAATCACGCGTGACATTCCGTTTATCAAAATGGGGTGTTACAATTATGGTATCAGAGCCAAGGCTTCGACCTGTAGGCTCTCAAAAAACGACATGTGATTAGTGGGTAGTCATTATGGTCTTCCTAGAACTGACAGTCGGTTTTCATGCATTCATCATTTTCATGCATACATATATATGTCATTGTCGCAGGTTTATGACTAAGTAATGGTTGGTACAGGACTGGCCCTATTTAGGCGCATGTGCTTTTATCGAAACTTTTAAATTTGGGACCGACCCATTGACGTACCCTCGCCATGTCTTTTGTTTTGGGTAAACTGACCATAGGCATTCACTCTCGCGCATATAAAAGTTTTCATAAAACTGCATTGTAACACCCCCACAAAATGCTATGCGCAGCAGAACTACAACATATGGGTGCTACGTAGTTATCATCACACATAAGCTATATTAAACGACTCAAGAGACGTAAAAGTTCAAACATAAAATTTAACATTATTAAAAACATACAAGTCTACAGTTTTCCAAATCCCAAGAATTATATAAAACAGAGTTGCGTTTAGGTCCCCACTGAATCTCAACCCAAAAATACATTTTCATTCACATGACATAGTATAAAATTTTTAAGTGCAAAAGGGAGGAAAACAAAGTAGACCGCCAAGCCACCACAACTTCCATCCTCGCATGCTCTGCTGCTAACAATCTTGGTTACCTGAAACACATGCTTAAAATCGTCAACACAAAGGTTGAGCGAATCTATAGGTTTATCAAAACATCAGTTGAACATAAGTATTAAAACCAATCATGATCATTCAATAACATTGTCGTACTCACAATCTATTTTCAAGGTTATGACAATTGTGTTTAAGCTCATGACACTAATCCGTTAACTCAATCACCCGCGTAATAATTACCGGCGTGATTCAGATGAAACCAGTGCCCCTTCTAAAGGCATCAGTTGCAATTATACCTTATCTCTCATACAAGATAATCTACCGCAGAACTTACTCAACGTACAGCTTCTCGGCTAGCATTGGGTCGTTAGCCCCGTAGTACTACAAATTGTATTAGCGGCTATTTCCCCCTTCGCAAGGGCAAGACAATAGTTAATAGTTCATGAATTTAGGGACTTTTGCAACTAGGTACTCAACACAATTTCGAGGCAACATTCGGGTCCAACAATCATTCAAGCCTTATGTTCATTTTCATTTAAATAGCATGTATCCCCCTCGCGGGTTAAAAACATTTGAATAAAGTAAAGAGCGAGGCTATAGACTCACCTTGCGTAGTAGTAGTAGTTCTAGCGAAGACGTAACGAGAAATGTCACCGACGATGTGGATGCCCGGGATAATCAAACACTTGACCTAAAAGTCAAAGTACGAATACCAAATCAATACACCGCGTACATAATTGTACTAAACACACGCAAATCGAAACACTTAATGCTTATGAAAACTCACGCAGAAACCAAACAAGTAGTGGTTACTAGACTTATACCATTTATCAATGTTATTAAAGTTACTATCCATTTTACGGTTTCGCCGATACTTACCAAAAGTATGGACTGTTTTACTATACTTAACCATTTTTATAAAATTTGACAAAATTCTCAAAAATACTATAAGACCTGTAGAAAACACATATTTAATCCCAATAAAAGTTTTTACTTCTACGACTCATTACTCAACAACCAAAAACTACGTTTTTCGGACTGAAATTGTACTTTGACCAAGTCGAACTCATTTGACCCGTTTAAAATACTCCATTGACCCATTTGACACCTAGGTCCTATAATAGACTCAAATGTGCAGGTTTGACACCAAAATTCAGCCCTTGACCATTTACCAAACTAGACTTATAGTCCCCGGGATTTGACCCAAACCAAACACAAATTCGGATTGTGTTGATTCTCATCTCCCGGTACACGAACTTTCAAAGTATCATAACTTTTGACTCGTTAGGAGTCGTAAGCTCTACCTTATACCAACTCGAAGCTAAGAAGATGCTCTACAAATCTATCCTATCCACAAGACCTGTTTACAAAATAAATTTTATGAAAACACTTCGAACATTCTGCCTAAAATCAACTATCCCAAAATCACTCCTACACTCGTTTCCAACCCATTTTATCGGCACTAGACCTCAACCTAAACACTCCTAACCATACCCAATCATTATAATCAGTCCTAAACTACCTATTTTTAAAACCCATCTCAAAACCCAAACACAAATTCAAGCATGCAATATGTTTAAAGCATTCAAACACACCCAAAACACCCTTATAAACACAAACCCATGACATTTTATCAAACACCTTGAACACACCCAAAACCCCCCACATTTCGTGGCTTTTAGGGGCTGTGGAACACAAAACTCTTAAACCCCATCTTGTTTTATAAGTGAATTAACATTATATACACATGAATTAAACATGCGTATGGTTTAATTAGATCAAAATTCGTTTTTGAAAAATCACAAATTTTTTTTGGAAAAATCAATGAATGCATGTATGTTATTGTGGGTGGGATTTACTTACAATGATGTTAGAAAGGTGGGACTTTGATTGGATTCTTCAAAAACCAAGTTTTGGTGGTGGATTGGTGGTTTTTGGTGGGTGGTCGTCGGCCTAAGAACACAAGGGAGGGGGTTTGATCTCTTTTTTTTTAAAATGTGTTGTGTGTGTGTGTTTGTCCCCATTTTGTGAAATGGGAGGGACCTATGTGCAATTTCACCTTTATTTTGGCCCTCACTTGTAAATGACTTCAATGTTTGCGGGAAACGACTTATTAGTCGACTTAAAACTTTACGGAAGTCGGGGGTCGCCCCGAACACTCAAAATTACTTTTAGATGGTTCAAACGCACACAAAACGAATATACACATGGTTCCGACTCGACTTAACACGTAATAAGAATAAAATCTCGAAAAACTCAAATATCGATCAATCGATAATAAAAGGTAAATTTTGGGCATCCGTCGGTATCGTAGTCGTCATCGGTTCTTCTTAAATCGTCAAACGTTAAATTTACGACCGTAAACGTTGGTTTCAACTTAAACCGTCAAATAAATCCACGATAAAAATTCTTAAAAATATCAAAAATATACGTAAAATAGGATTAAATAAATGACGTTGGGCTCGGGATATCACATCCACAAGTGAGCCACAACTTAAGAGAGATGCTCATACTGAACAGCTCTTGAGACAATAACTTAGCATCATACGTCACTTTCACGGGTGTTACATCCTCCCCTCCTTAAGGGAGCGACGTCCCGGCGCTCTCTGATTCTTATACTCGCATTTCGTACTACTGGCAAGATGATGGTACTACTTCCTAAAGAGGTCTCCACATTCCGACGTGGACTTCGGTTCACGTCTCGGGTTCTATCACACCTTCACCATGGGTATTATGCCTTGCTTCAATCTCTTACCATCTTGATCCATGATCTCCACTTCAATTTCCCTAAATTCTTCCCACGGGTATCAACACATCTCTTTCCACAGCTTCTCACGGTTAGCATATAATTCTTAATCTACACCATTTCTTCCGTAGCCTCTCGAATCATTTCAGGTCCATTCAACTGACTTTTTCCTACTTCATTTCATCCAACTCGCGGTCTATATTTTCATCAACATAATTCTTCAAATGTCGCAGCTTCAAAGCTAATCAAGGTAAAAGTCGTGGTACAAAGATACTACCAATGGCATGTGTCGTTCTCAACAACTATCAAAATCAATCACACATGTTCGGAGTACGTTTTCCAACGTTCGAGTCGTCCTTTCACTTGGTTCATCATCTCATAAAAATAATTTTTCACAAAGAAAATCACATCCAAACAAGCACAAAAGTCATTATGAAACACATACAACCATATTACGACATGTTTGCAAAATAGCCAAACCATGCCAAGTAAAATAAGTTCAATCAAGTTAACTCATGCTTGCTAATCAGCCAAGCCATGATAAAATAAGAATATTCGACATATTTCTCGGATGAGTCCAGTCAAAAGAAAATTGCAAGTTAAAGAAGGTTTACGAGCTTGCCAGCTATGGACGCATATCCAAAAAGAAATAAAATACATACATATGTCATCGCAGGGTGCTCACACACGGATCCATACCCAAAAGATATTACAAGAACACCATCTCACTTCCGTCCCAAACGTGGTCAAAATCTTAATAAATATCATCGTTCACAGTTAAAAAAAAAATACATTACATGGCACGTGTTCTCCATGATCGGACTTCATTGGACAATGTCGTCTCAAGTTCTCACAACTTACGATCACTCGACCAGATTACTTACCACACAAATACATAAAAGGCAAGGGTTTACCACAAAAACATCAACTAGGGATATCTATCGTTTAACCATCGATAATCAAGGATGGTTGAGTCAAGCAAAGAGGATTCCTCACTTAAATAAACGAAGACGACAATTGGAATGGTCTTCCAATTACCGATGCACAGTTGGTAAACTTCAACAATTTATCATGTGTCGTTGTCATATCAAAAGAACAAGAAAAGAATAATAAATAAAGTACGATGCATTCGCTGTAGGAGAAGTCTTCGGTATTTCCCTTAGAGTTATTCGAACTCTGATTTCCTCTACTTCGGCATTTTTCCATCTTTAATAAAAACTCTTCTCCCGGTGACGATACGAGCCCCTTTGGTATTTCATCAACACCCTCGTGATTCTGATGAAATTTGCACGTTACACACAACTCATAAAAACATTTTCCAAAAACTACTCGGTCACAGTGACTTACCAAGTCAACACCAAACGAAAGAAAAGATTTCAAGGAATACAAGAAAAATTCAAAAATTGTCTTTAGGAATCAAAGAAAATGCGATTACATGCATAAGGATCCACCATTTTTAAAAACGTTCTCATCCAAACATTTATCAAAACACTACAAGTTTCAAGATGACCAATTTGTTTGACACGATAGTGCCCTTCCTAAACTATGCATAATTAGCTAGATCATGCATACTTGAGGATCAAGCAACAACAACCAACAAAACAGGACTCTTCCCGAATTATGCATAGTTAGCTAAGCTGTGCATAATTGAGGATCGAGTGACAACACAAACATTATTATTACATACCAAATATGACTACGAAAGTTTTCGACCTATACTTCAAAATAATCCAATTATTTAAAATGGAATTTGAAATGGGAAAATATTGTTACTATCGTTTTAAGAAACACATCAAACATTTTTCGTCCACTTTGGAAACATACTTTTACTTTGCCTTTTTGTGAGGAAAATAAATAAATAATTAAATAAAGAAATCGACACCATTTACATTTGGTTCACCAAAACATTTGACACACTCATACCTATTTTCACAATAGACTATTCACAAAATAACGGTAAGGTGGTTCATGATTAAAGATCATTGCAAGCACAACAAGTAATAACATTAAGATCAATGAGATCGAACGAGGTAAACGAGCAATATATTTGCCAACGGAAATTAACTACATTAGAAATGAAAATACTTCAAATGTATGACAAAAGTCTCAGGATAATAATAGCGATCTACGAATACATGGAGTGAAAGTTGAATATCAACACAAGCGTCAAAAATAAAAATAAAAATAAAACAACGATCGTAATTCCCATCGTCTCGAGTTGCACACACCTTCCACCAAGGGTATACGGGGAGAGAAGAATAATCACTTGGTTAAATAGGAACAATTTCACCAGGAAGATCGAGTTCTTTTACTTCTACAATTTGGTAAAGCGGCTACGCCTCCTCGCTTTTGTTAAATATAAATAAACAACCACTTTAACGAAGATTTATAGCATCATTCAAGTAATTACAGAATTTTAGGTTCCATTAACCGAAAGAAGAAAGTTACGGCGTCCATGAATCATGACAAAAATACACCGGGTAACATACCCTCATTATCAAGTACTAACGAAATAGTAGTTTTAAAGTAAATATAATAATGGTTTCATATCATGAAAAAAATGTTAAAATGAACAGTCTCATTACTACCCAAGCTCAGATATAGACTCGCAAAATCAAAGAAGTGATGTCGCACGCTCGAACCATCGTGACTCAAAGCATTATATATACATATTAAGAAAATAATACAAATATTCGTTCGTTGGGTAATCCATTAGTGTATTATAATTTGTGTTACCTTGTACATTGTAAAATCGAGCATTCACACATTTTTAATTTGGGTTACACCATTAAAGAACTTATACCTTTCATGTTTCAATCTATACAAAGTTTTTATTTCTGAAAAGTTACAATCTCAAGAGGAAAGTACTAACATTAGTAAGGCGGTGACTCGGTTATCATATTTGATACAATCATTAGGTTTGAAAATCCCCATACTTGTGTCAAAATCCCATTAATGTTCATATCTTAAGTACCAAAAACGTACATAGTAAGAATTTTCCAAGTTTTATGTTATTATTTATACAACTTACCTTATCACATACATACACGTATCCAACACGACTCCACCTAGTCCAATTAATTCTTAAAATCAACTTTTGACTTTTATTACACACATGTTTTCCCCAAAACTGTTTTGTTAAATCATATTCGCGTAATTCGACTCAAATGATAAAGAGGTTTCACGTGGTATTATCTCGGATAATTTACTGATTTTAGTCGAGACTTAAATCTCAATAATAATAATATAATAAACAATCAAAGTGCTTATTTTAATAATTTTAAAATATATAAAATTTAACTTTTAATCTTTAGCTCGTTATCAAACAATTTTAAATTTAACACATCTCATAGCGGAATAAAACAAAAGATTTTTCAAACGATTTTTAACCAAGCATCATCAAATTACACATATTGATTCACCATAACGACAATTAGACAAACAAATGATTTCAAATGACGTTCCATCAACTTTTAATAATTTATTTCAAGCATTATAATTTCTCACTTAAAGTGTACATTTTGATTTTAACCCAGTTTATTCACTACAACAAGTAACGTGTTCTAGTTTTCACCAATGCATACGTAAACATAACCTTATGTTTAAAATAAAACCAGTTTTACAAAATCTCTAGCTCCAAAACACATGTCCACATCTTCTACTCATGTTTTATATTACAAGATACGTCAAAAGTTTACTATATTGACCCAAGAATTAATTCATACCAAATCCGAAGCTACATATACTCAATAGTCATATCGCAAATTTTATTATAAACTCCTTTTCAAATTATATTAAATAAATTCTTAACAAGTCCATCACAATCTTTTGGTATCAAATTTTAATATATGAAAACAAGGATTTTACGAGTAATACAAATTACTTATTACGATTTACCCACCAAGGTTGAAGGAAAATAATTTCACAATGTCCATTTATTCTCTACACGAATTTTACTTGTTACAAAACACATCATATGTCATTTTTATCCAAAAGTTTCATTCACCAAATATTAAATATGTAAAACACTTTATGTTTAAATCATTCAATCAACAAAGTTTTATTCTTATTTAACTCACACAATTGACGGACCTCGTCATGTAAAATATTAACTTCAAAATAATGAAACAACAAAACAAAATGAAATAAATGGAACGAGAATACGTATGTCAACTAAATGTTGTTATCGGCCTCGGATGAGTCTCGAAATCGTACTCCACAAAATTAACACAAACCAACCAAATTCCAAGTTATCGCGATTGATCACAACGCCAGTCTATTTTAAAACACATCTTTAAATTCAAGTAGAATAGTAAGCAATGATTAAATGGCAACACGCCTCAACCATGTTTCATAATATACACACATGATTCGCCGCCCCGATGTACGCATCGTCGATTATACTTCGTCTATGTTATAGTTACGCGAACTAACATATCAAACCCATTAGGAATAAAGGAAATAAAGTAATACGTAAGTAAATTACGTTTCAAAAGAAAATGTCCAAAATGACACATCACGGTGCGATAACGACAATCGAGATCGACCTAGTCGATATAAAATATGTTACGAAGCATCATTTACGTATCTAGGATATCAAACGAGGTTCATATTCGGTTATTCGAACAATAAATTAATTATCAAGATTGATAATTAGCGGTAAGGCCGAATTTTCAACAAAACCGCATTTTAATGTACGATAATTACTCAAGGACCATTGCTTCACGTGCAATGCCTTTAAATACCATAGTGTATACATACTTATACCTACAACCATTCCAACATACCCGTAGGATTAAAACGCAGTGTTGCCATGTAATGCAATGTAGCCCGTTATGCCAATTACATGCAACATATAAGACGATCTTACGAGAATTTGCAAATTACGATGATAAGTACTCAACGTACAAAACAATATATCTCAATATATATCAAAGTATTTACTTACTAAATACTAGGGAATTCATATCAATTTCGAGGGATACATCTAAAATATAAAGCAATGCTAAAGAATTCTTACCGGAGCCATGCAGGATAGTTGTGTGCTTGGACAATTTCTTACTACACCAAAAGTTATAGTTTAGGAATTTTCAAAACGACCTAGTTCTCTATAACTCATGGCTCTGATTACCAATCTGTAACACCCCCACAAAATGCTATGCGCAGCGGAACTACAACATATGGGTGCTACGTAGTTATCATCACACATAAGCTATATTAAACGACTCAAGAGACGTAAAAGTTCAAACATAAAATTTAACATTATTAAAAACATACAAGTCTACAGTTTTCCAAATCCCAAGAATTATATAAAACAGAGTTGCGTTTAGGTCCCCACTGAATCTCAACCCAAAAATACATTTTCATTCACATGACATAGTATAAAATTTTTAAGTGCAAAAGGGAGGAAAACAAAGTAGACCGCCAAGCCACCACAACTTCCATCCTCGCATGCTCCGCTGCTAACAATCTTGGTTACCTGAAACACATGCTTAAAATCGTCAACACAAAGGTTGAGCGAATCTATAGGTTTATCAAAACATCAGTTGAACATAAGTATTAAAACCAATCATGATCATTCAATAGCATTGTCGTACTCACAATCTATTTTCAAGGTTATGACAATTGTGTTTAAGCTCATGACACTAATCCGTTAACTCAATCACCCACGTAATAATTACCGGCGTGATTCAGATGAAACCAGTGCCCCTTCTAAAGGCATCAGTTGCAATTATACCTTATCTCTCATACAAGATAATCTACCGCAGAACTTACTCAACGTACAACTTCTCGGCTAGCATTGGGTCGTTAGCCCCGTAGTACTACAAATTGTATAAGCGGCTATTTCCCCCTTCGCAAGGGCAAGACAATAGTTAATAGTTCATGAATTTAGGGACTTTTGCAACTAGGTACTCAACACAATTTCGAGGCAACATTCGGGTCCAACAATCATTCAAGCCTTATGTTCATTTTCATTTAAATAGCATGTATCCCCCTCGCGGGTTAAAAACATTTGAATAAAGTAAAGAGCGAGGCTATAGACTCACCTTGCGTAGTAGTAGTAGTTCTAGCGAAGACGTAACGAGAAATGTCACCGACGATGTGGATGCCCGGAATAATCAAACACTTGACCTAAAAGTCAAAGTACGAAAACCAAATCAATACACCGCGTACATAATTGTACTAAACACACGCAAATCGAAACACTTAATGCTTATGAAAACTCACGCCGAAACCAAACAAGTAGTGGTTACTAGACTTATACCATTTATCAATGTTATTAAAGTTACTATCCATTTTACGGTTTCGCCGATACTTACCAAAAGTACGGACTGTTTTAATATACTTAACCATTTTTATAAAATTTGACAAAATTCTCAAAAATACTATAAGACCTGTAGAAAACACATATTTAATCCCAATAAAAGTTTTTACTTCTACGACTCATTACTCAACACTTTTCCAAAAACTACGTTTTTCGGACTGAAATTGTACTTTGACCAAGTCGAACTCATTTGACCCGTTTAAAATACTCCATTGACCCATTTGACACCTAGGTCCTATAATAGACTCAAATGTGCAGGTTTGACACCAAAATTCAGCCCTTGACCATTTACCAAACTAGACTTATAGTCCCCGGGATTTGACCTAAACCAAACACAAATTCGGATTGTGTTGATTCTCATCTCCCGGTACACGAACTTTCAAAGTATCATAACTTTTGACTCGTTAGGAGTCGTAAGCTCTACCTTATACCAAATCGAAGCTAAAAAGATGCTCTACAAATCTATCCTATCCACAAGACCTGTTTACAAAATAACTTTTATGAAAACACTTCGAACATTCTGCCTAAAATCAACTATCCCAAAATCACTCCTACACTCGTTTCCAACCCATTTTATCGGCACTAGACCTCAACCTAAACACTCCTAACATACCCAATCATTATAATCAGTCCTAAACTACCTAATTATAAAACCCATCTCAAAACCCAAACACAAATTCAAGCATGCAATATGTTTAAAGAATTCAAACACACCCAAAACACCCTTATAAACACAAACCCATGACATTTTATCAAACACCTTGAACACACCCAAAACCCCCCACATTTCGTGGCTTTTAGGGGCTGTGGAACACAAAACTCTTAAACCCCATCTTGTTTTATAAGTGAATTAACATTATATACACATGAATTAAACATGCGTATGGTTTAATTAGATCAAAATTCGTTTTTGAAAAATCACAAAATTTTTTTGGAAAAATCAATGAATGCATGTATGTTATTGTGGGTGGGATTTACTTACAATGATGTTAGAAAGGTGGGACTTTGATTGGATTCTTCAAAAACCAAGTTTTGATGGTGGATTGGTGGTTTTTGGTGGGTGGCCGTCGGCCTAAGAACACAAGGGAGGGGGTTTGATCTCTTTTTTTTTTAAAATGTGTTGTGTGTGTGTGTTTGTCCCCATTTTGTGAAATGGGAGGGACCTATGTGCAATTTCACCTTTCTTTTGGCCCTCACTTGTAAACGACTTCAATGTTTGCGGGAAACGACTTATTAGTCGACTTAAAACTTTACGGAAGTCGGGGGTCGCCCCGAACACTCAAAATTACTTTTAGATGGTTCAAACGCACACAAAACGAATATACACATGGTTCCGACTCGACTTAACACGTAATAAGAATAAAATCTCGAAAAACTCAAATATCGATCAATCGATAATAAAAGGTAAATTTTGGGCATCCGTCGGTATCGTAGTCGTCATCGGTTCTTCTTAAATCATCAAACGTTAAATTTACGACCGTAAACGTTGGTTTCAACTTAAACCGTCAAATAAATCCACGATAAAAATACTTAAAAATATGAAAAATATACGTAAAATAGGATTAAATAAATGACGTTGGGCTCGGGATATCACATCCACAAGTGAGCCACAACTTAAGAGAGATGCTCATACTGAACAGCTCTTGAGACAATAACTTAGCATCATACGACACTTTCACGGGTGTTACATGCATCATGCATTCATGTACTAGTTTTCTTGAATAAAAATTTTCTCATGATTTATTGGTATAAATTTTTTTCATGTATATATTTTATGTTTTGATCAGTTTAATAATGTATTTTATGTTATACTGTCAGATGGTTCTCACACGCGAGCAAGAACAACTCAATGCAACAATCCAAGCTGCAATGCAAGCTACGCTTCCTCAATTGAGGAATTAAATCAGGGCTGAAGTGAAGGTTGCCAACAATCCGCAGCAACACCAAGTACCTCCTCCTCCTCCTTCAGCAACATTAGTCACATGGATGGAGAGATTTAATATGCAACGCCCTCGAGCTTTCGAGAGAACAGATAGCCCCAGTGAAGCTGAAAGCTGGTTGGCTCACATTGAGAAGATCTTTGATGCCATGGGTTGTGACCCCGTCTTCAAGTCGAGGTTGTCCTGCTACCGGTTCGAAGGTGATGTGCTATCATGGTGGACGGCACTGAAGCAGTCTAAATGAGGTGATGATGGGGTGGCTGATTTGACTTGGGATCAGTTCAGGGATTTGGTGATGGGACAGTTCTTTCCCAAGGCTGAGCAAGACAAGCTGAAGAGAGAGTACCATGGAATCCGACATAGAGCTGGGGAGAATAACAACGAGTTCATGCAACACTTTCTTCGCTTGGCTGGTTTTCTTGGTGCAGCAGCAGGTACTCTCGAAGAGCAAGCACACCACTTCTGGTGGGCTCTTCGTACATCGGTCGCAACCAACTTGGTGTGTGCTACGTTCAACACGGTGGCACAAGTGGTCGATGCAGCACGTAAGCTGGAGATGCTGCAGGAATGAGAAGAGTTCGGGGAAGCAGAAAGACCCGGGAAGAGGTAAACATTCGTATTATGCGGTGACCAAACCGTATTCTTTCAGCATATTTACATCTCTTTTAAACTGTATCTTCCAGGCAGAAGACTGGGGACCGGTATCAGTCGGCTACTCAGCAACAACCTACTCAGCCCAAGGGAAACGGTCAGACTCACGACCGTTCTGCTACGGATAGGCGTGGCGGTAATGATAATTACCGTAAAAACGCTGGACATTCCAACAGCAGCAGGTCCTTATACTTACTCATTTTTCTTATGGTTACATGCTATAATTCATAATTCTGACACATTAGAGAATCTTCTACCAGGAATCATGGTAACGGGAGGGGACAAAACTAGAGAGGTTCACAACCTAACCGTCCAACTATCACTTGTATTCTATCTTACGAATTATCCGCATTGCCCTTTGTACCTATTAACATGTCTCATGTATATTGTTCTTATCAGGCTCTCAGCCAGTCAGGACACCTGCTGAGGATATACTCATCCTCTTTGCACTACCTACAACTGTAGGCACCCAGGGCCATGTCTTCGTGACAGGGACGCATGCTTCAAGTGTGGTCTTCCTGGTCGTCGCATGAAGGACTGCCGCAAGGGCGAGATGGAGGGGACATCGAGACATGCTGATACCAAGCCGCCTCCTACTAGTGGACGTGTTTACACGACATCTCGCGATAAGGCCAATAAGTCTACATGTACCATCACTGGAATGTTGTATATGTATGGTCAAGCTGCATGTGTTCTATTTGACACGGGTGCTACTCACTCGGTCATTTCTACTAATTATGCTAAGAATGTTAGGATACTCCCCATGCTACTAGAGAATATACTGAATATTTCCACGCCTTCACGAGACTCTGTACGCATAACCCATGTGTACAAGAGCCTTCCCCTAGAGTTTGATGACAAGATTCGTCCTATGGACGCACTTCCGCTGGACATGAATGACTTTGACATGATTTTGGGCATGTATTGGCTATCCAAGCATCATGCTACCATAGACTGCCATTCATATCGATTCATCTTCGGTGATGTTAATGTGCCAGAGTACATTCACAACGGGTTCGTACCCAGAAGGTCTGTACAAATCAGATCAACCCTGCAAGAACGTACATTACTTTCACATGGTTGTAAGGGATATCTAGCTACTATTCATGACATGGATGCTGAATCCCCATCAATTTAGGATCAGCCGATAGTGTCAGAATTTCCAGATGTATTTCCAGAAGAACTTCCGGGCATACCACCTGCACGTGAAGTGGAATTTAAAATCGAGCTCATCCCAGGAGCTGAGCCGATTTCCAAGGCTCCTTATCGCATGGCTCCCATAGAGTTGAAGGAGCTGAATGATCAATTGCAAGAACTTATGGAACGAGGCTTCATTCGACCGAGCGCATTTCCATGGGGCGCATCGGTCTTATTCGTTAAGAAGAAGGAGGGCAATATGCGTCTTTGCATAGACTATCGCGAGCTCAACAAGATTACCATTAGGAATAGATATCCACTACCACGCATAGACGATATGTTTGAACAAGTCCAAGGGGAAAAACATTTCTCCAAGATTGATCTAAGGTCAGGCTATCATCAGCTATGGGTTAAAGAGCATGACATCACCAAGACTGCTTTCCGTACCCGCTATGGCCACTACGAATTTGTAGTCATGCCATTTGGCCTTACTAATGCTCCAGCAGTGTTCATGGATTTGATGAACATAATCTTCCATGAATTTCAGGACAAGTTCGTCATTGTGTTCATTGACGAAATCTTGATATTCTCTAAGTCCAAGGAGGAACACGAAGTCCATCTTCGTACAGTATTACAGATTCTTCGCTAGAAGCAGTTGTATGCTAAATTCTCCAAGTGTGAGTTCTTGCTAGACAAGGTGGCATTCTTAGGTCATATTGTATTAGTAGAAGGAATCATGATGGATCCAGCAAAGGTTGAGGCTATTACCAAGTGGCCAAGACTGTGACAATCCGTCAATTTACGATTGATATTTTATTCTCAAATATTATTTGAAAATATTATTTTAATGTTACAACATGAACTCAATCACTTTTGGGAAGAAATTTGGATTTACGTCTTGGAGTAGCATCGACTACGTCTAAACCGGAGGATTCAACGTTACGTGCTTACGTTTACATACACCGTCTTTGGTGACAGTCCGACATTTCAGAAAATAAATTTATCCGTGAATACTATTTTGGAGTTTTAAATTTGTGTTGGTTCATAAACTCACAAATTTACGAGAAGAGACTAGGACATACAATTTTATTTTAACGTCCTTTACGACTAAACCGGAAACCTTAGGATTACGTATTTACGTTTTCGAACTCCGTTTTTGATGAAACAATTTTTATTGGATTCGTTTTGTGACGTTGATTCATAATTTATAAAAACGTTTTTCATAAAACGACCCGAGGGCACGTAAATCGAGGAAACTAGAATCGAGGAATACCCGTAAATAAATGGGGATGAGACAAAATAACTTTTGCCCCACCCTCATATATGGGACGGCCAACACTTCACAACACATCAAGGATGTGTCAATTTCTAGTTTACAACTAGGACACTTGTCCTAGTTTGCTAACCAAACCATTTACCACAAAACCACCAAAGCTTAAACTAGCCACTTCATTTCCATCTCATGCAAAACACACAATCCTCTCACTCTCCCTCCTCCTTGCTGTCCACTCTCACACATAAACACCCTATTTGATCAATTTCTAACCATGAAATCTCATGTTATTCATACATAAGTTGATTCCCTTTTGAAGCCCTATTGATTGGTGCAAGTTATAACTTCCAAGGAGGAGTATTCATGGTGTCTTGGGGCTGATTTTACACAAGGAGTTTATGAAGATTGGTGGTCTTGAAGATGGTCTTGGCTATGCACAAGTTTCTCCATCAAAAATCCATGTTTTGATCAACCTACATCATCATGGTGGTATAAAGATTGTCCTCCTCAACTTCTTGTTATTTTGATTATGTAAACATGTATTTTATTTCCTATTGTATATGTATATGATGATTATATGATGATAAAAATGTTATGTGGGGATTTGTTGTTGATAATCATGGATAAAAAGATGAAAAACTATAAGTAAAAATGGGTAAATCTTGTTTAAATGATAGGCTGTATAAAAACAGTAAAGAACCATATGGTAGACTGATAAAATGATGAATAGTGAGTGAGATATGATAAAAACAAGTTTAAGGTATAAATCTGAGGTTACTGTTTTGGACGATTTTTAGAAAATATTTAGAAGATGATTAAACAGTAGCTATAGAAGAGTTAAATGTAGCAAATATCATGTAGTTTATGTGATAGAAATTTGAGCTTCTATCTCCATATAGAACTCAAGATATGGCAGTTTTGGTGAAAGTGAAGATAAAAATCAGATTTTTGGAAATTAAAGTATATTACTATTATATAAGCACTCAAAATTTAATAGTATAAAATGTAAAATAAAAACCCACTAACTTATGGATTTTATTTATATAAGTATGTAAAAGGTTAAATAAGTGGACATTTTATAAAAATGGTAACTTGTTAAATTTTATAAGTTATAAAACTATAAACTTGATTTTTACGACTTTTTCGGCTATCGCCGTAAAATTAACGTTTTTGTTAAATAAAACTTAGATGGTTGGACCCGTCTAATGAAAACTTTATAAAACTTATATACTATATAGACATGTATAACAAGTAAAAACCGATAAAAACCCGAACTATAGGACATACGGACATTAACAAGTTAAATAAACATATTGGACTAATAAATGGACTAAATAGGATAAAAACTAGTAAAAAGAATCTATTGGGCTTAACCCATTTAGGCCCAACTTGGAAAGTATACATACTGATAATATAGGTATAAAATGGATTAAAACAAGTTAAATAACCTATAATAAGTTTATTGGACTTAAAACACGTAAATGGGTAAAACTAGTAAGCTAGTATAAAAGTTATCGACACATGACACAAAAATTAGTAAATGAGAATATGCAAACCCACTTGATCATCATATATATATAATCATCATATGTATACATAATTGATATTTTTATAAAGTCATTGGACAAACGTCTAAGACCGATTATTATTTATATAGGTTTCCGTGATTGAAGCACGCACCGTACGTTCGAATCGCTGATAATCGCCTTCCCACATCAACATGAGTTCATAGCCTCGCACTCTTTTAAATGTTTTTATAAATGGTTTATAAACCCGCGAGGGAGATAACATGTTAGTTTTATAAAATAGGACACCACTTGTCCCGATTGTTTGTTTATTGATTTTGGACCCGAATGATTGAATGGCCCGATTGTATGACCTGATAAATGATTAAAGGACCCGATAGATGAAATTAAATGGATTATTAAAGTTAGGTTATGTCACTAAAAGTCCCATTAGCATGAATTGTGAACTACCGGGATTTGGTAGACGCTTATGCATTTAATAGTACTATTTGGGGACGATCACCCCAGTTCGCGCCTTGACGGTTGATCCCCGTCGTGCCACATTGATTGGTAAGCGAATTTATGTATGAGAAGATTTCCATAGCGTGACCTTTGTGACGACACGCTACTTTAGATGGGCAAAATTGGTATCGGGTTAGCTACCCGTTTTAGTTTAGTAAGGTAACAATGTCATGCGGCTTATAATAATCCAAAACTAACGAAATACTATTAGACGCTTCGAATTACGATGTATTGCCTGACTAGCAATACAGGGTCATACTATTGATATTATGTTCGTGTTTTAGTTTTCATAACCATATTCATATAACGGATTTTATTTGAATTATACGACGTCATAAGACGTATTGTATGATGTTTTTACGACATTGGCTCGTATAATGATTTTTAAGGCAAATGCCTATATTATGATTTTCGATAAGGATTTGTATAAAAATGACTTTGGCTATTTTTGGCCTATTACAAAGATTTGTATAAAATGATTTTGGCTATTTTACGGCCTATTACAATGATTTGTACGAATTGATTTTTGGTACTAATTTTATACCAAAGTTATATTGATGGAATTTATTAAACTCTATGAATTCACTCGGCGTTATCGCTGACCTTTTCTTTTAACATGTCTTATCTCAGGTACTTGAAGGTAATTCTCGGGAAAACGACAAGAATTCATGGCCCGCACTTAAACAATATTTTTCCATTCAAATACTTTGTAAAACTTTGTATGAAATATAATGACTTGGGACCGATGTAACTTTGATAATTATGAATGGAAATGATTTATAAATAAACGACGCGATTTTTATGCGTTGTCTATGATGTGAGTAATGTGCTATCCCGTAACACCAACTAGTCTTCCGCTGTACTGTGTTGTATAAATTTGGGGGTGTTACAGTTTGGTACCAGAGCTCTCGTTATAGAGAACGAAAGATTTTTAAAACCAAGGTTTTGAATAAAACTTTTCAAAATCTTTTAACTATAAACATTTTTCTAAAAATGTCTAAAAATCCTTTGACTATAACGGTGCCGAAGAATTCCCGAGTTACCGACAAGGCCAGACTGAGAAGTGTTATTTTAATATATATATATATAACTTGGATTATATATATATATATATATATATATATATATATATATATATATATATATATATATATATATATATATATATATATATATATATATATATATATATATATATATATATATATATATATATATATATATATATATATATATATATATATATATATATATATATATATATATATATATATATATATATATATATATATATGATGTAATTTTATTACATGATCGTTTGATGATTATTTTGATTTTTATACGAGGTATTTATACGACGTAGATTGTCACAAGTAACCCTAAATCCCCTAGTAAATTAATCGAAGCTATTCTTGTAGGAATTCTAGCTATCCTAGATCTAAACCAAGTTGTGGATATCTATGATCCCAACAAATGGTTGATATTCGTAGAAATATAGATATTAGTTTATTGTGATTTTTAAGAAGAATTGGCGAGATTAAATCTGATATCGATGTTATGACGATCATTTCTTATAGAGTGGAGTTTGACAAAACGTTACCACCTAGAAAGATGTCATCTGACTCGTTGTCATCTAAATCTTAAATTGAAATCGAAAGGGTGAATGTTGCACGTGAGGCTGTTATTGGAACCATTACCCAAAAGCCTCATGCCACTAATACCTTTCCGAGAAGTCTAGTTGAATGATCAAGTCATTTCATATTAATGAATCATTTGATAATTGTTTTTGTAAGAGCTAATAGGATTGGAAATTAAGTGTTGATTCATACTGAGATTGTATTGCCTTTACAAGGCCGAAGAATAAGGTTGTAAGTATTGGAGAATGAAGTAGGATATCGAATTGAGTATAAAATTGGTTAAGACTTGAATAAAGTAAAATTTAACCCGTATGGAATATGAGATTGTTAAGAGGAAATTATTAAGTCATGTGATTGAATTATAAGGTTTTAAATGATTGTTAGTTTGCGTTAAGGGTTGTTCCTAGGCCATTGTCCACTAATGAGGATGCCTAGTGTCCAATAAATAAATTGAAGAAATCTTCTTCTGAATTGAGACCAATGGATCTTTTGGGACATGTGGAACACCTAATGACTCTTGTAGATTAGTATTCATTGTGGTATCTTTTACCAATCCCTAACTTAACTGTGACATCAGTTGGTAGGATGAGTTCTGAGAATTGTATGACATAGTGACACGTAATGTGTTACGGTACAATTTTGACTTGTTTGTGATTAATGAAAAAGACTACCTTTGATTGCTAAATTCTACATGTATCGATGTTATCTATCTCTTATTGCTTCATCCTAATGTCCGCATTAGTGATGCAACTGTTGAACAAGTACTCATCTTGATTTGAGTTACGTTGTGAATCTTTCTTCGTGAGTGCCATCGAGATCATGAACCTCATGATTATTTGGCTAAAGCTCATTTCCTATCATATTGTAGTTAAGCTCTTGGTGAACAACTCTTCATCACTCCTTTGCACATCACTCATTCTTTTTATAAGATAAAACAGTATGCCTTGAGAAAAATTGAATTTTCATCACAATAAGGATTATTCAAAGTGAGATTTAAAAGTGATTAATATCAAAATAAAGTTGTTTATGAGACGCTTGGGAAACTTAATTATTTCCGTAACAAAGAAAATATTTGTAAATTTATTCTTGATTCTTATTTAAGAATTGAGCATGAAAATGTTTTTATTATAAACATGATGATAAAATTTTGACGAACTGAGTATTGCATCGTTAATCTTGAAATTGTATATAGTTGCTCGCCTACATACAATTTGGAATGGACTATGCAAGACTGATTAGTAGTCACCATAAAACTAATGAATAAACACTACACTTTCTTTGAAGATTGTGAAAAGATTAAATTTTAATGAGATCTGCAAGAAGTGAAAAATAAGGACATAATGTTAGGGACACCTACATATGTTCTTGTAGCATCTATTCTTCTGAGTCGAATTTACTCATCTGTGGAAATTGTCTTATTTGACTATTGACAATTCTTTCTTGTCCAATTCTCCCATAGTAAGATTCTTAGGAAAAGCATTTGATTATCGAGTGTTGATACCCGACTGGATGTATCGACGTTCCTATCATTTCTTTGATTTGATTTCATTTGAATGACCTGGGTAACGATCCGAGGAGCTTTCGAATGCGTACTCAAATTATGAAAACATGGGATATATTCATATTCGTTAAATGTTTTCGTCTGTGTCTGATTTGAAATTCTCTCGCGAAGATTATGCGTTGACCTTGCTCTTTTAATAGTAGTAGTGTCTCCATATATCCCTGAATTTGTGAAGGATTATGAATTATTATTAGTCTTTTGAGAAGTTCACATCTTATCGACGGCAATAAAACTGGAACGTTGGTAGTGCCAGTAGAATGGATTGATTGATTATGACATGACGACATTGTCTTAATTGATGGGAACTCGAGTAGAATTCGCCTAAAAAGATAAGATGTAGATTATCAAAAGTGATCTAAATAATTCTTGGTGGATGACGATATCCTGTATTTAGACTTAAATTTATACCGTGAATGGTTGTGAACTGGTTATAGATATTGTAATCTTGAAGAACCTAATATGAATTTATTAAAAGATGTTTATGATATCTGAAACTTTAGGAGGTATATATTGGTAAATTACCTAAACTTTTGCCATTAAGGCAAGTTGAATTTGGTATTGATTATATTCCCGGTATTGCACCTGTGACTTGTGCACAGTACGTCAACACCATCTGAATTAAAGGAATTACCGTACAACTGAAAGAGTTGTCGGAAAAAGATTTTATTATACCAAGCCTGTCATCCTGAAGAGCTATGGTGTTATCATTCCTTATATTTATAGATTACTGTGAACTGAGTAAATTGACAATCGAAAACGATATCCATAACTCGAAATGGAAGATTTGTTCGATCATTTACAATGTTCTAGGGTATGTTTTAAAGATTTGATCCACGGCATGGTTATTATCAATTTCGCATCTGCGAAGAAGATTATCTATTCTAATTATTACATCCAGAACTTGTGATGAACATTATGAGTTTCACGTGATGTCGTTTGGA
The DNA here is from genome assembly GCA_025667525.1 of Glebionis coronaria. NCBI lineage: Eukaryota > Viridiplantae > Streptophyta > Magnoliopsida > Asterales > Asteraceae > Glebionis > Glebionis coronaria. The sequence continues at coordinate 222,156,729 of CM046879.1, forward strand.
TTGACCGATGCACATGTAGTATTCATAAATTTGGTGAATCACATGTGTAGGCTGTAATTTGATAAATTCATGCTCGTGATCATTAAGGACTATATGTTTGTTTATCAGAATAAGAATGAGTTAATAATTATTTATAGACTGCCCTGAATTGGCCGAACAATGTAAACCTGAACCTTGAATAATTAACACGTGATTAAAGACTTAATACTTTACATGATTTGACTATGTGATTAAAAGGATAATGGAATATAAATTGACTCTTCAAAAATTAAGAGCCCTTTTAAGATTTTGGATTTTACCAAAAAGAAATGGAAATATGCTTTGACAAATGTTTTAACAAAGGTTTTTAAAGGGATTATTCCCTTATACACTAAACATTTAACTAAATTTCTGTTTAGGGGTAAATGTTTGTGTATACCTCAAGATAACATAAGAAGGATTGAGTAAAACGGATAAAAAAAATGATAGTAAAGACGAAACTAAAACATAGAAGATATGAAGAAAGAATTTTGAATAAATACAATTGTGATATTTATTCCATCAGGAAGGTGAACGTAATTACTGACACATAATATAGAAAGAATACCTGAGTAAATTATGGACATGATAATTATATCATCATGAGAAGTGAATATAGATACCGACGCATTATGTATAAAAGATAAAGAACCAGTTAGGACATGTTCCTTAATAATGAAGGTGCAAAATAAATTGCCGAACGATATAAAAATAAACAATGTTTGTAAAAATGATAATAAAGATAATAAAAAGGGGTTCACGGCTAATATGAACCATTAAGAACTGAGAAGCCGATAGCATTAAATGTATGAAAGGCCACTTGTGGTTGCCTAAATATGGAAGATTGTGAGATGTAGTTAAATTGGAAATCTTGTAAGTATAAGTATTATATGTATGTCATTTATGACTAAAAGTATCTTTGTTTGAAGAAGTTGTACTGATGGCAATTAGGAAGGCAGACATCGCCTCATACATTAGTAAACGTCTAGCTATTGCAAAGGTCATCATCTGAATTTGATTCGATTTGGGTCATCATCGACAGACTGACTAAATCTGCTAATATCATTCCCATTAATGATAAATGCAAAAGAGTTATGTAAACATAGTATGCCTGTATCGAACATCTATATCAAGATCCTCGCTTCGCATCGAATTTCTAGAGATTTGCTCAGAAATCATTGAGAACGAACCTTGATGAGAGTACTATGTACCACCCCAATCGAAGGGACGTGGTAAAGTAACGATACAAAATACTATAAGTGCTGTTATATGTTGAAATGAATGACCTTTGGTAATAGACCGTATAATCGTTTTCCTTTGGAGAGATTATCATTTATAACCATCGTGTTAGGATTAAGATCGAATCTTGTTAGGATCTAAATCTTAGAGCATCTGTAAGCAAGAGTTGAGATGAAGACATCCGACATACACCCATTGTGAGTTGGACATGTCTTTTAGGTTTAAGGTTTCCTATGATGGCGAACCTAACCTTACAAAATACCCGACCCGCGAGATCTGAAATGATTGTTGAAATTAGGATTTGATTATTAACTGCCGATAGTGGGCAGGAGGTTATGTGAATATGAAATGTAGATCTTGAAGTGCCAAATGGGTAGCGAAGTTATGCCACAATTTTAACCTTGGAAAAATGAATTCATGATCTGACAAATCATGGGATATAAGTCCCCGTTGTATGGGACCGTTGAGATGATGTAAAAGTTGGGATTGAAAGGCATATAAGCTGGATCTACCCTAGGACTTCAAGAACCGCGTGAATTATGTTTCGTAAATCGAACTTGATGGAGTATCTATCAAGTGAAAATCTGATTGTTCATAGTAAAGCTTAGATCGGCGAGAAGTTGCATTCATCAGAAACCCGTGAACATCATGGATAGAGAAAGTAAGTCAACATTTAGCCTGATCTTATTCCCGTAGTTATGCTTAATGAAACTCGCGTATTGTAATGAATTGCACTTGTGAGAAAAGACCGAATGTGGAGGAAATACCCACATGGCTTTAACTCTATAAGAAGCGAGTAGTAAAGTAAGATGATCTTTGAGGACAAAGATCCTGTTTAGGGGTAAATGTTGTGACAATCCGTCAATTTACGATTGATATTTTATTCTCAAATATTATTTGAAAATATTATTTTAATGTTACAACATGAACTCACTCACTTTTGGGAAGAAATTTGTATTTACGTCTTGGAGTAGCATCGACTACGTCTAAACCGGAGGATTCAACGTTACGTGCTTACGTTTACATACACCGTCTTTGGTGACAGTCCGACATTTCAGAAAATAAATTTATCCGTGAATACTATTTTGGAGTTTTAAATTTGTGTTGGTTCATAAACTCACAAATTTACGAGAAGAGACTAGGACTAACAATTTTATTTTAACGTCCTTTACGACTAAACCGGAAACCTTAGGATTACGTATTTACGTTTTCGAACTCCGTTTTTGATGAAACAATTTTTATTGGATTCGTTTTGTGACGTTGATTCATAATTTATAAAAACATTTTTCATAAAACGACCCGAGGGCACGTAAATCGAGGAAACTAGAATCGAGGAATACCCGTAAATAAATGGGGATGAGACAAAATAACTTTTACCCCACCCCCATATATGGGACGGCCAACACTTCACAACACATCAAGGATGTGTCAATTTCTAGTTAACAACTAGGACACTTGTCCTAGTTTGCTAACCAAACCATTTACCACAAAACCACCAAAGCTTAAACTAGCCACTTCATTTCCATCTCATGCAAAACACACAATCCTCTCACTCTCCCTCCTCCTTGCCATCCACTCTCACACATAAACACCCTATTTGATCAATTTCTAACCATGAAATCTCATGTTATTCATACATAAGTTGATGCCCTTTTGAAGCCCTATTGATTGGTGCAAGTTATAACATCCAAGGAGGAGTATTCATGGTGTCTTGGGGCTGATTTTACACAAGGAGTTTATGAAGATTGGTGGTCTTGAAGATGGTCTTGGCTATGCACAAGTTTCTCCATCAAAAATCCATGTTTTGATCAACCTACATCATCATGGTGGTATAAAGATTGTCCTCCTCAACTTCTTGTTATTTTGATTATGTAAACATGTATTTTATTTCCTATTGTATATGTATATGATGATTATATGATGATAAAAATGTTATGTGGGGATTTGTTGTTGATAATCATGGATAAAAAGATGAAAAACTATAAGTAAAAATGGGTAAATCTTGTTTAAATGATAGGCTGTATAAAAACAGTAAAGAACCATATGGTAAACTGATAAAATGATGAAGTAGAATGGATTTACAGTAAGCTATGGGTCTTGTACACATGTGAGAGTTGGCCATGCAATGGAATCAAAATAATGAGTGAGATATGATCAAAACAAGTTTAAGGTATAAATCTGAGGTTACTGTTTTGGACGATTTTTAGAAAATATTTCGAAGATGATTCAACAGTAGCTATAGAAGAGTTAAATGTAGCACATATCATGTAGTTTATGTGATAAAAATTTGAGCTTCTATCTCCGTATAGAACTCAAGATATGGCAGTTTTGGTGAAAGTGAAGATAAAAATCAGATTTTTGGAAATTAAAGTATATTACTATTATATAAGCACTCAAAATTTAATAGTATAAAATGTAAAATAAAAACCCACTAACTTATGGATTTTATTTATATAAGTATTTAAAAGGTTAAATAAGTGGACATTTTATAAAAATGGTAACTTGTTAAGTTTTATAAGTTATAAAACTATAAACTTGATTTTTACGACTTTTTCGGCTATCGCCGTAAAATTAACGTTTTTGTTAAATAAAACTTAGATGGTTGGACCCGTCTAATGAAAACTTTATAAAACTTATATACTGATATATAGACATGTATAACAAGTAAAAACCGATAAAAACCCGAATTATAGGACATACGGACATTAACAAGTTAAATAAACATATTGGACTAATAAATGGACTAAATAGGATAAAAACTAGTAAAAAGAATCTATTGGGCTTAACCCATTTAGGCCCAAATTGGAAAGTATACATACTGATAATATAGTTATAAAATGGATTAAAACAAGTTAAAGAACCTATAATAAGTTTATTGGACTTAAAATACGTAAATGGGTAAAACTAGTAAACTAGTATAAAAGTTATCGACACATGACACAAAAATGAGTAAATGAGAATATGCAAACCCACTTGATCATCATATATATATAATCATCATATGTATACATAATTGATATTTTTATAAAGTCATTGGACAAACGACTAAGACCGATTATTATTTATATAGGTTTCCGTGATTGAAGCACGCACCGTACGTCCGAATCGCCGATAATCGCCTTCCCACATCAACGTGAGTTCATAGCCTCGCACTCTTTTAAATGTTTTTATAAATGTTTTATAAACCCGCGAGGGAGATAACATGTTAGTTTTATAAAATAGGACACCACTTGTCCCGATTGTTTGTTTATTGATTTTGGACCCGAATGATTGAATGACCCGATTGTATGACCCGATAAATGATTAAAGGACCCGATAGATGAAATTAAATGGATTATTAAAGTTAGGTTATATCACTAAACGTCCCATTAGCATAAATTGTGAACTACCGGGATTTGGTAGACGCTTATGCATTTAATAGTACTATTTGGGGACGATCACCCCAGTTCGCGCCTTGACGGTTGATCCCCGTCGTGCCACATTGATTGGTAAGCGAATTTATGTATGAGAAGATTTCCATAGCGTGCATTTGTGACGACACGCTACTTTAGATGGGCAAAATTGGTATCGGGTTAGCTACCCGTTTTGGTTTAGTAAGGTAACAATGTCATGCGGCTTATAATAATCCAAAACTAACGAAATACTATTAGACGCTTCGAATTACGATGTATTGCCTGACTAGCAATACAGTGTCATACTATTGATATTATGTTCGTGTTTTGGTTTTCATAACCATATTCATATAACGGATTTTATTTGAATTATACGACGTCATAAGACGTATTGTATGATGTTTTTACGACATTGGCTCGTATAATGATTTTTAAGGCAAATGCCTATATTATGATTTTCGATAAGGATTTGTATAAAAATGACTTTGACTATTTTTGGCCTATTACAAAGATTTGTATAAAATGATTTTGGCTATTTTACGGCCTATTACAATGATTTGTACGAATTGATTTTTGGTACTAATTTTATACCAAAGTTATATTGATGGAATTTATTAAACTCTATGAATTCACTCGGCGTTATCGCTGACCTTTTCTTTTAACATGTCTTATCTCAGGTACTTGAAGGTAATTCTCGGGAAGACAACAAGAATTCATGGCCCGCACTTAAACAATATTTTTCCATTCAAATACTTTGTAAAACTTTGTATGAAATATAATGACTTGGGACCGATGTAACTTTGATAATTATGAATGGAAATGATTTATAAATAAACGACGCGATTTTTATGCGTTGTCTATGATGTGAGTAATGTGCTATCCCGTAACACCAACTAGTCTTCCGCTGTACTGTGTTGTATAAATTTGGGGGTGTTACAAAGACCGACATCAGCGACTGAAGTTCGCAGTTTCCTAGGCTTAGCTGGTTACTACCGTAGGTTCGTGGATAACTTTTCCCGTTTAGCACTACCATTGACCAACCTGATGCGGAAAGGGGAGAAATTTGTCTGGACTGAAGAGAGAGAGAAGAGCTTTCAAGACCTAAAGCAGAAGTTAGTATCTACACCGATTCTTACTCTCTCATCTGGTACAGGTAGATTTCAGATCTATAGTGATGCATCGGGGAAGGGACTTGGCAGTGTTCTCATGCAACATTGGAAAGTGATCGCGTACGCTTCACGATAGCTTAAGCCTCATGAGGAAAATTACCCTACGCATGACTTGGAACTTGCAGCAGTTGTGTTTGCATTGAAGATATGGAGGAACTACTTGTATGCAGAATCATGTGACATTTTCACGGACCATAAGAGCTTGAAGTACATCTTCACTCAACGTGAATTGAACATGATACAAAGGAGATGGTTAGAGATGTTGAAGGATTATGACATTAATCTGCAGTATCATCCTGGCAAGGCAAATGTAGTGGAACATGCACTTAGTAGAAAGTCCGGAATGATCAACGACATTGAGATAAAGGAGGAAATTATTAGAGACTTGGAGCGACTAGACATGGAGATCATGGTACGTGGATAGCACGGTTACTGGCTAATCTTAGAGTGGAACTCGAGTTACTCTTTAAGATCAAGGAAGCTCAGAAGGATGATGGTGAAATCTGGGCGATAATTCAGAATCTGGAGAAGCAGACAGAATTTCGAGTAGACGCAAATGGTATCTTATGGCAGGGCATGAGACTTTGTGTTCCTGGTGATCAAGAACTCCAGGAAGCATTGTTAGTTGAGGCTCATAGCTCCCCATTCTCTATTCATCCTGGTTCGACCAAGATGTACCATGACATCAAGCAATACTTTTGGTGAAGTGGTATGAAACTGGATGTTGCAACTTACATCTCCAAATGTCTTACCTGTCAGCAGGTTAAGATCGAGCATCAGCGATCTGGCGGTCTTCTTCAACCGTTTGATATTCCAGAGTGGAAGTGGGAAAAAATCACCATTGATTTTGTTACCTATCTTCCGCCGACAAAGAGGAAGCACGATGCGATTTGGGTTATCGTTGAGCCACTTACCAAATCAGCTCATTTCTTACCGATCCGCAAGGAAGATTCGGTCAGTAAACTCGCCGATACTTACAAGAAGGAGATCATCAGACTTCAATGTGCTCCATCCATCATCGTCTCAGACAGAGATCCTCGTTTCACTTCGCGATTCTGGAGAAGTCTGTAGAAAGCTTGGGGGACAAAACTTAAGCATATCACGGCCTTTCATCCTCAAACAGACGGGAAATCGGAGCGAACGATTCAGACATTATAGGACATGTTGAGGTCATGTGTGTTGATCCCTCTGGTTGGATCTATATTCTGTTAAGAATTAGTATAATAGTTTGTAATCAAACTAAAACACTTTGAGCACTCTTACTAATACTAAATAAGTTATGCGGAATCTAACTTAGAAGAACATAATTACTTTTAACTATACGATTCTCTTATTAATCGACTTGAATGAGGTACATGAAAGACACTGTACCTATGTTCCTTTTATAGAGCAAGGAACCATAGAAACCTTAGAATATTCTATAAAGATAACTATATCACAGACGATATATTATCAATATTCTAACTATTTAGGTATATCACATAAGATATAATCTAACTATAACTATGACATATCTTATACAAAGATATATTCGTGCTAATCATCATAGCAGTACTTACTTTATAAGTAGCAGTACTTACTATGTACCGCGTTAATACTAACGGTACTTACATAACACTAACAGTACTTGAAATACACTAACGGTACTTGACACTTAACAAATAATTCCCAATAATCCTCCCCTAAACAAGAAATGATAACTTGTTGTCTTCTTGTTTCTCTTATACTGGATGTATCAAAATACATGTCTTCAGTCTTTCTTTCATCCTTGGATTTAACTTGGTAATTTGTATTTGTATCCAACTGAATGTAGCCAAACACTTCAAATGTAGATCTTCTTCTGATAAGATAATCTTCAAACATCATGAGTATCATCTTTGTCTTGAAACTATGATCTTCTTGTGTCTTCTAACCATTTACTTATCTTTGCAGCATCAGTTATTGTCTTCTTGAGTTTAGTCTTTGAACTCTTAATCAGGAACCTTTGTCTTGAATTGATGATAACAAAACCTTCCAATTATTTTTCTTTGAATACTTCATTGCCTGCAATCTTCATACCTGAAATAAAACAGTTAACAACAAACACCAATCTGTATTGGCTTCTATATTTTTAGCAAATCAACAGCTATCAACGGATTTGATAGATTCTTTACCAGTTAGCCGTACACTCTGGAATAGCAAATACTTTATTCACAAAGAATAAGGTGTAATGAAAAACTTACAATTTTTGGTAAATTGTCAACCATCAACGGATTTGATGAAGTGTTTACCTAGTACCGTTTGTCTAGGACTAGCCAACTCTTTGTCTCGAAACAAGGTGAGTTAGAACCATATAGTTTTTAGCAAACTATCAGCTTTCAACGGATTTGATAAGTCTTTACCACAAACCATTTGCTAATGGACTAGCCAGTTCGTATGTGTGTTAGACATGGTGAACCGAGAACCATTTGTGAAGTGTGACTGAAAGTCAAACACTTAAGATTCTTTATCAGCTTCTTCCTCATCTTTCAAATCCTTGATTTGTTGTTTAACCATTCTGATCAACTCCAAAGCATCAGCAGATTCTTCTGTAACTTCCAATTGTTTTTCTAACATCCTTTCCAACAATTGTCTTTTGAAAGGGTAAGTTTTATCTTGCAGCATATAGTATGTAACATCATCTACATCCAAAATATGCAATCCACATGACCTGTAATATCTCCAGTAACTAGGAACCTGATTCTCTAATTCCTTCAACATTTCTTGATCATAATTGTGTGGCTCATACATAAAGAAAAATTCCCAGTATAATAGTGATACTTCAGTTTTACCTGCACTGGCTTCTTGAACTAACCTTGAAAGATCTTGAATATCTTGTCTGTCAAGAATGTGAAGAATATTCTCCAAAAGTCTAAGTACCCTTGTTGTGCCATCAGTTATCTGAATTCCTTGAGCTTCAAGTCCTTGATCTGTAGAGTAAATCCATTTAGCAATGGATTCTCTCTTTCCAAAAATATCTGTATCAATACATTAATCTTCAAATTTCACAATCTTCAAGTACTTCTTCAAGCTCTCATCATCATCACTATCCTATGCTGTTGATTTACCTCTCTTGGCATTCTTCTTTGTCTTTGTTGACCTTTTCCTTTTAACACCCTTGTAAATTCCCTCAAGTGCTGTTGAACCTTCTTCCAAGTTTGTATGTACCGTCTCCTCGGTATGTACTGTTGTATGTACTGTTGACTGTGTATGTAATGCTTGTACATTTTCAGTCTGAGCAATATCTTGAGTTTCAACTCCTGTATTCATTCTTTGAGCAGTCTCTTCCTCCCTTGAACTTACCTTCCCCTTTATATTCTTCCTCACATAAGTGGTATTGATAGGTGGAGATGTGTTTGTAGGTTCAGCAGTACTTGGCTCAATTATAGGAGTACTACCAAATTGCCTTTGTTGATGCAGATGTTTCTTAAACTCTTCAACAGCTTTTCTATCTGCTTCAGATCCAATCTCAACTAAATTCAATTCAGTCCTCTTATTTTGCTCATACAAAGTCTTGATTTTTTATAAATTCTTCTTGACCAACTTAATATGAGTAAATCCCTTAACTTTCTTAAGAATGTTCATCATCTGATTTCTAATCTGCATAGTAGTTGGAGGCTTAATATTTTCTTTCCTTCTCTTTTCAGCAAAGAATCTTTGTTGCTCCCTTACCAGATCATCAATCAATTTTGATTTCTCTTCTTGATCATATGCATCTCTTTCTTCAGCTATCAATGAGTCTGCAAGAAGCTCACTTGCATGTAATTTAGCTTGAATCCTGTCATACTCATGTATGTTCCATTCTTGCTGTATTCTTTTAGCTTCTAGCAAATCCTACTTTGCTGCAAGTTCTTCCTGTAATTCATTTTCACAGATTTGTGCTTGCATTCTATAAGCAAATTCCTCCTCGTGGTCTATTTGATTAAATCTGTACATGACTTTGTTTATATCATCATTTGAATCACTTTCATCTTCAGATTATGATAATAATTGCTTCTTCCCCTTATCCTTTGGATCAATCATAGGTAGCTTCTTCTTCATCTTGGTAGCTCTTTCCTCATTAGCTTGCTGTTGAATAACTATAGCTTTAGTAGGGTGTGAAGCTTGAACTTTCTTACCTTGAATTTGATTCTTTTTAGCAAGAACTTCTTGTTGTGTCTTTTTCTCTGCCTCTACTTGTTTAGTCTTCTCAACTAAATTCTTCTTTCTTAAGTCAAGCAGCAATTGGGCTAAAGTCTCATCTTCTCCAAAAGGAGTTTGACTTTCTAGTGAAGGATGATCACCAGCGGTACTTGCAATCGGCTTAGTTGGCTTAGCAGTACTTGGGTCTTCAACAATGTCAGCATTACTTGCAGTCGTCTTAGTTGGCTTAGCAGTACTTGGATCTTCAACAATGTCAGCAGTATTAGACACACTTGTTTCTTCAATCACTTGTGCATCCCCAGATACTCTTTCTTCCATAGAAGCCATCATTTCAACTTGCACCTCTTCAGTCTTGTCTGATTCATTGCTCATTCTTGATCTAGACAGTACTTGCAAAGTCTGTTTCCTTTGAAACCATACTTGTCTTTGTGGTGATGGAGTTGAATCTACAGGAAAATGAATAATAATTTCCTCCAACTTCTCATAGAAAGCACTCCAATTAGTTTGAAGTGGTGATTGAGGTGGTGGTGCTGGCTGAGTTACCAAAATTTCTTCAACTTGTGGCTCCTCATGAGTAGGTTGTGGTTCTTCATGCTGAATCTCCATATTTGAAGGTCCATCCACACCAGTCTCTAAACCAATTCCATCGTCATAAGTCCCCATGACATCTTCATCCAATGCATAATTGATTTCATTTCCAGAGATCCTTGTCTGATTATTAGACGAAGGTGGTTGTCCTTCATAATTCCTCCCCTGTTTGGTTGCATTCAATTTCCTTTTCTTGTGGTTTCTAAATCTTTGCTTCTTGATTGCAGACTTCTGAATAGATCTATGTTATCTCGTCTAAGGTGACACTTTGTTCCTTAACTTGAGTAGGCTAGCTTCCAATTCAGAAATTCTCTTGTCTTGAACAAGCATTTCTTTCTTCAAAACCTGTACATGTTGGGACAAACTTGTACACAAAGAAGTTAAATTTGCAACATCGACCACCTTTGGTGCTTGTGCTTGTGGTGAACCACTAGCAGCAATAGAAGCAGCAGGTGTGTGGATCATCTCATCAGTATTTGGTGGAACACCAACATTGTGAGAAGAAGATTGTGAAGCTTCTAGGGAATGGGAACTCTGGTGAGAAGGAGTTTGCTGAGAAGCACTAGCATTGCTAGGTTCCTCACCTTCTTGATTGGCAGGTTAGGCTAACATATGAGCAAAAAATGGTGTTACTGTTCTTGTAAAGGCATTGCCTTGTTTGGTCAATAAAGAGAAAGTTCTCTTTGTGAATGAAGGAACATCCCATATATCAGTTAACTCTGGTAGGTTAGGTATTTGGTCACTAACTAAAGTCTGAATAAATCTAGGATACATCAAAAACTTTTTAGTCCCTTCCAAATTCCTAGTCATGCCTTCAAAAATTAATTTTGAAAAATAAAAAACCTGTTATTTGCTAGACAAATACCAACTGATGCCAATGCCGCAGGTATTTGATCAAAAGATGTACTTTTAGAACATAAACAGTGAATAATACTATGAAAAAGCAATTTCAATTGAGGTGAAAATAAATCTTTAAAGAAAGTAAGACTTTCCCTACCACCTCCATAGCCCATGGCTGCAAGGCCATCATGAATCTCTGTATTGTTAAGCATACTAAGTCCATTTTCATCATTTAATCTCAAACTTTCTCGTAGCAGTACCTCAGTTACATATATATTTCTATGATTCACCCTAGCCTTAATGCAAGGTTGACCAAACCGAGTACCTAAAACAACAGTATCCCAAAATTGTTCAACAATGGAAATAGAGACAACCGGACTTACAGTGAGTGCAAAGCGAACATGACTTCGAGATAGAAAACCAAGCATCTCATGGAAACCAAGAGAGTCATCATTCGTAGCAAGATTCCCAACTAAATTATGCTTAGAGATTACTTGTAAAATAGCCATTAGTATTTTTGATGATCGTAAAATTAGAGAGAATGTTATAGAATCAAAAGATAAAAATAAAAGATTAGGTGAATCAATTGTGCAATTGGAGTAAGTATTTAAGTAAATAACAAACCCAAGCGCGAAGAAACCGCCAAATTTACAATAGAGACCCTTAACGGTACAACGGACATGTAGCGGTACATGGAACATAAGCGGTACTTGAATTTGTGCTAGTGGTACTTTAAGTGACAACGGTACCTCACAATATTGACCAGTTCATGCTTTCCACCAACAATGTAACCTCTTTTATGTTTTTCTATTAACCTGCAGTTACATCAAAAACACAAAACATAGGCTATACAATAAAAATTATAAAAATTTGTACAACTATTACCTCCCCTCAACATATGCAGCATGTTATTGGTTGAGCATACCAATGTGTGTCACCAAGAATTCGGATCTCTTTGCATCAAATGCCTTGGTCAACAAATCAGCTACATTGTTTACCTTTTTGACAAGCAGCACATGTGAAATCATTTTGAAAAGATTTGTTAGGTAGACCTCTAACCAAATTTCTATTCACCAATCTATTAAGATTCTTGAAATTCACATGACCTAACCTTCTATGCCACAAATTTGACTCATCTAAAGAAGCCTTAGCTAGCAAACATGTAATACCACCTGTTGGAGTAATAGTATGAAGATTAAAGGTGTACATATTTTCTTGCCTGGGTACTTTAAACAGTATTTGAGATTCCTTAGGCATCTCAAAGTCTTTAGACAACACCAAGCAGTCTTTGTCTGTGAATAGCACCTTGTTCTTTTTATCACACATTTGTGATACAGAAAAGAGATTAAATTCATTCAATTCTTTTACAAAGAACACATCTTCAAATTCCAACTTTCCTGTGATGATTTTCCCTTTGCCAGTGATTCTACCTTTGCTACCTCCAAAGGCTACTGGACCTCCTCTGAATTCTTCAAATTCTGCAAGAAAATCTTTGTTTCTTGTCATGTGTCTTGAGCATCCACTATCTACTATTCCTTTTTCTTTTAATTCATCAATTAGATGCCCCTGCACACAAATAAAAGTCATTAGTTTTTAACAGGGACCCAAGCTACATTTGGCTCGGATCTTGTGGGACCTACACATTTAAGAGTTTGTACTAAAGCATTCCCAGTAATGCTACTTTTACTCTTATACTTCATGGTTTCATTTATGTAGTCAAAGTCATAGGGTGACTCTATGTGCTTAGACTTCTTTGACTTAAGTATTGCTTTAGCGGTACTTGCTTTAACCCATGATTATCCTTTTTAGGAACCCACATTTGCACTGGTTTGTTCTTATCCTTACTTCTAGGTGTTTTAACTTTTTCAAAAACTTTCTTAGAAGTCTTGGAGAACTTTGGTTTTACAGACTTTAAACCAACAGTACTTAAGTTTGGTCTAGCATTACTTGCAGATCTAGACTTGCCAGTACTTGGTTTACCAGACTTTAAAGGTACTAGACCTTGTTTCATAAGTACTGCCCTAGGAACAAAACTTTTGGTAGAGTTATTTTTAACCTGTTTAGTTACCCTTGTGTGATCAAACTTAGGTTTGTCATCTTTAAGTTTCTGATTCCTATAAACCTGTGCATTTTTTCCATTATTGTTTTTCATGACCCTTTGTGTAGCCTTTTGTTTCACCATTTTATCTTCATGTAATGTACAATCTTTGATAAAATGACTTAGACTACCACAAACATAACATCCTTTTCTTCTTAAAGAAGACCCAAAAGGTTGTTTTGACTTTACTTTTTCAAAACCTAGCCCACCCCTTTTGGCTTTAGTATGTTGTACATTGTTTTCCAATATCTTTCTAGGAGTTTTTACCTGCTTGGGAGCAGAACAAGACTTAGATTCCTCAGAAACAAAGTTGTTCATTAAAGGTGGATAAACAATATTTTTGGTCACAACAGTCTTTTCTTGGGACAAAGTACTAGAGCTTAAGACATTATTAATCTTAGGTTCTTCTAACTCTATACTAGTATCATTACAAGGGGGCATGAAAATTCCTGATAGTGGTGGAGGAACTGCCTTCATTCCTTCAGCATATCTATCATTTTCAGGTGTATCAACTACCTCACTATAACTATCAAAAATCCCTTTTGATAATTCCTTGTCAGTTAAGGTTATCCCAGGTTGGTCCACAATATATCCTAGGCCTGTTTTATCATAATACCTGATTGTTGTAAAAATACGACTCTTGTTTAACAAAAGAACGTATATGAGCGGTAAGTATCGAGTGATGATTTTAGGAAAAATCAACACTAATGACCCAATCAAATAAAAAGAGAGAAAGTTCGTTTCCCAAGGAGGTATATGTGTGTGATTCAACTTGTAAATGTTTGAGATTAATATTGAGAAGATGGAAAGACGGCTACGTTAAAATTACACTATGACGTAAAAGACGTAAACGTAAAGACGTAAAAAGGACAAAAATTAAAATTTTACTCTAAAAATTCCTAAAAATACTAAAAATCCACAATATTATTCTAAGAGTTTACAAAAAATCCAAACTTGCTAAAACCTTTTAATTAATTTAATAATGACTTTTTAATGCTAATTAAAGCCCTAAAAATCACTTTTAAATACTAAAAAGCCCTAAACAAGATTTTATAGTTTGTAAACCTCAAAAATGACCTAATTAAGCTAAAAACTATTTTTAAAAATTTTAAAACAAATTTAAACTATTTTTAAACTCCTAAAAACTATTAAAATCTATTAAATGTTAAATTAATTCTAAAAATTAATTGAAAAACCTAAAAAATAATTGGAAAGTAAAAAAGGTCTTATTTTAATGTCTAGAATCTAGGAAAAATGAAAAAAAGTTAAAAATAAAACTTTCAATTTTAAATGAATAAAATAATATTAAAATATTCCTAAAAATAAAAAGTTCTCAAATAAATTCTAAAAAATTCTCAAAAATCCTAAATACTCTAACTAAGAAGAAAATGTAAATTAAAGTTTCTAAAACCTATTAATTAATTTTATATTAATTTTTAAAGTTGCTTAAAAATCCTAAAATCTTATAAAATTAAAAATAAGCCAAATTGAAAACCTAATAAGCTGTAAACCTCAAAATATTATTTTAAAAGATAAAAGTAATTTTTCCTAAAAATTAAAACTCTTTTTTCTATTTTTTAATGATTTTATAAAAAACGTATAAAGAAAAATGCAAAGAAAAGAATTTAATAATGGGAAAATTAAGAAAACTAGCTAGAAAAATCTTAAATCCTATAAAGGTCCTAGGAAAAATTGAATAAGCCAAAAACACAAAGCAAATAAGCTGAAAAAGGGGAAAATAAGCTACGGCTTATTATTAAGCTAACAAATGAAAAAGAGGTTAAATAAAGTTTGAAAACAAACTTAGACGTAAAAAGCTATCTAGATTAACGGTAGAGCTCCTACTCCTCCAACGAGAGGTCTGGGGTTCGAGTCCTGTTACGGGTATGCTTTTTGCACTTTTTTCCTTTTTATTTTTTTTTTTTTTTCCAAACCAAATGTGACCTCTTATAAGCTAACAATCCAATCCAATTTCACTTTTTATGCAAAATTTAAACACAATGATGATCAAAACGTGGCGAGTTGGGTTTATGAACACAAGCATGTTTGCTTGTGTTTTCTGATTTCTTCACAAGGAATTTTAGCCAAGAGGTCTTGGCTGTGAGCTTATTTGGTGGAGATTTTGGAACAATCAGGCACCCTTGTGCTCTTTGAAGCACAAGGAGTCAATCACAAGCAGATAGATTAACACTTTGCACACAAAATGCTCAAACAAAGCACACACTAGGCAGTTCAAGTTTCTGAGACAGTTTCTAAGGTCTGGTGGTTTTTAAGCTTGACAGATTGCACACAAGTGACATTCAGAGCTTAAGATTTTTCACACACAAGCTCAAACTAGCACTCAAACAATTCCAATAGCTCAATTAACCTGACACTTAGCAGATTTTAAGATTCAATCACCAAAATCTCATAAAAACAAGCAGAATAGCCTAAGCAGATTTAGTTATGCTATTTTCACTTTTAACCACACAAATTAGCTTCAAACTAGTTCCAAACTCAATACCTACTGACACCCTATCTATCTCAACCTTAATCAACTAGTCTAACGCCTTTTCAAACACATACAATGATGTTGTACCCTGCTTAAACCTGTTTCCAAACACCCTTTTAAAACTTTGAAACTAAAATTTTCAAATCAAATCACTTTTAAAAGCATTCAAACTGACTTTAATAGCATCTAGCATGCAAACAAACACAAAAGAACATAAATCAAACAGCCTTTAACACACTTAAAGTACCAAATCAAAAAATCACATGTAACTCAACTTTTCTGAACTTTTCAAAAGGGAAAAGAGTGTTTACCTTAGAACCCTACATCCAGGGTTCTAGTGGATGTAAATCCACCTCCTTATACACCCGGGTGTATGCAGACACAAAGATCAACAATCCTTCAAAACCTGTTTAACAAAAATCAAAAAGAAAACAATAATATAAACAATATATATTCTGTTTCACTTTTCTTTCCTCTTAAAACCTTCCAAAAACTTTTCAAACCTTCTTAAAAGGTTTTATACATACCAATTACTTTAAACTCTTAACACTAATCCCTGAAACAGATTACACCAAATAATCTCAAATTCAGAAACCTTGAAATAAATTTTGAATCACAAAATTATTTCACCAAATTTAAAAATGGAACTCAGTTTCCTTCAGCAATTTATACCAACTTTAAACAATGATAAAAAGGAATTAAATTGTAAAAAACAAACACCAACTTTTATATTATATTAAAAGGGATTACAAAATATTTTTGAAGAAAACTGGAACAAGGAATGATGAACAGGCTCATCTCCTTTTATACTACTCTTAAGAACTCTCTAGAATGCTGAAAATCAAAACCCTAATCTATGAAAATCTCCAAAATGCCCTTTAAGTCTTCTAGATGCTTTTGAGGATTTGAGCTGTCATATTGGATCCTGGACGTTTATTTGTGCGTTGGAAGGAAGCAATACATCTCAGTTGTTGATTTAGGACACGTCATTATGCTTGGAGACCAAGGCGTGTTTTGATTGGTTGAAAGGGGAATTGGGGGTGGGGTCTACAGTGAGTGGGTTGAGGGTTTTCGGCGTGGGATAGCTTTCTGCATGTGTGAATCACACATGTGCAAGGTTAATTGCATTTTACCCAAGTTTTAAGTAAGGTGAAAACTGGGGGTGAAAAGGATAAACAGTAACTCTGTTTGATCCGATTTTGGGGGAAAAGGGAGTGTTTGGCGCAATTTTTGGTTTAAACGTTCCATTTGTACACCTTCAGCCCTTATCTTTTGAGAATTTTGGCAAACAAAGTCTTTTGCCCTAAAAACGTGTTCTCCTTTGTAAATAACTTTCACCTTTTTACACATTTGGCACAAACTTTTGGAAAAAGGTTTCAAAGGGTTGTTTTTGGCATTTTTGAATAATTCAAGGGCTGATCTTGGACTTTATTGATCTTCAAAGGTCTTCTTTTCATCTTTAACTTCATGAGGGACCATTATTGACAAATTGATTTTGTTGAGGGACCAATCTTGTCATTTCTTCAAAGTTGAAGGACCTTTTTGTAATTTTGACAAACTTAAGGGACCAAACTTGTAATTATTAATATACAAGGGTTTTAAGTGTCATTTCTTCAATAATTGAGGATCAATCTTGTTTGTCTTCAAGTCTTCAAGGTATTTTGTTGAGAATTCCATGATTAGGGCCCGGTTCTTTGTACGGCTTCGTTTCTCGTGTCCGTTTTTCCTTGTAACTTGTGATCTTTTGTCTTTTTCACGATATCCATACCTAAAATAGACAAGTAAACAAACACAAGCATATATATGGTATTTTATGACATTTTTATGCATTTAAGCCCGAAACGAACGATGAGATCATGTATAAATGCCATCTCATCACTCCCCCATACTAAGCCATTGCCGTGCCCTCACGCAATGCTAGAATAAAGTATCTAAGCATCACCAAAGTTCAATTTTTATTAACCTTTATTGAAAAGTAAAAGACTTGCAACATACTACGAGAATGTGTAAAGACATAATGCATGATTTTCATCACCAAAAGGTGACTTTTAGGGTCAAAGAATAGAAACAAGTTAATGTCCCTTAGAGTAAACTTTGTCATCCTTGATTGTCATACATTCAATGCTAAGTGCAAAAACAAGATCATTGTTGGTACAAGTCACAATGCTAACACTACTCATACGTCCAAATTGTGTAATACTTTTTCTCCCCGCAATCCTAGTTATTATAAAAGGAAATGGGTTACTAGCATTTTTTTATCTATTTGTCATGGATCACAAGTGATACATATTGACTTATTTGAGTAGTTATTAGTCCGAAAGCAAAGTAGCACGATTTGATCAATAGTTAGCCGAAGGACAAAATCTTTTAAAACGGCTTCTCGTGTATCTCCTTAAGTTCATATCTTGGCATAACTCGTTTCACGATTTGAGACCTTTCTCGGACCGATATTTAGCATGTACTTCATACTTCAAATCTTGGGAAGACGTTCTTGAAATAATGGTCTTCTCTTCATATTTTGGAATTCCTTCACTTGACATTTTTGAGAGATTCTTCATATAGGACCACGACTTCATCATTTTTCTTCAATCTTTACTTTGGATTTTGATATACAACGATCCGCCTCCTTTTCGGACTTGGATATATTTATCCTCATACCTTGTTAGGGTCTTTTTGGATAGACTTTCTCCATTCTTTAGGGGAGTAATTGCTTCTCGTCGTGTGTCTCGATCCTTCATATTGATTTAGGAATAATGATACTTCACATCATCTTTGGATCTTTAGCAAAAATAGAGCTCCTCATGCCTTGTTAGGGCCTTTTTGGATAATCGCCAATCTTCGCGTCCCGCTTCAATAAGTTATGCCTTGGCTATGAACTCTATTCAACCCCGAGCAACTTTTAAACGATCTTGCGCTAGAGGCTAAGTAACCTTTCAAATCGTACGACCTTACTTATTGCAATTATGATTTATTCCTAATGCATTGATCTTAAGGGAAGAAAAAGCCACAATTAAAAACATATGAGTTTTTGAAAGAACACTTTCATGTTCTACGTTTAGCATGATCACTTGTCTAACTCTATCATTTCTCGTTCTTCACTATATAAAGACCTCTAATTAAAGAGACTCGTGAATACTTAGCCATGCAAGTCAAAATTAAGCCAAATTTGGATTAGCTTTCATTAAGACTATATCAAATCAAAGTTTTGGGTTTTCAAGCCACCTATAGGATCTTGCACTTTCTTGGACTTTTTCAAGTTTAGAGAATGCGTTTTATAGTTCCCTTGATAAGTGACTTTCTAGAATCATTTATAGGAACTTGCGAAAAGTTCTTGTTCTTAACCCGAATGAATTAAGACTTTCGCGTTTTAAAGCTCCCTATATAAAAGTCTAGCAAAACTTGAATTGAGCGGGTTAAGGAATGTAAATGGCTCCAAATGCCCATCAAAAAAATTAACTCTTATTCTACCCAACGGAAAATATACATTCGTGTCTTAAAAATACTTATGAAAACTAAGAAAAATTTTAAAATTTGGCCATTTTTAGCCTTATTAGCAAAACAAAACATTGAAAATTGGAAAACGTGAGGGCGTAGCAAAGCAAGTATCTATTCACCCCCCCATACTAAAAGTAAACATTGTCCTTAATGTTTCGAGTCTAAAGGTGGAGCACCCCCATACTAGAGACGAAGAGTCGAATGCTTAGGATCTAGCATGGAAAGGGTGATCAACAATATATCTAAAGCCGTTTATTAAGTATGCTAAAAGATAATTGTTAGAACAATAAAGGATATGTCATGGAATCGTGAAAAACTTCTTCAAACGAACGATGGAGGCTCACGTAAATGAACACGAGAGTCTTCAATCATAGATGATGATGATGATCTAGATAACGCAATCACAAACAACCACGAGACAACGAGTTGGAAGGGTACAAGTCCCCTTATTAGTGAATATAAAAGGTAAGCATGGGATTTCCCCCACGAGGCACCTCGTTTTTGATTAACGAGTCATGAGCTCGACTCGATCCCCTCAAAATGTGAACATTTAGGGATATCATGGTGTGGTCAATTTTTGATGGGGCTTACATGATTAACAAGGCCCAAAAAGCAACCGGTATAAAGGACTAAGTCCTTAAATGATGCAAAATACCGGGGTCGAAGATGGCGTTTTCGTTTTCATTGGAAAAACAAATTAACACCACTCCAACATGTGCCATAAACTCAAAGAGTTTGAAGAAAATAGATGAGAAATAGAAGGGTGAGACAATTGGTAAGACAAACGTTTGAGCTACTCGAGGTAGACTCGCACCAAGCAAATAGATATAGTTTCCATTTATTGCATCGGTGGAAGACCGAGATTTCCCTTTACATGAAATTCCGGGATCGAATATCTCGTCCTCGGTGGACAAGGATGAGGGAACATAAGTGGCTTCCCCCATACTAAGACCACACAAAGCATAGTCAAAAGGAGTAGACGAGTTTGTAGTACTCAAAACACGTGGTGATGACGGAGTTAGATTTGTAGAAAAATCAATTAAATCACATTTAAGATCTTTTCCTTTGTTATCTTTTAAACTCTTTTTATGAAAACCCTTTTTGATTATGTCAAAAATATTCGGTGTTTCTAAGACGATGTTAGTCACACTAAAAATTATCACATTTTGAAACCGTTTTGGTTTTGGTGGTGGCAAGTTCTCAAAACGTTTATCGACGAAGAAAACCTCCCCATCGGGGTCTACATATTCATCATCCGAAAGATCTTCCGTAGAAACCGGCAACTTATCAACACTTTTCAAGAATGAATGTTCGAGGTGAGGCGAAAGATTTTTCGATTCAAGTATTGATGGTTTCTTCTTTGTAGGCTTTACACTCATAACCTCCACCGGCGGAGGAAATGGTAAATTGTTTTTGGCGACATTTCCTAAAACTCTTGGTGAAAATTCTTTGCAAACGACATTGGTTGAATCACCATGGTTTAAAGTTGCAATAGAATAGACATGAGAAAGATTGGAGTTTTGTGTTGCATTGATGACAAGTTCTTCTTCATTGAAACGAAGGGTGATTTTTCGAGCATGAACATCGATAAGTGCTCTTCATGTATCCAAAAATGAACGACCCAAAATGAGAGGAACTTTTCGATCAATAGGAATGTCTACAACGATAAAGTCAACGGGATAGTAAAACTTTCCGACTTTAACAAAAACATCCTCGGCTACTCCACATGCCATGATCGTAGAATGATCGGCCATCTCGATAGACATGTTCGAAGGAGTAAGAGCCGGAAGCGAAAGCGATTTAAAAATCTCGAGAGGCATTAAATTAATACTAGCACCAAGATCGGCCAAGGCGTAGCATTCCTCCATATCTTGTATAGCACACGGAATCAAAAATTTACCGGGATCACCGACTTTTTGTGGTATGCGGCTTAGAAAAACCGATGAACAACTAGACGATTGTTGTAACTTCTCTTTGTTGTTTAGCATACTTTTGAAGTTTGCGGCAAATCGAGGCATCATGATAAGAGCGTCGGCAAAACTTATGTTAAAATGCAAATCACGAAACATTTTCATAAATAGCTCAAATTGATAATTGTTCCGTTCTTGTGCTTTCTCTTTGTTTCGTCTTGAAGGGTAAGGTAAAGGTGGTGTGGGTTGGTCATTAGGCAACGGCCTTGGAAACTCGGGTTCCACAATTGGTATTGGTTCAACCGTAGGTGTGGTATGAGCGGTACTTCGTGGGATTGTAATATGCTCCTTTTCGACCATCACCTCGGGTTCTTTCTCGATTTCCTTCTCCTTAGAAGTACTTGTACGAGAGATTGGTTCCTTGAAAGTTTTACCACTTCGTGTAGCAACAACCTTCAATTCTCCCCTCGGGTTGTTAATGGTATCACTTGGAAGACCACCCGAAGAAGAGGGCTTACACATGATTGCTTCAAACATCTTAGCCATTCGGTCCTCAAATTTTGATTGCCTAGCATCCGCTTTCAATAACTCTTGCTTAATCTCATGTTGCCCTAATTCCATCTTTTGTTGGTTTTGTTGAAGACGTTGGACATTTCCTTCCATTTTGTTTGCATGAGTTTTAAGTTCATTAGCAAGTTCATTTTTAAGCTCGTTTTTCAACTCGGATCTTAAGCTAATCATCTCACGTTGCATATTATCAAATTTAGCATCATTTGCTTTTGCATAATCCAAAAATTCTCCTTGCAAATTTTTCGTGTGAGCATTTTGAAAACCTTGTGTAGTGTTTTGAAAATCACGGTTTTGATTTTGATTAGAGATTTGTCCATTCCCACTTTGATAATTCCCATTGTTGTAATTGCGTGTGTTGCCTTGGTAATTACCTTGGTTGTTGTTTCGATAATTACTAACATTTTGGTTTGGTGGAGCTTGATTTGGACGAGAACCTTGGCCGTTTTGGTTATAAGTTCCCGTTGCTACATAAGCACTCGAAGTGTTACCATCCGCGGTAATACACTCGGAAAGATCATGAGCTCCACCACAAGATAAACAACTCTTAGCAACCGCTTTAACCGAAGCGGAATTGGAAGCTTCTTGAGCCTTCCAATGGGACATTAGATTAGCAAATCTATCAAAAAACCGATTTTCCTCATTAGCTTCATCATGTAAGGCATTAATGCTACGAGACGATTGTGACGAAGATGACGAACCCATATTGGCAACACTCGGTGTGTTACGAGGGTTATAAACCTTAGATCTATTTTCAATGATTTGTAAAGCCTCATTTGTCATCTTGCACAAAAAATTACCACCCGCGGCGGCATTCAAATAATCTCGTTCATGATCATTAAGCCCATTATAAAAAGTATCCACTTGATGCAATTCCGAAAAATCATGGTGTGGACATTCATGTAACATCTCTTTAAATCGTTCCCATGCCATTGAAAAACTTTCATTATTTCTTTGCACAAATCGTGAAATCTCATTTTTTAAGTGTGTTGTTTTAGATGGTGGAAAAAACTTGTTCACAAACTTAGAAACGAGATCGGCCCATGTCAAAATCGAATTTGGCGGTTCTTTCTCGAGCCAAATTTTTGCGGGTCCATCCAACGAGTATGGAAACAACATCATCTTAATGGCGTCATGTGGAACATCCTTAAATTTGCTAGTGGCGGTGAGACGGTTAAAATTCCTAATGTGGTAATGCGGGTTGTCCTTTTCGTGACCTCTAAACTTATTTGCTTGCAACATAGACATTAAACCCGTCTTAATCTCGAAATTCTCCGCAAGGATGGCGGGAATCACAATAGCCTCTCCAAAACCCTCGGTGGGTGCTTGAAGCAACTCCATCATAGTACGATTAGCCATGACGACTTCTTTTTCTACAATAAGTTCAACAATTGGAGGTTCTTCAACAATCAACGATCCTTGATTTGCTTGCTTTTGAAGACGTTTACGAGCTCGTTTTGCTTGATTACGAGTGATCATAAACTTCACGAAGAATGGGAGGTGAGCAAAGAAGATTCTTTTTGGTTGTTTTGTGAATTTTCAATTTTTTTGTGTTTTTGATGATATTTAATTTTTTTGGATTTTGGTGTATCTTCGTAGACAACAATCTACAAAATCTCTCCTCGAATCAAACTATTGATTAAAGAAGCCTCAAAGGAATGAAAACAATCACGTGGAGTGAACGCCTTCGAATGACTTTAGAACTTTGGTGAAGACCAAATTGTTCAAGAGGGTTTAATCACAAAGAAACCAAGCAAATATAGTATACGTATTAATACTTTGGGCGGCAAAACCCTCGATTAGCCTTCAATGTCAAAATACTCACAAGCAAGCGGGGAAACGAGGCGGCGCGAAGCACTTAAGAGCCTTTCTCCTTAGGGTATATTTTATAATACCCGCCTTATACCCACCTTATAGTTTGTATTTTTCAAAATCGAGCTTCACGAAAGTATTTATCTATTTTTGCCTTTTCTTTTTGTTTGAGATTCGAATACAATAATTAGGAGATCAAATCCCAATTAAGGTTGTGTTTTCACACTTTTGGAGATATTGTATATTGATTGTGATACTTAATACAATATAGTAATATTTATACAAGAAAAACCAAGAAAACAGATAATACGTGTTAAGGGAGTTCCACTTAACACAAATACTTATTATGGATAATATCAAAAACAAAAGCTTCCAAATTAAAGCACAACACACCTCCCCGGCAGCGGCGCCAAAATGATTGTTGTAAAAATACGACTCTTGTTTAACAAAAGAACGTATATGAGCGGTAAGTATCGAGTGATGATTTTAGGAAAAATCAACACTAATGACCCAATCAAATAAAAAGAGAGAAAGTTCGTTTCCCAAGGAGGTATATGTGTGTGATTCAACTTGTAAATGTTTGAGATTAATATTGAGAAGATGGAAAGACGGCTACGTTAAAATTACACTATGACGTAAAAGACGTAAACGTAAAGACGTAAAAAGGACAAAAATTAAAATTTTACTCTAAAAATTCCTAAAAATTACTAAAAATCCACAATAATATTCTAAGAGTTTACAAAAAATCCAAACTTGCTAAAACCTTTTAATTAATTTAATAATGACTTTTTAATGCTAATTAAAGCCCTAAAAATCACTTTTAAATACTAAAAAGCCCTAAACAAGATTTTATAGTTTGTAAACCTCAAAAATGACCTAATTAAGCTAAAAACTATTTTTAAAAATTTTAAAACAAATTTAAACTATTTTTAAACTCCTAAAAACTATTAAAATCTATTAAATGTTAAATTAATTCTAAAAATTAATTGAAAAACCTAAAAATTAATTGGAAAGTAAAAAAGGTCTTATTTTAATGTCTAGAATCTAGGAAAAATGAAAAAAAGTTAAAAATAAAACTTTGAATTTTAAATGAATAAAATAATATTAAAATATTCCTAAAAATAAAAAGTTCTCAAATAAATTCTAAAAAATTCTCAAAAATCCTAAATATTCTAACTAAGAAGAAAATGTAAATTAAAGTTTCTAAAACCTATTAATTAATTTTATATTAATTTTTAGAGTTGCTTAAAAATCCTAAAATCTTATAAAATTAAAAATAAGCCAAATTGAAAACCTAATAAGCTGTAAACCTCAAAATATTATTTTAAAAGCTAAAAATAATTTTTCCTAAAAATTAAAACTCTTTTTTCTATTTTTTAATGATTTTATAAAAAACGTATAAAGAAAAATGCAAAGAAAATAATTTAATAATGGGAAATTAAGAAAACTAGCTAGAAAAATCTTAAATCCTATAAAGGTCCTAGGAAAAATTGAATAAGCCAAAAACACAAAGCAAATAAGCTGAAAAAGGGGAAAATAAGCTACGGCTTATTATTAAGCTAACAAATGAAAAAGAGGTTAAATAAAGTTTGAAAACAAACTTAGACGTAAAAAGCTATCTAGATTAACGGTAGAGCTCCTACTCCTCCAACGAGAGGTCTGGGGTTCGAGTCCTGTTACGGGTATGCTTTTTGCACTTTTTTCCTTTTTATTTTTTTTTCTTTTCCAAACCAAATGTGACCTCTTATAAGCTAACAATCCAATCCAATTTCACTTTTTATGCAAGATTTAAACACAATGATGATCAAAACGTGGCCAGTTGGGTTTATGAACACAAGCAGGTTTGCTTGTGTTTTCTGATTTCTTCACAAGGAATTTTAGCCAAGAGGTCTTGGCTGTGAGCTTATTTGGTGGAGATTTTGGAACAATCAGGCACCCTTGTGCTCTTTGAAGCACAAGGAGTCAATCACAAGCAGATAGATTAACACTTTGCACACAAAATGCTCAAACAAAGCACACACTAGGCAGTTCAAGTTTCTGAGACAGTTTCTAAGGTCTGGTGGTTTTTAAGCTTGACAGATTGCACACAAGTGACATTCAGAGCTTAAGATTTTTCACACACAAGCTCAAACTAGCACTCAAACAATTCCAATAGCTCAATTAACCTGACACTTAGCAGATTTTAAGATTCAATCACCAAAATCTCATAAAAACAAGCAGAATAGCCTAAGCAGATTTAGTTATGCTATTTTCACTTTTAACCACACAAATTAGCTTCAAACTAGTTCCAAACTCAATACCTACTGACACCCTATCTATCTCAACCTTAATCAACTAGTCTAACACCTTTTCAAACACATACAATGATGTTGTACCCTGCTTAAACCTGTTTCCAAACACCCTTTTAAAACTTTGAAACTAAAATTTTCAAATCAAATCACTTTTAAAAGCATTCAAACTGACTTTAATAGCATCTAGCATGCAAACAAACACAAAAGAACATAAATCAAACAGCCTTTAACACACTTAAAGTACCAAATCAAAAAATCACATGTAACTCAACTTTTCTGAACTTTTCAAAAGGGAAAAGAGTGTTTACCTTAGAACCCTACATCCAGGGTTCTAGTGGATGTAAATCCACCTCCTTATACACCCGGGTGTATGCAGACACAAAGATCAACAATCCTTCAAAACCTGTTTAACAAAAATCAAAAAGAAAACAATAATATAAACAATATATATTCTGTTTCACTTTTCTTTCCTCTTAAAACCTTCCAAAAACTTTTCAAACCTTCTTAAAACATTTTATACATACCAATTACTTTAAACTCTTAACACTAATCCCTGAAACAGATTACACCAAATAATCTCAAATTCAGAAACCTTGAAATAAATTTTGAATCACAAAATTATTTCACCAAATTTAAAAATGGAACTCAGTTTCCTTCAGCAATTTATACCAACTTTAAACAATGATAAAAAGGAATTAAATTGTAAAAAACAAACACCAACTTTTATATTATATTAAAAGGGATTACAAAATATTTTTGAAGAAAACTGGAACAAGGAATGATGAACAGGCTCATCTCCTTTTATAATACTCTTAAGAACTCTCTAGAATGCTGAAAATCAAAACCCTAATCTATGAAAATCTCCAAAATGCCCTTTAAGTCTTCTAGATGCTTTTGAGGATTTGAGCTGTCATATTGGATCCTGGACGTTTATTTGTGCGTTGGAAGGAAGCAATACATCTCAGTTGTTGATTTAGGACACGTCATTATGCTTGGAGACCAAGGCGTGTTTTGATTGGTTGAAAGGGGAATTGGGGGTGGGGTCTACAGTGAGTGGGTTGAGGGTTTTAGGCGTGGGATAGCTTTCTGCATGTGTGAATCACACATGTGCAAGGTTAATTGCATTTTACCCAAGTTTTAAGTAAGGTGAAAACTGGGGGTGAAAAGGATAAACAGTAACTCTGTTTGATCCGATTTTGGGGGAAAAGGGAGTGTTTGGCGCAATTTTTGGTTTAAACGTTCCATTTGTACACCTTCAGCCCTTATCTTTTGAGAATTTTGGCAAACAAAGTCTTTTGCCCTAAAAACGTGTTCTCCTTTGTAAATAACTTTCACCTTTTTACACATTTGGCACAAACTTTTGGAAAAAGGTTTCAAAGGGTTGTTTTTGGCATTTTTGAATAATTCAAGGGCTGATCTTGGACTTTATTGATCTTCAAAGGTCTTCTTTGCATCTTTAACTTCATGAGGGACCATTATTGACAAATTGATTTTGTTGAGGGACCAATCTTGTCATTTCTTCAAAGTTGAAGGACCTTTTTGTAATTTTGACAAACTTAAGGGACCAAACATGTAATTATTAATATACAAGGGTTTTAAGTGTCATTTCTTCAATAATTGAGGATCAATCTTGTTTGTCTTCAAGTCTTCAAGGTATTTTGTTGAGAATTCCATGATTAGGGCCCGGTTCTTTGTACGGCTTCGTTTCTCGTGTCCGTTTTTCCTTGTAACTTGTGATCTTTTGTCTTTTTCACGATATCCATACCTAAAATAGACAAGTAAACAAACACAAGCATATATATGGTATTTTATGACATTTTTATGCATTTAAAGCCCGAAAAGAACGATGAGATCATGTATAAATGCCATCTCATCAATACCCCATTTGTGAATTATTCAATTTTCCAATCCTTTAGAGGATTTTTGCCAATGACTAATCACTTCCCTTTCATTACAAAGACTGGTTTTTAAAGCTTCATTTTCTGTTGATATTTTTAACAGTTGTCTTTCAAAGGCTTTTATTTCCATATATATTTCCCTCATTTGAAGAGTCAAAATCCTTATTTTCTCTTCATAGTTTTGTTGAGCCTTTTTGTACAAAACTATATTTTCTTTTAATTTAACAACACCCTATTTAAAAGATTTTACTTCTACGGTGCATGTGTTAACCTTTTGATATTGTTCCTCTAGTTCTACTTTTAGGCTATTAAATTTAAGAACACAGTCTTTAGAACAAGGATGTACCTCAGTATCTTCATGTGAGAGAGCCATTAAACCAAGCTCTTCTTCTTCTTCTTCTTTTGCCCACTTCACCACTCCATCTACAGTAACCAATGCTTTGGTTCCTTTAGGACTCCTGTTGTTTCCTTTTGGAAAGCTTTCAGTTACTCTTAGACTGGTTCTATAGCTGTGCTTGGACTTCTGATTGCTATCTTCAGCTTTATCTCTAGAGCATTCTCTTGCAAAGTGTCCATTCCTTCCACATTTATAGCATTTAACTTTGGACTTGTCATATCCTAATGGCTCATTAGGATCAACAGTCATTTTTCTTCCAGTCTTCTTGAAGAACCTATTAGATCTTACTGACACCATAGCAGCTTGCCATTTAAGATCCATCTCTTCAACATCAGCATCATCCATTTGGAACAAGTCACTGAGTGTTAATCTTGGCCTGTTGTATTATCCAGCAAAGAATGAAAAGGCATCATTGTCACTAAACAATGGTGAAGACCTTCCATGTAGATTTTAAGAGAATATAGGACTACTTTCAATACGTGATGGGTAAGTACTGCTTGTAAGTACTCCATCGGTATTTGTGAAGTATGTACCGCTGCTAGATCCACTAGCGGTACTATGAAAGTAAGTACCGTTGTTCCCATCTGACACAAAAGCCAAGTTAGACTTTGAAGTAGTTGTTGTCTTTACTTCAGTGCTTTTCACATCCATCTCATATGCTCTAAGATTGTTGTAGAGATTATCAAAAGGAATTGTTTCCAAATCATCTCTTGTGATGAAGTGCATAGCCATTGCTTTCCACTCTGGTGGAATACTTCTTAAGAATTTTAAATTAGCTTCTTCATTAGGAATTACTTGTCCATAAACTGCCAACTAAATAAGCAATTTACTAAACCTTCCATATCGACCATGTATCCCATCTATACTGGTAATGGAGAAGTTATCAAATTCTTGCTTAAGAACAATCTTCTTAATCTTCTTAGATTTGTCATTGCCTCCAAATCTAAGTTTTATAGCATCCCACATAGCTTTAGCATCCTTATAATGATGAAAACTTGGTAGAATGTCTTCAGAAAGAGCCATAGCCAAAGCAGTTCTGGCTTTTCTTTCTCTGATCTCTGCTTGTACCTCCTCAGCAATCACAGCAGGTAGAACATAGCATGTATTGTCTGGCAACCAGTGTAGCTTCTTTGGTGTATTTCCATTGTTGATAACTTGCCACACAGTGTGATCTGTGTGATTCAAGTAATGTTCCATCTGCATAGCCCATGTCTCATAATTGTCACCTTTGAGAACTGGGAGTTTAAAAGCAGACAAAGTATGAGAAGGTGTTGGTGTAGAGGTAGCTACAGCATTCACGGCTTGAACACCTAGTGCTGGTGCAGGATGCACAACTTGTGGTTGTCCCTATGGCAGAACAGGATCAGGGTTCTAAACATCATTCAAGTAAGCATCATCACCTTCTGGTTGAGACATTGAGTTTTAGGATGTGTGGAGTGTTTGGGGTTGTGTTCTTCTTTTTCAGAGTTTCTCAACAAGCTCAGATACCACTTGTTGATCCCGTTGGTTGGATCTATATTCTGTTAAGAATTAGTATAATAGTTTGTAATCAAACTAAAACACTTTGAGCACTCTTACTAATACTAAATAAGTTATGCGGAATCTAACTTATAAAGCACAGAAGAACAGAATTACTTTTAACTATTCAATTCTCTTATTAATCGACTTGAATGAGGTACATGAAAGACATTGTAACTATGTTCCTTTTATAGAGTAAGGAACCCTAGAAACCTTAGAATATTCTATAAAGATAACTATATCATAGACGATATATTATCAATATTCTAACTAATTAGGTATATCACATAAGATATACTCTAAATATAACTATGACATATCTTATACAAAGATATATTCGTCCTAATCATCATAGCAGTACTTACTTTATAAGTAGTAGTACTTTCTATGTACCGCGTTAATACTAACGGTACTTACATAACATTAACAGTACTTGAAATACACTAACGGTACTTGACACTTAACAAATAATTCCATACAATGTGCGTTGGAATGGACAGGAGATTGGGACGACTACATCTGTTTGGTATTGTTTGCATACAACAACAGTTGGCACGCATGTATCAAGTGTGCTCCATTTGAGATGTTGTACGACAGAAAGTGTCGTGCCCCAATCTGCTGGGATCAGGTTGGTGAGCGAACACTTGAAGGACAAGAAATGATAGAGTTGACTAACGAGAAGCTCGCAGTAGCTAAGCAGAAACTGCAAGAAGCACGGTCACGTCAGAAGAGTTATGCAGACAAGCATCGTAGGGACTTACACTTTAACGTAGGAGATCACGTTTTCCTTAAGGTTTCGCCGGCACGTGGGATTAGACGTTTCAGAATCAAAGGGAAGCTCAGTCCTCGATATATCGGACCGTTTGATGTCATTGAGCGAGTCGGTGAAGTATCTTACCGTTTAGTGTTACCTCCACAGCTTTCTCATGTTCACGACGTTTTTCATGTGTCCTTAATCAGAGGGTACAAGTATCATCCCCTTCACATGGTTCAGTATCCACTGGAACATATTCGTGAAGATCTCACTTTCATAGAAGAACCTGAACGAGTTCTTGACATACAAGAACGAGTCATGAGAAGGAAGACGATCCCATTCGTCAAAATCCTTTGGAGGGATCTTACCAAGCGGGAAGCCACTTAGGAAACAGAGGAGTCTATCCGAGCTTCTTACCATCATTTCATATTTTGAATTCGGGTATGTTGTTCTTTTCACTTTACATTATCTATAATTCGGGGACGAACTATTCTTTTTAGGGGGGAAGAGTTGTAAAACCCGCATGCTTTTACAATGTATAGTACCCTTAGGATCATTCGTACATGATTAGAACTTTCCTTATTTAGGACGTTTACGTTTCACGATAGGAATTTACAAGTATTACGTATGTGTTATTACACGATAAGTATTTAATACGTATTAATGCACGATAATTATTTCAACAATAATTATAATCACGAACATACGAACATGAAATCATGAACGTAAATAGTCACGAGCTTAATATTATGTATTTACGTATACTTATTACGAGTACGTATAAATATAAATTACGACACGAACGAACAAGAATTAAATCACGTAAACACGACCGTTAACATGTAAATATAGAACACGGAAAAAATCAACGGGTTCCCCATGTGGGTCCCACTTAGGCGCGACATAGAACAATGGAGGGGGCCAACCCACATTAAAAATTAACTAAAAAGGAATAAAAGAAGGAAGAGATTTCTCATATTACAGAAAGATTAAAAAATCAAAACCCTTCTCCTCCTCCCTCTTCCTTGTAGCTGCTGCCCATAACACCACCACAAGGAGGTGTTTGTTGATCTTGGTTAATCCAATTTATTGCAAGATCGTTCGTGTTAGTTTTCTTTTTGATTCACGTATAGGTAATCTTCTTACACCTTTTTTTTTAATTATTTATTAGATCTAAGAACATGAAATCATGGGTTATTAAAACAAGTTAATAAATATCTAGATCTAATCAAGGGGTATTAAAAATACATGGTTTAAGGGGGTGTTTGGTTCGGCTATGGGTAGACCCAAGAGCAAAATCTCTCGGTGGTTGTTTGATCACCACCAACCGACACCACAAGGTCTCGGTTTGGTTTTGTGGTTCAGTCGAGAGGACCAAGGGACCCCGACGCATGTCGGGGTTATCCTTGGTGGTCTATGGGGGGTCTCGGTTGTAGATCCACACGCACCACCGTTTTGGTCGGTGGTGGTTTG
Source organism: Glebionis coronaria (assembly GCA_025667525.1). Taxonomy (NCBI): domain Eukaryota; kingdom Viridiplantae; phylum Streptophyta; class Magnoliopsida; order Asterales; family Asteraceae; genus Glebionis; species Glebionis coronaria. Next base: position 222,188,840 of record CM046879.1, read on the forward strand.
CCATGGTTAAGGGTTGTAGCCCGGTAATAACTGGTAAAGTTCTTTGATGTGTGTCTAATCGAATTGATTTCCGGCTTGAAGTACGACTCAGTTGATTTTGGTGAAACAAATATTTTTGGTTGATTTTAAATAAAAAGTGCAAAAACAATTAATGTAAATGGCGTAAAAGTAAATGGGCGTTAAAGTAAATAGGTGTTATAATAAAACTAAATCTAATTAAAAGTAATGGGTGCAAATATTTAAAAACGTGACGGAAAGTAAATTGATTAAACGAGTTAAAATTAAAACGTGACGAGAATTAAAATGACAAAGTACTAAAACGTATACTTAACAATTAAACGAGACAAAACACTAAAAAAAACCCACCGTCGGAATATATTCCGATCAGACTCACCTTGATCGGAATGTACCTCGTCGGAATCCACTTACCGTCCTGTCGGAATGTCGATCGGAAAACCCGATCGGAATATGTCACCTTTCAGATCGGAATAACCAAACAACCCCAGATCGGAATGTGTAGAACCAACTCAGATCGCAATGCGTCAGATCGCAATCCTGATCGGAGTGAGCTATCGGAATAAAAAGGTGCAACCTGTCGGAATGTAGTCCAGATCGGAATGTTGCTTGGCAAAATTGGGCAGCACTTCGTTATAGTGAAGCCTTAAGAGCCGTCGCAATCCCGATCGCAATGTGCGATCGGAATCTTGATCGGAATAAGGGGGTAATTCACTCTATCGCAATCCCGGATCAGAATGCAAACCTTAGTCCAAACCTGTCACGATCGGAATGTTGAGAATGCACCCGTCGCAATGTGTAGGAACCCTTACTTTCCGATGGAATGCAAATTCATAATAAGCTCAAATCCAAATAAGCTAATTCTAATAAGCAGTAACAAAGAACTTGAATGAAATGGAAACAAAACGAGACAATAAGCTAAAAAGTTAAAATCTTTCAAAATTTAAAAGACGAAACTTAATGAAATTAAAACTTAAAAAGTAAAACTTTTAAGAAAACTTTGAAATCAATTAAGCTAAATACCAAATAAGCACATAAGATTGTCAAACTTATGGCTATTTCGTATGAGAACTTAAAAAGAAATGAAAAGACAAAACCTTTAATCAAATAAGCAAATGGATTACGCAAAAGCTAGCTTAATCCGAAATTAAGCCGAACCAAAAAGAAGAAAAGTAGAATGAGATTGATAAGAAGAACTTGACAAAAGAAAAGTAAGGATTAAAGAACATGAATTTAAAGAACACGAATTAAAAACTTACTTGGAATTAAAAGGGTAATTAAGGTGCAAGACAAGTATTTAAAATGACATGAAAAGTAAAGTGCAAGAAAAATAAAATGGAAGAGTTAATTGTCACACTTAGCCAACAAGAGTAAAAATGATAATGATCTAATATATATATAGGGGAGGATTAGGAAGCTTCCTCCCCTTCTTCATTTCTTCTTAATTGCATGATTAGGCCCTTCCTTCTTAATCTCTTTGTCAATTTCACCATTAGTCCTTAAGCCTTTAAATCTTCTTTAATCTTGGACTTAAATGACTCTTGGCTCGGGATTTATTCGAACTCGTCTTTTAATTCTTCAATAAAATAGACTTGAGTTCTTCGGCTTTAAGTAAACTTCCGTCTTTTGACTTTTCCTTCGATAAATCTTTAGTATTGGTCTTGGACTTCCGTTCTTTTTGCACTCTCGACTTCTTGACTTCGTCTTTCATCTTTTTCTTTAATAAAAGCCCGTAAATGCCGTGTTTTCTCCACTTTTCACAATTACGTCCTAAATCACATCAAAAAAACAAACCACACATAATTCCGATATAAAAGACATAAAATATACGTTTTGGTCCGGTTATTATTGTAATTAAGTGGTAAAAAGGATGGGTGTTTACACACCTATCAAATCCCCTACACTTGACCATTGCAATGTCCTCATGCAATGCATTAGTTACAAAGCACGTTTTCATTTTTCATCATAATCAATCCACGTTGGCCTTTATTAAAGAGATAGAAAATAAAAAACATACAAAGTAAAGAAATCAAAAACATACCTTGGGTTTTGGAAATGTCGTGAATAATCATCATCCTCAAGTTTTCACTTTCTCCAAACCAAGCTTAAAAACGAGATCATTGTTATTATAAGTTAGCAAACTAACACGAACTCATGTGGGCCAATTATTCACTTAGACTCCCTTATTCCTAGGTGTATCTCTTATATTTTATTGTTGTCTTGAATGATCACGAGGATGCATTGTTGACTTATTTCGATAGTTATTTAGTCCGAAAATAAAGTGAACGATTTAATCAATAGTTAGCTAAAGGACAAAATATTTTAAAACTGCTTCTCGGGACCTCAAAGAGTTCATATCTTGGCATAACTCGCTTTGCGATTTGAGACCTTTCTCGGACCGATATTTGGCAGCGACTTCATACTTTAAACCTTGAGAGACGTTCATGAAATTATGGTCTTCTCTTCATATAGGAATTTCTTCACTTGAAGTTTTGAGAGATTCATACTTGGACCACGACTTCTTCATTTTTCTCCTATCTTTATTTTGGACTTTGATATACAACGATCCGCCTCCTTTTATGACTTGGATCTATTTATCCTCATACCTTGCTAGGGTCTTTTCGGATACACTTCTCCATGACTTTTGGGGAGTTTTTACTTTTCGTCGTGTGTCTCGATCCTTCATATTGATTTTCGATAAATGATTCTTCACATCACTTTGGATCTTTAGTAACAAAATATAGCCCTCATGCCTTGTTAGGGCCTTTTCGGACTCGCCAATCTTCGCATCCCGCTTCAATAAGTTATGCCTTGGCTATGAACTCTAATCCATACCGAGAAACTTTTAAACGATCTTGGGCTAGAAGCTAAGTAACTTTTCAAATGGTACAACCTTATTTATTGTAGATAAATTTATTAACAAGCGATGGGAGAATAGGCTTATAATTAACTCACATAAATTCACGAAATAATACCGAACTTATAATTGGCTCTATCATCTCTCGTTCTCCACAGTTTAAAATCTCAAGGAATGAGACTCGTGGATGCTTAGCCTATTAAATCAAAGTTTTGGGTTTTCGAGTCGCCTATAGGATCTTGCAAACTCTTAGACTTTTTCAAGTTTAGAATTCGCATTTTAAAGTTCCCTTGATAAACGACTCTCTAGGATCAATTATAGGAACTTGCAAAAAGTTCTTGTTCTTAACCCGTGAGAGTTAAGACTTTCGCGTTTTATAGCTCCCTATATAAAAGCCTATCAAAACTTGACTTAAACATGTTAAGGATACTAGCTAGATTAACTTAGATAAGTAAACTCGGGTTGAGTCAAAAGATTCACAACGTTTGAAAATTAAAACCACTTTATTAAAAATTTATTCTAATAAGGAAAGAAAATAACTATTCAAAAGGAAAAACTAATAGGCCAAAATAGATCAAAAATTTTGAAAAATGTTGAAAAGTTGATTTTCCGGTTAAACTGAGGACAAATACAAGGAAAAGGCCACTTAACTTCGATAGAAGTCCCCCTACACTTAACATAAACATTGTCCTCAATGTTTAAGCATGTGGGAGTAAAATCCCCTACACTTAGGACATTGTGCACGTTGTTTAAATATCGCTAAAGAAGATACAACTAAAGAGATTCCTATTTTAATATTGGAAAATATAAAATAGTGAATCGAAAAGAGTTTAGGATAGAACCGGGAAATCGGGAACACGGAATCACGGGTCGTCAAGAATCGTCAAGAGTGGATCATTGAAGCTCGAATCCCGGATTAAGAGAGGAGAGAAGAGGAAAGCAAACCAACGGGTCTCCCCCTTTACTTATGATAAAGAAAGCGAAAAGATAGATGCATGGGTTGCCTCCCAAGAAGCGCTTGGTTTTTGTTAACCGAGTCGTGAGCCTGACTCGACCTTGATTATCAATGGAAGAAGCATGAAACATATCCACCAGGATCAAAGACATAGTTTTCGGCCATCAAATAGCACAAGCTTAAGGCGAACAAGGCAAGCCAAAGAAGAATAGGAACGGTTCCCTTAAGAAGCGATGGATCATGGTGGAAGCAAGTATGTTGTGGTGCAAGCATGTCTTCAAAATTTCCAAAGATCTTTCCTTTTATTTCATCAGGTGGATACTGAGATGGCTTAAAGATTTCAATACCGGGGTCGAACACCTTTTCCTTTAGGGGAAAATAGCACTCAGGCTCAGCAGAATGGGAAGAAGATCCACGAAGAAGCACAACCTCGTCCTCAGAAGGGAGACAAAGAGGTGTTAACTCATACGTGCTGCGGATATTGGTGTCGACCGGTTTCTTCTCCTTAGAAAGTATTTTCTTCAAATCCAAAGTAGGATCAAGACGATAATCTTCAAAATCATAAGGAGGAGCATCACTCTCATGAGGGAAGTAAGTATTGAGAAATGCAGAGAAGTCTTCCTCAAATGAGTAATCGTCCAAAGTAGGATCGAGTGATGACGGAGGATCTTCATTATGTGAAGAATCACTCGAAAGAGTATCAGCCTCATCAAAATCATCGTATGTGGGCATATCAGGATACTCAGAAGGAAGGTCATCATAATCATCCGAATCTGAGCTAGAATCATCATCATAAGCATCAAAGACCGGTGGAGAATCATAAATGGGAGAAGCGTCCAAATTGGATAGAGAATCATCCACATCATCTTGAAAAAGTGGATTATCATTGCAAGACTCGAATAGAGGACTGTTGTAGACAACAAAGTCATCAAGCACATTAATCATATTCACTGATTCTCGTCCATAGGATTTGCTTGCAAGCTTCCCCATTTTGAAAACTTGTGAATCATTCCCGACTCTTAAGATTAAATCACCTTTGGCAACATCAACTAAAGCTCTTCCGGTTCTCAAGAATGGCCGACCAAGTATTAAAGGAATACGAGGGTCCATTTCATAATCAACAACGACAAAATCGACCGGGAAAGTAAATGTGCCAACTTTAATAAACACATCTTCGGCTATACCAACGGGGTAAGCGAGAGTGCGATTAGCAAGCTCAAGAGTCATCTTTGTTGGAGTGAGGTCGGGTAATGATAGTGTTTTCCAAACACTCAAAGGCATAAGATTAATACTGGCCCCGAGATCAGCAAGGGCAGTAAATTCTTCAGTTTTGTTGAAAACGCAAGGCAACACAAAACGACCGGGATCTCCAAGCTTTTCCGGAAGTTCTTTAAGAATAACTGCAGAGCAGTTTTAATTTAAGGGTGTGTTGGCGAGTTCAATCAGCTTCTCCTTCTTGTTAAGCAATTCCTTAAATGTTTTAACAAATTTGGGCATGTGTACAAGTGCCTCAAGAAAGCTAATGTTGAAGTTCATTTGAGAGATCATCTTCACATAGCGTGACACTTCAGAGTCATCATTGGTTAGCATTTTGGTCTAGCCTAAACGAGAGGGATAAGGAATATTGGGTGTGGGTGGTGAAGGTGAAGGTGTAGCAGGTAAAGGTTGAGATGTTGAAGGGTCCGTCCTAGAGACATCGTCATGACGAGGCGGAGACGGTAATGGTGCACTAATACTAGGTGTAGGAGGAGTAGGGATACATGGTGGTGGAGGAGGTGTAGATGATGGGGGTGGGATTGGTGGATCGACAATGGTAATTCCACTATGATTAGTAATAGCACTCACATTTGCTCGTGGATTGGTGACGGTGTTTGAAGGTAGAGAACTCGGAGTAGAAGGTTGAGCTGCGGGCAAGAAACTAGCAAGCATATTCTTCAAATCATTGTCCCATCGTCTCCTAATCCCAAACACATCTAGACTCGTTGACACACTCAGAAAGATCATCTGATTTGATTTGTTAATACGTTTTTTTTTAATCTATAAAAAGATTTTTTTTCGTTTAACAGATTATCATCATTGACCAATCTCGAATCTATTGATCTTTTACACCAATAATCCTACCTGAGATCATATGAATGATCTTGAAGATTGAATTTTTCTCTTTGTTCTTCATGATTATTCTTTTCTCGCTTTATGCATATGAGGTCAGATGGGTGATTATTGGGGATTCATGGTTTTCAGTTGTAATTGAAAAGGGTTAGGATGATAGATTGATGATCTGATGAGAATGGGGGGGGGGGGGCGGAAGTTACGAGTAATATGTGGGTTTGTTTTGAGATGAGAGTGATTATAGCAGATGGTGATTTGGGAGTAATTGATGGAATGAGATTAGGTCACTGTGAGAGTAATTAGGGGGTTTATTTATATCCCATATCTTGCCTTTCTTTTGGACCGTTTCTTTTTGTGGTTACTTTTGGCTACACGTGGGCACCTTGAGAAAAAAGGGGCGGAATTTACAAGAAATGAGATGGGGCTATAGATCGGGTCTTTATCTCATATGGGCCTTCATCCGAAAGTTCCTAAATGGGGTGTATATGTGTAACCCACACATTGATATTGATTGGTCTAATTTTGTCATGAGCACATGCCAAAAGATATTTTGTTGCTCAAAAGTGGTCCATTAATCGGTGCATTTACATTATGTGTATTCAAAAGTCAAATGCTTTTATCTATTGGTATCATTTTTTAACAGACTTGGTATCATTTAAGTCGTGTGTTATTTAAGGTAACATGTCACCGAGTATAAATGTGTATTTTTTTTTTGGATATAAATCACGGGCCGATCACTACTTAATCGAAGGCATATAGTGGGCCGAGTAATTTTTGAAATTGAATTCGGGTCGATCGTTTTTATATCCGAATATTGCAAAATTAATCATATCGGTTTTGAGTTTCGGGGTTATTGGACTGAGCCGGGTATTTTTGAAAGAACCAAGTGATAAAATTGTTGTCGAGTTAAAGGCTTATGGGACAAGATTTTATTATTTTGGCAGGCCGTTTAAACAGTGACATTCTGGCCGGGTATCCGTTTTCGATCATAACACTTCTTCACGAATAACAATCACAACAAACATATCTAAACACGATACATTACACTAAAACGATCCTTATCAAAAATTCAGCTAAATTCCTAACGGCTATTACGATTTATGTGATTACGAAGATGATTCGATGCTACTTATTTGAGGTTGAAGTGAGATTTTTCAGAGGCGTTCTTATTTTATCTTTAAAGGAGTACTTGCAACTTTATAAGATAACTTGTTCGAGCTTATACGGTTATGAATGAAGACTTGAAGTATCTGGTTTCCAGTGTCAAGGGGAGGATGGTCGACGGCATGGATAACTATCACTTAAAGGAGCTACGTTGTTGTACTCAGTGTCACGCGCATAGTCGACGTGGATATCCTCAAGAGGTGTTGTGCCCATTTACTTCGTCAGTAATGTAATGGGTACTCAGAAATTTCTCATGATATTTCTACACCGTTCTTCATTCTACTATAGTGCAAGCTTAAGATCAAGTTTGGGGAATTCTACTTCAGTTTCAAGTTTGGATTATCGGGTTATCTTCATCAGTGGTCACTATCAATAGCCAACAGAATTGATAAGGGGATTCAGTTCGGGGTGATCTTGAGAGAATTTTGTTTAGAGAGATATTGTTCACATCTTCTCACATCGTCATGGTTGCTAAGTAAGCGGTTCTAGTTGACATACCACGTACACACATGAAGGATGATTCCCTTAATAGGTATCATCCTGGAGGGAGAAATGTGTACATGCGGGGTCACTTGACTTTGGTGTTAAGTTTCTACATAGAGGGATAAGTTGTCTACACTCGGGACTTAATTGACTTTGGTGTGGCGACTTTTTATCATCACTGTCCTGTCAGGAGAAATGTGCATTTCCGGGACTTAATTGACTCTGGTGCTACAATTTGACTTCATATTCGGGATAGAGTGTGTACTTCTGGTAATCTATCATAGAATCAAGACTGGGATTGCTTCAAATTGTGAGAAAATGTTGATGACGTTATCACCTCCCACAGATTTCCTTTGTATGATCTGTTTGGGAGGGAGCAGTCTTTACTGCTTGTTTTATGAAGGGCCTTCTAGTTGAGAGGGAGTAAAACCCAACTAGATTCTACAAGTTGGAGAAATTGAGCTGGAGTATTCAAGAAGATGAAGGTCGTTGAAGACTGTCTCAAGGAATGCTGGAATTCAAGCTTATCATTTTTCTTTATTTTTGCTTGTATGAATCATTGTAACCAACTCACGTGAGTCACCATCTTGGAGGGAGATTGTTAGACTTACTTTTTGGTAAGCTGGCGCCTTTCACGTGAGTTGGACTAGATATACATCATTTACTAAACACAGGGACTTATTATGTAAAGGTTGTATAGTCCTAGTTTGTTAGGCCTATAAATACCCCCATGACTCTCCATGGGGGTGTGGAAGTTTGTTCATTTTTCTTGTTTTCATTTCACTTGGAATAAAACACATAACATTCCTTTCACCTCTCTCTAACTTTCTCTCACTAAGAACAACAATGGCATATATGTTCTTTGATCATCCCCGACCACCCGAACCATGGTGAGTTTTTGATGCCTTACACTGGTCAAAGCTTCAGCCATTTCCACACCAATAGAACCACCTGAGCCTTTGTCACTTAAATTAAATGGCTCAGTAGCAGCTTCCTCCCCTTTCTAAGAATCCTCCCCTGATGAAAGGACCCTTGTCTGCCTTCTCCTAGTCTCAACATCTTCCAAAACAACAATCCTTTCCCTCAATTGCTTGAGTTCAAGGCCTTGTGTAGAGATAGTATGTACAAGGTCTGTATTTTGCTTTTGCAAGCTAATGTAGACAGCCGTCAATTCCAACAATGTATAGGGTTCCAATCTACACTCCTCTAGAATGGGAATTTGACCTCCCAAAGTAGAGTCATGGGGCATGGATGGGTTCTTAATAATGTTAGGACTGGCTTGGCCTGCATCTAAGCTAGTACCAATAGTCCTAGCCCCACCCATGTCACCAACCACACTTGTGGTGGTGGTTCTCTCTGCAACATGGCTAGGTCTGCAACATGGCTAGGACCACTAGAGGAGAACACTCCAATATTCCTTTGGCGTTTTTCCATCCTAAAGTCTGGGGGTGAAGAGGATGATGTGGATTGGGCTTCAGTTTGGAGGTTAAGGGGTGTTTGGGTTTGTTGTAAGAGGGTGTCAGTGTTTGGATTTGGAGTGTCAACGCCAACATTTAACGTGTCAGCGTTGAAGGGTTCTTGGTCAATATCCATGTGCTGGGTGATGGTGATTGTTCACGTAATGGGTCTGGTTGTGGTTATGGGTCTGGTTGAGGTTGTGCTGCTGCAATAACAGCAAGCATGGCTTGGGTAAGGGGTAAGTCTCTGTTTGGTGGTGTATTCATCTTTCCAAAAATTGCTTTCTTATGCACAGGGATCTTATAAAAATCATTGTGATCCCTAGTACAATACCTTTGTTCATCAAAGACCATTTGAAAAAATCTTGGGTAAGCAAGAGTCATCTTGCTACCCTTGTTATGACACATGCCATCAAAAATCATTCTAGAAAAATTATATTTTTGCCCAGTAGCAATACACACAATGGCACTCCCAATAGATCTGTTAATTTCATTGAGTGCAGTACATTTGGGACTCAAACATTGAAGAATGACATGTATCAAGTACTTCCAAGCTGGGGGAAATTCCTGTTTGGAATACTTTTTTAAAGTTCCCTCTTTAGGGAAAGGATAAACCAAAGCTTGAAGTCCTTGTTTTAGATCATCAATGGGTAGGGTGGTTATACCATCTGCATCATTAAGATGCAAAGCCTGGCTAACCAAGGCTTCAGTAACCACCCACTGAAGCTCATGGACTATAGCAGTCAATGTAGTCACATTATTAACTGTTGAGGAAGTGATAGTATTCCAAAACTGTTTAATATGAGGGACAGGGGTAAGAGGAGCATGAGAAAGTGCATACCTTAAAGGGGATGCATTTAAATACTCCACCATCTGAGTATATTGGGGAAACAGAGCATTGTCAGCCTCTAAATAGGCAACCATGTTGTGTTGACTTCTGAACCCTAATTCCAAATCATTTGGTTTAAACTTAGGCGCCATTGATGTAGAAAGCTATGATAAATGTTATGAAAGAGGAATGTGTGTGAAAATTTAGTTAGACAAGAATAAGCAGTTACCCTGTTTCAAAAGAATGAGCCAAATATATTGGAGAGGTGAAAACATGTGATTTTTTCAAAGATGAGGCAGTTATTTTAAAAAATAGAATGCTTAATATCTTGAAAATATACAACTTATCTTATGCATTAATAAAAAGTTACCAAATCCTAAAATTACGGCCCAAATTTTCATCAAAAATAACAACTGGGAAGGCCCCAATGTTTATCAACGGTCAAAAATAACGTAACAACGCTCAACGACTATATTCTTGTCAACGTTGGATTTTGACATGTCAACGTCAAAATTGGTCCTAACAACGGTTGGAAATAAAACTGTCAACGTTCAAAAATAAAAATAATAAAAAGAAAAAGGACCTTAACAAAGTAATTTATCCTAGTGAAGATAACCTATAGACTGAAAATTACTATAGGGTGGCAAGCACTATCCAATCATGCACACTTTCTTAAGAGAGATAGACATAATTGTCCTCAAGTGTCCCTTGCTAACCAAAGTTCTTAACAGTGAAGTTATCTCATAAAATCCTTTGTAACTTCCCAGGTAAGCCCAATAAAAATCATACCCAAGTTGTGAGAACCCGTATTTTCTCAGCATTATTTTATTATTTTTATTCGTGCTTCTTGAATTTTACAACGTATTACGTTTTCTTGTATTCTTATATGTAAATCCTGAGATCATGATAATTTTAATAAATTGTACTTTTTAAGTATTTTCTGATCGTTGATAATACTTTAAGTGGAATTATAAAAAATTTTATTTTATTTTTTCATATTTATTTTAAATCAAAGTTTTTGATTGAAAATCACTCGCGTGTGTTTTACAACGAGTTTATTCGAAATCAATGTATAATGAGAATTCCTAGTGATCGTGATACCGACGGATGCCCAAAAATTTACATTTTATTATCGATCGTTTCGATAATTAATATTTTCGACGATTTCGTTTTAATTACGTATTAAGTCGTGTCGAGAAATCATATAATCATTTTTATGATGCATGGTAACTTTTGAAAAGTATTTTTACGAAACCCAAGCCACGTAAATATTTTCAATATTTACCAATAACCATTTTCTACCCTTTAAAACTAATAACTGTTTTTAGGTCCACAAGTTTCAAAATTGGCAAGATTGGTCCCTCTACTTAAACCACCATATAAAAGGGCATTTTTACTTCCACCAAAACAAACACATTCATTTTATAAAAAAAACAAACATCACCTCCCTCCCCCTCATTTCTTTCCGCCACCACCATCACATAAACACCCTCAAAACCTTGATTTTTAACATGATCAATCCAAAACAAATTAAAGACCCATGTTCTAAATGTTCTTGTGATTCTATTGATACAAGAATTTCACACATGCATCAAAATTTCATGACTTTATGTTTTCATGGTTGTATGATGTTTTAATCATCATGCATGTGTTGTTTTTGGTAAGATTATGTTGTTCTGATGTTTAAAAAGTCTAGGTTTTTATTTTGATCTTTTGATTTTGATGCATACATATGTTTAGGAGTGTCTTTGGTTGATGGGTTTTATAGTATGATGATCCTAGAGATATGGGAATGATTAGTTTTGGTGGGAAAATTGATTTGACTTGTTTTCTAAAAGTATAATTTGGGACAGCAAATTAAACAGATTGTTTCGTGGGTTTAAGATCTGTGAAAGGATGATCTTAGTCGATATTGTTGTAGAGTTTTCCGAGACCCTCGTTTTGGTATAAGATAGAGCTTCTAACTCATTACGAGCCAAAAGTTATGCTAGTTTTAGTTCTCGTGTACCGGGAGACGCAAGTCGGCACAATCCGAAATTGTGGCTGATTTTGGGTCGACTCTCGTGGACTTTAGGCATGGTTAGATAGTTGATACTACTGGTTTTCAAAGTTTTCAATCTGAGTTTTATGAGTCTAGTAGTTTTAAAAGACGGATTGTCGAGATTGTACTTTTAAAGTGGTCCAAACGGTTATACAAAACAAGTGCACAAATCTGTCCTTAATTTGGAGTCGAGTAAAGTGTCGAGCTGATGGATTTTAAAGTGTGAACTTTGGCTCAAACTTTGACACCAATTTTCATTTAAAACGGACAAATCTAGATAGGGTAGATCGGTGTGTACATTCGGGGTGTACTTGCTGATTTTATTTTGGACACGTAGTTTAATGTTTGTTTTGCGTGAGTTTGAGTATTCACCATCGGACATGGTGACTTACTCAAGTGCTTAGTCATTATATAAATGACTTAGCTACTGGTCCGAATAAGGTTAAATGATAGTTTGACTTGCGTTGACTTGGCGTCGTATAACGGGTCAATTTCAAGTGCACAAGTGTTTTAAACGAGTAACATTGGATAAATGTATTCATTTGGTTCGTGTCAATGGTTTTGAAACATGAATACTTTGAAAACATTTGAGTCATATTATATTTGGTACATATCAATATTTGAGTTCAAGTCTTAACGCGCGCCTTATTTTGATAGGTTGCGGTTTTCGTGTTTTTCGGGCATCCATATCGTCAGTGATCATCTACCACTACCGTTTCTACTCAGTTGATGAGTACCGTGATTGACTTACCTCGTGGCTAAGGTGAGTTCATAGACCCTTTTTACTTGTACATGGTTTCTAAACACGGGGTGAGATTTTACATGTTTAATCTCAGGTATTATTACTTAACTTTGCTCGGATGGGAACCCGAAGGATATTGTCGCAGCTTGGATATTTCTGTGATGATTTTAAAAGATTAGTTTTAGTATAAACTGTCAAGAGTTTATTCTATATTTTGGGCAACTTTATGTTATAAATCGAGACGAAATAATATAATTTTCCGCTTCTAAAACTCTGGGACCTATGTTTAAAAACTCTGACCTTTTATGATGTAATGTACACGTTTTTATTTCGTCAGCTTTGTATGAACAGTAATTTATTGTTTCTTGTACTATGACGTGTTACCCCCTCGTTGCCTAGTTGTTCCATGTCATATTTGGGGGTCTCACAGATTGGTATCAGAGCGGTGGTTATAAGGAACTGAGTCGTTTCCAAAAACTTAGTCTATAACCGAAAGTTCAAATATTTTATTATTTCTAAGTGTCAAACATAGAATCTGCCATTGCTGTTTGATATCTTTGCGGGTAACTCTCTAATCCTTATTATTTACTTTTAATTATCGTTATAGTATTTAATCTTTTGATTACGTGTTAAAATATTACATTACCCTAATGACGAAAATTACTATGTCTTTTCAAAGCCTTTGTGCTTCATGAATTATCATTGGATATTACTGTGATTATATATGCCCGTACTTTATTCTTTGAATTCTTGTTCTTGTGAACTAATTTTGTTACAATGATTTTATATCGATATGACGTTACATAATTGTATTCAGAGCGCGTATGTTGCTGACTTTTCATACTCATTTTTCTATGTACTATTGCTATTTTATTTATGCGTGATACGACTGACTTCATACGCTCGTTCGTTTTGAACCGTTTGTTTTTCTCGACTCACTGTTACATGTCGTGTATACTCTCACAATACCATTGTTCGAGATTGAATAAGTGTTGTTTTCGATGAACTTCTGATTTTCATTTTACTACCGTGCGTGTTGCCTTCATTATTTAATTCTTTTAAGATATCTATTTAGATATCCAATTTGCTTGTCGACCATTCTTAATTGAATGTCTAGTCTATAGACCATTGTGTAGTTCAATGTGTCTCCGGAAAACACTAAAGGACACCATGTGAGTCACACGTCTCGAAGCATTCGTTGAATCAGTACCTGAATAATATTGTGGGTTTTCATAATCTTGATTTACCTTTAGCAACCATTTTACACGACACTTGTACATGGGTTACATCTTATTTCATTGACCATTCTATGTTTCGACTTCGACTTACAACATCCGTCGTATCTTGAACACATGATCGTCATTTATTATGTGACGATTGTTTGGAATACTATCCTACTAGTATCCTCCCTTTTTCATTAAACCTCCTCGCCTCAGGAGTGTGACTTGTTAATATTTTGTTTCTTTCTCGGTATGTCTTATGATTTTGGAAAATCATGCCACCAGGAGACCTTCCTGCATTGCATCTTGCAGCCGAAGACACGGATGATATGCGTCGTTTTTTATCTCTCCGATTATCGTTGGCATTCTTGAACCATTTCCATACTGGGTTTTCTTTACATGATTAATTATGCAGTTCTTCTTCTCTTTCGTCTTTATGGAATCCACAAGTCTTGTGTGTACATTAATTCTGGGTTATAATGAAATTGGATTTAATTTCAAGCTGTGTCAAAAATATATATATATATATATATACTTTGTATAGAAACTTTACAGGAAGTTTAACAGTGTCGAGAAAATATTTTTATAACTTTAGACATAAAAATATATATTTCTACATGTTGAGACGTCCGTTTAGGACATAAAAAAAATTTGACCAGTAAACTTTAAAATCGAGCAAGTTACGCTCATTTGAGATTGTAAAATCTAAGAAGTTATTTTCTGAATAATGCTAAAATATCATTTTGTTGACAGATTTAATGCAAGGGCATTTTCGTTCATTTTTATTCCGTTTCAAGTCTCGGGTAAAACTAGCAAGTTGTTCAAAACATTGTTTTACATCGAAATACATTAGACTTTGAGTCTTAGAATATCGTTTAGTGAGTTAATTGGTCTAGTCAAACCCAAAAGTCAAAACTGATAGACTTTAAAAATATGATTTCAAGCGTTTTTGAGTTCGTTTAGCTCGTAAAACTTTAACTAATGATATTTGGCAAACTAAAAACAAGGATTGCGTTTGAACAAGTATAAAATAGTAACTTTGAGTTCGGTCATACATGTACATAGATCTTGAACTTTTGAAATTCGGTAACTTCCTAATATAGAAACTTTTCCGAGTGATTGTACTATTTGTTAACTGATACCCTACTTTCTTAAAAGTATATTATTGTCAAATTAATCACGAGGTGCACATATACGGATTCCTTTATCCTTTCTTTTATTTATGACTTAATTGCCATTCTATTTTCTTTCTATGCTTCTATTCTACCCTTGAATTGGACCGAGATTTGAAGATCTTGCTTTCATAATGTTCGTTATCAATTTGGCACGTGTCTCTTGACGATTTTGGCTAAACCTTTTGAAACCTTATTACCTTGTAACCATTTCGTTGACTGTCTTGAACTACTCCTTATTTCCCTCTTGTAACCCACTCGCTACTTTATAGACTATTGTCATGTTACCATATGGACTAAAACTGGTCTGGTTTGCGAATCATTCTACAAAAGTTTTCATTTGGGCTTTCCTAAATAATTGAATGCTATCTTATAAAATTAATTTATATTAATTTTACAATGTATTTTCACAAATTGTTCTAATACGGTCTTATAAAGAACCCTCATAACTATACAAATTGTTGATTTAAACAGTTAGCTAGTAACTTATAGGCGAAAAGTTTCATATGTAGTTTTGATTCCTATTTTTACAAATGCTATTATATATACATTTTAAATCATATGATATGTAATACTGGTTTGACGAAGCTGAGCATCGCATTGCTAGTCCTAAATTATGCATGGCCTGATCACCTATGCCTAATTTAGAAGGAGCCATGCAAGGCCAAATAGTAGTCGCCCTAAATATTTGACCAACAATCAACTTTTTAATTTTGTTCCTTAAAAAGTTAGATAAAATAAAAGTTTTGAAAACTTTTACATCTTATGCGAGTAGCAACAATTCACGACATACACATATGAACCCTTATCTTTTCTTGAACAAAGTAAATGCCTCATGCACCTATTCTCTTACCCAACAATCTTTGTTTTACTTGTTACCTCATCCTCCTCATGATAGAATTTTCGTTACCATTTGCCTAAATTCTTACTATTGGTACCCGATTTGAAAGTTTCAACGTAGTTATGCTCCTTCATCGATTGACCTTCTCTATTTATCTTGGTAGAACTACAAAACGTCTCGGGACACGATTAATGATTTATGACTGGACGTGAACAATGATTTCGTGTAATTTTCATGATGTGTGTTAGACTTTTTCGTCTTGAAATTCATTCGTGTGAATCATGTGTTGATTTCGCCTTTCATTGCTAATGTTTTCATTTTACTAAATTTACTCTCAATTGACTTCTTAAGAATTTTCTTTGATTCGAAAATTCGTTGTGTGGCTTTTCCCTTTCGATCGTATTTCGTCCACCGAGAACTTAATAAGCCGTTATTGGTGTCACCAACTGCACTCAAGAAGCGATGACTTGCTATAATCCTTTCTTTCTTATTACTTTCATCATCGACGCATCTGTTCTATCACGTTTGTTAAGAATTGATACGATTTTTGTTTTATTCCATTGTGTTATTGCTCTCATACAAATTGTTGACCTTTATATGATTCATATTCGTTATTGTCTTGTCACCTTTTGAAACCAGAAAATGTTACGTGTTTATCATTTGATACCTTAAACACTTTCTTGAATTTCAAAAAATTATTATTAATTTTTAAGAACGTTTTATAGATTTTATCAAATGTTTAAATTACCAAAATAACTGTTTCAAGTTAAGTACCGGATCTATACATCCTCTTTGGTAAATTTATAACTAGTATTTAAAAAGGATATCAAGCTGTATCTTTTAAAGTATCTGATTATATCGTACTTTATAGTCAATATAATGAAATTATTAAATTTAATTATAATTTCTAAACGATGATTCTAAATAACTTGGAAAATCTGATTTTTCCTAATGGTAACGTTAAACCTGTGTTTTAACAATATTTTCATACAGTCACCCAAAAGTTGTTAAGCCGATCAAGATAACTATTTTGAACTGTTCTACTTTTGCTTCGAAAATCCTGATCAAGAAAAAGATTTGACAACTGTTTACCCACTCATTTTATACAGAGTTTAATTTTTAATCACTACACCAGGTAAAATTTTCTTTTAATAAAGAAAATACTTAAAACTAAGTTTCAAAGTAATACCAAAATACTAGACAACGGATTTTAACAGCCTTTATTTTAAATGATCATATGTTATTCATTTTTTTCCCTTCTATCTCGCTTGTAACTAGACTCTTACATTTTAAGATTGTCACATTTTATAGTTGCACGACTTGCGACCCCTTGTTGATTTACAATCTTGGTTTATTTTATCGCACTCTGCCTGTTTAAGCAATTCTTGTGTTCATTCTTGTTAGTTTATCGCACGTATTTCCAACAATTCTATCTCTTGATGTATCCCCGTATTGAAAGATCGTTATTCTAATCCAAGACTGAAAAGTTATACGAAAAGGAGTTAAGAAACTGAAGCATAGTGAATTCTAACCGTTAAGATTCGTCGTGGTACGAAAATTACCTGGGAAGCAATGAATTTTGTTCTACACATTGTACCTCCTCTTGTTTGCATCTTCTACTGTTTTCAGGAGAACTCTGGGGACCAGAGTTCCTTTAGGGGGGAAGACTATGAGAACCCGTATTTTCTCAGCATTCTTTTATTCTTTTTATTCGTGATTCTTGAATTTTACAACGTATTACATTTTCTTGTATTCTTATATGTAAATCATGAGATCATGATAATTTTAATAAATTGTACTTTTTAAGTATTTTCTGATCGTTGATAATACTTTACGTGGAATTATAAAAATTTTTATTTTATTTTTTCATATTTATTTTAAATCAAAGTTTTTGATTTAAAATCACTCGCGTGTGTTTTACAACGAGTTTATTCGAAATCAATGTACAACGAGAATTCCTAGTGATCGCGATACCGACGGATGCCCAAACTCTTACATTTTATTATCGATCGTTTCGATAATTAATATTTTCGACGATTTCGTTTTAATTACGTATTAAGTCGTGTCGGGAAATCATATAATCATTTTTATGATGCATGGTAACTTTTGAAAAGTATTTTTACGAAACCCAAGCCTCGTAAATATTTTCAATATTTACCAATAACCAGTTTCTACCCTTTAAAACTAATAATTGTTTGTAGGTCCACAAGTTTCAAACTTGGCAAGATTGGTCCCTCCACTTAAACCACTATATAAAAGGGCATTTTACTTCCACCAAAACACACACATTCATTTTATAAAAAAACAAATCCCTCCCCCTCATTTCTTTCCGCCACCACCACCACATAAACACCCTCAAAACCTTGATTTTTAACATGATCAATCCAAAACAAAATAAATACCCATGTTCTAAATGTTCTTGTGATTCTATTGATACAAGAATTTCACACATGCATCAAAATTTCATGACTTTATGATTTCATGGTTGTATGATGTTTTAATCATCATGCATGTGTTGTTTTTGATAAGATTATGTTGTTTTGATGTTTAAAAAGTCTAAGTTATTATTTTGATCTTTTGATTTATATGCATACATATGTTTAGGAGTGTGTTTGGTTGATTCGTTTTATAGTATGATGATCCTAGAGATATAGGAATGATTAGTTTTGGTGGGAAAGTTGATTTGACTTGTTTTCTAAAAGTATAATTTGGGACAGCAGCTTTAAACAGATTGTTTCGTGGGTTTAAGGTCTGTGAAAGGCTAATATTATTTTATATTTTTGTAGAGTTTTCCAAGACACTCGTTTTGGTATAAGATAGAGCTTCTAAGTCATTACGAGTCAAAAGTTATGCTAGTTTTAGTTTTCGTGTACCGGGAGACACAAGTCGGCACAATCCGAAATTGTGGTTGATTTTGGGTCGACTCTCGGGGACTTTAGGCATGGTTAGATAGTTGATACTACTGGTTTTCAAAGTTTACAAGCTGAGTTTTATGAGTCTAGTAGTAGTTTTAAACGACGGATTGTCGAGATTGTACTTTTAAAGTGGTCCAAACGGTTTTAAAAAACAAGTGCACAAATCTGGCCCAAATTTGGAGTCGAGTAAAGTGTCGAGCTGAAGGATTTTAAAGTGTGAACTTTGGCTCAAACTTTGACACCAATTTTCATCTAAAATGGACAAGTCTAGATAGGGTAGATCGGTGTGTACATTCGGGGTGTACTTGCTGATTTTATTTTGGACACGTAGTTTAATGTTTGTGTTGCTTGAGTTTGAGTATTCACCATCGGACATGGTGACTTACTCAAGTGCTTAGTTATTATATAAATGACTTAGCTACTGGTCCGAATAAGGTTAAGGATAGTTTGACTTGCGTTGACTTGACGTCGTATAACGAGTCAATTTCAAGTGTACAAGTGTTTTAAACGAGTAATGTTGGATAAATGGATTCATTTGGTTCGTGTCATTGGTTTTGAAACATGCATACGTTAAAAACATTTGAGTCATATTATATTTGGTACATATCAATATTTGAGTTCAAGTCTTAACGCGCGCCTTATTTTGATAGGT
The DNA here is from genome assembly GCA_025667525.1 of Glebionis coronaria. Lineage (NCBI taxonomy): Eukaryota > Viridiplantae > Streptophyta > Magnoliopsida > Asterales > Asteraceae > Glebionis > Glebionis coronaria. The sequence goes on from CM046879.1 coordinate 222,208,292, forward strand.
TGCGGTTTTCGTGTTTCCCGGGCATCCATATCGTCGGTGATCGACTACCACTACCGTTTCTACTCAGTTGCTGAGTACCGTGATTGACTTACCTCGTGGCTAAGGTGAGTTCATAGCCCCTTTATACTTGGATGGGAGCCCGCAGGATATTGTCGTAGCTTGGAGATTTCTGTGATGCTTTTAAAAGATTGGTTTTAGTATAAACTGTCAAGAGTTTATTCTATCTTTTGGGCAACTTTATGTTATAAATCGAGACGAAATAATATAATTTTCCGCTTCTAAAACTCTGGGACCTATGTTTAAAAACTCTGACCTTTTATGATGTAATGTACACGTTTTTTATTTCGTCAGCTTTGTATGAACTATAATTCATTGTTTCTTGTACTATGACGTGTTACCCCTTGTTGCCTAGTTGTTCCATGTCATATTTGGGGGTCTCACACAAGTCTCCCAACAGACCACATCCAATTCTAGATCAAAAAATCATGGCAGCGTATATAGTATATCAACTTTGCATGCTACAGTGCCTCACGATTTAGTAAACTAACTCGTACTCACCAGTGGACACAATCTAGAATTGTGATAAGAGTATTATATGTATATCAAGATGAAGTATATCAAGATTAACTCATAAAAATACAAAAAAAAAAAAATTGGTTCGTGTGATTTTGGATCAAAAAAGGGAAAGAGAATCAAGAACACAAACACAAAAACCAAACAATCATCCCATGGCTCTTGATACCATTTGTAAGATATGTAAATCTTGCTTATGTTTTAGAGAGAGAAAGAGATAGAGAGATGGTGGATTTCACACAATTCTAGAGAGAGAAAATGAAAATAACTATGTGAAAAAATGAAGAACCACACCCTCTCCATCTAAGGAGAGGGTTTATATACCCAAGCCCATGAGATGGGCTTGGGCTTACATTGGGCCGTGGCCTTAGTCTTTGTGGACTAGGCTTTGCTAACTTTGTTTAACTTAATAACAAGAACTACGAGCTACTACTTAATCTATTGTCGGAGTGACCAATCTTCCTAAATACGTAAGAACGTATTTCCAACAATCTTTCCCTAAGGGAGGTCACTCCAAACAAGGGCATTACCCAAGTTACAATAATAAAATAAACCTAGCATATTATGCTTGTCTTGAGCTCGTAGTCTTCGTCTTTCTTTTCTTTTTCTTTTCTGGTGAACATGCTGATGTGATCTTTGATATCAATCTTTAGCATTAATCTCTTGCCTTGATCTTGTGCATCCTTCACTTGTGATCTTTGCCTCTTCGTGACTTCATGTCCCACATACTTATACCTTCGTAAATCTTGAAAGCTTCAGAGTTCGATACAGCGGAAGACTTTACTTTTAAGCTTTCTAGAATTGGATGACGTATTAAGTGCATAAAGTATAAGCATGCGGGGACGACTTCTTCTTGGATTACGCAACGCCACCGTCTTCAAATGCCGCAACATAAGTAGACACGAACGAAATGGCTTTGAACATTTCATTCTAATTCGGTAGCATTTTACCTCCGGTCGGTGAAGACCGTTGGACGATATAAAATATCGTACTTGTGGCAGGTAGATTTAATAAAAAATCTCCTTGATAAGATTTCGCGGGTAAACCCGTTCTCTTTACTCGACCGTCCAAAGCTGACTGCGAACGTAAAGAGTGAATCATTTGGATAAAATTATCCGCACGATTGAAGCCGTCAATTCTGATTCCTGAAACAAGTTTGATTCATTAAAGAATCGCACCATCGTTGCTTTCCAGTTGTCACGAGCTTGATTCATAATGAATCTTGCAAGTTACCTACCAAGTTCTGTTTAAGGTTAACACTAGAAGGATTTCCACTCATCAATGTGAACACTAAGGTATCACTCTGAGTCTTCTAGCAAGATCACTAAGATATTGCGTAGAGGCCTAGAACGTGTTTAAATTCAGTTAAGAGTTAAACCATTGTTGCTTTCCAGTTATCACAAGTTTGATTCATAAGGAATCGCACAAGTCACCTACCATGATTTTTTTGACATTCGCTCAAGAAGGATTTCCATCTTCATTGTAAATACTTTCGTATTACTCGGATGTTCAGGCAAGATCATGAAGATTTTACGTAGGACTCTTAAAATCTTTCTTACTTTTCACAGTGTGTGAAGAAGCAAGGAATAATGAAAGTGTGTCCTAATGAGATATGTGATGATCTCAAATGGCGCTAGACTCGATCGTGTATTTTGGATTTTAGTGATCGGAGGCTCGATAGGAGTGCCACTATTTCAATACCAATTTATTCGGAGTGAATAATCAGTAGATAATGCGTTGTCTCCGTGTGATTAAAACAAATACATTTTGAGAGATATCTAAGTTAGCTAGGATGGGTTGTGCATTACATCACTAGGTCCATGATGTCTATCTTCAATATCAAGAATCATTAAAAATGATCTTAATAGCATATGTATTGACCCGGTTTCTGTCTAAGGTTGTAAGGAGGGCTTCTTTCTTTACACCCTTTATCTTTAAAAAAAAATTTCATTCTTCAACCCCTTCAATGCATACCAATACGTCATAACTAGCACCTTGTTGTGATTGTTCCAGTGCTAACTTAAGTACTTGGTCGGCATTCAGCTACATTCACAATCTTTTCTCCAACTTTCCTAAGGACTACTATTTCTAGCTTTGGAATGTCCTTGGGAAGATTCCTCCGGTTTTGGAAGAATCATAGGACTTAACCTATCCTACCATCCTTATGTCACCACAATCTTCATCGTCATGAAATAAATAGGTTTTGGGTAAGTATATGTCACCATGAAAATACATTTTGATATGCAAATCCGTTTTGCTCCCCCTTAACATATGCCACGATATTCGAAAACATTTCGCATATGTCGGGATGAGCCAGCACATTAAGTCAAACCATTTGTGATAATTTCCCATATTAAATCACATTTTCTCCCCCATATTAAAAAAATTAACTCAATCGATGTTTTTAATATCAATTGATTAAATGAAGTTTTAACAAAGGTTTTGGGAAGAAAAATGCAAGTCCGTTTTATCTTCATGATACCAAATGTATGAGATATGATACTGATTTGTAACATGATCACATATTCACCATATTAGAAAAACTTGACAAGGTTGGACCTGATTGATGAGAACATCATATGATAAGATCAAATGGTTCTTGTCGGCATATGTTGGTCGCCTCATCACTGCTAAAGTCATCTCTTGACACCACCTGTACGATTGGTATGGTTGTCTTGACACCAATTAGTGAGCTTGGCACTTTCGGCATCGAAGATTCTGAATGCTTGACAATTGCTCCCCCTCAATTGTTGACCCGTGTTTAATTGAAAGAGCTGTAGTCGTCGGTTGAGTAGTCGCATTGTCGAGTATGTAGATACCAATTGTAGATTGCTATGGTTGTAGAGATGATAGCTTCATAAAAAACAAGACTTCTCTTAATTTAACAAATAAATGCACTGAAACGTACATAGATTTGTGTTAGACCAAGTTATAGAGTAAACTTGATCCCTAACAAGGTTTTAAAGTAAACCTTGCCCGAGAAAATTAATTCCCATTGTGAGCAAAAGCTTTCATAAGAAATACTTGACTTTAATGTGAAAACCGGGTTGCAGTCTGATATAACTACAAGCCATATAGGCATGTTTTATGAAATATTTACAACTTTTGTACGAACTCTATTTATGGCGCCGTGTCAATATTAATCAACATTTCTAAGGCCGTAAATATTATCGTACCAAAAGACATGCCTTTGAAAAATAAAGTAAAAATATTTTTGGATTTTTCTAGATTTTTCAATTTTTATGGTTTTTATATGGGTTTATATATTTGTATTTTGCTTTTGTGGATAAAAACATAAACAATATATACAGATGATCACGAAGGATACGGAGAATAGTTTACCATCACTATTCTTTCGCTTTATCTGCCAGTTCCTTTAGTCTCAGGCGAGAAAGTTCTCATTCCTAGCTTGTCGGTCAAAAATTCAATTCGAGCGCGATCTAAAGCCTTCGTGAAAATATCCGTCAGTTGATACTCAGATCGGACAAAGTAAAGCTCGATTACTCCATTTTCCACTTGCTCCTTGATGAAGTGGTAGCGAATGTCAATATGCTTTGACCGGGAGAATTGAACGTTGTTGAAGCATAAGGCAATTACACTTTTGTTGTCGCAGTACATCGGAATTTTGTTGAAACCTAGACCATAGTCGGTTAATTGTGATCTCATCCAAAGAATTTGAGCACAGCAACTAGACATAGCTATGTATTCTGCTTCCGTACATAAATTTGCAGCGCTTTTCTGCCTTTTCGATGCCCAACTGATTAGTCGATCTCCTAGTAGTTGCAAAGTTCCACTCGTGCTACGCCTTATATCTTGACAACCCACGTGATCCGCATCTGCATATGCCGTAAGTGCAATTGAAGAGTCCTTCGAATACCAAAGTCCCCGATTTATGGTTCCTTTAAGATATAGAAAGATCCGTTTCACAGTAGCCAAGTGTAACTCAGTAGGTCGAGTTTGATACCGAGCACACATACATATAGCAAACTGAAGATCAGGTCGACTAGCTGTGATATACAGAAGAGTACCGATCATTCCACGATAAAGAGTCGGATCAACGGAAACTCCATGTGTATCTGCATCAAGCTTTGTTCGTTCCACCATTGGAGTATCCACGGGATCGCAAGATTCCATCTTATATTTCTTAAGAGATTCAAGGGCATACTTGGATTGATTGATAAAGATGCCCCTGGGACTCTGAGATATCTGAAGAACTAAGAAGAACGATACCTTGCCCATCATTGACATCTTAAACTTGGAAGACAAGAGTTTCCAAACTCATCGGATAAGGTTTGGGTCGATGCTGAAAATATAATATCATCAACATATATTTGTACCATAATCATATCTTTACCTCGTTTCTGAATGAATAGCGTGGGATCCACCTTGCCTTTAGTGAAGCCTTGCGTAATGAGAAATTGTGACAATAGATCATACCATGCGCGTGGAGCTTGCTTCAACCCAGAGAGCCTTATTAAGCTTATACACAAGATTAGGATATTTAGGATTCACAAACCATCCGGCTGTTTAACATAGACTTCTTCCTTGATTTCACCATTAAGAAATGCCGTCTTCACATCCATCTGATAGACGATCATATTCATGTGGGCTGCATAAGCGAGGAATAGTCTAATAGCTTCCAAACGGGCAACAGGTGCAAAGGATTCCATAAAGTTGATGCCCAATAATTGCTTGTATCCACGAGCTACTAGTCGAGCTTTGTTCTTCAATATTCCGCCTAACTCATCGAGTTTCACCTTGTAAACCCATTTCAAAGTGAGTAACTACACCTGATCCGGGCATGTGTCAAGTTCCCATACTTTCAGACGTATAAATTCATTAAGTTCTTCTTGCATAGCTTCTATCCAACAGGATTGAGTAAAAGCTTCTTGCCATGTCTTAGGTTCAACTTCAGTGAGAAAAGCATCAAAATGACAAAACATTGCATTTTCTTGTAACTGACTTCATGTGGATATTGGACGATTAGGGTCACCAATAATAGAATCTATAGGATGATCCTTTGTCCACTTGCTGTCATGTTCACAAATCCGTGGATTGGAGTAAACTGTAGTAGGAGCTTCCTCTGAGGTGGACGACCCGGCTTGATTAGGGGCGAGAATTGGTACACCAAAGAATGGAAGTTCACGCATTTGAGCGAATTCCAAATCGTGATCATCATCATCCTCTTCATAATCAATAGGCATGACATGGGTAGTTGGTTCGGGTGTAGATTGAGAATTACTCGTTGATGGTATATCTTGACCAATTGTATGTGCAGATGTGTCTAATTATGCTTCGGTTGCTGGAGCGAAAACTTCGGTTACCGGAGCTATTACCTCAAGTTCTGGAGCAACAATACTTGGAGGAGTAAAGAATTCATCAAAGAACGGTTGAAACAACGTATCCAATTCATTCCTAGTGGGTGGTATAAATGATGATGAAGTAGGGTTGTTTGGGACAAGAATAGAACTAATGTTACTGGGTCCCATTTCATGAAGTGCGGGTTCAGAGTTGCTTTGCTCAGAAGCCATTACTGTCAGCTCATCAAAATCAACATTCATAGTTTCGAGGATCTTGCGAGAGTTACGGTTGTAGATTCTGTATGCCTTCTTTGCGGGTGCGTAACCAATGAAAATACCAATATCAGCCTTTGGTTGAAGTTTTCCCAAATTGTCACCATCATTATTTGGATAGAAAAGAGAACCAAATACATGAAGATATGATATATTTGGTACTTTTCCATGGAAAAGATCATAAGGTGTTTTACCATGGCGTTTACGAATTAGTGACCGGTTTTGGGTGTACACTGCTGTAGATACTGCTTCTACCCATAAAAACAATGGAGCCTTTGCGTAAATTAACATCGTTCGAGCAACTTCCATAAGTGTGCGATTTCGCCTTTCAACGACACCGTTTTGTTGTGGAGTGCGAGCAACGGATGTTTCATGAGAAATGCCAAATTCTTCATAGTAATCACGCAAGATTTGATTCACAAATTCAGTTCCATTATCTGTATGAATGCGTCGGACAGTAGTGTTGAGACGCACTTAAATCATCTTGAGAAATACGATGATGAATTTAGGTGCCTCATTTTTTTTTGTAAGAAATTTCACCCATGTAAACCGAAAGTAATCATCGACAATTACGAGGATGTACTTTTTGCCACTAAGACTTTCAACACGCATTGGCCCACAAAGATCCATATGCAACAAATAAAGTTTCTCTTGGTTGATGTCTTCCGTCTTGGGTTTGTAAGATTTCTTAATGCTTTTCCCCATTGTACACGCAGAACACAAATGATCCTTGTGAAATGAAAGTTTAGGAAGACCACGAACAAGTTCGTTTTTCGCCAAATGATTAATAGCGTCAAAGTTAAGATGAGATAACCGTCGATGCCATAACCATGACTTAGTCTTTGATGCTTTGGAGAGAAGACATATGGGAGAAGCGGCCATCATGTCTTGTAGAGACAAAGTGTACAATTTATTCCCTCGAGTACCTTTCAATAAATCAACCCCTTCCAAATTACGAATGAAGCAGGTATGCTCTCGAAAAGCAACTTCTAGGTTTGCATCACAAAATTGTCCCACAAAAAATAAGTTGTGACCGAGACCTTCCACATAATACACTTTTGAAATTATAACATTCCCAATATGATATTCACCATAACTCATTATCTTTGCAATATGATCATTTCCAAATCGAAACGTACCAAGAAACTTGCTGAAGAAATTTCTGAGCTGAGAGCGATCTCTGGTCATATGCTTAGAGCAACCAGAGTCTAAATACCAGAGAACAATTTGGACCACATGTTTTCAATAACAACAATAGACAATGCATTGGAAAGTATTGGTTCCTGAGTGTTAGCAGAAACAGATATAAGATTATCAGAAGTGCTAACATTTGTGTGACCCTTAGATTTCCTGCGTTTTCTAATGTGAGTTTTAGCACAAACAGGTTTTACTGTTCCAACTTTCTTAGGTTTTGGATTATTAGCGGGCACTACAGTGGGAGTAGACCTATTTAAAGGGCACTTGGTTCCTTCAGTGGTGTCGGTGTTCCTAGTTAAAGGACACGCTTGTATTTTGGTAGCCTTGGTACTCCTAGTTAAAGGCCATGCTTTCTTCGCTGTAGTGGGAGTGATCCTAGTCAAAGGGCACGTATGTCCTACTATAGTGAAAGTTCTACCAGTGGGGCGCCACATCCAACCAACTTGGGTTAACACTTTCCTAGTAGGTTTCCATTCTAATCCATTTTCCGGGAATACATCTCATTCACATGGCCAATAAGGCAAGAATCATTACGACTAGAAAACATAAATTCATTGCAATTCCAACATTTCAAATTAGAATTCACACTAGGCTTAGAACGCTGCACAACCGCAGAGCCTTTAGGTTTAGCTACATGATTCTTTTTATTCAAAACAGAAATAACATTCCTAGGATGGGCTTCTACTTTCTTCTTCACTTGACTACTAGATGGAGGCAAGATCCTATCATTCTTCTTGTTTCTTTTAAGCTTAGATCTTTGAGCCTTAGTAGTGGTGCTTACTCCTGTAGAAGGCAACACGGGAATATTAGAAGCTGGTTTTGATTCCGCCTTATCTTTAGTGAACAAATTTTGAGATGGTTTAGTCCTAGGGCCCTTATTAAATGGTGTGACGGCTATAAGGTTCCTTTTGATTGCACTAGAGGACGATGCTGAGACAGTGGCTGCGTTATCCACAACATTCTTACCTTTTAGAGTACGAAGTGTTTCCTTTAACTCTGCCAAGACCATATTCTTATCATAAATTTGTTCCCTCAAATCAGTTATTTCCACCGATTTCCGATTCAATTGTTCAATCAATGATTGATTTTGTGCAATGGTATTAACACATGCGGGCTTTACTGAATCGAAGAGTCGTGTATCTTTCTGTTTTAAGTTATCAACTTTGGACAATATCTTGTAAACTCGATTATCTAGATCAAGTTTAAAATTCTCAGCGGCCTCAAGTACGTTCACATAGTTAAGCTCCTTAGATTTCTCTATGTCTATCGGCAAAGATTTAGCAACTTTGTCACTTGGCTTACGCTATTTTGATTGTAAATTCAATCGAAAATTCTTTTCAAAGTTTGAATCATCGATATTAACACCTTTGAATGACGTTTCAAAGATTTCTTGAATAAATTGTTTCTTGCATTCAAGCGAAATACAATGTGTTTGAATCTCATAAAAACGTTTTGAAAGCGAAGAATATGAATCTTGAAGCTTTAAAAATTCAGCGTCAGATTCGTGACAAGTACTATCTACCACATGATCCACAGATTCAATATTATGCACAATAGAATCATTATCAACACTTTTATTCACACACACGGAAACTATATCATGAGACATCACTTGTTTCAGAAACTGATCATTTTGGCGTGAAACCCGTTCTATTTCAAGTAAACCGTTTTCATAAGCATCATCCATTTCATTGAAAACACGTTTAACTTATTTTATTTCCAAATGCAAATCTTGATCAAGATTACTAAGACAAGCTTTAACATTCTTTACAAACGGAACAATTTCGTCTCAGAACGCAGCTCTAGTGTGCTCAAAGTTCCATTCACCTTCCGTTATGGTCGTGGCCGTTGTACGTTCCAAAATGACCTTGTCAAAATCGGCTAAGTGTTGGTGAACCGCATTTAAGTTAACGGACGCCTTACTTACCGGTGGAAGTAACTTCATTAAATCCGTTTTGACGGGTGTAGGAGACGTACTAGGAGGGTTTTCATTTGACAAACTTGGGGGCACAACAACTGTTAGTTCAGCTAATTCCTTTTGTAAGCGAATTTGTGTCTTTTTGGAAAGTTGATCTTTATTATGCTTATCATAATCAATCGTATGGAATTTTGAAAGCATTTTAGAATGAGTTTGTTCCACAAGTGACTGTGTCTCCTCAGTACTACGAACAAAAGGTGCTTCTTTCGATTTGCCAATTATGGTCATATCATAAAGAACGGGAATATATTCCTGAGCTTGTTTTGCATAACCGATATTAGGTGGTAAATCTTGAAGACGCTTAAGTTCGAGTTCTTCAAATGATTTAGTTAAAAGATGAACCTTTTCTGTGGAAGCGTATTGTTTTAGAAGCTATTGTTCTTTGAATTTAAGAAGTTTGGTAGCATTAATTTCTGATTCAAACTTTTTAGACTCGAGAGTTTCGAAATCCATTTTAAGTTTCTGAAAATCATTGACAACCGACTCTTTTGCTTTTAATTCATTTGAAAGATTAGCTTTTAATGATTCTATTTATTTCAAGTGTTCAATCTTTTCAAAACGAAATTGGTCAAATTCGGGACATGTTATTTTCTCTGCTTGAGGGACCATTTCAAAAGTTTTGACCTTTTCTTTATGCAACGCAAGCTCAGCAGTTAGGGTGGAATTGGTATCTACGGATTGTTTGAGGGCCATATGCATTTGATCAATAATATGTTTAGGTACCATGACCAAATCATGTTGAGCATAAGATTCCATACCCGTCGTAGCATTTGGTTGAGGTTCACTCAAATGTGTAGGATTGGGTACCACATCATTTGAGTTACTAGTTCCCAAATGTTGTTCGAGGTTGTCATTTTCATGCCCAACTTGATGTGGGTTATCATCATTACCAAGATTGGTTGTGGTAGGTACCTCACTGACGACATCGGAACCTTAGTGAGAGAGATTAGCAACGAGAGCAGCTTGGGCAGAGTGAATGTCATCACAATCCGAATCATATGCGTCAAGATCATCTGCTTGATAAGCTGCATTAGAAGTGGAAACGACTACAAGGCCTTCAGTATCTGCTGCCCCTGGGTCTGCAAGAAATGCTAACTCCTCTGAATCCAAAATCTTTCCCTTAGACTGAGCATCTACCAAATACATCTTCTAACGAAACCATGCTTCATCCCTTCTCCTTTTCGGCTGAGTGCATTGCCTAGCCATATCACTTTGTCCTCGGCAATTGTAGCAAGTCACAGCCTTTTGAGGACCGATGGGACTTCCATTTCCATTAGCTTGTGAATTCATAACTTGAGCATTCACCTTCCTTGTAGGAGGTCCATATGAATTTTCCTTCCCTGAATATGTTGCATTGTTACTTGACCATCTTGAACAGTGGCTTGTTCTCGAAGATTTGCAGAGGTGCGGAGCTGATTGTTTGTTGGTGGAAATCCTCTAGTTGCAATAAGTTTTGAAAAGTAGGCAGTGAGATGGTTTAGAACATCAGCTGGTGTATCATTTGGAGTAAAGACCGGTGCTTGGATTGGTGGAAGTTCATTAGAGTAGAAAGCTTGTGCTGGTTGTGCTTCTATTGGAAAATATCCTTGCAGAGGAGTATAGCCCATTGGAGAAGTGTTGGCTTGTGATGGTGATGTCTGGTATGGTGGTTGCTGTAGAAAAGATTGTTGATGAACACTTTGTTGAAATGCTTGCTATGGCATCATTGGTGGTGGATAAGATGGTTGTTGTGGTTGCTGATAGGTGTGTGGTGGTGGCTACTGCAAGTATGATGGTTGTTGATAAGTATAAGCTATGTTTTGTTGAGAAGCATACATGGCAAGTGGATCATGAACTTGAGGTTTAGACAACCAAGCCTCGATCACATGGCATTCGTGTTGTTGAAGAAAAGCTTGAAGTTTATCCACCTTGGTGTTATGCAATTCCTTAGCCAATTTAACATCCGTCACTTACTTTTTCCATTCTGAAGGAAGAGTGTTTAAATACTTGGTGTTCTATTGAAACGTAGGAATTGCCATGCCATAGATATTGAGCTCATTCAACAATAGGGTAAATCTCAGATAGTAGTCATTGAGAGTCTCCCTGGCACATAGGCAAACTTATCAAAAGTATCATAAACCTTACACTCTCGTTCTTGTTTAGTTAACGAGGTGCCTTGCATTAGAACACGAATTCTATCCCATAACTCTTTGGCAACTTTATGTTTGCTGACGAGGTTGTAGACATCTGGAGGAAGGACTTGGAGAATGATGTTTGTAGCATACTTATCACATTTGTCTTGAATCTTCATATCTCCAGTCAATTCACCCGTTGTGCGAGGACGAGTAGTTGTACCTTCCGTCACTATACCATAATCTAATGGTCCATTGAGCACCGATGCCCAAATGAGATGTCCATTCTCTTTGTTCAACATGTAAAGTTCCATTCGGGAAGTCCAATCCTCGTACATAGATTTTTCCAACATTGGTGGACGATTATCCGTACCCGAGAGGATGGACTTATCCGTAAGAGATGTGTACTCCATTTCGATAAGTTAAGATTTACAAATTTGATCGGTCAATGAAAGAAAGTAAATGTATTTGTTGTTGTGTGTTAAAGCCGAGAAATAATGTTGAAATCCACTAAATTATATTCTCGAGAATACAAATAATCCAAGTCAAAATTACACACGATTCCACAAAATGCAAGTTTGTTAAAAATTTTCAAAAGTACATTTTTGAAAAAAAATGTTGGATCGCAGTGGGGATTGTACTCACTATAATCCTACTCAGATCGTACTCCTGAATCGCACTCAACGATCGATGTGGTGATCGTACTCCCTTGTTGCAACAAGTGATCGAAGTGGTGATCGCACTCCCTTATCGCAATAAGTGATCGCAGTGGTGATCGTACTCCTTTATCGCAACAAGTGATCGCAGTGGTGATCGCACTCCCTTTTCGCAACAAGTGATCGTAGTGGTGATCGTACTCCCTTATCGCAACAAGTGATCGCAGTGGTGATCGCACTCCCTTATCGAAGTGAGTGACCGTACTCGTGATCGCAGCGAGTGATCTTACTTATGATCGCAACTAGTGATCGGGACCTTGGATCGCAAGTAGAAACCCCCAGGGTTTATGCAATCGCAACAATCAGATCGTACTATGGATACCAACTTACCACTTTTCTCGGACAGTACAATAACATAACTAATTGGAGATTCTAAGCCTAAAAATGAATCAAATACCCAAAAATTTTGTGTTTTAACCTAAATAACAATACCAAATCACTATAACAAGTAACTAGATTAAGTATATCAAGATTAACTCATAAAAACACAAAAAACAAAAAATGGTTCGTGTGATTTTGGATCAAAAAAAGGGCGACAGAATCAAGAACACAAACACAAAAACCAAACAATCATCCCATGGCTCTTGATACCATTTGTAAGAAATGTAAATCTTGCTTATGTTTTAGAGAGAGAAAGAGATAGAGAGATGGTGGATTTCACACAATTCTAGAGAGAGAAAATGAAGATAACTATGTGAAAAAATGAAGAACCACACTCTCTCCATCTAAGGAGAGGGTTTATATACCCAAGCCCATGAGATGGGCTTGGGCTTACATTGGGCCGTGGCCTTAGTCTTTGTGGACTAGGCTTTGCTAACTTTGTTTAACTTAATAACAAGAACTACGAGCTACTACTTAATCTATTGTCGGAGTGACCGAATCTTCCTAAATACGTAAAAACGTATTTCCAACATTACATGAATACCAAAAAAGTCCTAAAGATTTCCTAAACCTCCCCTTAAACTATGATATATAAGTTTCCAAATAAAATACATAGAATAAAAACTTTATGTCAATAAGAATATAAATATTCCAACCATCATCCATAAATCTGAACATGCTCCAAGTAAGCTCCAAGGATCCATAAGCAACTCTGTATCCATTTGTACAATGCTAACAACACCTCCATAATTAGATCAAAAACAACAAAACTAACATGTTGCTGACAACGTCAATTTAACACTTGTCAACGTTAAAATAACCTTTGTCAGTGTTAGACAAATAACGTGGAAAATATAATTTTGTACAAAAACCAATAACAATGCATATCCTGTACATACTTTTACAAAGAGTTCAAAAAGACATATTAGGTAAGATTGATCACTCCAATACTTGTTACCAAGTATTGAAATCTCCTAGTATCAAAAGGTTTAGTTAATAAATCTGCCACATTTTCTTTTGTGTCATCCCTATCTGGTTGTATTGAACCTTTTTCAAAACAATCTCTTATAAAATGATGTCTAATTTCTATGTGTTTTGTTTTAGAATGATGTACAAGATTTTTAATAATGCATAAAGTACTGTTATTGTCTACAAAAATCTTGGTATGCATGAAATTATACCCATAATCCAACAGCTGGTTCTGAATCCATAAGACTTTTCCACAACAAGCAGCTGCAACTACATATTCTGCTTCAGTTGTAGAATTGGCCACCACTGTTTGTTTCTTGCATTGCCAAGATATCAACCTACTCCCAAGAAATTGACATCCACCTAATGTGGATTTTCTATCAAACTTGTCACCCCCATAATCACTATCTGAATATGCAATAAGCTCCAATGGAGAATCTTTTGGATACCATAATCCCAAGGTGGGATAGCACCTAAGGTACCTAAAAATCCTCTTGACAACATGAAGATGACACTCTTTGGGAGTCACTTGATGGCGTGCACATGCACACACATCAAACATAATGTCAGGTCTTGAAGCTGTAAGATACATCAATGATCCAATCATTGACCTAAATTAACTTAATTAAACTAAAAAGTATTTTTGCAAAATTTAAAAACAAATTGAAACTATTTAAAATGATTAAAAAACTAAAAATAATATTAAAATAATATTAAGAATTCAAAATTTATAAAAACTTTTAAAAACTTGCAAACTAATTTATTTTAACTTAATAAAACCAGAAATGAAAACAGTCCAAGCTTAATGGGCTTTTTGGCCCAATAAGCAAAAAGTCAACCAAATAAGCTGAAAAGTTCCAGTCTAGCTTAAAATTAGATTTTAAACAAAAAACTGTAAAGACCCAAAAGCTGAATGTGAGCTTATCACAGCTTAATAAGCACTCAGCTTATCCTTAATGGGCTTTTTGGCCCATTAAGCCATAAGCTAATGCCATAAGCTGAAATTTCACACACATCCTTCTCTTATGCTTATAAAGCTATTTGTAAAAAGAAACTTTGAAAAAGCTTAAGAAATAAGCCTGAAATAAGCCAAAGCTCTCTATAGAAAACGACCAAAATAGTCGTTTTTGAGTTCTAGACTATTTTAAGAGCTGATTCATGTTCCAAACGTTTTTAAATGACTTAAATAAGATAAATAATCAAAAATATTTCAAATAAGCATACTCAATAAGCTGGAAAAATGAATAAGCACTTTGGAAATAAGACAAAATAGTCGTTTTCTAGTAAAACCCTAAAACCAAAAGCTACAACTTCTAAAGTAAGATAACTAGATGAAATAAGTAAGATCTAACACAAAAGAAAAGTTGTTTCATAATAATATAAGATAGAAAAGCTTATCAATAAGCTGTTTGAAAATTTGTACTAGCAGTGGCAAGCAGCAGTGGGAAAGGAGTTCCCACTGCTTGTGAACTGATTTTGCTTTTGAGAGAGTTTTACTTGGAGATTTTGGACAATAAGGGCACCCCTACAACCAGTGAGTTGTAGGGAGTCACAATCAAGCAAAAAATCAACAAAGCACACAGCCAAATGATACATTTTAAGCAATTAGTACACGGACATGGAAATAAGCTATAACTAATGAAATAAGCAGTTTAAGATAGAAAAAGTAAGCCAAACATCACCAAAAGCATACAACAGCAATAATAAACTTAATCAAGCATATTTAAACTGATTTCATGCAATAGTTGAAAGTTTAGATCTAGTAATAAGCTTATGTGACTTAACTGATGAAAAAGTGAACACACAAATGCCCTTTGCTGATGTATTTGACCAAAAGTTGAACCTCAAATGATTCAAAGAGGTTAACAAGATGCATAAACTCAGATTTTTAACTTCTCAGCTTTAGTCTTATACCCTAGCTATCATTTGGCCAAGTTTCAGTCCACAAATAACTAGAACAACCTAGTTTAAAGCAAAGATTCAGTTTGATATTTTAAAAGAAAAAAGTAAGAATATTTTTACTCTAACCCAACCCAATAACAGATGCAAACATAAAACAACCCTAAACGCCTACTCAATCTCCAATAAAGATCACATAACATGCAGTCCCAAACACTTGTTAAAAACCTTTGAATCAAGTTTAGCAAAGCAAGAATGTTTTCAGACATAGCCAAGTTTAAACAATCATCATAACAACAATATAATGAACTAAGAACCAAACTTCATGCATCAAACAACACCATACAACAGTCAACACACTTTTCACTTTGAAAAAGTCTTAAAAGGGAGAAAATCATGCAAACCTCAGGGATGTACTTTCGCACCCTCGTATGTTTGAGCTTATGTGTCTAGAAAAACAAGACACAAGCTTCCAACAAACACCCCTGCTAAGATCAACAAGGGTTCACAGTAACAGATATAAAAAATGGAAAGTAAATCAGATTCTTGGTGACTTTGAGTAAACACCACAAGATTTGCAGCCCAAATATATGAACCCACTACACCTTGATTTGTTTAATCAGGGTGTTATGGTCATGCATATATCCAAACCTACAAGCTAATGGGTCTTGTATTCTCAACCAAAAACCTTACTAAAACCTGAAATATCCAACACTTTGAAAACCAAAAACCTTTTGAAACTCCACTTGAAAACTTAAAAACATTTTGAAATAACTTAAAACATGTAAACAATAACAGGAAAAGTAAATATGGGACTTGGTATTTGTCAACAGATTTCAAAATTTTTCATTCCATGAACAAAGATATACAGAATCTTGACCAAAGGAAAAACCAAGAACAAGAGTAATGAAAGAAATCTAATGCCTTTATATAGGCTTACAAGAGTTCTAAAAAGCTGATAAAAAATCTAAAACCCTAGTTGCTGAAGTCCTAAAGTTGTCCTTGAAATTTTGAATATCTTTGACTAAATTTGGACGTTTGTGGGGAATCATGTGATGCCAGTAGATGTGAAATGATCTAGGGCGTCTATTGTGAACGTAGGATGAAATCATGAGCTTTGGCACGTTGATTCTCTGCATGTTTTTGTTTGGGAGTGAACTGTGCGGCAGAGGAGGGTTGTGGTATCTTGTGAGGTGATGGTGATGGATGTTTAAGAGGTGGGTTAGGTTTATTAAACCCTTAATCTTAAATCTGGAGCAGATTAAGGTTTAATTCCAACTGATTAAGAAAATCCCAATTTGTGTTCTTGGGTGAATAGTGGGTTGTTTGATCTTGTTTTATGTTTAAATAGGTGTTAAGGCGCCAAATTAACAAACTAATTAAGAATTAGTTTATTAACCGGTTAATGGATGGGTGAGGTGGCAAAAGGGTGAATTGTGATTGGTTGTTTTGGTGAGTGGGGTGAGGTGTCAATCCCTGATTAGTCTAGGTATCTTTGTATGTCGTCCAGCTTTGGCCCCTTATTTCTTTTCATTGTTTCACTTGTAGTTTAAACAGCCCAAACTAGAATTCCTTTGTTAACAAAGTTTTTGTTTTTGCATTTTGACCACAAAAACTTTTGCAAAGTTTATCAAAGGGTATTTCATGTAATATCTTGAATCTTCACTTGTATTCAATCAGAGGACTTAAGGAGTTCCTCTTAACAATATCGTATTCCATATGAGTTAAATTTGACTTTATTCAAGTTTCAATCAACTTATACTCAATGAGACATCCTACCTCATTCTCCAATACTTTCAACCTTATTCTTAGACCTTAAAAGGGCAATAAAAGCTCGATATGCACAACACTTAATTTCCAATCCTATAGCTCTTACAACAATAGTTATCAAATGAGTAACTAGTATGAAATGACTCACATATTCAATTAGACTTCTCGGAAAGATACTAGTGGCATGATGCTTTTGGGTAATGGTTCCAATGACAGCCTCAGGTGCAACATTTACCTTTTTGATTTCAATTTAAGAATTGGGTGACACCGAATCAGATGACATCTTTCTAGGTGGTAAGGTTTTGTCAAACTCCACTCTATAAGGAAAGATCGTCATGACATCGATATCAAATTTAATCTCGCCAATTCTTCTTAAAGATCATAATCAACTAATATCAACATTTCTACGAGTATCCCTATTTTGTTGGGATCATAAATATCCACAACTTGGTTTAGATCTAGGATAGCTAGATTTCCTACAGGAATAGCTTCGATTGATTTGCTAGGGGAGTTAGGGTTTATTGTGACAATCTACGTCGTATAAATATCTCGTATAATTATTAAAATAATCATCAAACAATCATGTAATCAATATATATATATATATATATATATATATATATATATATATATATATATATATATATATATATATATATATATATATATATATATATATATATATATATATATTTAAATAACACTTCTCAGTCTGGCCTTGTCAGTAACTCAGGAATTCTTCGGCACCGTTATAGTCAAAAGATTTTTAAACATTTTACTCAAAATATTTATTTAAAAAAATATTTATAGTTAAAAGGTTTATGAAATGTTTTATTCAAAACCTCGGTTTTAATAATCTTTCGTTCTGTATAACAAGAGCTCTGATACCAAACTATAACACCCCCAAATATTCACATTTTCAATCAGCGGAAGAGTCGTTGGTGTTACGGGATAGCACATTACTCAAATCATAGAGAACGCTTAAAAATCGCGTCGTTTAATAATAAAGAATTTTCCATTCATGAATATCAAATTACATAGGTCCTCAGGTCATAGTATATCATACAAATTTACAAAAAATTTGAATGGAAATTTTTATTTGAATGCGGGCCATAAATTCTTGTCGTCTTCCCGATAATTTCCTTCAAGTACCTGAGATAAAACATGTTAAAAGTCAGCGAAATGCCGAGTGAATCCATAGAGTTTAATAAAAACCATTAATATATCACCGGTATATAATCATTACCGAAAATCATTTTGTACAATTCTTTGTCGTAGGCCATAAAATAGGCCAAAGAAATTTTATACGAATCTTTGTTGTAAATCATAATATAGGCTTTTGCCTTCAAAACCATTATACGAACCATTGTCGTGAAAACATCATACAATACGTTTTATAACGTTGTATAGAGTTTAATAATAACCGTTATATGAAAATGGCTATGTAAAACCAAAACACGAACATAATATCAGTAATAAGACCCCGTATTGCTAGTCAGGCAATATATTATAATTCAATTCGTATATCAGTATTTACATTATTGGATTATTATTAGCCGCATGACATTGTTACTTTTCTATAACATATATCGGGTAGCTAACCCGTAACTCCTTTTCCCATCTAAAACAACATGTCATCACAATAATCACGCTTATATAAATAATCTCATACATGAATTCGCTTACCAATCAATGTGGCACGACGGGGATCAAACGTCAAGGCGCGAACTGGGGTGATCTTCCCCAAATAGTACTATTATATGCATAAGCGTCTACCAAATCTCGGTAGTTCACAATTCATGCTAATGAGACTTTTAGTGACATAACCTAACTAATAATAATACATTTCATTGCATTCATTGGGTCATCAAATCATTCGGGTCTATATCAATAAACATACAATCGGGACAACTTGTGTCCTATTTTTTAAAAACTAGCATGTTATCTCCCTCGCGGGTTTATAAAACATTTCATAAAACATTTAAAAGAGTGCAAGGCTATGAACTCACATTGGTGTGGGAAGGCGGGTTATCGGTAATTAGGATGTATAGTACGTGCCTCGATCACGGGAAACCTAAACAAATAATACTCGGTCTTAGGCTATGCCCAATAACTTTATAAAAAGTCGTTATGTATATGTAATGATGTCATAACATGATGATCAAGTGGGGTTTTATTTCTTTAAACAACATTACTAGTTGTTTTGTATTAGTTTACTTAGGCTTATCATACTAGTTACACTAGTTTTACCCTATTTACACATCAGGGCCCAATAGCCCATTAAGAGTCCAATGTCATTTTATTAGTCCATTTATCTTTTTAAGACCAGTCCCATACTCATATGTTGGGCCCAAGTGGGTTAAGCCAATGAATAAGTCCAATAACATTAAAACAAACTAGTTGGGCTAATGGTCTAATAAGGCTACTTTGGCCCATTAGGTCCATAAGTTAAAAAGCTCGGATTTATCGGTTTTTACTTTTCAAATGTGTTTACATATCATTATATGAGTTATAAAAATTTTATATTAGACGGGTCCGACCGTCTAAGTTTTATTTGGCGAAAACGTTAATCTTTCGGTTTTAGCCGAAAAGACGTAAAACTTATATATAGTTTGTAGTTTTATAAAACATTTGAGTTTTACTTTTATAAAATGTCATGTTTATTTATTCTAGTACGTAAACTCATTTTATAATAGTTATTATTAGTTAGTGGCTTTTATATACCTATTTTATAATAATATTTACTTGAGTGCTCTTTTTATATCATATAGTTTATTAACAAATTTTATTACTAAAGTCATTTCCACCATTTTTGCCATATCTTGAGTTTTACAAGGAGATAGAACCTAAAATTTGAGAAGAATAAAATACCTGATGTGTGCTACAAATAATTCTTTTATAGCCACTGCTCAATAATCTTCTAAGTATTTTAAATAATTTGTCCAAACAGACTATACAAATTTGTACTACAAAAGTGTTTTGGCTATATCTTGCTCATTTTAATGATTCCATTGAGTGGTCAACTCTCCACATATGTAAAAATCATCTATCTTTTTGTATATTTAATAATCCAAGCCATTTAATCAAGTTACCATATTGGAACTTACTGTTTTATACAGCCTTTACAACTAGTCATGATTTTAACATGTTTACTTGTAGATTTTAGCCTTTTTAACTAATCTATTAACACAAAATCCCCACACAATATACTGATCATCATTTATCATCATCATACATATAAATTTTGAAGAAAACAGAAGAATACATATACAAAACAATAGGGTGATAGAAGGAAATTGATCTCTATACCAATCAATATGATGAAAAGATGAGGTTTATGATGAACAAGACTTTGTTCTTGTCACCAAATCTTTAACTTGGCAAATGAACTTTATGAGATCTTCATATGTACGAACACCTTCTTGAAAATCAGCCCTTGGAACTCCATGAAAACTTCTTTTCACATGTTATAATCAATCCTAACCTTCATCTTTTTATGTAGGCTTCAACATATGTTGATGATTAATAAAGTTTATGGTTAAATTTGATGATGAAGATGGTGATTTGGGTTGGTGTTGGACGAAATTTGAGAGAGAGAGGAGGAGAGATTGATAAAGTTTCCATGCAAAATGTGTAGGTGTGTGTGAGAAGCTAGAGTTAGTGGTTTAGAGGCTTTAGTGGTTTTTGGTCAAGGGTGGTGCATGTATGAGACATGTGTCTCATACTTGCTATAACTTTGACAACAAAGGTGGTGGTGGGATAAGTGTCCCACTTGTCTCATCCCCACTAATTTACGGATAATCCTCGATTCTTGTTTCCTCGATTTACTTGCCCTCGAGTCCATTCTCGAAAAACGTTTTTATAAATTATGAATCTACGGCACAAAACGATTCTAATAAAAATTGTCTCATCAAAAATGGAGCACAAAAGTGTAAATTCGTAAACCTAGGGTTTCCGGTTTAAACGTAAAAGACGCTAAATTATGCACTTAAGTCTTAATTTCTTCTCCTAAATTTGTGAGTTTTTTAACCAACACAAATTAAAATTCCAAAATAATATTCGAGAATAAATTTATTTCCTGAAATGCCGGACTGTCACAAAAATGGTGTATGTAAACGTAAGCACGTAACGTAGAGTTCTCCGGTTTAGACGTAGTCGATGCTACTTTAAGACGTAAACCCTTATTTCTTCCCAAAGGTGAGTGAGTTCATAAATTAATAATAAAATAATGAATTTAAAATCATACTTGAGAATAAAATAACGACCTCAAATTGACGGATTGTCACAACTACACTATATGATGCATGATTTTGATTTATACAATGCAATGCAAAAGAAAACAATTCTATTTATATATTTTTGGATTTTTCTTGAAATGGTTTTGATGGAAATAACTCATAAAGAAATCAAAGACTTTGATTAGAGCTTTGGTACCATGAACACTTAACACCCTCAAGTTTCACTTTCCCCATACCAAGCTTAAAACTAAGATCATTGTTATCCATAAGTGAAAGTGCATCGACTTATTCATAAAGATTAATTTTGTTACCATTATACCGCAACTTATTATGCCTCTAAGACCGGTTATTATTTGATCAAATTGCTTGAGGGTAAATTTGTCATTATTTAAAGCGTGGTATATAAGAAATGTAAAATCTCAAAATAGAAGCACAGTTTTAATCCTAAGTAAACATCTTATCCATTACTCAAAAAACCGCCCACAATTGATATAAGTCCGACCTAAAATAATAAGTCATTCGCCTTATGTGTAAGATCCTTATGTCATGCATTAATAAGTAGCTACACACTCGCTAAGGAAAGGAAATAAAACTCACGCAATAATTTATATCCACCGCCTTTTTGAGACCTTGGATCTTCAATCCCGCAACCCGTCAAGGTAATATTGGATTGGAGAAACTATTAAATCCCCGCAACCCTTGTGAGAGTAATATTGGAATTCAATAGCTACTATAATTAACACTTCACTGTCCCTCTTGGGAGTCTTGTATAATTATTTTTTTTTCTTTTTATTTTTTTTCTTTTTCTAGCCACTCATTTTTTTATAAGCCGCTTCCTCACAAAGAAAATTGAAAAGAATAAAAGGAAAAACACCCGCTAAGTATTAAGCATGACATAAGTCTAATACACATAAAACGTTCTAACTTAGAATATTAAGACGTACTTATACCAACCACAAATGATTAGTAAAAAATGCATAAGAGACTACAAACAGATTAAATCCGTTCTTGATTGTTTATTAACATATATACATGCGTTGACAAGAAAGTAAAGGTTACGAAAGGGGATATAAAAGCTACAATGAATTAATATGAGGTTTATCTAGCCCTTTTCACTTACTTCAAACTCTATCATCTCTTGTTCTCCACAGTTTAAAATCTCAAATAATGAGACTATTGGATGCTTAGCCTAATAAACCAATAAAGGTCTACATGTTAAGGATACTAGCTAAAGAATGCTTAGATAAGCAAAATCGGGTTGAGTCAAAGTATCCATGGGGGAGCCTAATATGTCAAAGAAGTCTAATGTTGTTAAAGGTTACGAAAGGGGATATATTTTGATGAAAATAAAAGGTTATTAACATATATACATGCGTTGACAAGAAAGTAAAGGTTACGAAAGGGGATATATTTTGATGAAAAATAAAAGAAGAATATATACAATGCAAATGTGTTATGCAAATGAAAAATGATTAATGCAAAAATTATGAATGCATATTTTTTGTGGCCAAAGTAGATCAAAAATTTGAAAAATGTTTGAAATGTTAATTTCCAAGTTATCATGAAGTTAATGACAAAGTTCTAGGTAAGGTCACTTTGATTGAAGACCCCCTACACTTAAGATAAGCATTGTCCTCAATGTTTAAGAGTATTGGAGTAAACTCCCCTACACTTATGACATTGATAACTTTGCTTAACCCAAGCAAAGGAAAGATCTACTATAGTGAATTCATTTTAAGTACAATGTGGTTGAAAATCACAATAGTAACAAAGTGAACCCGATACAAGGGCCTCCTTCATAAGCTCAAATACATTCAATGATAGAGAGATAGAGAGAGAGAGAGAGAGAGAAAACCTACAAACATCAAGAAGACAAAAGAGAGGCATCCCTCCTACACTTCTTCTCAACTATATGTACTTTATTCCTATCCTACCACACTCTAGTCTAAAAGATCTAAACCTAGTTATTCAAGCTTGATTTATGGAGTCTCTAGCTTGACTCGTCCCACAATGAATTAATTCATGGGGAAAATGGGGATCTCTTGGACCATTTCCACGGAAATGTCCTCCCCAAAGTAATGCTTAACACGGTGACCATTCACTTTGAAATTTAGGCCATTTGGTTGAGAAAACTCAATAGTACCATATGGAAATACTTGAGCAATAGTGAATGGACAGGACCATCTTGACTTAAGCTTGCCCACAAAGAGTTTCAACCTTGAGTTAAAGAGGAGAACCGACTCTCCAACTTTGAACTCACGGTTCATGATCTTAGCATCATGCAATTGCTTAGTCTTTTCCTTGTAAAGCAACGTGTTTTCATTGGCATTGGCTCTTAATTCATCCATCTCATTAAGTTGGTCTTTCCTATGTGAACCGGCTTGGTTTAAATCAAAGTTAGCGCATTTGAGAGCCCATGAAGCCTTATGCTCTAACTCGAATGGGAGGTGGCATGCTTTTCCATAGACAAGCCTATAAGGAGTACAACCAATTGGTGTCTTAAAAGCCGTCCTAAAAGCCCACAAAGCATCATCAAGCTTATCCGACCAAGAAGCTCGATGCTCTCCCACCGTTCTTTCTAAAATTCTATTTAAACCACGATTTGTGACCTCGGTTTGCCCATTGGTTTGAGGATGATACGCGATAGAAAGTCTATGGGTAACACCATACTTCTTCATGACTCTTGTAAATTGATCATTACAAAAATGAGTCCCACGATCACTTATGATAGCCCGAGGTACACCAAATCTAGCAAATAATTGCTTCAAGAACTTGACTATAACTCTAGCATCATTGGTAGGCAAGGCTTTAGCCTCAACCCACTTAGAAACATAGTCCATGGCTACGAGTAGATACTTATAGGCATTTGATGATGGAAAAGGTCCCATGAAGTCTATACCCCATACATCAAAAATATCACATTCTTGTATAAAATCTTGTAACCTGAATCAAAGACTTTCTTGGCCGTGTAGGTGGGCCCAAAATGGCCCTCCGTGGGTCCTTTATGACAAGCTTCTAAGATCTTAAATGCCTCGGGCCCATCTACACAACGTCTTATGATTTGGTCCGTACATTGTCTAAAGAGGTAAGGGTCATCCCAAAAGTAATAATTTGCTTCCTTGAGAAACTTTTCTTTTGTTGGGAAGTTAAACCCTAAATAAGCACATCCCCCACAAGATAGTTTGCAATATCCGTAAACCATGGGGTGGCATCCTCTTGTGAAGAGATAGACATGAGTTCCTCAAGTGGAAAGGATTCATTCATTTCCTTATGAGGTAATTCTCCTTGAAAAAGGTGCTCAAGTCTACTCAAATGATCCGCCGCTAAATTCTCGGCTCCTTTCTTATCACGAATTTCTATAGAAAACTCGTGTAGTAATAAAACCCATCTCAAAAGCCTAGGCTTAGCATCTTGCTTTGTCATGAGGTACTTGAGAGAGGAATGATCCGGATACACTATGGTCTTAGAAAGAACAAGATAGGTTCTAAATTTCTCAAAGACATAAACAATAGCATGCAACTCTTTTTCCGTAGTGGTATAATGAAGTTGAGCACCCGTCATTGTCTTACTCGCATAGTGTATAGGTTGGAAATGCTTATTGACTCTTTATCCCAAAACGGCCCCCACGGCATAATCACTAGCATTACACATGAGTTCAAAAGGGAAATCCCAATTTGGTGATACCAAAACGGGAGCCTTAGTTAACTTTTCCTTAAGAATCTCAAAAGAGTCTAAACACTCTTGTGTGAATATGAAAGGAGCCTCTTTTTCCAAGAGGTGAGTCATGGGTCTTGCTATCTTAGAAAAGTCTTGTATAAAACGCCTATAGAAACTCGCATGACTGATTGTAGTAAAAATACGTCTTTTAGGAAAAAGAGCGTATAAAGCGGTAAGTATTAAACAAATGATTTAGGAAAATCAAGTGCTTATGACCCTTTGGTGAGTTCGTTCTCGAGGAGGCTTAATGTGTGTGTTAAACTTGATGGTATTTGAGATTAATATTGTGAAAAGAAAAGGGGAAAGAAAATGATGACGATTACGATTACAATTAAACTACGACGAAAGCTCAAACGTAAAACGTAAAAACGTGACGAAATTTAAAAATTACTCTAAAAATTCCTAGAAAATCACAATAAATTCCTAAAAATCAAATCATGTTTACCAAAAATCAAAACTTTTAAACCTTTTATTTAATTAATAATTATTTTTTAATGCTTATAAAAGCCCTAAAAATCAATTTAATTAATAAAAAGCCCCAAATAAGATTTTTCAATTTGTAAACCTCCAAGTTAACTTAACTAAACTAAAAAGTATTTTTGCAAAATTTAAAAACAAATTGAAACTATTTAAAATGATTAAAAAACTAAAAATAATATTAAAATAATATTAAGAATTCTAAATTTATAAAAATTTCTAAAAACTTGCAAAATAATTTATTTTAACTTAATAAAACCAGAAATGACCTAAATACGCCTATTGGGTCTCTAATTGGGCCAAAAGTGAAAACAGTCCAAGCTTAATGAGCTTTTTGGCCCAATAAGCAAAAAGTCAACCAAATAAGCTGAAAAGTTCTAGTCTAGCTTAAAATCAGATTTTAAACAAAAAACTTTAAAGGCCCCAAAGCTGAAAGTGAGCTTATCACAGCTTAATAAGCACTCAACATATCCTTAATGGACTTTTTTGGCCCATTAAGCCATAAGCTGAAAGTTCACACACATCCTTCTCTTATGCTTATAAAGCTATTTGTAAAAAGAAACTTTGAAAAAGCTCAAGAAATAAACCTGAAATAAGCCAAAGCTCTCTATAGAAAACGACAAAATAGTCGTTTTTTAGTTCCAGACTATTTTAAGAGCCGATTCAAGTTGCAAACGTTTTTAAATGACTTAAATAAGATAAATAATCAAAAAGATTTCAAATAAGCATACTCAATAAGCTAGAAAAATGAATAAGCACTTTGGAAATAAGACAAAATAGTCGTTTTCTAGTGAAACCCTAAAACCAAAAGTTATAACTTCTAAAATAAGATAACTAGATGAAATAAGTAAGATCTAACACAAAAGAAAAGTTGTTGCACAATAAAATAAGCTAGAAAAGTTATCAATAAGCTGTTTGAAAATTTGTACTAGCAGTGGCAAGCAACAGTGGGAAAGGAGTTCCCACTGCTTGTGAACTGATTTTGCTTTTGAGAGAGTTTAATTGGAGATTTGGACAATAAGGGCACCCCTACAACCAGTGAGTTGTAGGGAGTCACAATCAAGCAAAAAATCAACAAAGCACACAGCCAAATGATACATTTTAAGCAATTAGTAAACGGACATGGAAATAAGCTATAACTGATGAAATAAGCAATTTAAGCAAGAATAAGCAAGCCAAACTTCACCAAAAGCATACAACAGCAATAATAAACTTAATCAAGCATATTTAAACTGATTTCATGCAATAGTTGAAAGTTTAGATCTAGTAATAAGCTTATCTGACTTAACTGATGAAAAAGTGAACACACAAATGCCCTTTGCTGATGTATTTGACAAAAAGTTGAACTTAAAATGATTCAAATAGGTTAACAAGATGCACAAACTCAGATTTTTAACTTCTCAGCTTTAGTCTTATACCCTAGCTATCATTTGGCTAAGTTTCAGTCCATAAATAACTAGAACAACCTAGTTTAAAGCAAAGATTCAGTTTGAGTGTTTAAAAGCACAAAGTAAGAAGATTTTTACTCTAACCCAACCCAATAACAGATGCAAACATAAAACAACCCTAAACGCCTACTCAATCTCTAATAAAGATCACATAACATGCAGTCCCAAACACTTGTTAGAAACCTTTGAATCAAGTTTAGCAAAGCAAGAATGTTTTCAGACTTAGCCAAGTTTAAACAATCATCATAACAGCAATATAATGAACTAAGAACCAAACTTCATGCATCAAACAACACCATACAACAGTCAACACACTTTTCACTTTAAAAAAGTCTTAAAAGGGAGAAAATCATGCAAACCTCAGGGATGTACTTCCGCACCACCGTATGTTTGAGCTTATGTGTCTAGAAAAACAAGACACAAGCTTCCAACAAACACCCCTGCTAAGATCAACAAGGGTTAACAGTAACAGATATAAAAAATGGAAAGTAAATCAGATTCTTGGTGACTTTGAGTAAACACCACAAGATTTGCAGCCCAAATATATGAACCCACTACACCTTGATTTGTTTAATCAGGGTGTTATGGTCACGCATATATCCAAACCTACAAGCTAATGGGTCTTGTCTTCTCAACCAAAAACCTTACTGAAACTTGAAATATCCAACACTTTGAAAACAAAAAACCTTTTGAAACTCCACTTGAAAACTTAAAAACCTTTTGAAACAACTTAAAACATGTAAATAATAACAGGAAAAGTAAATATGAGACTTGGTATTTGTCAACAGATTTCAAAATTTTTCATTCCATAAACAAAGATTTACAGAATCTTGACCAAAGGAAAAACCAAGAACAAGAGTAATGAAAGAAATCTAATGCCTTTATATAGGCTTACAAGAGTGCTAGAAAGCTGATAAAAAAAACTAAAACCCTAGTTGCTGAAGTCCCAAAGTTGTCCTAGAAATTTTGAATATCTTTGACTGAATTTGGACGTTTGTGGGGAATCATGTGATGCCAGTAGATGTGAAATGATCTAGGGCGTCTATTGTGAGCGTGGGATGAAAGCATGAGCTTTGGCACGTTGATTCTCTGCATGTTTTTGTTTGGGAGTGAACAGTGGGGCAGAGGAGGGATGTAGTATCTTGTGAGGTGAAGGTGATGGATGTTTAAGAGGTGGGTTAGGTTTATTAAACCCTTAATCTTAAATCTGGAGCAGATTAAGGTTTAAGTCTAACTGATTAAGAAAATCCCAATTTGTGTTCTTGGGTGAATAGTGGGTTGTTTGATCTTGTTTTATGTTTAAATATGTGTTAAGGCGCAAAATTAACAAACTAATTAAGAATTAGTTTATTAACCGGTTAATGGATGGGTGAGGTGGCAAAAGGGTGAGCGGTGATTTGTTGTTTTGGTGAGTGGGGTGAGGTGTCAATCCCTGATTAGTCTAGGTATCTTTGTATGTCATCCAGCTTTGGCCCCTCATTTCTTTTCTTTGTTTCACTTGTAGTTTAAACAGCCCAAACTAGAATTCCTTTGTTAACAAAGTTTTTGTTTTTGCATTTTGACCACAAACACTTTTGCAAAGTTTATCAAAGGGTATTTGTTGTAATTTCTTGTAATTTCTTGAAACTTTAAGGACTATTCTTGACATGTCTTCATTCTTCAAGGTCTTCACTTGTATCATTGACTTTGTGGAGGACTAAAAGTGACAGGTCTTTAATTTAGAGGGACCAATATTGCCAATTCTTCAAAGTTGAGGGTCCTTTTTGTAAATTTGACAAACTTTAGGAACCAAACTTGTAATTATGAATATAAAAGGGTATAAAGTGAAAATTCTTCAATAATGAAAGACCCTTCTTGTAAAATCTTCAACTCTCCAAGGACTTTTAGTGGAAAATCAACTCTAGGGTCCGGTTCATTGTGCGGCTTCTTTTCCCGTGTTAGTTTTTGATTGATTCTTGTGATCTTTTATCATTTTCTCGATATCTGTACCTAAAATACATATTGAGCAAACACAAGCATATATTTGGCACTTTTTATGATATTTTTACCAATTTAATCCCGTTTTGGACGATGAGACTATGTATAAAAGCAGCCTCATCACTCCCCCATACTAAACTATTGTCGTGCCCTCACACAATGATAGAATAAAGTATCTTAGTACATCCAAGATTCATTTTTTTATCGACTTTTATTGAAACTTAAAATTACTACACTACTACTACTTGCTACTAATTGCGTTTTAGACATAATGTATGATTTTCTCGCTAAATGGGGTGTTTAGGTTCATAGAACAAGAACACGTGAATGCTTCGTTAGATATAATTTCATCGTCCTTAATTTTCACCCAATTCCATGCCAAGCGTGTAAGGATATCATTGTCATTATAAGTTAGTAATGCTAACACTACTCATATGCCCTAATCACGTACTTAAACTCCCTTAATCCTAAGTGGTATCTCTTATATTTTATTATTGTCTTGAATGTTCACGAGGATACATTTTTTACTTATGAGATGATAGAGATTAAGGTCCAAAAATAGAGTCATAACCGTGTAACCAAGACCATCGAATTAATAACCTCCCCTAATAGACAACGATGTCAAAAAATTAAGTCAACAAGAAGGATCGATAAACACGGTTTTATAACGGTTTTGAACATGAGACTTATTACCAAGACTTTTATACGCCCCCTAACGGATGGGCCTTATTATCATAGGTTTACCTCCATCTTTTGTTCAACTCTGCCATGGAGCTTTTATTATGACTTCGGTCTTGCCTTGCCTTTTATTTAACCTCGCCATGAGGTGTTTATTATGGCCAAAGACATATATCCTCATGCTAAAGCGAATTTTGGATCTTTAAAGGTTCAAAGTTTAAGGCTTGTTCACTTTCAATTTTGCATAGATTTTTCGGCCTTGTGAGCTTGAAATTTTTGCTTGATTTAGGTGAGTGATCACTTAAAATTAATATTGGGTGAAGCTTTTGATTATTCGGGGTGCCAATACTTCAAAACCGTGACGCTGGTGATACCTTAATGTTTTCCCATTTTAATTACATGGAAGCTACTAGAAAAGACTAGAAACCAACAATCAAGACTAAACCGCTAAGCCAATACTTATTAGCAAAATATATACAAGCGAAGGGAGAATAAGCAAACAATTAGAACACATGAGTTTTTGAAAGAATACGAGTACTCTACGTTTATCATAGTAACTTAAAATTAACTATATCATTTCCCGTCCTCATTTAAGAGACTTAGTGAAATATAAAGTTAAGGAATCGAAGCTAAGTGCTCAACACGCACGGTCGAGTAAAAAATTACTCTTATTCTCGCCATTAGAAAATCTACATTCGTGTCTTTAAACACTTATGAAATTATGAGAAAAAATTTAAATTTGGCCATTTTTAGCCTTATTTGCAACAAAACGATAAAAAAAGAAAACTTTGGAAAGCGTGAAGGTTTAGCAAGGCGAGTATCTATTCACCCACCCCCCTCCATAATAGAGTTAAACATTGTCCTCAATGTTTAGAGTCTAAGGGTGGTATTCCCGCATACTAGAGACGAAGTCGAATGCTTAATCTACCATGGAAAGGGTGGAACCATTAAATCTATAGTCGTTTATGAAGTGTGCTAGAAGACCTAAGGTTAGAAGAATCAAGGATATATCATATGGATATCGAGAAATTCTTCAAAGTGAACGATCGAGTGCTCACGTAAAACGAACACGAGAGGCTTCAATCGTGAAGATGATCATCTAAAAACCACAATTCACAAACAACCACAGAACAAAGGTTGGAAGGGCACAAATCCCCTCACATAAGCTACATTAGAAAGCGATAATATGTACATGGATAAGCATGGGAACTCCCCCACGATGCACCTCGTTTTTTATTACCGAGTCATGAGCTCGACTCGATCCCCTCAATACTAATTATCATTGGGGAAGGTGACTTGGTCGAGGTCGTCCAAAGAAGGGACTTTCCCACCAAAGTAGTGCTTAAACCTATGTTCATTCACCTTGAAATTAGGTCCATCATCTTGAGCTAGCTCGATGGTCCCATAAGGAAAAATTTGTGTTACGGTGAATGGACCCGACCAAAGGGATTTTACTTTTCTGGAAAATATTTTCAATCTTGAGTTAAAAAGAAACACTTGATCCCCAATGTTAAAAACCCGTTTTTTAATTTTAGAATCAAACTTTTTAGTTCTCTTTAAAAATCAATGAATTTTCATAAGCATTATCACGTAATTCATCCAATTTAAGTTGTATTTTCCGGTGATCTCCCGCGGTCTTCAAATTAAAATTTGCATGCTTTAGGGCCCAATATGCCTTGTGTTCGAGTTCGATAGGCAAATGGAAATTCTTCCCATACACCAACTTATAAGGAGTGCACCCGATTGGGGTCTTATAAGCGGTGTGAAAGGCCCATAAAGCGTCATCATGTTTTTCGGACCAAGACGCACGGTTCTCTCATATTGATCTTTCCAAGATCCTCTTCAAAGCCCGATTTGAAACCTCGACTTGCCCACTCGTTTGTGGGTGATAATCCGTAGAAAGCCGATGTGTAAACCCATATTTCCTTAGAACCTTTTCGAATTGGTCATTACAAAAATGGGTTCCACGATCACTTATAATAGCACGAGGGGTTCCAAACCGAGAGAACAGTTGCTTCAAGAACTTGACCACAACACGAGCATCATTCGTAGGCAAAACATTAGCTTCCACCCACTTAGATAAGTAGTCAACCGCAACGAGGATATACTTGTTACCATGAGATGATGGGAAGGGACCTATAAAATCAATTCCCAAAACATTATAGATTTCACAAACTTGGATTATATTTTGGGGCATTTCATCCTTTTGTGATGATTTTCCTTGACAGTGGCATGAGTCACATGACTTGACAAGTGCATGTGCATCTCGGTAAATAGTAGGACAAAAGAAGCCGTCATCAAACACTTTCTTATCCGTGAGATTATCACCGTGATGACCTCCCGTAGGGCCTTCATGACAATCTCAAAGGATATTAGTAGCTTCGGTGCCAAAAACACAACGTCTAACGATTTGATCCGCACAAGTCCGAAATAGATAAGGGCCGTCCCAAAAGTAGAACTTGACGTCACGAAAGAAACATCGTTTTTGTTGAGTCGTCATACCCTTAATTATGAAGTTGCCCGCATAGTAATTTGTGATGTCTGCAAACCATGGGGTGGTAGAATTTTCCTTGAAATTCACTACAACAAGTGTCTCGAGAGGAAATGTTTCGGTGATTTCCTTGTTCTCGTATACACCTTGGTGAGGATTTTCCAAACGAGAGAGGTGATCGGCCACAAGATTCTCGGCTCCTTTTTTGTCCTTTATGGTGACATCAAATTCTTGTAGGAGGAGAATCCAACGAAGCAATATCGGCTTTGCATCAAGCTTAGAAAAGAGGTACTTGATAGCCGAATGATCCGAATACACTATGCTTTTGGTCAAGACGAGATAAGGTCGAAATTTCTCAAATGCATACACCACGGCAAGTAATTCCTTTTCCGTTGTGGTGTATTTAAGTTGAGCCTAGGTCGTCTTACTAGCATAGTGAATAGGCAAAAAGTGCTTATCATGACGTTGCCCCAAAACGGCCCCAATAGCGTAATCACTTGCATCGCACATTAGCTCAAAGGGGAGGTTCCAATTGGGAGCAACAAGAATGGGAGCTTCGGTAAGTTTCCTTTTAAGAATCTCAAAGGCTCGTACACAATCTTCGTCAAAGACAAAAGAAGCATCTTTTTCAAGGAGATGTGTAATGGGTCGAGATATCTTTGAAAAGTCTTTGATGAATTGGCGATAAAAGCCCGCATGGCCTAGGAAACTCCTAACTCCCTTAACGGTTTTAGGATGTGGTAATGTAAAGCCCACATGCTTTTACCATTAATAATACCCTTAAGATCGTACGTACCAGATTAAAACTTTCCTTTTATAGTATGATTACGTTCACGTGTTAGAATTTTTACGTGTTACGTACGTGTTAGAACACGATAAGTATTTATTACGTACGAACACACAATAATTATTTATACAATAAATAATCACGAACATGCAATCATGAAATCATGAACGTACATTAATCACGAGCTAACATTAATTACGTATTTATATTTATTACGAGCACGAATAAATATATTAAGTCACGGTTAATAATTAACGAGAACACATAAAACGCGAACACGATAAAACACGAACGAACACTAAAATAATTAGACTCGGAAAAAGGTACGGGTACCCCATGTGGGGCCCCTTACCTGCGGCTACACCAAGAAGATGGGCCAAGCCCATCTAATTTTTACTAACAAGGGGTTAAGGTGAAATCTTTTGTCATTTTTTTCACATTACAGTAAAATTACAAAACCCTAAAAAGATTATCTCCTTCCTTCTTGCTCTCATTTGGCCGCCGGATATAAACACACAAAAGGGGGTGTTTGTTTGATTTTTAATCTTAAATTTTGTGCAAGCATTCGTGTGAGTTCATCCTCGTTTGATCCACGCATTCGGTATACCTTTTTAATCCTTTCTTTTATGTTTTGATTTAATAAATTAAATAAGATCATGATGTTTTTAAAAAGCTAATTAAAAACATTAATTAAACATGTAAATGGTTATGGTGTAAATCAAAACAAAGGATTTAGGGGTGTTTGTTGTGGCCGGCGCCTAAACCGAACCCCCAAGGGGTCTCGGTTTGGCTTCTGAACCACCACCGAGACCTCATGGTCTCGGTTTGGTGGTGTGGGTCCCACGGCAGCAGCAAACAGGGGAGAACCCCGAAGTGGTTCGGGGTACGGTGTTGATTACGGGTCCGGTTCATATTTTTTAGTCACGATCCGGTTCATTGATTATGTTAAGATTATGATTTTAATAGTTATATGTTAAAAATTAAATTAATAAAATATGACATGATTAATTTAATTAACATGACTTAGGTTATAATTAATTTATTAGATCATGGATTTTTAACCTAAGTATTTATATTTTCTAGAATATAATTAATTTATTATTAAAAACCATGGCTATAATTAATTTATTAACATGACTTAGGTTATATTATTAATAATTAATAATACATGTTTTAACCTAAGTATTTAACTTTATTTAATTAAAAACATGATATAATTAATTAAATACTTTTAACCTATAGTTTATTTAAATTACATGTAATAATTAATAAACTATACCTTATATAATTATGACTTAGAAAAATAATCAGAAAACACTTAAAATTATATAATTAGCTTATTTAACCAGCTTATATCTAATTATGGAAACTTTCTATTTTTAGAAACTTATTTAATTAAGGTAGCTAATCTATTTATGGAAACTTTTTATTTTTAGAAACTTATCTATTTTAAGCAGTAATTCTATTTTTGGAAACTTTCTATTTTTGGAAACTTTCTATTTTTGGGAACTTTCTATTTTTGGAAACTTTCTAATTTTGGTAACTTTCTATTTTTGGAAACTTTCTATTTTAGGAAATCTGCTATTTTTAGAAAGTTACTTATTATTACACAGTAAGTATAATCATACATGAAATACAAGTAATACTTAATCAGAATAGACAAAATATGAGATAAACACCGTTTAAAGCTTAGAACAGTAAAACATGACGCGAACGTATAAAATAAGCTAAGACATGACATAAAACTAGTTACGTTAGTAATCAGGTACTTATACACGTATGTATTTATGTAGCATTAGTGATACCGAAGTAGGACTCTCCTCCGTTCGTCTTCTTCGTTCACTGGACATAAGGTACGGATTCCCGTCCTTTCAGTATGGACATTCTTTCCTTATTAGGATTTCCCGTATACAGCCAACTGTTTTCCCGTAGTATAAGTTTATATGTTTGATTTGCTTATGTTTAATTTAGAATGCCTATAGCCATATACATGCATGACCAGTTTCACCTAGTTATGGAGGTACCATAACCATAACACTAGAGGCACTTGTGTTATGACTTCCCCACGGCGGAGTGATTGCTCGTGGCGTCCCTTTAGCTTTTGGCCATATTACTATATTTATCATGTGGGGCGTATGGGTGCATCCTAGTTACATGTTTTCAACAGATTACTCAGTGTGAATGTGGTGTGTGCCTTGCATCCTTCACAAGGAGCTGATCCCTCCTACCCAAACCAGTATATTAAATTAGAGGCAGCCCCTCTAATTTGCATGATGAGGTCACTCCTCCAAGTATTCATGCATGGTGGATTTTCATGACCTATATTGGCTAATGGTAGAATATGTTAAAAAGTTTTTATAAGATAAACATAAGGCTTTTCAAACTATAAAACCAATTTTACCAAGACATAACCGGGTTATTCGGGACTTAGTTTCTTCCGATGTTATATGCTTATATGCTTATACTATTCATGCTTTATTGTACATCCGTGAACTGAGCGTATTGCTCAGCCGTTTTCCCTTTCTATGTCCCCAAAACGGTAGGAACTCAGGGACGCTCGTAGACTTTAAGCGTACGTGCATATGGACTGGAAGCTTTCTAGCCTTTCTTTACTTTATGCATTATCTTTACTTTGATACTTTTGCCATGGACATTGTTTAGTCCTTTCATTTACAGTACTTACGTTTGTGTGTGATGAGCTTTTGGACTACCATGATTCCGGTATTTTCCTTTTATGGTCATGTAATGTTTAGACATTTATCCTTGTATGCTTTGATGACACGCCATAATTACGCGTGACATTCCATTATCAAAATGGGGTGTTACAATTATGGTATCAGAGCCAAGGCTTCAACCTGTAGGCTCTCAAATATGACCTGTGATTAGTGGGTAGTCACTATGGTCTTCCTAGAACTGACAGTTGTTTTCATGCATTCATCATTTTTATGCATACATATATATGTCATTGTCGCAGGTTTATGACTAAGTAATGGTTAGTACAGGACTGGCCCTATTTAGTCGCATGTGTTTTATCGAAACTTTTAAATTTGGGACCGACCCATAGGCGTCCCGTCGCCATGTCTTTTATTTTGGGTGAACTGACCATAGGCGTTCACTCTCGAGCATACAAAAGTTTTCATAAAACTGTATCATGCATTCATACACAAATTTTCTTGCATAAAATTTTTCTCTGGATTTATTGGCATAAATTTTTTCATGTATATATATATTTTATGTTTTGATCTGTTAATCATATGTTTTATGTTATACTATCAGATGGTTCTCACACGCGAACAGGAACAACTCAATGCAGCAATCCAAGCTGCAATGCAAGCTTTGCTTCCTCAACTGAGGAATGACATCAGGGCTGAGGTTCAAGCTGCCAACAATCAACAGCATAACCAAGCACCTCCTCCTCCTCCTCCAGTGACATTGGCAGTATGGCTGGAGATATTCAACAAGCTCCGTCCTCGAGCTTTTGAGAAAACAGATATCCCCAGTGATGCTGAAAGCTGGTTGGCTCACATCGAGAAGATTTTTAATGCTATGGGTTGTGACCCCGTGTTCAAGGCGAGGTTGGCATGCTACCGGTTCGAAGGCGCTGTGTTAAATTGGTGGTTAGCATTGATGCAGTCTGAGGGAGGTGACGATTGGGTTGCTGGTTTCACATGGGCTCAGTTCAAGGATAGGGTGATGGAACAATTCTTTCTAAGGCTGAGCAAGACAAGCTCAAGAGGGAGTACCATGGGATCCGACAGAGAGCTGGGGAGAATAGCAATGAGTTTATGCAGCGCTTTCTTCGCTTAGCTGGTTTCCTTGGTGCAGCAGCAGGTACTCCTGAAGAGCAGGCACACCACTTTAGGTGGGCTCTTCGCACATCGGTTGCAAACAATCTAGTGTGTGCTACGTTCAACACTATAGCACAAGTGGTTGATGCGGCACGTAAGCTGGAGATGCTGCATGAGAGAGATGAGTTCGGGGAAGCTGAGAAACCCGACAAGAGGTAAACATTTGTATTCAAGCGGTGACCAATTCGTATTATTTCCATATATGTCAATTATTCATCTCTTTAAATTGTATCTTCCAAGTAGAAAACTGGGGACTAGTCTCAGCCGGCTACTTAGCAGCAACCTCATCAACCCAAGGGAAACGGTCTGACTAACGACCGTTCTGCTATGGATAGGCGTGGCGGTAATGACATTTACCGTAACAACGCTGGATACTCCAACGACAGCAGGTCCTAATACTTACACAATTTCTTATGATTTCATGTTATAACTCATATTCTGGCACTTTAGTAAAATTTCTACCAGGAACCATGGAAACGGTAGGGACCAGAACCAGAGAGGTTCACAACCTAGCCGTCCAGCTATCACTGGTATTCAATCTTACGATTATCCGCATTGTCCTTTATACCCTATTATCATGTCTTATGTAAAATGTTTTATCAGGTCCTCAGCCAGCTAGAGCACCTGCTGGAGGATATACTCATCCTCTTTGCTCTACTTGCCACCGTAGGCACCCAGGGCCATGTCGTCGTAACACTGACACATGCTTCAAGTGTGGTCTTCCTAGCCATATCATGAAGGATTGCCGTAAGGGCGAGATGGAGGGCACCTCAGGACATGCTGATACCAAGCCGCCTCCTACCACTGGGCGTGTCTACACGACATCTCGAGACCAGGCCAACAAGTCTATAGGTACCATCATTGGAATCGTGTATATGTATGGTCAAGCTGCGTGTGTTCTTTTCAATACGGGTGCTACTCACTCGGTCATTTCTACTGCTTATGCTAAGAACATTAGGATTCTCCCCATGCCACTTGAGAATAGACATACTATTTCCACGCCTTTGAGGGACTCTGTATTAATCACCCATGTATACAAGAGTCTTCCCCTAGAATTTGACGATAAGTTTCGTCCTGTTGACGCACTTCCGCTGGACATGAATGACTTCGACATGATTTTGGGCATGGATTGGCTATCCAATAATCATGCTACCATAGACTGCCATTCATATCGATTTATCTTCGGTGATGTTAATGCACCAGAGTGCATTCATAACGGGTTCGTACCCGAACGGTCTGTACAAATCATATCTACCCTACAAGCGCGTGCACTACTGTCACATGGCTACGAGGGTTATCTAGCTACGGTTCACGACATGGATGCTAAATCTCCATCAATTCAGGATCAACAAATAGTGTTGGAATTCCAAGATGTATTTCCAGCAGAACTTCCGGGCATACCACCTGCACGAGAAGTGGAATTAAATATCGAGCTTATTCTAGGAGTTGAACCAATCTCCAAGGCTCCTTATCGCATGGCTCGCATAGAGCTAAAGGATCTGAAGGATCAACTGCAAGAACTTCTAGAACGAGGTTTCATTCGACCGAGCGCATCTCCATGGGGCGTACCGGTCTTATTTGTTAAGAAGAAGGACGGCAGTATGCGTCTTTGCATAGACTATCGCGAGCTTAACAAGATTACTATCCGTAATAGGTATCCACTACCGCGTATAGACGATCTGTTTGACCAACTCCAAGGGGCCAAACACTTCTCCAAGATTGATCTTAGGTCAGGCTATCATCAGCTACGGGTTAAGGAGCAGGACATCGCCAAGACTGCTTTTCGTACCCGCTATGGCCACTACGAATTTGTAGTTATGCCATTTGGCCTGACAAATGCTCCAACAGTGTTCAAGGACTTGATGAACAGAATCTTACATGAATTTCTGGACAAGTTCGTCATTGTCTTCATCGAAGACATCCTGATTTTCTCAAAGTCCAAAGAGGAACACGAAGACCATCTTCGTACTGTACTACAGATTCTTCGCCAGAAGCAGTTGTATGCTAAATTCTCCAAATGTGAGTTCTGGTTAGACAATGTGGAATCCTTAGGTCACATTGTATCAACAGAAGGAATCACTATGGATCCAGCGAAGGTTGAGGCCATTACTAAGTGGCCGAGGCTGACATCAGCGACGGAGTCCGCAGTTTCTTAGGCTTAGCTGGCTATTACCATAGGTTTATGGAGAACTTTTCCCGCTTAGCACTACCATTGACCAAACTGATGCGGAAAGGGGAGAAATTCGTCTGGACTGAAGAAAAAGAGAAGAGATTTGAAGACCTGAAGCAGAAGTTAGTATCTGCACCTATTCTTACTCTCCCATCTGGTACGGGTGGATTTCAAATCTACAATGATGCATCGGGGAAGGGACTTGGCTGTGTTCTCATGCAACATGGGAAAGTGATCGTGTACGCTTCACGGCAGCTTAAGCCATATGAAGAAAATTACCCTACGCATGACTTGGAACTTCCTGCAGTCGTGTTTGCATTGAAGATATGGAGGCACTACTTATATGGAGAATCATGTGACATTTTCACGGACCACAAGAGCTTGAAGTATATCTTCACTCAACGTGAATTGAACATGAGGCAGAGAAGATGGTTAGAGTTGTTGAAGGATTATGATATTAATCTACAATATCATCCCGGAAAGGCAAATGTAGTAGCAGATGCTTTTAGCAGGAAGTCCGGAATGATCAACGGCATTAAAATTGAGGAAGAAATCATAAGAGACTTGGAGCAACTAGACATCAAGATCATGGTACGTGGACAGCACGATTACTGGGCTAATCTTAGAGTAGAACCTGAGTTACTCTCTAAGATCAAGGAAGCTCAGAAAGATGATGGAGAAATCTGGGCGATAGTACAGAATTTGGAGAAACAGACGGAATTCAGAGTAGATGTAGATGGTATCGTATGGCAGGGCACGAGACTTTGTGTTCCTGATGACCAAACACTCCTGGAAGCCTTGTTTGCTAAAGCTCATAGCTCCCCATTCTCTATACATCCTGGTTCGACTAAGATGTACCATGACATCAAGCAGTACTTTTGGTGGAGTGGTATGAAACAGGATGTGGCCACTTACGTCTCCAAATGTCTTACCTGCCAGCAGGATAAGATCGAGCATCAGCGGTCTGGCGGTCTCCTTCAACCGTTAGATATTCCAGAGTGGAAGTGGGACAAAATCACCATAGATTTTGTTACTGGTCTTCCGCCTACGAAGAGGAAGAATGATGCAATTTTGGTTATAGTATATCGACTTACCAAATCAGCTCATTTCTTACCGATTCGCAAGGAAGATCCGGTAAGTAAACTCGCTGATACGTATAAAAGAGAGATCATGAGACTCCACGGTGCTCCATCCAGCATCGTCTCAGACAGAGATCCTCGTTTCACTTCGCGATTTTGGAAGAGTCTGCAGAAAGCTTGGGGTACGCAACTTAAGCTTAGCACGGCTTTTCATCCTCAAACAGACGGACAGTCGGAGCGAACGATTCAAACATTGGAAGACATGCTGAGGTCATGTGCGTTGGAATGGACGGGTGATTGGGACGATTATATCTGTTTGGTGGAGTTTGCATACAACAACAGTTGACACGCAAGTATCAAGTGTGCTCCTTTCGAGATGTTGTATGGCAGAAAGTGTCGCGCCCCAATCTGATGGGATCAGGTTGGCAAGCGAACACTTGAAGGACCAGAAATCATAGAGATGACCAATGAAAGGATAGTAGTAGCTAAGCAGAAACTTCAGGAAGCACGGTCACGTCAGAAGAGTTACACCGATAAGAATCGTAGGGGCATACATTTTAACGTAGGAGATCACGTCTTCCTTAAGGTTTCACCGGCACGTGGTGTTAGACGCTTCGGGATTAAAGGGAAGCTCAGTCCTCGTTTCATCGAACCGTTTTATATCATTGAACGAGTCGGTGAAGTATCTTACCGGTTAGCGTTACCTCCACATCTTTCGCATGTACACAATTTGTTTCATGTGTCCTTACTCAGAGGGTACCAGTATCATCCCCTTCACATGGTTCAGTATCCACTGGAACAGATACGTGAAGATCTCACTTTCATAGAAGAACCCGAACGAGTTCTTGACAGACAAGAACGAGTCATGAGAAGGAAGACGATTCCATTCGTCAAAATCCTTTGGAGGGATCATACCGAACGGGAAGCGTTGTAAAACCCGCATGCTTTTACCATGAATAGTACCCGTAAGATCGTATGTCACACCCCACCATGGCGGAATATGGGGCGCGACGTATGGATATCATCACAACAAGGCGTGTCTATAGAGATAACTATATGAAATAAGAAATGTCATAAAATGGAGACACAAAGTCATGACAATATCTCATCAGACTCAGGAGTCTAGGTAAGATATTGTCATGACTTTGTGTCTCCATTTTATGACATTTCTTATTTCATATAGTTATCTCTATAGACACGCCATGTTGTGATGATATCTATACGTCGCGCCCCATATTCCGCCATGGTGGGGTGTGACAGAATGGTATCAGAGACAATGGTTATAGAGAATTAGGTTGCCTAGTCGTGTAGCCTAGTCTATAGCTTAAGGGTCCCTGCATATAGGCGTCATAGGAGTATGTGTGCATTTTATAGTAATTGATGTGTTTGAATATTATTTTCGCAGTATTTGTTAGGTTATGAACTACTATGGTTCATACTTAACCACATGTTATTTTCTTTACGAGTTTTGATTAGTGCGGGTGGAACCATGGTCGTATATGCTAGTCATTGTTGGAATTCGCTTAATTATGTTTTCATGTTCTTTATACATTTTGAATTTTATCTACGCTGGTTCAGCTGGACTACGAGTTTATGTGTTTCGTGCATTGGCTATGTTATTTTAATACATGGGGTTTTGGATCTTATCTTGTGTGGTTATGTGCTTGTGAGTTGATGGATTATGTGTTATGTGTAGTATTAATTTCTTATAAGTGTCATCATAGGAGGGAGTACATTGGTGAAAGGGAACATGTATAATTATGGAGGCCTACATAATTATATATGTGCCACAACACCACTGTACTTTCAAGTATGATTGCATGAAAGAGAGTTAATACATGCGTGTATAGTATATGTTGGATGGATTTGAGTGTATGTACGCTTATGCCTATGTATGTAAAATTATTTTCTACTTACCGGTTGTATTCTTGGGATGGTTGCTAGCTCGTTTCTCTTTGAGATGTTCAACTTCTATAGTAGCGCATTTCTCGGGTCCTCATTTCACGTGTTTGTTTGTACGGTACTTTTGGCGTGAAGGATTTTGAGATGGTGGAGATTTCTTTTCGGGGTAACGATGTCTTTTGTTTCGAGTTATACATGGTAAAAAAAATAGAACTTGCAAATTGAAAAAAATAATTGTTGGTAGTCGATGAAATAAGGAAGTGTCGGGATCATGTTTCAAATAAGGTGGAATATAAATTCTTTAACAAATAAGCATGACTCGGTTATTTTAAAATATTTTGGTTTTGATCACCTAAAGTTATTGTTCTTAAGTTAAAAATTTTGTTCTTATTTAGTGAAATATGTTAAAATCATGTAATTAATAGAGTTTTAATTTTCTGGAATTAAAATAAATTAGGTTCTAGTTTTGGTAATTAATGGGGGGCTTTAGGGTTTAAAAATCATTTTTTTGGTATAAATCGGAGTAGGCAGAAACTGTCGCTAAACTGTCAAAATATGTCGCTAACTGTCAGAAACTGTCGCTAATGCCTAGGCAGATTTTGAGAAAAATCGTTTTGGTCATAACTTATTCGTTTTTAAAGGTTTTTGGGTGATTCAAAAGCCTAAAATTATGTACTCGGAACATACTTTTCAAATATTCAGAAATTTTCGTAATTGGAATTCAGTAGCTTGGTCGAATTAATTGTACAAGTGTTGAGTTCAAGGTTAAATTTCGGACAACATGGTTTAAACTCGTGTTTTGGGTATTTTGCGGTAATGAACACTTGGAGGGTTAACATAGAGATGAGTTAGGAAGGAATTTGAGAGTTATTTAGACCTTATTATACGTGGTTGTATTTTGATGAGTTTTGATTTATGGTTTTTATGAGTAAGACTGAAATCAGGGTGACAGTTTTAAACCCGTTAAGTTATGTGACGGCTCCTAACTTGGTTTCAAGACAGTTCTTGTTTGATGAGTTGCGAGATTTATTTAGGTTGGTTAC
The DNA here is from genome assembly GCA_025667525.1 of Glebionis coronaria. Lineage (NCBI taxonomy): Eukaryota > Viridiplantae > Streptophyta > Magnoliopsida > Asterales > Asteraceae > Glebionis > Glebionis coronaria. Next base: position 222,251,314 of record CM046879.1, read on the forward strand.
ATAACTTTATGGTTTTGATAAGTTTCCCCACGGACGGTTAAGGCTCATGTGTTGTTGGTTGAGATTATTTCGTGTAAACTGAGTTCACGTTTGAACGTGAAGGTTTTATCAGGGATATGCATCCTCGTTTGTTTGCTGAGAATAAGTTTGAGTTTGGGAGTGAATCTCGGGACGAGATTTCTATTAGGCGGGACTGATGTGACAACCGTGGTTTTGGGTTTGTCACTTGGTCTTACTTTTAGGTTATTTTATGTGTGCTTACTTGAATTGTGTGTTTACGTGTTTATTTTGTGTGAACGAGGTTGGTGTGGTTATCGTTTATGAGTATAGAGTACTCATAAGTAAATCGAGGAACGGTTATTTCATGTTCATGAGCTCACAAGTGGTGACTATGAAATGAAAATGTTGATATTGTGGTGTTTACGTATACGTATAAGTATTATAGTAACAGTATTTTTTTAAGATTTACGGTTTAGCATTTAGAGGTCTCGGGTGAGGTAATTATTCATATGAATATTTTCCGGGATGGTTTTAAGTCATTTAGGACTTAGTTATAAAGTTTATTTCAAAATTTGAGATTTTTTATAAAAGTGTATATTTTACGTCTTTTACGATAAAACGAGTAAATTTGACTAGTTTTACGGTTTTGAGATTTTGGAAGATTTAGGAGCTGAAATAAATTAAGGAAAATTAAGGTAATATTATTAACATAATATTAAATAATAAAAAAAATGAATTTATTGGGTGTTTGGGTCGGTTTAGACGCACCAAAGAAAGAGAAACAGGGAAAAAGGGAAAAAAATGAAAGTTGGGTGTTATACTTTGACTAGGATTTTATGTACACACTATATAAGGTTATCTAATAAATAAAATAAAACATAAATCCCTAGAGACAAAGAAAAATTCGTGGGTTCCATAGAGGAGAACTAGGGTTCTTCAAAAAAATTAGGTTTTCTTCATCTTCCATTGATTTAAGGTAAAAACCTTCATTAACCTTTTTAATTAAATTGTTTTTATGTTTAATTAATCATTATTATGATGGATTAAGGATTAGGGTTTATATAAAAATAGTAGGTTAATGATTTATTAATCATAATATGATGATCATATAAATTAGGGCTAGTAATTAGAGGGATTAGGGTTAATTAATGAGGTTGATTTTGTTAAACCCGTTTTTAAAAACTGGGCAGAATTTTGAGTCAATTGTTTTGGTCATGTTGGGAGTTTTACAAACTCTTATTTTACGATCCAAGTATCCCTGAAAAGGTATTTGAAGTGGCTTTCCAATGCAAGAAACTAGAACTAGATTGGAGGTCGGGAAGTGGGTCAAAAACAGGTTACAACAGTCGGAGGTCAAAACAGTTTTGAATTCAGCCTGTTTTCTTTTTAAGTTTTGGGTTGTTTGGCGTACTTAGGGTTGCATTGGGATCTTCTCATGAACATGAGAGATGGTTTATATATTTTAATGAGGATCTGCACTTGGGATAAGATTGTGGTTTAGGGTAAGACCCTCTAATGGTAATGAACTTTTCATACGTTTAAAATCAGTGAATTCTGGATAGGTAGCAATATATACACATATATCTGGCCCTTAACAGTAGCTTTAAGGTTAGGGCAAGTGGGAGGTTTTAGCGAACATGTATAAAAGTGTGAATATTCCTTTTACAGAAACCATGGGTATGTTTAAGTGGACGTTTGACTTAAGGTTTTGAGACCTAAAACTGGGACTGTTTTGTGTAAAATTATGAACGGGATAGCTATTAAACTTAACCAAGTTAGGGACTTGTTAAGGAAGGGTAATGGGGTGATTAGAGCTTAACAATGAGGTAATTATACGGGAATAGACTAGATGTCCATCATAGGTTGATGAGCCATCTTAGTGATTGGTTCGTGTATTGATTTCGTGTTTTTGGTTTGTTAGCTTGTTGCTAGTGCGAGGACTTGTGAAGAAGCTATCAGGTGAGTTTCATAGTCCCATGTTTAACATTGATTTTGACTTCCAGATGGGATGGAAGAGACACTGTGTTGAGTTATTTTCTAAATTGATGCTGTGAATGGGTTTTTGATTTGAGATGGACTTGTGTGTACATTATGTGATTAACTGTTATGTGATTTTTGATTGTGTATGATTTGGATCGGGGGACACGTGTCGTCTCAGTTATTGTGGTTTGACAAGGTAGTGGCCTTGTGGTTTGACAAGGTAGTGGCCTTGGGATAGGTACATAGTGTGATCATCTATGGTACCATGTTGTTTGGCAAGGTAGGAGCCTTGGATTTTGGTTTGGAATGATTGATCTTGAATGCTAGTTGTTAATACATAATTGTAGCACATTGTCCATATGTTATTGTGTTGATGGTTGTTAATCACAGCTTGTAATTGATTTAGCGTTGGAGTCTAAACCTATGACTCTCACCAACTTTATGTTGACGTGTTTTAGTGTCTCTTTCAGGTGATACTATAGTTAAGCATGAGAACATAAGTGGCTAGGATTGGAGAAGCTTAGGAATGCATATAGAAGGAGAATCCCCGTTTCCTTCTTAGTTTTTATTTGTTCTTTTAATAAGTGATAATGTGGCAAACATATATTTGTTTGGTTATGTTATTTGTTTGTCTTGGGTAAGCGGTAGGACTGTTACCTACTTACCTAGACTCCTGAGTCTGATGAGATATTGTCATGACTTTGTGTCTCCATATTATGACATTTCTTATTTCATATAATTATCTCTATAGACACGCCATGTTGTGATTATATCCATACGTCGCGCCCCATATTCCGCCATGGTGGGGTGTGACATCGTATGTCCAAATTAGCAATCCGGACTTGAACAGGATCAGTATGTCCAGTTTCGGAACCCTCTCTGACCTTAAAACTTGACTCATAAGTTTTCCAGATGAACATCAGTCCTCGTGAGCTTAACCAACTAAATGTAGTTAACCCTACATCAACTTTTCCTAGTTGACAACTTCCAAAGTTTGCCCTCTCTTAATTGTCATTAATTGATCTACGAGCTTCTATCGCTATATCGGATTAAAGGTCAAACTTTCGGATAATACTATCCATCCATAGTAGTAGCAGCATCCAAATACTGCCCAATCGGATGTATAGGGCGACCCGGATAAAGATCTCTTTGCATTGCTTTCTATTCATCCGTAATGGTAGCATCACTCAGATACTGCCCAATCGGACTTATAGAGCAATCGGAATAACTATCTCCTTACATTTTTGGCACCATTTGTTTCTGAGCATGTCTAAGACGAACCTTTAGATCTATGACATCTATACCCTAACAGATGACAAAGTTTTTAATAGCTTCGAGGACGAAGCTAAAATAACGGGTGGTGCTATAAAATCCATGATTTTACCATGAGAATAATGTAATAAAAATCTACTCATTGATCCTAGATCATTTCTCAACCTAGTAGTAGTAGTCAAATTTCAAGGACGAAACTCAAGGTGGCATGTGGATGGTATAAAACCTGAGAGTTTTCGTTCATTAAATAATAATGGAGTATGTTTCAAAAAACCTCTTTGAACCATACAAAAATCATCGGATTTAAGAAATTGACAAAAGTCATACAAACCGCGTACCGACGATTTAATAATTTAACTACATAAATTATTGTCGAGAAATACTTTATAAACAATTTGATTAAATTTTTTAATATTACATTTATCTACGGAATGATTTAATGAGAAGTATTTATACTAAAACGATCCTTACGTTATATAAAAGATAAATGACAAATACTTGTCTTCTAAATAAACAAACCCGTCCTTCGTATTTCTACGTCATATAAATACTACATTTTATTGGAAAAAAGATTTTTGGATCAATTACGAAATCCTCTTAAGATGAATAAAAAATTCATAAATCCAGAACATGCCCCGAACCGTGTAATAACAAAATTTATAATACAAGATACACTTTAGGCCCATTTGTGGCCTTATAAGCCCAACTATATAAGCCTTGGATAGTAATGGGCTTAATAAGCCCAACAAGAGGTTTAAGAAGCCCAACAACCATTTTGGCCCACTAGACAAGCCACCAACACACCTCACTCCCCCATTGGGCAAAATTCTAGGTTGGTGACACATGTCCAACATGTCCCCTACCTTCTTGCTATTCATTGGGCAATGTTTAAATAGGTGACACATGTCACACTTCCTCCCACCCTATATAAGGGTGATGTCTCCTCATACTCTTCACTTTCTCTCACACAAAACACACGCACACCTAAAATTCTCTCTCTTTCTTTCTTCCTTTCCTTTTTTCCGTGACCTCTCCAACACCTTTGATCATCAACAATTTTATGATCAAGCTTGAATCTTCAAAATCTAATCAAAGACCCATCTTGTAAATCTCGAGATCTACACACTGGTATGTAAATCTCCTACATGCATCAACTTGCAAGATTTTCTTTTATTTCCATGGTGGATCTATACATGCATCAAGTAAAAATGTAGATCTAGCCCGAATGTATATATGCATTAAGTAAAACATATAGATCTACCCTGGATCTATTCATGCATCAAGTAAAATATGTAGATCTAGCCCGGATCTATATATGCATCAAGTAAAACGTATAGATCTACCCCGGATCTATACATGCATCAAGTAAAACATGTAGATCTAGCCCGGATCTATCCATGCATGGTGGTCACATCAAGGGTTCACAAGATCTTGGATGGTTACTTGCTCACTCACTAGTACAACGACTTTGATAAGCCTCGTAAGATCTACATCTCATTCTTATTTATCATTCCTTGTATTTTCTTGATCTTATGTATATTCCAAATATATATCTATATATATATATATATATATATATATATATATATATATATATATATATATATATATATATATATATATATATATATATATATATATATATATATATATATATATATATGTACGAAATGGATTAATGAGTATTGGGACATTGTATATGAAATTTTGAACACTAAAAATAAAGCTTAACAAGCCTTATTAACGATTTGATTTATAACAAATTTTGAACCGTGGCAAAAACAGATTGCATGTCGAAATCAGTGGGATTGGGATACTGTAAACATAAATATTAAGATAGATAATTGTTTTGATTAATTCCCCGGGTGGCTCGTCCCGTGACGAATTATAGAAAGCAAGATATGACCAAAATACGAAACAAGGTCAAATCTGAACATACTGTTTTGATGGACTGTTTTCTCGTAAAATTTGTATACTGACCTATAAATATGTAAAACTAAAAGTTGTAGATGAAATCATGAATAACTATAATCAATTGGATGGTTTACCAATTATTTACGGTTTGGAAATGGTGGCCAAAATAGTAAAAACTAGTCAGATATGAACATACTGTCTTCACGGACTGTTTTCTTATATAAGAACCCAAAGTCATTGAAAAAGGTAAGACTGTAGGTTGTAGATAAAATCATGAACAAGTAGAATCAATTGGATAGTTTACCATTTCCTTACGGTTTGGAAATGGCGACCAAAATGGTGAAAACGAGTTTGGCTGCCAAAAAACAACCAACTCTTCTAAGTTAAGAAATGGGTTAATTAGCTATGAAAAGTATAAATTTGGGGTAATTAGAATATAATAAGTATAGTACATGAGTAAATAATAGTTTGGGTAAATAGAACACACTTAGATGATTTACGGTTCAAATTATAATAAACGGATTATAACTCATTAACGTAAAATGCGATGATTTTTATATAAAACGACATGGTAGGACCCACATGTCGAGGATTTTGGACTTATTTATATACTGATGACTAGATGACCCGAGACCCGACCAACGTAAAATATTAAGTGTATGTGGCTGTGATGTGTTTTAGAACCCAAAAACTATACAAAGTGGACTTGGGCCATAAAAACCCAACTTACACTTGTAATGGCTATTGGGCCATTATTGGATCTAAGATTTATAACCATTTTAGAGCAATATACTGAATTTAAAATGGACTTAAGTCAAATACTTGGATAGTGGACCACTATTGGGCTTAAGATGGACTAAAAGTGTCAACTTGGATTTTTCACTTAAAATGACTAAGTGTTCACCTAAAAGTTTTATAAATAATCATAAAACTTTCGCAATGTCCAAGAAATTATTAAAACATATTTATTACATGTATGTCCTTTGTACTATCTATTAAGACTATACTATATTATTAGGCATAACTTTGGCGTGAGCTTTATTTGGATATTCATATTAAACATCTATCGCCTACTCCCAGGTGAGTTTACAGCCCCATATAAACTCTTGATAAATCTTTCCCCTTTTTGGGAAAGAAAATATGCAAACATATAACGGATATAACCGGATTGTATAAATTTGTCTATGATTGTTTATTATTGAAACTGTTAAATTGTTGTAAATTGCCCAAATGTTATAAATAGATCTATTAGGGATTAACCATCCCCGTCTGGGTGAGTCATGCTCACTGTGCCTTGGCCGAGACAACAGACGTATACCATGTTGGAACAGGATGGGTGCCTCTTAGTGAGACACTATGTCCTCATATGTTGAGGACTATGGAGGTGAAGCTTCAGTTTCTAATAATAATAAACAATGTTATTCACATTTTACTGAGAATGCTTTGTGCATTGTCACTTCTTTGCTTAATGTATGTCAAAACTAATAAACTGTTAAAGTCTGTAAATTCACCAACTTTATGTTGACCCCCTTTAGTATGTTTTGCACAGGTTATTTAGCAAGATTATTTGAGCATGGAATGAGCATCATTTAGGAGCATAAAAATGACGGGGGATTATCTTTTACTGGGATATTCATAACAAATGTTATTCAACAATTTAAATGATTGTACCAATTCAATGTTTACATTAATTGTATTTCAAAAATCATATAATTATGATCTGTGCTTTGTAAGTTATTTGCTCATCGATCCACCACTGTGATACCCGCCTTATGGGGGTGTTACAACATAATCCGGGAAAACCAATCTTGCACCTAATTCAGAATTTGAGTGTTTGACCTAATTCGGAGTATTGATCATGAATGTAAGTCGGAATATGGTGTCCTTCACCTGATTCGGGAAGCAAGTCTCACACTCAAGTCGGAATGCAGTACTATGTTTTGGAGGGAAAAAATAAGGTCCTAAGTCGGAATAAAGATTCTAATATAATTCGGGAAATGAGATTTACAAGTAAGTCGGGATAAAAGTTTTGCACATAAGTCGGAATAACAGGATTTTCAACACAGTTCGGGAAAAGAGGGTTTTGATTACCCGGATTAACTCAAACTAAGCAAATTCACAATAAGCACTTACCAAAACTTAAACCAAATCAATTTTTAGAAAAAGCTAATAAGACACAATTTAAAAACTTTTAAGAACACTAAATAATCAAAATATTTAAAATCACTTTTTTATAAAAATATTAATCTACCAAAATCAACTTATTTAAAAACTAACAAACATAAAAATTAAGCAATAAGCACCTTAATCTAAAGAATTTTAACACACCAACTCAATAAGCAAAATCCAATAAGCAAACCAATCACATCATCAACAAGATTAAACCAACTACATGATTAATTAAGCAAAACAATAGATTATGATTAAGAAAGGTAGAATGAGAATTTATAAAAAAGCTCTATTATATTAAAGATTAAGATCAAAGATTACAAGATGAAAGGTTAATAAGCTTAAAAGAAAAACTAGGGAGAAGAAAAATATAACACACTAGTTACCTACTAAAATTAAAAACCAACTCTCTAATGACCATTTAGAAAACTATATGTAGGGGATGGGAAGGTGTCTGTTTCTTCCTCTTTTCTTCTTGTCTTCTCGAATTTGTCTCGGGATTAGTCGATGATAACTTGAACTCGTTTTCTGTTTTTCTTCTTTTACTAGACTAGGTTCTTCGACTTCGTTAAACTTCCGTCTTTAGACTTTTTTTTCGATAAATCTTCAGAATAGGCCTTTGACTTCCATTCTTCTTGCACTTTTGATCTTTTGACTTCGTCTTTTGTCTTTTTCTTCGATAAAAGCCCGTGAAAGCCCGTGTTTTCTTTTTTTTCATATTTTTGTCCTAAAACACAATAAAAACACAAACCACGCATAATTCCGCCTTTTATGACATTAAATACACGTTTTGGTCTTGTTATTATTAGAAATAAGTGGTAAAAGGATAAGTGTTTTCACACTTATTAAATCCCCTACACTTGACCATTGCAATGCCCTCATGCAATGCATTAATTTAAAAGAACGGTTTACATTTTTCATCATAATTAATCCACCTTGGCCTTTATTAGATACTAAACACTTAAGAAACCAAAAATATTAGAAAATTACAAAATGCAAGAAAGAAGAACAAGTAAAGAGATCGAAGACTTACATTAGGACTTTGGTTGTCATGAATGTTTATCACCCTCAAGTCTCACGTTTCCCACACCAAGCTTATAAACGAGATCATTGTTATTATAAGTTAGCAAACTAACACAAACTCATGTGGCCCAATTATTCACTTTGACTCCCTTATTCCTAGGTGTATCTCTTATATTTTATGATTGTCTTGAATGATCACGAGGATGCATTGTTTGACTTATTTTGATAGTTTATTTAGGCTGAAAATAAAGTAGGACGATTCAATCAATAGTTAGCTAAAGGACAAAATCTTTTAAAATTGCTTCTCGGGACCTCATAAAGTTCATATCTTGGCATAACTCGTTTCACGATTTGAGACCTTTTTCGGACCGATATTTGGCAGCGACTTCATACTTCGAATCTTGAGAGACGTTCTTGAAATAATGGTCTTCTCTTCATAATAGAAATTTCTTCACTTGAAGTTTTTGAGAGATTCTTCATACTTGGGCCACGACTTCTTCATTTTTCTCCAATCTTTATTTTGGATTTTGATATACAACAATCCGCCTCCTTTTAGGACTTGGATCTATTTATCCTCATACCTTGTTAGGGACTTTTCGGATAGACTTCTTCATGATCTTTAGGGGAGTATTTAGTTTTCGTCGTGTGTCTCGATCCTTCATATTGATTTTTGATAAATGATTCGTCAAATCACTTGGGGTTTTAGAAACAAAATGTAGCCCTCATGCCTTGTTAGGGCCTTTTCAGACTCGCCAATCTTCGCATCCCGCTTCAATAAGTTATGCCTTGGCTATGAACTCTAATTAATACCGAGCAACTTTTAAACGATCTTGTGCTAGAAGCTAAGTAACTTTTCGAATTGTACGACCTTACTTATTGCAAATATATTTATTAACAAGCGATGGGAGAAAAAGCTCATAATCAACTCACATAACTTCATGAAAGAATAACAAACTTGTAATTGACTCTATCATCTCTCGTTCTCCACAATTTAAAATCTCAAGGAATGAGACTCGTGGATGCTTAGCCTATTAAATCAATGTTTTGGGTTTTCAAGTCATCTATAGGATCTTGCAACTTCTTAGAATTTTTAAAGTTTAGAATTCTCATTTTAAAGTTCCCTTGATAAACGACTTTCTAGGATCAATTATAGGAACTTGCGAAAAGTTCTTGTTCTTAACCCGTAAAAGTTAAGACTTTCGTGTTTTAAAGTTCCCTATATAAAAGCCTAGCAAAACTTGATTTAAACACGTTAAGGATACTAGCTAGAGTAAACTTAGATAAGTAAACTCGGGTTGAGTCAAAAGATTCATAATGGGCCTAATATATCAACGACATCTAACCTCATTAAAACTATTTTATTCCTTTATTTTTTTCCTTTTGACTTTATTTTTGAAATGAAATATATACATAAGATGCAATAACAAAAGAAAGGATATAAAAAAGAATAAATGACAACTACTAATAGGCCAAAATAGATCTAAATTTTTGAAAAATATCGAAAAATTAGATTTTCCGGTTAAAATGAGGACAAATTAATGGAAAAGCCCACTTAACTTCGATAGAAGTCCCCCCTACACTTGATATAAACGTTGTCCTCAACGTTTAAGCATGTGGGAGTAAACTCCCCTACACTTAGGACATTGTGCACTTTATTTAAATCTTGCTAAGGAAGAGACAACTATAGTGATTTCCATGTGAACATATAAGATATGAAATATTGAAGCACGACAGTTTAGGATAGAACCGGGAAGATTGGCACACTGGATCACGGGTCGTCAAATGTCATCAAAAGTGCTCTTTGAAGCTTTAATCCCTGCACATCATAAGAAACAAGACAACAAACACTTATGTAGCTCCCCTACACTTATTATGAAAACGGGTAAATGATAGATCAACGGGTTGCCTCCCGAGAAGCGCTTGTTTTTGTTAACCGAGTCACGATCCTGACTCGTCCCAGAACTAATTCAAAGGAAACGTGGTGAGGGATGGAATCATCTCATGAGAGATGTCCTCACCAAAGTACAACTTAACACGCTGGCCATTCACTTTGAAGTTTGGCCCATTTGGTTGCGAAAGCTCAATGGTGCCATAAGGGAAGACTTTGGCAACGGTGAATGGACCAGACCAACGGCTCTTAAGCTTGCCCGGAAAGATTTTCAACCGAGAGTTAAAGAGTAAAATTTGATCACCTATTTTAAACTCTCAGTTTTTGATCTTAGAATCATGAATGATCTTGGTTTTCTCCTTGTAGATCAATGAATTCTCATAAGCCTCATTCCTTAGTTCATTAAGTTCATTGGGTTGGATCTTCCTAAGATCACCAGCTTTGTTGATATCAAAATTAGCCCATTTCAAGGCCCAATAAGCCTTATGCTCCAACTCAATGGGGAGGTGGCATGCCTTTCCGTACACAACACGATATGGAGTACAACCAATAGGTGTCTTATATGCGGTACGGAAAGCCCACAAAGCATCATCTAACTTATCAGCCCATGAGGCACGATGCTCTCCCACAGTACGCTCTAAGAATCTCTTAAGTCCACGGTTAGAAATCTCGGCTTGACCATTTGTTTGTGGATGATATGTGGTGGAAAGACGGTGATTGACACCATACTTAGCCATGACTCGAGCAAATTGATCATTGCAAAAATGAGTCCCGCGATCACTAATGAAAGCACGAGGAACACTGAATCGAGCAAATAGTTGTTTCAGAAAGTTCACAACCACCCTCGCATCGTTCATAGGTAAAGCCTTTGGTTCAACCCATTTTGATACGTAGTCAACGGCTACGAGGATGTACTTGTTCCCTTTGGATGATGGAAATGGCCTCATAGAGTCGATGCCCCATACGTCAAAGATTTCACACTCTTGGATAAAATTTTGAGGCATCTCATCTTTATGTGTGATCTTACCTTGTATTTGGCAAGCATCAAAATGCTTAACCATTTCGTGTGCATCACGATAAATGGTGGGCCAGTAGAATCCAGAATCAATAACTTTCTTCGCGGTGTAATTGGGACCAAAATGACCGTCGGTGGGTCCTTTATGGCAGGCTTCCAAGATTTGTAAAGCTGCATGCCCGTCAACACACCGACGAAGGATCAAGTCATCACATTGTTTAAAGAGATTAGGTCGTCCGAATAGTAAGTTTTCACATCCTTGAAGAATTTCTTCTTTTGTTGGGACGATAACCCTTCGATGAGAATTCCACCCGCCAAGTAGTTTGCAATGTCCGCAAACCATGGGGTTTCATCAGGATTGGAGTTAATAGACATCAATGCCTCAAGGGGAATAGAGTCATTATCTCTTGATTTGGGAGCTCCCCTTGATAAGGATGCTCGAGCCTACTAAGATGATCCACGGCTAGGTTTTCCGCTCCCTTTTATCACGAATTTTAATTTTGATTTCTTGAAGGAGTAAAACCCAACGAAGAAGTCTTGGTTTGGAATCTTGTTTTGTTAAAAAATACTTCAACGCGGGTTGATCGGTATACACAATGGTGGTGGAAAGGACAAGATAGGGGTGGAATTTTTCAAAAGCATACACTACAGCTAAAGACTCTTTTTCGGTAGTGGTATAATGCAATTGAGCCCCCGTCATTGTCTTGCTAGCGTAATGGATTGGTTGGAAATGTTTGTTGATTCTTTGTCCCAAAACCGCTCCAATAGCAAAGTCGCTAGCATCACACATCAATTCAAAAGGTAACTCCCAATTAAGAATAACTAAGACCGATTCCTTAGTTAATTTATCCTTGAGAAGATTGAAAGATTCGATACACTCTTTAGAAAAGGTAAAAAGAGTATCTTTTTTCCAAGAGGTGGGTCATCGGGCGAGCGATCTTAGAAAAATATTGAATGAATCGACGATAGAAGCCCGCATGACCAAGAAAACTTCTCACACCCTTCACGGTTGAAGGTGGAGGAAATTTTATGACCAAGAACAATACCTTCTTTTACCATAAAATGGCATTTTTCCCAATTAAGAACAAGACGAGTGTCTTCACACCGTTTGAGCATACGTTCTAAATTGGAAAGACAAGTAGAGAAAGAATCACCATAGACCGAGAAATCATCCATAAAGACTTCCATAGTTTCTTCAACCATGTCATGGAATATAGCCATCATACACCTTTGGAAAGTCCCGGGAGCATTGCATAAGCCGAAAGGCATTCTTTTTTAAGAAACTGTTCCATAAGGACAAGTGAATGTGGTTTTCTGTTGGTCTTTTGGATCGATGGGAATTTGAAAATACCCGGAGAAACCGTTTAAGAAGCAATAGTAGTCATTACCCGCTAAACGCTCGAGCATTTGATCCATGAAAGGAAGAGGAAAATGATCCTTACGAGTGGCATCATTGATCTTGCGATAGTCTATGCAAACTCGCTAACCCGTGACAAGTCGAGTAGGAATCAACTCGTTGTTTTCATTGGGAACAACGGTTATTCCGCCTTTCTTAGGCACACAATGGACGGGACTAACCCATGGCGAATCCGAAATAGGGTAAATCATTCCGTCATCTAGAAGTTTGATTACTTCTTTCTTGATGACGTAATGAACTTTTGGATTAACCCTTCTTTGGCTTTGGATTGCGGGTCTAAAGTCATCTTCCATGAGAATTTTATGAGTACAAAAGTTAGGATCAATTCCACGAATGTCGAAAATTTTCCAAGCAATTGCTTTCTTGTGATTTTTGAGCACATCGAGAAGTCGAGATTTTTCATCCTCTTTTAAATCCTTTGCAATGAAGACGGGTAACTTCTTATTGTCTTCTAGGAAAACGTATTCAAGATGAGACGGTAAATCCTTAAACTCTAAATCCGGAGGATAATCGATAGAAGGCGTAGTTGAATTCGGATCATCGTTTATGATTTCCATAGGAGAAGGTGGAGAAATATGGTCCTCATTGAGAAGTTTCTCAATGGTACGAATGTCTTCATCCCAATCGGAGGGAGAATCGTCATATTTCAAGTCCACATCCCCTAAACTTGTTTCAAATTCTTTCAAAAGGAAGTCACTTTCTCCAAATAGAGTCAGTGAGGGAGCAATAGAGGCAACGGTCTCAACAATGGGTATAGAAGAAAAACCACTTTTACAAGCGTCTTTGAAATTTTCTTCACAAGCCTCATCAAGTACGTCAATGAAATTAACGCTCTCGTGTTCATAAGGTTGCTTAGAAAGTTTACCCATGTTGAAGACGATTTTGTCGTCACCAACTCTCATGATTAATTCGCCCGCGGCTACATCAATGAGAGTGCGGCCGGTCCTCAAGAATGGACGTCCAACGATTAATGGAACACGAGGTCCATCTCGTAGTCAACGACAACAAAATCCGCCGGAAAGGTGAATTTGTCGACACCGACGAAGACATCTTCGACTATCCCCACCGGATAAGCAACCGTGCGGTTAGCTAATTCCAATGTCATTCGTGTGGGGACTAGCTCGGGTGGAGATAATTTTTTCCAAACACTTAATGGCATTAAGTTAATACTAGCACCTAGATCGTCTAGGGCCATACAATTCTCTACCCCGGGGAAGTTGCAAGGAATGAGAAAACGACCCGGATCATCAAGTTTGGTTGGTAATTTCCTTAAGAGAACCGCGGAGCAATTCTCATTAATTTGGGTCTGAGCAATATCAAGAAGCTTTTCCTTATCACTAAGAATATCTTTAAACATTTTAGCATATTTAGGCATGTGAGCGAGAGCCTCGGTAAAGGAGATGTTGAAATTCGATTGTTTAAACATTTTAAGATAGTTCGAAACTTGAATATCATCCTTGTTCTTCAACTTCTCTTTCCTCAACCTTGAAGGGTAAGGTATGTCGGGTTGAGAGGAAGGCTTTGGAATGGAATTCTCACTCACATCCTTGGGTGATGGAGGGGTAGAAGTAGAAGGTGGAGGAATCGATGAAGGGGGCTCATTTTCATTTGTCACAATCACCGGTGTAGGTTTAGGAATCTCGGGTTCCTTTAAACCTTTTCTACTTCGAGTGGTGATTGCTTTCATCTCCCCTCTTGGATTAGCAACGGTGTTACTCGGAAGAGAACCCGAAGCAAAGGTTTGATTACTTGGGAAGAAACTAGCCATCATATCCCTTAAGTCATTCGTTTGACTACTTAAAGAGTTTCGCATGTCATTCCTAAGCTCGGCTCGAAGATCATTCCCTTATTTCGCCATGTCACCTTTCAAGTTGATAATTTGGCTCTGAATATTCTTCACCAGCGCGTCATTAGTCCTCATGTACGTTTCAACCTCTTGATTGTATGTCATGGGTTGGTTGGGATGGGGAACTTGGTAAGCGGGTGGTTGATAAATGGTTTGTTGATAAACTTGATTGTTTCCTTGAGGTGGATATGGGTTTCTTTGGGTTTGATAATGATTAGGAGCTCGAGTTTTGTTTTTATAGTTGCAATTGAAGTTGTTTTGGTTTTGAGAAGGAAAACCGGGTGGTGAAAGGAAGTTGTTTGAACGATAACTTAGCAAATTGCGATCACCTTGAGGACGAGCTTGATAGCCTCCCGTGGAAAAGTTACCGCTAGCCGCATACACGTTTTCCAGATTTCCATGAGTAGAAGGACAATCGGTGTATGAATGAGAACCACCGTAAATCTCACAAGAAGTTGCTACAGCTTTAGCTTGTTGAAATTGGTTCGTAGCCATGGTTAAGAAGTTTTTGTTCATCTCGGCTATTTGGCGGGTAAGTTCAGTTATCTCGGGGTTTGATGAAGTAGAAGAAACATTGGCCCTCGGGTTATTCCTTGAAGATGCTGATGAATCCCAATTCTTGTGATGAGTGGTCATGCTCTCTATAAGCTCTCTACACTCCTCATGTCTTCTCTTCATGAATGTACCACCGGCGGCAGCATTAATCGTATCACGATCACGAAAAGTTAACCCATTGTAGAAAGTATCAATCAAAGTGACGGGGAGCATATTATTGTTCGGACAACGATCGATCAAAACATTATAACGTTCCCAAGCATCGAAAAGCGACTCATCGGGTTCTTGAGTGAAACCACTGATTTGATTACGAAGACTAGTGACCATGGATGGTGGAAAGTAGCACGACAAATTTTTTTGATTCATTTCGTCCATGTATGAATTGAGTTTTTGGGGAGACGATCAAACCATTTTTCGGCATGGTGGGATAAAGTTTGTGGAAAAAGTTGAAGGCGAAGAAAATCCATGGAAACACCGGGCAATTTCATGCTTTGAGTGACGGTTATGAATTTATCGAGATGTTTGTTGGCATCATCATCCGGTACCGCGAAATGGACAAGCGTTTTGAACTTGTTGGATCATGTGATGCTTCAACAAAAATTCAGGAGCCGTGATTTGCATCGACGCAATCGGTCCTCCACGTCCGTTCATGGTTGGTTGACAAAGCTCCTCCATCGTTCGAAGGTCGGGTGGAGGGACATTGTTGTTGTTATTATTGTTGTTCAAATTGGGGTGAGATGGGTTATTATTATTATGCACACCGGCCATATCTAAGTCTCTAAGAGTCTCGGGCTCAAAATAAGACGTAGATCGAGTACGCATACACTAAAATGAAATACAGTATTTTTGGTTTTTTATCTTTTTATGTTTTTTGATTTTTGAAAATTTTATATTTTTTTGGATTTTTGAAATTTTTTATGTTAAAAAATAACGTTCCCAAAAGAACGGATCTCAAAATCCAATTTTTCTCACTAAAAACCGTTAATCTTTACGAAAAGAGCCAGCAACGGCGCCATTTAATATTGTGGTTTTGCATATGTATACTCAATGGTTCTCGGTATCTAATCGAATTTATCACGGTTTAGGGTGGAATAACTGGTGTTGGTCACTAAAAGGGGAAGCTTGATTTGCTAAGTCTACAAATAACATAAATGTAAAAGCTATTAAAAATAAAGAAGAATGTCTAACCTTGATTGCTTTCCCAGAACGAATGCTGCACAGTAGAACTTGGTGAAAATAACTAAAGGTGATTATCTATTTTAAAATAAATGTGAAAATGAAAATGTAGATGATTAAAAATGAAAGCTTTAAAAGTTAAACTAAAAATTAAGATTTAAAAATAAATGCCGAAAATTTAAAACTTATAAAAGTAAACTTGAAATTTAAAACTTAATAAAAATGTGAACTTTATGAAAATTAAGTTAAGATAAAACAGTACTTAAAAAAATTGGCGGGAAAAAATTAAAGTTGAAAATAATTCGGAAAACAAGGACTGAATATAAGTCGCAATGCAAAAATTTGACCTAATTGGAATCTGCTACTTCCTGACCCAATCTGGAATACACCTTCTTGAAGTAATTCGGATTCCACACGTCCCACACCTAATTTGGGAAATGAAACCCGGATAGCAATCCGGAATCCCAAGTTTCAAAGTAGTTCGGAATATGTATCTTTAACTTAATCCGGAATCCACGAATGCAGGACTTAATCCGGAATATGCAGTCCTTCACTTAATTCGGAATACGTGTCCACCACCTAATTCGGAATATGAAATGTGGACTTAATGCGGAATCCGCGTACTGAATCTAATTCGGAATGCTTGATCTTCACATAATCCGGGAAAACCAATCTTGCACCTAATTCGGAATTTGAGTGTTTGACTTAATTCGGAATATTGATCATGAACATAAGTCGGAATATGGTGTCCTACACCTAATTCGGGTCGCAAGTCTCACACTCAAGTCCGAATGCAGTACTATGTTTTGGAGGGAAAAAATAAGGTGCTAAGTCGGAATAAAGATTCTAATATAATTCGGGAAATGAGTTTTACCAGTAAGTCGGGATAAAAGTTTTGCACATAAGTCGGAATAACAGGATTTTCAAAACAGTTCGGGAAAAGAGGGTTTTGATTACTCGGATTAACTCAAACTAAGCAAATTCACAATAAGCACTTACCAAAACTTAAACCAAATCAATTTTTAGAAAAAGCTAATAAGACACAATTTAAAAACTTTTAAGAACACTAAATAATCAAAATATTTAAAATCACTTTTTATAAAAATATTAATCTATCAAAATCAACTTATTTAAAAACAAATAAACATAAAAATTAAGCACTAAGCACCATAATCTAAAGACTTTTAACACACCAACTCAATAAGCAAAATCCAATAAGCAAACCAATCACATCATCAACAAAACTAAACCAACCACATGATTAATTAAGCAAAACAATAGATTATAATTAAGAAAGGTAGAATGAGAATTTTTAAAAAAGCTTGATTATATTAAATATTAAGATCAAAGATTACAAGATGAAAGGTTAATAAGCTTGAAAGAAAAACTAGAGAGAAAATAAATAAAACACACTAGTTACCTACTAAAATTAAAGACTAACTCTCTAATGACCATTTAGAAAACTATATATAGGGGAGGGGAAGGTGTTTGTTTCTTCCTCTTTTCTTCTTGTCTTCTCGACTTTGTCTCGGGATTAGTCGAATGATATCTTGAACTCGTCTTCTATTTTTTTTCTTTTAGTAGACTTGGTTCTTCGACTTTGTTAAACTTCCGTCTTTAGACTTTTTCTTCGATAAATCTTCAGAATAGGCCTTTGACTTCCGTTCTTCTTGCACTTTTGATCTTTTGACTTCGTCTTTTGTCTTTTTCTTCGATAAAAGCTGTGAAAGCCCGTGTTTTCTTCTTTTTTCATATTTTTGTCCTAAAACACAATAAAAACACAAACCACACATAATTCCGCCTTTTACGACATTAAATACACGTTTTGGTCTTGTTATTATTAGAAATAAGTGGTAAAAGGATAAGTGTTTTCACACTTATTAATGTTCATCACACACCACATCAAGAACATCCACTATGTTAATTGTTTCACAACTTTGAAATTTCTTAGTAACTTTCCCCAACTTAAACACTACTTTCTCATCCTCAACTCTCATAATTAGTTCTCCTTCCGCCACATCAATAAGAGTTTGACCCGTCCTCAAGAAAGGTCTACCAACAATAAGAGGAACTCTCGAGTCCATATCATAGTCAACAACTACAAAATCCTCGGGGAATGTGAATTTATCAACCCCTACAAACACATCCTCTGCAATGCCTACCGGATAAGCTATTGAACGGTTTGATAACTCAAGGGTCATCCTAATAGGAGTGAGCTCGGGAAGAGAGAGTTTTTTCCAAACCGATAAAGGCATGAGATTGATTCTTGCCCCAAGATCCGCTAGTGCCAGCAATTTTCCACCCTAGGAAAATTACAAGGGATCAAAAACCGTCCTGGATCTCCAAGATTTGTGGGTAAAGTTTTTAGCAACACGGCGGAGCAATTCTCATTTAATGATGTAGTAGGCATATCCACCAACTTTTCTTTATTGGAGAGGAGGTCTTTGAACATTTTAGCAAACTTTTGCATATAGGCTAGAGCTTCCACAAAGGATATGTTGATATTCAATTGCTTGAACATCCTCAAAAAGTTTGACACTTGAATATCATTCTTGTTTTTAAGCTTTTCCTTTCTTAATCTTGATAGGTAAGGAAGACTTGGTTTTGGTATAGGTTGAGTAGTTGTTGTGGAAGGGCTCTCTTTGTTGGTGTTTTCATTGATAGGTGTGGAAGGTGAAGGAGTAGTAGGTGTAGGATTAGGAGTTGTAGGTGTGGAAGTTGTAGAGCTTAAAGGTGTTGATTTTGATGTTGTAGGCTTATCACAAGGAGGAACCATAGTAGGATTAACCAAAGGAGGTGTAGGATGGATTGAAGGATCAATAGTTGTTTTTCCACTACATGTTGTGATTTCATTAACATTAGCCCTTGAATTTGTTTGTGTATTGGAGGGTAGAGCACCTTAACCTCTTGTTTGTTTCCTCATGCATAGCCTTCAATTGATCTTGTGTTCTCTTTCAACTTTCACGAATCCTTCTTTCAGTCTCTTGATTAATCTTTTGAAGTAGCTCAAAGGTATCATTTTGCCCATATCCTTGATTGTGTCCTTGATGGTGAAAAGGTGGAGGTGGTGGGTGAAAACCTTGGTTATTTGCATGAAAGTTGTTTCCTTGATGTTGAAAGTTATTGGGTGCTCTAAAGTTGTTGTGTCCTTGGTAATTTAGCCTTGGACCTTGATTTCTTTGAAGCAATTGAGGAGTATTGGTTTGGTTTTGGGTGGGTGGATGGGGTAGAAAGTCGGGTGGAGCAAGGTAATTGTTTGTCTTGTAAGAGAGATGGTTAGGGTTGATGTTAGGTTTAAAGTGATCTCTTTTTTCATCTTGATAAGCATAACATTCACCTTGATAATTTTGAACTTTGTCACATTGTAGGTAAGAGTGAGGTCCTCCACATATCTAACAACTTATAGAAATGGCATTCACATCATTGGAAGAAGTGTAGTTCAAGGAAACACTCCTTAGGGCTTGAATCATATCTTGTTTGTTCTTTTCAATTACTTGAAGTATCTCATTGTGACTCTTGAGGAGTTGATTATCAAAAGATGTATGAGTATTCTCTTGCACAATATGGACCCCCTCATCTCTTTGGTTATTTGTTTGCACCATAGATTTAGTCTCAATGATATCCCATGCTTCTTGTGTGGATTTAGAAAGAATGTTCCCACCCGCGAAGGAGTTGAGGGAATCTTGATGATGTGGTCTCAATCCATTGTAGAAGGTGTTGATGTGGTCTAAATCCATGGTTTGGGCATTTTCTCAAAAACTCTTTAAACTCTTCCCAAGCCCCACTAAAGGTTTTATCATTCCTTTGTTGAAAACCTATGATTTGGTTTCTCAAGGCGGTGGTTCTTTAAGGAGGAAAGAACTCATTCACAATCTTCTTGGTAAAATCCGCCCAAGTGTGAATGCTCCTAGAGGTTTGTCTATCTAGCCAATACCTAGCATTACCCTCTAAGGAGAATGGAACTAAGTTCAACTTGATAGCATCATGAGGGACCCCATTATACTTAATTGTATTGCAAATGGATAAGAACTTCTTGATGTGATCATGGGGGTCATCCATGGGTCTCCCTAAGAAGGGTGTAGAAGAAACCATAGTAATCATGTTTGTCTTAAGCTCAAAAGTGTTTCCGGGTATCTCGGGTATAACAATAGCATCGGCATTTCTCTCCATATTAGATTGGAGGATCTCCATCCATGGTCTATTATCAACGGCGGCCATGGCTTCTTGCGTGTTGTTGAAAGCATGATGCTCGGGATCGGCTTGATGGACGGTGTTGTTTTTGTTCTTTTTCTTCCTTTTAGGAAGAAGGGGTTGTACACCAAAAGGTATGTCTGCACGCGCTCGAGTGCGCATGCAACTCAACTCGAAGAGTGAGAGAGGAGCTCCCGATCGACTTTGGAAAAGAAGGGATTATCCTTTCCGAGGTTCAATAAGTAATATCCACAAGAAAATATAATATATGTAAGTAATACTTGGGTGGCAAAACCCCCCAACAAGCTTTCCTTCTTCGAATACTCACTAGTGAACGGGGGTGTAGAAACTAGAAGGGGGGGGGGGGGGGTGAATAGTTCTCTTCGATTGGTGACCAAATTAAAATTTCTTTCAATTTGGTTTGTATCAAAACTATCTTTTACTTAAAGCTAAGTTGCATAATGATTAGGTTCAATTGAAATGAACTAGCAAGAATAATAAGCAAGTATAATGATAATGAAATAAGTAAAGAGCAAGGAAGGAGACAACCTAGTGGGAAGACACCAAGATTTATAGTGGTTCGACAACGAGGCTCTATCCTCGTTTCTACTCCACTCCTCGAGTACACCTACTCGAGATTTCCACTATATCCACAAGCTCCCTTCTCGGCGGAGAAAACCTTACATCGTTGCTTACATTATTTTCCAACACTAAGCTAAATGTCGAGACCTAATCTTTAGCTAGAACCATCTACACGACGTTACCTACTTCACAATTTAACGACACAAGGCTAGATGTCGAGTTCTAATCGAAAGCTAAAACCAATCTTCACGACTCTTCACTTTGAAGATAAGTGAGAACTTCACACAACACAACTACTAATCACTTTAAAGTTTAGTGAGAACTCACAAGACACAACCACATCACTTTATAGTTTAGTGAGAACTCCTAATCAAATCTATTACAACTCAACTGGACTTATCCAAGTACACACATGTAGCTTGGATTTACACAACACAAATCCAAGCAAACACATATGCAATGGATGTACACAACAAATCCAAGTATTCACAAATAACTTGGATGAACACAACTAGTCCAAGTATTCTTAAATACATTGGATTGACCTAAAACACTAAGGTATCATGATGAATATGACTAGCTCATAAATTCATCTTTATCACTACACTAGTGAGTGAGTGATCTTCTCATTGGACATGGTAAAGGAGGGGATCTAGAGGATAATCATATGTAAACACCCTTAGCAAATTAAGTGATCATTTACTAATGATTATGCTATAGAAAATAGAAAAAGGGCTGAGAAAAACGTCCAAGAGGCTTACTGGAAAATGAGATTAGACCCACTATTTAAAGGAGACAAAGTTACAACGGATCTATAACGGCTACTGTGCGTGGTACCTTATCTCACCCCGCGGTACCATATCGCTAAGGTACCGCGTAGGTACTTAAGGTACCGCCACTAGACTCCGCTTCGTTTTTTATCTTTTAGTGGGGTGGGAATATCTGAGGTATTTGAACCCTTCAAAGGATATTCTAACAGCATTTGGAATATGCCATTTTCAAATTTTCATTTTCCATTTTAATAAAACATTTTCTAAAAAAGAATGTTTATTAAAAAGTCTTTTGTCTTATTAGCAAAAGTGAGTTTTAAGGATAATCATTTTGATGATCGCTAAGTATGATTAAGAAAGGTTAGTGATATGATTATTACCTTGATGATAGTGTTAGTTAAATAATTCATTTTGTGTTTCTACACTAAATGTGTTGTATGGTTTGTTGTGATCAAAACTAAGAAAGATTAGTTAACACTAATAATGTTTTTAGGCATTACTTGCATTAACAATCTCCCCCTTTTTGATTACGACAAACGATAAACTCATTTACGTATAAACACAAACTATGGAATTATTAACTAGTTTATCACTATCATTTCTCCCCCTTTGTCGTAGCAAAAAGGTTAGCATAAGTCTTTGAAGTGCATCGAACTTTGCTAGTAGCTCCCCCTTGGTGGTTGCTCCCCCTTGCTCGGGGCACCAAGTTTGTGAGCTAAGGTGACATGCTACACAAAGGTTAGTAGAAAGGAAAGAAACACCAATGTATATATGATCACTACCTACTAAGTAACTTGAGAGGGAGAAAGAGAAGAAATCTCAAATTAGAAGCAAGTATTTTGCTAAGTATGTCCAAAGAGGTAATTGACAAAATCAAACTTCAATAAAATGAAGATGATAAGCTTGTCAATGGGTTAAAGCTTTAGAATTGATGGAATCACCAGTAAGCAATTGTAAAAATTTAACCAAGATCAAATCAAAAATAGAACTTATTAGATAGCACACAAATAACACAAAAGTTACAAAAAAAAATAATACAACAAAGAAGATAGTCATACACATAGTATGAGTATCTAAAAGCAATAAATATGGAAAATAAACCACTAAGCATAAGTTAGTCTAATAGTGATATATTACAAGATTGTTAAAAATAAAATAAAACTAAAAATACGACGATGCATCATTCGAAGTTTTGTCCACCGGAACGAAAACTTGAATAGGAGGTCGAGTGAGGAGGAATTCAAGAAAATTTAACTTCTCATACACATGAGCAAGTTCAATTTGTTGAAATCGGCAACAATCACACGAGGATCCATGATGCAACACAAAATCGTTTGATGGGGGTATGGCATCAAACTTAGGGTTTGGTGGTGGTGGGGTAAGGGGTTTGGGAATGTTTTCAGAATGGCTTGTGAGGTTTGGGAAGGTGGAAAGGTCATTGAGTTGGGGGGTATTGAAGGATTGTGGTGGTGGTGGAACATTTTCTTTTGCTCCGGTGATGGGGTTTATGGTATAAGTCTCATTCCAATACTTGATTGGAGAGAAGGTAGGGTTTTTGGGTGGTTTGGACGAAGATGGTTCATTCTTCTTAACCCAAACGGGTCGAACCGAGATTTTCGGTTTCTTTGAAAGCTTGGATGAGGAAGCTTTGGGTGAGTGGGGTTGTGACAAAGAAATGTCAAGGTTAGGAATGTAGGAGTTAGGCATTGTGAGAGTGTGAGAATGATATCTCAAGGTTATGTGAGAATGAATTCTCAAGGTCGGGAAGGTGTGAGAATAAAATCTCAAGGTTGGGGTATAAGTAAAATGTAATCAAGGTAAGAATTTGAATACAAAATGTGTATTGTCAAGGAATGTTTAGTCAATTTGAGTAAACAAGGAATCTTGACTGGGAATAGGGTTTAAAGGTTTTGACCAAAAAATCGTCAAAAATCACTTTCTGGTCGCTGTACCTTATATGGGCCGGCGGTTCCATATCACTAAGGAACCGCGGGTCCTTAAGGAACCGCGTCCAGTGGACTTTAAACCATGTTTTTCCTGGGTTTTGGGAAAAACTAAGACTTTTTCAAAAAATTGCAAATCTTGGAATTTTACCTCTATTAGAACCAAAATATGCTAGGGTTGCATAAAGCAACACATTTACAAAGAATGTCGTGACAAAGGATGACAAAATAATTTAGATATCATTTTGAACCAATTTTAGTCAAGTTTAGGGGTTGTGATAGATTTAGGTTCAATTTTAATTTCAAATTAAAGTTGATTAGTGTGCACAAAAGGATAGAATCACACAAAGCTAAATCCATAAGTCAACAACACGAAACATTCATTAGTGAAACAAGTACAAAGATAAATAAAACTAACTAATACATAGCTAGCTTATCATTAAATCTAGATAGGTGGTTTTCTTTGGCTTGTTGTTGAAAATGTTTATTAAAAGAACTCCATCATTCATCTCCTAGGAGGAGGCATGGAGAATAAGCAAGCAAGAAATCTTGCAAACCCCTATGTAGTCCATACATATCCATCCTTAGGTTTTGGATGAGGAAGTGGTTGTAGAGACAACATGGACATCTAGGACCATGAGTTTGTTGAAACCCAAAGTAAGGATCACCCAAGAGGAGGGAAAGAGGGACACCCAAAATTGGGATGTTTGAGTTGGGTGGAGGTGGAGGAGGAAAGTTCTCCAAGGGTGAATTGGGTGAAAGTGGAGGCATGTTCCCCAAAGGGGAAATGGGTGAGTGTGGAGGAAAAATCTCCAAGGATGGTGAAATTGGTGAGTTGTGAGGGGTAAATGGTGAAGTCACCAAAATGTCATCAAAGTCATTCCCAAAAGGAGTGCTTTGGATTGGTTGAGGTTGTGTGGTCACTTCCAAGGGTGCATTTGGAGTGAAGGGTAAAGAAAGCTCATTCATTCTAGAATTGAATGAAGAGGAGGTAGAACCAATGGAGTGGTTAGTACCATGGGTAGAAGAAGTCTTGCATGGTGCAAGAGGTGGGGAAGGTGATGAAGAAATGAGAATAGGAACATTTTCATTCTTAGGTGTGAGGAAAGGTGAAGAGTTAGGCTTAGCTACCTTAACCCTTATTTTGAGTGTTTTTCTTGGGGTGGAGGTCTTGGAAGTGTTTGAGGTTTTGGTACACACCATGGTTGATTAGGGTGGTTTAAGGTTTAGGGAAGTATGTTTGATGTGTGGAGAACATGGCATACAAGGTGGGTTTAAATGGTTGAGGGGATGATCCAAACTAGTAATGGGTTAAAATCATTTTAGGTGAATAATGAATTTAGATACCCTAGTTTAGGAAAAGTGCAGTTTATTACTGAAAATCATGCAAGGTTTACACAAAATTAAGAAAACAGTGTAAAGCAAAGATGTTGTCGTGCACAGTGGTCGGCGGTTCCTTATCTAGGACCGGCGGTACCTTATCGATAAGGAACCGCGGGTCGATATGGAACCGCGACCAGAAGGTTTTCAAAAATTTCCCATCCCATTTTTTGATAAACCCAGATTTTTCCAAAAGGTTTCACAAGCCAAAGTTAACTACAGATCATAATCTAATAAGCTAACTATCAAAAGGCATGCACAGAGCAATGTAAAACACAATCATGAAGGCATAATAAACATTAAGGATCAAAGTAAATAATAATCCAAGCATAAGTTAATACATAACCAAATGAAGAGAAGAGAGTCATGAAAACATCTAAGATGAGTGTTGCAAGTCACTATGAGCATAACATCTAATTTCTTGATTCACTTCTGAGGCGTTCTCGAAGAAGATGATTGAGATAAAATTGATAGTCGGAATCAACTTCATGGGAGGACAAGATGGAGATTGAAGAGGACATGAAGTTAATGAAGTTTGAGGGAGGGTTACTAGAAGACTCTTCTTGAGAAGTATTTTCGACTTGACACGAGTTCACATTGATCTCGGGTGAAATGTTCCCTTGAATGGGAGACATGACACGATCAACGGAGTGATAGGGTGAAGATAGAAGAGACGGAAAGTCAATAAGGACTCTTCTAAGAAGACGAGAAAGAAGCATTCCATAGGGAAGACTTGACTTAGGCTCAAGAATAACAAACCTAATTCTTCTAGCTATGAAAAATGCGAGAATGTAAGGAGTTGTGGTGGCAACATAATACAACATGTGTGCAAGACAAGCGGGTACTAAATCCCGATTCCCATCAAGACACATTGCATTTTCCCTAATGATTTCAGCCCAAGGAGACATGAAATAATTAATATCACTAGATAGTAATTCCCAAAGAGAGAGAGTTCGAACAACTCCTTGAAATTTACCATGAATATGATGCTCACGAGGTTTGGAAATGGTATGAATGATGTCCGAAGGAGTTGGAAGCACGGTCACATAATGAGCATCAATAGGGGCCGATTCTAAAGATTATAAACTCCAAGCATTGGTGAATCGACATTGACCATTAGATGGCACTCCAAGAATATCACCAAATTCTTCAAGAGTGTAAATAATTATTTTCCCCATAATGGAAAATCGTATAGACAAACCATTATTGATGCTTATCAATGTGAATGAGCTAAAGAACTCCATAAGAAACGAAGGAAATATTGGCTCATCAATATCAAGAAGACAATCAAACCCAATAGATTTAAACATGAAGCGAATAACTCATTTGAGAAATTGGAACAAACAATGTGTCCTTCATGGAAACAACAATGTTCGAGAGACTTAGACGAGTTTTTATGAGAGTGAATCAAAAGAGGGTGAGAGGGAATGTATGCTCGTGTTCGTTCGTGATCTTTTTGATATCTTGAAGACATGACAAGTACCTAAACACGAAAATATCTATCCAATCACTCATATGAAAAATTAAAATCAACAAACAAAGAATATGAGAATGTGTTATATCAATTTCTTGACAAACAAGGGATTGAATCCATATCATTCTCATGTTCACAATGTGTCTATTCCATCATTGACCAAGAACACATGATCTATGTTATATCAACAATGGATTAGAACATTGGTTTTTCAAAACAAGGTTTTTAGGTAAGCATTAACAATGTCATTACCTACTTGTTCATGGGTTCATCTCAAATCCATCCTTTAACCAAAATCATTTAGCTTAATTTCGAATTTGTTCTACAAGTGGGTTTTAGTGAAATCTTAATGAATATGAACCTAAGGAATCATAGTAAAATAACTATGTCAACCCACATTCCTATTAAGGTTTTAATTCAATTTCAATTTTAAAAATCTCCAATTATGAAAGGATGAACCCTAGAACAAAATAGATGAAATTGAAAGAAAATACTTACAATTAATTGATGTTAGATGAAGGATGAGTGAAACCCACAACTTGGAATCAATTAATTTGAGTGACTGAAGGTTTTGGAAGCTTCAACAATGGTGGAAAAGGTAAAACCCGTCGGCTGTGTGTTTTTGGGAGAGAGAGAGTTTGGTTTGAAAAAGAATAAAAAACACAAACTGGCGCTCTGACAAAAGTTACTGCCCGTGGTACCTTATCGATAAGGAATCGCGGGTTTGAGCCGCGGAGATAAGGAACCGCCTGCAGAGGCAGGTTTCTATCTCTGAAAAACGCCAAATTTTGAAAATCCAGTTTTTCTAAAATACTTGAAATTAAATCATGAGCCTTTTTAGAATATCATTGGATCATCATAACACTTAGCAATATGCCTTAACGAAGGATTACGAGTTAAATCAAGATCGAAAAGAACCGAAACGGACAAACGACTACTCGTAGCAAAACGACTAAATGGAGAGAAATCAAGGGAAGTGAATAAATACTAGGATCAATGCTCAAGGGATTAATGACAATCTTCAAATAGCGGTAACGAGGAGCTTGTGTCATATATAGTGGTTTAAGACGTGCCTTTCCGGCGAAACGTTAAACGGATTTGGTAATGAATAAGCACAAAGCAATTATTCAAGTATAGACTAAGATCACTTTCAATAATAGTCTTAGTCTAAACCAAAATATGAGCAAGGTATTAATTCACTTTCTCTCCCACAAAGGGCCTACTAACCGTATGGGTGCAAACCATAGAAATCATGCTTGATACTTTAAGCTTCTACTAACTCACTCTACATCACCATAGTGAGTCAAGTATCCAAGCAATGAAGGTTTGAGAGGATAAAGAAAAGAAGCACAAACCACAAACAAATGTCAAGGCAAGGATTCCGAGAACAAGCACATAGTCAAGCAATGATCAAAAGAATGATCAAAGGGCGTGTGGAAGAACGAAAGCGTACCTTGGCCACAAAGAGCAATCCATGAAGGAATAAGTGCTATGCCCAATCAATGACTATGATGAGTACTAAGTCTTCAAGGACTAGTATCATTCCCAATCATCTTGGTATCATCATTCAAAGATGTTAAAGATCAATGAAAATGATTCTTCTACAAGTGCAAGTAACTCAATCCACAACCAATTAAGTGATTGATCTTCATGAGTACCTACACAAAGCAAGATGCAAACTAGTAGATACATTTCAAGAGTATATCTAAAATGCATAAAGGCTACTAATCTTAAGTGGGATGCAATGTTATCAATTAAAAGACCTATTTTTCAAAGAAAACATAGTTTTGACCAAAGAGAACCTTTAGTACAACTAGACCTTCTAATTTGAGGAGACAATGGATCGATCCAAGTTTTAAAGTACAATATACTTCAAAGATCTTGAGTGACCATCGCTCTGATACCAATTGTAGAAACTAGAAGGGGGGGGGGTTGAATAGTTTCTCTTTGATTGGTGACCAAATTAAAATTTCTTTCAATTTGGTTTGTATCAAAACTATCTTTTACTTAAAGCTAAGTTGCATAATGATTAGATTCAATTGAAATGCACTAGCAAGAATAATAAGCAAGTATAATGATAATGAAATAAGTAAAGAGCAAGGAAGGAGACAACCTAGTGGGAAGACACCAAGATTTATAGTGGTTCGACAACGAGGCTCTATCCTCGTTTCTACTCCACTCCTCGAGTACACCTACTCGAGATTTCCACTATATCCACAAGCTCCCTTCTCGGCGGAGAAAACCTTACATCGTTGCTTACATTATTTTCCGACAGTAAGCTAAATGTCGAGACCTAATCTTTAGCTAGGACCAATCTACACGACGTTGCCTACTTCACACTTTAATGACACAAGGCTAGATGTCGAGTTCTAATCGAAAGCTAGAACCAATCTTCACGACTCTTCACTTTGAAGCTAAGTGAGAACTTCACACATCACAACTACTAATCACTTTAAAGTTTAGTGAGAACTCACAAGACACAACCACATCACTTTATAGTTTAGTGAGAACTCCTAATCAAATCTAATACAACTCAACTGGACTTATCCAAGTACACACATGTAGCTTGGATTTACACAACACAAATCCAAGCAAACACATATGCAATGGATGTACACAACAAATCCAAGTATTCACAAATAACTTGGATGAACACAACTAGTCCAAGTATTCATAAATACATTGGATTGACCTAAAACACTAAGGTATCATGATGAATATGAGTAGCTCATAAATTCATCTTTATCACTACACTAGTGAGTGAGTGATCTTCTCATTGGACATGGTAAAGGAGGGGATCAAGAGGATAATCATATGTAAACATCCTTAACAAATTAAGTGATCATTTACTAATGATTATGCTATAGAAAATAGAAAAAGGGGTGAGAAAAACGTCCAAGAGGCTTACTAGAAAATGAGATTTGACCCACTATTTAAAGGAGACAAAGTTACAACGGATATATAACGGCTACTGTGCGCGGTACCTTATCTCACCCCGCGGTACCATATCGCTAAGGTACCGCGTAGGTACTTAAGGTACCGTAACTCGACTCCGCTCCGTTTTTTGTCTTTTAGTGGGGTGGGAATATCTGAGGTATTTGAACCCTTCAAAGGATATTCTAACAGCATTTGGAATATGCCATTTTCAAATTTTCATTTTCCATTTTAAAAAAACATTTTCTAAAAAAGAAAGTTTATTAAAAAGTCTTTTGTCTTATTAGCAAAAGTGAGTTTTAAGGATAATCATTTTGATGATCACTAAGTATGATTAAGAAAGGTTAGTGATATGATTATTACCTTGATGATAGTGTTAGTTAAATAATTCATTTTGTATTTCTACACTAAATGTGTTGTATGGTTTGTTGTGATCAAAACTAAGAAAGATTAGTTAACACTAATAATGTTTTTAGGCATTACTTGCATTAACAGGGGGAAATGAGGTGGCGCATAGCTCTTAAGTACCTTTTCCCCTTAGGCTTGCATTTTATAGCAAAGCCTCCTTTCTATTCACTTAATAGTTCGTATTCTTTGAATTCTTGCCTATTGGAAGTATTTATCTATTTTTGCTTTTGATTTACTTTGATCGATACACGAACTTAGGACCTGAACGCTCCCAAGCACGGTGTATTGTCTCGGAAATACTTATGGAAGTACATGTATTGGTTGTTTGTAGTACGTATATGTATCTACATATAATAATATATCAAAAATATTTTTGTATTTATTGAGTTTTTAAGAAAATATAGTATGTATGTAAAAACGAATGAATCCAATATATACAATATATTTTTGGTGTAATCTTTTAGGAAAAAGATTACTTTTGGATTTTTTATTTTTTTTGGTTCAATTCTTAGGAAAGAATAGATTTTGTGTTTTTTTTTTTATTTTTTTTATTTTTGATTTTTTGATTTTTTTATCTTTTGGATTTATGATACGTAAAAGGAACGTTCACAAGGTGAAAGGATCCCAAAATCCAATTGAAACCGTCAATCAATCGTCAATCGTAATGTCATGAACCGGCAGCGACGCCATTTAATATCTGATCTTTTCAAGTTCATATTTCCCAACTCACAACTAATTGTAAGTTGAATTAATATCAACGTTTTAATTGTTTTTAGTTTTTATAAAGGTTTTGGTATCTATGTCTAATTCAACGAATCACGTAAAAAATGGTAAAAATAGTATAACTACGTAAGCGTACTACACTAAAAACAAATTGCAATTACCATACTTAAAGCAAGAAGTATAAGTCTTTAATGCACAAATGGTAAAAATGCTCAAAATTTAAAGTAAGTAAAAGTGCAAGGACCAAATATGTAAATTCTGAAAGTAAAGGGACTAAAAGCGTAAAATATAACAAACTATAACTACCAATTAACAACTTTGCAAATCTGACTAACAAACTTGTAACAAACCAAAAATGTAAGGACTTAACTTTGCAAACCCTAAAAAGTTCAGTTTACAAAAGCTGATTAACAAATCCCTAAACCTTAGGGACTAATTTGCAATTAAACTAGAACTTTAATCAAAAACAGGTAACAACACTTCAAAGAGCTCGTTTGAGCTTATTACTCAACTAATTCAGCTCTAGTTTTTTGCAAATTACTTAAAATCCAATTTAAGCTAGCCGTGTCAAAGAAATAAGCTAAAAACTAGTAAAACTCAAGATAGCTTTTCTCAATAAGCCCAAAATAAGCTATAAACTGAAAGAGACATCCACTATTTGATTTTTTGCTGAAAAGGATTAAGCTAGTGATTACAAGACTGGAATGTCAAAAATTATGAACAATGGTTCAGTCAATAAGCTGAAATCTTAAATTAAGCACAAAGAGCTTATCGTTGACTTTTATTGACCAACTTTTTCCAAAAAGCTGAATTTTTCCAAAAGGCCATAAAACATGTTTGTACACATAAATGTGAAAGAAAATTACAAGTTTTATGAACTGGATTTGTGGGAAATGGTTCAACAGATTGGACTTATCACAGGGAAATGCATTTGCTCAGCAGCTTATTTATAAGCTAATAACAAGCTCAATTCTGAAAATTGTATGGTCTTACTTAGTGAAACTGAAAGCTTATATGTTCAGCTCTGTCTATAAACAAAATTCAGATTCTAACATTAACTAGTAAAGATTTGAGAGCTGCTTGAAGATTGCTTGTTCTAACTGGTTATTACTTGACCCAAAGTTTTTGTTGTCTAATTGCCTGTTTGACAAAAGAGTTGACCTCAAAACTTTGCAAAGTAACTAGAACTGGTTTGTTTAGTGAATAGATGCACAAAACAACTGATTTAAAAATCTAATTCAAGAAATCTAAGTAAATCCAAACACCAATTTTAGACTGTGATGAAAATTTCTCAAAGGCTTATTGATCAAAAGGTTATGAATTCATAAGAGAGATATCAGAACTTATTTAACAACTCAAATGAACCGATATCTAATCAATAACCAGCAAGATACCTCTCTAGAACACAAAATAGCTAACTGATGAAATTCAAGCAGATTTAGACCAAATTTTAAGCTAGAACTGATAAGAAACAATTCAATCAACTAACAAACCATCAGATCATAACTATCACATCAAGTGAGCACTAAATCATTGCAATTCAGTAGTTAAGCTATTAGTCTAAGAGTTGACAATGGCAGAACAACTGAGTGGAGCAAAAACTAGAATTTCAATGCCTTTTAGCTATGAAGCCTCCTTTGATAGAGTAGTTAGGCGCTGAGCCAACTAAGATCGACAAAAACACCAATGATCAACCACCAATAACCATCAAATCATCATCATCATCTAGAAATAATCACCCCTACATCATTCTAAACTTTTGGCAAGAAATTGAACTAGAATTGTCTGAAATCAACTATCAAGCTTCCACAACACATCAAACAAGCTCTATTGATCTGATATGATCAATAGAACTAAGCAGTAATAGTGAAGGTAAGATAATGCAGTAATGAAAAGTGATTTGAAGTGAAGAGTGGAAATTGAAGTTTACTAATGGCAGAATGTTTGTTACAAAGTTGTTACAATCCTAACTAACAAACTCAAGTGGTTGTCAATCACTTGAGATTAGTTTCTAACTAAATCACTAACTAAAAAGGAGAGAAAATGATTAAGTGTGTGTAATTTCACACACTTGCTACAATACACAACTAAGATACAAATGAGGGTATTTATAGAAGAAATCTGAAGTTAGTTGGGGATGAGTGACGTGTGGGAACCAATCCCTAGCTTCCTCGTGTAATAAGTCGCTTGATTGAAATTTACAGATGAAGAGCAAATTTGGGCTTTTTTTTCTTGAATGATTTTCAGTTCAATTGACCACTTGGAATGGATTCCTCTTGTGATTTTAAGCAAGTTTGATGTTGAAACCTTCTTCTGAAACTCACTCCTTCTTGATCTTGATTCTGGGCGTGTTTGATGTTTGAGAAGCCACGTGTTATGCTTTGTAGGTCTACGATTTCTAAAGATTGTTACAAGTGTTGGATTGATGTAAATAGAGAGAGGGATAGATGAAGATCTTGATATGAACTAGAGAGAGAAAGGAGAGGAGAAGAGATGTAGAGAGAGAAAGTGATTAGATTAATGAAATGTGAAAGTGAACAAATGACTAACCCCTCCTAACATGCTAGGAGGGGGTATATATAGCCCACCTTACATGTGGGCTATATGGACTATGTGTATACTTAATGGATCACGAGCCCGATACTTGAATATATCATTGGAGTGATTGATCCTTTCTAAATATGTAAAAACGTATTTCCAACAATCTCCCCCAAAGGGAGGTCACTCCAAGTTACAATGTCCTAAATAGTCTATAGCTCGTGATCTATGCTAATAATGATGTGACCGAGACTTTCATTGGATATGCGTGTTTCCATCAATCTCCCGCTAAGGGAGGTCACACCATTTTACAAAATCTTAAACCTAGCATACTATGCTTGAGTCGTCGATCTTGTTCTTGTGAATATGCTGATGAGATCTTTGACTTTAGTCTTGAGCATGTTCTCTTGCCTTGACCTTGTGCATTCGTCACTTGTGATATTAGCCTCTTCGTGACTTCATGATCCACATACTTATAATTTTATAAATTCTTGAAAGCTTCAGAGTTTGATACAGCGAAAGACTTGACTTTTAGACTTTCTTAAATTTGTTGAAGTATTAAGTGCAGAAAGCCTAAGCATTCGTTGACGACTTCTTCTGGATTGAACACCGTAATGCCACCTTCTTGTTACGATGCATAAGACAGTTAGCAACAAATTATATACACGGATGAAATGGCCTTGAACATTTCATTCTAATTCGGTAGCATTTTACCGCCGGTCGGTTAAGACCGTTGGACGATATTAAATATCGTACTTGTGGCAGGTAGTTTTAATTAAGAACCTCCTTGACAAGATTTCGCGGGTAAACCTGTTCTCTTTATTCGACCATCCAAAGCTGACTGCGAACATAAAGAGTGAATCATTTGGATAATAATATCCGCATGATTTGAAGCCGTCAATTCATGTTCCTGGAACAAGTGAAATTCAATTAAGAACCGCACCATCGTTGCTTTCCAGTTGTCACGAGCTTGATTCGTATAGAATCTTGCAAGTTACCTACCAAGTGTTGTTTGAAGTTAACACTAGAAGGATTTCCACTCATCACTGTGAACACTAAGGTATCACTCTGAGTGTTCTGGCAAGATCACTAAGATATTGCGTAGTGGCCTAGAACGTGTTTAAATTCATTTAAGAATTAAACCACTGTTGCTTTCCAGTTATCACAAGTTTGATTCATAAAGATGGCACCAGTCACCTACCATGAGCTTTTTGATATTCGCTCAAGAAGGATTTCCATCTTCATTGTAAATACTTTCGTATTACTCGGATGTTCAGGCAAGATCATGAACATTTTGCGTAGGACTCTTAAAATCTTTCTTACTTTTCACAGTGTGTGAAGAAGCAATGAATTATAAAAGTGTGTCCTAATGAGATATTTGATGATTTCAAATGGCTCTAGACTCAATCGTTCATTTTAGATTTTGGTGATCAGAGGCTGGAGAGGTGTGCCACCATTTCAATACCAATTTATTCGGAGTGAATAAATCAATAGATAATGCGTTGTCTCCGTGTGATTAAAACAAATATCTTTTAAGAGATATCTGAGTTAGCTGGGATGGGTTGTGCATTGCATCACTGGGTCCATGATGTCTATCTTCAATATCGAGAATCATTGAAAAATGATCTCAATAGCATATGTGTTGACCCAGTTTCTGCCTAAGTTGTAAGGAGGGTTTCTTTCTTTTCACCCTTTATCTTTACAATGCTTTTTCATTCTTCACCCCCTTCAATGTTTACCAATACGTCATCACTAGCACCTTGTTGTGATTGTTCCAGTGCTAACTTAAGTACTTGGCCGGCATTCAGCTACGTTCACAAACTTTCTACATCTTTCCTAAGGACTACTATTTCTAGCTATGGAATGTCCTTGGGAAGATTCCTCTGGTTCTAGAGGAATCATTGGACTTGAACCTATCCTACCATCCTTATGTCACCACAATCTTCATCGTCGTGAAATAAATGGGTTGCGGGTAAGTATAAATCACCAAGAAATACATTTTGAAGTACAAATCCATTTTGCCCCCCCCTTAACATATGCCACGATATTTGAAAACATTTCACACATGTCGGGATGAGCTATCACGTTAAATCAAACCATTTGTGATTAATCATTTCCCATATTAAATCACATTTTCTCCTGATAAATAAATTTTGCTAGGTTCAATTGTTTTTCTCGGTATCTTAACGAATTGATCTAGGTTCTCTATGTGACTCAGTTTTATTTTGGTGGGAACAAAAATGTGTCGTTGTAGTTTTTTTTTTAAATAAAAGTGCAAAACTTTAAAGTAAAAGTGCAATTAAAGTAAATCTAAGTCTAATTTAAAATAATGATGCAAGTATTTAAAAGCATGACTGAAATTAAAGGGCACTAAAGTAAATGATGCAAACTTAAATCTATCTAAGGAAATCTTAAAACGCAACTAAACTTGAACTAAGGCAAGGCTAAAATAAAGCTAAGATAAATAATTTTAAAGTGCAATTAAATAAAAAGGCTGGAAAAATAAAGATTGAAAATGAAAGACAGAAAATTAAAAAGGAACACTAAGAAGAACCTGACAAAAATCCTTGATTCGGAAGTTTTAAGTTCCGAATGAACCTAGCTCTTGAGTCGGAACCCCTTGATACGGAAGTCTTGATCCGGAACTTTCGTTCGGAAGACTTCCGGATGAATAAGCTTGAGTCGGAACTTTGGTTCGGAAGTTTTCACTGATTCGGAACTTATCCTTCGTCCGGAACTTCGTTCGGAAGTTTCGTTCGGAAGTTTCGTCCGGAACTTCGTTCGGAAGTTCGTCCGGAACTTTCGTTCGGAAGTTCGTTCGGAACTTCTAAAGTTCCGAATGAATGTGCTGACCCGGAACTTCCCTTGATCCGGAAGTTTGAGACTTCCGAATGAGCAAGTCTTTACTCGGAACTTTTGAGTTCCGAATGAACAATGCTGATCCGGAACTTTGAATGTTTCGGATGAAACCCACTGGTTCGGAACTTGGAAAGTTCCGAATGAACAACCTTTCTTGCCTTGGCTCGGAACTTTTCCTGGGAATACAGAAACACATAAACAAACTTCCCAAAGAACAAGGGATCAAAAATAACAACTAATCTACCACAGATTTAACTAAAATCAAACAAACGATTCAATCAAAACATCAATTAATCATAAACAAACAATCAATATCAAGAAATCTAACAACTTTAACCACAATAATCAAAAACCCATTTGATCAAAATAAAGACATGAACATGAACACAAACATAAACATAAAAATCAAGAATTAAGAAAGGTAGATGAGAGATTAACAAGATAAAGTAAAGATTGACAAGAATTAAAATGGGAACATACTTGAAATTAAATGAATTTAAGGTGCAAGACAAGTATTTGAATTTGACAAGAAATTAAATGACATGTATTTAAATATGCAAGGTAATGAAAATGGAAGAACTAGTGTCACTCTAGCCAACAAGAAAGAAAATTAACAACTAATGACTATTTATAGGGGAGGATTAAGGAAGCTTCCTCCCCTCCTTCATTTCTTCTTAATTGCGTCATTAAGTCCCTCCTTCTTTTAATCTTCATTAATTACATGCTTAGTCCTTTTCTTCTAATCTTCTTTAAACTTGAACTTTAAGGACTTTTGGCTTCGGGATTTCTTTGAACTCGTCTTTAAATTCTTCAATAAAATAGACTTGAGTTCTTCGGCTTTTGATAAACTTCCGTCTTTTGACTTTTTCTTCGATAAATCTTCAGAATTGGTCTTGGACTTCCGTTCTTTTTGCACTCTTGACTTCTTGACTTCGTCTTTCATCTTTTTCTTCAATAAAAGTCCATAAATGCCCGTGAATGTCTGTGTTTTCTCCACTTTTCACCTTTTCGTCCTAAATCACAACAAAAACACAAACCACGCATAATTCTGACATAAAAGACATAAAATACACGTTTTGGTCCGGTTATTGTAATTAAGTGGTAGAAAAGATGGGTGTTAACACACCTATCAAATCCCCTACACTTGACCATTGCAATGTCCTCATGCAATGTATTAGTTACAAAGCAAGTTTACATTTTTCATCACAATCAATCCACGTTGGCCTTTATTAAAGAGATAGAAACTACAAACATTCAAAGTAAAGAATTCAAAAGCATACCTTGGGTTTTGGAAATGTTATGAATAATCATCATCCTCAAGTTTTCACTTTCTCCAAACCAAGCTTAAAAACGAGATCATTGTTATTATAAATTAGTAAACTATCACGAACTCATGTAGGCCAGTTACTCACTTAGACTCCCTTATTCCTAGGTGTATCTCTTATATTTTATTATTGTCTTAAATGATCACTAGGATGAATTTTGACTTATTTCGATAGTTATTAGGTCTGAAAATAAAGTGAACGATTTAATCAATAGTTAGCTAAAGGACAAAATCTTTTAAAACTGCTTCTCGGGACCTCATAAAGTTCATATCTTGGCATAACTCGCTTCACGATTTGAGACCTTTCTCGGACCGATATTTGGCAGCGACTTCATACTTCAAACCTTGAGAGACGTTCATGAAATAATGGTCTTCTCTTCATAATAGGAATTTCTTCACTTGAAGTTTTGAGAGATTCATACTTGGACCACGACTTCTTCATTTTTCTCCAATCTTTATTTTGGACTTTGATATACAACGATCCGCCTCCTTTTATGACTTGGATCTATTTATCCTCATACCTTGTTAGGGTCTTTTCGGATACACTTCTCCATGACTTTTGGGGAGTATTTGCTTTTCGTCGTGTGTCTCGATCCTTCCTATTGATTTTCGATAAATGATTCTTCACATCACTTTGGATCTTTAGCAACAAAATATAGCCCTCATGCCTTGTTAGGGCCTTTTCGGACTCGCCAATCTTCGCATCCCGCTTCAATAAGTTATGCCTTGGCTATGAACTCTAATCCATACCGAGCAACTTTTAAACGATCTTGGGCTAGAAGTTAAGTAACTTTTCAAATCGTACAACCTTATTTATTAGCAGATAAATTTATTAGCAAGCGATGGGAGAATAGGCTTATAATTAACTCACATAAATTCACGAAAGAATACTGAACTTATAATTGACTCTATCATCTCTCGTTCTCCACAGTTTAAAATCTCAAGTAATGAGACTCGTGGATGCTTAGCCTATTAAATCAAAGTTTTGGGTTTTCGAGTCGCCTATAGGATCTTGCAAATTCTTAGACTCTTTCAAGTTTAGAAATCGCATTTTAAAGTTCCCTTGATAAACAACTCTCTAGGATCAATTATAGGAACTTGCGAAAAGTTCTTGTTCTTAACCCGTGAGAGTTAAGACTTTCGCGTTTTGTAGCTCCCTATATAAAATCCTAGAAAAACTCGACTTAAACACGTTAAGGATACTAGCTAGAGTAAGTTAGATAAGTAAACTCGGGTTGAGTCAAAAGATTCACAATGTTTAAAAATTAAAACCACTTTATTAAACATTTATTTTAGCAAAGAAAGAAAATAACTATACAAAAGTAAAAACTAATAGGCCAAAATAGATCAAAAATTTTGAAAAATGTCGAAAAATTGATTTTCTGGTTAAAATGAGGACAAATACAAGGAAAAGACCACTTAACTTCGATAGAAGTCCCCCTACACTTAAGATAAACATTGTCCTCAATGTTTAAGCATGTGGGAGTAAACTCCCTACACTTAGGACATTGTGCACGTTGTTTAAATCTCGCTAAGGAAAAGACAACTAAAGAGATTCCTATTTTAATATTGAGAAAATATAAAATAGTGAATCGAAAAGATTTTAGGATAGAACCGAGAAAATGTAGAACACGGAATCACGGGTCGTCAAGAATCATCAAGAGTGGATCATTGAAGCTCGAATCCCTGATTAAGAAGTGAGGAGAGGAAATAGCAAACCGACGGGTCTCCCCTACACTTATGATAAAGAAAGCGAAAAGGTAGATGCATGGGTTGCCTCCCAAGAAGCGCTTGATTTTTGTTAACCGATTCATTAGCCTGACTCGACCTTGATCATCAACGGAAGAAGCATGAAACATATCCACCAGGATCAAAGACATAGTTTTCGTCTATCAATAAACACAAGCTTAAGGCGAACAAGGCAAGCCAAAGAAGAAGTGGCAAGGTTCCCTTAAGCAAAGATGGAGCACGGTGGAAGCAAGGGTGAAGTGGTGCAAGCATGTCTTCAAAATTTCCAAAGATTTTTCCTTTTATTTCATCAGGTGGATACTGAGATGGCTGCAGAATGTCAATACCGGGGTCGAACACCTTTTCCTTTAGGGGAAAATAGCATTCAGGCTCAGCCGAATGTGAAGAAGATCCGCAAAGAAGCACAACCTCGTCCTCAAAAGGGGGACAAAGAGGTGTCAAATCATATGTGCAACGGATATTGGTGTCGACCGGTTTCTTCTCCTTTGACAAAATGTTCTTCAAATCCAAAGTAGGATCAAGACGATAATCTTCAAAGTCATAAGGAGGGGCATCACTCTCATGAGGGAAGTAAGTGTTGAGAAATTCAGAGAAGTCTTCCTCAAATGAGTAATCGTCCAAAGTAGGATCGAGTGATGGCGGAGGATCTTCA
This sequence comes from Glebionis coronaria, assembly GCA_025667525.1. Taxonomy (NCBI): domain Eukaryota; kingdom Viridiplantae; phylum Streptophyta; class Magnoliopsida; order Asterales; family Asteraceae; genus Glebionis; species Glebionis coronaria. Next base: position 222,291,096 of record CM046879.1, read on the forward strand.
TCATGTGAAGAATCGCTCGAGAAAGTATCAGCCTCATCAAAATCATCGAAAGTGGGCATCTCGGGATACTCAGAAGTACAATCATCAAAATCATCCGAGAGTGAGCTAGAATCATCATCATCATAAGCATCAAAGACTGGTGGAGAATCATAAATGGGAGAAGCTTCCAAAGTGGAACGAGAATCATCCACATTATCTTCAAAGAGTGGATTATCGATGGAAGAATCGAATAGAGGATTGTCATAGACGGTAAAGTCATCGAGCACATTAATCATATTCACTGATTCTCAGCCTCCAAAGGATTTGCCTGTAAGCTTCCCCATTTTAAAAACTTTTGAATCATCCCCGACTCGTAAGATTAACTCACCTTCGACCACATCTACTAAAGCTCGTCCGGTTCTCAAGAATGGCCGAGCAAGTAATAAAGGAATACGAGGGTCCATTTCATAATCAACTACGACAAAATCGACCGGGAAAGTAAATGTGCCAACTTTGATAAACACGTCTTCGGCTATACCAACGGGGTAAGTGAGAGTGCGATTTGCAAGTTCGAGAGTCATCTTTGTTGGAATGAGGTCGGGTAATGATAGTGTTTTCCAAACACTCAAAGGCATAAGATTAATACTAGCCCCGAGATCAGCAAGGGCAGTAAGTTCTTCAGTTTTGTTAAACACGCAAGGCAACACAAAACGACCGGGATCTCCAAGCTTTTCCGGAAGTTCTCTAAGAAGAACTGCAGAGCAGTTTTCATTTAAGCGTGTGTTGGCGAGTTCAATCAACTTCTCCTTCTTGCTAAGCAATTCCTTGAATGCTTTGACAAATTTCGGCATGTGGACAAGTGCTTCAACAAGGTTGATGTTGATGGTCATTTGAGATAGCATATTCACATATTTCGATACTTGACAGTCATTCTTGGTTAGCTCGTTGGTCTTGCCTAAGCGAGAAGGGTATGGGATGTTGGGTTTATAGGTGGAAGGTGAAGGTGTAGTTGGTAAAGGTTGAGATGTTGAAGGGTCCTTCCGAGAGACATCGTCATTACGAGGCGGAGACGGTAATGGTGCACTAATACTAGGTGTAGGAGGAGTAGGGATACATGGTGGTGGAGGAGGTGTAGATGATGGTGGTTGGATTGGTGATCCTACGATGGTGACTCCACTACGAGTAGTAATAGCATTTACATTGGCTCGCGGATTAGTAACGATGTTTGAAGGTAGAGAACTTGAAGTAGAAGGTTGAGCTGTGGGCAAGAAACTAGCCAACAGATTCTTTAATTCAGTAGTTTGAGTGCTGAAGGAGGATTGAATATTATCACGAACCTCGGACCTGATCTCATTTCCTTGCTTCGTGATATCTCCTCTAAGATTGATAATTTGGCTTTGCATATTCTTGATTTGCTCACCTTGGGTTCTCATGGTAGCCTCAACATCAGGGTTAATGGGTGGGGTTTGCTGAGCGGGTGGGTGATAAGGATTAGAAGCTCTCGGTGGGATTTGGTTGCTTCTATTGTAGTTGTTGGCGGGGTTTTGGTTTTGAGGAGAAAAACCGGGTGAAAGGTAATTGTTGTAACGGTAGCTCAGCAGATTTCTATCCCCTTGTTGTCGAGCTTGGTAATTTTCTGGTGAATAATTACCATAAGCTGCATACACATTTTCCGGATTTCCTTGAGTTGAAGGACAATCGGTGTATGAGTGAGGACCGCCACATGTTTCACAAGGATTAGCAACCGCTTTAACTTGTTGTTGTTGTTGGTTTGAAGCGAGAAGCGTAATACTTTTGCTCATTTCAGTCATCATGCGGGTGAGTTCGGTCATCTCAGGGTTTGCTGAAGTAGAAGAAACATTGACTCTCGGGTTGTTCCTTGAAGAAGCAGAGGAATCCCAGTTTTTGTGGTGAGTAGTCATGTTCTCAATAAGCTCTCTACACTCCTCGGGTCTCCTTTTCATGAATGTGCCACCGGCGGCTGCATTAATCGTATCACGATCTCGAAAACTCAATCCGTTGTAGAAAGTATCGATTAAGGTCACAGGGAGCATGTTTTGGTTTGGACATCTATCGATCAAGACATTATATCTCTCCCAAGCATCAAAAAGAGATTCATCGGGATCTTGCATGAAACCGCTGATCTGATTGCGAAGGCTCGTGACCATGGATGGTGGAAAGTAGCGCGACAAAAAGCGTTGAGTCATGTCATCCCAAGTGTGAATTGAATTCTTCGGGAGACGATCAAACCATTTCTCGGCATGATGTAATAAAGTGTGTGGAAAGAGTTGTAGGCGAAGTTCATCCATTGTGGCACCAGCCAACTTCATGCTTTGGGTGATTGTAATGAACTTGTCGAGGTGTTTGTTGGCATCATCATCAGGCAATCCACGGAATGGGTTTGTTTGTACTTTCTGAATCATGTGGTGCTTCAACGAAAACTCAGGAGCGTTGATTTGCATCGGCGCAATCGGTCCTCCTCGTCCAAACATGGTTGGTTGACAAAGTTCCTCCATGGTCCGAAGATCGGGCTGTGGAAGAACATTGATGTTATTATTAGGGTGCAGTGGATTATTGTTGTTTACACCTGACATAACTAAATCTTCTTGAGGCTCGGGCTCTTAATAATTAGAAGATCTAGTACGCATGCACCTACAAAGACAAAAGAAAAAGAAACCAAACACAAAAACAATATATATACACAATAAAGATAAAATCTTTTTGGATTTTTGAAATTTTTAATTTTTATGTATTTTTATCAATTTTTTTTTATTTTTATGATTTTTTGAATTTTTTATGCAAGAAAAATAACGCTCACAAGTGAATGGATCCCAAAAAGCAACGCGTCTCTCACAGAAAACCGTTAATCTTTACGAAAAGAGCCGGCAGCGGCGCCATTTGATAACTAAATTTTGCTAGGTTCAATTGTTGTTCTCGGTATCTTAACGAATTGATCTAGGTTCTCTATGTGACTCAGTTTTATTTTGGTGGGAACAAAAATGTGTCGTTGTAGTTTTTTTTTTTAAAGAAAAGTGCAAAACTTTAAAGTAAAAGTGCAATTAAAGTAAATCTAAGTCTAATTTAAAATAATGGTGCAACTATTTAAAAGCGTGACTGAAATTAAAGGGCACTAAAGTAAATGACGCAAACTTAAATCTATCTAAGGCAATCTTAAAATGCAACTAAACTTGAACTAAGGCAAGGCTAAAATAAAGCTAAGATAAATAATTTTAAAGTGCAATTAAATAAAAAGGCTGGAAAAATAAAGATTGAAAATGAAAGACAGAAAATTAAAAAGGAACACTAAGAAGAACCTGACAAAAATCCTTGATTCGGAAGTTTTAAGTTCCGAATGAACCTAGCTCTTGAGTCGGAACCCCTTGATACGGAAGTCTTGATCCGGAACTTTCGTTCGGAAGACTTCTGGATGAATAAGCTTAAGTCGGAACTTTGGTTCGGAAGTTTTCACTGATTCGGAACTTATCCTTCGTTCGGAACTTTGTTCGGAACTTCGTTCGGAAGTTTCGTTCGGAATTTTCGTTCGGAACTTCGTTCGGAAGTTCGTCCGGAACTTTCGTTTGGAACTTCGTTCGGAACTTCTAATGTTCCGAATGAATGTGCTGACCCGGAACTTCCCTTGATCCGGAAGTTTGAGACTTCCGAATGAGCAAGTGTTTACTCGGAACTTTTGAGTTCCGAATGAACAATGCTGATCCGGAACTTTGAATGTTCCAGATGAAACCCACTGGTTCGGAACTTGGAAAGTTCCGAATGAACAGCCTTTCTTGCCTTGGCTCGGAACTTTTCCTGGGAATACAGAAACACAGAAACAAACTTCCCGAAGAACAAGGGATCAAAAATAACAACTAATCTACCATAGATTTAACTAAAATCAAACAAATGATTCAATCAAAACATCAATTAATCATAAACAAACAATCAATATCAAGAAATCTAACAACTTTAACCACAATAATCAAAAACCCATTTGATCAAAATAAAGACATGAACACAAACATAAACATAAAAATCAAGAATTAAGAAAGGTAGATGAGAGATTAACAAGATAAAGTAAAGATTGACAAGAATTAAAATGGGAACTTACTTGAAATTAAATGAATTTAAGGTGCAAGACAAGTATTTGAATTTGACAAGAAATTAAATGACATGTATTTAAATGTGCAAGGTAATGAAAATGGAAGAACTAGTGTCACTCTAGCCAACAAGAAAGAAAATTAACAACTAATGACTATTTATAGGGGAGGATTAAGGAAGCTTCCTCCCCTCCTTCATTTCTTCTTAATTGCGTCATTAAGTCCCTCCTTCTTTTAATCTTCATTAATTGCATGCTTAGTCCTTTTCTTCTAATCTTCTTTAAACTTGAACTTTAAGGACTTTTGGCTTCGGGATTTCTTTGAACTCGTCTTTAAATTCTTCAATAAAATAGACTTGAGTTCTTCGGCTTTTGATAAACTTCCGTCTTTTGACTTTTTCTTCGATAAATCTTCAGAATTGGTCTTGGACTTCCGTTCTTTTTGCACTCTTGACTTCTTGACTTCGTCTTTCATCTTTTTCTTCAATAAAAGTCCGTAAATGCCCGTGAATGTCCGTGTTTTCTCCACTTTTTACCTTTTCGTCCTAAATCACAACAAAAACACAAACCACGCATAATTCTGACATAAAAGACATAAAATACACGTTTTGGTCCGGTTATTACTGTAATTAAGTGGTAGAAAAGATGGGTGTTTACACACCTATCATCTCCCCCATATTAAAAATATTAACCCAATCGATGTTTTTAATATCAATTGATTTAATAGCGTTTTAAGAAAATTTGGGAAGAAAAATGCAAATCTAGTTATCTTCATGCTTTACACAAGCTCCTCCACAAATTAATGAGGGTGTACTTGAAACGTGAATGAAGTACCTTTTAAACACAAGTGTAAGGTACTTATCACATGCAAAGATCATATATGATAATGTATTCACAAGATTAGCGATTTATGAGGTTGGAATTGAATGATGGAGAACATCATATGATAGAATCATATGGTTCTTGTTCACGAATGTTGGTCGCCTCATCACGTCTGAAGTTATCTCTTGACTCCATGTGTACGATTGATATCGTTGTCTTGACACCAACATGTGAGCTTGGCACTTTCGGCGGCAAAGATTCTGAGTGCTGGACAATTGCTCCCCCTCAATTGTTGACCCGTGTTCTATTGAAAGAGTTGTAGTCGCCGTTTGAGTAGTCGCATCATCGAGTATGAAGATATCAATTGTAAATTGCTACGGTTGGTGGAGATGATAACTTCATAAAAACAAGATTTCTCTTGTTTAACAAATAAATGCACTGACACGTACATATATACGTGTTAGATTGTGTTATTCCGTAAACACAATCCCTTACATGGTTATAAAGTAAACCATGCCCGAGAAACGTAATTCCCGTTGTTGAGTCAAAGCTTTCCGGTGAAATGCTTGACTTGAGTATGAAAATCAGGTTATTATCTAAAATAATTGCAAGCCATAATTGAGCATGTTTTAACAAACATTTGAACTTCTGCTCGAACTTTATTTACAACCCCGTGTCATAATTGAATGATGTGACAATCCGTCAATTTATGGTTTATATTTTATTCTAAAATATTATTTAAAAACATTATTTTAATGTTATATTATGAACTCACTTATTTCTGGGAAGAAATTTGGATTTACGTCTTGAAGTAGCATCGACTACGTCTAAACCGGAGGATTCTACGTTACGTGCTTATGTTTACATACACCGTCTTTGGTGACAGTCTGACATTTCAGGAAATAAATTTATCCGTGAATATTATTTTGGAGTTTTAAATTTGTGTTGGTTCATAAACTCACAAATTTACGAGAAGAGATTAGGACTTACGATTACAATTTAACGTCCTTTACGATTAAACCTAGGTTTACGTATTTACGTTTTTGAACTCCGTTTTTTATGAAACAATTTTTATTAGATTCGTTTTGTGCCGTTGATTCATAATTAATAAAAACGTTTTTCGTAAAACGAACAGAGGGCACGCAAATCGAGGAAACTAGAATTGAGGAGTACCCGTAAATTAGTGGAGATGAGACAAGTTTACACTTGCCTCACCCCCACTATGGGCGGCCAAGGCTTAGCCAACACACCAAAGATGTGTCAACTCCTTACAAGTATTATTACACTTGTCCCATTATTGCATAAACCATTAGCTAAAAACCTTTAGCTTCTCACACACATTTCCCTCAACATGCAAACTTACAATCTCTCTCTCTAACTCTCTCCTTGCTCCGTCCTATATCATCACAAAACACCCTCATTAGATCAATTTAACCACAATATTATGTGTTATTCACATATATGATGATGCCCTCTTGAAGCTCTATTGAATGGTGGTGATTATAACATCCAAAAAGAAGTTTCCTTGGTGTCTTGTCTTGGGGCTGATTTTCCACAAGATGTTCATGAAGATAGGTGATCTTGAAGATGAGATTGGTTTATCACAAGTCTTGCCATCAAAATCCAAGCCTTGATGAAAAACTACACAACCTTGGTGGTATAAAGATTGTTCTCCCTATCTTCTTGTTATTTTGATTATTTAATCATGTATTTTCTTCTTAATGTATATATGTATGATGATATATGATGATAAAAACATTTTGTGGGGATCTTGTGTTGATTAATATGATCAAAATAACTAATAGTTATATAAAAGGATGATGAAATCTAGCCTAAACAAGTAGGGTGTATTAAACAGAATGTGACACTATGATAACTGGTAAAAATTGCATAGATTAATGGATATACAGTAAGTAATATGTCTTGTACACATGTGGGAGTTGGCCATGCAATGGAATCATAAAAATGAGTGAGATATGATCAAAACAAGTTTAGAGTGCAAATCTGAGTACACTGTTTTGGACGAATTTTATAAAATACTTAGAGGTTGATTCATCATTAGCTATACTGGAATAAAATGAAGAATATATCATGTAGTTTCTTTGATAAAAATTTGGGGTTCTATATCCATGTAGAACTCTAGATATGACCATTTTAGTAAACTAGATTTTTAGGACTGATTTTGTATAAATAATATATAATATAAGCACTCAAAATTTATATAAAATATATAAATATATAAAACCCACTAGTGGATAATAATTGTAATAAAAGAGTTATATAAATATTGATATTAAAATGGGACATGTTATATTATTTACAATTATAAATGTTTTTCCAAGTTATAAAAACTATATACTAAGTTTTACGTCTTTTCGGTTAAAACCGAAAGATTAACGTTTTTGTCAAATAAAACTTAGACGGTCGGACCCGTCTAATATAAACTTTTATAAACTCACATACTGATATATGAACTTATATAACAAGTAAAAACCGATAAAACCCGTGCTTTACAACATATAGACATTAACGGGCCAAAGTAGCCTTAATGGACAATAAACCCGACTAATTTGGTAAAATACTTATAAACTTATTTACTGGGCTTAAACCATTTGGGCCCAACATATAAAGTCTAATACTGATAATAAAAGTATAATTGGGCTAATTAATAGTATTGGGCTTGTAATAGGCCCATTGGACTTCAAAATGTAAAGAAGTTGAACTAGTGTAACTAGTCTTGAAAATTTCCAACACATAACACAAAAATGAGTAAATGAGAATATATAAACCCACTTGATCATCATATATATAAAATCATCATATGTATACATAATTATTCTTTTATAAAGTCATTGGACAAAAGTCTAAGACGCGTATTATTTGTTTAGGTTTCCGTGATTGAAGCACGTACCATACATCCGAATCGCCGATAACCCGCCTTTCCCATTCAACGTGAGTTCATAGCCTCTCACTCTTTTAAATGTTTTTATGAAATGTTTTATAAACCCGCGAGGGGGATAACATGTTTGTTTTTATAAAATAGGACACTAGTTGTCCCGATTGTCTGTTTATTGATTTGGACCCAAATGATTGTATGACCCGATGAATGATTAAATGACCTGATAGATGAAACGAAATGGATTATTAAAGTTAGGTTATGTCACTAAAAGTCCCATTAGCATGAATTGTGAACTACCGGGATTTGGTAGACGCTTATGCATATAATAGTACTATTTGGGGAAGATCACCCCAGTTCGCGCCTTGAAGGTTGATCCCCGTCGTGCCACATTGATTGGTAAGCGAATTTATGTATGAGAAGATTTCCATAGCGTGATTATTGTGACGACACGCTAACTTAGATGGGCAAATTGAGTATCGGGTTAGCTACCCGTTGTTGGTTATAGTAAGGTAACAATGTCATGCGGCTTATAATAATACAATTAACGAAATACTGCTTTAAGCATTGAATTACGATATATTGCCTGACTAGCAATACAGGGTCTTATCATTGATATTATGTACGTGTTTTGGTTTTATATAACCATATTCATATAACGGTTTTTATTTAATCCATACAACGTTATAAAACGTATTGTATGATGTTTTTAACGACAATGGTTCGTATAATGATTTTGAAGGCGAAAGCCTATATTATGATTTTGATAAGGATTTGTATAAAATGAATTTGGCTATTTTATGGCCTATTAAAATGATTTGTACAAAATGATTATCGGTAATAATTTTATACCGATGTTATATTGATGGATTTCATTAAACTCTATGAATTCACTGGGCGTTTTCGCTGACCTTCTCTTTTAACATGTTTTATCTCAGGTACTTGAAGGTAATTCTCGGGAAGACAACAAGAATTCATGGCCCGTACTTAAATAACAATGTCCATTCAAATGTTTTGTAAAACTTGTATGAAATACAATGACTTGGGACCTATGTAAATCTGATATTTATGAATGGAAATACTTTATTATTGAACGACGCGATTTTTAAGCGTTGTCTATGATGTGAGTAATGTGTTATCCCGTAACACCAACGAGTCTTCCGCTGTATTGAATTGTAAAAATTTGGGGGTGTTACAGTTTGGTACCAGAGCTCTCGTTATAGAGAACGAAAGACTTTTAAAACTAAGGTTTGAATAAAACATTTCAAAATCTTTTAACTATAAATATTTTTCTAAAAATGTCTAAAAATCTTTTGACTATAACGGTGTCGAAGAATTTCTGAGTTACCGACAAGGCCAGACTGAGAAGTGTTATTTTAATATATATATATAGCTTGGATTACATATGATATAATTTGATTACATGATTGTTTGATGATTATTTTTATATTTATACGAGGTATTTATACGACGTAGATTGTCACAAGTACCCTAAATTCCCTAGCAAATTAATCTAAGCTATTTCTGTAGGAATTCTAGCTATTCCAGATCTAAACCAAGTTGTGGATATTTATGATCCCAACAAAATGGTTGATATTCGTAGAAATATAGATATTAGTTGATTGTGATATTGAAGAAGAATTGGCGAGATTAAGTCTGATATCGATGACATGACGATCTTTCCTTGTAGAGTGGAGTTTGACAGAACGTTACCACCTGGAAAGGTGTCATCTGATTCGTTGTCACTTAATTCTTAAATTGAAATCGAAAGGGTGAATGTTGCACTTGAGGCTGTCATTGGAACCATTACCCCAAAGCCTCATGCCACTAGTACCTTTCCGAGAAGTCTAACTGAATGTGCGGGTCATTTCATACTAGTGACTCCTTTGATAATTGTTGTTGTAAGAGCTATAGGATTAGAAATTAAGTGTTGTTCATATCGAGCTTTTATTGCCCTTCAAGGTATAAGAATAAGGTTGAAAGTATTGGAGAATGAGGTAGGATATCGAATTGAGTATAAGTTGATTGAAATTTGAATGAAGTAAAATTTAACTCGTATTGAATATGAGATTGATAAGAGGAAGTCGTTAATTCATGTGATTGAATTATAAGGTTTTAAATGATTGTTGATTCGTGTTAAGGGTTGTTCTTAGGCCATTGTCTGATAATGAGGATGCCCACAGTCCAAGAAATAAATTGAAGAAATCTTCTTCTGAATTGGGACCGATGGATCTTCCGGGACAGGTGGAACCGCCATGGCTCTTGTAGATTAGTATTCATTGTGGTATCTTTTAAAAATAATCCCTAACTTAACTGAGACATCAGTTGGTAGGATGAGTTCTTGGAATTCTATGACATAGTGACACATAATGTGTTACGGTACAATTTTGACTTGTTTGTGATTAATGAAAAGACTACCTTTGATTACTAAATCCTACATGTATCGATGTTATCTATCCTTTATTGCTTCATCCTAATGTTCGCATTAGTGATGCAACCATTGAACAAGTACTCATCTCAAATTGAGTTACGTTGTGGATTATTCTTTTTTATTGACATCGAGGTCATGAACCTCATGATTAAGTGGCTAAGCTCATTTCCTGATATATTGAAGTTAGTTCTTGGTGAACAACTTTTCATCACTCTTTTGTAGATCACTCATTGTTTTTTTTAGTTAAAACAGTATCCCTTGAGAAAAATTGGGTTTTCATCACCATATGGATTATTTAAAGTGAGACTTATAAATAATCGTTATCGAAATGAGGTTGTTTATAAAACAGCTTGGAAAACTTAATTGTTTTCATAACAAAGAAAATCTTGGTAAATTTATTTTTGATTCTTATTTAAGAATTAAGCATGAAAATGTTTTTATTATAAACATGATGATAAAATTTTGACGAACTGGGTATTGCATCGTTAATCTTGAAATTGTATATAGTTGCGCGCCTACATATAATTTGGAATGGACCATGCAAGGCTGATTAGTAGTCACCATAATACTGATTAATAAACACTACATTTTCTTTAAAGATTGTGAAAGATTAAATTTTATGAGATCTGCAAAAAGTGAAAAATAGGGACATAGTGTTAGGGACACCTGCATATGTTCCTGTAGCATCTATTCTTCTGAGTCGAATTTACTCATCTGTGGAAATTGTCTTATTTGACAATTGACAATTCTTTCTTGTCCAATTCTCCCGTGGTGAGATTCTTAGGAAAAGTATTTGATTACCGAGTGTTGATACCCGACTGGATGTATCGACGATCCTATCATTTCTTTTGATTAGATTTCATTTGAATGGCCTGGGTAACGATCCGAGGAGCTTTCGAATGCGTACTCAAATTATGAAAACATGGGATATATTGATATTCATTAAATGTTTTCATTTGTATCTGATTTGAAATACTCTCGCGTAGATTATGCGTTGACCTTACTCTTTTAATGGTAGTTGTGTCTCCATATATCCTTGAATTTGTGAAGGATTATGAGTTATTATTAGTCTTTTGAGAAGTTCACATCTTATCGACGACAATAAAACTGAAAAGTTGATAGTGCCAGTAGAATGGATTGATTGATTATGACATGACGGCATTGTCTTAATTGATGGGAACTCAAACAGAATTCCCCTAAATGATAAGATGTTGAATACCAAAAGCGATCTAAATAATTCTTGATGCATGACCATATCCTGCATTTAGACTTGAAATTAAACCGGGAATGGATGTGAATTAGTCATAGATATTATAATCTAGAAGAACCTAATATGAATTTCTTAAAAGATGATTCTGTTATCTGAAACTTTAGGAAGTATTTGTTGATTAATTACCTAGACTTTCGCCATTAAGGCAAGTTGAAATTGGTATTGATTATATTCCCGGTGCTGCACCTGTGGCTTGTGCACTGTACGTCAGCACCATTTGAATTAAAAGAATTATCATACAACTGAGAGAGTTTTCGAAGAAGACTTTTATTCTACCAAGCTCGTCATCATGAAGAGTTGTAGTGTTATTATTTTTATATTTATTGATTACCGTGAACTAGGTAAATTGACGATTATAAATCTATATCCACTACCCAAGATGATAGATTTGTTCGATCATTTACAAGGTTCTAGCGTATATTCGAAAATCTGATTCACGGCATGGTTATCATCAACTTCGCGTCCGCGAAAAAGATTATCTATTCCAATCACTACATCTAGAACTTGTAATGAACATTATGAGTTTCACGTGATGTCGTTTGGATTGACTAATACACATGTAGCATCCATAAATTTGGTGAATCACGTGTGTGGGCTGTAATTTGATAAATTCATGCTTGTGATCATTTATAAGAATAAGAATGAGTTAATAATTAGTTATAGACTGCCCTAAAGTGGCCGAACAATGAAAACTTGTACCTTAAGTATTTAACATGTGATTAAAGACTTAATCCTTTACATTATTTGACCGTGTGATTAATAGAAAATAGAAATATGTTTTGACAAATGTTTTAACAAATGATTTTTAAGGGATTATTCCCTTATACAAAAATCATTTAACTAAACTCCTGTTTAGGGGTAAATGTTTGTGTATACCTCAAGACAACCTAAGAGGGATTGAGGAAACCTTTTAAACCATGACTTGAAATTTGAAACAATAATTTTTGCTTTACGATTAAGAAAATTTTGACCAAAGTACAAACAAAGATTTTTCAAACATTTACAGATCTTATTAAGTATTTTCAATAAATCAACCAAAAATCGTATTAACTAAATTCAAATTTATTTTGAACATTTTCATATAATTGGTCGAACTAAGAAAATTTAAAATTTTTACGGTTACATTTCATAAAATTAAATATTTATTATTTAATTACTTGTAGTAATTATCGACGCTTTAAACGTCGGATTGAGAAAAACTAATAAAGAACCAATTAGGACATGTTCCTTAATAATGAAGGTGCAAAATAAATTGTCGAACAATATAAAAATAAACAATGCTTGTAAGAAGGATAATTTAAATAATAAAAAGGGGGTTCGCGGCTAATGTGAACCATTAGTAATAAGAGCCGATGGAGCTAAATGTATAAAAGGCCGTTTGTGGTTGCCTAAATATGGAGATTTAGAGATTTAGTCATGTTGAAATCTCATAAGATTAAATATTCTATTCATGCCATTTCTGATTTAATGTATCTTTATCTGAAGAAGTTGTACTGATGGCAAAATATGAAGGCCGTTTGTGGTTGCCTCATACATTAGTAAACGTCTAGCTATTGCAAAGGTCATCATCTGAATTTGATTCGATTTGGTTCATCGTCGACAGACTGACCAAATCTACTAATATCATTCATGTTAATGATAGATTCTTGATGAAGAAATTGACTCCTTTGTATTTAAAAGAGTTGTGTAAACAAGGTGTGTCTGTATCGGTCATCTCTATCAAGATCCTCGCTTCGCATCGAATTTCTATAGATTTGCTCAGAAGTCATTGAGAACGGATCTTAATGAGAGTACTGTGTACCACCCCAATAGAAGGGAAGAGGTAAAGTAACGATACAAAATACTATAAGTGTTGTTTTATGTTTGAATGATTGACCTTTGGTAATAAACTATAAAATCGTTTTCCTTTGGAGAGATTGTCATTGATAATTATCGTATTAGGATCAAGATCGAATCTTGTGAGGGTATATGTTAGAGCATCTGTAAGTAGGAGTTGGGATGAAGACACCCGACATACACCCATTGTGAGTTGGACATGTCTTTTAGGTTTAAGGTTTCCTATGATGGCAAACCTAACCTTACAAAATACCCGACCCGCGAGACCTGAAATGATTGTTGAAATTAGGATCTGATTATTGATTGCCGTTAGTGGGAAGGAGGTTATGTGAATATGAAGTGTAGATCTTAAAGTGCCGGATTGGTAGCGAAGTTATGCCAAAAATTTTCACCATGGAAAGATGAATGGATGATCTGAAAGATCATGGGATATAAGTCCCCGTTGAATGGGACCATTGAGATGATGTAAAAAAAATTGGTTTGAAAGGCATATAAGCTGGATCTACCCTAGGACTTCAAGGGCTGCGTAAATTATGATTCGTATATCTAACTTGATGAAATGTCTATCAAGTGAAAATCTGACTATCCCTTAATAAAGTATAGATCGGCTAAAATTTGCATTCATCAAAAACCCGTGAACATCATAGATAGAGAAAGTAAGTCAACATTAAGCCTGATCTTATTCCCGTAGTTATGTTTGCTGAAACTCCCGTATTGAAATGAATTACACTTGTGAGAAAAGACCGAATGTGGAGGAAATACCAACATGGCTTTAACTCTATACGAAGCAAGTAGTAAGATAAGATGATCTTTGAGGACAAAGATCCTGTTTAGGGGTAAATGTTGTGACAATCCGTCAATTTATAGTTTATATTTTATTCTCAAATATTATTTAAAAACATTATTTTAATGTTATATTATGAACTCACTTATTTCTGGAAAGAAATTTGGATTTACGTCTTGAAGTAGCATCGACTACGTCTAAACCGGAGGATTCTACGTTACGTGCTTACGTTTACATACACCGTCTTTGGTGACAGTCCGGCATTTCAGGAAATAAATTTATTCGTGAATATTATTTTGGAGTTTTAAATTTGTGTTGGTTCATAAACACACAAATTTACGAGAAGAGATTAGGACTTACGATTATAATTTAAGGTCCTTTACGATTAAACTGGAAACCCTAGGTTTACGTATTTACGTTTTTGAACTCCGTTTTTGATGAAACAATTTTTATTAGATTCGTTTTGTGCCGTTGATTCATAATTAATAAAAACGTTTTTCGTAAAACGACCCGAGGGCACGCAAATCGAGGAAACTAGAATTGAGGAGTACCCGTAAATTAGTGGAGATGAGACAAGTTTACACTTGCCTCACCCCCACTATGGGCGGCCAAGGCTTAGCCAACACACCAAAGATGTGTCAACTCCTTACAAGTATTATTACACTTGTCCCATTCTTGCATAAACCATTAGCTAAAAACCTTTAGCTTCTCACACACATTTCCCTCAACATGCAAACTCACAATCTCTCTCTCTAACTCTCTCCTTGCTCCGTCCTATATCATCACAAAACACCCTCATTAGATCAATTTAACCACAATATTATGTGTTATTCACATATATGATGATGCCCTCTTGAAGCTCTATTGAATGGTGGTGATTATAAGATCCAAAAAGAAGTTTCCTTGGTGTCTTGGGGCTGATTTTCCACAAGATGTTCATGAAGATAGGTGATCTTGAAGATGATATTGGTTTATCACATGTCTTGCCATCAAATATCTTGTGGAAAATCAGAATATATGATATTTATTTTATGTAGAACTCTAGATATGACCATTTTAGTAAACTAGATTTTTAGGACTGATTTTGTATAAATAATATATAATATAAGCACTCAAAATTTATATAAAATATATAAATATATAAAACCCACTAGTGGATAATAATTACAATAAAAGAGTTATATAAATATTGATATTAAAATGGGACATGTTATATAATTTACAATTATAAATGTTTTTCCAAGTTATAAAAACTATATACTAAGTTTTACGTCTTTTCGGCTAAAACCGAAAGATTAACCTTTTTGTCAAATAAAACTTAGACGGTCGGACCCGTCTATTATAAACTTATATAAACTCACATACTGATATATGAACTTATATAACAAGTAAAAACCGATAAAACCCGTGCTTTACAACATATAGACATTAACGGGCCAAAGTAGCCTTAATGGACAATAAACCCGACTAATTTGGTAAAACACTTATAAACTTATTTATTGGGCTTAACCCATTTGGGCCCAACATATAAAGTATAATACTGATAATAAAAGTATAATTGGGCTAATTAATAGTATTGGGCTTGTAATAGGCCCATTGGGCTTCAAAATGTAAACAAGTTGAACTAGTGTAACTAGTCTTGAAAATTTCCAACACATAACACTAAAATGAGTAAATGAGAATATATAAACCCACTTGATCATCATATATATAAAATCATCATATGTATACATAATTGTTATTTTATAAAGTCATTGGACAAAAGTCTAAGACGCGTATTATTTGTTTAGGTTTCCGTGATTGAAGCATGTATCGTACATCCGAATCGCCGATAACCCGCCTTTCCCATTCAACGTGAGTTCATAGCCTCGCACTCTTTTAAATGTTTTTATGAAATGATTTATAAACCCGCGAGGGAGATAACATGTTAGTTTTTATAAAATAGGACACTAGTTGTCCCGATTGTCTGTTTATTGATTTGGACCCAAATGATTGTATGACCCGATGAATGATTAAATGACCCGATAGATGAAACGAAATGGATTATTAAAGTTAGGTTATGTCACTAAAAGTCCCATTAGCATGAATTGTGAACTACCGGAATTTGGTAGACGCTTATGCATATAATAGTACTATTTGGGGACGATCACCCCAGTTCACGCCTTGAAGGTTGATCCCCGTCGTGCCACATTGATTGGTAAGAGAATTTATGTATGAGAAGATTTCCATAGCGTGATTATTGTGACGACACGCTAACTTAGATGGGAAAATTGAGTATCAGGGTAGCTACCCGTTGTTGGTTATAGTAAGGTAACAATGTCATGCGGCTTATAATAATCTAATTAACGAAATACTAACTTTAAGCATTGAATTACGATATATTGCCTGACTAGCAATACAGGGTATTATCATTGATATTATGTACGTGTTTTGGTTTTATATAACCATATTCATATAACGGTTTTTATTTAATCTATACAACGTTATAAAACGTATTGTATGATGTTTTTAACGACAATGGTTCGTATAATGATTTTTAAGGCGAAAGCCTATAATTTTGATAAGGATTTGTATAAAATGACTTTGGCTATTTTATGGCCTATTAAAATGATTTGTACAAAATGATTTTCGGTAATAATTTTATACCGATGTTATATTGATGGATTTCATTAAACTCTATGAATTCACTCGGTGTTTTCGCTGACCTTTTCTTTTAACATGTTTTATCTCAGGTACTTGAAGGTAATTCTCGGGAAGACACAAGAATTCATGGCCCGCACTTAAATAACAATGTCCATTCAAATGTTTTGTAAAACTTGTATGAAATACAATGACTTGGGACCTATGTAAATCTGATATTTATGAATGGAAATACTTTATTATTAAACGACGCGATTTTTAAGCGTTGTCTATGCTGTGAGTAATGTGCTATCCCGTAACACCAACGAGTCTTCCGCTGTATTGAATTGTATAAATTTGGGGGTGTTACAAATGACATTTCTAGTATCGTAAATATTATCGATTCCATAAGACATGCTCTTTTTATCAAAAACATTTTTGAACACTCAATTTTGAAAGATTTAGAAAAAACCTTTTGAGAAATTCTCGAAAAATTATGTTTAATGTTTTGAAAAACAATTACTTGAGCTTAAGATGTTGAATATCTTACAAAACGAGCTCAAGTCCGAGA
The DNA here is from genome assembly GCA_025667525.1 of Glebionis coronaria. Taxonomy (NCBI): domain Eukaryota; kingdom Viridiplantae; phylum Streptophyta; class Magnoliopsida; order Asterales; family Asteraceae; genus Glebionis; species Glebionis coronaria. The sequence goes on from CM046879.1 coordinate 222,308,397, forward strand.
AGTTGTAAACTTCCCGTTGTGAGGATAAGTTTATCATCGGCGATAAACTTTCCTTTTAACTAAAGAACGAGTCCTAAGTTGACATTTACTTAGAAGTCGTTTTCATGAGCTTGAAAAACTTTGAATGTTTTTAACGTAAAGCTCATGACCGAGAAAGATGAATTTCTCGTTATGAGGAAAAGTTCTCTTATTTAAAGGATACACTTTCCTTTCTGAGCTTAAAACTTGGAATGTCTTAATACAAGCTCATGACCGAGAAAATATAATTTCCTGTTACGAGGATAAGCTATCTTTAAAGATAAGATTTCCTAAAAGTGAAGTCCGAGTTACAGTCTGATATTTAACTGTAAGTCATTGTGCATGAGCTTATAAACTTCGAATGTTTTTATTATTAGCTCATGCCCGAGAAAAATTAATTTCTCGTTGTAAGGATAACTTTATCATCGGTGATAAACTTTCCTTTACTTGAAGTCCGAGGCATAATCTGAAATATAATTATACGCAATTTACACGAGCTTAAAACATTTGAATAGTTTTAATGTAAGCTCGCGTCTGAGAAAATTAAATTTCTCGTTAATGAGGATAAGTTTATCATCGGCGATAAACTTTCCTTTATTTGAAGATCGGGTCATCATCTGATATTTAATGATGAGCCTTATACACGAACTTAAAACCTTTGAATAGTTTTAGGATAAACTCGTGTCCAAGAAAACTTAATTTCTCGTTAAGAGGGTAAGTTATCGTTGCGTAGATAAACTTCCCTGTCTCTGAAGTCTGGGTCATCGTCTGTCATTTAACGAGGAGCCATATACACGAGCTAGAAACCTTTGAATGGTTTTAATGTAAGCTCGCGTCCGAGAAAAATTATTTTCTCGTTTTGAGGGTAAGTTATCGTTGCGTAGATAAACTTCCCTATCTCTGAAGTCCGGGTCATCGTCTGTCATTTAACGAGGAGCCATTGTGCATGATCTTAAAAACTTGGAATGTTTTTAATATAAGCTCATGCATGAGAAAAACTAATTTCTCGTTAATGAGGATAAGTTTATCATCGGCGATAAACTTTCCTTTCTTTGATGTACGAGTTATAGTCTGTGATGTGACTATAAGTCCTTGTGCATGAGCTTAAAAACTTTGAATGTTTTTAATTTTAGCTCATGCCCGAGAAAACTTAATTTCTCGTTGTGAGGATAAGTTTATCATCGGCAATAAACTTTCCTTTCTTTGATGATCGAGTTACAGACTGTAATGTGACTGTAAGTCATCTTGGTAAGCTTAACCATGAATCCCCTGAGACACTTGTTTCTCCAATATCTACTTCTTCAGCAACCAAACTCTAAGAGTATCCTTAGTTGAACGGTATACAATGATTGGACCGCTTCGTTCTTTTGGAACATCAACTTTGGTACCTGCATTCTCATTAGGATTTTGCATGCTTTGATATGGGTTAGTGATATCAATTTTAGAACCATGCGAGGATTCACAGTTTCCATTTCTTATGCCAGAGGTGGCCTGAGGGGATGATTCACTTGTCTTAGTTGGCAAACATTTCCTTTTATAGAAAACCTTAAGATCAGGCTTAAGTGATGTATCATCCTTTGCAATTTCCTCCCTAGTAGTGTTAGTAGAATCGGAGACAATCCTAGTTAAAGGGCACTCGTTTCCTATAAGAGTGAAAGTTCTACCAGTGGGGCGCCACATTTTACCAATGTGTTTGATTTTAGAGACCCACTGGGATTTAAGTCTAGCACGGGACTTCACCTCATTAAGTAATTTCTTGATACAAGAATCATGATTGGCTTTAAAGACACATTTCCTACATGTTTTATAGGTAGCATATTTAATGTCCGAGTAATTCCTAGATGATTGATCGATGCTCCTAGGAGATGACATGCTACGGTTAGCAGTGTTGGGTAATCTAGAAGCCATCAAAATAGGTTTGACATTGCTATCTCTTACATGTGTTTTTTTGCTTAGCTTCCCTTAGACCAGATTTATGGTAATCGTCATTTGAACTAGTTCTAGACGTGGTCTTGGTATTTTTAGTGAAACTAGAGGAAATCATTTATTAGGTCTTTCTAAAGTTGTTTTAGTCACATTAGACCTAGTTGGAGGGGTGACTGGTCTAGAAAAATGAAACAAATCAACTTGGGAGGCAAACCGCGGTCTCGAGGATTGTGGTCGCTCGGATCTAAATGCAGTCGGTTGTCTAATGGACTGATTTGTAGGCGGTTTCCCCAAGATTGATGGTTTTTAAAGCTTAGTGTCCACACTAGTTCCTTTAGATTTCCTTAATTCATTTCTCAAAGCAGCTATAGCAAAAACCTTTTCTTGAACCTGAGCCTTTAAAGTCTCATTCTCTTTGACCAATTTATCTTGGGATGCCAATTTAGATTCTAGCAACTTAATTTGTTTCAAAAGATTATCCTTTTCAGCTTTAGAATCTAGAACTGTTTGATCTAATTTTCGTTCAAGAACAACGTTTGACTTTTCAAGTTTTTCAAAATATGTTTCAAATTTGTCCGTTTTCTTGGAAAATTCTAATTTGGCATCCTCAAAATATTTTGATTGTTGAGCTACAATCGTTTCGAGTTCTCTAATCTTGGAATCAGAAGCAGTCAAACAAGCAGTTATAAGACAATTATCATGATGTTTAGCATTTTGAACACTTTCTCCCCCATTATGACTCACATCGGATGAATCAGAAGTGGTATTTCTATCACTCTTTTTCATCCCATGTTTGTCATAATTAGGTTTAGAATGCTCAATATACGGCATTTCATCAGCATATACATCATAAACAACATTACATTGTACCATGTTCGCAGGCTCTTCATCATAAACGGGTAAGGTGTCATCAAAAGAGATCTCGTGAACATTCCCTAACGTGCCACTGGTATCATGTTGTCCTCCTGATTCCGTGCTCTTGCCATCGTTAGGCGCAAAATTGTCAACCGTATGACCATTCTCCTCGTGCATCTGCATCATGGATTCTTGCACTCCATTATTATCCGCTTGCTGAAGTCTGGATCTTTCGTAAATCAAAGACGAAACCGATGTCATAAATTTCAACAGTGTATCACGGAAGTCGTTAACCTCATTATGTGTGTATTGAAGAAATAACCGGCATATCCCTGAATTGTCAGACTTGATGGTATTGAAACGGAGGAAAGGCGTAAGTTGTGTCACAAGAGCCTTATAAGCAAGTGCCGATGCAGAGTGATTAAAGTCTTCTTTTTGAAGTTGATCAACAAGTTGAGGAATAGTGAATCGATGAATGTATAATGATTTTGACCAAAGAGTGTCACAAATTCGCTTCCTCCTTGAACCCATGCAATGGTCATAAGATGTGACTGAAGTAGTCGACATGAAATTATACTACTTTCTTTAGCTTTGCCTTGCATTAGATGTAATTCTCCCTCTTGAAACGTCGAATTCAACAATTCCATTGAATGTCGATGAAAATTTCTTGGATCACTGATCGATAAAAAATCGGTCTTCAATTTCAAATAATAATACCCAATTAAATTCGTTGCCACTAAAAAAATTCAAATGTAGCCAATTTTCTCGGTCTCATCAAAAGAATTTTGTCACTTTGTCTCGATATTTGTCTTCAAATCTTGTCGCAAAAACTTTTTACCCCTCAAATATATTACCACTTTGGTTCTTTCGGGATACCCGCCTCAACACGATGTACCAAAAACTAATATACAAAATTAACTTGATTAAAAAAAATGGAAATATTTTCTTCCAAATACCTCACACACGTCTACCGAATTTAGCATCTTGTGATTTCGTTTATATTTGCGTAACAAAATTTTATGTGAATTCAATAAAATAAAAATATATGAGTACCCATACACGTCTTTGTCTCTGCCCCACACACTTCTTTTTGAAATAACTTTTCATAGGAAACATGTCCCAAAATTGAAAAATGACAAAACAAACGTGGCAGTCTCCTTGTTTGACTCACAACAGGCGCACCTTAATTTGACTCACAATAAATTATGACATATGACTCTTGTTTCCTCCCCCTTGTACTCGTCTTTATACAAAACATACACACCCAAATAACATATTATTAATCCTCTGTCTCTTTCATCTATTTTCTCTCAACCACAAATCCCAAAAGCAAATCCCTTCCCTTTCCCAAATCAGTCACTCTTAAATCCTCTCAAATCTCACACATATCGCCTCCCAAATGATACTCCTCCTTTGTTAACCACAGCACTCTCTAAGAGACCTCAAATCCTCCGTCCCCAAACCTTTTTTGACTTGATGATATTGATATTTACATCAAACGAACCAAGTTTGATTGCTTCCACAATACCCTTTTATCACAATACCGTTCAACCCAATTGAATTAAAAATCAAGATGAAGAAAAATGGCTTCAAGATCACGTATGTGGTCTCAGGTAGGGTTGTAATAGGTGATGTATTGGATTTGATATAATTAACGAAATAAAGAAAGATTATTAACACACTTGTTCTTGATCTTTCTTGTATATTTCGAAAATCATGGGAAGCATAGCTTTGACAATTGAATTATGATGAGTGAAATTCGTTAGATCCGTATAGATCATGACATGCATGTCACAAACGAATTGTTTCTGAGATCTTGAGTTTTTTCAATTTGTTTTGTTTTTGAGTCTAGTTGGGATAAGGTGGCGATGGGGTTAGGATATAGATGATGATTGGTGATGATGGGAGTTAAAAGGGTGGAGTTTGGGAGTTTGGTCTTGGATCGAGTCAAGGGTGAGGGTCTGCCGAGTGTGGGTCGAGTGGTATGTAAGTCGTGTGTGCGTGAGTTCGAGAATGGGTCTGTGGGTTGTTTGAAGGTGTGGGTTTGTTGAGACTGATCGAGTCTGTGTGAGTTTGAGTGTTCTTATGGAGTGTGGAATCAGTGGTTTGGAGTTCGAGTCTTGTGTTGATTCGATGGGTGTGTCAGTTTGGTTTCGTGTCTGTCGAGTGTATGTGTGAGTGCTGATGAGTGTTCGATGAGTGTCGAGAAGGGTTTTGGTTTGTTTGAGGTTGTGTTTGATGAGTGTAAGTCGAGAGGTGAGGTCAGTTGGAGTCGAGTGAATCTAAGTTCTTGTTTTGGTCTGGTTAGTCGTGATACAAACGAGGTCTTGGTTGAGTTTTTGGGGTCAAGTCAGGTCTAGTGTTTGATTTAAATAGCCATCGCCATATACACTACACATCCTCAGATAATTAGAAATTCTTCGGAATAAGCTCTTTTTCGAAATATGTGAAATTTTCAGAGAAACAAGGATTTTCAGAAAACAAAGCTTTTTCGGAAAAATGGTGATCTTCGGAAAAATTCACTTCTTCGGAGAAATATCCTCGGATAATACACTTTTTCGGAATAATTGGGTTTTCATAGAATTCTTCGGAATAATACAGTTTTTCGGAGAAATATCTTCGGAATAATACACGTTTTCGGAGAAATATCTTCGGAATAATGGAATTTCTTCGGAAAAACGGAATGTTTTCAGAATAAAGTGAAACACTTCGGAATGAGAAACCCTTTTGCGAAGAAAGTATTTTGGATGACAGCTGTTTGGTAACTTTTTGGATAAACACAAACTGACAAAATAGAAACTTGTAAAAAACAGATATATCAAGAAGGAACCAAAAATGTTATACGAAACCCACAAATTAACTAAAAAAACTAAAAAAAAATTGTGATATATTATAAAATAAGTAAACAAAGATTTATCTATCAAATTAAACCATAAAATCACAAAAAATTTCAAGATTTGAGATTAATTAAATCAAAACCCACCAAAATCAATTAAAACAAACACAAGAACAATCAATCAACCATAGCTCTTGATACCAATTGTAGGTCTACGATTTCTAAAGATTGTTACAAGTGTCGGATTGATCTAAATAGAGAGCAGGATAGATGAAGATCTTGATATGAACTAGAGAGAGAGAGGAGAGGAGAAGATATGTAGAGAGAAAGTGATTAGATTAATGAAATGTGAAAGTGAACAAATGACTAACCCCTCCTAACATGCTAGGAGGGGGTATATACAGCCCACCCTACATGTGGGTTATATGGACTATATGTATACTTAATGGATCACGAGCCCGATACTTAAATATATCATTGGAGTGACCGATCTTTTCTAAATACGTAAAAACGTATTTCCAACATGCTTGTATTGGGTAAAAACCAATCACTCGGATCGTTATCCAATTACTTATTTATGATTGGCTGAAACAAAGAGTAGTGGGGTTCACTGTTTGGATTTGGTTATTTATTATAACGGCTGTTAGTGGCCATGTGGCAGTGACCTGGTGATCCATGTGAATAAAATGGGTGCCTCTCATTGGTCCATAACAATATCACATGGATTGAACTTAAACTTGACTTCATTTTCGCAGATTTAACCCTTTAAGTTTAGCAGATTTTGAATTAAGCTAGGATCTTCATTACTTTTTCATTTCTGGTCCTTTGAACTTCAAACTTGAACACACATGATCCTTGAACTTGTTGACTTGATTGTTGACCATGTTTGACTTTGTTCTTGACTTTCCCATATTTGCAATTTTAGTCCTTCAACTTTGAAAGTTGTTAAGAAAGGTCCTTTGACTTTGGTTGACTTGTCACTTTTCATCCTCCTTTTGTCTTTCCTTTGTAAATAAAGGCTTGAATTCCTTGTTTGCTCCAAAATTGTATCTTTTTTACCTACACAAGCACAAACAACAAAACATACCCATAATATTGCTTTTATAAATCAAAATCAAGTATTTTGCTTTGTGTTTTAGGGTTATTTATGATATAATTGATATGAGATTTCACTCATATCAATGATCAACTATAACCCATATAGCATCATGTTTGCTCTGAGTAAGCGGAAGTCCGGTGACGAAATCCATGGAGATTTTGTCCCACTTCCATGCGAGAATCTCTAACGGTTGCAGTAAACCACTCGCCCGCTGATGCTCAATCTTAACCTGCTGGCAGGTTAGACACATGGATACGAAGTAGCAACATCCTGCTTTATGCCACTCCACCAGAAATGTTGTTTAATGTCATGATACATTTTGGTGGATCCTAGATGAATAGAGAATGGTGAGCTGTGAGCTTCCGTCAATAGAGCTTCTCAGAGTGTCTGATCCTCCAGAACACATAGCTTAGTTCCTTGCCATAAGATGCCTTCTTCTTCTACACGAAATTTTGTCTGCCGATCAAGATTATGAATGATAGCCCAAATCTCACCATCATCCTTCTGAGCTGCCTTGATCCGAGAAATTAAGTCTGGTTCAATTCTCATATTAGCCCAGTACCCATGTTGTCCACGTACTAAGATTTCCATGTCTAGTCACCCTAAGTCACGTGTAATTTTCTCTTGTATCTTGATGCCATTAATCATACCCGACTTCCTGCTGAGAGCATCTGCCACTACATTAGCCTTGTCGAGATGATACTGAAGATTAATATCGTAGTCCTTTAGTAGTTCCAACCATCTTCTCTACCTCATATTAAGCTCTCTCTTAGTGAAAATGTACCTGAGACTCCTGTGATCAGTGAAGATGTCACATGATTTACCATATAGATAGTGTCTCCAGATTTTAAGTGCAAAGACTACTGCTGTTAGCGCCAAGTCATGGGTAGGATAATTCTCCTCATAAGGCTTCAGCTGACGTGATGCATATGCAATCACTTTCCCATGTTGCATGAGTATACAGCTTAATCCTTTACCCGAAGCGTCACTGTAGATCTGAAATCCACCTGTGCCAGATGGGAGAGTAAGAATAGGTGTAGATACTAACCGCTTCTTGAGTTCTTCAAAGCTCTTCTCCCTCTCATCAGTCCAAACGGATTTCTCTCCTTTCCGCACAAACTTGGTCAAAGGTAAGGCTAGTCTTAAAAAATTCTCCACAAATCTGGATAATAACCAGCTAAGCCTAGGAAACTACGAACCTCGGTTGCAGACGTCGGTCTTGGCCATTTAGTGATAGCTTCAACCTTCGCAGGATCCATAGTAATCCCTTCTGCGGAGACAATGTGGCCTAAGAATGACACCTTGTTTAGCCAAAATTCACACTTAGAAAATTTGGCATACAACTGTTTCTGACAAAGGATATGTAGCACAATACATAGACGTTCTTCATGTTCTTCCTTGTATTTAGAGAAGATAAGGATGTCATCGATGAACACAATAACAAATTTATCTAAGTACTCGTAGAAGACGCGGTTCATAAGGTCCATGAAAACCGCAGGAGCATTAGTGTGGGTCCATAGTTTCTTAGGATTAAGCAATGTTAAGATATATCTATTGAGATGGATGGGAAATGGAAGAACTAGAGAGATAAAGAAGAGAGAGAAAGGAGAGAAAGAGAAGAAAGATGGAATGTGATAAATGGTTAAGTGTTCAACCCATCCTAACATGCTAGGAGGGGGTTTATATAGCCCACCCTACATGTGGGCTATATGGGCTATATTGGATCACGAGCCCAATATCATTGGAGTGACTGATCCTTTCTAAATACGTAAAAACGTATTTCCAACAATCTCCCCCAAAGGGAGGTCACTCCAAGTTACAATGTCCTAAATAGTCTATAGCTCGTGATCTATGCTAACAATGATGTGACCGAGACTTTCCTTGGAAAAACGTATTTCCAACAATCTCCCCCAAAGGGAGGTCACACCATTTTACAAAATTTTAAACCTAACGTACTATGCTTGAGTCTTCGATCTTGTTCTTGCGAATATGCTGATGAGATCTTTGACTTTGGTCTTGAGCATGTGTCCTTGCTTTGACCTTGTGTATTCATCACTTATGATATATGCCTCCTCGTGACTTCATGTTCCACATACTTATACTTTTATAGATTCTTGAAAGCTTCAGAGTTTGATACAGCGGAAGACTTGACTTTTAGACTTTCTTGAATTTGAAGAAGTATTAAGTGCATATAGTATAAGCATGTGGTGACGACTTCTTCTGGATTGTACACCTCAATGCCACCTTCTTGTTAGGCTGCATAAGACAATTAGCAACAAACCATATACACGGTTGAAATGGCCTTGAACATTTCATTCTAATTCGGTAGCATTTTAACTCCGGTCGGTGAAGACCGTTGGACGATATTAACTATCGTACTTGTGGCAGGTAGTTTCAATTAAGAACCTCCTTGACAAGATTTTGCGGGTAAACCCGTTCTCTTTATTCGACCGTCCAAAGCTGACTGCGAACATAAAGGGTGAATCTTTTGGATAATAATATCTGCGTGATTTTAAGCCGTCAATTCATGTTCCTGGAACAAGTGAAATTCAATTAAGAACCGCACCATCGTTGCTTTCCAGTTGTCACGAGCTTGATTCGTATAGAATCTTGAAAGTTACCTACCAAGTGCTGTTTAAGGTTAATACTAGAAGGATTTCCACTCATCACTGTGAACACTAAGGTATCACTCTGAGTGTTCTGGCAAGATCACTAAGATATTGCGTAGAGGCCTGGAACGTGTTTAAATTCATTTAAGAATTAAACCACTGTTGCTTTCCAGTTATCACAAGTTTGATTCATAAAGAATCGCACAAGTCACCTACCATGAGCTTTTTGATATTCGCTCAAGAAGGATTTCCATCTTCATTGTAAATACTTTCGTATTACTTGGATTTTTAGGCAAGATCATGAAGATTTTGCGTAGAACTCTTAAGATCTTTCTTACTTTTCACAGTGTGTGAAGAAGCAAGGAAATATGAAAGTGTGTCCTAATGAGATATTTGATGATCTCAAATGGCTCTAGACTCAATCGTTCATGTTGGATTTTATTGATCGGAGGCTGGAGAGGAGTGCCACCATTTCAATACCAATTTATTCGGAGTGAATAAATCAATAGATAATGAGTTGTCTCTGTGTGATTAAAACAAATATCTTTTGAGAGATATCTGAGTTAGATGGGATGGGTAGTGCATTGCATCACTGGTTCCATGATGTCTTATCTTCAATATCAAGCATCATTAAAAATGATCTCAATAGCATTTGTATTGACTCGGTTTTTGCCTAAGGTTGTAAGGATGGCTTCTTTCTTTACACCCTTTATCTTTACAATTCTTTTTCATTCTTCAACCCCTTCAATGCTTACCAATATGTCATCACTATCACCTTGTTGTGATTGTTCCAGTGCTAACTTAAGTACTTGGTCGGCATTCAACTACGTTCACAATCTTTCTCCATCTTTCCTAAGGACTACTATTTCAAGCTATGGAACGTCCTTGGGAACATTCCTCCGGTTCTAGAGGAATCATTGGAATTTAACCTATCCTACCATCCTTATGTCACCACAATCTTCATCGTCGTCAAATAAATGGGTTGCGGGTAAGTATAAATCACCATGAAATCCATTTTGAAGTACAAATCCATTTTGCTCCCCCTTAACATATGTCACGATATTCAAAAACATTTCGCATATGTCGGGATGAGCTATCACGTTAAGTCAAACCATTTGTGATTAATCATTTCCCATATTAAATCACATATTATCCCCCATATTAAAAAAATTAACCCAATCGATGTTTTTAATATCAATTGATTTAATAGCATTTTAAGAAAATTTGGGAAGAAAGATGCAAATCCAATTATCTTCATGAAATTACACAAGCTCCCCCTCAAATTAATAAGGGTGTACTTGAAACGTAAATTAAATACCTTTTAAACACAAGTGTAAGGTATTTAACACGTGCAAAGATCATATATGATAATGTATTCACAAGATTAGCGATTTATGAGGTTGGACCTGAATGATGGAGAACATCATATGAAAGAAGCACATGGTTCTTGTTCACGAATGTTGGTCGCCTCATCATGTCTGAAGTTATCTCTTTTCTCCATGTGTACGATTGATATCGTTGTCTTCACACCAACATGTGAACTTGGCACTTTCGGCGTAAAAGATTCTGAATACTGGATAATTGCTCCCCCTCAATTGTTGACCCATGTTCTATTGAAAGAGCTATAGTCTCCGTTTGATTAGTCGCATCGTCGAGTATGTAGATATCAATTGTAAATTGTTACGGTTGGTGGAGATGATAACTTCATAAAAGCAAGATTTCTCTTGTTTTAACAAATAAATGCACTAACACGTACATATATTCGTGTTAGATTGTGTTATTCCGTAAACACAATCCCTTACATGGTTATAAAATAAACCATGCCCGAGAAAATTAATTCCCGTTGTTGAGTCAAAGCTTTCTGGTGAAATGCTTGACTTGAGTATGAAAAGTGGGTTACTATCTGAAATAATAGCAAACCATTTTGAGCATGTTTTAAAACATTTGAACTTCTGCTCGAACTTTATTTACAACCCCGTGTCATTATTGAATGACATTTCTAGTATCGTAAATATTATCGATTCTAGAAGACATGCTCTTTTTATCAAAACATTTTTGAACACACAATTTTGAAAGATTTAGAAAAACCTTTTGAGAAATTCTCGAAAAATTGTGTTCATTGTTTTGAAAACCAATTACTTGAGCTTAAGATGTTGAATATCTTACAAAACGAGCTCGAGTCCGAGAAGTTGTAAACTTCCCGTTGTTAAAGATAAGTTTATCATCGGCGATAAACTTTCCTTTTAACTGCAGAACGAGTCCTAAGTTGACATTTACATAGAAATCGTTTTCATGAGCTTGAAAAACTTTGAATTTTTTAACGTAAAGCTCATGACCGAGAAAGGTGAATTTCTCGTTATGAGGAAAAGTTCTCTTATTTAAAAGATTCACTTTCCTTTCTGAGCTTAAAACATGGAATGTTTAATACAAGCTCATGACCGAGAAAATTTAATTTCCCGTTACGAGGTTAAGATACCTTTAAAGATAAGCTTTCCTAAAAGTAAGGTCCGAGTTACAGTCTGATATTTAACTGTAAGTCATTGTGCATGAGCTTAAAAACTTGGAATGTTTTTGATATAAGCTCATGCCCAAGATAAATTAATTTCTCGTTGTAAGGATAAGTTTATCATCGGCGATAAACTTTCCTTTCTTCGATGAACGAGTTACAGTCTGTGATGTGACTATAAGTCCTTGTGCGTGAGCTTAAAAACTTCGAATGTTTTTAATTTTAGCTCATGCCCGAGAAAAATTAATTTCTCGTTATGAGGATAAGTTTATCATCGGCAATAAACTTTCCTTTCTTTGATGATCGAGTTACAGACTGTAATGTGACTGTAAGTCCTTTTTAGTAAGCTTAACCATGAATCCCTTGAGACACTTGTTTCTCCGATATTTGTTTCTTTAGCAACCAAACTCTAAGAGTGTCCTTAGTTGAACGGTATACAACGATTGGACCGCTTCGTTCTTTTGGAACATCAAATTTGGTACCTGCATTCTCATTAGGAATTGGCATGATTTGACATGGGTTAGCGATATCAATTTTAGAAGCATGTGGGGGTTCACAGTTGGCTTTACTTGTGTCAGAGGCGACCTGAGTAGATGACTCACTTGTCTTAGCTGGCAAATGGTTCCTTTTATTGAAAACCTTAAGTTTAGGCTTAAGTGATGTATCATCTTTATCAATTTCCTCCCTAGTATTCTTAGTAGAATCGGAGACTATCCTAGTTAAAGGGCACTCGTTTCCTACAAGAGTGAAAGTTCTACCAGTGGGGCGCCAAACTTTACCAATGGGTTTTAATCTAGCAACCCACTGGATTTAAGTCTAGCACGGGAGTTCACCTCATTAAGTATTTTCTTGATACAAGAATCATGATTTGCCGTAAAGAAACATTTTCTACATGTTTTACAAATAGCATATTTAATGTCCGAGTACGATCTAGAATTCCTGGACGATTGATTGATACTCCTAGGATTTGACATGCTACGGTTAGCAGTGTTGGGTAATCTAGAAGGCATCTGTCTAGGTTTGAAATTCCTATCTCTTACTTGTGTCTTTTGCTTAACTTCCTTCAGACCAGATTTATGGTGAACGTCATTTGAACTAGTTCTAGACGTGGTCTTGGTATTTTTAGAGAAACTAGAGGCAATCATGTGATTAGGTCTTGCAAAAGTTGTTTTGGTCACATTGGGCCTAGTTGCAAGAGTGACTGGTCTAGAAAGATGAACCAAATTAACTTGGGAGGCAAACCACGGTCTCGAGGATTGTGGTCGCTCAGATCTAAATGCAGTCGGTAGTCTAACGAACTAATTTGTAGGCGGTTTCCCCAAGATTGATGGTTTTTCAAGCTTAGTTTCCACACTAGTTCCTTTGTTTTTCCTCAATTCATTTCTCAAAGCAGCTATAGCAAAAACCTTTTCTTAAACTTGAGACTTTAAAGTCTCATTCTCTTGAGCAAGTTATCTTGGGATGCCAACTTAGATTCAAGCAGTTGAATTGTTTCAAAAGATTATCCTTTACTGCTTTAGAATCTAAAACTTTTTGATCCAATTTTGTTTCAAGAACAACGTTTGAATTTTCAAGTTTTTCAAAATATGTTTCAAATTTGTTCGTTTTCTTGGAAAATTCTAATTTGGCATCCTCAAGATCTTTAGATTGTTAAGCTACAATCGTTTCGAGCTCTCTAATCTTGGAATCAGAATCAGTTAATAAAGCAGTCATAAAGCATTTATCATGATGTACTATAGTATTCTGAACAATCTCTCCCCCATTATGACTCACATCGGATGAATCAGAAGTGGTATTTCTATCACTCTTTTCCATCCCATGTTTGTCATAATTAGGTTCAGAATACTCAATATGCGGCATATCATCAGTGTATATATCATAAACAACATTACATTGTACCATGTTCGCAGGCTCTTCGTCATAAACGGGTAAAGTGTCATCAAAAGAGATCTCGTGACCATTCCCTGACATGCCACTGGTATCATGTTGTCCTCCTGATTCCGTGCTCTTGCCATCGTTAGGCTCCAAGTTGTCAACCGTACGACCATTCTCCTCTTGCATCTGCATCATGGATTCTTGCACTCCGTTATCATACGCTTGCTGAATTCTGGATATTTCATAAATCGAATAAGAAACCGATGTCATAAATTTCAACAGTGTATCACGGAAGTATTTTACCTCATTATGTGTGTATTGAAGAAATGACCGGCATATCTCTGAATTGGCAGACTTGATGATATTTAATTGGAGGAAAGGCGTAAGTTTAATCACAAGAGACTTATAAGCAAGTGCCGATGCAGAGTGATTAAAGTCTTCTTTTTGAAGTTGATCATCAAGTTGATGCAAGTTGAGGAATAGTGAATCGATGAATGTATAATGATTTTGACCAAAGAGTGTCACAAATTCACTTCCTCCTTGAACCCATGCAATGGTCATAAGATGTGACTGAAGTAGTCTACATGAAATTATACCACTTTCTCTAGCTGTGTCTTGCATGTGATACAAGTCTTCCTCTTGAAACGTTGAAGTCAACGAATCCATTGAAGTTTGATGAAAGATAATTGTGGATGTGGTTGTCGAAAGACCAATACGAGATTAGATAAGTCGAGGAGAAATCGAGAAGACGAATTAGCGAGATTTTACACACCAACGAATAAACCATAACGCTTTAATTCGTTTTTGAGTCCGAAAGGCATGACAACGAACTCATAATGGCCATATCTTGTGCGAAAAGCAGTCTTGAGGATATCCTGCTCTTTACTCGCAGCTGATGGTAACCGGATCTTAGATCAAGCTTGGAGAAATGCTTGGCACCTTGTAGTTGGTCAAACAGATCATCGATTCTCGGTAATGGATAACGGTTCCTAATCGTGATCTTATTCAGCTCGCGATGGTCAATGCATAAACGCATGCTGCCATCCTTCTTCTTGACGAAAAGTACCGATGCACCCCATGGTGATACACTCGGATGGATGAAACCTCACTCCAGTAATTCCTGTAGCTGATATTTTAACTCCTTGAGCTATGTGGGAGCCATGCGATTAGGAGCCTTAGAGATTGGTTGAGCTCCTGGAATGAGCTCGATGTTAAATTCTACTTCGCGGATAGGTGGTATACCCGGAAGTTCTTCTAGGAATACATCGAGGAATCTGAAACAACTAGTTGATCTTGGATCGATGGAACTTCGGCAGTAATATCATGAATTGGAGCTAAGAATCCCTCGCAACCATGAGATAGTAATGCACGAGCTTTTAACGTACAGATGATTTGTACAGACTTTCCTTGTATAAAACCATTGTGAATGTACTCTGGTGCTTGAACATCATTGAAGATAACATGATAGGTATGACAGTCGATAGTAGCATGATGCTTAGATAACCAGTCCATGCCTAAGATGAGATCTAACTCGCACATATCCAAAGGAAGTGCGTCTAGTGAGAGAATCTTATCATCAAATTTCAGTGGAAGATCTCTGTACACTTGGGTAATGCGTACAGTGTCTCGCATAGGCGTATATATACTTAAAATATTCTCTAATGGCGTAGGGATTTCATTAATACTAGTGGCATACGTAGTGGATATGACTGAATTAGTAGCACCAGTATCGAATAAAACGCAAGCTGAAAGTTTATGGACTTATATTTAATAATCGTGTGATAGGATCGAACTCGAGATTACGGGATTGCACTCAATACGTAAAGAGTTAATTTATTTAATAAATATATTTATTGTATTTATTAATTTATGTAATAAATATATATTTATGTATTTGTTAAATTAAACCGGGATATAACTTTAACGTTCGTTAAATAATTAAGAGTTAAGTATTAACGAATGTTAAATATATATATATATATATATATATATATATATATATATATATATATATATATATATATATATATATATATATATATATATATATATATATATATATATATATATATATATATATATATATATATATATATATATATATATACATATATATACATACATATATATATATACATATATATATATATATATACATATATATATATATATATATATATATATATATATATATATATATATATATATATATATATATATATATATATATATATATATATATATATATATATATATATATATATATATGTATATATATATATATATATATATATATATATATACATATATATATATATATATATATATATATATATATATATATATATATATATATATATATATATATATATATATATGTATATATATATATATATATATATATATATATATATATATATATATATATATATATATATATATATATATATATATATATATATATATATATATATATATATATATATATATATATATATATATATATAGTAAGTAGAATAAAAAGAAAGAAGTTTGGAAGGTTCTGGAACACCCTAATAGGGGTGTTCGACCGTCGGTTATGGAGGACAAGGGGGAGGGAAAAACTTTCCTTTTATTTGTTTTGGGTTACAAGATTTAGGCCAATATAAACAATCCCTCACCTCATAATTCAACACACACAATAATCTCTCCCTCTCTCTTTATTTTGGTCGATCGCAACAAACACCCATGAAGGGTATTCGGTTGGTTTTCTTGTTTGCTCGATTGTGCTTATAATCTAGTCCTGGCCCCTCTCTAGGGTTGTTGGGTAGATTTTATACAAGCGTTTAAGCTCGGTTTACACGTGCTAGAATCACGGTTAGCTCGTTGTATCACGTGTGTACAAGACCGTAATATAGTCTTACTTCAGACTATATCTTGGTAGTATACGGTATTAACTCGAATTGGTGATTCGTTCTTCGTCTTGTGGATTTGCTTTAGCATAAAGGTATGTAACCCTAATTCGATTAATTATAATTGTGTTATTATTATGATCTTGTTAAATCACTTCCGCTATGTGTGCTTTGATCTTGTTTAGGGTTTTGTTTAATTGTTATGATGTTTATAAACCTTCATTGGTATTAGAGCCAGGTTTAACATGTTATCAAAAATCTAAAGTTTTTTAGCTAATAATTGTTTTGAGTTAAAACTACATGTTTTTTAGGTTTTCTTAAAATTAGGGTTTTGTTTTTAAAAATTAGGGTTTTGGCCGAATTTTTTTTAAAAAAATAATTGTTTTGAAACCTTAAATTACATGTGGGATAGTTTTAGATTGAATTTCATGATTAATTGTTATGTCATGTATGGTTACGATCCATAGAGATTTTATTGTTAAGATTTGTGGTAGGATCCATGATAACGTGCATGTTTTCATGGATTATAAAATTATATTTTTATATGATTTTATGTGCTACGTGATTATTTGATTCAATAAATCTTGAATTAGGGAAGACTTTTATATGAATATAAAAACCTAGATTTGATGATTATTAAATAAATCGTATGCATGTGGCAATTTGATTTATTTATCGCACATATAAATTGTTGTTATGTGTTTATGATTTATTTATTTTTTTACTTGTTTATATTAAAATTGTTATATTGTTGTAAACAAGGGTTTTTTTAGAAAAGAAATTATATGGACTAAATCATATTTAAATAATGATTTATTAGAGATCAAAATTACATAAGATTACGTTGATTGGTGAATTGCAATAATAATCTAACGGCCAACTCCTTTTGAAAAACTATAAAGTAGGTTTAACGTATCACTCATCATGTACCCGGTTAAGGAAGGAGGTGTTATGCCATTAGTCGTTGACCAAATTCCCAGCTCACCTGTGCGTCAAATTGAAATTAACTACGATTATTAATTGAATTATAACTTAAGGGTGATTTACCACAAATTCACATCCGAAACACAATGAATAAGGGTATTACTTTGTGCGTAGCCTAGTTCTAGCAAAAGTACGTTGTGAATAGTTGTGGTTAAGTTCTTTAATTTTTTTAAACCAATACCTCAACATAACTTATGTAGAAATTTAGTCTCGTGAAAAAGTTTACTAAATATTTTATTAAACTTATGTTATGGAGTTGTATGTATGCTTCTCCATACATTGATTTTGACATCAAATTTATACCCTTAAAATTTAAGTCGAATGGTCCTAATTGACGAACACTTGAAATTACTACGTCATAAATTATATTTTTGGGTGATGTTGTAATGGAGAGAAAACTTTCATAGAATGAGAATTCGTATGATGGTTTTACGTCACTCAGATTAGACGACTTAATAAAGTTACTCAGTGAGGTCTGGAAACTTAAGGCATTCAGAAGGGATGAAACATATTTACAATGAAAAACGTTCTTTTGGCAATGTAAATCCCTTTAAAATCTAGAAATTAAAAATTGTTTGTCAATTAAAATTGTTCGACAAGTCGCTACATTGAGTACATTAATTACTAGCAGATCAACTGATGTAATGGATCTATGTCAATATAGTTCTAGAATTCAAGGAAATACTATGGTTTATATACAGGGGTAATTTTATTTTCATGAAAGTATTTTGTTATCGAAAATACTAATATTTGAACTTATTTCTGTAGAAATGGCTCAACCCAACAATAATAGTATAAGTTCTGCGTTCAAAGCATTCTTTGATCGTCCTGAACTTACTGGCCCAAACTTTAATGATTGGTACCGCTCACTAATAATTGTCTTGAGAGTAGAGGGTACTATTGATATCTTGACTACTCCTTATCCAGAGGATCTTGATGAAGGAGCATCTGATGCGCAAAGGCTTGAACACGCTGCTAATGTTAAGAAGCACTCTAAGGTGGCTTGCTTAATTCTAGGTAAAATGGCTCCTCCACTTCAACAGAAGTATGAGCTGTTTTCACCAAAGCAAATGCTTGATGAGCTCAAGGCTATGTTCGAAAAGCCACAAGCTATGGAGATCTACGACTTAGTAGATGCTTTGCATAGCTGCAAGCAAGCTCCTGGGAAGTCTGTTAGTGCCCATTACTTGGAGATGAGGGGTTATATGGAACAACTCATTGCACTAGGACAACCCTATGATCATAATATGGCTATCAACTTGATCAATAGGTCCCTTAACAAGGACTACAATGATTTTGTTCAAAACTATAATATGCATTGCACGGAGAAGACATATAATGATTTGCATGCAATGCTCATTGACTAAGAAAAGGGGTTAAAAGACAAGGCATAATAAGTGTGTAAACACTTATCCTTCTACCACTTAAAACAAGGAAAAACCAATCCAAAATGTCTATTTAATATCGTAAAAAGTCGGAATTATGCGTGGTTTTATGTTTTTGTGTGAAATAGGTACAAAAGATCATAAATGAAGAAAACACGGGATTTCACAGGCAATTATCGAAGAAAAAGTCGAAGATAAAGTCAAAAGACTAAAAGTGCCAAAAGAATGAAGTTTGGAGGGCTAAGGATGAAGATTTAATGAAGTTTTAAGAACGAGGACCATTTTTGCCATTCTCCAAAGTCATCAACTAACTAACCACATGAAAGAGCATAAAATTACAAAGCCAACGGTTCCGGCCTTGCCGCGTAACTCGTCTTGGTTTGCATTTCGCATATTCTACTATTTTATTTCTAACTTTAACATTTTATTAATCTTAGTAAAAATTAAATAAATAAAAGTTTTTTTATTTCATAATAATTAGTTTAGATTTGAAATAGTTAATTTTAATTTTTAAATATTTTTAGTTTTAGTAGTTTTATTATTATTTATTTTTATCTATTTTTAAACTAACACAAAAATATTAAAAAGAAAAAAAAATAGCATGTGTGTTTCTTTTGTGAGTAATTAGGTGCATGCTTCTAGAAGATTAAAGATGGTGGAGTTGGTTAAAGAAGATTAATCAAGAGCCCTTGGATAAAAGAATAATAAAAGGTGAAGATGGTGATCCATGTGAAGTGCTCCTATTGGTCTATCTATAAGTATCTTTCATCCTATTAGTGGAAACACATCATCACCTACCAAATGACCAAGATGCCCTTAAGTTAAAGAAGAGAATGTGATTAAAAGCCTAAAAAGACTAATCTACCCCAAGCACCTTGACTTCAATTGTAAATAGCACGTCATTTTTTTTTCATTTTGTATGTATATTGTATATAGCTAAATAATGTCAATTTTAATTCTTGTTTTTTAAATGTATTTCCTTTCAACTTTGTACTAGCTTATCATTAAGCACTTTAATATTAATAAAAGTTTATGTTTTAGCTTATTCTCTTTTAGCTTATTCTCATTCTACCTTTCTTAATCTTTTCTTATAATCTAGATTATTATTTTGGGATTAGTTTTTTATAACTTTTTCCAAATAAGTTAAGATTTATATATAAGCTTGAAATAAGTCATTTTATTTCAACCTTATTGTGGGCTTATTTTCCTAGATCTAGCTTATTGTGGGTGATTTGTTCATTTAGTTTTCAAGCTTTTTGAATCACATAAGTTTTAAGTTTAGGCTTACAACTTATTAATAAGCTAGCTTTTTAATTAATTACTTTTAGTTTAAATCTATTAGTTTTTTTAGATCTATTAGTTTTATGTTTTAAAAATTAAAATACTTTCATAAAACCATAAAAAATATGTAGATCTATTGGTTTTTATCTTTAAAAATTAAAATATTTTTATAAAATATAAAAAGTAATCTAGATCTATTAGTTTTGTTTGAATCTCTTATTAATTTTTGCTTATTATCCTAACCTCTTTTGTGTTTTTTTATCTCGGTGTATCGAGTCATTACGTTTGGTGAGAAGCTTACGGATTTAGTAGATTTTGTTGATAGTTTGATTTGGGAGGCCATGTACTTTACGGGCCATATTTTGTTGAGAGGCCGTGTACTTTACGGGCCATATTTTGTTGCTTATGTTGATTGTGTTTAGAGCGTTTTCTTCGGACCACGAGTACTAATGTTTTCTCCTTTTAAATATCTAACTTAATCGTTTTATTTTAATTAATTAGATTAATATAGTTTTAATTGTTTTTAAATACTATCTCTTTTATAGAAATCGTTTTAATTAGTTTTAAAAACAGATTTAAAATTTGAAAAAATTAGTTTTCATTTATATAAGCTTATTTTTAGTATAAAGTTTACACCTTTTTATGATTATTAAGCTTATTAGTATATAAAGCTTCAATCTTTATCATCTAAAGAGATTAATAAGCTAAAAAAGTTAAAGTTTTACGCTTTATTTTTAAGTTTATCTTTATGATTTAATTTTTTGTCACTTTTACTTGTTATTACGTGCTTGTATTTAGATTAATTTTGCATTTAGAGTAATTAATATTTTTAATTATAATATAGTTTTGTTGCATCTTAGATTTAATTAGTTTAATCTAGATTTTAAATTGTAGTATAATTTTATTTTGCATTTTAAAGTAAATGGCGACGTACAGTCGGTATTCGGCCCGGCCCAACAGGCCCGCAGCCCACACACACCTAACTTATCCATCCAGAAACCCTAGCACTATATAAACAAGGCTAGGGGTCTCATTCTACATGAGTTTATCTCTCTCATCTACACCTCTTATACAATATATCGACCGAATACTAACTTGACCGTCGGAGGTAGACCCAGGGGCTCCGGCCTCGGGTCCACATCTAACCGGTTTACCTTTGTTTGCAGCATTACTCAGGACCCGGGAAGACGACGAACGGCCCAGGAGAGTCTTCAGACCGGCCTAACCAAATTATGCTACAACAAGTTGGCGCCATCTGTGGGATCCTGACTAAAACTATGTTTCGTGGTCTCATACTACCGAAAAATCGAATTCGACGCTGAAAGTCGGTAAATCTAATATCTTTATGTTTGTTTTTTTATCAATCCCATCCTACTATGACATCGACCTTACTGTTATTATGATGTGATACGTAAATATGCTCCAACAACAAGTTGGTTAAAAAATAAAACAAAAGATAGACGTGACACCGCTTGGCTAACATTTATCGTGTTCAAAGATCGGTAATGCTCATGAACATGCATAATTTTCATTCACATACTCATGATACATATAAAGTATCATATAATTTGCCTGAGCAAATATATTTTTTATAAATTGTTGCAGTTGTTGAAAACCACATATTTTTCGCTTTTCGACTTATAATCTTAAGTGAAACTTCATATATTTTTTCCCTTTGCGACTTGTAAACCAAAGTGTAATTCCATATTTTTCTTGTTCATCGCACGGGAAACACTATCTGAGGAAAAATATTCTCTTATTTTGAACGGTCGTCGAAATATTTTAACAAAGATTTCTCTAGTTTACTATATCACAGAATCATATCCAAATTAATAGGCCGGTCTTAAATAAGCTGAATTACTTATCGCATCCAAAATTGATGGAGACAACGCATGATTTACATGTCTAATCGGTTCAACTTTTAAAGCATCTAAAATTATTGTTTCTATTATAGTTGCATCCACTACCAATCCATTTTATTATGAATTTCTGATGCATCTGAATGTTCTACCAGTAAAATATGACCTATTATACGGGATGTGTGTTGTCGCGCCCAAAGGACAGTTTTTGGCTAATATTTTTTGGATATATACGCATATCTTTTAAATATATAAAAATATATTATTTTAATTTGACCAAAGTATATTCTGAAATAAATTTATGAGATATTCCGCATATCTTTCCAACATATCTTTCCAATTTACTAGAAGATATAATTTACCTTTTAAATTTGTTTGGATAAATTCCAGTATTATTAATTTATAAAATATATTATATGTATCTTTTAAATCAGTAAGATATCTTACATATATTTTTTGATAATATATTTTATTTATCATCTGCGGTCATGGTATACCCACTCGCGCTAGTCTGCACGCTCAGACATTTTCAGCCTACGGGCGTACATGTACTTATCATTCCCACGCAGAATAAGAGGATTGAGTGAACCTAATAATTCAACTTGTCGTGTAAGAGGGTTGCAAACCCAACGACCACGGATCATGTATCCTTGTTAGACACCTTACTATCAAGACGTTGTAGTAAGTTACGCAAACCACATGACTCATGATGGACTTGTAAAAGACACACTGTGCACGTCTAACAACATTTTTTCAAAACTTGGACCGTCCTTATGGTAGTAGCGGTACGCCGCACGTAATGGCATAGCTCGCCCCATAAGTTAGTTAATATATGTCTTATACTATGTGACAATTTGCGGTTACGGCAAGACCCATCCGCGTTGGTTCGCACGTTTGGACCCAATTTCTATCTTTTGTACGCAACTATGGTACGTCCATTCGCGTTGGTCTACGCGACCGTAATTTTTTGAATACTTGATTAAGTTTAATGCTAATAATCGAGTGTAGCACCATTAAACTTGGGGGGCTACTAGGGTTTAATAATACCACTATTTATGTGCACATCACACAAATATATTTGGATGTATTCCTTTGCCGCAGAAGTCCGCCTTCTGCCGGTTTATTCCTTTGCCATGGAAGTATCTCTTCCATTGGCTTATTCTTTCACCGCGGAAGTGCTCCTTCCGCGCGCTTGTTTCTGCACCATGGAAGCATCTCTTCCATTTGATTATTCCTTCGTAGCCGAAGTACTCCTTCCGCGGGCTTGTTTCTTTGCCATGGAAGTATCTCTTCCATTGGCTTATTCCTTCGCAGCGGAAGTACTCCTTCCGCGCGCTTATTCCTTTGCCATGGAAGTATCTCTTCCATTGGCTTATTCTTTCGCCGCGGATGTGCTCCTTCAACGCGCTTGTTTCTGCGCCATGGAAGTATCTCTTCCATTGGTTTATTCCTTCGCAGCGGAAGTACTCTTTCCGCGCGCTTATTATTTTGCCATCAAAGTATCTCTTCCATTGGCTTATTCTTTTGTCGCGGATGTGCTCCTTCCGCGCGCTTGTTTTTGCGCCATGAAAGTATTTCTTCCATTGGCTTATGCCTTTTCCACGGAAGTGCCTCTTCTGCTGGCTTATTCATGCGCCGTGGAAGTATTCTTCCACGTGCTCGTTATCTTTCACCGTGGAAGTATCTCTTTCACGTGCTTATTATCTTCGCCGTGGAAGTATCTCTTCCACGTGCTCATTATTTTCGCCGTGGAAGTATTCTTCCACGGCGCATCGTTATCTTTCTCCGTGGAAGTATCTCTTCCACGTGCTTGTTATCTTCGCCGTGGAAGTACTCTTTCACGTGCTTCATATCTTCGTCGTGGAAGTATTCTTCCACGTGCTCGTTATCTTCGTGGTGAAAGTATTCTTCCACGTGCTTGTTATCTTCGCCGTGGAAGTATTCTTCCACGTGCTCGTTATCTTCGTCGTGGAAGTATTCTTCCACGTGCTTGTTATCTTCGCCGTGGAAGTATCTCTTCCACGTGCTGATTATTCATGCGCCGTGGAAGTATTCTTCCACGTGCTCGTTATCTTTCGCCGTGGAAGTATCTCTTTCACGTGCTAATTATATTCGCCGTGGAAGTATCTCTTCCACGTGCTCATTATTTTCGCCGTGGAAGAATACTTCCACGGCGCATCGTTATCTTTCTTCGTGGAAGTATCTCTTCCACGTGCTTGTTATCTTCGCCGTGGAAGTATTCTTGATTGTAGTGTTTTACTACTCTTTAGGAAAAGAGCGTAAATAGCGGTAAGTATCGAACAAATGACTTTAAGAAAAATCAAGTGTTAATGACCCAATCAAATAAAAAGAGAGAAAGTTCATTTCCCAAGGAGGTATATGTGTTGTGAATTAACTTGTATTTATTTGAGATTAATATTGAGAAGAATGGAAGACGGCTTCGTGAAAATTACACTATGACGTAAAAGACGTAAACATAAAGCCGTAGAAAAATTACCCAAATTAAAAATTTAACTAAAACCAAAAACAAAATAAATAAAAGATTAAAAAGAAGTCTAAAATAATATAAATAAAGATAAAAATCCAACAAAGATATTTTAAAACCTTTTATTAATTAAATATTTAATTTTAAATGCTAATTAAAGCCCTAAAATTAAATATAACTAATTCAAATGTCTAAAATATGATTTTATTGAATAATCACTTAACTTATATTATTAGAAGAATAAAAAGTAATTTTCTAAAAATTAAAAGCTATTAAAACTATTTTTAAAACTCTAAAAATGATTTAAAATGATTAAAAACTAATTAAACTTAAAATAATTATAAAAATTAATCTAAAAGCTAAGAAAATATTCTAAAAATGGAAAAAGCCATAATTGATGATAAAGAACTTAAGAAATATGAAAAAGAAATAAAAATAAAATTTTGATTTTTTAATAATAAAATAATATTAAAATAATACATAAAAATAAAAAGTTCTCAAATAAATTCTAAAAATTTTTCAAAAATCCTAAATATTCTAACTAAGAAGAAAATGTAAATTAAAGTTTCTAAAACCTATTAATTAATTTTATATTAATTTTTAAAGTTGCTTAAAAATCCTAAAATCTTATAAAATTAAAAATAAGCCAAATTGAAAACCTATAAGCTGTAAACCTCAAAATATTATTTTAAAAGCTAAAAATTATTTTTCCTAAAAATAAAAACTCTTTTTTCTATTTTTTAATGATTTAATAAAAACCGGGTATTAAATAAATTTTAGAAAATAATTAAATACAGGGAAAATTTTCAAACCAAGCTAGAAAAATCACAAAACCTAATAAGATTCTAGGAAAATTCAAAAGAAGTAAAATAGCTTAACAAATAAGCTGAAAAGAAGGAATTAAGCCACGGCTTATATTAATAAGCTAGAAAGAAAACGTGGTTAAATAGAATTTGAAATCAAACATAAACGTAAAAAAGCATCTAGATTAGCGGTAGAGCTCCTAACCCTCCAGCGAGAGGTCTGGGGTTCGAGTCCTGCTACGGGTGACTTTTTGCTTTTATTTTCTTTTTTATTTTTTTCTTTTTCAAACCAATTTGTGACCTTGTATGACTTGTAAACTCAATCCAATACACCTTTTTAACACTGATTAAGCCAAATTAAGGACCAAAATGTATCCAGGTCTTTCAAGTTTCTGATGAACAAGTGAACTTTGGTTCACTTGTTAAATTTTGAGCCAAGAGGGCTTGGCTGTTTGTTTTTGTGGATGTTTGATGGAAACAAAGGCACCCTTGTGCTTATTGAAGCACAAGGAGTCAAGATATAAGCAGCAAACAAGCACACTAACACAAAATAAGCAAACAAATGCACACCAAAGCCAATTCAAGTTGCTGATACAAAGAAATGAAGTCTGGTGGACTTATGAGCTTATATCTTGCACACTAGTGAGTTTTGAACCCACAAATTTTGCACATACAATCTCCAAATAGCACACAATCAATTTGCCACCCTAGATTAACTTAACACTAAACAGATTTCAAAGATTTAAGCACCAAAACAAGTAAAATCAAGCAGAAAGGTGGTTATGCAGATTTGAGCTTACTTTTTCTTTTTAAACACACAAATCAGCTTACAATTTGCACCAAATGATAACACAACTAGCAAACAACCTTTCTCAACCTTGTTCAACTGCTCTAACACGTTTTCAAAGC
This sequence comes from Glebionis coronaria, assembly GCA_025667525.1. Classification (NCBI taxonomy): domain Eukaryota; kingdom Viridiplantae; phylum Streptophyta; class Magnoliopsida; order Asterales; family Asteraceae; genus Glebionis; species Glebionis coronaria. The sequence continues at coordinate 222,334,718 of CM046879.1, forward strand.
TCAAATCAAATCAAATACCCTGCTAAAACACGTTTCCAAACACCCTTTTAAATCTATTTTTCAACTTTTAACAACTCAATACCTTCTAAAACCTATTCAAACTGATCCTATGATACTCTAGCATGCATCCAAACACAAAAGAACACTAATCCAACAATTTAAACACTCAGATAACACCAAATCAAACAAGTCACAAGAAACTACTATTTTCTGAAAATTTCCAAAGGGAAAAAGTGAGTTACCTAAGGACCCTACATCCAGGGCCCTAGTGGATGTAAATCCACCTCCCACAAGGCTGGAGGCCTGTGCAGATCAATAATCAACAGAATATCACCACCTGCTAAGAGAAATCAAACAAGAACACAAGGATACAAGCAATATATTTAGTTTTCTCTTACCTTTCTCAAAATCTTTTCCAAAAGTTTTCAAACCTTCTCAAAACGTTTTCAAAACACTAAATCACCAAACAAAACTAACCTCTTAACATCAAAACCTGAAACAGATTTCTTACCAAGAAATCTCAAATTCAGAAACTTTTAAATAATTTTGAAAATCAAAATCACTTAACCAAATAACAAATGGAACTCATTTTCTTAGCTTTCAACACAATACACAACTTTTAACAAACCTAAAAAGGAATTATACTTGTTTAACACAAAAACCAAACTTTTATTTTATTAAAAAGGAATTACAAGTGAGAAGCTAAAAAACTGGAACAAGGGATCACCACAAGCTTGGGTCTCCTTTTATACTACTCATAGACTATTCTAGAATCCTAAAAACAAAACCCTAATCACTAGAAAATCTCCAAAATGCCCTTAGACGTGTTTGAGTGGTGAGTTGTCCAAATTTGATCCTGGACGTTCCTTTTGGCGTTGTGAGTAAGCAAATAACCTCCACTGTTGATTTTGGACACGTCATGATGCTTGGGGACCAAGGTGTGCTCTGATTGGTTGAAAGGGGAATTGGGGGTGGGGTCTACAGTGAGTGGGATGAGGGTTTTATGCGTGGGATTGCTTTCTGCATGTGTGAATCACACATGTGCCAAAGCAATTGATTTTTTACCCAAGTTTAAGTGAGGTGAAAACTGGGGGTGAAAAGGATAAACAGTAACTCTGTTTGATCCGATTTTGGGGGAAATAAGTTGTTAGGCGCGTTTTTAGATTTGAATGTTTGAGTATGGTAACTTTGGTCCTTATCTTTTGAAATTTTTGGCAAATAAGGTTTTCCAGCCCTAAAAACGTATTTGCTTTGTAAATAAGTTTCACCACTTTACATTTTTGGCACAAATCTTTTGGAAAAAGGTTTCAAGGATAATTTTTGCCATTTTGAGTAATTTCAAGGGCTGATCTTGGACAATCTTGATCTTCAAAGGTCTTCAATGTCTCTTAATCTTCATGAGGGACCATAATTGACAAATTGATTTTGTTGAGGGACCAATCTTGTCATTTCTTCAAAGTTGAAGGACCTTTTTGTAATTTTGACAAACTTAAGGGACCAAACTTGTAATTACTAATATACAAGGGTTTTAAGTGTCATTTCTTCATTCTTTGAGGATCAATCTTGTTTGTCTTCAAGGGTTTTTGTTGAGAATTCAATGATTAGGGCCCGGTTCATTGTACGGCTTCGTTTCTCGTGTCCGTTTTTCCTTGTATCTTGTGATCTTTTGTCTTTTTCACGATATCCATACCTAAAATACATAAGTAAACAAACACAAGCATATATATGGTATTTTATGACATTTTAATGCATTTAAAGCCCGAAAAGAACGATGAGATCATGTATAAATGCCATCTCATCACTCCCCCATACTAAGCCATTGCCGTGCCCTCACGCAATGCTAGAATAAAGTATCTAAGCATCACCAAAGTTCAATTTTTATTAACCTTTATTGAAGAGTAAAAGACTTGCAACATACTACGAGAATGTGTAAAGACATAATGTATGGTTTTCATCACCAAAAAGTGACTTTTAGGGTCAAAGAATAGAAACAAGTTAATGTCCCTTAGAGTAAACTTCGTCATCCTTGATTGTCATACATTCCATGCTAAGTGCAAAAACGAGATCATTGTTGGTACAAGTCACAATGCTAACACTACTCATACGTCCAAATTGTGTAATACTTTTTCTCCCCGCAATCCTAGTTATTATAAAAGGAAATGGGTTACTAGCATTTTTTATCTATTTGTCATGGATCACAAGTGATTCATATTGACTTATTTGAGTAGTTATTAGTCCGAAAGCAAAGTAGCACGATTTGATCAATAGTTAGCCGAAGGACAAAATCTTTTAAAACGGCTTCTCGTGTATCTCCTTAAGTTCATATCTTGGCATAACTCGTTTCACGATTTGAGACCTTTCTCGGACCGATATTTGGCATGTACTTCATACTTCAAATCTTGGGAAGACGTTCTTGAAATTATGGTATTCTCTTCATATTTTGGAATTTCTTCACTTGACGTTTTTGAGAGATTCTTCATATAGGACCACGACTTCATCATTTTTCTTCAATCTTTACTTTGGATTTTGATATACAACGATCCGCCTCCTTTTCGGACTTGGATATATTTATCCTCATACCTTGTTAGGGTCTTTTTGGATAGACTTTCTCCATTCTTTAGGGGAGTAATTGCTTCTCGTCGTGTGTCTCGATCCTTCATATTGATTTAGGAATAATGATACTTCACATCATCTTTGGATCTTTAGCAAAAATAGAGCTCCTCATGCCTTGTTAGGGCCTTTTTGGATAATCGCCAATCTTCGCGTCCCGCTTCAATAAGTTATGCTTTGGCTATGAACTCTATTCAACCCCGAGCAACTTTTAAACGATCTTGCGCTAGAGGCTAAGTAACCTTTCAAATCGTACGACCTTACTTATTGCAATTATGATTTATTCCTAATGCATTGATCTTATGGGAAGAAAAAGCCATAATTAAAAAACATATGAGTTTTTGAAAGAACACTTTCATGTTCTACGTTTAGCATGATCACTTGTCTAACTCTATCATTTCTCGTTCTTCACTATATAAAGACCTCTAATTAAAGAGACTCGTGAATACTTAGCCATGCAAGTCAAAATTAAGCCAAATTTGGATTAGCTTTCATTAAGACTATATCAAATCAAAGTTTTGGGTTTTCAAGCCACCTATAGGATCTTGCACTTTCTTGGACTTTTTCAAGTTTAGAGAATACATTTTAAAGTTCCCTTGATAAGTGACTTTCTAGAATCAATTATAGGAACTTGCGAAAAGTTCTTGTTCTTAACCCGAATGAATTAAGACTTTCGCGTTTTAAAGCTCCCTATATAAAAGTCTAGCAAAACTTGAATTGAGCGGGTTAAGGAATGTAAATGGCTCCAAATGCCCATCAAGTCAAAAATTAACTCTTATTCTACCCATCGGAAAATATACATTCGTGTCTTAAAAACACTTATGAAAACTAAGAAAAATTTTAAAATTTGGCCATTTTTAGCCTTATTATCAAAACATTGAAAGTTGGAAAACGTGAGGGCGTAGCAAAGCAAGTATCTATTCACCCCCCCATACTAAAAGTAAACATTGTCCTCAATGTTTCGAGTCTAAAGGTGTAGCACCCCCATACTAGAGACGAAGAGTCGAATGCTTAGGATCTAGCATGGAAAGGGTGATCAACAATATATCTAAAGCCGTTTATTAAGTATGCTAAAAGATAATTGTTAGAACAATAAAGGATATGTCATGGAATCGTGAAAAACTTCTTCAAACGAACGATGGAGGCTCACGTAAACGAATACGAGAGTCTTCAATCGTAGACGATGATGATGATCTAGATAACACAATCACAAACAACCACGAGACAACGAGTTGGAAGGGTACAAGTCCCCTTATTAGTGAATAGTAAGCATAAAGATAAGCATGGGATTTCCCCCACGAGGCACCTCGTTTTTGATAACCGAGTCATGAGCTCGACTCGATCCCCTCAATGTTAATTATCATTGGGGAAGGTGTCTTGGTCGGGGGCAACCATTGAAGGAATTTCCCCACCAAAGTAGTGCTTAAGCCTATGTCCATTCACCTTGAAATTGGGACCATCATCTTGAGCTAGCTCAATGGTCCCATATGGAAACACTTGTGTAATGGTGAACGAACCCGACCAACGAGATTTCAATTTCCCGGAAAATATCTTAAGACGAGAGTTAAAAAGCAACACTTGATCACCAACGTTAAAAACCCGGTTTTTAATCTTTGAATCATGAAACTTTTTAGTCTTTTCTTTAAAAATTAATGAATTTTCATAAGCATTATCCCTTAGTTCATCCAATTCATTCAATTGTATTTTCCGGTGATCTCCCGCGGTCTTCAAGTCAAAATTAGCATGCTTAAGGGCCCAATATGCCTTATGCTCCAATTCAATGGGCAAATGACAATTCTTCCCATAGACTAACTTATAAGGAGTGCAACCGATAGGTGTCTTATAAGCGGTCCTAAAGGCCCATAAAGCGTCATCAAGTTTGTCGGACCATGAAGCACGGTTTTCTCCAATTGACCTCTCTAAAATCCTCTTCAAAGCTCGGTTCGAAACCTCGACTTGCCCACTCGTTTGCGGGTGATAAGCCGTAGAAAGACGATGTGTAACCCCATATTTCTTTAGAACCTTTTCGAATTGGTCATTACAAAAATGGGTTCCACGATCGCTTATAATAGCACGAGGGGTTCCGAACCGAGAGAATAGTTGCTTCAAAAACTTCACTACCACACGAGCATCATTAGTAGGCAAAGCCTTGGCTTCCACCCACTTAGAAAGGTAGTCCACCGCGACGAGGATATATTTGTTGCCATGAGACGATGGGAACGACCCCATAAAGTCTATTCCCCATATGTCGAAAATCTCACACACTTGAATTATATTTTGCGGCATTTCATCACGTTGAGACGATTTTCCTTGACGTTGGCATGAATCACACGACTTCACAAGTGCGTGTGCATCACGATAGATAGAAGGCCAAAAGAAACCGGCATCGAACACTTTCTTAGCCGTGAGATTAGCACCGTGGTGACCACCCGTGGGTCCCTCGTGACAAGCTCTAAGGATATTAGAAGCTTCGGCACCAAAAACACAACGTCGAACGAGTTGATCCGCACAAATCCGAAAGAGATAAGGGTCGTCCCAAAAATAGAACTTGACGTCACGAAAGAATTTTCGTTTTTGTTGTGTCGTCATACCCTTGATTATGAAATTGCCCGCATGGTAATTTGCAATGTCGGCAAACCATGGGGTGGTGTCTTTAGAATTCACTACACCGAGAGTCTCAAGAGGAAATGTTTCGGTAATTTCCTTGTTCTCGAAAACATCTTTGTGAGGATCTTCTAGACGAGAGAGATGATCGGCCGCTAGATTCTCGGCTCCTTTTTTGTCAAGCACGGTGACATCAAATTCTTGGAGGAGGAGCATCCAACGAAGCAATCTCGGCTTAGCATCTTGCTTAGCTAAGAGATACTTGATAGCCGAATGGTCGGTATACACGATGCTTTTAGTCAAGACGAGATAAGGTCGAAATTTCTCAAAAGCATAGACCACGGCAAGGAATTCCTTTTCCGTTGTGGTGTACTTTAATTGAGCCTCGGTCATCGTCTCACTAGCATAGTGGATAGGACGAAAATGCTTGTCATAACGTTGCCCTAAGACGGTCCCTATAGCATAATCACTTGCATCGCACATGATTTCAAAGGGTAATTCCCAATTAGGAGCAACAAGAATGGGAGCTTCGGTAAGTTTCCTTTTGAGAGTCTCGAAAGCCTTAACACAATCCTCATTAAAATTAAAAGGAGCATCCTTCTCGAGAAGGTGTGTCATAGGACGAGAAATCTTCGAAAAGTCCTTGATGAAACGACGATAAAAGCCCGCGTGGCCAAGGAAACTACGAACTCCCTTAACGGTTTTGGGATGAGGTAACTTGGCGATGACGTCTACCTTAGCTTTATCGACCTCAATCCCCGCCTTCGACACCTTATGTCCTAAGACGATTCCTTGTTTACACATGAAATGACATTTCTCCCAATTAAGCACAAGATTGGTTTCTTCACAATGTTTTAACATTTGTTCGAGATTAGATAAACATGACGTGAACGAATTACCAAACACCGAGAAGTCATCCATAAACACTTCCATCGACTTCTCGATCATATCGTGAAAAATCGCCATCATACACCGTTGAAACGTACCGGGTGCATTACAAAGTCCGAAAGGCATCCTACGATAAGCGAACGTTCCATAAGGACACGTAAACGTAGTCTTCTCTTGATCACGAGGGTCGATAGGGATTTGAAAATAACCGGAAAAACCATCTAAAAAGCAATAGAATTCATTTCCCGCAAGTCGCTCCAACATTTGATCCATGAAGGGCAAAGGAAAGTGGTCTTTACGAGTGGCGTCGTTTAACTTTCGGTAGTCAATACACACCCTCCAACCGGTCACAACACGAGTGGGAATTAACTCGTTGTTTTCATTAGGCACAACGGTCATTCCTCCCTTTTTAGGGACACAATGGATTGGGCTCACCCATGGGCTATCGGATATAGGATAAATCATTCCCGCGTCAAGGAGTTTAAGGACCTCCTTTTTAATGACATCGTGAATTTTGGGATTCACCCTTCTTTGACTTTGAATTGCGGGTTTGTAGTCCTCCTCCATTAAAATCTTGTGAGTACAAAATTTTGGGTCAATACCCTTAATGTCGGAAATTTTCCACGCAATTGCCCCTTTGTGAGCCTTAAGAACTTTCAAGAGCGCGGTTTTTTCATCATTAGCAAGATCTTTTGCAATAATAACCGGCAACTTGTCATCACCTTCCAAGAATGCATATTCAAGGTGAGAAGGAAGATCTTTCAATTCGAGGATAGGTGGTTCCTCGATTGAAGATTTTGGTTCAACACTCATAACTTCCATCGGCGAAAGAAATGGTGGAATAGAAGTATCATCACTAATCAACACCTCATCTTCATTGTCGATTTCATTTGAAGTGAGATCGCCTCCTTGGAATGGAGTGAGATTTGGTGTGGAATTAGCAAGAATCGGATCCAAAATAGTGGGATTGCCACTTGACGAGCTATCGGAAAAACCTAACACTTCTTGTGAAAACTCATCGCAAACCACATCAACGATGTCAATGTGATTGATGGTAGCGATTGCATAAACATGAGAAGGTTTCGAGTTTTGAGTAGCGTTTATAACAAGTTCCTCTTCGTTGAATCTTAAAGTGATAGTTCTCGCATGAACATCGATAAGCGATCTCGAAGTGTCTAAAAATGAACGACCTAAAATTAGAGGAACTTGAGGATCCGCGGGGATGTCAACTACTATAAAATCAACGGGATAGTAGAACTTCCCCACTTTCACGAAAACATCTTCGGCTACTCCACATGCCATAATCGTAGAATGATCGGCCATCTCGATGGACATGTTCGAAGGAATGAGAGCCGGAAGCGAAAGCGATTTCCAAATGGAAAATGGCATCAAATTAATGCTCGCACCAAGATCGGCCAAGGCGAGGCATTCTTTCATATCTTGTATGTCACAAGGAATGAGAAACTTTCCGGGATCACCAACTTTTTCCGGTATGCGGTTAAGATAAACCGAAGAACAATTAGCAAGCTTTGAAAGCTTTTCCTTATCGCTCATCATACTTTTGAAAGTGGAAGCGAAACGAGGCATATATAACAACGCGTCGGCTAAACTCACATCAAAATGCACTTGTTGAAACATCTTAATAAAAAGCTCGATTTGTTGTTTGTTACGTTCTTGCATTTTCTCTTTGTTTCGTCTTGAAGGGTAGGGTAAAGGTGGTGTGGGTTGGTCATTAGGCAATGGCCTTGGAAACTCGGGTTCCACAATTGGTATTGGTTCAACCGTAGGTGTGGTTTGAGCGGTACTTCGTGGGATTGTAATATGCTCCTTTTCGACCATCACCTCGGGTTCTTTCTCGATTTCCTTCTCCGTAGAAGTACTTGGACGAGAGATTGGTTCCTTGAAAGTTTTACCACTTCGTGTAGTAATAAGCTTCATTTCTCCCTTCGGGTTTGCAATGGTATCACTAGGAAGACCACCCGAAGAAGAGGGCTTACACATGATTGCTTCAAACATCTTAGCCATTCGGTCCTCAAATTTTGATTGCCTAGCATCCGCTTTCAATAACTCTTGCTTAATCTCATGTTGTCCTAATTCCATCTTTTGTTGTTTTTGTTGAAGACGTTGGACATTTCCTTCCATTTTGTTTGCATGAGTTTTAAGTTCATTAGCAAGTTCATTTTTAAGCTCGTTTTTCAACTCGGACCTTAAGCTAATCATCTCACGTTGCATATTATCATATTTAGCATCATTTGCTTTTGCATAATCCAAAAATTCTCCTTGCAAATTTTTTGTGTGAGCATTTTGAAAACCTTGTGTAGTGTTTTGAAAATCACGGTTTTGGTTTTGATTAGAGATTTGTCCATTCCCACTTTGATAATTCCCTTTGTTGTAATTGCGTGTGTTGCCTTGGTAATTACCTTGGTTGTTGTTTCGATAATTGTTAACATTTTGGTTTGGTGGAGCTTGATTTGGACGAGAACCTTGGCCGTTTTGGTTGTAAGTTCTCGTTGCTACATAAGCACTCGAAGTGTTACCATCCGCGGTAATGCACTCGGAAAGATCATGAGCTCCCCCACAAGATAAACAACTCTTAGCAACCGCTTTAACCGAAGCGGAATTGGAAGCTTCTTGAGCCTTCCAATGGGACATTAGATTAGCAAATCTATCAAAAAACCGATTTTCCTCATTAGCTTCATCATGTAAGGCGTTAATGCTACGAGACGATTGTGACGAAGATGACGAACCCATATTGGCAACACTCGGTGTGTTACGAGGGCTATAAACCTTAGATCGATTTTCAATGATTTGTAAAGCCTCATTTGTCGTCTTGCACAAAAAATTACCACCCGCGGCGGCATTCAAATAATCTCGTTCATGATCATTAAGCCCATTATAAAAAGTATCCACTTGATGCAATTCCGAAAAATCATGGTGTGGACATTCATGTAACATCTCTTTAAATCGTTCCCATGCCATTGAAAAACTTTCATTATTACGTTGCACAAATCGTGAAATCTCATTTTTTAAGTGTGTTGTTTTAGATGGTGGAAAAAACTTGTTCACAAACTTAGAAACGAGATCGGCCCATGTCAAAATCGAATTTGGCGGTTCTTTCTCGAGCCAAATTTTTGCGGGTCCATCCAACGAATATGGAAACAACATCATCTTAATGGCGTCATGTGGAACATCTTTGAATTTGCTAGTAGCGGTGAGACGGTTGAAATTCCTAATGTGGTAATGCGGGTTGTCTTTTTCGTGACCTCTAAACTTATTTGCTTGCAACATCGACATTAAACCCGTCTTAATCTCGAAATTCTCCGCAAGGATGGCGGGAATCACAATAGCCTCTCCAAAACCCTCGGTGGGTGCTTGTAGCAACTCCATCATAGTACGATTAGCCATGACGACTTCTTGTTCTACAATAGGTTCAACAATTGGAGGTTCTTCAACAATCAACGATCCTTGATTTTCTTGCTTTTGAAGACGTTTACGAGCTCGTTTTGCTTGATTACGAGTGATCATAAACTTCACGAAGAATGGGAGGTGAGCAAAGAAGATTCTTTTTGGTTGTTTTGTGGATTTTCAATTTTTTTATGTTTTTGATGATATTTAATTTTTTTGGATTTTGGTGTATCTTCGTAGACAACAATCTACAAAATCTCTCCTCGAATCAAACTCTTGATTAAAGAAGCCTCAAAGGAATGAAAATGATCACGTGGAGTGAACGTCTTCTAATGACTTTAGAACTTTGGTGAAAACCAAATTGTTCACGAGGGTTTAATCACAAAGAAAACCAAGCAAATATAGTATACGTATTAATACTTTGGGCGGCAAAACCCTCGATTAGCCTTCAATCTCAAAATACTCACAAGCAAGCGGGGAAACGAGGCGGCGCGAAGCACTTAAGAGCCTTTTTCCTTAGGGTATATTTTATAATACCCGCCTTATACCCACCTTATAGTTTGTATTTTTCAAAATCGAGCTTCACGAAAGTATTTATCTATTTTTGCCTTTTCTTTTTGTTTGAGATTCGAATACAATAATTAGGAGATCAAATCCCAATTAAGGTTGTGTTTTCACACTTTTGGAGATATTGTATTTTGATTGTGATACTTAATACAATATAGTAATATTTATACAAGAAAAAACCAAGAAAACCGATAATACGTGTTAAGGGAGTTCCACTTAACACAAATACTTATTATGGATAATATCAAAAACAAAAGTTTCCAAATTAAAGCACAACACACCTCCCCGGCAGCGGCGCCAAAATGATTGTAGTGTTTTACTACTCTTTAGGAAAAGAGCGTAAATAGCGGTAAGTATCGAACAAATGACTTTAAGAAAAATCAAGTGTTAATGACCCAATCAAATAAAAAGAGAGAAAGTTCGTTTCCCAAGGAGGTATATGTGTTGTGAATTAACTTGTATTTATTTGAGATTAATATTGAGAAGAATGGAAGACGGCTTCGTGAAAATTACACTATGACGTAAAAGACGTAAACATAAAGCCGTAGAAAAATTACCCAAATTAAAAATTTAACTAAAACCAAAAAAAAAAAATAAAAGATTAAAAAGAAGTCTAAAATAATATAAATAAAGATAGAAATCCAACAAAGATATTTTAAAACCTTTTATTAATTAAATATTTAATTTTAAATGCTAATTAAAGCCCTAAAATTAAATATAACTAATTCAAATGTCTAAAATATGATTTTATTGAATAATCACTTAACTTATATTATTAGAAGACTAAAAAGTAATTTTCTAAAAATTAAAAGCTATTAAAACTATTTTTAAAACTCTAAAAATGATTTAAAATGATTAAAAACTAATTAAACTTAAAATAATTATAAAAATTAATCTAAAAGCTAAGAAAATATTCTAAAAATGGAAAAAGTCCTAATTAATGATAAAGAACTTAAGAAAATTGAAAAAGAAATAAAAATAAAATTTTGATTTTTTAATAATAAAATAATATTAAAATAATACATAAAAATAAAAAGTTCTCAAATAAATTCTAAAAAATTTTCAAAAATCCTAAATATTCTAACTAAGAAGAAAATGTAAATTAAAGTTTCTAAAACCTATTAATTAATTTTATATTAATTTTTAAAGTTGCTTAAAAATCCTAAAATCTTATAAAATTAAAAATAAGCCAAATTGAAAACCTAATAAGCTGTAAACCTCAAAATATTATTTTAAAAGCTAAAAATTATTTTTCCTAAAAATAAAAACTCTTTTTTCCATTTTTTAATGATTTAATAAAAACCGGGTATTAAATAAATTTTAGAAAATAATTAAATACAGGGAAAATTTTCAAACCAAGCTAGAAAAATCACAAAACCTAATAAGATTCTAGGAAAATTCAAAAGAAGTAAAATAGCTTAACAAATAAGCTGAAAAGAAGGAATTAAGCCACGGCTTATATTAATAAGCTAGAAAGAAAACGTGGTTAAATAGAATTTGAAATCAAACATAAACGTAAAAAAGCATCTAGATTAGCTGTAGAGCTCCTAACCCTCCAGCGAGAGGTCTGGGGTTCGAGTCCTGCTACGGGTGACTTTTTGCTTTTATTTTCTTTTTTATTTTTTTATTTTTCAAACCAATTTGTGACCTTGTATGACTTGTAAACTCAATCCAATACACCTTTTTAACACTGATGAAGCCAAATTAAGGACCAAAATGTATCCAGGTCTTTCAAGTTTCTGATGAACAAGTGAACTTTGGTTCACTTGTTAAATTTTGAGCCAAGAGGGCTTGGCTGTTTGTTTTTGTGGATGTTTGATGGAAACAAAGGCACCCTTGTGCTTATTGAAGCACAAGGAGTCAAGATATAAGCAGCAAACAAGCACACTAACACAAAATAAGCAAACAAATGCACACCAAAGCCAATTCAAGTTGCTGATACAAAGAAATGAAGTCTGGTGGACTTATGAGCTTATATCTTGCACACTAGTGAGTTTTGAACCCACAAATTTTGCACATACAATCTCCAAATAGCACACAATCAATTTGCCACCCTAGATTAACTTAACACTAAACAGATTTCAAAGATTTAAGCACCAAAACAAGTAAAATCAAGCAGAAAGGTGGTTATGCAGATTTGAGCTTACTTTTTCTTTTTAAACACACAAATCAGCTTACAATTTGCACCAAATGATAACACAACTAGCAAACAACCTTTCTCAACCTTGTTCAACTGCTCTAACACGTTTTCAAAGCTCAAATCAAATCAAATACCCTGCTAAAACACGTTTCCAAACACCCTTTTAAATCTATTTTTCAACTTTTAACAACTCAATACCTTCTAAAACCTATTCAAACTGATCCTATGATACTCTAGCATGCATCCAAACACAAAAGAACACTAATCCAACAATTTAAACACTCAGATAACACCAAATCAAACAAGTCACAAGAAACTACTATTTTCTAAAAATTTCCAAAGGGAAAAAGTGAGTTACCTAAGGACCCTACATCCAGGGCCCTAGTGGATGTAAATCCACCTCCCACAAGGCTGGAGGCCTGTGCAGATCAATAATCAACAGAATATCACCACCTGCTAAGAGAAATCAAACAAGAACACAAGGATACAAGCAATATATTCAGTTTTCTCTTACCTTTCTCAAAATCTTTTCCAAAAGTTTTCAAACCTTCTCAAAACGTTTTCAAAACACTAAATCACCAAACAAAACTAACCTCTTAACATCAAAACCTGAAACAGATTTCTTACCAAGAAATCTCAAATTCAGAAACTTTTAAATAATTTTGAAAATCAAAATCACTTAACCAAATAACAAATGGAACTCAGTTTCTTAGCTTTCAACACAATACACAACTTTTAACAAACCTAAAAAGGAATTATACTTGTTTAACACAAAAACCAAACTTTTATTTTATTAAAAAGGAATTACAAGTGAGAAGCTAAAAAACTGGAACAAGGGATCACCACAAGCTTGGGTCTCCTTTTATACTACTCATAGACTATTCTAGAATCCTAAAAACAAAACCCTAATCACTAGAAAATCTCCAAAATTCCCTTAGACGTGTTTGAGTGGTGATCTGTCCAAATTTGATCCTGGACGTTCCTTTTGGCGTTGTGAGTAAGCAAATAACCTCCACTGTTGATTTTGGACACGTCATGATGCTTGGGGACCAAGGTGTGCTCTGATTGGTTGAAAGGGGAATTGGGGGTGGGGTCTACAGTGAGTGGGATGAGGGTTTTATGCGTGGGATTGCTTTCTGCATGTGTGAATCACACATGTGCCAAAGCAATTGATTTTTTACCCAAGTTTAAGTGAGGTGAAAACTGGGGGTGAAAAGGATAAACAGTAACTCTGTTTGATCCGATTTTGGGGGAAATAAGTTGTTAGGCGCGTTTTTAGATTTGAATGTTTGAGTATGGCAACTTTGGTCCTTATCTTTTGAAATTTTTGGCAAATAAGGTTTTCCAGCCCTAAAAACGTATTTGCTTTGTAATTAAGTTTCACCACTTTACATTTTTGGCACAAATCTTTTGGAAAAAGGTTTCAAGGATCATTTTTGCCATTTTGAGTAATTTCAAGGGCTGATCTTGGACAATCTTGATCTTCAAAGGTCTTCAATGTCTCTTAATCTTCATGAGGGACCATAATTGACAAATTGTTTTTGTTGAGGGACCAATCTTGTCATTTCTTCAAAGTTGAAGGACCTTTTTGTAATTTTGACAAACTTAAGGGACCAAACTTGTAATTAATAATATACAAGGGTTTTAAGTGTCATTTCTTTATTCTTTGAGGATCAATCTTGTTTGTCTTCAAGTCTTCAAGGGTTTTTGTTGAGAATTCAATGATTAGGGCCCGGTTCATTGTACGGCTTCGTTTCTCGTGTCCGTTTTTCCTTGTATCTTGTGATCTTTTGTCTTTTTCACGATATCCATACCTAAAATACACAAGTAAACAAACACAAGCATATATATGGTATTTTATGACATTTTAATGAATTTAAAGCCCGAAAAGAACGATGAGATCATGTATAAATGCCATCTCATCAATTCTTCTACGTGCTTCTTATCTTCGCCGTGGAAGTATTCTTCCACGTGCCCGTTACGCCGTGGGAGTATTCTTCCACGTACTTCTTATCTTCGCCGTGGAAGTATTCTTCCACGTGTTTCTTATCTTCGCCGTGGAAGTATCTCTTCCACGTGCTGATTATCTTCGCCGTGGAAGTATTCTTCAACGTGCTTGTTATCTTCGTCGTGGAAGTATTTTTCCATGTGCATCTTATCTTCGCCATGGAAGTATTCTTCCACGTGCTTATTATCTTCGCCGTAGGAGTATCTCTTCCACGTGCTTCTTATCTTCGCCGTGGAATTATTCTTCCACGTGGTCGTTATCTTCGCCGTGGAAGTATACTTCCACGTGCTTCTTATCTTCGCCGTAGAAGTATTCTTCCACATGTTTCTTATCTTTGCCGTGGAAGTATCTCTTCCACGTGCTGATTATCTTCGCCGTGGAAGTATTCTTCCATGTGCTTGTTATCTTCACCGTGGAAGTATTCTTCCACGTGCTTCTTATCTTCACCGTGGAAGTATCGCTTCCACGTGCTTATTATCTTCGCCGTGGAAGTATTCTTCCACGTGCTCGTTATCTTCACCGTGGAAGTATTCTTCCACGTGCTTGTTATCTTCGGTGTGGAAGTATTCTTCCACATGCTTCTTATCTTCGCCGTGGAAGTATTCTTCCACGTGCTTATTATCTTCGTCGTGGGAGTATCTCTTCCACGTGCTTCTTATCTTCGCCGTGGAAGTATTCTTCCACATGCTCGTTATCTTCGCCGTGGAAGTATTCTTCCACGTGCTTATTATCTTCGACGTGGAAGTATTCTTCCACGTGTTTCTTATCTTCGCTGTGGAAGTATCTCTTCCACGTGCTTATTATCTTCGCCGTGGAATTATTCTTCCACGTGCTTGTTATCTTCGCCGTGGAATTATTCTTCCACGTGCTTCTTATCTTCTTCGTTGAAGTATTCTTCCACGTACTTATTATCTTCGCCGTGGAAGTATCTCTTCCACGTGCTGATTAACTTCGCCGTGGAAGTATTCTTCCACGTGCTTGTTATCTTCGTCGTGGAAGTATTCTTCCACGTGCTTCTTATCTTCGCCGTGGAAGTATCCCTTCCACGTGCTTATTATCTTCGTCATGGAAGTATTCTTCAATGTGCTCGTTATCTTCGCCGTGGAAGTATTCTTGCACGTGCTTGTTATCTTCGCTGTGGAAGTATTCTTCCACGTGCTTCTTATCTTCACCGTGGAAGTATTCTTCCACGTGCTTATTATCTTCGCCGTGGGAGTATCTCTTCCACGTGCTTCTTATCTTCGCCGTGGAAGTATTCTTCAACGTTCTCGTTATCTTCGCCGTGGAAGTATTCTTCCACGTGCTTCTTATCTTCGCCGTGGAAGTATTCTTCCACGTGTTTCTTATCTTCGCCGTGGAAGTATCTCTTCTACGTGCTGATTTTCTTCGCCGTGGAAGTATTCTTCCACGTGCTTGTTATCTTCGCCGTGGAATTATTCTTCCACATGCTTCTTATCTTCGCCGTGGAAGTATTCTTCCACGTGCTTATTGATAAGTGTGAAAACACTCGTCAATAATGATCCAAATACCACTCAAAACACACTCGAATACATAATATTTAACTTTAAAATATCAGAATTACGCGTGTATTTGTGTTTTTGTGATTTCAGGTAAAAAGATACATAATGGGGCAAACATGCGTTTTCGAGGAATTTATATGATAAAAGACGAAGAAAAAGACGAAAGATGCTTCAAGGACTTTATTTGCTAAGCTTTCAAAGATCAAGGGCTGAACTTGCAACTTTTACAAGATGAAGGATGAAAAGAAATTGGCTTAAAAGCTTTTAACCTTTATTGAAAAGAAATGAAAAAGAAAGGACCAAAAAGGAAATATGTTGAAAAGTTATTATTATTAACTTGGTCAATTGACCAAAATCCGGTCAAACACACAAACACATACACGCTTCTTCTCCAACGTGAAGAGAGAGAGAGATAAAATCGTTTTCATCTTTCTTCATCCACCTCAAACCTGCAAATGAATTTCAAGGAAGATCTATGAGTTTTCAGACGAAGATTAAAGAATGAAAGATACTCCTTATCATCCCAGCAACACATCCCAACAAGTTAATTACTCTCAAATTAACTAATGAAGAAACGCCCAAATTAAGTCAAGAGTGAAGAACGAAGCTAATCCTCGTATTTTACACGTGTCATCAAGGGATTGGATGAAACACGTCATCAATACCTCTACTCCACCATTCAGACGGCTATAAATAGAGATCAAGACCCTCATAATCGATGGTTTGCTAGGAGTAGGTTACACATAAATAGGTTAGAGTTAGTTAGTAGTTTGACTTTTCTTTCATCTTTCTTGTTAAAATCTGTAACAAAATCTGTTTTTTAGTTGAAGTAGTTGTAACCGTATGTTTTCTTTTCACCATTAATGAAAGCTTAAGTTTGCTTCTTACGAAATCATCTTCTTTATTCTGTTCTAAATACTTTACGTTACTGTTACAGTTTGCAATCGAGTTATGATTTCATCCTTTACTCTTCTTTACTCTTTACCAAATTCAGGTTTTGCAATCATAAGCTTTACTGCTTAAATCGCTTGTCTTAGTTCTTTTAATAATCGAGTTAGGTGATATTGAGTTACTGTTCACGCAGGTTTGTTAGTTTTCAGTTAAGGAGTTGATATTGTTATCTTGATTTCAAGATAGGATTAGAGTTAGCTTTAAGAAATCGTTTTCTTTTAAAATTCAGTTGAATTCAGTTACTGCTCATGTAAATAACTGCTCATGTAAGTCAGTTAAATAAATCTTGCATTTAGACCTTATGATTGAAGTCCAAGATTGCTGTTAAAATCTTGTTGTAGGTTTGTTATCAGTAATAACGGAAACCTATTAATCAAAAGTTTTCATAGTTTTTCTCTTTACTGTTGGTTTGATGTGAGTATGGTAAGCTCATGAAGAATTCGTGTAGTTGAGATTTTGTTTTAAGCGTAATCTTAGATCTAACCCATAGTTAGCAGAATCAAAGTCTTTGTTTCGTTTGTTTCGTTTGTATCAGTTTATGCAGGATTGAATGTGCAGAATGTTTGGTTCTGAATTTCCGACAAGAAGTAGATTCTTAGATTATATAATTGCAGTTTCGTTCGGTCAGAATAGTTAGTCAGACGTTTCGAATCTTTGGAGTAGGATACAGTTCAGATCAGTAGTAGTACTCAAGGTGCATCTGTTTTAAGCCGGCTCAGCGCCGCGCTTCGACTCAACGGACTAAACGACGGAACCCCAGGTTAAGCTCATATTCATTTTCAGCGACTATCAGTAGAATCTGCTTGTAGATTAGTCGTAGTGTTAATCTTTGTGGAACTTGTTTACTTGGATTGCCTGATGTTAGTGCTAGTGAGGTTACGTACTGGTTTTGATTTCTGCGATCTATAGGTTAATCAGTTATTGATTTGATTTGTTTGTAGTGTAGCTCTCAAGTATTCTTTTTGTATTGCTAGCTGATTTCATGTTTACATTCTCCATAGTTCAGTGCTTGAATTCATGTTGGTTAGTTTAGCTATATTTCTGTGTATTCTAGCAACTAGTTCGATTAGTATAGATATTTGAGCTTTGTTTAAGAGTTAGGATGAGTAATCTGATTTTTGGTGCTTTAGGAGTAGTTTCTACTCAGTAGCTTCTCTATTCCATCGAGTGTTCTTCATTATTTGCATGTTTCATAATCTGCATATTACTAACATTTTTGTATTAGCAAGTTCTTGATATTATGGACTCTTTCTTTGCTGGACCTTTATTGGGTTTGATCATTGCTTAGACATTCAAAATTGGTTTAGGTAGATTTAGTGTATAAGATTTGCCCGGTTAATGAAAAACGTGTAGAATCAATAGTCTGATAGATAAAGTTCAATTTGGTTAAACTTTAGTAGATGTACAAGTTAGGTCCCTGAATTTGTATCTACTCGTTGCACTCGCAGTCCCTGTTATAGTTAGTAGCGTTAAGTTCCTTTTAGTTAGTTTGTGATAACTCGTTAGTTTAATGAGCCAAATAGTTGGGCTTGTTTGAACGTAGTGTTTGGTTTAAAATTTAGACATTCTTGTTAAACTGTTAGTTTGTATTAGGAATTCTATAAAATTTAGATTTGATTTTATAGATTTAGTTCTAAATTTGTAAGTTTGCATTTTAAATTTGTAGCCTAAAAATGTAATTTTCACTTTCATAATTTCGTGCATTTAATTGAGGTAATTGCTAAGTGTTTTTTTAGTGTAGTACGTATAAGTATATAGATGCTATTTTTACCTTTTTACATGTTTCTTGCCAATTAGACATAGAATACCAATCAAGCTATTTTTACCAAAAACAATTAAGCTCTACTTGAAAACGTTATATCAATTCGGATTGAGTCGAGAAAAACGAACTAAAAGACAAATACTAAATGGCGCCGTTGCCGGTTATTTTCGTGAAGATTAACGGTTTCGAGTGAGACGTATTGGATTTTGGGATCCGTTCACTTTGTGAACGTTATTTTTACGTATTATAAATCAAAAAGATAAAAAAAATCAAAAAGATAAAAATATAAAAAATAAAAAATCACAAAAATCAATTCTTTTCCTAAAGAATTGAACCAAAAAATAAAAAATCCAAAAAGTAATCTTTTTCCTAAAAGATTACAACAAAAATTTATATTATATCGTTTTCATCGTTTTTACGTACATATAGTATTTTTCTTAAAAAAAATCAAATAAATACAAAAATATTTTCTCTATATTATTATATGTAAATATGTATACATATACGAACAACCAATACACATATCTTCCATAAGTATTGCCGAGGAAATACACCGTGTTAGGGGGCGTTCCGGTCCTTGACACGTGTATCGATCAAATTCAATAAAGCAAGAATAGATAAATACTTCCAATAGGCAATAATTCGAAGAATACAAACTACAAAGTGAATAGAAAGGCGATGTGCTATAAAATGCCATCTAAGGGTCAATAAGTACTTAAGTGCTTCGCGCCACCTAACCCCCCGTTCACTAGTGCGTATTCTAAGAAGGAAGGCTTTATTAGGGGTCTTGCACCCAAGTAGTAATTACATATATTATACTTTCTTGTGGATATTTCATATCGAACCTCGAGAGAGATAATCTCTTCTCCTTCAAAAGTCGACCGAGAGCTTATCTCTCACTTCTCGTGTTTACTTACACGTGTAACCATACCACCTTTGGTGTATTAATTCCTTCCCCGAGGAAGCTTTTAAACGTCATTTTACTTGTATATACATTCGGCCACCTTGCTAAACATGGATACTCGTTCCATGTTGGAGATTTTGCAACAACGATCTGCCAACGCTAATTATTCGCCTTGTTCGACTTGTGGTGGTCCACACGATACTTATTTATGTGATCAAAACAAGGGCTATTATGGGAAGGGATATGCTTACAATGGAACCGAGAACCATAATTTTCAACCTAACATTCAAATGGACTATACTTGTAATGACTATATGGGATATTCCAATTTTCATCACGACCTCCACCATCATTTCATGATCAACCCCTTGATGAGTCATACCAAAACCAAGGATTTTCAAACAATGAAGGTTTTCCAAATAATGATAATTTTCAAAGCTTTAATCAAGAAACTTTTCAAAACCAAGGATGTTCCAATTATGGAGGTTTTCAAAATGATGATAATTTTCAAGGCTATAATCAAGAAACCTTTCATAATCAAGGATTTTCACATTATGAGGGTTTTCGAAATGAAGGGAATTTTCAAGGTTACAATCATGAGAACTTTCATAATCAAGACTCTTTTCTAAAATATAATTCACCTAATTATGGAAATCCACCTCCACTCTATTCTTCGACTTATTCATGTGAGTTTTGTGGAAAAGAACCCCATTATGGTTATGATTGTCGACCAAGGGATCCGCCTTCTTATGCTCTTAGTGATCTCAATGAGCTTTCTTTATATTCGAGCAACTAGGAAGAGACAAAGGATATAGTATAAAGGCTCTTAAACGTATGAAGGATATGAGCCTCGAGGAAATGAAAGAAGAGTCTCGGTGGTTAAGGGAGGAGATTAAGTCTCTTGAGGATGATGTAAGGAACAAGCGGTTTAATAACAAGCAAATTGGTGATAGGTATAGAGAATCGGTGAACGATTCCTCTCGGTTCCTCAAGAAAAATTTAGATGATTTACTCGTTAAGATTGATAAAAAGGAACGTGAACGCATAAAAACCAGGAGCTTTGAGGAAATAGAAGAGGAGAATGTGCGGATAATAGGAGAGATGGTATCTCTTTTTAATAACGCGAAGATGAAACTATCTAATAAAGCGGACATTTGTGACGAGTTGAACATTAAATATCGTCAACTTCAGCATGAGTTACGTACTTTTCTCTTAGCAAAAGACGAAAAAGTAGAAGATGAAGGCATAAAAGACGAATATTTTGCTACTCGTAGGCCTTATCCATTATTTTATTATGATGATGATGAGGAACCTTCGATTTGTATGACACTTAATGATGACACACCTTCATCACCTTTACCTCACGTGGAACCCACCGACTCTTTAACCATGGGGGACGAGCCTCTTAGCACTAATACAAACACCGATTTGTGTGAATTAACCTCTTCTAGTGTTGAGAACCTTATCCCAATCCAAAGAGAGATTGAGGGTGTTTCCAATGAACCATGTGACGAGCTTTGTATTGATACCTCTTCTCCTCATGATCACATTGAGATTTCATACCATGTTGACTTTCATGCTACTACTAGTGATTTTGGTGACTTTGATCTTGATGAATTGTTTAACGAAAGGGATAATGAGATTGAGGAAGAGTTTATGCAAGACTTGCCACAAATAGAGGATGATGATTGTGATTCTAGTGAGGCATCTTATGATATATCATCCGATGACTTTTCATGTCAAGATGACATTCCTACTTTGGATGATGATGTTGATCATATAGAAGAAGTGGAAGATGTTCATATTCGAGAGGTTTTATCAAGCGTCTATAATCTTATCTTCTCGATTGAAGCTTTGAATGAAAACCATAATGATGATTCCATAGAAGAAGAACCTTTCATTGATATTTCTTCACCGGATTTTGAGGTTGCACCTATTGATTTTTATGATGATATCATCCCTTTGAGTGATTCTCTCAATACACCTTCTTTTGAGCCTTCTATTCCCACCCTCCCACCCTTAAAGTTGGTTATTGATGAAGATCCTATACTCTTAGATATTGATCCTTTTTCACCTAAAGCACCTTTAGAACTCAAAACCTTTGATATGGATTCTCATATGGATATTGATGCCACCATAGAGGCTTATCTTGCTAATATTGATATTGAGGTTGATGATAGTGATTCTAATTGGGAAGAGGATATTCGTCTTAGTGAGAACATGCTTTTTGGGAACATAGAGATTACACCTCCTTCACAAGATACTATTACTATTGATCCTCCTTTTTCTACGCCTTCTATGGAAGATTACCCACCTTTTGATGATGATGAGGAGCCCAATATGGATATACTCGTTATGAATGTTTTGATACCTACACCTTCATTGTCTCATGATGCTTTGATCACTAAGGGGAAATCTTATACGAGTTCATCTCTTTATTTTCCCATGAAGGGAAAGGTTTTTGATCCTGGGATACGTATGTTTGGGAAAAAATGGTTTTCATCTACTCCACTTAAGAGTGTGATTTCTATTGAGATGGAATTCTTGTATGAGCTTACTTTGGTGATACTACCTACTTTGGAGTTGTTCACTTGTCGAGATGGAAACTATGTGTTTGATCCTGGGGTGCTTCATATATGAGAGCTTTCGTATGTTGGACAAACTTGAGACACGTTGGACCGTTCCATTTATCGAGGCGGATATTGTAAATCTTATAGTAAATGGCAACGTGCTAAGTTTGAGTGTATCATGTGAGATGTGCTTCAAAGTGATATCATTTATTCTCCATGATGGTTTCCCCAAGGACAACTTAATTCGGGGCCGAGTCGAGCTAGCGACTCAGGGTTAAAAAAACTCAAGCATTGAATAACTAGGTTAGAAAACGTAGAGTAGATTTTCAATAGGTTAGGTTTAATTAAGAGGATGTTATAGTAAAGTTGAAGTGGAGGGGTTCTTTTCTTCGTCTTTTGGTGTTTGCTTCAAGGGTTGCTCTCTCACATTTCATGCTTGGAGCTTATGGAGGAGGCCCGTGTATCTGGTTCACTTTGATTAGTTTTTGCTATCGTGATATTCAACCTTGTGCTTAAAATGAATACCCTTTAGTTGTCTCTTCCTTAACTCGAGTTAAGCAAAGTTATCAATGTCATAAGTGTAGGGGTTTTCACTCCAATACTCTTAAACATTAAGGACAATGTTTATCTTAAGTGTAGGGGAGACTTCTATCGAAGTGACCTTACCTAGACCATTGCCTTAACTTCATGATAACTTGCAAATGATTTTTCAACATTTTTCATATTTTTTATCTACTTTGGCCACCAAAAATATGCATTCATAATTTTTTCATAAATCATTTTTCTTTTGCATAAAACATTTGCATTGTATATATTTCTTCTTTTATTTTTCATCAAAAATATATAAAAGAAAAAAATATAATAAAAACATGGTTTAACAAATTTAGACTTCTTTGACATATTAGGCCCGCCATGGATATTTTGACTCAACCCGAGTTTGCTTATCTAAGCATTCTCTAGCTAGTATCCTTAACCATGTAGTCCTTCATTGGTCTATTAGGCTAAGCATCCACCAATCTCATTATTTGAGATTTTAAATTTGTGGAGAATGGGAAATGATAGAGTTGAAGCAAGTATAAAAGGGCTAGATAAACTTCATGATAATTACTTGTGGCTAAACCCTTCTCTTCTCTACCTCTAGTTTCTTCGCATGTATATAATTGTTAATAAATAATCAAGAACGGTTTTAATCGGTTTGTAGTCTCTTATGCATTTTTGACTAATCATTCATGGTGATATAAGTACGTCTTAAGATTCTAAGTTAGGACGGTTTATGTGTACTAGACTTATGTCATGCTCAATATTTAGCGGGTGTTTTTCCTTTTATTCTTTTCAAATTTTTTTGTGAGAATAAAGAAAAATAAGAGCGGCTTATGAAAAAAATGAGTGGCTAGAAAAAAAAAGAAAGAAAAAAAATATATACAAGACTCCCAAGAGGGGCAGTGTGGTGTTAATTATAGTGACTATTGAGTTCTAATATTACCTTGACGGGTTGCGGGGATTCAATAGATTGCTCCAATCCAATATTACCTTGACGGGTTGCGGGGTTGAAGATCCAAAGTCTCAAAAAGATGGCGGATGTAAATTATTGCGTGAGTTTTATTTTTCTTTCTTTAGCGAGTGTGTAGCTACTTATGAAAGCATGACATGAGGATTTTACACATAAGGCGAATGACTTATTATTCTTGAAACGGACTTATATTAATTGTGAGCGATTTTTCAAGTAATTGATGAGAGGATTACTTAGGATTAAAACTGTGCTTCCTTATTTTTTGATTTTACATTTCTTATATTTCACGCTTCAAATAATGACAAATTTGCCTACAAGCAATTTGCTCAAATAATAACCGGTTCCACATTTAATTGTCATGAATAAGTTGATGCACTTTTTACTTGTGAATACAATGATCCCATTATTAAGCTTGGTATGGGGAAAGTGAAACTTGAGGGTGATAAGTGTCCATGGTACCAAAGCCCTAATTTAAGTCGTTGATTTCTTTATGAGTTATTTCCATCAAAATCATTTAAAGAAAATAAAAAAATATATAAATAGAATTGTTTTCTTTGCATTGCATTGTAAATATTCAAAACCATTCATCATGTAGTATAGCATAGTTTATTAAATCATAAAATGGCCAAGGTTGATTAACTATGAGAAAAGTGCACTCTAGAGCTTTAAAATGCTGCATTGTATGAGGTCATGGCAATGGTCAAGTGGAGGGGAGTCTATAAGTGTGAAAACACTCATCAATAATGATCCAAAAACCACTCAAAACACAATCGAATACATAATATTTAACTTTAAAATATCAGAATTACGCGTGTATTTGTGTTTTTGTGTTTTCAGGTAAAAAAGATACATAATGGAGCAAACATGCGTTTTCGAGGGATTTATATGATAAAAGACGAAGAAAAAGACCAAAGATGCTTCAAGGACTTTACTTGCTAAGCTTTCAAAGATCAAGGGCTGAACTTGCAACTTTTACAAGATGAAGGATGAAAAGAAATTGGCTTAAAAGCTTTTAACCTTATTGAAAAGAAATGAAAAAGAAAGGACCAAAAAGGAAATATGTTGAAAAGTTATTATTATTAACTTGGTCAATTGACCAAAATCCGGTCAAACACACAAACACATACATGCTTCTTCTCCAACGTGAAGAGAGTGAGAGAGAGATAAAATCGTTTTCATCTTTCTTCATCCACCTCAAACCTGCAAATGAATTTCAAGTAAGATCTATGAGTTTGCAGACGAAGATTAAAGAATGAAAGATACTCCTTATCATCCCAGCAACACATCCCAACAAGTTAATTACTCTCAAATTAACTAATGAAGAAACGCCCAAATTAAGTCAAGAGTGAAGAACGAAGCTAATCCTCGTATTTTACACGTGTCATCAAGGGATTGGATGAAACACGTCATCAATACCTCTACTCCACCATTCGGATGGCTATAAATAGAGATCAAGACCCTCATAATCGATGGTTAGCTAGGAGTAGGTTACACATAGATAGGTTAGAGTTAGTTAGTAGTTTGACTTTTCTTTCATCTTTCTTGTTAAAATCTGTAACAAAATCTGTTTTTCAGTTGAAGTAGTTGTAACCGTATGTTTTCTTTTCACCATTAATGAAAGCTTAAGTTTGCTTCTTACGAAATCATCTTCTTTACTCTGTTCTAAATACTTTACGTTACTGTTACAGTTTGCAATCGAGTTATGATTTCATCCTTTACTCTTCTTTACTCTTTACCAAATTCAGGTTTTGTAATCATAAGCTTTACTGCTTAAATCGCTTGTCTTAGTTCTTCTAATAATCGAGTTAGGTGATATTGAGTTACTGTTCACGCAGGTTTGTTAGTTTTCAATTAAGGAGTTGATATTGTTATCTTGATTTCAAGATAGGATTAGAGTTAGCTTTAAGAAATCGTTTTATTTTAAAATTCAGTTGAATTCAGTTACTGCTCATGTAAGTAACTGCTCATGTAAGTCAGTTAGATAAATCTTGCATTTAGACCTTATGATTGAAGTGCAAGATTGCTGTTAAAAGCTTGCTGTAGGTTTGTTATCAGTAATAACCGAAACCTATTAATCAAAAGTTTTCATAGTTTTTCTCTTTACTGTTGGTTTGATGTGAGTTTGGTAAGCTCATGAAGAATTCATGTAGTTGAGATTTTGTTTTAAGCGTAATCTTAGATCTAACCCATAGTTAGCAAAATCAAAGTCTTTGTTTCGTTTGTTTCGTTTGTTTCGTTTGTATCAGTTTATGCAGGATTGAAAGTGAAGGATGTTTGGTTCTGAATTTCCGACGAGAAGTAGATTCTTAGATGATATAATTGTAGTTTCGTTTGGTCAGAATAGTTAGTCAGACGTTTCAAATCTTTGGAGTAGGATACAGTTCAGATCAGTAGTAGTACTCAAGGTGCATCTGTTTTAAGCCAGCTCAGCGTCGTGCTTCGACTCAACGGACTAAACGACAGAAGCCCAGGTTAAGCTCAATTTCATTTTCAGCGACTATCAGTAGAATCTGCTTGTAGATTAGTCGTAGTGTTAATCTCTGTGGAACTTGTTTACTTGGATTGCCTGATGTTAGTGCTAGTGAGGTTACGTACTGGTTTTGATTTCTGCGATCTATAGGTTAATCAGTTATTGATTTGATTTGTTTGTATTGTAACTCTCAAGTATTCTGTTTGTATTACTAGCTGATTTCATGTTTACATTCTCCATAGTTCAGTGCTTGAATTCATGTTGGTTAGTTTAGCTATATTTCTGTGTATTCTAGCAACTAGTTCGATTAGTATAGATATTTGAGCTTTGTTTAAGAGTTATGATGAGTAATCTGATTTTTGGTGCTTTAGGAGTAGTTTCTACTTAGTAGCTTCTCTATTCCATTGAGTGTTCTTCATTTTCTACATGTTTCATAATCTGCATATTACTAACGTTTTTGTATTAGCAAGTTCTTGATATTATGGACTCTTTCTTTGTTGGACCTTTATTGGGTTTGATCATTGCTTAGACATTCAAAATTGGTTTAGGTAGATTTAGTGTATACGATTTGCTCGGTTAATGAAAAACGTGTAGAATCAATAGTCTGATAGATAAAATTCAATTTGGTTAAACTTTAGTAGATGTACAAGTTAGGTCCCTGAATTTGTATCTACTCGTTTCACTCGCAGTCCCTGTTATAGTTAGTAGCGTTAAGTTTCTTTTAGTTAGTTTGTGATAACTCGTTAGTTTAATGGGCCAAATAGTTGGGCTTGTTTGAACGTAGTGTTTGGTTTAAAATTTAGACATTCTTGTTAAACTGTTAGTTTGTATTAGGAATTCTATAAAATTTAGATTTGATTTTATAGATTTAGTTCTAAATTTGTAAGTTTGCATTTTAAATTTGTAGCCTAAAAATGTAATTTTCACTTTCATAATTTCGTGCATTTAATTGAGGTAATTGCTAAGTGTTTTTTTTAGTGTAGTACGTATAAGTATATTGATGCTATTTTTACCTTTTTACATGTTTCTTGCCAATTAGACATAGAATACCAATCAAGCTATTTTTACCAAAAACAATTAAGCTCTACTTGAAAACGTTATATCAATTCGGATTGAGTCGAGAAAAACGAACTAAAAAGACAAATATTACTTATTATCTTCGCTGTAGAAGTATCTCTTCCACATGCTTATTATCTTCGTCGTTGAAGTATCTCTTCCACGTGCTCATTATTTTCGCCGTGGAAGTATTCTTCCACGGGCATCGTTATTTTTCGCCGTGGAAGTATCTCTTCCACGTGCTTGTTATCTTCGCCGTGGAAGTATTCTTCCACGTTCTTCTTATCTTCACCGTGGATGTATTATTTCACGTGCTCATTATTTTTGTCGTGGAAGTATTCTTCCACGGCGCATCGTTATCTTTCGCCGTGAAAGTATTCTTCCACGTGCTTTTTATCTTCGTCGTGGAAGTATTATTCCACGTGCTCGTTATCTTCGCCGTGGAAGTATCTCTTCCACGTGCTTCTTATCTTCGCCGTGGAAGTATTCTTCCACGTGCTCGTTATCTTCGCCGTGGAATTATTCTTCCACGTGCTTGTTATCTTCGCCGTGGAAGTATCTCTTCCACGTGCTGATTATTCATGCGCCTTGGAAGTATTCTTCCACGTGCTCGTTATCTTTCGCAGTGGAAGTATTTCTTTCACGTGCTTATTATCTTCGCCGTGGAAGTATCTCTTCCAAGTGCTCATTATTTTCGCCGTGGAAGTATTCTTCCACGGCGCATCGTTATCTTTCGCCGTGGAAGTATCTCTTCCACGTGCTTGTTATCTTCGTCGTGGAAGTATTCTTCCACGTCCTTCTTATCTTCGCCGTGGAAGTATTATTCCACGTGATCGTTATCTTCTCCGTGGAAGTATCTCTTCCACGTGCCTATTATCTTCGCCGTGGAAGTATTGTTTCACGTGCTCGTTATCTTCGCCGTGGAAGTATTCTTCTACGTGCTTATTATCTTCGCCGTGGAAGTATCTCTTCCACGTGCTGATTATTCATGCGCCGTGGAAGTATTCTTCCACGTGCTCGTTATCTTTCACCGTTGAAGTATCTCTTTCACGTGCTTATTATCTTCGTCGTGGAAGTATCTCTTCCACGTGCTCATTATTTTCGCCGTGGAAGTATTCTTCCACGGCGCATCGTTATATTTCGCCGTGGAAGTATCTCTTCCACGTGCTTGTTATCTTCGCCGTGGAAGTATTCTTCCACGTGCTTCTTATCTTCACCGTGGAAGTATTCTTCCACGTGCCCGTTATCTTCGCCATGGAAGTATTCTTCCACGTGCTTCTTATCTTCGCCGTGGAAGTATTCTTCCACGTATTTCTTATCTCCACCGTGGAAGTATCTCTTCTACGTGCTTATTATCTTCGCCGTGGAAGTATTCTTCCACGTGCTCGTTATCTTCGCCGTAGAAGTATTCTTCCACATGCTTGTTATCTTCGCCGTGGAAGTATTCTTCCACGTGCTTCTTATCTTCGCCGTGGAAGTATTCTTCCACGTGTTTCTTATCTTCGCCGTGGAAGTATCTCTTCCACGTGCTGATTATCTTCGCCGTGGAAGTATTCTTCCACGTGCTTATTATCTTCGCCGTGGAAGTATCTCTTCCACGTGCTTATTATCTTCGCCGTGGAAGTATCTCTTCCACGTGCTTATTATCTTCGTCGTGGAAGTATCTCTTCCACGTGCTTATTATCTTCGCCGTGGAAGTATCTCTTCCACGTGCTTATTATCTTCGCCGTGGAAGTGTCTCTTCCACGTTCTTATTATCTTCGTCGTGGAAGTATTCTTCCACGGCGCATCGTTATGTTTTGTCGTGGAAGTACGCCTTCCACTGGCTCATTCTGCCACAGAAGTACGTCTTCTGTTGGTTCATATCTTTGTTACGGAAGTACATCTTCCGTGATGACGTACTTGGCCCGACTAAGAGTGAATTTCCAAAATTTATATCGTTTATACTTAATTAGATGGAACCTGATCAACTATGTTTAATCCAGGAAAAACTATGAAAAATTTTGGAAGTGGTTATCAAATGTCGTGGCCATAAGACGGATGTAGTATCCGCATCATTTGCCACAGAAGTTGAATTCTCTTGGCCTTAAGACGAATGCAATATTCGCATTATGTTGCATCATCAGTGGGAACAAGAAGTACGCCTTGAAAATATTCACAATGCAACATACGGGTTCCACTTCCACCTTTACAAAACCTTCTTATCATCCTCACGTTAGGGATAAATAAGAATGATACCTTGCCAATGCCAGTGTTACCCCGTCTATAGAACACGCTTTCTTCTTACGGGGTCCTTACCGTCTAAATCACGGGAAACCAAGCATTCAAGCACAACCGCCCGTCTTACGTATACGTGTTTTCCCATTTCTTTCGACGTGGATATGCTTACAGGTAGCGGATATGGTGTAAAGTCTAGTAACCTCGGTGACAACCTCGCATACTAGACTGGGGGGACATGATGACGTATAGTGGTTATGCTCACTATTCGTAACCCCAAACCATCATTTTTCGCTAAAAGTAGCCCATTACTAGTGGAGCCATATGTTACGGACAACCCAAGAGGATGTCCTAGCAGCAAGCCGCTCACGGTTGTTTAGTGAGCATGATACACGAATTATTCTAGCATAACATGATCATAGACCATATCATACTAGACAGGGGGACATGTCGACGTACGGTCGGTATTCGGCCCGCGACCCACACACACCTAACTTATCCTTCAAGAAACCCTACAACTATATAAACAAGGATAGGGGTCTCATTCTACATGAGGTTATCTCTCACATCTACACCTCTTATACAATATATGGACCGAATACTAACTTGACCGTCGGAGGTGGAACCCGGGGCTTCGGCCTCGGGTCCACGTCTAACCGGTTTACCTTTGTTTGCAGCATTACTCAGGACCCGGGAAGACGACGAACGGCCCAGGAGAGTCGTCAGACCGGCCTAACCAAATTATGCTCCAACAGTTTGACTTTTCAAGTTTTCAAAATATGTTTCAAATTTGTTTGTTTTCTTCGAAAATTCAAGTTTGGCATCCTCAAGATCTTTTGATTGCTGAGCTACGATCGTTTCGAGCTCTTTAATCTTGGAATCGGAATTAGTTAATGAAGCAGTCATTAAGCAATTATCATGATGTACTATAGCATTCTTAACAATCTCTCCCCCATTTTGACGCACATCGGATGAATCCGAAGTGGTAAAACTATCACCCTTTTCCATCTCATGTTTGTCATAATTATGTTCGGAATGCTCAACATGCGGTAGTTCATCGGCATAGACATCATATACCACATTCTGTTGTACCGTATTTGTAGGCTCTTCGTCATATACAGGTATGGGGTCATCATGAGTCATGTCTATATCATTTCCTGACATGCTTCTTGTATCATTCTTTACTCCCGATTCCATGCTCTTACCATCTTTAGGCTCCAAGTTTTCAATCGTATGACCATTCTCCTCTTGCATCTGCATCATAGATTCTTGTATTCCACTAGTATTCTCTATTTGAAATTGTGAACTTCCATAAATCGAAAGTGCAATAGATTTCATGAAATCGAGCAATCTATCACTGAATCTTTAACCTTGATTTGTGTGTCTTCAAGGAATGACTAGCAAATCATTGAAGCTTCAACCTTGGCAGGATCAAATTGAAAGAACCTCGAAAAATGTTGCGCTAGAACTTGAAGTGAATGTGAGGATTCAATTTGATTAATGTCTTCTTTGTTGATTTGTTCTAGTAGTTGGTTCAATTTTAGGAGCATTCGGTGGACGAAAATGGTACGATCTTGACCGAAGAGTGTCACAAATCCGCTTCCTTATTTAAGTAGAGAAATGTTCGACAGATGGGACCGAATTAGTCGAAATAAAGTCATTCTACTATCTCTGACTTTAACTTTCATGTGACGCGATTCTCCCTCTTGAAATGTCGAACTCAGCGAATCCATTGAAGTTTGATGAAAAAAAATTCTTGGATCTTTGTTTAGTAATATAGCTTTTTCTTGGCTCAAACGTTGATAAAACACACCGGAGTCCAAGTAAATTCGGTTCACTCTAAAAACAAAGCCCGTCAAAAAATAAATCCAACCTTCGGTTAATATAATCATCGGCCCGACGATTTATATCCAAAACAAAACACACCATAAAGCTCGGCCCCGTAAAATATACTCTATCCGAACCCAATATATATATAAAAAAGTTAATAACTTTAAAACATTACAATCATCCGACTAGTTAATAACTTTAAAATGTTTAATAACTTTAAAACGTTTAATAAATTTAATAACTTTGCCAAAACGTGTAAAGTTAAAACATGTAAAGTTAACGTGTATAATGAAAACGTTTAGAAATTTTTAATTGTGAGATATAAAACACAACCAATCACCTAACGTGGCCCAAAAATACTCAATGGTGCCAAAAACGTGGCAAAAAACGTTGCAGTAAACCCTTGTTATAAAATACAAACCTAAATAAACTCACAATATTCTACCCTAGTTTCCTCCGTCAAATATCTTTGATACTTCTTAATCAAAAACTGAATAAATCTGGTGACTTGTGACTTGTTACCTTCGCCCCTCAATTATCTTAAGAAGCCACTCAGCCACATATGTAGATCATATACATCCATCAATCGAAGTTAATCACAAATCTCAAATCACAAACCACAAATCAATCACAAATCCTCTAAACAATTATCTTCTAAACAAACACACAACATATAGACCAAGAAGTCGAGAATCAAGATGATTTAATCTTCAAGATCCTTGATTAAAGGGTATCGGGTAGGTTTTCCATATTATGTTTTCTGATTCTATTTTTAGTTTTTGAGATCGATGATAGTTTGAATGAGACTGAGATCTTTTCTTTGATGTGTGGGTTCGAGTCAAGTAGCGACTTTTATGTTTATGATGTTTTGAGGCTGTGTTGTGAAAGAGTCTAGAGTTGAGTCGAGAGTAGTGGGTTTGTGAATCGAGTGTGGTTTGAGGCTGGATGTGATGGGAGTCGAGTCTGTTGTGTTTAAACGAGAGTTTGAGTCAAAGAAGTTGAGTTGTGTGTTCGAAGGAGCCAAGTTTGGTCGAGTTACATGAGACGAGGGTGTGGGTCCTGTCGACTTTGTGTTCGTGGGTCCAGTGTTTGTGAGTCAAGACTTGTTGATTGTTGGGTTGAGAATGTTTTGTGTTCGAAGGTTTGAGTCGTGAAAGGTGTGGGTGAGTTGAGTCTAAATGGTTTGTGATGAGACTGCTTTTATACATAGTCTCATCGTCCAAATCGGGCTTAAAATGCATAAAATATCATTAAAACTGCCAAATATATGCTCGTGTTTGTTGCTTGTGTATTTTAGATACGGATATTGAGCAAATGACAAAAAGATCACAAGAATCAATCAAAAACGAACACGGGAAACGAAGCCACGCAATGAACCGGACCCGAATCATGATTTTCCAAAATGGTCCTTGAAGAATTGAAGAAATACAAGATTGGTCCCTCAAGAAATGAAGAATTGTCATTTTATACCCCTAAATTACTTGTGGGTCCCTAAAATATCAAGTATTTGCATATTCAGTCCTTGGAGAATGAAGAAAGTATAAAAGAAGCCCTTGGAACAAGTTTGTAAAAAGATTGTGCTAAATTTGACAAACTACCAAAGTTGTTTACAAAGGATTGATGTTTTTGAGCTGTTTAATATAACTTGAAGGAAGTAAGAAACATTGGGGACTAAATCTGCCCAGACAAACAAACACACCTCACCCAACCCCTGCCTGCCACGTAGCCCACTTAAACCTCTCCTCCAATCAAAAACTCCTAAACCCCCACATCAGATTCCACCCACGTTTTATTTAAATAACAGATTTATTTAATATGTTTTTGGTGGTAAACACAATATTTGAAAACTTAATCCCCAAATCAGATTTAACCCACCCTTAAACACCTCATAAACCCTAAAAATCCCAGGTCCAATTAAACTAATATCAAAGGGGTTTTTGTTTAGCTCCTCCAGATCTTTGATTACCCTCTTTATCACCAAAACCCACACAAGAAACGTGAACAAGACACACCCATGTGTCTTGTAGGACCACCCCTGCAACATCCCTTTCCCTCAAAACCCTAAAACCGACAAGATCAATGTTTGATACTTATTCCTTTGACCCCATGCTCAAACAAACGTCCAGGATCACTTCAGTACAACTGGCAACATCACATGAAGCATTTTGACCAAGATCAAGACCAAGAGACCAAGGGCATTTCTGGATTTTCACCCATTAGGGTTTAGGACTTGTATTATTTTATTCATTGTTCTAGATAGTTCTGAGTAGTGCTATATAATGAGACGTTTGTGTCCATTATAACTTGTTCCAGATTTTTTCAAGCACTTGTAATCCCTTTTTAAATATTTACAAAGTTGGTATTTTTTAGGTTAAATTGTAATTCCTTTTATGGTTTTTAAAAGTTGGTGTATGCTTGAGTTAAATCTGAGTTCCAAAATTGTTTGTTGAATTGTTTTTGAGTTTTCAAAAGGTAATTTCAAAGTTTCTGAAAAAAAGTAATTTTTCTTTGGTAAAACCTTACTCCAAGATTTGGTTTTTCAGTTTGTAATTGGTTTATTTAAGTGTGTGTTAAGAGAAGAATATTTGAGAAAATTATTTGGAAAGATTGTGAAAAGGTTCTAAAATCAGAAAAGTTGGATATATTGTTTCCATTTGTTGATCTTAGCAGGTTTTCATTGGAAGATTGTTATCCAAGGTTCTGCACAAGCCCGAGCTTGTGGGAGATGGCTATGCAGCCATTGTGGGACCTGGATGTGGGTCCCATAAGATAAATTCCTTGTTTTCAGTTTCAAGTTTGGTGATTTATGTGATTTAAGTGAAAAGTGCATGAAAGTGTTTAAGTGTTGTTTCATGGTTTGATATTGTTCATTTTAGGATGGTATGCATGTTAGAAACTAATTCAAACAGATTTGTGTAGTTTATAATAGGTTTACTTTGATAATTTGGACTTTCTAAAATTTAAGGGGTGTTTGGAAGTATGGTTTAAGCTTAAGGTTTAAACAGCTTTTGGCTCAAAATCTGCTATAACACACTTGTATTGGTAGTGTTGGTTTGTTACCAACTTTGGTTTTCAATTTGATAGGTTTTTAAACACATTTGCGTGCTAAAAAATTGGTAAAACAGTCAAATCAGCAAAGGTCCATCTTTCTGCCTATTTTGTGAAGAATTTGTACCATCACTCTTGAAATCTGTTAGGGTTAAGGTCTAAGTAGGATTGTGTATTGATTGTATGTTAGTTGGTAGACTTGTGTGTAAGTTTTAAGCAATTGAATCTCACTTTTGTGCCAATTGAACCAGTACACTATTCATCAGACCTAAACAAGCTTAATCAGAAACTTCTTGTGCCATTTTTGTGTGATTTTTGTGAAGTAACTTGTGGTTTTTCTTGTTTATTTGACTTCCCACAACCCAACTGGTTGTGGGAGTGCCCCCATTGTCCAAAGAAAACCAATCAAAAGCTTTCCTAAGCTTTAACAGTCACCAGACCATGTTTTTACACTAGCAGTGGGAAAAAAGTTACCCCTGCTAGTGTATTGGTTAGTACTGCTAAGCAAGCAGACAAAAACAGGCAAAGTGTCACTATCAGATTTTGGATTTTTTGTCTTTTGTGGACCAATTTAAGAGTTAGGACTTGAAACTTGTTTCATTATTTTTGTAATTTTATTTCTGATTTTTCTGCCTAATTAGTTTTTAATTTACTGTTCATTTAGTATTTTTTACATTAATTAGCTATTTTTAATACTTTTAATATTTCTGTTTTTGGCATTTAGTGCCAAAAATTATTATTTTTCAGTTTTAATATTTTTATTAGACTTAGAAAAATATTTTAAGATTTTTTGTTTAAAAAGTTTTTATTGTTCACTTTTTATCTATTTTTAAAAATTAATTTAGTTTAATTAAGGTTTAAATACAAACTGTTTTTGTTTTTTAGTGAAAAATTTAATATTTTTCAAACTTTTTAATTTTTCTATTGTTGTTTAGAGTAATTTAGGATTTTTAAAAGTGTCAAATTATTTTTGGCATTATTTTATTATTTGTTATAATTATTTTGATTTAAAAATAGTTTTTAGTGATTTAAAAATAGTTTTTAGTGATTTAAAAATAGTTTTTAGTGATTTAAAAATAGAAAAATAGTTTTCAAAATTTAGGAAAAATACTTTTTAGTATTTAGATAATATAAGTAAGTTATTTGTTCAATAAAATAATATTTAGGACATTTTGATTAATTATATTTAATTTTAGGGCTTTAATTAGCATTTAAAATTGAATATTTAATTAATAAAAGGTTTTAAAATATTTTTATTGGATTTTTATTCTTATTTATATGATTTTAGACTTACTTTTAGCTTTTATTAATTTTTAGGTTAAAATTTTTAATTTGTACCTTTTTACGGTTTTACGTGAATGACCTTTTCGTCTTAGCTCGATCCGTCATTCTCTTCTCATCCCATTTCTATTTTCTTTTTCTTAGCAATATAATCACAAACAAAAATCAATTCATTACACAACACACTTGCTTCCTCGAGAACGAACTCATTCATTTTTGGGTCATTTACACACGGTTTTCCTAAACCGTCGTGCTTGCTTACCATTATTTTGTTGCTCTTTTCCTAAAGGGTGTATGATACAATGATTTTGGATGGGTTCAGATTTATCTTGGAATCTTCTCGAATTGATCTCGGCCTTAAGTGGAATGATTGTTCTTGGTTACTAAATAAAAGGGTTTGGTTTTCTAACCTACTAAATGTTAAATGATCTAAAATTTAAACTTAAATTTAAAAGTAATTGAATTAATAACTATTAATAAAACTTGAATTGAAATTAAAATTAAAGTTAAAATTAAAATTAAAATTAAACTAAAGAAACAGTAGAAACAGAAACAGTAATACAGTAACTCTTAAGACTATTCAAAGAAAATTGGTTCGGAAGTTCAACCTTTATTCGGACCTTTACTCGGATCCTTTACTCGGAAGTTCATTCGGAAGATTCACCCAGAACTTTGGTTGATTCGGAAGATTTAGGTTCATTCGGAACTTTTCAAAATTAAACTCATTCGGAACTTTGGTTCATGCGGAACTATATTCGAAAAATTGGTTCATTCGGAAGTTTCACTTCATCCGGAACATTAGACTCATTCGGAACTTTTTATGAAACAACTTGATATGAGTGTTTTTACTCATATCATTTGTAGCTTAAAACATTGAAATTATGCATTAAATGTATAATATATGCCTTGGAAATGCTTGTTTCTTGTTTTCATGTGTGTAGGTACCAAGTTCGTGAAAACCGATGAAAACCGACACGAGATTGATGAGAAAGATCAACGAAGCCAAAATCAAGCTCGACAAATAGTGGATTTAATAATTTGTCAAGAAAATGGGCCAAGTGGGATCCACGGTTGCTTAACGGGCTTGAAGGCCCATTTATGGGATAATAAATACACTTTTAACAAATAAAGCCCAAACCATTAGGCCCATATGGTGGAGTATTTACGACTGATGGAAAGTTGTTTATGGGCCCAAGCCCAACTGCCATGAGATGGGAAGAAACGAATTTGGGCCTTAGGGTTTTGTTTAAGTAAAAAGTTTACTTTCATTCGTTTTTTTTCTTTCCATTCAAACTCACATCACTTATAAATAAACGAAGCGTCCATCACACGTTTTCTATTCTCATCCATTTGTTACACGTCATTATCCACTCACATGAATAAAACCGGATAAATAAATATTACTCTTCACCACTTGTTTTCTTTATTCCCACCCACACATTAAATAAATGGATCGTTACTTCCTATGCACCATTCTTCATCTTCCTTTCACCCTAAATAAACAAAAACCAGTAAACACTACTATTCACCACAAACCCTAAATGGGTAAAAAACCAATTAAACATAGGGGTTTCATTCACACGCTTAATACAAGTGTGTGGGGAATAAAATCCCCAAATTTTAAGGAAGAGAGTGTGAGAAGGAGCTTACTACGTGGCGGTTTGCTATTGGTATGAACACCTCATCTAGCCTAATCCTCCAATCAGCACTCTCAAAAGAAGCACAAGTAGCACACACGGATGCCACGTTGGCAATCCGTGTGAGCTACGAGAGATGACAGCCCTCAGATTGAAGAAAGAGAAAAGAATTGAAGATCTAAGGCTCAAAATCAAAAGGGATATTCTTCAGCATATCCGCATATTCGCTGCTCAACAGCCTTGGGATGGCTATAAAAACCCCCAAATATTGTGTAATTGTCATCCTTCTTTTTACTTAGTTGTTATTCTGTCAAAATTAGTATAGGATTTGTTCTTGTAATTTACTTTAAATCTTGTAATACCCTTTGATGATTAATAAAAATTAGTTTAATCTTTCACAAGTGTCTCGTTTTTTTTACTGCTTTCATTTTATGAATAATTTCTATTACTGATTTGCATGATAACATTCAAGATATTATACTTAAACTAATTAATAGTTTTGGTGTAATATTTTAAGTAAAACTGGATCAATTAAATTATCCCCACTGGATGATTTAAGTTTATAAATTAGTTTGGAACGATTGTGGAAACTGGTTGATTTGTTCGACGTTCGAATGGTGATTCGAGATGATGGTTCGTATGGAGGATATTGGCGGATTTGATTCTGGTTCTAAGGAAGCTCAGCGCTTTCCTTCGACTCAAAGGATATCTTCAAAAAGGTGCATTTTCTTTTACTTGTATTGTTTATGAAATTAATTTGATAAGTTTGCTACTTAGGTTTGATTTGTTTAACTGTTTAAAGTCTCTGTTAGAATGGTTAAGTCTGCTTAATGTTAGTTTTTGAAGTTTGAGTATGTTAGTTTGAGTTTGCTTAATTTTTACTTATTTAGTCTTGATTAATATTGTTTACTTAATGTCTGAGAATTCGGTATGTTTTTGTATTTTCTTTTGATTTATGCTATCTTGAGATGTACTTGATGAATCTGATATAGATAATGAATCTGCTTAGATGTGTATTGTGATATAGTTTTGATATGAACATGTTATTGGATCTGCTAGAGTTAAGGTATCAAGTCTGTTATTGAAATGTTGTTAAACTTAGTTTGATTAGTTGATTAGATTATTGAGTTCATAAGTTTTCTTAAATAGACTCCATCTGGTTAAATTGAGATTGTAATTGTCTACTTTTTGCAAGCTCAGTGCTGCTTTATTTAGTTCATTATGTGAACGGTATGTTAGTGTTGAATTGATCTAGAATGGTTGTTGTATGCTAATTCGAATATGATGCTGATTTTTCTAAATCTAAGCTACCGTTGCACGTGAATGTTTTGTCTGCTGAGAATCTGTTTAGTTATTTAGCTGGTATTTAGTAGGAGTAATCATCGTGTTATAGAGGAGTCTGGATCTTTATATTTCTGTTATATGTCTACTAAATTGTTTGGATTTATTTTCATAGCTGAGACTGTATGCTTAAACTGTCATAGCTAGCTTATCTGTATTTGTAGAGTATTAATTCTGATTGGGTTTCCTGAATGTTCTCTAAGTGTAAGGCTGATTTAATTTGCTGATATAGACTTGATCTAGCTGTTTGTTGTTGTTATTTTTCTGGTTGTTGCGTTTGTGTCATTTTTAGCTTATCAGATTTACTGATTTGATAAGCCAAAAAGCTGTGTCTTCATAGCTTATAGTAGTTAAGCTTCATAAGTCACCTCCTGTGACGTTTTATAATTTTTTTTTATCAAAAAAAATAATTCTCCAATAATGTCCTCTACAGGACTCGAACCTGTGACCTCACGGGTAGCTGCATAGTGTGATAACAATCTGAGCTAAGAGCTCTTTTGATTTTATTCTTGGTGTGTTATTAATTAATATAGGATTAATTACTTTGGCTGTCAGCTTTTGTATTGGTTTAATTACATAGTTTTCACTTTAGTTAAATTTAAAAATCACTTTTTACTTTCATTTAGATTTAGAATAATAAATAATTTCAAAATATAAAATAATAAAAAAAAATGTTTTTATTAAATTTAAAGTTTAATTAGTTTTCAAATAATTAGAATTTTATTATTTTAGATTTAAGTAAAAATGGTTTTAAAAATAGATTTAGTTTAATAAAAAGTAAAGTAGATTTTAATTAGATTTTAAATAGATTAATTTTTATAGATTTTTAAATTAGTTTAATTTTTAAATAATTTTAATTTTTAAGTAATTGATTGTAAATTTAAATAATAGGCGGGTTTAACGATTCATGCACTTTAGGATAATTTTAGATAGCTTAAAATTCGTAGAGTTTATTTTAGTTTTTAAAACCAACGACACATTCAAATCAATTGTCCAAATCAAAACGAAACGTCTCAAATTCACTTGATCTTCGTGTACAACGAACTCGACTCACTCACGTGTTTAATCGTATCCGTCTTTGACTTATTTTTGGTTAATTACTTTTTCCTAAAGGTAATAACCTAAATTTGTCCTATAACGTATATGTGTTAATCCACGACACATCAAAAATTTTGGCGCCGCTGCCGGGGATCTTGTGTACGATTCGCTTTTGTGGAGATTTGTTGATCGTGGATTTGAAGACCCTTTCCGTCCTCGGAAAGTTTTGTTATTTTTCTATTAAGTAGTATGTATCGTTTTTCTCGTTTTTTGTGAATAATATATTGTATTACGTAGAACAATAATTTTAAATACTTTTCAAATAAGCCTTAGTTGGGATTTCATCACCTAGCTATTGTATTCGAACCCAAAACAAAAATAAAGGCAAAATAGATAAATACTAATAAGAAGTTTGAACTCGATTTATACAAACTATAAGGTGGGTATAAGGCGACGTGCTATAAAAGGCCGTCTAAGGAAAAAGGTTTTTAAGTTCTTTGTGCCACCTCGTTTCCCCGCTTGCTTGTGCGTATATTGAGAGGGACAACCTATTATTGGTTTGCCGACTCAAGTAGTAATAAATCTTATTTTTTGTTGTTTACTTATTGAACCTCGAGACGTTTAGGTTTTCACCTATCGTTTCAAAGTCGACCGAGGGTAATTTACTTCCATAGTAGTTATCCTTATTCCTTGTTTTTTATCGATCATTATTGATTGAGCAATACCAAATAAAAATACAAAAAATAATCTTCTTTCTTGTCTAATTTCTTTTCTTCAATCCTCTAAATTCTCGTCTTTGTAGTGTATGCAATTACGTTCTTCTCGTCTTGTGATTGATTTTAATAGGCTTGAAAATATTCCTCGTAGAAATAGAAATCGTCAACAACGAATAGTGGAACCCGAGCTTCCACCTATTGTTGTAGAGATGGCCGATAACCGTACAATGGAGGAATTGCTCCGTGCACCCACCGAAGGGTATGGGGAAGCAATCGTTGTGCCGGCTATTTTGGCGGATCATTTTGAGATTAAGACGGGTCTTTTATCACTCATTCGTGCCGACCAATTTCGTGGCAATGAGACCGATAGCCCGCATTCTCACATTCGGAATTTTAATCGAATTACCTCGACTCTCAAGTTTAGAGATGTGCCGAATGACGTGATTAAGCTCATGCTTTTTCCGTACTCGCTCGAGGGTAATGCTAAGCTTTGGTATGAGAAAGAACCACCGGGTTCGATTTTGACTTGGGATGATTTAGTGTCAAAGTTTATGAATTATTTCTTTCCACCTTCCAAGACAACACATTTTAAGAATGAGATCACTAGATTTGAACAAAAAGTGCATGAATCGTTTGGGGTTGCTTGGGAAAGATTTAAAGATTTGTTAAGACAATGTCCACACCACGGTTTCTCGGAATTGCATCAAATTAATACTTTCTATAATGGGCTTAATATGATTGAACAAGATTCTTTAAATGCCGCCGCGGGTGGTAATCTTTTAAGAAAAACACCGAGAGACGCGTGGAGGATAATTGAAGATAAATCTAGAGCACAATATTCACGAAACACACCGGTTGTTTCCAATGTGAATTCATCTAACCACGAGATTGCTAGATTGGACTCTAAGATTGATAGTGGATTTGCGACCTTGTTGAGTGAGATTAGGAAGAATCCTCATGGATCGATTAATATGATTGGGAATGTTTGTGTATCATGTGGTGGAGCACATCCTAATTATTCTTGTTTAAATGCGGGGTTTGATCAAGCTAGTGTTTTTGCCGCGACGGGAACTTATGGCTCCAACGGTCAAGTTCCTCGTCAAAATCATGTTGCTCCACCGGGTTTTTCACCGGTTCAAAATAGGTACAACAATGGGAATAATGGGAATAATTTTAACCGTGGTAACCAAGGGAATTTCAATCAAGCAAATGGTTTTAATTCTAATCAAAACAATCAAGGTTTTCAAGGGAATAATCAAAATGATTTGTCAAGCTACATTAAAACGAATGAGGCAAATTTGAAAGATTTTCAAAACAACATTCAAGGACAAATGGCAACTTTGAAAAATGAGTTTCAAAATACGCTAAAGGGGCAAAATAACAAGATTGAGCTTAATCAACAAAGAATGGAACAAAGATTTGAACAAATGTTTGAGCAAGGTCAAAATCGTATTCAACAAAGTGTGGAACAAAATCAAAATAAATTGCTTTCGATGTTTGAGGGATTTATGTCTAAACCATCTACTTCTTCGGGTTGCTTACCTAGTAATACCATTCCAAACCCGAGGGGAGAGCTTAAGGCTATTACCGCTTATGATAATTTAGAAAGAAAGCTTGAGCTTATTGTGCCACCTAAAGAAACCTTTTGGAATGTCACCAAGGCTACTTTAAATGTGATTAGTACCTCGGATTTCATTGATCTCTTTCCTAAGAAATATAATGATCCGGGTCACTTTTTGATACCTTGTGTTTTCGATGAGCTTGGGGAATACAAAGCTCTAGCCGATCTAGGAGCTAGTATTAACGTTATGCCCTTGTCCATTTGGAAAACTCTTGACTATTTGCGACTTATACCCACTCGAATGATCATTGAGCTTGCTAATGGAACCACCACTCGACCGGTTGGTATAGCGGAAAATGTCATTGTTAAAGTGGGGGAGTTCGTTTACCTAGCCGATTTTGCTATCATCGATTATGAGTCGAATCCTCGTGCGCCTATAATTTTAGGACGACCATTTTTGTGTACGGCCGGTGTTTTAGTTGATATGAAAGAAGGGGAGCTTAAATTGTTTCATGGGGATAAACATATGATTTTTAAACCGGAAAAAATTCCAAGATTGGTTCCTAAGAAATTGGAAAGTAAAGAAAGTAATGAACCTAATTTTGTTGAATCATGTTGTAATGTTACCTCATCTATACTCACTCCACACGAGGATGATAAGATTGAAAAACAAATTGATGATTACTTGAGTGAGCCCTTCGATGCTATTGAGTTTGATAATGAGAATTTTGATCCCGAGAGTGATATTGCTTTAATTGAACAATCTTTGAAAATGGACTCATTTTCACTCTCTTCTATGGATCATGTTGATGTTCCTAAGGCACAATCTTCAATTGAAGAGCCTTTGATTCCTAACTTCACACCGAGTGAGGTTAGTGATTATTCGTTGGATAAGTTCATCGATGAACTTTTTGCTATCCTTGATCCACTTCCACGGGGAAGTGAAGACGTTTCCGATCTCGAGATCGAACGTGATTCTTGTGTTTTACCTACCATTCTCGAGGAATTCGCCGATGAATTGCCTTCGAATGAGAATGATGATATAGTATCCGAGTGTGACACACTCGATACTTTGTCGGATATTTCTTGTGATGACAAGAATGACGACACTTTTGTGACTTACTCAAATCCTCTATTTGAAGCTTCATTGAACAATAATCCATTGATTCAAGAGGATTTTGAGAACATCATACCTCCTACATCTCACAACCTTTGTGATGATGATCTTCTTATGAAGGAGGTTGATGAGGTTTGTGATGATGATCACACCTTTTGTGATGAGTATGTCGACTCGGATGGAGAAGTTTACATTATTCCCAATCTCCCTCCCACTCGCGTTGATCTTAATGTGCGGGTTTTTCATGTGACTCATATTGAGTACCATGACCCCTTTGTTTACGTTCCTAAGAGTGAAAAAGTCGACAAAGTCATGCAAGTTGAAACCACTAGTGTTGAGACTTTTGTACCACCATTACCATGTGCTTCATATGACTTAGGATTAGCATGGGGGGAAGACACCTTGTTGTCCATTCCTTTCTCCACCGAGGACGAGGTATTCGACCCCGGAATCGTTGATTTAGGGAAATCTCGGACTTTCACCGATGTAATAATTGAAAGATTTTTCGATCATATTGGTGCGAGTTTACCTCGTGGAGCATGCTACATCCATACGATTGTTTGTGACTTCTATCTCGTTTTAGAGATTTATGTTGGAGTTTTATCCTTTCGTTTGTCATCCGACAACGAGGATGAAATCTTTGACCCCGGCATCGCGCTTCATGATGGATTTTATCCTATTATGCCGGTTGCACCATCTTTCCCTAAGGACCAATGAATGCGGGGATCGAGTCGAGCTCATGACTCGGTGAACAAAAACGAGTTCTATTCTATCTTCTTTCTATTTTCTAACATCTAATAAGGCTTGATCTTTCAAGCTCGTGCTCGTGTTTTGTTATGTTGTGATCTTAGGTACGACCCTTAATATTTGAAGACTCTCGTGTTCGGTTTTTGCCGGTCCACTTGATCTTCCATTCTTTGAATGCCAAAAAGGGGCACACTTTCTTACCCTTGATTTTTATCGACTAACGTTTTATCTTGAGGCATAATTAATAAACGGCTTTTAGATTTGCGTGCTCTTTCCATGCTAGGAGATTGCATTAGACTCTTCGTATTTTAGCAAGGGGGTGTTACTCTTGAGCTAAGAAACATTGAGGACAATGTTTGGTTTTAGCATGGGGGAGTCAATCGATATAATCGCTTGTAATTGCTTTTGTCGTGTCCAAACGTAGTGTTTTCTCATTTTTCATTAAAATTTAAAATTTTTTTGTGTTATTTTTAAGTTTTAATAAAGAAAATAAGTGTTTTGACACGAATGTAGGCTTTCAATAAGAATA
Organism: Glebionis coronaria; assembly: GCA_025667525.1. NCBI lineage: Eukaryota > Viridiplantae > Streptophyta > Magnoliopsida > Asterales > Asteraceae > Glebionis > Glebionis coronaria. Next base: position 222,378,745 of record CM046879.1, read on the forward strand.
GTTTTTTACTCGACTTGGTTTTTAACCTTAGCTTTTCCTTAACGTATTTGAATTAAGTTTTGCTAGGCAATTATATAGGGAGCTTTAAAACGCGAAGGTCTTAATTCATTCGAGTTAAGGACAAGAACTTTTCGCAAGCTCCTATAATTGATCCTAGAAAGTCATCTATCAAGGGAACTTTAAAATGCAAATTCTAAAACTTGCAAAAGTATAAGAAGTTGCAAGATCCTATAGATGACTTGAAAACCGAAAACTTTGATTTAATAGGCTAAGTATCCATTTATGGAGAACAAGAGATGATAGAGCCAATTATAAGTTCGGTATTCTTTCGGGAATTTATGTGAGTTAATTATGAGCCTATTCTCCCATCACTTGTTAATAAATTTAATTGCAATAAATAATGTTGAACGATTTGAAAAGTTACTTAGCTTCTAGCCCAAGATCGTTTAGAAGTTGCTCGGTATGGATTAGAGTTCATAGCCAAGGCATAACTTATTGAAGCGGGATGCGAAGATTGGCGAGTCCAAAAAGGTCCTAACAAGACATGAGGGCTATGTTTTATTGCTAAAGATCTCAAGTGATGTGAAGACTCATTTATCAAAAATCAATATGAAGGATCGAGACACACGATGAAAAGCAAAATACTCCCAAAAAGTCATGGGGAAGTCTATCCAAAAAGACCAAAATAAGGTATGAGGATAAATGAAGCCAAGTCCAAAAAGGAGGCGGATCGTTGTTAATCAAAAATCCCAAGTAAAGATTGGAGAAAAATGAAGAAGTCGTGGTCCAAGTATGAATCTCTCAAAAATTCAAGTGAAGAAATATTATGAAGAGAAGACCATTATTTCGTGAACGTCTCTCAAGATTGGAAGTATTAAGTCACTGCCAAAGATCGGTCCGAGAAAGGTCTCAAATCGCGAAACAAGTTATGCCAAGATATGAACTTTATGAGAGCCCGAGAAGCAGTTTTAAAAGATTTTGTCCTTTAGCTAACTATTGATTAAATCGTTCACTTTATTTTCGGCCTAATAAATTATCGAAATAAGTCAACAATGCATCTTCGTGATCATTCAAGACAACAATAAAATATAAGAGATACACATAGGAATAAGGGAGTCTAAGTGATTAATTGGCCCACATGAGTTCGTGTTAGTCTACCAACTTATAATAACAATGATCTTGTTTTTGCACTTGGCATGGAAAAGTGAAAAGTCGGGGACGATGAATCTATTTGAGTTTTATGATCCTAAAAGTTATTTTTTGAATAATGAAAGCAATACATTATGTCTTTGCAAAATAAATTGTCAAAAAGTTGAATAATGGTGTAGTTCATAGTTTTTATCATTGCGTGAGGACACGGCAATTACTTAGCATGGGGGAATTTGATATGAGTGTTTTTACTCATATCATTTGTAGCTTAAAACATTGAAATTATGCATTAAATGTATAATATATGCCTTGGAAATGCTTGTTTCTTGTTTTCATGTGTGTAGGTACCAAGTTCGTGAAAACCGATGAAAACCTACACGAGATTGATGAGAAAGATCAACGATGCCAAAATCGAGCTCGACAAATAGTGGATTTAATAATTTGTCAAGAAAATGGGCCAAGTGGGATCCACGGTTGCTTAACGGGCTTGAAGGCCCATTTATGGGATAATAAATACACTTTTAACAAATAAAGCCCAAAACATTAGGCCCATATGGTGGAGTATTTACGACTGATGGAAAGTTGTTTATGGGCCCAAGCCCAACTGCCATGAGATGGGAAGAAACGAATTTGGGACTTAGGGTTTTGTTTAAGTAAAAAGTTTACTTTCATTCGTTTTTTTTCTTTCCATTCAAACTCACATCACTTATAAATAAACGAAGCGTCCATCACACGTTTTCTATTCTCATCCATTTGTTACACGTCATTATCCACTCACATGAATAAAACCGGATAAATAAATATTACTCTTCACCACTTGTTTTCTTTATTCCCACCCACACATTAAATAAATGGATCGTTACTTCCTATGCACCATTCTTCTTCTTCCTTTCACCCTAAATAAACAAAAACCAGTAAACACTACTATTCACCACAAACCCTAAATGGGTAAAAAACCAATTAAACATAGGGGTTTCATTCACACGCTTAATACAAGTGTGTGGGGAATAAAATCCCCAAATTTTAAGGAAGAGAGTGTGAGAAGGAGCTTACTACGTGGCGGTTTGCTATTGGTATGAACACCTCATCTAGCCTAATCCTCCAATCAGCACTCTCAAAAGAAGCACAAGTAGCACACACGGATGCCACGTTGGCAATCCGTGTGAGCTACGAGAGATGACAGCCCTCAGATTGAAGAAAGAGAAAAGATTTGAAGATCTAAGGCTCAAAATCAAAAGGGATATTCTTCAGCATATCCGCATATTCGCTGCTCAACAGCCTTGGGATGGCTATAAAAACCCCCAAATATTGTGTAATTGTCATCCTTCTTTTACTTAGTTTTTATTCTGTCAAAATTAGTATAGGATTTGTTCTTGTAATTTACTTTAAATCTTGTAATACCCTTTGATGATTAATAAAAATTAGTTTAATCTTTCACAAGTGTCTCGTTTTTTTTACTGCTTTCATTTTATGAATAATTTCTATTACTGATTTGCATGATAACATTCAAGATATTATACTTAAACTAATTAATAGTTTTGGTGTAATATTATAAGTAAAACTGGATCAATTAAATTATCCCCACTGGATGATTTAAGTTTATAAATTAGTTTGGAACGATTGTGGAAACTGGTTGATTTGTTCGACGTTCGAATGGTGATTCGAGATGATGGTTCGTATGGAGGATATTGGCGGATTTGATTCTGGTTCTAAGGAAGCTCAGCGCTTTCCTTCGACTCAAAGGATATCTTCAAAAAGGTGCATTTTCTTTTACTTGTATTGTTTATGAAATTAATTTGATAAGTTTGCTACTTAGGTTTGATTTGTTTAACTGTTTAAAGTCTCTGTTAGAATGGTTAAGTCTGCTTAATGTTAGTTTTTGAAGTTTGAGTATGTTAGTTTGAGTTTGCTTAATTTTTACTTATTTAGTCTTGATTAATATTGTTTACTTAATGTCTGAGAATTCGGTATGTTTTTGTATTTTCTTTTGATTTATGCTATCTTGAGATGTACTTGATGAATCTGATATAGATAATGAATCTGCTTAGATGTGTATTGTGATATAGTTTTGATATGAACATGTTATTGGATCTGCTAGAGTTAAGGTATCAAGTCTGTTATTGAAATGTTGTTAAACTTAGTTTGATTAGTTGATTAGATTATTGAGTTCATAAGTTTTCTTAAATAGACTCCATCTGGTTAAATTGAGATTGTAATTGTCTACTTTTTGCAAGCTCAGTGCTGCTTTATTTAGTTCGTTATGTGAACGGTATGTTAGTGTTGAATTGATCTAGAATGGTTGTTGTATGCTAATTCGAATATGATGCTGATTTTTCTAAATCTAAGCTACCGTTGCACGTGAATGTTTGGTCTGCTGAGAATCTGTTTAGTTATTTAGCTGGTATTTAGTAGGAGTAATCATCGTGTTATAGAGGAGTCTGGATCTTTATATTTCTGTTATATGTCTACTAAATTGTTTGGATTTATTTTCATAGCTGAGACTGTATGCTTAAACTGTCATAGCTAGCATATCTGTATTTGTAGAGTATTAATTCTGATTGGGTTTCCTGAATGTGCTCTAAGTGTAAGGCTGATTTAATTTGCTGATATAGACTTGATCTAGCTGTTTGTTGTTGTTATTTTTCTGGTTGTTGCGTTTGTGTCATTTTTAGCTTATCAGATTTACTGATTTGATAAGCCAAAAAGCTGTGTCTTCATAGCTTATAGCAGTTAAGCTTCATAAGTCCCCTCCTGTGACGTTTTATAATTTTCTTTATCAAAAAAAATAATTCTCCAATAATGTCCTCTACAGGACTCGAACCTGTGACCTCACGGGTAGCTGCATAGTGTGATAACAATCTGAGCTAAGAGCTCTTTTGATTTTATTCTCGGTGTGTTATTAATTAATATAGGATTAATTACTTTGGCTGTCAGCTTTTGTATTGGTTTAATTACATAGTTTTCACTTTAGTTAAATTTTAAAATCACTTTTTACTTTCATTTAGATTTAGAATAATAAATAATTTCAAAATATAAAATAATAAAAAAAAATGTTTTTATTAAATTTAAAGTTTAATTAGTTTTCAAATAATTAGAATTTTATTATTTTAGATTTAAGTAAAAATGGTTTTAAAAATAGATTTAGTTTAATAAAAAGTAAAGTAGATTTTAATTAGATTTTAAATAGATTAATTTTTATAGATTTTTAAATTAGTTTAATTTTTAAATAATTTTAATTTTTAAGTAATTGATTGTAAATTTAAATAATAGGCGGGTTTAACGATTCATGCACTTTAGGATAATTTTAGATAGCTTAAAATTCGTAGAGTTTATTTTAGTTTTTAAAACCAACGACACATTCAAATCAATTGTCCAAATCAAAACGAAACGTCTCAAATTCACTTGATCTTCGTGTACAACGAACTCGACTCACTCACGTGTTTAATCGTATCCGTCTTTGACTTATTTTTGGTTAATTACTTTTTCCTAAAGGTAATAACCTAAATTTGTCCTATAACGTATATGTGTTAATCCACGACACATCACAACTCATTCGGAACTTTTCAATAAGACATTCATTCGGAAGATTTACACTCGTTCGGAACTTCAGTTCATTCGGAACTTTCTATTCATCCGGAACTTTAGTTCGTTCGGAAGTTTTGATTCACTCGGAACTTTTTAAACAAAGACTCATTCGGAACTTTTAAAGGACATGTTCATCCGGAACTTTTGGTGTTCATCCAGAACTTTTGGTGTTCATCCGGAACCTGGGAACACAGACACAGTCGTTTTACCCGAAGAACAAGGAAAAAGATTTAAAGCCAAAAATCACCAAGTTTTTCACCAAAAATTTAAATAAAACTTAACACAAATGATTTACTAACCAATAACTACAAATCCCATCAACAAAAACACAAAACCCAACCACTTTTGAAGATCAAATCAATCAAATAAAAACTTGAAAGCTTGAAATAAAAGATGATGATGAACTAGATGAAATAGAAAGATTAAACAAGAGCTTGTATTGATGATAGATGTTTTAACAATAACAGAGCAAAGATGAAAATTACAAGATTAAAAATCAAAGATCAAGATCACCAAACACCCTAATGGTGTTGGTGATGGGACGGACTAAAAGGAGAGAAAAGTGGGGAGAAAGAAAAACTAAAAACTTAAAAAAAACTAACTCGCACTATGTGTGTGAGGGGATTCCTTTTATAGGCTTGTCTTTTGGTTGGTGAGTGGGCTTTCTCCCGTTCTTCTTGTCTTCTCGTCTTTTCAGAAAAGTTGACGTTTTCGATTCTGATTCGGGATTTGTTGTCGATTAAATTCAACTCGTCTTTTAATTTCTTCGTTTAATAGACCTGAGTTTCTTCGACTTATGTAAATCTTCCATCTTTGGTCCTTTTCTTCGATAAATTTTCGAATAGGCCCAGTGACTTCAATCTTTTGCATCTCTTGGACAATAGACTTTATCTTGAGTCATTTTCTTCAGTAAAACCCGTGCATTACCATGTTTTCTTTAATATTCATCCGGTTGGCTCTGAAAACACAATAAACACAAAAACCACACATAATTCCAAACAAATGATATTAAATACGTGTTTTGGTCTCGTTTTAGCCAGAATTAAGTGGTAAAAGGATGGGTGTTTACACACCTATCAAATCCCCTACACTTAACCATTGCCATGCCCTCATGCAATGCTTAGTGATAAAGCAAATTTACACTTTTCTCATAATTAATCAACCTTGGCCTTATTCAAATACTACTAAACAAAAATTAAAGTACTAAAAGGAGTTAAAACTGTAAAGGAAACAAAAGGATAGAAAACCATTTTCACTTGAAAATAGCTACATGGAAATAACTTGCAAAGAGATCAAGGACTTACATTAGGGCTTTGGTGCTGCGCAGATTTATCACCCTCAAGTTTCACGTTCCCCAAACAAAGCTTAAAAACGAGATCATTGTTATTATAAGTTAGCAAATCAAACACTTACACACATGGCTTAATTAAATGCTTAAACTCCCTTATACCTAGGTGTATCTCTTATATTTTATTTTTGTCTTAGAATGATCAGAAGATGCATTTTTGGACTTATTTCGATAGTTTATTTAGGCTGAAAGCAAAGTAGGACGATTTGATCAATAGTCAGCTAAAGGACAAAATCTTTTAAAACTGCTTCTCGGGATATCAAAAAGTTCATATCTTGGCATAACTTGGTTCACGATTTGAGACCTTTCTCGGGCCGATATTTGGCATGTACTTCATACTTCATATCTTTAGAGACGTGCTTGAGATAATGGTCTTCTCATCGTTCATAGAGTTTCTTCACTTGGAGACTTTTGAGAGATACTCCAACTTTGTTGACCACGACTTCATGATTATTTCTTCAATCTCTATTTGGGATTTTGAGATACAACGATCCGCCTCCTTTTCGGACTTGGATCTATTTATCCTCATACCTTGTTAGGGTCTTTTCGGATAGACTTCTCCATGATCTTTATGGGAGTTGATTGCTTTTCGTCGTGAGTCTTAATCCTTCATATCGATTTTGGGAATAATGCCTTTCACATCACCTTGGATCTTTAGCAATAAACTGGAATCCTCATGCCTTGTTAGGGCCTTTTCGGACTCGCCAATCTTCGCGCCCCGCTTCATAAGTTATGCCTTGGATATGAACTCTTATCATTACCGAGCAACTTTTAAACGATCTTGGGCTAGAAGCTAAGTAACTTTTCAAATCGTACGACCTTACTTATTGCAGATAAATTATTAGCAAGTGATGGGAGAATAGGCAAATAATTACACCAAGTGAGCTTGTGCAAGAATACCGACTTATAATTGACTCTATCCTTTCTCGTCCTCCACAATTTAAAATCTCAAGTAATGAGACTCGTGGATACTTTGCCTAATAAACCAATTAAGGTCTACATGGTTAAGGATACTAGCTAGAATAAACTTGGATAAGTCTATTCGGGTTGAGTCAAAATAAACGCAACGGGCCTAATATGTCAAAGATTTCTAAACTAGCTACACCACTTTATTAAAATTTGAATTTATTGCGGAATATATACATATGAAAGCAATGATAAAAATTTTTAAAATTATGACTAAATGGCCAAAGTTAATAAAAAATTTGAAAAATGTTGAAAAATATGATTTTCCGGTTAAATGAAGGCATTTTCATGGAAAAGTCCACTTAAAACTTCGATAGAAGTCCCCCCTACACTTAAGATAAACATTGTCCTCAATGTTTAAGCATGTGGGAAAAGTCTCCCCTACACTTATGACATTGTGCATGATGAGATGGCATTTGTACATGATCTCATCATCAAAAACGGGCTTAAAATCAATTAAATATCACAAAATATACCAAATATATGCTCGTGTTTGTTACTTGTGTATTTTTAGGTACGGATATTGAGGAATTGGCAAAAGATCACAAGAATCATTCAAAAACGAACACGGGAAACGAAGTCGCACAATGAACCGGGCCCAAGTTTGGAATTTTGCAAAATGACCCTTGAAGAATTGAAGATTGGCAACTTTAGTCCCTCATCTTTGAAGGACTTGTCACAATTGACCCTCCAAATGTCAATTGTACAAGAATGGTCCTTATTGTTTGAAGATATTACAAGACCAGTCCCTGGAATATGAAGAATATACATTTAATACCCTTGGATAAAGTTTTGTAAACCTTTGTGCCAAAAATGACAACTTACCAAAAGTTGATAAAGGAAGATTGGGCGCTGATGGGATTAAAAACAAAGTGAAGAAGAGAGAATAACTTGGGGACTCAAACTGCCAACTAACCAAACCTTTTCAGCCACTCAGCTCTTGACACCTCAGCCCTACCCACCCACCAACCCATTAACCCAACCCATATCCTACCCAAACCCGTCCAACAAGCTAAAACCCGGTATTCATTTAAAAACGTGGTCAAAGGTCAACACCACTTAACCCTTTTTCCCACTAAAACAGGGATTTAAAAACTAATCACCCCCTTTTTGGATTAAAACCCATGTTCTTCACACTTAAACCCTAATTAATCCCCAGGGCCAATTACACTCAAAACAAAGGGTTAATCCCCATTCTTGTCCAGATCCTTAATTGAGGTCACCCTCATCACATCCCACACCCAAACCGTGACCCTGGACAACCCCATGTGAAAGTGGACCACCCCTGCTCACGTCTCACTCACCCAAACCCAATGCCCGACCAAACCAACACCCAGGATCCTTCTACTTGGTCCCCAAGGAGTTTTTAACGTCCAAGATTCATTCAAACATCACTGGCATCACATGTATCACCTTTTGACCAATTTGAAGATGAAGACTTCAAGGGCACTTTAGGCAATCCAATGTTTAGGGTTTTGATATTCTAGATAGTTCTTTCTAGTAGTATTTAAAGAGGATGAGCCTGTTCATTCCCCTTTGTTCTAGTTTTTAGCAATCACATTGTAATTCCTTTTTTATATATTATTAAAGTTTGGTATTTTTGATATAAATTGTAATTCCTTTTATTAATTATAAAAAGTTTGTGTGTTTGGATTGCTAATACTGAGTTCCATTAAAATTTGTGAAGGTTTTGTGTGATTAAAGTTTTCAAAAGGTTTTAAAAGATTTTTGATTTTAGAAGGTCTAAAGCAAGAAAAGTGAAAGTAGATTTTGCTTGAGATTTTCTGAGATTGAGAGTAGTTTTAAAACGTGTTTTTAAGGTTTGAAAGATTTTAAGAAAAGTTTTAAGGAAGTAAGTAAAAACAGGTTGGATATTTGTGCTTGTGTTTTCCTTCTTATTTTTCTTAACATGTTGACTAGTGAGTTGATTTGTTAGAGGATCTGCATACACCCGAGTGTATTGGAGGTGGATTAACATCCACAAAGGGACCTGGATGTAGGTCCCTTAGGTAAAATCATTTTTCCTTTTTAAATTTCAGTTTTGTTGAATTTGAGTGAGATTTGTTGATTTGCATGTTAAGTGTGTTAATCTGGTTTGAATTGTGCTATCTTTGTGTTATATGCATGTTTAGAACCTTTTTAATCCATTTAGTCAAGTTTTAAAGTGTTTTGATTTGAAAAATCTTGTTTTCAAGTTTTAAAGGTGTGTTTGGATCTGCTTTTATTTTGATAATTATGATAGATTTTATAGTTGAAAACGTGTTAGGAGTGGTCAATAGGGTTGTCAAAGGTTGTGTAGAGTTTAGTAATCAGTTTGGAAAAGAATTGAAGAGAAGTTGTGTGTTAAAAAGTGAGAAAGATAAGCATAATCTGCTTAGGTCAATTTTCTGCTTGTTTTCCTTCAATTTGCTCTTGGATTTTGAAAATCTGTTAGAATTAGGTAGTCATAGGATTGTATGTTGTTTGTGTGACACTTGGTGCATGTGTATGCTAAATCTTGGGCTTTGAAACCCATTTGAGTGCAAGTAATCAAGAAGAACACCACCAGACCCCTACTTTTTACCTCAGCAACTTGATATGACCTAGTGTGCCTGATTTTGTGATTTTTTTGGCTTGATTGTGCTAAGTGCTTGTTGTTTTCTGCTCATTGTTGACTCCTTGTGCTCCAAAGAGCACAAGGGTGCCCATTGTTCCATAACAAACACCACCAAATACTCACACCAAGCTCCTCTTGGTTTCCAAATTGCACAAGCAAAACATTCACTTGTTCATCAGAAACTTAGGCAGACCTGGCCATGTTTCTGCTCATAACTTGCCTTAATCTTTGTCAAATTCAATTTGTGTTTGTGTTTTAGTGTCTACAAAGTTACTGGAATCAAGTGTAGAAAAGAAAAAAAAAAGTTTTATAAAAACTTCACCCTGCCTGGACTCGAACCCCCGACCTGCAGCTCAGGAGTGAGGGGTTCTACCAGTGATCTAGATGAGTTTTTACGTTATCATTTCATTTCATTAGTTATTTAACCAGTTTTTCACTTTGGCTTATATTAATAAGCCGTAGCTTATTCAGTCATTTTTAGCTTATTTAAGTAGCTTTTTTAGCTTATTTCATTCTTCCTAGGATTTGATTAGGTTTTAGGATTTTTCTGATTAAAAGTTTTATTTTTTCCATTATTTAATTGATTATTAGGATTATTTTTAGTTTTAAATTTAAAAAGTAATTAAAAAATAGTAAACAGTAATATAAAAATACAAAAAAATGGTTTTTAGGTTTTAATTATATTTTTGAGGTTTACATATCATAAAGTTTTCAAAAACTTTAATTTTTAATTTTATTTGATTTTAAGTTTTTTATTAAACTTTGAAAATTAATATAAAATTAACTAAAAGGTTTTAGGAGCTTTAATTTACATTTTCTTCTTAGTTAGAATATTTAGGATTTTTGAGAATTTTTTAGAATTTATTTAGGAACTTTTTATTTTTTGGAATATTTTATTATTATTTTATTCATAAAAATTCAAAGTTTGATTTTCAACTTTTTTTCATTTTTCCTAGATTATAGACATTAAAATAGGAACTTTTTCACTTTCCAATTAATTTTTAGGTTTTTCAATTAATTTTTAGAATTAATTTAAGATTTAATAGATTTTAATAGTTTTTAGGAGTTTAAAAATAGTTTAATTTGGTTTTAAAATTTTTAAAAATAGTTGTTAGCTTAATTAGGTCATTTTTGAGGTTTACAAACTATTAAATCTTGTTTAGGGCTTTTTAATATTTAAAAGTGATTTTTAGGGCTTTAATTAGCATTAAAAAGTCATTATTAAATTAATTAAAAGGTTTTGGCAAGTTTGGATTTTTTGTAAACTCTTAGAATATTATTTGGGATTTTTAGTAATTTTTAGGAATTTTTAGGTTAAAATTTTAAATTTTGTGCTTTTTACGTTTCTACGTCGTAACTTTCTAGTAGTGTTTTTGCCTTATTTTTCTATTTTTTTTTCGTCTTCGTCATTTTCTCTTCTCTTTTCTTCTCATTAATAATGAAAAACATTAATCAATCATTCATTACACAACACACGTGCCTCCTCGAGAGAACGATCCCCAACCATTTGGGTCATAACTTGTGGTTTTCCTAAACTACTCGTTAACGCTTACCACTATTTGTGTTGCTTTGTTTTTCCTAAAATAAAGTATATACAAAATCACTACATCATTTTTGGCGCCGCTGGCGGGGAGGCGTGTTGTGTTTTGATTGAACATTGTTGTTTTCTATATTAGCCATAATAGTAATTGTATTAATAGCACTCTATTAATACGTATTATCGTTTTTCGGTTTTTGTGTGAATAATATTACTATATTGTATACGTAGAACAATAAATTTACAAGTACTCCAAATACGTGAGCAATCACAACCTTGATTCGGGATTTCATCACTCGATCATTGTATTCGAATCTCAAACCAAAGAAAAAAGGCAAAAATAGATAAATACATTCGTGAAGCTTAATCTTGATAATACAAACTATAAGGTGGGTATAAGGCGGTTGTATTTCACAACCTAAAGGAAAAAGGCTCTTAAGTGCTTCGCGCCGCCTCGTTTCCTCCGCTTGCTTGTGCGTATTTGATTTTGAGAGTGAATCGAGGGTTTTGCCGCCCAAAGTATTATTACATATCATATATATTTTCTTGGTTTCTATTGATTAAACCCTCTTGAACGATTTGGTGTTCCACCATCGTTCTAAAGTCATCGAAGGCGTTCACTCCACGTGATCGTTTTCATTCCTTGAGGCCTTTTTAATCAAGAGATTTGATTAAGGAGGAGATTTGTGTACTTTCTGTCTACTTAATACATTCACCAATTTCCAAAAAAAGTTAATACAATCAAAAACCACAAAAAAAATTGAAAAAACACAAAATACCAAAAATAATCTTCTTTGCTCGTCTCCACGTTGTACGTGACGTTTATGCTCACTCGTAATCAAGCAAAACGTGCACGTAAACGCAAGAACAAAACTCCCACTCCAACTCATTCTAGTGAGGAGTCTCCTATTGACGAACCCATTGTACGAGAAGAACCGACCATGGCGAATCGAACTATGATGGAGTTACTTCAAGCACCCACCGAGGGTTATGGAGAAGCTATTGTGATTCCCGCAATCCCTGCGGAGAATTTTAAGGTGAAAACGGGTTTGTTGTCGATGATCCAACACAACAAATTCCGAGGTGATGAGAAGGACAATCCCCACAACCATATCCGCCAATTTAATCGTCTTACCGCCACGTGCAAATTCAGGGATGTCTCGAATGACTCGATTAAGATGATGTTATTTCCGTATTCCTTAGCGGGGCCCGCTAAAATTTGGTTAGAGAAAGAGCCACCCAATTCTATATTGACGTGGAAGGATCTCGTTTCGAAGTTTGTGAACCAATTTTTTCCGCCCTCTAAGACTACGCATTTGAAGAATGAGATTTGTAAATTTTCACAAGAATCAAATGAAAGTTTTTCTACGGCTTGGAATAGGTTTAAGGAGATGTTACATGAATGTCCTCATCACGGTTTTTCCGACTTACACCAAATCGACACGTTTTACAATGGACTTAACGATCATGAAAGAGATTATTTAAATGCCGCCGCGGGTGGTAATTTTTTGTGTAAAACGGTTGAAGAAGCTTTGGTCATAATCGAGAATAGGTCTAAGGTTTATAGCCCTCGTCACACACCGAGTGTTGCCAAAAGGGGCGCATCATCGTCTCAAAGTATCAATGCATTACATGATGAAGCAAATGAAGAAAACCGATTTTTCGATAGATTTGCTAACCTTATGTCCCATTGGAAGGCTCAAGAAGCTTCCAATTCTGCTTCAGTTAAAGCGGTTTCTAAAAGTTGTTTGTCGTGTGGGGGAGCTCATGATCTTTCCGAGTGCATTACCGCGGATGGTAACACTTCGAATGCTTTTGTAGCCACGGGAACTTATAACCAAATCGGTCAAGGTTCTCGTTCAAATCAAGCTCCACCCAATCAAAATGCTAATAATTATCGCAACAACAATCAAGGTGGAAATTACCAAGGAAATCAAAGGAATTATAACAAAGGTAATTACCAAAGTGGAAATGGGCAAATTTCAAACCAAAACCAAAACCGTGATTTTCAAACTAATGCCCAAGGTTTTCAAAACGATCACACCAAAATCTTCAAGGAGAATTTTTGAATTATGCAAAGGCTAATGATGCTAAGTTTGATAACATGCAACGTGAAATGGTTAGCTTAAGATCCGAGTTGAAAAACGAGCTTAAAAACAAACTTGCTAATGAACTTAAAACTCATGCTAATAAAATGGAAGGAAATGTCACACGTCTCCAACAAAATCAATAAAAAATGGAGCAAGGACAACATGAGATTAAGCAAGAGTTGTTAAAAGTGGATGCTAGGCAATCTAAGTTTGAAGACCGTATGGATAAAATGTTTGAAGCTATCATGTGTAAGCCCTCTTCTTCGGGTGGTCTTCTTAGTGACACCATAGTGAACCCGAAAGGAGAATTGAAGGTTATTACCACTCGTAGTGGTAAAACTTTCAAAGAACCCATTTCTCGTCCAAGTACTTCTATGGAGAAGGAAAAAGAGAAAGAACCCGAGGTTGTGGTTGAAAAGGAGCACATTACAATCCCACGAAGTACCGCTCAAACCACACCTACGGTTGAACCAATACCCATAATGGAACCCGAGATTCCAAGGCCGATACCTATGCCTAATTTGCCCCAACCCACACCACCTTTACCCTACCCATCAAGACGAAACAAGGAAAAGGCACAAGAACGAAATAATTATCAATTTGAACTTTTTATGAAAATGTTTCGTGATTTGCATTTCAATATAAGTTTTGCCGACGCCTTAGTCATGATGCCTCGATTTGCTGCGAACTTCAAAAGTATGTTGAATAACAAAGAAAAATTGCAAAAATCGTCTAGTTGTTCATCGGTTTTTCTAAGCCGCATACCTCAAAAAGTCGGTGATCCTGGAAAGTTTTTAATCCCATGTGCTATCCAAGACATGGAAGAATGCTACGCCTTGGCCGATCTTGGTGCTAGTATTAATTTGATGCCTCTTGAGATTTTTAAATCGCTCAATCTTCCAAATCTCACTCCTTCAAGAATGTCAATCGAAATGGCCGATCATTCTACGATTCTAGCTTGTGGAGTTGCCGAGGACGTCTTTGTGAAAGTTGGAAAGTTCTACTACCCTGTGGACTTCATTGTTGTTGATATTCCTATCGATCCTAAAGTTCCATTAATTTTAGGTCGATCTTTTTTGGATACCTCGAGAGCACTTATCGATGTGCATGCAAGAAAAATCACTCTTCGTTTCAATGAGGAAGAACTCGTCATTAATGCAACCCAAAACTCCACTCTTTCTCATGTGTATTCTATCACATCTTTGTACAATGTCAATCCTATCAAAAACATTTGTCAAAAGATTTCAAATAGAGTTTTAGGAGTTGTTGAGAAAAATGAAGTTTCGTCCCCTCCGCCGGTGGAGGTTAAGAGTGTTAAGCCTATGATTCCAATCTCGAGTGATTCTTCGGATGATGAATACGTTGATCCCGATGGGGAGGTTTTATTTGTTGACAAAAGATTTGAAAACTTGCCACCACCTAAGCCAAAAAGATTTCAAAATGTGAGAATTTTTAGTATGACTAACATTGTCTTAGATACACCAAATATTTTTGACATAATTAAATCGGGTTTTCACAAGGAGAGTGTTAAAGATGAAAAAGGAAAAGATTTTGAATTTAATTTAAAAGATTTTTCTACAATTCTAACTCCGTCATCACCGCGTTTATTGAGTACTACAAGCTCGTCTTCTCCTTTTGACGATGATTTGTGTGGACTTAGTGTGGGGGAAGCCCCTTATGTTCCCTCCCCTTTCTCCACCGAGGACGAGATATTTGATCCTGGAATTGCTTATATAAGGAAATCTCGGTCTTCCACCGATGCAATAAATGGAAAATCTTTTCATTTGATTGGTGCGAGTCTACCTCGAGTAGCTCAATGTTTTGCCTTACCCATTGTCCCACCCTTCTATTTCTTCTCTCCTATTTTCTTCTACCCCATTGGGGTTTATGTTGGAGTAGCGTTGTTTCGTCTTTCATCCGAAAACGAAGACGCTATCTTTGACCCCGGTATACGTTTATCGGATTTTTAAAAGTACTCCATGTGCTTTTGGGCCTTGTTTATCATGTAAGCCCCACCAAAAATTGACCACACCATGATTATCCCTAAATGATCACATTTATGGGGATTCGAGTCGAGCTTTTGACTCGGTTATCAAAAACAAGGTGCCTCGTGGGGGAGACCCATGCTTATCCATGTACATATTATTGCTTTCTAATTAGTTTAATGTGAGGGGATTTGTGCCCTTCCAACCTTTGTTCCGTGGTTGTTTGTGCATTGTGGTTTTTAGATTATCATGATCTTCACGATTAGAGCCTCTCGTGTTCGTTTTATGGGAGCACTCGATCGTTTGCTTTGGAGGCCTTTCCCAATATCCATATGATATATCCTTTTATGTTCTAACCTTAGGTTTATAGCACACTTCATAAACGGCTTTAAATTTAATGGTTACACCCTTTCCATGCTAGATTAGGCATTCGACTACGTCTCTAGTATGAGGGTGTTTGCACCCCTAGACTCGAAACATTGAGGACAATGTTTAACTTTAGTATGGGGGGTGAATAGATACTTGCCTTGCCAAACCTTCACGCTTTCTAAAGTTTATCGTTTTGTTTATCGTTTTGTTGCAAAATAAAATTTTAAATTTTTTCTAGTTTTTCATAAGTGTTTAAGACACGAATGTAGGTTTTCCGATGGCGAGAATAAGAGTAATTTTTGACTCGACCGTGCGTGTTGAGCACTTAGCTTTGATTCCTTAACTACACATTAGGCTAAGTCTCTTAAATGAGGACGAGAAATGATAGGGTTAATTATAAGTTACTATGCTAAACGTAGAGTACTCGTATTCTTTCAAAAACTCATGTGTCTCGTTATTTGCTTATTCTCCCTTCGCATGTAGATATTTTTTGCTTAATAAATATTGACTTAGCGGTTTAGTTTTGATTGTTGGGTTTCTAGTCTTTTCTAGTAGCTTCCGTGTAATTAAATTGGGAAGACATTAAGGTATCGCCAGCGTCACGGTTTTGAAGTATTGGCACCCTAATAATCGAAAGCTTCACCCAATAATAAGATTTCAAGTGCTCACCTAAATCTAGCAAACAATTTGAAGCCCCACAAGGCCTAAAATCTATGCAAAATTGAAAGTGAATCAAGCCTTAATCTTCGAAGCTTTAAAGATCCAAAATTCGCTTTAGCGTGAGGATATACGTCTTTGGCTAATAAAACCACCGATGAGGCGGATAATAAAAGGCAAGGCAAGACCGAAGTCATAATAAAAGCTTCATGGCGAAGTTGAATAAAAGATGGAGGTAAACCAAAGATAATAAGGTCCTTCCGTTAGGGGGCGTATAAAAGTCTTGGTAATAAGTCTCATGTTCAAAACCGTTATAAAACCGTGTTTATCGATTCTTCTTGTCAACCTAATTTTTTGACATCATTGTCTATTAGGGGGGGTTATTGATTTGATGGTCTTAGTTACACCGTTAGGACTCTATTTTTAGACCTAAATCTCTATTATCGCATAAGTCAATGATGTATCCTCGTGATCATTTAAGACATAATAAAATACAAGAGATACAACTTAGGAATAATGGAAGAATAAGTACGTGATTAGGGCATATGAGTAGTGTTAGCATTACTAACTTATAATGACAATGATCTCGTTGCACGCTTAGCATGGAATTGGGGTGAAAATCAAGGACGACGAAATTATTTCTAACGAAGCATTCACGTGTTCTTGTTCTATGAACCTAAACGTACCATTTTGCGATGAAAATCATACATTATGTGTATAACACAAGTAGTAGTAATAGTAATAATGTAGCTAGTTTATCATTCCAATAAAGTGAATAAAATTAAATTTTGGAGATGCTTTGATACTTTATTCTAGCATTGCGTGAGGGCACGGCAATGGTTTAGTATGGGGGAGTGATGAGATGGCATTTGTACATGATCTCATCATCAAAAACGGGCTTAAAATCAATTAAATATCATAAAATATACCAAATATATGCTCGTGTTTGTTACTTGTGTATTTTTAGGTACGGATATTGAGGAATTGGCAAAAGATCACAAGAATCATTCAAAAACGAACACGGGAAACGAAGTCGCACAATGAACCGGGCCCAAGTTTGGAATTTTGCAAAATGACCCTTGAAGAATTGAAGATTGGCAACTTTAGTCCCTCATCTTTGAAGGACTTGTCACAATTGACCCTCCAAATGTCAATTGTACAAGAATGGTCCTTATTGTTTGAAGATATTACAAGACCAGTCCCTGGAATATGAAGAATATACATTTAATACCCTTGGATAAAGTTTTGTAAACCTTTGTGCCAAAAATGACAACTTACCAAAAGTTGATAAAGGAAGATTGGGCGCTGATGGGATTAAAAACAAAGTGAAGAAGAGAGAATAACTTGGGGACTCAAACTGCCAACTAACCAAACCTTTTCAGCCACTCAGCTCTTGACACCTCAGCCCTACCCACCCACCAACCCATTAACCCAACCCATATCCTACCCAAACCCGTCCAACAAGCTAAAACCCGGTTTTCATTTAAAAACGTGGTCAAAGGTCAACACCACTTAACCCTTTTTCCCACTAAAACAGGGATTTAAAAACTAATCACCCCCTTTTGGATTAAAACCCATGTTCTTCACACTTAAACCCTAATTAATCCCTAGGGCCAATTACACTCAAAACAAAGGGTTAATCCCCATTCTTGTCCAGATCCTTAATTAAGGTCACCCTCATCACATCCCACACCCAAACCGTGACCCTGGACAACCCCATGTGAAAGTGGACCCCTCCCCTGCTCACGTCTCACTCACCCAAACCCAATGCCCGACCAAACCAACACCCAGGATCCTTCTACTTGGTCCCCAAGGAGTTTTTAACGTCCAAGATTCATTCAAACATCACTGGCATCACATGTATCACCTTTTGACCAATTTGAAGATGAAGACTTCAAGGGCACTTTAGGCAATCCAATGTTTAGGGTTTTGATATTCTAGATAGTTCTTTCTAGTAGTATTTAAAGAGGATGAGCCTGTTCATTCCCCTTTGTTCCAGTTTTTAGCAATCACATTGTAATTCCTTTTTTATATATTATTAAAGTTTGGTATTTTTGATATAAATTGTAATTCCTTTTATTAATTATAAAAAGTTTGTGTGTTTGGATTGCTAATACTGAGTTCCATTTAAATTTGTGAAGGTTTTGTGTGATTAAAGTATTCAAAAGGTTTTAAAAGATTTTTGATTTTAGAAGGTCTAAAGCAAGAAAAGTGAAAGTGGATTTTGCTTGAGATTTTCTGAGATTGAGAGTAGTTTTAAAACGTGTTTTTAAGGTTTGAAAGATTTTAAGAAAAGTTTTAAGGAAGGAAGTAAAAACAGGTTGGATATTTGTGCTTGTGTTTTCCTTCTTATTTTTCTTAACAGGTTGACTAGTGAGTTGATTTGTTAGAGGATCTGCATACACCCGAGTGTATTGGAGGTGGATTAACATCCACAAAGGGACCTGGATGTAGGTCCCTTAGGTAAAATCATTTTTCCTTTTTAAATTTCAGTTTTGTTGAATTTGAGTGAGATTTGTTGATTTGCATGTTAAGTGTGTTAATCTGGTTTGAATTGTGCTATCTTTGTGTTATATGCATGTTTAGAACCTTTTTAATCCATTTAGTCAAGTTTTAAAGTGTTTTGATTTGAAAAATCTTGTTTTCAAGTTTTAAAGGTGTGTTTGGATCTGCTTTTATTTTGATAATTTTGATAGATTTTATAGTTGAAAACGTGTTAGGAGTGGTCAATAGGGTTGTCAAAGGTTGTGTAGAGTTTAGTAATCAGTTTGGAAAAGAATTGAAGAGAAGTTGTGTGTTAAAAAGTGAGAAAGCAAAGCATAATCTGCTTAGGTCAGCTTTCTGCTTGTTTTCCTTCAATTTGCTCTTGGATTTTGAAAATCTGTTAGAATTAGGTAGTCATAGGATTGTATGTTGTTTGTGTGACACTTGGTGCATGTGTATGCTAAATCTTGGGCTTTGAAACCCATTTGAGTGCAAGTAATCAAGAAGAACACCACCAGACCCCTACTTTTTACCTCAGCAACTTGATATGACCTAGTGTGCCTGATTTTGTGATTTTTTTGGCTTGATTGTGCTAAGTGCTTGT
The DNA here is from genome assembly GCA_025667525.1 of Glebionis coronaria. Lineage (NCBI taxonomy): Eukaryota > Viridiplantae > Streptophyta > Magnoliopsida > Asterales > Asteraceae > Glebionis > Glebionis coronaria. Next base: position 222,398,115 of record CM046879.1, read on the forward strand.
TGTTTTCTGCTCATTGTTGACTCCTTGTGCTCCAAAGAGCACAAGGGTGCCCATTGTTCCATAACAAACACCACCAAATACTCACACCAAGCTCCTCTTGGTTTCCAAATTGCACAAGCAAAACATTCACTTGTTCATCAGAAACTTAGGCAGACCTGGCCACGTTTCTGCTCATAACTTGCCTTAATCTTTGTCAAATTCAATTTGTGTTTGTGTTTTAGTGTCTACAAAGTTACTGGAATCAAGTGTAAAAAAGAAAAAAAAAAGTTTTATAAAAACTTCACCCTGCCTGGACTCGAACCCCCGACCTGCAGCTCAGGAGTGAGGGGTTCTACCAGTGATCTAGATGAGTTTTTACGTTATCATTTCATTTCATTAGTTATTTAACCAGTTTTTCACTTTGGCTTATATTAATAAGCCGTAGCTTATTCAGTCATTTTTTAGCTTATTTAAGTAGCTTTTTTAGCTTATTTCATTTTTCCTAGGATTTGATTAGGTTTTAGGATTTTTCTGATTAAAAGTTTTATTTTTTCCATTATTTAATTGATTATTAGGATTATTTTTAGTTTTAAATTTAAAAAGTAATTAAAAAATAGTAAACAGTAATATAAAAATACAAAAAAATAGTTTTTAGGTTTTAATTTATATTTTTGAGGTTTACATATCATAAAGTTTTCAAAAACTTTAATTTTTAATTTTATTTGATTTTAAGTTTTTTATTAAACTTTGAAAATTAATATAAAATTAACTAAAAGGTTTTAGGAGCTTTAATTTACATTTTCTTCTTAGTTAGAATATTTAGGATTTTTGAGAATTTTTTAGAATTTATTTAGGAACTTTTTATTTTTTGGAATATTTTATTATTATTTTATTCATAAAAATTCAAAGTTTGATTTTCAACTTTTTTTCATTTTTCCTAGATTATAGACATTAAAATAGGAACTTTTTCACTTTCCAATTAATTTTTAGGTTTTTCAATTAATTTTTAGAATTAATTTAAGATTTAATAGATTTTAATAGTTTTTAGGAGTTTAAAAATAGTTTAATTTGGTTTTAAAATTTTTAAAAATAGTTGTTAGCTTAATTAGGTCATTTTTGAGGTTTACAAACTATTAAATCTTGTTTAGGGCTTTTTAATATTTAAAAGTGATTTTTAGGGCTTTAATTAGCATTAAAAAGTCATTATTAAATTAATTAAAAGGTTTTGGCAAGTTTGGATTTTTTGTAAACTCTTAGAATATTATTTGGGATTTTTAGTAATTTTTAGGAATTTTTAGGTTAAAATTTTAAATTTTGTGCTTTTTACGTTTCTACGTCGTAACTTTCTAGTAGTGTTTTTGCCTTATTTTTCTATTTTTTTTTCGTCTTCGTCATTTTCTCTTCTCTTTTCTTCTCATTAATAATCAAAAACATTAATCAATCATTCATTACACAACACACGTGCCTCCTCGAGAGAACGATCCCCAACCATTTGGGTCATAACTTGTGGTTTTCCTAAACTACTCGTTAACGCTTACCACTATTTGTGTTGCTTTGTTTTTCCTAAAATAAAGTATATACAAAATCTTCTACATCATTTTGAAAGTGAATAGATACTTGCCTTGCCAAACCTTCACGCTTTCCAAAGTTTATCGTTTTGTTTCTCGTTTTGTTGCAAAATAAAATTTTAAATTTTTTCTAGTTTTTCATAAGTGTTTAAGACACGAATGTAGGTTTTCCGATGGCGAGAATAAGAGTAATTTTTGACTCGACCGTGCGTGTTGAGCACTTAGCTTTTATTCCTTAACTACACATTAGGCTAAGTCTCTTAAATGAGGACGAGAAATGATAGAGTTAATTATAAGTTACTATGCTAAACGTAGAGTACTCGTATTCTTTCAAAAACTCATGTGTTCTCGTTATTTGCTTATTCTCCCTTCGCATGTAGATATTTTTTGCTTAATAAATATTGACTTAGCGGTTTAGTTTTGATTGTTGGGTTTCTAGTCTTTTCTAGTAGCTTCCGTGTAATTAAATTGGAAAGACATTAAGGTATCGCCAGCGTCACTGTTTTGAAGTATTGGCACCCTAATAATCGAAAGCTTCACCCAATAATAAGATTTCAAGTGCTCACCTAAATCTAGCAAACAATTTGAAGCCCCACAAGGCCTAAAATCTATGCAAAATTGAAAGTGAATCAAGCCTTAATCTTCGAAGCTTTAAAGATCCAAAATTCGCTTTAGCGTGAGGATATACGTCTTTGGCTAATAAAACCACCGATGAGGCGGATAATAAAAGGCAAGGCAAGACCGAAGTCATAATAAAAGCTTCATGGCGAAGTTGAATAAAAGATGGAGGTAAACCAAAGATAATAAGGTCCTTCCGTTAGGGGGCGTATAAAAGTCTTGGTAATAAGTCTCATGTTCAAAACCGTTATAAAACCGTGTTTATCGATTCTTCTTGTCAACCTAATTTTTTGACATCATTGTCTATTAGGGGGGGTTATTGATTTGATGGTCTTAGTTACACTGTTAGGACTCTATTTTTAGACCTAAATCTCTATTATCGCATAAGTCAATGATGTATCCTCGTGATCATTTAAGACATAATAAAATACAAGAGATACAACTTAGGAATAATGGGAGAATAAGTACGTGATTAGGGCATATGAGTAGTGTTAGCATTACTAACTTATAATGACAATGATCTCGTTGCACGCTTAGCATGGAATTGGGGTGAAAATCGAGGACGACGAAATTATTTCTAACGAAGCATTCACGTGTTCTTGTTCTATGAACCTAAACGTCCCATTTTGCGATGAAAATCATACATTATGTCTATAACACAAGTAGTAATAATAATAATAATGTAGCTAGTTTATCATTCCAATAAAGTGAATAAAATTAAATTTTGGAGATGCTTTGATACTTTATTCTAGCATTGCGTGAGGGCACGGCAATGGTTTAGTATGGGGGAGTGATGAGATGGCATTTGTACATGATCTCATCATCAAAAACGGGCTTAAAATCAATTAAATATAATAAAATATACCAAATATATGCTCGTGTTTGTTACTTGTGTATTTTTAGGTACGGATATTGAGGAATTGGCAAAAGATCACAAGAATCATTCAAAAACGAACACGGGAAACGAAGTCGCACAATGAACCGGGCCCAAGTTTGGAATTTTGCAAAATGACCCTTGAAGAATTGAAGATTGGCAACTTTAGTCCCTTATCTTTGAAGGACTTGTCACAATTGACCCTCCAAATGTCAATTGTACAAGAATGGTCCTTATTGTTTGAAGATATTACAAGACCAGTCCCTGGAATATGAAGAATATACATTTAATACCCTTGGATAAAGTTTTGTAAACCTTTGTGCCAAAAATGACAACTTACCAAAAGTTGATAAAGGAAGATTGGGCGCTGATGGGATTAAAAACAAAGTGAAGAAGAGAGAATAACTTCGGGACTCAAACTGCCAACTAACCAAACCTTTTCAGCCACTCAGCTCTTGACACCTCAGCCCTACCCACCCACCAACCCATTAACCCAACCCATATCCTACCCAAACCCGTCCAACAAGCTAAAACCCGGTTTTCATTTAAAAACGTGGTCAAAGGTCAACACCACTTAACCCTTTTTCCCACTAAAACAGGGATTTAAAAACTAATCACCCCCTTTTTGGATTAAAACCCATGTTCTTCACACTTAAACCCTAATTAATCCCCAGGGCCAATTACACTCAAAACAAAGGGTTAATCCCCATTCTTGTCCAGATCCTTAATTGAGGTCACCCTCATCACATCCCACACCCAAACCGTGACCCTGGACAACCCCATGTGAAAGTGGACCCCTCCCCTGCTCACGTCTCACTCACCCAAACCCAATGCCCGACCAAACCAACACCCAGGATCCTTCTACTTGGTCCCCAAGGAGTTTTTAACGTCCAAGATTCATTCAAACATCACTGGCATCACATGTATCACCTTTTGACCAATTTGAAGATGAAGACTTCAAGGGCACTTTAGGCAATCCAATGTTTAGGGTTTTGATATTCTAGATAGTTCTTTCTAGTAGTATTTAATGAGGATGAGCCTGTTCATTCCCCTTTGTTCCAGTTTTAGCATTTGCACTTGTAATTCCTTTTTTATTTAAATTAAAGTTGGTATTTTGAAGAGCAAAAGTGATTCCTTTTACTTTATTAAAAAGTTGTGTATTGTGTTTATGCTAATTCTGAGTTCCAATATTCATTTGTTTGTTTGATTTTCAAAGGATTTTCAAAAAGTTTTTAAAGATCTCTAATTTCAGAAAATTTTTAATCAGAAAAGTGAAAGTGGACTTGGTTGGTGATTTTCTGAGATTGAAGGTTGCTTTAAAAACGTGTGTTTCAAGGTTTACAAAGGTTATTGATTGGAAAAGTTTTTAAGAAAGAGTGAAAGAAAACAGAATATACATATATTGCTTGTATTTCTTTTTGATTTTTCTTAAGCAGGTTGATTTGTTGTTGTTGATTAAGTTCTGCATACACCCGAGTGTATAGGGAGGTGACAAAGCTGTCACAAGGGACTTGGATGTAAGTCCCTTAGGTAAAAATCAGTTTCCCTTTTTATTCTTTCAGTTTTGATGATGGTTTAAGTGATTTTGTTGAATTCTGCATGAAAGGTGTTTATCTGTGCTTGAATGAAGTTTATTTGATGTTATATGCATGTTAGTGTTGGAATAAAGCAGTTTGGAGTTGTTTTGATTGGACTTTGTTTGGAAAATCTTGTTTTCAAGTTTTAAGGGTGTGTTTGGATCTGCTTTTTATTTTGATAAGTTTGTTAAATTTTGTAGTTAAAACGTGTTAAATGGAATGAGAAGGGTTGAGTAAGATTGTGTGAAGGTTTTGTTTCAGTTTGGTGAAGTTTGGAATCAAGTTGCAAGTGTTAAAAGTGGAAGTTAGCTATAATCTATCTAGGTCACTTTTTTCTGCATGATTTTGGGATTGTGTGCTCAAGTTTGTGAAACCTGTTAAAAGTTAGGTTGATCTAGGATTTCAGTTTGTTTGCAGGTTAATTGATGCTAAAATATGCTAAATCTTAGCCCTTGAATCTCTTTTGTGTGCAAATTGTAAGCCAAAAATACCACCAGACCCCTATATAAGACCTCAGCAACTTTGAAATGCCATGGTGTGCTTTGATTGAGTGATTTTGTGCTAATTGTTGTTGTTTCCTGTGTGATTTGACTCCCTACACTCAGAAAGAGTGTAGGGGTGCCTTGTTTATCCAAAACATCCACAAGATCATCACAAAACCAAGCCCTCTTGGTTTTCTTTACAAGTGAAGAACCCTTCACTTGTTCATCAGTCACCAAGCCCAACTGGGCACGTTTTTGGCTTCAAATAGCTTGAATCTTTGATAAGTTTGGATTTGGTTTGTGTTTTTTATAGCTTACAAGAGTTACTGATTAAGTGTGAAAAAAAAAAAAAAGTTTTATAAAAACTTCACCCTGCCTGGACTCGAACCCCCGACCTGCAGCTCAGGAGTGAGGGGTTCTACCAGTGATCTAGATGAGTTTTTACGTTATCATTTCATTTCATTAGTTATTTAACCAGTTTTTCACTTTGGCTTATATTAATAAGCCGTAGCTTATTCAGTCATTTTTAGCTTATTTAAGTAGCTTATTTGATAGCTAGTATTTTTCCTAGGATATTATTAAGGTTTAGGATTTTTCTGATTAAAAGTTTTATTTTTCTCTTTATTTAATTAATTATTAAGATTATTTTTAATTTTAAATTTAGAAAGTCATTTAAAAATAGTGAACAGTAATTAAAAAATACAAAAAAATAGTTTTTAGGTTTTAATTTTTATTTTTGAGGTTTACATATCAAAAAGTTTTCAAAAACTTTAATTTTTAATTTTATTTGATTTTAGGTTTTTTATTAAACTTTAAAAATTAATATAAAATTAATTAAAAGGTCTTAGGAGCTTTAATTTACATTTTCTTCTTAGTTAGAATATTTAGGATTTTTGAGAATTTTTTAGAATTTATTTGAGAACTTTTTATTTTTTGGAATATTTTATTATTATTTTATTCATAAAAATTCAAAGTTTTATTTTTAACTTTTTTTCATTTTTCCTAGATTCTAGACATTAAATTAGGAACTTTTTCACTTTCCAATTAATTTTTAGGATTTTCAATTAATTTTTAGAATTAATTTAAGATTTAATAGATTTTAATAGTTTTTAAGAGTTTAAAAATAGTTTAATTTGGTTTTTAAATTTTTAAAAATAGTTTTTAGCTTAATTAGGTCATTTTTGAGGTTTACAAACTATTAAATCTTGTTTAGGGCTTTTTAATATTTAAAAGTGATTTTTAGGGCTTTAATTAGCATTAAAAAGTCATTATTAAATTAATTAAAAGGTTTTAGCAAGTTTGGATTTTTTTGTAAACTCTTAGAATGATATTGTGGATTTTTAGTAATTTTTAGGAATTTTTAGATTAAAATTTTAAATTTTGTCGTTTTTACGTTTCTACGTCTTAACTTCCTAGTAGTGTTTTTGCCTATTTTTCTATTTTTTCGTCTTCGTCATTTTCTCTTCTTTTCTTCTTGTTAATAATCAAAAACATTAATCAATCATTCATTACACAACACACGTGCCTCCTCGAGAGAACGATCCCCATTTGGGTCATAACTTGTGGTTTTCCTAAACTACTCGTTAACACTTACCACTATTTGTGTTGCTTTGTTTTTTTTCCTAAAATAAAGTATATACAAAATCACTACATCAGTGCACGTTGGTTAACTCAAGTTAAGGAAGAGACGACTAAAGTGATCAATTTCAAATGTGAGTATGAAGAAAATTGAATCACGATAGTTGAGAGATAGAACCGAATTTTGGATAACACGGGAGCACGGTTCTACAAAGATTCCAAGAGTGCACTTATCCCTGTAATCACATCACCACACAAAGACAAACACGTATAGAAGTCCCCCTACACTTAGGAGGTTAAAACATAAAGGATAGATACTCAGGCTGACTCCCGAGGAGCGCTTGTTTTTTATAACCGAGTCACGAGCCTGACTCGACCCAAAATTAGTTCATGGGGAACGCGGTGAGGGATGGAATCACCTCCTGAGAGGTGTCCTCACCAAAGTACAACTTCACTCGTTGGCCATTCACCTTAAAATTCGGTCCATCAGGTTGAGCGAGCTCGAGAGTACCATATGGAAAAATTTGGGCAATGGTGAATGGGCCGGACCAACGAGATTTGAGCTTTCCTGAAAAGATTTTCAACCGAGAGTTAAAAAGTAAGACTTTGTCTCCAACATGGAACTCTCGGTTCTTAATCTTAGAGTCGTGAATGAGCTTAGTCCTTTCCTTATAGATTAAAGAATTTTCATAAGCCTCATTACGGGGTTCATTGAGCTCATTGAGTTGGATCTTGCGTAGGTCACCGGCTTTGTTAATATCAAAATTAGCCCACTTCAAGGCCCAATAAGCCTTGTGCTCCAACTCAATGGGGAGGTGGAACGCTTTCCCGTACACAAGACGATAAGGCGTTCAGCCGATCGGGGTCTTGTAAGCAGTACGGAAAGCCCACAAAGCATCATCAAGTTTATCAGCCCATGAGGCACGATGCTCTCCCACGGTTCTTTCCAGAATTCGCATAAGACCTCGGTTGGATATTTCAGCCTGGCCATTAGTTTGTGGGTGGTAGGCTGTGGAAAGACGATGATTTACACCGTACTTAGCCATGACTCTAGCAAATTGGTCATTGCAAAAATGAGTCCCACGATCACTAATAATGGCACGAGGCACACCGAATCTAGCGAAAAGAGCTTTCAGAAAGTTACAAACCACCCTGGCGTCATTAGTAGGTAAAGCTTTGGCTTCAACCCACTTTGAAACGTAATCAACGGCTACAAGGATGTATTTGTTTCCTTTAGAAGAAGGGAATGGCCCCATAAAGTCGATACCCCAAACATCAAAAATTTCACACTCTTGAATGAAATTCTGAGGCATCTCGTCTTTATGTGTGATCATGCCTTGATTTTGGCAAACATCACATCTTTTAACCATATCGTGAGCGTCACGATATATGGAGGGCCAATAAAATCCCGAATCAAACATTTTTTTAGCGGTGTAGTTGGGACCAAAGTGACCACCGGTGGGTCCTTTGTGGCAAGCATCAAGGATTTCCGAAGCTGCCGGTCCATCAACACATCGGCGAATAATCAGGTCGGCACATTGTTTGAATAGGTAAGGGTCGTCCCAAAAGTAAGTCTTAATGTCGGTGAAGAACTTTTTCTTTTGTTGAGACGTCAACCCTTCCTTGAGAATTCCACCCGCCAAGTAGTTTGCAAAGTCCGCAAACCACGGGGTTTCATTCGATTTAGAGTTTATAGACATTAAGGTCTCCAAGGGAAAAGAATCATTGATTTCTTTGTTCGGATGATCCCCTTGGTAAGGATCCTCAAGTCTGCTGAGATGATCCGCGGCTAGGTTTTCTGCTCCTTTTTTATCGCGAATGTCGATTTTAAATTCCTGGAGCAGCAAAACCCAACGAAGAAGTCTTGGTTTAGAATCTTGCTTTGTCAACAAGTACTTCAGCGCGGAATGATCGGTATACACAATTGTTGTGGAAAGGACAAGATAGGGGCGAAATTTTTCAAAGGCATAGACAACAGCTAAAAGCTCTTTTTCGGTTGTCGTATAATGCAATTGTGCCCCCGTCATTGTCTTGCTAGCGTAATGGATTGGTTGGAAGTGTTTATTCACTCTTTGTCCCAGAACCGCTCCAATAGCAAAATCACTAGCATCGCACATCAACTCAAAAGGCAGCTCCCAATTAGGGGTAACTAAGACGGGTGCCTTAGTAAGCTTATCCTTAAGCGAGTTGAAGGCTTCAAGACACTCTTTGGAGAAGATAAAAGGAGTATCTTTTTCCAAGAGGTGGGTCATCGGGCGAGCGATTTGAGAAAAATCTTTGATGAATCAACGGTAAAAGCCCGCATGACCCAAAAAACTTCTCACACCCTTCACGGTTGAAGGTGGAGGCAACTTGGCGATAACATCGACTTTAGCACGGTCTACTTCAAGACTGGCTTTGGAAATTTTGTGTCCCAGCACGATGCCTTCTTTTACCATGAAGTGGCATTTTTCCCAATTCAGAACTAGGCGAGTGTCTTCGCACCTCTTTAGCATACGTTCCAAATTGGCAAGGCAAGAAGAGAAGGAATCCCCGAAGACCGAGAAATCATCCATGAAGACTTCCATGGTTTGTTCAACCATGTCATGGAAGATAGCTAACATGCACCTTTGGAAAGTCCCGGGCGCATTACATAGGCCAAAAGGCATTCTTTTGTAAGCAAAAGTGCCATAGGGACAAGTAAATGTTGTCTTCTCTTGATCTTGGGGATCGATGGGTATTTGGAAATAACCCGAGAAACCATCAAGAAAACAGTAATATTCATTACCCGCTAAGCGTTCAAGCATTTGGTCCATAAAAGGTAGAGGGAAATGATCCTTTCTCGTGGCATCATTGAGTTTGCGGTAGTCTATACAAATTCTCCACCCAGTGACGAGACGGGTGGAAATCAACTCGTTGTGTTCATTGGGAATAACGGTTATTCCTCCCTTCTTGGGCACACAATGGATTGCACTAACCCATGGTGAATCCGAAATAGGGTAAATCATACCCGCATCAAGAAGTTTGATAACCTCTGTTTTGATGACTTCATGGATTTTTGGATTCACCCTTCGTTGGCTTTGAATTGTGGGCTTAAAGTTGTCCTCCATGAGAATTTTGTGTGTGCGGAAGTGAGGATCAATTCCATGAATATCCGAAATCTTCCAAGCAATAGCCTTCTTATGATCTTTCAACACGGCGACAAGTCGGGCTTTTTCTTCTTCTTTTAGGTCCTTTGCGATGATGACGGGCGACTTCTTCTCTTCTTCAAGGAATACATACTCGAGATGGGGCGGCAACTCCTTAAGTTCTTAATCCGGAGGATTTTCGACGGGAGGCGTATTCGAAGTCGGAGTATCGATAGCAATGACCGTGGGAGATGGAGGAGAAGGATTGTCTTCTTTGAGAAGGTTTGCAATGAATCTGAGATCTTCATCCCAATTGGTAGTAGAATCGTCATTGTCTAAATTCACATCTCCCATGGTGGCTTCCAAATCTTTCCAAAGGAAATCACTTTCTCCAAATAAAGATAGTGATGAGTTGATAGAGGAAACAGTCTCAACTTTGGGAAGAGAGGTAGGAACACTTTTACAAGCATCTTTGAAGTGTTCTTCACAAGCCTCATCAAGAACGTCAATACAATTAACACTCTCGTAAGAATAAGGCTGATTAGAAAGCTTTCCCATGTTGAAGACTACTTTATCGTCACCCACTCTCATGATAAGCTCACCGGCTTCAACATCGATGAGAGTGCGACCGGTCCTCAAGAATGGACGACCAACAATTAGTGGCACACGGGGGTCCATCTCGTAGTCGACGACAACGAAATCAGCAGGAAAGGTGAATTTGTCGACTCCTACAATGACATCTTTGGCTATCCCCACTGGATAAGCAACCGTACGGTTGGCCAATTCCAAAGTCATTTTGGTGGGGACTAGCTCTGGGAGAGATAATTGCTTCCAAACGCTTAGAGGCATGAGATTAATACTGGCACCTAGATCGGCTAGGGCCATGCAATTCTCTACTCCCGGGAAATTGCAAGGGATTAAGAAACGACCCGGATCACCAAGCTTGGTTGGCAATTTCCTTAAGAGCACTGCAGAGCAATTCTCATTAAGTTGGGTGTTGGCAATATCGAGGAGCTTTTTCTTGTCGCTCAGAAGATCTTTAAACATTTTCGCATATTTAGGCATGTGAGCGAGAGCCTCAGCAAAGGAGATATTGAAATTCAGTTGTTTAAACATTTTAAGAAAGTTTGAAACCTGAATATCGTCCTTGCTCTTTTGCTTCTCTTTCCTCAACCTAGATGGATAAGGTATATTGGAAGAAGAGGAAGGCTTTGGAAGAATAGGATCACTCACATCCTTGGGTGGAGGAGGGGTAGAAGGAAGAGGTGGAGAAATTGGGGAAGGAGAAAGATGAGGAATAGGAGCAGGTGACTCGTTCTCCTTAGTCACAACCACCTGTGGAGGTATAGGAAGCTCGGGTTCCTTGGTACCTTTGCCACTTCGAGTAGTGATTGCTTTCATCTCCCCTCTTGGATTCGCAACGGTGTTACTCGGAAGAGTACCCGAAGAAGAGGGTTGATTACTTTGGAAGAAACCAGCCATCATGTTCCTCAGATCATTAGTTTGGCTATCCAACGTATTTCTCATGTCAGCTCTCAAATCGTTTCCTTGCTTGACCAAGTCTGCCTTCAAGTTTCGCACTTCCTGTTGGAGATTTTCCACAATCACATCATTGGTCCTTATGTAGGTTGCAACCTCTTGGTGTAATGCAGTGGGTTGGTTTGGAGGAGCATTGTATGCGGGTGGTTGATAAGCAGGTTGTTGGTAAACTTGGTTGTTACGTTGAGGTGGTTGTTGCTGCTTGTGAGGAGGGATGTATGGTGTACGAGGTTGTTGTTGTTGTTGAGGAGAGCGGTTAAGGTTTTGTTGTTGGTTTGGGTTGTTTGGGGGAAAACCGGGTGGTGAAAGATAATTGTTGGAGCGGTAGCTAAGCAAATTACGGTCACCTTGAGGTCTAGCTTGATAAGCAGGTTGAGGATAGGTGCCATATGCCGCATTCACATTCTCAGCAGGGTAGTCTTGGGTGGCAGTACAAGTAGTGTAAGAGTGAGGACCACCGCATATCTCACAAGGTTGGCTGACAGCGTTAACTTGAGCGTTTTTAGCGTTATTGCTGTTGTTGTTGCTGACGGTGTGGGTGACAAACGATTCAAGAAGCACAGTGATTTTGTCAAGTCGCTTGTCGCTGTCATTAGTGCTAGCACTAGCGACATTGGTCTGAACACTCTTGGTTTGCACACGAGATTTATTCTCAATGATGTCCCAAGCAGCATTGGAAGTCTTAGCCAACAGATTACCCCCCGAGGCACTATTCAGTGAATCTTGGTCACTCATGCTTAAACCATTGTAAAAAGTATTAATTTGATGTACTTTGGTAAAACCATGTTGTGGCCATTTTCTTAAAAGATCTTTGAAACGATCCCAAGATTCACTGAACGACTCATCGTACTTTTGTTCAAAATTTATGATCTCATTCCGCAAAGCGGTAGTACGAGAGGGTGGGAAAAAGTAATTGATAAACTTTGTTTCCAAATCCGTCCACGAGAGAATACTCTGTGGCGGTTCCTTAGCAAGCCAATGTCGGGCTTGTCCCTCTAAAGGAAAGGGAAAAAGTTGTAACCTGATAACCTCTTGTGGAACACCATTGAACTTGACCGTGTTGGTGAGTTGCAAAAATCTCTTGATATGGTCGTGTGGATCATCAATGGTACGTCCCAAGAATGGTTGAGCGGAGACCATCTGGATAAAGCCTGATTTGAGCTCGAAATTGTTGGCTGCAATTGGAGGTATGACAATTGGATCCGTGTTGCCATCTACATGAGCTTTCAGCAATTCAATCATCGGGCGATTATCCGGAAGGGGCTCATTGTTGTTGTTATTGTTCATGTTGTTGAAAGGCGGGTTGTTGTTGTTATTATTATTGTTTGGAGGTGGTATGTTATTGTTGTTTTGTACACCAGCCATGTCTAGGTTATCGAGAGGCTCAGGCTCTTGATAAGACGTGGATCGAGTGCGCATACACCTGCAAAAGAACGAACAAAGAAAAGCAAAGCAAAAATATTTTTGGTTTTTGATGTTTTTTACTTTTTAGGATTTTTTGAAAAATTTTGTATTTTTAGTGTTTTTGAAAGTTTTTATGAAAAAGTAACGTTCACGGGGAACGGATCCCAAAATCCAAGTTCTCACAAAAAACTTTTGATCTTAACGAGAAGAGCCGGCAGCGGCGCCATTTGATACAATGATTTTGGATGGGTTCAGATTTATCTCGGAATCTTCTCGAATTGATCTCGGCCTTAAGTGGAATGATTGTTCTTGGTTACTAAATAAAAGGGTTTGGTTTTCTAACCTACTAAATGTTAAATGATCTAAAATTTAAACTTAAATTTAAAAGTAATTGAATTAATAACTATTAATAAAACTTGAATTGAAATTAAAATTAAAGTTAAAATTAAAATTAAAATTAAACTAAAGAAACAGTAGAAACAGAAACAGTAATACAGTAACTCTTAAGACTATTCAAAGAAAATTGGTTCGGAAGTTCAACCTTTATTCGGAACTTTACTCGGATCTTTCACTCGGAAGTTGATTTGGAAGATTCACCCGGAACTTTGGTTGATTCGGAAGATTTAGGTTCATACGGAACTTTTCAAAATTAAACTCATTCGGAACTTTGGTTCATGCGGAACTATATTCGAAAAATTGGTTCATTCGGAAGTTTCACTTCATCCGGAACATTAGACTCATTCGGAACTTTTTATGAAACAACTCATTCGGAACTTTTCAATAAGACATTCATTCAGAAGATTTACACTCGTTCGGAACTTCAGTTCATTCGGAACATTCTATTCATCCGGAACTTTAGTTCGTTCGGAAGTTTTGATTCACTCGGAACTTTTTAAACAAAGACTCATTCGGAACTTTTAAACGACATGTTCATCCGGAACTTTTGGTGTTCATCCGGAACTTTTGGTGTTCATCCGGAACCTGGGAACACAGACACAGTCGTTTTACCCGAAGAACAAGGAAAAAGATTTAAAGCCAAAAATCACCAAGTTTTTCACCAAAAACTTAAATAAAACTGAACACAAATGATTTACTAACCAATAACTACAACTCCCATCAACAAAAACACAAAACCCAACAACTTTTGAAGATCAAATCAATCAAATAAAAACTTGAAAGCTTGAAATAAAAGATGATCATGAACTAGATGAAATAGAAAGAATAAACAAGAGCTTGTATTGATGATAGATGTTTTAACAATAACAAAGCAAAGATGAAAATTACAAGATTAAAAATCAAAGATCAAGATCACCAAACACCCTAATGGTGTTGGTGATGGGACGGACTAAAAGGAGAGAAAAGTGGGGAGAAAGAAAAACTAAAAACTTAAAAAAACTAACTTGCACTATGTGTGTGAGGGGATTCCTTTTATAGGCTTGTCTTTTGGTTGGTGAGTGGGCTTTCTCCCGTTCTTCTTGTCTTCTCGTCTTTTCAGAAAAGTTGACGTTTTCGATTCTGATTCGGGATTTGTTGTCGATTAAATTCAACTCGTCTTTTAATTTCTTCGTTTAATAGACTTGAGTTTCTTCGACTTATGTAAATCTTCCATCTTTGGTCCTTTTCTTCGATAAATTTTCGAATAGGCCCAGTGACTTCAAATCTTTTGCATCTCTTGGACAATAGACTTTATCTTGAGTCATTTTCTTCAGTAAAACCCGTGCATTCCCATGTTTTCTTTAATATTCATCCGGTTGGCTCTGAAAACACAATAAACACAAAAACCACGCATAATTCCAAACAAATGATATTAAATACGTGTTTTGGTCTCGTTTTAGCCAGAATTAAGTGGTAAAAGGATGGGTGTTTACACACCTATCAGTGTACAAAAACTCTACATCAATTTTGGCGCCGCTGCCGGGGAGGCGTGTTGTGTTTTGATTGGAATACTATTACTATATTGTATACGTTGTTTTTATCGATAATACGTTGTTTTTATATACTAACCATAATTAGTATTTGTATTAGTAGCACTCTACTAATATGTATTATCGATTTTCGGTTTTTGTGTGAATACTATTACTATATTGTAGACGTAGAACAAAAAATTCACAAGTACTCCAAATACGTGAGAAATCACAACCTTGACTTGGGAGGTCATTACCCAATCATTGTATTCGAATCTCAAACCAAAGAAAAAAGGCAAAAATAGATAAATACTTTCGAGAAGCTTGATTTTGAAAATACAATCTATAAGGTGGGTATAAGGCGGTTGTATTTCACGACCTAAAGGAAAAAGGCTCCTAAGTGCTTCGCGCCGCCTCGTTTCCTCCGCTTGCTTGTGCGTATTTTGATTTTGAAAGCTAATCGAGGGTTTTGCCGCCCAAAGTATTATTACATATCATAAATATTTTCTTGGTTTCATTTGATTAAACCCTCTTGAACGTTTTGGTGTTCCACCAACGTTCTAAAGTCATCGAAGGCGTTCACTTCGCGTGATCGTTTTCATTCCTTGAGGCTTCTTTAATCGAGAGATTTGATTAAGGAGGAGATTTGTAGATTATTGTCTACCTAATACAATTCCAAAAATCCAAAAAAAAGTTAATACAATCAAAAACCACAAAAAAAAATTAAAAAAATACAAAACACCAAAAAGAATCTTCTTTACTTGTCCCCTCGTTGTACGTGACGTTTATGCTAACTCGTAATCAAGCAAAACGTGCACGTAAACGCAAGAACAAAACTCCCACTCCAAATCATTCTAGTGAGGAGTCTCCTGTTGACGAACCCATTGTAAGAGAAGCACCAACCATGGCGAATCGAACTATGATGGAGTTACTTCAAGCACCCACTGAGGGTTATGGAGAAGCTATTGTGATTCCCGCTATCCTTGCGGAGAATTTTGAGGTAAAAACGGGTTTGTTGTCGATGATCCAAAACAACAAATTCCGTGGTGATGAGAAGGACAATCCCCACAACCATATCCGCCAATTCAATCGTCTTACCGCTACTTGCAAATTTAAGGATGTCTCGAATGACTCGATTAAGATGATGCTTTTTCCGTATTCCTTAGCGGGGCCCACTAAAATTTGGTTAGAGAAAGAGCCAACCAATTCTATATTGACGTGGAAGGAACTCGTGTCTAAGTTTGTGAACCAATTTTTTCCGCCCTCTAAGACTACGAATTTGAAAAACGAGATTTCAAAGTTTTCACAAGAAGTAAATGAAAGTTTTTCAACAGCTTGGAATAGGTTTAAGGAAATGTTACATGAATGTCCTCATCACGGTTTTTCCAACTTGCACCAAATTGACACGTTTTACAATGGACTTAATGATCATGAAAGAGATTATTTGAATGCCGCCGCGGGTGGTAATGTTTTGTGTAAAACGGTTGAGGAAGCTTTGGTGATAATTGAGAATAGGTCTATGGTTTATAGCCCTCGTAACACACCGAGTGTTGCCAAAATGGGCTCATCATCGTCTCGTAGCATTAATGCCTTACATGATGAAGCAAATGAAGAAAATCGGTTTTTTGATAGATTTGCTAACCTTATGTCCCATTGGAAAGCTCAAGAAGCTTCGAATTCCGCTTCGGTTAAAGCGGTTTCTAAGAGTTGTTTGTCGTGTGGTGGAGCTCATGATCTTTCCGAGTGCATTACCGCGGATGGTAACACTTCGAGTGCTTATATAGCCACGGGAACTAATAACCAAAACGGTCAAGGTTCCCGCCAAAATCAAGCTCCACCAAATCAAAATGCTAATAACTATCGAAACAACAACCAAGGTGGTAATTATCAAGGCAATCAATGTAATTACAACAAGGGTAATTATCAAAGTGGAAATGGGCAAATTTCAAACCAAAACCAAAACCGTGATTTTCAAACTACCACACAAGGTTTTCAAAATGATCACACCAAAAATCTTCAAGGAGAATTTTGAATTATGCAAAAGCAAATGATGCTAAGTTTGATAATATGCAACGTGAAATGGTTAGCTTAAGATCCGAGTTGAAAAACGAGCTAAAAAACGAACTTGCTAATGAACTTAAGACTCATGCTAATAAAATGGAAGGAAATGTCCAACGACTCCAACAAAATCAACAAAAAATGGAGCAAGGTCAACATGAGATTAAGCAAGAGTTGTTAAAAGCGGATGCTAGGCAATCTAAGTTTGAAGACCGAATGGGAAAAATGTTTGAAGCTATCATGTGTAAACCTTCTTCTTCGGGTGGTCTTCCTAGTGATACCATCGTGAACCCGAAAGGAGAATTGAAGGTTATTACTACTCGTAGTGGTAAAACTTTCAAAGAACCCATTTCTCGTCCAAGTACTTCTATGGAGAAGGAAAAAGAGAAAGAACCCGAGGTGGTGGTAGAAAAGGAGCAAATTCCAAGCCCACGAAGTACCGCTCAAACCACACCTACGGTTGAACCAATACCAATAGTGGAACCCGAGATTCCAAGGCCATTGCCTATGCCCCAACCCACACCACCCTTACCTTACCCTTCAAGACGAGACAAGGAAAAGGCACAAGAACGAAATAATTATCAATTTGAACTTTTTATGAAAATGTTTTGTGACTTGCATTTTAATGTAAGTTTTGTCGACGCCTTAGTCATGATGCCTCGATTTGCGGCGAACTTCAAAAGTATGTTTAATAACAAAGAGAAATTGCAAAAATCGTCTAGTTGTTCATCGGTTTTTCTTAGCCGCATACCTCAAAAAGTCGGTGATACCGGCAAGTTTTTAATCTCATGTGCTATACAAGACATGGAAGAATGCTACGCTTTGGACGATCTTGGTGCTAGTATCAATTTGATGCCTCTTGAGATTTTTAAGTCGCTCAATCTTCCCAATCTCACTCCTTTAAGAATGTCAATCGAGATGGCCGATCATTCTACGATTCTAGCTTGTGGAGTAGCCGAGTACGTCTTCGTGAAAGTTGGAAAGTTCTACTATCCCGTAGACTTTATTGTTTTTGACATTCCTATCGTTCCTAAAGTTCCTTTAATTGTAGGTCGATCATTTTTGGATACCTCGAGAGCACTTATCGATGTGCATGCTAGGAAAATCACTCTTTGTTTCAATGAGGAAGAACTCGTCATTAATGCAACTCAAAACTCCACACTTTCTCATGTGTATTCTATCACGTCTTTGAACTATGTTAGTCCCATCAAAAACATTTGCAAACAGATTTCAAAAAGAGTTTTAGGAGTTGATGATAAAAATGAAGTTCCGTCCCCTCCGCTGGTGGAGGTTAAGAGTGTTAAGCCTACGATTCCAATTACGAATGATTCTTCGGATGATGAATATGTTGATCCCGATGGGGGAGTTTTCTTTGTTGACAAACGTTTTGAGAACTTACCACCACCTTTACCAAAACGGTTTTCAAATGTGAGAATTTTTAGTGTGACTAACATTGCTTTAGAAACAGCAAATATTTTTGACAAAATCAAATCGGGTTTTCATAAGGAGAGTTTAAAAGATGAAAAAGGGAAAGATTTTAAATTGAATTTAAAAGATTTTTCTACAATTCTAACTCCGTCATCACCACGTGTATTGAGTACTACAAGCTCGTCTTCTCCTTTTGACGATGCTTTGTGTGGACTTAGTATGGGGGAAGCCCCTTATGCTCCCTCCCCTTTCTCCACCAAGGACGAGATATTTGATCCCGGAATTGCTTATAAAGGGAAATCTCGGTCTTCCACCGATGCAATAAATGGAAAATCTTTCTATTTGATTGGTGCGAGTCTACCTCGAGTAGCTCATGATTTTTATGACTTACCCATTGTCCCACCCTTCTATTTCTTCTCATCTATTTTCTTGAAACCCTTTGGGTTTTTGTTGACACACGATGGAGTGGCGTTGATTAGTTTTTCCAATGAAAACGAGAACGCCATCTTCGATCCCGGTATTTTGCACCATCAAAGGACTTAGTCCTTAATACCGGTTGTTTTTGGGCCTTGTTTATCATGTAAGCCCCAATAAAAACTGACCGAACCATGATTGTCCCTAAATGATCACATTTATGGGTATTCGAGTCGAGCTTTTGACTCGGTTATCAAAAACAAGGTGCCTCGTGGGGGAGACCCATGCTTATCCATGTACATATTATTGCTTTCTAACTAGTTTAATGTGAGGGGATTTGTGCCCTTCCAACCTTTGTTCCGTGGTTGTTTGTGCATTGTGGTTTTTAGATCATGATCTTCACGATTGGAGCCTCTCGTGTTCGTTTTATGGGAGCACTCGATCGTTTGCTTTTAATACTTTCTCAATATCCAAATGATATATCCTTTGATGTTCTAACCTTAGGTTTTTAGCACACTTCATAAACGGCTATTAATTTATTGGTTACACCCTTTCCATGCTAGATTAGGCATTCGACTACGTCTCTAGTATGGGGGTATTTGCACCCCTAGACTCGAAACATTGAGGACAATGTTTAACTTTAGTATGGGGGGTGAATAGATACTTGCCTTGCCAAACCTTCACGCTTTCCAATTTTCATCTTTTTGTTATCGTTTTGTTGCAAAATAAGGCTAAAAATTGCCAAATTTTAAAATTTTTCTCATGTTTTATAAGTATTTGAAGACACGAATGTAGGTTTTCCGATGGCGAGAATAAGAGTAATTTTTGACTCGACCGTGCGTGTTGAGCACTTAGCTTTGATTCCTTAACTACACATTAGGCTAAGTCTCTTAAATGAGGACGAGAAATGATAGGGTTAATTATAAGTTACTATGCTAAACGTAGAGTACTCGTATTCTTTCAAAAACTCATGTGTCTCGTTGTTTGCTTATTCTCCCTTCGCATGTAAATATTTTTTGCTTAATAAATATTGACTTAGCGGTTTAGTTAGGATTGTTGGGTTTCTAGTCTTTTCTAGTAGCTTCCATGTAATTAAATTTGGAAGACATTAAGGTATCACCAGCGTCGCGGTTTTGAAGTATTGGCAACCCGAATAATCGAAAGCTTCACCCAATAATAAGATTTCAAGTGCTCACCTAAATCTAGCAAACAATTTGAAGCCCCACAAGGCCGAAAAATCTATGCAAAATTGAAAGTGAATCAAGCCTTAATCTTCGAAGCTTTAAAGATCCAAAATTCGCCTTAGCGTGAGGATATACGTCTTTGGCTAATAAAACCACCGATGAGGCGGATAATAAAAGGCAAGGCAAGACCGAAGTCATAATAAAAGCTTCATGGCGAAGTTGAATAAAAGATGGAGGTAAACCAAAGATAATAAGGCCCTTCCGTTAGGGGGCGTATAAAAGTCTTGGTAATAAGTCTCATGTTCAAAACCGTTATAAAACCGTGTTTATCGATTCTTCTTGTCAACTTAATTTTTTGAAATCGTTGTCTATTATGAGGGGTTATTGATTTGATGGTCTTAGTTACACCGTTAGGACTCTATTTTTAGACCTAAATCTCTATTATCGCATAAGTCAAACAATGTATCCTCGTGAAACATTCAAGACAAAATAAAATATAAGAGATACAACTTAGGAATAATGGGAGGATAAGTACGTGATTAGGGCATATGAGTAGTGTTAGCATTACTAACTTATAATGACAATGATCTCGTTGCACGCTTGGCATGGAATTGTGGTGAAAATCAAGGACGATGAAATTATTTCTAATGAAGCATTCACGTGTTCTTATTCTATGAACCTAAACGTCCCATTTTGCGATGAAAATCATACATTATGTCTAAAACACAAGTAGTAGTAATAGTAGTAGTGTAGCTAGTTTATCGTTCAAATAAAATGAATAAAAATGAATTTTGGAGATGCTACGATACTTTACTCTAGCATTGCGTGAGGGCACGACAATGGTTTAGTATGGGGGAGTGATGAGACTGCTTTTATACATAGTCTCATCGTCCAAATCGGGCTTAAAATGCATAAAATATCATTAAAACTGCCAAATATATGCTCGTGTTTGTTGCTTGTGTATTTTAGGTACGAATATTGAGGAAATGAAAAAAAGATCACAAGAATCAATCAAAAACGAACACGAGAAACAAAGCCGCACAATGAACCGGACCCGAATCATGATTTTCCAAAATGGTCCTTGAAGAATTGAAGAAATACAAGATTGGTCCCTCAAGAAATGAAGACTTGTCATTTTATACCCCTAAATTACTTGTGGGTCCCTAAAATATCAAGTATTTGCATATTCAGTCCTTGGAGAATGAAGAAAGTACAAAAGAAGCCCTTGGAACAAGTTTGTAAAAAGATTGTGCCAAATTTGACAAACTGCCAAAGTTGTTTACAAAGGATTGAAGTTTTTTGAGCTGTTTAATATAACTTGAAGGAAGTAAGAAACATTAGGGACTAAATCTGCCCAGACAAACAAACACACCTCACCCAACCCCTGCCTGCCACGTAGCCCACTTAAACCTCTCCTCCAATCAAAAACTCCTAAACCCCCACATCAGATTCCACCCATGTTTTATTTAAATAACAGATTTATTTAATTTGTTTTTGGTGGTAAACACAATATTTGAAAACTTAATCCCCAAATCAGATTTAACCCACCCTTAAACACCCCATAAATCCTAAAAATCCCAGGTCCAATTAAACTAATATCAAAGGGGTTTTTGTTTAGCTCCTCCAGATCTTTGATTACCCTCTTTGTCACCAAAACCCACACAAGAAACATGAACAAGACACACCCATGTGTCTTGTAGGACCACCCCTGCAACGTCCCTTTCCCTCAAAACCCTAAAACCGACAAGATCAACGTTTGATACTTATTCCTTTGACCCCAAGCTCAAACAAACGTCCAGGATCACTTCAGTACAACTGGCAACATCACATGAAGCATTTTGACCAAGATCAAGACCAAGAGACCAAGGGCATTTCTGGATTTTCACCCATTAGGGTTTAGGACTTGTATTATTTTATTCATTGCTCTAGATAGTTCTGAGTAGTGCTATATAATGAGACGTTTGTGTCCATTATAACTTGTTCCAGATTTTTTCAAGCACTTGTAATCCCTTTTTAAATATTTATAAAGTTGGTATTTTATAGGTTAAATTGTAATTCCTTTTATGGTTTTTAAAAGTTGGTGTATGCTTGAGTTAAATCTGAGTTCCAAAATTGTTTGTTGAATTGTTTTTGAGTTTTCAAAAGGTAATTTCAAAGTTTCTGAAAAAAAGATAATTTTTCTTTGGTAAAACCTTGCTCCAAGATTTGGTTTTTCAGTTTGTAATTGGTTTATTTAAGTGTGTGTTAAGAGAAGAATATTTGAAAAAATTATTTGGAAAGATTGTGAAAAGGTTCTATAATCAGAAAAGTTGGATATATTGTTTCCATTTGTTGATCTTAGCAGGTTTTCATTGGAAGATTGTTATCCAAGGTTCTGCAAAAGCCCGAGCTTGTGGGAGATGGCTATGCAGCCATTGTGGGACCTGGATGTGGGTCCCACAAGGTAAATTCCTTGTTTTCAGTTTCAAGTTTGGTGATTTATGTGATTTAAGTGAAAAGTGCATGAAAGTGTTTAAGTGTTGTTTCATGGTTTGATATTGTTCATTTTAGGATGGTATGCATGTTAGAAACTAATTCAAACAGATTTGTGTAGTTTATAATAGGTTTACTTTGATAATTTGGACTTTCTGAAATTTAAGGGGTGTTTGGAAGTATGGTTTAAGCTTAATGTTTAAACAGCTTTTGGTTCAAAATCTGTTATAACACACTTGTATTGGTAGTGTTGGTTTGTTACCAACTTTGGTTTTCAATTTGATAGGTTTTTAAACACATTTGCATGCTAAAAAATTGGTAAAACAGTCAAATCAGCAAAGGTCAATCTTTCTGCCTATTTTGTGAAGAATTTGTACCATCACTCTTGAAATCTGTTAGGGTTAAGGTCTAAGTAGGATTGTGTATTGATTGTATGTTAGTTGGTAGACTTGTGTGTAAGTTTTAAGCAATTGAATCTCACTTTTGTGCCAATTGAACCAGTACACTATTCATCAGACCTAAACAAGCTTAATCAGAAACTTCTTGTTCCATTTTTGTGTGATTTTTGTGAAGTAACTTGTGGTTTTTCTTGTTTATTTGACTTCCCACAACCCAACTGGTTGTGGGAGTGCCCCCATTGTCCAAAGAAAACCAATCAAAAGCTTTCCTAAGCTTTAACAGTCACCAGACCATGTTTTTACACTAACAGTGGGAAAAAAGTTACCCCTGCTAGTGTATTGGTTAGTACTGCTAAGCAAGCAGACAAAAACAGGCAAAGTGTCACTATCAGATTTTGGATTTTTTGTCTTTTGTGGACCAATTTAAGAGTTAGGACTTGAAACTTGTTTCATTATTTTTATAATTTTATTTCTGATTTTTCTGCCTAATTAGTTTTTAATTTACTGTTCATTTAGTATTTTTTACATTAATTAGCTATTTTTAATACTTTTAATATTTATGTTTTTGGCATTAGTGCCAAAAATTATTATTTTTCAGTTTTAAGATTTTTATTAGACTTAGAAAAATATTTTAAGATTTTTTGTTTAAAAATTTTTTACTGTTCACTTTTAATTTATTTTTTAAAGTTAATTTAGTTTAATTAGGGTTTAAATACAAACAGTTTTTGTCTTTTAGTGAAAAATTTAATATTTTTCAAACTTTTTAATTTTTCTACTGTTCTTTAGAGTAATTTAGGATTTTTAAAAGTGTCAAATTATTTTTGGCATTATTTTATTATTTTTATAATTATTTTGATTTAAAAATAGTTTTTAGTGATTTAAAAATAGAAAAATAGTTTTCAAAATTTAGGAAAAATACTTTTTAGTCTTTAGATAATATAAGTAAGTTATTTGTTCAATAAAATAATATTTTGGACATTTTGATTAATTATATTTAATTTTAGGGCTTTAATTAGCATTTAAAATTGAATATTTAATTAATAAAAGGTTTTAAAATATTTTTATTGGATTTTTATTCTTTTTTATACGATTTTAGACTTACTTTTAGCTTTTATTAATTTTTAGGTTAAAATTTTTAATTTGTACCTTTTTACGGTTTTACGTGAACGACCTTTTCGTCTTAGCTCGATCCGTCTTCGTAACCGTCATTCTCTTCTCATCTCATTTCTATTTTCTTTTTCTTAGCAATATAATCACAAACCAAAATCAATTCATTACACAACACACTTGCCTCCTCGAGAACGAACTCATTCATTTTTGGGTCATTTACACACGGTTTTCCTAAACCAGCGTGCTTTCTTACCACTATTTTGTTGCTCTTTTCCTAAAGGGTGTACAAAAACTCTACATCAGTTTGGTTTTTCAGCCGATAGTGTCGAGTCTTGTGTTTGGTCAATTGGTTGAGTCGAGTCTTATGTGATTGTGAGTCTATCGAGTCGTTGTATCGAGTCTTATGAGTCTTTGTATCGAGATATAGGACCAAGTCGCAATATTTAAAAAACAGTCACCGCAATATCAATATTTCCTCCCATCGCAATATCAACAAACTCCATCGCAATATCTATATTTCCATCGTAGTGACACGATCGCAGTGACACGATCGCAGTGACACGATCGCAGTGACACGATCGTAGTGTCACGATCGCAGTGTCACGATCGCAATGTCATGATCGCAAGTCGGATCGTAACTTGGCTATCGGAATATGGACAAAGTGTCGTCGCAATGTTGCCTTAAATCCCGATCGCAATGTACCATCGCAATGAGCGATCACAATCCACGATCGGAATAAGGGGATCGGAATAAGGCGATCGCAATGTAGAAACCCTAGGGTTTTTTCGATCGCACTGAACAAACCTGGTGAACTGCAAATCCGCAATCGCAATGAACAAACGTGGTGAACTGCAAAACCAAAAGTTGATAACAGGATGAAGACAAAAGTTGATGAATAATTATAGAACACTGATACTTTTGAGACAATAAAGATGATAAAGGAAATATGACTCGTTGGACAAAAATTATGATAAAGACAATAAAAAGTTGATGCACAGATCGAGACAAAATAAGATACCAATAGACAAAATAATGTTCCACACGCTGATGTTCCACAAAGTAAAAAATTTGATTAAGCCAGTAGACAAAATAAGATCGAGACAAAATAAAAGACAAAAGAAACAGGAAACAATAGACAAGAAAATTATGACTTTTTGGACAAAAATTTTGATTAAGAACTTTTAGGATAAAAGCATTAGTATCAAAGATTTATAAATGATCTAAGTTTGTAATTTTATAAAAAATTTTGACCATCAAATCAATAGATAAAAACACGTCAATCTTAAGATTCAACCATAGCTCTTGATACCAATTGTAGGTCCTTAGCTTCTTAGGATTTTGCAAGTGTTTGTGTTTATCTAAAAGGGAGAGGGATGAAAGAACGAGAGAGGGAGAGTTAAAGAGAGAAAGGAGAGAAAGAGAGAATGATGGAAGTGAATAATGAAATAACTAAGTGCTCCACCCCTCCTAACATGTTAGGAGGGGGTATATATAGCCCAACCTACATGTGGGCTATATGGACTATATGTTTATATATTGGATCACGAGCCAAATACTTGAATATATCGTTGGAGTGACCGATCCTTTACATAAAAATGTATTTCCAACATGGAAGGTCCCACTAAAGTGGCTCCACTTCAAGTAGTAATAGCACTCACATTAGCACGAGGGTTGGTCTCAGTATTAGAAGGTAAGGCTCCTTGGGGTCTAAGGGTTCGCAACATTGGTAAAAATTTCCTATCCGTGGACTCTTGCATTTCTTTAAGCTTACGGTCTTGCTCATTAAGTTTTTGAAGAACCAAGTCCATTTGAGGATTAGGAATATTGAACCCTTGATTGCTAATCCCTTGATTTTTAAATCCTTGATTTTGAAAACCATGGTTTTGAAACTGATTAGCATTTTGAAGCCTTGAATATTAAAAACTTGGTTTTGCCCTTGAAAATTCCCTTGATTAAAACCCCTCATATTTGAATTCTCTTGAAAATTACCCCTTTGTGGACCTTGGTTCATTGGTGGGTATTGGGGATTGGTTAACAATTGTGGAGGTGGTCTAACATGAGGTTGAAAACCGGGGGGAGTCAAATTGTTAGTTGACTTGTATGACAAATTATTAGCATCCATATTAGGTTTAAAATAAACCCTCTCATTAGTGTTGTAAGCGTACACTTGTTGTTGAGATTGATCATAAACCTTATCAAAATTTAAGTATGGATTGGTCCACCACAAGTCTCACAAGACTCACAAGACTCACTCATGGAATGAACGTGCCTAGTGGGAGGGGTATCGACTTTTAAAGCAAGTTTTGTCACAATTGAAGTAAGCGCTTTAATTTGATTATTAACCTCACTATCACTAGCACTAGCCATATTAGTCCTTACACTTTTAGTTTGAACTTTGGCCTTGTTTTCAATTATTCCAAGCATCGTTCATTGATTTAACCAAAATATTTCCCCCCGAAGCACTATTTAGTGAGTCTTGGTCATTCAAAGTCAATCCATTGTAAAAAGTATTAATTTGATGAACTTTAGTAAAACCATGTTGAGGACACCTTCTTAAAAGTTCCTTAAATCGATCCCAAGACTCACTAAAAGTTTCCCCATATTTTTGCTCAAAAGTGATTTGTCATTCCTTAAAGCCGTGGTACGAGATGGTGGAAAAAGTAGTTAATGAACTTGGTCTCTAAATCCGCCCATGTAAGAATACTTTGGCGTGGTTCCTTATCAAGCCAAATCCGGGCTTGTCCCTCGAGGGAAAAAGGAAAGAGCAACAAACGTATTACCTCTTGAGTCACCCCATTGTATTTCACCGTATTTGTCAAATGTATGAATCTTTTAATATGATCGTGAGGGTCATCTTGGGAACGGCCCAAAAATGGTGTAGCGGAAACCATTTGAATAAAACCCGTTTTAATTTCAAAATTATTCGCTCCAATCGCGGGCACCACAATCGCGTCATCATTTCCCACCATGTGGGATTGCAAGATCTCAATCATCGGTCGATTATCCGTCCCATCGTATTGTCGAAAGCGCGATTCTCGGGATCGGCTTGAGAGACGGTCTTTTTGTTCTTCTTCTTCTTTTTGGAAGAATTAGAAGTATTTGGTACACCACTCGGTATATGTGCACGCGCGCGAGTGGGCATACAACTAAACACGAGGATTGAGGTAGGATATCTCAGTCGACTTTGAAAGGGAAGAGGTTATCCCTCTCGAGGTTCAATATGAAAAGGATACAAGAAAATATATACGTAATACTACTTGGGTGGAAAAACCCTCAATTAGCCTTCCTTCTGAAAATACTCACTAGTGAACGGGGGGAATGAGGTGGCACGAAGCACTTAAGTACCTAGCTTCCCTTAGACGGCCTTTTATAGGACTTCGCCTATCTATTCGCCGTATACTTCGTATTTTTTTGAATTGTTGCTTATCGAAAGTATTTATCTTTTTTTGCCTTTTATTTTGTTTGATCGATACACGTATATGGAACCGGAACGCCTCCAAATACGGGGTATTGCAAGCAATACTTATAGAATATTGTGTATTGTGGTTCTTATACGTAATATCTAGAGTAAAAAGAAAATCTTTTTGTATTTATTTTTTTAAAATAAAATATATTCACAATAAAAGACGAAAGAAACCGAAATAAGAAAAATTATAATACGTAATATTTTTGGTGTAATACTTTAGGAAAAGTATTACTTTTTTGATTTTTTTAATTTTTTGTTACAATTCTTAGGAATGAATATGCTTTTGATGATTTTTATATTTTTTAGTATTTTTATCTTTTTGATTTTTTTGAATTTTTGATTTTTTTAAAAAGAAAATAACGTTCAAAAGTGAACGAATCCCAAAATCCAAATCGTCTCACGAAAAATTGTCAATCATAACGAGATCGATGCGGCAGCGGCGCCAATTTAATAACCGTTTTTTATCAAGTTATTTAATGTATTTTTCGTTCCTCAAATCGACTCGAAATAGAATCCAATTTTATCATAGAGATTAATTGTTTTTGGTTAATTGTACTTGTTTGGAATCTATTTCTAATTAAACTTAAAAAATGGGAATATAACTTTAGGCTAAGGAATATATAAAAATAAAATCGCAAATAATTCACATAAAATTACTTTTGGAGCATAATTTGGTTAGGTCGGTCTGACGACTCTCCTGGGTCGTTCGTCGTCTTCCCGGGTCCTTAGTAATGCTGCAAACAAAGGTAAACCGGTTAGACGTGGACCCGAGGCCGGAGCCCCGGGGTCCACCTCTGACGGTCAAGTTAGTATTCGGTCGATATATTGTATAAGAGGTGTAGATGAGAGAGATAACCTCATGTAGAATGAGACCCCTAGCCTTGTTTATATAGTGCTAGGGTTTCTTGAAGGATAAGTTAGGTGTGTGTGGGCCGCGGGCCTGTTGGGCCGGGCCGAATACCGACTGTACGTCGACATGTCCCCCAGTCTAGGATAATATGGTCTATGATCATGTTATGCTAGAATCATTCGTGTATCATGCTCACTAAACAACCGCGTGCGGCTTGCTGCTAGGACATCCTCGTGGGTTGTCCGTAACATATGGCTCCACTCGTAATGGGCTACTTTTAGCGAAAAAATGATGGTTTGGGGTTACGAATAGTGAGCATAGCCACTATACGTCATCACAAACGTTGTTCTTGAACGAAAATTGGATCAAAAAGTTCTAGATTCTAAAGCTGAAAAGGATAATCTTTTGAAACAAATTAAGTTGCTTGAATCTATGTTGGCATCCAAGATGAATTGCTCAAAGAAAATGAGACTTTAAAGGCTCAAGTACATGAAAATGTCTTTGTTATAGCTGCATTGAAAAACGAATTGAGGAAAACTAAAGGAACTAGTGTGGACACTAAGCTTGAAAAACCATCAATCTTGGGGAAACCGCCTCAAATTCAGTCTGTTAGACAACCGACTACATTTAGATTCGAGCGACCAAAATCCTCGAGACCACGGTTTGCCACCCAAGTTGATATGGTTCATCTTTCTAGACCATATCAAAAACACATGATTGCCTCTAGTTTCCCTAGACATAGCCAAATAACACGTCTCGAACTAGTTCAAATGATGTTCGCCAAAAATTTGGTCTAAGGGAAACTATTCAAAAGACACAAGTAAGAGATAGGAATTTTAAACCTAGTGAGATGCCTTCTAGATTACCCAACACTGCTAACCGTAGCATGTCATATCCTAGGAGAATCAATCAATCATCTAGGAATCCTAGAACTTACTCGGACATTAAATATGCTACTTGTAAAACATGTAGGAAATGTGTCTTTAAAGCCAATCATGATTCTTGTGTCAAGAAATTACTTAATGAGGTGAACTCCCTTGCTAGACTTAAATCCCAATGGGTAGATAAAATCAAACCCATTGGTAAAATGTGGCGCCCCACTGGTAGAACTTTCACTCTTGTAGGAAAAGAGTGCCCTTTAACTAGGATAGTCTCCGATTCTACTAAGACTACTAGGGAGGAAATTAAAAAGGATGATACATCACTTAAGCCTGAACTTAAGGTTTTCTATAAAAGGAGACGTTTGCCAGCTAAGACAAGTGAATCATCTCCTTAGGTCACCTCTAGCACAAGAAAAGAAAACTGTAAACCCCCACTTGCTTCTAAGATAGATATCGCTAACCCATATCAAAGCATGCAAATTCCTAATGAGAATGCAGGTACCAAAGCGGATGTTCTAAAAGAACGAAGCGGTCCAATCATTGTATACCATTCACTTAAGGACACTCTCAGAGTTTGGTTGCTGAAGAAGTTGATATCTAAGAAAAAAGTGTCTCAGGGGACTCGCAGTTAAGTTATACTAAGGCTTACAGTCAAATCACAGTCTGTGACCCGAAATTCAGAGAAAGGGAAATTTATCTCGTCAACGATAACTTACCATCAAAACGAGAAATTAATTTTTCTCGGACACGAGCTTATCCTAAAACCATTCAAAGGTTTTAAGCTTGTGTATAAGGCTCATCATTAAATATCAGATGATGACCTGGTCTTCAAATAAAGGAAAGTTTATCGTCGATGATAAACTTATCCTCATTAACGAGAAATTAAATTTTCTCGGACACGAGCTTACATTAAAACTATTCAACTGTTTTAAGCTCGTATAAAATGGTTCATTGTTAAATGTCAGACAATGACCCAGACTTCAAAGAAAGGAAAGTTTATCGCCGATGATAAACTTATCCTTACAACGAGAAATTAACTTTTCTCGGGCATGAGCTAATATTAAAAACATTCGAAGTTTTTAAGCTCATGCACAATGACTTACAATTAAATATCAGACTGTAACTCGGACTTCAATTTTAGGAAAGCTTATCTTTAATGATAACTTATCCTCTTAACAGGAATATCATCTTTCTTGGTCATGAGCTTGTATTAAGACATTCCAAGTTTTAAGCTCAGAAAGGAAAGTGTATCTTTTAAATAAGAGAACTTCTCCTCATAACGCGAAATTCATCTTTCTCGGTCATGAGTATGTTAAAACATTCAAAAGCTTTTCAAGCTCATGAAAACGACTTCTAAGTAAATGTCAACTTAGGACTCGTTCTTCAGTTAAAAGGAAAGTTTATCGCCGATGGTAACTTATCCTTAAGAACGGGAAGTTTACAACTTCTCGGACTTGAGCTCATTTTGTAAGATATTTAACATCTTAAGCTCAAGTAATTGGTTTTCAAAACTTTGAACACAATTTTTCGAGAATTTCTCAAAAGTTTTTTCTAAATCTTTCCTAATTGTGTGTTCAAACATGTTTTGATAAAAAGAGCATGTCTTCTGGAATCGATAATATTTACGATACTAGAAATGTCATTCAATAATGACACGGGGTTGTAAATAAAGTTCGAGCAGAAGTTCAAATGTTTTAAAACATGCTCAAAATGGCTTGCTATTATTTCTGATAGTAACCCGCTTTTCATATTCAAGTTAAGCATTTCACCGGAAAGCTTTGACTCAACAACGGGAATTAATTTTCTCGGGCATGGTTTACTTTATAACCATGTACGGGATTGTGTTTACGTAATAACACAATCTAACACGATTATATGTACGTGTCAGTGCATTTATTTGTTAAAACAAGAGAAATCTTGTTTTTATTAAGTTATCATCTCTACCAATCATACAAATTTACAAATGATATCTACATACTCGACGATGCGACTACTCAAACGGAGACTACAGCTCTTTCAATAGAACTTGGGTCAACAATTGAGGGGGATCAATTGTCCAGCATTCAGAATCTTTAACGCCGAAAGTGCCAAGTTCACATATTGGTGCCAAGACAACGATACCAATCGTACACATGAAGTCAAGAGATAACTTCAGACGTGAGGAGGCGACCAACATTCATGAACAAGAACCATGTGATTCTCTCATATGATGTTCTCCATCATTCAGGTCCAACCTCGTAAATCGCTAATCTTGTGAATACATTATCATATATGATCTTTGCACGTATTTAATTTATGTTTCAAGTACACCCTCATTAATTTGAGGGGGAGCTTGTCTAAAGCATGAAGATAATTGGATTTTCATTTTTCTTCCCAAATATTCTTAAAATGTTATTAAATCAATTGATATTAAAAACATCGATTGGGTTAATATTTTTAATATGGGGGAGAAATATGATTTAATATGGGAAATTATTAATCAAAAATGGTTTGACTTAACGTGATGGCTCATCCCGACATGTGCGAAATGTTTTTCGAATATCGTGGCATATGTTAAGGGGGAGCAAAATGGATTTGCACTTCAAAATGGATTTCATGGTGATTTATACTTACCCACAACCCAGTTATTTCACGAAGATGAAGATTGTGGTGACATAAGGATGGTGGGATAGGTTAAGTCCAATGATTCTTCTAGAACTGGAGGAATCTTCCCAAGGACATTCCATAGCTAGAAATAGTAGTCCTTAGGAAAGATGGAGAAAGTTTGAACGTAGCTGAATGTCGACCAAGTACTTAAGTTAGCACTGGAACAATCACAACAAGGTGCTAGTTATGACGTATTGGTAAGCATTGAAGGAGTTGAAGAACGAAAAAGAATTGTAATGATAAAGGGTGAAAAGAAAGAAGCCCTCTTTACAACTTTAGGCAGAAACCGGGTCAATACATATGCTATTAAGATCATTTTTAATGATTCTTGATATTGAAGATAAACATCATGGACCCAGTGATGCAATGCACAACCCATCCTGGCTAACTCAGATATCTCTTAAAAGATATTTGTTTTAATCACACAGAGACAACATATTATCTATTAATTTATTCACTCCGAATAAATTGTTATTAAAATGGTGGCACTCCTCTCCAGCCTCCGATCACTAAAATCTAAAATGCACGATCGAGTCTAGAGCCATTTGAGATCATAAAATATCTCATTAGGACACACTTTCATAAATGCTTTCTTCTTCACACACTGTGAAAAGTAAGAAAGATCTTAAGAGTCCTACGCAAAATCTTCATGATCTTGCCTGAACATCCGAGTAATACGAAAGAATTTACAATGAAAATGGAAATCCTTCTTGAGCGAACATCAAAAAGCTCATGGTAGGTGACATGTGTGATTCTTTATGAATCAAACTTGTGATAACTGGAAAGCAACAGTGGTTTAATTCTTAACTGAACTTAAATACGTTCCAGGCCTCTACGCAATATCTTAGTGATCTTGCCAGAACACTCAGAGTGACACTCTATAGTGTTCACAGTGATGAGTGGAAATCCTTCTAGTGTTAATATCAAACAGCACTTGGTAGGTAACTTGCAAGATTCTGTATGAATCAAGATCGTGACAACTGGAAAGCAACGATGGTGCGATTCTTTAATGAATTAAACTTGTTCCTTGAGTCGGATTTGACGGCTTCAAATCATGCATATAATATTATCCAAATGATTCACTCTTTATGTTCGCAGTCAGCTTTGGACGGTCGAATATAGAGAACGGGTTTACCCGCGAAATCTTGTCAAGGAGGTTCTTAATTGAAACTACCTGCCACAAGTACGATATTATATATCGTCCAACGGTCTTCACTGACCGGAGGTAAAATACTATCGAATTAGAATGAAACGTTCAAGGCCATTTCATCCGTGTATATGTTTTGTTGCTAACTGTCTTATGCAGCGTAACAAGAAGGTGGCATTACGGTGTACAATCCAGAAGAAGTCGTCAACACATGCTTATGCTTTCTGTACTTAATTCTACAACAAATTCAAGAAAGCCTAAAAGTCAAGTCTTCCGCTGTATCAAAACTCTGAAGCTTTCAAGAAATTATAAAGGTATAAGTATGTGGAACATGAAGTCACGAGGAGGCAAATATCACAAGTGATGAATACACAAGGTCAAGGCAAGGAAACATGCTCAAGACTAATGTCAAATATCACATCAAGCATATTCACAAGAACAAGATCGAAGACTCAAGCATAGTATGCTAGGTTAAAGATTTTGTAAAATGGTGTGACCTCCCTTAAGGGGAGATTGTTGGAAATACGTTTTTCCAAAGAAAGTCTTGGTCACATCATTGTTACCATAAATCACGAGCTATAGCCTATTTAGGACATTGTAACTTGGAGTGACCTCCTTTAGGGGGAGATTGTTGGAAATACGTTTTTACGTATTTAGGAAGGATCGATCACTCCAACGATATATTCAAGTATTGGGCTCGTGATCCAATATATAAACATATAGCCCATATATCTCACATGTAGGGTGGGCTATATATACCCCCTCCTAGCATGTTAGGAGGGGTGGAGCACTTAGTTATTTCATTATTCACTTCCATCATTATCTCTTTCTCTCCTTTCTCTCTCTAACTCTACCTCTCTAGTTCTTTCATCCCTCTCCCTTTTAGATAAACACAAACACTTGCACAATCCTAAGAAACTAAGGACCTACATTCCATCTCTTCGCCCATAAAGGAGAGACAAGGCCCGGAGGTTACAATGAGTAATCCTACTCCCCCTTCGGTGATCGCTCCCACTACCACTCCTATTACTAGTTCTCCATTGCCTAATGAGCCCAACCCAAAGGGTGTTCAAGAAGCGAGTCCTTCTCCTTCTCAACCTTCAACTTCTAAGCCCAATATCCCTTATCCCTCTAGGTTGAACAAGGCTAAGTTGCTTACCAAAGATGACGTTCATGTTTCCAACTTTTTGAAAATGATTTCCCAAGTGAATGTTAACATTAGCCTTATTGAAGCACTTGCTAAAATGCCCAAATTTGTGAAAATGTTCAAAGATTTTCTCAATAAGAAAGAGAAAATGGTAGATCTTGTTAACACTCGTTTAAATAAGAATTGTTCCGCGATTCTCCTCAAAGAGCTTCCCGAAAATCTAGGATATCCCGGACGATTCGTGTTACCTTTCTCGTTTCCTCAAATTGATGATTGTATGGCTTAAGCGGATCTCGGTGCTAGCATCTATCTTATGACAATCTCGGTATGGACACAATTATCATTACCCGACCTTGTACCAACTCGTATGACTCTCGAGTTAGCCAATAGAACTCTCGCACACCCCATTGGTATTACCGAAGACGTTTTCGTTCGGATTGGTACATTCACTTTTCCCGTATATTTTGTCGTAGTTGACTATGAGATATATCCTCGTATTCCGTTAATACTTGGTAGACCATTCTTAAGAACCGGAAAAGTGTTAGTTGATGTAGCCGAATGAGAATTAATTCTTAGGGTTGGGGATGATAAACGAACTTTTAAAATGGGAAAGATCACAAGTAAATCAAATGGAAAAGAATCGGTCAATATGATTGATGTGCTTAATTTTGATAATGAAGAAATTTTTATCAATCCTTTTGAAACTAAAAAGATTAACCTTAATGATTTTGTGGTATATTCAAATCCACTTTTTGAAACTTCAAATAATAATCCACTTTTTGAAGAAAATGAGGAAGCTAATGATGATTTTAGTGATGTCTCTTCTTTAAGTGATCATTCCACTTCGGATTTTGAGGATACCCCACTCTATGACACCTATAGTGATGTCACTTCTTCAAGTGATCACACTATTTTAGATTTAGAGGAACCACCTTTTGAGCCTCCACTTTTAGATAATCCCATTTACGATACCGATAGTGATGACACTTCTTCAAGTGCTCACTTTCCTTTAGATCTTGGGGAGACACTTTTAGAGCCTCAAATCTTTGATACCCCAATCTACGATGATTATGATGACGACACTTCTTTAAGTGATCTCACATCTTTGTGTTTTTGCGAGACACCTAGTGAGCCTAATGATCCTATTATCTCTATGAGTGATCCTCCCATTCTTGAGTCTCCCTTTGACTCTTATACTCCTATATTGGGTTAGGACTTTTGAAGAGGATCCTCCACCTTTAGAGATTGACCTTAATTTAGAGGATATTCCATTTGAGGAGGATTTAGATATCTTTCTAAATTCCTATTTCCCTCACGAGGATGAGTTTTCCTATGACTCCGATGATTCTTATGTTTTCACATCGAGTTTAGAAGAGGATGACTGTAACACCCCCAAATTTACACAATTTAATACAGCGGAAGACTCGTTGGTGTTACGGGATAGTACATTACTCACATCATAGACAACGCTTAAAAAATCGCGTCGTTTAATAATAAAGCATTTCCATTCATAAATATCAAATTTACATAGGTCCCAAGTCATTGTATTTCATACAGGTTTTACAAAGCATTTGAATGGAAATTATTATTTAAGTGCGGGCCATGAATTCTTGTTGTCTTCCCGAGAATTACCTTCAAGTACCTGAGACAAAACATGTTAAAAAAAAGGTCAGCGATAACGCCGAGTGAATTCATAGAGTTTAATGAAACCATTAATATATCATCGGTATATAATTATTACCGAAAATCATTTTGCACAAATCTTTGTAATAGGCCATAAAATAGCCAAAGTCATTTTATACAAATCCTTATCAAAATCATAATATAGGCTTTCGCATTCAAAACCATTATACGAACTAATGTCGTAAAAATATCATACAATACGTTTTATAACGTTGTATAGAAATAAAAACCATTATATGAATATGGTTATGAAAAACCAAAACACGAACATAATATCAATAGTAAGACCCCGTATTGCTAGTCAGGCAATATATCGTAATTTAGTGCGTATAGCAGTATTTCGTTATTTGGATTATTATAAGACGCATGACATTGTTACCTTACTACAACAAACAACGGGTAGCTAGCCCGAAACTCAACTTTCCCATCTAAATTAGCGTGTCATCACAATAATCACGCTTGTGTAAATCTTCTCATACATAAATTCGCTTACCAATCAATGTGGCACGACGGGGATCAACCGTCAAGGCGCGAACTGGGGTGATCGTCCCCAAATAGTATTGTTATATGCATAAGCGTCTACCAAATCCCGGTAGTTCACAATTCATGCTAATGGTTCTTTTAGTGACATAACCTAACTTTAATAATCCATTTCATTTCATCTATCGGGTCATTTAATCATTCATCGGGTCATACAATCATTCGGGTCCACATCAATAAACAGACAATCAGGACAACTAGTGTCCTATTTTATAAAAACTAACATGTTATCTCCCTCGCGGGTTTATAAAACATTTTATAAAAACATTTAAAAGAGTGTGAGGCTATGAACTCACGTTAATGTGGGAAGGCGGGTTATCGGAAATTCGGATGTACGGTATGTGCTTCAATCACGGAAACCTAGATAAATAATACTCTTCTTAGACTTTTGTCCAATGACTTTATCAAAATAACAATTATGTATATATATGATGACTTTATATATATGATGAATTTATATATATTATGATGATCAAGTGGGTTTATACATTTCTACTCATTTTAGTGTTTATGTGTTGGTAACTTCTTACTAGTTTTACCTATTTACATATTTTAAGTCCAATAAACTTATTATAAGTTCTTTAACTTGTATTAATTCAGTTTATACTTGTATTATCAGTATTTATACTTTACATGTTGGGCCCAAATGGGTTAAGCCCAATAAGTAATTTTTATAAGTGTTTAACTTATTTAGTTAAATTATTAGTCCAATATGCTAACTTAGCTCGTTAATGTCCGTATGTCATATAGTTCGGGTTTTATCGGTTTTTACTTGTATTAGGTACTTATACATCAGTATATTACTTTTAAAAACTTTCTATTAGACGGGTTTGATCGTCTAAGGTTTTAATTGGCGAAAAACGTTAATTTTACGGTAATAGCCGAAAAAGTCGTAAAAATCATGTTTATAGTTTTTATAACTTATAAATCTTATTCAACTACCATTTTTATTAAGTGTCCATTTATTTAACCTTATACATATTTATATAAATGAAATTTATAAGTTAGTGGGTTTTAATTCACATTTTATACTATATTAGTTTGAGTGCTTATATAATACTATTAAACATTAATTCTTCAAAATCTGATTTTTAGTTTCATCTTCACCATTTTTATCATATCTTGAGTTCTATAAGGAGATAGAAGCTCATTTTTGGATGGCATAAACTTCATATTATGTGATACAAATAAGTTAGCTATAGCTACTGCTCATTCTATGTTTAACTATCCTTAACAGTCCCTACAAAACAGACTATTCAGATTGGTACACTAATCTTGTTTTGATGATATCTCACTCATTTTGATGATTTCATTGCATGGCCAACTCTCACATGTGTATGACATCTAACACTTACTGTAAATGGATTCCACTTTATCATTTTATCAGTTTAACCTTTGGTTACTTACTGTTTTTTATACAGCCATCATATTTAGCAAGATTTTAACCATTTTACATGTGGTTTTCCATCTTTTTACCCATGTTTATCAAATATATCAACACCAAATCCCCACATAATATTTTTAATCATCATTCATCATCATATACATATACATAAATAATGAAAATACAAGATTACATAATCAAAATAACAAAAGGATAGGAAGAACAATCTCTATATCACCAAGGTTGTGTAGTTTACAATCAAGGCTTGGATTTTGATGGAAGAACTTGTGATAGATCAACACCAACTTTAAAGACCACCAATCTTTGTAAACATCTTGTAAAAATCATCCCTTGGACATCACCAAATCTTCTCCTTGGATGTTAAAATCACCACCAATCAATAGAGCTTGAAAAGGGCTTCATCATATGTGTGAATAACATATGATTTCATGGTTAAATTTGATCAAATGAGAGTGATTAGGGGTGGTTCTTTGAAGAATTTTAGAGAGAGGGAGGAGAGAGTTGTGAGTTTTTGGTGGTATTGCATGTATGAAAATGGAGGAATGGTTTTGGCTAGATGGTTTTGTGTTTTGGTAGCTTATAAGCTAAGCTAGTTACAAGTGTAACATTTACTTGTTAAATGTTGACACATAAGGTGTGTTGTAGCTAAGAGTTGCCATCCCATATTAGTGGGGTGGGCAAAACTTGTTTTTTCTCATCCCACTAATTTACGGGTATTCCTCGATTCTAGTTTCCTCGATTTGTGTGCCCTCGGGTCGTTTTACGAAAAACGTTTTTATAAATTATGAATCAACGGCACAAAACGAATCTAATAAAAATTATCTCATCAAAAACGGAGTTCGAAAACGTAAATACGTAATCCTAAGGTTTTCGGTTTAGTCGTAAAGGACGTTAAATTATAATCGTAAGTCCTAATCTCTTCTCGTAAATTTGTGAGTTTATGAACCAACACAAATTTAAAATCTCAAAATAATATTCACGGATAAATTTATTTCCTGAAGTGTCGGGCTGTCACCAAAATGGTGTATGTAAACGTAAGTACGTAAAGTAGAATTCTCCGGTTTAGACGTAGTCGATGCTACTTCGAGACGTAAACCCAAATTTCTTCCCAAAAACAAGTGAGTTCATAATATAACATTAAAATAATTTTTTAAATAGCACTTGAGAATAAAGTATCAACCATAAATTGACGGATTGTCACAGTATTCACCCCTAAACAGGATCTTTGTCCTCAAAGATCAATTTATCTTACTACTCGCTTCTTATAGAGTTAAAGCCATGTGGGTATTTCCTCCACATTCGGTCTTTTCTCACAAGTGTAATTCATCACAACACGCGAGTTTCATCAAACATAACTACGGGAATAAGATCAGGCTTAATGTTGACTTACTTTCTCTATCCATGATGTTCACGGGTTTTTGATTAATGCAACTTTTCGCCGATCTAAACTTTATCAAGAAGTGATTAGATTCTCATTTGATAGACATTTCATCAAGTTTGATATACGGAACATAATTCACGCAGCCCTTGAAGTCCTAGGGTAGATCCAGCTTATATGCCTTTCAAACCAATCTTTTTACATCATCTCAATAGTCCCATACAACGGGGACTTATATCCCATGATCTTTCAGATCATCAATTCATTTTTCCATGGATAAATTTTTTTTGGCATAACTTCGCTACCCATCTGGCACTTCAAGATCTACATTCATATTCACATAACCTCCTGCCCACTACCGGCAGTCAATAATCAGATCCTAATTTCAACAGTCATTTCAGGTCTCACGGGTCGAGTATTTTGTAAGGTTAGGTTCGCCATCATAGGAAACCTTAAACCTAAAAGACATGTCCAACTCACAATGGGTGTATGTCGGGTGTCTTCATCCCAAATCCTGCTTACAGATGCTCTAATATATATCCTCACAAGATTCGATCTTGATCCTAATATGATAATTATCAATGATAATCTCTCCAAAGGAAAACGATTTTACAGTTTATTACCAAGGTCAATTGATACGTAGCTTTTGGCCAGGTAAAAAAGATTAAAGTTCGTGTGTTCGGTATCTTAACGAATTGATTTCCGGCTTAAAGTATGACTCTATTGTTTTTGGTGAAACAAATATTTTTGGTTGTTTTTGAAATAAAAATGTAAAACTAAAAAGTAAATGGGCACTTAAAATAAATCTAAGTCTAATTTAAAATAAATGGCGAGTATTTAAAAACGTGACGAGAATTATAAGGCACTAAAGTAAATGACGCAAACTTAAAACTATATAAGGCAACTTAAAACGCAACTAAAACTTAAACTAAGGCAAGGCTAAAATAAATCTAAGGCAAAATGAACTTACAGTGCGACTAAGGAAAAAGGCGGGAAAATAAAGCTTGAGATTAAAAATCAAAGACAAAAACTAAAAAGAACCTGAA
This sequence comes from Glebionis coronaria, assembly GCA_025667525.1. Lineage (NCBI taxonomy): Eukaryota > Viridiplantae > Streptophyta > Magnoliopsida > Asterales > Asteraceae > Glebionis > Glebionis coronaria. The sequence goes on from CM046879.1 coordinate 222,437,999, forward strand.
AACAGCTCATTCGGAACAATCCTTCGTCCGGAACAATCACTCATCCATAATGTCACCTTCGTTCGGAATGATTCTTCTTCGCTCGGAATATTACTAAAATCCTTGATCCGGAACAAATTCTCTATTCTGAATATGTCACTTATCCAGAATAAATCTTTCGTTCGGAACTTTTGTTTATTCAAAACCCTTGGTTCGGAACATCCTAAACAAAGCCTTGGTTCGGAACTTCCCTGGTTCGGAACTTCCCTGGTTCGGAAGTTCTTGATTCGGAACTTTCCGGTTCGGAAACCTTGCTGGTTCGGAACTTCCTAAGCCAACTTCTTGATTCGAAAGTTTTTGGTTCGGAACTCCTTGATTCGGAAGTTTTCTGGTTCGGAACTTTTTAGACCCAATCCTTGGTTCAGAACTTTTGGTTCGGAACTTTTGGTTCAGAACTTTCTGGTTTGGAACTTTTGATTCGGAAGTCTTGTTCGGAAGTTGGTTCGGAACTTCCCTGGTTCGGAAGTTTCTGGTTCGGAACTTCCAATGTTCCGAATGAGAAAGCTTGATTCGGAACTTACCTGGGAATCACAGTAACAGAAACAAACCGAAGAACAAGGAAATACAGGAACACACGAATCTAATCACAATTTAACCAAAATTAAACAAAAGATTAAATCAAACTAATCACAAAGCATCTACTAAACATAAACAAACAATCCAAATCAACAAATCTAACAAGACTAACAAAAATAACCAAAACCCACTTTGATTAAAATAAGAACATGAACATGAACATAAACATAAAATCAAAGATTAAGAAAGGTAGGATGAGATCAAACAGTAAAGATAAAGATTAACAAGAATTAAAAGAACACTTACTTGAAATTAAATGTTAATTAAGGTGAAGACAAGTATTTAAATTTTACAAGTAATTAAATGACAAGGTAATTAAAAGTGGAAGAACTAATTGTCACTATTAGCCAACAAAAATGAAAATATTAATCCTAATGACTATTTATAGGGGAGGATTAAGGGGTGCTTAGGAAGCTTCCTCCCCTATTTCCTTTCTCCTTAATTGCATGCTTAGTCCTTCTCTTCTTAATCTTTTGTTAATTACACCATTAGTCCTTAAGCCTTTTAATCTTCTTTAATCTTGGACTTTAATGACTTTTGACTCGGGATTTCTTTGGACTCGTCTTTTAATTCTTCAGTAAATAAGACTTGAGTTCTTCGGATTTAGTAAACTTCCGTCTTTTGACTTTTTCTTCGATAAATCTTCAGAATTGGTCTTGGACTTCCGTTCTTTTTGCACTCTTGACTTCTTGACTTTGTCTTTCATCTTTTTCTTCAATAAAAGCCCGTGAATGCCCGTGTTTTCTCCACTTTTCACCTTTTCGTCCTAAATCACAACAAAAACACAAACCACGCATAATTCCGACATAAAAGACATAAAATACACGTTTTGGCTAGGTTATTATTGTAATTAAGTGGTAAAAAGGATGGGTGTTTACACACCTATCAAATCCCCTACACTTGACCATTGCAATGTCCTCATGCAATGCATTAGTTATAAAGCACGTTTACATTTTTCATCAAAATCAATCCACCTTGGCCTTTATTAAAGAGATAGAAAATTATAAACATTCAAAGTAAAGAAATCAAAAAGCATACCTTGGGTTTTGGAAATGTCATGAATAATCATCATCCTCAAGTTTTCACTTTCTCCAAACCAAGCTTAAAAACGAGATCATTGTTATTATAAGTTAGTAAACTAACATGAACTCATGTGGGCCAATTATTCACTTAGACTCCCTTATTCCTAGGGGTATCTCTTATATTTTATTGTTGTCTTGAATGATCACGAGGATGCATTGTTGACTTATTTCGATAGTTATTTAGGCCGAAAATAAAGTGAACGATTTAATCAATAGTTAGCTAAAGGACAAAATCTTTTAAAACTGCTTCTCGGGACCTCATAAAGTTCATACCTTGGCATAACTTGCTTCGCGATTTGAGACCTTTCTCGGCCGATATTTGGCAGCGACTTCATACTTCAAACCTTGAGAGACGTTCATGAAATAATGGTCTTCTCTTCATATAGGAATTTCTTCACTTGAAGTTTTGAGAGATTCTTCATATTTGGACCACGACTTCTTCATTTTTCTCCAATCTTTATTTTGGACATTGATATACAACGATCCGCCTCCTTTTTGGACTTGGATTTATTTATCCTCATACCTTGTTAGGGCCTTTTCGGATAGACTTCTTCATGACTTTTGAGGAGTTTTTGCTTTTCGTCGTGTGTCTCATTCCTTCATATTGATCTTTGATAAATGATTCTTCACATCACTTTTGGATCTTTAGCAACAAAACGTAGCCCTCATGTCTTGTTAGGACCTTTTTGGACTCGCCAATCTTCGCATCCCGCTTCAATAAGTTATGCCTTGGCTATGAACTCTAATCCATACCGAGAAACTTTTAAACGATCTTGGGCTAGAAGCTCAGTAACTTTTCAAATCGTACAACCTTATTTATTGCAGATAAATTTATTAGCAAGCGATGGGAGAATAGGCTCATAATTAACTCACATAAATTCCCGAAAGAATACCAAACTTATAATTGGCTCTATCATCTCTCGTTCTCCACAGTGTAAAATCTCAAGTAATGAGACTCGTGGATGCTTAGCCTATTAATTCAAAGTTTTTGGTTTTCGAGTCGCCTATAGGATCTTGCAAACTCTTAGACTTTTTCAAGTTTAGAAATCACGTTTTAAAGTTCCCTTGATAAACGACTCTCTAGGATCAATTATAGGAACTTGCGAAAAGTTCTTGTTCTTAACCCGTGAGAGTTAAGACTTTCGCGTTTTATAGCTCCCTATATAAAAGCCTAGCAAAACTTGACTTAAACACGTTAAGGATACTAGCTAGAGTAACTTAGATAAGTAAACTCGGGTTGAGTCAAAAGATTCACAACGTTTGAAAATTAAAACCACTTTATTAAACATTTATTCTAATAACGAAAGAAAATAACTATACAAAGGGAAAAACTAATAGGCCAAAATAGATCAAAAATTTTGAAAAATGTCGAAAAATTTGATTTTCCGGTTAAAATGAGGACAAATACAAGGAAAAGACCACTTAACTTCGATAGAAGTCCCCCTACACTTAGTATAAACATTGTCCTCGATGTTTAAGCATGTGGGAGTAAACTCCCCTACACTTAGGACATTGTGCACTTTGTTTAAATCTTGCTAAGGAAAGGACAACTAAAGAGATTCCTATTTTAATATTAAGAAATATAAAATAGTGAATCGAAAAGAGTTTAGGATAGAATCGGGAAGAAGGGAACACGGAATCACGGGTCGTCAAGAATCATCAAGAGTGGATCACTGAGCTCGAATCCCTGATTAAGAGAGGAGAAGAAATAGCAAACACCAACGGGTCTCCCCTACACTTAGGATAAAGAAAGCTAAAAGATAGATGCATGGGTTGCCTCCCAAGAAGCGCTTGGTTTTTGTTAACCGAGTCGTGAGCCTGACTTGACCTTGATCATCATAGGAAGCAGCATGAAACATATCCACCAGGATCAAAGACATACTTTTCGTCCATCAAATAGCAGAGGCTTAAAGCGAACAAGGTAAGCCAAAGAAGAGTAGGCAAGGTTCCATTAAGCAAAGATGGAGCACGGTGGAAGCAACGGTGAAGTGGTGCAAGCATGTCTTCAATAATTCCAAAGATTTTTCCTTTTATTTCATCAGGTGGATACTGAGATGGCTGAGGAATATCAATACCGGTGTCGAACATCTTTTCCTTTAGGGGAAATAGCACTCAGGCTCAGCAGAGTGTGAAGATGATCCGCGATGAAAATGCACAACCTCGTCCTCAGAAGGGGGACAAAGAGGTGTTAAATCATATGTGCTACGGATATTGGTGTCGACCGGTTTCTTCTCCTTTGAAAGAATGTTCTTCAAATCCAAAGTAGGATCAAGACGATAATCTTCAAAATCTAAAGGAGGAGCATCACTCTCATGAGGGAAGTAAGTGTTGAGAAACGTAGAGAAGTCTTCCTCAAAAGAGTAATCATCCAAAGAAGGATTAAGCATGGATGACGGAGGATCTTCATCATGTGAAGAATTACTCGAAAGAGTATCGGCCTCATCAAAATCATCATATGTGGGCAGATTGGGTTACTCAGAAGTAAGGTCATCATAATCATCCGAATCTGAGCTAGAATCATCATCATAAGCATCGAAGATCGGTGGAGAATCATAAATGGGTGAAGGGTCCAAATTGGCTAGAGAATCATCCACATCATCATGAAATAGTGGATTATCAATGCAAGAGTCGAATAGGGGATTGTTGTAGACGACAAAATCATCAAGCACATTAATCATATTTGCTGATTCTCGTCCAAAGGATTTGCTTGTAAGCTTCCCCATTTTGAAAACTCGTGAATCATTCCCGACTCTTAAGATTAACTCGCCTTCGGCAACATCAACTAAAGCTCGTCCGGTTCTCAAGAATGGCCGACCAAGTATTAAAGGAATACGAGGGTCCATTTCATAATCAGCAACGACGAAATCGACCGGGAAAGTAAATGTGCCAACTTTGATGAACACATCTTCGGCTATACCAACGGGGTAAGCGAGAGTGCGATTTGCAAGTTCAAGAGTCGTCTTTGTTGGAGTGAGGTCAGGTAATGATAGTGTTTTCCAAACACTCAATGGCATCAGATTAATACTAGCCCCGAGATCAGCTAGGGCAGTAAATTCTTCGGTTTTATTGAAAATGCACGGCAACACAAAACGACCGGGATCTCCAAGCTTTTTCGGAAGTTCTTTAAGAATAACTGCAGAGCAGTTTTCATTTAGGCGTGTGTTGGCGAGCTCAATCAACTTCTCCTTCTTTCTAAGCAATTCCTTGAATGCTTTCACAAATTTCGGCATGTGGACAAGTGCTTCAACAAGGCTCATGTTGATGTTCATTTGAGAGAGCATCTTCACATAGCTCGTCACTTGAGAGTCATCCTTGGTTAGCATTTTGGTCTTGCCTAAACGAGAAGGATAAGGGATATTGGGTTTAGGTGGTGAAGGTGCAGGTGTAAAGAAAGGTTGAGATGTTGAAGGGTCCTTCCTAGGTGCATCGTCATGACGAGGCGGAGACGGTGATGGTGTACTAATACTAGGTGTAGGAGGAGTAGGGATATATGGTGGTGGAGGAGGTGTAGATGATGGGGGTGGGATTGGTAGTCCTACTATGGTAACTCCACTACGAGTATTAATATCACTCACATTCGCTCGCGGATTGGTGACGTTGTTTGAAGGTAGAGAACTTGAAGTAGAAGGTTGAGTTGCGGGCAAGAAACTAGCAAGCATATTCTTCAAATCATTTGTTTGATTGTTGAAGGAGGATTGGATATTATCTCAAAGCCCGGATCTTATGTCATTTCCTTGCTTGGTGATATCCCCTTTCAAATTGATGATTTGGCTCTACAGGTTCTTGATTTGCTCACCTTGGGTTCTCATCAAAGCTTCAACATCGGGGTTAATGGGTGGGGTTTGTTGGGTGGGTGGGTGATAAGGATTAGAAGCTCTTGGTGGGATTTGGTTGCTTCTATTGTAGTTGTTGGCGGGATTTTGGTTTTGAGGAGAAAAACCGGGTGAAAGGTAGTTGTTTGACCGGTAACTCAGCAAATTTCTATCCCCTTGAGGTCGAGCTTGGTAATTGTCCGGTGAATAATTACCATAAGCTGCATACACATTTTCCGGATTTCCTTGTGTAGAAGGACAATCGGTGTATGAGTGTGGACCGCCGCATGTTTCGCAAGGATTAGCAACCGCTTTAACTTGTTGTTGTTGTTGGTTTGAAGCGAGAAGCAATATACTTTTGTTCATTTCAGTCATCATGCGGGTGAGTTCGGTCATATCAGGGCTTGCTGAGGTGGAAGAAACATTGACTATCGGGTTGTTCCTTGAAGAAGAGGAGGAATCCCAGTTTTTGTGATGAGTAGTCATATTTTCAATAAGCTCTCTACACTCCTCGGGTCTCCTTTTCATGAATGTGCCACCGGCGGCTGCATTAATCGTATCACGATCTCGAAAAGTCAAACCGTTGTAGAAAGTATCAATCAATGTGACTGGAAGCATGTTGTGGTTTGGACAATGATCAATCAAGACATTATATCTTTCCCAAGCATAAAAAAGAGATTCATCGGGTTCATGCATGAAACCGCTGATTTGATTGCGAAGGCTCGTGACCATGGATGGTGGAAAGTAGCGCGACAAAAAGCGTTGAGTAATGTCATCCGAAGTATGAATAGAATTCTTTGGAAGACGATCAAACCATTTCTCGGCATGATGCGATAAAGTATGCGGAAAGAGTTGTAGGCGAAGAACATCCATTGTGGCACCGGGCAACTTCATGCTTTGAGTGATTGTAATGAACTTGTCGAGGTGTTTGTTGGCATCATCGTCATCAGGCAATCCACGGAATGGGTTAGTTTGCACTTGCTGAATCATGTGGTGCTTCAGCGAAAACTCCGGAGCCGTGATTTGCATCGGCGCAATCGGTCCTCCTCGTCCAAACATGGTAGGTTGACAAAGCTCCTCCATTGTCTGAAGATCGGGCTGTGGAAGAACATTGTTGTTATTGTTGAGGTGCGGTGGATTATTGTTGTTGTTAACACCTGACATACTTAAATCTTCTCGAGTCTCGGGCTCTTGATAATTAGAAGATCTAGTACGCATACACCTACAAAGGCAAAAGAAAAAGAAACCAAACACAAAGACAATATATATACACAATAAAGATAAAATCTTTTTGGATTTTTGAAATCTTTAATTTTTATGGATTTTTATCAATTTTTAATTTTTATGGTTTTTTGAATTTTTTAACCAAGAAAATAACGCTCACAAGTGAACGGATCCCAAAAAGCAACGCGTCTCTCACAGAAAACCGTTAATCTTTACGAAAAGAGTCGGCAGCGGCGCCATTTGATACATAGGCTTTTGCCTAATTAAAAAGATTCTTTGTCGTATGTCTAATCGAATTGATCTGGTTTAACTATGCGACTCAGTCGTTCTTTGGTGAAACAAATAGTCGTGTCGTTGTAGTATTTAAAAGTACAAAACTTAAATGTAAATGACGTTATAGTAAATCTAAGTCTAATCTAAAGTAAATGACAAGTAAGTATTTAAAAACGTGACGAGAATTAAAAGGAACTAAAGTAAATGACGCAAACTTAAAACTATATAAGGCAACTTAAAACGCAACTAAAACTTAAACTAAGGCAAGGCTAAAATAAATCTAAGGCAAAATGAACTTACAGTGCGACTAAGGAAAAAGGTGAGAAAAATAAAGCTTGGGATTAAAAATCAAAGACAAAAACTAAAAAGAACCTGAAAACAGCTCATTTGGAACAATCCTTCGTCCGAAACAATCACTCATCCAGAATGTCACCTTCGTTCGGAATGATTCTTCTTCGCTCAGAATATTACTAAAATCCTTGATCCGGAACAAATTTTCAATTCTGAATATGTCGCTTATCCAGAATAAATCTTTCGTTCGGAACTTTTGCTGATTCAAAACCCTTGGTTCGGAACTTCCTAAACAAAGCCTTGGTTCGGAACTTCCATGGTTCGGAAGTTCTTGATTCGGAACTTTCCGGTTCGGAAACCTTGCTGGTTCGGAACTTCCTAAGCCAACTTCTTGATTCGGAAGTTTCTGGTTCGGAACTCTTTGATTCGGATGTTTTCTGGTTCGGAACTTTTTAGACACAATCCTTGGTTCGGAACTTTTGGTTCGGAACTTTCTGGTTCGGAACTTTTGATTCGGAAGTCTTGGTTCGGAAGTTGGTTCGGAACTTCCCTGGTTCGGAAGTTTCTGGTTCGGAACTTCCAATGTTCCGAATGAGAAAGCTTGATTCGGAACTTACCTGGGAATCACAGTAACAGAAACAAACCGAAGAACAAGGAAATACAGGAACACACGAATCTAATCATAATTTAACCAAAATTAAACAAAAGATTAAATCAAACTAATCACAAAGCATCTACTAAACATAAACAAACAATCCAAATCAACAAATCTAACAAGACTAACCAAAATAATCAAAACCCACTTTGATCAAAATAAGAACATGAACATGAACATAAACATAAAAATCAAAGATTAACAAAGGTAGGATGAGATCAAACAATAAAGATAAAGATTAACAAGAATTAAAAGAACACTTACTTGAAATTAAATGGTAATTAAGGTGCAAGACAAGTATTTAAATTTGACAAGTAATTAAATGACAAGGTAATTAAAAGTGGAAGAACTAATTGTCACTATTAGCCAACAAAAATGAAAAGATTAATCCTAATGACTATTTATAGGGGAGGATTAAGGGGTGCTTAGGAAGCTTCCTCTCCTATTTCCTTTCTCCTCAATTGCATGCTTAGTCCTTCTCTTCTTAATCTTTTGTTAATTGCACCATTGGTCCTTAAGCCTTTTAATCTTCTTTAATCTTGGACTTTAATGACTTTTGGCTCGGGATTTCTTTGGACTCGTCTTTTAATTCTTCAATAAATAAGACTTGAGTTCTTCGGCTTTAGTAAACTTCCGTCTTTTGACTTTTTCTTCGATAAATCTTGAGAATTGGTCTTGGACTTCCATTCTTTTTGAACTCTTGACTTCTTGACTTTGTCTTTCATCTTTTTCTTCAATAAAAGCCCGTGAATGCCCGTATTCTCTCCATTTTTCACCTTTTCGTCCTAAATCACAACAAAAACACAAACCACGCATAATTCCGACATAAAAGACATAAAATACACGTTTTGGCTTGGTTATTATTGTAATTAAGTGGTAAAAAGGATGGGTGTTTACACACCTATCATCAATCATTCAAACATAAAACAGCACTTATAGTATTTTGTATCATTACTTTACCTCGTCCCTTCGATTGGGGTGGTACACAGTACTCTCATCAAGATTCGCTCTCAATGACTTCTGAGAAAATCTCTAGAAATTTGATGTAAAGCAAGGATCTTGATAGAGATGATCGATACAGGCACACCATGTTTACACAACTCCTTTAAATACAAAAGAGTCAATTTCTTCATCAAGAATCTATCATTAACAGGAATGATATTAGCAGATTTGGTCAGTCTGTCGACGACGACCCAAATCGAATCAATTTCAGATGATGACCTTTGTAATAGTTAGACGTTTACTAATGTATGAGGAGATGTCTGCCTTCATAATTTGCCATCAGTACAACTTCTTCAGATAAAGATACATTTAGTCCTAAATGTCATGAATAGAATACTTATACTTACGAGATTCCAACATGACTACATCTCAAAATCTCCATATTTAGGCAACCACAAGTGGCCTTTTATACATTTAACGCCATCGGCTCCTCAATTCTAATGGTTCATATTAGCCGCGAATCCCTTTTTATTATCTATATTATCCTTTTTATATTATGTGTCAGTATCTACATTCACCTTTCTAATGAAATAATTATCATGTCCATAAGTTACTTAGAAATTCTTTCTAAGTTTTAGTCTCGTCTCAACTATTATTTTAATCAATTTTACTCAATCCGACGTTTAAAGCGTCGATAAGTATTACCAGTAACTAAATAATAAATATTTAATTTTATAAAGCGCAAGAGTAAAAATTAAATTTCTTAGCTCGACCAATTATATAAAAATATTCAAAATAAATTTGAATTTAGTTAACACGATCTTTGATTGATTTATTGAAAATATTTAATAAGATTTGTAAATGTTCGAGAAATCTTTGGTTATACTTTGGTCAAAATTTTCTTAGTTGAAAAGCAAAAATTGTTGTTTCAAATTTCAAGTCATGGTTTAAATGGTTTCCTCAATCCCTCTTAGGTTGTCTTGAGGTATATACAAACATTTACCCCTAAACAGGAGTTTAGTTAAATGATTTGGGTATGAGGGAATAATCCCTTCAAAAATCCTTTGATTAAATATTTGTTAAAATATATTTGCATTTTCTTTTTGGTATAACCCAAAGCTTAATGGCTCTAATCTTTGAAAAGTCAATATAGATCCCATTATCTTATTAATCATACGGTCAATTCAAGTAAAGGATTAAGTCTTAAATCATATGTTAAATATTCAAGGTACAAGTTTTCATTATTCGGCCAATTCAGGTCTGTCTATAAATGATTATTAACTCCTTCTTATTCTTAGAAACAAATAGATGGTCCTTAATGATCACAAGCATAAATTTATCAAATTACAGCCTACACACGTGATTCACCAAATTTATGAATGCTACATGTGTATTAGTCAATCCAAACGACATCACGTGAAACTCATAATGTTCATTACAAGTACCGGATGTAGTGATTGGAATAGATAATCTTTTTCGCATATGCGAAGTTGTTGATAACCATGCCATGGATCAAATCTTTAGAACATACGCTAGAACCTTGTAAATGATCGAACAAATCTATCATCTTGGGTAGTGGATATAGATTTTGATCATCAATTTATCTAGTTCACGGTAATTCAACAAATATAAGGAATGATAACACCATAGCTCTTCATGATGACGAGCTTGGTAGAATAAAAGTCTTTTCCTACAATTCCCTCTGTTGTAGGGTAATTCTTTTAATTCAGATGGTGCTGACGTACAGTGCACATGCCACAGGCGCAACACCGGGAGTATAATCAATACCAATTTAAACTTGCCTTAATGGCGAAAGTCTAGGTAATTCACCAATAAATACCTCCTAAAGTTTCAGATAACGGAAGCATCTTTTAATACATTTACTTTAAGTTCTTTCTAGTTTACAAGATCTATGATCAGTTTATACCATTCATGGTATGATTTCAAGTCTAAATGCAGGATATGGTCATCCATCAAGAATTATTTAGATCACTTTTCATAATCAACATCTTATCATTTAGGGGATTTCTACTCGATTTCCCATCAATTAAGACAATGTCGTCATGTCATAATCAATCAATCCATTCTACTGGCACTATTAACTTTCCAGTTTCATTGTCTTCGATATGATGTGAACTTCTCAAAGGGCTAATAATAACTCATAATCCTTCCCAAATTCAAGGATATATGGAGACACAACTACCATTAAAAGAGTAAGGTCAACGCATAATCTACGCGAGAGAATTTCAATTCATATACAGACGAAAACATTTAACGAATATGAATATATCCCATGTCTTCATAATTTGAGTACGCATTCGAAAGCTCCTCGAATCGTTACCCAGGTCATTCAAATGAAACCAAATCAATAGAAATGATAGGAACGTCGATACATCCAGTCGGGTATCAACACTCGGTAATCAGATACTTTTCCTAAGAATCTCACTACGGGAGAATTGGACAAGAAAGAATTGTCAATTGTCAAATAAGACAATTTCCAGAGATGAGTAAATTCGACTCAGAAGAATAGATGCTACAGGCACATATGTAGGTGTCCCTAACACTATGTCCCTATTTTTCACCTCTTGCAGATCTCATAAAAATTTAATCTTTCACGATCTTCAAAGAAAATGAGTGTTTATTCATTAGTTTTATGGTTACTACTAATCAGCCTGGCATGGTCCATTCTAAATTGTATGTAGGCGCGCAACTATATACAATTTCAAGATTAACGATGCAATACTCAGTTCGTCAAAACTTTGTCATCATGTTTAAAATATATATGCATGCTTAATTTTTAAATAAGAATTAAAAATAAATTTTAAAAAGATGTTCTTTGTTATGAAAACAATTAACTCTTCCAAAGCGTTTTATAAACAACTTTACTTTGATAACGATTATTTATAAGTCTCACTTTAAATAATCCATATAGTGATGAAAATATAATTTTCTCAAAGGATACTGTTTTAACTTTATAAAAACAATGTGTGATCTGCAAAAGAGTGATGAAAGCTTGTTCACCAAGAACTAAATACAATATGATAGGAAATGAGCTTTAGCCAAATAATCATGAGGTTCATGACCTCGATGGCACTCAAGAAGAATAATTCACAACGTAACTAAATTCGAGATGAGTACTTGTTCGATGGTTGCATCACTAATGCGAACATTAGGATGAAGCAATAAAAGATAGATAACATTGATACATGTAGGATTTAGCAATCAAAGGTAGTCTTTTCGTTAATCACAAACAAGTCAAAATTGTACCGTAACACATTACGTGTCACTATGTCATACAATTCCAAGAACTCATCCTACCAACTGATATCTTAGTTAAGTTAGGGATTTTTAAAAGATACCACAATGACTACTAATCTACATGAGTCATTAGGTGTTCCACATGTACCTAAAGATCCATCGGTCCGAATTCAGAAGAAGATTTCTTCAATTTATTTCTTGGACACTGGGCATCCTCATTAGTGGGCAATGGCCTAGGAACAACCCTTCAACACGAATCAACAATCAATTAAAACCTTATAATTAAATCACAGAACTTAACGACTTCCTCTTAACAATCTCATATTCCATACAGGTTAAATTTTACTTTATTCAAGTTTTAACCAACTTATAATCAATGCGATATCCTACTTCATTCTCCAATACTTTCAATCTTTATTCTTAGACCTTAAAAGAGTAATAAAATCTCGATATGAACATCACTTAATTTCCAATCCAATAGCTCCTTCAACAATAGTTATCAAATGAGTTACTAGTATGAAATGACTCGATCATTCAATTAGACTTCTCGGAAAGGTATTAGTGGCATGAGGCTTTTGGGTAATGGTTCCAATGACAGCCTCAAGTGCAACATTCACCCTTTCGATTTAAAATTTAAGAATTGGGTGACAATGAATCAGATGACATCTTTCTAGGTGGTAACGTTTTGTCAAACTCCACTCTATAAGGAAAGATCGTCATGACATCGATATCAGTTTTAATCTCGCCAATTCATCTTCAATATCACAATCAACTAATATCTACATTTCTATGAATATCAACAATTTTGTTGGGATCATAAATATCCACAACTTGGTTTAGATCTAGGATAGCTAGAATTCCTACGAGAATAGCTTCGATTAATTTACTAGGGGATTTAGGGTTCCTTGTGACAATCTACGTCGTATAAATACCTCGTATAAATATCAAAATAATCATCAAACAATCATGTAATAAAATTACATCATATATATATATATATATATATATATATATATATATATATATATATATATATATATATATATATATATATATATATATATATATATATATATATATATATATATATATATATATATATATATATATATAATCCAAGTTATATATATATTAAAATAACACTTCATAGTCTGGCCTTGTCGGTAACTCGAGAATTCTTCGGCACCGTTATAGTCAAAAGGTTTTTAGACATTTTGTGAAAAATGTTTATAGTTAAAAGATTTTGAAATGTTTTATTCAAAACCATGGTTTTAAAAATCTTTCGTTCTCTATAACGAGAGCTCTGATACCAAACTGTAACACCCCCAAATTTACACAATTTAATACAGCGGTAGACTCGTTGGTGTTACGGGATAGCACATTACTCACATCATAGACAACGCTTAAAAAATCGCGTCGTTTAATAATAAAGCATTTCCATTCATAAATATCAAATTTACATAGGTCCCAAGTCATTGTATTTCATACAAGTTTTACAAAGCATTTGAATGGAAATTATTATTTAAGTGCGGGCCATGAATTCTTGTTGTCTTCCCGAGAATTACCTTCAAGTACCTGAGACAAAACATGTTAAAAAAAAGGTCAGCGATAACGCCGAGTGAATTCATAGAGTTTAATGAAACCATTAATATATCATCGGTATATAATTATTACCGAAAATCATTTTGCACAAATCTTTGTAATAGGCCATAAAATAGCCAAAGTCATTTTATACAAATCCTTATCAAAATCATAATATAGGCTTTCGCCTTCAAAACCATTATACGAAATAATGTCGTTAAAATATCATACAATACGTTTTATAACGTTGTATAGAAATAAAAACCGTTATATGAATATGGTTATGAAAAACCAAAACACGAACATAATATCAATAGTAAGACCCCGTATTGCTAGTCAGGCAATATATCATAATTTAGTGCGTATAGCAGTATTTCGTTATTTGGATTATTATAAGCCGCATGACATTGTTACCTTACTACAACAAACAACGGGTAGCTAGCCCGAAACTCAACTTGCCCATCTAAATTAGCGTGTCGTCACAATAATCACGCTTGTGTAAATCTTCTCATACATAAATTTGCTTACCAATCAATGTGGCACGACGGGGATCAACCGTCAAGGCGCGAACTGGGGTGATCGTCCCCAAATAGTACTATTATATGCATAAGCGTCTACCAAATCCCGGTAGTTCACAATTCATGCTAATGGGACTTTTAGTGACATAACCTAACTTTAATAATCCATTTCATTTCATTTATCAGGTCATTTAATCATTCATCGGGTCATACAATCATTCGGGTCCAAATCAATAAACAGACAATCGGGACAACTAGTGTCCTATTTTATAAAAACTAACATGTTATCTCCCTTGCGGGTTTATAAAACATTTCATAAAAACATTTAAAAGAGTGTGAGGCTATGAACTCACGTTGATGTGGGAAGGCGGGTTATCGGCAATTCGGATGTACGGTATGTGCTTCAATCACGGAAACCTAGACAAATAATACTCGTCTTAGACTTTTGTCCAATGACTTTATCAAAATAACAATTATTTATATATATGATGACTTTATATATATGATGATGATTGTTGGAAATACGTTTTACGCATTTAGAAAGTCTCGGTCACTCCAACAATGTAGTTATAGGCTCGTAGTTAAGTTAAGTATCATTTATTACATAGCCCGACCCATGAGCATGTTCATGGGCCGGAAGCCCAAGTCCTTTAATGACTTGGGGTATTTAAACCTCTTTCCACCATGGAAAGAGGTGTTGGTTGTTCATTTCTCTCATTTCAATATACAAGTTTTCTTTCACTTCTCTCTCTAACTTTCTCTCTCTAGAAAAACATCAACCCTCTTGATTCATAAGATTATCATTGTTCTACAATTGGTATCAAGAGCCATGGGATGAAATAAAGATTGGTTTTGTGTTGTTCATACTTTTTTTAAGTGTGTTCATGTGTTTTTGATTGATTTTTCCAAAAGCTACAAACTTTTTTCGTGTTCTTTGATTCCAAGTGATTTACATATCTTCTAAATAGTTCTAGTAACGATTTGGTGATATTCGTTTGGTTAGAATCACGTTTTTCAAGGTAAAAATCCTTTCTTTCTTGGTGATCTTAAGTCTCGGAGTGTTTTTAGGGATACGATCTAACTCTGTGTTTGCATAAACCATTGGGGTTTCTACTTGCGATCCTGAGTTACGAGCCATCAGTGCGATCCAGCTACGATCTATAGGTCCGATCTGTTGTTCATTACCTAGTGCGATCCATCAGTGCGATCTAGGATCACGATCAGGCTACGATCATCATACTGCGATAAGGTTACGATCATCTCATCACGGTCAGGCTACGATCAGCATACTGCGATCAGGGTTCGATCATTACATCATGATCAAACTACGATCATCACACTGCGATCAAGGTTCGATCATTACATCACGATCAAACTACGATCATCACACTGCGATCAAGGTTCGATCATTCACCACGATCCGGCTACGATCATCACCACGATCAGGGTTCGATCACAACAGGATACGATCAGAATACGATCAGACATAGTTTTTTCACCACTTAGAGGATTTTCAATCTTGATTTTTATTTGGAAACATTTGAAAAAACACACAATCAAAGATATTCATATCTTTAGTTACACAACATTAAAATACATAATCATATTTCATTGATCGATCATAATTGATAATCTTTTGTCAAGAGATAACAAAATGAACTCACATTCATTTATGCCAACTATGACTTCACTCACCGATATATCGATCATTTCGGGTACCGATACTCGCCCGCCTTTGCTCATCAAAGACTTATTTGAATCATGGCAAAGTCGCATGAGAACGTACATCATGGGCAAACAAAGTGGTCGACTTATGCTAGAATCAATTGGCAAAGGTCCTTTGGATTGGGGAGAGGTTACAGTCAACAATGTGACAAGGCCAAGGCAGTATCATGAGTTAACCGATGCCAAAAAACTCATTGCAGATGCCGATGAAAGGGCTGTTCAGACAATTCTTCAAGCCCTTCCACCTGATATCTTCAGAATGGTGAGTGAACATAAAGTGGCCAAGGATCTTTGGGATCGACTTGCGGTTTTGCTACAAGGGACATCTCTCACTAAGCAAGAACGAGAATGTCAATTATATGATTTGTTTAATAGATTCCAATACATTCTAGGGGAGACTCTTCATGATTTTTACTGGCATTTTACCACTCTGATGAATGACATGAATGTCTATAATCTAAGGATTGAACAATTTCAGTTAAACACCAAGTTTTTGAACACACTACCCCCTGAATGGAGTCAATATGTGACGGATGTCAAAATGATTCGTGATCTACACAAGTCCAACTTAGATCAACTCTATGCTTTCTTACAACAACCTAAGAAGCATGTGATCCAAAACCGAATTTCTCAAGGATCCTATCATGAACCAATGGCATTATTGGCAAATCATCCTACACTGTCATATCACAACTCTCAGCTTGCTTTAGGACACAAATCTTCATATCAACCTGTGTATCAAACACCAAGCTTTCCACAATACTCGATTCTGCCATCGCCACCAACATCTTATCACCAACCAGCAACATCATCATCATCATCACAAGGAGATTCACACCCATCACCTTATGCTTCACACCAGTATTCACCGTATCAACCTCCCACCAACCCTGTTAGTACCTATCCACAACTCGAGGCTCCTCAACATCATTACTCATATCAAGAAAGTGTTCCATCCAATCAGTTTGTTGCTCAACCAGCATCAGCATTATACTTGTGAAGATGACATCCCTGTCCCTGACTTTAAACAAGGAGATAGCCTTACTGAAATCCTAGCTCTGTTGTCTGCATTTTTAAGTCAAACTTTGAACAAAAGAGGTTACCGAGGTTCAGCACCAACTAACAATCAGTTAAGGAACTCGTCTAACTCTCGACAACAGGCAACAATTCAGGACGACAGGGTCATGGTGCAACCACTTCAAGGGAGATCAAATTCGTCTACTGCTGGTGCACGTTCATCCAATACTACTGCTACAAGGGCTAACAGCACTGGTAAAATGAAGGTGGTTATTTGCTACAACTGCAAAGGGGAAGGGCACATGGCCCGAGAATGCAAGCAGCCTAAGAGGAGAAGGGACGACACATGGTTTAAGGAGAAGATTTACCTGGTGAATGCTCAAGCCCAAGGTCGTGAGCTTGATGAAGAAGAATTGGCATTCCTTGCAGATCCAGGAGTAGCGGAAACTGATCGTCTCACAACAGTCATCACCAACAATGCTGCTTATCAATATGATGATTTGGATGCATATGACTCGGATTGTGATGATTTTAACACCGCCAAAGCAGCTCTTATGGCAAATCTTTCACTCTATGGGACTGATACCATTGCTGAGGTACCAAATACTGCTACAAATACTAGCATTGTACCTTATCAAGTTGAGCAAATGTCTGAGTATTTAGAAGAGCCTCCGGTGGTTAGTAATTCAATCGATGAGACAAACAATGATAGCAATAACATTGCAAGTCCTCAGATTTTGAGTGAACCACAACCGGAAGCTCCTATGACTATTAATTCGTCTGCTCAACCTGATTTGGTTATGGTCCCTGCATCGTTGCTTAGCCAAATGAATAATGCAGTCCTTGAAACCCTTAATGCTAATCAGACTTTATCTGTTGAGCTTGCTTTGCATAAGGACAAGGTTAAAACCTTGGAAATGACTCCTGTGTCCACTACCTTAACCAATCCTGAATTTGATAGGTTTAGGAAAGTTCAAATGGACAATCTGCTTGAAATTGAAAGTTTAAGAGCAAATCTTTCGAATGAGCTTAAAGAAAAAGAGTCAGTCGTCACTAATTTTCAACAACTTCAAACGGATTTTGAAATTCTTGAGTCCAAACAGCTTGAAATGGAAATTAAGACGTCTAACAGAATAAAAGAAACCGAACTTAAACTTTTAAAACAATATGCTGCTTCACATCTAGTACACTTATTTCATGCATCATTTAAAGAATTCAACCTATCGCGTCTCATAGACTTACCACCTAACCCGGGTTATGCAAAGCAAGCACTTAACCACAACCCACGATTGTATGACGCAACAAAGTTAGGTTTGGTATTAGATCCGATAGTATTCTCAAGTGATTCCGTGACACCATATGATGAAAAACAGTTAAAATTACTTTCGACATATCCTGAATATGATTATGCTTCAATGAATGCAAAAAATGCCACAATAGATCTTAGAATTCGTTTTAATATGAAAAAGAGAACTCTCCAAACATCCACTTTCATGCCGACTAGAGAATGCCTTAGTATAATTCCTACACTTGTCAACTCGGACAAACCAAAGGAAATTCCTAAGAATCTTCCCCCGGTTAGTACGGTAAAGCTCAGCATTGAAGAGATTGGGCAATACCTTACCGATTTTGACAAGGTCATCTTGGAATGTACGACTTCAACGGCTCAAACCGCTGGAGAATGGGCATTCGAACACATGAAATCGGTGTTTGAAGAAGCGATCGTTCCGTTTGTGAACCATATTAAACAAGGAGTCTATGATCTAGCGTGTAATTTAAGTTTTGAAATTGGTGAAGTTCAAAAAGTTTTCAATAAAATGGATGATGCTTATGAACAACACTTAATTGAAAAGGAAAAGATCCTATCAGAATATGACCGCTTTTTAGAACATATGGTGTCTCTTGAAGTAATGCAAGTTGTTACTATTCAATATACTCATGAAATTTCATCTACTGTGAATATTTGTGATGATGTGCATAAATCTGTGAATACTAATGAACATGTGAATACTGTAGAAAATCATTCTTGTCATGAATCCAACGCTGAATTTTTAAAGCTTCAAGATTCATATAATACACCTTCAAAAAGTTTTAACGAGCTTCAACAACATTCTATATCTCTTGAAATTGAGAATCAATCTAAAAATGAAACTCTTTCAAAACTAAATGATGGTGGAAACTCCGTTGAGACAAGTGACAAGATGATTCAGATGGTTCAAAATTTAGAAGAAGAGATGATGAGACTTAAGATAGAATTAGTAGAAACAAAAACGGAACTAGAGGCTGCAGAGGCTAACAATCATGTCCTAGAAACTAGAATTAATTCTATACTAGGAGAGCGTGAACAAGTAAGGCAGGGAGACTCACAAATTTCTGGTTCAATAGAAGAACACCTCGCGTTTAATGCGACAGAGCGAAAGTCTTTAATTGACAAACTGAACAAGAAATGTGAGGAAACCTCTGACCTAAAAATTCAGCTCATAGACAAAAACATGGTTTTGGCCGAGTTAAAGGAGACACTTCTTCTCACCCGACAAGAAGTTATTAATAACTTAGCTAGCAATTCTGCACCGTCCTCTAGTGCTCCAACAACCAAGTCAGTAGTGCTTTATAAGAACCCGCTCCATAAGAAAAACCCGGTTACCTACGATGACTATATGAGGAATGCAACTAAGCACGTAGATCTGGTTAGGGATATTTTAGATGATTTGTATGCGCTAGATCCCTCAAGCAGTTACTACTACATAGCCCATGAATATATTAAGCGTGTTCAATATTGCTTAGCATATTTGCAATATATAGGCAAACCGGGTTCTGCACTACTCACTACTCGACCCATTGCTGTAACTCCATTCAATAAGACTCCAGGAGCAAAACCGTCATTGACACTATCAAGTCAGGCACCTTTAAAATCTGTAACTAATGTTCCCTTGGCTTCTACAGGAGTAAATGTGTCCACTAAGGCTAAAGGATCTCGAGGAAAAAAAGATAGGATCAAGCCTTCCACTAATAGGACTGAGAAGAAGAAAGTAGAAGTGCACCCTAGGAACGTTATTTCAGTTTTAAATAAAAAGAATCATGTAGCTAAGACAAAAGGTCCTCTTTATGAGTGGAAACCTAAGCAAAGTGTGAATTCTAATGCGAAATGTTGGAATTGTAATGAATGTATGTTTTCTAAGCATCATGATTTATGCCTTATTGATCACGTGAATGAAATGCATGCTATTAAGAACTATCTTGAATGGACTCCAACAGGGAAGAAATTTACCCAAGTTGGGTGGCAATGGAAACCCACTGGTAGGACCTTTACTGCAAATGGAACTACGTGCCCTTTAACTAGGATCACATCCACGGAAGTTAGGTCTAAGCGTTCTTTAAATAGGAACACTAGCACTAAGAAATGGAAAAAGCACCCTTTAACTAGGTCTGCCCCCACTAATGTGCCTACCAGTGGTAATGTCCCCAGTCAAAAAGTACCTCAAAATACTAGACAACTAGAATCTAAGCCAACCACTAGTAAGAAAATCTGGAAACCTAAAGTTTTGTCTGATAGCAAATCTAAGATAACTATATCTGTACCTGCTAACTCAGAAGAACAATTAGAATCCGATACATCGTCTGTGTTTGGGAAAATTTTCAGGTCGTCCAAATTATTCTTTGGTATTTGGACTCGGGGTGCTCCAAACATATGACTGGAGACCGCTCGATGCTCAAAAATTTCGTCAGCAAGTTTCTAGGAACGGTAAAATTCGGCAACGACCATATTGCAAAGATTATGGGTTATGGTGAATATCAAATTGGGAATGTCACAATTTCAAGGGTTTACTATGTAGAGGGACTTGGTCACAATCTATTCTCAGTAGGACAATTCTGCGATTCTAACCTTGAAGTGGCCTTTCGACAACATACTTGCTTCATTCGTGATCTTGCAGGAAATGATTTGTTAAAGGGTTCTCGAGGGGATAATCTCTATACTTTGTCTATTCAAAACATGATGGCCGCCTCTCCTGTTTGCTTACTCTCCAAAGCATCTAAGACCAAGTCATGGTTGTGGCATCGTCGGTTATCTCATCTTAACTTTGATGCTATTAACCATTTGGCTAGAAACGAACATGTTCGTGGTCTTTTGAAACTTAAGTTCGACAAGGATCATTTATGTTCCGCATGTTCATTGGGGAAAAGCACCAAGAAATCTTACAAACCTAAAGCAGAAGACACCAACCAAGAACCACTGTATCTTTTGCACATGGATCTTTGTGGGCCAATGCGTACAGCTAGTGTGAGTGGTCGAAAATACATCCTCGTCATAGTGGATGATTTCTCAAGGTTTACATGGGTAAAGTTTTTAGCATCTAAGGATCAAGCACCAGAGTATATCATTACCTTCTTAAAGATGATCCAAGTACGTCGTAATGCTACTGTTCGCCGCATTCGGACTGATAACGGCACTGAGTTCGTTAATCCGACTCTTCGAACTTATTATGAAAAGGTAGGTATTTCTCATGAAACATCTGTGGCTCGCACTCCACAACAAAATGGTGTCGTTGAAAGACGTAACCGTACACTTATGGAAGCTGCTCGAACTATGTTGATTTATGCGAATGCTCCTTTATTCTTATGGGCAGAAGCAGTGGCAACCGCATGTTATACCCAAAACCGCTCAATCATTCGCAAACGTCATGGTAAAACTCCATATGAGCTACTTCATGGACACAAACCCGATATTTCATATCTTCATGTGTTTGGTGCACTTTGCTATCCAAATACAAATAGTGAAAATCTGGGAAAACTTCAACCGAAGGCTGATATTGGAATTTTCATTGGCTATTCACCTGCAAAGAAAGCTTACCGGATTTATAACCGTCGTCTTGGCAAGATTGTAGAAACTTTGGATGTCGATTTTGATGAGCTGACAGCGATGGCTTCTGAGCAACACAGCTCTGAACCCGCATTACACGAGATGGGAACCGGTACAATCAGTTCCGGATTAATTCCCAACAATCCTACTTCTCCATCATTTTTACCACCAACAAGGGCCGAGTGGGATAAATTATTTCAACCTATGTTTGATGAATTTTTCGATCCATAGAGTAATGATTCCCCAGCAACTGCAGCAGTAGCTCCGATTCCCGTAGTTGTTGCTCAAGATAATGGAAACCTATCTGAGGCATCTACTGTTACTCTTGAACATGATGTCCCATCCCCCACAAATTCTCAAACAACACCTGAATCATCACCCCCACTCGTTCCTAATGATGTTGAAGAGGAACTATATGATCACGATCTAGAATATGCTCACTTACAAGAGCTTCCTTTCTTTGGTTCACATATACCTGATGACCCTACGGGTGCGTCTACCTCAGAGGAAGCTCTTGCAATCGTTCACTCCCGACCACCACGGATTGAAACTTACAACACTAAATGGATAAATGATCACCCAATCCGCAATATTATTGGTGACATCGATCGACCAGTCTTAACACGCCATCAACTCCAAGAACATGCATTATATTGCTATTTTGATGCATTTCTTTCAGACACTGAACCTAAAAACTGGCAACAAGCCATGACCAAATCATCATGGATTGAAGCCATGCAAGAGGAACTCAATGAATTCCAACGTCTTGAAGTGTGGGAATTAGTTCCGTTACCCAGCAACGTTGAAATCTTGACACTGTTGTGGGTATACAAGGTTAAGCTCGATGAGTTAGGTAGTGTGCTGAAAAACAAAGCTAGATTGGTCGCTAGAGGTTACAAACAAGCTTTGGGTATCGATTTTGAAGAATCCTTTGCTCCTGTTGCACGATTGGAGGCAATTAGACTATTCCTTGCTTATGCTGCTCACATGAATATGATCGTCTACCAAATGGATGTTAAGACGTCATTTCTTAATGGTGAATTAAGGGAAGATGTCTATGTAAGACAGCCGAATGGATTCGTCAATTTAGAGTATCCTAATCATGTGTACAAGCTCAAGAAGGCTCTTTACGGGTTGAAACAGGCTCCACGCGCGTGGTATGATCTCTTATCAACGTATCTCATCTCCAAAGGCAAAGTGGACCCAACATTATTCATTCTCAAGGAGGACAACGACATGATACTGGTACAAATTTATGTTGATGATATAATATTTGCTGCTACTAATCAACGTTTGTCTGACCGTTTTGAGAAAATTATGTCCACACGCTTTAAGATGTCGATGATGGGAAAAATTTCATTTTTCTTAGGGTTGCAAATTTCTCAGAATCCCAGAGGCATCTTCATTAATCAATCCAAATTTGCTCTTGAATCCTTAAAGAAATATCACTTTGAAAACTGTGACCCCGTGGATACTCCAATGGTGGAGAGATCCAAGTTAGATGAAGATAAGGAAGGGATAGATGTCGATCCTAAACTTTACCGTGGAATGATTGGCACCCTTCTCTATCTGACTGCTAGCAGGCCTGATTTGTAATTTGCTATAGGCATGTGTGCCCGGTATCAGGCTCGGCCTACCGAAAAGCACTTACATGTTGTGAAAAGGATCTTTCGGTATCTAAAAGGAACACTTAATCGTGGTCTGTGGTATCCGAAGGATTCCTCTATTGCATTAATTTCATATGCAGATGCAGATTATGCCGGGTGTCAAGATACCAGACGTAGCACTTCTGGCAGTGTGCAACTCCTTGGAGATAGACTTATCAGTTGGGCATCAAAAAGGTAGAAAAACGCTGCGATATCAAGTACTGAGGCTGAATACATAGCTATGTCCGGTTGTTGTGCTCAAGTTCTTTGGATGAGATCACAATTGACTGACTACGGTCTTGGATTCAACAAAATCCCGATGTACTGTGATAACAAAAGTGCAATCGCTCTATGCTGCAACTACGTTCAACACTCTCGAGCAAAGCACATTGACATCCGTTACCACTTCATCAAGGAGCAAGTGGAAAATGGAGTGATCGAACTATATTTCGTCAACACTGAGTATCAGCTGGCAGATATATTCACAAAGGCCTTAGATGGAGGACGCATCGAGTTTTTGATCGACAAACTAGGCATGAAATCATTTTCACCAGCGACACTTAAGGAGTTGGCAGAAGAGTCTGAAGAATAGTATTGCTAAACTATTCTCGAGTATCCTTTGATCGTGATCTTGTATATTATAGTACATACTTAAACCATCAAAAGCAAAATACAAAAATATAAAACCAAGAAAAACCATAAAAAATATAAAACCAATAAAAACCATAAAATATATAAAACCAAGAAAAACCATAAAAAAATATAAAACCAAGAAAACACAAAAATATTTTTCTTTTCAAATCGGGCATGTCTTTTAGTACGGTAATATTTACGGCTTTAGAAATGTCAAATTAATATTGACACGGCGCCATAAATAGAGTCCGTATAAAAGTTGTACAAGTTTTAAAACATGCCCATTATGGCTTGTAGTTATTTTTGACTGCAACCCGGTTTTCGCATTAAAGTCACGTATTTCTTTTGAAAATGTTGGCTCACAACGGGAATTAAGTTTCTCAGGCAAGGTTTACTTTAAAACCTTGTAAAGGGCCAAGCTTACTTTATAACTTGGTCTAACAAAAATTCGTGTACGTTTCAGTGCACTTATCTTGTTTTAAATAAGAGAAATCTTATTTCCACCAGAATCGTTCTATATAATCACTTAACCGGCAAATGTTCTTATTAATAGTTGTGTCCTAAATATCTTTGACTACTGCTCTTTAAATAAAAAACGGGTCAGGGATTAAGGGGGAGCAAATATTAATTCTTCGTGGTAACAAATATAGTCATTAAAAAGGATTGTTAGAAAATATTAGCTACCCGTCATCTTCAGTTACACTATGTGTGCCTTGTGTGATTTAAGTATTTCTTGCATAGGTCATTAACATTTTGGTGTCAAGTAGTTGTGTTAGTGTTTGGGAACGAGTTTATTGTATGTTAAGTTAACTTTAACTAACAATTTAAATAGGGGGACCAGTTTTGCCTTTTTGCAAAAAGTGGTGGGTGTTTAAATCAATTTTGACCAAGTCAAAACTATACCACCCCCTCCTTCCCGTCGTCACTGAAAAAACACACAAACACACTCTTATTCCGCCATTATCGAGACCTCAAGCTCCATTTTGATCAGTGATTTGTAACTTATTCCGTGCTGTTTGATATCTAGGTACTTTGTTACAATTGCTATCAATTAATCCATCTCATATCCTTACATCTAAACAGGAACAATAGATCACATGTTTTCTTTTACAAATTAGAGTTTATTGATTCTTGATAAAACCTAGTTTTTATTGCTGGGATGTGTTCTTCTCGCCTAGATAAACATTGGATTTTAACAGGTTTGCCTATAACATCATATTTGTCCTGAAATTGCTCACTTTAGATTCACCTCGGTTCTATCACCAAGAATGCGATCACTGGCTGCGATCCATTCTCATCGCATTGAGTGCGATGGCCTTACCCTTATCCATTCGATGCGATGGTTCATCAAGATAGATCGTTGCGATGGTCTGTCAAGATGGATCATTGTGATGGTCTATCAAGATGGATCGTTACGATGGTCTATCAAGATGGATCGTTGCGATGGTCTACCAAGATGGATCGTTGCGATGGTCTGTCAAGATGGATCGTTGCGATGGTCTGTCAAGATGGATCGTTGCGATGGTCTGTCAAGATGGATCGTTGCGATGGGTCTGTTACGATGACTCCCTTGCGATGGCGTTGGATGCGATGGTAGGATGCGATGGGATAGAATACGATGCATAGGATACGATGGATAGGGCACGATGGATAGGATACGATGGATAGGATACGATGGATAGGATGCGATGGGGTAGAATACGATGGATAAGGATACGATGGATATGATGCGATGGGATTGAATGCAATAAGTAGGGTGCGATGGATGGGTACGATGGATAGAGTTAGATGGACTTAATACAATGAACTCACTACGATGGACCACATTTGCTAAGTGTTAAGATATGTGTTGCACTATATTTAGTTTTGCCATGTCTATTCCTTTTATATCTCGTTATGTGATTCTGAATGTATGACTTTGGTCCATATGCTCTAAAGTTGTCTTTGCTACTCAAACTTACGTAGTGATACTTTGTTGTGATTTATATCCAATGCTTAGAATTTACATGTTTTTATATATCTACTGTGCTTGTATTTATCTATAAGCAGGAAAATGTCGATAACCGAAGAAGAACAAAAACAATTAGACCTTACCCTTGTTCCACTCAATGCTCGAATGCAACATGCACCAAATAATTTTCGTCTAAGAGACGATTTTGATCCTTCTTTGGCGGCATTCAAAATCGCAACAGATATCCTAGATTGTTCACCAATAAAGGATGCATTACGTGTCACTGCATCGGTTCCTGAAGTATACATGCATGAATTTTGGGCAACTGCCTCAATCACACAAGCAAAGCAACTGTCAAAGAAGATAATCTCCTTTACTGTGAACAACAAAGCATTGACATTTGATCTGCGTGAGTTTAGGCAATTATTTAAGCTTCCAAAGCTTGCAAAAGGGGAACACTTTGTGCCTGATCCATATGCAGAAGAACTACTTAGAGTAATCCGAGAGTTGAACTATGAGGGTGAAATTGGTTTTCTTTCTCAGTTTAACACATCACATATTGGACAACCTTGGAAAGCAATTGTCATCACTTTAGTGAAGTGCCTTACTTCCAAGAGTCGTGGATCAGATGCAATGCGACCCGCTCAGGCAATCATCTTTTGGGGTCTCTATACCGGATCTAAAGTGGATTATGCTTTACAACTTTGGGAAGAATTTTGTCATCAATTCACAAGTTCCAAGAGAAAAGCCGTACATCTTCCATTTCCAAGGTTCACAAAACTCATCATTAATCACTTCATGAAGAGTGACCCAGATATTGATCATCGCGGGAACTTCTTCTATCATACTCAAGATGATGACGATGTGTTAGACACTATGACTGCGGATAATCAATTTACAAAATATAAACTCAAACCAGCTCAAGTGCCTGCAATCATGATGAATGACGGTATAAGGGAAAGTGATCATTACAGAGAGATGCTTAAAGATATTGATGCACAGTTTATACGAGCAAATGCAGATCCTTCCGAAAAACAAGCAGAGACGCAAAAAGGAAAACGAAAGAAAAGAATTTCCAAGCGCGTATCGCCTGTTTCATCAAAAGACAAAGGCACAACTAAAGAGCATTTAGTTGATGAAGAGGCTGAAGATGCTGAGATGACCCAAACAGAGGAAGAACAGGAAGAAATACCACTTCGAAAGACAAAGAAAACAAAGCAGACCAAGGGTAAAAGTGTTGCTTCCGAAGAACCTGCTCAACAACAGAGCTCTGAAGCCAAACAACTGCGTATTGTTCTTCAACAAAGCAGACAAGAAGCTTTTTCCACAGGCTCAGGTTCTAAAATGTTTGAGGACTTAGCAGAATTCGGCAATCCTGATGACGACTTGGCATTTTATGACGATCCTCTTGATGAAGATACTTATGAAGATGCTGGTAACTACCTCGTTGAAAGTCGTGAGCCAAGTGAAGAACGTGAGAGTAGTGCAGACACAGATACAAGTATGATGTATCGAGACGCAAATATTACCACTTCTTTACCAGAACCAACTCACATGGTGTTAAAAGAAGATGCTCATGCAACTCTCATACTAGAAACTCAACTTCAAAGTAAGTCTACTTCTGGTTCTGATGACGTTTTAAAATATCTCAATCTGGAAGGGGAAGGCGTTGAGGTCACAAACACTGACCCGTCAACAAACGAAACCATGGTGGATGTTCCTATAACTACTATTACATCCACCACCACTCCACCAATATCCACCCCGGTCATTAGTGAGGTCATTACCCCAGCTATCACCCCGGCACCCGATGTACAACCAGTATCAACCACCATCATCACCACTGAATCTACACCGTCATCCGCAGCGGAACAACTAGTATCAACCACCGCCCCAATCACTGTATCTACATCAATACCTATCCTACAACAACCAGTATCATCCACCACCATGTTAACAGTTATGGTTACACCTTCACCAGAAGCACAACAAGTATCATCCACATCCAATCCCTTCCTCACAGTCAATGACCCACTGATCCAGTCTCTTCAACAACAGCTGGAGGCTCAAGCTACACAAATAGCTACATTGACTGAAAGGATCACCAATCCTCCCAAGGAACCACAACATGATGAGCCTACACTTCAGAAATTAATAGAAAGAGTGTCTAGACTTAAAGAAAAACATAAATCATTTCTTAAAGAAAAGAAAACTCGGGATAAAGAAAATGCTTCTTTTCTCGGGTCAATTGACGAGCAGATGACCGCGATCATTCGACGTGAAGTCAAGTCTTATGTTGATCAACAACTACCACATCTTGTCGGTAATGGTCTATCTACTCTTCAGCTAATGACATTGCTACAGACACGTCTACTAGATATGGGCGCTCATAAATCGAAATACAAACGCAAAGTTCTGCAATATCTCAACAAAGCAATTCTTGAAGAGAATCCTGCAGACACTACAGACTCTGAGTCTGACGATGAAGACGTACTAGAGGAGGAAGAAGATGATGGTGACAATGAACAAAATGAAGAAGAAGATAAGGAAGGAGATGAGAAGGAAGAAAAGGATGAAGAAGAAGAGGATAAGGATGACGATGAGGATAAGGACAAAGATACAGGCGACGATGAGGATGACGATGATGATAATGACGACAGTCATGGTACCACCAAGGGTAATCAGAATGACGAAACCGGTACTAATGCCGAAGAGCCGAATAAGGATGACGGTGACCAAGCTACTGAGAAGGGTTTAGAGGAAGCTGTAGCAAACATGGCTGAAACCGCTAAAAAGACAATCGAGTCTACTGTACCAGAAACTCAGCAAATCGATACAGGTATATCTACTGCACCAGCTCTTACTACTGATTCTCACAATGAATCCGTAGAATATATGCAAGCAGAAGAACCGATACAGCCAATGATTGAAGAAGAACCTCACGGTGATATACCGGAAATGCAAGATCCACCTTCCACAACAGTTGAAGATCCACACAACAGTGACATGGAAGTTGAAGATCTAAATGTACTAGAACCAACGTTTGCTGAATCTTTAATCATTGATGACACGGTACAGGAGCAACTTTGGCTAACCGATGCAGCACCACAACATCCTTTTGCCACGGCAACTGAAATGGAGATGACTCAATTCCTCAATAACCCTGTCGATTTTTCGGCCTTTCTACGGTATTCTCATGGGAAATCGACAATGACTCCAGATTTGATCAAAATGGCAGCTGCAAACGTGGACTTCTTTGATACCTTGAAGATCAGCCATAATGAAGCAGAATATCATTTTAACGAGCTTACCAAAGCAATGAGAGCGACAACTACAGGAATTCAAACTCCCGTATTACGACCTCTTACACCAACGATCATTGCCGACTCTGCAACAATCCCAATAGAACACTTTGTGTCTCACGATCTTGAATACCTGGAGAATGGTGCAACGAAATATGCCACGTCACTCACCATGGTTAAGGCAATTAACTTGGAGAATATTCCATGGATAGAGGATAAAGTACCTAGAACTATATGGAGAAAGAAAGTGCTCCCATTCTATGACACTTATGCAGCACTTAGTATTTCTCACTGGAATGCGAAGAAAAAACTTGCCTACAACCATTTCCACCGTCCTAAGAGAGGTTCTCCCATTGTATCAACACACAGGATCAAAAGTAGTCTAGGAGAAACTACTCAGACGGTCTTCGGCTATGATTACTTGAACGTAATCATCTTCAAACGTACTGATGAGAAAGAGTACCGAATTGATGAAAGTGATCTTCAGTACCTTCAACTTGAAGACATCGAAGATCTCCTGCTGCTATTGGCTCAAGAAAAAGTTGACCATTTATCACCTGATATTGTCATTGCCTTGAGTTCCAACTTTCGCCAATATGCTAGGAAAATCGTCATTCAGAACCGGGTGGAAGATTTTCAACTTGGTGTAGAAAGTTATCAGAAGAAACTAAACCTGGAACGTCCCCATACGACTCCACTCAGCAATTTCCATAAGAACAAGAAGTTATACATGGGGACAACCACACCGGAAGCAGGCATCTTCTACCCAAATGAGACTGACACCATGCAGTATATGCGATTCTCTGAAATGCACAAATTCAGCGATGGCACGCTTAAGAAAGTTCGGGATGATCTGACGGTTCTCAATGCCAAACAACCGCTTCCAGCAGTCACCTACACCTGGACAAGCCAGTGCATCAGGGGATCAAAGTACGCAATCAAGAAGATTGAAGAACTTCTCAGGAAGCGCCGGTTGCTTCGAAGCATAGAACGATTCGTCGGTGGACGACCATATGGAGCTCATCATCGGTTCACGGAACGAACCAAGTAATTTTGGTTCGTCTCATTACAAGTCAACTCCATATGTATATTATTGTGAATATGTTATATTTTTACTTTATCAGCTTTTGTGGCTTATTGTAGTGTAAAAGTATGATATTTTTTTCAAGAATTTCTCTCGAGATTCTAAATCTTTCAAACAAATCATACTCAAGCACTACAACTTACCCTCATTATTTTGAGGGGGAGCATTAACATGTTCTATGGCCAAACATCGATTTCATTTTTACCCAAAGACCGGTTAATCCATTCAATATCCCAAATATTAATGGTTAACATTTTGGATAAGGGGAGAAAATGGGATTAAGGAGACTTAAATAATACTTGGCTAAAAGATGAAAAATATTTAATGATAATCCAACTTAATATGTGCAAAGCACGTGTTAAGGGGGAGCGTTTTTGATGAACAAAACACCTAAGGTACAAAACTTTTGATTTCAATATCACAAGTACCTTAGGTGATTTTCAAGGATTTTTCATGGTGGCTATACTTTCTCCAAAACACGCTTAATTCACGATGAATGTGGTGACAAAAGGGTGGTAGGAATAGGTTTAGTCCAATGATTCATCAGATCCGATGGAATCTTCCCAAGGACAATTCCCTAGATAGAATTAGAAGTCCTAGGAAAGTTGGAGAAAGATTGTGAACGTAGCTGAATGCCGACCAAGTACTTAAGTTAGCACTAGAACAATCACAACAAGGTGCTAGCTATGACGTATTGGTAAGCATTGAAGGGGTTGAAGAATGAAAAAGAAATGTAAAGATAAAGGGTGTAAAGAAAGAAGCCCTCCTTACAACTTTAGGCAGAAACCGGGTCAATACATATGTTATTGAGATCATTTTTGTTAATGATTCTCGGTATTGAAGAAAGACATCATGGACCCAGTGATGCAATGCACAACCCTTCCCAGCTAACTCAAATATCTCTCAAAAGGTATTTGTTTTAATCACACGGAGATTAACACGTTATCTATTGGTTTATTCACTCCGAATAGACTGATATTGAAAAGGTGGCACTCCTCTCCAGCCATCGCTCACTAAATCAAAACGCACTATCGAGTCTAGAGCTAAGAGATCATCAAAAGTCTCATTAGGACACTTTCCATTTATTGCTTGCTTTCTCACACACTGTGAAAAGTAAGAGATTTTTATGAGTCCTATGCAGTATTCCTGTAATATTGCCAGAACATCCGAGTAATACGCAAGTATTACAATGAAGATGGAAATCCTGCTTGAGCCAACATAAAACAAGCTCATGGTAGGTTACACGTGCGGTTCTTCTAGAACCAATCTTGTGAAAAACTGGAAAGAAACAGTGGTTTAATTCTTAATTGAACTTAAACTCGTTCCAGGCCTCTACGCATTATCATATGATCTTGCCAGAACACTCAAAGTGACTCTTTATTGATCACAGTGACGAGTGGAAATCCTTCTAGTGTTAACATCAAACAGCACTTGGTAGGTAGCAAGCAAGATTCAATTTGAATCAAGTTTGTGACAACTGGAAAGCAACGATGGTGAATATCTTAATTGAAATTCACTTGTTCCAGGTTTCATGAATTGACGGCTTCAATCATAAGGATTTTTTTAATCCAAATGATTCACTCTTTATGTTCGCAGTCAGCTTTGGACGGTCGAATAAAGAGAACGGGTCTACCCGCGAAATCCTGTCAGGAAGTTACTTAATTGAAACTATCCGTCACGGGTACGATATCTAATATCGTCCAACGGTCTTCACCGACCGGAGGTAAAATGCTACCGAATTAGAATAAAATGTCAAAGCCATTTTATTCGTGTTGTTGCTGTGTACCTGTTAAAGACGGTGGCGTTGCTGTGTACCTGTTGAAGACGGTGGCGTTGCTGTGTACCAGTTGAAGACGGTGGCGTTGCGGTGTACCTGTTGAAGACGTCCTCACATGCTTATTCCTTTAGCATCAAATACTCCTGAAAATTCAAGAAAGTATGACCTAAAAGTCTTCCGATGTATCGACTCTGAAACTTTCAAGAATTCAACAAAGGATAAGTGTGTGGGACATGAAGTCACAAAGAGGCGAACCTCGCAAGAAAAGTAAAGGCTGCACGTGAAAGGCCAAAAGAACATGTTCCAAGCAAAAAGGCTGATATCATCCAACACATATTCACAAAAGTAAAGAAAAAGAAAGAAAAGAAGACTACGAGCTCAAGAACAAGATCTAACACGCTAGATTAGGACTTTGTAAATTTGGAGTGACCTCCCTTTGGGGGAGATTGTTGGAAATACGTTTTATGCATTTAGAAAGTCTCGATCACTCCAACAATGTAGTTATAGGCTCGTAGTTAAGTTAAGTATCATTTATTACATAGCCCGACCCATGAGCATGTTCATGGGCCGGAAGCCCAATTCCTTTAAGGACTTGGGGTATTTAAACCTCTTTCCACCATGGAAAGAGGTGTTGGTTGTTCATTTCTCTCATTTCAATATACAAGTTTTCTTTCACTTCTCTCTCTAACTTTCTCTCTCTAGAAAAACATCAACCCTCTTGATTCATAAGATTATCATTGTTCTACAATGATCAAGTGGGTTTATACATTTTTACTCATTTTAGTGTTTATGTGTTGGTAACTTCTTACTAGTTTTACCTATTTACATATTTTAATTCCAATAAACTTATTATAAGTTCTTTAACTTGTATTAATCCATTTTATACTTGTATTATCAGTATTTATACTTTACATGTTGGGCCCAAATGGGTTAAGCCCAATAAGTAATTTTTATATGTGTTTAACTTATTTAGTTAAATTATTAGTCCAATATGCTAACTTAGCTCGTTAATGTCCGTATGTCATATAGTTCGGGTTTTATCGGTTTTTACTTGTATTAGGTACTTATACATCAGTATATGACTTTTAAAAACTTTACATTAGACGGGTTTGATCGTCTAAGTTTTAATTGGCGAAAAATGTTAATTTTACGGTAATAGCCGAAAAAGTCATAAAAATCATGTTTATAGTTTTTATAACTTATAAATCTTATTCAACTACCATTTTTATAAAGTGTCCATTTATTTAACCTTATACATATTTATATAAATGAAATTTATAAGTTAGTGGGTTTTAATTCACATTTTATACTATATCAGTTTGAGTGCTTATATAATACTATTAAACATTAATTCTTCAAAATCTGATTTTTAGTTTCATCTTCAACATTTTCATCATATCTTGAGATCTATAAGGAGATAGAAGCTCAGTTTTAGATGGCATAAACTTCATATTATGTGATACAAATAAGTTAGTTATAGCTACTGCTCATTCCATGTTTAACTATCCTTTACAGTCCCTACAAAACAGACTATTCAGATTGGTACACTAATCTTGTTTTGATCATATCTCACTCATTTTGATGATTCCATTGCATGGCCAACTCTCACATGTGTATGACATCTAACACTTACTGTAAATGGATTCCACTTTATAATTTTATCAGTTTAACCTTTGGTTACTTACTGTTTTTATACAGCCATCATATTTAGCAAGATTTTAACCATTTTACATGTGGTTTTCCATCTTTTACCCATATTTATCAAATCTATCAACACCAAATCCCCACATAATATTTTTAATCATCATTCATCATCATATACATATACATAAATAAAGAAAATACAAGATTACATAATCAAAATAACAAAAGGATAGGAAGAACAATCTCTATACCACCAAGGTTGTGTAGTTTACAATCAAGGCTTGGATTTTGATGGAAGAACTTGTGATAGATCAACACCAACTTTAAAGACCACCAATATTTGTAAACATCTTGTAGAAATCAGCCCTTGGACATCACCAAAACTTCTCCTTGGATGTTAAAATCACCACCAATCAATAGAGCTTGAAAAAGGCTTCATCATATGTGTGAATAACATATGATTTCATGGTTAAATTTGATCAAATGAGGGTGATTAGGGGTGGTTCTTGGACGAATTTTAGAGAAAGGGAGGAGAGAGTTGTGAGTTTTTGGTGGTATTTCATGTATGAAAATGGAGGAATGGTTTTGGCTAGATGGTTTTGTGTTTTGGTAGCTTATAAGCTAAGCTAGTTACAAGTGTAACATTTACTTGTTAAATGTTGACACATAAGGTGTGTTGTAGCTAAGAGTTGCCATCCCATATTAGTGGGGTGGGGCAAAACTTGTTTTGTCTCATCCCACTAATTTACGGGTATTCCTCGATTCTAGTTTCCTCGATTTGCGTGCCCTCGGGTCATTTTACGAAAAACATTTTTATAAATTATGAATCAACGGCACAAAACGAATCTAATAAAAATTATCTCATCAAAAACAGAGTTTAAAAACGTAAATACGTAATCCTAAGGTTTTCGGTTTAGTCGTAAAGGACGTTAAATTATAATCGTAAGTCCTAATCTCTTCTCAAAAATTTGTGAGTTTAGAACCAACACAAATTTAAAATCTCAAAATAATATTCACGGATAAATTTATTTCCTGAAGTGTCGGGCTGTCACCAATATGGTGTATGTAAACGTAAGTACGTAAAGTAGAATTCTTCGGCTTAGACGTAGTCGATGCTACTTCGAGACGTAAACCCAAATTTATTCCCAAAAATAAGTGAATTTATAACATAACATTAAAATAATGTTTTTAAATAGCACTTGAGAATAAAATATCAATCATAAATTGACGGATTGTCACAATGACTCTCCTACTTTGGATTTCAATGACATTTT
Organism: Glebionis coronaria; assembly: GCA_025667525.1. NCBI lineage: Eukaryota > Viridiplantae > Streptophyta > Magnoliopsida > Asterales > Asteraceae > Glebionis > Glebionis coronaria. Next base: position 222,473,161 of record CM046879.1, read on the forward strand.
GAGCTTTAAATAAAACACCTCTTGCTATTTTCCCCTTAAGGAAAATGTGTTTGATCCGGGAATAGAGACTTTAGTGCTACCATTGCCATATTGATATGAGTGTAATTACTCATATCATTTATATCATAAAACGGATTTAAGATGCTTATTTAATATGAATTTTGTATTGTATATGCATGTTTTCTTGTTTCATGTGTGTAGGTACAAAGATCACAAAAACTGGCAAAACTGACACGGGATTGAAGAGTTTATCAAAAGCCAAAAAGTACGGATCGTTTTTATTCGAGGATTCAATGTTATTGGGCCTTGGTGGGACCCACTTGAGCCTAATGGTCCTGAAAGCCCATATAAAGCTATGAAGTTGTTTTGGTTAGGTGTTATTTACAAAGGCCCAAACCAAGCCCAAGTCCAAAAAGAAACCAAGTATGAGACGGACGGAAAGTTATATACTTGGTCAACAGTTTTGGGTCAAATCCCAAAGTAACAAAAAGATGAGATGGTGGAACATTTTATTTACCTATGGTCAAGTTCGGTCAAACACAAGGAAGGGAAAAAGAAATAAAACGAGAGAAGAGAAAGAAATTAGGGAAGAACCATGAGCAGAAATAAGAACCCTAGAAAAAGGGGATCTCAATTAATCAAGCGTTTAAAGACACACGCTACAAATCAGAGAAACAAGGATGATAGGCGCGTGTTATTCACAAAGATGTTGAGTACCAAGCTCCAGCTTGGCACTCTAGCATGTCACATCACAAAGATGTTGAGTACCATACCATTCCTTGTAAGATATTTTTGACTAAGGATACCCCTCTCGTTTTATACTTGTATGCTTTTACCACCTTGAGGTTTATTTCCTTTCGAGATGGAAATTATGTGTTTGACCCCCGTGGACCTTCGTGCGGTTTTCTTTATGTGAGCATATTTCACCCTTTATCATGGAGATATTTTCCTCCCTTGGAAATCTTGGTTTTTCCATGATTTTCCCATTTTCACGATGATATTCGGGGAATCGAGTCGAGCTAGAGACTCATGATAAATAAATCAAGCATCGTATAACTAGGTTAGATTGTCTTTACCCTTTCAACCAATAAGTGCAGGGGGAGCCAAGTAGGTTATGTTTTGTGATGTTATGCAGGGATATGTGCTTTAATGATCCACTTTTGGTGCTTTTGACGCGATCCGTGATCCCGTGTACCCGTGATACCGGTTCTATCCAAACTATTGTGATTCATACTTGTATATAAATAAGTTGAATAAATGTAATCACTTTAGTTCTCTCTTCCTTAGCTTGATTTTAAACAACATGCACAATGTCCTAAGTGTAGGGGAGTTTACTTCCACATGCTTAAACTTTGAGGACAATGTTTATATTAAGTGTGGGGGAGACTTCTATCGAAGTTAAGTGGTCTTTTCCATGAATTTGTCCTCATTTTAACCGGAAATTAATATTTTTCAACGTTTTTCAAAATTTTTGATCTATTTTGGCCTAGTAGTACTTTTCATTTATTTTCTTTTATCTCCTTTCCTTTTGTCATCACTATCATATGTATATATTCTATTTTCAAGAATAAAGTCCAAAAAAAACAAGGGAAATAAATAAATAAAATGGTTTTAACAAGTTTAGACGTCTTTGATATATTAGGCCCGTCGTGAATATTTTGACTCAACCCGAGTTCACTTTTTGAGTTTACTCTAGCTAGTATCCTTAACCATATGGACCTTAATTGGTTTATTAGGCTAAGCATCCACGAGTCTCATTCTTTGATATTTTAAATTGTGGAGTACGAGAAATGATAGAGTCAATTATAAGTTTTCTATTCTTTCATGAATTTATGTGAGTTAATTATAAGTTTTTTCTCCCAACACTTGTCAATAAATAAGTGCAATAAATAAGGTCGTACGATTTGAAAAATTAGTTAGCTTCTAGCCCAAAATCGTTTAAAAGTTTCTCGGGATTAATTAGAGTTCATAGCCAAGTAATAAGTGTGAAAACACTTATCATTTTACCACTTATTTCCAATAATAACAAGACCAAAACGTGTATTTTATGTCGTAAAAGTCGGAATTATGTGTGGTTTGTGTTTTTATTATGTTTTAGGACCAAATGATGAAAAAGGAAGAAAACACGGGCTTTCACGGGCTTTTATCAAAGAAAACGAGAAAAGACGAAGTCAAAAGATCAAGAGTGCAAAAAGAACGGAAGTCCAAGGCCTATTCTGAAGATTTATCGAAGAAAAAGTCTAAAGACGGAAGTTTAATGAAGTCGAAGAACTCAAGTCTAATAGAAGAAGAAAATTACAAGACTAGTTCAATATACATCGACAAATCCCGAGACGACGTCGAGAAAAGACAAAGAATGAAATCGAGTCGAGAAGACGTGAAGAAAGAAAGAAAGAAGAGGCAACACATGCACTCCTTCCCATTTTTCCCTATAAATACCCTCCTAATACAAATTAGGAGGGTGGTTAGTTTTTAGTAGTTAGTTTCATTTTTCACTTTTCCTTTCTAGTTTTAGAGAGAGAAAGTTCTAAACTTTCTCTCACTAAGTTTTCATCTTTCTTTCTTTTAATCTTTCAAGATTAAACCTTTGTATTTGGATTTCATTAATCAAGTTCAAGTTAAGTTTTTAATCTTTCATCTCTTTCTACCTTTCTTTGATTTTAGTTTACTTTTGGTGCGAATTACATTTGATCCGTGTTGTTCTTAATGTTTTCGTGCTTAAAAGTTAATCTTTTTATTCCTACTTAAGTTTTCATATGAATAAGCTTTAAGATCTTTGTGCTTATTGGCTTATTTATATGTTTATCTTGTTTACTTTCTAAAAAGTTTTCTTAAAAAGTTCATCTTTTTATTGTTTGATTTATAAGATTGCTTATTTTAAGTTAAAAAAGTTGTTATTTGTGCTTATTTAGTCCGTTTTACTTTAGATTCGTTCAAGTTTTGGTGATAGCTTATTCCTAATAGCTTATTGCCTAGCTTATTTTCGAATCCCATATAAATCGGAAAAGGTTTAAACCCTTTTCCGATTGTTACATTCCGACTACTACCCCCTTCATTCCGATCGTTTGATCGGAAAAGGGTTTCTGTCTTTCCGATTAGCACCTTGGTATTCCGATCTGTTGATCGGATTAGGGTTTACATTATTCCGATTTGGCATGATTTTGTGACATTCCGATTGGTTCTATTTTACTATATTCCGACGTGAGCATCTTTCTAGGCATTCCGATCTGGATCCCTTATTGAGTTTTCCGATTGGTTTCGATTTCATACATTCCGACGAGGGTATTTTTGGTATTCCGATTGCTATCCCTTTCATGCATTCCGACGAGGGTGTTGTTTGTTATTCCGACCAGACTATTCCGATCAGCACATTCCTACGGGATTCCGACCAGGGATTCCGACGGACTTAATTTCTTGTTTTTGCAAAGTTTTCAAGTGTTAGTTTCATTAAGTTTTCAAGTATTTTTCTAATCTTTTCTTTAAGTTTTCAATCATTTACTTTTAACTCGTTATTTTAGTTTAATCTTTAAAGCTTTTACTTTACTCAACGACATTTACATTTATTTTCTATTAGTTTAAAATAGATAATCAACCAAATCAATTTCATTTCCACCAAGAACAACTGAGTCGCACTTTCTACCAATACTCAATTCGAAAAGACTGGAACAACGAAATTTTGATACGAGCTTAAAAACCTAGTATTAAATGGCGCCGCTGCCGGTTCTTTTCGTTAAGATTAAAGGTTTTTAGTGAGAGACGCGTTGGATTTTGGGATCCGTTCATCTTTGAACGTTATTTTCCTTTCCTTCAAATTTTCAAAAATTCAAAAAAAAAAATATAATTTTCAAAAATACAAAAATATTGAAAAACCATAAAAACCAAAAATAGTTCCTTTCTATTTTTCTAATCCTTTTGTAGGTGTGCATGCGTACTCGTGCTCGTAAGAAGAGAGTAGCTCAAGCCGAAGTCATTACTCAACCAATTGTCACCATGGACACTCAACCAATGATCGAGCTTTTGCAATCGCACGTAAAAGGCAACACCGATGCAATTGTCATCCTTGAGATTAGAGCCAACAACTTTGAACTCAAATCTGGCTTTATACAAATGGTCTCTGCTCAACCCTTCTTGGGGCGCTCACTTGATGATCCTCATGACCACATTAAAAGGTTTCTTCAGCTTACCAATACGGTTAAGTACAATGGGGTATCACAAGAAGTGATTCGCATGCAACTTTTTCCTTTCTCTTTAGAGGGACAAGCCCGTAATTGGCTTGATAAGGAACCGCCACAAAGAATTCTTACGTGGGCGGATTTAGAGACCAAGTTTATCAACTACTTTTTCCCACCCTCACGTACTACCGCTTTGCGGAATGAAATTATTACCTTTGAACAAAAGTACGGTGAGTCTTTTAGTGAATCTTGGGACCGTTTTAAGGAACTTTTAAGAAAGTGTCCACAACATGGTTTAACAAAAGTACATCAAATCAACACTTTTTACAATGGTTTAAGCATGAATGACCAAGATTCACTAAACAGTGCCTCGGGGGGTAATATTTTGGTTAAGTCTTCTAATGCTGCTTGGGATATTATTGAGAACAAATCTAGAGTACAAACCAAGAGTGTTAGAACTAATGTAGAAAATTCTAGTACTAGTGATGCCGACAAAAGAATCGATAAGCTTACTTCGCTTGTGGAATCGCTTGCTTTACAAACTGCCAACAATGCGAAACAATTCAACGCCCAAGCTAATGTTTTGAGCCAATCATGTGATATATGCGGGGGATCTCACTCATACACCGATTGTCCTTCGACTCACGACAATCCGGAAAATGTGTATGCCACCAACGGTACCTATGCTACGGGAGACTATCAAGCACGTCCTCAAGGTGACCGCAACTTGCTCAGCTATCGCTCATACAACTTTCTTTCACCTCCCGGTTTTCCCCCACAAAACCCAAAAAACCTCAATCGCAACAATCAAACTCAACCTCGTGCTCCAAATCAATATCCAAACCAGAGAAACCCATATCCACCTCAAAGAAACAACCAAGTTTACCAACAACCTGCTTATGAACCACCCGCCTACCATGCTCCTCCTCTCAACCAACCCACAGCTTTACACCAAGATGTTGAAACCTACATGAGGACGAACGATGTGATCGTGCAAAATCTTCAGCGGGAAATGGCCAACATGAAAGCAGATACGGTGAAGCAAGGGAATGATCTTCGAGATGATATGCGAAACACTTTGGCAAGTCAAACGAATGACTTGAGGAACATGATGGCTAGTTTTTTCCCTAGTAATCAAGCCTCTGGATCGGGTTCTCTTCCGAGTAACACCGTTGCTAATCCAAGAGGGGAGATGAAAGCAATCACCACTCGCAGTGGAAAAGGTTTAAAGGAACCCGAGCTTCCTACACCTACACCGGTGATTGTGACAAAGGAAAACGAGTCTCCTTCTCCAAATCCTCCATCTTCTATTCCTCCAACTTCTACTTCTCCAATTCCACCACCTTCTACTTCTACCCCTCCACCACCCAAGGATGTGAGTGCGAATTCTATCCCAAAGCCTTCATGACAACCCAATATACCGTATCCTTCGAGGTTGCAGAAAGAGAAATTGAAGAACAAGGATGATATTCAAGTTTCGAACTTTCTTAAAATGTTCAAACAACTAAATTTCAATATCTCCTTTGCTGAGGCTCTCGCTCACATGCCGAAATATGCTAAGATGTTTAAAGATCTTCTCAGTGACAAGGAGAACTTCTCGATATTGCTCAGACCCAACTTAATGAGAATTGCTCCGCAGTGCTCTTAAGGAAATGGCCAACCAAACTTGGTGATCCGGGACGTTTCTTGATTCCTTGCAACTTCCCGGGAGTAGAGAATTGCATGGCCCTAGTCGATCTAGGTGCCAGTATTAACTTAATGCCATTAAGTGTTTGTAAGCAATTATCTCTCCCCGAGCTAGTCCCCACACGAATGACTTTGGAATTAGCTAACTGTACGGTTGCTTATCCAGTGGGGATAGCCGAAGACGTCTTTGTTGGCGTTGACAAATTCACCTTCCCGGCGGATTTTGTTGTTGTTGACTACGAGATGGATCCCCGTGTTCCATTAATCGTTGGACGTCCATTCCTGAGGACCGGTTGCACTCTCATTGATGTAGCCGCGGGCGAATTAATCCTGAGAGTTGGTGACGATAAAATCGTCTTCAACATGGGTAAACTTTCTAAGCAGCCTTCAGAAAACGAGAGTGTTAATTTCATTGATGTTCTTGATGAGGCTTGTGAAGAACATTTCAAAGACGCTTGTAAAAGTGGTTCTTCTTCTCTACCCAATGTTGAGACCGTTGCCTCTATTACTCCGTCATTGACTCCTTTTGGAGAAAGTGACTTGGATGATTTTGAAGCTAGCTTGGGTCCTCTCGATCTTAAGTATGATGGTTCTCCCACCGATTGGGATGAAGACATTCGTACCATTGAAAAACTTCTCAATGAGGACCAAACTTCTCCACCATCTCCTAAGGATATCTCTACCGATGATCCAAAGTTGACTACGCCGTCCATCGAAAATCCTCCGGATTTAGAGCTTAAGGATCTCCCGTCTCATCTCGAGTACGTTTTCCTTGAAGACAACAAGACTTTACCGGTCATCATCGCTAAGGACTTGAAAGAAGAAGAAAAATCCCGACTTATCGCCGTGCTGAAGAATCACAAGAAAGCGATTGCTTGGAAGATCTCCGATATTCGTGGAATTGATCCTCACTTCTGCACACACAAAATTCTCATGGAGGACGACTTTAAACCCACTATTCAAAGCCAACGAAGGGTGAATCCTAAGATCCATGACGTAATCAAAAAAGAGGTTATCAAACTTCTTGATGCGGGAATGATCTATCCTATCTCGGATTCATCGTGGGTTAGTCCCGTCCATTGTATGCCTAAGAAAGGCGGAATCACCGTTGTTCCCAATGAAAACAATGAGTTGATTCCAACTCGTCTCGTTACAGGGTGGAGTGTTTGTATAGACTACCGCAAACTCAATGATGCTACGAGAAAGGATCATTTTCCCCTTCCTTTCATGGACCAAATGCTTGAACGTCTAGCGGGTAATGACTATTACTTCTTTTTAGACGGTTTCTCTGGGTATTTTCAAATTCCCATCGATCCCAAAGACCAAGAGAAAACCACATTCACTTGTCCTTATGGAACATTTGCCTACAAAAGAATGCCTTTCGGCTTATGCAATGCTCCTGGGACATTCCAAAGGTGTATGATGGCTATCTTCCATGACATGGTTGAAGAAACTATGGAAGTCTTCATGGATGATTTCTCGGTTTATGGCGATTCTTTCTCTGCTTGCCTTGCCAATTTAGAACGTATGCTTAAGCGGTGTGAAGACACTCGCCTTGTTCTAAATTGGGAGAAATGCCATTTCATGGTAAAAGAGGGCATCGTGCTAGGACACAATCTCCAAAGCCGGTCTTGAAGTAGACCGTGCTAAAGTCGATGTTATTGCTAAATTGCCTCCACCTTCAACCGTGAAGGGTGTGAGTAGTTTCCTCGGTCATGCGGGCTTCTATCGCTGTTTCATTCAGGATTTTTCTAAAATCGCTCGCCCGATGACCCACCTCTTGGAAAAAGATACTCCTTTCATCTTTTCCAAAGAGTGTCTTGAATCCTTCAATCTTCTTAAGGATAAGCTAACTAAGGCACCGGTCTTGGTTACCCCTAATTGGGAGCTACCTTTTGAGTTGATGTGTGATGCTAGCGACTTTGCTATTGGAGCGGTTTTGGGCCAACGAGTGAACAAACACTTCCAACCAATCCACTATGCTAGCAAGACAATGATGGGGGCTCAATTGCATTATACGACAACCGAAAAAGAGCTTTTAGCTGTTGTCTATGCTTTTGAAAAATTCCGCCCCTATCTTGTCCTTTCTACCACCATCGTGTATACCGATCATTCCGCGTTGAAGTACTTGATGACTAAGCAAGATTCTAAGCCAAGACTTCTTCGTTGGGTTTTGCTCCTTCAAGAATTCAACATTGAAATTCGTGAAAAAAGGGAGTTGAAAATCTAGCCGCGGATCATCTCAGTATACTTGAGGATCCTTATCAAGGGGATCATCCGAACAAAGAGATCAATGACTCTTTTCCCCTTGAGGCCTTAATGTCTATCAATTCTAATCTCGATGACACCCCGTGGTTTGCGGACATTGCAAACTACTTAGCGGGTGAGATTCTCAAGGAAGGGCTCAGGTCCCAACAAAAGAAAAAGTTCTTTAAGTATATTGAACATTATTTCTGGGATGACCCTTACCTTCTCAAACAATGTGCGGATCTGATTATTCGTCGATGTGTTGATGGGCCGGCAGCGGTACAAATCCTTGACGCTTGCCATAAAGGACCCACCGGTGGTCACTTTGGTCCTAATTACACCGCGAAGAAAGTATTTGACTCTGGATTCTATTGGCCCACCATTTATCGTGACGCTCACGATATGGTTAAACATTGTGATGCTTGCCAAAGACAAGGAAAGATCACACATAAAGATGAGATGCCTCAAAATTTCATACAAGAATGTGAAATCTTTGATGTATGGGGCATCGACTTTATGGGGCCATTTCCATCATCTAAAGGGAACAAGTACATCCTCGTCGCCGTTGACTACGTTTCTAAATGGGTTGAAGCCAAGGCTCTCCCTACGAACGATGCGAGGGTGGTTGTGAACTTTTTGAAGCATCTCTTTTCTCGATTCGGCGTTCCTCGTGCTATTAACAGTGACCGCGGGACTCATTTTTGCAATGATCAATTTGCAAGAGTCATGGCTAAGTATGGTGTCAATCACCGTCTTTCCACCGCTTATCATCCTCAAACCAATGGCTAAGTACGGGAAAGCATGCCACCACCCTATCGAGCTGGAACATAAGGCATACTGGGCCATGAAGTGGGCTAACTTCGACATCAACAAAGCCGGTGATCTCCGGAAGATTCAACTCAACGAGCTAAATGAACTGAGGAATGAAGCTTACGAGAACTCACTGATCTACAAAGAGAAGACCAAGATCATCCATGATGCAAGAATTAAGAACCAAGAGTTCCACGTTGGTGATCAAGTTTTACTCTTTAACTCTCGGTTAAAGATCTTCTCAGGCAAGTTGAAGAGCCGTTGGTCTGGTCCATTCACCGTCGCCAAAGTCTTTCCATATGGGACCATTGAGCTTTCTCAGCCAAATGGGCCCAATTTCAAGGTGAATGGCCAGCGTTTGAAGCTGTAATTTGGTGAGGACATCTCTCATGAGATGATTCCATCCCTCACCACATTTCCCATGAACTAAAGTTGGGTCGAGTCAGGCTCGTGACTCGGTGAACAAAAACAAGCGCTTCTCGGGAGGCAACCCGTGATCTATCCTTTACTGCTTTCATAATAAGTGTAGGGGGAGCCCCGTATGTGTTTGTTGTCTTGTTTCTTATCTTGTGCAGGGATTCAAGCTTCAAAGAGCACCTTGATGACTTTTGACGAACCGTGATATCGTGTTCCCATCTTCCCGGTTCTATCCTAAACTCTTGTGATTCAATATTTCATATTTTATATGTTCACATTGAATTCACTTTAGTTGTCCTTTCCTTAGCAAGATTTAAACAAAGTGCACAATGTCATAAGTGTAGGGGAGTTTACTCCCACATGCTTAAACATTAAGGACAATGTTTATCTCAAGTGTAGGGGGGACTTCTATCGAAGTAAGTGGTCTTTTCCTTGTATTTGTCCTCATTTTAACCGGAAAATTTGATTTTTCGACATTTTTCAAAATTTTTAATCTATTTTGGCCTATTTGTATAGTTGTATTTTCCTTTGTTATGGTTATTTTCTTTCCTTGCTAGAATAAATTTTCAATAAAGTGGTTTTAAATTTTTCAAAGTCGTGAACATTTTGACTCAACCCGAGTTTACTTATCTAAGTTTGCTCTAGCTAGTATCCTTAACATGTTTAAGTCAAGTTTTGCTAGGCTTTTATATCGGGAGCTTTAAAACGCGAAAGTCTTAACTCTCACGGGTTAAGAACAAGAACTTTTCGCAAGTTCCTATAAATGATCCTAGAGAGTTGTTTATCAAGGGAACTTTAAAATGCGATTTCTAAACTTGAAAAAGTCTAAGAGTTTGCAAGATCCTATAGATGACTCGAAAACCCAAAACTCTGATTTAATAGGCTAAGCATCCACGAGTCTCATTCCTTGAGATTTTAAACTGTGGAGGACGAGAGATGATAGAGTCAATTATAAGTTTGGTATTCTTTCGTGAGTTTATGTGAGTTAATTATGAGCCTATTCTCCCATCGCTTGTTAATAAATTTATCTGCAATAAATAAGGTTGTACGATTTGAAAAGTTACTTAGCTTCTAGCCCAAGATCGTTTAAAAGTTGCTCGGTATTAATTAGAGTTCATACCCAAGGCATAACTTATTGAAGCGGGATGCGAATATTGGCGAGTCCGAAAAGGCCCTAACAAGGCATGAGGGCTACATTTTGTTGCTAAAGATCCAAAAGTGATGTGAAGAATCATTTATCGAAAATCAATATGAAGGATCGAGACACACGACGAAAAGCAAATACTCCCCAAAAGATCATGGAGAAGTCTATCCAAAAAGGCCCTAACAAGGTATGAGGATAAATAGATCCAAGTCCTAAAGGAGGCGGATCGTTGTATATCAAAGTCCAAAATAAAGATTGGAGAAAAACGAAGAAGTCGTGGTCCAAATATGAAGAATCTCTCAAAATTTCAAGTGAAGAAATTCCTATTATGAAGAGAAGACCATAATTTCAAGAACGTCTCTCAAGATTTGAAGTATGAAGTCGCTGCCAAATATCGGTCCGAGAAAGGTCTCAAATCGTGAAGCGAGTTATGCCAAGATATGAACTTTATGAGGTCCCGAGAAGCAGTTTTAAAAGAGTTTGTCCTTTAGCTAACTATTGATCAAATCGTTCACTTTATTTTCGGACTAAATAACTATCGAAATAAGTCAAACAATGCATCCTCGTGATCATTCAAGACAAAAATAAAATATAAGAGATACACCTAGGAATAAGGGAGTCTAAGTGAATAATTGGCCCACATGAATTCGTGTTGGTTTGCTAACTTATAATAAGAATGATCTCGTTTTTAAGCTTGGTATGGGGAACGTGAAACTTGAGGATGATAAACGTTCACGGCCAAGGTGGGTTATTTATGATGGAAATGTAATCCGTGTTTTAAAATTAATGCATTGCATGAGGGCATTGCAATGGTCAAGTGTAGGGGATTTAATAAATTGAAAACACTTATCCTTTTACCACTTATTTCCAATAATAACAAGACCAAAACGTGTATTTTATGTCGTAAAAGTCGAAATTATGCGTGGTTTGAGTTTTTATTATGTTTTAGGACCAAATGATGAAAAAGGAAGAAAACACGAGCTTTCACGGGCTTTTATCGAAGAAAACGAGAAAAGACGAAGTCAAAAGATCAAGAGTGCAAAAAGAACAGAAGTCCAAGGCCTATTCTGAAGATTTATCGAAGAAAAAGTCTAAAGACGGAAGTTTAATGAAGTCGAAGAACTCAAGTCTAATAGAAGAAGAAAATTACAAGACTAGTTCAATATACATCGACAAATCCTGAGACGACGTCGAGAAAAGACAAAGAATTAAATCGAGTCGAGAAGACGTGAAGAAAGAAAGAAAGAAGAGGCAACACATGCACTCCTTCCCATTTTTCCCTATAAATACCCTCCTAATACACATTAGGAGGGTGGTTAGTTTTTAGTACTAATACACATTAGGAGGGTGGTTAGTTTTTAGTAGTTAGTTTCATTTTTCACTTTTCCTTTCTAGTTTTAGAGAGAGAAAGTTCTAAACTTTCTCTCACTAAGTTTTCATCTTTCTTTCTTTTAATCTTTCAATATTAAACCTTTGTATTTGGATTTCATTAATCAAGTTCAAGTTAAGTTTTTAATCTTTCATCTCTTTCTACCTTTCTTTGATTTTAGTTTACTTTTGGTGCGAATTACATTTGATCCGTGTTGTTCTTAATGTTTTCGTGCTTAAAAGTTAATCTTTTTATTCCTACTTAAGTTTTCATACGAATAAGCTTTAAGATATTTGTGCTTATTGGCTTATTTATATGTTTAGCTTGTTTACTTTTTAAAAAGTTTCTTAAAAAGTTCATCTTTTTATTGTTTGATTTATAAGATTGCTTATTTTAAGTTGAAAAAGTTGTTATTGGTGCTTATTTAGTCCGTTTTACTTTAGATTCGTTCAAGTTTTGGTGATAGCTTATTCCTAATAGCTTATTGCCTAGCTTATTTTCGAATCCCATATAAATCGGAAAAGGTTTAAACCCTTTTCCGATTGTTACATTCCGACTACTACCCCCTTTATTCCGATCGTTTGATCGGAAAAGGGTTTATGGCTTTCCGATTAGCACCTTGGTATTCCGATCTGTTGATTGGACTAGGGTTTACATTATTCCAATTTGGCATGATTTTGTGACATTCCGATTGGTACTATTTTACTATATTCCGACGTGAGCATCTTTCTAGGCATTCCGATCTGGATCCCTTATTGAGTTTTTCGATTGGTTTCGATTTCATACATTCCGACGAGGGTATTTTTGGTATTCCGATTGCTATCCCTTTCATGCATTCCGACGAGGGTGTTGTTTGTTATTCCGACCAGACTATTCCGATCAGCACATTCCGACTGGATTCCGACCAGGGATTCCGACGGACTTAATTTCTTGTTTTTGCAAAGTTTTCAAGTGTTAGTTTCATTAAGTTTTCAAGTATTTTTCTAATCTTTTCTTTAAGTTTTCAATCATTTACTTTTAACTCGTTATTTTAGTTTAATCTTTAAAGCTTTTACTTTACTCAAAGACATTTACATTTATTTGCTATTAATTTAAAATAGATAATCAACCAAATCAATTTCATTTCCACCAAGAACAATTGAGTCGCACTTTCTACCAATAGTCAATTCGAAAAGACTGGAACAACGAATTTTTGATACGAGCTTAAAAACCTAGTATTACCAAGGCATAACTTATTGAAGCATGACGCGAAGATTGGCGTATCTAAAAAGGCCCTAACAAGGCATGAGGATATCCGAGTCCGAAAAGGCCCTCACAAGGCATGAGGATTTACTTTTTTGCTAAAGATCCTAAAATGATGTGAAGATCATTAATCCAAATCAATATAAAGGATCAAGACAAACGACGAGAAGCAATTACTCCCACAAAGATCATGGAGAAGTCTATCAAAAAATGCCCTTACAATGCAGGAGGATAAATAGATCCAAGTCCGAAAAAGAGGCGGATCGTTGTATATCAAAATCCTAAATAAAGACAAGGATAAATGAAGAAGTCGTGGTCAAAGTTTGAAACATCTCTCACTCCAAATGAAGATGTATACCCAAATGAAGAGAATACCATAATTTCAAGATCGTCTCTCAAGATTTGAAGTTTAAAGTACATGCCAAATATCGGTTCAAGAAAGGTCTCAAATCGTGAAACGAGTTATGCCAAGATATGAACTTTATGAGATTTCGGGAAGCGGTTTTAAAAGTTTTTGTCCTTTATCTAACTATTGATTAAATCGTCCTGCTTTATCTTTGTCCTTAATAAATTATCGAAATAAGTCAAAAATGCATCCTCGTGATCATTCAAGACAAAAATAAAATACAAGAGATACACCGTAGGAATAATGGGGTCTAAGTGAAAAATTAAACCACATGAGTAAGTGTTAGCTTTACTAACTTATAATAACAATGACCTCGTTTTTATGCTTGGTAGGGGGAACATGAAACTTGAGGGTGATAAATATTCATGATACAAAGAGCCCTAATTTAAGTCTTAGATTTATTTACAAGTTTCTTCCATCAAACAATTTCAAAGATAATAAATTAAATGAAATTTTTTATCTTTTATAAAGTTTTGATCTTTTCATCGTTGTTAAGTTTCTTTTATTGTAGTAGTAATAGTATATCCTAGAAAAGGACGAGATAGGTTAATTATGATGAAAAATGTAAATTATGCTTTAAAATCGTGCATTGCATGGGGACATTGCAATGGTCAAGTGTAGGGGATTTAATAAGCGTGTAAACTGATGAGATGGCATTTATACATGATCTCATCGTTCTTTTCGGGCTTTAAATGCATAAAAATGTCATAATATACTATATATATGCTTGTATTTGTTTACTTGTGTGTTTTAGGTATGGATATCGTGAAAAAGACAAAAGATCACAAGAAACAAGGAAAAACGGACACGAGAAATGATAGGTATGTAAACACCCATCCTTTTTACCACTTAGCTACAATAATAACCGAGCTAAAACGTGTATTTTATGTCATAAATGTCAGAATTATGCGTGGTTTGTGTTTTTGTTGTGATTTAGGATGAAAATGTGAAAAGGGGAGAAAACACAAGCATTCATGGTCTTTTATCGAAGAAAAAGACAAAAGACGAAGTCAAGAAATCAAGAGTGCAAAAAGAACGGAAGTCCAAGACCAATTCTGAAGATTTATCGAAGAAAAAGTCAAAAGACGGAAGTTTACTAAAAGCCGAAGAACTCAAGTCTAATTTATTGAAGAAGTTACAAGACGAGAGTAGAAATCCCGAGACAAAGTCGTTAAAGTCAAAGAATTAAGAAGATTAAGGACTTAATGACAATTAAAGAAAGAAGAAAGAGGGGAGGAAGCTTCCTCTAAGCACCTCCCTAATCCTCCTATAAATAGGTCTTAGTTCATTTCATTTCATGTTGTTGGCTAAGTGTGACAATTAGTCTTCCACCATTTTAATTACTTGTCATTTAAATACATGTCATTTACTTAATTGTCTTACACCTTAAATTCATTTAATTTCAAGTAAGTTTCCCTTTAATTGTTGTTAATCTTTACTTTTATTGTCAATCTTCTATCTTCCTTTCTTATTTGATCTTTAATCATTATGCTTTATGTTCATGTTCTTGAGTTTTTATTAAATTGATTAAGTGGGTTTTGATTATTTTGATTAGTATTGTTAGTTTGATTGTTTTGGATTGTTTGTTTATGATTAGTATATGTTATTTGGTTAGTTTGATTTAATCTTTTGGTTGATTTTGATAGTTTTTGTCTAGATTCGTTTCTTTCTTGTCCCGTGTTCTTCGTTACTGTTTTTCTCTAGGTTATTCTGAATCAAGGACAAGCCCAGATTATTCCGAATGAAGGTGTGTTGTGATTATTCCGAACCAAGCTAATATTCCGGATAAGTGACATATTCTAGATCAGTTTGTTATTCCGGATCAAAGCAACATTCCGAACCAAGGAAAATATTCCGGATCAAGGAGTTCATTCGGAACATTCCGAACGAAGGGTTTTAGGATTTATATTCCGGATCAAGCCCAATATTCCGAATCAGCAAAGTTATTCCGAATAAAGGACTTTTTCCGGATAAGTGACATATTCCGGATCAAGGACGTTCATTTGGAATACTCAGTTATTCCGGATAAAGGGTGATTCATTCGGAATATATTCCGGATCAAGGTGTTCATTCGGAATATATTACGGATCAAGGGGTTCATTCGAAATATATTTCGGATCAAGGTAATATTCCGAATAAAGAGTTTATTCTGGATAAGTGACATATTCCGAATAAAGGATTTATTCCGGATGAAGGTTTTGTTCAAATATTCCGGATGAGCCATTTATTCCGCATGAAGCAATATTCCGAGTGAAGAAGAATTATTCCGAACGAAGGTGACATTCCGGACGAGTGATTTATTCCGAACGAAGGTTTATTCCGAATGAGCTGTTTTCAGGTTATTTTAAGTTTCTGTTTTTTAAGTTTTAATTTTTAAGCTTTACTTTTCCCGCCTTTTTACTTAGTCGCACTTCAAGTTTACCTGCCTTAGAGTTATTTTAAGCTTGCCTTAGTTTAAGTTTTAGTTGCGTTTTAAGTTTCCCTTTAGGATAGTTTTAAGTTTGCGTTATCTACTTTTAGTGCCTTTTAATTTCTCGTCGCGTTTTAATTTCTCTCCCTTTATTTTAAATTAGATTTTAGATTTATTTTTACCTGTTTTTACTTTAAAGTTTTTGCACCTTTAATTTTACTACAACGACACAACTATTTGTTTCCCACCAAAAGACAGCTGAGTCACACTTTAAACCAGTTATCAATTCGATTAGACATACGACAAAGAACTTTTTAACTAAGTAAAATCTAGTTATCAAGAAACGAAGCCGTACAAAGACCCGGGCCCTAGTTCATGAATTATCCAAGATAAAACCTTGAAGACTTGAAGATGAACAATATTGATCCTCAAAATATGAAGAAATGACACTTAAAACCCTTGTATATTCATAATTACAAGTTTGGTCCCTTAAGTTTGTCAAAATTACAAAATGGTCTTTCAACTTTGATGAATTGACAAGTTTAGTCCCTCAATAATTCTAAATTGTCAAATATGGTCCCTCATGAAGTCAAAGATACAATGAAGACCTTTGTAGATCAACAATGTCCAAAATCAGTCCCTCAAATATTCAAACATGGCAAAATCAACCCTTGAAAACCTTTTGCAAAAGTTTTGTGGCCAGTGTATGAAGTTTATAACTTATTTAACAAAGGGAAGTAAGTTTTATGGCTGAAAAACGTTTAATACCCATTTCACCAAAACACAAGGACTTATTGTGCCATTTCCCAAAGTTTAAACTGAGACAAACACACGCCAAACACAATACACCCCCTTATTTCGGATCAAAAGGTTTACTTTTTACCTTTATGAACCCAAAACTTACCCTACTTAAAACAAAGGGTAAATCAAAATTACCTTAACACACGCTTGATTCACACAAGCAGAAACCCATCCCACACACAAAACCCTCAATCCCACTACCCAAGTGACCCCACACTCAACCTCGTCCACCAATGAAAACACAACTTCCTCTCCAAGGAATCTAATGTGGCCAAATCAACAGCTTAGACTCATAGCTTAACTACAAAGCTAAAATGAATGGTTTTGATCAAAATGGACAGCTCAACAACAACAAGCACTCAAGGGCATTCTAGGAAATTTCTAGCTAGGGTTTCTTTGTATTTTCCATTCTAGAATCGTCTACTAGTGTCTATATAAGGAGACCTCAACTTGTGAGAGTCCCTTGTTCCAGATTTTATCTTTAATCTTTGTAATTCCTTTTTATTTAAATAAAAGTTGATTTTCTGAAAATTATTATTTCTCTTTTTGTTTGATAAAAGTTTGGTGTTTGAGAAGATAAAATCTGAGTTCCACTTATCTGTTTTGATGGTTTTTGAGGCAAGGTTTTAAGTAATAAAGCTTGTGTTTCAAAAAGATCAGGTTTCATATTTTGTGTTCTTCATTTGTGTTTGTTTATCTTAGCAGGTACAAGGAAGCTGATGCTTGTTTTGCTAGCACCTCAGCTCAAACATTCCAAGGCTTGGATGTGAGTCTTGGAGGTTTGCATCTCTCTCCTTTTTCATTTTTTTTTTATTTTTGCTTAATTTTTGGTGATTTTGCATGTTTTGTTGTGGATCTATGTTTTTCTGCTTGATTTGAGTTTCTGAGATTGATTAAGTGTTGTTAAGGTTGATTAGATCTTGTTTGATAGGTTAAATCATAACAATCCTTTGGAAGATTGCAAAATCTGATTCCAAAGGGGTGTTTGGGTTAACTGATTCAAAGGGGTTTAAGGCTTCCTTTGTTGTTGTTCTTGGTTCTATTGAGTTCTTACATGTTTATCTGTTCTTAAGGGGTGGTTATCTGCAAGTTTTGTGGGCTTGAACACCTAAATCAATCAAAGAGTCATAAAATCAATTTTACTTGGGTATTTTGGCTAACATTTTGGGGACACCTAGATCTAAGGGTAGACTAGGGTTAATAAGCGTTAAATTTTGGTTAACTTAATCAGGGAAAGAGATTTGAAGGCTTAAAATTGGATTGGTGGTCAAATAGATCAACAAAAGGACTTTGGATAATCACTTTTGCTAATCAGTAACTTTTGGTGCTTGAATCTGCTTATTTACTTTGATCCATTCCTTGAAACAAGTTTATTTATGCTTATTGGACTTTATTATAGCTTGTGTATGCATTTGGTTCAATTTGGCTGCCTTATTCATGCTTAAACTGCTTATTTGATCATAACTACTTATTTCCAAGGTCTGTGCAATATCTGTGGACTGTTTGCTTATTCTGGGCTTATTGAGTGAACCAATTTGTGATTTCTTTGTTGATATAGACTCCTTTTGATTCACTGATCACAAGGGTGCCCTTGTTTCCATTTGAATCCAACTGGATCTCTCTAAAAAAACAAGTCGAATAGTCAAAGCAGTGGGAACTCCTTTCCCCTGCTGCTAGCCACTGCTAGTGTTATTTCAACTGGTGCTTATCAATAAGCTATTCTAGCTTATTTTAACCTGCAACAACTTTGAATTTGTAATAGGTGTCACTTATTTGACCCATTTGTTCATTCTAGAGCATTTGTGGGTTTGACTAGAAAACCAACTCAATTGACTTTTTCATAAGTGCTTATTGGCTTATCCAGCTTATTTGGCTTTTCTTATTGAACTTTTCTTTGTTTATTTGTCTTAATTAAGTCATTTAGAGTCTTTTGCAACTTATTAGAAGGTCTGAGGTGGTCTAGAACTCCAAGTCGACTATTTTGTCTTTTAGTGAAAATCTTCTTGCCTTATTTCTGGCTTATTGAATGTGCTTTTTCAAAATTTCTTTTCACAGATCTCTTAGGCATCTCAAAGGAAGGTTGTGTGTTTAAGCAGAGCTTATGGCATTGGCTTATTGCTTAATGGGCTTATTGGCCCAATAAGAATAAGTTGTTGACTATTTAAGCTGTGATAAGCTCAAAATCAGATTTTAGGCCTTCAGACTTTTGTGTTTAGAATTGAATTTTGAGTCAGATAGGGCTTTTTCAGGTCATTTGGGCCTCGTTTGACTTTTTGGGCCCAAAAGCCCATTAAGGTTGACTGTTTTTGGTTTTAGCCCATTTGGAGGCCCATTAGGGGTAATTTGGTAATTTCACTTTCATTTTCTGATTATTTAGGTTAAAATAAACTAGTTTGCAAGTTTTTAGAATTTTTTATAATTTTTGGATTTTTAATATTATTTTATTATTAAAGTTCAAATTTCACATTTTTTGCACTTTTTATATTTTTCTTAGGTTTAATACATTAAAATAGGATTTTTGCAACTCTTAGATTAATTTTATCATCATTAGATTAATTTTTAGAATTATTTTAAGTTTAGATAGTTTTTAAATCATTTTAAATAGTTTTATTTAGTTTAAAAATTGATAAAAATTGTTTTTAATCTTTTTAGGTCATTTTAGAGGATTACCAAGTGAAAAATCTTTATTTGGGCTTTCTGATAATTAATTTGATTTTTAGGGCTTTAACTAGCATTTAAAAATTAATATTTAATTAATTAAAAGGTTTGAAAAAGTTTTGATCATTTGTAAACTCTTAGTTTATTTAACTTGATTTTTGGTAATTTTTTGGGAATTTTTAGAATTAATTTTTATTTTAGCCCTTTTTACGGTTTTACGTTTAGTCGTCGTAGTAATTAATTACATCGTCTTCATTCTATTTTCTCATCTCCTTCTCTCAAATATTAATCTCAAATCTTGTCACATTTTAGTCACACACATATACCTCCTTGGGAAACAAACTTTATTCGGGTCATTAACCCTTGATTTTCCTAAATCATTTCTTTAATACTTACCGCTTTTACGCCTTTTTCCTAAAAGGTGTATTCTTACCTCAATCATTTTGGCGTCGCTGCCGGGGAGGTCTATCGTGATTAATTTGTCTTGTTGTTTTTAATATTTACCATAAATAGTATTTGTATTAGTAGAAATCTACTAATACGTATTATCGGTTTTTTCGTTTTTTCTTGTGAAATTATTATTACTATATTGTATTAAGTATCACAATCAATACAAAATATCTCCAAAAGTGTGAAAACACAACCTTAATTGGGATTTGATCTCCTAATTATTGTATTCGAATCTCAAACAAAAAGAAAAAGGCAAAAATATATAAATACTTTCGAGAAGCTCGATTTTGAAAAATACACACTATAAGGTGGGTATAAGGCGGGTATTATAAAATATACCCTAAGGAAAAAGGCTCTTACGTGCTTCGTGCCGCCTCGTTTCCCCGCTTTCTTGTGAGTATTTTAAGATTGAAGGCTAATCGAGGGTTTTGCCGCCCAAAGTATTATTACGTATCATATATATTTGCTTGGTTTTCTTTGTGATTAAACCCTCTTGAACAATTTGGTTTTCACCAAAGTTCTAAAGTCATTCGAAGGCGTTCAATCCACGTGATCGTTTTCATTCTTTTGAGGCTTCTTTAATCAAGAGTTTGATTCGAGGAGAGATTTGGTAGATTGTTGTCTACGAAGATACACAAAATCCAAAAAAATTAAAAACAATCAAAAACACAAAAAAATTGAAAATTCACAAAACACCCAAAAATAATCTTCTTTGCTCACCTCCCATTCTACGTGAAGTTTATGCAAACTCGTAGTCAAGCAAAAAGAGCTCGTAAACGTCGTCAAAGTCAAGGAAATCAAGAGACGTTGATTGAATAACAAACTCCAATTGTTGAACCTATTTTAGAACAAGAAGTCGTCATGGCTAATCGTACTATGACGGAGTTGCTTCAAGCACCCACCGAGGATTTTGGAGAAGCCATTGTGATTCCCGCTATCCTTGCGGAGAATTTCGAGATTAAAACGGGTTTAATGTCGATGTTGCAAGCAAATAAGTTTAGAGGTCATGAAAAAGACAACCCGCATTACCACATAAGGAATTTTAATCGTCTCACCGCAACTAGCAAGTTTAAGGATGTTCCACATGACGCCATTAAAATGATGTTGTTTCCATACTCGTTAGATGGACCCGCTAAAATTTGGCTTGAGAAAGAACCGCCAAATTCGATTTTGACATGAGGTGATCTCGTTTCTAAGTTTGTGAACCAATTTTTTCCACCATCTAAAACAACACATTTGAAAAATGAGATTTCAAGGTTTACACAACGTAATAATGAGAGTTTTTCAATGGAGTGGAAACGATTTAAGGAAATGTTACATGAATGTCCACACCATGATTTTTCGGAATTGCATCAAATAGATACTTTCTATAATGGGCTTATTGATCATGAACGAGATTATTTGAATGCCGCCGCGGGTGGTAATTGTTTGTGCAAAACGACCGATGATGCTTTAAAGATTATCGAGAATAGATCTAAGGTTTACAACCCTCGTAACACACCGAGTGTTGCCAATATGGGTTCGTCATCGTCATCATCGTCTCGTCACATTAATGCCTTACATGATGAAGCTAATGAGGAAAATCGGTTTTTCGATAGGTTTTCAAATCTTATGACTCATTAGAAAGCACAAGATGCTTTGAATTCCGCTTCGGTTAAAGCGGTTGATAAGAGTTATTTGTCTTGTGGTGGAGCTCATGATCTTTCCGAGTGCATTACCGCCGGTGGTAACACTTCGAGTGCATACGTAGCAACGGGAACTTACAACCAAAACGGCCAAGGTTCCCGCCCAAATCAAGCTCGACCAAATCAAAATGTTAATAACTATCGAAACAACAATCAAAATGGTGGTTATCAAGGGAATTAACGTAACTACAACAAAGGGAAATATCAAAGTGGGAATGGACAAGTTGCTAATCAAAACCAAAACCGTGATTTTCAAAACACTACACAAGGTTTTCAAAATGCTCACACTAAAAATCTTCAAGGAGAATTTTTGGATTATGCTAAAGCAAATGATGCTAAGTTTGATAACATGCAACGTGAGATGATTAGCTTAAGATCCGAGTTGAAAAACGAGCTTAAAAACGAACTTGCTAATGAACTTAAGACTCGTGCAAATAAAATGGAAGGAAACGTTCAACGTCTTCAACAAAATCTACAAAAGATGGTACAAGGACAACATGAGATTAAGCAAGAATTGTTAAAAGCAGATTTAAGGCAATCAAAATTTGAAGACCGAATGGAAAAAATGTTTGAAGCAATCATGTGTAAACCCTCTTCCTCTGGTGGTCTTCCTAGTGATACCATTGCAAACCCGAAGGGAGAAATGAAGGTTATTACTACACGTAGTGGTAAAACTTTCAAAGAACCAATCTCTCGTTCAAGTACTTCTACTGAGAAGGAAATCGAGAAAGAACCCGAGGTGATGGTCGAAAAGGAGCATATCACAAGCCCACGAAGTACCGCTCAAACCACACCTACGGTTGAACCAATACCAATCATGGAACCCAAGATTCCAAGGCCGTTTCCTAATGTCCAACCCACACCACCCTTACCTTACCCTTCGAGACGAAACAAAGAGAAATTGCAAGAACGTAACAAACAACAAATCGAGCTTTTTATAAAAATGTTTCAACAAGTTCATTTTGATGTAAGTTTAGCCGATGCTTTGTTATATATGCCTCGTTTCACTTCCACTTTTAAAAGTATGATGAGCGATAAGGAAAAGCTTTCAAAGCTTGCTAATTGTTCTTCGGTTTATCTTAACCGCATATCGGAAAAAGTTGGTGACCCCGGAAAGTTTCTCATTCCTTGTGACATACAAGATATGAAAGAATGCCTCCCCTTGGCCGATCTTGGTGCGAGCATTAATTTGATGCCATTTTCCATTTGGAAATCGCTTTCGCTTCCGGCTCTTACTCCTTCGAACATGTCTATCGAGATGGCCGATCATTCTATGATTTTAGCATGTGGAGTAGCCGAGGATGTTTTCGTGAAAGTGGGTAAGTTCTACTATCCCGTTGATTTTATAGTAGTTGACATCCCCGCGGATCCTCAAGTTCCTCTAATTTTAGGTCGTCCATTTTTAGACACCTCGAGATCGCTTATCGACGTTCATGCAAGAATTATCACTTTGAGATTCAACGAAGAGGAACTTGTTATAAACGCTACTCAAAACTCAAAACCTTCTCATGTTTATGCAATCGCTACCATCAATCACATTCACTTAGTTGATGTGGTTTGCGATGAGTTTTCACAAGAAGTGTTAGGTTTTTCCGATAGCTCGTCAAGTGGCAATCCCACTATTTTAGATCTGATTCTTGCTAATTCTACACCAAATCTCATTCCATTCCAAGGAGACGATTTTAATTCAAATGAAATCGACAATGAAGATGAGGTGATTATTAGTGATGATACTTCTATTCCACCATTTCTTCCGCCGATGGAAGTTATGAGTGTTGACCAAAAATCTTCAATCGAGGAACCGCCTATCCTTGAATTGAAAGATCTCCCATCTCACCTTGAATACGCATTCTTGGAAGGTGATGACAAGTTGCCAGTTATTATTGCAAAAGGTCTTGCTAATGATGAAAAAACCGAGCTCTTGAAAGTTCTTAAAGCTCATAAAGGGGCAATTGCATGGAAAATTTCCGACATTAAGGGTATTGACCCAAAATTTTGTACTCACAAGATTTTAATAGAGGAGGACTACAAACCCGCAATTCAAAGTCAAAGAAGGGTAAACCCCAAAATTCACGATGTCATCAAAAAGGAAGTTTTAAAACTCCTTGACGCGGGAATGATTTATCGTATCTCCGATAGCCCATGGGTGCGCCCAATCCATTGTGTCCCTAAAAAGGGAGGAATGACCGTTGTGCCTAATGAAAACAACGAGTTAATTCCCACTCGTGTTGTGACCGGTTGGAGGGTGTGTATTGACTACCGAAAGTTAAATGACGCCACTAGTAAAGACCACTTTCCTTTTCCCTTTATGGATCAAATGTTGGAGCGACTCGCGGGAAATGAATTCTATTGCTTTTATATGGTTTTTCCGGTTACTTTCAAATCCATATCGACCCTCGTGATCAAGAGAAGACTACGTTTACGTGTCTTTATGGAACGTTTGCTTATCGTAGGATGCATTTCGAACTTTGTAATGCAACGGGTACGTTTCAACGGTGTATGATGGCTATTTTTCACGATATGATCGAGAAGTCGATGGAAATGTTTATGGATGACTTTTCGGTGTTTGGAAATTCGTTCACGTCATGTTTATCTACTCTCGAGAAAATGTTAAAACGTTGTGAAGAAACCAATCTTGTGCTTAATTGGGAAAAATGTCATTTTATTTGTAAACAAGGAATCGTCTTAGGACATAAGGTCTCAAAAGCAGGGATTGAGGTCGATAAAGCTAAGGTAGACGTCATCGCCAAGTTACCTCATCCCAAAACCTTTAAGGGAGTTAGGAGTTTCCTAGGCCACGCGGGCTTTTATCGTCGTTTCATTAAAGACTTTTCGAAAATTTCTCGACCTATGACACACCTTCTCGAGAAGGATGCTCCTTTTAATTTCAATGAGAATTGTGTTAGAGCTTTCGAAACTCTCAAAAGGAAACATACCGAAGCTCCCATTCTTGTTGCTCCTAATTGGGAATTACCCTTTGAGATCATGTGTGATGCAAGTGATTATGCTATAGTGGTCGTCTTAGGGCAACGTTATGAAAATCATTTCCATCCTATCCGTTATGCTAGTAAGACGATTACCGAGGCTCAATTAAAGTACACCACAACGGAAAAGGAATTCCTTGCCGTGGTCTATGCTTTTGAGAAATTCCGACCTTATCTCGTCTGAACTAAAAGCATCGTGTATACCGACCATTCGGCTATCAAGTATCTCATAGCTAAGCAAGATGCTAAGCGGAGATTGCTTCGTTGGATGCTCCTCCTCCAAGAATTTGATGTCACCGTGCTTGAAAAAAAAGGAGCCGAGAATCTAGCGGTCGATCATCTCTCTCGTCTAGAAGATCCTCACAAAGATGTTTTCGAGAACAAGGAAATCACCAAAACATTTCCTCTCGAGACTCTCGGTGTAGTGAATTCTAAAGACACCACCCCATGGTTTGGCGACATTGCAAATTACCATGCGGGCAATTTAATAATCAAGGGTATGACGACACAACAAAAGCGAAAATTCTTTCGGGACATCAAGTCCTATTTTTGTGACGACCCTTACCTCTTTCGGGTTTGTGCGGATCAACTCATTCGACGTTGTGTTTTTGGTGCCAAAGCTTCTAACATCCTTAGAGCTTGTCACGAGGGACCCACGGGTGGTCACCACGGTGCTAATCTCACGGCTAAGAAAGTGTTCGATGTCGGCTTCTTTTGGCCTGCTATCTATCGTGATGCACACGCACTTGTGAAGTCGTGTGATTTGTGCCAACGTCAAGGAAAATCGTCTCAACGTGATGAAATGCCGCAAAACATAGTTCAAGTGTGTGAGATTTTCGACATTTGGGGCATAGACTTTATGGGTCTGTTCCCATCGTCTCATGGTAACAAGTATATCCTCGTCGTCGTCGACTACCTTTCTAAGTGGGTGGAAGCTAAGGCTTTACCTACTAATGATGCTCGTGTTGTAGTGAAGTTTTTGAAGCAACTATTCTCTCGGTTCGGAACCCCTCGTGCTATTATAAGCGATCGTGGAACCCATTTTTGTAATGACCAATTCGAGAAGGTCTTAAAGAAATATGGAGTTACTCATCGTCTTTCTACGGCTTATCACCCGCAAACGAGTGGGCAAGTCGAGGTTTCGAACCGAGCTTTGAAGAGGATTCTAGAGAGGTCGATTGGAGAAAACCGTGCTTCATGGTCCGACAAACTCGATGACGCTTTATGGGCCTTTAGGACCGCTTATAATACACCTATCGGTTGTACTCCTTATAAGTTAGTCTATGGGAAGAATTGTCATTTGCCCATTGAATTGGAGCACAAGGCATATTGAGCCCTTAAGCATGCAAACATTGACTTGAAGACTGCGGGAGATCACCGGAAAATAAAATTGAATGAATTGGATAAACTAAGAGATAATGCTTATGAGATTTCATTGATTTTCAAAGAAACGACTAAAAAGTTTCATGATGCAAAGATTAAAAACCGGGTTTTTAACGTTGGTGATCAAGTGTTACTTTTTAACTCTAGACTAAATATATTTTTCGGGAAATTGAAATCTCGTTGGTCGGGTCCTTTCACCATTACACAAGTGTTTCCTTATGGGACCATCGAGCTAGCTCAAGATGATGGTCCTAACTTCAAGGTGAATGGACATAGGCTTAAGCACTACTTTGGTGGGGAAATTCCTTCATTGGATGACCTCGACCAAGTCACCTTCCCCAATGATAATTGGCATTGAGGGGATCGAGTCAAGCTCATGACTCGGTAATCAAAAATGAGGTGCCTCGTGGGGAGATCTCATGCTTATCTTTTTTATGCTTTCTAATAAATAATGAGAGGGGATTTGTGCCCTTCCAACTCGTTGTCTCGTGGTTGTTTGTGATTGTGTTATCTAGATCATCATCATCTACGATTGAAGACTCTCGTGTTCGTTTACGTGAGCATCCATCGTTTGCTTGAAGAAGTTTTTCACGAATCCATGACATATCCTTTATTGTTCTAAAAATTATCTTCTAGCATAATTAATAAACGGCTTTAGATATATTGTTGATCACCCTTTCCATGCTAGATCCTAAGCATTCGACTCTTCGTCTCTAGTATGGGGGTGCTCCACCTTTAGACTCGAAACATTGAGGACAATGTTTAATTTTAGTATGGGGGTGAATAGATACTTCATGTTTTCCAACTTTTAATGTTCTGTCTTGTTTTGTTGCTAATAAGGCTAAAAATGGCCAAATTTTAAATTTTTTCTTAGTTTTAATAAGTGTTTTTAAGACACGAATGTGTATTTTCCGATGGGTAGAATAAGAGCTATTTTTGATTTGATGGGCATTTAGAGCCCTTTACATTCCTTAACCCGCTCAATTCAAGTTTTGCTAGACTTTTATATTGGGAACTTTAAAACGCGAAAGTCTTAGCTCATTCGGGTTAAGAACAAGAACTTTTCGCAAGTTCCTATAATTGATCCTAGAAAGTCACTTATCAAGGGAACTATAAAATGCATTCTCTAAACTTGAAAAAGTCCAAGAAAGTGCAAGATCCTATAGGTGTCTTGAAAACCCAAAACTTTGATTTGATATAGTCTTAATGAAAGCTAATCAAAATTTAGCTTAATTTTGACTTGCATGGCTAAGTATTCACGAGTCTCTTTAATTAGAGGTCTTTAAATCGTGAAGAACGAGAAATGATAGAGTTAGACAAGTGATCATGCTAAACGTAGAACATGAAGATGTTCTTTCAAAAACTAATATGTTTTTAATTGTGGCTTTTTCTCCCATAAGATCAATGCATTAGGAATAAAATTAATTGTAATAAGTATGGTCGTACGATTTGAAAGGTTACTTAGCTTCTAGCACTAGATCGTTTAAAAGTTGCTCGGGGTTGAATAGAGTTCATAGCCAATGCATAACTTATTGAAGCAGGACGCGAAGATTGGTGAAGATCCAAAGAGGCCCTAACAAGGCATGAGGAGCTCTATTTTGTTGCTAAAGATCAAAGATGATGTGAAGTATTATTATTCCTAAATCAATATGAAGGATCGAGACACAAGACGAAAAGCAATTATG
Organism: Glebionis coronaria; assembly: GCA_025667525.1. NCBI lineage: Eukaryota > Viridiplantae > Streptophyta > Magnoliopsida > Asterales > Asteraceae > Glebionis > Glebionis coronaria. The sequence goes on from CM046879.1 coordinate 222,500,710, forward strand.
TAACACCCCCAAATCTATACAACTCAATACAGCGGAAGACTAGTTGGTGTTACGGGATAGCACATTACTCACATCATAGACAACGCTTAAAAGTCGCGTCGTTTTAATAATAAAGCATTTCCATTCATAAATATCAAATTTACATAGGTCCCAAGTCATTGTATTTTATACAGGTTTTACAAAGCATTTGAATGGAAATTAATATTTAAGTGCGGGCCATGAATTCTTGTTGTCTTCCCGAGAATTACCTTCAAGTACCTGAGATAAAACATGTTAAAAGAAAAGGTCAGCGATAACGCCGAGTGAATTCATAGAGTTTAATAAAATCCATCAATATAATATCAGTATAAAATTATTACTGAAAATCATTTTGTACAAATCATTGTAATAGGCCATAAAATAGCCAAAGTCATTTTATACAAATCTTCATCAAAATCATAATATAGGCGTTTGCCTTAGAAATCATTATACGAGCCAATGTCGTAAAAACATCATACAATACGTCTTATGACGTTGTATGAAAATAAAAACCGTTATATGAATATGGTTATGAAAACCAAAACACGTACATAATATCAATAGTATGACCCCGTATTACTAGTCACGCAATACATCGTAATTCGGTGCGTCTATAAGTATTTCGTTAATTGGATTATTATAAGCCGCATGACATTACTAAACCAACAACGGGTAGCTAACCCGATACTCAATTTGCCCATCTAAAGTAGCGTGTCGTCACAAAGGTCACGCTATGGAAATCTTCTCATACATAAATTCGCTTACCAATCAATGTGGCACGACGGGGATCAACCGTCAAGGCGCGAACTGGGGTGATCGTCCCCAAATAGTTACTATTATATGCATAAGCGTCTACCAAATCCCGGTAGTTCACAATTAATGCTAATGGGACTTTTAGTGACATAACCTAACTTTAATAATCCATTTTATTCCATCTATCGGGTCCTTTAATCATTTATTGGTTCATACAATCGGGTCATACAATCATTCGGGTCCAAATCAATAAACAAACATTCAGGACAAATGGTGTCCTATTTTATAAAAACTAACATGTTATCTCCCTCGCGGGTTTATAAAACATTTCATAAAAACATTTAAAAGAGTGCGAGGCTATGAACTCACGTTGATGTGGGAAGGCGGGTTATCGGCAATTCGGACGTACGCTACGTGCTTCAATAACGGAAACCTAGACAAATAATACTCTTCTTAGACTCATGTCCAATGACTTTATAAAAATAACAATTATATATACATATGATGATTATATATATATGATGATCAAGTGGGTTTACATATTCTCGTTTACTCATTTTAGTGTTATATGTCGATAACTTTTATACTAGTTTACTAGTTTTACCTATTTACGTGTTTTAGGTCCAATAAACTTATTATAAGTTCTTTAGCTTGTCTTATTCCACTTTATACTTGTATTATCAGTATTTACACTTTACATGTTGGGCCTAAATGGGTTAAGCCCAATAAGTTCTTTTTATAAGAGTTTAACTTATTTAGTCCAATTATTAGTCCAATATGTTTACTTAGCTCGTTAATGTCCGTATGTCCTATAGTTCGGGTTTTATCGGTTTTTACTTGTATTAGATACTTATATATCATTATATGACTTTTAAAAACTTTACATTAGACGGGTTTGATCGTCTAAGTTTTAATTGGCGAAAAACGTTAATTTTACGGTAATTGCCGAAAAAGTCGTAAAAATCAAGTTTATAGTTTTTATTACTTATAAGTATTATTCCACTACCATTTTTATAATGTATCCACTTATTTAACCTTTTACATATTTATATAAATAAAATCCATAAGTTAGTGGGTTTTTATTTTACATTTTATACAATATAATTTTGAGTGCTTATATAATAATAATAAACATTAATTCTCAAAATCTGATTTTTATTTTCATCTTCACCTAAACTGCCATATCTAGAGTTTTATATGGAGATAGAAGCTCAAATTTTTATCACATAAACTAAATGATATGTGATCCATTTAACTCTTCTATAGCTACTGTTGAATCATCCTCTAAGTATTTTCTAAAAATCGTCCGAAACAGTGAACTCAGATTTGTACTTTAAACTTGTTTTGATCATATCTCTCTCATTACAATGATTCCATTGCATGTCCAACTCTCACATGTGTACAAGACCCATAGCTTACTGTATATTACTTCTACTTAATCATTTTATCAGTTCATGACATGTTTCTTTACTGTTTTATACAGCCATCATTTTTAAGCAAGATTTTAGCCTTGTTTCTTATAGTTTTTCACCTTTTTAATCATATTTATCAACACCAAATCCCCACACAATACTTTTAATCATCATTCATCATCATATACATATACATAAGTAAAATAAATACAAGATTACATAATCAAAAATAACAAGAAGATGAGGAGGAAAATCTTTATACCACCAAGTTGATGTAGGTTATGATTTGGACATGGATTTTGATGGAGAAACTTGTGGATAACCAAGACCATCTTCAAGACCACCATTCTTCATGAACACCTTGTGGAAAATCAGCCCTAATACTCCATAGAATGGGGTGTTTTGAAGTCTATAGTGGACGGCATAGATAGAGAGAGATGAGAGGATTTTGAGTTGTTTGCATGAGTGGAAATGTGTGAATGGTTTTGGTTAATGGTTTTTGTGGAGAGTATGCTTAACTTGTAAGCTTTAGCTTACAAGTGTAAGTATTTAGTTACATGTTGCCACATCTTGTGATGTGGTGGCACATCTTGGCCGGTTATATGGGGGTGGGGCAAGTGTCCCACTTGTCTCATCCCCATTAAATTACGGGTACTCCTCGATTCTAGTTTCCTTGATTTTCGTGCCCTCGGGTCGTTTTACGAAAAACGTTTTTATGAATTATGAATCAACGGAACAAAACGAATCTAATAAAAATTGTCTCATCGAAAACGGAGTTCGAAAACGTAACTACGTAATCCTAAGGTTTCCGGTTTAGTCCTAAAGGACGTTAAATTAAAATCGTAAGTCCTAATCTCTTCTCGTAAATTTGTGAGTTATGAACCAACACAAATTTAAAACTCCAAATAATATTCACGAATATATTTGTTTTCTGAAATGTCGGACTGTCACCAAAGACGGTGTATGTAAACGTAAGCACGTAACGTAGAATCCTCCGGTTTAGACGTAGTCGACGCTACTTCAAGACGTAAATCCAAATTTCTTCCCAAAAATAAGTGAGTTCATAATATAACATTAAAATAATATTTTCAAATAAATATTGAGAATAAAAATATCAATCATAATTTGACGGATTGTCACAGCATTTACCCCTAAACAGGATCTTTGTCCTCAAAGATCATCTTACTACTCGTTTCTTATAGAGTTAAAGCCATGTGGGTATTTCCTCCACATTCGGTCTTTTCTCACAAGTGTAATCCATTACAATACGCGAGTTTCATCAAACATAACTACGGGAATAAGATCAGGCTAAATGTTGACTTACTTTCTCTATCCATGATGTTCACGGGTTTCTGATGAATGCAACTTTTCGCCGATCTAAGCTTTACTAAGAAGAATTCAGATTTTCACTTGATAAACATTCCATCAAGTTCGATATACGAAACATAATTCACGCATCTCTTGAAGTCCTTGGGTAGATCCAGCTTATATGCCTTTCAAACCAAATCTTTTACATCATCTCAATGGTCCCATACAACGGGGACTTATATCCCATGATTTGTCAGATCATTAATTCATTCCTCCAAGGTTAAAATTTTTGGCATAACTTCGCTACCCATCTGGCACTTCAAGATCAACATTTCATATTCACATAACCTCTTGCCCACTATCGGCAGTCAATAATCAGATCCTAATTTCAACAATCATTTCAGATCTCGTGGGTCGGGTATTTTGTAAGGTTAGGTTCGCCATCATAGGAAACCTTAAACCTAAAAGACATGTCCAACTCACAATGGGTGTATGTCGGGTGTCTTTATCTCAACTCCTGCTTACAGATGCTCTAATATTTAGATCCTAACAAGATTCGATCTCGATCCTAATACGACGATTATCAATGATAATCTTTCCAAAGGAAAACGATTATACGGTTCATTACCAAAGGTCAATAATTCAAACATAAAGCAAGACTTCTAGTGTTTTGTATTGTTACTTTACCTCGTCCCTTCGATTTGGGGTGGTAAACAGTACTCTCATCAAGGTTCGTTCTCAATGATTTCTGAGCAAATCTCTAGAAATTCGATGCGAAGCGAGGATCTTGATAAAGATGTTCGATATAGGCACACTATGTTTACATAACTCTTTTGCATTTATCATTAACGGGAATGATATTAGCAGATTTGGTCAGTCTGTCGACGATGACCCAAATCGAATCAAATTTAGATGATGACCTTTGCAATAGCTAGACGTTTACTAATGTATGAGGCGATGTCTGCCTTCATAATTGCCATCCGTACAACTTCTTCAGACAAAGATACTATTAGTCAGAAATGACATAAATAGAATACTTATACTTACAAATTCCAACATAACTATATCTCACAATCCTCCATATTTAGACAATCACAAGTGGTCTTTAAAACATCTAACGCCATCGGCTTCTCAATTTTAATGGTTCAGATTAGACGCGAACTCCTTTTTATTATCTATATTATCCTTTATACAAACATCGTTTATTTTTATATTGTTCGGCAATTTATTTTTGCACTTTCATTATTAAGGAACGTGTCCTAATTGGTTCTTTATCTTTTATACATAATGTATCAGTAATTACGTTCACTTTCCTGGTAAAATAAATATCATAACCGTATTTATTCAAAATTCTTTCTTTATATTTTCTAAGTTTTAGTTTCTTCTCAACTATCATTTTTATCCGTTTTACTCAATCCGACGTCTAAAGCGTTGATAATTATTACAACTAATTAAATATTAAATATTCAATTTTTATGAAACGTAAACGTAAAGATTTTAAATTTCTTAGTTCGACCAATTATAAAATGTTCAAAATAAATTTGAGTTTAATTAACACGATTTTTGTTGATTTATCGAAAATATTTAATAAGATTCGTAAATGTTCGAAAAACCTTTGTTTATACTTTGGTCAGAGTCTTCTTAGTTGAAAAGCAAAAATTGTCGTTTTAAGTTTTCAGGTTATGGTATAAATGGTTTTACTCAATCCTTCTTAAGTTATCTTAAGGTATACACAATCATTTACCCCTAAACAGGAGTTTAGTTAAATGATTGGTATATAAGGGAATAACCCCTTAAAAATACTTTGTTAAAACATTTGTCAAAACATATTTCCATTTTCTTTTTGGTAAAACCCAAAGTCTTAAAAGGGATCTTAATTTTTTTGAAGAGTCAATATAATCCATTATCTTTTAATCACACAGTCAATTAATGTAAATGATTAAGTCTTAAATCACATGTTAATTATTCAAGGTACAGGTTTTAATTGTTCAGCCATTTCAAGGCAATCTATAAATAATTACGAACTCCTTCTTATACTTACAAACAAACAAATGGTCCTAAATGATCATAAGCATGAATTTATCAAATTACAGCCTACACACGTGATTCACCAAATTTATGAATGCTACATGTGTATTAGTCAATCCAAACGACATCACGTGAAACTCATAATGTTCATTACAAGTACCGGATGTAGTGATTGGAATAGATAATCTTTTTCGCGGACACGAAGTTGATAATAACCATGCCATAAATTTTTAAAACATATGCTAGAACCTTGTAAATGATCGAACAAATCTTCCATTTCGAGTTATGGATATCGTTTTCGACTGTCAATTTACTCAGTTCACAGTAATCTATAAACATAAGGGATGATAACACCATAGCTCTTCATGATGACGAGCTTGGTAGAATAAGAGCTTTCTCCGACAACTCTCTCAGTTGTACGGTAATTCTTTTAATTCAGATGGTGCTGACGTACAGTGCACATGCCACAAGTGCAGCACCGGGAATATAATCAATACCAATTTAACTTTCCTTAATGGCGAAAGTCTAGGTAATTCATCAATAAATACTTCCTAAAGTTTCAGATAACGGAAACATCTTTTAATACATTCATATTAGGTTCTTTCTAGATTATAATATCTATGACTAATTCACAACCATTCACGGTATAATTTCAAGTCTAAATACAAGATATGGTCATTCATCAAGGATTATTTAGATCACTTTTGATAATCAACATCTTATCATTTAGGGGAATTCAATTCGAGTTCCCATCAATTAAGACAATGTCGTCATGTCATAATCAATCAATCCATTCTACTGGCACTATCAACTTTCCAGTTTCAGTGTCGTCGATAAGATGTGAACTTCTCAAAAGACTAATAATAATTCATAATCCTTCACAAATTTAGGGATATATGGAGACACAACTACTATTAAAAGAGCAAGGTCAACACATAATCTATGCGAGAGAATTTCAAATCAGATACAGATGAAAACATTTAATGAATATGAATATATCCCATGTTTTCATAATTTGAGTACGCATTCGAAAGCTCCTCGGATCGTTACCCAGGTCATTCAAATAAAATCAAATCATAATAAATGATAAGAACGTCAATACATCCAGTCGGGTATCAACACTCGGTAGTCATATACTTTACCTAAGAATCTCACTACGAGAGAATTGGACAAGAAAGGATTTTCAATTGTCAAATAAGACAATTTCCACAGATGAGTAAATTCGACTCAGAAGAATAGATGCTACAGGCACATATGTAGGTGTCCCTAACACTATGTCCCTATTTTTCACTTCTTGCAGATCTCATAAAATTTAATCTTTCACAACTTCAAAGAAAATGTAGTGTTTATTAATCAATTTTATGGTGACTACTAATCAGCCTTGCATGGTCCATTCCAAATTGTATGTAGGCGCGCAACTATATACAATTTGAAGATTAACGATGCAATACTCAGTTCGTCAAAATTTTATCATCATGTTTATAATAAAAACATTTACAAATATTTTCTTTGTTATGAAAACAATTAAGTTTTCCAAGGTATTTCATAATCAACTTTATTTCAATAACAATCACTTATAAATCTCACTTTGAAAAATCCTTATAGTGATGAAAATTCAATTTTTCTCAATGGATACGGTTTTTATCTTATAAAAACAATGAGCGATCTGCAAAGGAGTGATGAAAAGTTGTTCACCAAGATCTAACTACAATATAATAGGAAATGAGCTTAGACAAATAATCATGGGATTCATGACCTTTATGGCACTCAAAAAGAATAATCCACAACGTAACTCAAATCAATACGAGTACTTGTTCAATGGTTGCATCACTAATGCGAACATTAGGGTGAAGCAATAAAAGATAGATAACATCGATACATGTAGAATTTAGCAATCAAAGGTAGTCTTTTCATTAATCACAAACAAGTCAAAATTGTACCGTAACACATTACGTGTCACTATGTCATACAATTATCAGAACTCATCCTACCAACTGATATCTCAGTTAAGTTAGGGATTTTTAAAAGATACCACAATGAATACTAATCTACAAGAGTCATTAGGTGTCCCACCTGTCCCGGAAGATCCATCGGTCCCAATTTAGAAGAAGATTTCTTCAATTTATTTATTGGACACTGGGCATCCTCATTAGTGGACAATGGCCTAGGAACAACCCTTAACACGAATCAATAATCAATTAAAACCTTATAATTCAATCACAGAACATAACGACTTCCTCTTAACAGTTTCATATTCCATAAAAGTTAGATTTTACTTTATTCAAGTTTCAACCAATTTTATACTCAATTCGATATCAACCTCATTATCCAATACTTCAACCTTATTCTTAGGCCTTAAAAGGGCAATAAAAGCTCGATATGAATCAACACTTAATTCCAATCCTATAGCTCTTACAACAACAATTATCAAATGAGTCACTAGCATGAGATGACTCACACATTCAATAAGACTTCTCGGAAAGGTATTAGTGGCATGAGGCTTTTGGGTACTGGTTCCAATGACAGCCTCAAGTGCAACATTCACCCTTTCGATTTCAATTTAAGAATTGGATGACAACGAATCAGATGACATCTTTCCAGGTGGTAACGTTTTGTCAAACTCCACTCTATATGGAAAGATCGTCACGACATCGATATCAGATTTAATCTCGCCAATTCTTCTTCAATATCACAATCAACTAATATCTACATTTCTACGAATATCAACCATTTGTTGGGATCATAAATATCCACAACTTGGTTTAGATCTAGGATAGCTAGAATTCCTACGATAACAGCTTCGATTAATTTACTAGGGGATTTAGGGTTCCTTGTGAAAATCTACGTCGTATAAATACCTCGTATAAATATCAAAATAATCATCAAATAATCATGTAATAAAATTACATCATATATATATATATATATATATATATATATATATATATATATATATATATATATATATATATATATATATATATATATATATATATATATATATATATATATATATATATATATATATATATATATATATATATATATATATATATATATATATATATATATATATATATATATATATATATATATATATATATATATATATATATATATAATCCATGTTATATATATATTAAAATAACACTTCTCAGTCTAGCCTTGTCGGTAACTCGGGAATTCTTCGGCACCGTTATAGTCAAAAGATTTTTAGACATTTTTAGAAAAATGTTTATAGTTAAAAGATTTTGAAATGTTTTATTCAAAACCTTGGTTTTAAAAATCTTTCGTTCTCTATAATGAGAGCTCTGATACCAAACTGTAACACCCCCAAGTTTATATAACTCAATACAGCGGAAGACTAGTTGGTGTTACGGGATAGTGTAACACCCCCAGATTGGTCAAATGCAGCGGAATAGTAGTTGGGGTGTTACTTGGGTGGATCGATAACACATAGCATATAGAGCGATGATCATAAAATCATTCAAAAACATATTACATGAATTAATCGTACACATTGTATCTTGTTCAGAATAAAACCACATTTATTGAAAAACAGAAGTAAATATCCCAGCCCGATGGTCAACATAATGCTTTCCTAAAATGCTGGAATCCAATGCATGAACCTGCTTACTTTCCTGAGAAAACATAAAAGTAAAAATGTGGGGGTCAACACGAGGTTGGTGAATTCACAGGTTTAATTAAATAAGGTATTAATATGCAAAGCATCACGAAGGTAGCAGGACATCATAGCCCAATACTACAGTAGTTCCTACTGCCCTGTAATAGAAGCTAGACATGAATGTCAGTACGCCCATTGGGTCTATCCTGAAGTTTGTTTCCCTTAATCCGACAATGACATAAACCTGCTGCTTGGCCTAAGCGTTACGTGACAGCTGATCACGACAGGCCGGGTGTTGTCAACACCCGAATAGATCTATCCATACATTTCGCGCTACACTATTAACTATTACAGTCCACGGGAATGGGGCAAACAGTAGGCAATAAATTGTTGTTGTCTGTGCATGCTTGCATAAAAATAAACGTTTGTATGTTTTCTCCCCCAGTTATAAAACAGTAAAGATGGGGCCATGAACTCACCTCAGTGGTAATGATGTAGTGATGATGTCACTGAATGTACTGGCACAGTATGATCACGAAGCAGTAGAATTACCTAAGTAATTTATGTGTGTCTCAGTAAATGTAGAAATAATTATGCATGACAATGGGTGCATATGAAAGATGTATGATCACAGTTTATAGATTGATACGTTGGCTTAATTTATTCATAATAAATTAAGGATGTGTTTATATATATTGTTTTCAAGGAAATAATATATATTAATGTACGAGTTTATTAATTTATGTTTAAGGAAAAAGGTATAGTAAATTAAATAACTCCACAAGTTTTATTTAATTTAAAATGAAGAATAAACTTTATACTTTATTATGATTTTAAGGTTTCACAAAGGAGATGGTTAAACGGTTTTGTTAATATCGCATAGTTGTAATTTAATTAAAATAATTCGTTTTATGATAACCCTTTTTAAATAATTAAATTGGGATTACAATTGTAAATAATATATAGTTTAGAAATCATATATATTTTCATTCGTTAAAGTTATTACATCGTTAGTCCTTGTTGGTTATCCCGTTTAATAAAAACGCCCCTAGGGCTTGATAAACTTTCGGGAGATGGCAAAATACCCCCCTCCGATCCCACGGCATGAAAATAAGTGGGATTAGGGTTTGATTAAAGTTTCAAAAACGTCACAAATGGCCCTTGTAGTTCATTAGTACACACGGTTTGATTTTTGGTACCCTTTAGTTTCAAAAAACATCATAACCGGCCCTTGTATTTTATATAAGTCACGAAAATGATTTAAGATTTCCTTTGTTTTTCAAAATTGGCCATGTCTTTTGGAACTTGACACAAATGGCCCAAAAAGTTACCCTTTTTAAATCAAACGGGCTAAAGTGGCCCATTTAAGTCACGGTTTGTGTGTGTTTAAGCTTAATGGGCTTAAATGGCCCAACAAGGGTCACGGTATATTTGTTTTAAGTTTTACCAAAGTTAAATAATTTTTACCAAGTAGTAAAAGTAATAAATAAAGTTTCTATTTTTAATATTTCCACTTTTGGGTCCAATCTTTCACCAATTTACACAACCGGCACAAAAAAGTAACCCCTTATTTCCTTAATGGGCTACACGGCCCATTATATTCGGTTAAGGTAAAAAGAGGTGTTGGGCTTGGTAAAACTTTGTGGTAATTTAGTAACTATTAATTTCTCACAAATGGGCTTATGTTAATTTACTATATGGGCTTATATATATCCGGCTTATATTTTTATTACCCCTAGCTTATATAGTTTCGGCTTATTTTCATTACCCCTAGCTTATATAGTTTCGGCTTATATTTTTATTACTCATAAGCTTATGTAATTTTTGAAGGCTTGTGGGCTTATTTTGAGGTCTTCTAAATTCGGCTTATATTAATATTGCACATGAGCTTATATAAATTCGGCTTATATATGTTTTAAGGCAAAGGGAAAAGCTAACGTCCCTATAGGTTCATATATACGTGTTTTCAAGGATTTACAACGTAAGGCTTTCCAATTTAACCTATGTCGTGAGTTTATAAGTTGTTTAGAGTGGGACTAAGAACTTTTACGTGTGCATGTACTCTAACCTTAATATGTTTAGCATGGGAATGCATGAAACGCGAAAATGGTTAAGGAAAGGAAATGAGAAGTTCATGCTTACTTGTTTTGGTCAAAGTGTAGACGAAAGATGATGAAGATGAGGCGGCTTATAAACACACGAGTCTTATGAGTCTTTACTTCAAGTCTTCAATGCTAGATTCGGTTAGTAAATGTGATAAGTTGAGGTTTGTTTAGTCTAGGTGTTTTGTGAGGATTTTGATCCGAATATTTATGGTGAGGGAGAGGAATGAGTGTCTCAAGTTATATGTATTCAATTGTGAGATGAAGGAGGTGTGGCTTGGGATTATGACACGGCAAGAGAGAGGGATAGCCAAGATTTGCTAGCTTTGATTTGTACACTAAGGTACATAACCTTAAATGTCCCAAAATGTACAAGTTTGGTAGGGTTTGGATGGGTAGCCGTGGCACTTTAGGATTCCAAGAGGAGTGGGAAGATGTGTATGTAATAATAGGTTTAAGGTTGTACAAAAATTATGTGTGGTGTGGGATGGTCACACGGCTAAGACAAGGAAGAGAGGTGATGTGTATTAGCTTCCTTAATCATCCTCCAAGTATATTTCTTTAAATGTTAGCTTAGTACAAATTACCCATGGTTTAGAAAAGGGAAAACCAAAACCGGCGGTTTTGGGTATTTGTTAGGGAGGGAAAATCAATTTTTGTGTATTAAGTTTTAAAATAAATGTTAAGTTATAAAGTTTGTAAGGTTTTAGTGAAAAGGTTTGTAGTTAAGTATAAATATACGGGTATGTATGGGTTTGGGTTTGTTTTGCTCATTAGTCGGGTTAAATATGTGTCAAATGATTTTTAAGCTATAGTAATTAGAGTAAGCCCGGGTTTTAAGTGTTCAAGTTACGTTTAGTGCCTTTTTGGTGAAAGAATGGTCCCTAGGTAGTTATATTAGTACCTTTACGTATAAAATATATTCATAGTATGATTTATTAAATAATCATATGTAAAAGTGATAGTTAGGGTAATCTGAAATCATTTATACTGAAAATATATATCCATAAATATATACAGATTATTTGAATTCATCAATGCTTATATATTTATAAATAGGTAATCAGTCATATACTGGGATCATGACGTTGTTCTTGGAGAAAAAACAGTGGGATGCATGCAAGTGATCATATGTTTCAAAAGACTCTAAGTTCTCAACATTAGGTCATTTGTTGTCCTGTATGATTACTGAAATATAAACATACAAATGTAGTCACACTTTTGTAATAAAAGTGCATAGTCACAATAAAATTGTGATATAATTGCTTTCCTGATAAGATGATGCATGCTTATGAAATGCATGGGATGGTTCAAATGATTCATGCAAAGAAAAGTGGTATAAAATATTTAGATATCATGAAGTGACGTACATAATGTTCACAAGTCAAAACCTGAAATTCTCATGTTTTACAGATAGCACATTACTCACATCATAGACAACGCTTAAAAGTCGCGTCGTTTTAATAATAAAGCATTTCTATTCATAAATATCAAATTTACATAGGTCCCAAGTCATTGTATTTTATACAGGTTTTACAAAGCATTTGAATGGAAATTAATATTTAAGTGCGGGCCATGAATTCTTGTTGTCTTCCCGAGAATTACCTTCAAGTACTTGAGATAAAACATGTTAAAAGAAAAGCTCAGCGATAACGTCGAGTGAATTCATAGTGTTTAATAAAATCCATCAATATAATATCAGTATAAAGTTATTACTGAAAATCATTTTGTACAAATCATTGTAATAGGCCATAAAATAGCCAAAGTCATTTTATACAAATCTTCATCAAAATCATAATATGGGCGTTTGCCTTAGAAATCATTATACGAGCCAATGTCGTAAACACATCATACAATACGTCTTATGACGTTGTATGAAAATAAAAACCGTTATATGAATATGGTTATGAAAACCAAAACACATACATAATATATATAGTATGACCCCGTATTGCTAGTCAGGCAATACATCGTAATTCCGTGCGTCTATTAGTATTTCGTTAATTGGATTATTATAAGCCGTATGACATTGTTACCTTACTAAACCAACAACGGGTAGCAAACCCGATACTCAATTTGCCCATCTAAAGTAGCGTGTCGTCACAAAGGTCACGCTATGGAAATCTTCTCATACATAAATTCGCTTACCAATCAATGTGGCACGACGGGGATCAACCGTCAAGGCGCGAACTGGGGTGATCGTCCCCAAATAGTACTATTATATGCATAAGCGTCTACCAAATCCCGGTAGTTCACAATTCATGCTAATGGGACTTTTAGTGACATAATCTAACTTTAATAATCCATTTTATTTCATCTATCGGGTCCTTTAATCATTTATCGGGTCATACAATCATTCGGGTCCAAATCAATAAACAAACATTCGGGACAAATGGTGTCCTATTTTATAAAAACTAACATGTTATCTCCCTCGCGGGTTTATAAAACATTTCATAAAAACATTTAAAAGAGTGCGAGGCTATAAACTCACGTTGATGTGGGAAGGCGGGTTATCGGCAATTCGGACGTACGATACGTGCTTCAATCACGGAAACCTAGACAAATAATACTCGTCTTAGACTCATGTCCAATGACTTTATAAAAATAACAATTATGTATACATATGATGATTATATATATATGATGATCAAGTGGGTTTACATATTCTCGTTTACTCATTTTAGTGTTATATGTCGATAACTTTTATACTAGTCTACTAGTTTTACCTATTTACGTGTTTTAGGTCCAATAAACTTATTATAAGTTCTTTAGCTTGTCTTATTCCACTTTATACTTGTATTATCAGTATTTACACTTTAAATGTATGACCTAATGGGTTAAGCCCAATAAGTTCTTTTTATAAGAGTTTAACTTATTTAGTCCAATTATTAGTCCAATATGTTTACTTAGCTCGTTAATGTCCGTATGTCCTATAGTTCGGGTTTTATCGGTTGTTACTTGTATTAGATACTTATATATCAGTATATGACTTTTAAAAACTTTACATTAGACGGGTTTGATCGTCTAAGTTTTATTGGCGAAAAACGTTAATTTTACGGTAATAGCCGAAAAAGTCGTAAAAATCAAGTTTATAGTTTTTATTACTTATAAGTATTATTCCACTACCATTTTTATAATTTATCCACTTATTTAACCTTTTACATATTTATATAAATAAAATCCATAAGTTAGTGGGTTTTTATTTTACATTTTATACAATATAATTCTGAGTGCTTATATAATAAAAATAAACATTAATTCTCAAAATCTGATTTTTATTTTCATCTTCACCAAAACTGCCATATCTAGAGTTCTATATGGAGATAGAAGCCCAATTTTTATCACATAAACTACATGATATGTGCTCCATTTAACTCTTCTATAGCTACTGTTGAATCATCCTCTAGGTATTTTCTAAAAATCGTCAAAAACAGTGAACTCAGATTTGTACTTTAAACTTGTTTTGATCATATCTCTCTCATCACAATGATTCCATTGCATGGCCAACTCTCACCTGTGTACAAGACCCATAGCTTACTGTATATTAATTCTACTTCATCATTTTATCAGTTCATGACATGTTTCTTTACTGTTTTATACAGCCATCATTTTTAAGCAAGATTTTAGCCTTGTTTCTTATAGTTTTTCACCTTTTTAATCATATTTATCAACACCAAAATCCCCACACAATACTTTTAATCATCATTCATCATCATATACATATACATAAGTAAAATAAATACAAGATTACATAATCAAAAATAACAAGAAGATGAGGAGGACAATCTTTATACCACCAAGTTGATGTAGGTTATGATTTGGACATGGATTTTGATGGAGAAACTTGTGGATAACCAAGACCATCTTCAAGACCACCATTCTTCATGAACAACTTGTGGAAAATCAGCCCTAATACTCCACAGAAAATCCTCCTTGGTTGTTAAAACTTGCATCAATCTTCATCTTTTTGAATGGAGATTAACATATGTTAATTATAACATATGTTTGTGGTTAAAATTTGTATGAATGGGGTGTTTTGAAGGCTATAGTGGACGACATAGATAGAGAGAGATGAGAGGATTTTGAGTTGTTTGCATGAGTGGAAATGTGTGAATGGTTTTGGTTAATGGTTTTTGTGGAGAGTATGCTTAACTTGTAAGCTTTAGCTTACAAGTGTAAGTATTTAGTTACATGTTGCCACATCTTGTGATGTGGTGGCACATCTTGGCCGGTTATATGGGGGTGGGGCAAGTGTCCCACTTGTCTCATCCCCATTAAATTACGGGTACTCCTCGATTCTAGTTTCCTCGATTTGCGTGCCCTCGGGTCGTTTTACGAAAAACGTTTTTATGAATTATGAATCAACGGCACAAAACGAATCTAACAAAAATTGTCTCATCAAAAACGGAGTTCGAAAACGTAAATACGTAATCCTAAGGTTTCCGGTTTAGTCGTAAAGGACGTTAAATTAAAATCGTAAGTCCTAATCTCTTCTCGTAAATTTGTGAGTTTATGAACCAACACAAATTTAAAACTCCAAAATAATATTCACGAATAAATTTGTTTTCTGAAATGTCGGACTGTCACCAAAGACGGTGTATGTAAACGTAAGCACGTAACGTAGAATCCTCCGGTTTAGACGTAGTCGACGCTACTTCAAGACGTAAATCCAAATTTCTTCCAAAAAATAAGTGAGTTCATAATATAACATTAAAATAATATTTTCAAATAAATATTGAGAATAAAAATATCAATCATAATTTGACGGATTGTCACAAATTACTCCCCTAAAGATCATGGAGAAAGTTTATCCAAAAAGATCCTTACAAGGTATGAGGATAAATATATCCAAGTCCGAAAAGGAGGCGGGTCGTTGTATATCAAATTCCAAAATAAAGATTGAAGAGAAATGATGAAGTCGTGGTCCAAGAATGAAGAATCTCTCAAAAACGTCAAGTGAAGAAATTCCAAAATATCAAGAGAAGACCATAAATTCAAGAACGTCTTCTCAAGATTTGAAGAAAAAAGTACATGCCAAATATCGGTCCGAGAAAGGTCTCAAATCGTGAAACGAGTTATGCCAAGATATGAACTTAAGGAGATACACGAGAAGCCGTTTTAAAAGATTTTGTCCTTCGGGTAACTATCGATTAAATCATGCTACTTTACTTTCGGACTAATAACTACTCAAATAAGTCAATATGAATCACTTGTTATCCATGAAAAATAGTTAAAAAAATTCTAGAAACCCATTTCCTTTCATAATAACTAGGATTGTGGGGAGAAAAAGTATTACACAATTTGGACGTATGAGTAGTGTTAGCATTGTGACTTGTACCAACAATGATCTCGTTTTTGCACTTAGCATGTGTTAGCCTCAGAATATTGAGTCAAACAAGAATGTTCGGTCATAGGTTTCTATTGTAACATTAATTAGAACATTGTAATAAGTAGTTTATTAGTCGTGGTTTACGGGCTTGGAGTTAAACTAATTAAAGTCCAAACATCAAGCCCGGCCTAATATATAGTCCATTAAAGCCTGCATGTGGGTGGACTATATATACTACCCTCCTAGCATGTTAGGAGGGTGGGATGATCATTTATACTCTAATCACTTTCTTAATCTAATATTCTACAAGTTAATCCTCTCCTTCTCTCTACTTTCTCTCACTACTTTCTCTCTCTAAAACTCATATCTTTCCATCTCATATCTTAATCATCTATCATATTATTTGGGACAACAATTGGTATCAATCGCCATGGGGTAGATATGTGTTTAGTGTGTGGTTCTTAGTTTTTGATTTCGTGTGATTTTCATCTTTAAAATCATTTCATATCAAAAAGATTTGTGTTTTCAAGCTCAAAATCTATATGCAAATTGCCTACATAGTTGTGGTAGGAATTTGTGCTTATCATTGTTCTTGATTTTTTATAAAAAGTTGCTAATTTTGGGTTCATTTTCGGAAAGTTGAAAAAAATCACGTTTTTGGAGAGTTGGAGTATTTATCCGGAATAAGAGGGTTTAAATATTCCAGATAAGCCGAAGTTGGGGATTGAGGATAAGAAGCTTGGCAGGAGATTCCGGATAAGGTAGTGTTGCGAGATATTCCGGATAAGTGAGACGGGAGGATTCCGGATAAGCAACCGTTAGTTTATTCCGGATAAGTGCATCTTCAGTATATTCCGGATAAGTCTCACCTGTGCATTCCGGAAAAGCAGCTTGGCAATTATTGCGGATAAGGGTGACTTGAGTTATTCCGGATAAGAAACTGCTCGTTGATTCCGGATAAGCACGTCTTGCTGAAGATTCCGGATAAGCAAGTCAGGAAGATTTCGGATAATCTAGTGATGCAGTGTATTCCGGATAAGGAGGTCGCACGTTATTCCGGATAAGAGGTTTCTAATCATTCCGGATAAGAGGTGCTCAAGTTATTCCGGATAACTGTTGTAAAATCATTCCGGATAAGAGTTTGATGATATTCCGGATAACAATTTATTCCGGATACGAGGTTCCCATTTTCTCCGGATAAGAGTTTATTCCGGATACGAGTTTTTGTAAGATTATTCCGGATAAGATTTTTATTCCGGATAAACCAAACGAGATTTATTCCGGATACAGAAGAATAAACATTTCGGATAAACAGTTTTTCCGGATAAGGTCGTTTTTGTATTATTCCGGATAAGTCGAAAAACATTTATTCCGGATAAGAAAGCGACATATTATTCCGGATAAGAAGCACCACAAAGATTCCGGATAACCATACTTTTTGTGATTCTGGATAACTCATTTCACATTTATTCCGGATAAGTCGAACATCAAACATTCCGGATAAGAGAACGTTGATATTCCGGATAAGGTATCCTTGATAATATTCCGGATTAGTACTTGTCTAAATTTCGTCAAGTTTCAACCACAATCTTTTCACAATTTCATCTACTTAAGATCCTATTCACTTCACATCAACTTTGAGATGGATTCTACTCAAGAATATCGTGTCACAAACAACAATATCATGGTGGCGGGGAATAAAGAGAGACCACCAATGCTTGTGTCTGGTAGGTATGCTCAATGGCAATCACGCTTCATCTGATATCTTGATACAAGACCCAATGGTGATGCCTTGAGGAAATGCATTACTCATGGACCATATGTATTCAAGAAAATATCAATTCCTCCAAGAGCTGCCATAGATACTACTGATCCAATTCCTGCAAGTGAACGTGATGAAACTAGAGCCGATCTCACACCTGAAAATTGTGCTTGGCATGATGCGGAGAAGGAAGCCATCTATATGGTTCTCAGTGGGATTGGAGATGACATTTATTCCATGGTTGATGCATGCCCGACTGCACATGAAATGTGGACTGCTATTGAACGCTTGCAACAAGGAGAATCACTCAAAAAACAAGATGTCAAAACAAACTTGTTTTGGAATTTTGGCAAGTTTACTTCAAGGGATGGAGAATCAATTGACTCTTACTACTCCAGGTTTTACAAGATGATGAATGACATGACAAGAAATAATCTGCAAGTCTCCACAATGCAAGTCAATGTCCAATTTCTTCAACAACTTCAACCCGAGTGGACACGGTTCGTCACTTTGGTGAAACAACAAGAAAAGTTAGACGAGGTCTCATATCATCGACTCTTTGATATCTTGAAGCAATTTCAGAATGAAGCAAATGAGATTCGAGCTGAACGTGTTGCCAAGACGGCTAATCCACTTGCTTTAGTGACTACAACTCAACATGTTCAAAGTCATCACTCTCGTGCTCCTAAGCCATATTCCACTACATCATCATCACCACGATCTTCTACATAATCTAAGTCTTCCATCATCCACAAAATCTCGAGGTAAAGTGCCAAGAGAACCATCACCACCATCTGAGTCCTCATATGAAGAAGATAGTGATGAAGACCAAGCTCAAAAGAACCGAGAGATGAAACAACAAATTGCTTTCATAATGAAGACTTACAAGAAAATCTACAAACCCACAAACAACAATCTTCGTACATCATCTAACACCAAGAACCGATATGTTGAGAGTCCTCCAAGGTATGACACACTTCGACGTGGTAAAAGTCCTTCTAGGTATGAGCGACATAATCCAACGCATGTTGAGGGTTCTACAAGATATGATTGACAAACTGCAAAGTATGATACTCAGAGGATTGTTGCTGCTACTGGGAATAGGGAAACGGTTGGAAGTCAAGTGGTTCAGCAGAGCGGGATTCAATGTTTTAATTGCCAAGGATATGGGCATATGGCAAAGGAATGCAGGAAGCCGAAAAGGGATAGAGACTCCGGCTATCACAAGTAAAATATGCTGTTATGCAAGAAAATGGAAGCATGGGTTAAATTGTCAGCTGAGGAAGGAGTAATGCTTGATGATACTGATGATGAAGATTCTGATCAAGAGCTCGATGCACATTACTCGTACATGGCAAAGGTTGAAGAAGTTCTCAAAGTCACTGAAGATGACAATGGCCCTATCTTTGACACTGAGCCATTCGATAAGGTACACACTACTGATGAATATAATGTGTTTGGTGATATTCCTGAGCATAGTGATCTACCCAATGCCATTAATGACACATGTATGATGGAAACGGTTGATAACAATACCACACCTGATTCATTAGACATGTGCAATAATGAGTCTAAGGATGATCAACATGCAAATGAATATGATGAAGAGGAACGTATTGCGCTTGCTAATTTAATTGCTACTTTACAAAAAGATGTCACTTAAAATAAAAAGAGTCAAAAGCAATTAAAGAAGGTAAACGTTACGCTCACTCAAAGCTTTGATGAATGCAAAGCTGCTCTTATCAAATCTACTGAGATGACTGAAACCTATAGAGATGAGCTCCTTTAGAAAACCAAAGAGCTTGAGGGGTACAATGGAAGTGTGTTCAAAAGTCAAAAGGACGATTTTGAAAACAAATATCATACAACTCTTGAGTTATTAGCAAAAGAGAAGCGTCAATATAATGTTTTCTTAATGGATGAACGCCAAAAAACGTACCTTGCTAACATCAAAGTTAATGAACTTGAACAAAAGCTCTCTATGACCACTACTGATTCTGCTAAAATTCTTGAGGATAAGAAACAAGAGGTAGATGCGTTAAAACAAGACTTCAAAAGTAGATATGATAAAGAAACTGAAAAGGTAACGAAATTAGAAGCACAAGTCGACTTTTTGAAAAATGTTGGTTTATAAAACGCATGATTATATTCAATCTGTAAGAATGCTGGCACCTCCTTCGATGTTTACGGGTCAAGATAGCTTTGCAAGTCCTGAGTACCTTGCCAAAGCTCAAGTTGCGACCCGCATCTTTATCTTGATGAGACTGAAAGGACAAATCTTGATTGCATGCCTGTTAGTGCCAATAGTGAAGAGACTGCCCTTTGGGATGCTGATAGTCAACCACTTGTTAATAAGGAGTTTGTGAAACCATATAAATATGCTTATGAGAATAGTCTTTATGGTCTGTTCAACAAACAAACTCAGAAAACTCATGAGGAAGTGTTCCTAGAATGCAAACAAAAGAGAATTTAATGGAAGAAAGCATTTGCCCCTAAGAAATCTAATGTTTACAAATACATAAACTACCTCCCTCTAGATGAATCTAAAAGCAAGAGTAAGAAAACATTAGGTATTCTTAAACACCACATAGATAATGTTAAATCTATTGTTGAAAGAGACTAGGCAAAACGTGAAAATGCTGAGTGGACACGTCCGATTCCTCAAGATATTACTTTGCTTGTGAAAGAACTCTTAATTCCTAACACGGCGTTGATTAAAGAAACTGTTCTTCAACTTGAGGAGTTCATTCGAACTGAAATGTATGATGATTTAAAATATGTTGAATCTCTTGAGAAACACATTGAAGATCTTCAAATGGAGAAGACTGACTTTTCAGATGAATATGATTTACTATTGCAAGAATGTGTTTCTAACGATGTTATGTGTGCTTATTTTGACATATTGTGCTGATATTGATGAATATTCTGAAGTTGCATGCCAATATCTTGATAAAATCAAAGAATGTGAACGTCTTGAAATTGAGCTTTAGAAACGTAAAGAAAAGGTTGACAAAAAGGCTTTTGAGTTACTTCAACACAAAAATAATTTCCTTCAAAAACATTGTCATTCACTTGAACTTGCTTTGCAAAAAGACGTTGGTAGTTTTCCACACGATAATAAATTGCAAGAAAAACTTTCCCAAACATTTCAAGAAATGAATGAACAGAATTTGGAAATTAAAGGGTTGAAAGCTCAGTTACAAGACAGGGACAAAGCGATAGCAAAGTTGCAGAAACTCATTTCTAAAATGGGTGGGAAAATTGTGGAACCTAGCATTAAGAAAAATGTTGTTAGACAACCCAATGCCTCTAAAGAGAATATATCCTCTATCTTGGGAAAACCATCTGCTTTATCTAATTCCTCGTTTGCAAAACCTGTGTTTGCCCCCAAGATGGATGGAAAGGAAAGGTTACCACAAGCTCAACCCATACGGAATCCTATAGCACCAAGCGTTAAGCACAATAATGTGATTAATCCAGGGATGTATAGAATGACCACTAAGCCCACAAACAAAGTTATTCAATCGCCTCAGACTTCTAGAAACACTAATATTCGTGTATCTTCTACTACAGGAATAGTCTCCACTACTAGTGTTAGCCGGCCCCAGCTTAAGAGCACTCAAGTGAATGATAAGGTCTGGAAACACAAGAATCAAGGGAAGATGAAGGAAGTAGAAGCACACCCTAGGAATTTAAATGTTTTTAAGAATAAAAAGTCTGTAATCGCATGTAATGACGATATGAATGATGTGAATGATTTGAATGCTATGAATATGAAATTTGTTTGTGTCAAATGTGGCAAGTGTGCTAATGCTAATCATTCTATGTGTGCTATGAATAATGTCAAAGGTGTAGAAACTAGAACTAAGAAGCAAACTGTGATGCCTATTAGTGCTAGTAAACCCAAACGCAAAGTGAACCATTCTGGTGCTACCCCCACTAAGAAAAGTATTGCATCAGAATCCACCACTAAGAATCCTAGAAGCAAAATTAAGGAATTATATGAGTCTGCTAGCAAGTCTTGGAAATGGTGGTTTGCTAATCAATGTCCTCCCAGATATAAATGGATGCCGAAAGCTAGGACAGAAAATGTGAAAACGAGTGTTAGTTTGCCTTTAAATGTTGATAAGGACACTAATGATTCTATTATCACAACTACCGTGGTATCCAATTTAGCAAATGCTCCATCGTGTTCTAACTCTTCTGCAGGTGATACAAATCATTCTTTTCATACTGGACTCCGGATACACGAAGCACATGATGGGGAATCTCAAGCTTCTAATTAACTTCGTGGAGAAATTCCTGGGTACGGTCCGATTCGGAAATGATCAATTTGCACCGATCCTAGGATATGGAGATTTGGTTCAGGGGAATATCACGATTAAAAGGGTATACTACGTCGAAGGGCTCAATCACAATCTTTTCTCGGTTGGTCAATTCTGTGATGCGGATTTATAGGTTGCTCTCAGAAAGAAGACATGTTTTGTTCGTGATTATGATGGGAATGACTTACTTACTGGTACACGGGGTACTGATCTTTATACTATTTCACTTCAAGACACATCTTCATCAACTCCAATTTGCTTCATGGCTAAAGCTTCCTCGACTCAGGCATGGTTATGGCATCAACGTCTTTCTCATCTCAACTTTGATACCATTAACTTGCTTTCCAAGAAAGATATTGTGAGAGGCCTTCCAAGCTTGAAATTCATCAAAGATCATCTTTGTTCTTCTTGTGAACTTTGTAAAGCTAAACGAAGTAGTTTCAAAACAAAGACCACACCAAGCTCTAAAGGACGATTAGATCTTCTTCATATGGATCTGTGTGGTCCCATGCGTGTTCAGAGTATCAATGGAAAGAAATATATTCTGGTAATTTTCGATGATTACTCAAGGTACACATGGACTCACTTCTTGAGATCCAAGGATGAAACACCCGATGTTCTCATCAGCTTCCTTAAATTGATACAACGTGGTCTTCAAGCTCAAGTTAAAGTGGTTCGTACTGACAAAGGTACATAATTTTTGAATTCAACACTAAGGAATTATTTTGAAGCTGAAGGGATTGAACATGAAACATCTATTGCTCGAACACCCGAACAAAACGGCGTTGTTGAAAGACGAAACCGCACTTTGGGTGAAGCTGCTCGAACATTATTATCCGCTTCCAAACTTCCACTGTACTTTTGGGCCAAAGCCGTGTCAACCGCATGCTACAACAAAACCTCTCTTTAATTATCCCAAGACATGAAAAGACACCATATCACATAATTCATGATCGAAAACCTTCACTCAAACACCTTCATGTTTTTGGATGTAATTGTTACATTATTCGAGATGGTGAGAATTTGGATAAAATGAAAGAGAAAGGTGATGCATGTATTCTTGTGGGATATGCAACTCAGTCTAAGGGGTATAGAGTGTACAACAAGAGAACAAAATTGATTGTCGAGACTATTCACATTCGATTTGATGAATTGCAAGAAATGGCACTTGAACAAAATAGTTTAAGTCCCGATCCACAATGACAAACGACTTCCGTCCACAACCGTACGAAACTCGGAACTCAGGACTACAGCAATGAACCGTCAAGTTTAACGCTGGTTCCCGAAAATGTTCCTAGAGCTGATATGACAGTCGACACGACAATTGAAGAGTTGGAAATGTTATATGGACCAATGTATGATGAATATTTCACGGGGGAGAAACAAATTGTATCGAAGTCTTCCACTGTCACTCATGATAAGAATGATGATACCGATCATCGTCAACAACCGGACACAACTTCATCTACTTCAACACGGGTTGCTGCAGATTTACCTCCTCAGAATATCACTTCAACAATCGATCCTACAACATCCACAAATACTGTCATTGCTCCAGAGAACACAAATCAAGCAAACGATGCATTATCTGACGAAGACGAATTTATCAACCCATTCGGTACACCGGTACACGAAACTGGAGAGTCTTCCACTCGCCATGTTGATCCGTCAAATATGCATACGTTATATCAACGACATCCTTCAACACATCATTGGACCCGAGATCATCCTTTGGTTCATGTCATTGGAAACCCTTCACATCCCGTTCGCACAAGACGACAGCTTACCACCGATGCCGATGTTTGTATGTTCGCACTCGCCGTGAGTTCAGCTGAACCGAAAAACATCAAAGAAGCATTAGCTGATCATGCTTGGATTGAATCGATGACGGATGAACTTCAAAAATTTGAAAGACTTAAAGTCTGGGAACTTGTTGACAGACCATACGATGTAACACCATTAAATCTTCGATGGATCTGGAAAAACAAGATGGATGAAGAGAACACGATCATCAAGAATAAATCTAGGCTTGTGGCTAAAGGGTATGGACAGAAAGAGGGTATTGATTTTGAAGAATCATTTGCACCAATAGCTTGAATGGAAGGGGTCAGGATTTTCCTTGCTTATGCTGCACATAAGGGATTCATCGTTTATCAAATGGACGTAAAGACGGCGTTTCTTAACGGTCCTTTGAAGGAAGAAGTTTATGTCACGCAGCCGGAAGGATTCGTCAATCCTCATTATCCTGACAAAGTTTACCGTCTCCACAAAGCACTTTATGGACTCAAGCAAGCTCCAAGGGCGTGGTACGACGAGCTCTCGAAATTTCTGGTCTCCAAAGGTTTCTCAAAAGGTTCCATTGATTTAACTTTGTTCACTTATAAATATGGGGATGACATTTTGCTTGTGCAAATTTATGTTGATGACATTATTTTCGGGTCTACAAACCCACAACTTTCAAAATGGTTTGAAAAAGTAATGCACAGCAGATTTGAAATGTCTATGATGGGTGAACTAAAATTCTTTCTAGGAATTCAAGTTCACCAATCCCCAAGTGGTATCTTTATTAACCAAGCTAAGTATTTTCAAGAGATAATCACAAAGCATGGTATGACATCATGTGACCCCGTTGGGACACCATTATCAACCACTTCCCTAGATGCTGATTTTGAGGGATTACCCATAGATCAAACGAGATATCGTTCCATGATCGGGTCTCTCATGTAATTGACAGCAAGCAGACCTGATATACATCATGCTACATGTTATTGTGCACGATATCAAGCACGACCCACTGAAAAGCACCTCAAGGAGGTTAAACGGATCTTTCGTTACCTTAAGAATACGATTCACATGGGACTCTGGTATCCGAGGGAAACCGGTTTCTTTCTAACGGCCTATTCAGATTCTGATCATGCAGGGTGTCTTGCTACACGTAAAAGTACTTCTGGTGGTGCACAATTTCTAGGTCAATACAAGCTTGTTGGATGGTCTTCCAAGAAGCAGGATTACACATCATTGTCATCAGCCGAAGCGGAGTATGTGTCTTTATCAGCGTGTTGTGCTCAAGTTCTTTGGATGAGAACACAACTCACGGATTATGGCTTCCATTTTGATAAAGTACCTATGTACTGTGACTCAAAGTCAGCCATAGCCATCTCCTGCAACCCGGTACAGCATTCCCGCACGAAGCACATCGACGTCAGATATCACTTCATTAAGGAACAAGTTGAAAAGGGTATTGTTGAGTTATACTTTGTTGGAACAGATTACCAATTAGCTGACTTGTTTACAAAAGCTCTTTCGAAAGAGAGGTTTGCGTATCTAGTTAGGCAAATTGGTATGAGATGTTTGACTCTAGCAGAACTGAAGGTTCTGGCAAAGAAGCCTGCTTGATTCATCTATCAAACATCTACTTGTAAATATTAATCAAAAATCAAAATAAAAAATAAAAAAATCTTTGATAATCCAAAAATAATCTTCTCGACATGTCTTTCAGTATCGATAATATGGACGTACCTAGAAATGTCGCTCAATAACGACACGGGTGTGTACATAAAGCTCGAATGAAAGTTGTAAATATTTTTCAAAACATGTCATTTCTATCTTTTTTAAAGGAAATTGTCTATTTTGGACAATATTTCCAAAAACGGGTAGAGCAATCTATCTTGGGTTGAGCTTGTCACAAAACATTCCACGTTTTGAGCTCAACACAATGGCTTGTAATCACTTTCAGATTGCAACCCGAATCAATATTCACGGGGGAGTGTACGATTTCGTTCTCTTACCATAGCAAAATAAGTTAAATCTTCTTACACTTGAGTGGATTCGTCAAGACATTTAAAGTCTACGAACTCAAGTTTATGCTTTAGAAAAACCTTTTCGTCAAAAAGAATTGATTTTTCAAAAAGCGTTGAACGCAATTTTTTCAAGAATTTCTCAATTATATTCAAAATCTTTCAAAAATTGTGTGTTCAACAACTCCTATCCTCAAAAGTTTAATGTGGATCAAATCCTCGTAATGACAATTCCATTGGATCAATTTTTGAGGGGGAGCAATTCAACTTCATGCAAAAGATTAACACATCTTTTTCCCGAAGATTTTCAAGACTATTTTTTTCTAAATATATTTTAATAAAATTTGGTATCTCTAATATCAAAAGATTTTATATATTAGAGATAAGGGGAGAAAATGTGATTAAAATGTGATCTTATATAAGACTCAAGCACTTTAACTCTTACCTACATGTGCGAAACACTTTCGATTATCGATGCACATGTGAAGGGGGAGCATTTCTGAAACGACAAAACTAGCAAGGTGTTAAATGTTTTTCAAACACTTTGTTAGAATTTAAAGTGGTTTTCATGGTTACGATCAAATACCCACAACATCTTTAATTCACGACGTTATTGGTGTCAAAAGGGTGGTTAGGTTTAAGTCCTATGATCCAACCAGAACCGGAGGGATCTTCCCAGGGACAATCCAATAGATTATTAGAAGTCCTTAGGAAAGATGGAGTAGAATGTGAACGAAGCTGAATGCCGACTATGTACTGATGATAGCACTGGAACAATCACAACAAGGTGCTATTAATGATGTCTTGGTATGCATTGAAGGGGTTGAAGAATGAAAAAGAAATGTAAGGATAAAGGGTCTAAAGAAAGAAGCCCTCCATACAACTTAGGCAGAAACCGGGTCAACTCATCATGAAGACAAACTCATCATGGACCCAGTGATGTGAAGCACAACCCTTTCCTAACTACTCAGGCTTCTCTCAAAAGAAGTTTGTTTTATTGTCACGGAGATGAACACGACTTCTATTGACTTTCTCACTCCGAGATAGTTGATATTGAATAGGTGGCATCTGCTCCAGCCTCCGACCACTAAAAGTGCACAAATCGAGTCTAGAGCTAAGAGATCAATCAAATCTCGTTAGGACTCACAGATGAAGATCAAGAGAGTCCTACGCTATATCCTTGCGATATTGCTAGAACACTCAGAGTGATACTACTTAGTATTCACAATGATGAGTGGAAATCCTTCTAGTGTTAACATCAAACAGCACTGCGGTAGGTCATATGCAAGATTCTTTATGAATTGAACATATGTAAAACTGAAAAGCAACAGTGATTTGATTCTGAATTGATTCAAACTCGTTTCAGGTTTCTACGCAATATCTTTATGGTCTTGCCAGAACATTCAGAGTGAAATTTATTAATATTCACAGTGACGAATAGAAATCCTTTTAGCGTCAACATCAAACAGCGCTACGGTAGGTAACTTGTGAGATTCTTATGAATCAAACTTGTGTCAACTGGAAAGCAACAATGGTAAGATTCTTAAATGAATCAAACGTGTTCCAGGAATTTGAATTGACGACTTTAATCAAGCGGATATTTATCCAATTGATTCACTCTTTATGTTCGCAGTCTTGCTTTGAGACGGTCGAGTAAAGAGAACGGCTAGTACTGCTGCGAAACCCTGTCAAGGAGATTCTTAGTTGAATCTACCTAATCACAGGTACGGTATTTAATATCGTATAACGGTCTTCACCGACCGGAGGTAAAACGCTACCGATTTAGGACGAATGTCAAAGCCATTCAGTCCGTTTCTATGTTCTGTCTCGAGAAGGTGGCGTCCCGGTGTACTCAGCAAAGTCAAAGATTCAAAACCACATGTTCATGTCCAAAGACTTATTCAACAATTAATAGTGTGATCATGTGGATAAAGACACAAGATCGCAAGATGGCAATGACAAGTCAAGGATGATTTGAAGATCTCAAGACTAAAAGACAAAGTCGAAAGACAACAACAAAGGCTCAAAGATCACAGCATGAAGGAACAAAACTACTGTTACACGTTCAAGACTAACTTATGACGAAATTCATAAATCTCCACTGGAATCTAAATATCGAAGAGGAATGACCTCACATTGGGGGAGATTGTTAGCCTCAAAATATTGAGTCAAACAAGAATGTTCGATCATAAGTTTCTATTGTAACATTAATTAGAACGTTGTAATAAGTAGTTTATTATTCGTGGTTTACGGGCTTGAAGTTAAACTAATTAAAGTCCAAACATCAAGCCCGACCCAATATATAGTCCATTAAAGCCCGCATGTGGGTGGACTATATATACTACCCTCCTAGCATGTTAGGAGGGTGGGATGATCATTTGTACTCTAATCACTTTCTTAATCTTATATTCTACAAGTTAATCCTCTCCTTCTCTCTACTTTCTCTCACTAATTTCTCTCTCTAAAACTCATATCTTTCCATCTCATATCTTAATCATCTATCATATTATTTGGGACAACAGCATGGAATGTATGACAATCAAGGATGACGAAATTTACTCTAAGGGACATTTACATGTTTCTATTCATTGACCCTAAAAGTCACATTCGTGATGAAAATCATACTTTATGTCTTTACTCACCTTCGTAGTATTACAAATCTTTTACTTTTCAATAAAGGGTAATAAAATTGAAATTTGGTGATGCTTAGATGAAATTAAGATTTTACTAGTTGAAAAAGTTCGTTTTCTCGGTGCCTTAACGAATTGATTTCCGGTTCAAAGTGCGACTCAATTGTTTTTGGTTAAGAAAAAGTGAAGTTGATTTTCTATAACTAATTAAAAAGTAAATGCGAAATGTATTTAAAAAAAACAAACTAAAGATAAGTAGAAATAATAAAAGTAAAACAAAGTGAATATTAAAAACTAAAAGTTAAAACGATATTAAAACTAATATTAAAACAAATAATAAAACAAAATTTAAAGCGAAACAATTAATAAAAATAGAACTAAAAGACGAAATTAACTATCGACTCGAAAATAAAGTTTACTAAATGAAAAAGGAGAGAATAAAACTAAAATGGTACTTTAAAGCTAAACGAGGCAAAACCTAAAGCGGGTACTAGATAAAAGATAAAACTTGAACTTTACGAAAAAATATTAATTTTAAAATTAGAAGAAAAATTCAACTAAAAATATGTAACTTTCAGAAATTAAATCGGAACAACTTTCAGATTAAACTAAACAATTACAGAAAAAAACAATAAATAAACAATCTAGCAGGCAGCTAGCTCAAGCTAGCAACCTGCTAGCTCAAATTGGCGCCAAAGATGCATGCATCGCAATATACAACTTTTCCCATCGCAATATGGTACTAAATGCATGCATGCATCGCAATATACAACTTTTCCCATCAATATGGTACTAAAAAAGAGGTTCCATCGTAATATTTAAAATCTATCGCAATGTGTATATTGTATTCTATCGGAATGAACTTTTTGTTGTATCGGAATATATATATATATATTTTTTTTCTTTTTAAATTTTATTTTAAACTATCGGAATGTCTAAAAATAAAAATTGTCCGAATAATTAAAGCGCCAAATTCTATCCGAATGTGGCTGTCAAAATTTGGGCAGCACTTCGTCGCAATATACCTTAAATTCCGTCGGAATATGCGATCGCAATGAGCGATCGCAATCCCGATCGGAATAAGGGAAAAGGTACAAATGATCGCAAAGTAGAAACCCTAAGGGTTATTGCGATCTAACCAAGCAATCCGTCGGAATGTGTATTACCCTCAATATTTCGATGGACACCAACAAATCCGAAAATGGAGATAAGCAAAAATCTCAATAAGCACTTTCAATAAGCTCACTTAACTAAATCTAAAACAACTCACTAAGCATAAATTTGAAAGCTTTTAAAAGACGAAATTCATAAACTTTATAAAAACACAAAATAGCAAACAAAATAAGCAAACTTTAAAAAGATAAAACTTTTTAGAAAACTTTAAAATCAAATAAGCTAAATACAAAATAAGCCAATAAGATTGTCAAACTTATAGCTTAATTCGTATACAAGCCTAGATGAAAATAAAAAGATGAACTTTTTAATCAAAGAAACAATAAGATTAAGCAAAATCAATGCTTAATCCGAACCACAATCAAATCAAAGACAAGAAAAGTAGGATGAGAATGATAAAGAAAATCTTGATTAAAGGAAAATAAAGATTAAACAACAAAATTAAAAACACTTACTTGAATTAAAGGAATTAAAGTGCAAGACAATTAATTAAAATGACATGAAAAATAAAGTGGCAAGAAAATGAAAATGGTGGAAGAGCTAATTTGTCAAGTTAGCCAACAAAGAAAAAATGAAACAAGATGATCCTATTTATAGTAGATTAGGGAGATGGTTAGAGGAAGCTTCCTCCCTTCCTTCCTTTCTTCTTAATTGCACCATTAAGTCCTTCCCTTCTTAATCTTTTGTTAATCTGGGACTTTAATGACTTTTGGCTCGGGATTTCTTTAAACTCGTCTTTTAATTCATCAATAAATAAGACTTGAGTTCTTCGGCTTTTAGTAAACTTCCGTCTTTTGACTTTTTCTTCGATAAATCTTCAGAATCGGTCTTGGACTTTCGTTCTTTTTGCACTCTTGACTTCTCGATTTCATCTTTCGTCTTTTTCTTCAATAAAAGCCCGTGAATGTCGTGTTTTCTCCACTTTTCACTTTTTCGTCCTAAATCACAACAAAAACACAAACCACGCATAATTTCTACATAAATGACATAAAATACACGTTTTGGCTCGGTTATTATTGTAATTAAGTGGTAAAAAGGATGGGTGTTTTCACACCAATCAAATCCCCTACACTTAACCATTGCAATGTCCTCATGCAATGCATTAGTTACAAAGCACGTTTTAAATTTTCCATCATAATCAACCTACCTTGGCCTTTATTAAACAACTAAGGAAAATCAAAAAGATAGAAAATAACAAGATGCAACAAGGAAGAAACTTGTATAGAAATCTAAGACTTACATTAGGGCTTGTGTGTCATGAATGTTCATCACCCTCAAGTTTCACGTTCCCCATGCCAAGCTTAAAAACAAGATCAATGTTAGTACAAGTTAGCATAACAAACATTTACTCATGTGGTTCAATTAATCACTTAAACTCCCTTATTCCTACGAGTATCTCTTATATTTTATTGATGTCTTGAATGATCACGAGGATGCATTGTTGACTTATTTCGATAATTTATTTAGGCTGAAAGCATAGTAGGACGATTTGATCAATAGTTAGCTAAAGGACAAAATCTCTTAAAACTGCTTCTCGGGATATCAAAAAGTTCATATCTTGGCATAACTTGGTTCACGATTTGAGACCTTTCTCGGGCCGATATTTGGCATGTACTTACTTCATATCTTCGAGAGACGTTTTTGAGATAATGGTCTTCTCTTCGTTATAGAGTTTCTTCACTTGGAGACTTTTGAGGGGTACTCCAGTTTTGTTGACCACGACTTCATGATTATTTCTTCAATCTCTAATTGGGATTTTGAGATACAATGATCCGCCTCCTTTTCGGACTTGGATCTATTTATCCTCATACCTTGTTAGGGTCTTTTCGGATAGACTTCTCCATGATCTTTATGGGAGTTGATTGCTTTACGTCGTGAGTCTTGATCCTTCATATTGATTTTGGGAATAATGCTTTTCACATCACTTTGGATCTTCAGCAATAAAATTGAATCCTCATGCCTTGTTATGGCCTTTTCGGACTCGCCAATCTTCGCGCCCCGCTTCATAAGTTATGCCTTGGCTATGAACTCTTATCATTACCGAGCAACTTTTAAACGATCTTGGGCTAGAAGCTAAGTAACTTTTCAAATCGTACGACCTTACTTATTGCATATAATTTATTTACAAGCGAGGGGAGAAAAAGATCAGAATTAACTCACATAAGTTAATGAAAGAATACCAAACTTGTAACCAACTCTATCATTTCTCGTTCTCCACAATTTAAAATCTCAAGGAATGAGACTCGTGGATGCTTAGCCCAATAAACCAATTAAGGTCTACACGGTTAAGGATACTAGCTAGAGTGAACTTGGATAAGTAAACTCGGGTTGAGTCAAAAAATTCACAACGGGTCTAATATATCTAAGATAACTAAACTTGTTAAAACCATTTTATTAAAATAAGAGAAAAATAGCAAAAATAAAGGGAACTACAACTAGGCCAAAATTGATTAAAATTTTTGAAAAATATCGAAAAATCGATTTTCGGTTAAAATGAGGACAAGTACAAGGAAAAGGCCACTTAACTTCGATAGAAGTCCCCCCTACACTTAATATAAACATTGTCCTCAATGTTTAAGCATGTGGGAGTAAACTCCCCTACACTTAGGACATTGTACACTTTGTTTAAATCTTGCTAAGGAAGAGACAACTAAAGAGATTCCTATTTTAATATTGAGAAATATAAAATAGTGAATCGAAAAGAGTTTAGGATAGAACCGGGAAGAAGGGAACACGGAATCACGGTTCGTCAAAAGTCATCAAGAGTGTGTCTTTGAAGCTCTAATCCCTGCACATGATAAGAAAGAGAACAAGAAACACCAACGGGGCTCCCCCCTACACTTATGATTAAAACAGATAAAGATAGACAATCGGGTTGCCTCCCGAAAAGCGCTTGTTTATATTAACCGAGTCACGAGCCTGACTCGTCCCCGAATTAAATGGTCCATGGGGAAGCCTTGAATGTGATACCGGGATCAAAGACCTTGTCCTCGTTCCCGGAGGACATCAATAAAGGAGAGGCAGGAGGATAAGTCTTGAATGGTAAAAAGGTCCTCTCCATACCAGAAAAGCAAGTGAAGTCCATATTGACGGGAGGTGGGGTGGGTAAGGAAATCACATTGTCATCCTCCAAAGACAATGGAGGCAGACCAATTGGCAAAGCCGTAGAAGTATCAATCATAGAATGGTCCATGTCGCCTCCTGGGTCAAAGCATTTATCCTCATGATCGTAGAGAAGGAGTGTAGAAACTCGTTTGAGAAGACCACGATCAAGTACGAAACCATCATTCATTTGTGGGGATTGTTGATAAGTTAAATCCTCACGAATGTGGTAAACATAATTCTCATAAGAGGAGTGTTGATTAGGTAACTCCTCGAGAATAGGATGTTTGGGCATGTGAATTGGTTCGTCATTATTATGAAAAATAAGACGTTCCAACTCATCAAGTTCGGCATCGATGTTGGAAAAGTCGACCTCGCTTGTAGGTGGAAGCGGAGGCAAAAGAGCTAGCTCTCGGTCGATAATTTCCGCAATCTCTGGCTCGAAGACGAAATCATCATACTCACCACATGTTGAACTCTCGTTGGGAGGATCAAATATCGGATGTGGAGTTGTGAGTATGTGATCATTGACTAGCGAAGCAAACTTGTCCGTAAGCTCCACAAAAGTCGGCACATCACACAAATTTTCCGGAACACCCGCGGGCTCACTTGGGATGACGACAAGTTCCTCGACACTAGACTTTAGGGATTTGTCCGATTTCATAGCCGAGATAATGTCAAGATGCT
Organism: Glebionis coronaria; assembly: GCA_025667525.1. NCBI lineage: Eukaryota > Viridiplantae > Streptophyta > Magnoliopsida > Asterales > Asteraceae > Glebionis > Glebionis coronaria. The sequence continues at coordinate 222,534,761 of CM046879.1, forward strand.
GATCCTCCATTATGAGAGAGCCAACGGGCTCCTCGGGTGTGATAGCAATAGACGAAGGAGGAAGGGGAGAAGTTTTGCTTTGCTTTAGAAATTCCTCCTCGTCGAAAATAACCTCAATATCGTCATCGCTCTCCTCATTACCTAAAGGGTCAATAATAAGCTCAGGGATATGAGTACTCGTCTGATCTCGCTGCTGTAAAAATGACTCCATATAAGTTTGTAGCGTGTGTAAAAGCTCTTTGATTTGTTCTTGAAAAGCTGCAGCAAGATCGTTTCTTTGTTCTTGAAAGGCTATAGCAAGATCGTCAATTGGTTCTTGGTAACTCATCCCGTGACGAGGCTGATGATCAATTGGGTATTGCAGGGGTTGGTCAAAACTGGAAGGGGTATAATTATAGTAATTTTGATCCCCCGTTGGACAGTGAAAACTTTCGTGAGGACCCCCACACTTATAGCACCACGGGGATGGAGAAAAATCCGGTGCAATTTGAGGATAAGGATCGTCATAGACGGGAGAGGGTGAGAAAGTATTGTAAGAGGAGAAGTACGAATTTGTTGAATTGTAAAATGGACAAAATCCAAGTTGTGTATCGTCGATATCAGAACCACACCGCTCACAAGTACACCATTGACATGTTTGAAAACCATGCCATGGTCTCCCACACCGTACACAAGACGAATCCATGAAGAAAAATAGACAAGCAAGAAGAATATTTTTGGTGCAAAACTTTGAAAAAGAAATGCTTTTTATGATTTTTCAAATGTTTTTAGATTTTTGAAAATTTTTGAAATGAAAAATAACGTTCACAAGTGAACGGATCCCAAAAGCCAACGCGTCTCTCACATAAAACCGTTAATCCTCACGAAAAGAGCCGGCAGCGGCGTCATTTGAAATTAAGATTTTACTAGTTGAAAAAGTTCGTTTTCTCGGTGTCTTAACGATTTGATTTCCGGTTCAAAGTGCGACTCAATTGTTTTTGGTTAAGAAAAAGTGAAGTTGATTTTCTATAACTAATTAAAAAGTAAATGCGAAAAGTATTTAAAAAAACAAACTAAAGATAAATACAAATAATAAAAGTAAAACAAAGTGAATATTAAAAACTAAAAGTTAAAACGATATTAAAACTAATATTAAAACAAATAATAAAACAAAATTTAATGCGAAACAATTAATAAAAATAGAACTAAAAGACGAAATTAACTATCGACTCGAAAATAAAGTTTACTAAATGAAAAAAGAGAGAATAAAACTAAAATGGTACTTTAAAGCTAAACGAGGCAAAACCTAAAGCGGGTACTAGATAAAAGATAAAACATGAACTTTACGAAAAAATATTAATTTTAAAATTAGAAGAAAAATTCAACTTAAAATACGTAACTTTCAGAAATTAAATCGGAACAACTTTCAGATTAAACTAAACAATTACGGAACAAAAACAATAAATAAACAAGCTAGCAGGCAGCTAGCTCAAGCTAGCAACCTGCTAGCTCAAATTGGCGCCAAAGATGCATGCATCGCAATATACAACTTTTCCCATCGCAATATGGTAATAAATGCATGCATGCATCGCAATATACAACTTTTCCCATCAATATGGTACTAAAAAAAAGGTTCCATCGTAATATTTAAAAATCTATCGCAATGTGTATATTGTATTCTATCGGAATGAACTTTTTGTTGTATCGGAATATATATATATATATATATATATATATATATATATATATATATATTATTTTTTTTTTCTTTTTAATTTTTTATTTTAAACTATCGGAATGTCTAAAAATAAAAATTGTCCGAATAATTAAAGTGCCAAATTCTATCCGAATGTGGCTGTCAAAATTTGGGCAGCACTTCGTCGCAATATACCTTAAATTCCGTCGGAATATGCGATCGCAATGAGCGATCGCAATCCCGATCGGAATAAGGGAAAAGGTACAAATGATCGCAAAGTAGAACCCCTAAGGGTTATTGCGATCTAAACAAGCAATCCGTCGGAATGTGTATTACCCTCAATATTTCGATGGACACCAACAAATCCGAAAATGGAGATAAGCAAAAATCTCAATAAGCACTTTCAATAAGCTCACTTAACTAAATCTAAAACAACTCACTAAGCATAAATTTGAAAGCTTTTAAAAGACGAAATTCATAAACTTTATAAAAACACAAAATAGCAAACAAAATAAGCAAACTTTAAAAAGATAAAGCTTTTTATAAAACTTTAAAATCAAATAAGCTAAATACAAAATAAGCCAATATGATTTTCAAACTTATAGCTTAATTCGTATAAAAGCCTAGATGAAAATAAAAAGATGAACTTTTTAATCAAATAAACAATAAGATTAAGCAAAATCAATGCTTAATCCGAACCACAATCAAATCAAAGACAAGAAAAGTAGGATGAGAATGATAAAGAAAATCTTGATTAAAGGAAAATAAAGATTAAACAACAAAATTAAAAACACTTACTTGAATTAAAGGAATTAAAGTGCAAGACAATTAATTAAAATGACATGAAAAATAAAGTTGCAAGAAAATGAAAATGGTGGAAGAGCTAATTTGTCAAGTTAGCCAACAAAGAAAAAGTGAAACTAGATGATCCTATTTATAGTAGATTAGGGAGATGGTTAGAGGAAGCTTCCTCCCTTCCTTCCTTTCTTCTTAATTGCACCATTAAGTCCTTCCCTTCTTAATCTTTTGTTAATCTTGGACTTTAATGACTTTTGGCTCGAGATTTCTTTAAACTCGTCTTTTAATTCTTCAATAAATAAGACTTGAGTTCTTCGGCTTTTAGTAAACTTTCGTCTTTTGACTTTTTCTTCGATAAATCTTCAGAATCGGTCTTGGACTTCCGTTCTTTTTGCACTCTTGACTTCTCGATTTCATCTTTCGTCTTTTTCTTCAATAAAAGCCCGTGAATGCCGTGTTTTCTCCACTTTTCACTTTTTCGTCCTAAATCACAACAAAAACACAAACCACGCATAATTCCAACATAAATGACATAAAATACACGTTTTGGCTCGGTTATTATTGTAATTAAGTGGTAAAAAGGATGGGTGTTTTCACACCTATCATTAGATACTTTATTCTAGCATTGTGTGAGGGCACGACAATGGCTTAGTATGGGGGAGTGATGAGATGGCATTTATACATGATCTCATCGTTCTTTTAGGGCTTTAAATTCATAAAAATGTCTTAATATACCATATATATGCTTGTATTTGTTTACTTGTGTGTTTTAGGTATGGATATCGTGAAAAAGACAAAAGATCACAAGAAACAAGGAAAAACGGACACGAGAAACGAAGCCGTACAAAGAACCAGGCCCTAGTTCATGAATTATCCAAGATAAAACCTTGAAGACTTGAAGATGAACAAGATTGATCCTCAAAATATGAAGAAATGACACTTAAAACCCTTGTATGTTCATAATTACAAGTTTGGTCCCTTAAGTTTGTCAAAATTACAAAATGGTCCTTCAACTTTGAAGAATTGACAAGTTTAGTCCCTCAACAATTCTAAATTGTCAAATATGGTCCCTCATGAAGTCAAAGATACAATGAAGACCTTTGAAGATCAAGAATGTCCCAAATCAGTCCCTCAAATATTCAAACATGGCAAAATCAACCCTTGAAAACCTTTTGCAAAAGTTTTGTAGCCAATGTATGAAGTTTATAACTTATTTAACAAAGGGAAGTAAGTTTTATGGCTGAAAAACGTTTAATACCCATTTCACCAAAACACAAGGACTTATTGTGTCATTTCCTAAAGTTTAAACTGAGACAAACACGTGACAAACACAATACACCCCCTTATTTTGGATCAAAAGGTTTATTGTTTACCTTTATGAACCCATAACTTACCCTACTTAAAACAAAGGGTAAATCAAAATTACCTTAACACACGCTTGATTCACACAAGCAGAAACCCATCCCACACACAAAACCCCCAATCCCACTACCCAAGTGACCCCACACTCAACCTCGCCCACCAATGAAAACACAACTTCCTCTCCAAGGAATCTGACGTGGCCAAATCAACAGCTTAGACTCATAGCTTAACTACAAAGGTAAAATGAACGATTTTGATCAAAATGGACAGCTCAACAACAAGAAGCACTCAAGGGCATTCTGGGAAATTTCTAGCTAGGGTTTCTTTGTATTTTCCATTCTAGAATCGCTACTAGTGCCTATATAAGGAGACCTCAACTTGTGAGAGTCCCTAGTTCCAGATTTATCTTTAATCTTTGTAATTCCTTTTTATTTAAATAAAAGTTGATTTTCTAAAAATTATGATTTCTCTTTGTGTTTGATAAACTTTTGGTGTTTGAGAAGATAAAATCTGAGTTCCACTTATATGTTTTGATGGTTTTTGAGGCAGGGTTTTAAGTAATAAAGCTTGTGTTTCAAAAAGATCAGGTTTCATATTTTGTGTTCTTCATTTTTGTTTGTTGATCTTAGCAGGTACAAGGAAGCTGGTGCTTGTTTTGCTAGCACCTCAGCTCAAACATGCCAAGGCTTGGATGTGAGTCTTGGAGGTTTGCATCTCTCTCCTTTTTCATTTTTTTTATTTTTTCTTAATTTTTTGTGATTTTGCATGTTTTGTTGTAGATCTGTGTTTTTATGCTTGATTTGAGTTTCTGAGATTGATTAAGTGTTGTTAGGGTTGATTAGATCTTGTTTGATAGGTTAAATCATAACAATCCTTTGGAAGATTACAAAATCAGATTCCATAGGGGTGTTTGGGTTAACTGATTCAAAGGGATTTAAGGCTTCCTTTGTTGTTGTTCTTGGTTCTATTGAGTTGTTACATGTTTATTTGTTCTTAAGGGGTGGTTATCTGCAAGTTTTGTAGGCTTGAACACCTAAATCAATCAAATGGTCATAAAATCAATTTTACTTGGGTATTTTGGCTAAAATTTTGGGGACACCTAGATCTAAGGGTAGACTAGGGTTAACAAGTGTTAAATTTTGGTTACTTAATTAGGGAAAGAGATTTGAAGGCTTGAAATTGGATTGGTGGTCAAATAGATCAGCAAAAGGATTTTGGATAATCACTTTTGCTAATCAGTAACTTTTGGTGCTTGAATCTGCTTTTTTACTTTGATCCATTCCTTGAAACAAGTTTATTTGTGCTTATTGGACTTTATTATAGCTTGTGTATGCATTTGGTTCAATTTGGCTGGCTTATTCATGCCTAAACTGCTTATTTGATCATAACTGCTTATTTCCAAGGTCTGTGCAATATATGTGGACTGTTTGTTTATGATTTCTTTGTTGATGTAGACTCCTTGTGATTCACTAATCACAAGGGTGCCCTTGTTTCCATTTAAATCCAGCTGGATCTCTCTAAAAAAGCAAGTCAAATAGTCAAAGCAGTGGGAACTCCTTTCCCCTACTGCTAGCCACTACTAGTGTTATTTCAACTGGTGCTTATCAATAAGCTATTCTAGCTTATTTTAACTTGTAACAACTTTGAATTTGTAATAGGTGTCACTTATTTGACCCATTTGTTCATTCTGGAGCATTTGTGGGTTTGACTTTGAGGTTTGACTAGAAAACCAACTCAATTGACTTTTTCATAAGTGCTTATTGGCTTATCCAGCTTATTTGGCTTTGCTTATTGAACTTTTCTTTGTTGATTTGTCTTAATTAAGTCATTTAGAGTCTTTTGCAACTTATTAGAAGGTCTGAGGTGGTCTAGAACTCCAAGTCGACTATTTTGTCTTTTAGTGAAAATCTTCTTGGCTTATTTCTGGCTTATTGAGTGTGCTTTTTCAAAATTTCTTTTTCAATGTCTCTTAGGCATCTCAAAGGAAGGTTGTGTGTTTAAGTAGAGCTTATGGCATTGGCTTATTACTTAATGGGCTTATTGGCCCAATAAGAATAAGCTGTTGACTATTTAAGCTGTGATAAGCTCAAAATCAGCTTTTGGGCCTTCAGACTTTTATGTTTAGAATTGAATTTTGAGTCAGATAGGGCTTTTTCAGGTCATTTGGGCCTGGTTTGACTTTTTGGGCCCAAAAGCCCATTAAGGTTGACTGTTTTTGGTTTTAGCCCATTTGGGGGCCCATTAGGAGTAATTTGGTAATTGCACTTTTATTTTCTGATTATTTAGGTTAAAATAAACTAGTTTGCAAGTTTTTAGAATTTTTTATAATTTTTGGATTTTTAATATTATTTTATTATTAAATTTCAAATTTCACATTTTTGCACTTTTTATATTTTTCTTAGGATTAATACATTAAAATAAGATTTTTGCAACTCTTAGACTAATTTTATCATCATTAGATTAATTTTTAGAATTATTTTAAGTTTAAATAGTTTTTAAATCATTTTAAATTGTTTTTTTTAGTTTAAAAATTTATAAAAATAGTTTTAAATCTTTTTAGGTCATTTTAGAGGATTACCAAGTGAAAAATCTTTATTTAGGATTTTTGATAATTAATTTATATTTAGGGCTTTAATTAGCATTTAAAAATTAATATTTAATTAATTAAAAGGTTTGAAAAAGTTTTGATCATTTGTAAACTCTTAGTTTATTTAACTTGATTTTTGGTAATTTTTTTGGAATTTTAGAGTTAATTTTTATTTTAGCCATTTTTACGGTATTACGTTTAGTCGTCGTAGTAATTAATTTCACGTCTTCGTCATTCTATTTTCTCATCCCCTTCTCTCAAATATTAATCTCAAATCTTGTCACATTTTAGTCACACACATATACCTCCTTGGGAAACGAACTTTATTCGGGTCATTAACACTTGATTTTCCTAAATCATTTGTTTAATACTTACCGCTTTTACGCCTTTTTCCTAAAAGGTGTATTCTTACCTCAATCCTAAACACTTATCTTTTTACCACTTAAAACAAGGAAAAACCAAACCAAAACGTGTATTTAATATCGTAAAAGTCGGAATTACGCGTGGTTTTGTGTTTTTGTGTGAAATAGGTACAAAAGATCATAAATGAAGAAAACATGGGATTTCAGGGCATTTATCGAAGAAAAAGTCGAAGATAAAGTCAAAAGACCAAAAGTGCCAAAAGAATGAAGTTTGGTGGGCTAAGGATGAAGATTTAATGAAGTTTTAATAACGAGGACCATTTTTGCTATTCTCCAAAGTCATCCACTAATTAACCACATGGAAGAGCACAAAATTACGAAGCCAACGGTTTCAGCCTTGCCGCGTAACTCGTCTCGGTTTGCATTTCGCATATTCTACTATTTTATTTCTAATTTTAACATTTTATTAATCTTAGTAAAAATTAAATAAATAAAAGTTTTTTATTTTATAATATTTAATTTAGTATTGAAATAATTAATTGTGATTTTTAAATATTTTTAGTTTTAGTAGTTTTATTTGTATTTATTTTTATATATTTTTAAACTAACACAAAAATATTAAAAAGAAAAAAAAATGCATGTGTGTTTCTTTTGTGAGTAAGTAGGTGCATGCTTCTAGAAGATTAAAGATAGTGAAATTTGTTAAAGAAGATTAATCAAGAGCTCTTGGATAAAAGAATAATAAAAGGTGAAGATGGTGATCCATGTGAAGTACTCTCATTGGTCTATCTAAAAGTATCTTTCATCCTATTGGTGGAAACACATCATCACCAACCAAATGACCAAGATGCCCTCAAGTTAAAGAAGAAAATGTGATTAAAAGCCTAAAAAGACTAATCTACCCAAGCACCTTGACTTCAACTATAAATAGCCCCTCATTTTCTTCATTTTGTATGTAGATTTTAGATAGCTAAATAATGTCAATTTTATTTCTTGATTTTTAAATGTATTTCCTTTCAACATTATACTAGCTTATCATTAAGCACTTTCATATTAATAAAAGTTTATGTTTTAGCTTATTCTCTTTTAGCTTATTCTAATTCTACCTTTCTTAATCTTTTCTTATAATCTAGCTTATTATTTTTGGATTAGTTTTTTATAACTTCTTCCAAATAAGTTAAGATTTATATATAAGCTTGAAATAAGTCATTTTGTTTCAACCTTATTGTGGGCTTATTTTCCTAGATCTAGCTTATTGTGGGTGATTTGTTCATTTAGCTTTCAAGCTTTTTGAATCACATAAGTTTTAAGCTTAGGCTTACAACTTATTAATAAGGTAGCTTTTTAATTAATTACTTTTAGTTTAAATCAATTAGTTTTTTTTAGATCTATTGGTTTTAAGTTTTAAAAATTAAATACTTTCGTAAAACCATAAAAAAATGTCGATCTATTAGTTTTTATCTTTAAAAATAAAAATATTTTTATAAAATATAAAAAATAATCTAGATCTATTAGTTTTGATTGAATCTCTTATTAATTGTCGCTTATTATCCTAACCTCTTGTGTTTTTTTATCTCGGCGTATCGATTCATTACGTTTGGTGAGAAGCTTACGGATTTAATAGATTTGATTGATAGTTTGATTTGGGAGGCCGTGTACTTTACGGGCCATATTTTGTTGAGAGGCCGTGTACTTTACGGGCCATATTTTGATGCTTATGTTGATTGTGTTTAGAGCGTTTTCTACGGACCACGGGTACTAAAGTTATCTCCTTTTTAAATATCTAGCTTAATCGTTTTAGTTTAATTAATTAGATTAATATAGTTTTATTTGTTTTTTAAATAATATCTCTTTTATAGAAATTGTTTTAATTAGTTTTAAAAATTATTATTTTTTAAAAATAGATTTAAAATTTGTAAAAATTAGTTTTCATTTAGATAAGCTTATTTTTAGTATAAAGTTTACACATTTTTGTGATTATTAAGCTTATTAGTATATAAAGCTTCAAGCTTTATCATCTAAAGAGATTAATAAGCTAAAAAGGTTAAAGTTTTACGCTTTATTTTTAAATTTATCTTTGTGATTTAATTTTTTGTCACTTTTACTTGTTATTACGTGCTTGCATTTAGATTAATTTTGCATTTAGAGTAATTAATATTTTTAATTATAATATAGTTTTGTTGCATCTTAGATTTAATTAGTTTAATCTAGATTTTAAATTGTAGTATTATTTTATTTTGCATTTTAGAGTAATTTTATGTGAATTTTTTGCGCTTTTATTTTTATATATTTGTTAGCCTAAAATTATATTCCCATCTTTTAAGTTTAATTAGAAATAGATTCCAAACAAGTACTATTAACCAAAAACAATTAATCTCTACGATAAAATTGTATTTCAATTCGGGTCGATTTGAGGAACGAAAAATACATTAAATAACTTGATAGAAAACAGTTATTAAGGCATCTACTTCTACGCGTCCTGTACTAACCATACAAAAGGGTAGAGTGAGTAAGCCAAAACCGCAAGCGAAAAAGAAGAAAAGCAAAGGCAAGGGTGATAAGGGAAACCAAGTTGCGACTTATTCAAAACCTAAGCAGAACTTTGTCAAGAAAAATAAATCTCAGAAGGATGAGACTTGTCACCATTGCAAGGCAAGTGGTCACTGGAAGAGGAATTGTCCTATTTACCTCGTAGAGTTGCGGAAAATAAAGAAGAAGTCTAAGCAGAGCACTGCAGCTTCAGATGCTTTATTTATGATTGAATTGTTCACTTTAACATACAAATTAAATTCCTGGGTATATGATACGGGATGCGGTATTAACATTTGTAATACGCTGCAGGGATTTAATATGGAAAGGAAGCTTTCCTATGGGGAACAATTTATGCAAGTGGGCAATGGCGCACATGCAGCAGTTGAAGCTATAGGAACATTTAGTTTAGTTTTACCTTCGGTTTAGTATTGATCTTAAATGATTGTCATTATGCACCTACGATTGTTAGGGGTGTTATTTTCTTTTCTTGTTTGTTGAATAATGGATTCGTTCACACGATTGATAATAATGAAATTTCTGTTTGGAAAAATAGTATTTTCTATTTTAATGTAATTTATGTGAATGGTGTGTTTGAAATAGACATGCATGATAATGAATCCAAGAATAATAATAATTCTGTATTTAACATGAATAAGAAGCGAAAGTTTGACAAGAACTCTTCTTATCTTTGGCATTGTAGACTTGCCCGTATTGGGAAGACTCGTATACAAAAGCTTCAACATGAAGGTCTTTTGGAAAATATCAATGATGAATCATTTGATAAATGTGATTCTTGTATCTCGGGGAAGATGACCAAGGACCTTTTAATAGCAATATTGAAAGAGCTACTGATCTACTTGGATTAATACATACTAATGTGTGTGGACCACTTAGACATGTGTCAAGGAAAGGTGCTAGCTACTTCTTAACATATACGGATGATTATAGCCGTTATGGTTATGTTTATTTACTTAAACATAAACATGAGGTATTTGAAATATTCAAAGTGTTTAAAGCAGAAGTAGAACTGCAACTAGGAAAGAAGATTAAAGCTCTTCGTTCTGATAGAGGTGGTGAATATTTAAGTCAAGAGTTTATAGATTATCTAAGTGAGAATGAAATTGTTCAGCGTCTTACTTCTCCCTATACACCACAACAAAATGGTGTATCCGAAAGGATAAATCGTACATTATTAGATATGGTGCGATCTATGTTTAATCTTACAACTTTACCTTTATCTTTTTGGGATTATGCTTTAGAGTCTTCTGTTCGCATTTTAAATATGGTTCCCACAAAGAAGGTCGATAAGACACCATATGGACTATGGCATGGCAAGAAGCCATATTTGTCTTATTTAAAGGTCTGGGGTTCCGAGGCGTATGTGAAACGTGACTCGGGTGACAAACTCCAACAACGATTTGTAATATGTATCTTTGTAGGATACCCTAAGGAAACTATGAGTTACTACTTTTATTATCCACGTGAGAACAAAGTGGTTGTTGCTAGGTATGGAGACTTCCTTGAAAGTGATCTTGTAAATCAAGAATTCAATGGGAGAAATTATGATCTTGAAGAGTCATATAGATACATTACCTTCCGAAAACACTAGCAATTTAATTCCTATAGAACCAGAAAGTCTGGCGGTTCCACCGGAATTAGTTCCTCTACGTAGATCCGCAAGGATTAAAAACACAAATAGCAATATATGTCTTAACATAGAGGATTATGATGAAGTAGGAGATCTTGGTGAACCTGCTAATTATAAATCCGCCATACTTGATCCTGAAAATGATAATTGGATGGTTGCTATGGATGAGGAAATGAAATCCATAAAAGTTAATGATGTTTGGATTCTTGTAGATCCACCACTAAATGCTAAAGTAGTGAGACATAAGTGGATATACAAGAAGAAACCGACATGGACGGAAAAGTACAATCCTATAAAGCTCGTTTAGTAGCTAAAGGTTTTACTCAAACTTTTGTCGTAGACTATGAGGAGACATTTACTCCTGTAGCAGACTTAAGAGCTATTAGGATTCTCATAGCAATAGCAGCATACTATGACTATGAGATATGGAAAATGGATGTTAAAACGGCCTTCTTGAACGGTCGCTTAGATGAAGACATCTACATGCAGCAACCATAAGGGTATGTTGATCCTAAGAATCCAGGACATGTGTGCAAACTTCAAATACCCATTTATATTTTGAAGCAAGCATCACGTCAATGGAAAAAGCGATTTGATGAAGAAATCAAAAAGTTTGGATTCATTCAAAATCGTGATGAGCCATGTGTATATCGCAAAGCTAGTGGGAGTGATGTAGTATTTCTAATCCTACATGTTGATGACATATTAATCATGGGAAGTAACATTCCAAGACTTAAAGTTGTTAAGGATTATCTTGGTAAATGTTTTTCTTTGAAGGATTTAAGAGAAGCTGCATACATTCTGTGAATTAAGATCTATCGGGATAAGAACAGATGGTTAATTGGTCTAAGTCAAGATGCTTATATAGATAAGATATTGAAGAAGTATAATATGCATAATTCCAAGAAAGGTTTTCAACCTATGGAGTTTAAGCATAATCTGATTCATGAGATGGATGCATCAACTCCTGAAGAGGAGGCATACATGCAGAAGGTGCCTTACGCTTCGGTTGTAGGATCTATTATGTATGTTGTTAGATGCACAAGGCCTGATGTAGCGTTTGCTCAGAACTTGGTTAATAGATACCAACAGAATCTAGGGAAGCTCCACTGGACTCCTGTTAAACATATTTTAAAGTATTTGAGGAGTACGAAAGATATTTTTTTGTATTTGGAGGGAAACCAGACACAGACTTAAATGTGACAGGTTTCTGTGATGCGTCCTGGCAATGTGATAAAGACGATACGAAGTCTCATACGAGTTACGTTTTTGTTATTAATAGATGAGCAGTTAACTGGAAGAGCAATAAGCAGACAACGATTTCAAAGCATGCTACTCAATCTGAGTACATGGTTGCTTCAGAAGCTGTAATGGAAGCTGTTTGGATTAGGAAGTTTATTGGAGATCTTGGAGTGATGCCTGCAATTAAAGAACCTATTAATATGTATTGTGACAATTTTGCCGCAATTATATTCACCAATGATTCTAGAGTCATGAAAGGCGCCAGTCACTTTAAACGTAGACATCACTACGTCCGAGAACAAGTTGAACCTCGTGAAATCAAATTAATAAAAGTTCACACAGATGATAACGGAGCTGATCCTTTAACTAAGGCTTTGCCTAGACCAAAGGTAGTTAAGCATGCCAAGGCGATTGGGCTGCATAGCGAACTCATGCAATAAATCTGTGATTAGTATTTAGATAAAGGATGTTATGATATTATTATTTAATAAAATAAAGATTGGGTTTCGTTTATTCTTATTACTTAACTTGTATCCTATTTTACATGTTATAATCCATTAATAAATGTTATGCTAAATGTCCGTTGTCAATTAATAATATGGGAATATTATTAAATTAAGACAAATCAAAATATCGATAGAGTATACTTGAATGTATATTGATCGATTTTGAATGATATTCGATGAATCGAATATTGGACTTATCCCAACTATATGATTTTTCTTTGTGGATCTTTGTCATCAAGTAAATCATAAATAGTTATCCTTAGACTTGAGATACCATGAAAGTGTTATGAATCTAGTGCATCTCTGTGGAATAATCTAACGCTAAACATAACTGGTAGCCATAAGGATTATTGTCGGAAGTGTTGCAAAATTCATAAGTTTTGCTCGTAGTCAATATAGGATTTATTTCCTCCAATTTCTTTTAGAGTTTAAAATAGTTGGGCCCCGCGTGGGATTAGTAAGATGTTTGTGTCGCCACGCCCAAATTTGTTTTGGTAATCTTGCTAAATCCGTGAACGAGAAACAAAATGGTTAATGAAAGGAATGACTAAGATCCATATCCTTATTAACGTTGTATTAGAAATAAGAGGATAATAATAATAATGAATCATTAGAAGGTTTTATCCAGGAGACCTTACTCGAGTTGTACTAGAGACATTGCTAAGTGTAACTAGACGCTAGTCAATGTAATCACGATATTCGAAATATGTCCTAGTGGGAGTTGAAAGTTTATGGACTTATATTTAATAGTCGTGTGATAGAATCGAACTCGAGATTACGAGATTGCAATCAATACGTAAAGAAACTCGAGATTACGAGATTGCAATTAATACGTAAAGAGTTAATTTATTTAATAAATATATTTATTGTATTTATTAATTCATATAATAAATATATATTTATGTATTTTTTAAATTAAACCGAGATATAACTTTAACGATCATTAAATAATTAAGAGTTGACTATTAACGAACGTTAAATATATATATATATATATATATATATATATATATATATATATATATATATATATATATATATATATATATATATATATATATATATATATATATATATATATATATATATGTATATATAATAAGTGGAATAAAAAGAAAGAAGTTTGGAAGGTTCCGGAACACCCCAACAGGGGTGTTCGACCCTCGGTTATGGAGGACAAGGGGGAGAGAAAAACTTTCTTTTATTTGTTTTGGGTTACAAGATTTAGGCCTATATAAACAACCCCTCACCTCATAATTCAAGACACACAATAATCTCTCCCTCTCTCTTCCTTTTGGTCGATCGCAACAAACACCCACGAAGGGTATTCGGTTGGTTTTCTTGTTTGCTCGATTGTACTTATAATCTAGTCCTAGCCCCTCTCTAGGGTTGTTTGGTAGATTTTCCACAAGCGTTTAAGATCGGTTTACACGTGCTAAAATCACGATTAGCTCGTTGTATTACGTGTGTACAAGACCGTAATATAGTCTTACTTTAGACTATATCATGGTAGTATACGGTATTAACCTAATTGGTGATTCGTTCTTCGTCTTGTGGATTTGCTTTAGCGTAAAGGTATGTAACCCTAGTTCGATTAATTATAATTGTGTTATTATTATGATCTTGTTAAATCGCTTCCGCTATGTGTGCTTTGATCTTGTTTAAGGTTTTATATAACTGTTATGATGTTTATAAACCTTCACAAGCAGCATGACCGTTCATAAAGAGGATGCCAGTGATAGTACTTGAGGATTTATTAGCTTGGTCCCTTGTGGTAGTGTAGACACGGTCCCGAGGCTGATGGCTTAGGAAGAGCAGCACTAGAAGTACCAGCAATATCTCCCTTCTTGCCATCTCTCAACATGTGTCTGGGTAGTCCACACTTGAAACAGACGCCGACTGAATTATGGCATGGTCCGGGATGTCTACGACTACAAGTCGTGCAGATGGGGTAGGTGTAACCTCCTGAAGGTATCCTTGCTACCTGAGAGCCTGTTTAAGAAATATGCGTGAGACATGATTATTTGGCATAAACATGACTACACTTAAGTTTAAATGATAGTTTACCAGATGAAGACGAGTTGTTGGACTGCTGACCCTTAGCATTTTGGTCACGTCCACTCGCAGAGTTCCTGTTTATGATGCTGACGTGTTAGTATGTAAAACTTACAGCAACTTAACATAGAAAAGTTTAAGAATTTTAGGGACCTTCTGTTGTTGGATTGGATGTTGTTGTTACGGTAATTGTCATTACCGTTTATCTTGTCAGATCCATAGCGGTCATTAGATTTACCATGCCCCTTGTTGGCATTCTGTTGAGCGGCCGGCTGGGACCGGTCTCCACCCTTCTGCCTGAAGATACAAATTGGTAGGAAAAGGTATAAATGAACATAAATATTGAAATGAAATGATAACGCTTGATGACTGTAATTTATATCTCTTCTCAGGACGAGCTTGTTCCTCGTAGTCATCATGCTCATGTATCATTTCCAAGCTACGTGTTGCATCATTAACATGTGCCACATTAGCATAACTAGCACTAAGTAAACGATCTGATGTAGAGATGTACAGAGCCCAGCGATGGTGCTTAGCTTGTTCTTCCGAAGTACCCGCAGCAGCGCCTAGAAATCCAGCCAACCTAAGAAACCTCTGCATAAACTCAGTGCTAGTCTCTCTAGTTCTCTGACGAATGGAGTGATAGTCCCTCTTAAGTCTTGTTGGGTCAGTATTTACTGACCCTGGAGCAACTCTAGGATTTGAATATAAAATCCCCCTAAGTGTTTCATGCTCAGTAGTAAGGCCAGTCTGTTGAAGGATGACCAGAGCAACAAAGTTCCTACTAAAGACTTTATAGCTGAAGAAAGTTCAGCACTCCCCTTCCAGTGAACTTAGAAGACAAAGGAGTCTTCGCTTCAAATACTAGGCGGTCTAGTTGCTGAAGAACAAGGACTAAATAAGGGCTTTCAGTTCAGTTTGGTTTGACAATGCCAAACTGAATGACTTCGATCTCCTCTAGGATACTGAAGACTCTTTAGTATTCTTATGGTTTGCATTAGGCGGGAAAAGATAACTTTAAGTGAAAGTAGGTTGCTTGTATACTTAGATATAAGTACAACCTTTACCTTTTCTAGAATATTTTAATATGTACTTTGTACTGTTTATCCAGCATGGGCATCAACCACCCACTAGATAAACCCATGCATTGAAACATGAAAAATGTAAACCTTAATTTGCACTGCCTATAAAAGGAGTGTACATTGAGAGAGAAAAGGTTAACCAATACAAGAGCTTAAACTCTGGAAAACCTTTCTCTCTCGATACTAACTAAACCATATAGCCAAGATGCATATGAACGTTTAGATTGGAGCTTAGACTTTAACTTTGCTTAGACGTTTAAGTAGAGGAGATCAATCCTCATTGTCATTCAACCACTTTGTTATTCTTCAAACAAAATGGGTTATAGATTCTTTATTTGATTCTAATAAAAGTCTATACGTTGAAAAGTATATTGGTATTGTTGTTTTAATCTTTCATAGTTCTTATCTATTGTTAAAACAACACACTTGAGTCGAAGTAAGACTCATTACTTAAAATAATAAGTAATAACAAATTACTAGGGACCAACAAGTGGTATCGGAGCAGTTTGATTAGTTAAACTCTTATTTTATTAAACTGCTCATTTAAAAGTTTTCAAATCAAGATCCAAAATGGCTCAAGTTATACCACAAACCCTAGAATATAGGGGTGGCCAACTCAATGATGCTTTTGTACTAGAGGTAGCAAACTTTACAAATTGGAAGAAGAGGTTTCTTGTCCACATGGTTGGAATTAAACCTCAATTCCTTGGAATCATTGAAAATGGTCCTTTTGTTCCCATGGTTGGGGACAATAAAAAACCTGAAGCACAATGGACTGCTGATGAGAGAAAAGCTGCTAACCTAGATCATCGTCTCAAAAGTCTCATCATGTCTGTTCTCCCAGATGACCAAATGAATTCTGTTGTAAATTGTAAAACAGCCAAAGTAACATGGGAGGACCTTATTCTTTACCATGAAGGACCCTCTGATGTAAAAGAAACCAGAATCATGGATTTAAAGCTTCAATACAACACCTTCAAGCATAAAGAAGGGAAAACCCTCACACAAACATTCACCATATAAAAAGCACTGATGAATGAACTTGTGAATGATGGTGTTGAGCTTTCCAACTTGAAATCAACACAGTTTTTTTTAATGCATTGCCAAAAAAGTGGCTCAATTTCTGACAAAGCTTGAGAAATGCTAATCACATTAAAGATTGTGATCTAGCCTCTCTTTTTGGGAAACTTAAATATGAAGAAAACCTAGTTGATAGAATTTATGAAGGCTCAAGCAAGAGTAAAGCATTAACCATTGTTACACCCTTGTCCACAGCCTTCTTCAGTGAGGCTGTCATTCAAGACTACCAAGATAGTCCTGATGATGAGGAAGATACTAGATCTAGTGAGGAATATTTGAATGACCTCAAAGAGGAATTTCATGAAAGAGCACTTCTGGCCAAGTCTAGAAGGTTCTTTAAGAAAGAGGGAAAGTTCTCCAGCTCCACAAAAGCTTCAGTTGACACTGATTGCTACAAATGTGGGAAGACTGGTCACTATGCTCGGGATTGTTATTCAAAAACATCTCTCCCTTCATATTCCTCACCGGCTCAATCAAGACCATCTGGTCAATCATCATTTCAACCAAAACAAATTGCTTCTACTCCATTTCAGCAAAGCAGGGTTGAACTTAGACCAACAAAAGACTTTGAGGCCAATATACAGAGAAATCAAGGCAAGATTAGCCTTAATGAGTACTGAAAGCTCCTCATCCAAGACTCCCAAGCAAGACAGGAACAAAGGGCTTGTTGCTGAAGCCTATGAATGGGATAAAGAAGATGTTTCTTCAGATGAAGATGAAACGGTTAATGTGAAAGTGCTAATGGCACTTGCTGATGATGAAGTGGCTAATTCAAATGTGGTGACCAGAGAAAGTGCCAGAAATGGTGAGTGGGTCAATGTCACAATTAAAAAGGTACAAATTCTTCTTGAATTAGAAGATAAATATGACATTAAATTTGTCTTTGATTACTTATGCATTGATCTAAAATTTGTTGAAGAGCAAGAAACAATTTGCTTGAAAAATTTCATAAACTTGTTCTACAACTTGAAGATTTTGGAAAGTAAGAAAATAGAGTTAAAAGAAGCTAAACTTGATATTCTTACTTTTCAACAATTGAACAAAGAAATTTTGGAGGAAAATAACTCTCTTAGAGTGGAACTAAAAGAAGCAACAAATATTGTTAAATCTTGGCTTAGAAACTCTGATAGGGTAAATCAATGCATAAGTGAACAAATACTTTCTTAAACGAGGAAAATGCTTGGTGCTGAAGGATCCTCCAGCACCAAATCTATTGTCTTTTTCAAAGCCTCAAATGAGGATGGTAGCTCGATCCCTGACATTGAAAGGTCAAGTGAAGAGAATTTACCCAATCATGGCACTGGACGAATCCTTCTTCCTGAGTTTCAAGCAAGTGTTGACACTTCAGTACCAGTCTAGTCCTCAGTTACTGAGGATGACTCAGATGATGATATATAGAATGAAGTAAGTACCCCCACTTCCTCCTTTGGAGAAGCTGGCTGGTGTTGAACCCTCTACTGGACCCAAAATAATGCAATCTATCATCAAGTCACACACCACACACAAAGGTAGTGCTTCCAAACATATCAAAATTGACACTTCAAAGAATTCTTCAGCTCCTGCTGAAGGTTCACATATGGGAACTACCTCTTTAGTTTCAACAAATAAACTGAAGAATGCTAGATCTGGGGAAGATAAGAGAATGACTCTTGTCATGCAAGAAATCAATGATCTTAAATTGCAACTCAGGCAGCAACAAAAACCAACACGATTCAGAGATGAACCTTCAGACTCTCCTCATCTCAAGTACAAGACACAATTTAAAAAGGCTTATGATTTATGTGGTTTAAATAACCATCTCACTAAAACTTGCCTAAGAGTGATTTATTGTACAAAATGTGAAAGGACTGATATCGCACTTGTGAACACACTCAGTATATGCTGGACAAAACAAGTGTTGATGCTCACAAATCTGAAGCATCCCATTCCAGGCGAAATATGCCTTTCCCATCATGCATTCATTGTGGTATGGGCAATCATCACTTAGATGACTACCACTATTACCCTGTTTGTAATATTTGTGGAATTTATGACAATGACATTCATGGGCATAATCGAATCATCTCACTCAGAAGAGGTATTAAATAAAGAAACCCAAACTCTGTTACCAAATGTTGTGAGACTTGTGGAAGTGATGTCCACACTACATCTGATCACAACCATATAGAGTGGTTCAGAAGAGGTGAAGCCCTCCAGGCTAAGAAAGAAAAAGATGTTCAGGCCTCTTCTTCTTCTGAGCAATCACACATACCCTCTACAAGAGGACCCTTTATGTAAAACCCGCATGCTTTTACCATGAATAGTACCCTTAAGATCGTACGTATATGATTAAAACTTTCCTTTTATAACATATTTACGTTTCACGTATAAGTATTACGAGTATTACGTACGTGTTAGAACATGATAAGTATTTATTACGTATGAACACACAATAACTATTCAAATAATAATTATAATCACAAACATGCGATCATGAAATCATGAACGTAATTTAATCACGAGATAATATTATTTATGTATATATATTTATTACGAACAAGAATAAATATATTAAGTCACGATTGATAACTAAATAGCACGTAAACACGAACATTTAGCATGATTATTATAATCACGTGACACGAGGATTTAACACGACTACTATTACATAAATAATAATCACGTTTAATATGTATAAGGATGACTAAGAAATTCACGACATTAAAACACGTTTACGCATAACATTTTTGTGACGCGAATAAATAAAAGAAAGAAAGTATAATGTTTATTTGGGGCTGTTTTAGACAAGCAAGAAAAGAAATAGGACTTGGGCCCAAGGCCCAAGTGTTTTTGTTTTGGCCGTGTAAACAAAAGACGGGGGGAGTACATATTTTTTGACAAATGATATCAAACAATTAAAACCCTAAAACCAAGTACATGCCGTCATATTTTTTTCCTTTTCTTTTATTTCTGCCGTGACTTTTTCATCACCAAGAACAAACAAGAAATCGTGGTCTTCTAATCCAAGAAGAATCAAGATGGAATTGTGATCTAGTTTTCCTAAACCCTAAAAACAATAAGGTAACCTTTAATCTCGTTTTTATTTTATTTTTCCATGGGTGATTAATCATAAACCGAATAAAAACAGATCATAGAATGTTATAAGACATGGGAATTAACCAAGGTTGTGGGTGTGACGTTGGTACAGTCGGATTGCACACTAACCGAGAGTCTTAGACTCTCGGTGGCCCTTTTTCCCCATCAGCCGCAAGTCCCTGCTGTCAGCAGGGGTGCGTTTGGCTTAACAGTGGCATCGACGGCCTAGCAGGGGGAACCACTGGCTGCGGCCAGTGGTGTGATTGTGCTAGCAGTGGGAACCGAGACCACCCAGGTCCCGGTGGGGAAATTATAGCAAGCAGGGGGAACCTAGAACTGCCAGGGGGAACTAGCAGTTAAAGGGTTGTTTGGTTTTGGGTTTATAAACAACTTAAGGGTGCGTTTGGCAGTTAGATTAATAAGAAACAACTTAGGGCTGTTTGGTTCGGTTTATATTTAAAACAACACGGGTTTTCACGGTTTGGTTTTCGACACGTTTCATAAAATAATACACGGGTTCGAGGTATTATTTTTACGAGTTTAATTAGCTTAACATGTATATTAATTACGAGACAATTAGACTAATAAATCATGACTTATTATTACAAGATTAATTAAATTAATTTAACATGCTATATAATTAATTTAATTAGAACATGGACTTAGGTTTATTATTATAAATTAATAATACATGATTTAACCTAAGTATTTTTATATTTAATTTAGAATATAGTAATTAGTTAATTATTAAACCATGACTTATAATTAGTTAATTATCATGACTTAGGTTAATTATTTTACTATTAATACATAGTTAAACCTAAGTATTTTTAATTATGAAAATTAGACTAAGTAATTAATTAATTATTAAAAACCATGACCTATAATTAATTAGTTCTCATGACTTAGGTTATATTAATATAATTGATAATACATGTTTTAACCTAAGTATTTATATCTTTATTTAAGTAAATCACATTATATTTAATTAAATGCTTTAACCTATAGTTTATTTAAAATACATGGAATGATTTATAAACTATACTAATTTAAACATGACTTAGAAAATTAACCAGAAAATACTTAAGCTTATATAATTAGCTTATTTACCAGCTTATACCTAATTATGGAAACTTTCTATTTTATAAACGTATTTAATTAAGGCAGCTAATCTATTTATGGAAACTTTCTGTTTTTAGAAACTTATCTATTTTAAGCAGTAATTCTATTTTTGGAAACTTTATAATTTTGTAAACTTTCTATTTTTGGAAACTTTCTATTTTTTGTAACTTTCTATTTTTGGAAACTTTCTATTTTAGGAAACCTGCTATTTTTGGAAAGTTACTTATTATTACACAACAAGTATAATAATACATGGAATACAAGTAATACTTAATCAGAATAGACAGAATGTAAGATAAACACAGTAAAGCTTAAAAACAGTAAAACATGACATGAACGTATAAAATAAGCTAAGACATGACATAAAACCAGTTATGTATTTAGTAATCAGATACTTATACATGTATGTATTTATGTAGCATTAGTGATACCAAAGTAGGACTCTCTTTCGTTCGTCTTCTTCATTCACTGGACATAAGGTACGGATTCCCGTCCTTTCAGTATGGACATTCTTTCCTTATTAGGATTTCCCGTATGCAGCCAACTGTTTTCCCGTAGTATAAGTTTATATGTTTGATTTGCTTATGTTTAACTTAGAATACCTATAGCCATATACATGCATGACCAGTTTCACCTAGTTATGGAGGTACCATAACCATAACACTAGAGGCACTGGTGTTATGACTTCCCCACGGCGGAGTGATTGCTCGTGGCGTCCCTTCAGCTTTTGTCCATATTATTATATTTATCATGTGGGGCGTATGGGTGCATCCTAGTTACATGTTTTCAGCAGATTACTCAGTGTGAATGTGGTGTGTGCCTTGCATCCTTCACAAGGAGCTGATCCCTCCTACCCAAACTAGTATATTAAATTAGAGGCAGCCCCTCTAATTTGCATGATGAGGTCACCCCTCCAAGTATTCATGCACGGTGGATTTTCATGACCTATATTGGATAATGGTAAAATATGTTAAACAGTTTTCATAAGATAAACATAAGGCTTTTCAAACTATAAAACCAGTCTTACTAAGAAATAACCAGGTTTTCCAGGACATATACATTTCTGCTGCTATATGTTATTCGTACTTTGATGACGTATAGCCCCCAGCCGGGTCAGGAACCCGACCCACGGGTACTACCCGTATCCGGCCCATCACTAATGGGTGGGAATAATGTCATTTGAGCTTATGGGCTTGAATGAACAGTAACCGCACACGTGCGTGCGACCCACGGCCCGGCATGGCCGGTACAGGGTTAGACAGAATCATATTCTGTCTATGCTTAGGATTTGCCCCAATGAAGAGGATATTCACTCACCATATTTAGAAGATAACAATCAATCTAATTCTGGTGCTTATCCTTTCCTTGGGGCCGAAGTATCAGTGACAGCCCATTAGGGTTTCACTGCCTATAAAAGGAACCCCCAAGGGTTCCACAAAGGTATTACGTTCTATACACTCTCAACTCATCCAAATCCTATAAACCCTAACTGATTACTTACTCTCACGCCGGAGCCTAATCGTGGGAAACATTCCCACGGTAAGTCTAACGCGTGTTGTTTAGTGTGCAGGATCCCAACCATACAGTTCACTTGGTGCAGGAGCCGGAGCCCAGCCTACCCGAATTAAGTCTAATTCGGGTTAAGCAAGGATCACCCAACTTTTGCATCAACAAGTTGGCGCAATCCGTGGGACTCATTACACTAAGCTAGAGCAAAATCTCATCTTGAACTCTCAATGACGAAGGGGCATCCGCAAGCTAATCCCAGGAACATAAATCCTGGAAATCGGAAGTCCCAAGGGGAAGGGATACTCATCCCCAATCAATCCCCTAGCCGTCCAACGGGCGGACAAAACAATCGTAGTGGTTTTCAGTCTATGGGAGTGACGAGCACGATCTCCATGACTCCTCCACCTACTTCGACCCTGGACAACCCTGACCCAGGCAGTGCGCCCAATCCCCCTAACAAGGAGCCACGCAGACCGTCGATAGAGGAAGAAGTAGAAGTCCAACCACTCAGCGAGGAAGATCTCACTCGAGTTCTCACGCAGAACTTTGATAGGATCATCCCAGGGATTGCATCAAGGTTGAATCTAGGAAGGAACCTCCAATCTAGACTCAACTTTGGCAATGCCGAACCAAGCACCTCTTCCCAAAATCAGAGGAAAAGGAAGACCCGGCCTCAGGAGCGGAGCCTCTTCGAGGAAACTCCCCAACCTAGGAATGTGTTTGAGCGCATAGGAGATCGCCTCATGCAAGAACTAACGCAGTCTCGGGAAGGGGGAGAGAAGTCTGACGGTTCACCCGAGCGACCAGATCTTGAACTGACTAGAGCCACCCGCCGCACAAGTGTGTGGGATAGGATGAACACCGGGAAGAAGGCTCCTGGATCTTCTCAAAAGAGCGGTCGTCACCCAAGATATGGGGCACCACCTCCTTCTTCAGATCCATCAGGAGAGGACTCGGATGACCATCCGCCCAAGCGTCGCCGACCTAGGCGTACCCCTCCACCACCACCAAACAATGATGAGTATTATGGTGGCCCCTATTATCGAGAGGCAGAAGCGGAGGATCTTTCCCGTCCGTGGTGTGACCCGTGGGAAGACCCTAGGCTCACCCGTCCATGGGCGGATCCCAGGGAAGATCCCTTTACTCTCTGTATACAGAAATACTCCAAGGACACAAAACGTCGCATGTCGGCGTGTGTCAAGACTTATGATGGAACTGGTGATCCGGATGATCACCTCAAAATATTTGATACACAGGCTAAAATCGAGCGATGGCCCATGCCTATATGGTGCCAAATGTTCAATTCAACCTTGATCGGCAATGCTCGTGACTTGTTTGAGGGACTCCCTCCGCGAAGTATTGATAGCTTCACTGAACTACGCACTGCGTTCAAGAATAATTATACTCAGCGGAAGAAGTATAATAGGGATCCGGTCTCATTGGAAACTGTCAAGCAACGGCTGGGGGAGTCTACAGAAGATTTCACTGAACGCTTCAACGACGAGTGCACACGCACAAAAACAATGTCGGAACTCCTGAAAATTTCCAACTACATGCATGCCATAACAGACAGGGAATTAATCAGGCGTCTCAATGACAAGCGTCCGGAGAGGTATGATGACCTCATGGAAAGGGTTAGAAACTTCATAGAGGGAGAAACAGCGTTTTCCGCGGCCTACCCTTCAAAAGGAAACGGCTACCGATCGAACGACCAGTCCAGGAGACAGTCGGGCGGTCAAAGCAACCAGAACAATAGTAGGGGCTCAGATTACAAGAGCCAAAACAAAGGAGGACGGCCGGACGATAAGTTTACCCCTCTAAAGATGTCCTACCGGGAGATCTTGCTGACGGAAGGGGCAAATTTTCCGAGGCCTCCCCCAATGACGACTCCATTGGACCGTCGCCAAGGAAATCTTTTCTGCGAGTTCCATAACGACAAGGGCCATGGCACGGAGGAGTGTATCTAGCTCAAGAATCATATTGAGTCACTGATCAAATTAGGTAAACTCAAGCATTTGGTTAAGGATTGGAAGGATGGAAAAGACAACAAGAAGTATGACAAGAAGCATCCCCAAAAGGACAAACCTTCAACCATATACATGATCCAATCCAGACAACACCGTACGAGGCAGAAAATTGGTCAAAACTTTTCACGCGGCAGGGAAATCTCATTCCCTCCCATCACAGCAAGCGATGTGATTGATGCGCCTCTCACTATTGAGATAAGCATTGGAATACACAATGTTCGTCGCATGTATGTGGATGGAGGGTCATCAGCAGAAGTGCTGTACGAACACTGTTTTGTGCAGTTACAACCAGAAATAAGAAGCCAATTAGTACCAACCACGGCGCCGCTCATTGGTTTTAGTGGAGACACCATCTGGCCGATAGGGCAACTACGTCTGCTTGTAACCATTGGGAATAAGGAACACTCCACCACTGCATGGATGAACTTTATGGTGATACGCTCACATTCTCCATACAATGGGATCATAGGCAGAACAGGTATTCTGGCCATACGTGCGGTACCTTCCACGGCACACGGAATGGTCAAATTCCCTGTAGAAGGAGGAATCGTCACCATTTACAACACAATTGTACCAGCATCCGAGTGTCATACCTTGACAACACCGGTTCCGCCCGTTCCACCCAAGGATGGATCACCACCTCCCAATTGGAGGGTGGCAATCCATCCTGATTATCCGGAACAGGAGGTATCCATAGGAGGAACGCTCTCGGATAGCGGCAAGAGGGCCATGTGCTCTCTCTTAAAAGCAAACTTAGACATATTCGCATGAGAGCCAAAGCACATGACAGGCGTACCACGTGCGATAGCAGAACATAAGCTCCAGATCCGCCAGGGGTATCAACCCGTCAAGCAAAAGAAGCGCGGCCAGGCACCTGAACACAGTCGAGTGATACTGGATGAAGTACGGAAGCTAGTGGACGTGGGTATCATGCGCGAGGTATACTACCACGAGTAGTTATCCAATCCAGTCATGGTCAAAAAACATGACGGAAGCTGGCGCATGTGTGTGGATTTCACGTATCTGAACAAAGCCTGTCCACAGGATTGTTACCCGTTACCGGAGATTTACTGGAAGGTGGAATCTCTATGTGGATATCCCTTTAAGTGCTTCCTAGACGCATATAAAGGATACCACCAGATCCAGATGGCGGAGGAGGACGCAGAGAAAACAGCGTTCCATACCAGTCAAGGCGTATATTGTTATACAAAAATGCCGTTTGGACTAAAGAACGCTGGTGCTACATACCAGCGGCTTGTGGACAAAGCCTTAGACTCACAGATAGGCCGCAACCTGGAAGTCTATGTGGATGACTTAGTCATAAAAAGTCATACGGAGGATGCACTTCTCCGGGATGTCCAAGAGACATTCGACACACTGAGGAGGATTAATATGAAGCTAAATCCAAAGAAATGCTCGTTTGGGGCAACGGAGGGAATGTTCCTTGGATATATGATTGATCCAAATGGCATCAAACCTTGCCCAGAGAAAATGGACGCAGTAATACAACTACCATCCCCTCAGACACGGAAAGAGGTGCAATCCTTAAATGGGAAGCTGGCCGGGCTAAATAGGTTCTTATCAAAGTCCGCAGAGAAGTCACTACCCCTATTTAAAACACTCAAGAAGTGAATTAGGAAGGGAGACTTCCGGTGGACAAAGGAAGCCGAGGAAGCCTTTGGCCAACTCAAGCAACACCTTGCATCTCTCTGAAACCTTGGTTTCCGGATCTTTTAAGCTACTAGGAATGATCATTGTTCATATGATTAAACAATCAAAGCGGAATTAGAACAACAACCATTAACAAGGTGTTTAGGCACGAAACATGAATTAAAACACAATTGGATTGCCCATTATATTAATAACGAACAACCACTAGGTGTGTGTACATTGAATCTCACACCTAGTCGACACACACTTTAGGTTTACATTGTATATGAATTGAATGAGTAAAAACCTAAGACTCTTGTTTCTTTTATATTGGAAGAAACAGAATCTACAAGAGATAATATCAAATAAACAACTAAATATTCTATTTCTATAGATATATACTGAATATATTATTTAGAATATATCCAATATATTCTGTAAATAGAATTCTCCATCAAATCCATCAGCGTTGACTTTTGTTGACTGCGTTTGACTTTTGTTGACTTCTGTCAACGCCTACATTGCTCTTGTCAACTCTTGTATTACTCTTGTCAACGCTTGAGTAAATGTTCTTCGATTTTGAGTTTCTGCCACATCAACTTTTTGACCCAACACCTATGTTAGTAGCTCCCCGGCCAAAGGAGGAGCTCATTATGTATCTCTCAGCCACACATGGAGCAATAAGTGCGATACTCATGACGGATAGGGATACGGTACAAACTCCGGTACTTCATAAGTAGAACATTACAAGGGCTGGAGTTGAATTACTCCTCTATGGAAAAATTGGTTTTGGCACTAGTGTTTGCTACAAAATGGTTGCGCCGATACTTTCTTGCGCACCCAATTGTAGTCATTACTGACCAACCAATAAAACAAGTCATCTCTAGACCGGATGTGGTAGGAAGGCTACAAAAATGGAGCATTCTATTGGGGGAGAATAATATATCTTATAGGCCAAGGACGGCTGTTAAAGGCCAAATCTTGGCAGATTTCTTGATAGAGAAGCCAGATGAGGAAGGACCAGTCGTAAAACAGGACGAGACCCCAGCAGAACCATGGGTGTTATTTACGGACGGATCTTCGTGTACGGATGGGTCAGGAGCTGGTCTCATCCTCACAAATCCGGAAGGGATGGAGTTTACGTACGCCCTCCGCTTTGAGTTCACAGCCACCAACAACGAGGCGGAATATGAAGCATTAATTGCGGGTTTAAAAATCGCCGCTAGAATGGGAGTCCGCAACCTTGAGGTCTACGTGGACTCACGGCTTGTCACGAACCACATTCTAGGTGGATATGTGGCTAAGGAGGAGAACATGGTCCGGTACTTGGAGAAAGTCAAGTCACTCATCGCGGCTTTCGACAAGTTTTCTATCAAGCAGGTACCAAGAGGTGAGAACAAGAAGGCGGATGCTCTTAGCAAGATCGCATCTACAAGTTTTGCCCACTTGTCCAAGAAAGTCTTGGTGGAAATACTCAAGGAAAAGTCTATAACAGAAGGGGAGGTCGCTACTATAGTTGAGGAGGATGGACCTACATGGATGACCCCGATCGTCAACTATTTGACTAATGAAACCCTTCCGGACGATGAAAAAGCGGCACGGCGAATCAGAAGGAAGTCGCAGCACTTCGAGCTTCGAGAAGGTATCCTCTATAAGCGCTCTTTCTTGCAGCCGTGGTTGCGGTGTGTTGGACCACGTTAGGCCACTTATGTGATCAGTGAGATACATGAAGGGTTATGCGGCATGCACGCAGGTCCACGAT
This sequence comes from Glebionis coronaria, assembly GCA_025667525.1. Classification (NCBI taxonomy): domain Eukaryota; kingdom Viridiplantae; phylum Streptophyta; class Magnoliopsida; order Asterales; family Asteraceae; genus Glebionis; species Glebionis coronaria. The sequence goes on from CM046879.1 coordinate 222,562,835, forward strand.
CCGTGGTAGCTCGAGCCCTACGTACAGGATATTATTGGCCTACCATGCATAGGGACGCACGCGACATGATTCGCAAGTGTAGTGATTGCCAAGTGCATAGACCAGTGCCGCGACATCCGCAGCAGGAGCTTACACCTATTACATCCCCATGGCCATTCTATAAGTGGGGAATCGACATCGCAGGACCATTTCCTGTAGCTGCGGGGGGAGTTAAGTTCTTGATTGTCGCAATGGACTACTTTACACGATGGATAGAAGCCAAGGCAGTTAAATCCATCACAGGAAAACAAGTTAAAAAGTTTGTTTGGGAGAACATTGTGTGCCGTTTTGGCTTACCAGGAGAAATCATCGCGGACAACGGTAAACAGTTCGCGGATAAGCCATTCAAGGACTAGTGCGCATCATTGAATATCAAACGGCGCTTCTCGTCTGTTAAGCACCCGCAGACAAATGGCCTTGTGGAACGAGCGAATAGAAGCTTGGGAAACGGCATCAAGGCACGCCTGGAGGAACGAAGTGCCAAATGGGTGGATGAACTACCACATGTGCTATGGGCGCACAGGACTATGATCAAAACAGCCAACGGGGACACTCCAGTTGCATTGGCCTACGGGACTGAAGCTTTTATACCAGCAGAAATCGGAATGCCTACCATCCGCCATCAGAGGTTAATGTCGTCACGAACGACGAGAAACTGCGAATCAACCTGGATTTATTGGCAGAAAAAAGGGAGATAACAACCATCAATGAGGCTAAGTCCAAGGCTAAAATGAAGGCTTATTACGACGCCAAGGTTAAAGGTGTTTCTTTTCGACCGGGAGATTATGTCTATCGTGCTAACGAAGCAAGTCGAGCGGAGAATACAGGGAAGCTAGGCCCTAAATGGGAAGGACCGTATGAGGTCACGGAAGCCTTAGGGCGAGGCGCGTACAAGTTACGTGACATGGATGGCCGCGATCTGGAACGCACATGGAACATCTCCAATCTCAAAAGGTGCTATCTTTGAAAGCTACGGCTTCCGCATGGATACTTCTCTACATTTGGCTTTAATGAAGATCCATGTACTCTATCTGTTTTGTTTCTTATGTTTTTTCTAGGTTCCTTTTTTGTTTTAAGACTTCCCATTCTTGTTCAAACAAAAAATGTAAACGTTCTAATAAAATGCCGTGGTGCCTAGCTAGCTCCACGGCTTGTTTTGTGCAAATTATTTCTTAGGATTTTGTTAGTCATGTGAATTTTAGTTATTATTATAATATGCCATGTCTCATTCATATGCATTCATTCAATCATCGTACATGTATTATACGCCTCCAGGCGGGGTAAGAGGATTAAGTGAACCTACTAATTCAACTTGTCGTGTAAGAGGAATGCAACCCCAGCGGCGTGGATCATGTATCCTTACTAGGCACCTTACTCACAAGACGTTGTGGTAAGTTTCCGTATGCCGTACTCACGCAGTGCTTTGCATAGTAAAGACGCACGTCACATGTCTAGTAAATTATAGACTTGAATGTATTTTCTCTTTAGTGTAAGACGTGACATGTCATGCAGTATCGGTAATCGATATTTAACAAAAAAAAATGCACAAGTTTCCAAATCATAGCAAAATGGCCTTGGTTATCACGGACTTACATACAAAAGATAGTTATTTCACACATCAGTCTTAGCCGTGTACATGCACGGACGAATAAAAGCTACAAATGTTTACGAGATAAATTACAATGGAGGTAGGAATTCCCTATGTCCTTCTTCCCTTCTTCGATCAGAGCACGGAGGGTCTCCCCACGAGCGTTCTTTCCATCCTGCGCCTTGATCGCAGTCGCATCCAACGCCTCAGCAAGCAGTTTTTCACCTTTCATTACTTTTGACACAGAGTCATAAGTAGGCAAGGTCAGTTGGATGGGATCCACAGTGAGCTTGGACATTACCAGTTCATTAGGAGCATCCTTCAGCGCCTCCAGCTCGTCCAAAAGAGGGTGTTGGATTTCCGCAAGTGCATCCATTGACGCGGTCATCTTGTCCGCAGCTGAAGGATTGTGGTAGGGATGCTGCATAATATCTTCGTTCTTACCTATCAATTCCACAGCCTGGACCAAGCCCTCATGCCTACCACGGTCGATCCCATCTGACACGACCCCGGCGAATGCTTGCAGCAGGTTCGGAGCTTCCATGACCTTGCTTACGGGAAGGCGCATTCCTTGTCCAATCATCCACCTGTGCCCAGCTATGGCAGATAGCAACGGAGGACACATTCTTTCAGCACAACTTGTGACCATCTTACTCAGCTCCTCCTTAGCCGTTGCAGCTTGCTCTTCCATATTGGTCCGCACTTATGTTAGCTCATCCTTCAGCGCATCACGCTCCTGGGCGATTTTGAATGCTTGTACGGTTATGGCTTTGGTAGAGGCTTCGGCCGCGGACACCTGCATATAGAACTTCGAGTTATCACAAGGATAATATGTTTTTTCTTGCGCCAAAAAAAAAGAATAAAGAGGAAAAAATATATGTATAATATTCTTGTTGAAAGCATACCTTCTCTTTCGATGCAGCTACAAGGGCCTCGAGCTCGGCGATGCGTTTTTCTCAGTTGTCGGCATGATGGGCTTGCTCCTTCACTGTAGCCTCGGCCATAACCAGCGCCGTTTGCAATGATGCAATGGCCTTCTCATTCTTCACAACCATTGCCTCCCGACGAGCTATCCTTTTGTCTGCCCGCTTCACATTCACCAGGGCCTTGATCAGGCGAAGTCTTAAAGCGGCACCCACCATCACTTGATGAGCGGACGACACATCAAACTGCTCCAGCAAGGATTCATGATCCAGCTCGTCTAAGTCTTGTGCAAGGGATGGAGGGGTAATATGCTCGATAAATTCCGAACACTCAGATTCCGCCTCTAACCTTGTTAAACTAGAGAGATTCCAGGCTAGGCGCAGGCTATTTTCTGGTCCTTCGGAGAGTGGCTCCTCGGCGTGTGTCGCAGCAGGGGATGGGGGCCTGATTGATGTTGTGGGGGAAGGATTCCTCTCCACCTCTTCCTCTTGAGCTACAGTCGACGGATTTGCCCTGTTATTGACATATGCAACTTTTGTTTAGGCATTCTATATTTAACAAGCAAAAAGACAAAACTGAAAGACGAGGGGTGCTTACGTGGTACCAGTCGCAGGTTCTGGGGCGGTAGGAGCTACGGCACTCACAGGGGTAGCTCGCCAGACTTGCTCATCCATGTGCGGTGTAGGGTTGGCCCGGGTCATCGCAGTACCACTTCCCTCCTGGTACTGCGGATGATCTTTCCTTAGTTTCTTTGGGGGAGCATTCGAGGCCCCTGCCTCATCCCCTATCGTCTTTGCCACCCTCCTGGTGGTCTTCTCTTTCTGGATGTTGGTTGGGCGGACCCAGAGGCTTGAGTGATGTCTTCATCCTCAAGGTTGAGGAAATCACTTTCATCTTCCTGGTGCGTCACGGCGCCCTCCAACAGCAGCTCTCCACCATCTTCATTATGGAAATCCAAAGGGGATTTCTCAATGATAGGCTCCTCTTCATCTGATCTTTGCTCGGAAGTTTCTTCGAGTGGAATGGTACGGTCCGTGGTCGCATCGAGAAGAGGGAGTTCAATCTCCTTCAATGGGCGGAGTCCTTCAGGCACCTTCATTGGGTCGCCCTGGCGCAATAATCCGTGTAGGTTCATTTCTGCGAACATTTATAAATACACGGGTCAGTACGGTCCTACAATACAAATGACGTTTATCACATTTACAAAGTATAAAGTACACCTACCCTGTCCACGCTCCGTTAGAAATCACGGATATAATTTCTCCCTCCCATAATAACGACGGCTTAATCCTACTAAGCACAGAAAATGTTCCGGCAACCCCTTTTGGAATTCTGTGCGGTGGGTATCTAGTATTTTCAGGTCTCTGCTGCTATAGTCTTTGGATTTGGGAGGAGAATCTTTGGGTACCCTGGTTTTAAGGACGAAGGAAGTGGGGAATACTTTTACATCCACAAAAAAGTAATGGTCGTACCAGTTCTTAAGGGAGTCTAAGGGCTTCCTATACGTCATGGGGGCATTCCCGGATCGTTTTTTAAACGATAACCACCCATTCACTAGTTGTGGGGAGTAAAACGCCCTAAATAGGTTCACGATCGGGGTTACGTGGCATGTATGGCATGTAATTTCAAACTGATTGATTTTACACGCCCCTATGCAGTGAAGCTGGGTTATGTGGAAGTCATAGTATAAAAGCAGATCTACCAAGAATTTGGACAGGGGGATACGGTAGTTGGCCGAGTCAAATAGGCGCGTGTACACGCCTATCTTCCCCTTTGGTGCATCCGTAATTGCCTCACCTTCACCTGGATAGGTGGGGTGTACGCTTTCGGGAATGTAATACTTCGACAAAAAGTCTATGTATTTTTCCGCCGACATCACGTTCAGGACATCCGTGATAAGTGGGTTGTCCTTCACCATGTTTTATAAAAAGGGTTTGTAAGGCGTGATGATCTAACCTGCGGCGGAGGAAATCCGTGGAATAGAAGGCAAAAGTTTGGAGGATGGAGCTTGGAAATAACAATGGCGGAAAAGAGTATGAACTGTGTGTGTAACAAACACACACACCAACTCTTATATAGGGCTGCCTCGGTTTCCGAGGTAACGTGGATGTTTGACACGTGTAGGCCACTACGCCTATCCAACGGATAGGATTTCTGACACTTCTAAAATGTCAGAAGGGACCCACGGGTCACTTCTTAGCAGTTTTACGTGGCTCAATGGTGGGCATTAATGGTGCACTTTTGCAGAAGTGTGGCTTCCAGTTAACTATCATTAATGCATTTATTCTTGTGTCGGGGTTATGCGGTCTTACGTAAGACAATATTCAATGCTACATTTAATTTGTCTCGGCCGTTACGTGCGGCTGGGGTTCTATTGGAATAACATTCCTAGACAGGTAGACACGTGCGACCAAAGCAAAATATTAAATATTTATCATTCCCTAGGTCTTTCTTGGTATGTCCAGGGAGCATCTTGATAGTCTAGAGGTTACGCCTACGGCTGTAACAACCTAGACTGGGGGGACATGATGACGTATAGTCCCCAGCCAGGTCAGGAACCGGCCCACGGGTACTACCCGTATCCGGCCCATCACTGATGGGTGGGAATAATTTCATTTGAGCTTATAGGCTTGAATGAACAGTAACCGCACACGTGTGTGCGGCCCACGGCCCGGCATGGCCGGTACAGGGTTAGACAGAATCATATTCTGTCTATGCTTAGGATTTACCCCAATGAAGAGGATATTCACTCACCATATTTAGAAGATAACAATCAATCTAATTCTGGTGCTTATCCTTTCCTTGGGGCCGAAGTATCAGTGACAGCCCATTAGGGTTTCACTGCCTATAAAAGGAACCCCCAAGGGTTCCACAAAGGTATTACGTTCTATAAACTCTCAACTCATATGAATCCTATAAACCCTAACCGATTACTTACTCTCACACCGGAGCCTAATCATGGGAATCATTCCCACGGTAAGTCTAACGCGTGTTGTTTAGTGTGCAGGATCCCAACCATACAGTTCACTTGGTGCAGGAGCCGGAGCCCAGCCTACCCGAATTAATTCTAATTCGGGTTAAGCAAGGATCACCAAACTTTTGCATCAACATACTTGTATTATTCATTTCATGCTTGTATATCCGTGCACTGAGCGTTATGCTCAGCCGTTACTTTCCTTTCCATGTCCCAAAACGGCAGGTACTCTAGGACAGACTCGAGCACTTGGAGGACGTGCATAGGATGGAAGCTGCCATAGACTTCTTTTCCTTTTTGCCTTCATATACTTATGCTTGTATAAGCCTTTCATTCATTTCATTTACTTTATTATGTTTTGGGCTTATGTTGGGGACCGATGTTTGATTCCGGTTTTCCCTATGGTCATGTATGTTTTAGTACATTTACCTTGCTTGCTTTGATGACACGCCATAATTACGCGTGACATTTCATTTATCAAAATGGGGTGTTACAATTATGGTATCAGAGACCAAGGCTTCGACTTGTAGGCTCTAAAACTCGACCTGTGACTAGTGGGTAGTCACCAGGAGCTTCCTAAGCCAACGTTTATCATTCTATGTATTGATGTTTTCAGCGCATTGTTGCTTTAACCATGATGTTTTCAGCACCTTGAGGTTTTAACCTTGATGTTTTCATCGATATTGTTTTACTAATATGGATGGGCAACCGTCATCCATATTTAGTTATGTGTCATTGTTTCATGCATAATGTTCCCCGTGAACTGTGGCTATGTGGATTGAACCCCAGTAGTTCATAATTAGTCACATAAAAATTTTTCTGATAAGTTTTGATAGATGAGTTTCATTTATTTATGTTTCATGTATCATTGTTGCAGGGATTATGACTAAGTAATGGTTGGTACAGGACTGGCCCTATTTAGTCGCATGTGCTTTTATCGAAACTTTTAACTTTGGGACCGACCCATAGGCGTCCCCTCGCTATGTGTTTTGTTTTGGGACCGACCCATAGGCGTCCCCTCGCACATATAAAGGTTTTTATAAACTACATTACGCATTCATGCACTGTTTTTCATGCAAGAAATTTTTCTCATGATTTATTGGTATAATATTTTTTTATGTCCCCTCATAAGTTACTATGATTTTATGTCAAGTATGTTTTCATACTGTCATGGTTAACTTCAGTTTCATGCTGATTATGTTATACACTCCTTCATGATAGATTGTTTCATGTTTCTTCATGATAATTCCTGATTACGTCTTACGCCTCTTTTGTTATTTATGCTTTCATGCAAGACATTGTTGGATTTCATTGAATCCTGGTTTTATGATTTTCACGGTTGGTTTTCATTGATCATGCTGTCAGGCAAATCATCGTTGAATTTTGTGTAATCACACTTTAACGTTTCTAGATACAACCAGAATGATGCATATGCTAATATTGCCAGATTATCATGATGGTTTTCCTAACCGTTTAACCGATATACTTTCCTTAAATCATGACAAATGATCGACCCCATACCGATCATTTCATGTGCATTCCACGTGTACTCCACGTACCGTATTCCATGTGTATTACATGTACCTAAATCCATGTGTATTCCACTTGCAATACTTCACGAGTATTCAATAGTCGATTCTGAATCATCTCAGGCGTATTTTCAATTGTTGATATTCTACAAGATTGCTGATGCCGCTCATAACTTGGAGATGTTACTAAAGGTTGATGCTGGTGACGTTCGGAGACGCTACGAGATGCGGATGCTGTTCACAACCTGGAGATCCTACAAGACGAAGACAAAGGCGTCAGAGCAAAGAAATTGGACGAGAAGATGCTTCACCATCAGACGGTTTCCATCAATCATTGTCCCTAATTCTTAGTTACATGTCACACGTCATTCGACTGTCATTTCAGCCATATGAGTGCAAACCGGTACCAGCCGGCCACTCAGTTGAATAGTTACATGAATCACGGTCATGAGAATGACCGTCATGGAACTGACAGACAGGACGATAATAACCACTACTATGACAGAAACTATCCTAGAAATCGCAACCGAGGCTCCGACCGCGGACGTGATCAGACATACAAAGGATCAGTAGTCCAACCGATCCGCCAAGTCTGGCATAATAACCTAATATTGTAGTTCTATTGTTTTACGTCTCGAGACACGTGTCAAGACATCAGTCAAGACACATGTCTCATGTATACTTTCTGAAGACACATGTCAAGACACCAGTCAAGACATATGTCATGCTTATAGTTCTAAGACACGAGTCAAGACACCACGTCCAACTATGGAACATGTCTAAGAAATTCACGGTACCCTCCAAGGGTATATCCATTTTGTTGTGCCATGTATTAATCAGGCCACAAGAATTTCAATACCATTACCGGCGCATCTGTGAGAACTGTCACGTTGCCGATGTCACTTTCATTACTTTCACCATATTTCATATATTCATGACCATGAAGGACGCCTTTCGTATTCCCACGTATACGAAGGTTTTCCTTCAGCTTAATGATGAGATCCAAGCTACTAACGCATTTCCTCGGACAGACACGAGATGAATTTTATCCTAATTATGGACTATGAACAACACACCATGCTACAATTCATAATTATGTACAGTAATGTTCAGGCTCCTGAATACATTCAGCTTGATTTTCCATCGGGAAAATCTGTACAAATTATCTATGCTTACAAGCATGTGCGTTGTTAGCCATGGTCGCTAAAATTTTCTAGCTGTCAGTAAGACACGACTACTTAAGTCCTTTTTCGCATAGCCAGATGATTATTCCAAAATCTTCCCATATACTCCAGAAGAACCTTCAAGGAGAAGGACGGTACCTTGAGATTATGTGTCGACTACCGTCGATTTAAACAAATCACCATTCATAACCGTTATTCTCCTCCACGTATTGACAACATGTCCAATCGACCGTATAGTGTTAATCACTTTTCCAAAATCGAACTCATGATCATGCTGCCAATAGTGACGAGTGAAAGAGCAGGACATGTCCATGACTGCTATTCATACACGACTCGGTCATGCTAGATTTATGATTTTGAATTAGTCTCATCAATGCTCCAACGGCATTATAAGAATGAGTTTCCATGAACTCATAGCAAATTCATCAGTGTTTTCATTGAGGATAACCTGATTTCCTTTTAGCCTAGAGGAGAACAATAAGACCATATCTGCACTATGTTGCAAATTCTATGACAAGAGAAATTTTACCCTAGAAATGTTTCCAATATCAATTCTGTTTGATTACAGTGACACGCTGAATCACATGGGTTTCTACGATTAGTCTTACCATGACTCAGCTTATGCGTAAAGGAGAGAACCCTACACTAAATTAGGTGTTCTAGAAAATCCTACGTTAGGAGAAGTCTAGATTCAGAGACTCAGAGTTTAGCAAACTCCTATGTATCAAGATCTACGAAGCAAGATACAGTTACGTTCATATCTAAGTACCTGACACACCAACAGGTTAAGATAGGACACCAACAGACTGGGATGTTTTCATCATCTGAAATTGTGAATTGAAATGGTACAAGATCTCCATGGATTTTGGTTACCAGATTAACGTAAACTTAGAAGAAGCATGATGCTATCTGGGTTATTGCGAACAGTTTGATCAAGTCTGCAGAATCCTTACACCCGCGAGGATTTCAGAACCAACATATTGATCGGACATGTTCCAGCCAAGGCTCATCCGATCACTTGGCAACCCCTCAGTTATCGGGTCAGACAAATATTCATAATTGTGCTCCTTATTTACTTCATGTCCTTGTTCAAATTTCACGACTTGCTTTCGCGCTCGCGTTCATGACACTATTCACGTTCATGATGGTATCTCGGCTTACGATTTTACGTTCATTTTTCTCATTCTGGGAAGTTTTGCAAGAACTTGAGAGACCAGACCCAAGTTTAGTATTACTCCCTATCCTCAAATAGACGTTTCTCGTCATATTCTATGTCTCACCTTGTAGCGTTTGGCATTACCGCCATTATATTCTATGTTCACGATATGTTTCACATGTCATGTTCATTCCGCGTTCCTCATATCATGATCAAGATATGTTACACGTATCATGGATCACGATATGTTTACTCATACTACACTCGTCATATCTCCACGTATCACGTTCAAAATTTTTCACGTATTACGTTCAAAAATTTTCACGTATTACGTTCAAAATTTTTCACGTATTACGTTCAAAAATTTTCACGTATTACGTTCAAAATTTTTCACGTACTACGTTTCTTTATGTCTCGCGCATCGTTGCTAATTATCAGTTAAGTTAGAGTGTTTTGCACAATAACGTTTCAGTTGCCTTACACGTCAATTCTTATTCCCTCGATCGAATTCAGGGGATCTATCTTACGTAGATGACAATGAACTTGTAGAGATTTCAAGTCAAGGTCAGGAGGACCAAGATTTAACATTGTGTCAGGATCTTGTGAAGGAACCGTTCCAAGAGGGAGGCCACTTGGAAACGGACAAGTTCATCCGGACTTCTTATCCGTTTTTCTCTTATCAATTAGATATGTCCTTTCAGTCACGTCACGTTCCATGTCCTTTCAAGACATGTCATGTTCCGCGTTCTTTCTGCCAGGTCACCTGCACGTTCATTTATCTTACATACCCTCTCAGTTTGATTCGGGTATGTTTCTCTTTTAGTTACGTTATCTATAATTCGGGGACGAATTATTCTTTTTAGGGGGGAAGAGTTGTAAAACCCGCATGCTTTTACCATGAATAGTACCCTTAAGATCGTACGTATATGATTAAAACTTTCCTTTTATAACATATTTACGTTTCACGTATAAGTATTACGAGTATTACGTACGTGTTAGAACACGATAAGTATTTATTACGTATGAACACACAATAATTATTCAAATAATAATTATAATCACGAACATGCGATCATGAAATCATGAACGTAATTTAATCACGAGATAATATTATTTACGTATATATATTTATTACGAACAAGAATAAATATATTAAGTCACGATCGATAACTATATAGCACGTAAACACGAACATTTAGCATGATTATTATAATCACGTGACACGAGGATTTAACACGACTACTATTACATAAATATTAATCAAGTTTAATATGTATAAGGATGACTAAGAAATTCACGACATTAAAACACGTTTACGCATAACGTTTCCGTGACGCGAATAAATAAAAGAAAGAAAGTATAATGTTTATTTGGGGTTGTTTTAGACAAACAAGAAAAGAAATAGGACTTAGGCTCAAGGCCCAAGTGTTTTTGTTTTGGCCGTGTAAACAAAAGACGGGGGGAGTACATATTTTTGGACAAATGATATCAAACAATTAAAACCCTAAAACCAAATACATGTCGTCATATTTTTTTCCTTTTCTTTTGTTTCTGCCGTGAGTTTTTCATCACCCAGAACAAACAAGAAATCGTGGTCTTCTAATCCAAGAAGAATCAAGATGGAATTGTGATCTAGTTTTCCTAAACCCTAAAAACAAGAAGGTAACCTTTAATCTCGTTTTTATTTTATTTTTCCATGGGTGATTAATCATAAACCGAATAAAAACAGATCATAGAATGTTATAAGACATGGGAATTAACCAAGGTTGTGGGTGTGACGTTGGTACAGTCGGATTGCACACTAACCGAGAGTCTTAGACTCTCGATGGCCCTTTTTCCCCATCAGCCGCAAGCCCCTGCTGTCAGCAGGGGTGCGTTTGGCTTAACAGTGGCATCGACGGCCTAGTAGGGGGAACCACTGTCTGCAGCAACTGGTGTGATTGTGTTAGCAGTGGGAACCGAGACCACCCAGGTCTCGGTGGGGAAATTATAGCAAGCAGGGGGAACCCAGAACTGCCAGGGGGAACTGGCAGTTAAAGGGTTGTTTGGTTTTGGGTTTATAAACAACTTAAGGGTGCGTTTGGTAGTTAGATTAATAAGAAACAATTTAGGGCTGTTTGGTTCGGTTTATATTTAAAACAACACGGGTTTTCACGGTTTGGTTTTCGACACGTTTCATAAAATAATACACGGGTCCAGGGTATTATTTTTACGAGTTTAATTAGCTTAACATGTATATTAATTACGAGACAATTAGACTAATAAATCATGACTTATTATTACAAGATTAATTAAATTAATTTAACATGCTATATAATTAATTTAATTAGAACATAGACTTAGGTTTATTATTATAAATTAATAATACATGATTTAACCTAAGTATTTTTATTTATTTAATTTAGACTATAGTAATTAATTAATTATTAAACCATGACTTATAATTAAGTAATTATCATGACTTAGGTTAATTATTTTACTATTAATACATAGTTAAACCTAAGTAATTTTAATCATGAAAATTAGACTAAGTAATTAATTAATTATTAAAAACCATGACCTATAATTAATTAATTCTAATGACTTAGGTTATATTAATATAATTGATAATATATGTTTAACCTAATTATTTATATCTTTATTTAAGTAAATCACATTATATTTAATTAAATGCTTTAACCTATAGTTTATTTAAAATACATGGAATGATTTATAAACTATACTAATTTAAACATGACTTAGAACATTAACCAGAAAACACTTAAGTTTATATAATTAGCTTATTTACCAGCTTATACCTAATTATGGAAACTTTCTATTTTTAGAAACTTATTTAATTAAGGCAGCTAATCTATTTAGGGAAACTTTCTATTTTTAGAAACTTATCTATTTTAAGCAGTAAATCTATTTTTGGAAACTTTCTATTTTTGGAAACTTTCTATTTTTGGAAACTTTCTATTTTTGGTAACTTTATATTTTTGGAAACTTTCTATTTTAGGAAACCTGCTATTTTTAGAAAGTTACTTATTATTACACAACAAGTATAATATTACATGGAATACAAGTAATACTTAATCAAAATAGACAGAATGTAAGATAAATACAGTATAAAGCTTAAAAACAGTAAAACATGACATGAACGTATAAAATAAGCTAAGACATGACATAAAACCAGTTATGTATTTAGTAATCAGATACTTATACATGTATGTATTTATGTAGCATTAGTGATACCGAAGTAGGACTCTCTTCCGTTCGTCTTCTTCGTTCACTGGACATAAGGTATGGATTCCCGTCCTTTCAGTATGGACGTTCTTTCCTTATTAGGATTTCCCGTATGCAGCCAACTGTTTTCCCGTATTATAATTTTATATGTTTGATTTGCTTATGTTTAATTTAGAATACCTATAGCCATATACATGCATGACCAGTTTCACCTAGTTATGGAGGTACCATAACCATAACACTAGAGACACTAGTGTTATGACTTCCCCACGGCGGAGTGATTGCTCGTGGCGTCCCTTCAGCTTTTGGCCATATTATTATATTTATCATGTGGGGCGTATAGGTGCATCCTAGTTACATGTTTTCAGCAGATTACTCAGTGTGAATGTGGTGTGTGCCTTGCATCCTTCACAAGGAGCTGATCCCTCCTACCCAAACCAGTATATTAAATTAGAGGCAGCCCCTTTAATTTGCATGATGAGGTCACCCCTCCAAGTATTCATGCACGGTGGATTTTCATGACCTATATTGGCTAATGGTAAAATATGTTAAACAGTTTTCATAAGATAAACATAAGGCTTTTCAAACTATAAAACCAGTCTTACTAAGAAATAACCAGGTTTTCCAGGACATATACATTTCCGCTGCTATATGTTATTCGTACTTATATTATTCATTTCATGCTTGTATATCCGTGCACTGAGCATTATGCTCAGCCGTTACTTTCCTTTCCATGTCCCGAAACGGCAGGTACTCTAGGACAGACTCGAGCACTTGGAGGATGTGCATAGGATGGAAGCTGCCATAGACTTCTTTTCCTTTTTGCCTTCATATACTTATGCTTGTATAAGCCTTTCATTCATTTCATTTACTTTATTATGTTTTGGGCTTATGTTGGGGACCGATGTTTGATTCTGGTTTTCTTTATGGTCATGTATGTTTTAGTACATTTACCTTGCTTGCTTTGATGACACGCCATAATTACGCGTGACATTTCATTTATCAAAATTGGATGTTACACTTTAGATCTAGAACACCTTCTAGATCTAAAACCACTACCCAACAAAGGTGGGTTTCAAAACAAAACTGACCATTTCCTTAACTTGTGTAGCGTGATCTCAGGAAGCCTATTTGGTACCTAGATAGTGGCTGATCAAGGCATATGACTGGCACCAAAAGTTATCTACATAAGTATAAGGAGGAACAAGGTCCTAAAGTTGTTTTTGGTGATAACTCATCAGCTACTACTGAAGGATTTGGTTCAATAAAATGCAATTGTATAGTTTTCTCAACGGTAGCATATGTAAATGGATTGAAGCACAACCTCATCAGCATAAGTCAACTTTGTGATGCAATGTATCTTGTGCTGTTTGATGACAAAAAAAAGGTACAATCTTCAACTCTAATCATGAAATTGTGATGATTGCTCCAAGAGTCAAAGATGTTTATGTCATGAACATGAACTCTACTCAGGAGACATGCTTCTTTGCTAAAGCCTCCAATATTACCAATTGGCTTTGGCATAAGAGGCTCTCACATCTCAATTTCAAACCAATAACTCTGCTAGCAAAACAAAATCTTGTTATTGGTCTTCCTACACTTGTCTACTCCAAGGACAAACCATGCTCAGCATGTGAAAAAGGGAAGCACCATATGGCCAATTTCAAAACAAAGCAAACTTTCTCAATCAAAGAAAGTCTTCATTTGCTTCACATGGACTTATTTGGCCCAGTATCACCTACGACCATTTGTCATGAAAAATATACACTTGTCATTGTTGATGAGTACTCTAGGTACACCTTGGTATATTTTCTGACAAAGAAAAGCCATGCACCAGATGCCATTATGTCATTCCTCAAAAGAGTTGAAAATCAAAATGACACTCATGTCAAACAACTCAGAACTGACAATGGCACTGAATTCAGAAATCAATCACTGATTAAATTCTGTGATGACAAAGGAATTTCCCAAAATTTCTCATCTCCTTACACACCCGAACAAAATGGTGTGGCTGAAAGAAGGAACAGAACTTTGATTGAAGCAGCAAGAACAATGCTTGCTGGATCTTCTCTCTCTAAGCATTTTTGGACTGATGTTGTAGCCACTGCTTGCTACACTCAAAATATATCCATCATTGTGAAGAGACACATGAATACTCCCTATGAAGTCTTCAGGGGGAGAATTCCAAACATTTCATTCTTACATGTGTTTGGGTGTCTAGTATTCATTTACAATCACAAGGATCACCTTGGAAAGTTTGATGAAAAATCTGATGATGGGTACTTTCTTTGATACTCTCTAGTATCTAAAGCATACATGGTCTTTAACATAAGAAGACAATATATTGAAGAAACCTATCACATCTCTTTCAATGAAAGTTCTAAAGCTCTCACTTTTTCAGATCCATCAGATGATGAACTTCATATACATGAATCTCACAATTATCCATCTGATGGATTTTATCACTATGAGCCTTCTCAAAAATATCAAACAAGCAACTCAGTCCCTCATATTGATCCATTTGAAGATATGTCAAGTCCTACAAAAGGAAATCCTTCAGTATCACATACTGATGGTTGTCAATCAAATAATGATCTATCTCAAAATAATCAAAATAATCAGTAAGGCAATACTAATGACCAAAATGGTCAGTCTCAAAACAATCAGCATGCTGACACACATGATGAAAATGATCAATCATATGCAGCTGCAGACGAACAATCTGAGCCCCTTGCTCAAAGCTCTCCTATCATCTCTAGGGAATTAGGTCTTGGATATGTTGCTTCTGACCAAGAAGGAATCCCTACAATGATTGAACCCTTGTCCACTAAATATCCTTCAATAGACACTAGAGACATTCCAAGTCCAAGTCCATGTCATGGACTTCCAAGCTCTAGCTCTAATCATGATACCAGTACCTATTCTCCAGCTCCACAAAAATCTTGGACTCAAAATAGTCACATACATCTGGTGAACATAATAGGTAATCCTAGTGAAGGTAGAGTCACTAGATCTATGACAAAGAAACTGAGTGCTGCTTCATCTGGAGGATGCCTCTATGCAAATTTTCTCTCAGAAATTGAACCTACAAAGGTTTATGAAGCACTTACACACCCTGGATGGGTGGATGCCATACAAGAGGAACTAAATAAATTTGAAATAAACAAAGTCTGGAAATTGGTTCTTCTTCTATATGGTAAATCAACCAATGGCACCAAATGGGTTTACAAGCTCAAAATAGATGAAACCAATGCAGTGACCAAAAATAAAGCTAGGCTGGTGGCTCAAGGATTCAATCAAGAGCCTGGTGTTGATTTTGATCAAACCTTTGCTCCAGTTGCACGTATGGAAGCCATACGAATCTTCCTTGCATATGCCACTTACATGAACTTCATCATCTACCAAATGGATATTAATAAGTGTGTAAACACTTATCCTTTTGCCACTAAAATCAAGGAAAAACAAGACCGAATCATGTGTTTATTATCATAAATGTCGTAATTACGCGTGGTTTTGTGTTTTTGTGTTAAAATAGGTACAAATGATCAAAAGAAGAGAAAACACGGGATTTCACGGTCAAAAGTTGAAGAAAAGTCCAAAAAGAGACGAAGACAAAGTCAAAAGACCAAAAGTGTGCCGACGATCACGGAAACCGGTTAAACCGACACGAGTTTGAAGAAATGGCGAATTCAAGTTCGAGTTTTAGCGGATTTAATTTTTATGGAGATTAACGGGCTTGTGGGTCCCACTTGTGATTAATGGGCCCTAAAGCCCATTTGTGTGGATAAAATTATTATCTTTGG
Source organism: Glebionis coronaria (assembly GCA_025667525.1). Taxonomy (NCBI): domain Eukaryota; kingdom Viridiplantae; phylum Streptophyta; class Magnoliopsida; order Asterales; family Asteraceae; genus Glebionis; species Glebionis coronaria. The sequence continues at coordinate 222,579,257 of CM046879.1, forward strand.
AAAAGAAGAGCCCATTAAGACCATTTGGCTATTTACAACATACGGATATAATTTGGGCCACAAGCCAATATAAAACGATGGGAGTCAAGAATTTGGGCCACTAGCCCAACAAACAATAAACGGATTGTTTTCATTTACTTTGCAAAGTTTTCACATTGGCAAATAATTGGTCAAAACAAAACAGTCAACCCGCTCCTCACACCCCATGTGTATACATACACATCTCACAATAAATAAAACACTTATTTTTACCCCACCCCTTCATTCGTTACTTTCAATAAACCACCCATCTCTTTCCCAAACTAAACAGCCGCCATTTTACCCTATCTCACCCAAACCCTAAATTCATATCTCAAAAAGTACCCACCAAATAAAGGGGGTTTTACCCTTAATTGATAATTCACACCAAGGGATATTAAATCCCCATGATTTTCGGGGAAGAACACCAACTGTGGTCCTCCATTCAATCATACGTGGCTTTATTCTTTATTTTGATTGGTTAGAACACCACATCTCACCAATCCCACCAATAAAAAGCCTCCACATCATCATAGAAGAAACACAAGAAGCACACTACCCATCCACGGTGGCAATCCGTGTGATGGGTAGTGATTTTTCACCATTAGATGAAGAAAGAGAAGAAAAAGAAGTGTTGAACGGTCCGGATTTAAAGCCTTGCTCACGAAGATTCAAGAAGAGGGTTATGGGGTTTTTCCTATAAAAACCCCCACCAAATCATTATGTAAATAGCTTTTCTTTATTTTTCAGTTTTTTAATTAATTTAGGAGTAGGACTTAAATTAGATTTAATTTTTATGCAAAATTAGATTGGTAGGTTTAATGTAATTTTTATTTTCCAGTCTTTGTAATTTTTGTTTATTAATGAAAAGTAATTTTATTTAATTTTCGTCTCCCATTTAATTTCCTGCAAATTTCAATTTATTTTAATCTTTAAAACTGTTTTGGTTACTGTTCACGTTTATTCATTATCGAAAAAAAATAATAATAATAAATAAATAATAAAATAAAATAAAAAGGAAAGTGAATATAATCTTCCCCACTGGGAGATTATCAAAGGTTACTGTTCGAAGGTTTTATTTTGTTCAAGTAAGTTGATGTTCTTGGTTCGGTGATGTTTGGTGATTCGAAGATGGTGTTTGTTTGAATCGGTAACAAAGGGGGTTCAGCGCCCACCTTCGACCCAACAGATATCGACACAAGGTGTTCATCTACTTTTAATTTCTTGTTAAGTTTGTTGTTAGTTTTGATTTATTTTCTTATTTGAGTTTAAAATCTGCTTAATCTACTTTTATTTTGATGTTATTCGATATCTGATTAGTTTATGCTGCATCTGTTTTTGTTTAATGTTTATTTGGATTATAATCATTTTTGTTATCTGCTTATTTGCTTTTTATCTGAGCTTACTTGTTTCAAATTTCACTTTGTAGCTTAAATTGTCAATTTATCATTTTTTTTTCCATTTTCTGTCCTAAAACATAAAACCTAAAAAAAAAACTCAAAAATATTTTAGTCATTAACTGTATTAGTCTTTTACATCAGCTTGAATTGTGTTTAATCAGCCTTGTAAGTCTTAACTTAGTTGCTCAACTATACAAAGTTCAGTTTTAGTCTCTAGTAACCAGAATCATAAGCTTAAGCCCCAATCTGCCACTTTAAGGGCTGTTTGGAATAGGGTGTCATTTGCGTAATATTTGAATCTAGGAGCTTAGGACATTTTGATTAGTTCAAATAGTATAATTCTAGGAATTTCAGCTTTTTGTTTAAAAATAAAAACTCAAAACACAAAAAAAATAGGTTCATTAAGTCTCTGTGATAACTTTAGTATTTTTATAAAAATTCGATCAATGGTTGTTGTTTCTGCTGGATTTGAGTTGTTTTAGGTTCAATTATATGCACTTGAATGGTATTGGTAGGTTGCCTAAGGTTTTAGACACATATGCTCAAAAATAAGTGCACTCATAGTTCATTTTTAGCGTCAAAACTGTCAAGAACATCAGCAGCTTTTGAGAGTTCGATTTGGAATTTTGGAGGTTGAAAATCGACACAATATTAGCTTTCTAGGTGCTTTAGATCTGTTTTGAGGTTAGGAGCTGTGAAAGTGCTTTTTGGAGAAGCTAGGATAAGTCGAAGTTGGCCTATCTAAACTAATTTCATATGCATTTTTGCATATTACTTTTCTGTTTACTTCATTTAGCTTTCTCATTTCATTTTCTTTTATAGAAGTAGTTAATTCAAATTTGCATTTAGCCTCGTGGAAATCATTTTTCTCATCTTATAATCATTTTTTTTTATTTTCTTTAGATTTCAGCTTATACGTCTAGTTAATAAGCTCTCAGTCATTTTCGAAAAGCTCTTAAAATCGTTTCAGTATTCTGAGCATATCATCTCGTGTGTTATAACTTTTGGCAAGATAATTTGTTAGTAGAATCATTTTGCAACAATTTCCATCTCATTTAGTCCACTTTCGTGGCTTTTCAAGCTTTTTCTAAAGCTTCATCCCGTTTTTCCTTTTGTAGTTTCATTTACAACTGCTTTAGTCCCTTTGTTTTTCTGCATGTTACATTTCGAGCTTAAACAATTACAAGTCTGCGTTTGAACTTGTTAGGCCTTTAAGTGCACTAGTAGTTGGGCCTGCTTTGATTATTAGCTACACCTGGGCCTGCGAATATTACAAAAAAACAATAAGGCTGCGTGAATTTAGTACAAGTAAAAAAGTAGTAAGCTACGTTAGTTTTGTTTTGGGTTGTTTCATTTCACTTTGAGTATATTACTTTTCATTACATTTTCATAATTTAAATTAAAAAGAGTTTAGTTTTAATAATAACATAGTTTTAATAAATAAATTATTAGAAAATATAAAAAGTAAAAAAACTTAGTTTTTACATATTTTGAATAAATTTGACATTTTTATTTTTAGGATAATTTTGCATTTACCTTTTTGGCATTTTAGTTTTTTGTATTTTTTTACTTGTCATTTTCATTTAGCATTTTTTGTAATTCTCGTATACATTTACTTGCGCATTTTTTTTATGTTTACTTTGTGTTTTATTTTACTTGCGGTATTTGCACTTTGTTTTAGATTAGTAAGTATTTACGTATTAGTAGTATTATTTTTATTTTTTTACGTGCATTCAAGTAACATAAAAACCAAAAATATATCTTAACCAAAAACGAAGTTAAGTCTTACGTTTAAACCGGATATCAATTCGAGTGAGTCGAGGAAAAACGAACTTAATTGATACATATAAAAATCCTAGTTTCAGATGTCAAAAGTGCATTCCTAGATGGTGACTTAAAAGAAAAAGTTTATGTTACTCAGCCTCCTGGATTTGAGAGTAGTAAATACCCAAATCATGTCTACAAGCTTTACAAAGCTTTGTATGGACTGAAGCAAGCTCCAAGAGCATGGTATGAAACTCTCTCAACATTTCTCATTGAACATAAATTTGTCAGAGGAAAAATAGATAGCACCTTGTTTATCTATAAATCTAAAACTAACACCATTTTGGTACAAATTTATGTGGATGACATAATCTTTGGTTCTACAAGCTTGAAACTTTGCAAACAATTTGCAAAGATTATGACCAGAAATTTTGAGATGAGAATGATAGGAGAACTCACATACTTCCTTGTTCTTCAGATTAAACAATCTGACCAAGGCATCTCCATCAATCAAGAAAAATATGTCAAGGATCTGCTGAAGAAGTATGATATCAATTGTGCTTCAGTAAAGACTCCAATAGTACCCCCTAACAACTTAGGACCTGATCTCAATGGACATTCAGTCAATGAGACTCAGTATAGAGGTATGATTGGGTCACTCATGTACTTAACTGCAAGCAGACCTGACATTCAATTCTCTACATGCCTTTGTGCAAGATACCAAGCAGATCCAAAGGAATCACACCTTACTGCTATAAAGATAATCTTCAGATACCTAAAAGGTACACCAAGTCTAGGTCTTTGGTACCCCAAATCCTTAGGATTTGATCTAAAGGGGTATTCAGATTCTGACTATGTTGGATGCAATTTGGACAGAAAAAGCACTTCTAGTGCCTGTCAATTGCTAGGTGGCAAACTTATGTGTTGGAGTGCTAAAAAGCAACAAACAGTTGTCATGTCTTCAGCAAAAGTTGAATATGTGGCAGCTGCTAGATGTTGTGCCAATATTCTTTGGATGAAAAGCCAACTGGCTTATTATGACATAGAATATGAAAAGGTACCAACCTTTTGTGATAACACTAGTGCTATTGCAATATCCAATAATCCAGTCCTCTACTCAAGAACAAAACACATTGATATCAGATATCACTTTATCAGAGATCACATTGTGAAAGGGGACATTGGATTACATTTCATCCCCACTCAATACCAATTGGCTTATATCTTCACCAAACCATTGGATGAACCAACTTTCAAAAGATTGATAATGGAGCTTGGTATGCTGAACATTGATGATACAAAACCTGAACCTTCAACATTCACTAAAGAAACTTTAAGGTTCAGCATTTCATAAAAGAAATTGATTATTGTTTAGTAGCATTATCTGAGTAAAGGAGTGTGCAATGTCATGTGTCTATTTCACTTGGTGTGATTGTGTATATGATGTTTTGTCGCCTTATCTAATTCACTGAAGCTGAACAAATAATCACCAATCATCAAAAGGTTCCTTCAGCAATGCTAAACAAATTTTAAATACAACTGAGTTGCTAGGCCTGAGTAAAGGAGTGTGCAATGTCATATGTCTTGTTCACATATGTGAACATGTATATGGGGTTTTGTCGCCTCATCTGATGCACTGAAGCTCACAAGTATTGCCATCAGCTTTAGCATATCTGAGCAACTACATTTAAAACCTATCAATCATGTGATTCAAAAGAGTTAATGGCATTAAATTTCTTGTGAATAAAACAAACATTCTTTCAAAAAGGTTTCATTTTTTAATTAAGGAAATTTCAAACGTCTCCATCCACATTCAACAACTCCCTGACACATGGGGCGTTTCACTATTCAAAGCAACAGAAAATCATACCTTTTTGTAGAACATTAATGAGAAAGTTTGTGCTAAATGTTCAAAAGAAACCCTAAAAGATTTATAATTTTTTCAAATGGTTTTAAAAACTTTTTACAAAACAGTTAAAGTTTTTATATAATCCCTAACAATTGGATTTCATTCCACGCTTACAAATCATTTCATTCAAAAACACACACAAACTCTCTCTCTTCAAAACACACACAGAAACATCAATGGCTGAATCATCTTCCACCGCCAAGATTGCCAAAATCACCCTTAAACCATCCACTCATGTTAACTATCCCATTGATGATATCATCTTTAAACCCAACAACATCACCTTGCTCAAACCTGAATCCATTAAGTCTGTTCCTGGGGAACAAGTTTTGACTTATCTATCCAAAAGTGTTTTAAGGTATGCCTTATTTGAGGATCCTGGTATGATGTTTCAAAATGTGCTAAAAGAATTTTTGTTTACAGCAGAGGCTTCTAACAACGGGAAGTCCATTGACTTTGATTCTACCACGATTGGGATTCATGGTAGATTTGGGTTAAAGTTATTTCGAAAAGTTTTGGGGTTAGATTATTTGGAAGAACCTAATAAGTATGAAGCAGTACCTGATGATTTTATGGTTGTAAAAAATTTCTTTAAAGAGATTGGGTATACTGAAGAAATTACTGAAAAAGGGGGGGTTAAAAAGAAGTTCTTTGCCACCAAGATGGAAATTGTTGATGACCATTCTCATTGAATGTTTGGGGGGGGGGAAACTGGAGGCCTTAACCAGATCAATCAAAAGGATGCTATTATTTTATATTGTCTGGCCAAGGGTGTCAAAGCTGATTTTGGGAGGCTTATTTTTGAAGATCTCCATGGGAAGCTGGAGAAGAAGACTAGAGAAAAACGTTGTGTACACCAAATTTCTATCTCTTCTCTTTGCTGACCATCTTGGAAATGACTTTTCAAAAATCAATGGAGAGAGTCTAATTTTTAAGACCTTTGATCTCACTCGCTGGAACATTCTAGTCAGCACCATTGATCCTCCTCTTACACAACCCATGCTGGACATCTACTCAGCAGATGGTCCAGTAGTGTACAAAGCTCCCAAAGACACTTCTCCAACTGGAGAAGGGGATCTACAAGGCAAAAAGCCTGGAGCTTCATCTGTACCTCATCAAAAGCAAACGTCAAATAATACCAAGAAGGTTAGACGTGAGTCCAGAAAGAGGAAAACCCTCACACAATCTTCCTCAAAGAAGATTGATGATGATTCCCAAGGCCATGCTTTGAAGAAGACCAAGTCCCTGTCCAAGGAAAAGAACCCCAGCCAGCCATCACCTTTAGTCTCTGCTAGAGGTGATATGCATAAAGAGGACCAGCAAGCAACCCATCTCTCAACTTCTTTAGGAGATAAGGGTGAAGATGGAGCTCACCCTCAGCTCCAGTAGTATGGAGTCAGCATTATATCCATCAGGTCAAACCAACCCTGGTGGTAAAGGGCTTGAAACTGATCCACATACTCATGATGATGCTCCAAATATTCCCAAGGAAGTGCATCTCACCACTGGAGCCAAGGTGGGACACTTGCCTACGTTTGTTGTCAGCATGTCTAGAGATGATTTGGAGAAAGAACTTGGGTTCAATGAAAGAAATCCATTCAATCTAGATGGCAGTGATGAAGAGCATGCTGATGCAACACAAAAGCCACCTTCCCCCAGAACTGAGCAGGTAAAAGAATTAACCAATCAAGTGTTGATTCTTCAATCACATGTGGCCAGAATGAAGGAAGAAAAGGTGCTTGCTGACAATGAAATCTCAACTCTCAAAGCAAGACCACCTCCTCCTTCTGTTGAACAAATTAAGGATGTCATCATTGCTTCTCTAAAGCCTTTAGTCCAAGATGTCGCCACCACCACTTCCTTAAAGAAAGAGATGTCCTCTCTTATGGACTCCATCAACGGTGCTTCCATGTAGTTTCCATCAGAATTCACACCAGTTCCTGGCCAAGTTAATACCTTGTGTGATTCTGTGTCAAAGATCAAAGATAGAGTGGCATTGCTGGAGAAACAAAAGCTGACCATATCTGATGAGGTTCAGCAGAAGCTACAAGCACTTGACACTGTTCCAGCAATGTTGGTGTAACACCCCCAAATTTGTACGATTCAATACAGCGGAAGACTCGTTGGTGTTACGGGATAGCACATTACTCACATCATAGACAACGCATAAATATCGCGTCGTTTAATAATAAAGCATTTCCATTCATATAATATCAAAGTTACATAGGTCCCAAGTCATTATATTTCATACAGGTTTTACAAATAATTTGAATGGAAATTATAATTTATGTGCGGGCCATGAATTCTTGTTGTCTTCCCGAGAATTACCTTCAAGTACTTGAGATAAAACATGTTAAAAGAAAAGGTCAGCGATAACGCCGAGTGAATTCATAGAGTTTAATAAATTCCATCAATATAACATTGGTATAAAATTATTACCAAAAATCATTTTGTACAAATCATTGTAATAGGTCATAAAATAGCCAAAGTCATTTTTATACAAATCCTTATCGAAAATCATAATATAGGCATTTGCCTTAAAAATCATTATACGAGCCAATGTCGTAAAAATATCATACAATACGTTTTACAACGTCGTGTAGAGTTAAATAAAAACCGTTATATGAATATGGTTATGAAAACCAAAACACGAACATAATATCAATAGTATGACCCCGTATTGCTAGTCAGGCAATACATCGTAATTTGGTGCGTCTAGCAGTATTTCCTTGATTGGATTATTATAAGTCGCATGACATTGTTACCTTACTAAAACAAACAACGGGTAGCTAACCCGATACTCAATTTGCCCATCTAAGTTAGCGTGTCGTCACAAAGGTCACGCTATGGAAATCTTCTCATACATAAATTCTCTTACCAATCAATGTGGCACGACGGGGATCAACCGTCAAGGCACGAACTGGGGTGATCGTCCCCAAATAGTACTATTATATGCATAAGCGTCTACCAAATCCCGGTAGTTCATAATTCATGCTAATGGGACTTTTAGTGACATAACCTAACTTTAATAATCCATTTAATTTCATCTATCGGGTCATTTAATCATTTATCGGGTCATACAATCGGGTCATACAATCATTCGGGTCCAAATCAATAAACAAACAATCGGGACAAATGGCGTCCTATTTTATAAAAACTAACATGATATCTCCCTCGCGGGTTTATAAAATATTTCATAAAAACATTTAAAAGAGTGCGAGGCTATGAACTCACGTGGATGTGGGAAGGCGGGTTATCGGCAATTCGGATGTACGGTACGTGCTTCAATCACGGAAACCTAGACAAATAATACTCGTCTTAGACTCTTGTCCAATGACTTTATAAAAATAACAATTATGTATACATATGATGATTTTATATATATATGATGATCAAGTGGGTTTACATATTCTCTTTTACTCATTTTAGTGTTTGCGTATTGGTAACTTCTTACTAGTTTACTAGTTTTACCTATTTACGTGTTTTAGGTCCAATAAGCCTATTATAAGTTTATTAACTTGTATTAATCCATTTCATACTTGTATTATCAGTATTTATACTTTACATGTTGGGCCCAAATGGGTTAAGCCCAATAAATAAGTTTATAAGTGTTTTAGCCCATTTTGTTGTATTATTAGTCCAATAATGTTAACGTAGCCCGTTAATGTCCGTATGTTATATAGTTCGGGTTTTATCGGTTTTTACTTGTTATATATATTTATATATCATTATATGAGTTTATAAAAGTTTATATTAGACGGGTCCAACCGTCTAAGTTTTATTTAACAAAAACGTTAATTTTACGGTAATAGCCGAAAAAGTCGTAAAAATCATGTTTATAGTTTTATAACTTATAAAACTTGTTAAAATATCATTTTTATAAAATTTCCATTTATTTATCCTTATACATATTTATATAAATGTATTATATAAGTTAGTGGGTTTTAATTCACATTTTATACTATTTTTATTTGAGTGCTTAAATAATACTATTATACTTTAATTTCCAAAATCTGATTTTTATTTTCATGTTCACCAAAACTGCCATATCTAGAGTTCTATATGGAGATAGAAGCTCAAATTTTTATGACATAAACTACATGATATATTCTCCATTTAACTCTACAATAGATACTGTTGAATCAGCCTCTAAGTATTTTCTAAAAATCGTCCAAAACAGTGAACTCAGATTTGTACTCTAAACTTGTTTTGATCATATCTCACCCATCCTAATGATTCCATTGCATGGCCAACTCTCACATGTGTACAAGAAATATTACTTATTGTATATCCATTAATCTATGCCATTTTTATCATTTCATCATATGATTCTTTACTGTTTTATACAGCCAACAATTTAAACAAGATTTTAGCCTTGTTTCTTATAGTTTTTCATCTTTTTAAGCATGTTTATCAACACCAAATCCCCACACAATATTTTTATCATCATATATCATCATACATATATACATTTACGAAGAAAACACATGATTACATAATCAAAATTAACAAAAGGATGGGTAGAACAATCTTTATACCACCATGATGATGTAGGTTGTGATCAAAACATGGATTTTGATGGAGAAACTTGTGATAAACCAAGACCATCTTCAAGACCACCATTCTTCATGAACACCTTGTGGAAAATCAACCCCAAGACTCCATAGAAACTTCTCCTTGGATGTTAAAACTTGCACCAATCTTCATCTCTTTGGAAGGAGATTAACATATGTAAGATATAACAATAGTTTGTGGTTAAATTTAGATCAAATGGGGTGTTTTGTGTGAGAGTGGGACGAAATCATAGAGAGAGGAAGATAGGATTTTGGTTGTTTTGCATGGAGGAAATGATAGGAAATGGTTTTGTGAAATGGTTTTGGGAGTTATAAGACAAGTGTCTTAGCTTCCTTGTGATGTTTTTGACAACACATAGGTTATGTGGCTAAGTCTAGCCGTGGGTTTGTGGGGGTGGGGCAAGTGTCCCACTTGTCTCATCCCCATTTTATTACGGGTACTCCTCGATTCTAGTTTCCTCGATTTGCGTGCCCTCGGGTAGTTTTACGAAAAACGTTTTTATAAATTATGGATCAACGGGACAAAACGAATCTAATAAAAATTGTCTCATCAAAAACGGAGTTTGAAAACGTAAATACGTAATCCTAAGGTTTCCGGTTTAGTCGTAAAGGACGTTAAATTAAAATCGTAAGTCCTAATCTCTTCTCGTAAATTTGTGAGTTTATGAACCAACACAAGTTTAAAACTCCAAAATAATATTCGCGGATAAATTTATTTTCTCAAAATGTCGGACTGTCACCAAAACGGTGTATGTAAACGTAAGCACGTAACGTAGAATCCTCCGGTTTAGACGTAGTCGATGCTACTTCAAGACGTAAATCCAAATTTCTTCCCAAAAATAAGTGAGTTCATATTATAACATTAAAATAATGTTTTCAAATAATACTTGAGAATAAAATATCAACCATAAATTGACGGATTATCACAGCATTTACCCCTAAACAGGATCTTTGTCCTCAAAGATCATCTTACCTTACTACTTGCTTCTTATAGAGTTAAAGCCATGTGGGTATTTCCTCCACATTCAGTCTTTTCTCTCAAGTGTAATTCATTACAATACGCGAGTTTCATCAAACATAACTACGGGAATAAGATCAGGCTTAATGTTGACTTACTTTCTCTATCCATGATGTTCACGGGTTTTTGATGAATGCAACTTTTTGCCGATCTAAGCTTTACTAAGAAACAATCAGATTCTCACTTGATAGACATTTTATCAAGTTTGATATACGAAACATAATTCACGCAGCTCTTGAAGTCCTAGGGTAGATCCAACTTATATGCCTTTTAAACCAATCTTTTACATCATCTCAATGGTCCCATACAACGGGGACTTATATCCCATAATCTTCCAGATCATCAATTCATTTTTCCATGGTTAAAATTTTTGGCATAACTTCGCTACCCATCTGGCACTTCAAGATCTACATTTCATATTCACATAACCTCCTACCCACTACCGGCAGTCAATAATCAGATCCTAATTTCAACAATCATTTCAGGTCTCGCGGGTCGAGTATTTTGTAAGGTTAGGTTCGCCATCATAGGAATCCTTAAACCTAAAAGACATGTCCAACTCACAATAGGTGTATGTCAGGTGTCCTCGTCCCAACTCCAGCTTACAGATGCTCTAATATTTAGATCCTAACAAGATTCGATCTCGATCCTAATACGATGATTATCAATGATAATCTCTCCAAAGGAAAACGATTTTATAGTTTATTACCAAAGGTCAATCATTCAAACATAAAACAGCACTTGTAGTATTTTGTATCGCTACTTTACCTCGTCCCTTCGATTGGGGTGGTACACAGTACTCTTATCAAGGTTCGTTCCCAACGACTTCTGAGCAAATCTCTAGAAATTCGATGCGAAGCGAGGATCTTAATAGAGATGATCGATATAGGCACACTATGTTTGCACAAATCCTTTAAATACAAAGAGTTAATTTCTTCATCGAGAATCTATCATTAACAGGAATGATATTAGCAGATTTGGTCAGTCTGTCGACGATGACCCAAATCGAATCAAATTCAGATGATGACCTTTGAACTAGTTAGACGTTTACTAATGTATGAGGCGATGTCTGCCTTCATAATTTTTCATTAGTACAACTTCTTCAGACAAAGATACTTCTAGTCAGAAATGACATAAATAGAATACTTATACTTACAAGATTCCAATATAACTATATCTCACAATCCTCCATATTTAGGCAACCACAAGTGGCCTTTAAAACATTTAACGCCATTGGCTTCTCAAATCTATTGGTTCACATTAGCCGTGAACCCCTTTTATTATCTATATTATCCTTCTTACAAACATTAGTTATTTTCAAATTGTTCAGTAATTTATTTTGCACCTTCATTATTAAGGAACATGTCCTAATTGGTTCTTTATATTTTCTACATAATGTGTCAGTATTTACATTCACCTTTCTTCATATTTTCTAAGTTTCAGTTTTGTTTCAGCTATCGTTTTTTTTTCTTTCAGTTTTTCTCAATCCAGCGTTTAAAGCGTAGATAATTATTACATGTAAGTAAATAATAAATATTTAATTTTTATGAAACGTAAACATAAAGATTTTAAATTTCTTAGTTAGACCAATTATATAAAAAATTTCAAAATAAATTTGAATTTAATTAACAAGACTTTTGTTGATTTATCAAAAATATTTAATAAGATTCGTAAATGTTCGAAAAATCTTTGGTTATACTTTGGTCAAAATTTCTTAGTTGAAAAGTAAAAATTGTCGTTTCAAATTTTAAGTCATGATTTAACGGTTTCCTCAATCCCTCTTAGGTTGTCTTAAGGTATGCAAAAACATTTACCCCTAAACAGGAGTTTAGTTAAATGTTTTGGTTATAAGGGAATGATCCCTTAAAAATCCTTTGTTAAAACATTTGTCAAAACATATTTCCATTTTCTATTAATCACACGGTCAAATCATGTAAAGGATTAAGTCGTTAATCACATGTTAAATATTCAAGGTACAGGTTTTCACCGTTCGGCCAATTCAGGGCAATCAATAAATAATTATTAACTCATTCTTATTCTTATAAACAAATAAATGGTCCTTAATGATCACAAGCATGAATTTATCAAATTACAGCCTACACACGTGATTCACAAAATTTATGAATGCTACATGTGTATTAGTCAATCCAAACGACATCACGTGAAACTCATAATGTTCATTACAAGTACCGGATGTAGTGATTGGAATAGATAATCTCCTTCGCAGACGCGAAGTTGATAATAACCATGCCGTGGATCAAATCTTTAAAACATACGCTAGAACCTTGTAAATGATCGAACAAATCTTCCATTTCGAGTTATGGATATCGTTTTTGATTGTCAATTTACTCAGTTCACAGTAATCTATAAATATAAGGAATGATAACACCATAGCTCTTCATGATGATGAGCTCGGTAGAATAAAATCTTTCTCTGACAACTCTCTCAGTTGTACGGTAATTCCTTTAATTTAGATGGTGTTGACGTACAGTGCACATGCCACAGGTGCAGCACCGGGAATATAATCAATACCAATTTCAACTTACCTTAATGGCAAAAGTCTAGGTAATTCACTAACAAATACCTCCTAAAGTTTCAGATAACGAAGACATCTTTTAATAAATTCATATTAGGTTCTTCTAGATTACAATATCTATAACTAGTTCACAATCATTCACGATATAAATTTCAAGTCTAAATGCAGGATATGGTCATCCATCAAGAATCATTTAGATCACTTTTGATAATCAGCATCTTATCATTTAGGGGAATTCTACTCGAGTTCCCATCAATTAAGACAATGTCGTCACGTCATAATCAATCAATCCATTCTACTGGCATTACCAACTTTTCAGTTTTATTGCCGTCGATAAGATGTGAGTTTCTCAAAAGACTAATAATAACTCATGATCTTTCACAAGTTCAAGGATATCAGGAGACATAACTAACCTTAAAAGAGTAAAGTCAACGCATAATCTATGCGAGAGAATTTCAAATCAGATACGGACGAAAACATTTAACGAATATGAATATATCCCATGTTTTCATAATTTGAGTACGCATTCGAAAGCTCCTCGGATCGGTACCCAGGTCATTCAAATGAAATCAAATCAAGAGAAATGATAGGGACGTCGATACATCCAGTCGGGTATCAACACTCGGTAATCAGATACTTTTCCTAAGAATCTCACCACGGGAGAATTGGACAAGAAAGAATTGTCAATTTTCAAATAAGACAATTTCCACAGATGAGTAAATTCAACTCAGAAGAATAAATGGTACGGGCACGTATGTAGATGTCTCTAACAATATGTCCCTATTTTCCACTTCTTGCAGATCTCATAAAATTTAATCTTTCACAATCTTTAATGAAAATGTAGTGTTTATTCATTAGTTTTATGGTGACTACTAATCAGTCTTGCATGGTCCATTCCAAATTGTATGTAGGCGCGCAACTATATACAATTTCAAGATTAACGATGCAATACTCAGTTCGTCAAAATTTTATCATCATGTTTATAATAAAAACATTTTCATGCTTAATTCTTCAATAAGAATCAAGAATAAATTTACAAAGATTTTCTTTGTTATGAAAACAATTATGTTTTTCCAAGGTGTTTTATAAACAACCTCATTTCGTTAACAATCACTTATAAATGTTACTTCGAATAATCCTTATAGTGATGAAAATTCAATTTTTCTCAAGGGATACTGTTTTATTTATAAAAACAATGAGTGATCTACAAAAGAGTTATGAAAGGTTGTTCACCAAGAACTAACTACAATATATCAGGAAATGAGCTTTAGCCAAATAATCATGAGGTTCATGACTTTGATGGCACTCAGGAATACAAAGAGAATAATCCACAACGTAACTCAATTCGAGATGAGTACTTGTTCAATGGTTGCATCACTAATGCGAACATTAGGATGAAGCAATAAAGGATAGATAACATCAATACATGTAGAATTTAGCAATCAAAGGTAGTCTTTTCATTAATCACAAACAAGTCAAAATTGTACCGTAACACATTATGTGTCACTATGTCATACAATTTCATGAACTCATCCTACCAACTGATATCTCAGTTAAGTTAGGGATTATTTTTAAAAGATACCACAATGAATACTAATCTACAAGAGTCATTAGGTGTTCCAAATGTCCCTGAAGATCCATCGGTCTCATTTCAGAAGAAGATTTCTTCAATTTATTTCTTGGACACTGGGCATCCTCGTTAGTGGACAATGGCCTAGGAACAACACTTAACACGAATCAACAATCAATTAAAACCTTATAATTCAACCACAGGACTTAACGACTTCCTCTTAACAATCTCATATTCCATTCAGGTTAAATTTTACTTTATTCAAGTTTCAATCAACTTATACTCAATTCGATATCCTACTTCATTCTCTAATACTTTCAATCTTATTCTTAGGCCTTAATAGGGCAATAAAAGCTCGATATGTATAAGACTTAATTTCCAATCCTATAGCTCTTACAACAATAATTATCGAATGAGTCGTTAGTATGAAATGACTCGATCATTCAATTAGATTTCTCGGAAAGGTATTAGTGGCATGAGGCTTTTGGGTAATGGTTCCAATGACAGCCTCAAGTGCAACATTCACCCTTTCGATTCTCAAATTTAAGAATTGGATGACAACGAATCAGATGACACCTTTCCAGGTGGTAACGTTTTGTCAAACTCCACTCTATAAGGAAAATCGTCATGACATCGATATCAGTTTTAATCTCGCTAATTCTTTCTCAATATTACAATCAACTAATATCTACATTTCTACGAATATCAACCATTTTGTTGGGATCATAAATATCCACAACTTGGTTTACATCTAGGATAGCTAGAATTCCTACGAGAATAGCTTCGATTGATTTACTAGGGGAGTTAGGGTTTCTTGTGACAATCTACGTCGTATAAATACCTCGTATAAATATCAAAGTAATCATCAAACAATCATGTAATAAGATTACATCATATATATATATATATATATATATATATATATATATATATATATATATATATATATATATATATATATATATATATATATATATATATATATATAATCCCAGTTATATATATATTAAAATAACACTTCTCAGTCTGGCCTTGTCGGTAACTCGGGAATTCTTCGGCACCGTTATAGTCAAAAGATTTTTAGACATTTTTAGAAAAATGTTTATAGTTAAAGATTTTGAAATGTTTTATTCAAAACCTTAGTTTAAAAAAAATCTTTCGTTCTCTATAACGAGAGCTCTGGTACCAAACTGTAACACCCCCATATTTGTACGATTCAATACAGCGGAAGACTCGTTGGTGTTACGGGATAGCACTTACTCACATCATAGACAACGCATAAAAATTGCGTCGTTTAATAATAAAGCATTTCCATTCATAAATATCAAAGTTACATAGGTCCCAAGTCATTATATTTCATACAGGTTTTACAAAGAATTTGAATGGAAATTATAATTTAAGTGCGAGCCATGAATTCTTGTTGTCTTCCCGAGAATTACCTTCAAGTACCTGAGATAAAGCATGTTAAAAGAAAAGGTCAGCGATAACGCCGAGTGAATTCATAGAGTTTAATAAATTCCATCAATATAACATTGGTATAAAATTATTACCAAAAATCATTTTGTACAAATCATTGTAATAGGCCATAAAATAGCCAAAGTCATTTTTATACAAATCCTTATCGAAAATCATAATATAGGCATTTGCCTTAAAATCATTATACGAGCCAATGTCGTAAAAATATCATACAATACGTTTTACAACGTCGTGTAGAGTTAAATAAAAACCGTTATATGAATATGGTTATGAAAACCAAAACACGAACATAATATCAATAGTATGACCCCGTATTGCTAGTCAGGCAATACATCGTAATTTGGTACGTCTAGCAGTATTTCCTTGATTGGATTATTATAAGCCGCATGACATTGTTACCTTACTAAAACAAACAACCACAAGCTAACCCGATACTCAATTTTCCCATCTAAGTTAGCATGTCATCACAAAGGTCACGCTATGGAAATCTTCTCATACATAAATTCGCTTACCAATCAATGTGGCACGACGGGGATCAACCGTCAAGGCACTGACTGGGGTGATCGTCCCCAAATAGTACTATTATATGCATAAGCGTCTACCAAATCCCGGTTGTTCACAATTCATGCTAATGGGACTTTTAGTGACATAACCTAACTTTAATAATCCATTTAATTTCATCTATCTGGTCATTTAATCATTTATCGGGTCATACAATCATTCGGGTCCAAATCAATAAACAAACAATCGGGACAAATGGCGTCCTATTTTATAAAAACTAACATGATATCTCCCTCGCGGGTTTATAAAATATTTCATAAAAACATTTAAAAGAGTGTGAGGCTATGAACTCACGTGGATGTGGGAAGGCGGGTTATCGGCAATTCGGATGTACGGTACGTGCTTCAATCACGGAAACCTAGACAAACAATACTCGTCTTAGACTCTTGTCCAATGACTTTATAAAAATAACAATTATGTATACATATGATGATTTTATATATATATGATGATCAAGTGGGTTTACATATTCTCTTTTACTCATTTTAGTGTTTACGTATTGGTAACTTCTTACTAGTTTACTAGTTTTACCTATTTACGTGTTTTAGGTCCAATAAGCCTATTATAAGTTTATTAACTTGTATTAATCCATTTCATACTTGTATTATCAGTATTTATACTTTACATGTTGGGCCCAAATGGGTTAAGCCCAATAAATAAGTTTATAAGTGTTTTAGCCCATTTTGTTGTATTATTAGTCCAATAATGTTAACGTAGCCCGTTAATGTCCGTATGTTATATAGTTCGGGTTTTATCGGTTTTTACTTGTTATATATGTTTATATATCAGTATATGAGTTTATAAAAGTTTATATTAGACGGGTCCAACCGTCTAAGTTTTATTTAACAAAAACGTTAATTTTACGGTAATAGCCGAAAAAGTCGTAAAAATCATGTTTATAGTTTTATAACTTATAAAACTTATCAAACTACCATTTTTATAAAATGTCCATTTATTTATCCTTATACATATTTATATAAATGTATTACATAAGTTAGTGGGTTTTAATTCACATTTTATACTATTTTTATTTGAGTGCTTATATAATACTATTATACTTTAATTTCCAAAATCTGATTTTTATTTTCATGTTCACCAAAACTGCCATATCTAGAGTTATATATGGAGATAGAAGCTCAAATTTTTATGACATAAACTACATGATATGTGCTCCATTTAACTCTTCTATAGATACTGTTGAATCAGCCTCTAAGTATTTTCTAAAAATCGTCCAAAACAGTGAACTCAGATTTGTACTCTAAACTTGTTTTGATCATATCTCACTCATCCTAATGATTCCATTGCATGGAAAACTCTCACATGTGTAAAAGACATATTACTTACTGTATATCCATTAATCTGTGCCATTTTTATCAGTTCATCATATGATTCTTTACTGTTTTATACAGCCAACAATTTAAACAAGATTTTAGCCTTGTTTCTTATAGTTTTTCATCTTTTTAAGCATGTTTATCAACACCAAATCCCCACACAATATTTTTATCATCATATATCATCATACATAATACATTTAAGAAGAAAATACATGATTACATAATCAAAATTAACAAAAGGATGGGGAGAACAATCTTTATACCACCATGATGATGTAGGTTGTGATCAAAACATGGATTTTGATGGAGAAACTTGTGATAAACCAAGACCATCTTCAAGACCACCATTCTTCATGAACACCTTGTGGAAAATCAGCCCCAAGACTCCATAGAAACTTCTCCTTGGATGTTAAAACTTACACCAATCTTCATCTCTTTGGAAGGAGATTAACATATGTAAGTTATAACAATAGTTTGTGGTTAAATTTAGATCAAATGGGGTGTTTTGTGTGAGAGTGGGACGAAATCATAGAGAGAGGAAGAGAGGATTTTGGTTGTTTTGCATGGAGGAAATGAGAGAAAATGGTTTTGTGAAATGGTTTTGGGAGTTATAAGAAAAGTGTCTTAGCTTCCTTGTGAAGTTTTTGACAACACATGGGTTATGTGGCTAAGTCTAGCCGTGGGTTTGTGGGGGTGGGGCAAGTGTCCCACTTGTCTCATCCCCTTTTAATTACGGGTACTCCTCGATTCTAGTTTCCTCGATTTGCGTGCCCTCGGGTCGTTTTACGAAAAACGTTTTTATAAGTTATGGATCAACGGCACAAACTGAATCTAATAAAAATTGTCTCATTAAAAACGGAGTTCGAAAACATAAATACGTAATCCTAAGGTTTCCGGTTTAGTCGTAAAGGACGTTAAATTAAAATCGTAAGTCATAATCTCTTCTCGTAAATTTGTGAGTTTATGAACCAACACAAATTTAAAACTCCAAAATAATATTCGCGGATAAATTTATTTTCTGAAATGTCGGACTGTCACAAAAACGGTGTATGTAAACGTAAGCACGTAACGTAGAATCCTCCGGTTTAGACGTAGTCGATGCTACTTCAAGACGTAAATCCAAATTTCTTCCCAAAAATAAGTGAGTTCATATTATAACATTAAAATAATGTTTTCAAATAATACTTGAGAATAAAATATCAACCATAAATTGATGGATTGTCACAGGTGGCCAAGGTAACTACCACTCTTAATCATCTTTGCGGCCTCTTCCCTGCTGGTGGGTCATCAGAAGCTGCTAGGCAGTCTTCTGCTGAGGGGGAGAAAAACACAATCCAACAGCTCTTTCAGAAACATGCTCAAAAGAAGGCTCAGAAACAATCCATTGTCTATGATTCACCAATCACTGAAAAGTTCCCAGCAAAGGGTAAGGGGGAGTCATCAGCCAAAGATGATAATATGCAAGGGTTGACCACAAGTGGGGAAACAACTGATAATGGTTCACCTCCCTTTATACCCAAAAACAAAGAAGACCTTACTATGAATGATCGTTTGATCAGCGCTGGAGTGGCCACTCAGGAAGAACTTAACAATCTATACAAGCTTCAGCAAGAGGAGAAACTAAGAGATCTGAATCTAAGCTTGTATGAACAAATTGGAAAAGTTGAAGTAGAAAGTGTCTTCAAGAAGAAAGTGTTATATGAAAAGTTTTGTATAACAAGGCTTAACAGAAGAAATATCTCACCAATCACCAGTGTTGACATGTTGACCAGCAAAGGCGACATCAATCTCAAATTCTATAGGGGTGATGGAACTGATGAGATACTTGAAAACTTTCAAAGAAAAGAACTTTCTTACACTGAATGGATGGAAATGAGTGTGATGATCGAGAAAATAAAATCCAAGAGATGGGATGAAGTTCGCACCAGAATCGAGCACTATATGAGAAATCATGAAAGACTAGGTGAAATTCTGAACATCAACACTCAAGTTTCTCTGGAAGATCAAGATCCAATACTAGAGCTAAAAAAAAGAGAAAATCTGATACAACCTGAAGTTGGTGACATCTTTGTCACTACAAAGAAAAACAAAGGCCTTGTTCAGTTTCAAAATCATCTCCCTGGTCATGTACTGGACGAACCAGAACTAGGAATGATTATGTTCAATCATCAAGAACGTCAAGACTTTGTGGGCATAAGTAATCTTGATGAAATGAACAATGAACTTCTCTCGACTGTTCAAAGGATGTTTTACTCTCTTCATGGTGGTCCAGGACTTACTAATGCTGCTAAAACCTTCAGCATGTGCTTTCTTGCTATATTGGACCATAGAAACTCAGATCCTTTAACTCAGACTTCCATCATTGAAGAACCTTAGGCCTAAGGAGAATTGAATAATCATTTGTACTGATCTTGTTGTAATTTGTAATAATTATTGAATAAATGATTATCTGATGTTTATAAGTTATTAATTGTTCAGTGCAAGTAAGAAGAAGTTGTTATGCTCACTTACTACTGACATTATACTTAGGCTATTTGTATATCCAAATAGGGGGAGATTGTTGGGTCAGTATTTACTGACCCTGAAACAACTCTAGGATTTGAATATAAAATCTCCCTAAGTGTTTCATGCTCAGCAGTAAGGCCAGTCTGCTGAAGGATGACCAGAGGAACAAAGTTCCTACTAAAGACTTTATAGCTGAAGAAAGTTCAGCACTCCCCTTCCAGTGAACTTAGAAGACATAGGAGTCTTCGCTTCAAATACTAGGTGGTCTAGTTGATGAAGAACAAGGACTGAAGACGGTCTTTCAGTTCAGTTTGGTTTGACAATACCAAACTGAATGATGTCGATCTCCTCTAGGATGCTGAAGAATCTTCAGTATTCTGATGGTTTGCATTAGGTGGGAAAAGATAACTTTACGTCAAAGTAAGTTACTTGTATACTTAGATATAAGTACAACCTTTATCTTTTCTAGAATAGTTTAATATGTACTTTCTACTATTTATCTAGCATGGGCATCAACCACCCACTGGATAAACCCATGCATTGAAACATATAAAATGCAAACCCTAATTTACACTGCCTTTAAAAGGAGTGTACATTGAGAGAGAAAAGGTTAACCAATACAAGAGCTTAAACTCTAGAAAAACTTTCTCTCTCGATACCAACTAAACCATATAGCCAAGATGCATATGAACGTTTAGATTTGAGCTTAGACTTTAACTTTGGTTAGACGTTTAAGTGGAGGATATTAAACCCCATTGTCATTCAACCACTTTGTTATTCCGCAAACAAAGTGGGTTATAGATTCTCTATTTGATTCTAATAAAAGTCTATACGTTGAAAAGTATATTGGTATTGTTGTTTTAATCTTTCATAGTTATTATCTTTTGTTAAAACAACACACTTGAGTCAAAGTAAGAGTTATTACTTAAAATAATAAGTAATAACAAATTACTAGGGACTAACAAGTCCCTCATGCTCAAATGTCGGAAAGAACTGCCCATGAAACATAGTCTTGAACTGCTCCCAAGTAAACGCATCTAACCATGCATCACCTCCATTTGCTAACTTATATGCCCTCCACCAATGCAAGGCATCTCCTTCAAACTTATAGCAAGCCAACCTTGCCTTCTAGACACCATCACATCCCATAGCATCAAAAATTTTCTCCATATGCGAAATCCAGTTTTCCACATCAACGATATCTCAGCTTTCTTAAAAGATCTAGGTTTCTTCTTGTTAAACCTATCAAGCCAACTGTGTAGAGTAACTGGTGGAGGAGGAGGAGGATTGTTCTGATTGGGAATGTTCTAGTATTCATTCCGAATCTGGTTCCTGATTTGGGGAAGCATGGCTTGCAGAGCTGCTTGGACAGCTGCTTCTAGCTTCTATTCGCGTGTCATGACCATCTGACAGTTTAAAAAGAAACACAAAATGATTAATCTGATTAGAACATATGATAAATAATAACTGTTTTTTAGTATAATCGTTTTTCCTCAAATCGACTCGAATTGATAGCCAAATTTATCGTTAAGACTTTATTTTTTTGGTTAATAATCGCTTGCTTGATAATCTATGTCTATTCAAACTAATAAAATGGGGAAAATTATATAGGCTAAGGAATATATAAATATAAAAACATATAAAAAACATTGCACCTTCTCTCCTATTAAATGCAAAAAAATTAAGAGGTACAATTTTACAAACCAAATGTACAAGCCAAATGTAAAATTTATTAAGCATCTTAGACCTCTCTCTCCTATTAAATGCAAAAAAAATTAAGAGGTACTACTAAAT
Organism: Glebionis coronaria; assembly: GCA_025667525.1. Classification (NCBI taxonomy): domain Eukaryota; kingdom Viridiplantae; phylum Streptophyta; class Magnoliopsida; order Asterales; family Asteraceae; genus Glebionis; species Glebionis coronaria. Next base: position 222,601,716 of record CM046879.1, read on the forward strand.
TACATGTTGTACATCTTTTTAATACACAAAAAAGCATGATTTAAGTAATACAACTTTACAAGCCAAATGTACAACAAGGTAGAATTAAATATAAAAGTATAATTAATACTTTTAATAAAACACCCCCATTACATAAATATACAACACTATATGCACATTGTACGAATATTAAAAAGCATATATACTATACTAATGCAAACTATAATATACATATATTTCTCAAAGAAATTATAACATTACAAAAATTTATGTAATTTGCATATATGCATCAAACAACAAGCTACGAAGTTGACTCATCATTGATCTCAGAACTTTTCGTGTATTTCAGTTACTAGATCCATTACACTAAAATTAACTCAGAACTGATAGTCTTTTCTTAATATTTGTAACACCCCCACAATTGTTATGCGCAGCGGAACTACAACAATGGGTGCTACACAGTATTCATTGCACACAAGATATATCAAACGACGCTAAAAAGACGTCGACTTAAAAATTCAACATTTAAAATTGTTAGATGATACATGTCCACAGTTTTTCCAACCCCAAATAGTGCACAGAGTTTAGCGTTTTCGGTCCCCATGAATCTCAACCCCAAAAACTTCAGTTTTACAATGACATTAAACATAAAAATTGTTTAAGTAGAAAAGGAGGGAAAAACAAGCGGACACCAAGCCGATCACACAACATCCATCCCCTGCATGCTCCATCCTACTGCTCAGCGGTTACCTGAAATACATGCCAAAAATTTGGTCAACGAAAACGTTGAGTAGAATTCATAGGTTTTTCAATCCATTTGAACGTATATATAATAAAAACCATTCGTGATCATTTATAGTCTTGTCGATCAAACAAACTATAATCAGGATACTGACAATTGTGTTTAAGCTCATGACACTAATCCGTTAACTCAATCACCCGCGTAAATATACCGGCATGATTCAGATGAAACCAGTGCCCCTTCTAAAGGCATCAGTTGCAATTATACCTTATTTCTCATACAAAATAATCTACCGCAGAACTTACTATAAGTACAGCTTCTCGGCTAGCATTGGGTCGTTAACCCCGTAGTACTACAAATTGCATAAGCGGCTATTTCCCCCTTCGCAAGGGCAAGACAATAGTTAATAGTTCATGAATTTAGGGACTTTTGCAACTTTGGTACTCAACACGATTTCTAAGGCAACTTTCGGGTCTAACAATCATTCATGATATACGTTCCTTTTAAAAACTAGCATGCATTTCCCTCGCGGGTAAAACAATTTGAAATAATATAAGCGAGGCTATAAATTCACACCTTAGATATTAAGTAGTCGGTAGTTCGAGGAGTGTTCACTGACGATGTTACGGATGCCCGGGTAAATCAACACCTATCACAAATAACGCGTAATGAGTAATCTCACTTAAATACTTACGGTACTGTATAAAATACATATATACAAGTCACTTAAGACAAATATAACTCACGCCAAAAACAAAAACAACAAGTATCATTCATTTTATACCATTCATTCTTATAACCTACGTTGTCCATTTTTACACGTTCTCGCCGGTACTTGACTAAAGTACGGGCTGTTTTACCTTATTAAACCATGCTTATAAAATTTGACAAAATTTCCAAAAATCCTATATGACCTGTAGATAATATGTTTTTAAGCCCAACAAAAGTTTTCACTTTTACGACCCGTCACGCAACTCATTTCCACGACTACATTTTACGGGCTGAAATTGCGCTTCGACCAATTTTGACCACTTTGACCTATATGAAAAATACCCTTGACTTCCTTGACTCATAAGTCAACATATAGACTCATTTGTACAGGTTAGGGACCAAGTTTTGACCCTTGATCATTCACCAAATTATACTTGTGACCCTCGGGATTTGACTAAAACTTTGCACAAATCCGGATTGTGAAAGTCCTCGTCTCCCGGTACCCGATCTTTAAAATGTCATAACTTTTAGCTCGTTTTGAGTCACGGGCTCTACCTTATACCAAATTAAAGCTAGAAAAACCCTCTATCACTATATTTAGTTTCCAAGACCTGGAACAAAAATCATTTTTCCAAAATAGACCAAATGTTTCTGCCTAAAAATGACTATATCAAAAACATGCTTAGACTCGATTCCAAGACTTCTAGCCAACACTAAACATCATCCTAAGCCTTCCCAAACATATCCTAACATCAAACTTCCATCCTACCCCTATTGATCAACCAATCTCAATATCAAGAATCAAAGAAAAATAGACATGCAAGTAATAAAACCTATATGAATCTTTCTAAAACAACAAACCAACACAAATATAACATGCAAATTCAACAACCACCATGGCTCCCCAAACACCCCCTTTGCCGTGGGGTTTGGGTGACCAAATCACCACAACCAAATTAATTTTGGTGGGTTTTCATGGTGTTTATACTTCCATAACACTAAATATCAACATGCATTAGCTCAATTAGCCACAAAAACGAATTTGGATCATATGAAAAATCTTGAAAAATTTTTATCAATGCATGTTGGATTTGAGCACATGAATAGGTGGGTAATGACCAAACTAAGCGTGGTCTAACCTTAGATTTTTGAAAAATCAAGTAGAAAAGATTTTAGGTGGATTTTTGTTTGGGTTGGGTGTGCCGTGGGTTTGAGAGAGACAAGGAGGGAGGGAGTTTGATTTTTCTTTGTAAATTTTGTATGTGTTTAAGTGTTTGTTCACTTTGGCCCTTTTTGATAGTTAGGAGGGACCTTTGTGCAATATTGGGCTTCTTTTGTCCTTAAATAGAAAACGACCTCAAAACTTTGCGGGTTTGACTCATTTGTCAATTTTGAAAATTTTACGGGAGTCGGAAATCTTCCCGAACGCTCCAAAATATTTTTGGGATACTTTAAATGTACTTGGAAGGCTATAAAACTCACCCGACTCAACTTAACACGAACCGTAAATAAAATTCTCAAAAAATTACATTATCGATAAATCGTCAAAAATTATATGAAATTTGGGCATCTCTCGGGATCGTAATCGTCATCGTCCTTCTCAAAACGTCAAACGTAAAAATTATAACCTCGAACATCGGTCTTAACCAAAATACTTATAATTATAGAAATTAAAATTTATCAAAAATTTCAAAAATTAGCGTAATTTAGGGTATCGTTAATGACCTCGATTCTAGGGTGTCACATCCACCCCTCCTTAAAGAGAGCGACGTCCCGGCGCTCGCCTCTTCTTGTACTCACATTTCGTGCTACTGGAACAAATGAGGATACCTTTCCTTGAAAAAGTCCTCACGTTCCCAGGTGTATTCCGGTCCACGCTTAGAATTCCATCGGACCTTCACAATGGGAATCCTACTATGCTTCAACCGCTTGACCTCCCGGTCCATGATTTCCACAGGTTCTTCCACAAAGTGCATTTTGTCGTCTAGTCGAATCTCGTCCAAAGGAATCACCAATTCCTTGTCCGCCAAACTCTTCTTCAGGTTCGATACGTGAAACGTGTCATGAATAGCACTAAGCTCGGTCGGCAATTCTAACTTGTACGCTACTGGTCCAATTCGTTTAACGATCTTAAACGGTCCAATGTACCTCGGACTCAACTTTCCTTTCTTCCCAAAACGAATCACACCCTTCCACGGCGATACCTTGAGCATAACCATATCTCCAACTTCAAACTCCAACGGTTTCCTTCGGTTATCGGCATAACTTTTCTGTCGGCTTCTCGCAGCAAGTAGTCGGTTCTTGATCTGCACGATCTTCTCTGTCGTTTCTAAAACCATTTCGGGTCCAGTCAATTGACTTTCCCCTACTTCACTCCAACACACGGGCGATCTACACTTCCTTCCATACAATGCTTCGAACGGTGCCGCTTTGATACTCGCATGATAACTATTATTGTACGAAAATTCCACTAGAGGCAAGTGGCGTTCCCAACTTCCTCCAAAATCAATCACGCACGCTCGGAGCATGTCCTCCATCGTTTGAATCGTTCGTTCACTCTGGCCGTCAGTTTCCGGGTGATAAGCCGTGCTTAAACTCAGTTCAGTGCCCATCGCACGTTGAAGCGATTTCCAAAATTCCGACGTAAATCTACTGTCACGATCCGAAATGATCGATAACGGCACTCCATGTCTACAGACGATCTCCTTCACGTACACGCTGGCGAGTTTTTCCATGCTGTCCGTCTTCTTCATAGGTAAGAAATGAGCAGATTTCGTCAACCTGTCCACAATTACCCATATCATATCGCATCCACTAGGAGTCCTAGGTAAACCCGTCACAAAATCCATTGCGATTTTCTCCCATTTCCATTCTGGGATTTCCGGTTGTACCAACAATCCAGATGGTTTCTTATGTTCTGCCTGAACCTTCGCGCAAGTCAAACACTTACTGACGTAACGAGCAATATCTGCCTTCATATTCGGCCACCAATAAACTTTCTTCAGGTCGTGGTACATCTTATCCGATCCAGGATGTATCGAATACTTCGACTTATGCGACTCATTCATAACCAATTCTCGAACTCCCGGCTTTCCTTCCTCAGATGAACACAATGGTAACCAAATCCGATTCTCAAAATATCTTAGTCCGTCAGATCTAATCACAAAAAGAGGTTTCAACATTCGTCCCAAGTTCTCGGCTTCAACATTCCCTTTCATCAATCCTCTCTCCTGAGCCTTCAGTATGGTTTCGGTTAAGTCAACGCTCTCACTCATCACCAAAGCTCTAACCCTCAAAGGTTTCTCCCGTTCTTTCCTACTCAATGCATCCGCTACAACATTCGCCTTCCCAGGGTGATAGCGAATTTCACAATCATAATCACTCAGTAGTTCAACCCATCGTCTTTGTCGCATATTCAACTCCTTTTGATCTAAAATGTGCTGCAAACTCTTGTGGTCAGTGAATACAACACACTTTGTCCCATACAGATAGTGTCTCCACAGCTTCAACGCAAACACTACCGCTCCTAATTCCAAATCGTGCGTCGTGTAGTTCTCCTCGCTCTTCCTTAATTGCCTCGACGCGTAAGCTATCACCTTTTCACGTTGCATTAATACCGCTCCATAACCTTTACGAGACGCATCACAATACACTACGAAATCTTCGGTTCCTTCAGGCAATGATAAAATCGGCGCGGAACATAACTTATCCTTAAGCGTTTCGAAAGCAAGCTCTTCCTCATTTCCCCATTCATACACCCTATTCTTTTCGGTAAGCCGCGTCAATGGTTTCGCAATCAACGAAAATCCTTCGATAAACCTTCGATAATACCCCGCTAAACCCAAAAACTGTCGAACTTCAGTCGGCGTCGTCGGTGCTGACCATTCCCTGATCGCTTCGATCTTAGCAGGATCTACACGAACTCCCTCACTATCAATCACATGACCTAGAAACTGCACTGATTCCAACCAAAACTCACACTTAGAGAATTTTGCATACAGCTTCTCCTTCCTTAACAACTCCAAAATCTTTCTCAGGTGCTTCTCGTGCTCCTCCCTACTCTTAGAGTAAATAAGTATGTCGTCGATGAAAACAATAACAAACTTATCTAGATACGGCTTGCACACGCGATTCATAAGATCCATGAATACAGCAGGCGCGTTCGTCAACCCAAACGGCATCACTCGAAATTCAAAGTGTCCATACCGCGTACGAAAGGCAGTTACAGGAATATCCTCCTCTCTTACACGCAGTTGATGATACCCTGATCTTAAATCGATCTTTGAGTATATACTGGACCCTTGCAATTGATCGAACAAATCATCAATCCTCGGTAATGGGTACCGATTCTTAACCGTCAGCTTATTGAGTTCTCTATAGTCAATACACATTCTAAACGAACCATCCTTCTTCTTTACGAACAACACTGGCGCTCCCCAAGGTGATGAGCTCGGCCTAATAAATCCTTTGTCCATCAATTCCTTCAATTGATCCGCTAACTCCTTTAACTCAGATGGTGCTAAACGATAAGGTGCACGTGCAACTGGTGCAGCTCCTGGCACTAAATCAATTCGAAACTCGACCTCACGATTAGGCGGTAAACCTGGCAACTCGTCTGGAAAAACGTCCGGATACTCGCGAATAATTGGTACCTCTTCAATCCTCGCCTCTACATCACCATTGCTCGAAACTTGTGCCAAAAACACATCGCATCCGCTCTCTACGTACTTCATCATCTTCAAACACGAAATCACCTTCAAACGAGAAGTGCATTCGTCTCCCTTTACCGTCAAAACCCTATTCCTCAGCGGAATCTGCACCAATCTCTCACCACAGACGATTGTAGCACTATGCGCCATTAGCCAATCCATTCCCACAATCACGTCAAACGATCCTAGCTCTATAGGCATCAAGTCGATTTTAAAAGCGTAGTTTCCTAACTTCAAGGTACACCCTTTCAGTATAGAATTCGTACTAACAATTTTTCCATCGGCTAATTCAACATTATAACTAGTCGTTAACAACACCGGTTCTCTATCGATATGACGACTAAATCTAACGTCTACAAAACTCTTGTCGGAGCCAGAATCAAATAAAATACTAGCATAACAAGCGTCTAGCAAAAACGTACCGGTAACCACATTGGGACCTTGTGGTTTATCAGCAGTTCCCACTTGATACACAGCTGCCGCATTATTTCCTCCCCGTCTGTTCCCTGCCTTCGGGCAATTTGCTTGCACATGCCCCCTTTCTCCACAGCTATAACATCCTCTCATCCTGATAGCATTAGCCCCAGTGGCTACTCCTCCCGTTCGACAACTAGCAGTCCTATGACCTGCCTTTCCACACTTGCCGCATGCCGGCGGGCAGTTTCCAACATGATACAAGTTGCACTTTCCACAATGGGGATTCACTTTCACACCTCTAGGGTTCGTCACGGCCCTCATCCCTTCGTTCCTTCTCTGATTAAACTGCTGATTACGGTTTGGCCCTTGGTTGTTTCGGTTTCCTCCTCGGTTCTGGCCTTGGGATTGATTGCCTTGTGCTGCCTCCCATTTTCTTTTGTTGCCCTCAGCAATGTAATTCTGCTTGTCCTGAAGCTTAACGTCCATCAAAGCGTGTGCCATTTGAACCGCTTCGTCAAACGTTCCAGGTTTCGACGAAGTTGTTTCACCCTTGATGTTGCTAGATAAACCCTTTATATACTGCTTCATTTTCTTGGCGTCATTGGCAAATATGTCCGGACACAAAAGACTTAACTCATTGAATCTCCTGGTGTAAGCAGCTATATCGTTGTTCTTCAAGGTCAAATGCCTCAATTCGTCCTCCAATTGCCCCAATTCCTCCTCTGGGCAAAACTTCTTGGTCAACAAGGCTTTGGTTGCATTCCACGTTCTTGCATTTGCCACAGCCAATCCCACCGTAGCTACCTGGGTATTCCACCAGCTTAACGCATCATCCAGAAATGTAGCTGCTGCAAACTTTACTTTATCCGCCTCTGCACAACCACTGATTTCAAACGTACTCTCAACTTTTTCCAACCATCGCCTAAGTTCTAGGGCTCCACCCGATCCACGGAACTGCGTAGGACCGCACTTCATAAAGCTAGAATAGGTACACACTCTCGGGGCTGGTTGTCTCCCCGCGTTCCTTCCTGGATCCTGATTTCTCCCAGCTCGGTCTGCTTGCAACGCATTAGCTATCGCTTCCTGAATCATGTTGTTAACACGATCGGCAGTCAACTTTGGAGGCATTGTTTTATCGAATATCTCTTTCTGCAAGACAAGAAAAATAGAAAAACAATGTAAGTATTCATATCAAGTTTCCCAGACATAAAATACATACAACGACACATCACTACGGAGTTACTAATATTCATCAATTCACACCACAAAAGATCAAATTTAAGACATATCACAGATCATGAAAGGTAACATAGATTGTATTGATAGTTAACCAAAATCGTGACAAGTAATGCCACTACAATCATTCACCACAAAACATCAAGTACTTGAGTTTCTCGTCATAATACCATCATACAAAGGTCTAAAATAGTTCTATTACAATGATCAAAGAAAAATACAAAACAAGTAACTAGGCATGTGGTGATCCACACTGCCTCTTGGATGGCGGCTCATCGTCGTCTTCCTCGGTTTCCTCATCACTCACGTCCTCGTCCACATCATCCACTTTTCCCTTTCCTTTCTCATCTGGCCCACATTCTGTTTCCTTTCTCGTCCCTGATGTGGATCCATGCTCAATCGCTACTTGATTTCCCACCGAAATACAAGCACCTCCAGTAGGCGGCTGAACCATGAAGTCATTCGCCTCCATCTCCACATCGTCCACGAATCTCCAATCCGGGGGCAATGAATCCCTCACACGATGCTCCCAACTCTGCATCCTCGACAACCTCATCTGATCTTCCCTCACACGATCAAGACTAGCACTCAAATTCGCAACCATTGATTTCAAACTGTTGATGGCACTTGTGTTCATCATCCCATCATACGCAATTCTTGAAGTCCTTTCCAACAGTCTTTGATGCTCCCTCTCAGTCTTATCAAACTTCTTAATCACCCTAGTCTCAACTACAAACCGCTCATACATTAACCTTTCCATCCTCCCCAAACGACCTGCGGGATCCCAGTAGTGACTCGGTCTCGGAAAATAGACCCTTGCAATATTCTCATGAATCGATGGCGACTTGGATGACTCTCCACTGCTCCCATTACTATTGTCCATCGGGCGATCAAAGGGTTGCTGCTCATAACGACCGGTCGGTGGTACCTCATAACCCTTCGGCGAACTCGGGGATTGAAACAAATCGGGTTCGGTCTGGCCTACGGCATCCTCGGGAATGCCATCATCCAATAGCTCCTCGGGCTCTTCTTCGGAATCCTCATTGTCGTCACTACTCATGCTGAAATTATCCACCTCACTTTCGCCATTGTCGTTTTCCGGCCCTATTTCGTCTTCTGGAGCGATCCATCCATTATTATTGTCCGGCGGGTTCGGAGGAAACGGTCCCCCTTCGTGACCTACGACGTAATCGTTTCCGTTATCGTTGGGCGGTACCTCGGCCATTCCTGCAATAACAGCGAATTTCGGAGGGTACATAAGTAATTATACAATAATTATAAATATATGCATGCAAATGCAATGCAAAGGTGGTACATATGCCCGAAATGTAATAATATGATGCTCATGCATGATAAATATGAAAATTACGATGTCGGATATTTCACGTAAAATTTAACGTCTACATATAGTAATTCCATACTTATATAATAATTACCCACATATATACTTTACTCAAAAGTATACATCAAATGCCATAAATACAACAATAAATCTTACCGGAGCCATGCAGGATAGTTGTGTGTGCTTGGACCCTTTCTTACGACACCAAAAGTTATAGTTTAGGATTTTCAAAAACGACCTAGTTCTCTATAACTCGTGGCTCTGATTACCAATCTGTAACACCCCCACAATTGTTATGCGCAGCGGAACTACAACAATGGGTGCTACACAGTATTCATTGCACACAAGATATATCAAACGACGCTAAAAAGACGTCGACTTAAAAATTCAACATTTAAAATTGTTAGATGATACATGTCCACAGTTTTTCCAACCCCAAATAGTGCATAGAGTTTAGCGTTTTCGGTCCCCATGAATCTCAACCCCAAAAACTTCAGTTTTACAATGACATTAAACATAAAAATTGTTTAAGTAGAAAAGGAGGGAAAAACAAGCGGACACCAAGCCGATCACACAACATCCATCCCCTGCATGCTCCATCCTACTGCTCAGCGGTTACCTGAAATACATGCCAAAAATTTGGTCAACGAAAACGTTGAGTGGAATTCATAGGTTTTTCAATCCATTTGAACGTATATATAATAAAAACCATTCGTGATCATTTATAGTCTTGTCGATCAAACAAACTATAATCAGGATACTGACAATTGTGTTTAAGCTCATGACACTAATCCGTTAACTCAATCACCCGCGTAAATATACCGGCATGATTCAGATGAAACCAGTGCCCCTTCTAAAGGCATCAGTTGCAATTATACCTTATTTCTAATACAAAATAATCTACCGCAGAACTTACTATAAGTACAGCTTCTCGGCTAGCATTGGGTCGTTAACCCCGTAGTACTACAAATTGCATAAGCGGCTATTTCCCCCTTCGCAAGGGCAAGACAATAGTTAATAGTTCATGAATTTAGGGACTTTTGCAACTTTGGTACTCAACACAATTTCTAAGGCAACTTTCGGGTCTAACAATCATTCATGATATACGTTCCTTTTAAAAACTAGCATGCATTTCCCTCGCGGGTAAAACAATTTGAAATAATATAAGCGAGGCTATAAATTCACACCTTAGATATTAAGTAGTCGGTAGTTCGAGGAGTGTTCACTGACGATGTTACGGATGCCCGGGTAAATCAACACCTATCACAAATAACGCGTAATGAGTAATCTCACTTAAATACTTACGGTACTGTATAAAATACATATATACAAGTCACTTAAGACAAATATAACTCACGCCAAAAACAAAAACAACAAGTATCATTCATTTTATACCATTCATTCTTATAACCTACGTTGTCCATTTTTACACGTTCTCGCCGGTACTTGACTAAAGTACGGGCTGTTTTACCTTATTAAACCATGCTTATAAAATTTGACAAAATTTCCAAAAATCCTATATGACCTGTAGATAATATGTTTTTAAGCCCAACAAAAGTTTTCACTTTTACGACCCGTCACGCAACTCATTTCCACGACTACATTTTACGGGCTGAAATTGCGCTTCGACCAATTTTGACCACTTTGACCTATATGAAAAATACCCTTGACTTCCTTGACTCATAAGTCAACATATAGACTCATTTGTACAGGTTAGGGACCAAGTTTTGACCCTTGATCATTCACCAAATTATACTTGTGACCCTCGGGATTTGACTAAAACTTTGCACAAATCCGGATTGTGAAAGTCCTCGTCTCCCGGTACCCGATCTTTAAAATGTCATAACTTTTAGCTCGTTTTGAGTCACGGGCTCTACCTTATACCAAATTAAAGCTAGAAAAACCCTCTATCACTATATTTAGTTTCCAAGACCTGGAACAAAAATCATTTTTCCAAAATAGACCAAATGTTTCTGCCTAAAAATGACTATATCAAAAACATGCTTAGACTCGATTCCAAGACTTCTAGCCAACACTAAACATCATCCTAAGCCTTCCCAAACATATCCTAACATCAAACTTCCATCCTACCCCTATTGATCAACCAATCTCAATATCAAGAATCAAAGAAAAATAGACATGCAAGTAATAAAACCTATATGAATCTTTCTAAAACAACAAACCAACACAAATATAACATGCAAATTCAACAACCACCATGGCTCCCCAAACACCCCCTTTGCCGTGGGGTTTGGGTGACCAAATCACCACAACCAAATTAATTTTGGTGGGTTTTCATGGTGTTTATACTTCCATAACACTAAATATCAACATGCATTAGCTCAATTAGCCACAAAAACGAATTTGGATCATATGAAAAATCTTGAAAAATTTTTATCAATGCATGTTGGATTTGAGCACATGAATAGGTGGGTAATGACCAAACTAAGCGTGGTCTAACCTTAGATTTTTGAAAAATCAAGTAGAAAAGATTTTAGGTGGATTTTTGTTTGGGTTGGGTGTGCCGTGGGTTTGAGAGAGACAAGGAGGGAGGGAGTTTGATTTTTCTTTGTAAATTTTGTATGTGTTTAAGTGTTTGTTCACTTTGGCCCTTTTTGATAGTTAGGAGGGACCTTTGTGCAATATTGGGCTTCTTTTGTCCTTAAATAGAAAACGACCTCAAAACTTTGCGGGTTTGACTCATTTGTCAATTTTGAAAATTTTACGGGAGTCGGAAATCTTCCCGAACGCTCCAAAATATTTTTGGGATACTTTAAATGTACTTGGAAGGCTATAAAACTCACCCGACTCAACTTAACACGAACCGTAAATAAAATTCTCGAAAAATTACATTATCGATAAATCGTCAAAAATTATATGAAATTTGGGCATCTCTCGGGATCGTAATCGTCATCGTCCTTCTCAAAACGTCAAACGTAAAAATTATAACCTCGAACATCGGTCTTAACCAAAATACTTATAATTATAGAAATTAAAATTTATCAAAAATTTCAAAAATTAGCGTAATTTAGGGTATCGTTAATGACCTCGATTCTAGGGTGTCACAATATTCGAATCAAAAAATAAGAACATAAACATGAAAGCTTATTTCTCTTTTGTTTCGATTCGAGTAAACAGAAACTACACAACAATAACCCTACCTAAGACCTTGATTAACAAGATCTTGACGATGGTTCTTGGTTAATTCGAGCATACAATTAAAGACAAGAATGTTTGTGGTTAATTAAAAGGGTTTATTTGTTTTGATTAATTATTTTGAGTATAGGGTCTTGATGTGAGATTAGATAAGTTTACAAGAGTGGTGTGACTGCGATGGAAGAAGTGTAGTAGGGTTAGGTTGTGATAATACTGATATTATGTGTTAACATGTAAACTCAAATGGTATTATATTGTATGCAATGTTAGTATCTTTTTAACTTCGGCCGAGTAAAATTTTGGTTGGGCTAGCAATTTCAGTAACACGGTTTGGAATTCATGAAAGTTATGGGCTATTCACAAGTTCCTATTTTCTTTCAAATTCCTTTAAATGTTTTGTTTGATATTTGTATTAAAACTTTGTAATTGAATCATTTTAAATGTATTGAATCATTTTAAGTAAGTTCGCAAATTCTTTACATACGTTGGTTGACAAACATGCATGAATCTCTTAAATCATTTCGCGTAAGTTTGCAAAAAATTGATTGATAGTGAACGATTTTGATTAATTTTACCCTTATATGATCGTGCATCGCACGGGCACAAACACCTCGTATACATATTTATTACATATAATGTTAAAAGTAATAATATCCCTCGATTAAAATTACGTTTTTAGGACATGTTTTTAGATGAAAACTATTGATTCAGAAATTTTAATTAAAAATACGAATTATAACACCGAAGAATTTAGTCACAGGGTACCTGCCGTCGCATCGCGCGGGTACCCTGCTAGTATATAAAAATAAAAGCGCAAATACTTCACATAAAATTACTCTAAAATGCAATAAAATTAAACTACAATTTAAAATCTAGATGCAACAAAACTAAACTATAATTAAAAATATTAATTACTCTAAATGCAAGCACGTAATAACAAGTAAAAAATGACAAAAATTAAATGGCAAAGATAAACTTAAGATTAAAGCATTAAGCTATAATCTTTTTAGCTTATTAATATTTTTAGATGATAAAGCTTGAAGCTTTATGTACAAATAAGCTTAATAATCACAAAAGGTGTAAACTTTATACTCACACTAAGCATATCTACATGAAAACTACTTTTTAAATAAATTTTAAAAACAAAAATAACTTTTAAAGCTAATTAAAAACGATTTTATAAAAGAAATAATTTTATGAAAACAATTTAAACTAAATTAATGTAATTATTGAAACTAAAACGATTAAGCTAGATAATTAAAAAGAGAAGGACTTTAGTACCCGTAGTCCGAAGATAACGCTCTAAACAAAACATCAACATAATCAACAAAGTATGGCCCGTAAAGTACACGGCCTCCCAAAAGCAACAAAATACGGCCGGTAAAGAACACGGCCAACCAAATCAAACTCGAACCACATCTATACAAACCATAATCTCTTTACCAAACTTGATTAATCGATTCGCCAAGATCAAAATAACACAAGAGATTAGGTTAATAAGCAACGATTGATAATTAATAAAGTGATTGAAACAAAACTAATAGATCTAGAGTATTTTTTAAGTTTTATAAAAATATATTAATTTTTTAAACTAAAAATTAATAAATCTACACTTTTTTATCAAATACCTAATAGATTTAAACTAATTTTTTTGGTTTTATGAAAATACTTTAATTTTTAAGCTACAAACTAATAGATCTACAATATTAAAAAGTAAATCTAATGGTAAAAATAAATTTAACTAAATTAATTAACTACTTGCAATTAATAAAAGATGTAAACTAAATATTATAAAAGTACTAATTATAAACTAGCTTATTAATAAGTTGTAAGCCTAAGCTTAGAACTTATGAGATTTAAAAAGCTAAAAAGCTAATTAAATAAATCCTCCAACAATAAGCTAGATCTAGGAATATAAGACAACAATAAGCTTGAAATAAGATAACTTATTCCAAACTTAGATATAAATCTAACTTATTTGGAAAAAGTTATAAAAACTAATCCCAAATAATAACCTAGATTATTAAAAAAGATTAAGAAAGGTAGAATGAGAATAAGCTAAAGAGAATAAGCTAAAACATAAACTTTTATTAATAAGAAAGTGCTTAATGATAAGCTAGTACAAAGTTGAAAGGAAATACATTTAAAAACAAGAAATAAAATTGACATTATTTAGCTACCTAAAATCTACATACAAAATGAAGAAAAATGAGGTGTTATTTATAGTTGAAGTAAAGGTGTTTGGGGTAGATTAGTCTTTTTAGGGTTTTAATCACCTTCTCTTCTTTAACTTGAGGGAATCTTGGTCATTTGGTAGGTGATGATGTGTTTCCACTAATAGGTTGAAAGATACTTTTATATAGACTAATGGGAGCACTTCACATGGATCACTATTTTCACCTTTCATTATTCTTTTATCTAAGGGCTCTTGATTAATCTTCTTTAACCAATTCCACCATCTTTAATCTTCTAGAAGCATGCACCTAATTACCCACAAAAGAAACACACATGCTATTTTTTTTCTTTCTAATATTTTTGTGTTAGTTTAAAAATAGATAAAAACAAATAAAAATAAAACTACTAAAACTAAAAATATTTAAAAATCAAATTAATTATTTCAATACTAAACTAACTATTATAAAATAAAAAACTTTTATTTATTTAATTTTTACTAAGATTAATAAAATGTTAAAATTAGAAATAAAATAGTAGAATATGCGAAATGCAAACCGAGACGAGCTACGCAGCAAGGCCGGAACCGTTGGCTTTGTAATTTTGTGCTCTTTTCATTCTCGTGCTTGTTTTGCTGTTTTCTTGTCCTTTTTCCTTGGTGATTTCTCGATATCCGTGCCTCTTAATACTTTGGGTCCCTTGAGCATGTCTTTTTTCTTTTTCTTCAATAAAAGCCTGTGAAATCTCGTATTTATTCAATTATGATCTTTTGTACATATTTTACACAAACAAACAAAACCACGTGTAATTCAGATATTTACGTTTATAAATACACGTTTTGGTTTGGTTTTTCCTTGTTTTAAGTGGTAAAAGGATAAGTGTTTTCACACTTATTAAATTCCCCTACACTTGACTATTGCAATGTCCTCATTCAATGCATTAATTTTAGAGCAAGCTGAATATTTTTCTCATAATTAACCCATCTTGCCTTTATTATGATATACTATTACTATTATAATAAAAAGAAACTAAACAACGATGAAAAGATTAAACCTTTTAAAGATAAAAGATATAACAATTTCCATTTTATTTATTTACTTGAGAAATGTTTGATGGAAGAAACTTGTAAAGACGTCTAAGACTTAAATTAGGGCTTTGGTGTCATGAATAAAAACGAGATCATTGTAATTACAAGTTAGTAAAGCTAACACTACTCATGTGGTTTAATTATGCACTTAGACCCCCTTATTCCTACGGTGTATCTCTTGTATTTTATTTTTGTCTTGAATGATCACGAGGATGCATTTTTTACTTATTTCGATAGTTTATTAAGGCCAAAAGTAAAGTTGGATGATTAAATTAATATTTAGCTAAAGGACAAAATCTTTTACAACGGCTTCTCGAAATCTCATAAAGTTCATATCTTGGCATAACTCGTTCCACGATTTGAGACTGATGTTGAGTAAAACTACACCTTTAGGAAAAGGATGCAATAAATAGGGCAAGTGAGCACGACGATTTAGGAAAACCGTGTGTGAATGACCCAATTAAGTTCGTTCTCAAGGAGGCTAGTGTGTTATGTGTGTAATGACTTGGATTAATTTGTGATTATATTTGAGAAAAGAAAAATAGAAAAGGGATTAGAAAAGAATGATGGTTATGAAGACGGATTAAACTAAGTCTAAAAAGGCGTACACGTAAAGTCATAAAAACTACCAAAATTAAAATTTAACCCTAAAAATTCCTAAAAATCACCAAAAATCCTTAATAATAATCTAAGAGTTTACAAAAAATCAAAACTTGCAAAAACCTTTTAATTAATTAGATAATGACTTTTTAATGCTAATTAAAGCCCTAAAAATCAAAATAAATTATTAAAAAGCCCTAAACAAGATTTTCAAGTTTGTAAACCTCAAAAACACTCTAATTAAGCTAAAAACTATTTTTCAAAATTTTAAAACCAATTGAAACTATTTTTAAATAATTAAATACTCCTAAAATCAATTAAATCTTTAATTAATTATAACAAATAATTAAAAGACCTAAAAAATGTTTGGAAAGTTGCAAAAATCCTAATTAAGTATTTAGAACCTAGGAAAAATATAAAAACCTAGAAAATCAGACTTTTAATTTTTAATAATAAAATAATATTAAAATAATATTAAAAATCCAAAAATTATAAAAAATTCTAAAAACTTGCAAACTAGCTTAATTTATCCTAAATAACTCAGAAATGAAAGTGAAATTACCTAAATACCCCTATTGGGCCTAGAAAATGGGCCAAACCCTAAACAGTCCCTTATTGGGCTTAATTAAGGCCCAATAAGAAAAAGTGCTCAAAATAAGCTCAAAAAGCACAGGTTGACTCAAAATTTGATTTTAAACAACTTTTTCCAAAGGCCCAAAAGCTGAAAATGTGAAATAAGCTAACTTATAATAAGCAGCTTATTCTTAATGGGCTTTTTGGCCCATTAAGCTATAAGCTGTTGCCATAAGCTAAAATTTAACACACAACCTTCTTTTGACCTAACAAAGACTTCTGTAAAAAGAAATTTCAAATAAGACCACTCAATAAGCCAGAAACAAGTCAACAACTTATTCACAAAACGACAAAATAGTCGTTTTTATGATCTAGACCACCTCAGAAGCTGATTCAAGTTTCAAAATGTTTCTTTTGACAAAACTAAGCTTAAAAACCAAAGAACTTTCAAATAAGCACACTCAATAAGCTGGAAAATCAAATAAGCACTTATCTTAAAAGTCAAACAAGTTGGTTTTCTAATGAAAAGTTAAAGTCAAAGTCTGATAAGCTCCAGTTTACTTAAATGGGTCAAATAATGAAGATCTATTACAAAAAATAAGTTGTTGCAAGTCAGAATAAGCTAGAATAGCTTATTGATAAGCTGATGATAAAATTGCACTAGCAGGGGCTAGTTTTGGATGTTGAGCAGTGGGAACTTTTCCCACTGCTTGACTATTTTGACTTGTTGTCTTTAGTGACTTTTTCTTGGATTCAGTTTTCACAAAGGCACCCAATTGATCTTTGGATCAAAAGGAGTCAATAACAAGCAAAATAACACAATCTCAAACAGCCAATTGATACAGTTTAATCAATTTATCACCAGATATAGCACAGACATGAACAATGAGCAGTTTAGCATTCAAGAGCAATTTTAGCACAAATCAGCCAACCAAATTCAACCAAATGCACACACAAGCTTTAATAAACTCCAATAAGCAAGTCTAAACAGGTTTCATGCACTGGTTCAAAGAATTAAGCAAAATCCAAGCTATGAAAGTTACTAATGAACACTACACATGCAGTTTTCTACTTTTGCTGATGTATTTGACACACAAGCCAATTTCAACACCTCAAATCTTTCAAACAGGTTATGTTAACTTTGTTTAAACCACTTTTATCCCTAAGCATGCATACACACTAAGTGTTTCCAAAATCCTAGGTCAAAACAAGCAGAAACAAGGTCTTAATAGCAGATTGATCAATTCAAGTGTTCAAACCTAATAACTTGCAGCAAAACACTCTCAAACAAAGGTATATCAGATACAAAGCATAAACAACACTTTCCCTTAACACAAAATCAGATCACAAGCATAAATCAGTAGACCCAAACACCCCTTTAACTTTTTCAAATCAAGATTTTCAAAAGCAAAACAAGATTTCAGGCCAACCAAGCATCAATTAACACTCAAACAAGTCTAATAAACAGATTCAAGCAAGAACAAGCCACAAAATTCACAAGAACAACAGTTTCATACAAATATCACCAAAAATCACAATTTATGCAGATTTGGAGATTTAGTAAGCAAACCTCATGGATGTACATCCACACCCACGAATTTTGAGCTTATGTGCTAGCAAGAACAAGCACAAGCTTCCACAAAAGCCTGCTAAGATTCAACAAGGGTTAAGCACAATAACATGAAAAATCAGAAACTTGGAAAAATCTTGATTGATGCAAACTTGTTACCCCACACTTGATTATCCCCAAGTTATAAGCCTCACCACACCTTAACCAACTCAGTTAGGATGCTATGATCAGCCCTATAGCCCAAGAATTCCAAGATTGGAACAAGACTTAGCAAAATATCAAGAAAATGAGGAAAATATGCAAACTTGTGCACACTCCTCTTTTGAAAACAGGTTTTAAACTTCAAAAGCAGTAAACTAAGAACAATAATAAGCAGAATAAAGATGGCACTTGGTCTTTCTTCAAAACACTTAACTCAAATTCATTAAACTGAAAAAGGATTTACAAGTGTTTGAACAAAGGAAAAACCAAAAGCAAACGTCTAATGAAGCACCCTAAGGCCTTTATATAGGCATACAAATGACTAAGGAACAGCTAAAAACTTAAAACCCTAGTGCTTGATCTTCCAAAAATGCCCTTGAGGTCTTTGTCTTCTTTGGAGAATCATGTGACTGAATTTGTCATGTAGTTGAGATGTGAGCTGTTGAAATAGCATCAAGGGCTTAAAATGAGCTTAGGATGCAAGCAGGATTGTGAGGCGTTGGATTGCTGGCACAATCTTGTCTTCTTCCTCAAACGTGTAGCAGGGCATGACCTATGTGGCATGTGGGGTTAAGTGGCAAGTGTTTTTAAGGTTGGGATATGATTAGGGCATGCTTAATCATTAATCTGGAGGTTATTGAGGTTTAATTACAAGTGAATTAAGAAAACCCAATTTGTGTTCTTGGTGAATAGTTGGGCGTTTAATCTGAGTATGGGTTTAAAAAAGTGTTTAGCGCCAGATTATTAAACTAATAAAGATTAGTTTAAATCTGGTAATGGTGGGAAGTGATGTGGCAAAATGGAAGAAGCTGATTGGTGGGAGGGAGTTAGTGGGACACTTGTCACCATTTGGTAGGTTAAGGTAAGTATTATGTCTGGCCACAATTAGTCCCTTACCTTCTTTTCTCTTTTCACTTGCAATTTAAATAACCAAATCCGGATTTCCTTTGTTAACAAACTTTCATTTTTCACACTTTTGCCCCAAATACTTTTCCAAAGTATTTTCAGGGGTATTTCTTGCCATATTGTGATACTTGAGGGGCTGTTTTGGCATTTTGTTGATAGATAATGGTCTTGACTTGTATGTTGAGCATTTTGGAGGACT
Organism: Glebionis coronaria; assembly: GCA_025667525.1. Lineage (NCBI taxonomy): Eukaryota > Viridiplantae > Streptophyta > Magnoliopsida > Asterales > Asteraceae > Glebionis > Glebionis coronaria. Next base: position 222,621,316 of record CM046879.1, read on the forward strand.
GAATTTGCCAAGTCTTGATAAATGAGGGACCATTTTTGCCAATTGTTGAAAGTTGAGGGTCCTTTTTGTAATGTTGGATCTTTCAAAGGACCAAACTTGTCATTTCTTGTACTTTGAAGGACTTCATGATGTATTTGACTTTGTGGATGATTTTGGTTGACAATTTAGCTTTGTTGAGGGGCTAAACTTGCCAATTCTTCAAAGTTAAGGGCCCTTTTGGTAATTTTGACAAACTTTAGGGACCAAACTTGTAATTATGAGGATACAAGGGTATAAAGTGTCAATTCTTCATAATTGGAGGACCCTTCTTCATAATTCTTCAAATCTTCAAGGGTTGATCTTGGGAAAGTCTTCACTAGGGCTTGGTTCATTGTGCGGCTTCGTTTCCCGTGTTCGTTTTTGCATGATTCTTGTGATCTTTTGTCATTATCTCAATATCCGTACCTAAAATACACAAGCAACAAACACAAGCATATATTTGGGTATTTTGATGATATTTAATGCATTTTAAGCCCTATTTGGAAGATGAGACTATGTATAAAAGCAGTCTCATCAGAGACCTTTCTCGGACCGATATTTGGCATGTACTTCAAACTTCAAATCTTGAGAGACGTTCTTGAAATTATGGTTTTCTCTTCATTTTGGTATACGTATTCATTTGGAGTGAGAGATGCTTCAAACGTTGACCACGACTTCTTCATTTATCCTTGTCTTAATTTAGAACTTTGATATACAACGATCCGCCTCCTTTTTGGACTTGGATGTATTTAACCTCATACCTTGTTGGGGTCTTTTTGGATAGACTTCTCCATGATCTTTATGAGAGTAATTGCTTCTCGCCGTGTGTCTTGATCCTTCATATTGATTTGGATTAATGATCTTCAAATCATCTTAGGATCTTTAGCAAAAATGTGAATCCTCATGCCTTGTGAGGGCCTTTTTAGACTCGGATATCCTCATGCCTTGTAAGGGCCTTTTTGGATACGCGAATCTCCGCGTCCTGCTTCAATAAGTTATGCCTTGGCTATGAACTCTAATTAATCCCGAGAAACTTTTAAACGATTTTGGGCTAGAAGCTAACTAATTTTTCAAATCGTACGACCTTATTTATTGCATTTATCTATTGACAAGTGTTGGGAGAAAAGGCTTATAATTAACTCACATAAATTCATGAAAGAATACAAAACTTATAATTGACTCTATCATTTCTCGTTCTCCATAATTTAAAATCTCAAAGAACGAGACTCGTGGATGCTTAGCCTAATAAACCAATTAAGGTCCATATGGTTAAGGATACTAGCTAGAGTAAACTCAAATAAGTGAACTCGGGTTGAGTCAAAATATTCTCGACGGGCCTAATATATCAAAGACATTTAAACTTGTTAAAACTATTTTATTTATTCATCATTTTTTTTCTTTTTGAATTTATTCAAGAAAATATAAAATATAACGATGACAAAAGAACAAAAAAAATAAAGACTATTACTACTACTTGGCCAAAATCGATAAAAACTTTTTGAAAAATGTCGAAAAATAAAAAATTTTGGTTCAATAAGGACATTTTAATGGAAAAGCCCACTTATTACTTCGATAGAAGTCTCCCCTACACTTAATATAAACATTGTCCTCAATGTTTAAGCATGTGGAAGTAAACTCCCCTACACTTAGGACATTGTGCACTTTGTTTAAGTTTTGCTAAGGAAGAGACAACTAAAGTGATTGCAATTTCAACATTTATTGATATAAAAGATTGAATCGCAGTAGCAAAAACAAATCAAAGGAAACCGGGTACACGGGATCAAAGGTTCTTCAAAAGGCACCAAAAATGGAACTTGATAGCACACATTCCTACAAAACAACACATCACAAACAACCTACATGGCTCCTCCTACACTTATTATGGAAAAGGTGAAAAGGTGGAAATGGGTCAAATCTAACCTAGTTATACGATGCTTGATTTATTTATCACGAGTCTCTAGCTCTACTTGATTTCCCGAATATCATCGTTCAAAATGGGAAAATCATGGAAAACTGAGATTTCCAAGGGAGGAAAACCTCTCCATGATAAAGGGTGAAACATACTCACTTAAAGAATATCCCAATAAAGTCCACTAGAGTCAAACACATAATTTTCATCACGAAAGAAAATAGACCCCAAGGTGGAAATAGCAAACAAGTATAAGAAATATGGGTTTCCTTTAAGCAATAGTTTCTCACAATTAAAGGTAGACATTGGGGGTGAAAAAGTAGGTGTCAAAACACTAATAGTCAGAACCCTTAGGTCTTTGTTCTCTTTATCATTATAAATAGGTGGGACGGGAGGGAGAGAAGGTAAAGTATCATCGTGTAATAAATCCTCTAGCAAAAGTATATCTCCCTCCGTATTAAAATACTCGGATATGTACTCTACGGGTGTATCAATATCAAGAAACTCATCGATCTCGGGAATGAGAAAACCATCATCATCACTAAAAGTGATATGTGGAAGAGAATCGATGGTAGAATCAAAATTAATTGGTGAAGAGGCAATGTGAATTTGTCAAAATTCGAGTTTTCAAAATCAATATCAATATCAAGTTTTAAATCTTCATTTTCCCTCTCATCAATACCATGATCACAATTAAGCTCATCCGAGAAAACCAATAACACGGGAGCATAGAAAGCATCCTCGTCATGGAATCTCTCAACACTCGGGGTATAAAAATTATCACTAAGGAGTAAAGAATCCGATAAATCATTAGTATCCTTATCATGTTTTTCAAAAGTCGATTTTGGTAAAATAGGAGAGTCATCCTCATCCGATCCCGAGGAATAATTAAAAGTATAGTCGGAATCACAAGATAACTCATCCCTATTTACAAACTCCTTAGGTGTAGGACCAAGTAAGGTTTCTTCTTCTATGGACTCATTATGAAGTTCTTCACACTCTTCAAAAATTGGTTTATCAAAACATGTCTCACTAAGAGAATTTGAAGAAAGCGTAAAGTCATTTGAAGGAGTAGGTGAAGGAGTTATAAAAGAAATGGGGTCATCAATGGGTAATGTAGGCTCAAGGATAATCTCGGGAATTTACTCAAGAGGTGAGGAAGGAGGAGAGCTAAATGTATTTGTGGGTGTCAACACCTGAGGGAGAGTAAAACTCATGATAATCTCCGGGCCTTGTCTCTCCTTTATTGGTGGAGAGATGGAAGGATCCACAGTGGGAACATCACTATTAGTAGTGGTGTTAGCCTCAACATCAACTCTCAAAGACGGCTCAATATTATCTTGAGCTTGATAGGTTTCTAAAATGAGCATGAATTTTCTATCGGTTTCCTCTTGCCATTCGCTTAGTAATCTATCATGTTCCTTAAGCTTTTAAAGAATTAAGTCCATTTGAGGTTGTGAAATATTCCCTTGATTATAGTTTTGAAAATTGCCTTCATTTTGAAAACCTTCATGATTTGAAAACCCTTGATTTTGAAATTCCCCATAAAACCCTTGATCATAATGTGGTGGGTTACTAGTTGTAGGAAAACTAGGAGAGCCAATATATGTATTAGTAGCATAGCACATAGTTTCCTCATTAGTATAAACTTCCTCATAAGTTTTTTCACAATTAAAATAAGCATGAGGTCCACCACAAGTCGTACACTCCTCGGACATAATCTTATAACGCTCTTCTTGCAATATTTCCCAAATCGGATAATTATCCATGATAGTGTCGAAAGCTCGATTCTCGTGATCGGCTTGAGAGACGTTTCTTTTCTCCTTCTTTGAAGGACGAGGTACACCAATCGGTATTTGTGCATGCGACCGAGTGCGCATGCAACTAAACACGAGGAATGAGGTAGGAGACATCGGTCGACTTTGAGAGGGAAGAGATTATCCCAATCGAGGTTCAATATTAAAAAGCTACAAGAAAATATATACGTAATACTACTTGGGTGGCAAAACCCTCGATTAGCCTTCCTTCTCAAAATACTCACAAGTGAACGGCAGGTGGCGCGAATCACTTTAGTACCTAGCTTCCCTTAGACGGCCTTTTATAGCACATCGCCTATCTATTCACCGTATAGTTCGTATTTTTTTTATTTACTGCTTATCGAAAGTTGATTGTAGTATGATTACACTCGTTTAGGAAAACGAGGTAAAAGCGGTAAGTATTAAGCGTACGTTTAGGAAAACGTAAACACTTATGACCCTTTTTGTGGGATCGTTCTCGAGGAGGCTATTGCGTTGTGTTAAGAAATGATAAATGATTTGTGATTATATTTGATGAGAAAGGAGAAAGAAAAAGACGAATTGCGCTAAAAATGACCCTAAGACGTAAAAAACGCTAAAACGTAAAATTCGACAAAACGAAAAAGTATCCCAAAAATTACCAAATTTTTATCCTAACTAAAGAAAAATATAAGAATTACTAATTTGAAAACCAAAATGTCTAAAAACTATTTAATAATTTAATATTAATTTTTAAAATAAAAGAAAAACCTAAAATTAAATAAAATCAAAACTTAACTAAAATGAAAAGTTTAATAGATGTAAACCTCAAAATACAAAATTAAATCCTAAAAATATTTTTTGTAAAATTTTAAAACTATTTTTTCTATTTTTAAACACTTAAAACTATTTTTAAACTAAAATAATCATAAAAAATAATAAAATAATGCCAAAAATAATTTGACAATTTTAAAAATCCTAATTTATACTAATGAACAGTAGAAAATTGAAAATGTTTGAAAAAAGTAAAATTTTGCACTAAAAGACAAAACTGATTATAATTAAAACCCTAATTAAACTAAATTAATTCTAAAAATTAAATAAAAGGTGAACAGTAAAAACTTTTTTAACTAAAAATCTTAAACTATTTTTATAAATATAAGAAAAATTTTAAAACTGAAAAATAAATATTTTTACCAATAAAAGACAAAAACAGAAATTAAAAAGTTAATTAAAAATGGCAATTTAATCTAAAAAATAGTATATGAACAGTAACTGAAAATTTCTTTAAACTGAAAAATCAGAAATTAAATTAGAAAAATAATGCAATTAAAATGAAACCCTAATTCCTATTTTTGGTCACAAAAGACAAAAAATGAAAGCTACTGATAGTGACACTTTGAGTTTCTTGTCTTTATCCCAAGCAGTGGGAACTGTTAATACTACCAGTGGGAATTGAGTCCCCACTGTTTGTGCAAAAATGTGATCTGGTGAGATTTAAGCTTAGGAAAGCTTGTTGCTTGATTTTTTTTGGACAATGAGGCACCCCCACACTCATGGAAGTGTGGGGAGTCAGATGAAGCACACAAACAACACAATCCAAGCAGATAAACACACAAAACAGTCAAAAACAGGTCACTGCTCACAGTCAAATGGGTCTGAGTGAGAACTTGCTGGTTCAAATGGTTGCCTACCTAGTTTAAATCAGTCAAGACTATAACCCTAGCAAAACCAACCTCAAACAAAAAGCACCCAACCCTAGTAGAGACTGTAGTCTAACAGTTCACAAGATTTCGAATCAAAATATACTAGAACCACCTACTTCTACGGATTTTATGCAGAATTCTTTTTGAAGTCTAAAAGCGGAACATGAAAATATTTGACGTGACTATCTTAAATACTTCAAATACTCAAACTACAATACTGATGATAAAAAGGGTAATGTTTGGCTTAAATAGAAGCTTATGATATCACCTCATCAACTTATAATTCACCCAACCAAACACCCCTTTAATGAGCCTACTGATGCTTTTGATAGAAAATAACTTAGCAAGTGAAATCTGGTTTTATACACTAAGCAAACAAAAAATGGCTGAATAATACTAAGACTAACCTTACCACTTTGATGCAGTCAAAACTTAAGCATAAAACCTACTCTATCACAGAAAATTAGACTGATCCAAACGCCAATTAATCTTAGAAAAATGAAACTCAACAAAGTGATTTAAGAAAAGAGATGATGCTCCATCATAAAAAGGTACAAACATAAAAGGAAATAAGCAGGATAACCATCAAACAAAAAGAAACATTAAGCATATAAGCACTTAGATTAAGCAACCTCAGATTTATGAGTATGAAACAATCAAAAGAGGGGAAACCGCTTACCAGGGGTCCTAAGCTCGACCAGCTTCTAACACACAAACCGATAAGCACCTCAACCTACTTCTTATACCTCAATCTCCCAGAACCAAATAAGCTTCTACCCCAGATTATGCTTAAAAGCTTATCACCTTACACGAAGAACAATCAAACATGACTTTAATTCAGCAACAAAGTAAACATCGTCAAATAATCACCAAACTTCTCCAAAGCACTTGTCTCGCAACCACAAGCTTACAACAGGGCTTATTGTCAGAAAACCCCAACGTAGCTTATGCTACAGTAATTTGTCAAAAAGTGTCTTTATTTGAGATATAAGTGACCAAAACTTAAAAAGATTGCACAAATAAAGTTTATAACTAAAAACACTTTGATTTTTAAGCCTAAAGAGCTATACCATGAGCTATTTCTCAGATAGCTTATGGAAATAGCTTAATGAACGGTAAGACTTGGAAAAGATATTTTTTAGAACTTGTGAATTTATTAGAAACAAGCTGAAATAAGTAATGCCAAGTAATCAAAACCTGACAGTAAATTAAAGATAGAAGTAAATTAAATTACTCAAACTGATATTTCATTAAATAAAACAATGGAACTCATTTTCCAGAATTCTCTCTTTTTCAGAAAATGGAACCAAATACAAAGTGACAACCTATTGCTATTTATACAAAAAAATGAAAACAAGAAATAAACCCTAATCTGTCGTCGACTTCCAATTTTGCCCTTGTAATATTCCATGGGATATTCTCTTTTTGAAATCTTGGTCCTTGGTCAAATTTCCAATCCGTGAGTTATCAGGAAACATGTGAGGTTGCCAGTTGGATGATAGCTATTTGAAACTGATCTCCATCGTTGCTTGAACACTTTGGGAGCAGGAAAACTTCTAGGCTGTTAGATTTCTGACGTTTTGGAGTTTTCCCATCTTTTGGGTGCAGGGGAATCACGGGTTGTCACATGGGAGTTGTGGGGTAGTTTTTTGTGAGTGGAAATAAGATGAAAGCCACGTGAATTATGTTTCTGGAGGGTTAGGGTGTTTAATTTTTGGTTAATTGTGCTTAGGGGATTAGGGTCATCAGGTTTGATTTGGGGGGGATTGAGGAATAGTAACTGTTTAGCGCCTTAGGAAATTATAATAAATTTCGTTTGAAACTTTTAAACTGGGTTTATATTAAGTGTGGGCTGGTAATGGGTTAAGATTGGGCTAGTAATGGGTAAAAACCGGGTTTGGGTTTTGTTATAGGCAAAAGTGGTCCCTGCTCTCTCAAAAATATGCCATATGAAGTTTATAACTGCCCAATTTCCATTCTCCTTTATAAACAAGTTTGTAAATTCATACTTTGGCCACAAAAGGTTTTATAAACTTGTTTATAAGGACTTAACTTACAATTTGACCATATATCAAGGACCAATCTTGTAATTTCATGTTATTTAAGGGACCCAATTGTAATTTGGAGGTTTTACAGGGTTATTAAATGACAAGTCTTCAATTCTTGAGGGACCAAACTTGACAAATATTCAAACTTCAAGGACTTGAATGGAAAATCACGATTCGGATCCGGTTCTTTGTGCGGCTTTGTTTCCCGTGTTCGTTTTGCATGATTCTTGTGATCTTTTGTCATTTTCTCAATATTCGTACCTAAAATACACAAGCAACAAACACAAGCATATATTTGGCATTTTTCATGATTTTTAATACATTTTAAGCCCGTTTTGGACGATGAGACTATGTATAAAAGCAGTCTCATCACTCCCCCATACTAAACCATTGTCGTGCCCTCACGCAATGCTAGAATAAAGTATCGTAGCACCTCCAAAATTCATTTTTATTCACTTTTATTGAATGATAAACTAGCTACACTACTACTATTGCTACTACTTGCGTTTTAGACATAATGTATGATTTTCATCGCAAAATGGGACGTTTAGGTTCATAGAACAAGAACACGTGAATGCTTCATTAGAAATAATTTCATCGTCCTCGATTTTCACCCCAATTCCATGCCAAGCGTGCAACGAGATCATTGTCATTATAAGTTAGTAATGCTAACACTACTCATATGCCCTAATCACGTACTTATCCTCCCATTATTCCTAAGTTGTATCTCTTATATTTTATATTGTCTTGAATGTTTCACGAGGATACATTGTTTGACTTATGCGATAATAGAGATTTAGGTCTAAAAATAGAGTCCTAACGGTGTAACTAAGACCATCAAATCAATAACCCCTCCTAATAGACAACGATGTCAAAAAATTAAGTCAACAAGAAGGATCGATAAACACGGTTTTATAACGGTTTTGAACATGAGACTTATTACCAAGACTTTTATAGGCCCCCTAACGGAAGGGCCTTATTATCTTTGGTTTACCTCCATCTTTTATTCAACTTCGCCATGAAGCTTTTATTATGACTTCGGTCTTGCCTTGCCTTTTATTATCCGCCTCATCGGTGGTTTTATTAGCCAAAGACGTATATCCTCACGCTAAGGCGAATTTTGGATCTTTAAAGCTTCGAAGATTAAGGCTTGATTCACTTTCAGTTTTGCATAGATTTTTCGGCCTTGTGGGGCTTCAAATTGTTTGCTTGATTTAGGTGAGCACTTGAAATCTTATTATTGGGTGAAGCTTTTGATTATTTGGGTTGCCAATACTTCAAAACCGTGACGCTGGCGATACCTTAATGTCTTCCCAATTTAATTACACGGAAGCTACTAGAAAAGACTAGAAACCTAACAATCCTAACTAAACCGCTAAGTCAATATTTATTAAGCAAAAAATATTTACATGCGAAGGGAGAATAAGCAAATAACGAGAACACATGAGTTTTTGAAAGAATACGAGTACTCTACGTTTACCATAGTAACTTATAATTAACCCTATCATTTCTCGTCCTCATTTAAGAGACTTAGCCTAATGTGAAGTTAAGGAATCAAAGCTAAGTGCTCAACACGCACGGTCGAGTCAAAAATTACTCTTATTCTCGCCATCGGAAAACCTACATTCGTGTCTTCAAACACTTATAAAACATGAGAAAAATTTTAAAATTTGGCCATTGTTAGCCTTATTTTGCAACAAAACGATAAACAAAAAGATAAACTTTGGAAAGCGTGAAGGTTTGGCAAGGCAAGTATCTAATCACCCCCCATACTAAAGTTAAACATTGTCCTCAATGTTTTGAGTCTAGGGGTGCAAACACCCCCATACTAGAGACGTAGTCAAATGCCTAATCTAGCCTGGAAAGGGTGTAACCAATAAATTAATAGCCGTTTATGAAGTGTGCTATAAACCTAAGGTTAGAACAATCAAGGATGGATATTGAGAAAGTATTCAAAGCAAACGATCGAGTGCTCCCATAAAACGAACACGAGAGGCTCTAATCGTGAAGATCATGATCATCTAAAGTCCACAATTCACAAACAACCACGAAACAAAGGTTGGAAGGGCACAAATCCCCACACGTTAACTACATTAGAAAGCGATAATATGTACATAGGATAAGCATGGGACTCCCCCACGAGGCACCTCGTTTTTTATTACCGAGTGATAGGTGTGAAAACACCCATCCTTTCTACCACTTAATTACAATAATAACCGAGCCAAAACGTGTATTTTATGTCATTTATGTCGGAATTATGCGTGGTTTGTGTTTTTGTTGTAATTTAGGACGAAAAAGTGAAAAGTGGAGAAAACACGGGCATTCACAGGCTTTTATCGAAGGAAAAGACGAAAGATGAAGTCGAAAGATCAAGAGTGGAAAAAGAACGGAAGTCCAAGACCAATTCTGAAGATTTATCGAAGAAAAAGTCAAAGACGGAAGTTTACTAAAAAGCCGAAGAACTCAAGTCTAATAAATAAATAAATTATAAGACGAGTTTAATTAATTCCGAGACAAAGTCGATAAAGTCGAAGAACTTAAAAGACGAGAAGACGTGAAGAAAGAAAGAAAGGGAAGGCAACACATGCACCTCCTCATTTCCTATAAATACCCTCCTAAATTCATTTAGGAGGGTTGGTTAGTTTTAGTTGAGCTTTGTTTTTCTTTCAATTTTGTAGGTGATTCTAGAGAGAGAAAGTGACAGTTTCTCTCACTAGGATCCCATTCTTTCATCTTCTTTTCTTGTTGATCTTAATTGAATCTTTACTTGTGTTAGCTTAATTCTTGGTTTTAATCTTATTCTTATTCTTCCTTTCTTAGCTTTTTATAAAAAGTTTGTCTTTTTATTTCCATTTAAGTTTCATACGGAATGAGCAATAAGTTTGACAATCTTATTAGCTTATTTTGTGTCTAGCTTATTTGTTTTAAGTTTTCTTAAAAGTCTTTACATTTTTAAAGATTGCTTATTTTGTTTGCTTATTTTGTGTTTTTATAAAGTTTATGAATTTCGCCTTTTGAAAGCTTTAAAATTTATGCTTATTAAGTTGTTTAAGTTTTCAGTTTAGTGTGCTTATTGATAGTGCTTAGTGAACTTTGGCTTATTTGCATTCTCGGATTATTTTGGTATTCCATCGCAATTTTAGGTACTCCACATTCCGACGGGCGGCTTTTGTTCCATCGCAATAACCCTTGTGGGTTCTACTTTGCGATGGGTTATGTTTTCATCCCCCTATTCCGATCGTGATTCCGATCGCACTTTGCGATCTGGATTGCGACGGGGTTTAGGTTTGTATTGCGACGAAGTGCTGCCCAATTTTTTATAACCACTTTCCGATGGATTTTGCTACTTTAGTTATTTCGACAGTTTTTATTAGACATTTCGATAGTTTAAAATAAAAAAAATAAAAAATAAAAAAATAATAAAAAAATAAAAATATATATATTGCGACACAAAAACATAATCATTGCGATACTACAATTTCCAAAAACACATTCCGATACAACAATGACATTGCGATGGACAATATGATTTGGCGCCAAATTGAGCAGCCAGGCTGGCTGCTTCCAGCAGCTAGCCTGCCTGCTTGCTTATTTACTAGTATTGTTCCGTAATTTTCTAGTTTTATCTGAAAGTTGTTCCGATTTTATTTTTGAAAGTTACGTATTTTTAGTTGAATTTTTCTTCTATTTTTAAAATTAATATTTTTTTCGTAAGTTCAAGTTTTATCTTTTATTTAGTATCCGCTTTAGGTTTTCCCTCGTGTAGCTTTAAAGTACCATTTTAATTTTATTCTCTCCTTTTTCATTTAGTAAACTTTATTTTCGAGTCGATAGTTAATTTCGTCTTTTAGTTTTATTTTTATTAATTGTTTCGCTTTAAATTTTGTTTTATTATTTGTTTTATTATTCGTTTTAATATCGTTTTAATTTTTAGTTTTTAATATTCACCTTGTTTTACTTTTATTATTTATACTTGTCTTTAGTTTATTTTTTAAATACTTTTCGCATTTACTTTTTAATTAGTTTTAGATAATCAACTTCCCTTTTTCTTAACTAAAAACAACTGAGTCACACATTTAACCGGAAATCAATTCGATTAGACACCGAGAAAACGAACTTTCAACTAGTAAAAACCCCACATTAAAATGGCGCCGCTGCCGGGGAAGGTTTTCCCACATTAAACGAACTTTCCATAAGTAAAATTTAAGTTTAATTTTGTCAAGGCTTTAAATTACTCAACGACACTTTAATTACTTGCTAGTAGTTTAGAACAAACAAACCAAATCATTCTCTTGATTCACCAAAAGACAATTGAGTCGCACTTAAGACCGGTTTTCAATTCGAAAAGATTCGGAACTATAACGAACTTGAACTTTCATATAGGGTGTCAAAAGCCTTGTATTAAATGGCGCCGCTGCCGGGGATTTTCGTTAAGATAAACGGTTTCTAGTGAGAGACGCATTGAATTTTGGGATCCGTTCTTTGCACGTTATTTTCATTGCTATAAAATTTCAAAAATACATAAAAATTATAAAACTCTTCAAAAATACAAAAACATTAAAAAACCTATAAAAACCAAAAATATTATATTCTTTGTGTATATTTTTCTTCTGCAGGTGCATGCGTACTAGATCTACAAACTATTCTGAGCCCGAGAATCTTGAAGATTTAGATATGGCTGGTGTTAACAACAACAACAATAATCACCCACCTCAAAATAATTTGAATAATAACAACAACAACAACAACAACAATGTCCTTCTACCTGATTTACGAACCATGGAGGAATTGTGCCAACCCACCATGAACGGACGCGGAGGCCCGATTGCGCCAATGCACGTCACGGCTCAAGAGTTTTCGTTGAAGCATCACATGATACAACAAGTGCAAACGAACCCGTTTCGTGGAATTCCGGATGATGATGCCAACAAACACCTCGACAAATTCATTACCATTACCCAAAGCATGAAGTGCCCCGGTGTTTCTATGGATGACCTTCGCCTTCAACTTTTTCCACACTCGCTTTCTCACCATGCCGAAAAATGGTTTGACCGTCTTCCTAAGAATTCTATTCATACGTGGAACGACATGACTCAACGCTTTTTATCGCGCTACTTTCCCCCATCCATGGTCACTAGCCTTCGTAACCAAATCAGTGGATTTATGCAAGAGAATGATGAATCGCTTTTCGATGCTTGGGAACGTTACAATGATTTGATCGACCGCTGTCCTAATCACAATATGCTCCCCGTTACTCTCATTGACACCTTCTACAATGGTCTCACTTTTCGTGATCGTGACACGATCAATGCCGCCGCCGGTGGTACTTTTATGAAAAGGAGACCGGAGGAGTGTCGAGAGTTGATTGAAAACATGACTACTCACCACAAGAATTGGGATTCTTCCGCATCCTCAAGATCTAATCAGAGAGTCAATGTTTCATCTACTTCTTCCACCCCTAACCCGTCTATTTTGGAACGTGCTATTCTTGATATCAACAAAAGTCTCCAAATTTTGACTTCTAACCAAACTCAACAAGCTAAAGCCGTTGTTATCTCTTGTGACACATGTGGTGGTCCTCATTCCTACAATGAGTGTCCTTCTACTCACGGCAATTATTCTGAAGACGTTAACGCAGCTTACGGCACTTATCCCACGGGAGGCTATCAAGCTCGCCCGCAAGGAGACCGTGGCTTGCTAAGTTATCGTTCTAACAATTATCTTGCTCCCCCCGGTTTTCCCCCTGCAAACCAAACCCAACAACAAAACTTTAACCGGAACAATCAATCCCAACCTCGTGCAAACAATCCGTATCAATCCCAAAGAAACCCATACCCAACTCAAGGAAATTCTCAAGCTTACCAAGCTCCACCTCTCAACCAACCGATGGCCGTAAGTCAAGACGTCGAGACATTTATGAAGACTAATCGTGAGATGGTGACGAATCTTCAGAGTCAATTTGTCAACTTGAAGAATGACATGGTGAAACAAGGGAGCGATATTCGAGCCGAGCTAAGGAATGATATGGCCAAACACAGCAATGATATTAATGCCATCATGCAAAACTCTTTTAATAATCAAGCTCTTCACCTTCGTGATATGATTGGTTCGCTCATCCAAAGTAATCAACCCTCTGCTTCGGGTACTCTTCCGAGTAACACCGTTGCGAATCCAAGAGGGGAGATGAAAGCAATCACCACTCGTAGTGGCAAAGGTTACATGGAACCCGAGCTTCCTACACCTCCACCCGTGATTGTGAACAAAGAAAAAGAGCAACTTTCTTCACCTCCTTTACCTTCTATCCCCATTTCCCCACCACCCGTGGTTGTGAGTGATCCTATTCCCTTAAAGCCTTCTTCTTCATCCAATATACCTTATCCTTCAAGGTTGAGGAAAGAGAAGCAAAAGAGCAAGGATGATATTCAGGTTTCGAACTTCCTTAAAATGTTCAAACAATTGAATTTTAACATCTCCTTTGCCGAGGCTCTCGCTCACATGCCCAAATACGCTAAGATGTTTAAAGATCTTTTAAGTGATAAAGAAAAGCTTCTTGACATTGCTCAGACCCACCTTAATGAGAATTGCTCCGCAGTGCTCTTAAGGCAATTGCCCACCAAACTTGGTGATCCGGGTCACTTCTTGATTCCTTGTAACTTCCCGGGAGTAGAGAATTGCATGGCCCTAGCCGATCTAGGTGCTAGTATAAACTTAATGCCTTTAAGTGTTTGGAAGCAATTATCTCTCCCCGAGCTAGTCCCCACCAAAATGACTTTGGAATTAGCCAACCGTACGGTTGCTTATCCAGTGGGGATAGCCGAAGATGTCTTTGTTGGCGTCGATAAATTCACCTTCCCGGCGGATTTTGTCGTCGTTGATTACGAGATGGATCCCCGTGTTCCATTAATCGTCGGACGTCCATTTCTGAGGACCGGTCGCACTCTTATTGATGTTGCCGCAGGCGAAATCATCATGAGAGTTGGTGACGATCAAATTGTCTTCAACATGGGTAAGATTTCTAAGCAACCTTATTCATATGAGAGTGTTAATGCTATTGATGCTCTCGATGAGGCTTGTGAAGAACATTTTCATGATGCTTGCAAAAGTACTCTTTCCTCTCTACCCAATGTTGAGACCGTTGCCTCAATTGCTCCAGCATTGACTCCTTTCGGAGAAAGTGACTTGGATGACTTCGAAGCTAGCTTGGGTCCTCTCGATATTAAGTATGATAATTTGTCCACAAATTGGGATGAAGACATTAGTACTATTGAGAGACTTCTCAATGAGGACCCATTCTCTCCTCCTGCTCCTAAAGAGGTGACTAATGATGATCCATCGTTAGGTTCACCATCTATTGAGAATCCTCCTACTCTTGAGCTTAAGGACCTACCCCCTCATCTTGAGTACGTTTTTCTGGAAGACAACGAGAAGCTACCGGTCATCATCGCTAAGGATCTGAAAGAAGACGAAAAAGCCCGACTTGTCGCTGTGTTGAAGAAGCATAAACGAGCTATCGCTTGGAAAATCTCGGACATCCGTGGAATTGATCCTCATTTCTGCACACATAAAATTCTCATGGAGGACGACTTTAAGCCCACTATTCAAAGCCAAAGAAGGGTGAATCCTAAAATACATGACGTCATCAAAAAAGAGGTTATCAAACTTCTTGATGCGGGTATGATTTACCCTATTTCGGATTCACCGTGGGTTAGTCCAGTCCATTGTGTGCCTAAGAAAGGTGGTATCACCGTTGTGCCTAATGCAAACAACGAGTTGATTTCTACCCGTCTCGTTACTGGGTGGAGAGTTTGTATAGACTACCGCAAACTCAATGATGCCACGAGAAAGGATCATTTCCCTCTACCTTTCATGGACCAAATGCTTGAACGTCTAGCTGGTAATGAATATTACTGCTTTCTGGATGGTTTCTCGGGTTATTTTCAAATACCCATCGATCCTCAAGATCAAGAGAAGACAACATTCACTTGTCCCTATGGCACATTTGCTTATAAACGTATGCCTTTTGGCTTATGCAATGCCCCCGGGACTTTCCAAAGGTGTATGTTGGCTATCTTCCATGACATGGTTGAGCAAACCATGGAAGTCTTCATGGATGATTTCTCGGTCTTCGGGGATTCCTTCTCTGCTTGCCTTGCCAATTTGGAACGTATGCTTAAGCGGTGCGAAGACACTCGCCTTGTTCTGAATTGGGAAAAATGCCATTTTATGGTCAAAGAAGGCATTGTGCTAGGACACAAAATCTCAAAAGCCGGTCTTGAAGTTGACCGTGCTAAAGTTGATGTCATAGCCAAATTACCTCCACCTTCAACCGTGAAGGGTGTGAGAAGTTTTTTGGGTCATGCGGGCTTCTATCGTAGATTCATTCAAGATTTCTCTAAAATCGCTCGCCCGATGACCCACCTCTTAGAAAAAGATACTCCTTTTATCTTTTCTAAAGAGTGTCTCGAAGCCTTCAATCTTCTTAAGGACAAGCTAACTAAGGCACCGGTCTTGGTTACCCCTAATTGGGAGCTGCCTTTTGAATTGATGTGCGATGCTAGCGACTTTGCTATTGGTGCGGTTTTGGGCCAAAGAGTGAATAAACACTTCCAGCCAATCCACTACGCTAGCAAAACAATGACAGGGGCTCAACTGCACTATACGACAACCGAAAAAGAGCTTTTAGCTGTTGTCTATGCTTTTGAGAAATTTCGCCCCTATCTTGTTTTATCCACCACCATCGTATACACGGACCATTCCGCGTTGAAGTACTTGATGACAAAGAACGATTCTAAGCCAAGACTTCTTCGCTGGGTTTTACTCCTTCAAGAATTCAACATTGAAATTCGCGACAAGAAGGGAGCCGAAAACCTGGCCGCGGATCATTTGAGTCGACTTGAGGATCCATATCAGGGGGATCCTCCGAACAAAGAGATCAATGACTCTTTCCCCCTGGAGACTCTAATGTCTATAAATCTCAATCTTGATGGCACCCCGTGGTTTGCAGACATTGCAAACTACCTAGCGGGTGGTATTCTCATACAAGGGTTAACATCCCAACAAAAGAAAAAGTTCTTGAACGATGTTAAGACTTACTTTTGGGATGACCCTTATCTATTCAAACAGTGTGCTGATCTGATTATTCGTCGATGTGTTGACGGACCGGCAGCTTTTGACATCCTCCAAGCTTGCCACAAAGGACCCACCGGTGGTCACTTTGGTCCCAACTACACCGCTAAGAAAGTGTTTGATTCCGGATTCTACTGGCCCACCATTTATCGTGACGCTCACGAAATGGTTAAGCATTGTGATACTTGCCAACGTCAAGGCAAGATCACACATAAGGATGAGATGCCTCAAAATTTCATACAGGAATGTGAAATCTTTGATGTATGGGGCATCGACTTTATGGGGCCATTTCCATCCTCCAAAGGGAACAAGTACATCCTCGTCGCCGTCGACTACGTCTCTAAATGGGTTGAAGCTAAGGCTCTTCCTACGAATGATGCGAGGGTGGTTGTGAACTTTTTGAAGCAGCTTTTCGCTCGATTTGGTGTTCCTCGTGCTATCATCAGTGACCGCGGGACTCATTTTTGCAACGATCAATTTGCACGAGTCATGGCAAAGTATGGTGTCAATCACCGTCTTTCCACCGCCTATCATCCCCAAACCAATGGGCAAGCCGAAATTTCCAATCGTGGCTTGAAGAGAATTTTGGAGCGTACTGTGGGAGAGCATCGTGCCGCGTGGGCCGATAAGTTAGATGATGCTCTGTGGGCTTTCCGTACTGCCTACAAGACCCCGATCGGTTGTACACCCTATCGTCTTGTGTACGGGAAAGCCTGCCACCTACCCATCGAGCTGGAACATAAGGCGCACTGGGCCTTGAAGTGGGCTAACTTCGACATCATCAAAGCCGGTGATCATCGCAAGGTTCAACTCAACGAGCTAAATGAACTAAGGAATGAAGCTTATGAGAACTCGCTGATCTACAAGGAGAAGACGAAGCTGATCCACGATGCTAAAATCAAGAACCGAGAGTTCCATGTTGGTGATCAAGTTCTACTCTTTAACTCTCGGTTGAAGATCTTCTCTGGCAAGTTGAAGAGCCGCTGGTCTGGTCCATTCACCGTCGCCAAAGTCTTTCCGTATGGGACCATTGAGCTTTCTCAGCCGAATGGGCCCAATTTCAAGGTGAATGGCCAGCGTTTGAAGCTGTACTTTGGTGAGGACATCTCTCAGGAGATGCTTCCATCCCTCACCACGTTCCCCATGAACTAAAATTGGGTCGAGTCGGGCTCATGACTCGGTGAACAAAAACAAGCGCTTCTCGGGAGGCAACCCGTGTTCTATCTTTTACTGCTTTTACAATAAGTGTAGGGGGAGCCCCGCATATGTTTGTTGTCTTGTTTCTTGTGCTGTGCAGGGATTTAAGCTTCAGAGAGCATCTTGATGACTTTTGATGAACCGTGATACCGTGTTTCCATCTCCCCGGTTCTATCCTAAACTCTTGTGATTCAATATTTCATATTCTATATGTTCACATTGAATTCACTTTAGTTGTCCTTTCCTTAGCAAGAATTAAACAAAGTGCACAATGTCCTAAGTGTAGGGGAGTTTTCCTCCCACATGCTTAAACATTGAGGACAATGTTTATCTCAAGTGTAGGGGGGACTTCTATCGAAGTAAGTGGTCTTTTCCATGAATTTGCCCTCATTTTAACCGGAAAATTTGATTTTTCGACATTTTTCAAAATTTTTAATCTATTTTGGCCTAGTTGTATAGTTGCATTTTCCTTCATTATGTTTATTTTCTTCCCTTACTAGAATAGTTTTTCAATAAAGTGGTTTTAGATTTTTCCTAGTCGTGAACATTTTGACTCAACCCGAGTTTACTTGCCTAAGTTTACTCTAGCTAGTATCCTTAACATGTTTAAGTCAATTTTTGCTAGGCTTTTATATAGGGAGCTATAAAACGCGAAAGTCTTAACTCTCACGGGTTAAGAACAAGAACTTTTCGCAAGTTCCTATAATTGATCCTAGAGAGTCGTTTATCAAGGGAACTTTAAAATGCGATTTCTAAACTTGAAAAAGTCTAAGAATTTGCAAGGTCCTATAGGCGACTCGAAAACCCAAAACTTTGATTTAATAGGCTAAGCATCCACGAGTCTCATTACTTGAGATTTTAAACTGTGGAGAACGAGAGATGATAGAGTCAATTATAAGTTCGGTATTCTTTCGTGAATTTATGTGAGTTAATTATGAGCCTATTCTCCCTCCGCTTGTTAATAAATTAATCTGCTAATAAGTAAGGTTGTACGATTTGAAAAGTTACTTAGCTTCTAGCCCCAGATCGTTTAAAAGTTGCTCGGTAATGACGAGAGTTCATAGCCAAGGCATAACTTATGAAGCGGGGCGCGAAGATTGGCGAGTCCGAAAAGGCCCTAACAAGGCATGAGGGCTACATTTTGTTGCTAAAAATCCAAAAGTGATGTGAAGAATCATTTATCAAAAATCAATATGAAGGATCGAGACACACGACGAAAAGCAAAAACTCCCCAAAAGTCATGGAGAAGTCTATCCGAAAAGACCCTAACAAGGTATGAGGATAAATAGATCCAAGTCCTAAAAGGAGGCGGATCGTTGTATATCAAAGTCCAAAAAATTAAGATTGGAGAAAAATGAAGAAGTCGTGGTCCAAAGATGAAGAATCTCTCAAAAACTTCAAGTGAAGAAATTCCTATTATGAAGAGAAGACCATAATTTCAAGAACGTCTCTCGAAGATTCGAAGTATGAAGTCGCTGCCAAATATCGGCCCGAGAAAGGTCTCAAATCGCGAACCAAGTTATGCCAAGATATGAACTTTCTGATATCCCGAGAAGCAGTTTTAAAAGATTTGGTCCTTTAGCTAACTATTGATTAAATCGTTCACCTTATTTTCGGACTAAATAACTATCGAAATAAGTCAAACAATGCATCCTCGTGATCATTTAAGACAAAAATAAAATATAAGAGATACACCTAGGAATAAGGGAGTCTAAGTGAATAATTGGCCCACATGAGTTCGTGATAGTTTGCTAACTTATAATAACAATGATCTCGTTTTTAAGCTTGGTATGGGGAACGTGAAACTTGAGGATGATAAATGTTCATGGCCGCCAAAACCCAATGTAAGTTTTTAATTTCTTTACTTATTTCTATCTTTTATGTTTAGAATTTAATAAAGGCCAAGATGGGTTATTTATGATGGAGAATGTAAACCGTGCTTAAAATTAATGCATTGCATGAGGACATTGCAATGGTCAAGTGTAGGGGATTTAATAAGTGTGAAAACACTTATCCTTTTACCACTTATTTCCAATAATAACAAGACCAAAACGTGTGATTTATGTCGTAAAAGTCGGAATTATGCGTGGTTTGTGTTTTTATTGTGTTTTAGGACCAAAAGATGAAAAAGGAAGAAAACACGGGCTTTCATGGGCTTTTATCGAAGAAAACGGGAAAAGACGAAGTCAAAAGATCAAGAGTGCTTAAAGAACGGATGTCCAAGACCTATTCTGGAGATTTATCGAAGAGCAAGTCTAAAGACGGAAGTTTAATGAAGTCGAAGAACTTAAGTCTAATAGAAGAAGAAAATTAAAAGACAAGTTCAAATCCCGAGACTACAAAGACGAAGAATTAAAATCGAGTCGAGAAGAAAAAGAAAGAAGAAAGCACCACACATGCCTCCCACTTCCCTATAAATACCCTCCTAATCACATTAGGAGGGGGTTAGCTAGTTTTTATTTTCTTTAGTTTTCTTTCTAGTTTTTAGAGAGAGAAAGTCTTAAACATTCTCTCACTAGTTCATCTTTTTCTTTTAATCTTTCAAGATTAAACACTTTTTGTATTGCTTATTTCATTAATCAAAGTTCTAGTTTAAGCTTTAGATCCTTATTCTCATTCTTCATTTCTTGATTTATTTTACTTTTGATCCGAATATCATACTTCATTCGTATGATTTTATGATTTCGTGGTTAAAGGTTTGATCTTTTGGTTTACACACAAGCTTTTACACGTTTAGGTCATAAGCTCATAATGCTTATTGGCTTATTCGAGTTTTAGCTTATTGATTCTCGGATTTTGCTAAAGGATTTAATAAGTTTAAAGTTCATTTCATAAAGTTCTTAATTTTATGTTTTAGAAGTGTTAAATTTAAGATTTTTGAATTGCTTAAGATCCGTTTGGATCTGCTTATTGCGTTTGCTTATTGAGATTCACTCTTGCCACGAATTTCGGAATTAGTTACATCCCATCGCAATCCTAGGGTTTTGACACACATTCCGACGGGCGGCTTTTGTTCCATCGCAATAACCCTTGTGGGTTCTACTTTGCGATGGGTTATGTTTTCATCCCCCTATTCCGATCGTGATTCCGATCGCACTTTGCGATCTGGATTGCGACGGGGTTTAGGTTTGTATTGCGACGAAGTGCTGCCCAATTTTCTATAACCACTTTCCGATGGATTTTGCTACTTTAGTTATTTCGACAGTTTTTATTAGACATTTCGATAGTTTAAAATAAAAAAAATAAAAAATAAAAAAAAAATAAAAAAATAAAAATATATATATTGCGACACAAAAACATAATCATTGCGATACTACAATTTCCAAAAACACATTCCGATACAACAATGACATTGCGATGGACAATATGATTTGGCGCCAAATTGAGCAGCCAGGCTGGCTGCTTCCAGCAGCTAGCCTGCCTGCTTGCTTATTTACTAGTATTGTTCCGTAATTTTCTAGTTTTATCTGAAAGTTGTTCCGATTTTATTTTTGAAAGTTACGTATTTTTAGTTGAATTTTTCTTCTATTTTTAAAATTAATATTTTTTTCGTAAGTTCAAGTTTTATCTTTTATTTAGTATCCGCTTTAGGTTTTCCCTCGTGTAGCTTTAAAGTACCATTTTAATTTTATTCTCTCCTTTTTCGTTTAGTAAACTTTATTTTCGAGTCGATAGTTAATTTCGTCTTTTAGTTTTATTTTTATTAATTGTTTCGCTTTAAATTTTGTTTTATTATTTGTTTTATTATTCGTTTTAATATCGTTTTAATTTTTAGTTTTTAATATTCACCTTGTTTTACTTTTATTATTTATACTTGTCTTTAGTTTATTTTTTAAATACTTTTCGCATTTACTTTTTAATTAGTTTTAGATAATCAACTTCCCTTTTTCTTAACTAAAAACAACTGAGTCACACATTTAACCGGAAATCAATTCGATTAGACACCGAGAAAACGAACTTTCAACTAGTAAAAACCCCACATTAAATTACTCAACTAATTATCATTGGGGAAGGTGACTTGGTCGAGGTAGTTCAAGGATGGAACTTCCCCGCCAAAGTAGTGCTTAAACCTATGTCCATTCACCTTGAAGTTAGGACCATCATCTTGAGCTAGCTCGATGGTCCCATACAGAAACACTTGAGTCACGGTGAATGGACCGGACCAACGGGATTTCAACTTACCGGAAAAGATTTTCAAGCGAGAGTTAAAAAGCAAAACTTGATCCCCAATGTTAAAAACCCGATTTTTAATTTTAGAATCATGCCACTTTTTAGTTTTTTCCTTATAAATCAATGAATTTTCATAAGCAATGTCCCTCAATTCATCCAATTCCTTTAACTGCATTTTCTGGTGTTTTCCCGCGGTCTTCATATCATCATTACAATGCTTTAGGGCCCAATAAGCCTTGTGTTCTAATTCGATAGGCAAATGACAATTCTTTCCATACACAAGCTTATAAGGAGTGCACCCAATGGGCGTCTTATGAGCGGTCCTAAAGGCCCATAAAGCATCGTCCAACTTATCCGACCAAGTTTGTCGGTTTTCCCCAACGGATCTCTCCAAGATCCTCTTCAACGCTCGATTTGAAACCTCGACTTGCCCACTCGTTTGTGGGTGATAAGCCGTAGAAAGCCGATGTGTAACCCCATATTTCCTTAGGACCCTTTCGAATTGGTCGTTACAAAAATGGGTTCCACGATCGCTTATGATCGCACGAGGGGTTCCAAACCGAGAAAACAAGCTTTTCAAGAACTTGACCACCACACGAGCATCATTGGAGGGCAAGGCTTTGGCCTCCACCCATTTAGATAGGTAGTCAACCGCAACAAGGATGTACTTATTACCACGAGATGATGGGAACGGCCCCATAAAGTCTATACCCCAAACGTCAAAGATCTCACACACTTGGATGATATTTTGTGGCATTTCATCTTTTTGTGAGGCTTTTCCTTGTCGTTGGCATGCATCACACGACTTCACAAGATCTTGTGCATCTCGGTAAATAGTAGGCCAAAAGAAGTCGGCATCAAACACCTTCTTAGTCGTGAGATTAGCACCGTGGTGACCACCCGTGGGTCCCTCATGGCAAGCTCTAAGGATATTAGAAGCTTCGGTGCCAAATACACAACGTTGGATGATTTGATCCGCACAAGTTCGAAACAAGTAAGGGTCGTTCCAAAAGTAGAACTTGACGTCACGAAAGAATTTTCGTTTTTCTTGAGTCGTCATACCCTTAATGATGAAGTTTCCCGCATGGTAATTTGCAAAATCCGCAAACCATGGGGTGGAAGAATCAAGCTTAGAATTCACTACACCAAGTGTCTCAAGAGGAAATGTTTCGGTGATTTCCTTGGGCTCGTAAACACTTTGGTGAGGATCTTCCAAACGAGAAAGATGGTCGACCGCTAGATTCTCGGCTCCTTTTTTGTCAACGATTTTGTGATCAAATTCTTGAAGGAGGAGAATCCAACGAAGTAATCTCGGCTTTGCATCTTGTTTAGCCATGATATACTTGATAGCCGAATGATCCGTATACACTATGCATTTAGCTAAGACGAGATAAGGTCGAAATTTCTCAAATGCATACACCACGGTAAGGAACTCCTTTTCCGATGTAGTGTATTTAAGTTGAGCCTCGGTCATCGTCTTGCTAGCATAGTGAATAGGCAAGAAGTGCTTTTCATGACGTTGCCCCAAAACGGCCCCTATAGCGTAGTCACTAGCATCACACATGAGCTCAAAGGGGAGGTTCCAATTTGGAGCAACAAGAATGGGAGCTTCGGTAAGTTTCCTCTTAAGGATTTCAAAGGCTCGTACACAATCTTCGTCAAAGACAAAACGTGCCTCTTTTTCAAGAAGATGTGTAATGGGTCGAGAAATCTTCGAAAAATCCTTGATGAATCGACGATAAAAGCCCGCGTGGCCTAGGAAACTCCTAACTCCCTTGACGGTTTTGGGATGACGTAATTTGGCGATGACGTCTACCTTAGCTTGATCTACCTCAATCCCCGCTTTCGAGACCTTGTGCCCTAAGACGATTCCACTCTTAACCATAAAATGACATTTTTCCCAATTGAGCACAAGGTTGGTTTCCTCACAACGTTTCAACATTCTCTCTAGATTCGACAAACACGAAGTGAACGAATTACCAAACACGGAAAAGTCATCCATGAAGACTTCCATCATCTTCTCGATCATATCATGAAAAATAGCCATCATGCACCTTTGAAAGGTTCCTGGTGCATTGCAAAGTCCGAATGGCATTCTACGATAGGCAAACGTTCCATATGGACACGTAAACGTAGTTTTTTATTGATCACGAGGATCGATGGGAATTTGGAAGTAACCGGAAAAACCATCTAAAAAGCAATAGAAATCGTTTCCCGCAAGACGCTCCAACATTTGGTCCATGAAGGGCAAGGGAAAATGGTCTTTTCGAGTGGCTTCATTCAACTTTCGATAGTCAATGCACACTCTCCATCCGGTCACGAGTCTAGTGGGAATCAACTCGTTGGCATCGTTTGGCACAACGGTCATCCCTCCCTTTTTAGGGACACAATGAATAGGACTCACCCAAGGGCTATCGGAAATAGGGTAAATCATTCCCGCGTCAAGGAGTTTAAGGACCTCCTTTTGATGACGTCGTGAATTTTGGGGTTCACCCTCCTTTGACTTTGGATTGCGGGCTTGTAATCCTCCTCCATTAATATTTTGTGGGTACAAAACTTGGGATCGATTCCCTTAATGTCGGATAACTTCCACGCAATTGCCCCTTTGTGATCCTTTAGAACATCGACAAGTGCGGTTTTTTCATCATTCAAAAGTTCCTTCGCAATAATAACCGGAAACTTGTCGTCCTCCTCCAAATAGACATATTCGAGGTGAGGAGGTAAATCTTTCAACTCGAGGATAGGTGGTTCCTCAAGTGAAGATTTGGGCTCGATACTCATAACCTCCTCGGGTGGAGGAAATGGGAAATCGTTAAGAAAATCCTTGATAATCGAGAAGTCCTCATCTTTGTCGAGGTCTTCGTTACAAGTACGTGGAACATCGAATTCTTCCAACGTAAAACCACCGCCTGGTGTCGAATTATCAAGGATTGGATCTAACATAGTGGGATTGCCACTAGTTTCAACATCACCAAACCCTAGAACTTCTTGTGAAAATTCCTCGCAAACCACGTCGATCATATCAACGAGGTTTATGGTAGCAACAGAATAAACATGAGAAAGTTGAGAATTTTGAGTTGCGTTTATAACAAGTTCCTCGTCGTTGAAACATAAGGTGATCTTTCTAGCATGCACATCAATTAAAGACATAGACGTATCTAAAAACGAACGACCTAAAATGAGAGGAACTTGAGGATCCGTGGGGATATCAACAACGATAAAGTCTACGGGATAGTAGAACTTTCCCACTTTCACAAAAAAACGTCTTCCGCCAATCCACATGCACGAATCGTGGAATGGTCGGCCGTCTCGATAGACATTAGTGAAGGAGTAAGATTAGGAAGATTGAGCGACTTGAAGATTGCAAGTGGCATCAAATTAATGCTAGCACCAAGATCGGCCAAGGCATAGCATTCTTCCATATCTTGGATTGCACAAGGGATCAAAAATTTACCGGGATCACCGACTTTTTGAGGTATGCGATTAAGATAAGCCGACGAACAACTAGACAATTGTTGCTATTTCTCCTTGTTGTTCAACATACTCTTAAAGTTAGCGGCAAATCGAGGCATCATGACCAAAGCATCGGCGAAACTCACATTAAGGTGCAAATCACTAAACATTTTCATAAAAAGCCCAAATTGATAATTATCGCGCTCTTGTCGTTTCTCCTTCCTAAGTCTCGATGGGTAAGGTAAGGGTGGTGTGGGTTGGGGCATAGGCATAGCCTTTGGAATCTCGGGTTCCAATGTTGGTAAAGGGTCGACCGTAGGTGTGGCATGAGCGGTACTTTGTGGGCTTGAGATATGCTCCTTTTCGACCACCACTGATAGGTGTAGAAATACGTGTTTAGGAAAACAACGTATAAGTGCGGCAAGTATTAAGTTCTACGCTTTAGGAAAAACGTAAAACCGAATAAATGTGGGTTCGTTCTCGAAGGAGGTGTGTGGATTAATGTGCCAATTATATAAAATCACAATGTTTGGATTAGTGACGGTTTTGGTTTAAAGAGAGAAAAAGTAAAGACGAGTTACGCTACGATTACACTACGACGAATGACGTAAAACGCGAACGTAAATACGTAAAACGCGATAAAATTAAAAATTAAACCTAAAAATTAAATAAAAGATTAAACTAAGTCTAAAATAATATAAATAAGAATAAAAATCCAACAAATATATTTTAAAACCTTTTATTAATTAACTATTCAATTTTTAATGCTAATTAAAGCCCTAAAATTAAATATAATTAACAAAATGTCCAAAATATTAATTTATTGAACTAATAACTAACTTATATTATTTAAAGACTAAAAAGTATTTTTCCTAAATTTTCAAAACTATTTTTCTATTTTTAAAACACTTAAAACTATTTTTAAATTAAAATAATCATAAAAAATAATAAAATAATGCCAAAAATAATTTGACAATTTTGAAAATCCTAATTTATCCTAAAGAACAATAGAAAATTGAAAAAGTTTGAAAAATGTAAATTTTTGCACTAAAAGACAAAACAGTTTAATAATTAAACCCTAATTAAACTAATTAAATTCTAAAAAAATAATTAAAATAGTGAACAGTAAATATTTTTAAACTAAAAATCTTAAATTAATTTTCTAAATCTAACAAAATTTTTAAAACTGAAAAATATTAGTTTTTACCACTAAAAGACAAAAACAGCCTAATTAAAAGTTAATTAAAAATGCAATATAATCCAAAAATTATCAAATGAACAGTAACCTAAAAAATAATTAAACAGAAAAATCAAGATTAAAATAAGAAAGATATTGAAACAAAAATTAAATCCTAAAACCTATTTCAAAGAACTAAAGACAAAAAATGAAGAAAATTGAAAGTGACATCTTGACTGCTTTTGTCTGGTAGCAAAGCAGGGGAAACTATTACACAAGCAGTGGGAACTGAGTTCCCACTGTTTTTACAGATAACGTGATCTGGAGCTTGTTTGGCTTAGAACTTTCTTGTTGCTTAGTTTTACTTGGACAATAGGGCACCCCTACACTCAGTGGAGTGTAGGGAGTCAGTAAAAACTAAAAAAAACACACAAGCACAATACAAATTAAACACAAACTTGCCAAAATCAGTCACTGTTGCTATAAGGGGGGGTCTGTGGTGATGTTGCTGGTGCAATTGGTCACAAAGCTGAATTTTAAAGGCCAAATACCTGCTTAATACCCAACCAAATCACACACAACTGATTACAAACCCTAGGTGCTCCTAATATCTAACAGATTACAAGCTTCTTTAACTCAAAAATTACTAGAACAAAGCTATTATAAAGCCTACTGATTTTTAGCTAGTTTTACCAATTGGTGAACATGCAATTGCTTTAAAAACCTACAAAACTAGAAGATAACTAACAACAACTCCTAATACTCACATATAAGGTATGTTTAAACATGTTTCAACCAAAAAATTGTCACCAATCTCAGTTTAAACCCTAGTCCCAAACACCCCTATAATTTTCAGAAAGCAAAATTTTTCAAACCAAATCCCTTAAAGACTTAACAACCTGATCTAACTCACTTCTAACATGCATAAAAACTTAAACTGAACAATATCAAACAATAAAAACAACACATGAACAGGCAACACTCGCAATCATATAATTCACATAAAACTCAGACAAAAAACTCAAAATAGGGTTTAAGCCGATTTACCTTGGCTGAGGCCTTCTATTTGGATTCTCTGGAGCTTATATGAGCTTATAGTAAGTGTGTAGAGATGCATGTTGTAGGAGTCCAAGGTAGGACCCTAGGCAGACCAAATATCTTCAAAAATGGAATAAAATGGATGATTGAATGAGGATTGCTTCTTGGGATCCTGCACAAATAACACAAGACCAAAAGAAAGAACAAAGATGATAAGCAGTCAATAAGCTCAGTATCAAATAAGCTTATTGAATGCTTATAGCAATAAGCTATCAGAAAAATAAACAAATTTATAAAAACCTTTTAAAAACCAAACACTTTTGAAACACAACTTCTAAAAATTTGTAACCAATAAACATGAAATCACTCAAAAAGAATCTCCACTTTCACTTCAATCCTTTTAAGTGATTCAAACTAAAAACTTGTTCAATAACTTCTTTGAAACCCGTTTTTCTGAAAATGCTTTGAAACAATGAAACTATGAACTAACTTGCATCACAACTTTAACATTACACTAAAAAAACAGTAGAAGTGGAACTCAGAAATTTTATGCAAAAGGAAAGTCTTTCATTACTTTAAATATTCAAAAAAAAATTACAATTTTGGAAAAAATTATGGAACAAAAGGGCAAGTTACAAACCAATTGCTCCTTTTATACTATCCTATAGATGATTCTAGAACAGAAATAAAATAATACGAAT
This sequence comes from Glebionis coronaria, assembly GCA_025667525.1. Taxonomy (NCBI): domain Eukaryota; kingdom Viridiplantae; phylum Streptophyta; class Magnoliopsida; order Asterales; family Asteraceae; genus Glebionis; species Glebionis coronaria. The sequence goes on from CM046879.1 coordinate 222,649,634, forward strand.
GAGAACCCCTAATACAAGTTATTCCAGTCTTGCCCTTCTTGTTGACTGATTTGGTCAAAAGATTCTTGTCATGTGCTTGATGAAGAGATGCCAGGCTGTGTGGAGTGATCTTGAACGTTTAATAAACCTTTGGGAACAAGTTTAGTTGAGAACCATTGATCTTGTCTGGTATAGGGTTTTAGGGAGAAAGGGACGGGGCAGGGGATGGTCCCACTGCCCATGTGGTGATGTTGGGAAGGGTTTTGAGGGTTGAGTTAGGATTAAGGGACTCCTAATCACTGATCTGGAAAGGATGGATTAAAACCCCTTTGTTTTGGTCGCGAATTGGGATTAGGGTTTATGGTTCTTGGCTGGGGATTATAGGGTGATTAAATCTGTTTGGTGATTAGCTAATATGTTTCCCACGTTTTTTTTGATTTAAACAAAGTTAAAATAATGGTTTTAATAAAATAGGGTGAGTGGGTTCATACGTGGAAGAGGGGTGCTTTGTGATTGGTTGTCTTTAGGTAGTGGGTGACGTGTCATAGGCTGAGTGGTGGTGAGGAGTGTGTTTGTCTGGGCAGATTTAGCCCCCCATTTCCTATAAACTTGCCAAATAAGGTTTAGACAGCCAAAAATGCATTCCCTTTGTAATATAAGTTTGCATATTTCTACTTTGGCCACAAGAAACTTTATAAACTTGTTCCAAGGGTTTGTTTTGCATTTTGACCATTCTTCAAGGGCTGAATAAGCAATATCTTGAAACTTTAAGGACCCACTTGTAATATTTGAGATTTACAAGGGTCAAAAGTGACAAGTCTTCAAAAGTTGAGGGACCATTCTTGCTAAATCTTCAAACTTCAAGGTCTTGATAGGAAAATCATGATTCGGGTCCGGTTCTTTGTGCGGCTTCGTTTCCCGTGTTCGTTTTTGCTTGATTCTTGTAATCTTTTGGTGATTTCACGATATCCGTACCTGAAATACATAATGAACAAACACAGGCATATTTTTGGGTATTTTGACGATATTTTAAGCATTTTAAGCCCGATTTGGACGATGAGACTATGTATAAATACATTCTCATCACTCCCCCATACTAAACCATTGTCGTGTCCCCACGCAATGCTAGAATTAAGTATCATAGCACTTCCAAAATTCATTTTATGATGACTTTTATTGAAGACATAAATTTAAATAAACTACTACACGCGTTTTAGACATAATGTATCGTTTTCATCACGATTAAGTGACTTTTGGGATCATAAACACGTGAATGCTTCGTTAGAAATAATTTCGTCGTCCTCGATTTTCACCCAATTCCATGCTAAGCGTGTAACGAGATCATTGTTATTATAAGTTAGCAACACGATCACTTCTCATGAGTGTTAATTACGAACCTAAACTCCCTTATTCCTACTTGGTATCTCTTATATTTTATTTTGTCTTAATGATCACGAGGATACATCATTGACTTATGCGTGAATAGAGATTAAGTCTAAAAATAGAAACTTAACGGTGTAACCAAAATCATTAAATTAATAATTCACCCCAATAGACAACGATGTCAAAAAATTAAGTCAACAAGAAGGATCGATAAACACGGTTTTATAACGGTTTTGAACATGAGACTTATTACCAAGACTTTTATACGCCCCCTAACGGAAGGGCCTTATTATCTTTGGTTTACCTCCATCTTTTATTCAACTTCGCCATGAAGCTTTTATTATGACTTCGGTCTTGCCTTGCCTTTTATTATCCGCCTCATCGGTGGTTTTATTAGCCAAAGACGTATATCCTCACGCTAAAGCGAATTTTGGATCTTTAAAGCTTCGAAGATTAAGGCTTGATTCACTTTCAATTTGGGCATAGATTTTTCGGCCTTGTGAGCTTCAAATTTTTGCTTAATTTAGGTGAGCACTTGAAATCTTATTATTAGGTGAAGCTTTTGATTATTCGGGTGCCAATACTTCAAAACCGTGACGCTGGCGATACCTTAATGTTTTCCCAATTTAATTACATGGAAGCTACCAAAACAAATTAGAAACCAATAATAGTGACTAAACCGCCAAATCAATATTTATTAACAATTTATTATGCAAAAGCGTTGGGAGAATAAGCCCATAATTACTACAATAAGATCGTGACGATTACGAGACTTATAAATAACTCTATCATTTCTCGTCCTCATTTAAGAGACTTAGCCTAAAAAGTTAAGGAATCGAAGCTAAGTGCTCAACACGCATGGTCGAGTCAAAAATTACTCTCGTTCTCACCATCGGAAAACCTACATTCGTGTCTTAAACACTTATGAAAAACTAGAAAAAATTTAAAATTTGGCCATTTTTAGCCTTATTTAGCATAAAACGATAACAAAAAGATGAATATTGGATTGCGTGGTGACGTAAGCAAGGTGAAGTATCTACTCACCCCCCCATACTAAAACTAAACATTGTCCTCAATGTTTCGAGTCTAGGGGTGTAAACACCCCCATACTAGAGATGAAGTCGAATGCTTAATCTCGAGCATGGAAAGGGTAAAATGAATAACCTAAAAGCCGTTTATGAATTATGCTAATAAGATAAACGTTAGAACATAAAAGGATATCATCGGATATCGGAATCTCCAAAGGCAACGATCGAAGCTCGAGTGATCCGTAAAACGAACACGAGAGGCTTCAATGATGACGATGAACCTAAAGAATCACAATCACAAACAACCACGGAACAAAGGTTGGAAGAGCACAAGTCTCCTCGTTACGTTAAACTACGAAAGCAATAATATTTACAAGGATAAGCATGAGAATCCCCCACGAGGAACCTTGTTTTTGATAACCGAGTCAAAAGCTCGACTCGAATCCCCATAAATGTGATCATTTAGGGATAATCTTGGTATGGTCATTTTTGGTGGGGATTACATGATAAACAATGCCCAAAAGTACATGGAGTACTTTAAAAACCCGATATACGAATACCGGGGTCAAAGATAGCGTCTTCGTTTTCGGATGAAAGACGAAACAACGCCACTCCAACATGAACCCCAATGGGGTAGAAGAAAAGAGATGAGAAGTAGAAAGGTGGGGAAATGGGTAAGTCACTAAAATGAGCTACTCGAGGTAGACTCACACCAAGCAAACGAAAAGATTTTCCATTTATTGCATCGGTGGAAGACCGAGATTTCCCTTTACAAGCAATTCTGGGATCGTAAATCTCGTCCTCGGTGGAGAAATGTGAGGGAACATTTGGGGCTTCCCCCATACTAAATCCACACCAACCGTCGTCAAAAGGAGTAGACGAGGTGGTAGCACTCATAAAACGCGGTGATGACGGAGTTAAACATGTAGAAAAATCTTTTAAAACATTTTTAAAATCTTTTCCTTTTTCATCGTTTAAAAACTCTTTATGAAAACCCAATTGAATAATGTCGAAAATATTTGGCGTGTCAAATTTAAAATTAGTCGTGCTAAAAATCCTCACATTTAAGTCGCGATTAGGGGGTGGTGGATTATATAAGTTCTCAAAACGTCGATCAGTAAAGAACACCGCCCCCTCGGGGTCTACATACTCGTCATCCTCATGAACGTCGATCTCGTCGATTTCTTCATCAAAGATAGGCTTGTCAAACCAAGGTTTGTCATTCCCCTCCTTGAGTATCTTAGAAACTCTCTCGAAAAGATCACGATCAAGCACGAAACCATCATTCTTTTGTGGGGATCGTTGATAAGTTAGATCCTCACGAATGTGGTAAACGTCATTCTCAAATGAGGAGTGTTTATAAGGTAACTCCTCGAGAATGGGACTTGTGTCTATAGCAAGAAAATCATCGACCTCCTTAAAGAATTCTTCATCATCACAATCGTGAAACGAAGGAGGATCGATGATATGGTCATCAACGTTCTCGAATTCATCATCAAAAATGGGATTATGATGAAAAATAGTTTCGTATACGGAATTCGAGTACGTTGTGAAAGTGTCGTCATTCTCATCATCATAAGAAATTTCCGACATGAGATCGTCCTCTTCATTTGAATATTTATCAAAGGGTAAATCCTCGAAGATGGATGGCGGATTAGCAAGTATATGCTCGATCTCGGCAAAATCACCATCGCCATCAAAGAAAGTGTCGATGTGAGCAAGTTCTCGAGTGGATTTCTCGAGAGTCACAACCATGGTCTTACAAGCCCTTGGGCTATGCTTAGGTGACATTTCTGTGATGGGTGAGATTGCATTGGGTTGGGCCACTTCCTTAGCCTTAATGGATTTGGGGCTAGGAGTGGGAGGCACTTCAATGGGTTTAGAAGTATGGGCCTCAAAGTCATGGTCCTTCGAAGGTGGTGAAGACGGGCCCATATTGGTCTTTGTCGTGATGGCACTAACGTCGCCCTTCAGAATTGGTGGTTCACTTGTTTCGCTAAAAACATCCCAAAGTGAGTTTTCATCCATAAATTTACACATACCCTTTTGAATTAGGTACACGTACTCTTTATCATTAAAATCATCATCTTTAAAACTGTTTTTCTTAATTCTTTCAAAACATGCATCAAGCTTCATTCTTTCCACTAAAGTGAACATTTTGAAATCATTAGGATTTGAATCATTAGGTTTTGAAACCTCGGTTTTTTCATTATCATTAAACCCTCGGGATTTTCTAGCGAAAAAGTCCATTTTTTCATCCCCATATCTCATAGTAAGTCTCCCCTCGTGAACGTCGATTACGGTTCGAGCCGTCGATAAGAATGGTCGGTCTAAAATAATGGGACATTTAGGGTCACACTCGTAATCGGATATAACGAAATCCGCGGGAAAAACAAACTTTCCAACTTTCACATAGACATCCTCGGCTATTCCAATTGGTATAAGTGGAGTATAATTTACAAGCTCGATTGTCATGTTCGTGGGGGTAAGTGAAGGCAATCTCATCAATTTCCAAAGAGAATTAGGCATGAGATTGATGCTAGCACCTAAATCGGCAAGGGCAAAACATCCCTCAATCTCGGAAAAATCACAAGGTAAAAGAAATTGGCCCGGATCCTTTTCCTTTCTCGGCATATGCCTTTTGGGTTTTTTAAGAAGGATCGATGCACAATTTTCTTCAAGGGTTACTTTGGTAAGGTCGACAAAGCTCTCTTTTTGAACCGTGGATGGAATTTGAGGTACACGAGGGTGTGCACTCTTTTCCTTGGTCGCCACGTTCACCCCATCGACTTTAGACCAAGAAGACGTCTTAGAAGTCGAGGGTTGAGAGGGATAAACAACACGGAATCCTTCAAGGTTAGGGGTAATCACACGACCTTTCTCACGAGACGAGGCGGCTTTACATTGTTCCTTCGGATTTGCTACGGTGTCACTAGGTAACGAACTCGATGACGCACCCGAGGACTTGTTCATTATGGCCGAAAACATCTTTTTAATATCAATTTGCCCTTGCTCAATCTTCGTGTTTTGAAATTTCAATGTATTAGAAAAGTCGTTTTTCAAAGTACCAATTTCTCCCTCTAATCGTCTCATATTAGCCTCATTCGTTTTCATGTAATTTTGAAAATCGTTTGACGAACTATTTTGATTAGAATTAAAGTTCCCTTGGTTTTGATTGTTTCTTTGAAAACTGTTTTGATTCCCACTTGAAAAATTGTTACCTTGATTGTTGTTGTTGTTTGAAAAATTCGAGTTTTGGTTATTGTCTCGATTTTGCCAAGTTATATTACGACCTTGATTATAACCTCCTTGATTTTGATTCGAAAAATTTCCTTGTTGATTGTTTCCTTGAAAATTGTTTCGGTTTTGAAAATTGTTTCCTTGGTTATAATTGCCTTGTTGTGATGGACCCGCGTTATTTTGATTTTGATTAGAAAAATTGTTGTTTAACGCACTCACATTCGACGTTTGGCCATCCGTAGCCGCACACTCGTAATAATTATGAGGTCCACCACAAAACGTACACGAAACCTCAACCGCCTTCACCGTAGCGGGAGCGTCTTTCTTTTGCATCTCAACGAGAAAAGACGTAAACACATTCGTCAACTTGTCGACTTTCGCATCAACTCTCTCAATGTCGCGATTAGAACTACTAACATTGGCGACATTGGCAACACTCGGTGCGTTGCGGAGTTGGTAAACCTTGGATCGGTTTTCGATAATTATCAAAGCATCTTTCGGAGTCTTACACAAAAAGTTGCCACCGGCGGCGGAATTCAACGAATCTTGTTCTTGAAAATTAAGACCGTTGTAAAACGTATCGATTTGGTGCAACTCGGAAAAACCATGGTGAGGACATTGCCTAAGCAATTCCTTAAAACGATCCCACGCGTCTCTAAAAGATTCATTCGGTTTTTGCTCAAATTTCGTAATTTCATTCTTGAAAAACGTCGTCTTAGACGGTGGGAAAAAATAATTAACGAACTTGGAAACGAGATCCTTCCACGTAGTAATGGAATTAGGTGGCTCTTTCTCGTACCAATCCTTGGCGGCACCATCGAGCGAGTACGGAAAAAGCATAAGCTTGACTACATCGTTGTCGACATTCTTAAACTTGCTCGTGGCTAAAAGACGATCAAAATTCCGAATATGGTCGTGAGGATTATCGGCTTCACGACCTCGAAACTTCGTAGCTTGGATCAACGAAAGCATTCCGCTCTTTATCTCAAAATTCTCCGCTTCGATAGCCGGAATTACGATCGTGTCTCCATAACCCTCGGTGGGCGCTTGGAGCAATTCCATCATCGAACGATTGTCCGCCATCTCGTCTAAGGTTTCTTCAACAACGATATTAGGAACGTCGGTTTCTAATTCTCGTCTACGTCCTCGATTCCTTCGATTACGATTGCGTCGATTCGAAGCTTCGTTAGAATTGGAATAATCCTTCGATCGAGTGCGCATGCACTAAGCGTAGAATGGGTGGTAGCAAAGAAGATTCTTTTTGCGGTTTTTCGATTTTTTCAATTTTTTTGGTTTTTGATTGTTTTTAAATTTTTTTGGATTTTTGAATGTATTACGTAGACACAAATCTACAAATCTCCCCTTGAATCGATCTTCTCGATTAAAGGAGCCTCAAAGAATGAAAACGATCACGTGGAGTGAACGCTTTCGATGACTTTAGAACGTTGGTGGAACACCAAAACGTTCAAGAGGGTTTAATCTTGAAAACATAAGCAAATATAATATACATAGATAATACTTGGGCGGAAAACCCTCGATTAACTCTCTTTCTCAAAACACGCACAAGCAAGCGGGGGAAACGAGGCGGCGCTAAGCACTTAAGAGCCTTTTTCCCTTAGGTCGTGAAATACAACCGCCTTATACCCACCTTATAGTTTGTGTTAATTGAAATTAAGCCTCACGAAAGTATTTATCTATTTTGCCTTTAAACTTTTGCTTTGGATTCGAATACAATGATCGAGTGATGAAATCTTGAATCAAGGTTGCGTTTTCACGCTTTTGGAGTACTTGTATATTTATTGTTTTTACGTAGATACAATATAGTAATAATATATTCACAAGAAAAACGAAAACCAATATATCTACAATATAGTAAAAGATTGTTTTGTGTTTAATTTAGGAAAATTAAACACGATTTATTTGGATATTATAATATAGTAATGAAAAATAACAAAAATGAGTATGTACGATATTTACGCTTTCCAAAAATTGAAAAGCAAAAACGCACTACTCACACAAACACGATACTAATAATAATGGCACACTAAACACCTCCCCGGCAGCGGCGCCAAAAATTGATAGGTGTAGAAATACGTGTTTAGGAAAACAACGTATAAGTGCGGCAAGTATTAAGTTCTACGCTTTAGGAAAAACGTAAAACCGAATAAATGCGGGTTCGTTCTCGAAGGAGGTGTGTGGATTAATGTGCCAATTATATAAAATCACAATGTTTGGATTAGTGACGTTTTTGGTTTAAAGAGAGAAAAAGTAAAGACGAGTTACGCTACGATTACACTACGACGAATGACGTAAAACGCGAACGTAAATACGTAAAACGCGACAAAATTAAAAATTAAACCTAAAAATTAAATAAAAGATTAAATTAAGTCTAAAATAATATAAATAAGAATAAAAATCCAACAAATATATTTTAAAACCTTTTATTAATTAACTATTCAATTTTTAATGCTAATTAAAGCCCTAAAATTAAATATAATTAACAAAATGTCCAAAATATTAATTTATTGAACTAATAACTAACCTATATTATTTAAAGACTAAAAAGTATTTTTCCTAAATTTTCAAAACTATTTTTCTATTTTTAAAACACTTAAAACTATTTTTAAATTAAAATAATCATAAAAGATAATCAAATAATGCCAAAAATAATTTGACAATTTTGAAAATCCTAATTTATCCTAAAGAACAATATAAAATTGAAAAAGTTTGAAAAATGTAAAATTTTGCATTAAAAGACAAAACAGTGTAATAATTAAACCTTAATTAAACTAATTAAATTCTAAAAAAATAATTAAAATAGTGAAAAGTAAATATTTTTAAACTAAAAATCTTAAATTAATTTTCTAAATCTAACAAAATTTTTAAAACTAAAAAATATTAGTTTTTACCACTAAAAGACAAAAACAACCTAATTAAAAGTTAATTAAAAATGCAATATAATCCAAAAATTATCAAATGAACAGTAACCTAAAAAATAATTAAACAGAAAAATCAAGATTAAAATAAGAAAAATATTGAAACAAAAATTAAATCCTAAAACCTATTTCAAAGCACAAAAGACAAAAAATGAAGAAAATTGAAAGTGACATCTTGACTGCTTTTGTCTGGTAGCAAAGCAGGGGAAACTATTACACAAGCAGTGGGAACTGAGTTCCCACTGTTTTTTATAGAAAACGTGATATGGAGCTTGTTTGGCTTAGAACTTTCTTGTTGCTTAGTTTTACTTGGACAATAGGGCACCCCTACACTCAGTGGAGTGTAGGGAGTCAGTAAAAACTAAAAAAAAGCACACAAGCACAATACAAATTAAACACAAACTTGCCAAAATCAGTCACTGTTGCTATAAGGGGGGTCTGTGGTGATGTTGCTGGTGCAATTGGTCACAAAGCTAAATTTTAAAGGCCAAATACTTGCTTAATACCCAACCAAATCACACACAACTGATTAGAAACCCTAGGTGCTCCTAATATCTAACAGATTACAAGCTTCTTTAACTCAAAAATTACTAGAACAAAGCTATTATAAAGCCTACTGATTTTTAGCTAGTTTTACCAATTGGTGAACATGCAATTGCTTTAAAAACCTACAAAACTAAAAGATAACTAACAATAACTCCTAATACTCACATATAAGGCATGTTTAAACAGGTTTCAACCAAAAATTTATCACCAATCTCAGTTTAAACCCTAGTCCCAAACACCCCTATAATTTTCAGAAAGCAAAAATTTTCAAACCAAATCCCTTAAAGACTTAACCAACCTGATCTAACTCACTTCTAACATGCATAAAAACTTAAACTGAACAATATCAAACAAGAAAAACAACACATGAACAGGCAACACGCACAATCATATAATTCACATAAAACTAAGACAAAAAAACTCAAAATAGGGTTAAAGCCGATTTACCTTGGCTGAGGCCTTCTATTTGGATTCTCTGGAGCTTATATGAGCTTATAGTAAGTGTGTAGAGATGCCTGTTGTAGGAGTCCAAGGTAGGACCCTAGGCAGACCAAATATCTTCAAAAATGGAATGAAATGGATGATTGAATGAGGATTGCTTCTTGGGATCCTGCACAAACAACACAAGACCAAAAGAAAGAACAAAGCTGATAAGCAGTCAATAAGCTCAGTATCAAATAAGCTTATTGAATGCTTATAGCAATAAGCTATCAGAAAAATAAACATTATAAAAACCTTTTCAAAACCAAACACTTTTGAAACACAACTTCTAAAAATTTGTAACCAATAAACATGAAATCACTCAAAAAGAATCTCCACTTTCACTTCAATCCTTTTAAGTGATTCAAACTAAAAACTTGTTCAAGAACTTCTTTGAAACCCGTTTTTCTGAAAATGCTTTGAAACAATGAAACTATGAACTAACTTGCATCACAACTTTAACATTACACTAAAAAAACAGTAGAAGTGGAACTCAGAAATTTTATGCAAAAGGAAAGTCTTTCATTACTTTAAATATTCAAAAAAAATTACAATTTTGAAAAAAATTCTGGAACAAAAGAGCAAGTTACAAACCAACTGCTCCTTTTATACTATCCTATAGATGATTCTAGAACAGAAATAAAATAATACGAATGAGAAAACCTAATACAAGTTATTCCAGTCTTGCCCTTCTTGTTGACTGATTTGGTCAAAAGATTCTTGTCATGTGCTTGATGAAGAGATGCCAGGCTGTGTGGAGTGATATTGAACGTTTAATAAACCTTTAGGAACAAGTTTAGTTGAGAACCATTGATCTTGTCTGGTATAGGGTTTTGGAGAGAAAGGGACGGGGCAGGGGATGGTCCCACTGCCCATGTGGTGATGTTGGGAAGGGTTTTGAGGGTTGAGTTAGGATTAAGGGACTCCTAATCACTGATCTGGAAAGGATGGATTAAAACCCCTTTGTTTTGGTCGCGAATTGGGATTAGGGTTTATGGTTCTTGGCTGGGGATTATAGGGTGATTAAATTTGTTTGGTGATTAGCTAATATGTTTCCCACGTTTTTTTGATTTAAATAAAGTTTAAATAATGGTTTTAATAAAATAGGGTGAGTGGGTTCATACATGGAAGAGGGGTGCTTTGTGATTGGTTGTCTTTAGGTGGTGGGTGACGTGTCATAGGCTGAGTGGTGGTGAGGAGTTTGTTTGTCTGGGCAGATTTAGCCCCCCATTTCCCATAAACTTGCCAAATAAGGTTTAGACAGCCAAAAATGCATTCCCTTTGTAATATAAGTTTGCATATTTCTACTTTGGCCACAAGAAACTTTATAAACTTGTTCCAAGGGTTTGTTTTGCATTTTGACCATTCTTCAAGGGCTGAATAAGCAATATCTTGAAACTTTAAGGACCCACTTGTAATATTTGAGATTTACAAGGGTCAAAAGTGACAAGTCTTCAAAAGTTGAGGGACCATTCTTTCCGAATCTTCAAACTTCAAGGTCTTGATAGGAAAATCATGATTCGGGTCCGGTTCTTTGTGCGGCTTCGTTTCCCGTGTTCGTTTTTGCTTGATTCTTGTAATCTTTTGGTGATTTTACGATATCCGTACCTGAAATACATAATGAACAAACACAGGCATATTTTTGGGTATTTTGACGGTATTTTAAGCGTTTTAAGCCCGATTTGGACGATGAGACTATGTATAAATACAGTCTCATCAACCACCTCGGGTTCTTCCTCAATTTCCTCCACCGTTGGAGTAATTGGTTGAGGAGTCGGTTCTTTAAGTGCCTTACCACTTCGTGTGGTAATCACTTTCATCTCTCCCTTCGGGTTTGATATGGTGTTACTAGGTAAACTACCCGAAGTAGAGGCTTTGTTCCCCATGACCGCTTCTAAAATAGCATTAAGCTTAACATCTTCACTAGCGGCTTTTTGGTCAATTCTTTGTTCAAGCCTAGCATGACTTTGCTCAATTTTATTGTTTTGACCTCTAATTTGATTAGCAAAATCATTTTTCAACTCATTTCTCATGTTAATATTTTCCTTAACAAAATTAGCTGACTCCTTTGTGTTTTTAGCCGTGTCCCTAGCTTGACTAGCCAATTGCTCTTGAATGTTTTCCAAAATCTTATCATTTGCCATAGCGTAATTCAAAAAGTCCATTGGAAGTTCTTTAGTGTAAACATTTTGAAGACCTTGACTTGTGTTTTGAAAATTACGGTTTTGGTTTTGATTTTGCAACTGTCTACTACTTCCTTGATTCCCATAGTTGTTAGTACCCTTGTAATTGTTCCTTTGATTGTTTTGGTAACCAACTTGATTGTTTCGATAATTGTTAGCATTTTGATTTGGTGGAAAACCCGGTGGAGTCAATTGATTAGTGCGGGGAACTTGACCGTTTTGGTTATAAGTTCCCACGGCCGCGTAGGCACTCGAAGTGTTACCACCGTTGGTAATGCACTCGGAGTAATCATGAGCTCCACCACAATACATACAAGAGACCTCAACCGCTTTAGCCGTAGCGGGAGTGGGTTGTTCACCAACTTTAAACTCAATTAACAATCCTTTAAGCTTATCAAAAATCTTGTTCTCCAAATTAGCCTCGATTTGGCAAGCATCAACGGTATGTGAAAATGAAGGCGAAGGTGAAGACGAAGTCTTACGAACACTCGACGTGCTACGAGGACTATAGACCTTAGACCTATTCTCAATGATTAACAATGCTTCCTCGACCGTTTTACACAAAAAATTACCACCCGCGGCGGCGTTAAGATAATCACGCTCATGATCGTTCAAGCCATTGTAAAACGTGTCAATTTGATGCAAGTCGGAAAAACCATGATGAGGACATTCGTGCAACATTTCCTTAAACCTATTCTAAGCCGTCGAAAAACTCTCATTATACTCTTGTGAAAACGTTGAAATCTCGTTTTTCAAATGCGTAGTCTTAGAGGGCGGAAAAAATTCGTTCACGAATTTTGAAACGAGATCCTTCCACGTCAATATAGAATTGGGTGGCTCTTTCTCTAACCAAATTTTTGCGGGCCCCGCTAAGGAATACGGAAAAGCATCATCTTAATCGAGTCGTTAGAGACGTCCTTAAACTTGCAAGTGGCGGTAAGATGATTAAATTGGCGAATGTGGTTATGAGGGTTGTCCTTTTCGTCACCTCGAGACTTGTTGTTTTGAATCATGGACAACAAACCCGTCTTAACCTCAAAATTCTCCGCAAGGATAGCGGGAATCACAATCGCTTCTCCATAACCCTCGGTGGGTGCTTGAAGCAACTCCATCATAGTTCGATTAGCCATGGGTGCTTCTTTCACTACAATGGGTTCGACAATAGGAGATTCGTCACTAGAAGATGTCTGGTTTCCTTCCTTTTGACGACGTTTACGTGCACGTCTTGCTTTGGAGCGAGTTTGCATAAACGTCACGTAAAACGAGAGGGTGAGCAAAGAAGATTCTTTTTGGTGTTTTTACTTTTTCAATTTTTTTGTGGTTTTTGATTGTTTTTACTTTTTTTTGGATTTTTGTGATTGTATTAAGTAGACAAAAATCTACAAATCTCCTCCTTAATCAAATCTCTTGATTAAAGAAGCCTCAAGGAATGAAAACGATCACGTGAAGTGAACGCCTTCGATGACTTTAGAACGTTGGTGGAACACCAAAACGTTCAAGAGGGTTTAATCAAATGAAACCAAGAAAATATATATGATACTTAGTAATACTTTGGGCGGCAAAACCCTCGATTAGCTCTCAAAATAAAATACTCACAAGCAAGCGGGGAAACGAGGCGGCGCGAAGCACTTAAGAGCCTTTTTCCTTAGGATATATTTTATAATATCCGCCTTATACCCACCTTATAGTTTGTATTTTCAAGATTAAGCTTCACGAAAGTATTTATCTATTTTTGGCTTTTTCTTTGGTTTGAGATTCGAATACAATGATTGGGTAATGACCTCCCAAGTCAAGGTTGTGATTTCTCACGTATTTGGAGTACTTGTGAATTTATTGTTCTACGTATACAATATAGTAATAGTATTCACACAAAAAACGAAAAACCGATAATACATATTAGTAGAGTGCTACTAATACAATTAGCTATTATGGCTATATATAAAAACAACAATGTCCAAATCAAAACACAACACGCCTCCCCGGCAGCGGCGCCAAAATGATTGTAGTATGATTACACTCGTTTAGGAAAACGAGGTAAAAGCGGTAAGTATTAAGCGTACGTTTAGGAAAACGTAAACACTTATGACCCTTTTTGTGGGATCGTTCTCGAGGAGGCTATTGCGTTGTGTTAATAAATGATAAATGATTTGTGATTATATTTGATGAGAAAGGAGAAAGAAAAAGACGAATTGCGCTAAAAATGACCCTAAGACGTAAAAAACGCTAAAACGTAAAATTCGACAAAACGAAAAAGTATCCCAAAAATTACCAAATTTTTATCCTAACTAAAGAAAAATATAAGAATTACTAATTTGAAAACCAAAATGTCTAAAAACTATTTAATAATTTAATATTAATTTTTAAAATAAAAGAAAAATCTAAAAATTAAATAAAATCAAAACTTAACTAAAACGAAAAGTTTAATGGATGTAAACCTCAAAATACAAAATTAAATCCTAAAAATATTATTTGTAAAATTTTAAAACTATTTTTTTCTATTTTTAAAACACTTAAAACTATTTTTAAACTAAAATAATCATAAAAAATAATAAAATAATGCCAAAAATAATTTGACAATTTTAAAAATCCTAATTTATACTAATGAACAGTAGAAAATTGAAAATGTTTGAAAAAAGTAAAATTTTGCACTAAATGACAAAACTGATTATAATTAAAACCCTAATTAAACTAAATTAATTCTAAAAATTAAATAAAAGGTGAACAGTAAAAACTTTTTTAACTAAAAATCTTAAACTATTTTTCTAAATATAAGAAAATTTTTAAAACTGAAAAATAAATATTTTTACCACTAAAAGACAAAAACAGAAATTAAAAAGTTAATTAAAAATGGAAATTTAATCTAAAAAATACTAGATGAACAGTAACTGAAAATTTCTTTAAACTGAAAAATCAGAAATTAAATTAGAAAAATAATGCAATTAAAATGAAACCCTAATTCCTATTTTTTAACACAAAAGACAAAAAATGAAAGCTACTGATAGTGACACTTTGAGTTTCTTGTCTTTATCCCAAGCAGTGGGAACTGTTAATACTACCAGTGGGAATTGAGTTCCCACTATTTGTGCAAAAAATGTGATCTGGTGAGATTTAAGCTCTTAGGAAAGCTTGTTTCTTGATTTTTTTTTGGACAATGAGGCACCCCCACACTCATGGAAGTGTGGGGAGTCAAATGAAGCACACAAACAACACAATCCAAGCAGATAAACACACAAAACAGTCAAAAACAGGTTACTGCTCACAGTCAAATGGGTCTGAGTGAGAACTTGCTGGTTCAAATGGTTGCCTACCTAGTTTAAATCAGTCAAGACTATAACCCTAGCAAAACAAACCTCAAACAAAAAGCACCCAACCCTAGTAGAGACTGTAATCTAACAGTTCACAAGATTTCGAATCAAAATATACTAGAACCACCTACTTCTACGGATTTTATGCAGAATTCTTTTTGAAGTCTAAAAGCGGAACATGCAAATATTTGACGTGACTATCTTAAATACTTCAAATACTCAAACTACAATACTGATGATAAAAAGGGTAATGTTTGGCTTAAATAGAAGCTTATGATATCACCTCATCAGCTTATAATTCACCCAACCAAACACCCCTTTAATGAGCCTACTGATGCTTTTGATAGAAAATAACTTAGCAAGTGAAATCTGATTTGATACACTAAGCAAACAAAAAATGGTTGAATAATACTAAGACTAACCTTACCACTTTGATGCAGTCAAAACTTAAGCATAAAACCTACTCTATCACAGAAAATTAGACTGATCCAAACGCCAATTAATCTTAGAAAAATGAAACTCAACAAAGCGATTTAAGAAAAGAGATGATGCTCCATCATAAAAAGGTACAAGCATAAAGGAAATAAGCAGGATAACCATCAAACAAGAAGAAACATTAAGCATATAAGCACTAAGATTAAGCAACCTCAGATTTATGAGTATGAAATAATCAAAAGAGGGGAAACCGCTTACCAGGGGTCCTAAGCTCGACCAGCTTCTAACACACAAACCGATAAGCACCTCAACCTACTTCTTATACCTCAATCTCCCAGAACCAAATAAGCTTCTACCCCAGATTATGCTTAAAAGCTTATCACCTTACACGAAGAACAATCGAACATGACTTCAATTCAGCAACAAAGTAAACATCGTCAAATAATCACCAAACTTCTCCAAAGCACTTGTCTCGCAACCACAAGCTTACAACAGGGCTTAATGTCAGAAAACCCCAACGTAGCTTATGCTACAGTAATTTGTCAAAAAGTGTCTTTATTTGAGATTTAAGTGACCAAAACTTAAAAAGATTGCACAAATAAAGTTTATAACTAAAAACACTTTGATTTTTAAGCCTAAAGAGCTATACCATGAGCTATTTCTCAGATAGCTTATGGAAATAGCTTAATGAACGGTAAGACTTGGAAAAGATATTTTTTAGAACTTGTGAATTTATCAGAAACAAGCTGAAATAAGTAATGCCAAGAAATCAAAACCTGACAGTAAATTAAAGATAGAAGTAAATTAAATTACTCAAACTGATATTTCATTAAATAAAACAATGGAACTCATTTTCCAGAATTCTCTCTTTTTCAGAAAAATGGAACCAAATACAAAGTGTCAACCTATTGCTATTTATACAAAAAAATGAAAACAAGAAATAAACGCTAATCTGTCGTCGACTTCCAATTTTGCCCTTGTAATATTCCATGGGATATTCTCTTTTTGAAATCTTGGTCCTTGGTCAAATTTCCAATCCGTGAGTGATCAGGAAACATGTGAGGTTGCCAGTTGGATGATAGCTATTTGAAACTGATCTCCATCGTTTCTTGAACACTTTGGGAGCAAGAAAACTTATAGGCCGTAGATTTCTGACGTTTTTGCAGTTTTCCCATCTTTTGGGTGCAGGGGAATCACGGGTTGTCACATGGGAGTTTTGGGGTAGTTTTTTGTGAGTGGAAATAAGATGAAAGCCACGTGAATTATGTTTCTGGAGGGTTAGGGTGTTTAATTTTTGGTTAATTGTGCTTAGGGGATTAGGGTTCATCAGGTTTGATTTGGGGGGGATTTAGGAATAGTAACTGTTTAGCGCCTTAGGAAATTATAATAAATTTCGTTTAAAACTTTTAAACTGGGTTTATATTAAGTGCGGGCTGGTAATGGGTTAAGATTGGGCTAGTAATGGGTAAAAAACGGGTTTGGGTTTTGTTATAGGCAAAAGTGGTCCCTTCTCTCTCAAAAATATGTCATATGATGTTTATAACTGCCCAATTTCCATTCTCCTTTATAAACAAGTTTGTAAATTCATACTTTGGCCACAAAAGGTTTTATAAACTTGTTTATAAGGACTTAACTTGCAATTTGACCATATATTCAAGGACCAATCTTGTAATTTCTTGTTATTTAAGGGACCTAATTGTAATTTGGAGGTTTTACAGGGGTATTAAATGACAAGTCTTCAATTCTTGAGGGACCAAATTTGACAAATCTTCAAACTTCAAGGACTTGAATGGAAAATCACGATTCGGGTCCAGTTCTTTGTGCGGCTTTGTTTCCCGTGTTCGTTTTGCATGATTCTTGTGATCTTTTGTCATTTTCTCAATATTCGTACCTAAAATACACAAGCAACAAACACAAGCATATATTTGGTATTTTTCATGATTTTTAATACATTTTAAGCCCGTTTTGGACGATGAGACTATGTATAAAAGCAGTCTCATCAAAAGTATTTATCTATTTTTACCTTTTATTTTGTTAGACCGATACACGTATATGGAACCGGAACGCCTCCAAATACGGGGTATTTCAAGCAATACTTACGGAATATTGTTTATTAAGGTTCTTATACGTAATATCTATAGTAAAAAAATCTTTTTGTATTTTTATATTTTTAAGAAAAATATATTCACAATAAAAACAAGAGAAATCGAAATAAGAAAAATTATAATACTTAATATTCTTAGTGTAATACTTTAGGAAAAGTATTACTTTTTGATTTTTTAATTTTTTTGGTGCAAATCTTAGGAAAGATTTGCTTTTGTGATATTTTTATTTTTTTGTATTTTAATCTTTTTGATTCTTTTTTTGTATTTTTGATTTTTTTAACAAGAAAACGTTCAAAACTGAACGGATCCCAAAATCCAAATCATCTCACGAAAAATCGTCAATCGTAATGAGATCGAAGCGGCAACGGCGCCATTTTAATAACCGTTTTTAGCAAGTTATTTAATGTATATTTCGTTCCTCAAATCGACTCGAATTGATTTTCAATTTTAACAAAGAGATTAATTGTTTTTGGTTAATAGTACTTGTTTGGGATCTATTTCTAATTAAACTTAAAAAAAGGAAATATTATTTTAGGCTAAGGAATATATAAAAATAAAAGCGCAAATAGTTCACATAAAATAACTCTAAAATGCAATAAAATTAAACTACAATTTAAAATCTAGATGTGACAAAACTAAACTATAACTAAAAATATTAATTAATCTAAATGCAAAATTAATCTAAATGCAAGCACGTAATAATAAGTAAAAAATGACAAAAATTAAATCGCAAAGATAAACTCAAGATTAAAGCATAAAGCTATAACCTTTTTAGCTTATTAATATTTTTAGATGATAAAGCTTAAAGCTTTATGTACTAATAAGCTTAATAATCACAAAAGGTGTAAACTTTATACTCAAACTAAGCTTATCTAAATGAAAACTACTTTTTAAATCAATTTTAAAAAACAAAAATAACTTTTAAAACTAATTAAAAACGGTTTTATGAAAGAGATAATTTTATGAAAACAATTTAAACTAAATTAATCTAATTATTTAAACTAAAACGATTAAGCCAGATAATTAAAAAGAGAAGAACTTTAGTACCCATAGTCCGAAGATGACGTTCTAAACAAAACATCAACATAATCAAAAAAGTATGGCCCGTAAAGTACACGGCATCCCAAAACCAACAAAATACGTCCCGTAAAGTACACGGCCAACCAAATCAAACTCGAACCACATCTATACAAACCATAAGCTCTTTATAAAACTTGATGAATCGATTCGACAAGATCAAAATAGCACAAGAGGTTAGGTTAATAAGCAACAATTAATAATTAATAAAGAGATTCAAACAAAACTAATAGATCTAGAGTATTTTTTAAGTTTTAAAAAATATATTAATTGTTTAAACTAAAAATTTATAGATCTACACTTTTTTATCAAATAACTAATATATTTAAACTAATTTTTTTGGTTTTATGAAAATACTTTAATTTTTAAGCTATAAACTAATAGATCTACAATATTAAAAAGTAAATCTAATGATAAAAATAAATTTAACTAAATTATTTAACTACTTGCAATTAATAAAATATGTAAACTAACTATTATAAAAGTACTAATTAAAAACTAACTTATTAATAAGTTGTAAGCCTAAGCTTAGAACTTATGAGATTTAAAAAGCTAAAAAGCTAATTAAATAAATCCTCTGACAATAAGCTAGATCTAAGAATATAAGGCAACAATAAGCTTGAAATAAGATGACTTATTCCAAACTTAGATATAAATCTAACTTATTTGGAAAAAGTTATAAAAACTAATCCCAAATAATAAGCTAGATTATTAAAAAAAGATTAAGAAAGATAGAATGAGAAAAAGCTAAAAGAGAAAAAGCTAAAACATAAACTTTTATTAATATAAAAGTGCTTAATGATAAGCTAGTACAAAGTTGAAAGGAAATACATTTAAAAACAAGAAATAAAATTGACATTATTTAGATACCTAAAATCTACATACAAAATGAAGAAAAATGAGGTGTTATTTACAGTTGAAGTGAAGGTGTTTGGGGTAGATTAGTCTTTTTAGGCTTTTAATCACCTTCTCTTCTTTAACTTGAGGGCATCTTGGTCATTTGGTAGGTGATAATGTGTTTCCACTAATAGGATGAAAGATACTTTTAGATAGACTATTGGGAGCATTTCACATGGATCACCATTTTCACCTTTCATTATTCTTTTATCCAAGGGCTCTTGATTAATCTTCTTTAACAAATTCCACCATCTTTAATCTTCTAGAAGCATGCACCTAATTACTCACAAAAGAAACACACATGCTATTTTTTTTTCTTTTTAATATTTTTGTGTTAGTTTAAAAATAGATAAAAATAAATAAAAATAAAACTACTAAAACTAATAATATTTAAAAATCAAAATTAACTATTTCAATACTAAACTAACTATTATAAAATAAAAAACTTTTATTTATTTAACTTTTACTAAGATTAATAAAATGTTAAAATTAGAAATAAAATAGTAGAATATGCGAAATGTAAACCGAGACGAGTTACGCGGCAAGGCCAGAACCGTTGGCTTCGTAATTTTGTGCTCTTTTAATTCTCGTGCTTGTTTTGCTGTTTTCTTGACCTTTTTTCTTGGTGATTTCTCGATATCCGTGCCTCTTAATACTTTTGGTCCCTTGAGCATGTCTTTTGTCTTTTTCTTCAATAAAAGCCCGTGAAATCCCCTTTTTTCTTCATTTATTATCTTTTGTACCTATTCTACACAATCAAACAAAACCACGTGTAATTCCAACATTTACGTTTATAAATACACGTTTTTGTTTGGTTTTTCTTGTTTTAAGTGGTAAAAGGATAAGTGTTTTCACACTTATTAATAAACATAAGAAAATGATGCATTTAACAGTTTATGATGGCATAGCCAATGAAAATGACATGAGTTTGGGTGAACGCCTATGGGTCGGTTCACCAAAACAAAATTGACATAACAAGGATGAACGCCCATGGGTTGGTTCATCAAAACAAAATGACATGAGCTAATGTGAACGCCTATGGGTTAGTTCACCAAGCAAAATAATTCGAATAAAAGCACATGCGACTAAATATGGCCAGTCTTGTACCAACCATTACTTAGTCAAAATTCCTGCAACAATGATAAATGAAAGAAATGCATGAAAACAAACTATCAGTTTTAGGAAAACACTGATGACTACCCACTAGTCACTGGTCAATTTTTAGAGCCTACAGGTCGAAACCTTGGCTCTGATACCATAATTGTAACACCCCATTTAGATAAATGGACCGCTACATAACAATTATGGCGTGTCATCAAAGCATGCAAGGTAAATGTCTAAAACATTAAATGACCATAAAGAATCTGGAAACAACATCGGATACAACAAAAGTGTTGGGAATCTAAGTTTGTTAGTATTCCCTTAGTCATAGATTTAAACTTAAATTAAGTTGTTAGATATTAACTTGCCTGTGCCAAGGAGACAGGCAAGTAACCCAAGACTCACAGAGTTCTAAGTCTCTGTGAGCAACCACAGAGGAGTCCATGTCAGAGAAATTGTCAAGGAAGTCGAAGATTACTTGAAGACATACTCATTGGCTGTGTTGGATAACAGACAAGATGTATCAGGGACTCTAAGTGGTTGAGTGTTAACAGGGGTGGCAATACCCTGTTAACACTCAGTACACTTTGGACATACCTAAGTGTTTAGGCGGGCATTTTCACAACCTAAAGTACAAGGAATGAAGAAAATAGAAACTATGTCAGCTCTGTTTCGCTAAAGCGTTGTGGCAGACTACCAAGAATAGAAGAGCATCTTTTGACAAATGTCTGACATTATCTGTTTTGTATAGTCACCATCAACCAGTACTAATAGTCAACCTCGTACCACTATAAATAGGATATGTATGCTAGAGTTAATGTCGTTCACTTTGTTAGATTTCACACATTAACTCTTCACAACTCAGAGAAAGAACAATTGTGCCTGTGTTCTTGAGTTTGCTTTATTTTGTCCAAAGTGTACACAACACATTGTCATCAAACTGTGTTATCCATAACACATGTAATACTTGTTATACAGTAATAAAGTACTACGTTTGAAAAGTATTTACTTGTGTTAATTATCCTTCTTAATCATTTCAAGCTAGTTTTAGGGACTTTCACTTGGTATCAGAGCGGTGTTTGATATTAGAACCTTCATAAACATCGTTCTAAGTTTTATAATCAAGATCCACCATGCCTGAAAAGAGCAACACCCTACCACCACCACTTAATTTGGTTTCTGGGAACAACACACCACCACCACCAAACTCACCTAGAGTAGCCCCCACTAAAAATGAAGACGATCTTCCTCAACTTCTTGATTCAATAGGTGGTTCCCATGTTACCAACGTACCGATGTTTGATGAAGATGACTTTGCAAGTTGGAAAAGTCAATTTCTTGTCTATCTAGATGGACTTGAACCATTTCTTCTAGAAATTCTAGAAAATGGACCATATGTTCCCATGGCGCTTACCTCTACTGATGAGAATCCTCTTCCCAAACCTCTAAAGTAGTGGACTCCAGCTGATAGGAAATTGGCAAACCAAGATAAAAGTCTCAAAAGCATTATCATCTCATGTCTCCCAAAACACATCATGAAATCAGTAATCTAATGTCCAACAACCAAACAAATGTGGATAGACCTCATCCTAGGCCACAAAGGACCCTCTAAAACCAGAGAAACCAAGATTCAGGCACTTAGGCTTCAATTTAATGCTTTCAAGGCACTTGAAGGTGAAAAGGTACAATAGACGTACACAAGGCTGAAGATTCTTCTCAATGATCTTGCCATGAATGAAGTCACCATTGGACAAGCTGAAGTAAACGCCACCTTTGTCAACAGCCTTCCCAGAAAATGGCTGAGCATGAATCAGACCAAAGAGCCAATAACTCCATCAAAAATGATACGTTGGCTCAGCTGTATGGAAAATATAGTTATGAAGAAGGGCTGATAGATACCATTTACTAATCTAAGTCTGAAAGATTTGTAGTTCAGGGAGCAACATTTAAAGCATTGATTTCCACCTCACACACTCATGACAGCGATTCAGATGTTGAAGAAGACACTAGTAGCAGCCAAGAATTCATGACAGGCCTTAATATTGAGTTTCATGAAAGAGCTTTACTAGCTAATCAAAGAAGATTCTATAAAAGATCAAGAAGAGTAGGATCAGCTAGTAAATAGACTGACAAATCCAAAGAGACTTGCTTTGCCTGTGGAAAACTTGGACATTTTCAAAAAGACTATCCATCCACAAAAACATCCTCACCATCCTATCCATCATCGTTCAAACCTTACAAGTTCAAAACACAACAAAACAACTCATCTCACCAATCTAATTCCTCTGATAATGAGAATAAGGATTACAAAAATAAATACAAGGCACTAAAGGCTGAGTTGGAACAGATGAATTTGAAGTTAGAATCTCTGTCAAAGAAGAAATGGGGTGATAAAAGGACAGAGAAAGGGTTGGTAGCTGAAGCCTATGATTGGAATGATGAGCCGCTAACATCTGATTAAGAAGATACCACAAGGGTTAGGGCATTTATGGCTATAGTTGAGGATGAACCTGTTGTTGGTAAAGGAGATGCTAGATCAGGACAATGGGTTGACATCACTATGAAAAAGGTACACATGCTTATCTCTATGTCTGAAAGTGATGAACGTAAACATGTCCTTGATTATACCATAGTTGATTTACACTTTGTTGAGGAACAAAGAAAGAACCTGCTTGATATATTTCACTCTATTAAACATGAATTGTTGAATGTAAAGGTTGAATATGAAACTTTAAAACAGGTTAACTCTGAAATGACATCTCTTCAAAATGAAGTTAATAAGTTAACTTTAAGAAACAGTGCCTTAAATGATCAAGTAACTGAACTAAACAAGGTTATAGAAAAATGGTTGTGTAGTAGGTTCACTATAAATGATTTACTTGATGATGAAGTTCCAGCTGACATATCTAGGGATGTAACTGCTAAGAGAAACAATATGAAGGCCCTTAAGAAACCTAAAGAGATTGTATTCAAGTCCACATAGACTATACATGTGTCTGAACCTCTCATGACTGATGTACTTGTCTCTGAAGTGGTTGTAGATAACAATGACCATTTACCATCTTTACCTAAACTATCTGGTGTTGAACCCAGCAGCTCTTCTAGAGGAACTAAGGCTAAACTCAAATCAGATATTGAGACACCTCAACAAACCCTGTGAACAAAGTTGAACCCTCAACTGAAGAACACATGTTGTCTTTGATGAAATAAGTAGAACTCTTAAAAGAACATATTAACCTTCCGTTGAATGCTCTGCTTCCTCTGAACCTGAGTCTATCTTAGGAGAACCCAAAAGAGAAAAGGTTATCAAACCTTATTGTAATGTGTGTAAGAATTCTCATCATATGACCATAGATCATGATAGACATATGGCTGTTAAGAGAGCTCAGACACCTTTTAGGGACAGACAAAAGGAAACTAGGAGACCATCAGGTAACTACAGACCTTACTCTCCCTATAAATATTGTGGTCTCACAAACCACCACTCAGATGAGTGTAGGGACTTTCCTGGATGTGACATCTGTGGAAGGTACACCCATGACACAGGCATTTGTCCTTTACATCGTCACAAGTTCTACAAGAACTCAAGAGTTGCTAATCAGCAATTCAGGGAACCCACTGGAAAGTGGGTTCACCATAAGAACTAATGTGTTTCTATATATCTATGCAGAAACATCTCAGGGAATCGGTCTGGTATCTAAATAGTGGTTGCTCTAGACACATGACATGAATCAAACAATATATGCACAGATATTCAAAAGAGCCTGGTCCTAAAATGGTGTTTGGGGATAACTCTTCAGGCGACACGGAGGGATATGGCTCATTTAACTGCAATGGAATAACGTTTACAAGGGTTGCATATGTGAATGGTCTTAAGCACAATCTCATCAGCATCAGCCAGTTGTGTGATGCTGACTACAAGGTTTTGTTTATAAAGACTTAAGGAACCATATTCAACAAGAATAATGATGAGGTGTTAACTGCACAAAGAAGAAGAGATGTGTACGTCATCAACATGGCTTCTTGCTCAGAGGATGGCTCAAATTGTTTTCTAGCAAAAGCCTCTGAAAGTGTCAATTGACTGTGGCACAAACGACTCTCTCATCTCAACTTCAAGAACATCAACAAGCTAGCCACACAAAACTTGGTTGTTGGTCTACCACCTGTGACTTTCACTAAGGACAAGACATGTTCAGCATGTGTTAAGGGAAAGCATCATAGGTCATCATTTAAGACCAGGCAATCATTTTCTATTGACAAGTGCATACATCTCCTTCACATGGATTTGTTTGGACCTGTCAAACCATAGACAATTAATCACTACAAATACACCTTGGTCATAGTTGATGAATTTTCAAGGTACACATAGGTTTTCTTCCTCAAAAGGAAAAGTGATGCAGCTGATGCTATCATGTCCTTCATCAGGCAGGTTGAAAACATGAATGAAGTTAGAGTAAAAGCTCTAAGAAGTGATAATAGGACCGAATTCAAGAATCTACAGCTTGAAGCTTTTTGTGATGAAAAGGGAATATCACAAAACTTCTCTTCAGCTGGTACTCCTGAACAAAATGGAGTAGCTGAAAGAAGAAATAGAACATTAATTGAAGCAGCCAAAACCATGCTAAATGGTGCAGCCTTACCAAAGTAATTTTGGGGAGAAGCTGTCCACACTGCCTGCTATACCTAGAATAGATCAATCATTGTTAAAAGACATGGAAAAACCTCTTATGAAGTTTTTCGAAAAAGAGCACCAGACGTCAGCTATTTCCATGTCTTTGGATGCCCTATGTTTATTTATAACTACAGGGATCAACTTGGAAAGTTTGACGAAAAAGCTGATGATGGTTTCTTCTTAGGATACTCTCCAACAGCCAAAGCCTTTAGAGTATTCAACACAAGAAGATAGGAACTAGAAGAAACCTTTCATGTCACATTCAATGAAGATGATGACGTGGTACAAAGAACAGGAACAGAAGGTGATGAAATTGATTTCAACGAAAATAGGTCTTTCCCATCAGATGAGTTCTCTGAGCCAAGGCCTGTCTTTCATCATCATCCACACACGGATACTCTTGTCCCATATGTTCCTGCACATGATCCGCTGTCAACACACAACATTGAACTTCCTTCCACTCAAGTGATAGCTGAAAGTGAAAGTCAGCCTTCCATAAGCCCATGTTCCACCTCAGCTAAAATGACTCTCCTATTGCTAGTAATCAAGAAGACTCTCTTGTGGTATGTGAATCATCACTTCTTGAAATAGCTGATAAAGACACAAACACAAAGATTGTTTTTGAAGAAAGTCCTCCTACTTAGTAGAATGAAACTCAAGTTGTAATTTCATCCTCCATACCTGCACCTGTCTATGACTCCCCAACTCCTCAAAGCAAATGGTCAAGAGATCAGCACATTCTTCTTGTCAACGTCATTGGTGAACCAAATGTTGTCGTTACTACTAGATAGAGAATTCATGACTCAGAATCAGCCTCAGCCAATGAATGTTTGTTTGCTGAATTTCTTTCCTAATTGAACCCAAGCGTGTAGCTAAAGCACTTCTTGAAGATGGCTGGGTCGCTGCAATGCATGAAGAAATCAATCAGTTTAAAAGAAACAAGGTATGGACTCTAGTGCCTGCTCCTACCTGGTAAGAACATCATAGGCACTAGATGGATATATAGGAACAAGATGGATGCACAGGGGTATACACAGACTGAAGAGATTGATTATGATGAAACATTTTCACCTGTAGCAAGACTTGAAGCCATCAGAATCTTCCTTACTTACGCTGCATATATGAACTTTACTGTGTATCAAATGGATGTTAAAAGTGTCTTCCTCAATGGAGATTTGGCTAAAGAAGTGTATGTTGAACAGCCAGAAGGATTCGAGAACGACGAGATTCCCAACCATGTGTACAGGCTTCACAAAGCAATGTATGGGCTGAAACGGGCTCCAAGGGCATGGTATGAAACGTTGTCTACTTTTTTAACTGAAAACAAATTTGTCAGGGGTTCCATTGATAAAACACTTTTAACCTTCAAGGATAAAAGTGATTTCATCACTGTACAGTTTATGTGGATGATATCATCTTTGGGTCTACTAATGCTAATCTTAGTAAACGTTTTGCTAGATTAATAACCAAGAAATATGAGATGAGTATGATGGGTGAATTAACTTAATTTTTGGGTTTTCAAATTAAGAAATGTCCTAAAGGAATTTCAATTTGTCAAGAAAAGTATGTTAAAGATTTGCTGAAAAAATATGACTTGGCTGATTGTGCATCAGTGAAATGCCCCATGCTTCCACCCAACAATTTGGGCCCTGATGAGTCAGGGGTCTCTTTTAATGAGAATATGTATAGAGGCATGATTGGGTCTGTAAAACCCGCATGCTTTTACCATGAACAGTACACTTATAATCGTACGTACAGGGTTAAAACTTTCCTTATATAACATGAACACGTATCACGAATATTAATTACAAGAATTACGTACGTATTATTACACGATAAGTATTAAATACGTGTTAGTACACGATAACTATTAACAATAATAATTATAATCACGAACATAAAATCATGAACATGAAATCACGAACAGATAATTATGTACTTACGTAATTATGAATACGATGAATGTTGTTACGTACAAGTAATTATAATAACATGAATAATTAATAATTACTTAACACGTAAACACGAATAATTAACACGAATATTCTTCATATATTAAATCAAACACGGTAAGTCATTACGTACGTAATAATTACGTTTAAACGTATAAGGGTAACCATGGGGAAATTCACGACAGTTTAAAACACGACTGCGCGTATCGTTTTACAATACGCGAATTATGTAAAAAGGTATAAGGGTTGCGTTTGGGCTATTTAGACAAGAGAGGACAAGAAACATGCGCTCTAGGCCCAATAGGAAGCCTGGGCCGAATATATTGTAAAGATACGGGGGAAGGGTATGTTTATTTAGACACAAAATACATAAAACCCTAAAACATATAACAGCCGTCGTTTTTTTTTCTTTCTTCTTTGTTTCTCTGCCGCCGACCAACACCAAGACACAAGTGAAGATCGTAGGTTTTGAAATCCAAGAAGACAAGGTGTTTGATTCATGTATGAAAACCCCAAATCATCACACGTTATAGGTAACCCTTGATTCTTTTTCCTTGTTTGTTTTACACGTCTAATTTGACCAAGAACACACTAATAGGGGATTAAAAACATGTTAATAATAAGTTAATTAAGATGGGGCGTTATTTTGAAGTTGTTGTGTGACAATCCGTCAATTTATGGTTGATATTTTATTCTCAATGTTTATTTGAAAATATTATTTTAATGTTACATTATGAACTCACTTATTTTTGGGAAGTAATTTGGATTTACGTCTTGAAGTAGCATCGACTACGTCTAAACCGGAGGATTCAACGTTACTTGCTTACGTTTACATACACCGTCTTTGGTGACAGTCCGACATTTCAGAAAATAAATTTGTCCATGAATATTATTTTGGAGTTTTAAATTTGAGTTGGTTCATAAACTCACAAATTTACGAGAAGAGATTAGGACTTACGATTTTAATTTAACGTCCTTTACGACTAAACCAGAAACCTTAGGATTATGTATTTACATTTTTGAACTACGTTTTTGATGAGACAATTTTTATTGGATTCGTTTTGTGTCGTTGATTCATAATTTATAAAAACGTTTTTCGTGAAACGACCCGAGGGCACGCAAATCGAGGAAACTAGAATCGAGGAATACCCGTAAATTAGTGAGGTGGGACAAAATACATTATCCCACCCCACTAATACACATGGGATGGCACAACATGACACCACATCAAAGATGTGGCATCATGTTAACTTGTAGTTTACAAGTGTAAGCATTAGCTTAACACTTAAGCTAGTTTCTTCCACTCATCCCACAAAAACAACTAGCTACTCATAACCACCATTTTCACTCATGCAAACCACTCTCATCCTCCCATTTCTCTCTCAAAAATTCATCCTACTCTCACCCTAAATAACCCATTTGATCTTGATTTAACCATGAAATCATATGTTATTCACACATATGATGAAAACCCATTGAAGTTATGAAGATTGGAGGTGATCTTAACATGTAAAAAGGAGTTTTCAAGGGAGTTTGGGGCTGATTTCTCAAGGAGTTCTCATGAAGAATAAGGGCTGATTTTTGGAGGAATCTACAAATACTTGGTGATCCTAGAAGTGGTGTTGATATCTCATAAGATTGGTTACCCAAAACCATGTCTTGTTCATCCAAAAGCTCATCATTTCATCATCATGGTGGTATAAAGATTGTTCTCCGCATCCTCTTGTTATTTTGATTATGTAATCATGTATTTTCTTTCCTATTGTATATGTATATGATGATTATATGATGATAAAAGTGTTGTGTGGGGATTTTTTTTTATAAACATGCTTAAAAAGATATAAGACTATAAGAAACAAGGCTAAAATCTTGTTTAAATTTGTTGGCTGTATAAAACAGTAAATAATCAAATGATGAACTGATAAAAATTGCATAGATTAATGGATTTACAGTAAGCTATGGGTCTTGTACACATGTGAGAGTTGGCCATGCAATGGAATCATTGTAATGAGTGAGATATGATCAAAACAAGTTTAGAGTACCAATCTGAGTTTACTGTTTTGGACGATTTTTAGAAAATACTTAGAAGATGATTCAACAGTAGCTATAGAAGAGTTAAATGGAGCACATATCATTTAGTTTATGTGATAAAAATTTGAGCTTCTATCTCCATATAGAACTCTAGATATGGCAGTTTTGGTGAAGATGAAAATAAAAATCAGATTTTGAGAATTAATGTTTATTATTATTATATAAGCACTCAAAATTATATTGTATAAAATGTAAAATAAAAATCCACTAACTTATGGATTTTATTTATATAAGTATGTAAAAGGTTAAATAAGTGGACATTTTATAAAAATGGTAACTTGTTAAGTTTTATAAGTTAGAAAACTATAAAGATGATTTTTACGACTTTTTCGGATATTACAGTAAAATTAACGTTTTTGTTAAATAAAACTTAGACGGTTGGACCCGTCTAATGTAAACTTTATAAAATTCATATACTGATATATAAACATATATAACAAGTAAAAACCGATAAGACCCGAACTATAGGACATACGGACGTTAACGGACTAAATTAAGGTTATTGGACTAATAATACAACAAAAATGGACTAAAACACTTATAAACTTATTATTGGGCTTAACCCATTTAGGCCCAACTTGTAAAGTATAGATACTGATAATATAAGTATAGCATGGATTAATACAAGTTAAAGAACTTATAATAAGTTTATTGGACCTAAAACACGTAAATCGGTAAAACTAGTAAACTAGTATAAAAGTTATCGACACATAACACTAAAACGAGTAAATGAGAATATGTAAACCCACTTGATCATCATATATAAATAATCATCATATGTATACATAATTGTTATTTTTATAAAGTCATTGGACAAAAGTCTAAGACGAGTATTATTTGTCTAGGTTTCCGTGATTGAAGCACGTACCGTACGACCGAATTGCCGATAACCCGCCTTACCATATCAACGTGAGTTCATAGCCTCGCACTCTTTTAAATGTTTTTATAAATGTTTTATAAACCCGCGAGGGAGATAACATGTTAGTTTTTATAAAATAGGACACCATTTGTCCCGATTGTTTGTTTATTGATTTGGACCCGAATGATTGTATGACCCGATTGTATGACCCGATAAATGATTAAAGGACCCGATAGATGAAATTAAATGGATTATTAAAGTTAGGTTATGTCACTAAAAGTCCCATTAGCATGAATTGTGAACTACCGGGATTTGGTAGACGCTTATGCATTTAATAGTACTATTTGGGGACGATCACCCCAGTTCGCGCCTTGACGGTTGATCCCCGTCGTGCCACATTGATTGGTAAGCGAATTTATGTATGAGAAGATTTCCTTAGCGTGACCTTTGTGACGACACGCCACTTTAGATGGGCAAAATTGGTATCGGGTTAGCTACCCGTTGTTGGTTTAGTAAGGTAACAATGTCATGCGGCTTATAATAATCCAAAAACTAACGAAATACTATTAGACGCTACGAATTACGATGTATTGCCTGACTAGCAATACAGGGTCATACTATTGATATTATGTTTGTGTTTTGGTTTTCATAACCATATTCATATAACGGTTTTTATTTTCATACAACGTTATAAGACGTATTGTATGACGTTTTTACGACATTGGCTCGTATAATGATTTTTAAGGCAAATGCCTATGCTATGATTTTGATAAAGATTTGTATAAAATGATTTTGGCTATTTTATGGCCTATTACAATGATTTGTACAAAAATGATTTTCGGTAAAAACTTTATACCGATATTATATTGATGGTTTCTTAAACTCTTTGTACGAAATGATTTTTGGTAATAATTTTATACCAAAGTTATATTGATGTAATTTATTAAACTCTATGAATTCACTCGGCGTTATCGCAGACCTTTTCTTTAAACATGTTTTATCTCAGGTACTTGAAGGTAATTCTCGGGAAGACGACAAGAATTCATGGCCCGCACTTAAACAATATTTTCCATTCAAATACTTTGTAAAAACTTTGTATGAAATAATATGACTTGGGACCGATGTAACTTTGATATTTATGAATGGAAATGATTTATTATTAAACGACGCGATTTTTATGCGTTGTCTATGATGTGAGTAATGTGCTATCCCGTAACACCAACGAGTCTTCCGCTGTATTGAGTTGTATAAAATTTGGGGGTGTTACATGTTGTGTTCAAACGGCACACAAACCTAGACCATCCATGGTCTCGGTGTTAAAAACTGCCCACCAGTCGCAAACCTTCAAGGGTTGGCTGTGTGGATTTTGTAAAACAGTGGGAATGGCAGCCAAGCAGGGGAAACCACTGGCTGCGACCAGTGGTGTGTTTGGTCAGTCAGTGGGAACCGAGACCCTAGTGGTCTCGGTGGGAATTTATGTCGAGCAGGGGAAACTGGCTACTGCCGGTGGCAGCAACACAACTGCCAGGGGGAAACTGGCAGATTAGGGGGCGTTTGGTTTTTGATTTAAGACAGCATAAGGGACTGTTTGGCTATGGGTTAAATAAACAGGATTAAGGGGCTGTTTTGTTTGGCTTATATGTAAACACAACACGGGATTCGGGTCATTATTTTTACAAGTTTAATTAGCTTTACATGTATATTAATTTACAAGGTAATTAATAAAACATGACTTATAATTACAAGATTTATTAAATTAATTTAGCATGCTATATAATTAATTTAATTTACACATGACTTAGGTTAATTATTATTAGTAATAATACATGATTTTAACCTAATTATTTTATGATTTAATTTAGACTAAAGTAATTAATTAATTGCTAAATCATGACATTTAATTAATTAAATTCCATGACTTAGGTTATTTAATAATATATTAATACATGTTTTAACCTAAGTATATTATACAATTAATTTAATTAAATCGTGTTTATATTTAATTAAATCTTATAACCTATAGTTTATTTAATTTACATGTTATAATTAATAAACTATACTATTAATCACATGACTTAGTATAATTAATCAGTAAAACTAAGCTTATATTATTAGCTTATAAATCCAGCTTGTTTCTAAATATGGAAACTTTCTATTTCAGGAAACTTACTATTTTTAGAAACTTTCTATTTTTAGAAACTAATCTATTTTAAGCAGTAAATCTATTTTTGGAAACTTTCTATTTTTGGAAACTTTCTATTTTTGGAAACTTTCTATT
Organism: Glebionis coronaria; assembly: GCA_025667525.1. Lineage (NCBI taxonomy): Eukaryota > Viridiplantae > Streptophyta > Magnoliopsida > Asterales > Asteraceae > Glebionis > Glebionis coronaria. The sequence continues at coordinate 222,682,181 of CM046879.1, forward strand.
TTATGAAACCTGCTATTTTTAGAAAGTTACTTATTATTTCACACAAGTATAATAATACAAGAAATACGAGTAATACTTAATCAGAATATACAGAATACAAGATTAACACAGTATAACGTTAAAATTAGTACAACAAGAAATGAACATATAAACCAAGCTAAAACATGATATAAAAACCAGTTACGTACTCAGTAATTAGAATACTTATACATGTGTCCTACGTATGTAGCATTAGTGAGATCGAAGTAGGACTCTCTTCCGTTTGTCTTCTTCGTTCACTGGACACAAGGTACGGATTCTCCGTCCTTTCAGTATGGACATTCTTTCCTTATTAGGATTCCCCGTATGTAGCCAACTGTTTTTCCAGTATATGTTTTATATGTTTTTGAATTGCTTATGTTTAGATACCTAAAGCCATATACATGCATGACCAGTTTCACCTAGCTATGGAGGTACCATAACCATAATATTAGAGGCACCAGTGTTATGACTTCACCACGGCGGAGTGATAGCTCGTGGCGTGCCTTCAGCTTTTGGCCATATTATTATGTTATCATGTGGGGCGTATGGGTACATCCTAGGTTACATGTTTTCAGCAGATTATTCAGGTGAATGTGGTGTGTGCCTTGCATCCTTCACAAGGAGTTGATCCCTCCTACCCAAACTTATATTAATTAGAGGTAGCCCCTCTAATTGCATGACGAGGTCACTCCTCCAAGTATTCATGCACGTTGATATTTTCATGACCTATATTGGCTAATGGTAAACATGTTAAACAGATTTTATAAGATAAACATAAGGCTTTTCAAACTATAAAACCAGTTTTCATAAGTTATGTCAGGTTATCCAGGACTTAGTTATTTCCGCTGCTATTAGTCTTATTTATGTTTCAGCCATTCATACTATGTCGTATATCCGTGCACTGAGTGTTATGCTCAGTCGTTACTTTCCTTTCCATGTCACAAAATGGCAGGTACTCAAGGACAGACTTGAGCATTTGGAGGACGTGCATAGGATGGAAGCTGCCATAGACTTCTTCTCCTTTTGTCTTCATATACTTATGCTTGTTTAGCCTCTCATTTATTTCATTTACTTTATTTATGTTTTGGGCTTATGTTTGGGAACCGATGTTTGATTCCGGTTTTCCCTATGGTCCTGTATGTTTTAGTACATATTACCTTGCATGCTTTGATAACACGCCATAATTACGTGTAACGGTCCACTTATCAAAGTGGGGTGTTACAATTATGGTATCAGAGACCAAGGCTTCGACCTGTAGGCTCTAAAACTTGACCTGTGACTAGTGGGTAGTCACCAGGAGCTTCCTAAGCCAACGCTTGTTATTCCACGTATTGATGTGTTCAGCGCATTGTTGTTTTAACCATGATGTTTTCAGCACCTTGATGTTTTCATCGATATTGTTTTACTAATATGGATGGACAACCGTCATTCATATTTAGTTATGTATCATTATTTCATGCATGATGTTCCTCATGAACTGTGGCTATGTGGATTGAACACCAGTAGTTCATGGTTAGTCACATAAATTTCTGATAAGTTATGACAGATGATTTTTACTTATTTATGTTTCATGTATCATTGTTGCAGGAATTTTGACTAAGTAATGGTTGGTACAGGACTGGCCCTATTTAGTCACATGTGCTTTTATCGAAACTTTTAACTTTGGGACCGACCCATAGGCGTCCCCTCGCCATGTCTTTCATTTTGGGTAAACTGACCATAGGCGTTTACCCTCGCGCATATAAAGGTTTTTATAAACTGCATTATGTATTCATGCACTGTTTTCATGCATAAAATTTTTCTCATGATTTATTGTCATAAATTTTTTTTCATGTCCCCTTATAAGTACTATGTTTTATGTCGAGTATGTTTTCATATTGTCATGGTTAACTTCAGTTTCATGCTGAGTATGTTATACACTCCTTCATGTTAAGTCGTTTCATGTTTCTTCATGATGATTTCGTCTTCATGATTGATTACGTCTTATGTCTCTTTTGTTGTTTATGCTTTCATGCAAGACATTGTTGGAGTTCACTTAAATCCTACGTTCATGATAGTCATGGTTGGTTTTCATTAATCATGCTTCCAATAAAATCATTGTTGAAATTCGTTTAACCACACGTTAGTGTTTCTCTATGCAACCAGAATGAGGTATATACTGGCATTGCCAGGTTATCATGATGGTCTTTCTAACCGTTTAACCGATTATAATTCCTTTAAAATCATGACAAATGATCGACCCCATACTGATCATTTCATGTGCATTCCATGTGTACTATATGTACCGTATTCCATGTGTATTACACGTACCTTATTCCATGTGTATTTCACTTGCAATACTTTACGAGTATTCGCTAGTCGATTCTAAATCATCTCAGGCGTATTTTCACTTACTGATATTCTACAAGATTGCTGATGCCGCTCATAACTTAGAGATGTTATTAAAGGTTGATCCTGCTGATGTTTGGAGGCGCTACGAGATGCGGATGCTGTTCACAACCTAGAGATCCTACAAGACGAAGACAAAGGCGTCAGAGAAAAGCAATTGGACGAGAAGATGCTTCACCATCAGATGATTTTCATCAATCATTGTCCCTAATTCTTAGTTACATATCACACGTCATTCAGTTGTCGTTTCAGTCATATGAGTGCAAACCGATACCAGTCGGCCACTCAGCTGAATAGTTACATGAATCACAGTCATGAGAATGACCGTCATGGAACTGACAGACAAGACGATAGTAACCACTACTATGACAGCAACTATCCTAGCAATCGTAACCGAAGCTCCGGCCGTGGACGTGATCATAAATACAAAGGATCAGTATTCCAACTGATCCGCCAATTCTGGCATAATAACCTAATATTTGTAGTTCTATTTGTTTCACATCTTGACACACATGCCAAGACATCAGTCAAGACACATGTCTCACGTATACTTCCTGAAGACACATGTCAAGACACCCGTCAAGACACATGTCATGCTTATATTTCCCAAGACACGAGTCAAGATACATGACTCACGTCCAATTCTGGAACATTTCTAAGAAATTTAGGGTACCCTCCAAGGGTATATCCATTTTGTGGGCCATGTATTACTCAGGCCACAAGAAGTTCAGTACCATCACCGGCATATCAGTGAGATCTGTCAAGTTGCTCGAGGACACTTTCATTTCTTGTACCCATATCTCATATATTTATGACCATGAAGGACGCCACTCGTATCATTCCCCATGTATACGAAGGTTTTCCTTCAGCCCACTGATAAGATCCAAGCTGCTAACGCATTTCCTCAGACAGATGCGAGTTGAATTTAATCCTAATTATGGACTACGAACAGCACACCATGCTACGATTCATGATTATGTATAGTGATGTTCAGGCTCCTGAATACATTTAGCATGGTTTTCCATCAGGAAAAGTTGTACAAATTATCTATGCTTTCCAAGCACGTGCTTTATTAGCCATGACTGCTAAAATTTTCTAGCTGTCAGTTAAGACACGGCCACTGAAGTTCCTTTTACGCATAACCAGCTAATTATACCGAAATCTTCCCGTACATTCCAGAAGAACCTTCAAGGAGAAGGACGATAACATGAGATTATGTGTCGACTACCGTCGATTTAAAACAAATCACCATTCATAACTGTTATTCTCCTCCACGTATTGACAACACGTCCAAGAGACTTTAGGGTGTTAATCACCTTTCCAAGATCGGACTCATGATCATGCTGCCAACAGTGACGAGTGAAAGAGCAGAACATTTCCATCACTGCTATTCGTACACGTCTCGGTCATGCTAGATTCATGATTTTGTATTAGTCTCATAAATGCTCCAGCAACATTATGGACTTAATAAATTGAGTTTTCATGAACTCATAAACAAATTCATCAGTGTTTTCATCTATGAAAACCTAACCTTCTCTAAAGTCTAGAGAAGAGCAGGAAGACCATATTTGCACTACGTTGCAAATTCTACGATATTAGAAATTCCACCCTGAAATTTTCAATATAAATTCTGGTTCATTACAGTGACACGCTGAAGCACATGGATTCGCACGGTTAATCTTACCATGACTCAGCTTATGCGCAAGGGTAAGAACCCTACACTACATTAGGTGTTCCAGAAAATCCTACGTTAAAAGAAGTCTAATTTTGGAGAATTATAGTTCCGCAAATTTCTATGTATCAAGTTTCTACGAAGCAAGATATAGTTACATTCATATCTAAGTACCTGACATACCAACAGGCTAAGATAGAACACCAACTGACTAGGATTCCATCATCGGAAAATTGTGAACTAAAATGGGACAAGATCTCCATGGATTTTGGTTACCAGATTAACACAAACTTAGAAGAAGCATGGTGCTATCTGGGTTATTATCAACGGTTTGATCAAGTCTGCAGAATCTTTACATCCGCAAGGATTTCAGAACCAACAGATTGAACGGACATGTTCCAGCCAAGGCTCATCCGATCACTTGGTAATCCCTCAGCTATCGGACCAGACGAAGGTTCACAATTGTGCTCCTTATTTACGTTCACGTCCTTGTTCTAATTTCACGACTTGCTTTCACACTCACGTTCATGACACTATTCACGTTCATGATCGTATCTTGGCTTACGATTTTGCGTTCATCTTCGTTCTGGGAAGTTTTACAAGAACTAGAGAGACCAGACTCAAGTTTACTGTAACTCTCTATCCTCAGCTATACGTTTAACGTCACATTCCACGTCTCACCGTATAGCGTTTGGCATTACTGCAGTTGTATTCCATGTTCACGATATGTTCCACATGTCATGTTCATTTCACGTTCCTCATATCACGTTCACAATATGTTACACGTATCATTGATCACGATATGTTTACTCATATTACACTCACCATATCTCCACGTACCACGTTCAAAATTGTTCACGTATTACATTCATAATTTTTCACGTATCAAGTTCAAAATTTTTCACGTATCATGTTCAAAATCTTTCACGTACTACGTTTCAATATGTCTTGCGCATCATTGCTAATTATCAGTTAGGTTCAATTATTTTGCATCGTAATGTTTCAGTTACCCTTGCACGTTAGCTCTTATTTCCTCGATCGAATTCAGGGGATCTATCTTACGTAGATGACAATGAACTTTTCGTGTTTGCAAGTCAAGTTCAGGAGGACCAAGATTATCATTATGTCAAGATCTTGTGAAGGAACCGTTCCAAGAGGGAAGCCATGTGGAAACGGACAAGTTCATCCAGACTTCTTATCCGTTTTTCTCTTATCGATTAGATATGTCCTTTCAGTCACGTCATGTCCCACGTCCTTTTAAGATATGTCACGTTTCACGTCACCTTCATTTCCTTTTATCTTGCATACCTTCCAGTTTGAGTCGGGTATGTTACGCTTCCAGTTACGTTATCTATAATTCGGGGACGAATTATTCTTTTTAGGGGAGAAGAGTTGTAAAACCCGCATGCTTTTACCATGAACAGTACACTTATGATCGTACGTACAGATTAAAACTTTCTTTATATAACATGAGCACATATCACGAATATTAATTACAAGAATTACGTACTAATAAGTGTGAAAAACACTTATCCTTTTACCACTTAATTATAATAATAACCAAGCCAAAACGTGTAATTTATGTCGTAAATGTCGGAATTATGTGTGGTTTGTGTTTTTGTTGTGATTTAGGATCAAAATGTGAAAAGGGAAGAAAACATGGGCTTTCACGGGCTTTTATCGAAGAAAAAGACAAAAGACAAAGTCAAAAGATCAAGAGTGCAAAAAGAACGGAAGTCCAAGGCCTATTCTGAAGATTTATCGAAGAAAAATTCTAAAGACGGAAGTTTAATGAAGTCGAAGAACTCAAGTATAATAAATGAAGAAATTATAAGACGAGTTCAATTAATCCCGAGACAAAGTCGAAAAAGTCGAAGAATTTAGAAGACGAAAAGACGAGAGAAGAAAGAAAGGAGCAACACATGCTAACCTCCCTAATCACCTATAAATACCCTCCTAATGACACATTAGGAGGTGTTGACTATCTTGACAAAATAGTTCTTCCAATTTAATTACTTGCACTTTTCTTAATGTCATTTACTTAATTGTCATTTAATTACCTTGTCTTGCACCTTAAATTTGTAAGTTTAATCTTTACTTTAAATTGTTGAATCTATTTTAATCAAGTTTTTATTAATCTCTCATTCTACCTTTCTTGTTCTTGCTTAATCTTTATGTTTATGTGCTTATTGTCATGCTTATTTGCTTGTTTGTTATGTTTTTATGTTTATGATTGTGTTAGCTTATTGATTTTATAGCTTATTATGTGTTTGATTTAAATTTGAGTAAGTGTTTTTAAAAGTTATTTTATAAAAAGTTGTTTTTAAATATTTTTATTATTTAGAGTTTTTAAAAGTTTTTAAATTTTGGTTTAATAGCTTTTTCTTAAAATCAATTTGGTTAAGTTTTTAGTTGAATGCTTATTAGTTTTTAGCTTATTTTAGTTCTTAGCTTATTTGCAATTTTGTACTAATCCGGATTGTGTGAAACCCTTGTATTCCGTATAAGCTCCAAAGAAATATTCCGGATAGTGGTAGTTTTTATATTCCGGATATAAGCTAAAACGTTATTCCGGATGAGAAGCAAAACCAGGATTCCGGATAACTCATTTGTTTGGTATTCCGGATAACGAGTTTAACAGAATTCCGGATAAGTGGCAGAACCAATTCCGGATAAGGGTTCTAAAGGGAATTTCGGATAAGGATCTGGAAAACATTCCGGATAGTGGTGATAACGTTCCGGATAAGCTTCAGCAAAGCAGTATTCCGGATAGTGTCTTGAAGATTTATTCCGGATAGGGCTTCGATTTGGTTATTCTGGATATCAGCAAGATTGAATTCCGGATAAGGTGTTGGATGTTTATTCCGGATAAGCTGTCATTTGCTTATTCCAGATAAGGGTTCGGAGTAGCTTATTCCGGATATAGTGAAGGAAGGGTATTCCGGATAGTAAGTTAGGGTGTATTCCGGATAAGAGTGACAGCCTTATTCCGGATTGATACTCGATCAAGGTATTCCGGATAGCTTGCACTTCTCATATTCCGGATAAGAGTAAGATTGGATTCCGGATAGTGACAGTATTGGGATCCCGACTCAGGTTTTTTTTATCCTTTGTTTTATTTTCAAGCATTTATTTTTCTGCCATTTTTATTTAGTATTATTTTAATTGTTTTTCTTTATTTTAAATTTCAAGTTGCATCTTTATTACTTTGTCAAATTAATTTTTCGTCAAGCTTTAATTTTTGTCATTTAATTAATTACGTTTAAAGTTTTAAATTTTGCACAATTACTTTTTAATTAGTATTAGCTTTAATTACCCGTCATTCACTTTAAAGTATTGCATTTAATTTTACTACAACGACCAATATATTCTTTTCCACCAAAAGACGAGTGAGTCGCACACTTAAACCAATAGTCAATTCGATTAGACACACACAACGAACTTAATTTTTATACTTGGAAAAACCAGTTATTACGTACGTATTATAACACGATAAGTATTAAATACGTGTTAGTACACGATAATTATTAACAATAATAATTATAATCACGAACATAAAATCATGAACATGAAATCACGAACAAATAATTATGTACTTACGTAATTATTAATACGATGAATGTTGTTACGTACAAGTAATTATAATAACATGAATAATTAATAATTACGTAACAGGTAAACACGAATAATTAACAAGACTATTCTTCGTATATTAAATAAAACACGGTAAGTCATTACGTACGTTATAGTTACGTTTAAATGTATAAGGGTAACTATGGGGAAATTCACGACAGTTTAAAACACGACTGCGCGTATCGTTTTACAATACGTGAATTATGTAAAAAGGTATAAGGGTTGCGTTTGGGCTATTTAGACAAGAGAGGACAAGAAACATGGGCTCTAGGCCCAATAGGAAGCTTGGGCCGAATATATTGTAAAGATACGGGGGAAGGGTATGTTTATTTAGACACAAAATACAGAAAACCCTAAAACATATAACAGTCGTCGTTTTTTTTTCTTTCTTCTTTGTTTCTCTGCCACCGACCAACACCAAGACACAAGTGAAGATCGTAGGTTTTTAAATCCAAGAAGACAATGTGTTTGATTCATGTATGAAAACCCCAAATCATCACACGTTATAGGTAACCCTTGATTCTTTTTCCTTGTTTGTTTTACACGTCTAATTTGACCAACAACACACTAATAGGGGATTAAAAACATGTTAATAATAAGTTAATTAAGATGGGGCGTTGTTTTGAAGTTGTTGTGTTCAAACGATACGCAAACCGAGACCATCCATGGTCTCGGTGGTAAAAACTGCCCACCAACCGCAAACCTTCAAGGGTTGGCTGTGTGGATTTTGTAAAAACAGTGGGAATGGCAGCCAAGCAGGGGAAACCACTGGCTGCGGCCAGTGGTGTGTTTGGTCAGTTAGTGGGAACCGAGACCCTAGTGGTCTCGGTGGGAATTTATGTCGAGCAAGGGAAACCGACTACTACCGGTGGCAGCAACACAACTGCCAGGGGGAAACTGGCAGATTAGGGGGCGTTTGGTTTTTGATTTAAGACAGCATAAGGGACTGTTTGTCTATAGGTTTAATAAACAGGATTAAGGGGTTGTTTGGTTCGGCTTATATGTAAACACAACACGGGTTTCACGGGTTCGGTTTACGACACGTCTTAATAAAATAAATACATGGGATTCGGGTCATTATTTTTACAAGTTTAATTAGCTTTACATGTATATTAATTTACAAGGTAATTCATAAAACATGACTTATAATTACAAGATTTCTTAAATTAATTTAGCATGCTATATAATTAATTTAATTTAGACATGACTTAGGTTAATTATTATTAGTAATAATACATGAGTTTAACCTAAGTATTTTCTGATTTAATTTAGACTAAAGTAATTAATTAATTGCTAAATCGTGACATTTAATTAATTAAATTTCATGACTTAGGTTATATTAATAATAATTATTAATATATGTTTTAACCTAAGTATATTATACAATTAATTTAATTAAATCATGTTTATATTTAATTAAATCTTATAACCTATAGTTTATTTAATTTACATGTTATAACTAATAAACTATTCTATTAATCATATGACTTAGTATAATTAACCAGTAAAACTAAGCTTATATTATTAGCTTATAAATACAGCTTATTTCTAAATATGGACACTTTCTATTTCAGGAAACTTACTATTTTTAGAAATTTTCTATTTTTAGAAACTAATCTATTTTAAGCAGTAAATCTATTTTGGAAACTTTCTATATTTGGAAACTTTCTATTTTAGGAAACCTGCTATTTTTAGAAAGTTACTTATTATTTCACACAAGTATAATAATACAAGAAATACAAGTAATACTTAATCAGAATATACAGAATACAAGATTAACATAGTATAACGTTAAAATCAGTACAACAAGACATGAACATATAAAACAAGCTAAAACATGATATAAAAACTAGTTACGTACTCAGTAATTAGAATACTTATACATGTGTCCTATGTATGTAGCATTAGTGAGATCCAAGTAGGACTCTCTTCCGTTCGTCTTCTTCGTTCACTGGACACAAGGTACGGATTCTCCTTCCTTTCAGTATGGACATTCTTTCCTTATTAGGATTCCCCGTATGCAGCCAACTGTTTTCCCAGTATATGTTTTATATGTTTTTGAATTGCTTATGTTTAGATAACTAAAGCCATATACATTGTTAGCCTCAAAATATTGAGTCAAACAAGAATGTTCGGTCATAGGTTTATATTGTAATATTTATTAGAACGTTGTAATAGTTAGTTAATATAGTCGTGACATTACGGGCTTGATGGTTAGCTTAAAAGGCCTCTTTCAAGGTACTAAGCATTTATTCAAGCCCGGCCCAAAACAATATAGTCCAAAAGAAAGCCCGCATGTGGGTGGACTACATAAGCACTCTCCTAGCATGTTAGGAGGGTGGGCAAGTCATTTCATTTTTTCTTAATCTAATTTCACCTAGTTTTCTCCACCTTCTCTCTACTTTCTCTCACTACTTTCTCTCTCTAGAATCCATCTATTTTCTATCTTTAATTTTTGATTAGTCATATAATCAACCATGGTGAAGTGAATAAATTAGGGAACAACAATTGGTATCAATCGCACGGGGTAGATTAGTGATTGTTTGTTTGGTTTTCAATGTGATTCGTGTGATTTGATCCATAATCATCTCGAATTATAATTTTTTTAGTGTTTTTGGGTTACAAATCTTCATATATATCTTCTATATACATGTGGTAGGGATTTGGTATAATTTTTGTGGGTAAAAAATGCGAAGTTTTTTGGTGTTTGGTTCGATTTTCGGGTTAAAATCACGAATTTGGTGTATTTGAAGCGAAGAACACGGAATTTACCAAATAGATTGATCTACTTCGGAATAATTGTTGATATTCCGAAGTAGTGAAGAGGGTTTTAGTATTCCGAAGTGCATGTTTTTATGTATTCCGAAGTGCATGTTTTTAGTATTCCGAAGTGCATCATATTCTGAAGTTAAACTTCAAATTATTCCGAAGTGAGTAAGTTTATCTATATTCCGAAGTCACCAAGTTTGTTATTATTCCGAAGTGCTCATTCATCAAATTCCGAAGTGATAGTTAAACCATATTCCGAAGTTCACAAGATTTAGGATTCTGAAGTGATCTTCTAAATTATTCCGAAGTACCCAAGAAGAATCATTCCGAAGTACCTAAGGAAAATCATTCGGAAGTACCTAAGGAAAATAATTCCGAAGTACCCAAGAAGAATCATTCCGAAGTACCTAAGGAAAATCATTCCGAAGTACCGAAGGAAAACAATTCTGAAGTACCAAAGGAAAATTATTCCGAAGTACCTAAGGAAAATTATATAGAAGTTCCCAAGAAGAATTATTCCAAAGTTCCTAAGAAGAATCATTCCGAAGTTCCACAGTGAAGATTATTCCGAAGATTGTTTTTGTTAAGTATTCCGAAGTGGGTAAGTTGAAGTTATTGCGAAGTGGATTCCGAAGTTCACACTTAATATCCAAGTATTCCGAAGTTCATACTTAGAATTTTTTGGATTATTGAGAACATTTTTTAGGGGATTTTAACATCTTTTCTCACAACAACAATCACAACACATCTACTTAAGATCCGTTTTCACTTCATCGATTTCAAAGTTCTCGTCATGGATTCTACTGCTGAATATCGTGTTACTAATAACAACATCATGGTGGCGGGTAACAAAGAGAGACCACCAATGCTTGTCACTGGTAGATATGCACAATGGCAATCACGATTCCTTCGATATCTTGACACCAAACCCAATGGTGATGTTCTTCGACGTTGCATCAAAGAAGGACCTTATACTCCCACTACAATCACCGTTCCCGCAATTCCAGCAACCGACTCGACCACCGGTTCCGATGAGCAAACAATTAAGGAAACATATGAGAACACTTCGAAAGAGAACCGTGCTTGGATTGATGCAGAGAAAGAAGCAATCTATTTAATTCTAAGTGGGATAGGGGATGATATTTACTCAACGGTTGATGCATGCTCTACTGCTAAAGAGATGTGGTTTGCCATTGAACGCTTGCAACAAGGTGAATCAGTTAACAAGCAAGATGTCAAAACTAACTTGTTCTGGAACTTTGGTAAGTTTACTTCATTGGATGGGGAATCAATTGATTCATATTACTCAAGTTTCTACAAGATGATAAATGACATGACAAGAAACAATTTGCAAGTCTCCACCATGCAAGTGTAAAACCCGTATTTAAATCAGAAAATGTAAATGCGTGGTTTAATTATTTAGACTATTACGTATAAATTATGGACGAGAACAAACGCGGGAAATTATATACAAAGATAAAGATAAAAAAATGAAAAGTTAGTTTTAAAAGGGCCTTGGGCCGGTTTGTGTTTAAAAAAAGAGAAAGAAAAGGATTATGGGCTTTAGCCCATCATGGGTTACAAAAAAATGTAAACGGGACTTAACCCTTCTCCCATAACAGACGAAAAAAAAGATTAGGGTTTTTGGGAGTGAGTTTGGCCGCCGGGAAAAAGACAAAAGAAAGGGGGGTTCGATTCAGTTTTCATCAAGCATTCGCATTATTCGTCTAGTTTTACCAATCTGCAACGGTGATCCATTTTCCCTCTTTTGATTTCAGTTTTGTCACGAATTTAAATGTCTTAATCTTTATATAAATGAATCTTGATTAAAAAAAATGAAAGGGGGTCGTGTTTCTGCTCATCTCACGTAAACCGAGACCATGAGGTCTCGGTAGATGGTGTTGCTGGCTAGCTGTGACCATACAGGCCGGCGTGGTGTTTTCCTTTGGCCCAGCCACGAGCAAAACAACCCCAAACAGGGGTATATATAAAACGGGGGTGTCAAGTTTTGGTTGCGGTTTAAGAAACCAAGACCAAGAGGTCTCGTAGGTTTCTTCTCTGCCCAGCCGTGACCCACACAGGGGCGGCTCGGGCAGTAGTCGACCAATACATTCGAAACAAGCCCAAACGGGCTGTTCCAGAAAATAAGGGTGCGTTTGGTTTATATAAACAGTGGGAAAATGTAACCTAGCAGTGGGAACTAAATATTTAATCAGTAGGAATAAATGGGACATAAAATCTGGATATATTGAATAACATTAGCGACAGTTTGGCGACTGTTTTTCTGTCGCAGAACTGTTATATGTATACAGTTTTAAAAGGACAGCTTTTAGCGACAGTTTTAGTGACTCAGTTTTCTGTCGCATATTCATATAGGCAGATATAATCATAGTTTGTTGATTTGTTTAGTGCGACCGAGATGGGGTATCTCTGTAGGCTCGGGACATTATTATAATAAATAATATGAATATTTTTATATTATATCTTTTTAATCTAATTGTTTTATAAATGGTTAAAATATATTTTAAATGTATTAAATTAAATAGTTCTTTAATATTTTAAAAGGGTATAATTTTATTAAATGAATTAAATTATTTTGGGAACTTTCTAAGTTAAGAAACTTTCTATTTTTAGCGGGATACTTAATATAGTATTACTATAGCGTCAGAAATACGCTTGTACCATAAGAAATAGTAGAACGATAATACATTAAAATGAATTATTATAAGATCAGATTTATCAGTTAATATACGTACAGAATTTCAGAAATAAAATAAATAAATGAAAAGCCAATAAGAACATGGAATTAAATAAGCGAATATCAGTTTACTTATTCACGTCCCTTATTTATGTAGCTCGCGTGAAATCAGAGTAGACTTTCTGTCAGTTGATCTCGATCGGTTACTGGACACGAGGTACGGATTTTCCGTCCTTTCAGTAAGGACTTCCTTTCCATGCATGATTAGGATTTCCCGTCTGCAGCCCAATGTTTTCCCCGTATGTGTTTAAGCTTATCAGAAATCATGTTAAAAACGAAATAAGTTGTCTGAGCATTATATACAAGCACGACCAGTTTATGTACTAGTTACGGAGGTACCGTAACCACGACACTAGAGGCACCGGTGTCGTGACTCACATGCAGGAGAGTGATATCCTGCATCGTCCCACTCATGTTCAGTTTGGCCATTTTTATATGTATGTTTAGTGGGGTGTATGGATGCATGATAGGCTTATCAGTTTACAAGTTATCAGGGTGAATGTGGTGTGTGCTCTACATCCTTCACATTGGAGCTGATCCCTCCACCTAGTACAGTATTTAGAGGTCACCCCTCTACAGTTATTTAGAGGTCACCCCTCTACAGCATGACGAGGTCACCCCTCCAGTTATTCATGCACGGTTGTTACAGCACGTGACCTATATAAGCTCTGGCAATTAAAATACAGTAAATGCATGTTTTCAAATTTAATAGTTAAATTCGGTTTCAGTATTTATAAACCAGGTTCCTCAGATTTTATACAAGGTACTACCACATGTTTACATATCAGTCTCATAGCTTCATTGTTTGTCATTTATTCCATTTCTTTCATTCTTATCATGTTTTTATCCGTTCACTAAGCGTTACTCAGCCATAGTTTCTTTCATGCTTCCAAACGGCATGTACACAGGGACGATCTTAGGACTTCTAAGAGAGTACGTGCATTGGATGGGAGCTATCCAGACTCCTTTATTTTTATGCACACATTTCATTACTTTGGTTGTTTGGACACTGTTTCGTCCTTTTCTTTCAGTATTTAGATCTTTATATCTTGAGCTTATGTTTGAACTACCGATGTTTGATTCCGGTATTTTCGTATGGTCATTTAATGTTTAATACATTGCCTTGCATGCTTTGATGACACGCCATAAATACACGTAACGGTCCAAGAACTTCCTGTATTTGGCGTCATTATCTTCCATGCTACTCATGTATTTTATCAGTCGGATTTTTAAAATTTTGATTAAGTAAACGGTTGGTACAGGACTGGCCATACTTAATCGCATGTGCTTTTCAGCGAACTTTTCGTTTTGGTGAACTGACCATAGGCGTTCACCCTTGCCCGTTTAAATTTTGTATAGATGAACTGACCATAGGCGTTCATCCTTACTCATGTTAGAATTATGTTTAAGTAAATTTTCATTTTGTGAACTGACCCTATGCGTTCACCAGTATTCATGTCATATTTTGTTGGCTATGCCTTCATGAATTACACTATGCATATTCAGATTTATTACTCCAGGTTCTGACAGTTTTATCAACTTATTCTCTGTTATTTCAGATGCCACCCAGACGCGAAACCGAGAATGACCCTAACGCAGGTGCCATTGCTGCTGCTGTTCAGGCTGCTATACAAGCCATGTTACCCCAAATTCGTGATGAGATCCGAGCTGAATATCAAAATGGACCTCAGTAGAATAACAACCCTCCTGCTCCACCACCTGCCACTTTAGCCGCTTGGCTAGATTTGTTTAACAAACAGAAACCCCGACTTTTTGAGCAAACTGTAGCTCCAACTAACGCGGAAGACTGGATCTATCATGCAGAGAAAAATTTTGGAGCTATGGGTTGTGGTGATGCTTTCAAGGTTAGACTTGTAGTTTACAAACTGGAGGTTCCTGCTCTGCATTGGTGGAGGTCTCAGAAACTGTCCAATGGGGGAGATGCTTGGGAGCTTGCATTGACCTGGGCACGTTTCAAGACGATGTTCTATGACCAGTTTTTCCCGCATGCGGAGCAAGCTAAACTGAATAGGGACTTCCACGTCATTCGTCAGAATCATGGCGAGAATAGTATAGAGTTCATGCACCGATACCTCAGGATGGCTGGATTCTTAGGGGAGGCTGCGGGTACCGCAGAGGAGCAAGCGAAGCAATTTCGCTGGGCTCTTCACTCTAGGACTGCAGATAGGCTGGTGAGTGCCACATTCACTAATGTGTCACAAGTAGCTAATGCAGCTCGTGATATTGAGATGCTTTTCGAGAGGGATGAGCTCGAGAATGTAGAGCGTCCGGGGAAGAGGTACATCTCATCCAACAGACTTAAACCATTTAACTCCCATTATTACTTGTCAACTTATATGTTATGTTTTATCCAATTATAATCTTACAGACACAGAGGATGAGACCGATCCCAATCGGCTACTCCACATTAGAACTACAGGAACCACGGTCAGTCATATGACCGTAGTCGATCAGATAAGAGGAGCGGTGGTGATAACTACCGCGGTAGCTCAAACTCATTTGGCAACTACAGGTGATTCTTTAAGCTCCGGAAATACTAGACTATCGTGTAAAACAGATCTTAATTTTTTTTTTGTAAATTCCAACAGAGATGCTGGATAGGGGCGTGACCAAAACAACAGAGGTCAGCAGTTTGCCCGACCAGCAAATTCTGGTAATTTTAAATTTCAGCCAAACAGCCTTATTGCAGTTAAATTATCAGAATCATGACACGTGTTTATCCTCGTAAATCAGGTTCTCAGCAGACCAGAGCTGCTTCTACCGGGTATTCTTATCCCACTTGCATCACATGTGGGAAGAAACACACGGGACTGTGTCGTCGCGGTACGGGTAGTTGTTACAAGTGTGGTCAGCCGGGCCATTTGAAGAGGGATTGCAAGAGCGGGGATGCTGCCGGTACCTCAGGCCAGATTCCTTAGATTTTACCTCCACCACCACCAATACCACCAACCACTGGTCGTGTCTACACTACTACCCGTGAGCAAGCAAATAAGACCACAGGTACCATTACTGGCATTTTGTTTATACACGGACAGTCTGCCTGCGTGCTTTTCGATACAGGTGCCATACACTCAGTTATATCTACTTCATATGCTGTTAGAATAAACATGACCCCTACGCCACTAGACAGTGTACTTAGTATATCTACCCCCATGCTTGACTCTGTACTCATTACCCAAGTGTATAAGGATCTCCCTCTTGAGTTTGATGATAAAATCCGTCCAGTCAGTGCCCTTCCTTTAGATATGTGTGAATTCGATATTATTCTGGGTATGGATTGGTTGTCGGTTCATCGTGCCACAATAGATTGTCATGCTCACCGGGTCATCTTTGGTGATGTCCAGACACCAGAGTATATTCATCGGGGCTTCCTACCAGGAGAACATGTTCAGATCATTTCAGCTTTACAGGCTCGTACCTTACTATACCATGGTTGTGAGGGTTTCCTAGCTACAGTTCATGACACGACTTCTGAGGCACCTTCAATTCATGATCAGCCAGTGGTGTCAGATTTTCCAAATGTCTTTCCAGAGGAACTCCCAGGCTTACCTCCCATGCGAGAGGTAGAATTTGGTATCGATCTCATTCCAGGTGCAGAACCAATATCTAAAGCTCCTTACCGTATGGCTCCTGTAGAGCTTAAGGAACTGAAAGATCAGCTTCAGGAACTTCTAGAAAGGGGTTTCATTCGTCCAAGCGTGTCACCTTGGGGCGCTCCAGTTTTGTTTGTCAAGAAGAAGGATGGTAGTATGCGATTATGTATTGACTACCGTGAGTTGAATAAGCTCACTATTCGTAACCGTTATCCACTTCCTCGTATTGACGATTATTCGATCAGCTTCAGGGTGCCAAACACTTCTCAAAAATCGATCTACGATCAGGCTACCATCAGCTGCGTGTAAAAAAGCAGGATATATCCAAAACTGCTTTTCGTACGAGGTACGGTCATTACGAGTTTGTTGTTATGCCATTCAGTCTCACGAATGCGCCTGCAGTATTTATGGACTTGATGAACAGAGTCTTCCACGAATTTTTAGACAAGTTTGTGATCGTATTCATCGATGATATCCTTATTTTCTCCAAATCCAAAGAGGAACATGAGAATCATCTCCGTACAGTTTTGCAGATTCTCAGACGAGAAAAGCTATATGCTAAATTTTCGAAGTGCGAGTTTTGGCTGAATATAGTGGCGTTTCTAGGTCATGTTGTTTCTGCAGAAGGAATCACTATGGATCCTGCAAAGGTGGAGGCTATCACCAAATGGCCGAGACCGACATCTGTCACAGAGATACGTAGTTTTCTTGGGTTGGCGGGTTATTACCGTAGGTTTGTGGAAAACTTCTCACGTTTGGCGTTACCTTTGACCCAACTTATGCGAAAAGGTGAGAAGTTTATATGGACCGAGGAGAGAGAAAAGAGTTTTGAGGAACTCAAGCATCGATTGATCTCAGCACCGATACTTACTCTTCCATCCGGTACAGGTGGTTATCAGATTTACAGTGACGCTTCAGGAAAGGGCTTAGGTTGTGTTCTTATGTAGCATGGGAAAGTCATTGCTTATGCTTCGCGTCAACTGAAGCCCGTATGAGAAAAATTATCCTACTCATGATCTAGAACTCGCAGCAGTCGTTTTCGCCCTTAAATCTGGATGCATTATTTATACGGTGAGTCGTGTGATATCTTCACCGATCACAAAAGTCTCAAGTATATATTTACCCAGCGAGAGCTAAACATGAGATAGAGGCGATGGTTAGAACTGCTGAAAGACTATGACACTAATATTCAGTATCACCCAGGTAAAGCAAATGTGGTAGCAGATGCCCTTAGCAGAAAGTCAGGAATGATAAATGGCATCAAAGTTCAGGAAGCAATTATTCGGGACTTAGAGCGATATGATATTAAGCTCTTAGTACGCGGACAGAGGGGATACTGGGCTAGTCTGATGGTAGAACCAGATTTACTCTCTAGGATTAAAGCCGTACAAAAGGATGATGGTGAAATCTGGGCGATTGTCCAGAACATTGACCAGTAGACCGAATTTCGCATCGATGACGATGGTATCGTATGGCAGGGTACCAAACTCTACGTTCCAGAAGACCCTGCTCTCAGAGAAGCCTTAATGACTGAGGCTCACAGCTCTCCCTTCTCTATCCATCCAGGTTCCACTAAAATGTACCACGATCTTAGGCAGCATTTCTGGTGGAGTGGCATGAAACAGGATGTCGCAACTTTTGTGTCTAAATGCTTAACCTGCCAGCAGGTTAAGATAGAGCATCAGCGTACCAGTGGTCTTCTTCAGCTGTTAGATATTCCAATGTGGAAATGGGACAAGATCTCTATGGATTTTGTCACTGGACTACCACAAACTCAGCGGAGACATGATGCAATCTGGGTTGTTGTCGATTGTTTGACCAAGTCGGCACATTTCATTCCTATCCGTAAAGATTTCGCAGTCAGTAAATTAACATAACTATTCACCAAGGAAATTGTACGGTTACATGGTACACCTTTAGAAATTATATCAGATAGGGACCCACGTTTCACTTCTCATTTCTGGGAAGGTTTGCATAAAGCTTGGGGAACTAGGTTCATGCTCAGCACAGCTTTCCATCCGCAGACGGATGGTCAGTCAGAGCGTACCATCCAGACCTTGGAGGACATGCTACGCGCATGTGCATTAGAATGGATAGGACACTGGGATGACTATATTTGCTTGGTCGAGTTTGCCTACAACAACAGTTGGCATGCTAGTATCAAGTGTGCTCCATTCGAGATGTTATACGGCAGGAAATGTCGTGCTCCTATTTGTTGGGATCAAGTAGGAGAACGGTTGATTGAAGGACCAGAATCAATAGAACTGACCAATGAAAAGGTCGCCATTGCTAGGGCAAAACTGCAAGAAGCGCGTACTCGCCAGAAGAGTTACACCGACAAGCATCGCAGAGATCTATCATTTCAGACTGGGGATCGTGTGTTCCTCAAAGTATCACCCGCACGCGGCGGCAGACGTTTTGGCCTCAAAGGCAAGCTCAGCCCTCGTTACATCGGACCGTTCGAAATCCTTGAACGTATCGGTGAAGTGTCATATCGGTTGGCGTTACCACCTCAGCTTTCACACGTCCACAACGTGTTTCATGTATCATTACTCAGAGGGTACAACTATCATGAGCTTCACAAAGTGAATTATCCACTCGATCAGATTCGGGAGGATCTATCTTATATTGAGGAACCCGAAGCAGTTTTAGATCGCCAGGATCGAGTTTTGAGAAGGAAGACCATTCCTTTCGTCAAAATCCTATGGAGGAACCATACCGAGCGGGAGGCCACTTGGGAAACAGAGGAGTCTATACAGACTTCTTATCCTTACTTTCAGTTTTGATTCGGGTATGTCTTTTCA
The DNA here is from genome assembly GCA_025667525.1 of Glebionis coronaria. Lineage (NCBI taxonomy): Eukaryota > Viridiplantae > Streptophyta > Magnoliopsida > Asterales > Asteraceae > Glebionis > Glebionis coronaria. Next base: position 222,701,840 of record CM046879.1, read on the forward strand.
GCTTTTATGTCTTCCAGCTTATTAGCATTTTCGACTTTTACTCTAGTCAGCTTAAATACCTTATAATTCGGGGACGAATTCTTTTTAGAGGGGAAGAATTGTAAAACCCAGTACGGCCGTATCCTTAATTCGGGGACGAATTATTCTTTTTAGAGGGGAAGAATTGTAAAACCCGTATTTAAATCAGAAAATGTAAATACACGGTTTAATTATTTAGACTATTACGTATAAATTATGGACGAGAACAAACGCGGGAAATTATATACAAAGATAAAGATAAAAAAAATGAAAAGTTAGTTTTAAAAGGGCCTTGGGCCAGTTTGTGTTAAAAAAAAGAGAAAGAAAAGGATTATAGGCTTTATCCCATCATGGGTTACAAAAAAATATAAACGGGACTTAACCCTTCTCCCATAACAGACGAAAAAAAAAGATTAGGGTTTTTGGGAGTGAGTTTAGCCGCCGGGAAAAAGACAAAAGAAAGGGGGGTTCGATTTAGTTTTCATCAAGCATTCGCATTATTCGTCTAGTTTTACCAATCTGCAACGGTGATCCATTTTTCCCTCTTTTGATTTCAGTTTTGTCACGAATTTAAATGTCTTAATCTTTATATAAACGAATCTTGATTAAAAAAATGAAAGGGGGTCGTGTTTCTGCTCATCTCACGTAAACCGAGACCATGAGGTCTTGGTATATGGTGTTGCTGGCCAGTCGTGACCATACAGGCCGGCGTGGTGTTTTCCTTTGGCCCAGCCGCGAGCAAAACAACCCCAAACAGGGGTATATATAAAACGGGGTGTCAAGTTTTGGTTGCGGTTCAAGAAACCGAGACCAAGAGGTCTCGTAGGTTTCTTCTCTACCCAGCCGTGACCCACACAGGGGCGGCTCGGGCTGTAGTCGACCAATACATTCGAAACAAGCCCAAACGGGTTGTTCCAGAAAATAAGGGTGCGTTTGGTTTATATAAACAGTGGGAAAACGTAACCTAGCAGTGGGAACTAAATATTTAATCAGTGGGAATAAATGGGACATAAAATCTGGATATATTGAATAACATTAGCGACAGTTTTGCGACAGTTTTTCTGTCGTAGAACTGTTATATGTATGCAGTTTTAAAAGGACAGCTTTTAGCGACAGTTTTAGTGACTCGGTTTTCTGTCGCAGATTCATATAGGCAGATTTAATCATAGTTTGTTGATTTGTTTAGTGCGACCGAGATGGGGTATCTCGGTAGGCTCGGGACATTATTATAATAAATAATATGAATATTTTTATATTATACCTTTTTAATCTAATTGTTTTATAAATGGTTAAAATATATTTTAAATGTATTAAATTAAATAGTTCTTTAATATTTTAAAAGGGTATAATTTTATTAAATGAATTAAATTATTTTGGGAACTTTCTAATTTAAGAAACTTTCTATTTTTAGCGGGATACTTAATATAGTATTACTATAGCGTTAGAAATACGCTTGTACCGTAACAAATAGTAGAACGATAATACATTAAAATGAATTATTATAAGACCAGATTTATCAGTTAATATACGTACAGAATTTCAGAAATAAAATAAATAAATGAAAAGCCAATAAGAACATGGAATTAAATAAGCGAATATCAGTTTACTTATTCACGTCCCTTATTCATGTAGCTCGCGTGAAATCAGAGTAGACTTTCTGTCAGTTGATCTCGGTCGGTTACTGGACACGAGGTACGGATTTTCCGTCCTTTCAGTAAGGACTTCTTTTCTATGCATGATTAAGATTTCCCGTCTGCAGCCCAATGTTTTCCCCGTATGTGTTTAAGCTTATCAGAAATCATGTTAAAAACAAAATAAGTTGCCTGAGCATTATATACAAGCGCGACCAGTTTATGTACTAGTTACGGAGGTACCGTAACCACGGCACTAGAGGCACAGGTGTCGTGACTCACATGTAGGAGAGTGATATCCTGCATCGTCCCACTCATGTTCAGTTTGGCCATTTTTATATGTATGTTTAGTGGGGCGTATGGATGCATCCTAGGCTTATCAGTTTACAAGTTATCAGGGTGAATGTGGTGTGTGCTCTACATCCTTCACATTGGAGCTGATCCCTCCACTCAGCACGGTATTTAGAGGTCACCCCTCTACAGTTATTTAGAGGTCACCCCTCTACAGCATGACGAGGTCACCCCTCCAGTTATTCATGCACGGTTGTTACAGCACGTGACCTATATAAGCTCTGGCAATTAAAATACAGTAAATGCATGTTTTCAGATTTAATAGTTAATAATTCGGTTTCAGTATTTATAAACCAGGTTCCTCAGATTTTATACAGGGTACTACCACATATTTACATATCATTCTCATAGCTTCATTGTTTGTCATTTATTCCATTTCTTTCAGTGCATTCTTATCATGTTTTTATCCGTTCACTGAGCGTTACTCAGCCGTAGTTTCCTTTCATGCTTCCAAACGGCGGGTACACAGGGACGATCTTAGGACTTCTAAGAGAGTACGTGCATTGGATGGGAGCTATCCAGACTCCTTTATTTTTATGCACACATTTCATTACTTCGGTTGTTTGGACACTGTTTCGTCCTTTTCTTTCAGTATTTAGATCTTTATATCTTGAGCTTATGTTTGGACTACCGATGTTTGATTCCGGTATTTTCGTATGGTCATTTAATGTTTAATACATTGCCTTGCATGCTTTGATGACACGCCATAAATACACGTAACGGTCCATTTATCCAAGTGGGATGTTACAGCAAGTCAATGCGCAATTTCTACAGCAACTTCAACCTGAGTGGACACGATTTCTAACTTTGGTGAAACAACAAAGTAAGTTAGACGAGGTCAACTATCACACGCTTTTTGACTGTTTGAAACAATTTTAGAATGAGGCAAATGAACTTCATGCTGAAAGGATAGCAAAGACTGGTAATCCACTTGCTTTGGTGTCTACCACTCAACACACTCAAGATCATCGCTCTCGTGCTCCAAAGTCAAACTCCACAACATCATCCTCACCAAGGTACTCCACTACATCCTCCTCACCAAGATACTCCACTTCATCTAAGTATTCTGCTCCCACACGATCACGAGACAAAGAACCAAGAGCACCATCACCATCACCTGAGCCATCATCTAAAGAGGATAGTGATGAAGAACTAGCTCAGAAGGATAGGGAGATGAAGCAACAATACTTTCATTATGAAGACCTACAAGAAAATCTTCAAACCCACCAACAACAATCTTCGAACATCATCAAATACAAGGAACCAATATGTTGAGAGTCCTCGAAGGTATGACACACGTAAACGTGATGAAAGTCCTCTTAGGTATGATCGACGTAATCCAACACATGTTGTGGGTTCTACACGGTATGATCGACAAACTGTTAAGTATGATGCTCAGAGGATTGGTACTGCTGCTGGGAATAGGGAAACTGTTGGTACTCAAGTGGTTCAGCAAAGTGGGATTCAATGCTTTAATTGTCAAGGCTATGGGCATATGGCAAAGGAATGTAGGAAGCCGAAACGGGTTAGAGACTCTGGCTATCATAAGGAAAAGATGTTGCTTTGCAAGAAGATGGAAGCTTGGGTTAAACTGTCGGCTGAGGAAGGAGCAATGCTTGATGATACTGATGATGAAGCCTCTGATCAAGAACTTGAAGCACATTACTCGTACATGGAAAATGTTGAAGGAGTTCTCAATGTCACTGAAGATGACAATGGTCCTATCTTTGACACTGAGCCAATCGATAAGGTACACACTGAAGAGGAATATAATGTGTTTGGTAATACTCATGAGCATTTTGAGCTACCCAAAGCCATTAATGTCACATGTATGATGGAAACGGTTGATAGCAATACCACACCCGATTCATCAGACATGTGCAATAATGAGTCTGAGGATGATCAACATGCAAATAGGTATGATGATGACGAGGAGCGTATTACGCTTGCTAACTTAATTGCTTCTTTACAAAAAGATGTCAAAGAAACTAGAAAGAGTCAAAAGCAATTAAAGAAGGCAAACGCTACACTCACTCAAAATTTTAAAGAATGCAAAGCTGCTCTAATTAAATCTAGTGAGACCATTGAAAGCTATAGAGCTCAGCTTCTTCAAAAGACCAATGAGGTTAAGGGATACAAAGGGTGTTTAATTAATGTTAACAAGGACGATTTTCAAGAGAAATATAACGAAACTCTTAAGCTTCTTGAACAAGAGAAACGTAATTACAACACCTCTTTGAGTACTGAACGTCACAAAACGTATCTTGCTACCACTAAAGTCAATGAGCTAATCAAGTAAATGGTTTTCTTCAAGAGGATAAAACTAAACTTGTTAATGAAAAGAAAACTGTGGTTGAAAAGATGGAAAAGGATTTCAAAACTAAACAAGCGAATGACATCGACAAAATGGTTGAACTTGAAACTCAACTTGATTTTTACAAGAAAATTGTTTACAAAACTAATCAATCAATTCAAACCATGAGAATGTTGGCACCTCGTTCGTTTTTCAAGGATAGACCTAGTTTTGCAAATCCTAAGTACCTTGAGTATGCTCAATCTGAGAATCAGCACTTATATCTTGATGAGTCCCAATGGATCGATCTTGATTGTCTTGTTGTTAGGCCTGACAGTGAAGAGACAACTGATTTGGAAGAAGAGAGTAGACCAAAAGTTAATACAGAGTTTGTTAAGCCATATAATTATGCTTATGAAAACAGTCTTTATGGTCTTTTCAAACCGCAAACACAGAAGTCTCGTGAGCAAATATTTTTCGAATGTGAGCAAATAAGAATTAAATGGAGACAAGTTTTTGCCACTAAGAAAACAAATGTTTCAAAATATATTGGGTACTTGCCACATCAAGCTTCTATAAGCAAGAGTAAGCAAGCACTTAGTATTCTTAAGAGTAACATGAAAATTTCAAAAAGGTTGTTGACGATGACTGGAAAAAACGTGAACTTTTGAAAGGTGATAAACAAATTCCTCACGATATAACTGTGCTTGTGAAAACTATTTTGATTCCGCTTGCAGAAAGAACAAAGAAACATGCTTTGGAATTTGAAAAATTAATCGAGCAAGAAATGTTTGACGATTTGAAATATGTGGAATCTCTTGAAAAAGAAATTGACGATCATCAGCCTGAAAGAGACGAGTTTTCCACAGCATATGATCTACTCTTACAAGAATGTCTCTCCAAAGATATTTTGTGTGTTGCTCTTACATCTTGTGCAGATATAGAAAAATATTCTATCGTGGCATGCAAATATCTTGATCAAGTCAAAGAGTGTGAACGTCTTGAAACAGAGCTTTTGAAACATACATATAATGTTGATAAAAAGTCTTTTGCGTTGATTCAACACCGATGTGAATTCCTTCAAAAACACTGTCATACTCTTGAACTTGCTTTGCAAGACAAAGTCGGAAAAGGTCCAAATGATAATAACTTGCAAGTAAAACTTTCCGCCTTGTGTCGAGAAATGAACGAAAAGAGTATGGAAATTACAGACTTGAAAGCTCAGTTGCAAGAAAAGGACATAGCGATAGAAGAGTTAAAATACTCGTTGCCAAAAAGGGTGTGAAAACTATGGAACCTAAAGTTGTGAAACCTGTTGTTCGACAACCCAATGCCTACAAGGATCTAAAGCCATCTATCTTAGGAAAACCGACTCCTTTCTCCAATTCTTCTCATGTGAAATCTAGGTTACCCTCTAAGACTGATGTGCAACCAAGTGTTCCAAAACCATCTGATGAGTGTTTTCACACTTATCAACTCCCCTCCACTTGACCATTGCCATGACCTCATGCAATGCAGCATTTCAAAGCTCTAGAGTGCACTTTTCTCATAATTAACCCACCTTGGCCATTTTATGATTTAATAAACTATGCTATGCTACATGATGAATGATTTTGAATATTTACAATGCAATGCAAAGAAAAAAATTCTATTTATATATTTTTGGATTTTTCTTGAAATAGCTTTGATGGTAAAACTCATACAGAAATCAATGACTTAGATTAGGGCTTTGGTACCATGGACACTTATCACCCTCAAGTTTCTTTTTCCCCATACCAAGCTTAAAAATGGGATCATTGCATTTACAAGTAAAAAGGTGCATCAACTTATTCATAACAATCAAATGTGTAACCGGTTATTATTTGAGCAAATTGCTTGAAGGCAAATTTGTCATTATTTAAAGCGTAAAATATAAGAAATGCAAAATCCAAAAATAAGGAAGCACGGTTTTAATCCTAAGTAATCCTCTCATCCATTACTTGAAAAACCGCTCACAATTAATATAAGTCCGTTTCAAGAATAATAAGTCATTCACCTTATGTGTAAAATCCTCATGTCATGCATTAATAAGTAGCTACACACTCGCTAAGGAAAGAAAAATAAAACTCACGTAATAATTTACATCCGCCATCTTTTTGAGACTTTGGATCTTCAACCCCGCAACCCGTCAAGGTAATATTAGATTGGAGCAATCTATCGAATCCCCGCAACCCATCAAGGTAATATTGGAATTCAATAGTCACTATAATTAACACCACACTGCCCCTCTTGGGAGTCTTGTATAATTATTTTTTTTTTTCTTCTTTTTCTTTTTTCCTTTTTTTCTAGCCACTCATTTTTTTGTAAGTCGCTCTTATTTTTCTTTATTCCTCACAAAGAAAGTTGAAAAGAATAAAAGGAAAAACACCCGCTAAATATTGAGCATGACATAAGTCTAGTACACATAAAACGTTCTAACTTAGAATCTTAAGACGTACTTATACCAACCATGAATGATTAGACAAAAATGCATAAGAGACTACAAACCAATTAAAACCGTTCTTGATTATTTATTAACGTATATACATGCGAAGAAAATAGAGGTTAAGAAGAGAAGGGTTTAGCCACAAGTAATTATCACGAAGTTTATCTAGCCCTTTTATACTTGCTTCAACTCTATCATTTCCCATTCTCCACAAATTTAAAATATCAAAGAATGAGATTGGTGGATGCTTAGTCTAATAGACCAATGAAGGACTACATGGTTAAGGATACTAGCTAGAGAGTGCTAAGATAAGCAAACTCGGGTTGAGTCAAAATATCTATGGCGGGCCTAATATGTCAAAGAAGTCTAAACTTGTTAAACCATGTCCCTATATATTTTTTCTCTTTTTCAATTTTTCATAAAGAACAAAAGAAGAAATATATACAATGCAAATGTGTTATACAAATGAAAAATGATTAATGCAAAAAATATGAATGCATATTTTTGGTGGCCAAAGTAGATCAAAAATTTGAAAAATGTTTGAAAAATTAATTTTCCAAGTTATCATGAAATCAAGGCAATGGTCTAGGTAAGGTCACTTCGATAGAAGTCTCCCCTAAACTTAAGATAAACATTGTCCTCAATGTTTAAGAGTATTGGAGTAAACTCCCCTACACTTATGACATTGATAACTTTGCTTAACCCAAGCTAAGGAAAGATCAACTATAGGGTATTCATTTTAAGCACAAGTGTTTTGAATATCACGATAGCAAAAACTAATCGAAGTGAACCAGATACACGAGCCTCCTCCATAAGCTCCAAGCATGAAATGTGAGAGAGCAACCCTTGAAACAAACACCAAAAGACGAAGAAAGGCCACCCCTCCACTTCAACTCTACTATAACATCCTTTTAATTAAACCTAACCTATTTAGATCTACTCTACGTTTTCTAACCTAGTTATTTAAGCTTGATTTTTTTTAACCCTAAGTCTCTAGCTCGACTCGGCCCCGAATTAAGTTGTCCTTGGGGAAACCATCATGGAGAATAAAAGATATCCACTTTGAAGCACATCTCACATGATACACTCAAACTTAGCACGTTGCCATTTACTATAAGATTTACAATATCCACCTCGATAAATGGATCGGTCCAACGTGTCTCAAGTTTGTCCAAGATACGAAATCTCTCAAATAGGAAGCACCCTAGGATCAACTACATTGTTTCCATCTCTACATTCGAACAACTCCAAAATAGGTAGCATCACCAAAGTAAGCTCATACAAAAAGCCCAGATCAATCGAAATCACATTCTTAAGTGGAGTAGATGAAAACCAAGGTGTCTCAAATTTACGTATCCCAGGATAAAAAATCTTTCCCTTCATGGGAAAATAAAGAGATGAACTCGTATCAACCATATAAGATTCCCCCTTAGATATCAAAACATCATGAGAAAATGAGGGTGTAGGAATCAAAACATTCATAACAAGTATATCCATATTGGGCTCCTCATCATCATCATAAGACGGGTAATCTTCCATAGAAGGCATAGAAAAAGGAGGATCACGAGTAATAGTGTCTTGTGAAAGAGGTGTAATCTCTATGGTCCCAAAAGGCAAGTTCTCACTAAGACGAATCTCCTCTTCCCAATTAGAATCACTATCATCAACCTCAATATCAATATTAGCAAGATAAGCCTCTATGGTGGCATCAATATCCATATGAGAATCCATATCAAAGATTTTGGGTTCTAAAGGTGCCTTAGGTGAAAAAGGATCAATCTCTAAGAGTATAGGATCTTCATCAATAACCAACTTAAAGGGTGGGAGGGTGGGAATATAAGGCTCAAAAGAAGGTGTATTAATGAGAAAATCACTCAAAGGGATGATATCATCATAAAAATCAATAGGTGCAACCTCAAAAACCGGTGAAGAAATATCAATGAAAGGTTCTTCTTCTATGGAATCATCATTATGGTTTTCATTCAAGGCTTCAATCGAGGAGATAAGATTATAAACGTTTGATAAAACCTCACGAATATGAACATCTTACACTTCTTCTATATGAGCAACATCTTCATCCAAATTAGGAATGTCATCTTGACATGAAAAGTCATCGAATGATATATCATAAGATGCCTCACTAGAATCACAATCATCATCCTTTATTTGTGGCAAGTCTTGCAAAAATTCTTCCTCAATCTCATTATCCCTTTCTTTAAACAATTCATCAAGATCAAAGTCACCAAAATCACTAGTAGTAGCATGAAGGTCAAAATGTGATGAAATCTCAATGTGATCATGAGGAGAAGAGGTATCAATACGAAGCTTGTCACATGGTTCATTGGAAACACCCTCAAGCTCTCTTTGGATTGGGATAAGGTTCTTAACACTAGAAGAGGTTAATTCATCCGAAGTGGTGTTTATATTAGTGCTAAGAGGCTCGTCCCCCATGGTTAAAGAGTCGGTGGGTTCCACGTGAGGTAAAGGTGATGAAGGTGTGTCATCATTAAGTGTCATACAAATCGGAGGATCGTCATCATCATCATATAAGCATCGATTAAGCAAACGAACATGAGTAGCAATGTATTCTTCTTCACATGATTTACGATATCCATCACTAATAGGATCATCCTCATCATCAACTCTCACAGACGGCTCAATATCACATGGTAAAGCTCCTTGAGTTAGATAAGATTGTACAAAGAGAATTTTTCTTTGACTAGTTTCCTCGTAACATTCAAGTATTCTCCTTTCCATCTCTTGAAGGCTCCTCTCAACGAATTCAAGAAATTTAGAGTCATTTTGCATATTCTCTTGGTTAAATGCTTGATTAAATCCTTGATTATGAAAACCGTCATGATGTAAAAATTCTTGGTTTTGAAAAGTGTCTTGATTATAGCATGGAAAATTTGCATCATTTTGAAAGCCTTCATTGTTTGAAAATCCTTGATTAGGAAAGGTTTCTTGATTATAGCCTTGAAAATTATCATTGTTTTGAAAACCCTCATAATTGTAAAATCCTTAGTTTTGGTATGGCTCATTAAAGGTTTGATCATGAAATGATGGTGGAGTTCGTGATGAAAAACCGAAATATCCCATATAGTCATTACAAGTGTAGTCCATTTGAAGGTTAGGTTGAAAATTATGATTCTCGGTTCCATTGTAAGCATATCCCTCCCCATAATAGCCATTATTTTGATCACATAAATAAGTATCGTGTGGACCTCCACAAGTCGAACAAGGTGAATAATTAGCGTTGGCGGATCGTTGTTGCAAAATCTCCAACATGGAACGAGTATCCATGTTTAACAAGGTGGCCGAATGTATATACAAGTAAAACGCCATTTAATATTTGTCTTTTTATATTTCGTTTTCTCTCGGTCTAGTCGAATTGATGTAACTATTCAAGCTCGACTTAATTGTTTTTGGTTATACAAATTTGTTTGGAATTTATGTCTAATTGGCACAAAGTATTTAAAAAAGATGTAAAATATTCTACTATTACTACATATACGTACTACTCTAAAAACATTTAGCAATTACAACAATTTAATGTACGAAAAAGAAAATGTAAAATACAAATTTTATTCTACAAATGAAAATTACAAAATACAAAATATAAAACTAATTTTAACAAAATACAAAATGTAAATTTTATAAAACTATACTTGAAAATAAAATTTACTATTGATTTTTTTTTCTCTAATTCGTTAATAAAACTAAATTGGCCCAAGAATTTCTCAAGCCCAACTAAACATTGCCTACTAGTCCATTAACTAATTAAAAGAAAGCTGATTGTTAAGAATTTATAAGAAAAGGACTGGATTTGTAATAGAATTAACGGGAATACTTAACAGAGGACCTACAGCTCGTCTAATTACTAACAAAGGACTAACAATCAACTAACTGACTAACTGATTGTTTTAACTATGAAATGTGACTGAAATGGGAGTATACGAGTTCAGGGACCTAACGTGTACAATAACAAAACATCAATTAAATTGGAATATTATCAGAAAATACTATCGTTCCTAATGATTCTACTACCTCTAAACTAATTTGCCTAATAATTCCATTCTATATACTCTCCAAACCAAAAGATGTAAACTCAGTCAATGTAACTATAAAGTCTAAAAGTATAATTCAAACTACACTTGCATACAAACACTCCTAATCTCAGCTTACTTTAGCTCTCGTAATCAAGTTTATTGAATCCTAACATATCTATGACTGAATGAATTAAAGGCAGCTCTAATCCACTAGTATTCCAAAAATATTCATACAATTACAACTTCCATTTCAAACAAAAGATTTGGCAAAAGTTAAGCTAAATAATCCTACTTCCAAACACTACTTATCACTACTAATCTCTTAATTCCTAAACATATTCATTTAAACTGACTGAATTCTAATGATACTACACTACTCAAACATTATCAATTACTCTAAACTTAGAATGAAACAACAAGATGCAATATGAAAATTATAGAAGAATAGAAGAAAGCTCGGACCTACACATAAACATAGCATTCACTAAAAACTTGAACCAAACATATTGTGCATAAGCAGTTAAACAAGTTTATACTATTTTCTAAACTACAAATACAACTAGCAGGTTTATACTAAGAATGCAGAAAATCAATGAAGTGCTTAACCTATTCATCCGTGGCCTAGTCCTTTGATGTCGAAGCGGAGCGCTGAGCTCGCTTAAAACCCGAACTGAATTCACCAGCTTCTAGAATACTTCACAACGAACACTATTTTCCAAAACTACTGAATTGAAAACACCAGCTAATCTGCTACTGTACCTTCAATACCTGTAAATTTGCAGAATATGGAAAAAGGACAAGTCGCTTGTGAAAAGTAATGAAGGACGATTAGAACCAATTAAAGCTACACGTTATTAAATCTCTTAACTGGAACTTGCTGATCTAAACCTATTTTTACACTACAAGTCTTGTAATTTCATATAGAACTTTAACAGAAATTCCTTATAAGCTCCTATATAGAGCTTGGGCTATAGGCTCTGAACAACAGCTATTTTTCTTACTGAAAAGAACTTGATATGATCTCTGAACTACAACCACGAAATAGAAAACTCACAACTACTTAACTGAAGTCGTAACAAACTTACTAACTCTATGAAATCAAATCCACTTGAACTCTCATTATCAAACTAAGATCAACTGTATTAACTGATTTAAAGAACTTCGTAATCAAAAGACTAGCTATCTATGAGAAGCTCAAAACACTCATAAATTTCTTATGATTATCAAAGTAACAAATCATAAACTCATTAGAGCTTATGAACAACAAGGACGATTGAAAAACAGAATTACCAAAGAAAAGAATGAAAGCTTTTTAGATGAAGAAAGAAGATTTCATTAATGGCAGAAAATGAACATTCGGTTACAACTACTTTAACTGAAAAGAAATAGAATTTGTTACAAGATTAAAAAGATAATTATCTATCTAATCCTACACCTACAACTATGTGTAAACTATACCTAGTCTAACCGTCTCCAAAATGAGGTCTTCATCTGTATTTATAGGCGTTGAGTGGTGGAGTAGAGGTGTTGATGACGTGTGTCATCCAATCCCTTGATGCCACGTGGAAAATACGATGATCTTGATTTATTATTCATTCTTCAAATTGGGGTTTTCTTCGTCTTCCACTTTTGAGCCAATTAATTTGTATCTTCTTGAAGAGGATGAAAAACTGATCAATTTTGCTTCTTTAAATTTTTCTTGAATCCAACTTGATTGTTCTTGAAGGGGATTTGCAGGTTTTGGTGGTGGAAAGGAGTAAAGCGTATGTTGTCTTTTTTTTCTCTCTCTTCACGTTGGAGAAGAAAACGTGTGAAGTAAACATTTATTTTGACTGTGACTTGAGTCATTGACCAAGTTATATGTAAAAGTTACATAACTTTTCAAACATTCCTTTTTGTTCTTTTATTTACATCTTTAATCAAAAATATATTAAAACTTTTTAAGTAAATTCCTTTTTCATCCTTCATCTTGTGAAAGTTATACTTTCAGTCCTCGATCTTTGACATAATAACAAGTAAAGTCCTTGAAAGCTCTTTCGCCCTTTTCTTCGTCTTTTCATAAAAAAAATCCCTTGAAAACGCGTCTTTGCTTCAAAATGTATCTTTTTACCTGAAAACACATGAAACACAAATACCCATGTGATTTTGATAATTTTCAGTTAAATATAATGTATTTGACTGTGTTTTGAGTGGTTTTTGGATCATTATTGATGAGTGTTTTCACACTTATCACCATCCATTTCACCCAATGTTCCTCTATTCAGAAAGCACACTGTTGCTACACCCAACCATGTGAATGCACCTAGCACTTCTAGGACTCCTCCAAAACGTGTGACATTCGCGTCCACAAAGTAATTTGTAGGTTCAAATGACCTATTTCAAACCCACAACCTAGAGGATGCTAAGCAAAAAGGGAAGATTCAAGAAGACAAACCCGTGTATTCCAAACCCAGTTCACCAAATCCCGCTAGAGTTCCACACACTCCTAATGGTAGTCAACCAAAACCTAGGATCCCTCACCAGCAATCTAGAAATTGGAAACCATCCATGAATAGTCGTGTTTCGAACACTACGCCTGAACAATTTGGAAAACTAAGGAATACAGGTACTTCTGTGAATCCCAAATTCCATGTATGTCCCACTTGTGAAAAGGGCATTCACAACGAAAATCATGACCATTGCATTTTGCAATACCTTTATGAGGTCAAATCTCGTTCCTTTGAACGAAGATCGAATACAGAATCCCATAAGATAACAAGGAGATACAAACCCGTTGCAAAGAAAAGCACTAATAACAAAACTGAAACGTGGATTAAAAAAGGACATAGTTTCTCTCCAAAGAAGTCTTCCGCTGTGCAAGAGAAAACTACTCCTAAATCTAGTCTTTAGTGGAAACCAACGGGCAGGATCTTCAAAGAAGTTGGTCTTAAGTGGATTCCCATAGAGAAGAGTGTGGAAACCTGCTCCAGCACTAATGCGGGTGTTCTGAATCTAGACAATGAATTTGTTACTCCTAACACTAGTATTTCTGCAAACTCTTCTTCTGTCATTGCAGGTACAACAGCGGACTCTGAACCCACTTCTCCTTCTTCAAAGGTTTCCAATTCTGTACATTCTATATCATCTTTTTCTGTTGTACAAAAATCTATTTTGGATTATTTTCGAAAAACTTGAAAAATACAAAAATATAATAAAACATAAATATCAATAGAAAAACAAAATAAAAAAATGGAAAAACTTTCAAAATACCAAAATATTCTTCTCGACATGTCTTTCATTATCGATAATATGGACGTACCTAGAAATGTCGCTCAATAACGACACGGGTGTGTACATAAAGCTCGAATGAAAGTTGTAAATATTTTTCAAAACATGTCATTTAAATGATTTAAAATTACCTCAGATTGTGACTCGTGCTTCAAAGAAAGGAAAGTTGACCATGGTTGATAACTTATCCTCAACAATGGGAAACTTAAATTTCTCGGTCATGAGCTTTACTTAAAAACATTCGAAGTTTTTAAGCTCATGTAAACGACTTACAGTTAAATGTCAAACTGTAACTCGAACTTCAAATAAAGGAAAGTGTATCTTTAAAGACAACTAATCCTAACAAACGGGTATAGCAATCTATCTTTTGTCACAAAACATTCAACGTTTTGAGCTCAACACTATGGCTTGTAATCAATTTCAGATTGCAACCCGGATCTAAATTCACGGGGGAGTGTACGCTTTCGTGCACTTACCCTTAGCAAAAGAAGTTAAATATTCTTACACTTGAGTGGATTCGTCAAGACATTCAAAGTCTATGAACTCAAGTTTATGCTTTAGAAAAACCTTTTCGCTAAAAAGAATTGATTTTTCAAAAAGCGTTGAACACAATTTTTTCAAGAATTTCTCAATGATATTCAAAATCTTTCAATAATTGTGTGTTCAACAACTCCTATCCTCAAAAGTTTAATGTGGATCATATCCTCGTAATGACAATTCCATTGGATCAATTTTTGAGGGGGGGCGTTCCAAATTCATGCTAAGTTTGACACATTTTTCTCCCGAAAGTTTTCAAGACTATTTTTAACAATATATTTTAATCAAATTTGGTATCCCTAATATCAAACGATTTTATATATTAGAGATAGGGGAGAAAATGTGATTAAAATATGATCTAAAGACTCAAGCACTTATGGTTACGATCAAATACCCACAACATCTTTAATTCACGACGTTATTGGTGTCAAAAGGGTGGTTAGGTTTAAGTCCTATGATCCAACCAAAACCGGAGGGATCTTCCCACGGACAATCCAATAGATTATTAGAAGTCCTTAGGAAAGATGGAGTAGAATGTGAACGTAGCTGAATGCGGACTAAGTACTGATGCTAGCACTGGAACAATCACAACAAGGTGCTAGTAATGATGTCTTGGTAAGCATTGAAGGGGTTGAAGAATGAAAAAGAAATGTAAGGATAAAGGGTCAACACATCATGAAGACAACGCATCATGGACCCAGTGATGTAATGCACAATCCTTCCCCAGCTGACTCAGGCTTCTCTCAAAAGAAGTTTGTTTTATTGTCACGGAGATCAACACGATTTCTATTGACTTTCTCACTTCGAGATAGTTGATATTGAATAGGTGGCATCTGCTCTAGCCTCCGACCACTAAAAGTGCACAAATCAAGTCTAGAGCCAAGAGATCATTCAAATCTCGTTAGGACACACAGATGAAGATCAAGAGAGTCCTACATTATATCCTTGGGATATTGCTAGAACACTCAGAGTGATATTACCTAGTATTTACAATGATGAGTGAAAATCCTTCCTGTGTTAACATCAAACAGCACTGCGGTAGGTCATGTGTAAGATTCTTATGAATTGAACATATGTAAAACTGAAAAGCAACAGTGGTTTGATTCTGAATTGATTCAAACTCGTTTCAGGTTTCTACGCAATATCTTTATGGTCTTGCCAGAACATTCAGAGTGATATTTGTTAATATTCACAGTGACGAATGGAAATCCTTCTAGCGTCAACATTAAACAGTGCTACGGTAGGTAACTTGCGAGATTCTTATGAATCAAGCTTGTGTCAACTGGAAAGAAACAATGGTAAGATTCTTAAAGAATCAAACTTGTTCTAGGAATTTTAATTGATGACTTTAATCAAGCGGATATTAATCCAACTGATTCACTCTTTATGTTTGCGGTCTTGCTTTGAGACGGTCGAGTAAAGAGAATGGATAGTACAGTCGTGAAACCCTGTCAAGGAGATTCTTAATTGAATCTACCTAGTCACAGGTACGATATCTAATATCATGTAACGGTCTTCACCGACCGGAGGTAAAACGTTACCGATTTAGGATGAATGTCAAAGCCATTCAGTCCGTGTCTATGTTTTGTCTCGAGAAGGTGACGTTACGATGTACTCAGCAAAGTCAAAGATTCAAAACCAGATACTCATTCCCAAAGACATATTCAACAATCAAGAAAGCAAAAGACTTTCGCAACTCTGATGATAAAAATCATCCTTATCAATTAATGTAGAGGAATGACCCCTCTTCAAAGGAGATTGTTAGCAAGCTTTCAAGATTGTGTGATGTATGAGCATGTGGATGAAGACACAAGATCGCAAGATGGCAAAGACAAGTCAATGATAATTTGAGGATCTCAAGATAAAAGACAATGACAAAGGCTCAAAGATCACAGCATGAAGGAACAAGACGACTATTACACGTTCAAGACTCATTTATGATGAAATTCATAATCTCCATTGAACTCCAAATATCAAAGAGGAATGACCTCACATTGGGGGAGATTGTTAGCCTCAAAATATTGAGTCAAACAAGAATGTCCGGTCATAGGTTTATATTGTAATATTCATTAGAACGTTGTAATAGTTAGTTAAAATAGTCGTGACATTACGGGCTTGATGGTTAGCTTAAAAGGCCTCTTTTAAGGTACTAAGCATTTATTCAAGCCCGGCCCAAAACAATATAGTCCAAAAGAAAGCCCGCATGTGGGTGGACTACATAAGCACCCCCTAGCATGTTAGGAGGGTGGGCAAGTCATTTCATTTTTTCTTAATCTAATTTTACCTAGTTTTCTCCACCTTCTCTCTACTTTCTCTCACTACTTTCTCTCTCTAGAATCCATCTATTTTCTATCTTTAATTCTTGATTAATCGTATAATCAACCATGGTGAAGTGAATAAATTAGGGAACAACATACATGCATGACCAGTTTCACCTAGTTATGGAGGTACCATAACCATAACACTGGAGGCACCAGTGTTATGACTTCACCACGGCAGAGTGATAGCTCGTGGCGTCCCTTCAGCTTTTGGCCATATTATTATGTTATCATGTGGGGCCTATGGGTGCATCCTAGGTTACATGTTTTCAGCAGATTATTCAGGTGAATGTGGTGTGTGCCTTGCATCATTCACAAGGAGCTCATCCCTCCTACCCAAACTTATATTAATTAGAGGCAGCCCCTCTAATTGCATGACGAGGTCACCTCTCCAAGTATTCATGCACGTTGATATTTTCATGACCTATATTGGCTAATGGTAAACATGTTAAACAGATTTTATAAGATAAACATAAGGATTTTCAAACTATAAAACCAGTTTTCATAAGTTATGTCAGGTTATCCAGGACTTAGTTATTTCCGCTGCTATTAGTCTTATTTATGTTTCAGCCATTCATACTATGTCGTACATCCGTGCAAGCGTTATGCTCAGCCGTTACTTTCCTTTCCATGTCCCAAAACGGCAGGTACTCAAGGACAGACTCGAGCATTTGGAGGACGTGCATAGGATGGAAGTTGCCATAGACTTCTTCTCTTTTTGTCTTCATATACTTATGCTTGTTTAGCCTCTCATTTATTTCATTTACTTTATTTATGTTTTGGGCTTATGTTTAGGAACCGATGTTTGATTCCGGTTTTCCCTATGGTCATGTATGTTTTAGTACATATTACCTTGCATGCTTTGATGACACGCCATAATTACGCGTGACGGTCCACTTATCAAAGTGGGGTGTTACAGGGTCACTCATGTATCTCACAGCCAGTCGCCCTGATATCCAGTCTCCACATGTCTCTGTGCAAGGTACCAAGCTAACCCTAAGGAATCCCATCTAGTGGCTGTTAAGAGAATATTCAAGTACCTCAAAGGAACAACCTCTCTAGGTCTGTGGTATCCCAAAGAATCAGGCTTTGATCTCAAGGCTTATTCAGATTCAGACTACGTTGGGTGCTGCATTGACAGGAAAAGTACCTCAGGGAGCTGTCAAATCCTAGGAGGCAAGTTGGTTGGATGGAGTGCAAAGAAGCAAAACTCTGTGGCTATGTCATAAGCTGAAGTTGAATATGTTGCAGCTGCTAGTTGCTACACTCAAGTACTTTGGATGAAGAGTCAACTAGCTGACTATGAGATTCTATATGACAAAGTACCCATATTCTGTGACAATACAAGTGCAATTGCTATCTCAAACAACCATGTGCTTCACTCCAAGACCAAACACATAGATATCAGGTATCACTTTATCAAGGATCATATTATTAAAGGAGATATTGAGCTGCATTTTGTTCCCACTGAGCTGTAACTAGCTGACTTATTTACAAAGCCTTTGGTTGAACCTTCGTTCAACAGGCTAGTTGATGAGCTGGGTATGCTTAATATCTCAAAGCTTGTGGCTGATATTTAATGTGTGTCATTAATATCTGAATAAATATTAAATGTTTTTCACATGAAACTAGGTAGTTATTTTCCAAGTAAATGCTAAAAACTTCCCAATATTTTATTAACATATTTTCTATAAACGAGGAGACAAACAGTTTTGAAAGGTCAAGGGACCCACTTGTGTGCAGTCGTTTTCCCACTACGCATTAAATGCGATTAAATAATTGTTTCAAATTTTGAATATATATATTGTTCCAAGGTTTTTCACCAAACACTTTTATCATTATTCATAATTTGCATCTCTCTCACTAAAATCTCTCTCTAAACCCTCTCACCATCTTCGTCTTCTTCACTCTCGATTCAATGGCGTTTCCAGTACCAAAAGCTTCTAACGTTACCTTCGAGATGAATGATAGTATCCTTGCCTCTAACAACTCCATTGGATGGCTCAAAGCTCCAAATGACACATACTCAGATCTGGTGAACTTCATGAAGAATTGTGATGTAGGAGTAGCGTTCACAAGAACCCCATCTATTTTCTACCAAGAATACCTTAGGGAATTCTGGTATTCTGGTGAGATCCTTAATGACAACACCATCTCCTTTAACCTCTCATGTAATGAACATCCCTTTGCATTTTATGTTGCTCATTTTTCCTCTGTGGCTGGGCTAAGACATGGCGAAGAATGCCTGAAATCTGTTGATAAGAAGGCTGTAAAGGACGCCCTTGCCACACTCTTCCCTGTATCTGATGTTAACCCAACCCTTACACCTGCTAAAGTGGTCCTGAAGTCTCCCCTGAAGATCAAGTTTTTCCCACCTATGTGGAGAGTCCTCTTCACTCACATAGATAAATCCCTAGGTGGTATGCAGGGATCTCAAGATCAACTGGCCTTCAATCACCAAGCCATAGCCTATGGACTAATATGGGGTACAAACATTAATAAGTGTGTAAACACTTATCCTTTTGCCACTAAAATCAAGGAAAACAAGACCTAATCATGGGTTTAATATCGTAAAAGTCGGAATTACGCGTGGTTTTGTGTTTTTGTGTTAAATAGGTACAAAATATCAAAAGGAAAGAAAACACGGGATTTCACGGTCAGATGTTGAAGAAAAGTCCAAGAAAAAGACGAAGATAAAGTTAAAAGACCAAAAGTGTGCCAAAGATCACGAAAACCGGCAAATCGACACGGATTTGAAGAAAAAAAATCAAGGAAGCCGAAATCGAGCTCGATTTTAGTGGATTTAACCCTATGAAAGACATTTGGGCTTAGTGGGTCCCACATTTGGGTAAATAGGCCCAAAAGGCCGTTTGAGGAAATGTTTTATTTACATTTGAGCAAAAAGCCCACCAAAGCCCAAAATCAATATATACGGATGGAGTTGGGCCACAAAGCCCAATTGCTTACACTAATGAAACGGAGGAAATAAGATTGCTAGATCAAATATTTGGTCAACTCAACACCAACCCCTCACATGTTTATTTACTTTCACCCCACCCTCACTTTTCGATAATAACAAGAAAACATTCACCCACCTTCATATCTCCCACAAAAGACGCAGCACCCATTTTACCCCAAACCCTAATTTACCTTGATAAAAAAATACATCAAAATAATTGGGGGTTTTAATTAATACGTGTGATTCACACGTATAGGGTTAATTACCCCTTAATTTGGAGCTTGTTAATGGTGGTCATGTCCTCAAATCATGACGTGGCTCCTAACCCTCTTGTGATTGGTTCCCACACGTTTCCACCACCAAATCCTCCAATAAGATCACTCCACATCACCCCTAAACAAACACAACAAACACACCCCCAAGACAGGTTGGTGATCCGTGTGACTTGGTGTGTTTTCAACCGCAAGATCAAGAGAAGAAAGAGAAATGATGCATTTAAGGGTCAGGATTGAAGACTTGCTCACGAAGATAATGAAGAAGGTTCTCTAGGGTTTTACTATAAAAACCCCCCTCATTTGTGTAATTTGATTCGTGCCTTTATTTTTATTTTTTATTTTATTTTTATGCAAAAATTAGATTTAGGTTTATTGTAATTTTCTTTTAAAAGTATTGTAATCAAATTTTGAGTTATTAATGAAATTTTAATTTCGGTTTAATATTGTTTCTTTAAATTTTATTGCAATTTACTTTTGAATCTGTTTTTGATTATTAATATTATTGAAAATAAAAAGAAAGTGGATTATTAATTTCCCCCACTGGGAAGTTATAAAAATCTGTTCGAAAGACAGATTATGATTATTGGTTCGAGTGAAGTTGATGGTGATGATTCGGTTTGGTTAAGGTGGTTCTGTTTTGTTCACAAAGACGGCTCAGCGCCGCTCTTCTCCTCAACGGAATCGACATCAGGTTCATTCCCTTTTTTTATTATTATTGTTAATTTTTAGATTAAATTTATGTTTGATTGAGTTTCTATTATATAGACTTTAGTAGTAGTCTGCTAGAGTTCGCTTTGTTATAGTTTCGATCTGCTTTATTTTCAAGTAAGTTTAGTCTGCTGGTTTTAGTGTTTTAATTTGTTTGATTTAAAGTTTGGTAATATTAATAGTGATAAATCTCGTTTTTATTTGGGTTTTTGTATGCTTGTTTGTATTTTCTTATTTTGTTATCTGCTTATGTTCATTAATCTGTTTTAGTTTATTTAGATCTAGTGTGTTTTGTCTAGATAAGTTTAGTTAATATTTGGGATTAATCTGCTTATTTGTGCTTTTGTTAAATTATCTGCTCATCTGCTTATTTGCTAGTTTTACTTTGGATCTGCTTATTTGCTTTTCTGTTTATCTGCTTATTTTCTATCTGCTCATTGTTATTGATTATTATGCTTATTGTCTTGATTGCTTTTTGGCATAAGTTGTTAGGTTTATATTGCTTTCTTAGTTTTTCATTAATCTGCTTATTTTCTGTGAGTTTTATGAGCTTATTTTATTTTGTTGATTTACTAGTATAAGCTGTTTAGCTCAGATTCAATTGGTCTGAGTATTTTAAATTCCAAAAATATAAGCAAAAATTCGTTTGTTAGGGGACTTGAACCCTTGACCTTTCGCATAACTGTCCAACACCTTTACCAGTTCATCTAGGCTTTCATTTATGTTTAAATACAGCTTAGGAAATTAATATAGGTTTTATCTTAGCTGTAGTTTTATTAAATAGTTTTAATACAAGTTTATTAATTTTAAGTAAAAGTTTTATTTATATTCATTTTTATTTAAAGTTTAAAATAAAAACAAACAAAATATTTTATTTAAATTGTTTTAAAATTTAGTATTTAAATAGTTTTCAATTAATTTAGTTTTAAATTTCATTAAAAGTTTTTATTTTAATTTAGTTTCACATAAAATTAGTTTTAATTTTTGTTTAAGTTTCAAAATAGTCTTTATATTAGTTTAATTAATTTTGTTTAAGTTTCAAAATAGTTTTTATTTAAATTAGATTTTTTAATTAGATTAAATAGATTTTAATTAAATAGTTTTTAGTTTTAAAAATACCAAAAAGAGTTTTATTCACCAAAAACAATTAATCCACGTAAATTAGATATCAATTCGAGTGAGTCGAGGAAAACGAACATTAATTGCAAAACATACAAAATCCTAATATTAAATTGGCGCCGCTGCCGCTTCGCTCATTACGATTGAAGATTTTGTGAGATGTTTGGATTTTAAGATCCGTTCATTTTGAACGTTACTTTCTTGTAAACAAAATCAAAAACATAAAAAAATCAAAAACTTAAAAATACAAAAAAAAATTAATAAATAACAAAAGCAAATTCTTTCCTAAGATTTGCAACAAAAAAATTAAAAAATCAAAAAGTAATACTTTTTCCTATAAGTATTACACCAAAAATATTACGTATTAGTGTTATTTTTCTTAGTTCGATTTCTTTCGATTTTTATTGTGAATATATATTTTTCTTAAAAAATACAAAAAGATTTTTCATTTACTATATTATATTACGTAGCACAATTAATTTACCTACTTTTCAAATAAGACCTTAGTTGGGATTTCATCACCTAACTATTGTATTCGAATCCTAAACGAATAAATCAAGGCAAAATAGATAAATACTAGTAAGACGTTTGAACTCGATTTATACAAACTATAAGGTGGGTATAAGGCGACGCGCTATAAAAGGCCATCTAAGGAAAAAGGTTTTTAAGTGCTTTGTGCCACCTCGTTTCCACGCTTGCTTGTGCGTATATTGAGAGGGACGACCGATTATTGGTTTGCCAACTCAATTAGTATTAAGTATATATTTTTGTAGCTTTTTAATATTGCACCTCGAGAGGGATAATCCCTTTCCTCTCAAAGTCGACCAAGGTTTCCTACCTCATTCTAAGTTTTAATTGTATGCGCACTCGCGCGCGTACATACATACCGATTGGTGTACCAAACACTTCTAATTCTTCCAAAAAGAAGAAGAAGAAGAAAAACAAAAAGACCGTCATTCAAGCCGATCCCGAGAATCGAGCTTTCGACAATACAATGGCAACGGATAACCGACCTATGATCAAGATTTTGCAATCACACATTGAGGGAAACGATGACACTATCGTTGTTCCCGCAATTGGAGCAAATAATATTGAAATCAAAACGGGTTTTATTCAAATGGTTTCCGCTACACCATTTTTGGGTCGTTCCCAAGATGACCCCCATGATCATATCAAGAGATTTATCCATTTGACTAATACGGTGAAATACAATAGGGTGCCACAAGAGGCCATTCATTTACAACTCTTTCTTTTTTCCCTCGAGGGACAAGCCCGGATTTGGCTTGATAAGGAACCACCCCAAACTATCACAACATGGATTGATTTAGAGACCAAGTTCATTAACTACTTTTTCCCACCATCACGGACCACCTCTTTAAGGAATGACATCATTACCTTTGAACAAAAATATGGGGAAACGTTTAGTGAGTCTTGGGATCGATTTAAAGAGCTTTTAAGAAAATGTCCACAACATGGTTTCACTAAAGTGCATCAAATTAATACGTTTTACAATGGTTTAACACTTAATGACCAAGACTCACTTAATAGTGCCGCGGGGGGCAATATTCTTGTGAAATCCATGAACGAGGCTTGGGCCATAATTGAAAACAAGGCTAAAGTACAAACCAAGAGTTTTAGGGCTACTATGGCAAGTACTAGTTCTAGTGAGAACGATAAGAGAATTGATAAGCTTACTTCACTTGTTGAATCAATTTCTTTACAAACCAAAGCCATAAATGGTCAAGTAAATGCCTTAAAAGAGACTCGTGAAACGTGTGAGACTTGTGGTGGACCACATTCATATTTTAATTGTGACAAGGTTTACAATCAACAACAACAAGTTTGTGCTTTTAACACCAATGCTAATGAGAGGGTTCAATTTAAACCAAATGTTGATGTTAACCATTTGTCTTATAAGAGTACTAATTATTTGGCTCCCCCGAGTTTTGTAGCTCCACAAAGACCACCCCCACCCGCCCAAAATACCCAATACCAAAATAGGAACCAAGGTCCTCAAATAGGTAATTTTCAAGGGAATGCAAATCAAGGGAATTTTAATGGTCAAAATCAAGGGTTTCAAAATAATAACGAAGGTTTTCATAATAACAACGGTTTTCAACCTCAATATCAAAACCAAGGTTTTCCTAATCAAGGGTTTAACAATAAAGGGTATAATCAAATGAACATGCATAATCCTCAAATGGACTTGGTTCTCCAAAAATTGACCGAACATGAGAAAATCATGAAAGCAATGCAAGAATCTACTAGACAAATGCAAGAGTCCAACGATAGGAAGTTCGTGCAAATGTTGCAAGCCCTTAGACCCCAAGGAGCCTTACCTTCTAATACCGAGATTAACCCTCGTGCTAATGTGAGTGTTATCACTACTCGAAGTGGAGCCACTTTAGTGGGACCTTCCATCTCTTCGCCCATAAAGGAGAGACTAGGCCCGTAGGTCATAATGAGTATTCCTACTCCCCCTTCGGTGATTCCTCCCACTACCACTCCTAGTACTAGTTCTCCATTGCCCAAAGAGCCCAATCCTAAGGTTGTTCAAGAAGCGAGTCCTTCTCCTTCTCAACCTGCAAAGTCTAAACCCAATATCCCTTATCCCTCTAGGTTAGACAAGGCTAAAGTGCTCACCAAAGATGACGTTCATGTCTCCAACTTTTTGAAAATGATTTCCAACGTCAATGTTAACATTAGCCTTATTGAAGCACTTTCTCAAATGCCAAAATTTGTGACAATGTTTAAAGATTTGCTCAATAAGAAAGAAAAAATGGTAGAGCTCGTGAACACCCGTTTAAATGAGAATTGTTACGCGATCCTTCTCAAAGAGCTTCACAAAAAGCTAGGAGATCTCGGATGATTCGTATTACCTTGCTCGTTTCCTCAAAGTGATGATTGTATGGCTTTAGCGGGTCTCGATGCTAGGATCAATCTTATGCCACTCTCGGTATGGAAACAATTATCATTACCCGACCTTGTACCGACTCGCATGACTCTGGAATTAGCTAATTGAACTCTCGCATACCCCGTTGGTATTGCCGAAGATGTTTTTGTTCGAGTTGGTACATTCACTTTTCCCGTGGACTTTGTCGTCGTCGACTATGTGATGGATCCTCGTATTCTGTTAATACTTGGTAGACCATTCTTACGATTCGGAAGAGCCTTAGTTGATGTGGCCGAAAGGGAGTTAATTCTTAGGGTTAGGGATGAACAACAAGTTTTTAAAATGGGAAAAATCACAACAAAATCAAATGGAAAAAGAGTCGGTCAATATGATTGATGTTCTTAATTATAACAATGAAGAGATTTTTATTAATCCTTTTGGAATTGAAAAGTCTAATCAAAATGATTTTGTGATAACTTCATCCCTTCCCTTAGAGCCTCAAATTTTTGAAACTCCTATTTATGATACCTATAGTGATGACACTTCTTCAAGTGATCACACTATCTTCCGTTTAGATGACCTATCTTTTGACCCACCCACTTTTGACCCACCCATTTTTTATCAACCAATCTTTGATACTTACGATGATGACACTTCTTTAAGTGATCTCATTAATTTTGATGACCCACCCCATGATCTTAATGCACCTTATATCTCTAAGAGTGATTCTTCCATGGAGACTCCTTTTGACTTTTATACCCTAATTTTAGAAGTCATGACTTTTGAGGAGGATCCTCTACTCTTAGAGATCATTCCTACTTTAGAGGTTATTCCATTTGAGGAGGATTTAGATATCTTTCTAAATACCTATTTTCCTCATGAGGAAGAGTTTTCCTATGACTCTGACGATACTTATGTTTTCACATCAAGTTTGGAAGAGGACGACTTTCCCACTTTGGATTTTGATGATATTTTAAGCTTAAATGTCAACACCTCTTGCTATTTTCCCATTAAGGAACCGGTGTTTGATCCCGGAATAGAGACTTTTGTGCTTTCATTGCCATATCACCATAACACCTTTCCTCGTAAGAGACTTTTGACTAAGGGTACCCCACTTTTCTTTACCTTGTGTGATTTTACCACCTCGGGGTTTATTTCCTTTTGTGATGGAAATTATGTGTTTGACCCGGGTGGATTTTCATGGGGTATTCCTTATATGACTTTATTTCACCCCTTTATCATGGAGAGATTTTCCTCCCTTGGAAATCTCGGTTTTCCCATGATTTTCCCATTTGAATGATGACATTCGGGAAATCGAGTCGAGTTAGAGACTCGTGATAAATAAATCTAGCATCGTTTAACTAGGTTAGATTTTTACCTTTTCCATCCTTTCCACCTTTTTCACCTTCACCCATTTCCGCCAATAAGTGTAGGGGGAGCCAAGTAGGTTGTTTGTGTTGTGATTGTGCAGGGGCATGAGCTTTAATGATCCACTTTTGGTGTTTTTGACGCGACCCGTGATCCCGTGTTTCCCGTGTACCCGGTTCCTTCGATAAGTTTTTGCTATTGTGATTCAATCTTGTATATAAATAAAACGCGAATAAATGTAATCACTTTAGTTATCTCTTCCTTATCTCGATTTAAACAACGTACTCAATGTCCTAAGTGTAGGGGAGTTTATTCTCCCACATGCTTAAACATTGAGGACAGTATTTATATTAAGTGTAGGGGGGTTTCTATCGAATTTTAGTGGGCTTTTCTGTGGAAACCTTGGTTTCCGGATCTTTGAAGCTACTAGGAATGCATTATGTTCATATGATTAAATAATCAAAGCGAAACTAGAACATAACACATTAACAAGGTGTTTAGGCACGAATAACATGAATTAAAACAATCGGGATGTTCATTATATTAATAACAAACATCCACTAGACGTGTATACATTGAATCCCACATCTAGTGCACACACGCTTTTAGGTTTACATTGTGAAATGAATTGAATGAATAAAACCTAAGACTCTTGTTCCTTTTATAGTGGAAGGAACAGAATCTACAAGAGATCAAATCAAATAAACATCTAAATATTCTATTTAGATAAACTATATATTGTATATATCATAAATAACATACTCAATATATTCCCCAAATAGAATTCTCCATCAAATCCATCAGCGTTGACTTTTGTTGACTGTGTTTGACTTTTGTTGACTTCTGTCAACGCCTACATTGCTCTTGTCAACTCTTGTATTACTCTTGTCAACGCTTGAGTAAATGTTCTTCGATTTTGAGTTTCTGCCACATCAACTTTTTGACCCAACAATCTTCCCCTAGTCGATAGTGGCAAAACTTCTATGTGTATCTCTTGTAAGTTGTACATGATCTTCAAATTGCTTCCCCTCAAGTGTAGCATGTATTTCTTCCCCTTTTTGTCACATCAACAAGAAAGTAAACAATGTATGCAATGTTGAAGATTCTCCATATGTAGGCTCTATGTAATGATCTTGAAGAACAATTAATATAATATTTTTGAGGTAGAAGTAGAATAACCCAACCTTGTGTTCCATGTCTTGTACTATCCACGTGATGAAGAACTTATACCTGGCAAATTATAAGTAGACCTCAATCCCTTGTCAATATTCTCATCCTTTTTGAGACACTGAGCACGATAATGTAACTCCTTCAAGTGTTATGACAAGCCTTCATCACCAACCATATAAAGCACGAACAAGTTATCTTCAAACTTGCTTTGACATTTGAAGATATAATAGAACACAAACTCGCGAAAATCTTCTTCAATCATCAAACTTACCATAAGAATTCTTCCCCTTAAGCCAACACCTCTTCATGATGAACCAATATCTTTGTATGTAAAAGCAGACATGGATAACTCTTTCTCAAGGCTATCCCGATTACATACTCCAATAAATTACTTCATAAATGTTGTTAACTCGCATTAAAATCATTAATCCCTTTTTTAAATATCCGAGCCATAAATATCAACTTGATATTCTAAATTAAAACGGAGATTCCATGTACCTTCGTGTGTAAATTCCACCTTTTTGTGTGCTCAAAACGTACCAATTTTCTCAAACAGCAGCCTTCTCTGTGTTGTCCAATATCTTCTGCAGATGTATTGTCCAATATCGGACAATACTTATCAGCGCTTGAAATACCATATATCGGACGACACTGTCAACCTGTCAGCGTTGACTTATTCTGTCAGCGTCAAAATTAAGCCTGTCAGCGCCTAAATAACAAACGTCAGCGTCAACTTTAAACCTTGTCAGCGTCTTGTCCCAAACGCTGACGTCATCAGCGTCTCATCCATGCCTTGTCAGCGTCACACCAACATCTATCAGCGTCTATATAACTCCCATCAGCGGCTAATTGATCTAGGGTTTTATAAACCCTAAATCATTATTTCATGTGAAAATCCATAAACTGCAGTGAACTTCGACAGCGAATAACTTCTTCATAAATGCTCAGATCGAAGATCCCTTCGGTGAGATCCTAGACATAAGTGTCAAGAACCTACAGATCGAATTTCACGACAATCCAACGGTTAACGAAAGAGAAATCGCGTTTTTACTATAACTGTTCACAGAAAACAGCATATGACCCCTGCTGACTTCGACGCTTAATAACTTTTTCTTGGGGATAGATCTCGACAATCCCTCCGGTGGATATGTAGATATATGTATGTAGAACACACATATAAAATTTCGTGGTGATCCAACGGTTCAATAAAAAGTTATGGCCTTCTGAATACTGTTGCGCACACAAAAACGTCCAGAAAAACCCTAGACGGATTTTTCTTCTTTTCACCATATACGAACACCTTGTTGGTCCTAGCATCACGAGCCACGAGGCTCTGATACCAATTGTGGAAACCTTGGTTTCCGGATCTTTGAAGCTACTAGGAATGCATTATGTTCATATGATTAAATAATCAAAGCGGAACTAGAACATAACACAATAGCAAGGTGTTTAGGCACGAATAACATGAATTAAAACAATAGGGATGTTCATTATATTAATAACAAACATCCACTAGACGTGTATACATTGAATCCCACGTCTAGTGCACACACGCTTTTAGGTTTACATTGTGAAATGAATTGAATGAATAAAACCTAAGACTCTTGTTCCTTTTATAGTGGAAGGAACAGAATCTACAAGAGATCAAATCAAATAAACATCTAAATATTCTATTTAGATAAACTATATATTGTATATATCATAAATAATATGCTCAATATATTCCCCAAATAGAATTCTCCATCAAATCCATCAGCGTTGACTTTTGTTGACTGCGTTTGACTTTTGTTGACTTCTGTCAACGCCTACATTGCTCTTGTCAACTCTTGTATTACTCTTGTCAACGCTTGAGTAAATGTTCTTCGATTTTGAGTTTCTGCCACATCAACTTTTTGACCCAACATTTTCCATGAATTTAACCTCATTTAACCGGAAAATTTAAAATTTTTCAACGTTTTTCAAATTTTTGATCTATTTTGGCCTAATAGTATTTCCATTTATTTTCTTTCCTTTTGTCATCGCATCATATTTATATTTTTCATTTCAAGAATAAAGTAAAAATAAATAAATAAATAAATAAAATGGTTTTAACAAGTTTAGATGTCTTTGATATATTAGGCCCGTCGTGAATATTTTGACTCAACCCGAGTTTACTTATCCAAGTTTACTCTAGCTAGTATCCTTAACCATATGGATCTTAATTGGTTTATTAGGCTAAGCATCCACGAGTCTCATTCCTTGAGATTTTAAATTGTGGAGAACGAGAGATGATAGAGTTGATAATAAGTTTAAGGGTTAATTCTTCCTTATATGAGTTTTTGTGGCTCTTTCTTCCCGCTTGTATATTTAATTGCTTAATAAATGAGGATTTTTGCGGTGTAAATTCGAGATCTTTGATAACAGGCTTTTGACACCCCGTATAAAAATTAAAGTTCTTTGTCGTGTGTCTCTTCGAATTGAAAAACTTGTGTTTAATGTGTGACTCAGTTTTATTTTGGTGGAAACAAAGATGTGTCGTTGTAGTGTTTTAAATAAAAGTGCGGAACAATTAAAGTAAAGGTGCTCTTAAAGTAAATCTAAGTCTAGTTAAAATAAAGTGCAAGTATTTAAAAACGTGACTGAAATTAAAGGGCGCTAAAGTAAATGACGCAAACTTAAATCTAACTAAGGCAATCTTAAAACGCAACTAAAACTTAAACTAAGGCAAGACTAAAATAAAGCTAAGGCAAATAATCTTAAAGTGCAATTAAAATAAAGGCGGGAAAAATAAACTTAAAAATAAAAGACAGAAATTAAAAAGAAAAACCTTACAGAACCCTTGATTCGGAAGTTCAAAACTTCCGAATGAACTTCCGGATGAAGCTTGACTCGGAACTTCTGGTCTTGATCCGGAACTTGTTGATTCGGAACTCTTCCGAATGAACACTCTTGAGTCGGAAGATTGCCCTTGATTCGGAAGTTTTGGTTGATTCGGAACTTTAGAGACTTCCGAATGAAGCCCTGCTGATCCGGAACTTATGAACTTCCGGATGAACCTCTTGACCCGGAACTTTTAATGTTCCGGATGAATTGCTTGATCCGGAACTTTTTAGTTCCGAATGAACAAATGCTTGAGTCGGAAGTTTTCGTCCGGAACTTTGAATGTTCCGAATGAAGCCCTTGAGTCGGAACTCTGAATGTTCCGGATGAACCACACTGGTTCGGAACTTTGAAAGTTCCGAATGAACAGCTTTCCTTGTCTTGGCTCGGAAGATTTCCTGGGAACAAAGAAACAGAAACAAACTCCCCCGAAGAACAAGGGATCAAAATAAAGGCGATCTAACACAAATTTAACCAAAATCAACCAAACGATTTGACTAAACTAATAACAAAACATCAATTAATCATAAACAAACAATTTAAATCAACAAAACAAACAAATTTAACCACAATAATTAAAACCCACTTGATCAAAATAAAAGCATGAACATGAACACAAACATAAACATAAAAATCAAAGATTTAGAAAGGTAGATGAGAGATTAACAAGATAAAGTAAAGATTGACAATAATTAAATGGAAACTTACTTGAAATTAAATGAATTTAAGGTGCAAGACAAGGTAATTAAATTGACAAGAAATTAAATGACAAGGTATTTAAATGTGGAAGACTAATTGTCACACTTAGCCAACAAAGAAAAATGATTACAACTAATGACTATTTATAGGGGAGGATTAAGGAAGCTTCCTCCCCTCTTTCCTTTTCTCTTAATTACAAGATTAGGTCCCTCCTTCTTTTAATCTTCATTAATTACATGCTTAGTCCTTTTCTTCTAATCTTCTTTAAACTTGAACTTTAAGGACTTTTGGCTTCGGGATTTCTTTGAACTCGTCTTTAAATTCTTCAATAAAATAGACTTTAGTTCTTCGGCTTTTGATAAACTTCCGTCTTTTGACTTTTTCTTCGATAAATCTTCAAAATTGGTCGTGGACTTCCGTTCTTTTTGCACTCTTGACTTCTTGACTTCGTCTTTCATCTTTTTCTTCAATAAAAGTCCGTAAATGCCCGTGAATTCCCGTGTTTTCTCCGCTTTTTGTCCTAAATCACAACAAAAACACAAACCACGCATAATTCCGACATAAAAGACATAAAATACACGTTTTGGTCCGGTTATTATTGTAATTAAGTGGTAGAAAGGATGGGTGTTTACACACCTATCAAATCCCCTACACTTGACCATTGCAATGTCCTCATGCAATGCATTAGTTACAAAGCAAGATTACATTTTTCATCATAATCAATCCACGTTGGCCTTTATTAAAGAGATAGAAAATTAAAAACATACAAAATAAAGAAATCAAAAGCATACCTTGGGTTTTGGAAATGTCATGAATAATCATCATCCTCAAGTTTTCACTTTCTCCAAACCAAGCTTAAAAACGAGATCATTGTTATTATAAGTTAGTAAACTATCACGAACTCATGTGGGCCAATTACTCACTTAGACTCCCTTATTCCTAGGTGTATCTCTTATATTTTATTATTGTCTTGAATGATCACGAGGATGCATTTTTGACTTATTTCGATAGTTATTAAGTCTGAAAATAAAGTGAACGATTTAATCAATAGTTAGCTAAAGGACAAAATCTTTTAAAACTGCTTCTCGGGACCTCATAAAGTTCATATCTTGGCATAACTCGCTTCGCGATTTGAGACCTTTCTCGGACCGATATTTGGCAGCGACTTCATACTTCAAACCTTGAGAGACGTTCATGAAATAATGGTCTTCTCTTCATAATAGGAATTTCTTCACTTGAAGTTTTGAGAGATTCATACTTGGACCACGACTTCTTCATTTTTCTCCAATCTTTATTTTGGACTTTGATATACAACGATCCGCCTCCTTTTATGACTTGGATCTATTTATCCTCATACCTTGTTAGGGTCTTTTCGGATACACTTCTCCATGACTTTTGGGGAGTATTTGCTTTTTGTCGTGTGTCTCGATCCTTCATATTGATTTTCGATAAATGATTCTTCACATCACTTTGGATCTTTAGCAACAAAATATAGCCCTCGTGCCTTGTTAGGGCCTTCTCGGACTCGTCAATCTTCGCATCCCGCTTCAATAAGTTATGCCTTGGCTATGAACTCTAATCCATAGCGAGAAACTTTTAAACGATCTTGGGCTAGAAGCTAAGTAACTTTTCAAATCGTACAACCTTATTTATTAGCAAATAAATTTATTAGCAAGCGATGGGAGAATAGGCTTATAATTAACTCACATAAATTCACGAAAGAATACCGAACTTATAATTGGCTCTATCATCTCTCGTTCTCCATAGTTTAAAATCTCAAAGAATGAGACTCGTGGATACTTAGCCTATTAAATCAAAGTTTTGGGTTTTCGAGTCGCCTATAGGATCTTGCAAATTCTTAGACTTTTTCAAGTTTAGAAATCGCGTTTTAAAGTTCCCTTGATAAACGACTCTCTAGGATCAATTATAGGAACTTGCGAAAAGTTCTTGTTCTTAACCCGTGAGAGTTAAGACTTTCGCGTTTTATAGCTCCCTATATAAAAGCCTAGCAAAACTTGACTTAAACATGTTAAGGATACTAGCTAGAGTAACTTAAGATAAGTAAACTCGGGTTGAGTCAAAAGATTCACAACGTTTGAAAATGAAAACCACTTATTTAAACATTTATTCTAATAAGGCAAGAAAATAACTATACAAAGGGAAAAACTAATAGGCCAAAATAGATCAAAAATTTTTGAAAAATGTCGAAAAATTGATTTTCCGGTTAAAATGAGGACAAATACAAGGAAAAGACCACTTAACTTCGATAGAAGTCCCCCTACACTTAAGATAAACATTGTCCTCAATGTTTAAGCATGTGGGAGTAAACTCCCCTACACTTAGGACATTGTGCACGTTGTTTAAATCTCGCTAAGGAAAGGACAACTAAAGAGATTCCTATTTTAATATTGAGAAAATATAAAATAGTGAATCGAAAAGAGTTTAGGATAGAACCGGGAAGAAGTAGAACACAGAATCACGGATCGTCAAGAATCATCAAGAGTGGATCTTTGAAGCTCGAATCCCTGATTAAGAAGTGAGGAGAGGAAAGCAAACCAAAGGGTCTCCCCCCTAAACTTATGATAAAGAAAGCGAAAAGATAGATGCATGGGTTGCCTCCCAAGAAGCGCTTGGTTTTTGTTAACCGAGTCATTAGCCTGACTCGACCTTGATCATCAACGGAAGAAGCATGAAACATATCCACCAGGATCAAAGACATAGTTTTCGTCCATCAAATAGCACAAGCTTAAGGCGAACAAGGCAAGCCAAATAAGGAGTGGCAAGGTTCCCTTAAGCAGCGATGGAGCACGGTGGAAGCAAGGGTGAAGTGCAATCATGTCTTCAAAATTTCCAAAGATTTTTCCTTTTATTTCATCAGGTGGATACTGAGATGGCTTAAAGACTTCAATACCGGGGTCGAACACCTTTTCCTTTAGGGGAAAATAGCACTCAGGCTCAGCCGAGTGTGAAGAAGATCCGCAAAGAAGCACAACCTCGTCCTCAGAAGGGGGACAAAGAGGTGTCAAATCATAAGTGCAACGGATATTGGTGTCAACCGGTTTCTTCTCCTTTGACAGAATGTTCTTCAAATCCAAAGTAGGATCAAGACGATAATCTTCAAAGTCATAAGGAGGAGCATCACTCTCATGAGGGAAGTAAGTGTTGAGAAATTCAGAGAAATCTTCCTCAAATGAGTAATCGTCCAAAGTAGGATCGAGTGATGGCGGAGGATCTTCATCATGTGAAGAATCGCTCGAGAGAGTATCAGCCTCATCAAAATCATCGAAAGTGGGCAGCTCGGGATACTCAGAAGTACAATCAAAATCATCCGAATCTGAGCTAGAATCATCATCATCATAAGCATCAAAGACCGGTGGAGAATCATAAATGGGAGAAGGTTCCAAAGTGGAGCGAGAATCATCCACATTATCTTCAAAGAGTAGATTATCGATGGAAGAATCGAATAGAGGATTGTCATAGATGGTAAAGTCATCGAGCACATTAATCATATTCACTGATTCTTGTCCATAATATTTGCCTGTAAGCTTCCCCATTTTGAAAATTTATGAATCATTCCTGACTCTTAAGATTAACTCACCTTCGGCAACATCCACTAAAGCACGTCCGGATCTCAAGAATGGCCGACCAAGTATTAAAGGAATACGAGGGTCCATTTCATAATCAACTACGACAAAATTGACCGGGAAAGTAAATGCGCCAACTCTAATGAACACATCTTCGGCTATACCAACGGGGTAAGCGAGAGTGCGGTTTGAAAGTTCGAGAGTCATCTTTGTTGGAA
Source organism: Glebionis coronaria (assembly GCA_025667525.1). Taxonomy (NCBI): domain Eukaryota; kingdom Viridiplantae; phylum Streptophyta; class Magnoliopsida; order Asterales; family Asteraceae; genus Glebionis; species Glebionis coronaria. The sequence goes on from CM046879.1 coordinate 222,736,620, forward strand.
TGAGGTCGGGTAATGATAGTGTTTTCCAAACACTCAAAGGCATAAGATTAACACTAGCCCCGAGATCAGCAAGGGCAGTAAATTCTTCAGTTTTGTTGAACACGCAAGGCAACACAAAACGACCGAGATCTCCTAGCTTTTCCGGAAGTTCTTTAAGAATAACTGCAGAGCAGTTTTCATTTAAGCGTGTGTTGGCGAGTTCAATCAGCTTCTCCTTCTTGTTAAGCAATTCCTTAAATGCTTTAACAAATTTGGGCATGTGGACAAGTGCTTCAAGAAAACTAATGCTGAAGCCCTTTTGAGAAATCATATTGATATATTTTGTCACTTGAGAGTCCTCCTTTGTTAGATCATTGTTCTTGCCTATGCGAGAAGGGTATGGGATTCTAGGTTTATAAGTGGAAGGTGAAGGTGTAGTCGGTAAAGGTTGAGATGTTGAAGGGTCCTTCCTAGAGACATCGTCATGACGAGGCGGAGACGGTAATCGTGCACTAATACTAGGTGTAGGAGGAGTAGGGATACATGGTGGTGGAGGAGGTGTAGATGATGGGGGTGGGATTGGTGGTCCTACGATGGTGACTCCACTACGGGTAGTAATAGCACTTACATTGGCTCGCGGATTTGTGACGGTGTTTGAAGGTAGAGAACTTGAAGTAGAAGGTTGAGTTGTGGGCAAGAAACTAGCCAACAGATTCTTTAATTCAGTCGTTTGAGTGCTGAAGGAGGATTGAATATTATCACGAACCTCGGTTCTAATCTCATTTCCTTGCTTCAGGATATCTCCTTTCAAATTGATTATTTGGCTCTGTAGATTCTTGATTTGCTCACCTTGGGTTCTCATTGTGGCTTCAACATCGGGATTAACGGGTGGGGTTTGTTGGGTGGGTGGTTGATAAGGATTAGAAGCTCTTGTTGGGATTTGGTTGCTTCTATTGTAGTTGTTGGCGGGGTTTTGGTTTTGAGGAGAAAACCGGGTGAAAGATAATTGTTGGAACGGTAGCTCAGCAGATTTCTATCCCCTTGTTGTCGAGCTTGGTAATTTTCCGGTGAATAATTACCATAAGCTGCATACACATTTTCTGGATTTCCTTGTGTAGAAGGACAATCGGTGTATGAGTGAGGACCGCCACATGTTTCACAAGGATTAGCAACCGCTTTAACTTGTTGTTGTTGTTGGTTTGAAGCTAGAAGTGTAATACTTTTGCTCATTTCAGTCATCATGCGGGTGAGTTCGGTCATCTCAGGGTTTGCTGAGGTAGAGGAAACATTGACTCTCGGGTTGTTCCTTGAAGAAGCAGAGGAATCCCAGTTTTTATGATGAGTAGTCATGTTCTCAATTAGCTCTCTACACTCCTCGGGTCTCCTTTTCATGAATGTGCCACCGGCGGCTGCATTTATCGTATCCCGATCTCGAAAAGTCAAACCGTTGTAGAAAGTATCAATTAGGGTCACAGGGAGCATGTTGTGGTTTGGACATCTATCGATCAAGACATTATATCTCTCCCAAGCATCAAAAAGAGATTCATCGGGATCTTACATGAAACCGCTGATCTGATTGCGAAGGCTTGTGACCATGGATGGTGGAAAATAGCGCGACAAAAAGCGTTGAGTCATGTCATCCCAAGTGTGAATAGAATTCTTCGGGAGAGGATCAAACCATTTCTCGGCATGATGTAATAAAGTGTGTGGAAAGAGTTGTAGGCGAAGTTCATCCATTGTGGCACCGGCCAACTTCATGCTTTGGGTGATTGTAATGAACTTGTCGAGGTGTTTGTTGGCATCATCATCAGGCAATCCATGGAATGGGTTAGTTTGTACTTGCTGAATCATGTGGTGCTTCAACGAAAACTCAGGAGCGTTGATTTGCATCGGCGCAATCGGTCCTCCTCGTCCAAACATGGTTGGTTGACAAAGTTCCTCCATGGTCCGAAGATCGGGCTGTGGAAGAGCATTGTTGTTATTATTAGGGTGCGGTGGATTATTGTTGTTTACACCTGACATAGCTAAATCTTCTTGAGGCTCGGGCTCTTGATAATTAGAAGATCTAGTACGCATGCACCTACAAAGACAAAAGAAAAAGAAACCAAACACAAAAACAATATATATATACACAATAAAGATAAAATCTTTTTGGATTTTTGAAATTTTTAATTTTTATGGATTTTTATCAATTTTTTAATTTTTATGATTTTTTGAATTTTTTATGCGAGAAAAATAACGCTCACAAGTGAACGGATCCCAAAAAGCAACGCGTCTCTCACAGAAAACCATCTTTACGAAAAGAGCCGGCAGCGGCGCCATTTGATAACAGGCTTTAGACACCCCGTATAAAAATTAAAGTTCTTTGTCGTGTGTCTCTTCGAATTGAAAAACTTGTGTTTAATGTGTGACTCAGTTTTATTTTGGTGGAAACAAAGATGTGTCGTTGTAGTGTTTTAAATAAAAGTGCGGAACAATTAAAGTAAAGGTGCTCTTAAAGTAAATCTAAGTCTAGTTAAAATAAAGTGCAAGTATTTAAAAACGTGACTGAAATTAAAGGGCGCTAAAGTAAATGACGCAAACTTAAATCTAACTAAGGCAATCTTAAAACGCAACTAAAACTTAAACTAAGGCAAGACTAAAATAAAGCTAAGGCAAATAATCTTAAAGTGCAATTAAAATAAAGGCGGGAAAAATAAACATAAAAATAAAAGACAGAAATTAAAAAGAAAAACCTTACAGAACCCTTGATTCGGAAGTTCAAAACTTCCGAATGAACTTCCGGATGAAGCTTGACTCGGAAGTTCTGGTCTTGATCCGGAACTTGTTGATTCGAAACTCTTCCGAATGAACACTCTTGAGTCGGAAGATTGCCCTTGATTCGGAAGTTTTGGTTGATTCGGAACTTTAGAGACTTCCGAATGAAGCCCTGTTGATCCGGAACTTATGAACTTCCGGATGAACCTCTTGCCCGGAACGTTTAATGTTCCGGATGAATTGCTTGATCCGGAACTTTTTAGTTTCGAATGAACAAATGCTTGAGTCGGAAGTTTTCGTCCGGAACTTTGAATGTTCCGGATGAAGCCCTTGAGTCGGAACTCTGAATGTTCCGGATGAACCACACTGGTTCGGAACTTTGAAAGTTCCGAATGAACAGCTTTCCTTGTCTTGGCTCGGAAGATTTCCTGGGAACAAAGAAACAGAAACAAACTCCCCCGAAGAACAAGGGATCAAAATAAAGACGATCTAACACAAATTTAACCAAAATCAACCAAACGATTTAACTAATCTAATAACAAAACATCAATTAATCATAAACAAACAATTTAAATCAACAAAACAAACAAATTTAACCACAATAATTAAAACCCACTTGATCAAAATAAAAGCATGAACATGAACACAAACATAAACATAAAAATCAAAGATTTAGAAAGGTAGATGAGAGATTAACAAGATAAAGTAAAAATTGACAATAATTAAATGGAAACTTACTTGAAATTAAATGAATTTAAGGTGGAAGACAAGGTAATTAAATTGACAAGAAATTAAATGACAAGGTATTTAAATGTGGAAGACTAATTGTCACACTTAGCCAACAAAGAAAAATAATTACAACTAATGACTATTTATAGGGGAGGATTAAGGAAGCTTCCTCCCCTCTTTCCTTTTCTCTTAATTACAAGATTAGGTCCCTCCTTCTTTTAATCTTCATTAATTGCATGCTTAGTCCTTTTCTTCTAATCTTCTTTAAACTTGAACTTTAAGGACTTTTGGCTTCGGGATTTCTTTGAACTCGTCTTTAAATTCTTCAATAAAATAGACTTGAGTTCTTCGGCTTTTGATAAACTTCCGTCTTTTGACTTTTTCTTCGATAAATCTTCAGAATTGGTCGTGGACTTCCGTTCTTTTTGTACTCTTGACTTCTTGACTTCGTCTTTCATCTTTTTCTTCAATAAAAGTTCGTAAATGCCCGTGAATTCCCGTGTTTTCTACGCTTTTCACCTTTTCGTCCTAAATCACAACAAAAACACAAACCACGCATAATTCCGACATAAAAGACATAAAATACACGTTTTGGTCCGGTTATTATTGTAATTAAGTGGTAGAAAGGATGGGTGTTTACACACCTATCAATCTTAACTCTTAGCCAAATCTTTTATCTCCTTGTAATTAAAGCATGAACACATTGAGGGTGTCAGCGTTGTGGACTTCCGACTAAGGTGGCTCATAACCACTAAGTAGGAGGTATTCAGACCATGGGACCACGGAATTTGGCCTACTATATATATCATAAATAAAAAAGAATAAGATTAAAACATGACCTCAAGGAGCCTTAGGGTGTGGGGCATGTAGCACGAACCTTGTCATTAGAGCCTTAGGGTGTATGGCATGGTAAGTGTTGAATAAAAATTGATCAAAAATCAATTCCCTCATTTATCGTTCAAGGAGCCTTAGGGTGTGGACAATAGATGAGGAGCAATTTTACATCTTAAAGAGCCTAAGGGTATATGATGTGAATTTGCTAAACTCCACATAAAGTCTACATGACTTTGGAGGAATAATTAATAAGTAGTACTATTGGCCAAATTTTAGGTTCGGGAATTTATTCCCCAAATCGTGTTAAATCATCCTTGATGTGGGCTTACTTTAGTGACAACGTTTTTTAGGACGAGGTTAGGTTTTGAGTGTCGGGTTTGCACCGTTTTGCCTTCATTTTTGGACTAATAATTATCGAATAAGTCAAATGAGCCTACGGGTGAATGACAATCAATAAAATCTAGAGATACAACGTAGGAATTGGAGAAAGAGTATTACACAATTGTCTTATATAAGTGGTTTTAACTTGAGAACTTATGGTAAACAATGATCTCGTTTTTAAGCTTGGTATAGGGAACGTGAAACTTGAGGGTGATTAATATTCATGACACCAAAGCCCTAATTTAAGTCTTAGATTTCTTTACGAGTTTCTTCCATCGAATAATTTCCATGTTAATAAATTGTTATAACTTTTGTTTCCTTTAAAGTTTTTATCTTTTCATCGTAGTAGTAATAGCATATCTTAATAAAGGCCGAGATGGATTAATTATGAGAAAAATGTAACTTAATGCTTTAAAACTATGCATTGCATGGGGTCATTGCAATGGTCAAGTGTAGGGGATTTAATAAGTGTTTAAACACTTATCCTTTTGCCACTAAAATCAAGGAAAAACAAGACCTAATCATGTGTTTAATATCGTAAAAGTCGGAATTACGCGTGGTTTTGTGTTTTTGTGTTAAATAGGTACAAATATCAAACGGAAAGAAAAAACGGGATTTCACAGTCAAATGTTGAAGAAAAGTCCAAGAAAAAGACGAAGACAAAGTCAAAAGACCAGAAGTGTGCCAAAGATCACGAAAACTGGCAAATCGACACGGATTTGAAGAAAAAAATCAAGGAAGTCGAAATCGAGCTCGATTTTAGTGGATTTAACCCTATGAAAGACATTTGGGCTTAGTGGGTCCCTGATGTTGGAGTTTTTACCACTCTTTAGGAAAAGAGCAATAAATAGGGCAAGTGAGCACGACGATTTAGGAAAACCGTGTGTGAATGACCCTAAGTGAGTTCGTTCTCGAGGAGGCAAGTGCGTTGTGTGTTGAATTGATATTGATCTCTGATTATATGATTGAGAAAGAAATGGGATTAGAAGAGAAAGACGGTTACAAAGACGAATTAAACTACGACGAAAAAGGCGAACGCGTAAAATCGTAAATAGTGCCAAAATTAAAATTTTAACCTAAAAATTCCTAAAAATTTCTAAGAATCCCCAATAATATTCTAAGAGTTTACAAAAAATCCAAACTTGCTAAAACCTTTTAATTAACTAGATAATGACTTTTTAATGCTAATTAAAGCCCTAAAAATCACTTTTAATTATTAAAAAGCCTTAAACAAGATCTAATGGTTTGTAAACCTCAAAAATATCCTAATTAAGCTAAAAACTATTTTTAAAAATTTTAAAACCAAATTAAACTATTTTTAAACACTTAAAAACTATTAAAATCAATTAAATCTTAAATTAATTCTAGAAATTAAATGAAAAGTCTTAAAAATATTTGGAAAGTGACAAAACTCCTAATTAAGTGTCCTTAACCTAGGAAAAATGTAAAAACTAAAAAAATAAAACTTCAATTTTTAATAATAAAATAATATTAAAATAATCAAAAAAATTCAAAGTTCACTAAATAATTCTAAAAAATTACCAAAAATCCTAAATAATGTAACTAAAACAAAAATGCAATCCAAATTTTCTGAAACCTATTTAATAATTTTATATTAAGTTTTAAAGTTGGATAAAAACCCTAAAATCCTATAAAATCAAAAATAAGCTAAATTGAAAACTTAAAAAGCTGTAAACCTCAAAAATGTAATTCAAAACCTAAAAACTATTTTTTCAGATTTTTAAATTACTTTTTTCTATTTTTTAATGACTTTCTAAAATAAAAAAACTTAAAATAATCCTAATAAATTAATTAATAATGGGAAAAATAAACTTTTTGCTCAGAAAAGTCAAAAACCCTAATATAAACCTAAGAAAAATGCTAAACAGTGAAAACCTAGAAGAAATAAGCTAGAAAAAGCTTATTTATAAGCTGCTAATCAAATAAGCTATAAAACCAAAAGCCCTTAAATAGAAAGTGAAATGAAACTTAAACGTAAAAAACCATCCGGATCACTGGTAAACACGTTACTCCTCCAAACGGGAGGTCGCGTGTTCGAGCCCAGGCCAGGTGAGTTTTTGCTATTTATTTATTTTTTATTTTTTTTACTTTTAAAAACACAATCCAGTAACTATTTAAGTCACAAAAACACAAACACAACTCAAAATTAAACAAGATTAAGGCTACTAAGATCAAAACAAGTGCCCAGGTAGGCTGCTTGACTGATGAACACAAGTGAAATCTTCACAAGTGAAAAGTATCATGAGGACTTGATTTGTTGGCATTTTGATGATGTTTGATGGACAAATGGGGCACCCCTACACTCAGTTGGAGTGTAGGGAGTCAAATATAGCACAAGACCAACAAGTAAAACACAATATCAAGCACAAATTCACCCAAATGTTACTGAAAAAAGTTATGCACAGGTCTGAGAGTGTTTAGCTGATAAACTTGGCACCAAAATGATTTTCAATGGCTAATATCTATCATACAAACTCTCCAAATGACATATGAGCAATCACAAACCCTCAAGCAACCTTAAATCTAACAAATATAATGAATTAGAGGCACAAATTTCCACAATTTCAGTCACAAAAGCAGTTTACTGGATTTTTGCTATGTTTCTCAAATTTTAACATGCAATTTGTTTTAAAACTCTTCCAAAATGAAATACAACCAGCATACAACCTATATATCACCTAAGAAGTATTCTTAGACAGGTTTTAACTCATAAATTTGTCACAAATTCTGCTTAAAACACAAATCCAAACACCCCTTTAAGTTCTTGAAATCAAATTTTTTCTAACCAAATCACATCAAATCTATACCAAACTGATTTTAAACCTTCTAAACATGCATAACAATCATCAATAAAGCAATATCAAACCATATTAACAACACTTAACACTTTTCATGCACAATCACACAAATCACATAAAATTTTAGAAAACTGAAAATGGAAAAGAGAAACAAGGAGCTACCTTAAGGGTCCTACATCTAGGACCCTTAGTGGTTGAAAAACCACCTCCCTATAGGTTGGGGCCTATGCAGAACTTTGTTGAGATGCTGATGAAGTTTTACTTAACAAAAATAGATGAAAAATGGTCCTTGATTAGAACCTGCTAAGATCAAACCACAACAACAAGAGTGACCTGGTATGAGAGCCAATGAGCTATAAGAATGACTTATAGACAAGTCTCTTTATAGCTTATAGCTTTTTAACTGAAACAGTGATGTTAAAAATAAGCAAAAAGGTTTTTTACCTCACTTTGCCCTTTTTACCCAAACTTTTATACCCACTACACCTTGATATCTCCAAGATATCAGGGTGATATGGTCATATACAAGCTTGAATGTAAGAAGCTTATGTGGTTTAACAACCTTTCTAAAAAGAAAATGGATTTTAAGAACTTAAAATGAAAACTTGAAAATCAGAAACTTGGAATGCCTTTTAAAAGAAATAATTCAAACCAAACACAACATGAAAATATAACAGGTACTCAATCTTTCTCATCAACAACACTTAAACCATTTTCATTCCTTAAAAACTGGATTTACAAAGCTGTGAAAAAGGAGAAAAATTAAGAACAAGAACACATGTCACAAGTCGACATGTATTTATACTACTCTTAAGAACTAACTAGAAGCTCAAAATAAAATAATACAAGAAAATCAATTCCTAAACCCTAATGGATGGAATGCCCAATTCTGCCCTTGGTCTTTTGAATTTGAAACTGGTCAATAAGCTCCCATGTGATGTTGCCAGCTTGGAAAGTTGATCTTGTACGTTCATAGAGTTCCTTTGTGAGAAAGGAAGGATTTGGAGCCCTTAGATTGCTGTTCCCACTTTGTCTTCATCTTCTCATGTGATGTGGGTAGGCCGTTGAGGGGACAAAAGGTACAAGGGTCGTTTTCTGGGTGAGTTGTGGTGTTGGGAGTGGGGTTGTGAGTAAAACCCCTAAGGTAATTTGGGGTTTGGGTTAAAAATTAAGGTGATTAAAACTGGGTATGTATTAGGGTTTATCTGGATAATGGGGGTGGTTTAATCCAAATTGGGGGTGATTAAGTTTAAATTTGATGTTTAGTGGGAAAAAAGGTTGACCAATTTGACTAGGTTTAATAAATAAACCTGGTGGGTTGTGGGTTACGGGTTGGGTTATGGGTAGGGTATTTGGGTAAATGGATGGGTATGGTGACGTGTCAGGTTATGAGTGGGTGTGTGAGTTAATGTGTTTGACAGCTTTGGCCCCCCAATGTTTTAGTTTCCTTCACTTTGTAAATATTCAGCAAAAACTTCACTTCCTTTGTAAATCAACTTTGGCAGATTGACACTTTTGGCACAAGTACTTTATAAACTTGAAACAAGGACTAAACATGTAATTTCTTCATTCTTCAAGGACTGATTTTGACATGTCTTCATACTTCAAGGCCTTGACTTGTTTGTTGACTTCTTGGAGGACCATTATTGACAATTTAGTTTTGTTGAGGGACTAAATTTGCCAATTATTCAAAGTTAAGGGTCCTTTTTGTAATTTTGACAAACTTTAGGGACCAAACTTGTAATTATGAAGATACAAGGGTATAAAGTGTAAATTCTTCAAACTTGGAGGACTAATCTTCATAATTCTTTAAATCTTCAAGGGTTGACTTTGGAAAATTCTTCATTAGGGCTTGGTTCATCGTGCGGCTTCGTTTCCCGTGTTCGTTTTTGACTGATTCTTGTGATCTTTTGTCATTTTCTCAATATCCGTACCTAAAATACACAAGCAACAAACACAAGCATATATTTGGGTATTTTGATGATATTTAATGCATTTTAAGCCCAATTTGGACGATGAGACTATGTATAAAAGCAGTCTCATCACTTCCCCATACTAAACCATTGCCGTGCCCTCACGCAATGCTAGAATAAAGTATCGTAGCACCTCCAAAATTTAATTTTATTTACTTTATTGAAATGATAAACTAGCTACACTACTACTATTACTACTACTTGCGTTTTAGACATAATGTATGATTTTCATCGCAAAATGGGACGTTTAGGTTCATAGAATAAGAACACGTGAATGCTTTGTTAGAAATAATTTCATCGTCCTCGATTTTCACTCCAATTCCATGCCAAGCGTGCAACGAGATCATTGTCATTATAAGTTAGTAATGCTAACACTACTCATATGCCCTAATCATGTACTTATCCTCCCATTATTCCTAAGTTGTATCTCTTATATTTTATGATGTCTTAAATGTTTCACGAGGATACATTGTTTGACTTATGCGACAATAGAGATTTAGGTCTAAAAATAGAGTCCTAACTGTGTAACTAAGACCATCAAATCAATAACCCCTCCTAATATACAATGATGTCAAAAAATTAAGTTGACAAGAAGAATCGATAAACACGGTTTTATAACGGTTTTGAACATGAGACTTATTACCAAGACTTTTATACGCCCCCTAACGGAAGGACCTTATTATCTTTGGTTTACCTCCATCTTTTATTCAACTTCGCCATGAAGCTTTTATTATGACTTCGGTCTTGCCTTGCCTTTTATTATCCGCCTCATCGGTGGTTTTATTAGCCAAAGACGTATATCCTCACGCTAAAGCGAATTTTGGATCTTTAAAGCTTCGAAGATTAAGGCTTAATTCACTTTCAATTTTTGCATAGATTTTAGGCCTTGTGGGGCTTCAAATTGTTTGCTAGATTTAGGTGAGCACTTGAAATCTTATTATTGGGTGAAGCTTTCGATTATTGGGGTGCCAATACTTCAAAACCGTGACGCTGGCGATACCTTAATGTCTTCCTAATTTAATTACACGGAAGCTACTAGAAAAGACTAGAAACCCAACAATCCTAACTAAACCGCTAAGTCAATATTTATTAAGCAAAAAATATTTACAAGCGAAGGGAGAATAAGCAAACAACGAGAACACATGAGTTTTTGAAAGAATATGAGTACTCTACGTTTAGCATAGTAACTTATAATTAACTCTATCATTTCTCGTCTTCATTTAAGAGACTTAGCCTAATGTGTAATTAAGGAATCAAAGCTAAGTGCTCAACACGCACGGTCGAGTCAAAAATTACTCTTATTCTCGCCATCGGAAAACCTACATTTGTGTCTTCAAACACTTATAAAACATGAGAAAAATTTTAAAATTTGGTCATTTTTAGCCTTATTTTGCAACAAAACGATAAACAAAACATAAACTTTGGAAAGCGTGAAAGTTTGGCAAGGCAAGTATCTATTCACCCCCCCCCCCCCCATACTAAAGTTAAACATTGTCCTCAATGTTTCGAGTCTAGGGGTGCAAACACCCCCATACTAGAGACGTAGTCGAATGCTTAATCTAGCATGGAAAGGGTGTAACCGTTAAATTAATAGTCATTTATGAAGTGTGCTAAAAAACTAAGGTTAGAACATCAAAAGGATATATCATGGATATTGAGAAATGTCTCCAAAGCAAACGATCGAGTGCTCCCATAAAACGAATACGAGAGGCTCCAATCGTGAAGATCATGATCTAAAAACCACAATTCACAACACAACCACGGAACAAAGGTTGGAAGGGCACGAATCCCCACACGTAAGCTACATTAGAAAGCGATAATATGTACATAGGATAAGCATGGGACTCCCCCACGAGGCACCTCGTTTTTGATTACCGAGTCATGAGCTCGACTCGATCCCCTCAATACTAATTATCATTGGGGAAGGTGATTTGGTCGAGGTAGTTCAAGGATGGAACTTCCCCGCCAAAGTAGTGCTTCAACCTATGTCCATTCACCTTGAAGTTAGGACCATCATCTTGAGCTAGCTCGATGGTCCCATACGGAAACACTTGAGTCACGGTGAATGAACCGGACCAACGGGATTTCAATTTACCTGAAAAGATTTTCAATCTTGAATTAAAAAGCAAAACTTGATCCCCAATGTTAAAAACCCGGTTTTTAATTTTAGAATCATGCAACTTTTTAGTCTTTTCTTTATAAATCAATGAATTTTCATAAGCAATGTCTCTCAATTCATCTAATTCATTCAATTGCATTTTCCGGTGTTTTCCCGCGGTCTCCATATCATCATTACAATGCTTTAGGGCCCAATAAGCCTTGTGTTCTAACTCGATAGGCAAATGACAATTCTTTCCATACACAAGCTTATAGGGAGTGCACCCAATGGACGTCTTATGAGCGGTCCTAAAGGCCCATAAAGCATCGTCTAACTTATCCGACCATGATTGTCGGTTCTCCCCAACGGATCTCTCCAAGATCCTCTTCAAAGTTCGGTTTGAAACCTCGACTTGCCCACTCGTTTGTGGGTGATAAGCCGTAGAAAGCCGATGTGTAACCCCATATTTCCTTAGAACCCTTTCAAATTGGTCATTACAAAAATGGGTTCCACGATCGCTTATGATAGCACGAGGGGTTCCAAACCGAGAAAACAATTGCTTCAAAAACTTGACTACCACATGAACATCATTGGTGGGCAAGGCCTTTGCCTCCACCCACTTAGAAAGGTAGTCAACCGCAACAAGGATGTTCTTATTACCACGAGATGATGGGAACGGCCCCATAAAGTCTATGCCCCAAACGTCAAAGATCTCACATACTTGAATGATATTTTGTGGCATTTCATCTTTTTGTGAGGCTTTTCCTTGTCGTTGACATGCATCACACGACTTCACAAGATCTTGTGCATCTCGGTAAATAGTAGGCCAAAAGAAGCCGGCATCAAACACCTTCTTAGCCGTGAGATTAGCACCGTGGTGACCACCCGTGGGTCCCTCATGGCAAGCTCTAAGGATGTTAGAAGCTTCCGCGCCAAATACACAACGTCGGATGATTTGATCCACACAAGTTCGAAACAAGTAAGGGTCGTTCCAAAAGTAGAACTTGACGTCACGAAAGAATTTTCGTTTTTCTTGAGTCGTCATACCCTTAATGATGAAGTTACCCGCATGGTAATTTGCAAAATCCGCAAACCATGGGGTGGAAGAATCAAGTTTGGAATTCACTACACCAAGTGTCTCGAGCGGAAATTGTCACACCCCACCATGGCGAAATATGGGGCGCGACGTATGGATATCATCACAACAACAGCGTGTCTATAGAGAGAACTAAATGAAATTGAAATATCATAGATGGCGACACAAATGTCGTGAAAATATCTCAACAATGCAGGCGTCTAGGTAAGTAGGTAACATGCCTACCTCTTACCAAAGACATACAAATAAACAAACATCAAACATATAGGTACCACAACGTTCACTTAATCAAAACACAAAATAAAATCTAAGAGGAAAGGGATTCCTCCGAATGCAATCCTAGCAGCCTCTATACTCTAGCCACTTCTAACATCATCTTGCACAACTACCCCACCTGAAAATGACACTAAAATCTGTCAACATAAAGTTGGTGAGAACATAGGTTTAAGTTATCTAGAACATCATAAGAAACCTTGACATCCGCTGTAAATAAGTTGAAGAAAAACAATTTATAGTAATGGACCATAATGTGATAATCATGCTACATGCATCCACAACAAAACTCAAGCCAAGTACCAATCACATCTACAATTCACAAAGCACATTATAACAATCAAGAAGTATCCCGTCACACGCACAAGAACACACACCACACTATCCAGATCTTTCCCACACCACCTGTGGAAGATGAACTATATCCCCGTCGAGATATCTTGCCTCCGAAGAGACGATGCACAAGTACTCAGGACGGATCGTGCCCCACGAACCAAGAACTCAGGACGGATCGTGCCCCACGCTCCACACACATCACAACTGGTCCCATAGACGCCCATACATCTATGTACCAATCCAAATCATAACACAATAAAGATTCACATATCAAAACACATATCAAAGCACATATGAGAACACATAAGCACGCAAGTCACACAATAACACATTTATGTCCACACATTTTATAACATAGTACTAAATCATGTTAAAGAACATTACAAGTGTCATCTCCATCCCATACTGGAAAAAAAAACATTTAAAAACGTAGTAAAATGGGACTATGAACTCACCTGATTGCTTCTCCAAAGTCCTTGCTCTAGCCCCAAGCTAATAATCCAAAAACACATAAATCAATACATGAACCAACCTCTAAAATGGTTCATCAACCTATGATGGACATCTAACCTCCTCTCATATAAATACCCCATTTATAACTCTAAACACCCCATTACCCTTCCCTAACAAGTCCTTAACTTGGTTAAGTTTAATAGCTATCCCGTTCACAATTTTACACAAAACAGTCCCAGTTTTAGGTCTCAAAACTTTAAGTCAAACGTCCATTTAAACATACCCATGGTTTCTGTAAAAGGAATATTCATACCCTTACATATGTTGGCTAACACCTCCCACTTGCCCTAACCTTAAAGCTACTGTTAAGGCCCTGATATATATATATATACTTTTGTCATTCCAGTTTTCCTGATTTTAAACGTATGAAAAGTTCATTACCATTAGAGGGTCTTACCCTAAACCACAATCTTAGCCCAAGTGAAGATCCTTATTACAATATATAAACCATCTCTCATGTTCGTGAAAAGATCCCAATGCAACCCTAAGTACCCCAAACAACCCAAATCTTAAAAAGAAAACAGGCTGAATTTAAAACTGTTTTGACCTCCGACTGTTGTAACCTATTTTTGACCCCCTTCCCAACCTCCAATTTAGTTCTAGTTTCTTGCATTGGAAAGCCACTTCAAATACCTTTTCAGGGGTATGTGGATCGCAAAATAAGAGTTTGTAGAACTCCCTATATGATCAAAACAATGACCCAAAATTCTGCTCAGTTTTTAAAAAACGGGTTTAACAAAATCAACCTCATTAATTAACCCTAATCCCTCTAATTACAAGCCCTAATTTATGTGATCATTATATTATGATTATTACAACATTAATTTACTGTTTTTATATTAAACCCTAACCTAAATCCATCATAAGATTATTAAAGAAAACATAAAAACAATTTAATTAAAAAGAGTATTAAAGATTTTACCTTATAATTTTTGAAAGAAGAAAAATTAATGAAGAACCCTAAAACCACCATTTATGCCGACCAAACCTTGATCTCCAGGGATTTTATGAGTGTTTTGATTAATAAAAATACTTTATATACTTTCCTAACATGTCCTTGGCCCATATACAAAAGCCCGGTTCCCTTTTTCCCTTTTTCCCCTTTTCTTTTCTTTTTTTTTTCACATAACCGACCTATACCCATCAAAATTCGTTTTTTATTTCTTTTTATTATTAATATATGTATTATTAATATTACCTTAATTTACCTTAATTTATTTCAGCTCCTAAAGCTCCCAAAACCTCAAAACCGTAAAACTAGTCAAATTTACGCGTTTTACCGTAAAAGACGTAAAATATACACTTTTAAAAAAAATCTCAAATTTTGAAATAAACTTTATAACTAAGTCCTAAATGACTTAAAACCATCCCGAAAAATATTCATATGGATAATTACCTCACCCGAGACCTCTAAATGCTAAACCGTAAATCCTAAAAAAAAATACTACTACTATAATACTTATACGTATACGTAAACACCACAATATCACCATTTTCATTTCATAGTCACCACCTGTGAGCTCATGAGCATGAAATAACCGTTCCTCGATTTACTTATAAGTACTCTATACTCATAAACGATAACCACACCAACCTCGTTCACACAAAATAAACACGTAAACACACAATTCAAGTAAGCACACATAAAATAACCTAAAAGTAAGACCAAGTGACAAAACCAAAACCTAGGTTTGTCACATCACTCCCTCCTAATAGAAATCTCGTCCCGAGATTTACTCCCAAACTCAAACTTATTCTCAGCAAACAAACGAGGATACATATCCTTGATAAAACCTTCACGTTCAAACGTGAACTCAGTTTACACGAAAATAATCTCAACCAACAACACATGAGCCTTAACCGTCCGCGAGGAAACTTATCAAAACCATAAATCAAAACTCATCAAAATATAACCACGTATAATAAGGTCTAAAGAACTCTCAAATTCCTTCCCAACTCATTTCTATGTTAACCCTCCAAGTGTTCATTACCGAAATATACCCAAAACACGAGTTTAAACCATGTTGTCCGAAAATTAACCTTGAACTCAACACTTGTACAATTAATTCGACCGAGCTACTGACTTCCAATTACGAAACTTTCTGAATATTTGAAAAGTATGTTCCGAGTACATAATTTGAAAAGTATGTTCCGAGTATATAATTTTAGGCTTTTGAATCACCCAAAAACCTTTAAAAACGAATAAGTTATGACCAAAACGATTTTTCTCAAAATCTGCCTAGGCATTAGCGACAGTTTCTGACAGTTAGCGACATATTTTGACAGTTTAGCGACCGTTTCTGCCTACTCCGATTTATACCAAAAAAAAATGATTTTTAAACCCTAAAACCCCCCATTAATTACCAAAACTAGAACCTAATTTATTTTAATTCCAGAAAATTAAAACTCTATTAATTACATGATTTTAACATATTTCACTAAATAAGAACAAAATTTTTAACTTAAGAACAATAACTTTAGGTGATCAAAACCAAAATATTTTAAAATAACCGAGTCATGCTTATATGTTAAAGATTTTATATTCCACCTTATTTGAAACATGATCCCGACACTTCCTTATTTCATCGACTACCAACAACATTTTTTTCAATTTGCAAGTTCTTTTTTTTACCATGTATAACTCGAAACAAAAGACATCGTTACCCCAAAAAGAAATCTCCACCATCTCAAAATCCTTCACGCCAAAAGTACCGTACAAACAAACACGTGAAATGAGGACCCGAGAAATACGCTACTACAGAAGTTGAACATCTCAAAGAGAAACGAGCTAGCAACCATCCCAAGAATACAACCGGTAAGTAGAAAATAATTTTACATACATAGGCATAAGCGTACATACACTCAAATCCATCCAACATATACTATACAAGCATGTATTAACTCTCTTTCATGCAATCATACTTGAAAGTCCAGTGGTGTTGTGGCACATATATAATTATGTAGGCCTCCATAATTATACATGTTCCCTTTCACCAATGTACTCCCTCCTATGATGACACTTATAAGAAATTAATACTACACATAACACATAATCCAACAACTCACAAGCACATAACCACACAAGATAAGATCCAAAACCCCATGTATTAAAATAACATAGCCAATGCACGAAACACATAAACTCGTAGTCCAGCTGAACCAGCATAGACAAAATTCAAAATGTATAAAGAACATGAAAACATAATTAAGCGAAATCCAACAATGACTAGCGTATACGACCATGGTTCCACCCGCACTAATCAAAACTCGTAAAGAAAATAACATGTAGTTAAGTATGAACCATAGTAGTTCATAACCAAACAAATTCTGCGAAAATAATATTCAAACACATCAACTACTATAAAATGCACACATACTCCTATGACGCCTATATGCAGGGACCCTTAAGCTATAGACTAGGCTACACGACTAGGAAACCTAATTCTCTATAACCATTGTCTCTGATACCATTCTGTCACACCCCACCATGGCGGAATATGGGGCGCGACGTATGGATATCATCACAACAACAGCGTGTCTATAGAGAGAACTAAATGAAATTGAAATATCATAGATGGCGACACAAATGTCGTGACAATATCTCAACAATGCAGGCGTCTAGGTAAGTAGGTAACATGCCTACCTCTTACCAAAGACATACAAATAAACAAACATCAAACATATAGGTACCACAACGTTCACTTAATCAAAACACAAAATAAAATCTAAGAGGAAATGGATTCCTCCGAATGCAATCCTAGCAGCCTCTATACTCTAGCCACTTCTAACATCATCTTGCACAACTACCTCACCTGAAAATGACACTAAAATCTGTCAACATAAAGTTGGTGAGAACATAGGTTTAAGTTATCTAGAACATCATAAGAAACCTTGACATCCGCTGTAAATAAGTTGAAGAAAAACAATTTATAGTAATGGACCATAATGTGATAATCATGCTACATGCATCCACAACAAAACTCAAGCCAAGTACCAATCACATCTACAATTCACAAAGCACATTATAACAATCAAGAAGTATCCCGTCACAGCACAAGAACACACACCACACTATCCGGATCTTTCCCACACCACCTGTGGAAGATGAACTATATCCCCGTCGAGATATCTTGCCTCCGAAGAGACGATGCACAAGTACTCAGGACGGATCTTGCCCCACGAACCAAGAACTCAGAACCAAGAACTCAGGACGGATCGTGCCCCACGCTCCACACACATCACAACTGGTCCCATAGACGCCCATACATCTATGTACCAATCCAAATCATAACACAATAAAGATTCACATATCAAAACACATATCAAAGCACATATGAGAACACATAAGCACGCAAGTCACACAATAACACATTTATGTCCACACATTTTATAACATAGTACTAAATCATGTTAAAGAACATTACAAGTGTCATCTCCATCCCATACTGGAAAAAAAAACATTTAAAAACGTAGTAAAATGGGACTATGAACTCACCTGATTGCTTCTCCAAAGTCCTTGCTCTAGCCCCAAGCTAATAATCCAAAAACACATAAATCAATACATGAACCAACCTCTAAAATGGTTCATCAACCTATGATGGACATCTAACCTCCTCTCATATAAATACCCCATTTATAACTCTAAACACCCCATTACCCTTCCCTAACAAGTCCTTAACTTGGTTAAGTTTAATAGCTATCCCGTTCACAATTTTACACAAAACAGTCCCAGTTTTAGGTCTCAAAACTTTAAGTCAAACGTCCATTTAAACACCCATGGTTTCTGTAAAAGGAATATTCATACCCTTACATATGTTGGCTAACACCTCCCACTTTCCCTAACCTTAAAGCTACTGTTAAGGCCCTGATATATATATATATACTTTTGTCATTCCAGTTTTCCTGATTTTAAACGTATGAAAAGTTCATTACCATTAGAGGGTCTTACCCTAAACCACAATCTTAGCCTAAGTGCATATCCTTATTAAAATATATAAACCATCTCTCATGTTCGTGAGAAGATCCCAATGCAACCCTAAGTACCCCAAACAACCCAAAACTTAAAAAGAAAACAGGCTGAATTTAAAACTGTTTTGACCTCCGACTGTTGTAACCTATTTTTGACCCCCTTCCCAACCTCCAATTTAGTTCTAGTTTCTTGCATTGGAAAGCCACTTCAAATACCTTTTCAGGGGTATGTGGATCGCAAAATAAGAGTTTGTAGAACTCCCTATATGATCAAAACAATGACCCAAAATTCTGCCCAGTTTTTAAAAAACGGGTTTAACAAAATCAACCTCATTAATTAACTCTAATCCCTCTAATTACAAGCCCTAATTTATGTGATCATTATATTATGATTATTACAACATTAATTTACTGTTTTTATATTAAAACCTAACCTAAATCCATCATAAGATTATTAAAGAAAACATAAAACCAATTTAATTAAAAAGAGT
The DNA here is from genome assembly GCA_025667525.1 of Glebionis coronaria. Lineage (NCBI taxonomy): Eukaryota > Viridiplantae > Streptophyta > Magnoliopsida > Asterales > Asteraceae > Glebionis > Glebionis coronaria. The sequence goes on from CM046879.1 coordinate 222,755,867, forward strand.
ATTAAAGATTTTACCTTATAATTTTTGAAAGAAGAAAAATTAATGAAGAACCCTAAAACCACCATTTATGCCGACCAAACCTTGATCTCCAGGGATTTTATGAGTGTTTTGATTAATAAAAATACTTTATATACTTTCCTAACATGTCCTTGGCCCATATACAAAAGCCCGGTTCCCTTTTTCCCTTTTTTCCCCTTTTCTTTTCTTTTTTTTCACATAACCGACCTATACCCATCAAAATTCGTTTTTTATTTCTTTTTATTATTAATATATGTATTATTAATATTACCTTAATTTAACTTAATTTATTTCAGCTCCTAAAGCTCCCAAAACCTCAAAACCGTAAAACTAGTCAAATTTACACGTTTTACCGTAAAAGACGTAAAATATACACTTTTAAAAAAAATCTCAAATTTTGAAATAAACTTTATAACTAAGTCCTAAATGACTTAAAACCATCCCGAAAAATATTCATATGGATAATTACCTCACCCGAGACCTCTAAATGCTAAACCGTAAATCCTAAAAAAAAATACTACTACTATAATACTTATACGTATACGTAAACACCACAATATCACCATTTTCATTTCATAGTCACCACCTGTGAGCTCATGAGCATGAAATAACCGTTCCTCGATTTACTTATAAGTACTCTATACTCATAAACGATAACCACACCAACCTCGTTCACACAAAATAAACACGTAAACACACAATTCAAGTAAGCACACATAAAATAACCTAAAAGTAAGACCAAGTGACAAACCCAAAACCTAGGGTTGTCACAGAAATGTTTCGGTGATTTCCTTGGGCTCGTAAACACTTTGGTGAGGATCTTCCAAACGAGAGAGATGATCGGCCGCTAGATTCTCGGCTCCTTTTTTATCAACGATTTTGTGATCAAATTCTTGAAGGAGGGGAATCCAACGAAGTAATCTAGGCTTAGCATCTTGCTTTGCCATAAGATACTTAATAGCCGAATGGTCCGTATACACTATGCATTTCGTCAAGACGAGGTAAGGTCGGAATTTCTCAAATGCATACACCACGGCAAGGAACTCCTTTTCCGTTGCAGTGTATTTAAGTTGAGCCTCGGTCATCGTCTTGCTAGCATAGTGAATAGGCAAGAAGTGCTTATCATGACGTTGCCCCAAAACGGCCCCAATGGCGTAATCACTAGCATCACACATAAGCTCAAAGGGGAGGTTCCAATTTGGAGCAACAAGAATGGGAGCTTCGGTAAGTTTCCTCTTAAGGATTTCAAAGGCTCGTACACAATCTTCGTCAAACACAAAACGTGCCTCTTTTTCAAGAAGATGTGTAATAGGTCAAGAAATCTTTGAAAAGTTCTTGATGAATCGACGATAAAAGCCCGCGTGGCCTAGGAAACTCCTAACTCCCTTGACGGTTTTGGGATGAGGTAATTTGGCTATGACGTCTACCTTAGCTTGATCTACCTCAATCCCCGCTTTCGAGACCTTGTGCCCTAAGACGATTCCACTCTTAACCATAAAATGACATTTTTCCCAATTGAGCACAAGGTTGGTTTCCTCACAACGTTTTAACATTCTCTCAAGGTTCGTCAAACACGAAGTGAAAGAATCACCAAACACGGAAAAGTCATCCATGAAGACTTCCATCGTCTTCTCGATCATATCATGAAAAATAGCCATCATGCATCGTTGAAAAGTTCCCGGTGCATTACAAAGTCCGAATGGTATTCTACGATAGGCAAACGTTCCATATGGACACGTAAACGTAGTTTTTTCTTGATCACGAGGGTCGATGGGAATTTGGAAGTAACCGGAAAAACCATCTAAAAAGCAATAGAAATCGTTTCCCGCAAGACGCTCCAACATTTGGTCCATGAAGGGCAAGGGAAAATGGTCTTTTCGAGTGGCTTCATTCAACTTTCGATAGTCAATGCACACTCTCCATCCGGTCATGAGTCTAGTGGGAATTAACTCGTTGGCATCGTTTGGCACAACGGTCATCCCTCCCTTTTTAGGGACACAATGAATAGGACTCACCCAAGGGCTATCGGAAATAGGGTAAATCATTCCCGCGTCAAAGAGTTTAAGGACCTCCTTTTTGATGACATCGTGAATTTTGGGGTTCACCCTCCTTTGACTTTGGATTGTGGGCTTGAAATCCTCCTCCATTAAGATTTTGTGGGTACAAAACTTTGGATCGATTCCCTTAATGTCGGATAACTTCCACGCAATCGCCCCTTTGTGATCCTTTAGAACATCGACAAGTGCGGTTTTTTCATCATTCGAAAGTTCCTTCGCAATAATAACCGGCAACTTGTCGTCCTCCTCCAAATAGACGTATTCGAGGTGAGGAGGTAAATCTTTCAACTCGAGGATAGGTGGTTCCTCAAGTGAAGATTTGGGCTCGATACTCATAACCTCCTCGGGTGGAGGAAATGGGAAATCGTTGAGAAAATCCTTGATAATCGAGAAGTCCTCATCGTTGTCGAGGTCTTCGTTAAAAGTACGTGGAACATCGAATTCTTCCAACGTAAAACCACCACCTTCAAATGGAGTGAAGGTTGGTGTCGAATTATCAAGAATTGGATCTAACATAGTGGGATTGCCACTAGTTTCTTCATCACCAAACCCTAAAACTTCTTGTGAAAATTCCTCGCAAACCACGTCGATCATATCAACGAGGTTTATGGTAGCAACGGAATAAACATGAGAAAGTTGAGAATTTTGAGTTGCGTTTATAACAAGTTCCTCGTCGTTGAAACGTAAGGTGATCTTTCTAGCTTGCACATCAATTAAATCCATAGACGTATCTAAAAACGAACGACCTAAAATAAGAGGAACTTGAGGATCCGTGGGGATATCGACAACGATAAAGTCTACGGGATAGTAGAACTTCCCCACTTTCACAAAAACTTCTTCCGCCAAACCACATGCGAGAATCGTGGAATGGTCGGCCAACTCAGTAGACATTCGTGAAGGAGTAAGATTAGGAAGATTGAGCGACTTGAAGATTGCAAGTGGCATCAAGTTAATGCTAGCACCAAGATCGGCCAAGGCATAGCATTCTTCCATATCTTGAATTGCACAAGGGATCAAAAATTTACCGGGATCACCGACTTTTTGAGGTATGCGATTAAGATAAACCGACGAACAACTAGACATTTGGTGCAATTTCTCCTTGTTGTTCAACATACTCTTAAAGTTAGCGGCAAATCGAGGCATCATGACCAAAGCATCGGCGAAACTCACATTAAGGTGCAACTCACGAAACATTTTCATAAAAAGCTCAAATTGGTAGTTGTCGCGCTCTTGTCGTTTCTCCTTCCTAAGTCTCGATGGGTAAGAAAAGGGTGGTGTGGGTTGGGGCATAGGCATAGCCTTTGGAATCTCGGGTTCCAATGTTGGTAAAGGGTCGACCGTAGGTGTGGCATGAGCGGTACTTTGTGGGCTTGAAATATGCTCCTTTTCGACCACCACCTCGGGTTCTTCCTCAATTTCCTCCACCGTTGGAGTAATTGGTTGAGGAGTCGGTTATTTAAGTGTCTTACCACTTCGTGTGGTCATCACTTTCATCTCTCCCTTCGGGTTTGAAACGGTGTTACTAGGTAGACCACTCGAAGTAGAGGCTTTGTTTCCCATGACGGCTTCTAAAATGGCATTAAGCTTAGCATCTTGACTATTAAACTTCAAATCTTGACTAGCAGCTTTATGGTCAATTCTTTGTTCAAGCCTAGCATGACTTTGTTTAATCTTATTGTTTTGACCTCTAATTTGATTAGCAAAATCATTTTTCAATTCATTTCTCATGTTAAGATTTTCCTTCACAAAATTAGCCAACTCCTTGGTGTTTTTAGCCGTGTCCCTAGCTTGACTAGCCAATTGCTCTTGTATGTTTTCCAAAATCTTATCATTTGCCGTGGCGTAATTCAAAAAGTCCATTGGAAGTTCTTTTGTGTAAACATTTTGAAGACCTTGACTTGTGTTTTGAAAATTACGGTTTTGATTTTGATTTTGCAATTGGCTACTAGTTCCTTGATTTCCATAGTTGTTATTACCCTTAAAATTGTTCCTTTGATTGCTTTGGTAACCAACTTGATTGTTTCGATAATTGTTAGCATTTTGATTTGGTGGAAAACCCGGTGGAGTCAATTGATTAGTGCGAGGAACTTGACCGTTTTAGTTATAAGTTCCCGCGGCCGCGAAGGCACTTGAAGTGTTACCACCGTTGGTAATACACTCGGAATAATCGTGAGCTCCACCACAATACATACAAGAAACCTCAACCGCTTTAATCGTAGCGGGAGCGGGTTGTTCACCAACTTTAAACTCAATTAACAACCCTTTCAACTTATCAAAAATCTTGTTCTCCAAATTAGCCTCGATTTGGCAAGCATCAACGGTGTGTGACAATGAAGGCGAAGACGAAGTCTTACGAACACTCGACGTGCTACGAGGACTATAGACCTTAGACCTATTCTCAATGATTAACAATGCTTCCACGACCGTCTTACACAAAAAATTACCACCCGCGGCGGCATTAAGATAATCACGCTCATGATCGTTCAAGCCATTGTAAAACGTGTCAATTTGGTGCAAGTCGGAAAAACCATGATGAGGACATTCGTGCAACATTTCCTTAAACCTATTCCAAGCCGTTGAAAAACTCTCATTATACTCTTGTGAAAATTTTGAAATCTCGTTTTTCAAGTGCGTAGTCTTAGAGGGCGGAAAAAATTGGTTCACGAATTTTGAAACGAGATCCTTCCACGTCAATATAGAATTGGGTGGCTCTTTCTCTAACCAAATTTTTGCGGGCCCCGCTAAGGAATACGGAAAAAGCATCATCTTAATCGAGTCGTTTGAGACGTCCTTAAACTTGCAAGTGGCGGTGAGACGATTAAATTGGCGAATGTGGTTATGAGGGTTGTCCTTTTCGTCACCTCGAAACTTGTTGTTTTGAATCATGGACAACAAACCCGTCTTAACCTTAAAATTCTCCGCAAGGATAGCGGGAATCACAATCGCTTCTCCATAACCCTCGGTGGGTGCTTGAAGCAACTCCATCATAGTTCGATTAGCCATGGGTGCTTCTTTCACTACAATGGGTTCGTCAATAGGAGACTCCTCACTAGTAGGAGTGATTGATTTGTTTCTTCGTTTACGAGCACGTCTTGCTTTGGAGCGAGTTTGCATAAACGTCACGTACAACGAGAAGGCGAGCAAAGAAGATTCTTTTTGGTGTTTTTACTTTTTCAATTTTTTTTTGTTGTTTTTGATTGTTTTTACTTTTTTTGGATTTTTGGAATGTATTAGTAGACACAAATCTACAAATCTCCTCCTTAATCAAATCTCTTGATTGAAGAAGCCTCAAGGAATGAAAACGATCACGTGAAGTGAACGCCTTCGATGACTTTAGAACGATGGTGGAACACCAAATCGTTCAAGAGGGTTTAATCTATAGAAACCAAGAAAATATATATGATACTTAAGTAATACTTTGGGCGGCAAAACCCTCGATTAGCTTTCAAAATCAAAATACGCACAAGCAAGCGGAGGAAACGAGGCGGCGCGAAGCACTTAAGAGCCTTTTTCCTTTAGGTCGTGAAATACAACCGCCTTATACCCACCTTATAGTTTGTATTTCTCAAAATCGAGCTTCACGAAAGTATTTATCTATTTTTGCCTTTTTCTTTGGTTTGAGATTCGAATACAATGATTGGGTAATGACCTCCCAAGTCAAGGTTGTGATTTCTCACGTATTTGGAGTACTTGTAAATTTATTGTTCTACGTATACAATATATTAATAATATTCACACAAAAACCGAAAAACGATAATACGTATTAGTAGAGTGCTACTAATACAAATACTATTATGGCTAATATAAAAAACAATGGTTCAATCAAAACACAACATGCCTCCCCGGCAGCGGCGCCAAAATGATGTTGGAGTTTTTACCACTCTTTAGGAAAAGAGCAATAAATAGGGCAAGTGAGCACGACGATTTAGGAAAACCGTGTGTGAATGACCCTAAGTGAGTTCGTTCTCGAGGAGGCAAGTGCGTTGTGTGTTGAATTGATATTGATTTGTGATTATATGATTGAGAAAGAAATGGGATTAGAAGAGAAAGACGGTTACAAAGACGAATTAAACTACGACGAAAAAGGCGAACGCGTAAAATCGTAAATAGTGCCAAAATTAAAATTTTAACCTAAAAATTCCTAAAAATTTCTAAGAATCCCCAATAATATTCTAAGAGTTTACAAAAAATCCAAACTTGCTAAAACCTTTTAATTAATTAGATAATGACTTTTTAATGCTAATTAAAGCCCTAAAAATCACTTTTAATTATTAAAAAGCCTTAAACAAGATCTAATGGTTTGTAAACCTCAAAAATATCCTAAATAAGCTAAAAACTATTTTTAAAAATTTTAAAACCAAATTAAACTATTTTTAAACACTTAAAAACTATTAAAATCAATTAAATCTTAAATTAATTCTAGAAATTAAATGAAAAGTCTTAAAAATATTTGGAAAGTGACAAAACTCCTAATTAAGTGTCCTTAACCTAGGAAAAATGTAAAAACTAAAAAAATAAAACTTCAATTTTTAATAATAAAATAATATTAAAATAATCAAAAAAATTCAAAGTTCACTAAATAATTCTAAAAAATTACCAAAAATCCTAAATAATGTAACTAAAACAAAAATGCAATCCAAATTTTCTGAAACCTATTTAATAATTTTATATTAAGTTTTAAAGTTGGATAAAAACCCTAAAATCCTATAAAATCAAAAATAAGCTAAATTGAAAACTTAAAAAGCTGTAAACCTCAAAAATGTAATTCAAAACCTAAAAACTATTTTTTCAGATTTTTAAATTACTTTTTTCTATTTTTTAATGACTTTCTAAAATAAAAAACTTAAAATAATCCTAATAAATTAATTAATAACGGGAAAAATAAACTTTTTGCTCAGAAAAGTCAAAAACCCTAATATAAACCTAAGAAAAATGCTAAACAGTGAAAACCTAGAAGAAATAAGCTAGAAAAAGCTTATTTATAAGCTGCTAATCAAATAAGCTATAAAACCAAAAGCCCTTAAATAGAAAGTGAAATGAAACTTAAACGTAAAAAACCATCCGGATCACTGGTAAACACGTTACTCCTCCAAACGGGAGGTCGCGTGTTCGAGCCCAGGCCAGGTGAGTTTTTGCTATTTATTTATTTTTTATTTTTTTTACTTTTAAAAACACAATCCAGTAACTATTTAAGTCACAAAAACACAAACACAACTCAAAATTAAACAAGATTAAGGCTACTAAGATCAAAACAAGTGCCCAGGTAGGCTGCTTGACTGATGAACACAAGTGAAATCTTCACAAGTGAAAAGTATCATGAGGACTTGATTTGTTGGCATTTTGATGATGTTTGATGGACAAATGGGGCACCCCTACACTCAGTTGGAGTGTAGGGAGTCAAATATAGCACAAGACCAACAAGTAAAACACAATATCAAGCACAAATTCACCCAAATGTTACTGAAAAAAGTTATGCACAGGTCTGAGAGTAAGCTGATAAACTTGGCACCAAAATGATTTTCAATGGCTAATATCTATCATACAAACTCTCCAAATGACATATGAGCAATCACAAACCCTCAAGCAACCTTAAATCTAACAAATATAATGAATTAGAGGCACAAATTTCCACAATTTCAGTCACAAAAGCAGTTTATTGGATTTTTGCTATGTTTCTCAAATTTTAACATGCAATTTGTTTTAAAACTCTTCCAAAATGAAATACAACCAGCATACAACCTATATATCACCTAAGAAGTATTCTTAGACAGGTTTTAACTCATAAATTTGTCACAAATTCTGCTTAAAACACAAATCCAAACACCCCTTTAAGTTCTTGAAATCAAATTTTTTCTAACCAAATCACATCAAATCTATACCAAACTGATTTTAAACCTTCTAAACATGCATAACAATCATCAATAAAGCAATATCAAACCATATTAACAACACTTAACACTTTTCATGCACAATCACACAAATCACATAAAATTTTAGAAAACTAAAAATGGAAAAGAGAAACAAGGAGCTATCTTAAGGGTCCTACATCCAGGACCCTTAGTGGTTGAAAAACCACCTCCCTATAGGCTGGGGCCTATGCAGAACTTTGTTGAGATCCTGATGAAGTTTTACTTAACAAAAATGGATGAAAAATGGTCCTTGATTAGAACCTGCTAAGATCAAACCACAACAACAAGAGTGACCTGGTATGAGAGCCAATGAGCTATAAGAATGACTTATAGACAAGTCTCCTTATAGCTTATAGCTTTTTAACTGAAACAGTGATGTTAAAAATAAGCAAAAAGGTTTTTTACCTCACTTTGCCCTTTTTACCCAAAATTTTATACCCACAACACCTTGATATCTCCAAGATATCAGGGTGATATGGTCATATACAAGCTTGAATGTAAGAAGCTTATGTGGTTTAACAACCTTTCTAAAAAGAAAATGGATTTTAAGAACTTAAAATGAAAACTTGAAAATCAGAAACTTGGAATGCCTTTTAAAAGAAATAATTCAAACCAAACACAACATGAAAATATAACAGGTACTCAATCTTTCTCATCAACAACACTTAAACCATTTTTATTCCTTAAAAACTGGATTTACAAAGCTGTGAAAAAGGAGAAAAATTAAGAACAAGAACACATGTCACAAGTCGACATGTATTTATACTACTCCTAAGAACTAACTAGAAGCTCAAAATAAAATAATAGAAGAAAATCAATTCCTAAACCCTAATGGATGGAATGCCCAATTCTGCCCTTGGTCTTTTGAATTTGAAACTGGTCAATAAGCTCCCATGTGATGTTGCCAGCTTGGAAAGTTGTTCTTGGACGTTCATAGAGTTCCTTTGGGAGAAAGGAAGGATTTGGAGCCCTTAGATTGTTGTTCCCACTTTGTCTTCATCTTCTCATGTGATGTGGGTAGGCCGTTGAGGGGACAAAAGGTACAAGGGTCGTTTTCTGGGTGAGTTGTGGTGTTAGGAGTGGGGTTGTGAGTAAAATTCCTAAGGTAATTTGGGGTTTGGGTTAAAAATTAAGGTGATTAAAACTGGGTATGTATTAGGGTTTATCTGGATAATGGGGGTGGTTTAATCCAAATTGGGGGTGATTAAGTTTAAATTTGATGTTTAGTGGGAAAAAAGGTTGACCAATTTGACTAGGTTTAATAAATAAACCTGGTGGGTTGTGGGTTACGGGTTGGGTTATGGGTAGGGTATTTGGGTAAATGGGTGGGTATGGTGACGTGTCAGGTTATGAGTGGGTGTGTGAGTTAATGTGTTTGACAGCTTTGGCCCCCCAATGTTTTAGTTTCCTTCACTTTGTAAATATTCAGCAAAAACTTCACTTCCTTTGTAAATCAACTTTGGCAGATTGACACTTTTGGCACAAGTACTTTATAAACTTGAAACAAGGACTAAACATGTAATTTCTTCATTCTTCAAGGATTGATTTTGACATGTCTTCATACTTCAAGGCCTTGACTTGTTTGTTGACTTCTTGGAGGACCATTATTGACAATTTAGTTTTGTTGAGGCACTAAATTTGCCAATTCTTCAAAGTTAAGGGTCCTTTTTGTAATTTTGACAAACTTTAGGGACCAAACTTGTAATTATGAAGATACAAGGGTATAAAGTGTCAATTCTTCAAACTTAGAGGACCAATCTTCATAATTCTTCAAATCTTCAAGGGTTGACTTTGGAAAATTCTTCATTAGGGCTTGGTTCATCGTGCGGCTTCGTTTCCCGTGTTCGTTTTTGACTGATTCTTGTGATCTTTTGTCATTTTCTCAATATCCGTACCTAAAATACACAAGCAACAAACACAAGCATATATTTGGGGTATTTTGATGATATTTAATGCATTTTAAGCCTAATTTGGACGATGAGACTATGTATAAAAGCAGTCTCATCAGTCCCACATTTGGGTAAATGGGCCCAAAAGCCCATTTGAGGAAATCTTTTATTTACATTTTAGCAAAAAGCCCACCAAAGCCCAAAATCAATATATACGGATGGAGTTGGGCCACAAAGCCCAATTGCTTACACTAATGAAACGGAGGAAATAAGATTGCTAGATCAAATATTTGGTCAACTCAACACCAACCCCTCACATGTTTATTTACTTTCACCCCACCCTCACTTTTCGATAATAACAAGAAAATATTCACCCACCTTCATCTCTCCCACAAAAGACGCAGCACCCATTTTACCCCAAACCCTAATTTACCTTGATCAAAAAAATACATCAAAATAATTGGGGTTTTTAATTAATACGTGTGATTCACACGTATAGGGTTAATTCCCCCTTAATTCGGAGCTTGTTAATGGTGGTCATGTCCTCAAATCATGACGTGGCTCCTAACCCTCTTGTGATTGGTTCCCACACGTTTCCACCACCAAATCCTCCAATAAGATCACTCCACATCACCCTTAAACAAACACAACAAACACACCCCCAAGACAGGTTGGTGATCCGTGTGACTTGGTGTGTTTTCAACCGCAAGATCAAGAGAAGAAAGAGAAATGATGCATTTAAGGGTCAGGATTAAAGACTTGCTCACGAAGATAATGAAGAAGGTTTTCTAGGGTTTTCCTATAAAAAACCCCCTCATTTGTGTAATTTGATTCGTGCCTTTATTTTTATTTTTTATTTTGTTTTTATGCAAAAATTAGATTTAGGTTTATTGTAATTTTCTTTTAAAAGTATTGTAATCAAATTTTGAGTTATTAATGAAATTTTAATTTCGGTTTAATATTGTTTCTTTAAATTTTATTGCAATTTACTTTTGAATCTGTTTTTGATTATTAATATTATTGAAAATAAAAAGAAAGTGGATTATTAATTTCCCCCACTGGGAAGTTATAAAAATCTGTTCGAAAGACAGATTATGATTATTGGTTCGAGTGACGTTGATGGTGATGATTCGGTTTGGTTAAGGTGGTTCTGTTTTGTTCACAAAGACGGCTCAGCGCCGCTCTTCTCCTCAACGGAATCGACATCAGGTTCATTCCCTTTTATTTATTTATTTTTTTTATTGTTAATTTTTAGATTAAATTTATGTTTGATTGAGTTTCTGTTATCTAGACTTTAGTAGTAGTCTGCTAGAGTTTGCTTTGTTATAGTTTCGATCTGCTTTAATTTTTAAGTAAGTTTAGTCTGCTGGTTTTGGTGTTTTAGTTTGTTTGATTTAAAGTTTGGTAATATTAATAGTGATAAATCTCGTTTTTATTTGGGTTTTCGTATGCTTGTTTGGATTTTCTTATTTTGTTATCTGCTTATGTTCATTAATATGTTTTAGTTTATTTAGATCTAGTGTGTTTTGTTTAGATATGTTTAGTTAATATTTGGGATTAATCTGCTTATTTGTGCTTTTGTTAAATTATCTGCTCATCTGCTTATTTGCTAGTTTTAGTTTGGATCTGCTTATTTTCTTTTCTATTTATCTGCTTATTTTCTATCTGCTCATTGTTATTCATTATTATGCTTATTGTCTTGATTGCTTTTTGGCATAAGTTGTTAGGTTTATATTGCTTTCTTAGTTTTTCATTAATCTGCTTATTTTCTGTGAGTTTTATGAGTTTTTTTTTATTTTGCTGATTTACTAGTATAAGCTGTTTAGCTCAGATTCAATTGGTCTGAGTATTTTAAATTCCAAAAATATAAGCAAAAATTCGTCTGTCAGGGGACTCGAACCCTTGACCTTTCGCATAACTGTCCAACACCTTTACCAGTTCATCTAGGCTTTCATTTATGTTTAAATACAGCTTAGGAAATTAATATAGGTTTTATCTTAGCTGCAGTTTTATTAAATAGTTTTAATACAAGTTTATTAATTTTAAGTAAAAGTTTTATTTATATTCATTTTTATTAAAAGTTTAAAATAAAAACAAACAAAATATTTTATTTAAATTGTTTTAAAGTTTAGTTTTTAAATAGTTTTCAATTAATTTAGTTTTAAATTTCATTAAAAGTTTTTATTTTAATTTAGTTTCACATAAAATTAGTTTTAAATTTTGTTTAAGTTTCAAAATAGTCTTTATATTAGTTTAATTAATTTTGTTTAAGTTTCAAAATAGTTTTTATTTAAATTAGTTTAAATTAGATTTTTTAAATTAGATTAAATAGATTTTAATTAAATAGTTTTTAGTTTTAAATATACCAAAAAGAGTTTTATTCACCAAAAACAATAAATCTTACGTCATATCCGATATCAATTCGAGTGATTCGAGGAAACGAACGATAATTGCAAAACATACAAAATCCTTACATTAAATTGGCGCCGCTGCCGAGGAAAAACATTCTTTTCTCAAACCTTGTTGAACAGCTGAAGGGCCCCAACCAAGTCAGGGGGAAAAACATTTTCTATGTGCGTTTTCTCTCTCTTATCTTTGAAAGTCTGCTGGGTGATAACTACCACAACTCTGCGCTGACAACCATGAAGCCTTATCACATAACTGGGGCTATCTACAAGGTGATGGGACCCAATGACGTGCCAACGACTGCTCATATGAAGAACGTTGCCAATAAACGACCATCTGTTGTGAAGCGCTTGCTCCCTTCCTCTGAGACGGTGATTGCAGCTGGTGTGTCTGGTAAGTCGGCGTCTTTGACCTCTAGGCAACACACCACGTTGTCCAAGGCAACAACTGGCCAACAACCAAAGAAGAAGAAAAAACCCTCTTTTCTTCCAAAACCCAGACTGTTGCTAAGGCCAGGGTTAGGAAGACAGCCACTCCTTCCTCTGGTCCAGAGACTTCCGTGGACACAGAGACTACAGCTGATAAACAACAGGAGTCTAGCGTCTCTACATCAGCAGAGACAACAGGGAACCAGCCTAATTCCGCTGATATCTCATAGGTAATCAGTTTATAATTTTTAGAGGTACACAAGTAGCCACTCTCAAATGTCTGTAGGTGAGAGTGGTGAAGTTAGGGTTATCCTCGACCCCTAGGAGTCTATGTATGCACTTAGAAATCTTTTAAGACTTTTGTACACCCTGTCTTTGCACCACAGAGTGATTCATTTGTGTTTATAAAGCACCCCGATGACCCTGCACCCTCTACATAGTATTCAGGCAAAAAACAACCTGAATACATATATGTCTCGACCTAGAGTAGCTGTACTTCACTGCTGGGCCAAGTTCCCCGCTGTGGGGTTCTTGGTCCTTGCGGCTGACAGCATAACACCACTACCGTCAACCATTGGTTGCGGTTGGTGGTTTCAACCCAATGCCGACCCCATAGGGGTTGCGGCTGCTGGACGAAGAACACCACCGAGACCATTTTGGGTCTCGGTTGGCTGCGATCGGGACAAACAAACCCCCCAAACCATGTTTTGTTTTTAATCTTGCTAGATCTATGATTAATTACATGTTCTTGCATTGTTTTTAATGATCAAACATAATTTAAAAAAAACAAAGAAAGATTAGAGTGATACCAAATGCGCGTGAATAAAAGGGATGAAGACGAATACGTTACCGTTAATAAAACAAAGATCAAAATCAAACGTCCTTGTCATTTGTTGTTTTTTGCCGCGGCCAAGAAAGAAAAAGGGAAGGTGTTTAGGGTTTGTAAATCTCTGTGTTTTATGTTTTATGTAATCCTTATTTGATTACATAAGGCTTAATATTGGATTGGGCCATTGAGCCACCTTCTTGCTCTTGTTTGGATGCGGACACACACACACACATATAAACAGTTCGTTTATTTTTCGTGACTTGATTTATTATCGTGTATGTTCGTTAAAGGTTCGTGTTTTTGTGTCTTGCATATTTTAGGTATTATACATGAATACTTATCGTGCATTTATATGCATGTTTAAATACGTAATACTTAGTATAATTAATTAATATGCGTAACGTTCGTATTAAATATTCATGATTCATAGCGTATATTAATTAATTAGAAAGTTTAAATTTGACCGTAAACTTGTGCATTTTATGCTCTTAAGGTTTTTAAAGCGGGTTTTACAATGTTTTCTCTACTTTTCCAAACCAAAGCTACTCCATTCCTATGTTATTGAAGTTTCAAAAATGAAACACTTGGTTTGACTCATATGACAACTTTGGTAATATGGCAGCTTTAGTCCCTTTGGCAACTTTCCATTAATGACTGAATGGCCCTTAATGTGGTTAACATGCATTTGAAGTTTAAGAGTTGACACTTTTAATCCCTATAGTTTATAAACATTATTACAAGGACTAAAAGTATCATATGAGCATTTTTCAAGGACCATAGTTGTATAATCTTCAAACTTTAGGGACCCTTATGTAATTTGAGATATTATAGGGGTATAAAGTATGAACTTGTGAAACTTGAGGGGCCTTTTTGTAAATCCATTTTTTTTAGAAAAAGAATAACTTTGGAATACCAAAAGAAACACCCCTGAATAAATTGATAAAATATGAAAAAGGGTAAGAGAGAAAGAGCGGCGAGAATCGTGTCGTGATCACATCTCTTTTCTCTCTTGTTTGACATCAAGAATAAATCTGGTTGGAAACAGAATTGTAATAAATAAATCAATAATAATAATGGGTTTGGAAGAAGAAGGTGGAGCTACAAGTAATAATATATCGTGTTCGATTTGTCTGGAAGATGTTACCGATTTCGGAGATCGTGCTTGGGCTAAGCTCCAATGCTCTCATCACTTCCATCTCGGTCTGTCTTGGTTTTTACACTACTAGTTTTATTCAATTCAATTGCTTATTTATTTATTTATTGGATCATTTTTCCTACAGATTGCATTGGTTCTGCCTTTAATGTCAAGGGGGCGATGCAATGTCCCAACTGCAGAAAAGTTGAGAAAGGTCAATGGCTTTACGCAGACGGCCACCGACCATATCCCCAGTTGAACATTGATGACTTGGTCAATGATGATGAAGTTTATGAACTCAGCTTTTCTGAAGCTGTAAGCTCTATATATTTTCTTTCTCAGTAGTAGTATCATTTTAATGTAACCCTAGTCACTATTGCTTTTAAGAAAACTTCACAGGTTCTTACTTCAAAAATTGAGTTTTTTAAATACATTTTTCTGTACCAGCCTAAAATCCTTGTTACCCTTTCTGAGCTTTTTATTTGGTGCATGAAATCCGACCCTTCAATCATAGTGTTACAGTTTTTAATCAATCACTATACTACCGAAAATACGCTTTTTTGAGAAATGTAGCCATCATTTTTAAACAAGAAAACCCAGTCCTCACAACGTAACTGTTCTGGTTACTTCTTTGTTATGGTTTTGCACTGCTGTATGACTTCCAACTTCTTTTGCTTTTTCGTATCTTCAAAATTCATGTTAGCAGATAGATGTGAGATGTTAAATATGTTGCAATTGTCATTTTTTTGCAGTCAATGTGGTGCCCATATAGTGGATTTACTCAGCTTGCTGCTGCGTTTGAGTAAGCACCTTTTTTATCTTATTGTTTTAATCTATTTTTTCCCGTTGCTTGAATTGTGCTAGATTGTGAGATACTAGTTTCGTGCCATGAAATATTGTACTTTCTGATGAGGATCCTATGTAATTATTCCAACATCACAAATCGTATGATATGTCATCGATATTTATATGAAAACAGATTCTTATTGCCATTCATAAAAAAAAGAAACATTAAAAGAACATGATAAGCACGACCAATAATTAGGTGTGTGGATTGTTGTGATACGAACCCATCCCATATTAGGCCCGTATCAAGCCATACGTGTAGAACTCACTTAAAAAGCTAGTTTCTAGGAGGAGGGAACACCCTGACTTATCAGCCACCAACCAAACCCCCCACGTTTTGAAGAACCAACGTCTTCGTTGGTCACAAGCATGTTGGTCCGGTTGACACCCCTCTTTTTTCGGGTGTTGTTACGACTTATGATCCCACATCAGCTTAATATGGGTTTGGTTGGTAGCTTATAAGTCTAGGTGTTCCCTCCTTTTAGAAGCTAGCTTTTTGGAGTGAGTTCTACACCTAGCTTATGGCTTGATGCGGGCCTAGGATTGGTAACATCTAAGAAAAAGGAAAAAACCAAGGTATATCCAAGGTACATTTGATGTGGGAAACAACTGAGTCTATAGATTCTAAGAGCAATTGAGTCTCCACAAATTCACTCTAGACTACCACACAAGCCAAATAGAACAACACAGGCATGAAAAGCTGTGATATTTCCTATATATCAAAAATTGTAATGATGAACCAAAAAAAAAAAAAAAAACTGCAGTTTCCCCCTAAGAGCGTCTCCAATGTATACACTAAATGGCTCACCAACAATTTTGTAAATGTGAAATATTTTTGCATCACATATGTGTTTTACTTCAATGTACATTCTCTGAATAAACATACTATCTATCTCAAAATCAAAATATATTATTTGAAAAAACATTTTCTAATTAAGGTGAACACAAAATAACGTTAACATGTTTACTGTATTTTGTAAAGTATGTTTATTTTATGCTTTAGCAATGAAACATTGGTAAATGTAGCACACCAGAAATTACACCAAATTTGGTGTCTTGGTTTGAGATGAAATCTCCTCACGAACAGGGTAAGTCACTTCACAAAAGAGTTGTAAGTTGGTAGACGAAAAAGAATGTTAAAAAGTACTCTGTTTCTCGCTCGTTTGTGCAAGGCAGGCTCAGTTCTTGCAATTCCAAGCCTAGCAATTGCTTGAAGAGGCAATACTACATGATTGATGAGATGATTTTAAGGAAGAATGAGATTAAAATTGGTCTAGACAGGTAGATCCTTTCTTAACCTATACCCGGTGCCTTAAATCCTTTTAGTTATAAATTCACAAGTGATCCCTTGACTAATAACCACCCGCCTTCATTAAGACATGTCATCTGTAAATTTATAATAATTATCTTCTGTGTAGTGTAAACGCTCCTTCCAGCCTTTTGGTTTGGCTACTGCTAACTATCATAAATCTCAGATTGACACAATCAGGTTTTTTTTCTGGTCGCCAAACTAGACCTGTTGGTGTGTACATGGAAAACTTGCAAGACTAGGAAGTATGAATTTAGATGGAAGATTGAATTACCTCTCGTATTAATGTAGGTAGTCATAATGTAGTGGATGGTCCTCACTACTCATAGTACTTTCCTAATAACTTTAGGGATGATTTTTTTTGTGTGAAGATATTATTTATTATCATCCTACAAAAATAATTTTAGTTTTTAACATCTATGTCATGCTTCTCTTTGACCCAGGTAAGAAAAAAAAACACATACATTAAAAATGCGAAACAGTATAGGTTTATAGAGGTGATATATTTTGAGCTTACAGACGGTACCAATACTGAACAAGTTAATAAAACTTTGAGCTTCTCATTTATATGAAGGAAGGGAAATAAGCTAGTAAAAAGTTATCTATCACACTTAGTTGTTCGTTAGAACTTAAGCATCAGGATTCTAAGCCAAAGGTAATCATATGTGATTGTGAACTCTATGGCTGATGTAAACCTATTACTTTATAACATCAATGTACGAGTCTGTAGATTCCTTTTCAGCTCTGGCAATCAATGTACACTAGATTTCTATCAAGTACATATGTTACAAAAACTTTTCTTGAAGTTATTAAGCGTAAAATGCAAAGCTATAAAACTTATATCCCCAAATTTCTGATTATATGTTGGTCCCGAATGAGCTGTAAATATAAATTAGCAGTTTAAGGTTAAAGAAATGTTCATAAACAAGATGTTAGAAAGGTCATGGGTTGTAAATGTGTTTTCACTGTTAATTGCATCATTAATGATAAATGATAATGTTGAGAAGAATAGGGCAAAAGGGTTCTCACGAATGCCTATGGAATTGATCATCGACTGACATTTGCCTTATGGCTAAAATGAGTATCACTAGGTATAGTTTTGAGCTTTGAGGTTTAATAGTGTTGTTGAGATTCAAAGTTCTGCTCTCCAATTGGAGTTTTGAAGGAAAAAATCTTTCAAGGAAATTGTATGAACCAACAAAGTAGACTAGCCAAGGTTCTGAAATCAAATACCTAACCCTTCTGGTTTTTGTGCTTGTTGGATTATTGGAAAAGGAAACATATTTGGTTAAACATCATTCGATATATGTAATTAGATTGAGGAATGGTTATACTTAGATAGTACACTGAAATTAGAAGAGGGGGTTGTTAGTAAAAACTTGTTAGTAATTTAGAAATAATCGAAGGGGTTAATTTGAAAATTGTGAATGAATAACAGCTTGACTATAATTAATTGAAATATCACGAGTTGGAAAAATCTGATGTTAGAGTTTTTACTCTTTTTTACATAGAAAGATCTACTTGTTGAAACAAGGCTGTATGCCATATAGCAACCAAAACCGTTCGTAGGAAAATTGAATACTTCAAATTGAGAAGTTTGAGAAAGTGATTGCAAAGGTTTCAATTGTGAAGAACAAGGAATACTGGGAAAGACTTGATGGAAAATGATTTATTTCTCACTCATCTAGATGTCCTTTGCGATAGGTGTTGGCTGTTTCATGCATTCACCTTGAAGCTTATAGAATTTTAAGGTATCTAAAATCTTGAATTTTCTTAAAGCGAATTAGGACTTATAAGTTGAACTTTTTATATATATGTGGTAAGCAGAATATCAACAAAGTTTTATAAGTTTATTAATAGCGACTTAGTAGCCTAGTAAACCAAACAAGACGTGGCAGGTTGCGAATGAAATCTGTGAATTATTGGACCAAGAGCTTCTCCATATATCAGAAGATTTCAATACCTTAACTATTGAAGCTATGTTGTGAAACTATCGTAGTGTTGACTAAGAAAAATAAGGCTTCCTTGAAGAGGAGATTGTGCAGAGCTTGATTTACGTGCTACACATTCTCACTATGAAATGAATTTGCATATCATTCAAACTAATGGTTAAAGACTTGATTGGCAAGTTGGTAATAGATTTTTTTTGTAAACCAGCTTAAAAAGCATTTAAATGTAACAATGGCAAAGATATAATTGTGTCAGTTTGTTTTAAATTAAAGCAAATGTGTGAAAGTAGGATTTTTTGTAAACTTAGTGGAGACTGGAGAATGGCACATCAGATTCGAGAAGGAACATCAGCTACCTGATAAAATTGCTCTGCAAATCGACTATTTTCTTTAGCAATTAATGCAGTCTTTTACTAAGTTCAGCGTACTCTCTTTTATGTATGCAATTCTCATTATAAACATAAAAAGGTCTGATGACTCTTTTTATTTTCTTACTTTTGTGCAGAGAAGTGGATTTTCCAGCAGCTGGATGTAAGATTCTGATCCTTGTTCATGAAATTCCGATCCTATTTTATTAAAATCTTAACTTCTTTGTTGATTTGGGGTAAAGCTTTATCTATAAGTGGTTAGATAACCAATATTAGATTATACATATTTTTTAAAACATCAACATTACTGGGAACTAGAAATGGGAATTTAATAATATCTGGGAACTAGAAATGTGTTAATTTGGGTCAAGCTTTATCTCAAACGAGTCAGATAACCAAACATAGCTTGTAGAGAACATAAGAGCACTGGGAGCGGTTTGGTGCCAAATGTGGGGCCAAAGAAAAAAAATGTGCCACGTAAATGGCTTTGGCACAAGATTTTTATGGGGAGTGGCTGGCACGAGAAAAAAGTTGTGGTATGGGTCCACATATACCCCACTCTTTTTTAAAAAAAAAGAAAAAAAAGAAAAGGAAAAGCGCCACTTTTGTTGGCTGTTCCAGTTGGCGTCAGCTTTTTTGGCATGAAATGGGGAGTGGTGCGCCAACCAAAAAGTGGTGCCAAGCTTGTTGGCTCAAGCCAACAGCTCTACGCTCTTCTTGCTCTAATATTGTTTTCTATTTGTTTTAAATGCTACACATACTTTTATAGAGGTTTAAAAATGTGTTTGGGGTAGACCCAAGCCAGTCTGGCCTGTTTTTACGAGTAGAAAAAATAGTAGTTTATCACATTACCCACTTATCATGCCACCTCCATTCATCTGAAATTTTGTGATTAGTGTTTGCTTTCTTTTACTCTTGTGCAGACCATGATCTTGTTGGACAACATGCTGTTTTTAATGAACATGGAACTGTATCATCTGCTACTCATATATGTCCGTACGTTGCCTATGTTCAGCCAATCCACCCATCAACCTCTTCAAATACCAGTGCAAGCGTACCTGAGGGACGTTCTAGGTATAATAACCAGTGGAACAGCCAATCAGCTACAAGGGAACTACCAAATTCACATGGTTTCCGCGCCATGGATTTCCATTATCAAACCCATGCTGATCATCCCTCTGTGCCATCTACTATACCTCGAAGACCAGCAAGGACTAATGCTGATATGACAAGAGGATCTTATGTGCATCATCCTTTTGTTGTTGGCCAAAGGTAAATCGCTTGATTATATCCTATTATTATTATTATTGTTATTATTTTTTTTTTATTATCTTATTTTTGGAGTTTTTGATAATTTGATTTATTTATTTATTTTAGGGGAATTTGATCTATTAAGTTATTTTAGGAGGTGTTTGGACTTGTGTTCTAAAAGCAGTTACATGATTATATGATTTTGAATAGTCTGGAATTGGATCATCAGTTTTAACAAAAAGCTTCGTAGGACTGGGTCATCGTTTATAAAATGGTGGGTAGGAGATGGTGTTTGGTTGTGCTTTTGCTATTTGATAATTAGCTGTAATACGATGGAATTGTCAGAGAATAGGCGATAGTGTTTACATATCCTTTGGTTGTTTGTAGCTGAAGTTGTTCGATTCGAACAATTTCTGATTAACAATTACTACATAATATGCCAAAAAAGGACACTGTTGGTATTTTACCGGGATAATCCCTTTTACCCCAAAAAAAAAAAAAAAGGACACTGTTGGTGGAAGGAGATGAATGAGAGTTGATAGTCTTTATATTATGTTTAAATGAGCTGATATAGGTGTTCTTTTTTTCCTTCTATTTTACCCTTTCATTATTCGACACGCAAACAAAACCTGTATATCCAAACATTAGGAATACTCTTTCATAGCACAGCTGTCAGTAATCCAATAATTAGTTTGAAATCACAATACAAACCCTTATTAAGATGGTTTTATTTCTGTGATTTGTGCAGTTCCTTTACTCGAGCTCCCAGCTCCAATAGCTCGTACATGACTTATTCTGGTAGTGCTGCACGTGCACAGGAGCGTTCCCAGGCCTTTCAAGCCTATATTCAGCAACCAACGACTTCACCAGCCATGCGCACGCCTCTTCCAACTGGGCCACATAGATCAAATGCTCAAGTGCAAATTAATCAGTATGGTACATCTTCTGACCAGACTCGTGGTTGGTCCAGTTCCTATAATCAGTCAGCATCATCTGTATCTACTGAACACAACATTTGGGAGAGAGATCCAAACCGTCCATTCCACCAGTCAGGGGGTGGGTCATTTCGATACAGGAATGGTTCAGACAGGACTCAATCTCAAAGTCAGCATTGGTTGTAAGAGACTTGTTTATTTTGGTGATGTTTATGAGAAACGTATTTCATTATCATCCAAGAAATTTGTTGATGTATTTCATATATGTTGGGGGTACTTTTGAAATTAGTCCATCTTGTGTCCAAATGAGTTGTGTGAACTTTGGACTGGAAATATAAGCAGCAACATTGTCTGTGTTAAATGTGACTGATATATTGGGACAATTAAGTTGGTGTTTTCATGTTTTTTAAGTTAGTATGCGATATCGAACAATCAGATAATGATATGTAATAAACGAATTATAGAATATAGTTGAAGTTCGTTTATATTGTTTTAAGCTGTAGCATGTTAAGAGTCCTGAAGAGAAACTCATTGTTCACAAATGATCTACTAGTGGTCGTTGCTTTAGACAAATATATCATAAGGATTTTTATCATGCATCGAGTTAATGTTGTATCATCTGTAGCATTGTGTTTAAGAATTGAAAGCATAAAAGTCAATTTGGAGCTTAAAGCGCGAAGAGCAACTCGCATTCGAAGTAAATGTGGGACACCAACAACGTAAAATCATGGAGGAAGTAGCATCTTCTCTTACAAAAAAATTACAACCATGTTATCTCTTGTATCTCGCGATTTAACTACCCTTGCATCGTCAATATTAATCGTTGATGGGTAATACGTACGTGAGCAGCTTGTGAGAAGAAATGACAGACGCTTAGGATCACATGCTAAGCACGTGACTCCACTTAGCCAACCTAATTCACTTAGTGTAATACTCATGCGTTACATGGGTCACTCGTACAAAATGAATTGTTTTCTTCATGATAACTTGGGATGACATATATAATTGGTTCATATACAATACCCGTGCGTTGTTCGAATAACCTTTTATTTGACTATGCTCAAATAAGCCGAGGAAGCGTTACATATAAATAAAGTTAAAAGGATCGATTACATAATACCAATGACTGTATTGTGAACAACATGCATGACACATAAATATTCTATATGAGAAAATCAAATTACAATTTAAAATTTGACCCAATCTTTGAAGATATATATAAAACATAACTGGAGTTGAAACATGTATGTGTTGCTCGAGTAACATGTGTAAAACTTTTACTCCAGATTACCTGTGTAATTTGAAGAACATGTATTATATTTCATTCGATTCGAATAATATTTTCTTATAAAATAAGGTTTACGTTATATTCTGTTATATAAGAATAGAGATTTTGTATTGATCGTCTTCTTTATGTTCAACTTGAATCGACATTTGGAATAATAGGTTATTTTCATTAAGAAAAAAAAATTAAAAAATAAGATCTGATGCGTAGATCAATTCAATGCAAATTAAATGGGTCTTGGCTATATATATGCTTTTCATCGTCTTATTGTTTCACTAATCATTCTCTAAAATGCACCTTTTTTCATATGATTTACTGTTGGCCTTATATTTTATATAGTCGAAAAAAAATGTAATAGGTCATCTTAGTCGTTAAAGGTCTTGTATTGTAATAGGTTAGTCGGGATAACCGGGCTTAGACTTTAAGCTAATATTTTATAAGTTAGGGGCTTTAAGCCCAAGACAAACAAGCCTGGCCCAAGGAAACAAAGCCCATGAGCTAACCAAGCTCATGGGTATAAAAACCCTCTTCCATGTGTGGAAGAGGGTGTTGGTTCTCATTTACTTTCTCTCTCTATAGTAAATTACCTTCCACCATTCTCTCTAGTTTCTCTTTCTTCTCTTTCTCTCTCTAGAACTATTCTAATATTGTGTTATGGATTGATTTTGGGATTAACATTTGGTATCAAGAGCGTATAGTAGACATGTGATTGAATGTTGTGTGGTTGTTTTAGATAGATTTCGTGGGTTTTTAAGGTTCAACAAGCTCGAATCTTCAACTTTTTTTTGTGTTTTATGGCTTAGATTGTTATACAAATAATTTACATAGTAGTGGTAGTGATTTGAGACATTTGGTTTGGGTAAAAACACAAAATTTTGGGGTGTTTGGCTTGATTTTTGGAGAAAAATCACGTTTTTTAACGTTTGTCTGAGATATTAGTTTTTTTTTTCCGAAATCTTCATTTTTTTATTCCGAAATCTTAGAAGACTTGTATTCTGAAATCTTGGAGACTTGTATTCCGAAATCTTGGAGACTTGTATTTCGAAATCTTGGAGACTTGTATTCCAAAATCTTGTGACTTGTATTCCGAAATCTTTAGACTTGGATTCCGAAATCTTAAGAGTCGTATTCCGAAATCTTCAGCAAACATATTCCGAAAACTTCAGCGAACATATCCGAAATCTTAAGCGAACATATTCCGAAATCGTAAGTAAATAGATTCCGAAATCTTAAGAGGGTTATTCCGAAATTATTACTATGCGAGATTTTTGTTTGAAGCATTTTTAGACTTAGCCTATATCTATACTAGTTTCGGAAAATAGTTTACCAAAAAAAAGTTAAAATTTTTAGGGCAAGTAAATTCAAATTTTTTCCATACTAGTTTTAGGCTACTTCTAACTCAATTTTAAAATTTGGTGATACAAATTTTTTTCGGTCGACCGTTATATTAAACTGAGGAATTTATTGTCAGACTGAAGAATATCGGAACGTTTCGGAATTTCTACCACACCTCATCACAACAAATCTACTAAGATCTGTAATCCATTCACAAGCATTTACCATGTCGTCCAACAACAACAATGCGAACGCTAATCAAATTCGTTTGGAACAAGGTGGCAACGGTAATCTACTTGTGCTGACAGCCGGTTGCTACGTTCAGTGAAGCTCTCTTTCATTTCTCGATACTAAAGAGAACCGAATCGCTTTTCGTCATTGCCTTGAAAATGCACCTCCTGTCTTTGAATTCAAACCCATCACAACAACCAATGCAGATGGTACTACATCGACTACAAGAGCCATAGAGAATTTCGATACATGTCCTCCTGAGAAAAAGAGACTTCTCCAAGAAGTAGCTAATGTTGTGAACTACCTTCTCACTAGAATTGATAACGATATCTATTCCACAGTTGATGCATGTCCTAATGCTATGGAAATGTGGAATGCAATTCATCGATTAAAGCAAGGTGAGTCGATCAATGTTCAAGATCTCGAGACTAATCTATTTTGGGAGTTCGGAAAATTCACATCCGAAGATGGTGAATCCATTGACTCATATTACTCGAGATTCTACAAAATGATGAATGAGCTTGTCAGAACTCGGTGCACCATCTCCAGTCATCATGCCAATGTTCAGCTTTTACTTCAACTCAAACAGGAATGGAAAAGGTTTGTGACTTTGGTTAAACAAAGAGAATATATCAAGATTATCTCTTATCACAAACTTTATGATATCTTGAAACAACATCTGAATGAAGTGAATGAACTTAGGGCTGAAAAGACAGAACGGTCTGCTAACTCTATTGCTTTTGTGGCTGCTACTTCAACAAAACCCGTTCACCGTCAACAAGCACCTTGTTATTCCTCAAGGCCATCAATCTCATCAACCAAACCTCTAGCTACTGCTATAAATAAAGAAAAATCAATTTTCCCCACTCCACCTCTAAAGTATGACACCGAGTCAGATGGAGACAGTGATGATGGACAAAATTCAAGGGACAAGAAGATTGAGGAACTCATGTCTTTACTCACCACAACATATAAAAAGATCTACAAACCTACCAACAACAACCTCAGATCATCCTTCAATGCTCAATATAAGGAAGTCAAAATAATCCAAGGTATGATCGTAATGCAAGGTATGATAACCAGAGGTTGCCGAATCAAGTTGGGGCTAGAGATACTGTAGGCACTACAGTTGTGCAAAAGACTGGGATTCAATGCTTCAATTTCAAGGAATTTGGGCACATGGCTAGAGAATGCATGAAGCCAAAACGGGTTAAAGATTCTGCATATCACAAGGAAAAGATGTTGATGTGTAAGAAAGAAGAGGCAGGGATTCCGCTCACAACAAATGAAGTTGATTGGCGTGACGACACTAATGATGAAGCCGATGATCAAGAGTTGGAGGCACATTATGTGTACATGGCAAAGATTCAAGAAGTGATTCCAGAGTCTGCTAACAATTTTGGACCTATCTTTGATACTGAGCCAATTGAAAAGGTACCATCGTACGATAACTATAATGTGTTTGCTAATGAACGACGACATCCTGAGCAACCCGAAAGCATCAATGACACATATGTAATGGACACGGAGGATAGAAATATCTCTACAGATTCACAGCAAATGTGTAATGATGACGGTAATGATGCTCATGATACTGAATCGGATGAGGACCGTGATTTGCTTGCGTCTATTATTGATCCTTTAAAACATGAAATTGATGAAAATAAAGAGGCTAATAAACGTTTGAAGCAAGCAAACACATCCTTAGCTGAGGAGATAGACAGGCTTAAAGAGCGTGATTATGTAAAAGAAGCTGATCGACGAGTTGCTATAGCTAATGGTTTGGTATATGAACGTAAGGTGCTCAACGAACAATATTATTCTGAAGTAACACATGAAATTCATATGTCAAAACAAAAGATATCGGAACTTGAAGAACAACTGCTATTACATAAACTCCAGATTTCTGAATTAGAGTCGGTTAACAAAGAACAAAATGACCTTTATAAAACTCGTGAAGAAAAGGATATTGTAAAGGTTCTTGCTTTGGAAAAGAGAGTCGAAATGTTGAACAACATTGTTTACAAAACGGGTCAATCTATTCAAACAATGAACATGCTCAATAGAAATATGAAAATGAGTTTGATTAAGCCTGACTATCTCAAGAAAAATCAAAGTATCAAGCCTGCTCTTTATGATATCGGTTGTTATAATGATAATCTTGCCCTTATGCTTTTCCCTAACTGCGACGAAATCATTCGTCATCATGAAGAAAGTCGATCCAACTTAAGTGATTTGATAAACCCTTCTGATTCTAATTATCATATTAAGTTTGTTCCTCAAAAAGAACTTTCAAAAGAACAAGAGTTTTGATGTTCGTTTGCAAGTGTTAAATTTATATTACAAGATTTAGACAAAACAAGGGACTTGAAGACAAACACGGGCAAGTATACCCTTTCGTTCGTAATATAGCTTTGTAGTGGTAAGCCAGGATCATTCGCTGAGACTTAGTTTCGTTTTGGTAATCAAGATAATAATTGAAGAAATAAATGGTTGAAGTAATATCAATAGTAACAAATATGACTAATATGGGATAGTTCATATAAGTTCGTGACGATGATAATAATGATCGAGATATGTTTATGTAGGTAAAGTGTGATAATCCCTTTTCTTCAAAACGACGTTTACACAATTTACTTGGGTTGATTCAAGACTTATGTTTATTTAAGAGATTAAGCTCAAAACAAGTTTCCAACAAGTTCAATATTTTATCAAGTTTCTAAGCGGATTTCTCCAACCAAAGATTCATGAACATAGACAAGTTCTAGAAAACTTATTATAACAATTTACGTTTCTCAACGCCAAACTATCGTAACAAATCAACTTAGATAAAATATGGTTTGTAGAACTAGGAGGTAAAATGGTTCTACAACATTAGCTTGAAATCATTTATAAAGGATCATATCATAGCATCATCACTAATTATCTTCACATACCCATATAGTCACAAATAGCTTAGCCTAACATAGTAATCAAAGTAACAATTGGAAAAGAGTAAGAGAACATCATACTTAGATTGTATTGAATAAACGAGTACACAAGTGTCACGATTGTATCGTTCCTCCAAGAATCAAAGAGTGGAATACTCTCGTTACAAGTATCTCCCAAAAGTGGATAATACTGAAAATTTACTAGAAGGACTAAAATACTCGAGCTATGGAGTATTGAGAGAGAGAGAGAGGTGTGTATAAAATGGATGGAAATGGCCTCTATTTATAGTGCTGTCTGGGGTCAAATGTGCGCCGCACTTCTCCTCAAGTGCGTCGCACTTTGGAGATGCGAATGTGCGCCGCACATATAACTTTGTGCGCCGCACTTCTGGGCGATTCAGAATCTTCTTTTAATATCTTTGACTTTATTACATATTGAGGCCCCTTCTTTGTATATCTTCACTTTGCTCCTTCATACTTTACATCTGCATATAAAACACAACATATTAAGTATCGGAAGCTTTTATTTATACTACAAAGTGGCATTATAATGATAGATTGAATATGTATAATTAGGTCGTTATCAAATTCCTCCACACTTAGCTATTGCTTGCCCTCAAGCAATCAAAGCGAGAAAAAAATTTCAATTTAAAAAAAATGCTTTTAAGTGTTGTGAATTATGATAGGAAAATGATTTAATTTTTATGAATAGCAAAAGCAAATGACAAAATAACCTTAGCACCTCACATGGATAGTGTTTGGATTTTAAGTTCACACAAGTGTCACTCACAAAAGGGTAAATGTAAGGTAACACTCAATTAGCTCGGTCATAAAATAGATAGCTACCATAGGTTTGTACAAGACACATAAACATAACCGTTGCGACGTGAGCACCAGATAAATTTTCAAGGAAGCAAAACGTGATAAATGATGTGGGTGTAGGATCAAAAAGTGTATGCCTTTGTCAAAGTTATAGAACAAACTATACTAGAATACTTGACTATATTTTTTTCTTTCTTTTTCATACATTTTTTTAGTAAGAGAGTACATCATAAACTTTATAACTTGACAAGTGGTTAGGCATAACATATAAGGATATTGGCACAATGGAAAATATAACATATGCGTATGAGTGCCACATATTTTAGTAAGCCAGTGTAGCTTAACTAAAATGATATAAGGGTAATTTTATTTTGCTTCCTTTCGAAAATATCTATAAATTAACCTCACTGCGGTTTAGTAAATGATGATGAAGCACAAATTCTGAAGCATACTAGATTATCGGCTTTCACACAAAATAGAGAAATATAAGGCTAAGTTTTTCTCACATATTTAGGAAATGGATTTTTTGCTAAATTATAATGTCAATCAATGAGATTTTTGCTTTGCTAAAAACTTATTTATTTACAAAACATATATATTTTTATTGTTTTTCACAAAGATTTTTATGTGGAGAAATTTTATTATATATTTTTTATTATTATTTCATTTTTTCTATTTTTCTACTCCTCCACACTTAAGTTGAACATCGTCCTTGAGGTAATAACTGATAAAAATATTAAAAATAAGAAAAATGCAAAGGGAAACGAGAACTTCCCGGGGCTTAGTAGAAAATTGCGGGACTTCGAGAGTTGAATCCAGCTTAGGGGTCCAATTTGCTATTTTCCTGCATGCTACAAAACAAAACAAAACACAGGCAATATATACAAGGACGGTTTTATTTATTTGCAGGTCCTCCTCCACACTTAAGTTGAAAGGTGGGGATAAAATACGGATTGTCTTCCGAATAGCGCTAAGTTTAGAGTCTTCAGCCAGACTCGGCAACTCGGATCTATTTTAAGAAGAAAGGAATTTCTTCTCCTTCGATTTCATTACAGTGTTCTTCTTCATGATAGAGCTTAAGTCTATGCCGATTGACAATAAAGGTGGTATTGTTTAGACCGTGTAATTCAACATATCCGGATGGATATTGGTGTTTTACTAGATAAGGTCCAGTCCATCTCAAAGTAAGCTTAGGTTGCTTGAATTTATATTTCGAGATAAAGAGAAGTACTTTGTCTCCTTTTTTGAATTCTTTTCTTTGTCGTAATTTACGATCATGCCAAACTTTGGTTCGTTCTTTATATAATCGTGATGTCGATATTCATCTAACTCGTGAAGTTGAAAGTTACATTTTTCACCGGCTGCAATAAGATCTGGGTTGCAGTTTTTAAGTGCCCAATATGCACGGTGTTCAATTTCTATAGGCAGATGGCACGTCTTTCCATACAACAGTTTGTACGGTGTGGTTCTAGTTGGTGTCTTGAATGCGGTACGAAAGGCCCATAGAGCATTTTCTATTTTTTTAGACCAACACGCAGGGTTGTTTTGAACAGTCTTTTCAAGTATACGTTTGAGAGATCTATTGGTGTTTTCAACTTGGCCACTCGTTTGAGGGTGGTAAGATGTGGAAAATCGGTGGTTCACTCCATATCTTTTCATAACTTTTTCCATGAGTTTGTTACAGACCTGAGTTCCTCTATCGCTTATTAGTGCTTTTGGCATTCCAAAACGACAGAATAATTTCTTTAAGAATGTGATAACAACTCTGGCATCGTTTGTTTGTAAAGCTTGAGCTTCGGCCCATTTCGATACATAGTCGACGACGACTAAAATGTATTCACATTTGTAAGATTTAGGAAATGGTCCCATGAAGTCGATACCCCACACGTCAAAGATTTTGTAGACTTGGATGTTATTTAGAAGGCATTTCATCTCTTTTATATATATTTCCAGTCCTTTGACATGCTTCGCATAGTCGTACTAAGGTATGAGCTTCACGCATAATAGTTGGCCAATAAAAGCCAACGTCGAACACTTTTTTAGCGGTGGTGTTCGCGGCGTAATGTCCTCCGGTCGGTCCGCATTGACATTCATCGAGAATTTTTCAAGATTCGAATTCGGAAATACAACGTCGGATTATTCCATCAGGACATATTCTAAATAAGTAAGGATCGTCCCAAAAGTATTTTTTTAGTTCAGAGAAAAATCTTTTTTCTGTTGGTGCGTCATTCCCTTTCGTAAAATACCTACAGCCAAATAGTTTGCAAACTCTGCGAACCATGGTGTTTTGTTAGTACTTACTTGCATTATATGCTCATCGGGAAAATCGTCGATTTCATCATCGCTAGAATCATCATTCACTATGCGAGATAAATGATCGGCAGCAACATTTTCAGCTCCTTTTTTATCTTTAATTTCCAAATCAAATTCTTGTAAAAGCAATATCCATCGTATTAGACGAGTTGGCGTCTTGCTTTTTGAACAAGTATTTCAAAGCTGAATGATCGGTGTAAACTATCGTTTTTGACAACACGGGGTAGGAACGAAATTTGTCAAACGCGTAAACTACAACCATGAGTTCTTTTTCTGTAATTGTATAATTTTGTTGGGCTGCGTTAAGAGTTCTACTTGCAAAATAGATGGGATGAAATTGTTTACCATCTTTTTGTCCAAGGACGGCTCCAGGGGCATGTTCACTAGCATCACACATAAGCACAAATGGAAGGTTCCAATTAGGACTTGTAATAATGGGTGTGCATGTAACTTTTTCTTTAAGTATTTTGAATGCTGAATAACATTCGTAGGTAAAATCAAACGTTCTTTATTTTTCTAGAAGTTGGGTTAAAGGTCTTGCGATTTTCGCAAAGTCTTTGATAAATCGTCGGTAAAAACCGGCATGACCTAAGAAACTTCTAATGCCTCTAACATTAGTAGGTGGTGGGAGTTTTGCGATTACGTCTATTTTTGCTTTGTCAACTTCAAGGCCAGCTCCAGACACTTTGTGTCCAAGCACAATTCCTTTAACCATAAAGTGACATTTTTCCCAGTTTAGCACAAGGTTTGCTTCTTCGCATCGTGCTAACATTTTATCGAGATTGTTTAGACATGTGCCGAAAGAATTTACAAATACGGAGAAATCGTCCGTGAACACTTCGACCGATTCTTCAATCATATCGTGAAAGATTGCAATCATACACCTCTGAAAAGTAGCAGGTGCATTGCATAGGCTAAAAGGCATGCGCCTATAAGCGTAAGTTCTAAATGGACAAGTAAATGTAGTTTTCTCTTGATCCATAGGGTCGACTGGGATTTGAAAGTATCCAGAAAAACCATCGAGGAAACAAAAGTATTCATTTCCTGGGAGTCTTTCTAACATTGGATCCATAAAGGGTAAATGGAAATGATCTTTCGCGGTTGCATCATTTAGTTTTCGATAATCAACACAAACTCGCCATCCGGTGATGGTTCGTGTTGGTACTAATTCGTTGTTTTCGTTAGTTACTACAGTGATACCTCCCTTTTTAGGCACATAATGAATAGGACTAACCCATGGGCTATCAGCGATTGGGTAGATTATTCTAGAGTCTAAGAGTTTAAGGATTTCTTTTTTAACAACATCCTTCATGTTAGGATTTAATCTTCATTGTTTTTCAACAATTGGTTTCTTGTTATCCAAAAGTTATATTTTGTGTTTACAGAACGATGGACATATGCTAGGAATGTCAGAAGTTTTCCAAGCTAAGGCTTGTTTGTGCTTCTTGAGAATGTCAATTAGATCGTCTTTGTGTTCTTCCGAAAGTTGGGATGAGATAATTACAGGGAGTAATTTTTCTTCGTGAAGAAACGCATATTCCAGATGTTCAGGAAGAGGTGGAAGTTCTAAATCTGTAGGAGGTTCTTCAACAAATTTCTTAACTTTGAAATCGGTTTTGAAAGTTATGGTTTCAGATGGGGTTTCGATTTCTTCTTTGAATTTTATGATTGGTTCATCATCGGTATGGTCGGCTATGAAGGCATCAAATTCAACAAAAAGATCTTCTTTGATTATAGTTCCTTCGAGACAATGCAAAATTTCGCATCCTTCATCAAGAAGATCGTCAAAATAGGCTTCAACGATTTCTTCAACGACATCGATACTAAAACAAGTATCGTCATTAGAGTACGAGTGTTTCATAGCTTCGTCGATAGAGAAAGAAATTATATCTTCTCCAACTCCAAGGTTGAGTTGTTTTTACTTTACTTTAATTATAGCATCAGCTATGTGTAGAAAAGGTCTACCAAGGATAAGGGGTACCTTGCTATCTTCTTCCATTTCTAAGATTACAAAGTCAATAGGAAAAACAAATTTTCCGACTTCTATGAGCATGTTCTCAGCTATCCCCATTGGGTATTGGAAAGAACGGTCTGCGAGTCGAACGCTCATTTTTGTGGGTTTTAAAATGTTTTTAGAGAGTTTAGCATACAAAGAGTATGGCATGAGGTTGATACTTGCGCCAAGATCGGCCAAGGCGTTGCATGAGTATGAGTGAGGAAAAGTACATGAGATTAGGAAACTTCCAGGATCTCCTAGTTTTGGTGGTACTTTGTTTTGGATAATGGCAGAACATTCATCGTTTAGAAAAGTTGAAGAGACTTCTTCAAACTTATGCTTGCTCTTGATAAGTTCTTTGATAAATTTGCCCTAATTTGGCATTCCAGCCAGAACATCGACTAAAGGCATGTTAATTCTAACTTCTTGAATTATGTCGAGGAATTTACCATGCTTAGCTTGCATCTTTTGCTTGCGTAAGCGTTGTGGATATGGTACTTTTGGTTTATATGGTTTAGGTGTTGGGTTTTCAGTTGGTTTGGTATGGGTTGGTTGGGCTTCATCCTCATTATCACTATCGAATGGAATTTCAATGGGTGTATCTTGAGTAGGTTTGGTAGGTGATTCGTAAGATAAACCGATCCGCACGAATACGGCATTCACTTGCTCGTTACGAGCTTGTGGGGGTTGATATTTGTTGTTGTTCTTGGGATTTGGGTTGGTATTGCTTGGTAAAGAACTAGAAGCACGATTCGATTGTTTATCGGCCAAACGATCAAATTTAGCTTCAAGGTTTTGAATGGAAGCTTGATGGTTTTTTGGTTGTGGTTTCGAACTTGGTTTTGAAGTCAGTGAATGTTTCTCGAACAAAAATGTTGGTTTTTCTTTGAGATTCTATAAAGTTGTCAATTTTGCTTTCGAGGTTTTTTGGTTTAAGTGGGTTTCTTGCCGTCTCGATCATAAATTGGTTTATCATTTGATCTCCAATTATCACAGCCGCGATTACGATAATCGTTATAAAATCGAGTTCGACGAAAGGTATTCATAAAGTTGGCTTCTTCTTCCTTCGTCATGGCTGTGTCATCGTCATCACATTCACTAGAAGGATGGTTTCCTCCACAGTGTTTGCAGGTTTTGTGTTTAATCTCTTCAATCTTAGGAGACGGCATCCATTCGAGCCATAATTTTCTCGGTGTCGGTTGGGTTGTTGCTTCCTTCGGCAAAAGCTACGGTTTTTCGCGAGTTTTTGTTTTTGTGATTTTTGGACCAATCAAGCTTAAGTAGGACTTTGTTATCCAATAATTGGTAGGCTTGGTTAGGGGTTTTGTAAAGGAAAATTCCGCCCGCTGCGGCGTTCAATGCATCTTGGGTAACATCGTCAAGACCATGATAGAAAATTTTGATTATTCCTTCTTTCTTAAGTCCATGACCATGGCAATTTCTGAGTAGTTCTTTCATTCTTAACCATACGTCAGTGAGAGTTTCTCGTTCTTGTTGAGAATAACTTCGGATTTCTCCAAGGAGTTTTTAAATAGGGCAGGAGGAAAGAATCGACTAATGAAAGTAGTTCTAAGACCTTCCCATGTTCGAATGGTTCCTTCGTTAAGTTCATCGAGCCATGACTTGGCTTCTCCAGTCAGGGATGATGGAAACATCATGAGTTAGACGGCTTCGACTTGTCCTTCTCCATATTTGAACATTTTACAAATTCCGCTGAATTCGTGGATGTGTTTGTGAGGATTGGTTTTGATTCGTCCATCAAATTGGTTATTTTTGACAAGGGTTAAGTGGTTCCCTTTGATTGTAAAATCGTTTGCAATTTCAGGTAAAACGATTGCAGAGCCAGGAGTTGGTGGGACAACTCTATCGGCTGACCACATAGGTTCATCATCAGTGTCCGACATTGGATCGTAACGGTTGATGAGTTTGGTGAGAAATAGGATTTGTGAAAGATTGTCAAAAGGTTGGTTAATTATGCGATGTTGAGTTTGTTCGTGTCTCCTAGATAAAGGTACACGGTGATGGAGTCTACGTAACCTTCGGTTAAGGGTACGTTCAGGTTCAGGTAACGGTGATGTTGGTGGTGTTCCGGATGAATCGGATGTGCATCCAATAAGGTTTTTGGTGTTTTCAGTAGAAATGTGCGACACACTTTTGGTTTTATGCGGCGCACTTGGGTTCGTTACAGGAAGTGTGGCGCACTTTTTGGTTTGTGCGGCGTACTTTCTGTACTGCAGATTTTTTTTTGGTTTAAATGAGTAGCAATGGTTCAATTTCTTCAAGGATTATACTAATTTGGTTAGAAAACAGGATTATAAGTCCCCGGCAGCGGCGCCAAAAACTTGATGTTCGTTTGCAAGTCTTAAATTTATATTACAAGGTTTAGACAAAATAAGGGACTAGAAGACAAACACGGGCAAGTATACCCTTTCGTTCGTAATATAGCTTTGTAGTGGTAAGCCATGATCGTTCGTTGAGACTTAGTTTCGTTTTGGTAATCAAGATAATAATTGAAGAAATAAATGGTTGAAGTAATATCAATAATAACAAATATAACTAATATGGGATAGTTCGTATAAGTTCGTGATGATGATAATAATGATCGAGATATGTTTATGTAGGTAAAGTGTGATAATCCTTTTTCGTCAAAACGGCGTTTACACAATTTACTTGGGTTGATTTAAGACTTATGTTTATTTAAGCGATTAAGCTCAAAACAAGTTGCCAACAAGTTCAATATTTTTTCAAGTTTCTAAGCGGATTTCTCCAACCAAAGATTCATGACCAAAGACAAGTTCTACAAAACTTATTATAACAATTTGCGTTTCTCAACGCCAAACTATCGTAACAAATCAACTTAGATAAAATATGGTTTGTAGAACTAGGAGGTAAAATGGTTCTACAACATTAGCTTGAAATCATTTATAAAGGATCATATCATAGCATCATCACTAATTATATTCACATACCCATATTGTCACAAATAGCTTAGCCTAACATAGTAATCAAAGTAATAATTGGAAAAGAGTAAGAGAACATCATACTTAGATTGGATTGAATAAACGAGTACACAAGTGTCACGATTGTATCATTCCTCCAAGAATCAAAGAGTGGAATACTCTCGTTACAAGTATCTCCCAAAAGTGGATAATACTGAAAATTTACTAGAAGGACTAAAATACTCGAGCTGTGGAGTATTGAGAGAGATGGGTATGTGTAAAATGGATGGAAATGGCCTCTATTTATAGTGCTGTCTGGGGTCAAATGTGCGCCGCATTTCTCCTCAAGTGCGTCGCACTTTGTAGATGCGAATGTGCGCCGCACTTATAACTTTGTGCGCCGCACTTCTGGGCGATTCAGAATCTTCTTTTAATATCTTTGACTTTATTACATATTGAGGCCCCTTCTTTGTATATCTTCACTTTGCTCCTTCATACTTTACATCTGCATATAAAACACAACATATTAAGTATCGGAAGCTCTTATTTATACTACAAAGTGGCATTATAATGATAGGTTGAATATGTATAATTAGGTCGTTATCAAGTTTTTTTTACAAATGTTACACCGACGAGTCATAAAACGGAAAAGAAAGTTTCTTTAAAAAGGGGTTTCAAAAAGCAATCAATTTTGTTAGAAGAACGAATTTCGGATGAAAAACGTAAATGGGATGAGAAAAGTAAAAGTGTTCATGTTAGCCTCAAAATATTGAGTCAAACAAGAATGTTCAGTCATAGGTTTATTATGTATTAATTCTTAGAATGTTATAATAAGTAGTAGGATAGTCGGGATTCACGGGCTTGAACTTAAGCTATTTAAAGTCCAAGGACAAGCCTGGCCCATTATCACATAGCTTATAATCCATATGTAGGCTTGGATATAAATACTATCCTCCTAGCATGTTAGGAGGGTGTTGGTTACCATTTCATTTTTCTCTCTCAATATAATATTCCCCAAGTTTCCAACCACTCTGTTGATCCCAAACTTAGATCGATTAGCTTTGTGTATACGAGATTAGATCAAGTAATACACGTAGAGAAACCTTTGTATATGCTTTGTGAATCTAAGTGTTATGCGGAATTTAACACTTAAATAAGAACACACAAGATGTAAACAAACTTTCACTTTGATTATCAATGTCGAACTTGCTTACAATGAAAGATGTTTTTGAACGAAAACTTATGTAAAAACTTATATCAAACATTAACCTAAAGGCCTTCTTTTATAGATACAAGAAGCCTTGTACAATAAGCTACGTATCAACTATTCTAGGTAAAGATAAACATAGAAAATACATTGTCGTTTCTATCCTTACTAGAAGTATTCTAGAATATAATAAACATGTAGATTATATCTTCCATCAGTGCTTGTCTTCAATGTATCAACGCTTGACTTTAACCTGTCAACGCTTGAGCTGTCAGCGCTTGCTTTGCTCTTGTCAACGCTTGAATTGTTCTTGTCAGCGCTCAAGTGATATGGCCTTAATTTATTCCCAACACACTCTTTCTCTACTTTCTCTCTAAAAACTTCATCTCTTTTCTTACTTTCTTTCCTTAATTCGTGTATAATCATCACAAATATGGGACAACAATTGGAATCAATCGTTACGGGGTATAGTAGTAATTGGTTTCGGTTTTTCTTTTGTGTTCGTATGTACTTAGCATCCTAATCCTCTCGTTTCAATTTTTTTTTTTGTGTTTTTCGTGCTCTAAATCTTCATAGAAATCTCTTACATAGTTGTGGTAGGGATTTAGGAGAGTTGTTTTGGTGAAAAATGCAAAAACTCTTGGTCTGTTGGCTTGATTTTGGCATAAAGATACAAAAAACAGCTCACATCATCCGTGTAACACCCCATTTTGGTAAATGGAATGTCACCTGTGATTATGGCGTGTCATCAAAGCATACAAGGTAAATGTCTTAAAAACATTAAATGACCATGAAAGGAAATACCGGAAACAAACATCGGTACCCCAAGTATAAGCTCATCACACACAACATGAGTACTGTAAAGGAAAAGGACTAAACAATGTGCAAAGAAATAAGTAGCAAAATATATGATGAAATGAATAAAGTAGAGAAGGATAGATAGCTTCCAATCCATATGCACGTATGCTTAAAGTGTACGAGCGCCCTTGAGTACCTGCCGTTTAGGAACATGAAAGGAAAACGGCTGAGCATAACGCTCAGTGCACGGATATACAAGTATGACATGGAATAGCATAAGCATATAAGACTAATAGCAGCGGAATATTATAAGTTCTAAGCAATCTGGATTCATGTTCGTAAAACTGGTTTTATAGTTTGAAAAGACCTATGTTTCTATGAAAATCTGTTTAATTAGCCAAGTAGCCTATATAGGTCATACGGTTCCACCGTGCATGAATACTGGAGGGGAGACCTTGTCATGCAGTTAGAGGGGTTGCCTCTAATTAATTAGTCTGGGTAGGAGGGATCAACTCCTAGTGAAGGATGCAAGGCACACATCACATTCACTCTGATAATACTGGTAAACATGTAACTAGGATGCACCCATACGCCCCACATGATAATATAATATAATGGCCAAAACTGAAAAGGGACGCCACGAGCAATTAGGGGTGTCCAAAAAAACCGAGGAACCATAAGAACCGAGGAACCGTACTGGAACCATCCTGGAACCGAACCATATATTAGAACCATGGTACGGTTCTTGGTTCCTAAAATTCCAAATTTTTGGTTCTCGGGACGGTTCGGGAAAGAACCGGTAGGTTCCAGTTCTTTCCCAAAAGAACCGTTCTTTTGGAAATACGGGTTTTTATAAGGTTTGTTTATGACATTATGTATAACATGTAGGCTTTTCAAAACGATGGAAAATAAAACCCTATTCTTTAATCAACATTGTTGTCAAGTCAACTTGTGGAGGCGTTGATTTGCACCAAATATTGGATAAGAAGGGAGAGATGGAAATATATGTGGATGAAATTGAAGATCTTTTGAATGATGACGAGGTTGTAAAAGGGATGGAAGAAGCGGTACGAAGTTATAGAGGCAAACAAGTGATGGGGCGTTAATACAAGGCTTTTACCTTGTATAAAAATATCATTGTTCCAGTCTCTTCGAATTGATAATAGTGAACAGTGCGACTCAGTCGTCTTTTGGTGGAAAACAATAGATTTGTCGTTGTAGTAAAGTAAATGTGCAAAACATTAAAGTAAATGATGGTAACTAAAACTAAAACTAATTAAAAATAAATGGTGCAATATTAAAACTTTTAAAAGCAAATAAATTTAATGACAAAAATTAAAGCTCGACGAAAAGTAAATTTGACAATGTAATAAAAATGTAAACTTGAAATTTAAAATAAAGAAAAAAAATTAAAATAGCACTAAAGAAAAATGGCAGGAAAAATAAGCTTAAAAAATTAAACTAAAAATTACTAGAAAAACACTTGGTAAAAACAGAGATTTCGGGAAGCGTGAAAAATTTGAAAACTTAAAACCATGTAAACTTAAAAATAAAACTAAGACAAAATATTAAACAAACCAAACCTGTCGGAATACATTCCGATCGGAATGTACTCGTCGGAATGTAATCGGAATACACCCAAAAGCACCTCTGTCGGAATGTATCAGTCGGAATAACAAACCTTGGGACGATCGTAATGTGGTCGGAATCCCCAATCAGAATATCAAATAGACAGCCGTCGAAATGTTGATCAGAATCCTAGTCGGAATGCTGTCACCACAAGTCTAATCAGAATACCTAACAAACACCCCTGATCGGAATGTCAAATCGGAATCACAAAAGGAATCACAAACCCTTTTCCGATCTACTGATCGGAATGCCCGTCAGAATGCAAAACCCTTTTCCGACGGGGTTGATCGGAATACAGTAATCAAAACGTAATAAGCTATATCGAATAAGCTATTAACCAAATAAGCAAACAACTAAAAACTTTATCAAAAACACATGTAAGAAAAAGCTAATAAGCTAAAATTCAAAAACTTTTAAAAACACTAAATGATAAAATATTTAAAAAACGGCTTTTCAATAAAAAGAACTTTTATAAAAACTTAAGTAAATTCAAGATAAACACAAATAAGCTGTAAAAATCAATAATCCAAAACAATCAAAAACATAAAAACATAACATTTAATCAAATAAGCAAAACAATAAGTACATAAACATAAAGATTAAGCAAAACAAGAAAGGTAGAATGAGAGATTAAAAATAAGAAATTGATTAAAAGAAAAGATTCAACAACAAAATTAAAAGACTTACTTGAAATTAAAGGCAAAAAATTTAAGGTGCAAGAAATTAAGGTGCAAGATAAGAAAATTAAATGACAATTAAGTAAAAATGACATGAAATGAAAGGGTGGAAGACTAGTTTGTCAAGTTAGCCAACACCTCCTAATGTGTCATTAGGAGGGTATTTATAGTGATTAGGGAGGTAAGCATGTGTTGGAAGCTTCCTTCTTTCTTTTTTTCTTTCTCGTCTTTTCGTCTTCTAAATTCTTCGACCTTTTCGACTTTGTCTCGGGATTAATTGAACTCGTCTTATAATATCTTCACTTATTTAGACTTGAGTTCTTCGGCTTTATTAAACTTCCGTCTTTAGACTTTTCTTCGATAAATCTTCAGAATAGGCCTTGGACTTCCGTTCTTTTTGCACTCTTGATCTTTTGACTTCGTCTTTTGTCTTTTTCTTCGATAAAAGCCCGTGAAAGCCGTGTTTTCTTCCCTTTTCACATTTTGGTCCTAAATTACAACAAAAACACCAACCACGCATACTTCTGACATTTACGACATAAAATACACGTTTTGGCTTGGTTATTATTACAATTAAGTGGTACAAGGATAAGTGTTTTCACACTTATTAAATCCCCTACATTTAACCATTGCAATGTCCTCATGCAATGCATTAATTACAAAGCAAGTTTTACATTGGCCTTTATTAAAGAGATAGAAAATTATAAAATATTCAAAGGAATAAAACAAAAAAAAAGATCAAAAACTTACCTTAGGGTTTTGGAAATGTCATGAATGTTCATCATCCTCAAGTTTCACGTTCCCCATACCAAGCTTAAAAACGAGATCATTGTTATTATAAGTTAGCAAACTAACGCAAACTCATGTGGGCCAATTATTTACTTAGACTCCCTTATTCCTAGGTGTATCTCTTATATTTTATGATTGTCTTGAATGATCACGAGGATGCATTGTTGACTTATTTTGATAGTTATTAGGCTGAAAATAAAGTAGGACGATTTAATCAGTAGTTAGCTAAAGAACAAAATCTTTTAAAACTGCTTCTCGGGACCTCATAAAGTTCATATCTTGGCATAAGTCGCTTCACGATTTGAGAACTTTCTCGGACTGATATTTGGCAGCGACTTCATACTTCAAATCTTTGAGAGACGTTCATGAAATAATGGTCTTCTCTTCATAATAGGAATTTATTCACTTGAACTTTTTGAGAGATTCTTCATATTTGGACCACGACTTCTTCATTTTTCTCCAATATTTATTTGGGATTTTGATATACAACGATCCGCCTCCTTTTAGGACTTGGATCTATTTATCCTCATACCTTGTTAGGGCCTTTTTGGATAGACTTCTCTATGATCTTTAGGGGAGTATTTGCTTTTCGTCGTGTGTCTCGATCCTTCATATTGATTTTTGATAAATGATTCTTCACATCACTTTTGGATCTTTAGCAACAAAATAGCCCTCATGCCTTGTTAGGGCCTTTTCGGACTCGCCAATCTTCGCATCCCGCTTCAATAAGTTATGCCTTGGCTATGAACTCTAATTAATACCGAGCAACTTTTAAACGATCTTGGGCTAGAAGCTAAGTAACTTTTCGAATCATACAACCTTACTTATTGCAATTAAATTTATTAGCAAGCGATGGGAGAAACAGCTTATAATCAACTCACATAAATTCATGAAAGAATACCAAACTTATAATTGACTCTATCATCTCTCGTTCTCCACAATTTAAAATCTCAAGGAATGAGACTCGTGGATGCTTAGCCTATTAACTCAAAGTTTTGGGTTTTCAAGTCATCTATAGGATCTTGCAACTTCTTAGACTTTTTCAAGTTTAGAATTCGCATTTTAAAGTTCCCTTGATAAACGACTTTCTAGGATCAATTATAGGAACTTGCGAAAAGTTCTTGTTCTTAACCCGTAAGAGTTAAGACTTTCGCGTTTTAAAGTTCCCTATATAAAAGCCTAGCAAAACTTGACTTAAACACGTTAAGGATACTAGCTAGAGTAAACTTAAATAAGTAAACTTGGGTTGAGTCAAAATATTCACAACGTTTAAAAATTAAAACCACTTTATTAAAATTTATTCTAGCAAAGAAATAAAATAACTATAACAAAGGTAGATACTAATAGGCCAAAATAGATTAAAATTTTTGAAAAATGTCGAAAAATCAATTTTCCGGTTATAATGAGGACAAATACAAGGAAAAAGGCCACTTAACTTCGATAGAAGTCCCCCCACACTTAATATAAACATTGTCCTCAATGTTTAAGCATGTGGAAGTAACCTACCCTACACTTAGGACATTGTGCACTTTGTTTAAATCTTGCTAAGGAAAGGAAAACTAAAGTGATTCCTATTTCAATATTGAAGAATATAAAATAGAGAATCAAAAGAGTTTAGGATAGAACCAGGAAGACGGGAACACGGAATCACGGGTCGTCAAAAGTCATCAAGAATGGATCTTTGAAAGCTCGAATCCCTGCACATGATAAGAAAGAAAAGAACAAACACATACTAGGGTCTCCCCCTACACTTATTTTAAAAACGGAATAAAAGGATAGATACTGCGGGTTGCCTCCCAAGAAGCGCTTGTTTTTGTTAACCGAGTCGTGAGCCTGACTCGACCTTGATTAGCATGGGAAGAAGCTTGAAACACATCCACCGGGATCAAATACATGGTTTTCGTCCACAAAATAACACAAGCTTAAGGCGAACAAGGCAAGCCAAAGAAGAGTAGGCAAGGTTCCCTTAAGCAAAGATGGAGCACGGTGGTAGCAAGGGTGATGAGGTGAAAGAATATCTCCATGGTTTCTAAAAATCTTTCCTTTTATTTCATCAGATGGATACTGAGATGGCTTAAAAATTATGATACCGGGGTCGAACACCTTTTCCTTTAGGGGAAAATAACACTCAGGCTCAGTAGTCCTTGAAGAGGATCTGCTCATAAATCTCACAATCTCATCCTCAGAAGGTGGATAAAGAGGTGTCAAGACATAAGTACTGTGGATATCGGTGTCTTCCGGATTCTTCTCCTTTGAAACGGGTTTCTTCATATCCAAAGGAGGATAAAGACCATAATCATCAAAGTCCAAAGGAGGAGCATCATTCTCATTTGGGAAGTAAGTGTTGAGAAAAGTAGCAAAGTCTTCCTCAAATGAGTAGTCATCCAAAGTAGGATCAAGTATTGTTGGTGGAGGATCTTCATCAAAAGTAGGTGCAAGGTCCTCATGTGAAGAATCACTCGAAAGAGTATCGACATCCTCAAAATCATCATATGTTGGCATGTCTTTATACTCAGAAGAAAAATCATCAGAATCATCCATGTCAGAACTAGAATCATCATCATAGTCATCATAGATCGGTGGAGACTCATGAATTGGTGGGGGGTCTAAATTGGAGAGAGAATCATCCACATCAATCTGGAAAAGTGGATTATCAGAGCAAGAATCGAATAGAGGATTGTTGTAGACGACAAAATCATCAAGCACATTAATCATATTCGGTGATTCTCTTCCATTGGGTTTGGTTGTGATCTTCCCCATTTTAAAAACTTGTGCATCATTCCCGACTCTTAAGATTAACTCACCTTGGGCAACATCGACAAGAGCTTTTCCGGTTCTCAAAAATGGCCGACCAAGTATTAACGGAATACGAGGGTCCATTTCATAATCAACAACAACAAAGTCGACCGGAAAAGTGAAGGTACCAACTTTAATAAACACATCTTCGGCAATACCAACGGGGTAAGCGAGAGTGCGATTTGCTAGTTCAAGAGTCATCTTCGTCGGTGTAAGGTCGGGTAATGATAAAGTTTTCCAAACACTTAAAGGCATCAAATTTATACTTGCCCCGAGATCGGCTAAGGCAGTAAATTCTTCGGTTTGGTTAAAAGTACATGGTAGCACAAAACGACCGGGATCTCCAAGTTTTTTCAGAAGTTCTTTAAGAAGGACTGTAGAACAGTTTTCATTCAATCGAGTATTAACAAACTCGGCCATCTTCTCCTTCTTATTAAGCAATTCCTTAAACATCTTAACAAATTTAGGCATTTGGGATAGAGCTTCAACAAGGCTAAAGGTGATGGTTAGTCCTGAAATCTTCTTCAAATAGTTTGACACTTGAATGTCATCCTTGGTGAGCAATTTGCCCTTTTCTAAGCGAG
This sequence comes from Glebionis coronaria, assembly GCA_025667525.1. NCBI lineage: Eukaryota > Viridiplantae > Streptophyta > Magnoliopsida > Asterales > Asteraceae > Glebionis > Glebionis coronaria. The sequence goes on from CM046879.1 coordinate 222,799,527, forward strand.
AAGGATAAGGGATATTGGGTTTATAGGTGGAAGGTGGGGTTGGTGAAGGGTTCTTCTTGGGTACTTCAGTAAGCGGTGGAGACAGTAATGGAGAACTAATACTAGGCGTGGGAGTAGCAGGGATAAATGGTGGTGGAAGAGGTTTAGATGGAGTAATTGGAGGAGGGATAGATGGTCCTACTAAGGTTGCTCCACTGCGTGTAGTAATAGCCCTCACATTCGCTCTTGGGTTGGTGACAGTATTTGAAGGAAGAGAGCCCGAAGTAGAGGGTTGAGTAGTTGGTAAGAAACTAGCCAACATATCCTTCAAATCATTTGTTTGAGTGCTAAAAGAGGTTTGTATATCATGTCGAATCTCGGTTCTAATATCATTACCTTGCTTAGTGATATCTCCTTTCAAATTGATAATTTGGATTTGTAGATTCTTAATTTGCTCTCCTTGGGTCCTCATGAAAGCTTCAACATCATGATTAATGGGTGGTGTTTGTTGAGCGGGTGGGTGATAAGGATTAGAAGCTCGAGGTGGGTTTGGGTTGCTTCTATTATAGGTGTTGGGGTTCAACGAAAATTCCAACACCTACAATCCGCGAAACGGACAAGTGTTCTGCACTTGTTGGATCATGTGATTCTTCAACGAAAACTCTGGAGCCGTGATTTGCATCGGCGCAATTGGTCCTCCTCGTCCATTCATCGTTGGTTAACAAAGCTCCTCCATCGTTCGAAGGTCGGGTGGTGGAAGAACATTGTTGTTGTTATTATTGTTGAGGTGCGGTGGGTTATTGTTGTTGTTCACACCTGCCATATCTAAATCTTCACGAGTCTCGGGCTCTGAATAAGTTGAAGATCTAGTACGCATACACCTGCCAAAGCAAAAGAAAAAGATACCAAAGAAATAGAGAATATATATGTACGTGTAAAAATAAAAATAAAAATCTTTTTGGATTTTTGAAAATTTTAATTTTTATGGATTTTTAACAATTTTTAATTTTTATGGATTTTTGAAAAATTTTAGAGCAAGAAAAATAACGTTCACGAGTGAACGGATCCCAAAATTCAACGCGTCTCTCACAGAAAACCGTTAATCTTTACGAAAAGAGCCGGCATCGGCGCCATTTAATACAAGGCTTTTACCTAGTATAAAAATATCGTTGTTCCAGTCTCTTCGAATTGATAATAGTTAACAGTGCGACTCAGTCGTCTTTTGGTGGGAAACAATAGATTTGTCGTTGTAGTAAAGTAAATGTGCAAAACGTTAAAGTAAATGACGGTAATTAAAACTAAAACTAAATAAAAAATAAATGGTGCAATATTAAAACTTTTAAAAGTAAATAAATTTAATGACAAAAATTAAAGCTCGACGAAAAGTAAATTTGACAATGTAATAAAAATGTAAACTTGAAATTTAAAATAAAGAAAAACAATTAAAATAGCACTAAAGAAAAATGGAAGGAAAAATAAGCTTTAAAAAATTAAACTAAAAATTACTAGAAAAACACTTGGTAAAAACAGAGATTTCGGGAAGCGTGAAAAATTTGAAAACTTAAAACAATGTAAACTTAAAAATAAAACTAAGACAAAATATTAAACAAACCAAACCTGTCGGAATGTACTCGTCGGAATGTAATCGGAATACACCCAAAAGCACCTCTGTCGGAATGTATCAATCGGAATAACAAACCTTGGGACGATCGGAATGTGGTCGGAATCCCCAATCGGAATATCAAATAGACAGCCGTCGGAATGTTGATCGGAATCCTAGTCGGAATGCTGTCACCACAAGTCTAATCGGAATACCTAACAAACACCCCTGATCGGAATGTCAAATCAGAATCCCAAAAGGAATCACAAACCCTTTTCCGATCTACTGATCGGAATGCCCGTCGGAATGCAAAACCCTTTTCCGACGGGGTTGATCGAAATACAGTAAGCAAAACGTAATAAGCTAGATCGAATAAGCTATTAACCAAATAAGCAAACAACTAAAACTTTATCAAAAAGACATATAAGAAAAAGCTAATAAGCTAAAATTAAAAAACTTTTAAAAACACTAAATGATAAAATATTTAAAAACGGCTTTTTAATAAAAAGAACTTTTATAAAAACTTAAGTAAATTCAAGATAAACACAAATAAGCTATAAAAATCAATAATCCAAAACAATCAAAAGCATAAAAACATAACATTTAATCAAATAAGCAAAACAATAAGCACATAAACATAAAGATTAAGCAAAATAAGAAAGGTAGAATGAGAGATTAAAAATAAGAAATTGATTAAAAGAAAAGATTCAACAACAAAATTAAAAGACTTACTTGAAATTAAAGGCAAGAAATTTAAGGTGCAAGAAATTAAGGTGCAAGACAAGAAAATTAAATGACAATTAAGTAAAAATGACATGAAATGAAAGGGTGAAAGACTAGTTTGTCAAGTTAGCCAACACCTCCTAATGTGTCATTAGGAGGGTATTTATAGTGATTAGGGATGTAAGCATGTGTTGGAAGCTTCCTTCTTTCTTTCTTTTTTTCTCGTCTTTTCGTCTTCTGAATTCTTCGACTTTTTCAACTTTGTCTCGGGATTAATTGAACTCGTCTTATAATATCTTCACTTATTTAGACTTGAGTTTTTCGGCTTTATTAAACTTCCGTCTTTAGACTTTTCTTCGATAAATCTTCAGAATAGGCCTTGGACTTCCGTTCTTTTTTCACTCTTGATCTTCTGACTTCGTCTTTTGTCTTTTTCTTCGATAAAAGCCCGTGAAAGCCCGTGTTTTCTTCCCTTTTCACATTTTGGTCCTAAATCACAACAAAAACACAAACCACGCATAATTCCAACATTTACGACATAAAATACACGTTTTGGCTTGGTTATTATTACAATTAAGTGGTAAAAGGATAAGTGTTTTCACACTTATTAGGCGTTAAACCTTTTTATGAGAGTTGGATTACAAATGCGTGTTGTATATACTTTTTAACAATTATACACTTAATTTTCTTTACATTTTATGTTTTTGTTTATGTTATCTTAAACTATTGGAATTATTGGTACGATTTACATTGTTTATTACATTTTTGTGTGTTTTTGTATTGATATTATATGTCCTTTATGAAAGTTGAGAACTAAAAAAAGTAAACTTTTTAAACACGATGGTTCTCTTCAGGAATTCCCGAAAATTCCCGTCCTGGAGCCAGAACCATCCCGGAACCGAACCGAAGAAATAGGGAAGGTTCTTGGTTCCACATTTTCCTTAATTTACGGTTCTCGGTTCTTGCGGTTCGATTCCGGTTCGTTCTAGTTCTAGAACCATAGACACCCCTACGAGCAATCACTTCGCCGTGGGAAGTCATAACACTGGTGCCTCCAGTGTTATGGTTATGGTACCTCCATAACTAGGTAACACTGGTCATGCATGTATATGGCTTAGGCTCTTATTCTAACATAAGTATCAAACATATAAAACAAATACTGGGAAAACAGTTGGCTGCAAACGGGGAATCCTAATAAGGAAAGAATGTCCATACTAAAAGGACGGAAAATCCGTACCTTATGTCCAGTGAACGAAGAAGACGAAAGAATGGAAGCCCTACTTCGATCTCACTAATGCTACATAAATAGTATACATGTATAAATATTCTGTATACTGAGTACGTAACTGATTTTATATCATGTCTTAGCTTGTTTTATATGTTCATGTCTTGTTATACTGATTTTAAGGTTATGATGTATTTATCATGTGTTCTACGTATTCTGATTAAGTATTACTTGTATTTCCTGTATTATTATACTTGTTGTGTATTAATAAGTAACTTTCTAAAAATAGCACGTTTTCTAAAATAGAAAGTTTCCAAAAATAGAAAGTTTCCAAAAATAGATTAACTTCTTAAAATAGATCAGTTTCTAAAAATAGAAATTTTCCAAAAATAGTAAGTTTCCTGAATTAGAAAGTTTCCATATTTAGAATTAAGCTGAATTAATAATCTAATAATATAGGCTTAAGTTTACTGGTTAAATATCATAAGTCATGTAGTTATAGTATAGTTTATTAATAATATCATGTTAATTAAATAAACTATAGGTTATATGATTTAATTAAATATAAGCACGATTTAATTAAATTAAAGTGCATAAAATACTTAGCTTAAAACGTGTATTAATACTATATTAATTATAACCTAATTCATGATTATTAATTAATTATATTCTATGTTTTAATAATTAATTAATACTATAGTCTAAATTAAATAAATAAATACTTAGGTTAAAACGTGTATTATTTACTAAATAACAATTAACCTAAGTCCATGATTTATTAAATTAATTACATGTCATGTTTTAATTAATTTAATATCTTGTAAAAATAAATACTTGTGAAAATAAAATACTTGTACATATTTTAGTCATGAACCGGACCCATGTATTTAATTTAGACATGTCGTGAACCGGACCCGAAACCCCTTGAACCAGTCCGAACCAAACACCCCTTAACAGTGGCAAACCGGCTCGGCCGGTTGCCACTGTTCTTGTTTAGGCTGCCACCGGCTTAAGCCGGTGGTCTGTCTCTCGGCTAGCCGTTGCCCAACAATAGTTTCCCACCGGCTGTGTGCTAGTGGTCCCCCTGCTTGCGCTGCGTTCCCTCTGCTTGACCCAACCTGCCACCGGCTGTGTGCCGGTGGTAGGGCTGCTTGCTGCCGAGACCCAACCGAACCACAAGGACACCCCGACACGAGTCGGGGTTCCTTGTCCCTGCTGTCGACCGAACCAAACACCACCAAGATCAGAGATCTCGGTTGGTGGCGTGATCAAAGACACGCCGAGAGCCTTGGGCTCTCGGTTTGTGTGTCGGTCGAGCAACCAAACCCGAACAAACCCTTAATTTACCCCCTTGATCACGTGACATGTTTTTAATTAATCCTTGTTTTTATTTAATTCATGTTCATGTGTTAATTAGTTAAATAAAAATAATAACATAAAAGGGTTTACGGATTACCGACTGCGTGTAAAGATTGGAGAACAATAACACAAACACGATCTTGATGTTGATTAACTAAATATCAAATCAAACACCTCTTTGGTGTTGTAGTTGCTGCCAGCCAAGAGAGAGAGAAAGAAGGAGCAGGGTTTTTGATTTCTTGAAAATACTCTGTGAATGAAAAAGGTTTCCTCCTTTTGTTATTTTACTAAAAACAAAGTTGGGCTTGGCCCCTTTTCCTCCCTTGGTGCCGCGACTAATTGGGCCCACAAGGGAAAACCCATAGTTTTCCCTTGTTTTAAATTTACGTGCTCGTGTGTTCGTATATTCGTGTAATAATGTTCGTGTTATCTTTAATACTTGTACATAACGATATTAATCGTATAATATTAATTAAGTACGTAGTTACGTGTTTGTGATTTTTACGTTCACGATTTCATGTTCGTGATTATAATTATTATGGTTAATAATTATCGTGTTCTATCACGTACTTAATACTTATCGTGTAATTATACGTACATAACTTCTGTAATTACTAATCGTGACACGTGTTCATGCTATAAACGGAAAGTTTTAATATGTACGTATGTTTACTAAGTGCACTGTTCATGGTAAAAGCATGCGGGTTTTACAACTCTTCCCCCCTAAAAATAATAATTCGTCCCCGAATTATAGATAAAATAAGCTAAAAGAGGAACATACCCGAATTCAAAATATGAAATGAGGGTAAGAAGCCCGGATAGACTCCTCTGTTTCCCAATTGGCTTCCCGCTCGGTATGATCCCTCAAAAGGATTTTGACGAATGGAATCGTCTTCTTCCTCATGACTCGTTCTTGCCAGACAAGAACTCGTTTGGGTTCCTATATGAAGGTAAGATCTTCACGAATCTGTTCTAGTGGATACTGAACCATGTGAAGGGGATGATAATTGTACCCTTTGAGTAAGGACACATGGAAAACTTCATGAACGTGAGAAAGTTGCGGAGGTAATGCTAAGCGATAAGATACTTCACCGACTTGCTCGATGACATCATTCGGTCCGATGAATCGAGGACTGAGTTTCTCTTTGATTCCAAAACGTCTAACACCGCGTGCTGGTGATACCTTAAGAAAGACGTGATCTCCTACGTTGAAATGGAAGTCCCTACGATGCTTGTCGGCATAACTCTTCTGACGTGTACGAGCTTCCTGCAATTTATGCTTAGCTACAGCGACCTTCTCGTTGGTCAACTCTATCATCTACGGTCCTTCTATTGTTCGCTCACCAACCTGATCCTAACAGATTAGGGCGCGACACTTCCTACCATAGAACATCTCGAATGATGCACACTTGATGCTGGCGTGCCAACTGTTGTTGTATGCAAACTCTACCAAACAGATGTAATCATCCCAGTCTCCTGTCAACTCCAATGCATATGCTTGAAGCATGTCTTCCTATGTCTGAATCGTCCGCTCTGATTGACCGTCTGTTTAAGGATGAAAAGCCGCGATGAGCTTAAATTTTGTACCCCAAGCTTTCTGAAGACTCTTCCAGAATTGCGAAGCGAACCGAGGATCTCTTTCCGAGACGATACTGGATGGAGCACCATGAAGTCTCATGATCTCCTTCTTGTAAGTACCGGCGAGTTGCTGACCGGATCATCCTTGCGGATCGGTAAGAAATGAGCTGACTTAGTAAGTCGATCAACGATAACCCAAATCACATCATGCCTCCTCTTTGTCTGCGGAAGAACGGTAACAAAATCCATGGTGATTTTGTCCCACTTCTACTCTGGAATGTCTAACGGTTGTAGTAGACCACTAGACCGCTGATGCTCGATCTTAACCTGCTGGCAGGTAAGATATTTGGAGACATACGTAGCTACATCCTGTTTCATACCACTACACCAAAAGTATTGCTTGATGTCTTGGTACATCTTGGTGGAACCATGATGAATGGAGAATGGGGAGTTATGAGCTTCAGCTAATAATGCTTCCCTGAGTGTAAGATCATCAGGAACACAATGTCTAGTGCCCTGCCATAAGATACCATCGTCATCCAACCGAAACTCCGTCTGCTGTTCTAAGTTCTGAATGATCGCCCAAATTTCACCATCATCCTTATGAGGTTCCCTGATCCTAGAGAGTAACTCAGGTTCCACTCTAAGATTAGCCCAGTAACCGTGCTGTCCACGTACCATGATCTCGATGTCTAGTCGCTCCAAGTCTCTTATAATCTCTTCCTCAATTTTAATGCCGTTTATCATACCATACTTTCTACTAAGTTCATCTGCTACTACATTCGCCTTGCCGGGATGATACTACAGACTAATGTCATAATCCTTCAACAGCTCTAACCATCTTCTTTGTCTCATATCAGTTCACGTTGAGTGAAGATGTACTTTAGGCTCTTGTGGTCTATGAAGATATCACATGATTCTCCATACAAGTAGTGCCTCCATATCTTCAATGCAAACACGACTGCTGCAAGTTCCAAGTCATGCGTAGGGTAATTCTCCTCATAAGGCTTAAGCTGCCGTGAAGCGTACGCAATCACTTTCCCATGTTGCATGAGAACACAACCAAGTCCCTTCCCTGAAGCATCACTGTAGATTTGAAATCCACCTGTACTAGATGGGAGAGTAAGAATCGGTGCAGATACTAACTTCTGCTTTAGGTCTTCAAAGCTCTTCTCTCTTTCTTCAGTCCAGACTAATTTCTCCCCTTTCCACATCAGTTTGGTCAATGGCAATGCTAATCGGGAAAAGTTCTCTACGAAACTACGGTAGTAACCAGCTAAGCCTAAGAAACTGCGAACTTCAGTCGCTGATGTCGGTCTTGGATACTTGGTAATAGCCTCAACCTTTGCTGGATCCATGGTGATCCCTTCTGCTGATACAATGTGGCCTAGGAACGCCACCTTGTCTAACCAGAACTCACACATGGAGAATTTGGCATACAACTGCTTCTGGCGAAGTATCTGTAGTACAATACGAAGATGGTCTTCGTGTTCCTCCTTTGACTTAGAGAAAATAAGAATGTAGTCAATGAAGACAATGACGAACTTGTCCAGGAACTCATGAAAGATACGGTTCATCAGATCCATGAAAACATAGCATTGGTAAGGCCAAAGGGCATGACTACGAATTCGTAGTGCCCATAACGTATACGGAAAGCAGTCTTGGCGATGTCCTGCTCTTTAACCCGTAACTGATGATAGCGCGACCTCAGATCAATCTTGGAGAAATGTTTGGCCCCTTGGAGTTGGTCAAACAAGTCGTCAATGCGTGGCAATGGATATCTATTCCTAATGGTGATCTTGTTAAGCTCGCGATAATCTATGCACAAACGCATGCTACCGTCCTTCTTCTCTACGAACAGAACATGTGCGCCCCATGGAGAAACACTAGGTCGAATGAAACCGCGTTCTAACAGTTCCTGTAGTTGTTCATTTAACTCTTCAGCTCTATGGGAGCCATGCGATAAGGAGCCTTAGATATTGGCTCAGCTCCTGGGACGAGCTCAATATTAAACTCCACTTTATGAGCAGGTGGTATGCCTGAAGTTCTTCTGGAAACACGTCTGGAAATTCTAACACGATCGGCTGATTCTGGATAGATGGAGATTCAGCCTCCAAATCTGAAAACTAGCAAGATAGCCCTCACAACCATGTGACAGTAGTGCACGTGCTTGTAAGGTCGATATTATTTATACAGACCTTCCGAGTACGAACTCGTTGTGAATGTACTCTGGTGAATTTACATCACCGAAGATGACCCGATATGTATGGAAGTCAATGGTGGCGTGATGTATGGATAGCCAGTCCATGCCCAATATCATGTCAAAGTCGCACATATCTAAAGGAAGTGCGCCAACAGGACGAATCTTGTCATCAAATTCTAGGGGAAGGGTCTTGTACCCATGTATTATGCGTACAAAGTCTCTTAAAGGTGTGGAAATGTTTAATACATTCTTTAAAGGCATAGGGGATATCCTAACATTCTTGGCATAAGCAGTAGAAATGACCGAGTGAGTAGCACCCGTGTCGAATAAAATGTATGCAGCTTGACCATACATATACAAGAATCCAGTGATGGTTCCTGTAGACTTGTTGGCCTGATCGCGAGAAGTCGTGTACACCCGTCCATTAGTAGGAGGTGGCTTGGAATCAACATGTCCAGATGTGCCCTCCATCTCGCCCTTGCGACAGTCATTCATGCGATGGCTAGTAAGGCCACACTTGAAGCAAGCGTCGCTGTCGCGGCGACATGGCCCTGGGTGCCTACGGTTGCAGGTAGTGTAGAGAGGGTGAGTATACCCTCCAGCATGTGCCCTTGCTGACTGGGAGCCTGTTTGAAAAAGTATACATGAGACATGGTTTATAGGTACAAAAGGACAATGCGAAAAATCGTAATATGTAATACCAGTGATAGCTGGACGGTTAGGCTGTGAACCTCTTCGGTCCTGCTCCCTCCCGTTACCATGATTCCTGGTAGAAGATTGCTAATGTGTCAGAATTATGAGTCATAAACGTTTAACATAAGAAATGAGTAAGTGTAGGGACCTGCTACTGTTGGAGTTTCTAGCGTTGTTACGGTAATTATCATTACTGCCACGCCTATCCGTAGCAGAACGGTCTTGAGTCTGACCGTTACCCTTGGGCTGAGTAGGCTGTTGCTGAGTAGTTGGTTGAGACCGGTCCCCAGTCTTCTGCCTGAAAGATGCAGTTTAAAGAGAAAGATAAATATTGGATAGTACTGAATGAATTTGGAATAGTCACCGCTGAATGACGAACAATTACCTCTTTTCGGGTCTCTCTGCTTCCCCGAATTCCTCTCTCTCCTACAGCATCTCCAGCTTACGTGCTGCATCGGCTACTTGTGCCACCGTGTTGAAGGTAGCACACACCAAGTTGATGGCGACTGATGTACGAAGAGCCCACCGGAAGTGGTATGCTTGCTCTTCAGCAGTACTTGCTGCTGCGCCAAGAAAACCAGCCAAATGAAGAAAGCGCTACATGAACTCGTTACTGTTCTCCCTAGCTCTCTGTCTGATTCCGTGGTACTCCCTCTTCAACTTGTCTTGCTCAGCCTTGGGGAAGAACTATCCCATCACTAACTCCCTGAACTAAGCCCAAGTCAAACCAGCCACCCAATTGTCACCTTCCTCAAACTGCTTCACTGCCTTCCACCATCCCAGTACATCACCTTCGAACTTGTAACAGGCCAAACCTCGACTTGAAGACGGGGTCGCAGCCCATTGCATCAAATATCTTCTTGATATGAGCTAACCAGCTTTCAGCCTCACTGGGGCTGTTAGTTCTATCGAAGGATCGAGGAAGTTACTTGTTGAATCTCTCCAACCATGTGAACAATGTTGCTAGAGGAGGAGAAGGAGGAACTAGGTGTTGTTACTGATTGTTGGCAGCCTGCACCTCAGCCCTGATTTCGTTCCTCAACTGAGGAAGTAAAGCTTGCATCGCAGCTTGGACTGCTGCATTGAGTTGTTCCTGCTCGCCTGTGAGAACCATCTGACAGTATAAAACAAAATACATGATTAAACTGATTAAACATAAAATATACATGAATTTTTTTTATGCCAAATAAATCATGAGAAAAATTTTATGCAGGAAAAACAGTGCATGAATGCATGATGCAGTTTATGAAAACTTTTATATGCGCGAGAGTGAACGCCTATGGCCAGTTCACCCAAAACAAAAGACATGGCTGTTGGGTCAAAAAGTTGATGTGGCAGAAACTCAAAAACGAAGAAAACATGAAGGCATTTGTCTAAGCGTTGACAAGTGTAATCCAGGCGTTGTCAAGAGTAAATTAGGCGTTGACAAAAGTCAACAAAAGTCAAACGCTGTTGGAAGGTTCTATTTAGGATAAGTATGCATAATATTATTTTGTACTAGTTATTTAAATAGAAGATTTACATGTTGATTCATCATTATCTCTTGTAAACCATATTCCTTACACCATAAAAGGAACCAAGGGTATTAAGTTTTATATATAACTTTCATATACAATGTAAACCTAAAGCGTCTGTTGCACTAGATGTGGGATTAATGTATACACGTCTAGTGGTTGTTGATTATTAATATAATTAGCAACCCAATTGTTTAATTCATGTGTTATTGTGCCTAAACACCTTGTTAATGGTTGTTGTTCTAATTCCGCTTTGATTATGTTAATCATATGAACAATGATCATTCCTAGTAGCTAAAAGATCGAGGAAACCAAGGTTTCCACAGTTGGTATCTGAGCCTCGTGGCTCGTGATGCTAGGATCAACAAGGTGTTCGTGTTTTGAGAAGAAATGAAAAATCCGTATAGGTTTTTCTAGAGGTTTTTGTGTGCGCAATAGTATTCAGAAGGTCATAACTTTTTATTGGACCGTTGGATTGTCACGAAGTTTCTTGTGTGTGTTATATACACATATATCTAGACATCCACTGGAGGGATTGTCAAGTTTTATCCCCAAGAAAAAGTTATTAGGCGTCGAAGTTGGCTGTAATGGTGGTTTTTAGATTTTATGTTTCACATAAAATAATGAATTAGGGTTTATGCCAAACCCTAGAATCGATTATAAAACAGAAAAGAGGGTGTTGCTCGTTTCTGTCATGTTGATGTGAAGGATGTCGTGTAGCGTTTCTTATTTGTGAACCCTAAAATTGGTAAATCAATTGCCGTGATCATGGAAGTGCAACAAGAATGATTGTTAGGGTTTTAATTATAAACCCTATATCTTGAACGACTGAAAGTTTGGTTTGTATGGACGTTCAAGACAGCAGAAGTATTGGGTTACGTGAATAAAGGATATCACATAGAAGCAAAGACGTGATGTACTTTCTGTGGCAGAAAAAGGACTGATATTTTTCTGGTTTTGGTTTGTACGATTCATGGTCAGATCAAGAAAGCAAGTGGTCCCAGTCGTTCACGTAAGATTTGATATTGGTATGATAAGTTATCTTCGCATGGTAATGATTGGAGAAAATCTCGCACTTCTTCACAGATAATATCTATCTTTGAAATAATTAAACGTGTGATTCTTCCTGATTTTAAGGGGAACAAAATATTCTATGCAACATTATAGAGTAAACAGGGGAGTATGATATGTTGACTTAAAGAAAAGTGGATATTATCTTTAAAAGGATTTTCTTCAAACCGTGAGGTGATAAGTCATATTTATAGGATGTGTTGCTATAAAAGTGGCTTGGATTTGGTTGCTTTATCAAGATATGTGACTGTATGTATTCATTAGGACCAAAATACAGCCGTTGTCATAAGATATTTGTGTTTTATCTAGACGCTGACAAGGTTTGCTTAGACGCTGACAGAAAGAAGGTTAACGCTGACAGAGAGCGTTGATAGGCTTTGTCCGATATTGGACAATGCATGTGTTTAAGATGTTGGATAGTGAAGGTTCTCGGATAACAAAGGAATAGCGGCTGTTTGAGAAAATTGATACGATTTTGGCACACAAAAAGAGGTATTTACACGCAAAGGTACATGGAATCTCCGTTTTTATTTAGAATATCAAGTTGATATTTATGGCTCGGATATTTTTACAAGGAGTCAATGATTTTTAAGTAAGTTAGCAACAATTCGTGAAGAATTTGATGGATATTTTAAAGTATGTAATCGGGATAGCCTTGTGAAAGAGTTATCCAGTCTAACACTTTTATATATGGTATGAAGATGTTATTTCATTAAAATTCGTCATGAAGAGGTGTTGGCTTAAGGGGAAGAATTCTTATGGTAAGTTTGATGTTTGAAGAAGATTTTCGCGAGGTTATGTTCTATCATATCTTAAAAGTAATCAACATTACAATTAACTTTTAAGATAACTTGTTTGTGCTTTTAATGGTTGGTGACGAAGACTTACCATAACACTTGAAGGAGTTACATTATCGTGCTCAGTGTCTCACAAAGGATGAGAATATTGACAAGGGATCGATGTCTACATATACTTTGTGCCATGAGTATAAGTTCTTTATCACATGGATAGTACAAGACATGGAACATAGGTTTGGGTTACTCTACTTCTACATCAAGAATATTATAATTATTTTTCTTCAAGATCATTACAAAGAGCTACATTTAGAGAATCTTCAAGATTGCATACATTGTTTACTTCCATGTTGATGTGACAAAAAGGGGAAGATATACATGCTACAATTAAGGGGAAGCAATTTGAAGATGATGTACAACTTACAAGAGATACACAAAGAGTTTTGCCGACATCAACTAGGGGAAGATTGTTGGGTCAAAAAGTTGATGTGGCAGAAACTCAAAAACGAAGAAAACATGAAGGCATTTGTCTAACTGTTGACAAGTGTAATCCAGGCGTTGTCAAGAGTAAATTAGGCGTTGATAGAAGTCAACAAAAGTCAAACGTTGTTGGAAGGTTCTATTTAGGATAAGTATGCAGAATATTATTCTGTACTAGTTATTTAAATAGAAGATTTACATGTTTATTCATCATTATCTCTTGTAAACCCTATTCCTTACACTATAAAAGGAACCAAGGGTATTAGGTTTTATATATAACTTTCATATACAATGTAAACCTAAAGCGTGTGTTGCACTAGACGTGGGATTAATGTATACACGTCTAGTGGTTGTTGATTATTAATATAATTAGCAACCCAATTGTTTAATTCATGTGTTATTGTGCCTAAACACCTTGTTAATGGTTGTTGTTCTAATTCCGCTTTGATTATGTTAATCATATGAACAATGATCATTCCTAGTAGCTAAAAGATCGAGGAAACCAAGGTTTCCACAGTTGGTATCAGAGCCTCGTGATGCTAGGACCAACAAGGTGTTCGTGTTTTGAGAAGAAAAGAAAAATCCGTTTAGGTTTTTCTGGGGGTTTTTGTGTGCACAACAGTATTCAGAAGGTCATAAATTTTTATTGGACCGTTGGATCGTCATGAAGTTTCTTGTGTATGTTATATACACATATATCTAGACATCCACCGGAGGGATTGTCAAGTTTTATCCCCAAGAAAAAGTTATTAGGCGTCGAAGTTGGCTGTAATGGTGGTTTTCAGAATTTATGTTTCACATAAAATAATGAATTAGGGTTTATGCCAAACCCTATAATCGATTATAAAACAGAAAAGAAGGTGTTGTTCGTTTCTGTCATGTTGCTGTGAAGGATGTCGTGTAGGGTTTCTTATTTGTGAACCCTAAAATTAGTAAATCAATTGCCGTGATCATGGAAGTGCAACAAGAATGATTGTTAGGGTTTTAATTATAAACCCTAGATCTTGAACGACTGAAAGTTTGGTTTGTATGGACGTTCAAGACAGCAGAAGTATTGGGTTACGTGAATAAAGGATATCACATAGAAGCAAAGACGTGATGTACTTTCAGTGGAAGAAAAAGGACTGATATTTTTCTGGTTTTGGTTTGTACGATTCATGGTCAGATCAAGAAAGCAAGTGGTCCCAGTCGTTCACGTAAGATTTGATATTGGTATGATAAGTTATCTTCGCATGGTAATGATTGGAGAAAATCTCGCACTTCTTCACAGATAATATCTATCTTTGAAATAATTAAACGTGTGATTCTTCCTGATTTTAAGGGGCACAAAATATTCTGTGCAACATTATAGAGTAAACAGGGGAGTATGATATGTTGACTTAAAGAAAAGTGGATATTATCTTTAAAAGGATTTTCTTCAAACCGTGAGGTGATAAGTCCTATTTATAGGATGTGTTGCTATAAAAGTGGCTTGGATTTGGTTGCTTTATCAAGATATGTGACTGCATGTATTCATTAGGACCAAAATACAGCCGTTGTCATAAGATATTGGTGTTTTATCTAGACGCTGACAAGGTTTGCTTAGACGCTGACAGAAAGAAGGTTAACGCTGACAGAGAGCGTTGACACGTGTTGTCCGAGAACGACTTGTTCAAGCGTTGATAAGCTTTGTCGGATATTGGACATGGATAATGCATGTGTTTAAGATGTTGGACAGCGAAGGTTCTCGGATAACAAAGGAATAGCTGCTGTTTGAGAAATTTGATACGATTTTGGCACACAAAAAGAGGTATTTACACGCAAAGGTACATGGAATCTCCGTTTTTATTTAGAATATCAAGTTGATATTTATGGCTCGGATATTTTTACAAGGAGTCAATGATTTTTAAGTAAGTTAGCAACAATTCGTGAAGAATTTGATGTATATTTTAGAGTATGTAATCGGGATAGCCTTGTGAAAGAGTTATCTAGTCTAACACTTTTATATATGGTATGAAGATGTTATTTCATTAAAATTCGTCATGAAGAGGTGTTGGCTTAAGGGGAAGAATTCTTATGGTAAGTTTGATGTTAGAAGAAGATTTTCGCGAGGTTATGTTCTATCATATCTTAAAATTAATCAGCATTACAATTAACTTTTAAGATAACTTGTTTGTGCTTTTAATGGTTGGTGATGAAGACTTATCATAACACTTGAAGGAGTTACATTATCGTGCTCAGTGTCTCACAAAGGATGAGAATATTGACAAGGGATCTAGGTCTACTTATACTTTGTGCCATGAGTATAAGTTCTTTATCACATGGATATTACAAGACATGGAACATAGGTTTGGGTTACTCTACTTCTACATCAAGAATATTATAATTATTTTTGTTCAAGATCATTACAAAGAGCTACATTTGGAGAATCTTCAAGATTTCATACATTGTTTACTTCCCTGTTATGTGACAAAAAGGGGAAGATATACATGCTACAATTGAGGGGAAGAAATTTGAAGATGATGTACAACTTACAAGAGATACACAAAGAGTTTTGCCGACATCAACTAGGGGAAGATTGTTAGGTCAAAAAATTGATGTGCAGAAACTCAAAAACGAAGAAAACATGAAGGCATTTGTCTAACTGTTGACAAGTGTAATCCAGGCGTTGTCAAGAGTAAATTAGGCGTTGATAGAAGTCAACAAAAGTCAAACGTTGTTGGAAGGTTCTATTTAGGATAAGTATGCAGAATATTATTCTGTACTAGTTATTTAAATAGAAGATTTACATGTTTATTCATCATTATCTCTTGTAAACCCTATTCCTTACACTATAAAAGGAACCAAGGGTATTAGGTTTTATATATAACTTTCATATACAATGTAAACCTAAAGTGTGTATTGCACTAGACGTGGGATTAATGTATACACGTCTAGTGGTTGTTGATTATTAATATAATTAGCAACCCAATTGTTTAATTCATGTGTTATTGTGCCTAAACACCTTGTTAATGGTTGTTGTTCTAATTCCGCTTTGATTATGTTAATCATATGAACAATGATCATTCCTAGTAGCTAAAAGATCGAGGAAACCAAGGTTTCCACAATGGCGAGGGGACGCCAATGGGTCGGTCCCAAAGTTAAAAGTTTCGATAAAAGCACATGCGACTAAATAAGCCAGTCCTGTACCAACTATTACTTAGTCATAAACCTACGAAAATGACATATAACATGAATGCATGAAAACAATGAATGCATGAAAACCGACTGTCAGTTCTAGGAAGACCATAGTGACTACCGACTAATCACAGGTCGTGTTTTGAGAGCCTACAGGTCGAAGCCTTGGCCCTGATACCATAATTGTAACACCCCATTTTGGTAAATGGAATGTCACGCGTGATTATGGCATGTCATCAAAGCATACAAGGTGAATGTCTTAAAAAATTAAATGACCATGAAAGGAAATACCAGAGACAAACATCGGTACCCCAAGTATAAGCTCATCACACACAACATGAGTACTGTAAAGGAAAAGGACTAAACAATGTCCAAAGAAATAAGTAGCAAAATGTATGATGAAATGCATAAAGTAGAGAAGGCTAGATAGCTTCCAATCCATATGCACGTACGCTTAAAGTCTACGAACGCCCTTGAGTACTTGCCGTTTGGGAACATGAAATGAAAACGGCTGAGCATAATGCTCAGTGCACAGATATACAAGTATGACATGGAATATCATAAGCATATAAGACTAATAGCAGCGGAATATTATAAGTTCCAAGCAATCTGGATTCATGTTCATAAAACTGGTTTTATAGTTTAAAAAGACTTATGTTTCTATGAAAATCTGTTTAATTATCCAAGTAGCCCATATAGGTCATGAGGTTCCACCGTGCATGAATACTTGGAGGGGAGACCTCGTCATGCAGTTAAAGGGGGTTTCCTATAATTAATTAGTCTGGGTAGGAGGGATCAACTCCTAGTGAAGGATGCAAGGCACACATCGCATTCACTCTGATAATACTGGTAAACATGTAACTAGGATGCACCCATACGCCCCACATGATAATATAATATAATGGCCAAAACTGAAAAGGGACGCCACGAGTAATCACTTTGCTGTGGGGAAGTCATAACACTGGTGCCTCCAGTGTTATGGTTATGGTACCTCCATAACTATGTGACACTGGTCATGCATGTATATGACTTAGGCTCTTATTCTAACATCAGTATCAAACATATAAAACAAATACTGGCAAAACAGTTGGCTGCAAACGGGAAATCCTAATAAGGAAAAAATGTCCATACTAAAAGGACGGAAAATCCGTACCTTATGTCCAGTGAACGAAGAAGACGAAAGAATGGAAGTCCTACTTCGATCTCACTAATTCTACATAAATAGTATACATGTATAAGTACTTTGTTTACTGAGTACGTAAATGATTTTATATCGTGTCTTAGCTTGTTTTATATGTTCATGTCATGTTTTACTGATTTTAAGGTTATGCTGTATTTATCATGTGTTCTACGTATTTTGATTAAGTATTACTTGTATTTCCTGTATTATTATACTTGTTGTGTAATAATCAGTAACTTTCTAAAAATAGCAGGTTTCCTATAATAGAAAGTTTCCAAAAATAGAAAGTTTCCAAAAATAGAAAGTTTCCAAAAATAGATTAACTTCTTAAAATAGATCAGTTTCTAAAAATATAAAGTTTCTAAGAATAGTAAGTTTCCTGAATTAGAAAGTTTCCATATTAAGAATTAAGCTGAATTAATAAGCTAATAATATAGGCTTAAGTTTACTGGTTAAATATCATAAGTCATGTAGTTATTGTATAGTTTATTAAAATATCATGTTAATTAAATAAACTATAGGTTATATGATTTAATTAAATATAAGCATGATTTAATTAAATTAAAGTACATAAAATACTTAAGTTAAAACGTGTATTAATATTATATTAATTATAACCTAAGTCATGATTATTAATTAATTATATTCCATCTTTTAATAACTAATTAATACTATAGTTTAAATTAAATAAATAAATGCTTATGTTAAAACGTGTATTATTTACAAAATAACAATTAACCTAAGTCCATGATTTATTAAATTAATTAGATGTCATGTTTTAATTAATTTAATATCTTGTAAAAATAAATACTTATAAAAATAAAATACTTGTACATATTTTAGTCAAGAACCGGACCCATGTATTCAATTTATACATGTCGTGAACCGGACCCGGAACCCCTTGAACCAGTCCAAACCAAACACCCCTTAACAGTGGCAAAACGGCTCGGCCGGTTGCCACTGTTCTTGTTTAGGCTGCCACCGGCTTAAGCCGGTGGTCTGTCTCTCGGCTAGCCACTGCCAAGCAGTGGTTTCCCATCGGCTGTGTGCTGGTGGTCCCCCTGCTTGCGTTGCATTCCCCCTGCTTGACCCAACCTGCCACCGGTTGTGTGCCGGTGGTGGGGCTGCTTGCTGTCGAGACCCAACCGAACCACAAGGACACCCCGACGCGAGTCAGGATTCCTTGTCCCTGCTGTCGACCAAACGAAACACCACCGAGATCAAAGATCTCGATGGGTGGCGTGATCAAAGACACGCCGAGAGCCTTGGGCTCTCGGTTTATGTGTCGACCGAGCAACTAACCCCGAACAAACCCTTAATTTTACCCCTTGATCACGTGACATGTTTTTAATCCTTGTTTTTATTTAATTCTTGTTCATGTGTTAATTAATTAAATAAAAAGAATAACATAAAAGGGTTTACGGATTACCGAATGTGTGTAAAGATTGGAGAACAATAACACGAACACGATCTTGAATTTGATTAACTAAAAATCAAATCAAACACCTCTTTGGTGTTGTGGTTGCCGCCGGCCAAGAGAGAGAGAAAGAAGGAGTAGGGTTTTTGATTTCTTGAAAATACTCAGTGAATGAAAAAGGTTTCCTCCTTTTGTTATTTTACTAAAAACAAAGTTGGGCTTGGCCCCTTTTCCTCTCTTGATGCCGCGGCTAATAGGGCCCACAAGGGAAAACCCGGAGTATTCCCGTGTTTTAAATTTACATGCTCGTGTGTTCGTATATTCGTGTAATAATGTTCGTGTTATATTTAATACTTGTAAAAAACGATATTAATCGTATAATATTAATTAAGTACGTAGTTATGTGTTTGTGATTTTTACGTTCATGATTTCATGTTCGTGATTATAATTATTATGGTTAATAATTATTGTGTACTATCACGTACTTAATACTTATCGTGTAATTATACGTACATAACTTCTGTAATTACTAATCGACACGTGTTCATGCTATAAAAGGAAAGTTTTAATATGTACGTATGTTTACTAAGTGCACTGTTCATGGTAAAATCATGCGGGTTTTACAATCCGAGATCCTATTTTTTAGGTATTATTGCAGAATGTTTTGAGTTATTGCGGAATTGATACTCTATAGTTTCGCAATAATTAGGGTTTAGAAAACTGGTTATTGTGAAATCTTTAGTTATATTGCGAGATCTTGTGGTGTCTACATATTGCGAGATCTTTGTATACCAAGTATTCCGAGATCTTCGTACTTTTAGGGATGTTGCGAGATCTTTGTAATTTCAGGTATATTGCGAGATCTTTGTATTCCTAGTATTGCGAGATCTTTGTTTCCAGTCATTGTGAGATCTTGTGGTGTGATTATTGCGAGATCTTTAGGATACAATTATTGCGAGATCTTTGAAGGAGGATTACTGCGAGATCTTTAGCACGAGATCATTGCGAGATCTTGTTACTTGGATTATTGCGAGATCTTTAGCACGAGATTATTGCGAGATCTTGTTACTTGAATTATTGCGAGATCTTTTCCGAGATTTTACAAATATTCCGAGATTTTCTAAAAAACGTGAATTTGAAAATTTCGTGAGTTTTTTGGTCTTGGAATTTTTTGTTTCCTGAGAACACATTATTAGGGGTTTTGAACTACTTTTCTCTTCAACAACAATCACTACATCATCTACTTAAGATCCGTATTCATTTCAACATTTCAGAGATAATCGAGATGGATTCTACTGCAAAGTATCGTGTGACGAACAACAACATCATGGTGGCAGGTAACAAAGAGAGATCACCAATGCTTGTGTCTGGTCGATATGATCAATGGCAATCCCGTTTTCTACGTTATCTTGACACAAAATCTAACGGTGATGCTTTAAGGCAATGCATTTTTGATGGACCCTATGTGTTTTCAAAGGTCATAGTTCCTACTGTACCAGCCACAAACACAAATGACGAAGTACCCGCATATGATCGTGATGAAAAGAGATGCGACCTCACACCAGATAACCGTGCTTGGTTTGATGCAGAGAAGGAAGCAATCTAATTAATTCTCAATGGCATTGGAGATGACATTTACTCTATGGTTGATGCATGCCCTACTGCTAAAGAAATGTGGACGGCTATTGAAAGATTGCAACAAGGTGAATCACAACCACTCAAGGGTGGCCTAGTGGCAAAAAGATTTGTGACTATCACTCCAAAGTGTGTGAGGTCTCAAGTTCAATTCCCACTAGGTGAAAACAACCTTGAAGTGGCCACGCCAACCTCCTGAAAAGGGAGGGCTTTACCTGGTTTGAGTCTGTGTGGCGGTGGGCTCAAACCCCGTGGATTAGTCGGCCAATGAGTCGGAAATCACGGTTACCAAAAAAAAAACAAGGTGAATCACTCAACAAACAAGATGTGAAAACAAAGATGTTTTGGAACTTTGGAAAGTTTACTTCAAAGGATGGGGAATCAATTGATTCATATTACATCCGATTCTACAAAATGATGAATGACATGATACGAAACAACTTACAAGTCTTCACCATGCAAGTCAATGTACAATTTCTACAACAACTTCAACCAGAGTGGACACAGTTTGTCACTTTGGTGAAACAACAACAAAAGTTAGACGAAGTTTCATATCACACACTCTTTGACATTTTGAAACAATTTCAGAATGAGGCAAACAAACTTCGAGCTAAACGGGTAGCATAGGTTGCAAATCCACTTGCTTTGATGTCTACCACTCAACAGTACCCAGATTATCGTTCTCGTGCTCCAAAGACCTACTCTACTCAATCATCATCACCACGATCTTCCATTGTCTCTAAGTCACATGTTCCCACAAGATCACGAGGCAAAGAAGTTGCAATAGCACCATCACCACCACTTGAGCAATCATCCATAGAAGACAGTGATGAAGAACAAGCTCAAAAGGATAGGGAATTTAAGCAACAAATGGCTTTCATTATGAAGCAATACAAGAAAATCTACAAACCCACCAACAACAACCTTAGAACATCATCAAACACGAGGAACAACTATGCTTAGAGTCCCCTAAGGTATGACACACGAAGGCGTGCTGAGAGTCCTCCAAAGTACGATCGACAAATCGCTAAGTATGATAATTAGAGGGTTGCTACTGTTGTTGGAAATAGGGAAACCGTTGGTACTCAAGTTGCGCAACAAAGTGGGATTCAGTGTTTTAACTACAGAGGTTTTGGGAATATGGCTAAGGAATGCAGGCAGCCAAAGAGGGTTAAAGATTATGGTTATCATAAAGAAAAGATGACGCTATGCAAGAAGATAGAAGCTGGGATCAAGTTATCAGTTGAGGAAGGAGAAATGCTTGACGACACAGACGATGAACTATCCGTTCAAAAACTCGAGGCACATTATTCATACATGGCAAAGATTCACGAGGTCCTTAACGTCACTGAAGATGACAATGGTCCTATCTTTGATACCGAGCCAATTGATAAGGTACAACATGATGATGAATATATTATGTTTGGAGGTACACATGAGCATAGTGATCTAACAACAATTACTGACACATGTATGATGGAAACAGTTGATAGCAATACCACACCTGATTCATCAAACATGTGCAATAATGAGTTTGAGGATGATCAAAATGCAAATGAGTATGATGATGAAGAGCGTGTCGCGCTTGCTAATTTAATTGCTAGGTTACAAAAAGATGTCAATGAAACTAGAAAGAGTCAAAAGCAATTAAAGAAGGCAAACGCAACGCTCACTCAAACTTTTGAAGAAAGCAAAGCCGCTCTTATAAAATCTAGTGAGACCATTGATAGTTATAGGGCTCAGCTTCTTCAAAGAGACAAAGAGCTTGAGGGGTATAAAGGTCGTTTAAGTAATGTCAAAAAGGACGATTTTGAAAATAAATACAACGAAGCTCTTGCTTTGTTAGCTAAAGAAAAACGTCAATATAATGTTTTCATAAGTGATGAACGTCAAAAAACGTACCTTGCCACTACAAAAATAAATGAAATTGAACAGAGGCTTTCTATGAATACCACCAATTCTGCTAAAATTCTTGAGGAAAAGAAACAAGAGGTTGAAAAGTTAAAATAAGATTTCAAAAATAGACAAGGCAAAGATACTGAAAAAGTAACGAAACTAGGAGAACAAGTCGAATTTTTGAATTTTTTTTATAAAACGCATGACTCTATTCAAACCATAAGAATGATAGCACCTCGATCGTTTTTTAAGGGTAAAGCTGGTATTGAAAGTCCTAAGTACCTCGACCAAGCTCAAGCTGCGAACCCCCACTTATATCTTGATGAGTCCGAATGGACCGATCATGATTGCCTAATAATTAGGCTCGATAGTGAAGAGACATCCCTTTGGGATGAGGAGAGTAGATCACCGGTCAATAAAGATTTT
Source organism: Glebionis coronaria (assembly GCA_025667525.1). Classification (NCBI taxonomy): domain Eukaryota; kingdom Viridiplantae; phylum Streptophyta; class Magnoliopsida; order Asterales; family Asteraceae; genus Glebionis; species Glebionis coronaria. Next base: position 222,822,456 of record CM046879.1, read on the forward strand.
GTGAAACCATATAATTATGCTTATGAAAACAGTATTTATGGTCTTTTCACTCCACAAAAACAGAAGTCTCGCGAGGAATTGTTTCTTGAAAGCAAACAAAGAAGAATTCAATGGAAGAAAATTTTTGCCACTAAGAAAACTAACGTTTCTAAATTTATTAACTATCTGCCTCTTGATGCCTCTAAAAGCAAGAGTAGGAAGACACTTGGTATTATTAAACATCACATTGATAATATTCAATCAATCGTTGAAAGAGATTGGAAAAAACGTGAAAATGACAAATGGAAAAAGAGATCCCTCATGATATAACTGTGCTTGTGAAAGAACTTTTAATACTGAATACGAAGATAATAAAAGAAAATTCTCTTGAATTTGAAAGATTAATTCGGTCAGAAATGTTTGATGATTTGAAATACGTTGAGTCTCTTGAAAAAGAAATTGATGAACTTCAAACCAACAAATCAGAGTTTTCAAACGAATATGATCTACTCTTAGAAGAATGTATCTACAAAGATATTTTGTGTGTTGCTGTTACATCTTGTGCTGCTATAGATGAATATTCTGATGTTGCATGTAAATATCTTGTTAAGAACAAAGAGTGTGAACATCTTGAAACTGACCTATCGAAACACAAAGAACATGTTGATAAAAAGGATTTTGAGTTACTTCAACATAGAACTGATTTCCTTCAAAAACATTATCATTCACTTGAACTTGCTTTACAAAAAGACATCAAAAGTTTTCCACATGATAATACCTTACAAGAAAAACTTTCCAAAATGTTTCGAGAAATGAATGAAAAGAGTATGGAAATTACAGATTTGAAAGCTCAGTTACAAGACAGGGACTTAGCGATTGTAGAGCTGAAGAAACTCGTTGCTAAGATGGGTGGGAAAATTGTAGAACCTAACGTTAAGAAACCTGTTGTAAGACAACCCAATGCGTACAAAGTGACTAAACCCTCTGTCTTGGGAAAGCCATCTATTTTCTCCATTTATGCATTTACACAACCTCGGTTTGCCCCCAAGACGGTTGGGAAGGATATGTTACCACAGATTACTCCCAAAATAGATATTCGACCACAAAGCATTAAGAACACAAATGAGATCAAACCAGGGATGTATAGATTGGCTACTAAACCCACACATAACAAAGAAATTCAATCGCCTCAGATTTCTAGAAACACTAATAGATGTGTGTCTTTTACTACAGGAGTAGTCCCCACTGCTAGTGTTAGCCGACCTCAGCTTAAGAGTACTCGAATGAATGAAAAGGTTTGGAAAAACAAGAGTAAAGGGAAGATGAAGAAAGTAGAAGGCCACCCTAGGAATTTGAATGTTTCTAAGAATAAAACGCCTGTAATCGCATGTAATGATGATTTGAATGATTCGACTTTGAATGCTTTGAATATTAAGTTTGTTTGTCTGAAATGTGGAAAATGTACTAATGCTAATCATGATATGTGTGTTTCGAATAATGTCAAAGGCGTAGATACTAGAACTAAGAAGCAATTTGTGATGCCTATTAGTGCTAGTAAACCCAAACGCAAAGTGAACCATTCTGGTGCAACCCCCCCCCCCCCCCCCCTAAGAAAAGTAATGCATCAGACTCCACCACTAAGAACCCTAGAAGCAGAATTAGGGAATTATATGAGTCTGCTAGCAAGTCTTGGAAATGGTGGTTTGCTAATCAATGTCCTTTATGATATAAATGGATGCCTAAGGTTAGGACAGATAATATACTCGATTTTACTCAGTTAAAAATTTCGTTGAACCAGACTTTTCGAATTGAAAATAGTTAATTGTGCGACTCAGTCGTCTTTTGGTGGAAAAGAAATAGATTTGTCGTTGTAGTAAAATTAAAATGCAAAAGATTAAAGTAAATTGATGACATATAGTCCCCAGCCGGGTCATCAACCCGGCCCACGGGTACTACCCGCATCCGACCCATTACTGATGGGTGGGATTGATGTCATTTAAACTTATGGGCTTAGATGAACAGTAACTGCACACATGTGTGCGGCCCACGGCCCGGCATGACCGGTACAGGGTTAGACAGAATCATACTCTTACTATGATTAGGATTTACCCAAAGAAGAGGATATTCACTCACCATAATTAGAAGATAACAATCAATCTATATCTGGTACTTATCCTTTCCTTGGAGCCGAAGCATCAGTGACGGCCCATTAGGGTTTCACTGCCTATATAAGGAACCCCCAAGGGTTCCACAAAGGTATTACGTTCTACACACTCACAACTCATCTGATTCTTAAACCCTAACCGATTACTTACTCTCACGCCGGAGCTTAATCGTGGGATACATTCCCAAGATAAGTCTAACGCGTGTTGTTTTAGTATGCAGGATCCCAACCAGATATTTCACTTGGTGTAGGAGCTGGACCTCAGCCAACCCGAATTAAGCCTAATTCGGGTCTAGCAAGGATCATCCAACTTTTGTATCAACAAGTTGGCGCCATCCGTGGGACCAATACACTAAGCTAGAGCAAATCTCATCTCTATCTCTCAATGACGAAAGGACATCCGCAAGGAAACCCCAAGAACACAAATCCTGCGAATCGAAAGTCCACAGGGGACGGAATACTCATTCCCACTCAGTCCCCCGGCAACCAAACAGGTGGACCGAATAACCGGAGCGTTTTTCAGTCCATGGGTGGAGTAGGCACGTCCGCTATCACCCCACCACCAACCTCGACCTTGGCCAACCCTGATCCAGGGAGCGCGCCTAAACCCCCTAATAAGGAGCCGCGTAGACCATCAACCGAGGAGGAAGTGGAGGTCGAACCACTTAGTGAGGAAGATCTCACTCGAGTTCTCACGCAGAACTTTGAGATGATCGTCCCAGGAATCGCATCCAGGTTGAACCTAGGGAGGAACCTACAATCTAGGCTCAACTTTGGTAGTGCCGAACACGGCACCTCTCCTCAGACTCAAAGGAAACGAAGGGCACGACCCCAGGAACGAAACCTCTTTGAGGAAACCCCCAACCTAGGAATGTGTTCGAACGCATAGGGGATCGTATTATGCTGGAACTACTACAATCCCGTGAGGAGGGAGAGAGGTCCGACGATTCAGCCGAACGACCAGACCTGGAGCTAACCAAAACTAATCACCGCAAAAGCGTATGGGAAAGGATGAATACCGGGAAGAAGGCTCCCAGCTCTTCTCACAAGAGCGATCCTCAGCCAAAGAATGGGGCACCACCCCTTCTCTTGGTCCATCAGGATAGGATTCGGATGACCATCCACCCAAGTGTCGCTGCCCCAGGCGTACTCCTCCACCGCCACCAGACAACGAAGAGTACTACGGCGGACCCTATTATCGTGAGGCGGAAGCAGAAGATCTCTCCCGCCCATGGTGTGATCCTAATCTCACCCGTCCATGGGCTGATCCCAGGGAAGATCCTTTTACCCTCCGCATACGGAATTACTCCGAGGATACAAAGCGTCGCATGCTGGCGTGCGTCAAGACTTATGATGGGTCTGGTGATTCGGATGATCACCTAAAGATATTTGACACGCAGGCGAAAATCGAACGATGGCCCATGCCCATATGGTGACAGATGTTCAATTCAACCTTGATCGGCAATGCTCGCGATTGGTTTGAGGGACTTCCTCCCCGAAGCATTGATAACTTCACTGAACTGCGTACTGCGTTCAAGAACAATTATACTCAGCGAAAGAAGTATAACAGGGAACCGGTCTCGTTGGCAACCCTCAAGCAACGGCCTGGGGAATCTACGGAGGCCTTCACCGAACGCTTCAATGACGAGTGCACACGCACAAAGACAATGCCGGAACTTCTAAAAATTTCCGATTATATGCACGCCATAACATACAGGGAATTAATCAGACGTCTCAATGACAAGCAACCAGAGAAGTATGACGACCTTATGGAAAGGTCCAGGAACGTCATAGAGGGGGAAACCACGGTAGCCGCGGCCTACCCTTCAAAAGGAAACAACTATCGTTCGAACGACCAGTCCAGGAGACAGTCGGGTGGTCAAAGCAACCAAGGCAGTGGAAGGAGCTCGGACTACAAGGGCCAAAACAGAGGAGGACGGTCAGAGGAAAAGTTTACCCCTCTAAAGATGTCCTACCGGGAGATCTTGCTGACAGAAGGGGCCAACTTCTCGAGACCTCCCCCAATGATGACTCCGGTGGACCGTCGTCAAGGAAATCGCTTTTGCGAATCCCACAACAACAAGGGCCACGGCACGGAGGAATGTATCCAGCTCAAGAAGCACATTGAGTCACTGATCAAGTCAGACAAACTCAAACATTTGGTTAAGGATTGGAAGGACGGAAAGGACAACAAGAAGTATGACAAGAAGGATCCCCAAAAGGACAAACCTTCGACTATATACATGATCCAATCCAGGCAGCACCGCACAAGGCAGAAAATTAGTCAAAAATTTTCACGCGGCAGAGAAATCTCATTCCCTCCCATCACGGCAAGTGACGTAGCCGATGCACCTCTCACGATTGAGATAAGCATTAGAACACATAATGTCCATCGTATGTATTTGGATGGAGGGTCATCGGCAGAAGTATACGAACACTGTTTCGTACAGTTACAACCAGAAATAAGAAGCCAATTAGTACCGGCCACGTCGCCGCTCATCGGCTTTAGTGGAGACACCATCTGGCCAATAGGACAACTGCGTCTGCCCGTAAACATTGGTAATGAAGAGCATTCTACCACGACGTGTATGAACTTTATGGTGATACGCTCACACTCTCCATACAATGGGATCATAGGCAAACCAGGTATCCTGACCATACGGGCAGTACCCTCCATAACTCACGGAATGATTAAATTCCCTGTGGAAGGAGGAATTGTCACTATCTATAACACAATCATACCAGCATCCGAATGTCATGCCGTGACAACACCAGTTCCACCTGTTCCACCCAAGGATGGATCACCACCTCCCAACTGGAAGGTGGCAATCCATCCTGATTATCCGGAACAAGAGGTATCCATAGGAGGAACACTCTTAGATAGCGGCAAGAGGGCCATGTGCTCTCTCCTAAAAGCAAACTTAGATGTATTCGCATGGGAGCCCAAGCATATGACAGGCGTACCGCGTGCGATAGCAGAACATAAACTCCAAATCCGACAGGGATATCCTCCCTTTAAGCAAAAGAAGCGCGGTCAGGCACCAGAACGCAGCCAAGTAATATTGGATGAAGTACGGAAATTGGTGGATACAGGTATTATGCGCGAGGTATACTACCACGACTGGTTATCCAACTCGGTCATGGTCAAGAACCATGACGGGAGCTGGCGCATGTGCATGGACTTCACAGATCTGAACAAAGCCTGTCCGTAGGACTGCTATCCGTTACCGGAGATTGACTGGAAGGTGGAATCCTTATGTGGATATCCCTTTAAGTGCTTCTTAGACGCATACAAAGGATACCACCAGATCCAGATGGTAGAAGAGGACGCAGAGAAGACGGCGTTCCATACTAGTCAAGGCGTATTCTGTTATACAAAAATGCCATTCGGACTAAAGAACGCCGGGGCAACATATCAGCGGCTTGTTGACAAAGCCTTTGACTCACAGATAGGCCGCAAGCTTGAGGTCTATGTTGATGATTTAGTCATCAAAAGTTATACGAAGGATGCACTTCTCCGTGACGTCCAAGAGACGTTTGACACATTGAGGAGGATTAATATGAAACTGAATCCAAAGAAATGCACGTTTGGGGCAACGGAAGGGATGTTCCTTGGATATATGATTGATCCAAATGGCATCAAGCCTTGCCCGGAAAAGACGGACGTGGTAATACAGTTACCATCTCCTCAGACGCGAAAAGAAGTACAATCATTAAATGGGAAGTTGTCCGGGCTAAACAGGTTCCTGTCGAAATCCGCGGAGAAGTCACTCCCCCTATTCAAAACACTCAAGAAGTGTATCAAGAAGGGAGATTTCCGGTGGACAAAGGAAGCGGAGGAAGCTTTTGGTCAGCATAAGCAACACCTCGCAGCTCTTGCCATGCTAGTGGCACCCCGACCTAAGGAGGAGCTCATCATGTATCTGTCGGCCACACATGGAGAAATAAGTGCGGTACTCATGACGGATAGGGACACTGTCCAAACTCCGGTCTACTACATAAGTAGAACAATGCAAGGGCCGGAGTTGAATTATTCTTCTATGGAGAAATTGGTTTTGGCATTAGTGTTTGCCACAAAACGGTTACGCCGGTACTTTCAGGCGCACCCAATTGTGGTTATTACTGATCAACCAATAAAACAAGTCATCTCCAGACCAAACGTGGCCGGTAGGCTAAAGAAGTGGATCATTCTGTTGGGAGAGCATAACATCTCTTATAGACCAAGGACAACTGTTAAAGGCCAAATCTTGGCAGATTTCTTGATAGAGAAGCCGGACGAGGATGGACCGGTCGTACAACGAGAGGAAACTACAGCAGAACCATGGATCTTATTTACGGATGGATCCTCGTGCACGGATAGATCAGGAGCTGGTCTCATTCTTACGAATCCGGAAGGAATGGAGTTTACATACGCCCTGCGCTTTGAATTCACAGCCACCAATAATGAGGAAAAATATGAAGCGTTGATTGCGGGTTTAAGAATCGCCGCTAGAATGGGATTCCGCAACCTTGAGGCCTACGTGGACTCACGGCTTGTCGCGAACCACATTCTAGGGGGTTACGTAGCCAAGGAGGATAACATGGTTCGATACTTGGAGAAAGTCAAGTCACTCATCGCTGCTTTCAGCAAGTTTTCTATCAAACAGGTACCAAGAGGTGAAAACAAAAAGGCGGACGCTCTTAGCAAGGTCGCGTCTACAAGTTTCGCCCATTTATCCAAGCAAGTCTTGGTAGAAATACTAAAGTAAAAGTCTATAACAGAAGGGGAAGTCGCAGCTATAGTTGAAGAATATGGACCTACATGGATGACCCCGATCATCAGCTATTTAACTAACAAAACCCTTCCGGATGAGGGAAAAGGCGGCACGGTGTATCATAAGGAAGTCGCAGCACTTCGAGCTTCGAGAAGGTATTCTTTACAAGCGCTCTTTCTTACAGCCGTGGTTGCGGTGTGTTGGGCCACACCAGGCTACTTATGTGATCAGTAAGATACATGGAGGGTTATGCGGCATGCACGCGGGTCCCCGATCTGTAGTAGCTCGAGCTTTACGCACAAGATATTATTGGCCTACTATGCATAGGGATGCACGTGACATGATTCGCAAATGCAGTGATTGCCAAGTGCACAGACCAGTACCACGACATCCGCAGCAGGAACTGACACCCATTACATCCCCATGGCCATTCTATAAGTGGGGGATTGTGTCACACCCCACCATGGCGGAATATGGGGCGCGACGTATGGATATCATCACAACATGGCGTGTCTATAGAGATAACTATATGAAATAAGAATTGTCATAAAATGGTGACACAAAAGTCATGACAATATCTCATCAAAAGCAGGAGTCTAGGTAAGTAGGTAACAGTCCTACCACTTACCCAAGACAAACAATAAACAAAAACCAAACAAACATATGCGTGCCACAATATCACTTATTAAATGAACAAATAAAAAAAACTAAGAAGGAAACGGGGACATCCTTCTATATGCATTCCTACGCTCTCCAAATCCTAGCCACTTAAGTTCTCACGCCTAACCAAAGCATCACCTGAAAGAGACACTAAAACACGTCAACATAAAGTTGGTGAGAGTCATAGGTTTAGACTCCAACGGTAAATCAGTTACAAGCTATGAATAACAACCATCAACACAATAAAATATGGACAATGTGTTACAAGTATGCATTAACAACTAGCATTCAAGATAAATCAATCATCACAATTCCAAGGCATCACGCCTTACCAACAACCACAATTACCAAGGCATCACGCCTTACCAACAACCACAATTTCCAAGGCATCACGCCTTACCAACACCATGGTCCAATAGGCGCCCATACACCTATGTACCTATCCCAAGGCCCCGCCTTGTCATTAACCATTGGTCCCATAGATGATCACACTATGTACCTTTCCGATCCAAATCATACACAAACAAGAATCACATAGCAGTTAATCACACAATGTACACACAAGTCCATCTCAAACCTTAAAAACATTCACAGCATCAATTTATAAATAACTCAACACAGTGTCTCTTCCATCCCATCTGGAAGTCAAAATCAATATTAAACATGGGACTATGAAACTCACCTGATTGCTTCTTCACAAGTCCTCGCACTAGCAACAAGCTAACAAACCAAAAACACGCAATCAATACACAAACCAATCACTAAGATGGCTCATCAACCTATGATGGACATCTAGCATATTCCCATATAAATACCTCATAGATAAGCTCTAATCACCCCATTACCCTTCCTTAACAAGTCCTTAACTTGGTTTAGTTTAATAACGATCCCGTTCATATTTTACACAAAACAGTCCCAGTTTTTAGGTCTCAAAACTTTAAGTCAAACGTCCACTTAAACATACCCATGGTTTTCCGTAAAATGAATATTCATACTTTTACATATGTTAGCTAAAACCTCCCACTTGCCCTAACCTTAAAGCTACTGTTAAGGCCCCGATATATGTGTATATATTGCTACCTATCCAGAATTCACTGATTTTAAACGTATGAAAAGTTTGTTACCATTAGAGGGTCTTACCCTAAACCACAATCTTAGACCAAGTTCAGATACTTACTACAATATATAAACCATCTCTCATGTTCGTGAGAAGGTTCCAATGCATCCCTAAGTTCCCCAAACAACCCAAAACTTAAAAAGAAAACAGGCTGATTACAAAACTGTTCTGACCTCCGACTGTTGTAACCTGTTTTTGACCCACTTCCCCACCTCTAATTTAGTTCTAGTTTCTTGCATTGGAAAGCCACTTCAATTACCTTTTCAGGGATACTTGGATCGCATCTTGAATGTTCCTAGAACTCCCGATATGATCAAAACAATTGACTCAAAATTCTGCCCAGTTTTTAAAAACGGGTTTAATTAATTTAACCTAATTAATTACCCATAACCCCATTAATTACAAACCCTAAACCATCTAATCATTATAATATCATTAAAATACAGATTCTTATTAAAACCCTAACCTAAATCAATCATAAGATGATTATGTAAACATTAAAAATAATTAAATTAAAAAGGAATTACGAAAGTTTACCTTTGATTTATGAAAACCCTAAATTTTGATGAAGAGCCCTAAAAATTCTCCATAAACCGTCGACCATTATTTTTCTCCAGGGATTTTATGTATTTTTTTTCTCTTTAAAATCCTTATATAATGTAACAAGAATCCTAGTCCAAATATAAAACCCAACTTTCCTTTTTCCTTTTTTTTCCTTTTTTCCTTCTTTTCTTTTTTCCAAACCGACCTAAACCCCCTTTAAATTCGTTTTTTTTCTATTTATTATTAATATATGTATTAATAACATTACCTTAATTTTCCTTAATTTATTTCAGCTCCTAAAGCCTCCAAAGCCTCAAAACCGTAAAACTAGTCAGTTTTTACGCGTTTTACCGTAAAAGACGTAAAATATACACTTTTAATAAAAATCTTAAATTTTAAAATAAACTTTATAACTAAGTCCTAAATGACTTAAAACCATCCCGAAAAATATTCATATGACTAATTACCTCATCCGAGACCTCTAAATGCTAAACCGTAAATCGTAAAAAAAAATACGATTTTCTATAATACATATACGTATACGTAAACACCAAAATATCACCATTTCCTTTCATAGTCACAACTTGTGAGCTCATGAACATGAAATAACCGTTCCTCGATTTACTTATGAGTACTTCTATACTCATAAACGATAAACACACCAACCTTAATCACTCAAAATAAACACGTAATTACACAAATTAAGTAAGCACACATAAAATAACCTAAAAGTAAGACCAAGTGACAAATCCAAAACCTACGGTTGTCACATCACTCCCTCCTAATAGAAATCTCGTCCCGAGATTTACTCCATAAGCTCAATAAATTCATTTCACAGCCAACACACTATCTCTCTCATAAGAACGTAACCGGATCATGACTACAACAACACTCTCAATGAATATAAGCTCACGACAAATTTTAGGACCCCCAACTTCGGATAACGGATCAAACCCATGGACAACTAACGGACGTTTACGTGAACGAATTTAAAAGAATGAACCAAAACCATGAGACTCCAAAAGATACTCAACATAAAACATGTATCGACTCCCAACGAACCATGGAAACTGACCAATGACAACAAGCACCCAACGACAACTGAAATGTGTTACGACCAGCGACATACTATTAAAACCTTGTGGAAAACCAAATTTTACCCCAGAATGGATTTTGTACTGAAATTGTATATTAGTTGTTCTAAAACCATGGTATCATATTAGTAATTTATGTAATCATCTAACAAAAATCAATCTATAGTCTCTTCACGAACGATCAATTGTCTAAAGCACACAACACAATATCACACGTCAACATCGACTCCGGAACCCACATCCTTCATCAATGTACAATCCTTATGATGGATACATCTCAAGTCCTATCCCAACTAAGCCCTATGTTAGCACTCTAAATGTTCACTATCCCAAAATATCCAAAACACAAGTTTAAACCATATCGTTTGAAAATTAATCTTGAACTCGACACTTGTACAATTAACTCGACCAAGCTACTGACCTCCAATTACTAAACTTTCTGAATTTTTGAAAAATATGTTCCGAGTACATAATTTTAGGCTTTTGAATCACCCAAAAAGCTTTAAAACGAATAAGTTATGACCAAAACGATTTTAAACCCAAAAAAAAACCCGTTATTAATTACAAAATTCAAGGTCTAATTCATTTTAATTCTAGAAAATTTAAACTCTCACCCATCATATGATTAATACATGATTTAACATATTTAATTTAATAAGAACAAGAATTCTAATAAAAGAACAATAACTTTAGGTGATCAAAACCAAAATATTTTAAAATAAAAAGCCATGCTTATATGTTACAAAAAAAATTTATATTCCACCTTATTTCAAACACGTTTTCGACACTTTACCCTCATTTTATCGACTACCAACAACTATTTTTATTTTACTATTTGCAAGTTTTATTTTTACCATGTATGTAAAACCCGCATGCTTTTACCATGCATAGTACTGAAATCGAGTATAATGCAGTTCGTTTCTTCTCAGTTCTTGCTAATTGAAAGTCCAACCAATATCGGGTTTTTAACTGTTTTTGGTTGTTAATCTTGTTTGGATATTCTATTTGCTAATTCAACAAAGCCTTACAAAACGAAAAATATTACCTACTTATATGTAAAACATTTTGCAAATACCAAGTTTTTATTCAAGTAATATTCAAAAGGTAAAATATGAAACTTAAAGGACTGAAAATGTAAATTCTAGGAAAGATAAATGCTTGAAATGTAAATTCTAACAAGTCTAGGGACTAAAAGTGTAAATCAGTTAACTAAAAGGATCAAATTTGTAAAACTAGTAACCAACTAACCAAAATGTAACAACTTAACAAACTTGCTAACTGAATATAACAAATCTCAAAACTGCAAGGACTTAAAAGTTGCAAACCCTAAAAATAAGGAAGATTAGCCAAATTTACACAATGTTAAAACAAGGAGGACCTAATTGCAATTTCAAAAACTTATTAAGCCAAAAACGGGTTTAGAAAACAAATAAGCTCGTTTGAGCTTATTACTGAACCAAATTCAATGAAACAAGTTGCAAAACTCTTTAAATCCAAATTAAGCTACGTGTGAACAAGGATTTTGGCTAAAGTCGTAAAATAAGCAAATGAGAACTTATCAATAAGCCCAAATTAAGCTACAGCAAAATCTAGACAATCACAACTTGATTTTCTTGTTGAAACTGATAAAGCTATTCAAATGATGAACGGGAAATCAAACTAGAACAATTTTCATCAAGTAATAAGCTAGGAAAATGAATTAAGCTGAAAAGAGCTTATCGTTGACCAAGCGTTGACCAAGCTTTTTTTCAAAAAGCTGAAACTTTCAAAAATCAAGTAACTCTATATTCTAAGTGGATTTGTGAAGAAAAATGGCCAGATTTATGAAAAGAATCAAGAGATACAAAATCTCAGTTTTCATTTACAGAAACATGCTCCATCTCAGCTTATCTGAATTTTGCTTATTCCTAATTGCTGAATGAAAACTGTATAATAAGCTCTTAGATTCTGAAACTTTATGATGTTAGCTACAACTGAGAACAAGTTTGGTGCAATTTCATCAAGTAATGAGTGAATTCTAGCCAAAAGAAAATGATAAGTTCCAAAGAGCAAAACTGCATAAAAATGACCCAAACCTTTTTATTGCCAATTGCCTGTTTGACTCTCAAATTGACTTGTAAATGACTTAAAACACTATATAACCACCTAATGACTGTAAATGAACTTTAAAATACCAAGACTCAATACTTGAAAACTCAAAGATTAACTATTGCCAAACACTCCTTATCAGTTATTTGAGAAAATTTCAAATTCTTTTCAAGTACTGATTTAAACTGAATGTAAAGCTTTTGACTACCAAACTTGAGACTCAAAATGATGTGATTAAAGACTACAAGTAAACACTAAAAACAACAATGAACCATTCAAGATACAAGAACTAAATTTTACTGAAAATAAGCTATGACTAAGCTTAATCCAAAACTAAGAACAAGTAAACAAAAACAAGCTACAAGTAATCAAGATCAAACAATGAGCAAATCTAAACAACTTTTATCAGGCAAACATCAAGATTACACTATGAAAAGTAGCATGCATTTGACAAATTCAGTGGAACCAAAAATCAGAATTTTAAAACCTTTTGTAGTAAACCATTGGGAAGAAGAGGAGTGCTGAACTCTCTTACCCTAGTGATAACCACCACCTTATCACTAGTTCATCTAATCAATCATCACAATCAGCTTCTAATCAACAGAATTCATCAAAATGGCTTGAAAACTTCAATAGAACTAGTTTCTGATCATAACAAACACAATTCAACAACACTAGTATCAAGTAGTAGCAGGAAATGAATAGTAGAATGAAGAACAGAATTGGCGGGAAATGAGAATTTGAATTTTATTCCATGAAAGTTGTTACAAAGCTGTTAGAAAGCTACTAACTAACTAACTAACTCAAGAGTTTGTCAGACTCTTGAGTAGTTAGGGTAAAGAGGAAGGAAAAATGAAAGGAAATTGAGAAGTGTGTGTTTTTACAAAATTAAGCTAACTGCTACAAATGAGGTCCTAACAATCTATTTATAGACTTGAGAAAGATGATTATTGGGGTTGGTGACGTGTTGGAACCAATCCCAGCTCTCCACGTGGACTAATTCTGTTTAAGTGATTTCCAGATATGAACAATAATTTGGGCTTTCTTGATTGAGTGGATGACATGTTAATTGATGATAACCATTGAATTCGTCTCTCAAAATTGAGCAACTTTGATGTTTATACTTTTCCATGAAATCGTCTCTAGCTCAAAAACGATCCTGGGAAAATTTTGCCTTCTTGAAGATGCCACGTGTCATCATGTAAATGGCTGAAAAATGATCACACGGATCACACTGTTATGATTCGTTATTAAATGAGTGGCGGCTGTGAGTGGGAAATTAATGCATGAGCTGGTGATCCGTGTGATTTATTTGCTCTCTTCTCATTGGCCAATTCTTTGTCACATGGATTGAGCTAGTAATAATCTTCCAAACTTGGCAGAATTAGTCCCTATACTTTGACAGATTACATTTTTGAGCTAGCAGCTTCATTCCTTTGGCATTTTAAGTCCTCCAAACTTCATCTTTGAGCAGAAATTACCCTTTGACTTTGTTGACTTGATAGTTGACCAATTTTGACTTTGATCTTGACTTTTTACAATATTTGCACTTTAGTCCCTCAACTTTGGCAATTTGTCAAGATAGGTCCTTGTACTTCAAAGTCTTGATACTTTTGATCCTTCTTTGTCTTTTTCATCCATTTGAGCTTGATTTTTCTTTGTTTGCTTGAAAATGTATCCTTTTTACCTACACAAGTGTACACAAACACAAACATACCACATAACACTGTTTTTGCAAGATAAATTGGTATTTTGCTTCATGTTTTAGGGTTATTTGTTGATAAAAGGATATGAGTTTAAGCTCATATCAAATCCCCTACACTTGAACATTGTCATGTCCTCATGCAATATTATATATTAAAGTTCAAATTTACATTTCCCTCATAATTAATCCACCTTGGCCATATGAGATGCATCTACACTACTCTAAACTAACTGATGCATGATTTTGACTTTTAATAATGCAATGAACAAAATACAATTCTATCTATATCTTTTTTTTATTTTTCTTGAAATGGTTTTGATGGAAATAACTCATAAAGAATTCAATGGCTTAGATTAGGGCTTGGGTACCATGGACATTTATCACCCTCAAGTTTCACTTTCCCCATACCAAGCTTAAAAAATGGGATCATTGCATTCACAAGTAAAAAGTGCATCAACTTATTCATGACAATTAAATGTGGAACCGGTTATTATTCGAGCAAATTGCTTGTGGGCAAATTTGTCATTATTCAAGTGGGAAGTATAAGAAGTGTAAAATCCAAAAATAAGGAAGCACGGTTTTAATCCTAAGTAATCCTCTCATCCATTACTTAAAAAACCGCTCACAATTAATATAAGTCCGTTTTAAGAGTAATAAGTCATTCGCCTTATGTGTAAAATCCTCATGTCATGCTTTCATAAGTAACTACACACTCGCTAAGGAAAGGAAAATAAAACTCACGCAATAATTTACATCCGCCATCTTTTTGAGACTTTGGATCATCAACCCCGCAACCCGTCAAGGTAATATTGGATTGGAGCAATCTATTGAATCCCCGCAACCCGTCAAGGTAATATTGGAACTCAATAGTCACTATAATTAACACCACACTGCCCCTCTTGGGAGTCTTGTATTATTTCTTCTTCTTCTTTTTTTTTTCTAGCCACTCATTTTTTTTCATAAGCCGCTCTTATTTTTCTTTATTCCTCACAAAGAAATTTGAAAAGAAGAAAAGGAAAAACACCCGGCTAAGTATGGAGCATGACATAAGTCTAGTACACATAAAACGTGCTAACTTAAAATCTTAAGACGTACTCATATCAACCATAAATGATTAGCCAAAAATGCATAAGAGATTACAAACCAATTAAAACCGTACTTGATTATTTGTTAACAATTATATACATGCGAAGAAAATAGAGGTCAAGAAGAGAAGGGTTTAGCCACAAGTAATTGCCATGAAGTCTATCTAGCCCTTTTACACTTGCTTCAACTCTATCATTTCCCATTCTCCACAAATTTAAAATCTCAAATAATGAGATTGGTGGATGCTTAGCCTAATAGACCAATGAAGGACTACATGGTTAAGGATACTAGCTAGAGAATGCTAAGATAAGCAAACTCGGGTTGAGTCAAAATATCCATGGCGGGCCTAATATGTCAAAGAAATCTAAACTTGTTAAAACCATGTTTTATTATATATATTTTTTCTTTTTATATATTTTTGATGAAACATAAAGAAGAAATATATACAATGCAAATGTGTTATGCAAAAATGATTGATGCAAAAATTATGAATGCATATTTTTGTTGGCCAAAGTAGATCAAAAATTTGAAAAATGTTGAAAATTCAATTTTCCATGTTATCATGCAAGACAATGACAAGTTCTAGGTAAGGTCACTTCGATAGAAAACCCCCCTACACTTAAGCTAAACATTGTCCTCAATGTTTAAGAGCATGGAAGTATAAAAACTTCCCCTACACTTATGACAATGAATAGACTTTGCTTAACCCAAGTTAAGGAAAGGACAACTATTAGTGAAATCATGTTTAAGCACAAGGTGTCAAATGAAAAATCACTATAGTAACGAAGTGAACCGGATACAAGGGCCTCCTCCATAAGCTCCAAAGCATGAGATGAATGAGCAACCCTACAAACAATCATGAAGACAAAAGAAGGTCTCCCCTACACTTATCTCCAAGTCTATACCTTTATTTCTAACCTACAACACTCTAAACCTAGTTATACGATGCTTGAGTTAATGAGTCTCTAGCTCGACTCGTCCCTCAATGAATTAATTCATGGGGAAAATGGGGACCTCTTGGACCATTTCAACGGAAATGTCCTCCCCAAAGTAATGTTTGACACGGTGACCATTCACTTTAAAATTTGGACCATCGGGTTGTGACAACTCAAGAGTTCCATATGGAAACACTTGAGCAATAGTGAATGGACCGGACCATCTCGACTTAAGCTTGCCCGCAAAAAGCTTCAATCTTGAGTTAAAGAGGAGAACCGGCTCTCCAACTTTGAACTCACGATTCTTGATCTTAGCATCATGCAATTTCTTAGTCTTTTCCTTGTAAAGCAAAGAATTCTCATAGGCATTGGCTCTCAACTCATCCATCTCATTGAGTTGATCTTTCCTATGTGAACCGGCTTGGTTTAAATCAAAGTTAGCCCACTTGAGAGCCCAAGATGCCTTATGTTCTAACACAAATGGGAGGTGGCACGCTTTTCCATAGACAAGCCTATAAGGTGTACAACCAATTGGTGTTTTAAAAGCCGTCCTAAACGCCCACAAAGCATCATCAAGCTTATCCGACCAAGAAGCTCGATGCTCTCCCACCGTTCTCTCTAAAATCCTCTTTAAACCACAATTTGTGACCTCGGTTTGACCATTTGTTTGAGGGTGATACGCGGTAGAAAGTCTATGATTCACTCCATATTTCTTCATAACTCTCGTGAATTGATCATTACAAAAGTGCGTACCACGATCACTTATGATGGCCCGAGGTACACCAAATCTAGCAAACAATTGTTTCAAAAACTTCACAACCACTCTAGCATCATTGGTAGGTAAGGCTTTAGCCTCCACCCATTTGGACACATAATCCACCGCCACAAGTATATACTTGTTTCCCTTAGAGGATGGAAAAGGTCCCATGAAATCAATGCCCCATACATCAAATATCTCACACTCTTGGATAAAATTTTGTGGCATCTCATCACGTTGTGTAATTTTTCCTTGTCTCTGACAAACATCACAAAATTTCACCATTTCATGGGCATCTTTGTAAATGGAAGGCCAATAGTAACCCGAATCAAAGACTTTCTTGGCGGTGTAGTTAGGCCCAAAATGTCCACCCGTAGGTCCTTTATGACACGCCTCTAAGATCTTAAATGCCTCGGGCCCATCTACACACCGTCTAATGATTTGGTCCGCACATTGCCTAAAAAGATATGGATCATCCCAAAAGTAATACTTAACTTCCTTAAGAAACTTTTTCTTTTGTTGATAAGTAAGACCCTCAATAAGCACATTGCCCACAAGATAATTTGCGATATCCGCAAACCAAGGTGTGGCATCCTCTTGGGAAGAGATAGACATGAGCTCCTATAATGGAAAGGATTCATTGATTTCTTGGTGTGGGAAATCTCCTTGAAAAGGATGCTCAAGTCTACTCAAATGATCCGCCGCTAAATTCTCGGCCCCTTTCTTATCACGAATCTCTATTTTAAACTCTTGAAGCAACAAGACCCATCTCAAAAGCCTAGGCTTAGCATCTTGTTTTGTCATAAGATACTTGAGAGCGGAATGATCCGTATACACTATGGTTTTGGAAAGCACAAGATATGGTCTAAACTTCTCAAAAGCATATACTATAGCAAGCAACTCTTTTTCCGTGGTAGTGTAATGAAGTTGTGCACCGGTCATGGTTTTACTCGCATAGTGTATAGGTTGAAAATGCTTATTAACTCTTTGTCCTAAGACGGCCCCACCGCATAATCACTAGCGTCACATATAAGCTCAAAAGGTAATTCCCAATTTGGAGAAACCAAAACGGGAGCCTTAGTCAATTTTTCCTTAAGAGTCTCAAAAGAGTCTAAACAATCTTGGTTAAAAATGAAAGGAGCCTCTTTCTCCAAGAGGTGAGTCATTGGTCTAGCTATCTTAGAAAAATCTTGTATAAAGCGCCTATAAAATCCCGCATGACCTAAGAAACTCCTCACACCTTTAACCGAGGTGGGTGGGGGAAGCTTAGCAATCACATCAATTTTAGCTCGATCAACTTCTAATCCCTTATTGGATATCTTGTGTCCTAAAACAATCCCCTCTTTCACCATAAAGTGACATTTCTCCCAATTAAGCACCAAACGTGTTTCCTCACAACGCTTAAGCATTCTCTCAAGGTTGGTGAGAGATGAGCTAAATGAATTTCCAAAAACGGAAAAGTCATCCATAAAAACCTCCATGGTTTGCTCTATCATATCATGAAAAATCGCCATCATGCACCTTTGAAACGTCCCCGGTGCATTACATAAGCCAAAAGGCATCCTCTTGTAAGCAAATGTACCGTAGGGACAAGTGAATGTGGTCTTTTCTTGATCCTTAGGGTCAATGGGTATTTGAAAATAACCCGAAAAGCCATCAAGAAAACAATAGTACTCATTTCCCGCTAAGCGTTCAAGCATTTGATCCATAAAGGGAAGCGGGAAATGGTCTTTCCTAGTTGCCTCATTGAGTTTTCTATAATCAATGCAAACTCTCTAACCGGTCACAAGTCTCGTGGGAATAAGCTCATTGTTCTCATTAGGCACCACGGTGATTCCACCCTTCTTTGGAACACAATGAACCGGGCTAACCCATAGAGAGTCAGAAATGGGATAAATCATACCCGCATCTAAGAGTTTAACCACTTCCTTCTTAATACCCTCATGGATTTTTGGGTTAACTCTCCTTTGGTTCTGAATGGCGGGTTTATAGTCATCCTCCATAAGGATTTTGTGTGTACAAAAATGTGGATCAATTCCCCTTATGTCGGATATTTTCCATGCTAAAGCTTTCTTATGTTTCTTAAGAACTTCAATAAGTTGCTCTTTCTCATCCTCTTTCAACTCTTTAGCAATGATCACCGGTAATTGGTCTTTGCCCTCTAAGAAAGCATATTCTAAGTGGGATGGAAGGTCCTTAAGCTCAATGGGAGGTGGACTCTCTATGGAAGGTTTAACTATAGAAGGTTCCTCAATGGTAATCTCTTGTGGAATAGGAGAAGGAATAGGGTCCTCATTGAGCAACTTTTGGATTGTAAGAATATCTTCTTCCCAATTGATGGGAGAATC
The DNA here is from genome assembly GCA_025667525.1 of Glebionis coronaria. Taxonomy (NCBI): domain Eukaryota; kingdom Viridiplantae; phylum Streptophyta; class Magnoliopsida; order Asterales; family Asteraceae; genus Glebionis; species Glebionis coronaria. The sequence goes on from CM046879.1 coordinate 222,841,686, forward strand.
ATCATCACCAAGAAAGTTGGACTCAAATTCCTCCAAGAGGAAATCACTCTCTCCAAAAGGTGTTAAAGAGGGAGCAATTGAGGCCACGGTTTCAACATGGGGCATCTCATCACTAGCACTCTTACAAGCATCATGAAAGTGTTCATTACACACTTCATCTAGCACATCCACAATGTTAATAGTCTCACAAGGTCTAGACTCCTTAACCTCTTTCCTATCACAAACTTTCCCTAACTTAAACACCACTCTCTCATCTTCTACTCTCATAATTAATTCTCCTTCCGCCACATCTATCAAGGTACGACCCGTTCTAAAAAACGGTCTACCAACAATCAAAGGCACTCTAGGATCCATGTCATAATCAACCACTACAAAGTCGGCCGGAAAGGTAAACTTATCCACACCTACAAACACATCTTCTGCTATACCTATGGGGTGAGCTATGGTTCGGTTGGCTAGTTCAAGAGTCATCCTAGTGGGAGTGAGCTCGGGAAGAGATAGTTGTTTCCAAACCGATAAAGGCATGAGGTTTATGCTCACCCCTAGATCCGCCAAAGCCATGCAATTTTCAACACCGGGAAAATTACAAGGTATCAAGAAGCGCCCCGGATCTCCAAGTTTTGTTGGTAGGGTTTTAAGTAACACCGCGGAACAATTTTCATTAAGGGATGTGTTGGGCAAATCAACCAATTTTTCTTTGTTTGAGAGCAAATCCTTGAACATCTTAGCAAACTTTGGCATATAAGCAAGAGCTTCCGCAAAGGATATATTGATGTTGAGTTGCTTGAACATCCTTAAGAAATTGGAGACTTGGATGTCATCCTTGTTCTTTAACTTGTCCTTTTTCAACCTTGAAGGATATGGAAGAGTAGGTTTTGGTGGAGGTGGAATAGGTGTTATAGTGGAAGATTTGTCTTTGTTAGCTTCTTCATTGGGAAGTGTGGAAGGTAAAGGAGAAGTATGAGGTGGTTGAGAAGGTGTGTTTGAGTGAATAGGAGCATTTTGAGGAGGTGAAAGAGAAGTAGAAGGCTTGTCACAAGTAGGAACACAAGTGGGTTGAACAATAGTAGGTTTAGGAGGTGAAGGATCCTTTGTTGTTGTTCCACTCCTTGTTGTAATTACATTGACATTGGCCCTAGGGTTTGTTTGTGTGTTGGAAGGTAAAGCCCCTTGTGGTCTTTGATTTAATGCCACCAAAACCCTATTGATTTGGTCATTCATTTTCTTCTCCATAGCTTGGAACTTCCTTTCATTCTCTTGATTCATTTTTTGCAAGAGATCCATTGTGTTATACTCTTGTGGCACATGACCTTGAAAACCTTGAGGTTGGAAAGGTAAAGGTTGGGAGTTAAATCCTTGATTATGTGGATAAAAGGTATTTGCTTGAGGTTGAAATTGATTGGGTGCCTTGTAGTTATTTGCGTGGTAAGGTGGTCTTTGCCCTTGATTCCTTGGTAAAATTTGAGGTGGATTTTGTTGAATTTGGGTGGGTGGTTGGGGTGGAAATCCGGGTGGAGTAAGGTAGTTTTGGGACTTGTAAGAAAGGTTATTTGGATTGATATTAGGCTTGAAGTGTTCACGATGTTCCTCTTGGTAAGCATAGCATTCCCCTTGATACACTTGCACCTTATCACATTGTTCATAAGAATGGGGACCTCCACAAGTAACACAAGAAATGGCAATGGCATTCACATTATTTGAAGAATTGTTCAATGAAACGGTCTTAAGGGCTTGAACTATCTCTTGAGTCATTTCTTGTTGTCCTTGTTTGACTTGTTGAAGGATCTCTTGTTGAAATTTAAGGAGTTGGTTGTCACAAGGAGTTTGAGAATTGTTTTGGATAACATGAACCCTTTCTTCAAATGGATTGTTTGTTTGAACCATTGCTTTAGTCTCAATGATGTCCAAAGCCTCTTGGTATGTTTTAAGAAGAATATTCCCTCCCGCGGAAGCATTGAGTGAATCTTGGTGGTGAGATTTAAGGCCATTATAGAAGAGATTGATTTGGTGAACATGATCCAATCCATGATTAGGGCATCGCCTCAATAAATCACTATACTCTTCCCAAGCATCACTAAAGGATTGACTAGGTTTTTGTTGAAAGCCTATAATTAAAGTCCTCAAAGCCATAGTCTTATGTGGAGGAAAGAACTTGTTCAAAAACTTAGTGGTGAAACCATCCCATGTGGTGATACTATCGGGTGGTTGGGTGTCTAACCAATGCTTAGCTATTCCCTCTAAGGAAAATGACACTAACATCAACCTAATCACCTCATGTGGAACTCCATTATGCTTAATGGTATTGCAAAGAGAAAGGAATCTCTTAAGGTGAGCATGAGGATCCTCATTCTGTTTACCAAAGAAAGGTGATTGTGAAACCATAGTGATCATAGATGTATGTAGCTCAAATGTGTTTGCGGGAAAGTCGGGAATCTTAATAGCACTAGCATATCCATGAATGTTGGTTTGCATACGTTCATACAAAGAGCGATTATCAATAGCCATGGCTTCTTGTGGTGGAGTCAAAGCACGATTCTCGTGATCGGCTTGGTGGACGGTTGTGGTCTTACTCTTTCTCTTTTTCTTCCTTTTCGGAGGAAGAGGTTGTACACCAATCGGTATTTGTGCACGCCCGCGAGTGAGCATGCAACTCAATACGAGGAATGAGAGAGAAGCTCTCGTGTGACTTTGAAGAGAAATGGATTATCCTCTTCGAGTTTCAATATTAAATATCCACAAGAAAATAACAATATACGTATGTACTACTTGGGTGCAAGACCCTCAATGAAGCCGTCCTTCTTAGAATACTTACAAGTGAACGGGGGGTTAGGTGGCGCGAAGCACTTAAGTACCTATTGACCCTTAGATGGCATTTTATAGCACATCGCCTTTCTATTCACTTAAATGTTCGTATTCTTCGAATTGTTGCTTATTGAAAGTATTTATCTATTCTTGCTTTATTTTGTTTGATCGATACACGTGTCAAGGACCGGAGCGCCCCTCAACACGGTGTATTGCCTCGGCAATACTTATGGAAGATATGTAGATTGGTTGTTCTTATACGTATACGTATTTACTTATAATAATATATGGAAAATATTTTTGTATTTATGAGTTTTTTAAGAGAAAATACTATATGTACATAAAAACCGAGAGAATCCAATAATATATATTTTTTGTTGCAATCTCTTAGGAAAAAGATTGCTTTTTGGATTTTTTATTTTTTTGGTCAATTCTTTAGGAAAAGAATTGTTTTGTTAATTTTTTTAGTTTTTATATATTTTTATATTTTTTTGATTTTTTTTTGTTTTTGATTTATGATACGTAAAAATAACGTTCACAAAGTGAACGGATCCCAAAAGCCAATGAAAACCGTCAATCGATAGTCTCTCGTGTAGTCAAAGAACCGGCAGCGGCGCCATTTGAAATTGAGTATAATGCAGTTCGTTTTTTCTCAGTTCTTGCTAATTGAAAGTCCAACCAATATCGGGTTTTTAACTGTTTTTGGTTGTTAATCTTGTTTGGATATTCTATTTGCTAATTCAACAAAGCCTTACAAAACGAAAAATATTACCTACTTATATGTAAAACATTTTGCAAATACCAAGTTTTTATTCAAGTAATATTCAAAAGGTAAAATATGAAACTTAAAGGACTGAAAATGTAAATTCTAGGAAAGATAAATGCTTGAAATGTAAATTCTAACAAGTCTAGGGACTAAAAGTGTAAATCAGTTAACTAAAAGGATCAAATTTGTAAAACTAGTAACCAACTAACCAAAATGTAACAACTTAACAAACTTGCTAACTGAATATAACAAATCTCAAAACTGCAAGGACTTAAAAGTTGCAAACCCTAAAAATAAGGAAGATTAGCCAAATTTACACAATGTTAAAACAAGGAGGACCTAATTGCAATTTCAAAAACTTATTAAGCCAAAAACGGGTTTAGAAAACAAATAAGCTCGTTTGAGCTTATTACTGAACCAAATTCAATGAAACAAGTTGCAAAACTCTTTAAATCCAAATTAAGCTACGTGTGAACAAGGATTTTGGCTAAAGTCGTAAAATAAGCAAATGAGAACTTATCAATAAGCCCAAATTAAGCTACAGCAAAATCTAGACAATCACAACTTGATTTTCTTGTTGAAACTGATAAAGCTATTCAAATGATGAACGGAAAATCAAACTAGAACAATTTTCATCAAGTAATAAGCTAGGAAAATGAATTAAGCTGAAAAGAGCTTATCGTTGACCAAGCGTTGACCAAGCTTTTTTTCAAAAAGCTGAAACTTTCAAAAATAAAGTAACTCTATATTCTAAGTGGATTTGTGAAGAAAAATGGCCAGGTTTATGAAAAGAATCAAGAGATACAAAATCTCAGTTTTCATTTACAGAAACATGCTCCATCTCAGCTTATCTGAATTTTGCTTATTCCTAATTGCTGAATGAAAACTGTATAATAAGCTCTTAGATTCTGAAACTTTATGATGTTAGCTACAACTGAGAACAAGTTTGGTGCAATTTCATCAAGTAATGAGTGAATTCTAGCCAAAAGAAAATGATAAGTTCCAAAGTGCAAAACTGCATAAAAATGACCCAAACCTTTTTATTGCCAATTGCCCGTTTGACTCTCAAATTGACTTGTAAATGACTTAAAACACTATATAACCACCTAATGACTGTAAATGAACTTTAAAATACCAAGACTCAATACTTGAAAACTCAAAGATTAACTATTGCCAAACACTCCTTATCAGTTATTTGAGAAAATTTCAAATTCTTTTCAAGTACTGATTTAAACTGAATGTAAAGCTTTTGACTACCAAACTTGAGACTCAAAATGATGTGATTAAAGACTACAAGTAAACACTAAAAACAACAATGAACCATTCAAGATACAAGAACTAAATTTTACTAAAAATAAGCTATGACTAAGCTTAATCCAAAACTAAGAACAAGTAAACAAAAACAAGCTACAAGTAATCAAGATCAAACAATGAGCAAATCTAAACAACTTTTATCAGGCAAACATCAAGATTACACTATGAAAAGTAGCATGCATTTGACAAATTCAGTGGAACCAAAAATCAGAATTTTAAAACCTTTTGTAGTAAACCATTGGGAAGAAGAGGAGTGCTGAACTCTCTTACCCTAGTGATAACCACCACCTTATCACTAGTTCATCTAATCAATCATCACAATCAGCTTCTAATCAACAGAATTCATCAATATGGCTTGAAAACTTCAATAGAACTAGTTTCTGAACTGGAATCACAACAAAAGCTCCCAAACTTCTTCAAGGTCAGCTATGATCATTCAATGATCATAACAAACACAATTCAGCAACACTAGTATCAAGTAGTAGCAGGAAATGAATAGTAGAATGAAGAACAGAATTGGCGGGAAATGAGAATTTGAATTTTATTCCATGAAAGTTGTTACAAAGCTGTTAGAAAGCTACTAACTAACTAACTAACTCAAGAGTTTGTCAGACTCTTGAGTAGTTAGGGTAAAGAGGAATGAAAAATGAAAGGAAATTGAGAAGTGTGTGTTTTTACAAAATTAAGCTAACTGCTACAAATGAGGTCCTAACAATCTATTTATAGACTTGAGAAAGATGATTGTTGGGGTTGGTGACGTGTTGGAACCAATCCCAGCTCTCCACGTGGACTAATTCTGTTTAAGTGATTTCCAGATATGAACAATAATTTGGGCTTTCTTGATTGAGTGGATGACATGTTAATTGATGATAACCATTGAATTCGTCTCTCAAAATTGAGCAACTTTGATGTTTATACTTTTCCATGAAATCGTCTCTAGCTCAAAAACGATCCTGGGAAAATTTTGCCTTCTTGAAGATGCCACGTGTCATCATGTAAATGGCTGAAAAATGATCACACGGATCACACTGTTATGATTCGTTATTAAATGAGTGGCGGCTGTGAGTGGGAAATTAATGCATGAGCTGGTGATCCGTGTGATTTATTTGCTCTCTTCTCATTGGCCAATTCTTTGTCACATGGATTGAGCTAGTAATAATCTTCCAAACTTGGCAGAATTAGTCCCTATACTTTGACATATTACATTTTTGAGCTAGCAGCTTCATTCCATTGGCATTTTAAGTCCTCCAAACTTCATCTTTGAGCAGAAATTACCCTTTGACTTTGTTGACTTGATAGTTGACCAATTTTGACTTTGATCTTGACTTTTTACAATATTTGCACTTTAGTCCCTCAACTTTGGCAATTTGTCAAGATAGGTCCTTGTACTTCAAAGTCTTGATACTTTTGATCCTTCTTTGTCTTTTTCATCCATTTGAGCTTGATTTTTCTTTGTTTGCTAGAAAATATATCCTTTTTACCTACACAAGTGTACACAAACACAAACATACCACATAACACTGTTTTTGCAAGATAAATTGGTATTTTGCTTCATGTTTTAGGGTTATTTGTTGATAAAAGGATATGAGTTTAAGCTCATATCAAGTACCCTTAGGATCGTACGTACTAGTTAAAAACATTCCTAATATAGCATGATTACGATTACGTGTTAGGAGTTTATGTATTACGTACGTGTTAGAACACGATAAGTATTTTATTTGCACGATCACGTAATAATTATTTAGCAATAATTAATCACGAACATACGATCACGAAATCACGAGCGTAATTAAAACACGAGCTATTATTAATTACGTATATATATTTAATACGAGCGTATTTAAATATATTAGATTATGTTATTTACGTAACGAGAACATTTAAAACACGAACATAATTAAACATAAACGTGTACAAATTAACAAGACACGAAACGAGGTACGGGAACCCCACGGGGGGGGGGGGGGGGGGGGGGGTCCCTACCCGCTACCAAACAAGGGTAATGGGCCAAGCCCATTACCAATTTTACTAATAGGGGGTTAAATAGATTTTTATTACTCAAAATCACTTTTACAGAAGATTTCAAGAAAAACCTAAAATCTCTCTTTCTCCTCCTTTTTGTGCCGCCACCTACAATCACCAAAGAAGGTGATTCATTGATCTCAGATCTTGAAGTTTTATTGTTTGTTCGTGTTTGTTCTTCACCCTCTTGATCTACGAATACGGTAAAACCTTTTTAAACCTTTTCTTTTAATTAATCTTGTATTTAATTATGAACACGTGATGTTTTTTATAAAAACACATTAATTAAACATAGATCTAACATGTTTTGATCATTAATTAAATCAGAGGGTCGATTAAAGGGTGTTTGTTTTTGGGCCGCAAGATGCAACCGACCCGAAGGGGGGTTCGGTTTGTTTTAGCCGACCACCACCAAGACCTTTTGGTCTTGGTTGGTGCGTGTGGGTCCCACGGCAGCAAGGGGTACCCCGATTTGGGTCGGGGTACGGTGTCGATTCATGTCCGGTTCATGTTTTTAAGCTTAGATCCAGATCATGGTTATGTTAGTTTTGTTTATGTTATAAACTTAGGTTAAAATTAAATTAATAATGATGTAATTAATTTAATAACATGACTTAGGTTAATTAATTATAAATGATCATGAAATTATTTTAACCTAAGTATTTATATTATTAAGACTTATAATTAATTAATTATTTAAAAACCATAGATATAATTAATTAATTAACATGACTTAAGTTATATTATTAACATTTAATAATACATATTTTAACCTAAGTATTTAATATATTTAATTAAAAACATGTCATACTTTAACTAAATATTATAACCTATAGTTTAATTAAATAACATGAAATAATTATTAGACTATATAATATATCATATGACTTAGAAAATAATCATGAAAACACTTAGGCTTATTTACTTAGCTTATTTAACCAGATTATTTCTAATTATGGAAACTTTCTATTTTTAGAAACTTATCTATTTTAAGCAGTAAATCTATTTTTGGAAACTTTCTATTTTTGGTAACTTTCTATTTTTGGAAACTTTCTATTTTTGGAAACTTTCTATTTTTAGAAACTTTCTATTTTTGGAAACTTTCTATTTTAGGAAACCTTCTATTTTTGGAAAGTTACTTATTATTACACAGTAGGTATAATAACACATGAAATATCAGAAATACTTAATCAGAATGAACAGAATATAAGATTTAACACAGTTTAAGGCTTTAAACAGTAAAACATAGTAAGAACATATAAATAAGCTAAGACATGACGTAAAACCAGCTATGTATTTAGTAAGCAGATACTTATTTCATGTACGTATTTATGTAGCACTAGTGTTTCGGAAGTAGGATTCTCGTAGTTCATCGTTCTCGTTCACTGGACATAAGGTACGGATTCCCGTCCTTTCAGTATGGACATTCTTTCCTTATTAGGATTTCCTCGTATGCAGCCAACTGTTTTCCCGTAGTATAAGTATGAGTTTGATTGCTTATGTTTAAATATGATTACCTATAGCCATATACATGCATGACCAGTTTCACCTAGTTATGGAGGTACCATAACCATAACATTAGAGGCACTGATGTTATGACTTCACCACGGCAGAGTGATTGCTCGTGGCGTCCCTTCATCTTTTGGCCATTTATTTATATTTATCATGTGGGGCATATGGGTGCATCCTAGTTACACGTTTTTATTCAGGATTACATGGTGAATGTGGTGTGTGCCTTGCATCCTTCACAAGGAGCTGATCCCTCCTACCCATAACCAGTATATTAAATTAGAGGCAGCCCCTCTAATTTGCATGATGAGGTCACCCCTCCAATTATTCATGCACGATGGATATTCATGACCTATATTGGCTAATGGTAAAATATGACAAACAGTTTTTATAAGATAAACATAAGACTTTCAAACTATAAAACCAGTTTTATTAAGACTTAACCAGGTTACTCAAGACTTAGTTTCTTCCGCTGTTATTATGTTATATGCTTATCCTATTCATGCTTTATTGTACATCCGTGCACTGAGCGTATTGCTCAGCCGTTTTCCTTTTCTATGTTCCCAAAACGGCAGGTACTCAGGGACGCTCGTAGACACTAAGAGTACATGCATATGGACTGGAAGCTGTCTAGCCTTCTTTACATTATGCATTTCTTTTCTTTATGATACTTATGCTTTGGACATTGTTTCGTCCGTATTCCTTACTATACTATGCTTGTGTGTGATGAGCTTTACTTTTGGACTACCGATGTTTGATTCCGGTATTTTCCTTTATATGGTCAAGTAATGTTTAGACATTTTACCTTGTATTCTTTGATGACACGCCATAATTACTGTGATATTTCCATTTCCAAAATGGTTTGTTACAATTATGGTATCAGAGCCAAGGTTTCGACCTGTAGGCTCTCAAATATGACTTGTGATTAGTGGCTAGTCACTACGGTCTTCCTAGAACTGACAGTTGTTTTCATGCATTCATCATTTTTAAGCATACATATATATGTCATTGTTACAGGGTTTTTGACTAAGTAATGGTTGGTACAGGACTGGCCCTATTTAGTCGCATGTGTTTTATCGAAACTTTTAGATTTGGGACCGACCCATAGGCGTCCCCTCGATATGTCTTTTGTTTTGAGTGAACTGACCAGAGGCGTTCACTCTCGAGCATACAAAGTTTTCATAAAACTGCATCATGCATTCATACAAAAATTTTCTTGCATAAAATTTTTTTCGTGAAATTTTTAGTATAAAATTTTTTCATGTATATATTTTATATTTTATGTTTTGAACTGTTTAATCATATGTTTTACGTTATACTGTCAGATGGTTCTCACACGCGAACAGGAGCAGCTCAATGCTGCAATTCAGGCTGCCATGCAAGCCTTGCTTCCTCAACTGAGGAATGACATCCGAGCTGAAGTTCAAGCTGCCAACAATCAGCAGCAGCACAATCAGCCACCTCCTCCTCCTCCTCCAATGACATTAGCAGTATGGCTGGAGAGATTCAACAAGCTCCGCCCTCGAGCTTTTGAGAAGACTGATAGCCCCAGCGATGCTGAAAGCTGGTTGGCTCACATCGAGAAGATTTTTAACGCTATGGGCTGTGGCCCCGCATACAAGGCGAGGTTGGCATGCTATCGGTTCGAAGGCGATGTACTCAACTGGTGGTTAACTTTGATGCAATCTGAAGGTGGTGATGAGTGGGTTGCTGGTTTGACTTGGGCTCAGTTCAAGGACAGGGTGATGGAGCAGTTCTTTCCCAAGGCTGAGCAGGACAAGCTCAAGAGAGAGTACCATGGGATCCGTCAGAGAGCTGGGGAGAATAGCAATGAGTTTATGCAGCGCTTTCTTCGCTTGGCTGGTTTCCTTGGTGCGGCAGCAGGTACTCCTGAAGAGCAGGCACATCACTTCAGATGGGCTCTTCGCACATCGGTCGTAAACAATCTGGTGTGTGCTACGTTCAATACTGTAGCACAAGTGGCCGATGCAGCACGGAAACTGGAGATGCTGCAGGAGAGGGATGAGTTCGGGGAAGCTGAAAGACCCGACAAGAGGTAAACCTTCGTATTCAAGCGGTGATCAATCCGTATACTTTCCACATGTCAATTATTCATCTCTTTAAATGTATCTTCCAGGCAGAAAACTGGGGACCGGTCTCAGCCGGCTACTCAGCAGCAGCCTCATCAGCCTAAGGGAAAGAGTCAGACTAATGACCGATCTGCTACGGATAGGCGTGGCGGTAATGACAATTACCGTAACAACGCCGGGCAATCCAGCAACAGCAGGTCCTAATACTTACGAAATTCCTTATGTTTTATGTTATGACTCATATTCTGACACCTTAAGGAAACTTCTACCAGGAACCATGGAAACGGTAGGGACCAGAACCAGAGAGGTTCGTAGCCCAGCCGTCCAGCTATCACTGGTATTCAATCTTACGATTATCCGCTTTGTCCTTTGTACCCAACTATTATGTCTCATGTAAAATGATTTATCAGGTCCTCAGCCAGCCAGAGCACCTGCTGGAGGATACACTCATCCTCTCTACTCTACTTGCCACCGTAGGCACCCAGGACCATGTCGCCGTAATACTGATGCGTGCTTCAAGTGTGGTCTTCCTGGCCATATTATGAAGGATTGCCGTAAGGGCGAGATGGAGGGTACATCGGGACATGCTGATACCAAGCTGCCTCCTACTACCGGGCGTGTCTACACTACATCTTGAGACCAGGCCAACAAGTCTACAGGTACCATCACTGGAATCTTGTATATGTATGGTCGCGCTGCATGTGTTCTTTTCGATACGGGTGCTACTCACTCGGTTATTTCTACTGCTTATGCTAAGAACATTAGGATGCCTCCTTTGCCACTAGAAAATAGGCTTACTATTTCCACGCCTTTGAGGGACTCTGTACTAATCACTCATGTATACAAGAGTCTTCCCCTTCGATGATAAGGTTCGACCTGTCGACGCACTTCCGCTGGACATGAATGACTTCGACATGATTTTGGGCATGGATTGGCTATCCAAATATCATGCTACCATAGACTGCCATTCATATCGAGTTATCTTCGGTGATGTCAACGCACCAGAGTACATTCATAATGGGTTCATACCCGGAAGGTCTGTACAAGTCATATCCACCCTGCAAGCGCGTGCACTACTGTCACATGGCTGCGAGGGTTATCTAGCTACGATTCACGACATGGATGCTGAATCTCCATCGATTCAGGATCAACCAATAGTGTCGGAATTTCAAGATGTGTTTCCAGCAGAACTTCCGGGCATACCACCTGCACGAGAAGTGGAATTCAGTATCGAACTGGTTCCAGGAGCTGAACCAATCTCCAAGGCTCCTTATCGCATGGCTCCCATAGAGCTGAAGGAGCTAAAGGATCAACTGCAAGAACTTCTTGAACGAGGTTTCATTCGACCGAGCGCATCTCCGTGGGGCGCACCGGTCCTATTTGTTAAGAAGAAGGACGGCAGTATGCGTCTTTGCATAGACTATCGCGAGCTCAACAAGATTACCATTCAGAATAGGTATCCACTGCCACGCATTCACGATCTGTTTGACCAACTCCAAGGGGCCAAACACTTCTCCAAGATCGATCTTAGGTCAGGCTATCACTAGTTACGAGTCAAGGAGCAGGATATTGCGAAGATTGCCTTTCGTACTCGTTATGGCCACTACGAGTTTGTAGTTATGCCATTTGGCCTGACAAATGCTCCAACAGTGTTCATGGATCTGATGAACAGAATCTTCCATGAATTTCTGGACAAATTCGTCATTGTTTTCATCGATGACATCCTGATTTTCTCTAAGTCCAAGGAGGAACATGAAGACCATCTTCGTACAATACTACATATTCTTCGCCAGAAGCAGCTGTATGCTAAATTCTCCAAGTGTGAGTTCTGGTTAGACAAGGTGGCATTCTTAGGTCACATTGTATCAGCAGAAGGAATCACTATGGATCCAGCGAAGGTTGAGGCCATCACTAAGTGGCCGAGGCCGACATCAGCGACGGAAGTCCGCAGTTTCTTAGGTTTAGCTGGCTATTACCGTAGGTTCGTGGAGAACTTTTCCCGCATAGCATTACCATTGACCAAACTGATGCGGAAAGGGGAGAATTTCGTCTGGACTGAAGATCGAGAGAAGAGCTTTGAAGACCTTAAGCAGAAGCTAGTATCTGCACCTATTCTTACTCTACCATCTGGTACGAATGGATTTCAAATCTACAGCGATGCATCGGGGAAGGGACTTGGCTGTGTTCTCATGCAACACGGGAAAGTGATCGCGTACGCTTCACGGCAGCTTAAGCCTTATGAAGAGAATTACCCCACGCACGATCTGGAACTTGCTGCAGTCGTGTTTGCATTGAAGATATGGAGACACTACTTATATGGAGAATCATGTGACATTTTCACGGACCACAAGAGCTTGAAGTATATCTTCACTCAGCGTAAATTAAACATGAGGCAGAGGAGATGGTTAGAGCTGTTGAAGGATTATGATATTAATCTACAGTATCATCCCGAAAAGGCAAATGTAGTAGCAGATGCCCTTAGCAGGAAGTCCGGAATGATCAACAGCATTAGAATCGAAGAGGAAATCATAAGAGACTTGGAGCGACTAGACATCGAGATCATGGTACGTGGACAGCACGGTTACTGGGCGAATCTTAGAGTAGAACCCGAGTTACTATCTAAGATCAAGGAAGCTCAGAAGGATGACGGAGAAATCTGGGCGATAGTACAAAATTTGGAGAAGCAGACATAATTCAGAGTAGATGCAGACGGTATCGTATGGCAGGGCACTAGACTTTGTGTTCCTGACGACCAAGAACTCCGGGAAGCTTTGCTAGCAGAAGCTCATAGCTCTCCATTCTCGATACATCCTGGTTCAACTAAAATGTACCATGACATCAAGCAGTACTTTTGGTGGAGTGGTATGAAACAAGATGTGGCCACTTACGTCTCCAAATGTCTTACCTGCCAGCAGGTTAAGATCGAGCATCAGCGATCTGGCGGTCTCCTTCAAACGTTAGATATTCCAGAGTGGAAGTGGGACAAAATCACCATGGATTTTGTTACTGGTCTTCCGCCTACCAAAAGGAAGCACGATGCAATTTGGGTTATCGTTGATCGACTTACCAAATCAGCTCATTTCTTACCGATCCGCAAGGAAGATCCGGTAAGTAAACTCGCAGATACGTATAGACGAGAGATCATGAGACTCCACGGTGCACCATCCAGCATCGTCTCAGACAGAGATCCTCGATTCACTTCGCGCTTTTGGAAAAGTCTGCAGAAAGCTTGGGGTACACAACTTAAGCTTAGCACGGCTTTTCATCCTCAAACGGACAGACAGTCAGAGCGAACCATTCAGACATTAGAGGATATGTTGAGGTCTTGTGCGTTGGAATGGACGGGTGATTGGGACGAATACATCTGTTTGGTGGAGTTTGCATACAACAACAGCTGGCACGCAAGCATCAAATGTGCTCCATTTGAGATGTTGTATGGCAGAAAGTGTCGCGCCCCAGTCTGCTGGGATCAGGTTGGCGAGCGAACACTCGAAGGACCAGAAATCATAGAGATGACAAACGAGAAGATCGCAGTAGCTAGGCAGAAGATTCAGGAGGCACAGTCACGTCAAAAGAGTTACGCCGACAAGCATCGTAGGGATTTACACTTTAATGTAGGAGATCACGTCTTCCTTAAGGTTTCGCCGGCACGTGGTGTTAGACGCTTCGGGATTAAAGGGAAGCTCAGTCCTCGTTTCATCGGACCGTTTGATATCATTGAACGAGTCGGTGAAGTATCTTACCGATTGGCGTTACCTCTGCAGCTTTTGCATGTGCACGATGTGTTTCATGTGTCCTTACTCAGAGGGTACCAATATCATCCCCTTCACATGGTTCAGTATCCACTGGAACAGATACGTGAAGATCTCACTTTTATAGAAGAACCCAAACGAGTTCTTGACAGACAAGAACGAGTCATGAGAAAGAAGACGATTCCATTCGTCAAAATTCTATGGAGGGATCATACCGAGCGGGAAGCCACTTGGGAAACGGAGGAGTCTATCCGGGCTTCTTACCCTCATTTCATATTTTAAATTCGGGTATGTTCTTCTTTTCCAGTTACTTTGTCTATAATTCGGGGACGAATTATTCTTTTTAGGGGGGAAGAGTTGTAAAACCCGCATGCTTTTACCATGCATAGTACCCTTAGGATCGTACGTACTAGTTAAAAACTTTCCTAATATAGCATGATTACGATTACGTGTTAGGAGTTTATGTATTACGTACGTGTTAGAACACGATAAGTATTTTATTTGCATGATCACGTAATAATTATTTAGCAATAATTAATCACGAACATACGATCACGAAATTACAAGCGTAATTAAAACACGAGCTATTATTAATTACGTATATATATTTAATACGAGCGTATTTAAATATATTAGATTATGGTATTTACGTAACGAGAACATTTAAAACACGAACATACTTAAACATAAACGTGTACAAATTAACAAGATACGAAACGAGGTACGGGAACCCCACGGGGGGGTCCCTACCCGCGGCCAAACAAGGGTAATGGGCCAAGCCCATTACCAATTTTACTAATAGGGGGTTAAATATATTTTTACTACTCAAAATCACTTTTACAGAAGATTTCAAGAAAAACCTAAAATCTCTCTTTCTCCTCCTTTTTGTGCCGCCACCTACAATCACCAAACAAGGTGATTCATTGATCTCGGATCTTGAAGTTTTATTGTTTGTTCGTGTTTGTTCTTTACCCTCTTGATCCACGAATACGGTAAAACCTTTTTAAACCTTTTCTTTTAATTAATCTTGTATTTAATTATGAACACGTGATGTTTTTTATAAAAACACATTAATTAAACATAGATCTAACATGTTTTGATCATTAATTAAATCAGAGGGTCGATTAAGGGGTGTTTGTTTTTGGGCCGCAAGATGCAACCGACCCCAAGGGGGTTCGGTTTTTTTAGCCGACCACCACCAAGACCTTTTGGTCTTGGTTGGTGCGTGTGGGTCCCACGGCAGCAAGGGGTACCCCGATTTGGGTCGGGTACGGTGTCGATTCATGTCTGGTTCATGTTTTTAAGCTTAGATCCGGGTCATGGTTATGTTAGTTTTGTTTATGTTATAAACTTAGGTTAAAATTAAATTAATAATGATGTAATTAATTTAATAACATGACTTAGGTTAATTAATTATAAATGATCATGAAATTATTTTAACTAAGTATTTATATTATTAAGACTTATAATTAATTAATTATTTAAAAACCATGGATATAATTAATTAATTAACATTACTTAGGTTATATTATTAATATTTAATAATACATATTTTAACCTAAGTATTTAATATATTTAATTAAAAACATGTCATACTTTAATTAAATATTATAACCTATAGTTTAATTAAATTACATGAAATAATTATTAAACTATATAATATATCATATGACTTAGAAAATAATCATGAAAACACTTAGGCTTATTTACTTAGCTTATTTAACCAGCTTATTTCTAATTATGGAAACTTTCTATTTTTAGAAACTTATCTAATTTAAGCAGTAAATCTATTTTTGGAAACTTTATATTTTTGGGAACTTTCTATTTTTGGAAACTTTCTATTTTTGGAAACTTTCTATTTTTGGTAACTTTCTATTTTTGGAAACTTTCTATTTTTGGAAACTTTCTATTTTTGGGAACTCTCTATTTTTGGAAACTTTCTATTTTAGGAAACCTGCTATTTTTGGAAAGTTACTTATTATTACACAGTAGGTATAATAACACATGAAATATCAGAAATACTTAATCAGAATGAACAGAATATAAGATTTAACACAGTTTAAGGCTTTAAACAGTAAAACATAGTAAGAACATATAAATAAGCTAAGACATGACGTAAAACCAGCTATGTATTTAGTAAGCAGATACTTATTTCATGTACGTATTTATGTAGCACTAGTGTTTCGGAAGTAGGATTCTCGCAGTTCATCGTTCTCGTTCACTGGACATAAGGTACGGATTCCCGTCCTTTCAGTATGGACATTCTTTCCTTATTAGGATTTCCCCGTATGCAGCCAACTGTTTTCCCGTAGTATAAGTATGAGTTTGATTGCTTATGTTTAAATATGATTACCTATAGCCATATACATGCATGACCAGTTTCACCTAGTTATGGAGGTACCATAACCATAACATTAGAGGCACTAATGTTATGACTTCACCACGGTAGAGTGATTTCTCGTGGCGTTCCTTCAGCTTTTGGCCATTTATTTATATTTATCATGTGGGGCGTATGGGTGCATCCTAGTTACACGTTTTTATTCAGGATTACATGGTGAATGTGGTGTGTGCCTTGCATCCTTCACAAGGAGCTGATCCCTCCTACCCATAACCAGTATATTAAATTAGAGGCAGCCCCTCTAATTTGCATGATGAGGTCACCCCTCCAATTATTCATGCACGGTGGATATTCATGACCTATATTGGCTAATGGTAAAATATGACAAACAATTTTTACAAGATAAACATAAGACTTTCAAACTATAAAACCAGTTTTATTAAGACTTAACCAGGTTACTCGGGACTTAGTTTCTTCCGCTGTTATTATGTTATATGCTTATCCTATTCATGCTTTATTGTACATCCGTGCACTGAGCGTATTGCTCAGCCGTTTTCCTTTTCTATGTTCCCAAAACGGCAGGTACTCAGGGACGCTCGTAGACACTAAGAGTACGTGCATATGGACTGGAAGCTGTCTAGCCTTCTTTACATTATGCATTTCTTTTCTTTATGATACTTATGCTTTTGACATTGTTTCGTCCTTATTCCTTACTATACTATGTTTGTGTGTGATGAGCTTTACTTTTGGACTACCGATGTTTGATTCCGGTATTTTCTTTTATATGGTCAAGTAATGTTTAGACATTTTACCTTGTATGCTTTGATGACACGCCATAATTACTGTGATATTTCCATTTCCAAAATGGGGTGTTACAATGTAAGACTCAAAACGAAAGATATCGTTATTCCAAAAGAAATCTCCACCATCTCAATAGCCCCTACACCAAAAATACCGTACAAACAAACACGTGAAATGAGGACTCGATAAATGCGCTACTACAGAAGTTGAACATCCCAAAGAGAAAAGAACTAGCAAACTAACCTAAGAATACAACCGATACGTAGAAGGGAATTATTCATAGGCATATGCATACGTACACTCAAATTCATCCAGCATATACTATAAACAAGCATGTATTAACCCTCTTTCATGCAACCATATTTAGGAATCCATTGATGTCTTAGTACTTGTATAACTATGTTGGCCACCATACTTATACAAGTCCCCTTTCACCAATGTAGTCCCTCCTATGATGACACTTATAAGAATTAATACTACACATAACACATCGGTCTACCAACTCAAATAAGCACATAGATCCTACAACTCATATAAGCACATAACCACAACATAAAATAAGGTCCAAAATCCATGTATTAAAATAACATAGCCAATGCATGAAACACATAAACTCATAGTCCAACTGAACCAGCGTAGAAAAAATTTCAAAATGTAATAAGAACATGAAAACATAATTAAACGAAATCCAACAATGACTAGTGTATATGACTATAGTTTAACCCGCATTATTCAAAACTCGAAAAGAAAATAACATGTAGCTAAGTATGAACTTACTATGGTCCAATTCAAACTAGTCAAAACATCACATTAAATAACATCCAAACACATTAATTAATATAAAATGCACACATACTCCTATGACGCCTATATGCAGGGACCCTTAAGCTATAGACTAGGTTACGCGACTAGGAAACCTAATTCTCTATAACCATTGTCTCTGATACCATTCTGTCACACCCCACCATGGCGGAATATAGGGCGCGACGTATGGATATCATCACAACATGGCGTGTCTGTAGAGATAACTATATGAAATAAGAATTGTCATAAAATGGTGACATAAAAGTCATGACAATATCTCATCAAAAGCAGGAGTCTAGGTAAGTAGGTAACAGTCCTACCACTTACCCAAGACAAACAATAAACATAAACCAAACAAACATATGTGTGCCACAGTATCACTTATTGAATGAACAAATAAATAAACTAAGAAGGAAACGGGGATATCCTTCTATATGCATTCCTACGCTCTCCAAATTCTAGCCACTTAAGTTCTCACGCCTAACCAAAGCATCACCTGAAAGAGACACTAAAACACGTCAACATAAAGTTGGTGAGAGTCATAGGTTTAGACTCCAACGGTAAATCAGTTACAAGCTGTGAATAACAACCATCAACACAATAACATATGGACAATGTGTTACAAGTATGCATTAACAACTAGCATTCAAGATAAATCAATCATCACAATTCCAAGGCATCACGCCTTACCAACAACCACAATTACCAAGGCATCACACCTTACCAACAACCACAATTTCCAAGGCATCACGCCTTACCAACACCATGGTCCAATAGGCGCCCATACACCTATGTACCTATCCCAAGGCCCCACCTTGTCATTAACCATTGGTCCCATAGATGATCACACTATGTACCTTTCCGATCCAAATCATGCACAAACAAGAATCACATAGCAGTTAATCACACAATGTACACACAAGTCCATCTCAAACCTTAAAAACATTCACAACATCAATTTATAAATAACTCAACACAGTGTCTCTTCCATCCCATCTGGAAGTCAAAATCAATATTAAACATGGGACTATGAAACTCACCTGATTGCTTCTTCACAAGTCCTCGCACTAGCAACAAGCTAACAAACCAAAAACACGCAATCAATACACAAACCAATCACTAAGATGACTCATCAACCTATGATGGACATCTAGCCTATTCCCATATAAATACCTCATAGATAAGCTCTAATCACCCCATTACCCTTCCTTAACAAGTCCTTAACTTGGTTAAGTTTAATAACTATCCCGTTCATATTTTACACAAAACAGTCCCAGTTTTTAGGTCTCAAAACTTTAAGTCAAACGTCCACTTAAACATACCCATGGTTTCTGTAAAAGGAATATTCATACTTTTACATATGTTAGCTAAAACCTCCCACTTGCCCTAACCTTAAAGCTACTGTTAAGGCCCCGATATATGTGTATATATTGCTACCTATCCAGAATTCACTGATTTTAAACGTATGAAAAGTTTGTTACCATTAGAGGGTCTTACCCTAAACCACAATCTTAGCCCAAGTGCAGATACTTACTAGAATATACAAACCATCTCTCATGTTCGTGAGAAGGTCCCAATGCATCCCTAAGTACCCCAAACAACCCAAAACTTAAAAAGAAAACAGGCTGATTACAAAACTGTTTTGACCTCCGACTGTTGTAACCTGTTTTTGACCCACTTCCCAACCTCCAATTTAGTTCTCGTTTCTTGCATTGGAAAGAAACTTCAATTACATTTTCAGGGATACTTGGATCGCATCTTGAATGTTCCTAGAACTCTCGATATGATCAAAACAATTGACTCAAAATTCTGCCCAGTTTTAATAACGGGTTTAATCAATTTAACCTAATTAATTACCCATAACCCCATTAATTACAAACCCTAAACCATCTAATCATTATAATATTATTAAAATACAGATTCTTATTAAAACCCTAACCTAAATCCATCATAAGATGATTATGTAAACATCCAAAACAATTAAATTAAAAAGGGATTACGAAAGTTTACCTTTGATTTATGAAAACCCTAAATTTTGATGAAGAGCCCTAAAAATTCTCCATAAACCGTCGACCATTCTTTTTCTCCAGGGATTTTATGTTTTTTTTTCTCTTTAAAATCCTTATATAATGTAACAAGAATCCTAGTCCAAATATAAAACCCAACTTTCCTTTTTCCTTTTTTTCCTTTTTTCCTTCTTTTCTTTTTTCCAAACCGACCTAAACCCCCTCTAAATTCGTTTTTTTTCTATTTATTATTAATATATGTATTAATAACATTACCTTAATTTTCCTTAATTTATTTCAGCTCCTAAAGCCTCCAAAGCCTCAAAACCGTAAAACTAGTCAGTTTTTACGCGTTTTACCGTGAAAGACGTAAAATATACACTTTTAATAAAAATCTCAAATTTTGAAATAAACTTTATAACTAAGTCCTAAATGACTTAAAACCATCCCGAAAAATATTCATATGACTAATTACCTCATCCGAGACCTCTAAATGCTAAACCGTAAATCGTAAAAAAAAATACGATTTTCTATAATACATATACGTATACGTAAACACCAAAATATCACCATTTCCTTTCATAGTCACAACTTGTGAGCTCATGAACATGAGATAACCGTTCCTCGATTTACTTATGAGTACTTCTATACTCATAAACGATAACCACACCAACCTTAATCACTCAAAATAAACCCGTAATTACACAAATTAAGTAAGCACACATAAAATAACCTAAAAGTAAGACCAAGTGACAAATCCAAAACCTAGGGTTGTCACAGTATGATATTGCAGGACCTTTCCCCGTAGCTGCAGGGGGAGTTAAGTTCTTGATTGTCGCAATGGACTACTTTACACGCTGGATAGAGGCTAAGGCAGTTAAATCCATCACAGGCAAACAAGTTAAAAAGTTTGTTTGGGAGAACATCGTGTGCCGTTTTAGCTTGCCAGCAGAAATCATCTCGGACAACGGGTAGTAGTTCGCGGATAATCCATTCAAAGACTGGTGCGCGGCATTGAATATCACGCGACGCTTCGCATCTGTTAAACATCCGCAGACAAATGGTCTTGTGGAAAGAGCAAATAGAAGCTTGGGTGAAGGCATCAAGGCACGCATGGATGAACCAAGTGCCAAATGGGTAGATGAACTGCCACATGTTCTATGGGCACATAGGACTATGATCAAAACAGCCAATGGGGACACTCCATTTGCACTGGCCTACGACACTGAAGCTGTTATACCAGCAGAAATCAGAATGCCGACCATCCGCACAACGGAGGTTAATATTGTCACGAACGACGAGCAACTCCGGATTAATCTGGACTTGTTGGAGGAAAAAGAGAAATAGCGGCTAATAAAGCCAAGTCAAAGGCACGGATGAAGGCTTATTATGACGCCAAGGTTAAAGGTGTTTCTTTTCGACCGGGAGATTTTGTTTATCGTGCCAACGAGGCAAGTCGAGCGGAGAATACATGAAAGCTTGGACCTAAGTGGGAAGGCCCGTATGAGGTTACGAAAGCCTTAGGATGGGGCGCGTACAAGTTGCGTGACATGGATGGCCACGATGTAACACCCCATTTTGATAATGGAATGTCACGCGTAATTATGGCGTGTCATCAAAGCATACAAGGATAAATGTCTAAACATTACATGACCATAAAAGGAAAATACCGGGATCAAACATCGGTAGTCCAAAAGTAAAGCACATCACACACAAACATAAGTACTGTAAATGAAAGGACTAAACAATGTCCATGGCAAGAGTATCAAAGTAAAGATAATGCATAAAGTAAAGAAAGGCTAGAAAGCTTCCAGTCCATATGCACGTACGCTTAAAGTCTATGAGCGTCCCTGAGTACCTGCCGTTTTGGGAACATAGAAAAGGAAAACGACTGAGCAATACGCTCAGTGCACGGATGTACAATAAAGCATGAATAGTATAAGCATAAAAGCATATAACAACGGAAGAAACTAAGTCCCGAATAACCCGGTTAAGTCTGGGTAAAACTGGTTTTATAGTTTGAAAAGCCTTATGTTTATCTTATAAAAGCTGTTTAACATATTCTACCATTAGCCAATGTAGGTCATGAAAATCCACCGTGCATGAATACTTGGAGGGGTGACCTCATCATTCAAAATAGAGGGGCTGCCTCTAATTTAATATACTGGTTTGGGTAGGAGGGATCAGCTCCTTGTGAAGGATGTATGGCACACACCACATTCACACTGAGTAATCTGTTGAAAAACATGTAACTAGGATGCACCCATACGCCCCACATGATAAATATAATAATATGGCCAAAAGCTGAAGGGACGCCACGAGCAATCACTCTGCTGTGGGGAAGTCATAACACCAGTGCCTCTAGTGTTATGGTTATGGTACCTCCATAACTAGTTGAAACTGGTCATGCATGTATATGGCTATAGGTATTCTAAATTAAACATAAGCAAATCAAACATATAAACTTATACTACGGGAAAACAGTTGGCTGCATACGGGGAATCCTAATAAGGAAAGAATGTCCATACTGAAAAAGGACAGGAATCCGTACCTTATGTCCAGTGAACGAAGAAGACGAACTAATGAGAGTCCTACTTCGGTATCACTAATGCTACATAAATACATACGTGTATAAGTATTTGCTTGCTAAATACATAACTGGTTTTAGGTCATGTCTTAGCTTATTTTATACGTTCATGTCATGTTTTACTGTTTTAAGCTTTAAACTGTGTTTATCTTATATTCTGTCTATTCTGATTAAGTATTACTTGTATTTCATGTTGGGTCTACAAGATGTAGATCTTGCAGCCTGTCAGGAACGGTGAACGACTTCTGTAATCACAAGTCAATCCACAGAGAGACTCTATACACAATATGAATGCAGAATACAAATATAATAAAGAAGAACAGAATAACTATAAAGACTTGATCCTTTCTAAGGATTTCTAATATTGATAATGACTAGAACTACGTTTGATGAAGGTGTGTATAACCCTTCTGCCTAAGGTTCCTTTTATACTACAAGCAAACCCTAATACAGCATTAAACAAAACGTGTAAAACTGATATGCATATCCTTTCCTAACATATCTCATGCATATCCTAACAAAATAATAAATAAATAATAAAGTTTGACTTTGACTAGGACCAGGAGCACGACTTGCTCCTACTACTACTAGGACCAGGAGGAACTACATACCTCCTAGTCTACCTATTACATTTAACTATACCAATGGTCCTAACAATCCTCCCCTAAACTTGAATTTGACCTGTTGAGTTCAAGTTTCCTGGAAAACGTACAATAAAGCTCGAGGATTGAAGCAGCAAAAGAAATAGCAGCAACAGCAAGATAAGAGTCAGAAGAATCGCCGCAACATGAAATACTAGAAGCTTCTTCAAATCTTGGAACAAATCAGCATCGTGTTGAATCTTTACAACAACATGAGCAGATTTGATGAGCCTTTACTAAGTAGCTGCTTGCTCTTGGGCTAGCCAGTCTTTCTGGTGGAATAAGCATCACCCTGGGAGACTAGAACCCAACCCAACTCTTAGAACGTGAATCAATGGTGAGTGGGGGTACCCTGATGATTTTAGGCAAACCATCACAACCGTCAACAGATTTGATATGTCTTTACCAGAATCCCTACCCCTCTGGACTCGCCAACTCTTAGCAATGAAGCATCGGTGAGTTGAAACCCCTATAGCTTTAAGCAAGCTATTACAGCTATCAACGGATTTGATAAAATCTTTACCAAGAGCCGTACCCCCTTGGATTAGCCACTTTTCAGTATAGGACCATGGCAAGTGAAAACCATCCAGTTTTGGGTAACCTGGCAACCATCAACGGATTTGAGAATCGCACCAGGAGCCGTACCCTCAAGGTGAATCAACTCTTTCTTGTCGATTAGACATGGTGAGTTGAGAACCATTTGTTGTGAGGACCAAGTCCAACACCAGATGAAACCAGTAACCAGCACAAGGACAATTCAGCAAACAGAACCCAAAGTGTGAAGCAGCAGATGGTATTATATTCACAAGTATAAAATCCATGATGTGTTAAAGTATAAGCAGATATTATATAAAAAGTGTATTTTTTTATTAGTTTTTTTTAACTATAAAGAATGAAATTCACCAATCACTTTACATATTGGTGAAAAGAATGATAGAAGACTCATTCCCCGAGGGAGCATTTGATATCTGCAAGTGACAAGCCAACATAGCCTCCATTGAAGCAATCGTCAACGGGTAATCCACGTCTGTGAGCATGAAGACCATATGACCAGATTCCAACTCCAACATATGCACACCACATCCCGCATATAACTTCCATCGCTGAATAACCCATTGCATCTGATCCTTCCAGACACCAGAAACAGGAGCATGAGGAGGTGCATCAAGCATCATCTTAAGATCAGCCCATACTCGCAGACCAGGCCAGGAAGACACAGCCATGGGATCAACAGGCATGCCAGTATCCACAAACCCATATAAAGCCATAAGATCCTTATGATCAACCCAAGACAAAATACCCTACAGACCCGAAACTAACCGCACAGACCCATCACTAAGAGTAATTCGATGAGATACCGTACTAGGAAGAGTCGTGGAACGTGAAACCGTCCAACCAGTAATATATCCATTCCCCAAAGGCAAATCAGAGTCACTGTCAGAAGCTGCATCAATTAGATTTTCAGGATCACGCTTCTCATAGGGGACCGTCTTGCCACGTCTAACACGTCGAGCCGATTTCTGGCGAAGCGAACGGCGAGGTGTGGGATCACTAGGTGAGGGTTCAACCTTTACCTTTACCAGAGCAGCAACAGAGGGAGTAGGAGAAGTAGACTCAAGAGTTTGCCCACCCAAGGGATCAACAGGAGCTGCACTAGAAGAAGGAATAGGTTGAGAACCAGGAACTGGTGGTGATGGTGATGCCATATCAGGTGTACCAGTTGTGGTGGTTGTGGTAGCAAAGGTGGTGGTGGTAGCAGGACCTGAAGAAGAAACCAAAGGAGCAACCAAAGGAGTAGTGGTGGTACCAACTGTAGAAGCAACAAAAACCGAGGGAATAGCAGCAGAACCAGGAGTAGGATCAGATGGAGGACCAGTAGTAGCAGCACGTGAAGAAGTGGTCACCATACGCGGAGAAGGACGATAGATAAATCGTTCTGGAATTGGGGTGCTTTGATGCTTGACCATTTTTCATATAAAGCTTTAAGTTCATCAAAAGACAAAGCCCGAACCCTGTCCCACTTCCAACCAGTTTGGAAATAAGCAGCCGACTGATACTTCACATATCGCTGCATCTGCTTTCGCTCCTCAGTTCTCGACAACGGTCTGTTCTTACGCTTCTCATGAAGCTGTGCAGCAAGCGCCAACTGATGCTTGCGTATCAACACCATGGCTCTTGGAATACAGTTATGCTCATCCACATCCGCACCCAGAAGATCAGTGAACTGGGAATAATCCCTGGTAAGAATAGTCAACACCTGCATCCAATCACTATCATTCCAATGCATTTCATCATGCTGGACTTGTTCACGTCTCTGCTGGTGAAGCACTTCCTCCTCAGCCCGAGCAGCTGCATCAATGTCGGCTTGCATCCTTTGAGCAGCCTCCTCACCCAACCTATCCTCCTCCAGCTGTCTGCGTGTACGCTTGCGAGGTGGTGAGGGAGCATCAGTCATGGGAGCCTTCCCCTTTAGATCATGGGATGGACCAGCATTAGAACCAGCAGTAGGACCAGAAGCACCATCCATAGGAGTGGGAATAGCAGCAGGAGAAGGAACACTGGAGGAAGTCGGAGGAACCGGCAAATCATCATACAATTTATCAGCAAAGGCAGCCTTTTCCAACAAAGTCAAACCATCCTCAACACGATCCTTAACCTCCTTATCAGAATCAGAGTGAACCACATGCTTCTTGCGTCGTATTTGCTGAGTCTCCAAGGCTTTGATGCAATCAGCCATGGGAAGAACAAACTCCCTAGTAAGCTTCCAGTGTTGATTCAAATCTGCTTCCAAGGAAAGAATCCACGCATGATACCTGTGCATAAGATCAAGTAACGAAATAAGTGTAATAGGCTCCTCCGCCTGCCCACCAAGAGGACTTGGGTCAGGGAAGGCGTCACTGGAGCCCGAAGCAACAGATGGGCCAACATTAGGAGTACTAGCACCAAAAGGCATATCAGAAGAGTGTGGAGCAGGACTAGGAGGGGGAGTCTCCACAAATGGAGACGTATGTGGTAATGAAGAAGAAGCAGCCTTGGAAGTGGATGGCCTTTCAACCACCACCTCCATAACCGGCTCTTCCTCAACCACAGGAGGTACACCACCAGCATGAACCTCCTCCTCCATCGGGTCATCACTCAATTGAGGTTCCTCCTCGGGTTGTTCAACCGGAGGAACCATGATGAGACTGTATTTATACATAGTCTCATCGTCCAAATCGGGCTTAAAACGCTTAAAATATCATCAAATTACCCAAAAATGTGCTTGTATTTGTTTATTGTGTATTTCAGGTACGGATATCGTGAAATCAACAAAAGATCACAAGAATGAAGCAAAAACAAACACGGGAAACGAAGCTGGACAAAGAACCGGGCCCAAATATGAATTTTCCAAAAATGCCCTTGAAGTTTGAAGTATTGGCAAGATTGGTCCTCCAAGTTTGAAGATTTGCCACTTTATACCCCTCAATTATCTTAGAAATACAATAGGGTCCCTAAAGTATGGATATTATACAAGAAATGCCCTTGAAGATTGCTCTAATTACATTTATAGTCCTTGTTTTAAAGTTGGTAAATTACACATGCCATTTTGACAAGTTAATCAAATTTGTTATCAAAGGGAAAGGAAGTTTTGAGCTGATTTGATCAAAGTAGCAAGCATATGGCAGAAGAGGGGGCAAACTGGGCAGAAAACAAAGCTTCCCTCACCCACTCATAGGTCGCCACGTCACCTCCCAGCCAACCACATCCAAACACGTCACCCCCACCCACTTTACAACCTCTGCCAGTCCACAATCCAACGAACCAGTCCAAATTTGTATACTACCCAGTCACTACCCTTTTTGAACCCATTTTTTTATTAAACATGTTTAATGTGAGGGAAACACTCTTTTTAAAATCTTTAAACCTTAAACCTAATCAAACTCACCCTAATTTCCCAGCCATAAACCCATAAACCCTAATCCTAATCTCACTTAAATCAAAGGGGTTTAATCCACCCCTTTCCAGATCCTTAATACACCTTACACTAAACCAATCCCACTCACAAACACAGCCAACCCGTGACCACAAGAGGGTCCCCCATGTTCCCCTGCTACACTAAAAATGGCAACAAAGGCATCTTGGCAGCAAATCAATGGACCAGTCGCATTCCTTGGTCCCAAAGGACCAAACAAACGATCAAGATCAATTCAAGCTAGCTGGCAATCACATGGAGCTGTTTTGACTGAAATTCAAGACTTTTTCAAAGGGCAAACTTGGAATTTCCAAGATTAGGGTTTTAGCTTTGTCTTTGCTTTCTAGAATGTACTATAGAGTAGTATATATGTGAGACGCCTGTGTCTCACATATTTTGTTCCAGTTTTTGTGTAAAAATTTTATTGATGAATATTTAAAGTATCTTTTTAAGCTTGCACAAATCCTGTGTTCCATTTTATTTATTGCTTTAGTGAATCAGTAATCTTTACTTTGCAAAAAAAATAGTGTAAGGTTTTTGATACAAATTCAAATAGTGGTTAAAAAAAAATTATGGCAGGAACATTCCTTTTAGAATTTCTAAAATCCAAACACAATGAAGTGAAAGTGGAGTTGTGTGTTGGATTTAAGAAGATTCTCATATTTTTTCTTTCAATTCATCAGATTTCAGAAAGGTTTTTCAAGTGATATTTGAGTTTAAAAAAAAAATCTGTTTTCAAAAGATTTTGTGTTATTTTTGTACTAATCTTACTGTAGCAAAAGCCACCAGCTTTAAGCTTGTGGTCTTTTGCTACTTGAAGTGTCTCCTGGTTGATTGTGTTTGTGCAGGAAGCAAGGAACAAGACCCTTATTCCATTTTTTTTTCTTTTCTCATGTTGAAGATATGGTTCCCCTAGTTCTGTTGTTGAACTCCAACAGGGGTCTCTACACTCTCCATAAGCCCTTGAAAGCCAAAAAGTTTCACCAGGGAAGGCATCAGCTAAGGTCCTAAGGCTTGAACCCCCTTGTGCTATTTTTTTTTACTTTTTAAGTGATTTATGTGATTTTGAGTGCAACCTTGTTTGATGTGTTAAGTATTGCTTATTTATGCTTAAATCTGTCTCATATGCATGTTAAAGTAGTTTGAATCTGTTTAAATGGATTTGGTAAAGATTTGGTTTGAATATTGCTGATTTTCAGAAATAGAGGTGTGTTTGGGACTACTTATTTGGCTAATTTTGTTGACAGATTTTGGTTGGAAAACAGGCTTAACACACTTTAAATCTTGTTGGTAGTAATATTCAGTCAAGTTTTTGGAATTGGTAGGGTTAAATAGCTATTTTGCTTGTTCATTTTTTGTAAAATCTTATAGAAATCAGTAAGTCTCCTATTGACTGTTTTGTGTAATTTTGGCCCACTAATTCTTGCTCAGTGTTAGACAATAGACTAATCTAGGGTTTAATCTAGTTTGTATGAGATTTGGTAGGGTTTTGTGCAAGATTGTGGCTTCTGAAATCAGTTTGTGTGTCAATTGCACCAGCAAATAGCACCCAACCCTGCATATAGACATACAGTAACTGTTAGGGCAATTTGTGTGTAATTTTGTGTTGATACATTGTTGTTTTTGTGCTTTTGTTGACTCCCTACACTCCACTGAGTGTAGGGGTGCCCCTCTTGTCCATTAAAACAAACTCAATCACAAGTTATAGCAAAAAGAAGCACCAGATCCGTTTTTAATACAAGCAGTGGGAACTCCTTTCCCACTGCTAGCAACTCCTTTCCTACTGCTTAGCTAAAAGACAGAAAGTGGGCAAAAGGTCACTATCAGTTTTATAAATTTTTGTCTTTAGTGAAGTAATTTAGGACTTAGAACTTGATTCCAATTTTGTAATTTTTCTTATTTTATTCTTGATTTTTCAGTTTAATTAATTTTTGTTTTACTGTTCATTAAGTATTTTTTAGGGTTTATTGCTATTTTTAATTACTTTTTATTATTCAGTTTTTGTCTTTTAGTGTAGAAAAGGTATATTTTTCAGTTTTAAAATTTTTCTTAGATTTAGAAAATTGTTTTAAGATTTTTAGTTTAAAAATATTTCACTGTTCACTTTTTAATTATTTTTTATAATTAATCTAGTATAATTAGGGTTTTATTATTAATCAGTTTTGTCTTTTAGTGCAGATTTTTACATTTTTCAAACTTTTTCAATTTTCTACTGTTCATTAATGTAATTTAGGATTTTTAAAATTGTTAAATTAATTTTGGCATTATTTTATTATTTTTTATGATTATTTTAATTAAAAAATAGTTTTTAGTGATTAAAAAATAGAAAAATAGTTTTTAAAATTTAGGAAAAATAGTTTTTAGTCTTTAAATAATATAAGTGACTTATTAGTTCAATAAATTAATATTTTGGGCATTTTGTTAATTATATTTAATTTTAGGGCTTTAATTAGCATTAAAAATTGAATATTTAATTAATAAAAGGTTTTAAAATATATTTCATGGATTTTTATTCTTATTTATATTTTTTAAGACTTAGTTTAATATTTTAATTAATTTTTAGGTTTTTTTTTAATTTCGTCACGTTTTACGTATTTACGTTCGCGTTTTACGTTAATTCGTTGTAGTTTAAATCGTAGTCGTAGCTCGTCTTTACTTTTTCCCCTTCTAAACCAAAAACGTCACTAATCCAAACATTGTTATTTTATATATTGGCACATTAATACACACACCTCCTTCGAGAACGAACCCGCATTTATTCGGTTTTACGTTTTTCCTAAAGCGTATAACTTAATACTTGCCACTCATACGCGTTTTTCCTAAAACGTGTACGAAAAACCTACATCAATTTTTGGCGCCGCTGCCGGGGAGGTGTTTAGTGTGCCATTATTATTAGTATCGTGTTTGTATGAGTAGTGCGTTTTAGCTTTTCATTTTTTGGAAAGCGTGAATAGCGTACATACTCATTTTTGTTATTTTTCATTACTATATTATATTATCCAAATAAATCGTGTTTAATTTTCCTAAATTAAACACAACAATCTTTACTATATTGTAGATATATTGGTTTTTGTTTTTCTTGTGAATATATTATTACTATATTGTACTACCTAAGAACAATAAATATACAAGTACTCCAAAAGCGTGAAAACGCAACCTTGATTCGGGATTTCATCACTCGATCATTGTATTCGAATCCAAAGCAAAATTTTAAAGGCAAAATAGATAAATACTTTCGTGAGGCTTAATTTCAATTAACACAAACTATAAGGTGGGTATAAGGCGGTTGTATTTCACGACCTAAAGGAAAAAGGCTCTTAAGTGCTTCGCGCCGCCTCGTTTCCTCCGCTTGCTTGTGCGTGTTTTGAGAAAGAGGGCTAATCGAGGGTTTGCCGCCCAAGTATTATCTACGTATCATATATATTTGCTTGTTTTCAAGATTAAACCCTCTTGAACGTTTTGGTGTTCCACCAACGTTCTAAAGTCATCGAGAACGTTCACTCCACGTGATTGTTTTCTTTCTTTGAGGCTCCTTTAATCGAGAAAGTCGATTCGAGGGGAGATTTGTAGATTGGTGTCTACGTAATACATTCAAAAATCCAAAAAAATAAAAAAACAATCAAAAACCAAAAAAATTGGAAAAATAGAAAAACCGCAAAAAGAATCTTCTTTGCTACCACCCATTCTACGCTTAGTGCATGCGCACTCGATCGAAGGACTATTCCAATTCTAGTGAAGCTTCGAATCGACGCAATCGTAATCGAAGGAATCGACTACGTAGACGAGAATTAGAAACCGAAGTTCCTAATATCGTTGTTGAAGAGACCTTAGACGAGATGGCCGACAATCGTTCTATGATGGAATTGCTCCAAGCGCCCACCGAGGGTTATGGAGACGCGATCGTAATTCCCGCTATCGAAGCGGAGAATTTTGAGATTAAGAGCGGAATGCTTTCGTTAATCCAAGCTACGAAGTTTCAAGGTCGTGAAGCCGATAATCCTCACGACCATATTCGAAATTTTGATCGTCTTTTAGCCACGAGCAAGTTTAAGACGTCGACACCGATGTCGTCAAGCTTATGCTTTTTCCTTACTTGCTCGATGGTGCCGCCAAGGATTGGTACGAGAAAGAGCCACCTAATTCGATAGTTACGTGGAAGGATCTCATTTCCAAGTTCGTTAATTATTTTTTCCCACCGTCTAAGACAACGTTTTTTAAAAACGAGATTACGAAATTTGAGCAAAAACCGAATGAATCTTTTAGAGACGCGTGGGATCGTTTTAAGGAATTTCTTAGGCAATGTCCTCACCATGGTTTTTCGGAGTTGCACCAAATCGATACGTTTTACAACGGTCTTAATTTTTACGAACAAGACTCGTTGAATTCCGCCGCCGGTGGCAACTTTTTGTGTAAGACTCCGAAAGACGCATTGATAATTATCGAGAACTGATCCAAGGTTTACCAACTCCGCAACGCACCGAGTGTTGCCAATGTCGCCAATGTTAGTAGTTCTAATCGCGACATTGAGAGAGTTGATGCGAAAGTCGACAAGTTGACGAATGTGTTTACGTCTTTTCTCGTTGAGATGCAAAAGAAAGACGCTCCCGCTACGGTGAAAGCGGTTGAGGTTTCGTGTACGTTTTGTGGTGGACCTCATAATTATTACGAGTGTGCGGCTACGGATGGCCAAACGTCGAATGTGAGTGCGTTAAACAACAATTTTTCAAATCAAAATAACGCGGGTCCATCACAACAAGGCAATTATAACCAAGGCAACAATTTTCAAAACCGAAACAATTTTCAAGGAAATAATCAACAAGGAAATTTTTCGAATCAAAATCAAGGTTATAATCAAGGTCGAAATTTGAATTGGCAAAATCGAGACAATAACCAAAACTCGAATTTTTCAAACAACAACAATCAAGGCAACAATTTTTCAAGTGGTAATCAAGGAAATTTTCAAAGAAACAATCAAAACCAAGGGAACTTTAATTCAAATCAAAATAGTTCGTCAAACGATTTTCAAAATTACATGAAAACGAATGAGGCTAATATGAGACGATTAGAGGGAGAAATTGGTACTTTGAAAAATGACTTTTCTAATACATTGAAATTGTAAAACACGAAGATTGAGCAAGGGCAAATTGATATTAAAAAGATGTTTTCGGCCATTATGAACAAAGCCTCGGGTGCGTCATCAAGTTCGTTACCTAGTGACACCGTTGCTAATCCGAAAGAACAATGTAAAGCCGCCTCGTCTCGTGAGAAAGGTCGTGTGATTACCCCTAACCTTGAAGGATTTCGTGTTGTCTATGCTTCTCAACCCTCGACTTCTAAGACGTCTTCTTGTTCTAAAGTCGATGGGGTGAACGTGGCGACCAAGGAAAAGAGTGCACACCCTCGTGTACCTCAAATTCCATCCACGGTTCAAAAAGAGAGCTTTGTCGACCTTACCAAAGTAACCCTTGAAGAAACTTGTGCTTCGATCCTTCTTAAAAAACCCAAAAGGCGTATGCCGAGAAAGGAAAAGGATCCGGGCTAATTTCTACTACCTTGTGATTTTTCCGAGATTAAGGGATGTTTAGCCCTTGCCGATTTAGGTGCTAGCATCAATCTTATGCCTCATTCTCTTTGGAAATTGATGAGATTGCCTTCACTTACCCCCACGAACATGACAATCGAGCTTGCCAATTGTACTCCACTTATACCAATTGGAATAGCCGAGGATGTCTATGTTAGGATTGGAAAGTTTGTTTTTCCCGCGGATTTCGTTATATCCGATTACGAGTGTGACCCTAAATGTCCCATTATTTTAGGCCGATCATTCTTATCGACGGCTCGAACCGTAATCGACGTTCACGTGGGGAGACTTACTATGAGATATGGGGATGAGAAAATAGACTTTTTCGCTAGAAAATCCCAAGGGTTTAATGAGAATGAAAAAACCGAGGTTTCAAAACCTAATGATTCAAATTCTAATGATTTCAAAATGTTTACTTTAGCGGAAAGAATGAATCTTGATGCATGTTTTGAAAGAATTAAGAAAAACGGTTTTAAAGATGATGATTTTGATGATAAAGAATATGTGTACCTAATTCAAAAGGGTATGTGTAAATTTATGGATGAAAACTCACTTTGGCATGTTTTTAGCGAAACAAGTGAACCACCAATTCCGAAGGGCGACGTTAGTGCCATCACGACAAAGACCAATATGGGCTCGTCTTCACCACCTTCGAAGGACCACGTCTTTGAGGCTTCAACTTCTAACTCCATCGAAGTGCCTCCTTTGCCTAGCCCAACACCCGTTGAGGCTAAAGGGTTTATCGACATCGATCCTCTCGTCTTAGAAAAGTCACCTAAGCATAGTCATTTGACTTGTAAGTCCATGGTTGTGAGTGCTCACATCGACTCTTTCTTTGACGATGACGATGGCGATTTTGCCGAGATTGATCACGTACTTCGAAATCCACATGCCATTTTTGATTCTCCTAAGAAGAAACATGTGAAGTACGATGATTACGAGTTTGATCCCGAGATTGAGGAAATCATTGAACGAGAGCTAGCTCTTATGCCTTCACTTCCACCTACGAGTGAGGTCGACCTTTCTAAAATCGAGGATGAACTTGATGAGTTGGAACGTCTTATTTTCGATGACGAACCAACTCATGTGACCACTAAAAATCCCATTCTCGAGGAGTTACCTAATCAACACTCCTCATTTGAGAATGACGTTTACCACATTCGTGAGGATCTAACTTATCAACGATCCCCACAAAAGAATGATGGTTTCGTGCTTGATCGTGATCTTTTCGAGAGAGTTTCTAAGATACTCAAGGAGGGGAATGACAAACCTTGGTTTGACAAGCCTATCTTTGATGAAGAAATCGATGAGATCAACGTTCATGAGGATGACGAGTATGTTGACCCCGAGGGGGCGGTGTTCTTTATTGACAAACGTTTTGAGAACTTATATAATCCGCCACCCCCTCCCGCCAAAGACTTAAATGTGAGAATTTTTAGCGTGACTAATTTTGAATTTGACACGCCAAATATTTTCGACATCATTAAATCGGGTTTTCATAAAGAGTTTAAAAATGATGAAAAAGGAAAAGATTTTAAAAATGTTTTAAAATATTTTTCTACAAGTCCAACTCCGTCATCACATCGTTATATGAGTGCTACCACCTCGTCTACTCCTTTTGACGATGGTGTGTGTGGTCTTAGTATGAGGGAAGCCCCAAATGTTCCCCTCACACTTTACCACCGAGGACGAGATTTACGATCCCGGAATTGCTTGTAAAGGGAAATCTCGGTCTTCCACCGATGCAATAAATGGAAATCATATCTATTTGCTTGGTGTGAGTCTACCTCGAGTAGCTCATTTTAGTGACTTACCCATTTCCCCACCTTTCTACTTCTCATCTCTTTTCTTCTACCCCATTGGGGTTTGTGTTGGAGTGGCGTTGTTTCGTCTTTCATCCGAAAACGAGGACGCTATCTTTGACCCCGGTATAAGTTTATCGGGTTTTTAAAGTACTCCATGTGCTTTTGGGCCTTGTTTATCATGTAAGTCCCACCAAAAATGACCATACAATGATTATCCCTAAATGATCACATTTATGGGGATCCGAGTCGAGCTTTTGCCTCGGTTATCAAAAACAAGGTGCCTCGTGGGGGATTCTCATGCTTATCCTTGTACATATTATTGCTTTCTTAGTTTAATGTAACGAGGGGACTTGTGCTCTTCCAACCTTTGTTCCGTGGTTGTTTGTGATTGTGATTTATTAGGTTCATCGTCATCATTGAAGCCTCTCGTGTTCGTTTTACGGATCACTCGAGCTTTGATCGTTGCCATTGGAGATTCCCATATCCGATGATATCCTTTTATTTTCTAACGTTTATCTTATTAGCATAATTCATAAACGGCTTTTAGGTTATTCGTTTTACCCTTTCCATGCTCGAGATTAAGCATTCGACTTCGTCTCTAGTATGGGGGTGTTTACACCCCTAGACTCGAAACATTGAGGACAATGTTTAGTTTTAGTATGGGGGGGTGAGTAGATACTTCACCTTGCTTACGTCAACACGCTATCCAATATTCATCTTTTTGTTATCGTTTTATGCAAAATAAGGCTAAAAATGGCCAAATTTTAAAATTTTTCTAGTTTTTCATAAGTGTTTAAGACACGAATGTAGGTTTTCCGATGGTGAGAATGAGAGTAATTTTCGACTCGAACGTGCGTGTTGAGAACTTAGCTTCGATTCCTTAACTTTTTAGGCTAAGTCTCTTAAATGAGGACGAGAAATGATAGAGTTATTTATAAGTCTCGTAATCGTCACGATCTCATGTGTAGTAATTATTAGCTTATTCTCCCAACGCTTTTGCATAATAAATTGTTAATAAATATTGATTTGGCGGTTTAGTCACTATTGTTGGTTTCTAATTTGTTTTGGTAGCTTCCATGTAATTAAATTGGGAAAACATTAAGGTATCGCCAGCGTCACGGTTTTGAAGTATTGGCACCCGAATAATCGAAAGCCTCACCTATTAATAAGATTTCAAGTGCTCACCTAAATTAAGCAAAAATTTGAAGCTCACAAGGCCGAAAAATCTATGCCCAAATTGAAAGTGAATCAAGCCTTAATCTTCGAAGCTTTAAAGATCCAAAATTCGCCTTAGCGTGAGGATATACGTCTTTGGCTAATAAAACCACCGATGAGGCGGATAATAAAAGGCAAGGCAAGACCGAAGTCATAATAAAAGCTTCATGGCGAAGTTGAATAAAAGATGGAGGTAAACCAAAGATAATAAGGCCCTTCCGTTAGGGGGCGTATAAAAGTCTTGGAAATAAGTCTCATGTTCAAAACCGTTATAAAACCGTGTTTATCGATCCTTCTTGTTGACTTAATTTTTTGACATCGTTGTCTATTAGGGTGAATTATTGATTTAATGATTTTGGTTACACCGTTAGAACTCTATTTTTAGACTTAATCTCTATTCACGCATATGTCGATGATGTATCCTCGTGATCATTAAGACATAATAAAATATAAGAGATACCAAGTAGGAATAAGGGAGTTTAGGTGTGTAATTAACACTCATGAGATGTGTACGTGTTGCTAACTTATAATAACAATGATTTCGTTACATGCTTAGTATGGAATTAGGTGAAAATCGAGGACGACAAAATTATTTCTAACGAAGCATTCACGTGTTCTTGTTCTATGATCCTAAAAGTCACATTCTCGTGATGAAAACAATACATTATGTCTAAAACGCATGTAGTAGTAGTTTATTTAAATTTATGTCTTCAATAAAAGTCATCATAAAATGAATTTTGGAAGTGCTACGATACTTAATTCTAGCATTGCGTGGGGACACGGCAATGGTTTAGTATGGGGGAGTGATGAGACTGTATTTATACATAGTCTCATCGTCCAAATCGGGCTTAAAACGCTTAAAATATCATCAAATTACCCAAAAATGTGATTGTATTTGTTTATTGTGTATTTCAGGTACGGATATCGTGAAATCAACAAAAGATCACAAGAATGAAGCAAAAACGAACACGGGAAACGAAGCCGCACAAAGAACCGGGCCCAAATATGAATTTTCCAAAAATGCCCTTGAAGTTTGAAGTATTGGCAAGATTGGTCCTCCAAGTTTGAAGATTTGCCACTTTATACCCCTCAATTATCTTAGAAATACAATGAGGTCCCTAAAGTATGGATATTATACAAGAAATGCCCTTGAAGATTTCTCTAATTACATTTATAGTCCTTGTTTTAAAGTTGGTAAATTACACATGCCATTTTTGACAAGTTAATCAAACTTGT
The DNA here is from genome assembly GCA_025667525.1 of Glebionis coronaria. Taxonomy (NCBI): domain Eukaryota; kingdom Viridiplantae; phylum Streptophyta; class Magnoliopsida; order Asterales; family Asteraceae; genus Glebionis; species Glebionis coronaria. The sequence continues at coordinate 222,878,907 of CM046879.1, forward strand.
TATCAAAGGGAACGGAAGTTTTGAGCTGATTTGATCAAAGTAGCAAGCATATGGGAGAAGAGGGGGCAAACTGGGCAGACAACAAAACTTCCCTCACCCACTCATAGGTCGCCACGTCACCTCCCAGCCAACCACATCCAAACACGTCACCCCCACCCACTTTACAACCTCTGCCAGTCCACAATCCAACGAACCAGTCCAAATTTGTATACTACCCAGTCACTACCCTTTTTGAACCCATTTTTTATTAAACATGTTTAATGTGAGGGAAACACTCTTTTAAAATCTTTAAACCTTAAACCTAATCAAACTCACCCTAATTTCCCAGCCATAAACCCATAAACCCTAATCCTAATCTCACTTAAATCAAAGGGGTTTAATCCACCCCTTTCCAGATCCTTAATACACCTTACACAAAACCAATCCCACTCACAAACACAGCCAACCCGTGACCACAAGAGGGTCCCCCATGTTCCCCTGCTACACTAAAAATGGCAACAAAGGCATCTTGGCAGCAAATCAATAGACCAATCGCAATCCTTGGTCCCAAAGGACCAAACAAACGATCAAGATCAATTCAAGCTAGCTGGCAATCACATGGAGCTGTTTTGACTGAAATTCAAAACTTTTTCAAAGGGCAAACCTGGAATTTCTAAGATTAGGGTTTTAGCTTTGTCTTTGCTTTATAGAATGTACTATAGAGTAGTATATATGTGAGACGCCTGTGTCTCACATATTTTGTTTTCCAGTTTTTGTGTAAAAATTTTATTGATGAATATTTAAAGTATCTTTTTAAGCTTGCACAAATCCTGTGTTCCATTTTATTTATTGCTTTAGTGAATCAGTAATCTTTACTTTGCAAAAAAAATTGTGTAATGTTTTTGATACAAATTCAAATAGTGGTTAAAAAAAATTCTGGCAGGAACATTCCTTTTAGAATTTCTAAAATCCAAACACAATGAAGTGAAAGTGGAGTTGTGTGTTGGATTTAAGAAGATTCTCATATTTTTTCTTTCAATTCATCAGATTTCAGAAATGTTTTTCAAGTGATATTTAAGTTTCAAAAAAAATCTGTTTTCAAAAGATTTTGTGTTATTTTTTTACTAATCTTACTGTAGCAAAAGCCACCAGCTTTAAGCTTGTGGTCTTTTGCTACTTGAAGTGTCTCCTGGTTGATTGTGTTTGTGCAGGAAGCAAGGAACAAGACCCTTATTCCATTTTTTTTTCTTTTCTCATGTTGAAGATATGGTTTCCCTAGTTCTGTTGTTGAACTCCAACAGGGGTCTCTATACTCTCCATAAGCCCTTGAAAGCCAAAAAGTTTCACCAGGGAAGGCATCAGCTAAGGTCCTAAGGCTTGAACCCCCTTGTGCTATTTTTTTACTTTTTAAGTGATTTATGTGATTTTGAGTGCAACCTTGTTTGATGTGTTAAGTATTGCTTATTTATGCTTAAATCTGTCTCATATGCATGTTAAAGTAGTTTGAATCTGTTTAAATGGATTTGGTAAAGATTTTGTTTGAATATTGCTGATTTTCAGAAATAGAGGTGTGTTTGGGACTACTTATTTGGCTAATTTTGTTGACAGATTTTGGTTGGAAAACAGGCTTAACACACTTTAAATCTTGTTGGTAGTAATATTCAGTCAAGTTTTTGGAATTGGTAGGGTTAAATAGCTATTTTGCTTATTCATTTTTTGTAAAATCTTATAGAAATCAGTAAGTCTCCTATTGACTGTTTTGTGTAATTTTGGCCCACTAATTCTTGCTCAGTGTTAGACAATAGACTAATCTAGGGTTTAATCTAGTTTGTATGAGATTTGGTAGGATTTTGTGCAAGATTGTGGCTTCTGAAATCAGTTTGTGTGTCAATTGCACCAGCAAATAGCACCCAACCCTGCATATAGACATACAGTAACTGTTAGGGCAATTTGTGTGTAATTTTGTGTTGATACATTGTTGTTTTTGTGCTTTTGTTGACTCCCTACACTCCACTGAGTGTAGGGGTGCCCCTCTTGTCCATTAAAACAAACTCAATCACAAGTTATAGCAAAAAGAAGCACCAGATCCGTTTTTAATACAAGCAGTGGGAACTCCTTTCCCACTGCTAGCAACTCCTTTCCCACTGGTTAGCTAAAAGACAGAAAGTGGGCAAAAGGTCACTATCAGTTTTATAAATTTTTGTCTTTAGTGAAGTAATTTAGGACTTAGGACTTGATTCTAATTTTGTAATTTTTCTTATTTTATTCTTGATTTTTCAGTTTAATTAATTTTTGTTTTACTGTTCATTAAGTATTTTTTAGGTTTTATTGCTATTTTTAATTACTTTTTATTATGCAGTTTTTGTCTTTTAGTGTAGAAAAGGTATATTTTTCAGTTTTAAAATTTTTCTTAGATTTAGAAAATTGTTTTAAGATTTTTAGTTTAAAAGTATTTCACTGTTCACTTTTTAATTATTTTTTATAATTAATCTAGTATAATTAAGGTTTTATTATTAATCAGTTTTGTCTTTTAGTGCAGATTTTTACATTTTTCAAACTTTTTCAATTTTCTACTGTTCATTAGTGTAATTTAGGATTTTTAAAATTGTCAAATTAATTTTGGCATTATTTTATTATTTTTTATGATTATTTTAATTAAAAAATAGTTTTTAGTGATTAAAAAATAGAAAAATAGTTTTTAAAATTTAGGAAAAATAGTTTTTAGTCTTTAAATAATATAAGTGACTTATTAGTTCAATAAATTAATATTTTGGGCATTTTGTTAATTATATTTAATTTTAGGGCTTTAATTAGCATTAAAAATTGAATATTTAATTAATAAAAGGTTTTAAAATATATTTGTTGGATTTTTATTCTTATTTATATTATTTAAGACTTAATTTAATATTTTAATTAATTTTTAGGTTTTGTTTTTAATTTCGTCACGTTTTACGTATTTACGTTCGCGTTTTACGTTAATTCGTTGTAGTTAAAATCGTAGTCGTAGCTCGTCTTTACTTTTTCCCCTTCTAAACCAAAAACGTCACTAATCCAAACATTGTTATTTTATATATTGGCACATTAATACACACACCTCCTTCGAGAACGAACCCGCATTTATTCGGTTTTACGTTTTTCCTAAAGCGTATAACTTAATACTTGCCACTCATACGCGTTTTTCCTAAAACGTGTACGAAAAACCTACATCAAACCACAACATCAGGAGGACCCTGAGCCAGCCCCAACATGGCCTCAGAAAGGGGCCTCCACTCCCTGCTAAAACCATGGACCATATTATAATACACTTTGGCAGTAAGCTTAGAAGGCACATGTTCAGTCCTATCACGAGGAATGCAAACCAGTATTTGTTGTAAAAACCTAGGATACATCAGAAACTTCTACCTAGAACCAGCACTAGATAGATTGCTAACCATCCCCTCAAACAAATAACGAGAGAAATTAAAAACTCTACCCTGTGCTAAGCAAATGAGACTAGTAGCCAAAGGAGTAGGGAAAGCATCCCAAATCCCAGACTTGGGACTTAAACTATGAATCAGAAAATGCACCAGAAGCTTCCATTGGGGGGAAAACCTATTCTTCTGGAAGTTAAACTTCCCCCATGATTGTACCATATAGCAGCCATCCCCTCTAACACCTCCGAATTGGGGATGGACACCACACCACCTTCATCTTGAAGATAAAGGGAAGATCGAATAGAAGCCTCAAAAACCACGTATGAACGTCCATCTATGGTAGCATGGAGTTCACGTGGACGACCAACCACAACCACAAGACGAGCAGATGCCCAAAACTGACGAATGACACTATCATAAATAGTGGGACATACAGTAAAAGCATACCTTAGGTTTGAAGCCTCAATGAAGTCCAGAATGTCAGTGAAATCATCGCGATGTGGACCATATCCTAGATAGGCGACCTTGTTGTGAGCAGGTTGGTATACCAGGGCAGCCATGGATCTTGATTAATTGAATGGAAGATGATTTTGGTTAGGGTTGAGAGAGTAGGATCGGTTGTGTGTGTGTTATAAGTGGGATGAATGAGTCAAGGGGGGGGGGGGGGTTAATTGACCATAAATAATGGAGATAGTAACTGTTCATTGACCCCTAATAATGGGGGGTTGCCCTTTCAAATTAGACAGTTATTAAATAGTAACCACTTGCCCCTTTTAACATTACTTCCAAATTCCAATTTACCAAAGTTAAATAAGTGTATAAGTACCAGAATTTGAATGCGTTGACTAAAAGTCAAAGCGCACAATGGTCAATACTAGAAGCAAAATGTGGTCAACTGAAGTCAATAAGATGAACAGTGTCCCAGACCAGTACCAGAAGCTAACCATCACTTGACAAAGAAGGATTTTTAACCACCAGAAGCCAACCAATAATGACTAGAAGCTAACCAATGAGGATTAGAAGCCAGTCATGAAAGAATATAACCACCAGAAGTGAGCAAAATCCTCCACTAGGAGTAACACACACCACCAGAACCAATGCAATATGTTGTTAAAATCTACCAATATGTTAGTTTGTGCAAAGTAATATGTACATGAAGCCTCCCCTTAGGCTTAGCCTCCCCTCAATCCTAGACCTCAAGGATTGACCATCCCAATGTGAACCACCAAGTGGTTAAACCGAGGACCATCAAAGGCTTTTGTCAACAAATCAGCAACATTATCATCCGTATGAACTTTAAGAACCTGTATCAACTTCTTCTCATTGGCATCCCGTATAAAATGGTGCCTAATTTCAATATGTTTTGTTGGTTGATGAAAAACAGGATTCTTCACAATGCAGATAGTACTTTGATTGTCAATGAAAATTTTGGTGTTCATAAAATTGAACCCATAATCCAACATCTGATTTTGGCTCCACAATACTTGTCCACAACAGCTAGCAGCAGCAACGTATTCAGCTTCTGTTGAAGAAGTAGCTACTATCGTCTGTTTCTTGCATTGCCATAAAATAAGTCGGCGACCCAAAAATTGACAACCACCAGTAGTAGACTTTCTGTCATTATTAGCACCTGCATAGTCACTATCACTATATACTTCAAGAACAAAAGGTGATTCTTTAGGATACCACAAGCCCAGTTTAGGTTGAGCCTTGATATACTTGTAAATCTTCTTAAATGCATTCAAGTTCGAAACCGTTGGAGTCACCTGATGTCTAGAACAAGCACTTACTGCAAACATGATATCCGGACGTGATGCAGTCAAATACATGAGGGAGCCAATCATAGACCTGTACATATGAACATTGACCGGGGGATCTGGCTCATTCTTGAGTTTGACTTTAGCAACTTCATAAGGAGTTTCTGCTGGTCGAAGAGGATCCATGTCATGCTCCTAGAGCAACCACTATCAACAATGCCTAAACTAGGATCTTGGTATGGAGTAACCTACAACAACAAGATAATGAAACTGCAAAAGTTAGTGTCTTAAGGGGACCCAAACCTTTTAAGGTTTGAGCCTGCCTTGTGGATCTTTAGTAGAGAGCCAAGAAGATTGATGAGATCCACCGTTGTTCCTTGGTTGCCTATGCATCATATGGGTATTATTGTTTGACCAAGAACAACCTGCTGAGGGCTTAACAGCAGTTCCCAAACTTCCCAAACCAAAATACATGTCGTCAAAATTATGTGGATAAATTGGATTAAAATTTTGAAAATAGTTACTGGTGGATCTATTTGTTGTTAATCCAATGTTTCTCCAATGATCACAAGGTAATGGAGAGGTCCTTCTAGAAGAAGAAAACGATTGAGCATGGCTGCTCAAAGGATGCAAGCCGAAATTGATGCAGCTGCTCGGGCTGAGGAGGAAGCGCTTCACCAGCAGAGACGTGAATAAGTCCAGCATGATGCAATGAATTGGAATGATAGTGATTGGATGCAGGTGTTGACTATTCTTACCAGGGATTATTCCCAGTTCACTGATCTTCTGGGTGCGGATGTGGATGAGCATAACTGTATTCCAAGAGCCATGGTGTTGATGCGCAAGAATCAGTTGGCGCTTGCTGCACAGCTTCGTAAGAAGCGTAAGAACAGACCGTTGTCGAGAACTGAGGAGCGAAAGCAGATGCAGCGATATGTGAAGTATCAGTCGGCTGCTTATTTCCAAACTGGTTGGAAGTGGGACAGGGTTCGGGCTTTGTCTTTTGATAAACTTAAAGCTATATATGAAAGAATGGTCAAGCATCAAAGCACCCCAATTCCGGAACGATTTATCTATCGTCCTTCTCCACGTGTGGTGACCACTTCTTCACCTGCTGTTACTACTGGTCCTCCATCTGATCCTACTCCTGGTTCTGCTGCTATTCCCTCGGTTTTTGTTGCTTCTACAGTTGGTACCACCACTACTCCTTTGGTTGCTCCTCTGGTTTCTTCTTCAGGTCCTGCTACCACACCACCTTTGCTACCACAACCACCACAACTGCTACACCTGATATGGCATCACCATCACCACCAGTTCCTGGTTCTCAACATATTCCTTCTTCTAGTGCAGCTCCTGTTGATCCCTTGGGTGGGCAAACTCTTGAGTCTGCTTCTCCTACTTCCTTTGCTGCTGCTTATGTAAAGGTAAAGGTTGAACCCTCACCTAGTGATCCCACACCTCGCCGTTCGCTTCACCAGAAATCGGCTCGACGTGTTAGACGTGGCAAGACGGTCCCCTATGAGAAGCGTGATCCTGAAAATCTAATTGATGCAGCTTCTGACAGTGACTCTGATTTGCCTTTGGGAAATGGAGACTCATCTGGGATATATAACAATGATTGTAATAAGCACAGCGGAACATAAAGAACACAATCAAAGTTATGAACAAGACTTTCTTATTCATAAAATACTAATAAGCTACTACTACTCCTGGTGCCAAATAGGCTTGACACCAGGAGAACGCACATACACCTTTAGTTTACATTGTATGTGAATGAATGAATAACCATGTGTACCTAACCCTCTTTATATAATAGAGGTACTAGGATTGAGTCTTTTAGAAGTATATGTGGCAGCTCCTAGTGGACCAGGAGCAGGAAATGCTTGATTAACAGAAGCATGTGTGTCATAAAAATCGCAATCTTTAATAAAATGAAATGAACTTCCACAAACAAAACATGTTTTAATAGACCTTTTATTAGAACGATATTGTTTCATACTGCTAACATTATTACACACAATTCTAGGAGTATCAAACTTCCTAGGACTCAATAAACCAGGACCAGACACACTTGACTTAAAAGCAACTCTTTCTTCACACATCCTAGCACCAGTAGCAGCATGATCATTCGACTTGGAACTTGTAGGTCTTGACACTTCACTTGAATCACTTAATGCAGAGTCAGTGGCTTTGTCACTGAAAGTACACGAGACAAAGTCATTAGAATTAGTAGAACTTTTTGGGGACTCATGCATCTGTGATCCATCAAAGTCATTATGCCTAGAAGTGGGCATGAAAGTTCCAGTAAGAGGGGGAGGGACGGCATGCATTTCTGCTGTTGGTTTAAACCTATTGTACCTAGGTTCTCCCTCTTCCTCTTTGTCGGCATCAAAGACACTCGAAAAAGATAAATCAAACACATCTTCTGAATCAATATATTTATCAAATCCTAACCCTCTTTTAGTCCTACCAGACATGCTACTATCAATTAATTTTGAAAGATTTTTAGGTGCCTTTTGCCATTTTTCAAATCTCAACATTGTAGCATCTAATATTTCTTGCATCTCCTGTTTTTCTTTTATACTGGCATCTTTTACCTTTTCTGTATATTTAAGCATATTAGTTGTGTTTTCTAAATCGTTGCTCAGTATCCTAATTTTATCCTCATACTCACGTTGAGTATCTTGTAGCCACCTCTTTTGTTGTTCCAATGTGTTTAATGAAGCCTTATAGGCTTGAACCTCTAAAAAATATTTATCATTCTGATCATTTACTTCATTAAATTGGGACAACAATTCTGAGTATTTATCATGACAACCAAGAGGACAATGTTGTACCTGAGGTGAGATGCCCATAAGAGAAAACTCGTCTGCTTCTTCTGCATCAGATAAATTCTCAGCAATCATTGCAAACACGTCAGTCGAGGATTCAGCTGATTCCAAAGTGGTAGTCTGATGATTATTCCAGTTGACCATAGAGTCAACAAATACCAATGCCTTCTTGTCATCTTTTACCTCCTGAACCTTAAAAGCTGAGTACCTGCTCTTCTCCTGGTCATTCTTGCTAGGGCATTCCCTTGCAAAGTGACCTTCTTGCTGGCAGTTATAGCATCGAACCTTGCTTCTGTCGAATCTTGCTGGCTCCCGTGGGTTGTAATTGAATTTTTGACCTGTTTTCTTCTCAAACTTGTGAACCCGAAGAGTGAGCATGGCCATCTTTCATTTAAGATCCATTTCATCCAGGTCAAGTTTATCGACCTGTTTGAAGTCATCAAAAGCAAGTTGTTGTTGAGCATCAACATCAGCCACAAAAGAATGAAGAACGGCTTCTACCATACTACCAGACTTGGCAGTAGGATCAGGAGTAGAAGTATGCTGAAAAGTATGTTGAGAAGACACGGTATTGCTTGGGCTACTAGCATATGACATGGGACTGGAAGCCATAGAACTCACAAAGGCAGAATAAGCAGGAGTGGGAAAAGAGTCACTTGAATATCCTCTCACATGAGGTTCAAAAGTTCTGAGCTTATGAAATAGATCAACAAAATTGAGATAGTCAAGCCCACCTTTGGCTTTGAGAGATATTACCACCTGATTCCATGAGTAGGGTAAGGCTTTAAGAAACCTTGCATCAATATCACCATCGTCAGGCTTTGAACGAAGTTGATTCAATTGACTCAATATCTTTTTGAACCTGTCATACCCTTGATGTAAACCTTCAGTTTCTGAGATTTTGAATTTCGTGAATTCACCTCTCAGCATCGATCTTCGCATTTTCTTTGACTCCTCATTCCCACCAAACCTTGCTTTTATACCATTCCAGATTTCTCTGGCATCATCCAAATGGTAGAAGTCACCCATGTGATCATCAGGAAGAGATTGAAGCAAAATAGTTTTTTCTATGACCTCCTTCTGAATAGCTATGATCTCTTCATGAGTTTTAGGGTCAAGAAGAGTAATATTACCATTCTTGTCTCTTCCAGTTAGCTTCCTGCTGTTCCCATTCAGAATAACCTTCCAAAGGTCTTGATCAGTATTGGTGATCCACCATTCCATCTTCATTGCCCAACTATCATATTCATCCTTTTTTAGAAGAGGGAATTTACCATTCGTGTTGGAAACTGTAACAACGATCTGCTGAGGTTGCACAGGTTTAGGAGTGCTGTCTTCTCCTGTTTGAGTAGAAGTTGAGGCAGACATGATAAAACAAAAATGTCAGTAATAAGAAAACTTGATTCTTCTTGTATAGAGACCCTCCCAGGCTCTGATACCACTTGTTGGGTCTACTAGATGTAGATCTTGCAGCCTGTCAGGAACGGTGAACGACTTCTGTAATCACAAGTCAATCCACAGAGAGACTCTATACACAATATGAATGCAAAATACAAATATAATAAAGAAGAACAGAATAACTATAAAGACTTGATCCTTTCTAAGGATTTCTAATATTGATAATGACTAGAACTACGTTTGATGAAGGTGTGTATAACCCTTCTGCCTAAGGTTCCTTTTATACTACAAGGAAACCCTAATACAGCATTAAACAAAACGTGTAAAACTGATATGCATATCCTTTCCTAACATATCTCATGCATATCCTAACAGAATAATAAATAAATAATAAAGTTTGTCTTTGACTAGGACCAAGAGCACGACTTGCTCCTACTACTACTAGGACCAGGAGGAACTACATACCTCCTAGTCTACCTATTACATTTAACTATACCAATGGTCCTAACATTTCATGTATTATTATACTTACTGTGTAATAATAAGTAACTTTCTAAAAACAGCAGGTTTCCTAAAATAGAAAGTTTCCAAAAATAGAAAGTTACCAAAAATAGAAGGTTTCCAAAAATAGAAAGTTTCCAAAAATAGAAAGTTTCCAAAAATAGAAAGTTTCCAAAAATAGAAAGTTTCCAAAAATAGAAAGTTTCCAAAAATAGAATTACTGCTTAAAATAGATAAGTTTCTAAAAAGAAAAAGTTTCCATAAATAGATTAGCTGCCTTAATTAAATAAGTTTCTAAAAATAGAAAGTTTCCATAATTAGATATAAGCTGGTTAAATAAGCTAAGTATATAAGCTTAAGTGTTTTCTGATTATTTTTCTAAGTCATAATGATATAAGGTATAATTTATTAATTATTACATGTAATTTAAATAAACTATAGGTTAAAAGTATTTAATTAAATATATCATGTTTTTAATTAAATAAAGTTAACTTAGGTTAAAACATGTATTATTAATTATTAATAATATAACCTAAGTCATGCTAATTAATTAATTATAGCCATGGTTTTTAATAATTAATTAATTATAAAGTCTAGAAAAATATAAATACTTAGGTTAAAAATTCCATGATCTAATAATTAAATTATAACCTAAGTCATGTTTTATTAAATTAATCATGTCATATTTTATTAATTTAATTTTTAACATATGATTATTAAAAACATAACCTTAACATAAACCATGAACCGGATCGTGACTAGAAACCATGAACCGGACCCGTAATCAACACCATACCCTGAACCACTTCAGGGTTCTTCCTTGTTTGCTGCTGCCGTGGGACCCACACCACCAAACCGAGACCTTGAGGTCTCGGTGGTGGTTCATAAGACAAACCAAGACCCCTTGGGGGTTCGGTGTAGGCATCGGCTAGAACAAACACCCCTAAATCCCATGTTTTGATTTACCCCATAACAATTTACATGTTCAAATAATGTTTTTAATTAGCTTTTTAAAAACATCATGTTCATATTTAATTTATTAAATCAAAACAAAAAGAAAAAGGATTAAAAAAAAAGTATACCGAATGTGTGGATCAAACGAGGATGAACACACACGAACACTTGCACAAAATTCAAGATCAAAATCAAACGAACACCCCCTTTCTTGTGTTTATATGCGGCAGCCAAAGAGAGAGCAAGGAGATGAAGCAAAAATCTTTTTAGGGTTTTTGTTTATTTTACTGTAAAGTGAAAATGACCAAAAGATTTCATCTTAACCCTTGTTAGTAAAAGTTATATGGGCTTGGCCCATCTCCTTGGTGTAGCCGCGGGTAAGGGGGCCCCACATGGGGTACCCGTACCATTTTCCGAGTCTAATTATTTAAGTGTTCGTTCGTGTTTAGTCGTGTTCGAGTTTTATGTGTTCTCGTTAAATATTAACCGTGACTTAATATATTTATTCGTGTTCGTTATAAATATATATACGTAATTAATATTATCTCGTGATTAAATTACGTTCATGATTTCATGATCGCATATTCGTGATTAAATATTGTTTAAATAATTACTGTGTGTTCGTACGTAATAAATACTTATCGTGTTCTAACACGTACGTAATACGTAAAATTCTAACACGTGAACGTAATCCTACTATAAAAGGAAAGTTTTAATCTAGTACGTACGATCTTAAGGGTACTATTCATGGTAAAAGCATGCGGGTTTTACACGCGACCTGGAACGCACATGGAATATCTGCAATCTTAAAATATGCTATCTTTGAAAAGCTACGGCTTCCGCATGGACACTTTGCTATATCTGGCTTCAATGAAGATCCATGTGTTCTCTTTGTTTTGTTTTTTATGCTTTCTAGGTTGCCTTTGTTTTTAGGATTTCCCATTCTTGTCAAAATAAAAAACGTAAACGTTCTAATAAAATGTCGTGGTTCCTAGCTAGCTCCACAGCTCGTTCTTGTGCAAATTATTGTCTTATTTTTTAGATTCTATGAACAAATTATTGTTGTATAGATTTAGTTGTTATTGCTATAAGGTGCTATCTCTTATTCATATGCATTCATTCAAAAGCGTACATGTACTATGCGCCTCCAGGCGAGGTAAGAGGATTAAGTGAACCTAATAATTCAACTTGTCGCATAAGAGGGATGCAACCCCAGTGACGCGGATCATGTATCCTTACTAGACACCTTACTCACAAGACGTTATGGTAAGTTTTCCATATGCTGCGCCCACGTAGTGCCTTGCATGGTAAAGACGCACATCGCACGTCTAGTAACATATAGACTTGATTGTATTTTTGAGTAAGACGTGACATGTCATGCAACACAGGTATAGGATATCTAAAATAAAAACAAAAATGCACAAGTTTCAAATTCAAACCACAAAAATAGCCGTGGTGATCACATACTTACCTAAATAAATATAGCAAGTTATCACAATATCATCAGTTCTAGCCGTGTACATACACGGACGGATAAAATGGTACAAATGTTTACAATGTAAATTACAAAGGAGGTAGGAACTCCCCTATCTCTTTCTTCCCTTCTTCAATCAAGGTGCGGAGGACCTCCCCGTGAGCATTTTTTCCATCCTGTGCCCTGATCATGTTCGCATCCAGCGCCTCGGCTAGCAGCTTCTCACCTTTCATCACCTTTGAAACAGAGTCGTAGGTGGGCAGGGTCAGTTGGATGGGATCGGCGGTGAGCTTGGACATTATTACCTCATTGGGAGCATCCTTCAGCGATTCTAGCTCGTCTAGGAAGGGGTGCTGGATTTCCCCAAGGGCGGCCATTGATGCGGTCATCTTGTCTTCGGCTAGAGGGTTGTGGTAGGCATGTTGGGTAATATCTTCTTTCTTGCTTATTAGCTCCGCAGCTTTGATCAACCCCTCGTGCCTACCACGGTCAATACCGTCCGATAATGTTTTGAGGCATTTCATCCCTTTGTGAGTTCTTTCCTTGACGTTGACATGCATCACAAGTCTTGATCAAGACTTGGGCATCACGATATATGGAAGGACAAAAGAAGCCGACATCAAAGACTTTCTTCGCGGTGGCGTTGGGACCATGATGTCTCCCGGTGGGTCCTTCATGACAATATTTAAGGATATCTTGAGCTTCTTTGCCAAAAATGCACCTACGAATCACTTGATCCGCGCACACACGAAACAAATAGGGGTCGTCCCAAAAGTAATAGGATATATCCTTGAAAAACTTTCATTTTTGTTGGTACGACATACCCTTGATCACAAACTTCCCCGCATGGTAATTTGCGATGTCCGCAAACCATGGGTTACTATCATCACCACGAAAAGCAATCATACCAAGCGTCTCGAGAGGAAATGTTTCATTGATTTCCTTGTTCTCTCGATCGCTTTGGTGAGGATTCTAAAGTCGAGATAAATGATCGGCTGCGAGATTCTCGGCTCCTTTTTTGTCTAGAATTTTGACATTAAATTCTTGAAGGAGGAGAATCCACCGGAGCAACCTCGGCTTAGCATCTTGTTTATTAAGAAGATATTTGATAGCCGAGTGGTCCGTATACAATATGGTTTTAGACAAGACGAGATATGGCCTAAAATTTTCAAAAGCATACACAACGGTAAGAAACTCCTTTTCCGTTGTAGTATACTTTGTTTGAGCATCCATCATAGTCTTACTTGCATAATGTATAGGCAAGAAATGTTTTGACTTACGTTGCCCCAAAACCGCACCTACCATGTAATCACTAGCATCACACATAATTTCAAAAGGTAGGTCCCAATCCGGAGAAACTAAGATTGGAGATTCGGTTTATTTCTTTTTAAGCATCTCAAAGGCTTGAATACACTCATCCGAAAAGATGAAAGGAGTCTCTTTTTCCAAAAGATGGGTCATAGGCCGAGCTATCTTAGAGAAGTCTTGTATAAAACGTCTATAGAAGCCGACATGGTCGAGAAAACTCCTAACTCCCTTAACAGTGGTGGGTGGAGGTAATTTGGCAATCACGTCGATTTTAGCCCTATCAACCTCAATACCGGCCTTAGAGATCTTATGTCCTAACACAATTCCCTCTTTGCACATGAAGTGACATTTTTCATAATTAAGCACAAGATTCGTTTCCTCACAATGTTGCAACATTCTTTCTAAGTTAGAGAGACATGAAGTGAAAGAATCCTCGAAAACCGAAAAGTCAACCATGAAAACTTCCATGGTTTTCTCGATCATATCATGGAAAATAGCCATCATACACCTTTGGAACGTCCCCGGAGCATTGCATAGTCCAAAAGGCATGCGACGATAAGCAAATGTTCCATAAGGACAAGTGAATGTGGTCTTTTCTTGATCACAAGGGTCAATGGGGATTTGGAAATAACCGGAAAATCCATCCAAAAAGCAATAGAATTCATTTCCCGCTAGTCTCTCTAACATTTGACCCATAAAAGGTAATGGAAAATAATCCTTCCTAGTGGCATCATTAAGCTTCCTATAGTCAATACAAACACGCCAACCGGTCACAAGTCTAGTAGGAATCAATTCATTATCCTCATTAGTAACAACCGTCATTCCTCCTTTCTTTGGAACACAATGCACGGGGCTAACCCATGGACTATCCGAGATAGGGTAGATCATTCCGGCGTCTAGAAGTTTAGTGAATACCTTTTTGATCACCTCATGAATCTTTGGATTGACCCTCTTTTATTTTTGATAGCGGGTTTATAATCATCCTCCATTAGAATTTTATGAGTACAAAATTTTGGATCTATACCCTTAATGTCGGAGATTTTCCATGCAATGGCCCGTTTATGTTTCTTAAGCACTTTAATAAGTTCATCCTTTTCATTTTCCTTCAATCCCTTAGCAATAATCACCGGTAACTTATCCGTTCCCTCAAGAAAAGCATACTCCAAATGAGGGGGAAGTTCCTTAAGTTCTAGGTCGGGTACTTCTTCAATAGACGTTTTCACTTTAGTCTCATTAGCACTCACAACTTTTAATTCCATAGGTGGTGATTCAAAAGGATCCATATTCAACAATTTTTCAATCAACGCAATATCTCCCTCGGGATCAAAATTCTCACTATCAAACTCACTAGGATCGAATGGTTTGCTAAGATAATCATCAATTTCCTTATCGATTTTTGAATGACCATTATTCTCAAGCTCTTCAAGAACGAAGTCCCCTCCCTCAAATGGAGTGAGTGGAGGTTTAGCCAAAGAGATAATAGGATTCGATGAAGTGGGATTGCCACTTTTGGAAGTATCTGAAAAACCAAGCATAGCTTGCGAAACCTCTTCACTAGCAACATCAATCACATCGATTTGATTGATTGATTCCTCGTCGTCCTCGGAAGAAGGCTTCGGGATATTACCAACATTAAGAGTGATACTTTCATCATCAAAACGTAAAGTCAATTTGCCCTCTTGCATGTCAACTAAAGAACCAGCCATATTTAAAAACGGTCTTCCCAAAATAAGAGGCACACGAGAATTTTCCGGATAATCACAAATCACAAAATCCGCTGGGAAGATGAGCTTTCCTACTTTGACTAACACGTCTTCGGCTATACCCTTTGGAAAGGCGGTCGATCGATCCGCTAGCTCGATAGTCATCTTAGTAGGTGTAAGCTCGGGAAGTGATAACGTTTTCCACACGGAAAGAGGCATCAAATTAATGCTAGCGTCAAGATCGGCTAATGCTAAGCATTCTTTCATATTAGGGAAATCACATGGTATCAAAAATTGAACGGGGTCTCCAAGCTTTTTGGGAAACTTTTTAGAGAGAACCGCGGAACAAATATCATTTAAGGACGTAGATACTTCAACTAATTTCTCCTTATCGTTCATCAACTTTTTGATTGTTGAAGCAAACTTAGGCATGCTAAGCAATGCATCCGCGAAACTAAGATTAATATACATTTTCTTAAACACGTCAAGAAATGTAGACACTTGAGCATTGGTCTTTTCGCGGAGCTTCTCTTTGTTAAGTCTCGAAGGGTAGGGTAGTGTGGGTTTAGTCTTCGGAAGCTCGGGTTCCGGAATAGGCAATTGGTCTACCTTTGGTGGAATAGGAATTTCCTTTTCTTTAACCACCTCGGGTTCTTGCTCCACTTCCCTCACCGGAGAGGTACTCACATGTGGAAGCAAAGGTCCGTCTAAAGCCTTCCCACTACGTGTGGTTATAGCTTTCATCTCACCCTTCGGGTTTGGAATGGTGTTACTAGGTAAGCAACCCGAAGAAGAGGAGGGTTTGGTCATAAAAGATTCAAACATCGAAAGCAATTTATTTTGACCTTGTTCCATACTTTGTTGTATACGATTTTGACTTTGCTCAAACATTTGCTCAAATCTTTGTTCAATTCTTTGTTGGTTAAGCTCAATCTTATTATTTTGCCCTTTAATCGTATTTTGAAACTCATTTTTCAAAGTTGCCATTTGTCCTTGCATATTATTTTGAAAAGCCTTCAAATTTGCCTCATTTGTTTTAATGTAGCTTGACAAATCATTTTGGTTATTATAAAAACCTTGATTGTTTTGATTAGCATTAAACCCATTTCCTTGATTGTAATTCCCTTGGTTACCACGGTTAAAATTATTCCCATTATTCCCATTGTTGTACCTATTTTGAACCGGTGGAAAACCCGGTGGAGCAACATGATTTTGACGAGGAACTTGACCGTTGGAGCCATAAGTTCCCGTCGAGGCAAAAGCATTAGCTTGATCAAACCCCGTGGTTAAACAAGCATAATTAGGATGTGCTCCACCACATGATACACAAAAACTCTCAACCATATTAATCGATCCATGAGGATTCTTCCTAAGCTCATTCAAAAGCGTGTCAATCTTAGAGTCCAATCTAGCAATCTCGATATTAGACGGCACATTGGAAGCACTCGGTGTGTTTCGTGAATTTTTCACTCTAGATTTATTCTCAATTATACCCCACGCGTCTCTCGGAGTTTTTCTTAAAAGATTACCACCAGCGGCGGCATTTAACGAATCTTGTTCAATCATATTAAGCCCATTATAAAAAGTATTTATTTGATGCAATTCCGAGAAACCGTGGTGTGGACATTGTCTCAACAAATCTTTAAATCTTTCCCAAGCAACCCCAAACGATTCATGCACTTTTTGTTCAAATCTAGTGATCTCGTTCTTAAAGTGTGTTGTCTTAGATGGTGCAAAGAAATAATTCATGAACTTAGACACTAAATCATCCCATGTCAAAATCGAACCCGGTGGTTCTTTTTCATACCAAATCTTAGCATTACCCTCGAGCG
Organism: Glebionis coronaria; assembly: GCA_025667525.1. NCBI lineage: Eukaryota > Viridiplantae > Streptophyta > Magnoliopsida > Asterales > Asteraceae > Glebionis > Glebionis coronaria. The sequence goes on from CM046879.1 coordinate 222,896,057, forward strand.
AGTACGGAAAAAGCATGAGCTTAATCGCGTCATTCGGCACATCTCTAAATTTGAGAGTCGAGGTAATTCGATGAAAATTCCGAATGTGAGAATGCGGGCTATCGGTCTCATTGCCATGAAATTGGTCGGCACGAATGAGCGATAAAAGACCCGACTTAATCTCAAAATGATCCGCCAAAATAGCCGGCACAACGATTGCTTCCCCATACCCTTCGGTGGGTGCACGGAGCAATTCCTCCATTGTTCGGTTATCGGCCATCTCTACAACAATAGGTGGAAGCTCGGGTTCCACTATTCGTTGTTGACGATTTCTATTTCTACGAGGAATATTTTCAAGCCTATTAAAATCAATCACAAGACGAGAAGAACGTAATTGCATACACTACAAAGACGAGAATTTAGAGGATTGAAGAAAAGAAATTAGACAAGAAGAAGATTATTTTTGGTATTTTTATTTGGTATTGCTCAATAAAAAATGATCGATAAAAACAAGGAATAAGGATAATTACAATGGAAGTAAATTACCCTCGGTCGACTTTGAAACGATTGGTGAAAACCTAAACGTCTCGAGGTTCAATAAGTAAACTACAAAAATAAAATTTATTACTACTTGAGTCGGCAAACCAATAATAGGTCGTCCCTCTCAATATACGCACAAGCAAGCGGGGAAACGAGGTGGCACAAAGCACTTAAAAACCTTTTTCCTTAGACGGCCTTTTATAGCACGTCGCCTTATACCCACCTTATAGTTTGTATAAATCGAGTTCAAACTTTTTATTAGTATTTATCTATTTTGCCTTTTATTTTTGTTTTGGATTCGACTACAATAGCTAGGTGATGAAATCCCAACTAAGGCCTTATTTGAAAAGTATGTAAATTTATTGTTCTACGTAATAAAATATCTTAATCACAAAAAATGAGAAAAACGATACATACTATATAATAAAAAATAACAAAACTTTCCGAGGACGGAAAGGGTCTTCAAATCAACGATCAACAAATCTCCACAAAGACGAATAGTACACAAGATCCCCGGCAGCGACGCCAAAATTTTTGATGTGATCGTGATAATATAGTGATAATTAAGATACATTATAGGGAAAATTAGTAAATTACCTTTAGGAAAGAGTAATAGACTAAAATTACCAAAGACGGATTCAATTAAACACGTTGGTAAACCAAGTTCGTTGTACATGAAGATCGAGTGAATTTGAGACGTTTTTTTATCGATTTGGACAATTGATTCGAATTGTTTCAGTTTAAATCCTACAACTTTAACCTAAAGTGTATGAATCGTCTACTAAAATTTAAATCTAAAAGACAATTTTAAACTAAATATTTATTTATTACTTTACTCTCTAATGAAATAAACTATTTAAACAAAATTTATTTTAAAAGAAATTAACTATTTTATTTTTTTAATTAAACTATTTAATTTTACCACATTCAAATAAACAAATTTATGTATAAAAGTAACTAATATTTTTATTCATTTAAACTTTTAAATTGCGACTAAAATAAAATAAACTTTTATTTATTAAGAGAAATTCTAAATTTTTCTTTCATATTTAACGTTTTAAACAAAAAAAGTAACAAAACGTTTATATTAAAAGTGACAGCTCCAACACAGATAGAATATTAAATTCTAAATTCAGTATTTAAACAAAAAGCAAGCTAGCCCAAGTGGTAATGGTGTTAGGCCTATAACAAGCAGGTATCGAGTTCGAGACCTGCGAATGGCAACTTTTTGGTATAATTTATTTTAAGCTCAGATTTTGTAATTCAACAAACTAAACAAAAAATGTTTGAGTCTGCTGAGTATATTAGTTCAATACAAAAATCAGAAACAACAAAAGTAACAGCAATCCAAAATAAATCAGTAAACTCTTAAATCATCCAAACTCAAGCAGACTGAAGCACAATATACCAACAGCTAAATAACAGAAACAAGTATCTACCAAAAATACCACAGATCAGATAAAATTACAAATCCAAACTACACAGATCTTGGCTACTGTAACTGATACCCATATCAGCTAAATGAAAAGCAAAAATTAGCAGGTAATACTAATTATAACAGTTAAATCCCCAAATCAATAGAAGACTAAAACAAATTCAATGCATTAAAAGTAAAAGATTAACAAAACAAATCATGACTATTCCAATTAAATCAGACTGTGATTTCCATCAGGCCATCTTGCAAAGCAATTAAGCAGATCAGACACTTGTACATGAGCATGATTTGGCTAAATCAAATTAACTAGTGACAATCATAATTCAGACCAAATAAAGGAATGATACCAAATCTTAGGAATCACAAATCAACATTGAAAAGCATAACACAAAGGTCAATTTGCAGGCAACACTAAATCTACAATAACCAAAGCACGCTAAGCAGAAGATTGCACTAATATCACCTCTAACTAGATCAGGGCATGAGCATCACTCGATAAACAAATCAAACAGACCAGAAGTTAAACATAATGATATGTGAATTAAACACCATTGTTAGCCCTAAAATGTGAGCGCCATTTACGGAATTACATTAGTTTCATATGGGCAAAAACATGGAGGACTACTATTGACATGTTGTCAAAGTGACCTCATGTCTAGCCTATATATACCCCTCCATACTTCCATGGAGGGGTGAGGATTTCTTCTTATTTTGTGTATTTCCCTTTCTCTCTCTAAATACACACACTACATTCAAGCTTTACTCTCTCTCTAAAAATGTCTAAACATTTCTTTTATCCTCCCCGACCTTCGGATTACCTCTTGTTAGCTTGAATCTTATGATGTTAACAATTGGTATCAATCGCCATGGGGTAGTTTTGTGATTGGTTGTTGTGTTTTTCACTTGATTTATTTGATTTGATCCTTATTTCTTCCACGAATTCAAGATTTATTTTGTGTTTGTTTGTGATTTCAAGTCGTATACCTTCTTCAATTGTGTTGTAGTGATTTTGGTATCTTGGTTTTGATTAAAAACACAAACTTTCTTCGATCAAACGTTCAAAAATCCTTTGTTTTTCATCTTTCCGAAATTCTAGCTTGTATCACCATCGGAAAGTACAATTGAGAGGGGTTTGATCGCGATAACCAACTAGTTCTACTTTGCGATCACTAGATTACGATACCTTATTCCGATCTGGACATTCTGATCGTTCTTTGCGATCTGGGATGCCGACGGTTTTAAGGAATTTTGAGTCGTTACTCTGCCAAATTTGTTTCAGCCACATTCCGATCTGAATATTCCGATCTGAACATATTTCGATCTGAACATTGCGATCTGGGATTCCGATAGGTAAACATTCCGATCTAGGATTCAGACAGAAGGACATTCCGATAGATTACAAAATAAAATCTTCCAAAATCCAAAAATATTCTTCTCGACATGTCTTTCAGTATCGATAATATGGACGTGCCTAGAAATGTCGCTCAATAACGACACGGGTGTGTACATAAAGCTCGAATGAAAGTTGCAAACATTTTTCAAAACATGTCATTTCTTCTTTTAATAAAGGAAATTATCTATTTTGGACAATATTTCCAAACAACGGGTAGAGCAATCTATCACGGGTTGAGCTTGTCACAAAACATTCCATGTTTTAAGCTCAACACAATGGCTTGTAATCACTTTCAGATTGTAACCCGGATCTAAATTCACGGGGGAGTGTACACTTTTGTACTCTTACCCTTAGCAAAAGAAGTTAAATCTTCTTACACTTGAGTGGATTCATCAAGACATTCAAAGTCTATGAACTCAAGTTTATGCTTTAGAAAAACCTCTTCGACAAAAAGAAATAGGATGTTTCAAAAAGCGTTGAACACAATTTTTTCAAGAATTTCTAAATAATTATTCAAAATCTTTCAAAAATTGTGTGTTCCACAACTCCCATCCTCAAAAAGCGAAATGTGGATCATATCCTCACAATGACAATTCAATTGGATCAATTTTTGAGGGGGAGCATTTTAATTTCATGCAACAGATTAACAATCTTTCTCCCGGAGATTTTCAAGACTATTTTTCAAAATATATTTTAATCAAATTTGGTATCTCTAATATTAAAAGATTTTATATATCAGAGATAGGGGGAGAAAATGTGATTAAAATGTGATCTTATATAGGACTCAAGCACTTTAACTCTTACCAACATGTGCGAAACACTTTCGATTATAGATGCACATGTGAAGGGGGAGCATTTCTGAAACGACAAAACTAGCAAGGTGTTAAATGTTTTTTAAAACACTTTGTTAGAATTTAAAGTGGTTTTCATGGTTACGATCAAATACCCACAACATCTTTAATTCTTGACGTTATTGGTGTCAAAAGGGTGGTTAGGTTTAAGTCCTTTGATCCAACCAGAACTGGAGGGATCTTCCCAGGGACAATCCAATAGATTATTAGAAGTCCTTAGGAAAGATGGAGTAGAATGTGAACATAGCTGAATGCCGACTAAGTACTAATGCTAGCACTGGAACAATCACAACAAGGTGCTAGTTATGATGTCTTGGTAAGCATTGAAGGGGTTGAAGAATGAAAAAGAAATGGAAGGATAAAGGGTGTAAAGAAAGAAGCCCTCCATACAACTTAGGCAGAAACCGGGTCAACTCATCATGAAGACAAACTCATCATGGACCCAGTGATGTGAAGCACAACCCTTTCCTAGCTACTCAGGCTTCTCTCAAAAGAAGTTTGTTTTATTGTCACGGAGATCAACATGATTTCTATTGACTTTCTCACTCCGAGATAGTTGATATTGAATAGGTGGCATCTGCTCCAGCCTCCGACCACTAAAAGTGCACAAATCGAGTCTAGAGCCAAGAGATCAATCAAATCTCGTTAGGACACACGGATGAAGATCAAGAGAGTCCTACGCTATATCCCTGTGATATTGCTAGAACACTCAGAGTGATACTACTTAGTATTCACAATGATGAGTGGAAATCCTTCCAGTGTTAACATCAAACAGCACTGCGGTAGGTCATATGTAAGATTCTTTATGAATTGAACATGTGTAAAACTGAAAAGCAACAGTGGTTTGATTCTGAATTGATTAAAACTCGTTTCAGGTTTCTACGCAATATCTTTATGGTCTTGCCAGAACATTCAGAGTGATATTCATTAATATTCACAGTGACGAATGGAAATCCTTCTAGCGTCAACATCAAACAGCGCTACGGTAGGTAACTTGCGAGATTCTTATGAATAAAGCTTGTTTCAACTGGAAAGCAACAATCGTAAGATTCTTAATGAATCAAACTTGTTCCAGGAATTTGAATTGACGACTTTAATCAAGCGGATATTTATCCAATTGATTCACTGTTTATGTTCACAGTCTTGCTTTGAGACGGCCGAGTAAACAGAACGGCTAGTACAACCGCGAAACCCTGTCAAGGAGATTCTTAACTGAAACTACCTGATCACTGGTATGGTATTTAATATCGTATAACGGTCTTCACCGACCGGAGGTAAAACGCTACCGATTTGAAGATCTCAAGCTTAAAGACAAAGTCGAAAGACAACGACAAAGGCTCAAAGATCACAGCATGAAGGAACAAGACTACGATTACACGTTCAAGGCTCATTTATGGCGAGCTTAGTAATCTCTACAAATTTCCTAAATGACTAAGGTGTATGACCTCTCATTGGGGGAGATTGTTAGCCTCAAAATATTGAGTCAAACAAGAATGCTCGGTCATGTGGTTATTATGTATCGTATTTTAGAACGTTGTAATAGGTAGTATATTAGTCGTGTTATACGGGCTTAACTTTAGGCTAAAGTTCATTAATAAGTAACTAAAGTCCAAAAGGAAAGCCCGGCCCAAACCATATAGTCCATAAAGAAGCCCGCATGTGGGTGGACTATATATACCCTTCCTAGCATGTTAGGAAGGGTGTTGGTCATTTCATTTTCTCTCTAATCTAATATTTCACAAGTTTCTCCAACCATTTCTCTCTACTTTCTCTCACTACTTTCTCTCTCTAAAATTCATCTTATTTCTACCTTTCTTTCTTTAAATTCGTGATTATAACATCATATATTAGGGACAACAACCAGTAGTTTGAAATCGTATATTCGAAACCCTATTACAGTTTCTTCTAATTAAAAGCATAAGGTCTAATATAATGGCTATACATTTAAGATAAATTAGTAGCTTGAACAGCCAAACTCCCTCATAACCTTCTTGTTCTGATTTTTCCTAATCATCTAGCTTTCGAACTCGAATCCATTCAAACATTTCTAGCACCGAATTATTAACCTTATAAGCAGATTATAATACTAAACCTCAAATGACAGATCCAAAAACATAAGGAAAACAGCTATTCAATTATACAGTAACATCAAGTGAAAAAATTAATAAAAACTAAGAATTCAATAATCAGATTAACACCAAATGAATCAAGGCAGATCCTCAAACACATTACACAAGCAGATTAAACAAAAGAAAATTAGAAATAATAAACTGGAGCTTAACCCTTTAAAGTGAAGAACCGTTGGGCAGATGTCGTGCGCTGAGCGGACTTGGACTAAAAATGACACCAATTCACGTTCACACCACCAATTAAATCATAACTTGAATCAACAGAAAGACCTTGAAACAGCAGCCTATTTTTGACAACTATCCAGTGGGAATAGATGTATTATCCTCTATTTCTCTAAAAATCATTCATAAAAGCTATGGTACAAGCTTTTATAATCAATAACAAATATAATATCAGATTTAAACTTTAGCAGCAATTATTTTAGCACAAAAATAATTCAAGAAACAAGAAGTAAATAAATCCGAAAATTGATTTTATTTAATTCAAAGTAAAATTACACTTTTATAAAAAATAAAATACAAAATTCTAATCTAAATCTAACATTATAACGATAAAGAAAAATAAAGGATGATTTACTGATTTTGGAATGGGGGTTTTTATAAGGAAGGAGAGGGAGGGTTGTTGATGATGAGGGATGATCACAGCCTTTCGATCCTTTCTTCTATCTTCTCTCTCTTTTCTGTTTTGATCCAAGGGTCGAAACACACCCTTGTTCACTTGGATCGCCAGGCTGGCACATCTTGTGCTAGTTTGGTGGTGAGCTGGCAGGTAATGATTGGTTCTTTGATTGATTTCAGTTAAATCAACCAATGAGAGGGGATTAGTGATGCAACCAAGTGCCACGTGGGTGCCTTGTACTCAGCATCTTCGTGTGTGCCACGCTCCATCTAGCCCTTAATTAACTGAAAAACTGCGTGAATTAAACTCGCAATCTGATTGGAGACAACCCCTAAAAATTTAGGGTTCTACACCTGGTGGTGTTTTTCCCCATTTTTTCTTTGCTCGCGTCTTTTTTTCTCTTATGTTTATTCTTTTTATTGTTGCTTTTGACCGAGTAATATTGACTTGCAAATACATAAACTTCCTTCGTTTGACTTTTCTTTATATGGGCTTTTGGTGGAAATTGGACCCAAAAACAATTGACAAAATTAAATCCGTCCCTTCAAATTTGTAAATGGGCTTTTCTTCTTATTTCCATAGCTGGGCTTTGATTTGGCTAGTGATCCAAAAGATAATTAACTTGTTTTTGCTAATGGGCTTTTGGGCCCAAAACCCAAATGTGGGACCAACAAGCCCAATTAACTTCGTAAAAGATTAAATCCACTAAATAAGGACTTGTCTTTGGCTTTGTTGATCTTTTTCTTCAAACTCGTGTCGTTTTCGCGAACATCGGTACCTACACACATTAAATAACAAACAAGCATATACAAGGCATTTTTGATACATTTTATGCATTAATTCATTGTTTATTGATATAATTGATATGAGTAATTTCACTCATATCAGTACCTGTAGACTTGTTGGCCTGGTCTCGAGATGTCGTGTAGACACGCCCAGTGGTAGGAGGCGGCTTGGTATCAGCATGTCCTGATGTGCCCTCCATCTCGCCCTTACGACAATCCTTCATGATATGGCCAGGAAGACCGCACTTGAAGCATGCGTCAGTGTTTCGACGACATGGCCCTGGGTGCCTACGGTGGCAAGTAGAGCAAAGAGGATGAGTATATCCTCCAACAGGTGCTCTGGCTGGCTGAGGACCTGATAAATTTTTTTACATAAGACATGATAATAGGGTATAAAGGATCATGCGAATAATCGTAAGATTGATTACCAATGATAGCTGGACAGCTAGGCTGTGAACCTCTCTGGTTCTGGTCCCTACCGTTTTTCATGGTTCCTGGTAGAAGATTTGCTAGAGTGTTAGAATATGAGTTATAACATGAAATCATAAGAAAATTCGTAAGTATTAGGACCTGCTGCCGTTGGAGTGTCCAGCATTGTTACGGTAATTATCATTACTGCCACGCCTATCCATAGCAGAACGGTCGTTAGTCTGACCGTTTCCCTTGGGCTGATGAGGCTGCTGATGAGTAGCCGGCTGAGATCGGTCCCCAGTTTTCTGCCTGGAAGATACAGTCTAAATAGATGAATAATAGACATATATGGAAAGAAAACGGATTTGTCACCGCTTGAATACAAATGTTTACCTCTTGTCGGGTTTCTTAGCTTCCCCGAACTCATCTCTCTCATGCAACATCTCCAGCTTACGTGCCGCATCCACCACTTGTGCTACAGTGGTGAACGTAGCACACACCAGATTGTTTGCGACCGATGTGCGAAGAGCCCACCTAATGTGGTGTGCCTGCTCTTCAGGAGTACCTGCTACTGCACCAAGGAAACCAGCTATGCGAAGAAAGCGCTGCATAAACTCATTGCTATTCTCCCTAGTTTCTGTCGGATCCCATGGTACTCCCTCTTGAGCTTGTCTTGCTCAGCCTTGGGAAAGAACTGCTCCATCACCCTATCCTTGAACTGAGCCCATGTCAAACCAGCAACCCAATCGTCACCTCCCTCAGACTACATCAACGCTAACCACCAATTTAACACATCTCCTTCAAACCGATAGCATGCCAACCTCGCCTTGAACGTGGGGTCACAACCCATAGCATTGAAAATCTTCTCGATGTGATCCAACCAGCTTTTAGCATTACTGGGGCTATCTGTTTTCTCAAAAGCTCGAGGATGGAGCTTGTTGAATCTCTCCAGCCATACTGCCAATGTCACTGGTGGAGGAGAAGGAGGTTCTTGGTTATGCTGCTGATTGTTGGCAGCTTGAACCTCAGCCCTGATGTCATTCCTTAGTTGAGGAAGCAAAGCGTGCATTGCAGCTTGGTTTGCAGCATTGCGTTGTTCCTGTTCGCGTGTGAGAACCATCTGACAGTATAACATAAAACATATCATTAAACAGATCAAAACATAAAATATAATATATACATGAAAAAAATGTATACCAATAAATCCAGAAAACAAGTTTATGCAAGAAAATTTGTGTATGAATGCATGATGCAGTTTTATGAAAACTTTTTTATGCTCGAGAGTGAATGCCTATGGTCAGTTCACCCAAAATAAAAGACATGGCGAGGGGACGCCTATGGGTCGGTCACAAATTTAAAATTTCGATAAAACACATGCGACTAAATAGGGCCAGTCCTGTACCAACCATTACTTAGTCATAAACCTGCGACAATGACATATATATATATGCATAATGATGAATGCATGAAAAAAGACTGTCAGTTCTAGGAAGACCATAGTGACTACCCACTAATCATAGGTCATATTTTGAGAGCCTACAGGTCGAAGCCTTGGCTCTGATACCATAATTATAACACCCCATTTTGATAATAGAATGTCACGCGTAATTATGGCGTGTCATCAAAGCATACAAGGATAAATGTCTAAACATTACATGACCATAAAAGGAAAATACCGGGATCAAACATCGGTAGTCCAAAAGTAAAGCTCATCACACACAAACATAAGTGCTGTAAATGAAAGGACTAAACAATGTCCATGGCAAGAGTATCAAAGTAAAGATAATGCATAAAGTAAAGAAAGGCTAGAAAGCTTCCAGTCCATATGCACGTACGCTTAAAGTCTACGAGCGTCCCTGAGTACCTGCCGTTTTAGGAACATAGAAAAGGAAAACAGCTGAGCAATACGCTCAGTGCACGGATGTACAATAAAGCATGAATAGTATAAGCATAAAAGCATATAACAACGGAAGAAACTAAGTCCCGAATAACCCGGTTAAGTCTTGGTAAAACTGGTTTTATAGTTTGAAAAGCCTTATGTTTATCTTATAAAAATGTTTAACATATTCTACCATTAGCCAATATAGGTCATGAAAATCCACCGTGCATGAATACTTGGAGGGGTGACCTCATCATGCAAATTAGAGGGGTTGCCTCTAATTTAATATACTGGTTTGGGTAGGAGGGATCAGCTCCTTGTGAAGGATGCAAGGCACACACCACATTCACACTGAGTAATCTGCTAAAAAACATGTAACTAGGATGCACCCATACGCCCCACATGATAAATATAATAATATGGCCAAAAGCTAAAGGGACGCCACGAGCAATCACTCCACCGTGGGGAAGTCATAACACCAGTGCCTCTAGTGTTATGGTTATGGTACCTCCATAACTAGTTGAAACTGGTCATGCATGTATATGTCTATAGGTATTCTAAATTAAACATAAGCAAATCAAACATATAAACTTATACTACGGGAAAACAGTTGGCTGCATACGAGGAATCCTAATAAGGAAAGAATGTCCATACTGAAAGGACGGGAATCCGTACCTTATGTCCAATGAACGAAGAAGACAAACTGAGGAGAGTCCTACTTCGGTATCACTAATGCTACATAAATACATACGTGTATAAGTATCTGCTTACTAAATACGTAACTGGTTTTAGGTCATGTCTTAGCTTATTTTATACGTTCATGTCATGTTTTACTGTTTTAAGCTTTAAACTTTGTTTATCTTATATTCTGTCTATTCTGATTAAGTATTACTTGTATTTCATGTATTATTATACTTCTGTGTAATAATAAGTAACTTTCTAAAAATAGCAGGTTTCCTAAAATAGAAAGTTTCCAAAAATAGAAAGTTACCAAAAATAGAAAGTTTCCAAAAATAGAAAGTTTCCAAAAATAGAAAGTTTCCAAAAATAGAAAGTTTCCAAAATAGAAAGTTTCCAAAAATAGAAAGTTTCCAAAAATAGAATTACTGCTTAAAATAGATAAGTTTCTAAAAATAGAAAGTTTCCATAAATAGATTAGCCGCCTTAATTAAATAAGTTTCTAAAAATAGAAAGTTTCCATAATTAGATATAAGCTGGTTAAATAAGCTAAGTATATAAGCTTAAGTGTTTTCTGATTATTTTTCTAAGTCATAATGATATAAGGTATAGTTTATTAATTATTACATGTAATTTAAATAAACTATAGGTTAAAAGTATTTAATTAAATATATCATGTTTTTAATTAAATAAAGTTAAATACTTAGGTTAAAACATGTATTATTAATTATTAATAATATAACCTAAGTCATGTTAATTAATTAATTATAGCCATGGTTTTTAATAATTAATTAATTATAAAGTCTAGAAAAATATAAATACTTAGGTTAAAAATTCCATGATCTAATAATTAAATTATAACCTAAGTCATGTTTTATTAAATTAATCATGTCATATTTTATTAATGTATTTTTTAACATATGATTATTAAAAACATAACCTTAACATAAACCATGAACCAGATCGTGACTAGAAACCATGAACCACACCCGTAATCAACACCATACCCCGAACCACTTCAGGGTTCTCCCTTGTTTGCTGTTGCCGTGAGACCCACACCACCAAACCGAGACCTTGAGGTCTCCATGGTGGTTCATAAGCCAAACCGAGACCCCTTGGGGGTTCGGTGTAGGCATCGGCTAGAACAAACACCCCTAAATCCTATGTTTTGATTTACCCCATAACCATTTACATGTTTAAATAATGTTTTTAATTATCTTTTTAAAAACATCATATTCTTATTTAATTTATTAAATCAAAACAAAATGAAAAAGGATTAAAAAAAGTATACCGAATGCGTGGATCAAACGAGGATGAACACACACGAACACTTGCACAAAATTCAAGATCAAAATCAAACGAACACCCCCTTTCTTGTGTTTATATGTGGCGGCCAAAGAGAGAGCAAGGAGAAGAAGCAAAAATATTTTTAGGGTTTTTGTTTAATTTACTGTAAAGTGAAAATGACCAAAAGATTTCACCTTAACCCTTGTTAGTAAAAATTAGATAGGCTTGGCCCATCTCCTTGGTGTATCCGCGGGTAAGGGGGCCCCACATGGGGTACCCGTACCATTTTCCGAGTCTAATTATTTAAGTGTTCGTTCGTGTTTAGTCGTGTTCGTGTTTTATGTGTTCTCGTTAAATATTAACCATGACTTAATATATTTATTCGTGTTCGTAATAAATATATATACGTAATTAATATTAGCTCGTGATTAAATTACGTTCATGATTTCATGATCGCATGTTCGTGATTAATTATTGTTTAAATAATTACTGTGTGTTCGTACGTAATAAATACTTATCGTGTTCTAACACGTACGTAATACGTAAAATTCTAACACGTGAACGTAATCCTACTATAAAAGGAAAGTTTTAATCTAGTACGTACGATCTTAAGGGTACTATTCATGGTAAAAGCATGCGGGTTTTACACGCGACCTGGAACGCACATGGATATCTGCAATCTTAAAAATGCTATCTTTGAAAAGCTACGGCTTCCGCATGGACACTTCGCTATATCTGGATTCAATGAAGATCCATGTGTTCTCTTTGTTTTTTTATGCTTTCTAGGTTGCCTTTGTTTTTAGGATTTCCCATTCTTGTCAAAACAAAAAACGTAAACGTTCTAATAAAAAGTCGTGGTGCCTAGCTAGCTCCACAGCTCGTTCTTGTGCAAATTATTGTCTTATTTTTTAGATTCTATGAACAAATTATTGTCGTATAGATTTAGTTGTTATTGCTATAATGTGCTATCTCTTATTCATATGCATTCATTCAAAACTGTACATGTACTATGTGCCTCCAGGCGGGGTAAGAGGATTAAGTGAACCTAATAATTCAACTTGTCGCATAAGAGGGATGCAACCCCAGTGACGCGGATCATGTATCCTTACTAGACACCTTACTCACAAGACGTTGTGGTAAGTTTTTCATATGCTGCGCCTACGTAGTGCCTTGCATGGTAAAGACGCACGTCTAGTAACATATAGACTTGATTGTATTTTTGAGTAAGACGTGACATGTCATGCAACACAGGTATAGGATATCTAAAAAAAATACAAAAATACACAAGTTTCAAATTCAAACCACAAAAATTGCCGTGGTGATCACGGACTTACCTAAATAAATATAACAAGTTATCACAATATCATCAGTTCTAGCCGTGTACATACACGGACGAATAAAATGGTACAAATGTTTACAATGTAAATTACAAAGGAGGTAGGAACTCCCCTATCTCTTTCTTCCCTTCTTCAATCAAGGTGCGGAGGACCTCCCCGTGAGCATTTTTTCCATCCTGTGCCCTGATCATGTTCGCATCCAGTGCCTCGGCTAGCAGCTTCTCACCTTTCATCACCTTTGAAACAGAGTCGTAGGTAGGCAGGGTCAGTTGGATGGGATCGACGATGAGCTTGGACATTAATACCTCATTGGGAGCATATTTCAGCGATTCTAGCTCGTCTAGGAAGGGGTGCTGGATTTCCCCAAGGGCGGCCATTGATGCGGTCATCTTGTCTTCGGCTAGAGGGTTGTGGTAGGCATGTTGGGTAATATCTTCTTTCTTGCTTATTAGATCCGCAGCTTTGATCAACCCCTCGTGCCTACCACGATCAATACCGTCCGATACGACGTCAGCAAAAGACTGCAACAGGTAAGGAGCCTCCGTTACCTTGCTCACGGCAAGCCACATTCCCTGGCCAACCATCCATCTACGCCCAGCTATGGCTATGAGCAAAGGAGGACACAGCACTTCGGCGCAGTCCGTTGCCATCCTACTGAGTTCACCCTCAGCTACCGCAGCTTGCTCTTTCAAGGTAGTCCGCGCATAGATAGGTTAATCCTTCAACGTGTCACATTCCTGAGCAATGGTGAAAGCTTGTACTGTTACGGCTTTAGTGGCGGCTTCAGCTGCGGATACCTATACATGATACTTGGAGTTGATACAAAGACAATGTGGGTTTTTTTGCATGAACAAATAAGTGACAATATAAGCATATACCTTCTCATTGGTTGCAGCTAAGAGGGCCTCCAGCTCGGCAATGCGTTCCTCACGAGCGTTGGCATGATGGGCTTGCTCCTTAACGGTTGACTCTGCCACGACCAACGCTGCTTGCAGGGATGTGATAGTTTTCTCGTGTTTGTCCACCAGTTCTTCGCGGCGAGCTATCTTTCTATCAGCACGACTCACGTTAGCCAAGGCTTTGATCAGACGGCGTCTTAGGGCCGCACCAACTGTCACCTGGTGTGCGGAGGATACATCAAACTGCTCCAGCATCGTCTCGTGCTCGAGTTCGTCCAAATCTTGCGCCAGTGCTGGAGGAGTGATGTGTTCAATGAATTCAGTGCACTCGGACTCCGCCTCTAACCTCGTTAAGTTGGACAAGTTCCAGGCTAGGCGAAGACTGGTGTCGGGTCCCTCAGGACGTGGCTCCTCGGCATGAGTTACGGGAGGGGATGGAGGTCTCATTTATGTCACGGGTGAGGGTTCCCTTTCCACCTCCTTCTCTTGGGCTACTGTCGACGGGTCCGCCCTGTTATTCACACTTATTAGTTTTGTTTATGGATTATATCCTTTGAAGTATTAATGGGTACTTACGTAGTGCCAGTCATGGGTTCCGTGATGGTAGGATCCACGGCATTCACAAGGATGGCCGTCCAGACTTGCTTATCCGCGCGCAGCCAAGGGTCGACCTGGGCCGTAGAGGCGCTGCTCCCTTCCTGGAACCGGGGATGGTCCTTCCTTAGCTTCTTTGGGGGAGCATTATGTACCCCCGCCCCATCCCCTAGGTTTTTTGCTACATTCCTGGTAGTCTTCTGTTTCCTAGATTTAGGCTTTGATGACTGCGGGGACCCAGAAGCTTGTATTTTTTCTTCATCATCGCCGGTGCGATTGTCAGTAGGGTTGGTGAGTTCTTCTTCTTCTTCTTCTTCATCCTGGTGCGGCACGGCGTCCTCCAGCAGCAGTTCTTCACCATCTTCATTATGGAAGTCAAGAGGGGACTTCTCAATCACGGGTTCTCCCTCATCTGATCGCTGCTCAGTGGTTTCTTCCAGAGGGATGGTTTTGTCTATGGTGGCTTCCAGTAGGGGGAGTTCATTTTCTTTCAGTGGTCGGAATCCTTCAGGAACTTTGCTTGGATCGCCTTGGCGCAATAATCCAAACAGCTTCATTTCTGCGGACATATGCATTGATAACTTGGTTTTAGCCAAGTATAAAAATTTGTTCGTCTCGATTCAAATCGAATTGATCTCCAGTTGAAAGTGCGACTCAGTCGTCTTTGGTGAATAAAAGAAAAGGTGTCGTTGTCTAAATCTAATTAAATTAAATAATAAAACTTTAAAAGGAAATGACAAAATATAAAAGGAATAAGCTAAAATTAAAACGAATGACAAATATAAAGAAACAATATTAAAAACAAATATTACGACGAAACAATTAATAAAAATAAAACTCAACGAAGAAATTAACTTTTGACTGAAAAATAAAATTAACCTAATGAAAAAGGAGAAAATAAAACTAAGAGGGTACTTTAAAGCTAAACGAGGCGAAATCTAAAGCGGGTACTAAATAAAAGATAAAACTTGAACTTTACGGAAAAATATTAATATTAAAATTAGATGAAAAATTCAACTAAAAATACGTAACTTTCTAATTTAAAATCGGAACAACTAAGATTAAACTACACGATTGCGGAACAAGAAACAAGCAAGCAGGAAAGCTGCTCAAGCAAGCAGGTAGGCAAGCAACTCTTTTTTTTCCGCTAACACAGCTTCGTTCGGGAATCCCGAACAATGACTGGTTCAGAATCTTTATTATTGCAAACAGCTTGTTCGGAATATCTTAATTGGTTCGGGATTTTGGTGCTGGTTCGGGAAAAATATTTTGTTCGGTAATTTTATTTTTTTTTTCTCTTTTTTTTAAACTTTCGTTCGGAATATTTTGGAGAAGCCTTGGTTCGGGAAAAATTAACTGGTTCGGTATTTTCACTTGGTTTGGGAAAAATGGTTTGATCGGGAAAAATTGCTCATTCGGTAAAAATTCTGGAAAAACTAAACAGTACGAAAATTATAAGATCCTATTTTCTAGGGAACACGAATTTAATCAAAATCGACCAAATTAAATCTAAAGATTAAACCAAAATAACCACTAATCATCAACTAATAACAATTAATCAAACCAAATCAATAAAACTAACAATAAAAACCAAATGAACCAAAACCCACTTAATATATAAAACTTAAAATCAACAAAAAACAATAAAATTAAAAACAATAAATCCCTAATTAAGATTTACCAAACATTAAAACATTTAAATCAACAAACTTTATGGAATCAAAAACAATAAAACTGTAAAAACCCACTTGATTAATCAAATTTAAATCAACCAAATCAATAAACCAAACACTAAATTAAATCAAACAAGAAAGGAAGGATGCAAATTAAAAGTAAAAGCTTGATTAAAAGTATAAGATTCAAAAATTAAAACATAAAGATTAAAGATTCTACATATTAATCTAGAGAGAGAAAGTGAAAACTAGAGAGAGAAAATAAATCTACACTACTCCTAATCTAAACTAACTAACCACCTCTTAATGACACATTAGGAGGGTATTTATAGGAGGAGTAAAATGTTGGTGCTTTCTTCCTTCTTTCTTCTTGTCTCAACTCGATTTAAATTCTTTGTCTTTCTCGACGTCGTCTCGGGATTTGTCGATATAATTTGAACTCGTCTTATAATTTTCTTCTTTAATTAGACTTGGTTCTTCGACTTCATTAAACTTCCGTCTTTAGACTTTTTCTTCGATAAATCTTCAGAATAGGCCTTGGACTTCCGTTCTTTTTGCACTCTTGATCTTTTGACTTCGTCTTTTCCCGTTTTCATCGATAAAAGTCTGTGAAAGCCCGTGTTTTCTTCCTTTTTCATCTTTTGGTCCTAAAACACAATAAAAACACAAACCACGCATAATTCCTACATTTACGACATAAAATACATGTTTTGGCTTGGTTATTATTATAATTAAGTCGTAAAAGGATGGGTGTTTTCACACCTATCAAATCCCCTACACTTGACCATTGCAATGCCCTCATGCAATGCATTAATTACAAAGCATGTTTTACATTTTTTATCATAATTAACCTACCTTGGCCTTTATTAAACATAATTAAAGGAAGAAAATAAATAAAGAGATTAAAGACTTACATTGAGGCTTTGGATTGTCATGAATGTTTATCATCCTCAAGTTTCACGTTCCCCAAACCAAGCTTAAAAATGAGATCATTGTTATTATAAGTTAGCAAACTAACACAAACTCATGTGGCCTAATTATTCACTTAGACTCCTTTATTCCTAGGTGTATCTCTTATATTTTATTGTTGTCTTGAATAATCACTGTTAGCCCTATATCTTATATAGTCGAACAAGAATGTAATAGGTCATCTTAGTCGTTAAAAGGTCTTGTATTGTAATAGGTAAGTCGGGAAAACCGGGCTTGGACTTTAAGCTAATATTGTCTAAGTTAGGGGCGTAAGCCCAAGACTAAGCCAAGCCCGACCCAAGTCACAAACCCACGGCCCATGGAAAGCCCATTGGTTCGTGGGTATATAACCCTCTTTCACATGTGAAAGAGGGTGTTGGTTCATTTCATATAACACATAGTTTTAGTGTAAACCTTCCACTTTTCTCTCTCTACTTTTCTCCTCTTTCTCTCTCTAAGAATCTTGTGTTATGGATTGAATGGGATTAACATTTGGTATCAAGAGCCTATAGTGGATAGGTGATTAAAGATTCGTATGTGGTGTTCTTGATTTTTCGTGGCTTCTTTGATCCATATCTCACGTCCCATCTTTCTTTTTGTGTTTTTATGGTCTTTTCTTGATACAAATCATATACATACTAGTAGTAGTGATTTGGGTATCTTGGCTTTGGCTAAAACACAAATTTTTTGGATCAAAAGTTGCGAAATTTCTTGTTTTTCTTCATTCCGAAATTCAAGCAAGTGTCACCATCGGAAAGTACAATTGTGGGGGATTTGATCGCAATAATCTTAGGTTTCTACTTTGCGATCACTGTATTGCGATACCATATTCCGATCTGGATATTCCGATCGTGCATTGCGATCTGGGATTCCGACGGGTTTAAGTTTTTAAGTCGTTACTCTGTCCAATTTGTCTCAGCCACATTCCGATCTAACATTGCGACAGCATATTGCGATCTGAACATTCCGACAGCCACATTCCGACAGAACATTTCCGATATGGACATTGCGACAGTGCATTGCGATAGAACATTCCGATCTGAACATTCCGATTTGACATTCCGATCTGAGCATTCCGATAAGTATTCCGATTGACATTCCGATGGGAATTTTGTTTGAGTAATTTTTAGACTTAGCCACTATCTAGACTAGGTTCGGAACATCGTTTCCAAAAAAAAAAAAAAAAAAAGAAAAAAAAAAAAGAAAAACAAAGAGTTTTTTGGCGGGAAAACCATAGAAAAGTTTATTTTTTCCTAGACCATTTTTAGGCCATTTAAACTTCAATTTCAAATTTTGGCGATGCGAAAAAATTTTCGACCAAAAGTTCAAATTTTCGGACCAAAATTCAAATTTTTAGGCCAATTTTAGGTTTTATTTTTGTCAAAATTTTTCACTTTTCAAATTTTTTCCCTACTAGTTTTTGGCTATTTCTAACCCGATTTCAAAATTTGGTGATTCAAAATTTTTTCGACTTACCGTTTTGTCGGACTGAGGAATTTATTGTCGGACTGAAAAAATTTGGAATTTTCGTAATTTCAACCACAATCAAATCACAACACATCCACTAAGATCCGTAATCCATACACATCATATCTTCTTCGAGACATCCGTTCAATGGACATCTTCGTGGATTCAACACCAACAACGTCCATGACTGAGATGAATAAAGAGAAGATGCAGAATCCAGAGGTTCAGAGAAATACTGAGGCTCCAATCAGTAAACCTTCTAACAAGGATCCTACCACCAAAACTGTTCATGCAATCAAATACAAGATGTCGAAAGCAAAAGAAAGATGCATGGAACACATAACGTTGCTTCAGTCACACCTTCAGGTTCTTTCAAGAGAAGACCTAAAAGGCACTCGTCTTGAAATTGGATTCAAACGGGTATTCTTTCTACTATTTGGTCAAGATGTTGAGACATTCATCAGAACGATGCTACTTAATGTGGACCATCTTCAACAAGAACTTGACAGAGACGATTTTCACGAAAATATATCCATGGAGGTCCTTTTAGCTCTCAACACTCAGTTCCAGCAATTCATTGACTCAAGTGGCTTATCCAAAAACGATCGAGAGTTCACAAGCACATACTTTACCAAATATACTCTTGTAGATCTTCAAGCGTTCAAAGAGACACTTCTTCAACATTGAGCAACATAAAGAAGTCAATTGCTGAAAGAACACGCCATCAAAGGCACTTTCAAAGAAGGGTGAATCAAATACTGATGCAGACGAAAGAGAGCATTGTCGATATAGATCAAGCATTGGATGCTTCTTCGGTTGATATAGAGAGCAGCGGGACAGAATCAGAAACGCAGCATATCAGTACCAGCTCAGGGAATGATCAAACAACCAATGATGCGGATATCAGACCCATTTATGATGATCAGCCAATGGCTATGGTACATTTAAATGCTGAATACGATGTCTCTCAACATACTGAGCAATCTGAACCCATTCTTGACACGTATCTAGTGGAAAAGGTTGATAGCAATACCACACCTGATTCATCAGATACGAGTACTAATGGAGGAGAGACTTCTCAGGATGTTGATTCTAAGATTCACGAGCTTGAAATTCTGTTAGCTCAGAAGACTAAAGATTTTGAGGATGCCAAACTCGATTTTTCAAAGAAAAATAACAAATTTGAGGCTTACTTTGAAAAACTTGAAAAAGCAAATGTTGTTCTTGAACAAAAATTGGATCGTAAGATTCAAGATTTTAACATGGAAAAAGAACATTTTGTGAAACAAATAAATCTGTTAGAATCAAAGTTGGCTTCTCAAAATCCAAGTCCTCCGCCTGCTTCATTAACTGAATTATCTGTGCAACCTATCGACATTGTAGATAGTAATGATGCAAATGCTGATAACGCCATATTTGATAATATGAACATTAAGTTAGAACAACGTGTCGCTCAATTACTTCTACAAAATGAGCAATTAAAGGCTCAGATTCAGGAAAAGGTTTTTGCACTAACTGCAGTAAAGAATGAATTAAGGAAGTTAAAAGGAAATAGTGTGGATACTAACTTTGCTAAACAGTCTGTCTTGGGGAAACCTCTCTCTCAACCAATCAGACCACGCTCAGTTGCTAGACAACCGAATGCGTTTAAGTCTGAACGACCTAAAACGTCGATCCAGAGGTTTGCCTCCCAAGCTGACACACATAGAAATTTGCCAAAACCAGTCACTCCACAATCTAGACCGACCTTAAGACAAACTGCTTCTGCAAAACCTGATCACATGAATGCTTCAAGCAACTCTAGATCTAGCTCCAAGAACATGCCTAGGCATAGTTCAAATGACACGGGTCATAAAAGCTATCTAGAGGATGCTAAAAACAAGACACAAGCAAGAGATAGGACCAAACCACAACCTAGGAGCGTTGTTCACACATCTAGGAATTCTAGACCCTTCTATGATGTGCACAATTCTGCCAACCCTAGGAACTCTAGAGCCTTCTCAGATGCTAAGCACTTTGTTTGCACGAAATGTAACAAATGCGTGTTTAATGCCATTCATGATGATTGTATCACTAAAGTCCTGAACAAGGTGAACCAAAAATGCTAGAGCACCTCAGAGACGGAACCCTAAAGGAAATAGGTTTTCTCCAATTAAATCTTCCGCTGTGCATGAGAAAACTATGTCTCCTCGACCTTGTCTTAGGTGGATACCAACGGGTAGAACCTTCAAAATAATAGGTCTTAGGTGGGTTCCTACTGGAAAGATATTTCCCTCTAGCTCGACAAAGGTTCAAGGTGAACCCCCACACGGTTCTCACAAAGATATCACTAACCCACATGCAAGCATACAAACTACTGATAAAAGTGCAGGTAATAAATTAAAGATCCAACAAGAACACAAAGGTTTTCCATATTCATACCGTTCAACAAAAGACACTCTCAGATTTTGGTTGTTGAAGAAGTAGATATCAGAGAAATACGTGTCTCAAGGGTTTCACAAGTAAGATTCAAGATGACTTACAGTCACATTTTAGGCTGTAACTCGAACGTCAAAGAAAGGGAACTTTATCTCTTCAACGATAAGTTACCCTCAAAACGAGAAATTCATATTTCTCGGTCACGAGCTTATATTAAAACTATTCAAAAGTTTTATGCTCGTGTACAAGGCTTATAGTCAAATTACAGACTGTAACCCGGGCTCACAAGACAGGAAAGTTCATCCCGAGTATGACTTATCCTCAAAACGAGAAATTCGATTTTTCTTGGACACGAGCTTACATTAAAACTATTCAAAAGTTTTAAGCTCGTGTAAATGACTTCTAGGCGCATCACAGCTTAGAACTCAGACCTCAACTAAGGAAAGTTTATCTCGGACAATAACTTATCCTTCTCAACGAGAAATTCATATTTCTCGGTCATGAGCTTCTCATAAAAACATTCAAAGTTTTTAAGTTCATGAAAAACGATTTCTAAGTAAATGTCAGCTTAGAACTCGAACTTCAACTTAAGGAAAGTTTATCACGGATGATAACTTATCCTTCACAACGGGAAATTTATTTTTCTCGGTCATGAGCTTGTCACAAAACAATCAAAGTTTTGAGCTCATGAAAAACGGACCCGAAAGGGGAGTGTACGTTTTAGTGCGCTTTCCCTAATCAATAGAAGAGAAGTCTTCTATCCTGATTATTTTAAAACCGTTGAACACAATTTTTCAAGAATTTCTCAAAAGGTTTTTCTAAATCTTTCAAAATTGTGTGTTCAACACTCCCTTCCTCATAAGTGGTTTTTATATCTCAAAATTGTCATATGTTATTTTGATCAATTTTTGAGGGGGAGCGTTTTAAAATCAAGCCCTTTTAATGTTGTTGGGTACATCTCTAAAATTGTCATATTTTATGTATCCAACACATTCCGAAAATGATAATAAATCTGTCATATATATATTATCGGTAAAGGCATCTCAACTCCGTACCTCAACATATTTTGTGGTGTCGTTTTTTTTCTAAAATTTTGTCAAATTTTGTCTTAAGACACACATATATTGTTGAGGGGGAGCGACCCGACTGAAAATGTTCCATGATTCATGCATGCACACATGTTTCTCTCCCGTCGATTTTTCGGAAAATGTCATATTTTAATCAATTGGTATCTCTAATATTATATTTTTTATATTAGAGATAGGGGGAGAAAATGTGATTAAAATGTAATATATCGCAACATGTGATCTTAAAGACTCAAGTGCAACTCTTTCCTTCACATGCCAAACTATTTCGTATATCGATGCATGTGTGTAGGGGGAGCTTTTCGGAAATGTAAAACTTTCAAGTGTTAAAAGTTTTGATTTTTATCAAACACTTTGAATGGTTTTTCAATGTTTCAATGGTTACGATCTATACCCAAAACAACCTACTATCCACGACGGAACGATGGAGTCAAAAGGTGGTTTAGGATAGGAAACTAAGTCCTATGATCTAACCAGAACCGGAGGGATCTACCCAAGGACATTCCATAGCTAGAAATAGTTGTCCTTAGGAAAGATGGAGTGGAATGAAGCTGAATGCGGACCAATTACTTAAGTTAGCACTAGAACAATCACAACAAGGTGCTAATGATGACGTATTGGTAAGCATTGAAGGAGTTGAATATTCTATGCAACTTAGGTAGAAACCGGGTTAACACATCTTTTGAAGACAAGTGTCATGGACCCAGTGATGCGATGCACAACCCTTCCCCAACCATTTGAGTTTCTCTCAAAAGAAACTTGTCTCATTGTCACGGAGATCAACACGTATCTATTGACTTTCTCACTCCGAGTCAGTTAATATTGAAAAGGTGGCAGTCTGCTCCAGCCTCCGATTACCAAAATGCACTTATTGAGTCTAGAGCCAATCGAGATCTATCTATCATCTCATTAGGACACAATCGAGTCCTACGCATTACCCTTGTGATATTGCCAGAACATCTGAGTGATACGATTCACAATGAAGATGGAAATCCTGCTTGAGCCAACATTAAACAAGCTCATGGTAGGTAACTTGTGCGATTCTACACGAATCAAACTTGTGAGAACTGGAAAGCAACTAAGTTTCGATTCTTAATTGATTCAAACTTGATTCCAGGTTTCTTCGCAAAATCCATGTGATCTTGCCAGAACATTCAGAGTGACACTCATTAGTGTTCACATTGACGAATGGAAATCCTTCCAGTGTCAACATCAAACAGCACTGCGGTAGGTAACTCGCAAGATTCTCTATGAATCAAGCTTGTGACAAACTGTAAAGCAACAATGGTGCGATTCTTTTAGAATCAAACTTGTTCCAGGAAATCTGAATTGACGACTCTAATCAAACGGATAATTTATCCTTATGATTCACTCTTTACGTTCGCAGTCTACTTTGAGACGGTCGAGTAAAGAGAACTGGCTACTACCGCGGGGAAACCCTGTCAAGGAGGTTCTTAATCGAATCTATCTGATCACAGGTACGGTATTTAATACCGTTTAACGGTCTTCATCGACCGGAGGTAAAACGCTACCGAGTTAGGGTGAAATGTTCAAAGCCATTTCATCCGTGTCTATATATGTTGCTGCATATCAAGAAGGTGGCGTAGCTGTACAACCGATGTCGATTCAGAAGTCACAAGAGCACAAGACGGCGATAATCAAGATACCTAAGAATGTACGAATGTAATAGGTCATCTTTGTCACAAGGAGTACAGATGAAGATCTCAAGCACTCAAAGTCAAATGACAAAGGCTCAAGATAAAGATCACGAAAACATGAAGGAACAAAGCTGTTACAAACAAGATCAAGATCAAGATACAAGACCAAAGAAGGAAGATCTCCTCTACAAGAATGTATTCACTCAACCATCTTATGCTTTTTAAGCATTTTAAGATGACCGATACATTGGGGGAGATTGTTAGCCCTATATCTTATATAGTCGAACAAGAATGGAATAGGTCATCTTAGTCGTTAAAAGGTCTTGTATTGTAATAGGTAAGTCGGGAAAACCGGGCTTGGACTTTAAGCTAATATTGTCTAAGTTAGGGGCGTAAGCCCAACTAAGCCAAGCCCGGCCCAAGTCACAAACCCACGGCCCATGGAAAGCCCATTGGTTCATGGGTATATAACCCTCTTTCACATGTGAAAGAGGGTGTTGGTTCATTTCATAAAACACATAGTTTTAGTGTAAACCTTCCATTTCTCTCTCTACTCTCTCTCTCTACTTTTCTCCTCTTTCTCTCTCTAAGAATCTTGTGTTATGGATTGAATGGGATTAACAATCACGAGAATGCATTGTTGATTTATTTCGATAGTTATTAGGCCGAAAATAAAGTAGGACGATTTAATCAATAGTTAGCTAAAGGACAAAATATTTTAAAACTGCTTCTAGGGACCTCATAAAGTTCATATCTTGGCATAACTCGCTTCACGATTTGAGACCTTTCTCGGACCGATATTTGGCAGTGACTTCATACTTCAAATCTTTGAGAGACGTTCATGAAATAATGGTCTTCTCTTCATAATAGGAATTTCTTCACTTGAACTTTTTGAGAGATTCTTCATATTTGGACCACGACTTCTTCATTTTTCTCTAATCTTTATTTGGGATTTTGATATACAACGATCCGCCTCCTTTTAGGACTTGGATCTATTTATCCTCATACCTTGTTAGGACCTTTTTGGATATACTTCTCCATGATCTTTAAGGGAGTATTTGCTTTTCGTCGTGTGTCTTGATCCTTCATATTGATTTTGATAAATGATTCTTTACATCACTTGGGATCTTTAGCAACAAAATGTAGCCCTTAACAAAATGTAGCCCTTATTCCTAGGTGTATCTCTTATATTTTATTGTTGTCTTGAATAATCACGAGGATGCATTGTTGACTTATTTCGCATCCTGCTTCAATAAGTTATGCCTTGGCTATGAACTCTAATTAATACCGAGCAACTTTTAAACGATCTTGTGCTAGAAGCTAAGTAACTTTTCAAATCGTACAACCTTATTTAATGCAATTAAATTTATAAACAAGCGATGGGAGAAAAAGCTCATAATTAACTCACATAAATTCATGAAAGAATATCAAACTTATAATTGACTCTATCATCTCTAGTTCTCCATAATTTAAAATCTCAAGGAATGAGACTCGTGGATGCTTAGCCAATCAAATCAAAGTTTTGGGTTTTCAAGTCATCTCTAGGATCTTGCAACTTCTTAGACTCTTTCAAGTTTAGAATTCGCATTTTAAAGTTCCCTTGATAAACGACTTTCTAGGATCAATTATAGGAACTTGCGAAAAGTTCTTGTTCTTAACCCGTAAGAGTTAAGACTTTCGCGTTTTAAAGTCCCATATATAAAATCCTAGCAAAACTTGACTTGAACACGTTAAGGATACTAGCTAGAGTAAACTTAGATAAGTAAACTCGGGTTGAGTCAAAAGATTCATGACTTTGAAAAATACATCAAAGAAATCTAAACTTATTAAAACCATTTTATTAAAATTTATTCTAGCAAAGAAAGTAATAGACGATAACAAAGGAAAATACAACTAGGCCAAAATAGACCAAAAATTTTGAAAAATGTCGAAAAATCATATTTCTGATTAAAATGAGGGAAAATTAATGAAAAAGTCCACTTAACTTCGATAGAAGTCCCCCTACACTTGATATAAACATTATCCTCAATGTTTAAGCATGTGGGAGTAAACTCCCCTACACATAGGACATTGTGCACGTTGTTTAAATCTTGCTAAGGAAGAGACAACTAAAGTGATTCCTATTTCAATCATAAATGATAAAATGATGAATCAAAAGAGTTTAGGATAGAACCGGGAAGACGGAGACACAGGATCACGGTCGTCAAAAGTCATCGAGAATGGATCTTTGAAAGCTCGAATCCCTGTAACTGATAAGAAAGAAAACAACAAACACATACTAGGGTCTCCCCCTACACTTATTATAAAAACAGATAAAGATAGAGAGATAATAGGGTTGCCTCCCAAAAAGCGCTTGTTTTTGTTAACCGAGTCACGAGCCTGACTCGTCCCCGAATTAAATGGTCCATGGGGAAGCCTCGAATGTAATACCGGGATCAAAGACCTTGTCCTTGGTCCCGGAGGAACATAATAAATGAGAGGCAGGAGGATAAATTTTGAAGGGTAGAAAAGTCCTCTCAACATAAGAAAAGTATGTGAAATCATGTTCCACGGGAGGTGGGGTGGGTAAAGGAATCAAAATGTCATCCCCAAAAGACATATGATTATCACTGAGCGGCAAAGCCGTAAAGGTGTCAATCATGGAATGGTCAATGTCACCTCCCGGGTCAAAGCACTCATCCTCCGTAATGGTGTCTAAAGGAGTGGATGAAAGGTGCTCTGGAGGGGAACTTGGGACGATATCTTCATGCAGCAAATTATCAAAAATAATATCCCCCCTCCGTGTCATCATCATCAATACCCGGAGGTATTAAGAGAATTTCGATTTCCTCCATAGCTGTATCATTATTCTCAACTGAAGTACTAGACGGAGGTAAAGACTCCGAAATAGGAGCAAAATTCAACGCTTCAATTTTAGCAATAAGAAGATGAACTTTCAGTAATTTGTCGCGAAGAATAACGTCTTCCACCTCATCTACAAGACCAAGTTCAGTGGTGAACTTCTCGTATGTCGGAGAGAATAAATCAACATCACCTTCATCGCCCGGAGGAGAAGGAGACATTTCAAAAGTGAAATTCTCATAGCATGGAGAAAAATCATTATCATTAAGAGCGACCTCTTCCGTAAGCTCCTCAAAAGTCTGCACATCAAAAACCTCATCAAAGAATTTGTCGAGACCAAAATTACTAATTTCACTCGATGTATCACTATCCTTAGACGTATTAGGGATATCAAGAGTAGGAGTAGTAATCTCAGAAGATGGGTTGAGATTATAGATATCATCCTCGTCATCATCATAATAGTAGTATGGACGCACAAGAGGAGGAGTATAATCACTAAGATTAGATACTTGTTCTTGTTGCTGTCGCTTTTCCTCCTTCCTTGCTTCGCGTATGCTAGCTAATTCTAGTTGAACGTATTGAAGTGTATTCAAAAAACTGGCTCGTTCTTCTTCACACATTCCAACAGAAGGTTGATGATCGAGGGTGTATTGTAGGGGCTCAAAATTGTGAAAACCAGAATTATAGCACGGATGTGGTCCATCATAAATCATTGGTTGAAAAAAAGTAGAACACGGGTTTGGCTCATAATAATTCATCGACTGACAATAAGAAGTATCGTGAGGGCCCCCGCATTTGTTGCAATACGGGTATTGAGGAAAACCCGGTGCTTCTTGTAGATAGCTATTACCATTGTCATAATTGTAACCCAGTTCTTGCTCGCCATGAGGCGGGTATCGAATTGGAAACGAAACATGCCAATGAGAATCGCTTCCACAATATTTGCAAGGGGGGAGAGTAGGTGGATTAGAAGAAAAGGATGAATTAGTCGAATTGCACGATGGACAAAATCCAAATAGTGAATCGGTTGAAATGGGTGGAAGATCTTTTCCGCATTACTCGCAAGAACACCATTGACATGATTCGCACCCATATAATCGTCTCCCACACCTTACGCAATGGACATAAGAATCCATGAAGAATTAAAAAATAGAGGGGTTGAGAAAAAGAATTAAACACAATAGAGGGTTAAGAGGAATATTTTTGGTGCAAAACTTTGAAAAAGAGATGCTTTTTATGACTTTTTAATTGTTTTTGGAATTTTTGAAATTATTAATTTTTATGGATTTTTGAAAATTTTTGGCAAGAAAAATAACGTTCAAAAGTGAACGGATCCCAAAATCCAACGCGTCTCTCACAAAAAACCGTTAATCTTCACAAAAAGAGTTGGCAGCGGCGCCATTTAATAGTAAGATTTTGCTAAGTATAAAAATTTGTTCGTCTCGATTCAATTCGAATTGACTATTGGTTTAAAAGTGCGACTCAATTGTTTTTGGTAAAGAAAAAAAAAGATTTGGTTATCTATTTCTAAGTAAAAAGTAAATACAAGCCTAACGCTAATAAAATAAAAGAACTAATAAAAAGACTTGTATAAAGACAATTACTAAAACAAATAATAAAACGTGAATTAAAGCGAAACAATTAATAAAAATAAAACTAAACGAAGAAATTAACTTTCGACTTGAAAATAAAGTTTACTTAATGAAAAAGGAGAGAATAAAACTAAGATGGTACTTTAAAGCTAAACGAGGCAAAACCTAAAGCGGGTACTAAAAAAAAGATAAAACTTGAACTTTACGAAAAAATATTAATTTTAAAATTAGACGAAAAATTCAACTAAAAATATGTGACTTTCAGAATTAAAATCGGAACAACTTTCAGATTAAACTAAAGGATTGCGGAACAAGAAACAAGCAAGCAGGCAGGCTGCTCAAGCAAGCAGCCTAGCTGGCTGCTCAATCTATATTTCACTTCACTCGGAATATATGTTTGTCCGGATATTCCGAACAAATGGTTTGATTCGGTAAATGTTTTTGGCAGTAATTCCTTCATTCGGGATTCCAATTTGGTTCGGTATTCTTTATACTAACCTTGGTTCGGTATTTTTTTGGTTGATTCGGGAAATAATTGGCTCGGGAAAAATCAACTGGTTCGGGAAAAATAATGCTCATTCGGGAAAAATAAACTTGACTCGGGAAAAATAATTGGTTCGGGATTTACTGGGAAAAATTAAACAGTTACGAAAATAGGGAAACAAAAACACGAATTTAACCAAAATCAACCATAATCAATCTAAAAATTAAACTAAACTAACCACTAACAATCAACTAACAATAATAAATCAAACCAAATCAATAAAACTAACAATAAAAACCAAATTAATCAAAACCCACTTAATTAATTAACCAAAAACTCAAGAACACAACCAAATCAAAAACTTAGATCAATGAATTGAAAACAAGAAAGGAAGAAGTAGATTAATTAAAAGCTTGATTAAAAGTATAAGATTCAACAATTAAAACATAAAGATTAAAGATTCTACATATTAATCTAGAGAGAGAAAGTGCAAACTAGAGAGAGAAAGTAAATCTACACTACTCCTATTCTAAACTAACTAACCAACCATCAAATGACAAGTGAGGGTGGTATTTATAGGAGAGGAGAATTGATAGGTGGTTGGTGGCTTGTCTTATCTCTTTTCTTTTCTTTGTCGTCTCGTCTTTAAATTAAATTGAGGTCTCGACTTTGGCTCGGGATTTGTCGATAAAATCTTGAACTCGTCTTATAATTTCTTCATTTATTAGACTTGGGTTCTTCGACTTGTAAATCTTCCGTCTTTGGTCCTTTTCTTCAATAAATCTTCAAAATAGGCCCATTGACTTCCAATCTTTTGCACTCTTGATCTTTTGACTTCGTCTTTTCTCGTTTTCTTTGATAAAAACCCGTGAAAGCCCGTGTTTTCTTCCTTTTTCATCTTTTGGTCCTAAAACACAATAAAAACACAAACCACGCATAATTTCAACTTTTACGACATTAAATACACGTTTTGGCTTGGTTATTATTATAATTAAGTGGTAAAAGGATCGGTGTTTTCACACCTATCATGCATACATACGGATTAGTAAATTCACAATGTACTATGAGTCACTTCTACATCTAAAAGTATAGGAAGACCTACCCTGTCTACGTTCGGTTAGAAAGCACGGGTATCTATCCTTCATCCCATGATAATAGCGGCTGATCCCTACTAAGCAGAGGAAATGCTCCGGCAGACCCCTATGGAATTCTGTACGGTGGGTATCTAGTATTTTCAAATCCTTACTACTATAGTCCTTGGATTTGGGAGGATAGTCTTTGGGTGCTCTGGTTTTGAGGACAAATGGGGTGGGGAATACTTTCTCATCCACGAAAAAATAATGGTCGTACCAATTCTTAAGGGAATCTAAAGGTTTCTTATATGTTATGGGGGCGGTCGCGGATCGTTTCTTGAACGACAGCCACCCATTCACCAGTTGGGGGGAGTAAAAGACCCTAAATAGATTCACGGTCGGGGTTACCTCACAAGTGTGGAAGGTAATCTCAAACTGGTTGATTTTACATGCCCCTATGCAGTGAAGTTGGGTTATGTGGAAGTCATAATATAGAAGCAGATCTGCTAAAAAGTTAGATAAAGGGATGCAGTAGTTAGCTAAATCAAATAGGCGCGTATACATGCCTATCTTTCCCTTCGGAGCATCCATAATCGCTTCACCATCACATGGGTAGGTCGGATGTACGCTTTCAGGAATATAATACTTAGACAAAAAGTCTATGTATTTCTCCGCAGGCATCACGTTAAGGACATCCGTAATAAGAGGATTGTCCTTCACCATTGTTTATAAAAAGGATTTGAGAGGCGTGATGATCTAACCTGCAGTGGAGAAAATCCGTGGGATAAGAAGCGAAGGTAAGAAGGAATGAGCTTGGGAATAACAATGGCGGAATGAAATATAAACCTGTGTGTGTAACACTAGCACACACCAACTCTTATATAGGGTTGCCTCGATTTCCAAGGTAGCATGGATGTTCGCCATGTGTAAGCCACTACACCCATCCAACGGATGGGATTTTTGACACTTCTGAAACGTCAGAAGGGACCCACGGGTCACTTCTTGACAATTTTACGTGGCTCGAGGGTGGGCCTTTCTGGTGCACTTTTGCAGGCGTGCGTCCGACTATTGACTACCATTAATGCATTCATTAGAGTTGTCCCGGTCGGCTTATTTTACAGTGCGGCCGTAATTACAACAAACAGGTCTACGTGACATTGTATAGTCTAGAGGTTACGCCTACGGCTGTAACAACAAGACTGGGGGGACATGATGATGTATAGTCCCCAGCCGGGTCATCAACCCGGCCCACAGGTACTACCCGCATCCGGCCCATTACTGATGAGTGGGATTAATGTCATTTAAGCTTATGGGCTTAGATGAACAGTAACCGCACACATATGTGCGGCCCACGGCTCGGCATGGCCGGTACAGGGTTAGACAGAATCATACTTTTACTATGATTTGGATTTACCCCAAAGAAGAGGATATTCACTCACCATAATTAGAAGATAACAATCAATATAATTATGGTACTTATCCTTTCCTTGGGGCCGAAGCATCAGTGACAACCCATTAGGGTTTCACTGCCTATATAAGGAACCCCCAAGGGTTCCACAAAGGTATACGTTCTACACACTCACAACTCATCCGATTCTTAAACCCTAACCGATTACTTACTCTGACGCCGGAGCTTAATCGTGGGATACATTCCCACGATAAGTCTAACGCGTGTTGTTTTAGTGTGCAGGATCCCAACCAAATATTTCACTTGGTGCAGGAGCCGGAACCCAGCCAACCCGAATTAAGCCTAATTCGGGTCTAGCAAGGATCATCCAACTTTTGTATCAACATAAATAGTAAAGTAAATAAAGCTAAAACTCATTAAAACGTAAATGGCAATAAATTTAAGACTTTAAAAGTAAATTAATTAAATGACGTAAAATTAAAACTTGACAAAACATAAATTTTAAAAAAACTTTAAAATAAAATACTTTAAAAATTAAACTAAGAAGAACAAGTAAAAATAAAGCTAAGTAAAAATAATACAAAACAATCAAAATAAAGCTAAGTTAAAATAGCGAGAAAAATAAGTTTAAAACTTAAATTGGACAAAAACTAATTAAATTCGCAATTATAAAAAACTAGAATTAAATCCGCAATAATAAAAAACACAATTACGCAACAGTTGCGGAATCCAAGATTCCGCAATAAAAGATGGCAAATCCGCAATGTGCTAATTAACAATTCCGCAATGTAGCTTGAAGCATAAATCCGCAATAATCTGAATGCACTAATTCCGCAATGGTTGCGGAATCCAAGATTCCGCAATTTAGATTGGGACACAAATTCGCAATAATTGCGAAATTGAAGATTTCGCAACTTTGGAGGAGATGATTTCGCAATAATCAGAAGGCATAGTTTCGCAATACAAGAATTGCGAAATCGAATCAGCAGC
This sequence comes from Glebionis coronaria, assembly GCA_025667525.1. Taxonomy (NCBI): domain Eukaryota; kingdom Viridiplantae; phylum Streptophyta; class Magnoliopsida; order Asterales; family Asteraceae; genus Glebionis; species Glebionis coronaria. Next base: position 222,928,531 of record CM046879.1, read on the forward strand.
TCCTAAAAAATAGGAAATCGTAAAAGGACAAAAATAAGCACTTAAAACTCAAATTTTAAAGGACAATAAGCCAAGAAAAACACCAATAAGCTAACTAAAACTACTAGATGAATGCTAAAACTTATAAAAACTTTAAAGACGAATCAAGAAAAGTAAAAAGCTATAAACTTTATGTAAAAAGATGATGAAAAGGATTAATAAAGAACACAAAACAAACATGACTAAGATTATGAAAAAGATTAGGATTAAAACAATAAAGGTAGAAGGAGATGATTAAAAAACTTGAAGATAAAAGACTAAACAACACAAAATTAAAACTTACTTGAATATAAAGGCAAGAATTTAAATGAAAATTAAGTAAATGACAATATGAAAGTGCATGTAATTAAAGATGGAAGAACTATGTGTCCAATAGCCAATGATTGTAGTGTTTTACCACACCTTTAGGAAAAGGAGGTAAATAGGGAAAGTATTAAGCACGACGGTTTAGGAAAACCGTGTACAAATGACCCTAAGGTGAAAGTTCGTTTCCCAAGGAGGTATATGTGTGTGAATAATTCGTAACTGGTTTGAGATTAATATTTGAAAGAAGGGGATGAGAAAAGAGGATGACGAAGACGTGAAATTAATTACTACTACGACTTAACGTAAAACCGTAAAATGAGGTAAAATAAAAATTAATTCTAAAAATTACCAAAAATTCACCAAAAATCAAAATAAATAAACTAAGAGTTTATCAATGATCAAAACTTTTTCAAAACTTTTAATTAATTAAATATTTAATTTTTAAATGCTAATTAAAGCCCTAAAAATCAAATTAATTATCAAAAAGCCCAAAAAATATTTTTTAATAGGTAAACCTCTAAAATGACCTAAAAAGATTAAAAACTATTTTTAGAAATTTTTAAACTAAGAAAAACTATTTAAAATAATTTAAAAACTCTTAAAACTTAAAATAATTATAAAAAAATCTAAATATGATAAAATTAATCTAGAAGTTGCAAAATTCCTATTTTAATGTATTTAAGCTAAGAGAAATATAAAAAGTGCAAAAATGTGAAATTTGAAAAATAATAATAAAATGATATTAAAATAATATTAAAAATCCAAAAATTATAAAAAATTCTAAAAACTTGCAAACTAATTTATTTTGACCTAATTAAAAAGAAAATGAAAGAGAAATGACAAGAATACCCCTATTGGGCCCTCAAATGGGCCAAAACCCAAAACAGTCAAGCTTATTGGGCTTTTTAGCCCAAAAAGTCAAAATAAGCCCAAATGACTTGGAAAAGCACTATCTGACTCAAAATTTAATTCTAAACACAAAACTCTGAAGGCCCAAAAGCTGAAAGTGAGCTTATCACAGCTTAATGATCAAACAACTTATCCTTATTGGGCAATTAAGCCCATTAAGCAATAAGCTAATGCCATAAGCTCTAATTTGACACACAACGTTCTTTTGGGATACTAAAGAGATCTGTAAAAATAAATTTTGAAAAAGCACACTCAATAAGCCAGAAATAAGCAAAGAACAATTCCACTAAAAGAAAAAATAGTCGGGTTAGAGTTTTAGGGCACCTCAGGACTTGATTCAATTTGCAAAATGTCACAAATGACTTCAATAAGCCAAAACAATCAACCAAAATTTAATAAGCAAAACCAATAAGCTGAAATAAGCCAATAAGCACTTATGAAAAAGTCAATTAAGTTGGTTTTCTAGTCAAACCCTAAAGTCACCCACCAATTGCTCCAGTATGAACAAATGGGTCAAATATTGAGCACCTATTACCAAATCAAAGTTGTTGCTGGTTAAAATAAGCTAGAATAGCTTATTGATAAGCTGATGTCCAATATACACTAGCAGGGGGAACTTTCAGTAGGAACTGGTTCCCACTGCCTTGACTATTTGACTTGGCTTTTTAGAGAGATTCTGTATGTTATATTGGAAGTCAAGGGCACCCAAGTGATCAGTTAATCACAAGGAGTCACAATCAAGCACAAAAACACACTTTGGTTCACTCAATAAGCACAGAAAAATCAAACAATGCTCAGATCTAGCACAAACATGGATATTAAGCAGTTATGAATACTTAAGCAGTTTTAAGCTAGAATAAGCACTCCAAATTCAGCCAGATGCATACACAAGCTATATAAACTATGATTAAGCATAAACAAAACATAAATCAATCACTGAAACAAGGTATGGAACAAGATCAAAGCAGATTATACTTGCTGATATGAACTTCAAGAACACATGCATACTTTGCTGATATAAATGACAAAAAATCCAATTTCAACACTCAAATCCTACTTCCCTGGTGTAACTAACTAGGTTTAGTCACTTGTTAACCCTAGTCTATGATTAGATCTAGGTGTCCCTTAAACCACAACCAATTTTACCTAGTAAATTTGATTTTATAGCACTATGTTGGATTTAGGTGTTTCAAACCACAAAACTTGCAAATAAGTGACCAAGTATATCAGTTAAACAGATACCAACAATCAACAAGACAAAACAACTACTCAACTTTCCACAAAACCTGCTTATGCAGTTAACCCAAACACCCTTTATTATCTGATTTCACAAATTCTCAAAGGATATTTCAGATTTAACCCACAAATCAAGTTAACATCTACTCAATAACATCAAACAAGCCCAGATAAACAAGATCCAACCATAAAAACACAGATTCAACAACAATCATACAAAAATCACCAATATTTAGAAAAATTAAGAAAAATTGAAAAGGGAGAAGGATGCAAACCTCCAAGACCTACATCCAGGCCCTGGATTGTTTGAGCTGAGGTACTAGCAAAACAAGTACCAGCTTCCAAGCTGCTAAGATGAACAAACAGAAAAGTGAGATCAAAAACAGATTTAACCTTTGATTTTTGAAAACAAGTGTTTTAATCCTTAAAACCTGTTCTCAAAATCAACAAAACATGTGAATGGAACTCAGATTTCAGCTAATCAGACACCAAACTTTTATAAATAACAAATGAGAATTCAAAATTTTCAGAAATTCAAAATTTTATTTCATAAAAAGGAATTACAATGAAATTAGCTAAAATCTGGAACAAAGGGACTCTCACAGGTTGAGGTCTCCTTTTATAGGCAAATGCTAACCTAACACTATTCATAAACCCTAGAACTGAAATTCCCAAATTGTCCTTGAGGTCTTCTAGACGAATCTTTGATATGAGCTGTCCAAAATGCATCATGGACGTTCATTTTAGCTTTGGGGTTAAGCTAAGAGTTTTGGCTGTTGATCTTGACACGTGGCAATCCTTGGGGAATAAGTTGTGATGTGATAGGTGGACGAGGTTGAGTGTGGGGCCTTTTGGTGAGTGGAGGTGAGGGTTTTGTATGTGGTTTATGTTTCTACATGTGTGAATCAATTGTGGGAATGGTTATTTGAAATTTACCCTTTGTTTAAGTGGTAATAGTTACTGGGTTCTTGATGGTGAACAGTGGTAAATTTTGATCCGAAATTGGGGGAAAGGTGTTTGTTTGGCGCATTATTCGTTTGAAAGTTTGGAAGTTAGCAGTAATGACCCTTGGTCTTTGGCAAAAGATGTATATGAAGTATTTCAGCTTTAAAAACGAATTCCCTTTGTTGTTGAAGTTATGATTTTCACACTTTTGGAACAAAACTTTTCCAAAAAGATATCAAGGGTTGTTTTTGCCATGTTTTCATATTTGAAAGACCGATTTTGGATTTTATTGATCTTCAAAGGTCTTCAATGTATCTTTGACTTCATGAGGGACCATTAATGACAATTTAGAATTGATGAGGGACTAATCTTGCCATTTCTTCAAAGTTGAAGGACCATTTTGTAATTTTGACAAACATAAGGGACCAAACTTGTAATTATTTATTCCCAAGGGTTTTAAATGTCATTTCTTCATTGTTTTAGGATCAAACTTGCATATCTTTAAGTCTTCAAGGGTTAATCTTGGATAATTCATGAACTAGGGCCCGGTTCTTTGTTCGGCTTCGTTTCTCGTGTCCGTTTTCCTTGTTTCTTGTGATCTTTTGTCTTTTTCACGATATCTATACCTAAAATACACAAGTAAACAAACACAATCATATATATGGTATTTTATGACATTTTTATGTATTTAAAGCCCGAAAAGAACGATGAGATCATGTATAAATGCCATTTGATCACTCCCCCATACTAAGCTATTGTCGTGCCCTCACGCAATGCTAGAATAAAGTATCTAAGCATCATCAAGGTTCAATTTTATTAACCTTTATTTGGAAAGAAAAATACTTGCAACAATACTACGAGAATGTGTAAAGACATAATGTATGATTTTCATCACGAATGTGACTTTTAGGGTCAAAGAATAGAAACAAGTAAATGTCCCTTAGAGTAAAATTTGTCATCCTTTATTTTCATACATTCCATGCTAAGTGAAAAAACGAGATCATTGTTGGTACAAGTCACAATGCTAACACTACTCATACGTCCAAATTGTGTAATACTTTTTCTCCCCACAATCCTAGTTATTATAAAAGGAAATGGGTTACTAGCATTTTTTAACTATTTGTCATGGATCACAAGTGATTCATATTGACTTATTTGAGTAGTTATTAGTCCGAAAGCAAAGTAGCACGATTTAATCGATAGTTAGCCGAAGGACAAAATCTTTTAAAACGGCTTCTCGTGTATCTCCTTAAGTTCATATCTTGGCATAACTCGTTTCACGATTTGAGACCTTTCTTGGACCGATATTTGGCATGTACTTCATACTTCAAATCTTGGGAAGACGTTCTTGAAATTATGGTCTTCTCTTCATATATTTGGAATTTCTTCACTTGACGTTTTTGAGAGATCTTCATATTTGGGGGAGTAATTGCTTTTCGTCGTGTGTCTCAATCCTTCATATTGATTTTGGAATAATGATACTTCACATCATCTTGGATCTTTAGCAACAAAATAGAGCTCGTCATGCCTTGTTAGGGCCTTTTTGGATCTTTACCAATCTTCGCGTCCCGCTTCAATAAGTTATGCCTTGGCTATGAACTCTATTCAACCCCGAGCAACTTTTAAATGATCTTGCGCTAGAGGCTAAGTAACCTTTCAAATCGTACTACCTTACTTATTGCAATTATTTTTATTCCTAATACATTGATCTTATGGGAAGAAAAAGCCACAATTAAAAACATATGAGTTTTTGAAAGAACATTTTCATGTTCTACGTTTAGCATGATCACTTGTCTAACTCTATCATCTCTCGTTCTTCACTATATAAAGACCTCTAATTAAAGAGACTCGTGAATACTTAGCCATGCAAGTCAAAATTAAGCCAAATTTGGATTAGCTTTCATTAAGACTATATCAAATCAAAGTTTTTGGGTTTTCAAGCCACCTATAGGATCTTGCACTTTCTTGGACTTTTTCAAGTTTAGAGAATGCATTTTATAGTTTCCTTGATAAGTGACTTTCTAGGATCAATTATAGGAACTTGCGAAAAGTTCTTGTTCTTAACCCGAATGAGCTAAGACTTTCGCGTTTTAAAGTTCCCTATATAAGAGTCTAGCAAAACTTGAATTGAGCGGGTTAAGGAATGTAAATGGCTCCAAATGCCCATCAAGTCAAAAATTAGCTCTTATTCTACCCATCGGAAAATATACATTCGTGTCTTAAAAACACTTATGAAAACTAAGAAAATTTTTAAAATTTGGCCATTTTTAGCCTTATTAGCACCAAAACAAAACAATGAAACTTGGAAAACGTGAGGGCGTAGCAAAGCAAGTATCTATTCACCCCCATACTAAAAGTAAACATTGTCCTCAATGTTTCGAGTCTAAAGGTGGAGCACCCCCATACTAGAGACGAAGAATCGAATGCTTAGAATCTAGCATAGAAAGGGTGATCAACAATATATCTAAAGCCATTTATTAACTATGCTTAAAAGATAATTGTTAGAACAATAAACGATATGTCATGGATTCGTGAAAAACTCCTTCAAGCAAACGATGTAGGCTCACGTAAACGAACACGGGAGTCTTCAATCGTAGATGATGATGATGATCTAGATAACACAATCACAAACAACCACGAGACAACGAGTTGGAAGGGCACAAATCCCCTCTCATTAGTTATTAGTAAGCATAAAAGGATAAGCATGGGATCTCCCCCATGAGGCACCTCGTTTTTGATTACCGAGTCATGAGCTCGACTCGATCCCCTCAATGCTAATTAGCATTGGGGAAGGTGACTTGGTTGAGGTCAACCATTGAAGGAATTTCCCCACCAAAGTAGTGCTTAAGCCTATGTCCATTCACCTTGAAGTTATGACCATCATCTTGAGCTAGCTCGATGGTCCCATAAGGAAACACTTGTGTAACGGTGAAAGGACCCGACCAACGAGATTTCAATTTCCCGGAAAATATCTTAAGTCTAGAGTTAAAAAGTAACACTTGATCACCAACGTTAAAAACCCGGTTTTTAATCTTTGCATCATGAAACTTTTTAGTCTTTTCTTTGAAAATCAATGAGTTTTCATAAGCATTGTCTCTTAGTTCATCCAATTCATTCAATTGTATTTTCTGGTGATCTCCCGCGGTCTTCAAGTCAAAGTTTGCATGCTTAAGGGCCCAATATGCCTTGTGCTCCAATTCAATGGGCAAATGACAATTCTTCCCAGAGACTAACTTATAAGGAGTGCAACCGATAGGTGTCTTATAAGCGGTCCTAAAGGCCCATAAAGCGTCATCGAGTTTGTCTGACCATGAAGCACGGTTTCCTCCAATCGACCTCTCTAGAATACTCTTCAAAGCTCGGTTCGAAACCTCCACTTGCCCACTTGTTTGCGGGTGATAAGCCGTAGAAAGCCGATGAGTAACTCCATATTTCTTTAAGACCTTCTTGAATTGGTCATTACAAAAATGGGTTACACGATCGATTATAATAGCACGACGGGTTCCGAACCAAGAGAATAGTTGCTTCAAAAACATCACTACCACACGAGCATCATTAGTAGGTAAAGCCTTAGCTTCCACCCACTTAGAAAGGTAGTCCAACGCGACGAGGATATACTTGTTACCATGAGACGATGGGAACGACCCCATAAAGTCTATGCCCCAAATGTCAAAAATCTCACACACTTGAATTATGTTTTGCGGCATTTCATCACGTTGAGACGATTTTCCTTGACGTTGGCACGAATCACACGAATTCACAAGTGCGTGTGCATCACGATAGATAGAAGGCCAAAAGAAGCCGGCATCGAACACTTTTTTAGCCGTGAGATTAGCACCGTGGTGACCACCCGTGGGTCCCTCGTGACAAGCACTAAGGATATTAGAAGCTTCGGCACCAAAAACACAATGCCGAACGAGTTGATCCGCACAAACCCGAAAGAGATAAGGGTCGTCCCAAAAATAGAACTTGACGTCACGAAAGAATTTTCGCTTTTGTTGTGTCGTCATACCCTTGATTATGAAATTCCCCGCATGGTAATTTGCAATGTCGGCAAACCATGGGGTGGTGTGTTTAGAATTCACTACACCGAGGGTCTCGAGAGGAAATGTTTCGGTGATTTCCTTGTTCTCGAAAACATCTTTGTGAGGATCTTCTAGACGAGAGAGATGATCGGCCGCTAGATTCTCGGCTCCTTTTTTGTCAAGCACGGTGACATCAAATTCTTGGAGGAGGAGCATCCAACGAAGCAATCTCGGCTTAGCATCTTGCTTAGCTAAGAGATACTTGATAGCCGAATGGTCGGTATACACGATGCTTTTAGTTAAGACGAGATAAGGTCGGAATTTCTCAAAAGCATAGACCACGGCAAGGAATTCCTTTTCCGTTGTGGTGTACTTTAATTGAGCCTCGGTCATCGTCTTACTAGCATAATGGATAGGACGGAAATGCTTTTCATAGCGTTTCCCTAAGACGGCCCCTATAGCATAATCACTTGCATCGCACATGATTTCAAAGGGTAATTCCCAATTAGGAGCAACACAAATGGGAGCTTCGGTAAGTTTCCTTTTGAGAGTTTCGAAAGCTCTAACACAATCCTCATTGAAATTAAAAGGAGCATCCTTCTCAAGAAGGTGTGTCATAGGTCGAGAGATTTTCGAAAAGTCTTTGATGAAACGACGATAAAAGCCCACGTGGCCTAGGAAACTCCTATCTCCCTTAACGGTTTTGGGATGTGGTAACTTGGCGATGACGTCTACCTTAGCTTTGTCGACCTCAATCCCCGCTTTCGAGACCTTATGTCCTAAGACGATTCCTTGTTTACACATAAAATGACATTTTTCCCAATTAAGCACAAGATTGATTTCTTCACAACATTTTAACATTTGATCGAGATTAGATAAACACGACGAGAACGAATTGCCAAACACCGAAAAGTCATCCATAAACACTTCCATCGACTTCTCGATCATATCGTGAAAAATGGCCATCATACACCATTAAAACGTACCCGGTGCGTTACAAAGTCCGAAAGGCATCCTACGATAAGCAAATGTTCCATAAGGACACGTAAACGTAGTCTTCTCTTGATCACGAGGGTCGATAGGGATTTGAAAGTAACCGGAAAAACCATCTAAAAAGCAATAGAATTCATTTCCCGCAAGTCTCTCCAACATTTGATCCATGAAGGGCAAAGGAAAGTGGTCTTTACGAGTGGCATCATTTAACTTTCGGTAGTCAATACAAACCCTCCAACCGGTCACAACACGAGTGGGAATTAACTCGTTGTTTTCATTAGGCACAACGGTCATTCCTCCCTTTTTAGGGACACAATGGATTGGGCTCACCCATGGGCTATCGGAGATAGGATAAATCATTCCCGCGTCAAGGAGTTTTAAGACCTATAATGACATCGTGAATTTTGGGGTTTACCCTTCTTTGACTTTGAATAGCGGGTTTGTAGTCCTCCTCCATTAAAATCTTGTGAGTATAAAATTTTGGGTCAATACCCTTAATGTCGGAAATTTTCCACGCAATTGCCCCTTTATGAGCTTTAAGAACTTTCAAGAGCTCGGTTTTTTCTTCATTAGCAAGACCTCTTGCAATAATAACCGGAAACTTGTCATCACCTTCCAAGAATGTGTATTCAAGGTGAGAAGGAAGATCTTTCAATTCAAGGATAGGTGGTTCCTCGATTGAAGATTTTGGTTCAACACTCATAACTTCCATCGGCAGAAGAAATGGTGGAATAGAAGTATCATCACTAATCAACACCTCATCTTCATTGTCGATTTCATTTGAAGTGAAATCGCCTCCTTGGAATGGAGTGAGATTGGGTGTAGAATTAGCAAGAATCGGATCCAAAATAGTGGGATTGCCACTTGACGAGCTATGAGAAAAACCTAACACTTCTTGTGAAAACTCATCGCAACCACATCAACTAAGTCAATGTGATTGATGGTAGCGATTGCATAAACATGAGAAGGTTTTGAGTTTTGAGTAACGTTTATAACAAGTTCCTCTTTGTTGAATCTCAAAGTGATAGTTCTTGCATGAACGTCGATAAGCGATCTCGAGGTGTCTAAAAATGGACGACCTAAAATTAGAGGAACTTGAGGATCCGCGGGGATGTCAACTACTATAAAATCAACGGGATAGTAGAACTTCCCCACTTTCACGAAAACATCTTCGGCTACTCCACATGCTAAAATCGTAGAATGATCGGCCATCTCGATAGACATGTTCGAAGGAGTAAGAGCCGGAAGCGAAAGCGATTTCCAAATGGAAAATGGCATCAAATTAATGCTCGCACCAAGATCGGCCAAGGCGAGGCATTCTTTCATATCTTGTATGTCACAAGGAATGAGAAACTTTCCGGGGTCACCAACTTTTTCCGGTATGCGGTTAAGATAAACCGAAGAACAATTAGCAAGCTTTGAAAGCTTTTCCTTATCGCTCATCATACTTTTGAAAGTGGAAGCGAAACGAGGCATATATAACAATGCGTCGGCTAAACTCACATCAAAATGCACTTGTTGAAACATTTTTATAAAAAGCTCGATTTGTTGTTTGTTACGTTCTTGCAATTTCTCTTTGTTTCGTCTCGAAGGGTAAGGTAAGGGTGGTGTGGGTTGGACATTAGGCAACGGCCTTGGAAACTCGGGTTCCACAATTGGTATTGGTTCAACCGTAGGTGCGGTATGAGCGGTACTTCGTGGGATTGTGATATGCTCCTTTTCGACCACCACCTCGGGTTCTTTCTCTTTTTCCTTCTCCGTAGAAGTACTTGGACGAGAGATTGGTTCCTTAAAAGTTTTACCACTTCGAGTAGTAATAACCTTCATTTCTCCCTTCGGGTTTGCAATGGTATCGCTAGGAAGACCACCCGAGGAAGAGGGTTTACACATGATTGCTTCAAACATTTTTGCCATTCGGTCCTCAAATTTTGATTGCCTAGCATCCGCTTTTAACAATTCTTGCTTAATCTCATGTTGTCCTTGTTCCATCTTTTGTTGATTTTTTTGAAGACGTTGGACATTTCCTTCCATTTTATTTGCATGAGTTTTAAGTTCATTAGCAAGTTCGTTTTTAAGCTTGTTTTTCAACTCGGATCTTAAGCTAATCATCTCACGTTGCATGTTATCAAACTTAGCATCATTTGCTTTAGCATAATCTAAAAATTCTCCTTGAAGATTTTTAGTGTGAGCATTTTGAAAACCTTGTGTAGTGTTTTGAAAATCACGGTTTTGGTTTTGATTAGTGACTTGTCCATTCCCACTTTGATAATTCCCTTTGTTGTAGTTACGTGAATTTCCTTGATAATTACCACCTTGGTTGTTGTTTCGATAGTTATTAGCATTTTGATTTGGTGGAGCTTGATTTGGGCGGGAACCTTGGCCGTTTTGGTTATAAGTTCCCGTTGCTACATAAGCACTCGAAGTGTTACCACCGGCGGTAATACACTTGGAAAGATCATGAGCTCCACCACAAGACAAACAACTCTTTTCAACCGCTTTAACCGAAGCGAAATTTAAAGCCTCTTGAGCTTTCCAATGTGTCATAAGATTAGCAAATCTATCGAAAAACCGATTTTCCTTATTAGCTTCATCATGTAAGGCATTAATGCTACGAGACGATGATGAACCCAAATTGGCAACACTCGGTGTGTTACGAGGGCTATAAACCTTAGTTCTATTCTCAATAATCTTTAAAGCTTCATCGGTCGTTTTGCACAAAAAATTACCACCCGCGGCGGCATTCAAGTAATCTCGTTCATGATCATTAAGCCCATTATAAAAAGTATCAATTTGATGCAATTTCAAAAAATCATGGTGTGGACATTCATGTAACATTTCTTTAAAGCGTTCCCATGCCATTGAAAAACTTTCATTATTTCGTTGTACAAATCTTGAAATCTCATTTTTCAAATGTGTTGTTTTAGATGGTGGAAAAAATTTGTTCACAAACTTAGAAACGAGATCACCCCATGTCAAAATCGAATTTGGCGGTTCTTTCTCAAGCCAAATTTTAGCGGGTCCATCTAACGAGTATGGAAACAACATCATCTTAATGGCGTCATGTGGAACATTCTTAAACTTGCTAGTAGCGGTGAGACGATTAAAATTCCTTATGTGGTAATTCGGGTTGTCTTTCTCATGACCTCTAAACTTATTAGCTTGCAACATCGACATTAAACCCGTCTTAATCTCGAAATTCTCCGCAAGGATAGCGGGAATCACAATGGCCTCTCCAAAACCCTCGGTGGGTGCTTGTAGCAACTCCATCATAGTACGATTAGCCATGACGACTTCTTGTTCTACAATAGGTTCAACAATTGGAGTTTTTTCTTCAATCAACGTCTCTTGATTGGCTTGCTTTTGAAGATGTTTACGAGCTCGTTTTGCTTGATTACGAGTGATCATAAACTTCACGAAGAATGGGAGGTGAGCAAAGAAGATTCTTTTTGGGTGTTTTGTGAATTTTCAATTTTTTTGTGTTTTTGGTTGTTTTTAATTTTTTTGGATTTTGATGTATCTTCGTAGACAACAATCTACCAAATATCTCCTCGAATCAAACTCTTGATTAAAGAAGCCTCAAAGGAATGAAAACGATCACGTGGAGTGAACGCCTTCGAATGAATTTAGAACTTTGGTGAAAACCAAATTGTTCAAGAGGGTTTAATCACAAAGAAAACCAAGCAAATATATTATACGTAATAATACTTTGGGCGGCAAAACCCTCGATTAGCCTTCAATCTCAAAATACTCACAAGCAAGCGGTGAAACGAGACGGCGCGAAGCACTTAAGAGCCTTTTTTCTTAGGGTATATTTTATAATACCCGCCTTATACCCACCTTATAGTTTGTATTTTTCAAAATCGAGCTTCACGAAAGTATTTATCTATTTTTGCCTTTTTCTTTTTGTTTGAGATTCGAATACAATAATTAGGAGATCAAATCCCAATTAAGGTTGTGTTTTCACACTTTTGGAGATATTTTGAATTGATTGTGATACTTAATACAATATAGTAATAATAATTTCACAAGAAAAACAAAAAAAAAACCAAAAAAAACCGATAATACGTATTAGTAGATTTCTACTAATACAAATACTATTTATGGTTAATATTAAAAACAACAAGACAAATTAATCACGACACACCTCCCCGGCAGCGGCGCCAAAATGATTGTAGTGTTTTACCACACCTTTAGGTAAAGGAGGTAAATAGGGAAAGTATTAAGCACGACGGTTTAGGAAAACCGTGTAGAAATGACCCTAAGGTGAAAGTTCGTTTCCCAAGGAGGTATGTGTGTGAATAATTCGTAATTGGATTGAGATTAATATTTGAAAGAAGGGGATGAGAAAAGAGGATGACGAAGACGTGAAATTAATTACTACTACGACTTAACGTAAAACTGTAAAATGAGGTAAAATAAAAATTAATTCTAAAAATTACCAAAAATTCACCAAAAATCAAAATAAATAAACTAAGAGTTTACCAATGATCAAAACTTTTTCAAACCTTTTAATTAATTAAATATTTAATTTTTAAATGCTAATTAAAGCCCTAAAAATCAAATTAATTATCAAAAAGCCTAAATAAAGATTTTTTAATTGGTAAACCTCTAAAATGACCTAAAAAGATTAAAAACTATTTTTAGAAATTTTTAAACTAAGAAAAACTATTTAAAATGATTTAAAAACTCTTAAAACTTAAAATAATTATAAAAATTAATATAAAGATGATAAAATTAATCTAAAAGTTGCAAAATTCCTATTTTAATGTATTTAAGCTAAGAAAAATATAAAAAGTGCAAAAATGTGAAATTTGAAAAATAATAATAAAATGATATTAAAATAATATTAAAAATCCAAAAATTATAAAAAAATTCTAAAAACTTGCAAACTAATTTATTTTGACCTAATTAAACAGAAAATGAAAGTGAAATGACCAGAATACCCCTATTGGGCCCTCAAATGGGCCAAAACCTAAAATAGTCAAGCTTATTGGGCTTTTTAGCCCAAAAAGTCAAAATAAGCCCAAATGACTTGGAAAAGCACTATCTGACTCAAAATTTAATTCTAAACACAAAACTCTGAAGGCCCAAAAGCTGAAAGTGAGCTTATCACAACTTAATGATCAAACAGCTTATCCTTATTGGGCCATTAAGCCCATTAAGCAATAAGCTAATGCCATAAGCTCTAATTTGACACACAACCTTCTTTTGGGATACTAAAGAGATCTGAAAAAAGAAATTTTGAAAAAGTACACTCAATAAGCCAAAAATAAGCAAAGAACAATTCCATTAAAAGACAAAATAGTCGGGTTAGAGTTTTAGGATACCTCAAGACTTGATTCAACTTGCAAAATGTCACAAATGACTTCAATAAGCCAAAACAATCAACCAAAATTCAATAAGCAAAACCAATAAGCTGGAATAAGCCAATAAGCACTTATGAAAAAGTCAATTAAGTTGGTTTTCTAGTCAAACCCTAAAGTCAACCCACCAATTGCTCCAGTATGAAAAAATGGGTCAAATAATGAGCACCTATTACCAAATCAAAGTTGTTGCTCGTTAAAATAAGCTAGAATAGCTTATTGATAAGCTGATGTCCAATATACACTAGCAGGGGGAACTTTCAGTAGGAACTGGTTCCCACTGCCTTGACTATTTGACTTGGCTTTTTAGAGAGATTATGTATGTTATATTGGAAGACAAGGACACCCAAGTGATCAGTTAATCACAAGGAGTCACAATCAAGCACAAAAACACACTTTGGTTCACTCAATAAGCACATAAAAATCAAACAATGCTCAGATCTAGCACATACATGGATATTAAGCAGTTATGAACAAATTCAGCCAGATGCATACACAATCTATATAAACTAGGATTAAGCATAAACAAACTTAAATCAATCACTGAAACAAGGTATGGAACAAGATCAAAGCAGATTATACTTGCTGATATGAACTTCAAGAACACACTTTGCTGATATAAATGACCAAAAATCCATTTTCAACACTCAAACCCTACTTCCCTGGTGTAACTAACTAGGTTTAATCACTTGTTAACCCTAGTCTATGATTAGATCTAGGTGTCCCTTAAACCACAGCCAATTTTACCTAGTAAATTTGATTTTATAGCACTATGTTGGATTTAGGTGTTTCAAACCACAAAACTTGTAAATAAGTGACCAAGTATATCAGTTAAACAAATACCAACAATCAACAACACAAAACAACTACTCAACTTTCCACAAAACCTGCTTATGCAGTTAACCCAAACACCCCTTTATTATCTGATTTCACAAGCTCTCAAAGGATATTTCAGATTTAACCCACAAATCAAGTTAACATCTACTCAATAACATCAAACAAGCCCAGATAAACAAGATCCAATCATAAAAACACACTACTACACAAAACGCTAAAGAGACCCCCTTAAAAAGACTAGTTATGAAAAAACATGTCTCTGTGACCAAAAATGGTGGGAAGGGAATGCATGGAAACTGGTTTTTTTGAAAAAAACCAGTCTCCATAATGTGAATTCTAAAGAAACCGGCTTTTAAGATGCAATCAGTCTTTTTTATAAAAGTAAAGACATTGGTTTTTACGTAACAACATGTCTCTATGTGTTTGTTTTATGGACACTATTTTTTTAAAAAAAAACTAGTGTTTTTACACATTTTAAGACATTGGTTTTTAAAAAACCAGTCTTGTTTTATTTTAATAGATTGTGGTTAATTTTTTTTAAACTTAAAATCATAAGGACTAAACGGTACATACATGTTTTTATAACGTATTACGTTTTTAGACTTTATAAAGTATATATGTACAAGGCTATGAAGACCCCCTAATAGAGACTGATTTTATAAAAAACAGTCTTATAGAAAAAAAAACAGTCTTATTGAAAAAAAAAACAAAAAATCATAGAAAAAAGACTAGTTTTATAGAAAACACCACTTCTTTATGAACCAAAACACATAAAGACTATTTTCTTTAAAAATCCACTCTTAATATAAACATAAAAACTAAATTTTCATTTAATAATTGAGCGGGATATTTCCCTCCAATGTTTTCATTTTAAGACTTTTGATTTATTTCACACTTTTTATCTTTTCATCAACTTCATAAAGTATCTTTACATTTCTAATGATTCCAACTTCTGACATTAAATATTGACTATCATATTTCCACCCCACTTTTCTATTCATATTTTTTAGAGTGCTATTTCATCTCCGTGATGTTATACTTCTAATTTCAAAATCGTTCCTTTCTACAATCAACCTCCGAATAATGTCTCCCTGATTTTTCAGATATTCTTAACTATGCTACCAATAATAGTTCAAAACTCATATCACCGATACTCAATTATTTGTACCAACAAGATCAAGCAACATCATTTCTTCGACGAAGGTAAATAATTATATTTATTTGTAATTTTTATACCTGATTCATATCAGGCGGATTTTATCATGATGATTCATATTAGGGGTTAATTTGAATTTCCATTTTAATTTGTATGATTATGTGATTTTAACTTGTGTGTTTGTGGGTTTTTTTATCACAGCGTGTGATTAATGAAATAATAGTGTTTTTTATAAAAATGTATATGCCTGTTTATCCTTTTTAATAAGTGAATGATTCAATTGAACGTGTCTCATTCATCAGTTGAGAAACGTGTTCTAATGCGCACCAAGTGATTGTAAAAATGACTCATTGAATTTAGCATTTCTGGTAACAGGAAACTACTTAATGAGCTTAGTATTTCAAGTTTAATAGAGTTACTAGTTTGGTACTTAAAAATCCAAGGAAGTTTGATATATTATTTAGTTCAATTTTCATTTGATTTGGTTATGTCTTTATCTTTGGCAAAACGACTACACCTGACCCATTCAACATTGTCTAAACAAATTGTTGTTAGGCACATCTTAATTTCATGGTCACACATATAGATTTGATTGGGTTGTTTGATTTGTATACTTTTTTGGCTTGATTTTATTATCTTTACTTCGTAAATAGATATGCATTGTCAAAACTAGATGAAGCATTAACCATTGACTCGAAGAAACATGACACATTGTGGTGTATGGGTGATGCTCAATATTCTCTCGTCATTTTGACCTCTGATAAAGCTGAGGCTAAAGGTTATTTCAATTTGGCTTATATGAACTTTTAGAAGGAAATTGGAGAGGCAAGTTAATAACTACTACCTTCAGTTTTGAGTATAATCTTTATCTTAATACTTGCTAATAATGTTTGGATCTGTATACATTTATGTGGATCGTTTATGTTTTTTGCAGATCTGGTGAATGAACTATATTAAAAATCGTTTGAAGTGGCAACGAAGGTATATTATTTTAAGGTCTGTTTATACTATACTCGTTATCATGATAATATATGATATAGTATTATATTTTTTTCTTCTTTTAATGGTACACCGCTCCTAGGTGTTGCTCGCTGTCATCAATAAAAAATATTACTTTCTCTTATGTGATCTAAATATGGCTAGGATTCAAAAACTGCATCCTAATTTTTATCTGATGTTTACATTCTTTTTATCTGATGTTTACATTCTTTTTATCAGTTGTCTACATTCAAAAACTGCATCATAATGTGCTACTTTATTGCTGCATTTTCTTATTTACTGATAATTATATATGCATACTTTGCTTGAAACATCCATCCAGTTCATTAGAGATCATCTATTACTGCATTTTATTTTTTAATGTCTTACTGTTGTGCACTATATAAGCTCATAATACTTTTCTCAAGGTAGATTTGCCGCTGTACCTTCTAATGCATTCTTATACCTAAGTTAAAACTTACTGTATCCTATGTAATATGTTTATTAGATTGTGATTTGGTGGGCTGGTTTGATGATGGATGCTTTTTCTATAGCATTTAAACATGTATTGTATATTTGTATCTAAGCATTTCGATTTCATTCCTATTAAGTTGAGATCCTTAGCTGGTAATTAAAAGCGACAGTCTTAGGTAAATGTCTGGATCTAGATAGCAATTGCAGTACGCTGATACCCATTGCTGCCCTACATTGCTATTAGTTTATTGTTTTTGTTAATTGTAATTTCCGCCTTTAAGAAACTTGATAAACTCATAAACCTATATCTATCATGAATGTGTAGTTTGCTTTAAATGTAGCTAATCGGTACTTGTGTATATTATTGTCGTATCTGTTGCATGAACTTGCAAACAAGATAAGAATATAAGTTACCGGGGCTTCAAAGCTGTTGGCAAATATTCTCTATTCTTATCATGTAATGGGGTTTTTTTGGGAAAATGATTGCGGGATGGGACGAAAAGGTACATACGGTCAAAGAATAAAGTTATTGCCTAGCTAGTCATGGTTAGATCAACTTTAGTAATGTTTATTCTAACAGGTTGTGAAAGTCATGTATAGTGCACTTTTAATGCATTCAACAAAATCATTTATACAAAATGTAGATTAGAGTTGTAGACATATGGTTCATATAAACATATTTAATACAATTTTCATTTCCTTTAAATTGGATTATCTTGGTGAACCCAGACCGAATAAAGTGCTTGAGATGCCTGAGTTTGTCCTAACGTATGTTGCACTGGTTTTTTGTTTTAGGACCCTCGTATGTATTACGTGGATAGTGAAGGAGGGGGTAAAGGGTACCAAGTTTTCCTTAACCCGATGAAGATTACCGCATATTTGTGCTTTCATGAAAAGCTTTCAACAACGGACTAATTAGCTCCAGCATTGACTTCTTACGATTTTTATCTTGCACCCTTTCTACAAGGGTAACATCTCTTACCATCTTAATTAACATCTATATTTGGTCATTATTTTTTTTAATCCTAAAACGTATACAATAAATGCAACGGGCATTATGTACTACTCATAATATGCCCCAAGGATGGTAAAGGTTTTATTTTGAATCCGCAAAAGGATTCACAAACGAATGAGAATTGTTACAGACTCTCTGGACTTGTGAACTCGTAAGTATTATTTAAAAAGTTTAATATTTCACATTTGTTGTTGTATAATTTAACTTGCACATGTTCTTTACTTTTTAGGGTCCTGGGCACTATGGAGTAGGATTTTCCTCTAGTGAATCGTCAGCCTGAAGATTGGAGTGTGGATATTACGTCATGAAATGGATGCATGACTTCGTCCTGAAATATCAAAACAATAACTTCCCAAACACAGTAAGTCTTTTTTAAACCGCGTATACATTAGTTAGATAAGCTGTTAGTATAGTTTAGGCTGTCTTTTATTTTCTTCATTAGTCAGATAAGCTGTTAGTATTAGGTTAAGGATACGCTGAAATTAGGCTTGTGCATACAATTAATGAGTTGATGAAATTTGATTAGTTTTTAATAGTTGGATAAAGAGCTGATTTCAAGTGGAAATATTAGTTTAGCAAAAGATCAGTTGAGGAATTGTGAATCATCTTATAGGTGTTTGAATTGAGTGCTTATTTTGGAATCCCAGCTTATCATGAGTTCTTGTGCCTAAGATTTAGTTAGTTGTGGTAATCTGAGTGAAGCTGATCAAGCGACTTTAGTTCTTATAACCTCTGCAATAATCATTTGCTCTTTTTTTGGTCTACACATAGTTTAAGAGAGCTTTAGTAGCTAGTTTCTAGGATAGATTTTAATAAGCTCTTGCGGTTAGTTTAAGATAAAATTTAGTATCAATAAGCTATAGTAGTTGTGTTACTATCCGTTAGTAGCCTTAAAAACTCTTTTCCACAAGCTAATGTTTTAGCTTTTAATTCCCTTCGTTGGTCTGATTTGCATGTTGCTTTTATCTAGCTTATTATGTTAATTTGATTAAATTACTTGTAGGTACCATGGAATAACGAGCGTCCGTTGAATAAGAAAGAGTTGAACGTGATTTTTGGAGCTTGGTTTACATTGTGGCGACAACTTAAATAAAAACAAATTTGATTCGAAATATGTATTTGACAATTTTAATCCTTCCAATTAATAAAGTTGTCTTTATTTACATACATTTGTTGTTTATGACAATCCAAGTCCTTTAATTTAGTTTTTTTTATAGAATTCTTGTATTTACATTATTTTATTGTAGATGGTTAAATTTGTAAAATTTGGAATTTAATAAAAATTCCAATTTTTTTTTAAAAATTAATTAAAAAGAGATTGGTTTTTAGAAAAAACCACATTTTTTACTGCATAAAAAGACTGGTTAGATGCTCTTAAAAAGACTGCTTTCTGGAGATTAGTATGGAGACCAATCTCTAAAGAGACTTGTTTTTATGAAGATAACCAGTGTCGATTCTTTTAATAGATACTGGTTTAAAAACCAGTCTCTTTATGTTTCGAGCAAGGAGATCCTCCACATAGAGACGTCCTACAAAACCAGTCTCCATTGCCTTTTTGGACCACTCTCCATGGATTTTTTTGTAGTAGTGACACAGATTCAACAACAATCATACAAAAATCACCAATTTTCAAAAAAATTAAGAAAAATTAAAAAGGGAGAAGGATGCAAACCTCCAAGACCTACATCCAGGCCCTGGATTGTTTGAGCTGAGGTACTAGCAAAACAAGTACCAGCTTCCAAGCTGCTAAGATGAACAAACAGAAAAGTGAGATCAAAAACAGATTTAACCTTTGATTTTTGAAAACAAGTGTTTTAATCCTTAAAACCTTTTCTCAAAATCAACAAAACATGTGAATGGAACTCAGATTTCAGCTAATCAGACACCAAACTTTTATAAATAACAAATGAGAATTCAAAATTTTCAGAAATTCAAACTTTATTTCATAACAAGGAATTACAATGAAATTAGCTAAAATATGGAACAAAGGGACTCTCACAGGTTGAGGTCTTCTTTTATAGGGAAATGCTAACCTAACACTATTCATAAACCCTAGAACTGAAATTCCCAAATTGTCCTTGAGGTCTTCTAGATGAATCTTTGATATGAGCTCTGTCCAAAATGCATCATGGACGTTCATTTTAGCTTTGGGGTTAAGCTAAGAGTCTTGGCTGTTGATCTTGACACGTGGCAATCCTTGGGGAATAAGTTGTGATGTGATAGGTGGACGAGGTTGAGTGTGGGGCCTTTTGGTGAGTAGAGGTGAGGGTTTTGTGTGTGGGTTATGTTTCTGCATGTGTGAATCAAGTGTGGGAATGGTTAATTGAAATTTACCCTTTGTTTAAGTGGTAATAGTTACTGGGTTCTTGATGGTGAACAGTGGTAAATTTTGATCCGAAATTGGGGGAAAGGTGTTTGTTTGGCGCATTATTCGTTTGAAAGTTTGGAAGTTAGCAGTAATGACCCTTGGTCTTTGGCAAAAGATGTATATGAAGTATTTCAGCCTTAAAAACGAATTCCCTTTGTTATTGAAGTTATGATTTTCACACTTTTGGAACAAAACTTTTCCAAAAAGATCAAGGGTTGTTTTTGCCATGTTTTCATATTTGAAGGACTGATTTTGGATTTTATTGATCTTCAAAGGTCTTCAATGTATCTTTGACTTCATTAGGGACCATTAATGACAAATTAGAATTGATAAGGGACTAATCTTGCCATTTCTTCAAAGTTGAAGGACCATTTTGTAATTTTGACAAACTTAAGGGACCAAACTTGTAATTATGAATTCACAAGGGTTTTAAGTGTCATTTGTTCATTGTTTGATGATCAATCTTGCATATCTTCAAGTCTTCAAGGGTTAATCTTGGATAATTCATGAACTAGGGCCCGGTTCTTTGTACGGCTTCGTTTCTCGTGTCCGTTTTTCCTTGTTTCTTGTGATCTTTTGTCTTTTTCACGATATCCATACCTAAAATACACAAGTAAACAAACACAAGCATATATATGGTATTTTATGACATTTTTATGTATTTAAAGCCCGAAAAGAACGATGAGATCATGTATAAATGCCATCTCATCAGCCAACACATCCTAATGTGACATTAGGAGGGTATTTATTGGCCGATTAGTATGTCTTGATGCTTTCTTTCTCTTTTCGTCTTTTCGTCTTTATAAATTCTTCGAATTTTTCGACTTTGTCTCGGGATTATTTGAACTCGTCTTATAATTTCTTCATTTATTAGACTTGAGTTCTTCGACTTCATTAAACTTCCGTCTTTAGACTTTTTCTTCGATAAATCTTCAGAATAGGCCTTGGACTTCCGTTCTTTTTTCACTCTTGATCTTTTGACTTCGTCTTTTGCCCTTTTCTTCGATAAAAGCCTGTGAAAGCCCGTGTTTTCTTCCCTTTTCACAATTTAGTCCTAAATCACAACAAAAACACAAACCACGCATAATTCTGACATTTACGACATAAGATACACGTTTTGGCTTGGTTATTATTATACTAAGTGGTAAAAGGATAAGTGTTTTCACACTTATTAAATCCCCTACACTTGACCATTGCAATGTCCTCATGCAATGCATTAATTACAAAGCAAGATTTACATTTTTCATCATAATCAATCCACTTTGGCCTTTATTAAAGAGATAGAAAATTACAAAATATTTAAAGGAAGCAAAACAAGTAAAAAGATCAAAGACTTACCTTAGGATTTTTGAATGTCATGAATGTTTATCACCCTCAAGTTTCACGTTCCCCATACCAAGCTTAAAAACGAGATCATTGTTATTATAAGTTAGTAAACTAACACAAACACATGTGGCCCAATTATTCACTTAGTCTCCCTTATTCCTAGGTGCATCTCTTATATTTTATTGTTGTCTTGAATGATCACGAGGATGCATTGTTGACTTATTTTGATAGTTTATTTAGGCCGAAAATAAAGTAGGACGATTGAATCAATATTTAGCTAAAGGACAAAATCTTTTAAAACTGCTTCTCGGGACCTTAAAGTTCATATCTTGGCATAACTTGCTTCACGATTTGAGACCTTTCTCGGATCGATATTTGGCATTGACTTCATACTTCAAATCTTGAGAGACGTTCATGAAATAATGGTCTTCTCTTCATAATAGGAATTTCTTCATTTGAAGTTTTGAGAGATTCTTAATACTTGGACCACGACTTCTTCATTTTTCTCCGGTCTTTATTTGGGATTTTGATATACAACGATCCGCCTCCTTTTAGGAATTGGATCTATTTATCCTCATACCTTGTTAAGTCTAATAGCAGCGAAATATTATAAGTTCCAAGCAATCTGGATTCATGTTCATAAAACTGGTTTTATAGTTTGAAAAGACTTATGTTTCTATGAAAATCTGTTTAATTATCCAAGTAGCCTATATAGGTCATGAGGTTCCACCGTGCATGAATACTTGGAGGGGAGACCTCGTCATGCAATTAAAGGGGGTTGCCTATAATTAATTAGTCTGGGTATGAGGGATCAACTCCTAGTGAAGGATGCAAGGCACACATCGCATTCACTCTGATAATACTGGTAAACATGTAACTAGGATACACCCATATGCCCCACATGATAATATAATATAATGGCCAAAACTGAAAAGGGACGCCACGAGCAATCACTTTGCTGTGGGGAAGTCATAACACTGGTGCCTCTAGTGTTATAGTTATGGTACCTCCATAACTATGTGACACTGGTCATGCATGTATATGGCTTTGGATCTTATTCTAACATCAGTATCAAACATATAAAACAAATACTGGGAAAACAGTTGGCTGCAAACGGGAAATCCTAATAAGGAAAGAATGTCCATACTAAAAGGACGGAAAATCTGTACCTTATGTCCAGTGAACGAAGAAGACGAAAGAATGGAAGTCCTACTTCGATCTCACTAATGCTACATAAATAGTATACATGTATAAGTACTATGTTTACTGAGTACGTAACTGATTTTATATCGTGTCTTAGCTTGTTTTATATGTTCATGTCTTGTTTTACTGATTTTAAGGTTATGCTGTATTTATCATGTGTTCTACGTATTTTGATTAAGTATTACTTGTATTTCCTGTATTATTATACTTGTTGTGTAATAATCAGTAACTTTCTAAAAATAGCAGGTTTCCTAAAATAGAAAGTTTCCAAAAATAGAAAGTTTCCAAAAATAGAAAGTTTCCAAAAATAGATTAACTTCTTAAAATAGATCAGTTTCTAAAAATATAAAGTTTCTAAGAATAGTAAGTTTCCTGAATTAGAAAGTTTCCATATTTAGAATTAAGCTGAATTAATAAGCTAATAATATAGGCTTAAGTTTACTGGTTAAATATAATAAGTCATGTAGTTATTGTATAGTTTATTAATAATATCATGTTAATTAAATAAACTATTGGTTATATGATTTAATTAAATATAAGCATGATTTAATTAAATTAAAGTACATAAAATACTTAAGTTAAAACGTGTATTAATATTATATTAATTATAACCTAAGTCATAATTATTAATTAATTATATTCCATATTTTAATAATTAATTAATATTATAGTCTAAATTAAATAAATAAATACTTATGTTAAAACGTGTATTATTTACTAAATAACAATTAACCTAAGTCCATGATTTATTAAATTAATTAGATGTCATGTTTTAATTAATTTAATATCTTGTAAAAATAAATACTTATAAAAATAAAATACTTGTACATATTTTAGTCATGAACCGGACCCATGTATTTAATTTATACATGTCGTGAACCGGACCCAGAACCCCTTGAACCAGTCCAAACCAAACACCCCTTAACAGTGGCAAACCGGCTCGGCCGGTTGCCACTGTTCTTGTTTAGGCTGCCACCGGCTTAAGCCGGTGGTCTGTCTCTCGGCTAGCCGCTGCCAAGCAGTGGTTTCCCACCGGCTGTGTGCTGGTGGTCCCCCTGCTTGCGTTGCATTCCCCCTGCTTGACCCAACCTGCCACCGGTTGTGTGCCAGTAGTGGGGCTGCTTGCTGTCGAGACCCAACCGAACCACAAGGACACCCCGACGCGAGTCAGGATTCCTTGTCCCTGCTGTCGACCAAACGAAACACCACCGAGATCAAAGATCTCGATTGGTGGCGTGATCAAAGACACGCCGAGAGCCTTGGGCTATCGGTTTATGTGTCGGCCGAGCAAATAAACCCGAACAAACCCTTAATTTTACCCCCTTGATCACGTGACATGTTTTTAATCCTTGTTTTTATTTAATTCTTGTTCATGTGTTAATTAATTAAATAAAAAGAATAACATAAAAGGGTTTACGGATTACCGAATGTGTGTAAAGATTGGAGAACAATAACACGAACACGATCTTGAATTTGATTAACTAAAAATCAAATCAAGCACCTCTTTGGTGTTGTGGTTGCCGCCGGCCAAGAGAGAGAGAAAGAAGGAGTAGGGTTTTTGATTTCTTGAAAATACTCAGTGAATGAAAAAGGTTTCCTCCTTTTGTTATTTTACTAAAAACAAAGTTGGGCTTGGCCCCTTTTCCTCTCTTGATGCCGCGGCTAATAGGGCCCACAAGGGAAAACCCAGAGTATTCCCGTGTTTTAAATTTACATGCTCATGTGTTCGTATATTCGTGTAATAATGTTCGTGTTATATTTAATACTTATACATAACGATATTAATCGTATAATATTAATTAAGTACGTAGTTACGTGTTTGTGATTTTTACGTTCATGATTTCATGTTCGTGATTATAATTATTATGGTTAATAATTATCGTGAACTATCACGTACTTAATACTTAT
Source organism: Glebionis coronaria (assembly GCA_025667525.1). NCBI lineage: Eukaryota > Viridiplantae > Streptophyta > Magnoliopsida > Asterales > Asteraceae > Glebionis > Glebionis coronaria. Next base: position 222,953,612 of record CM046879.1, read on the forward strand.
CGTGTAATTATACGTACATAACTTCTGTAATTACTAATCATGACACGTGTTCATGTTATAAAAGGAAAGTTTTAATATGTACGTATGTTTACTAAGTGGACTTTTCATGGTAAAATCATGCGGGTTTTACAATCCGAGATCCAATTTTTTAGGTATTATTGTGGAATGTTTTGAGTTATTGCGGAATTGATACTCTATAGTTTCGCAATAATTAGGGTTTAGAAAACTGGTTATTGTGAAATCTTTAGTTTTATTGCGAGATCTTGTGGTGTCTGAATATTGCGAGATCTTTGTATACCAAGTATTGCGAGATCTTCGTACTTTTAGGGATGTTGCGAGATCTTTGTAATTTCTGGTATATTGCGAGATCTTTGTATACCTAGTATTGCGAGATCTTTGTTTCCAGTCATTGTGAGATCTTGTGGTGTGATTATTGCGAGATCTTTAGGATACAGTTATTGCGAGATCTTTGAAGGAGGATTACTGCGAGATCTTTAGCACGAGATTATTGCGAGATCTTGTTACTTGGATTATTGCGAGATCTTTAGCACGAGATTATTGCGAGATCTTGTTACTTGAATTATTGCGAGATCTTTTCCGAGATTTTACAAATATTCCGAGATTTTCTAAAAAACGTGAATTTGAAAATTTCGTGAGTTTGTTGGTCTTGGAACTTTTTGTTTCCTAAGAACACATTATTAGGGGTTTTGAACTACTTTTCTCTTCAACAACAATCACTACATCATCTACTTAAGATCCGTATTCATTTCAACATTTCAGAGATAATCGAGATGGATTCTACTGCAAAGTATCGTGTGACGAACAACAACATCATGGTGGCGGGTAACAAAGAGAGATCACCAATGCTTGTGTCTGGTCGATATGATCAATGGCAATCCCGTTTTCTGTGTTATCTTGACACAAAATCTAACGGTGGTGCTTTAAGGCAATGCATTTTTGATGGACCCTATGTGTTTTCAAAGGTCATAGTTCCTACTGTACCAGCCACAAACACAAATGACGAAGTACCTGCATATGAACGTGATGAAAAGAGATCCGACCTCACACCAGAGAACCGTGCTTGGTTTGATGCAGAGAAGGAAGCAATCTACTTAATTCTCAATGGCATTGGAGATGACATTTACTCTACGGTTGATGCATGCCCTACTGCTAAAGAAATGTGGACGGCTATTGAAAGATTGCAACAAGGTGAATCACAACCACTCAAGGGTGGCCTAGTGGCAAAAAGATTTGTGACTATCACTCCAAAGTGTGTGAGGTCTCAAGTTCAATTCCCACTAGGTGAAAACAACCTTGAAGTGGCCACGCCAACCTCCTGAAAAGGGAGGGCTTTACCTGGTTTAAGTCTATGTGGCGGTGTGCTCAAACCCCGTTGATTAGTCGGCTAATGAGTCGGAAATCACGGTTACCAAAAAAAAACAAGGTGAATCACTCAACAAACAAGATGTGAAAACAAAGCTGTTTTGGAACTTTGGAAAGTTTACTTCAAAGGATGGGGAATCAATTGATTCATATTACATCCGATTCTACAAAATGATGAATGACATGATATGAAACAACTTACAAGTCTCCACCATGCAAGTCAATGTACAATTTCTACAACAACTTCAACCAGAGTGGACACAGTTTGTCACTTTGATGAAACAACAACAAAATTTAGACGAAGTTTCATATCACACACTCTTTGACATTTTGAAACAATTTCAGAATGAGGCAAACGAACTTCGAGCTAAACGGGTAGCATAGGTTGCAAATCCACTTGCTTTGGTGTCTACCACTCAACAGTACCCAGATTATCGTTCTCGTGCTCCAAAGACCTACTCTACTCAATCATCATCACCACGATCTTCCATTGTCTCTAAGTCACATGCTCCCACAAGATCACGAGGCAAAGAAGTTGCAAGAGCACCATCACCACCACTTGAGAAATCATCCAAAGAAGACAGTGATGAAGAACAAGCTCAAAAGGATAGGGAATTTAAGCAACAAATGGCTTTCATTATGAAGCAATACAAGAAAATCTAAAAACCCACCAACAACAACCTTAGAACATCATCAAACACGAGGAACAACTATGCTTAGAGTCCCCTAAGGTATGACACACGAAGGCGTTCTGAGAGTCCTCCAAAGTACGATCGACAAACCGCTAAGTATGATAATTAGAGGGTTGCTACTGTTGTTGGAAATAGGGAAACCGTTGGTACTCAAGTTGTGCAACAAAGTGGGATTCAGTGTTTTAACTACAGAGGTTTTGGGCATATGGCTAAGGAATGCAGGCAGCCAAAGAGGGTTAAATATTATGGTTATCATAAAGAAAAGATGACGCTATGCAAGAAGATGGAAGCTGTGATCAAGTTATCAGCTGAGGAAGGAGAAATGCTTGACGACACAGACGATGAACTCTCCGTTCAAAAAATTGAGGCACATTATTCATACATGGCAAAGATTCACGAGGTCCTTAACGTCACTGAAGATGACAATGGTCCTATCTTTGATACCGAGCCAATTGATAAGGTACAACATGATGATGAATATATTATGTTTGGAGATACACATGAGCATAGTGATCTAACAACAATTACTGACACATGTATGATGGAAACAGTTGATAGCAATACCACACCTGATTCATCAAACATGTGCAATAATGAGTTTGAGGATGATCAAAATGCAAATGAGTATGATGATGAGGAGCATGTCGCGCTTGCTAATTTAATTGCTAGGTTACCAAAAGATGTCAATGAAACTAGAAAGAGTCAAAAGCAATTAAAGAATGCAAACGCAGCGCTTACTCAAACTTTTGAAGAAAGCAAAGCCGCTCTTATAAAATCTAGTGAGACCATTGATAGTTATAGGGCTCAGCTTCTTCAAAGAGACAAAGAGCTTGAGGGGTATAAAGTTCTTTTAAGTAATGTCAAAAAGGACGATTTTGAAAATAAGTACAACGAAGCTCTTGCTTTGTTAGCTTAAGAAAAACGTCAATATAATGTTTTCATAAGTGATGAACGTCAAAAAACGTACCTTGCCACTACAAAAGTAAATGAACTTGAATAGAGGCTTTCTATGAATACCACCGATTCTGCTAAAATTCTTGAGGAAAAGAAACAAGAGGTTGAAAAGTTAAAATAAGATTTCAAAAATAGACAAGGCAAAGATACTGAAAAAGTAACGAAACTAGAAGAACAAGTCGAATTTTTGAATTTTTTTTATAAAACGCATGACTCTATTCAAACCATAAGAATGATAGCACCTCGATCGTTTTTTAAGGGTAAAGCTAGTATTGAAAGTCCTAAGTACCTCGACCAAGCTCAAGCTGCGAACCCCCACTTATATCTTGATGAGTCCGAATGGACCGATCATGATTGCCTAATAATTAGGCTCGATAGTGAAGAGACATCCCTTTGGGATGAGGAGAGTAGATCACCGGTCAATAAAGATTTTGTGAAACCATATAATTATGCTTATGAAAACAGTATTTATGGTCTTTTCACTCCACAAAAACAGAAGTCTCGCGAGGAATTGTTTCTTGAAAGCAAACAAAGAAGAATTCAATGGAAGAAAATTTTTGCCACTAAGAAAACTAACGTTTCTAAATTTATTAACTATCTGCCTCTTGATGCCTCTAAAAGCAAGAGTAGGAAGACACTTGGTATTCTTAAACATCACATTGATAATATTCAATCAATCGTTGAAAGAGATTGGCAAAAACGTGAAAATGACAAATGGAAAAAGAGATCCCTCATGATATAATTGTGCTTGTGAAAGAACTTTTAATACTGAATACGAAGATAATAAAAGAAAATGCTCTTGAATTTGAAAGATTAATTCGGTCAGAAATGTTTGATGATTTGAAATACGTTGAGTCTCTTGAAAAAGAAATTGATGAACTTCAAACCAACAAATCAAAGTTTTCAAACGAATATGATCTACTCTTAGAAGAATGTATCTCCAAAGATATTTTGTGTGTTGCTGTTACATCTTGTGCTGCTATAGATGAATATTCTGATGTTGCATGTAAATATCTTGTTAAGAACAAAGAGTGTGAACGTCTTGAAACTGACCTATCGAAACATAAAGAACATGTTGATAAAAAGGCTTTTGAGTTACTTCAACATAGAACTGATTTCCTTCAAAAACATTATCATTCACTTGAACTTGCTTTACAAAAAGACATCAGAAGTTTTCCACATGATAATACCTTACAAGAAAAACTTTCCAAAATCTTTCGAGAAATGAATGAAAAGAGTATGGAAATTACAGATTTGAAAGCTCAGTTACAAGACAGGGACTTAGCGATTGCAGAGCTGAAGAAACTCGTTGCTAAGATGGGTGGGAAAATTGTAGAACCTAACGTTAAGAAACCTGTTGTAAGACAACCCAATGCGTACAAAGTGACTAAACCCTCTGTCTTGGGAAAGCCATCTATTTTCTCCATTTATGCATTTGTACAACCTCGGTTTGCCCCCAAGGGGGTTGGGAAGGATATGTTACCACAGATTACTCCCAAAATAGATATTCGACCACAAAGCATTAAGAACACAAATGAGATCAAACCAGGGATGTATAGATTGGCTACTAAACCCACACATAACAAAGAAATTCAATCGCCTCAGATTTCTAGAAACACTAATAGATGTGTGTCTTTTACTACAGGAGTAGTCCCCACTGCTAGTTTTAGCCGACCTCAGCTTAAGAGTAATCGAATGAATGAAAAGGTTTGGAAAAACAAGAGTAAAGGGAAGATGAAGAAAGTAGAAGGCCACCCTAGGAATTTGAATGTTTCTAAGAATAAAACGCCTGTAATCGCATGTAATGATAATTTGAATGATTCGACTTTGAATGCTTTGAATGTTAAGTTTGTTTGTCTGAAATGTGGAAAATGTGATAATGCTAATCATGCTATGTGTGTTTCGAATAATGTCAAAAGCGTAGATACTAGAACTAAGAAGCAATTTGTGATGCCTATTAGTGCTAGTAAACCCAAACGCAAAGTGAACCATTCTGGTGCAACCCCCCCTAAGAAAAGTAATGCATCAGACTCCACCACTAAGAACCTTAGAAGCAGAATTAGGGAATTATATGAGTCTGCTAGCAATTCTTGGAAATGGTGGTTTGCTAATCAATGTCCTCTATGATATAAATGGATGCCTAAGGTTAGGACAGATAATATACTCGATTTTACTCAGTTAAAAATTTCATTGAACCAGACTTTTCGAATTGAAAATAGTTAATTGTGCGACTCAGTCGTCTTTTGGTGGAAAGAAATAGATTTATCGTTGTAGTAAAATTAAAATGCAAAACATTAAAGTAAATTGATGACATATAGTCCCCAGCCGGGTCATCAACCCGGCCCACGGGTACTACCCGCATCCGGCCCATTACTGATGGGTAGGATTGATGTCATTTAAACTTATGGGCTTAGGTGAACAGTAACCGTACACATGTGTGCGGCCCACGAACCGACATGACCGGTACAGGGTTAGACAGAATCATACTCTTACCATGATTAGGATTTACCCTAAAGAAGAGGATATTCACTCACCATAATTAGAAGATAACAATCAATCAATATCTGGTACTTATCCTTTCCTTGGGGCCGAAGCATCAGTGACAGCCCATTAGGGTTTCACTGCCTATATAAGGAACCCCCAAGGGTTCCACATAGGTATTACGTTCTACACACTCACAACTCATCTGATTCTTAAACCCTAACCGATTACTTACTCTCACGCTGGAGCTTAATCGTGGGATACATTCCCACGATAAGTCTAACGCGTGTTGTTTTAGTATGCAGGATCCCAACCAGATATTTCACTTGGTGCAGGAGCTGGACCCCAGCCAACCCGAATTAAGCCTAATTCGGGTCTAGCAAGGATCATCCAACTTTTGTATCAACAAGTTGGCGCCATCCGTGGGACCAATACACTAAGATAGAGCAAATATCATCTCTATCTCTCAATGACGAAAGGACATCCGCAAGGAAACCCCAGGAACACAAATCCTGCGAATCGGAAGTCCACAGGGGACGGAATACTCATTCCCACTCAGTCCCCCGGTAACCAAACAGGTGGACCGAATAACCAGAGCGTTTTTCAGTCCATGGGTGGAGTAGGCACGTCCGCTATCACCCCACCACCAACCTCGACCTTGGACAACCCTGATCCAGGGAGCGCGCCTAAACCCCCTAATAAGGAGCCGCACATGCCATCAACCGAGGAGGAAGTGGAGGTCGAACCACTTAGTGAGGAAGATCTCACTGGATTTCTCACGCAGAACTTTGAGATGATCGTCCCAGGAATCTCATCCCGGTTGTACCTAGGGAGGAACCTACAATCTAGGCTCAACTTTGGTAGTGCCGGACACGGCACCTCTCCTCAGACTCAAAGGAAACGAAGGGCACGACCCTAGGAACGAAACCTTATTGAGGAAACCCCCAGCCTAGGAATGTGTTCGAACGCATAGGGGATCGTATTATGGAGGAACTACTACAATCCCGTGAGGAGGGAGAGAGGTCCGACGATTCAGCCGAACGACCAGATCTGGAGCTAACGAAAACTAATCGCCGCAAAAGCGTGTGGGACAGGATGAATACCGGGAAGAAGGCTCCCAGCTCTTCTCACAAGAGCGATCCTCAGCCAAAGAATGGGGCACCTCCCTTTCTCTCGGTCCATCAGGAGAGGATTCGGATGACCATCTACTCAAGTGTCGCTGCCCCAGGCGTACTCCTCCACCGCCACCAGACAACGAAGAGTACTACGGCGGACCCTATTATCGTGAGGCGGAAGCAAAAGATCTATCCCGCCCATGGTGTGATCCTAATCTCACCCGTCCATGGGTTGATCCCAGGGAAGATCCTTTTACCCTCCGCATACGGAATTACTCCGAGGATACAAAGCGTCGCATGCCGGCGTGCATCAAGACTTATGATGGGTCTGGTGATCCGGATGATCACCTAAAGATATTTGACACGCAGGCGAAAATCGAACGATGGCCCATGCCCATATGGTGCCAGATGTTCAATTCAACCTTGATCGGCAATGCTCGCGATTGGTTTGAGGGACTTCCTCCCCGAAGCATTGATAGCTTCACTGAACTGCGTACTGCGTTCAAGAACAATTATACTCAGCGAAAGAAGTATAATATGGAACCGGTCTCGTTGGCAACTGTCAAGCAACGGCCTGGGGAATCTACGGAGGCCTTCACCGAACGCTTCAATGACGAGTGCACACGTACAAAGACAATGCCGGAACTTTTAAAAATTTCCGATCATATGCGCGCCATAACAGACAGGGAATTAATCATACGTCTCAATGACAAGCGACCGGAGAAATATGACGACCTTATGGAAAGGGTTAGGAACTTCATAGAGGGGGAAACCGCGGTAGCCGCGGCCTACCCTTCAAAAGGAAACAGCTATCGTTCGAACGACCAGTCCAGGAGACAGTCGGGTGGTCAAAGCAACCAAGGCAGTGGAAGGAGCTCGGACTACAAGGGCCAAAACAAAGGAGGACGGTCGGAGGAAAAGTTTACCCCTCTAAAGATGTCCTACCGGGAGATCTTGCTGACTGAAGGGGCCAACTTCCCGAGACCTCCCCCAATGACGACTCCGGTGGACCGTCGTCAAGGAAATCGCTTTTGCGAATTCCACAACGACAAGGGCCACGACACGGAGGAATGTATCCAGCTCAAGAAGCACATTGAGTCACTGATCAAGTCAGACAAACTCAAACATTTGGTTAAGGATTGGACGGACGGAAAGGACAACAAGAAGTGTGACAAGAAGGATCCCCAAAAGGACAAACCTTCGACTATATACATGATCCAATCCAGGCAGCGCCGCACAAGGTAGAAAATTTGTCAAAAATTTTCACGCGGCAGAGAAATTTCATTCCCTCCCATCACGGCAAGTGACGTAGTCGATGCACCTCTCACGATTGAGATAAGCATTGGAACACATAATGTCCATCGTATGTATGTGGATGGAGGGTCATCGGCAGAAGTACTATACGAACATTGTTTCGTACAATTACGACCAGAAATAAGAAGCCAATTAGTACCGGCCACGTCGCCGCTCATCGGCTTTAGTGGAGACACCATCTGGCCAATAGGACAACTGCGTCTGCCCGTAACCATTGGTAATGAAGAGCATTCTACCACGGCGTGGATGAACTTTATGGTGATACGCTCACACTCTCCATATAATGGGATCATAGGCAGACCAGGTATCCTGACCATACGGGCAGTATCCTCCACAACTCACGGAATGATTAAATTCCCTGTGGAAGGAGGAATTGTCACTATCTATAACACAATCATACCAGCATCCGAATGTCATGCCGTGACAACACCAGTTCCACCTATTCCACCCAAGGATGGATCACCACCTCCCAACTGGCAGGTGGCAATCCATCCTGATTATCCGGAACAAGAGGTATCCATAGGAGGAACACTCTCAGATAGCGGTAAGAGGGCCATGTGTTCTCTCCTAAAAGCAAACTTAGATGTATTCGCATGGGAGCCCAAGCATATGACAGGCGTACCGCGTGTGATAGCAGAACATAAACTCCAAATCCGACAGGGATATCCTCCCTTTAAGCAAAATAAGCGCGGTCAGGCACCAGAACGCAGCCAAGTAATATTGGATGAAGTACGGAAATTTGTGGATGGAGGTATTATGCGCGAGGTATACTACCACGAGTGGTTATCCAACCCGGTCATGGTCAAGAACCATGACGGGAGCTGGCACATGTGTGTGGACTTCACATATCTGAACAAAGCCTGTCCGTAGGACTGCTATCCGTTACCGGAGATTGACTGGAAGGTGGAATCCCTATGTGGATATCCCTTTAAGTGCTTCTTAGACGCATACAAAGGATACCACCAGATCCAGATGGCAGAAGAGGACGCAGAGAAGACGACGTTCCATACTAGTCAAGGCGTATACTGTTATACAAAAATGCCATTCGGACTAAAGAACGCCGGGGCAACATATCTGTGGCTTGTTGACAAAGCCTTTGACTCACAGACAGGCCGCAACCTTGAGGTCTATGTTGATGATTTAGTCATCAAAAGTTATACGGAGGATGCACTTCTCCGTGACGTCCAAGAGACGTTTGACACATTGAAGAGGATTAATATGATACTGAATCCAAAGAAATGCACTTTTGGGGCAACGGAAGGGATGTTCCTTGGATATATGATTGATCCAAATGGCATCAAGCCTTGCCTGGAAAAGACGGACACGATAATACAGTTACCATCTCCTCAGACGCAAAAAGAAGTACAATCATTAAATGGGAAGCTGGCCGGGCTAAATAGGTTCCTGTCGAAATCCGCGGAGAAGTCACTCCCCCTATTCAAAACACTCAAGAAGTGCATCAAGAAGGGAGATTTCTGGTGGACAAAGGAAGCAGAGGAAGCTTTTGGTCAGCTTAAGCAACACCTCGCAGCTCTTGCCATGCTAGTGACACCCCGACCTAAGGAGGAGCTCATCATGTATCTGTCGGCCACACATGGAGAAATAAGTGCGGTACTCATAACGGATAGGGACACAGTCCAAACTCCAGTCTACTACATAAGTAGAACAATGCAAGGGCCGGAGTTGAATTAGTCTTCTATGGATAAATTGGTTTTGGCATTAGTGTTTGCCACAAAACGGTTACGCCGGTACTTTCAGGTGCACCCAATTGTGGTTATTACTGATCAACCAATAAAACAAGTCATCTCCAGACAAGACGTGGCCGGTAGGCTACAAAAGTGGAGCATTCTGTTGGGAGAGCATAACATCTCTTATAGACCAAGGACAACAGTTAAAGGCCAAATCTTGGCAGATTTCTTGATAGAGAAGCCGGACGAGGATGGATCGGTCCTACAACGAAAGGAAACTCCAGCAGAACCATGGATCTTATTTACGGCTGGATCCTCGTGCACGGATGGATCAGGAGCTGGTCTCATTCTTACGAATCTAGAAGGAATGGAGTTTACATACGCCCTGCGCTTTGAATTCACAGCCACCAATAATGAGGCAGAATATGAAGCGTTGATTGCGGGTTTAAAAATCACCGCTAGAATGGGATTCCGCAACCTTGAGGCCTACGTGGACTCACGGCTTGTCGCGAACCACATTCTAGGGGGTTACGTAGCCAAGGAGGATAACATGGTTCGATACTTGGAGAAAGTCAAGTCACTCATCGCTGCTTTCAGCAAGTTTTCTATCAAACAGGTACCAAGAGGTGAAAACAAGAAGGCGGACGCTCTTAGCAAGGTCGCGTCTACAAGTTTCGCCCATTTATCCATGCAAGTCTTGGTAGAAATACTAAAGTAAAAGTCTATAACAGAAGGGGAAGTCGCAGCTATAGTTGAAGAAGATGGACCTACATGGATGACCCCGATCATCAGCTATTTAACTAACTAAACCCTTCCGGATGAGGGAAAAGGCGGCACGGTGTATCATAAGGAAGTCACAGCACTTCGAGCTTCGAGAAGGTATTCTTTACAAGCGCTCTTTCTTACAGCTGTGGTTGCGGTGTGTTGGGCCACGCCAGGCTACTTATGTGATCAGTGAGATACATGGAGGGTTATGCGGCATGCACGCGGGTCCCCGATCTGTAGTATCTCGAGCTTTACACACAAGATATTATTGGCCTACTATGCATAGGGATGCACACGACATGATTCGCAAATGCAGTGATTGCCAAGTGCACAGACCAGTACCACGACATCCGCAGCAGGAACTGACACCCATTACATCCCCATGGCCATTCTATAAGTGGGGGATTGATATTGCAGGACCTTTCCCCGTAGCTGCAGGGGGAGTTAACTTCTTGATTGTCGCAATGGACTACTTTACACGCTGGATAAAGGCTAAGGCAGTTAAATCCATCACAGGCAAACAAGTTAAAAAGTTTGTTTGGGAGAACATCGTGTGCCGTTTTAGCTTGCCAGCAGAAATCATCTCGGACAACGGGAAGTAGTTCGCGATAATCCATTCAAAGACTGGTGCGCGGCATTGAATATCACGCGACGCTTCACATCTGTTAAACATCCGCAGACAAATGGTCTTGTGGAAAGAGCAAATAGAAGCTTGGGTGAAGGCATCAAGGCACGCATGGATGAACCAAGTGCCAAATGGGTAGATGAACTGCCACATGTTCTATGGGCACATAGGACTATAATCAAAACAGCCAATGGGGACACTCCATTTGCACTGGCCTACGGCACTGAAGCTGTTATACCAGCATAAATCAGAATGCCGACCATCCGCACAGCGGAGGTTAATGTTGTAACGAACAACGAGCAACTCCAGATTAATCTGGACTTGTTGGAGGAAAAAAGAGAAATAGCGGCTAATAAAGCCAAGTCAAAGGCACGGATGAAGGCTTATTATGACGCCAAGGTTAAAGGTGTTTCTTTTCGACCGGGAGATTTTGTTTATCGTGCCAACAAGGCAAGTCGAGCGGACAATACAGGAAAGCTGGGACCTAAGTGGGAAGGACCGTATGAGGTTACGGAAGCCTTAGGACGGGGCGCGTACAAGTTGCGTGACATGGATGGCCATGATGTAACACCCCATTTTGATAATGGAATGTCACGCGTAATTATGGCGTGTCATCAAAGCATACAAGGATAAATGTCTAAACATTACATGACCATAAAAGGAAAATACCGGGATCAAACATCGGTAGTCCAAAAGTAAAGCTCATCACACACAAACATAAGTACTTTAAATGAAAGGACTAAACAATGTCCATGGCAAGAGTATCAAAGTAAAGATAATGCATAATGTAAAGAAAGTCTAGAAAGCTTCCAGTCCATATGCACGTACGCTTAAAGTCTATGAGCGTCCCTGAGTACCTGCCGTTTTGGGAACATAGAAAAGGAAAACGGTTGAGCAATACGCTCAGTGCACGGATGTACAATAAAGCATGAATAGTATAAGCATAAAAGCATATAACAACGGAAGAAACTAAGTCCCGAATAACCCGGTTAAGTCTTGGTAAAACTGGTTTTATAGTTTGAAAAGCCTTATGTTTATCTTATAAAAACTGTTTAACTTATTCTACCATTATCCAATGTAGGTCATGAAAATCCACCGTGCATGAATACTTGGAGGGGTGAACTCATCATGCAAAATAGAGGGGCTGCCTCTAATTTAATATACTGGTTTGGGTAGGAGGGATCAGCTCCTTGTGAAGGATGCATGGCACACACCACATTCACACTGAGTAATCTGCTGAAAAACATGTAACTAGGATGCACCCATACGTCCCACATGATAAATATAATAATATGGCCAAAAGCTGAAGGGACGCCATGAGCAGTCACTCCGCCGTGGGGAAGTCATAACACCAGTGCCTCTAGTGTTATGGTTATGGTACCTCCATAACTAGTTGAAACTGGTCATGCATGTATATGGCTATAGGTATTCTAAATTAAACATAAGCAAATCAAACATATAAACTTATACTACGGGAAAACAGTTGACTTCATACGGGGAATCCTAATAAGGAAAGAATGTCCATACTAAAAGGACAGGAATCCGTACCTTATGTCCAGTGAACGAAGAAGACGAACTAAGGAGAGTCCTACTTCGGTATCACTAATGCTACATAAATACATACGTGTATAAGTATCTGCTTGCTAAATACATAACTGGTTTTAGGTCATGTCTTAGCTTATTTTATACGTTCATGTCATGTTTTACTGTTTTAAGCTTTAAACTGTGTTTATCTTATATTCTGTCTATTCTGATTAAGTATTACTTGTATTTCATGTATTATTATACTTACTGTGTAATAATAAGTAACTTTCTAAAAACAGCAGGTTTCCTAAAATAGAAAGTTTCCAAAAATAGAAAGTTACCAAAAATAGAAAGTTTCCAAAAATAGAAAGTTTCCAAAAATAGAAAGTTTCCAAAAATAGAAAGTTTCCAAAAATAGAAAGTTTCCAAAAATAGAAAGTTTCCAAGAATAGAAAGTTTCCAAAAATAGAATTACTGCTTAAAATAGATAAGTTTCTAAAAATAAAAAGTTTCCATAAGTAGATTAGCTGCCTTAATTAAATAAGTTTCTAAAAATAGAAAGTTTCCATAATTAGCTATAAGCTGGTTAAATAAGCTAAGTATATAAGCTTAAGTGTTTTCTGATTATTTTTCTAAGTCATAATGATATAAGGTATAATTTATTAATTATTACATGTAATTTAAATAAACTATAGGTTAAAAGTATTTAATTAAATATATCATGTTTTTAATTAAATAAAGTTAAATACTTAGGTTAAAACATGTATTATTAATTATTAATAATATAACCTAAGTCATGTTAATTAATTAATTATAGCCATGGTTTTTAATAATTAATTAATTATAAAGTCTAGAAAAATATAAATACTTAGGTTAAAAATTCCATGATCTAATAATTAAATTATAAACTGAGTCATGTTTTATTAAATTAATCATGTCATATTTTTTTAATTTAATTTTTAAAATATGATTATTAAAAACATAACCTTAACATAAACCATGAACCGGATCGTGACTAGAAACCATGAACCGGACCCGTAATCAACACCATACCCTGAACCACTTCAGGGTTCTCCCTTGTTTGCTGCTGCCGTGGGACCCACACCACCAAACCGAGACCTTGAGGTCTCGGAGGTGGTTCATAAGCCAAACCGAGACCCCTTGGGGGTTCGGTGTAGGCATCGGCTAGAACAAACACCCCTAAATCCCATGTTTTGATTTACCCCATAACCATTTACATGTTTAAATAATGTTTTTAATTATATTTTTAAAAACATCATGTTCTTATTTAATTTATTAAATCAAAACAAAAAGAAAAAGGATTAAAAAAAATTATACCGAATGCGTGGATCAAACGAGGATGAACACACACGAACACTTGCACAAAATTCAAGATCAAAATCAAACGAACACCCCCTTTCTTGTGTTTATATGCGGCGGCCAAAGAGAGAGCAAGGAGAAGAAGCAAAAATCTTTTTAGGGTTTTTGTTTATTTTACTGTAAAGTGAAAATGACCAAAAGATTTCACCTTAACCCTTGTTAGTAAAAATAAGATGGGCTTGGCCCATCTCCTTGGTGTAGCCGCGGGTAAGGGGGCCCCACATGGGGTACCCGTACCATTTTCTGAGTCTAATTATTTAAGTGTTTGTTCGTGTTTAGTCGTGTTCGTGTTTTATGTGTTCTGTTAATTATTAACCGTGACTTAATATATTTATTCGTGTTCGTTATAAATATATATAAGTAATTAATATTATCTCGTGATTAAATTACGTTCATGATTTCATGATCGCATGTTCGTGATTAATTATTTTTTAAATAATTACTGTGTGTTCGTACGTAATAAATACTTATCGTGTTCTAACACGTACGTAATACGTAAAATTCTAACAAGTGAACGTAATCCTACTATAAAAGGAAAGTTTTAATCTAGTACGTACAATCTTAAAGGTACTATTCATGGTAAAAGCATGCGGGTTTTACACGCGACCTGGAACGCACATGGAATATCTACAATCTTAAAATATGCTATCTTTGAAAAGCTACGGCTTCCGCATGGACACTTCGCTATATCTGGCTTCAATGAAGATCCATGTGTTCTCTTTGTTTTGTTTTTTATGCATTCTAGGTTTCCTTTGTTTTTAGGATTTCCCATTCTTGTCAAAATAAAACACCTAAACGTTCTAATAAAATGTCGTGGTTCCTAGCTAGCTCCACAGCTCGTTCTTGTGCAAATTATTGTCTTATTTTTTAGATTCTATAAACAAATTATTGTTGTATAGATTTAGTTGTTATTGCTATAAGGTGCTATCTCTTATTCATATGCATTCATTCAAAACCGTACATGTACTATGCGCCTCCAAGCGGGGTAAGAGGATTAAGTGAACCTAATAATTCAACTTGTCGCATAAGAGGGATGCAACCCCAGTGACACGGATCATGTATCCTTACTAGACACCTTACTCACAAGACGTTGTGGTATGTTTTCCATATGCTGCGCCCACGTAGTGCCTTGCATGGTAAAGACGCACGCCGCACGTCTAGTAACATATAGACTTGATTGTATTTTTGAGTAAGACGTGACATGTCATGCAACACAGGTATAGGATATCTAAAAAAACAAAAATACACAAGTTTCAAATTCAAACCACAAAAATAGCCGTGGTGATCATAGACTTACCTAAATAAATATAGCAAGTTATGACAATATCATCAGTTCTAGCCGTGTACATACACGGACGAATAAAATGGTACAAATGTTTAGAATGTAAATTACAAAGGAGGTAGGAACTCCCCTATCTCTTTCTTCCCTTCTTCAATCAAGGTGCGGAGGACCTCCCCATGAGCATTTTTTCCATCCTGTGCCCTGATCATGTTCGCATCCAGCGCCCGGCTAGCAGCTTCTCACCTTTCATCACCTTTGAAACAGAGTCGTAGGTGGGCAGGGTCAGTTGGATGGGATCGACGGTGAGCTTGGACATTATTACCTCATTGGGAGCATCCTGCAACGATTCTAGCTCGTCTAGGAAGGGGTCCCCAAGGGCGGCCATTGATGCGGTCATCTTGTCTTCGGCTAGAGGGTTGTGGTAGGCATGTTGGGTAATATCTTCTTTCTTGCTTATTAGCTCCACAGCTTTGATCAACCCCTCGTGCCTACCACGGTCAATACCGTCCGATACGACGTCAGCATTGGTCATCTCTATTATTTCTGGTTAGCTACTGCTATCCTTTCATTGGTCATCTCTATGATTTCTGGTCCTTCAAGTGTTCGCTCGCCAACCTGATCCTAGCAGATTGGGGTGCGACACTTTCTGCCATACAACATCTCGAAAGGAGCACACTTGATGCTTGCGTGCCAACTGTTGTTGTATGCAAACTCGACCAAACAGATATAATCGTCCCAATCACCCGTCCATTCCAACGCACATGACCTCAACGTGTCTTCCAATGTCTGAATCGTTCGCTCCGACTGTCCGTCTGTTTAAGGATGAAAAGCCGTGCTAAGCTTAAGTTGTGTACCCCAAGCTTTCTGCAGACTCTTCCAAAATCGCGAAGTGAAACGAGGATCTCTGTCTGAGACGATGCTGGATGGAGCACCTTGGAGTCTCATGATCTCTCTTCTATACGTATCGGCGAGTTTACTTACTGGATCTTCCTTGCGGATCAGTAAGAAATGAGCTGATTTGGTAAGTCGATCTACGATAACCCAAATTGCATCGTGCTTCCTCTTGGTAGGCGGAAGACCAGTAACAAAATCCATGGTGATTTTGTCCCACTTCCACTCTGGAATATCTAACGGTTGAAGGAGACCGCCAGATCGCTGATGCTCGATCTTAACCTGCTAGCAGGTAAGACATTTGGAGACGTACGTGGCCACATCCTGTTTCATACCACTCCAACAAAAGTATTGCATGATGTCATGGTACATCTTAGTCGAACCAGGATGTATAGAGAATGGGGAGCTATGAACTTCAGCTAACAAGGCTTCCCGGAGTGCTTGATCATCATGAACACAAAGTCTCGTGCCCTGCCATACGATACCATCTGCATCTACTCTGAATTCCGTCTGTTTCTCCAAATTTTGTACTATCTCCCAGACTTCTCCATCATCTTTCTGAGCTTCCTTGATCTTAGAGAGTAACTCGGGTTCTACTCTAAGATTAGCCCAGTAACCGTGCTGTTCACGTACCATGATCTTGATGTCTAGTCGCTCCAAGTCTCTTATGATTTCCTCCTCAATTTTAATGCCGTTGATCATTCCGGACTTCCTGCTAAGAGCATCTGCTACTACATTTGCCTTTCCGGGATGATACTCTAGATTAATGTCATAATCCTTCAACAGCTCTAACCATCTCCTCTGCCTCATATTCAATTCACGTTGAGTGAAGATATACTTCAAGCTCTTATGGTCTGTGAAAATGTCACATGATTCTCCATATATGTAGCGCCTCCATATCTTCAAGGCAAACACGACTGCAGCAAGTTCCAAGTCATGCGTAGGGTAATTTTCTTCATAAGGCTTAAGCTGCCGTGAAGCATACGCGATCACTTTCCCATGTTGCATGAGAACACAACCAAGTCCCTTCCCCGATGCATCACTGTAGATTTGAAATCCATCCGTACCAGATGGGAGAGTAAGAATAGGTGCAGATACTAGCTTCTGCTTCAGGTCTTCAAAGCTCTTCTCTCGTTCTCCAGTCCGTACGAATTTCTCCCCTTTCCACATAAGTTTGGTCAATGGTAGTGCTAAGCGGGAAAAGTTCTCCACGAACCTACGGTAATAGCCAGCTAAGCCTAAGAAACTGCGGACTTCCGTCGCTAATGTCAGCCTCGGCCACTTAGTAATGGCCTCAACCTTCGCTGGATCCATAGTGATTCCTTCTGCTGATACAATGTGACCTAAGAATGCCACCTTGTCTAACCAGAACTCATATTTGGAGAATTTTGCATGCAGCTGCTTCAAGCGAAGGATCTGTAGTACTGTACGAAGATGGTCTTCGTGTTCCTCCTTGGACTTTGAGAAAATCAGGATGTCATCGATGAAGACAAAGACGAACTTGTCTAGAAATTCATGGAAGATTCTGTTCATCAAGTCCATGAACACTACTGGAGCATTGGTCAGGCCGAATGGCATAACTACAAATTCGTAGTGGCCATAGTGGGTACGAAAAGCAGTCTTGGCGATGTCCTGCTCCTTAACCCGTAGCTGATGATAGCTTGACCTCAGATCAATCTTGGAGAAGTGTTTGGCCCCTTGGAGTTGGTCAAACAGATCGTCTATACGCGGCAGTGGATACCTATTCCGGATAGTAATCTTGTTGAGCTCGCGATAGTCTATGCAAAGACGCATACTGACGTCCTTCTTCTTAACAAATAAGATCGGTGCTCCCCATGGAGATGCGCTCGGTCGAATGAAACCTCGTTCTAGAAGTTCTTGCAGTTGATTCTTCAGCTCCTTCAGCTCTATGGGAGCCATGCGATGAGGAGCTTTGGAGATCGGTTCAGCTCCTGGAATAAGCTCGATATTAAATTCCACTTCTCGTGCAGGTGGTATGCCCGGAAGTTCTGTTGGAAATACATCTTGGAATTACGACACTATTGGTTGATCCTGAATTGATGGAGATTCAACATCCATGTCGTGAACTGTAGCTAGATAACCCTCACAACCATGTGACAGTAGTGCACGCGCTTGCAGGGTAGATATGATTTGTATAGATCGTCCGGGTACGAACCCGTTATGAATGTACTCTGGTGCATTAACATCACCGAAGATAACTCGATATGAATGGAATTCTATGGTAGCATGATGCTTGGATAGCCAATCCATGCCCAAAATCATGTCGAAGTCATTCATGTCCAGCGGAGGTGCGTCAACAGGACGAACCTTATCATCAAATTCTAGGGGAAGAGTCTTGTATACATGGGTGATTAATACAGAGTCCCTCAAAGGCGTGGAAATAGTAAGTCTATTCTCTAGTGACATGCGGAGCATCCTAATGTTCTTAGCATAAGCAGTAGAAATGACCGAGTGAGTAACACCCGTATCGAAAAGAACACACACAACTTGACCATACATATACAAGATTCCAGTGATGGTACCTGATGTGATCGTGATAATATAGTGATAATTAAGATACGTTATAGGGAAAATTAGTAAATTACCTTTAGGAAAAAGTAATAGACCAAAATTACCAAAGACTGATTCAATTAAACACGTTGGTAAACCAAGTTCGTTGTACACGAAGATCGAGTGAATTTGAGACGTTTTGTATCGATTTGGACAATTGATTCGAATTGTTTCAGTTTTATCTAAAATCCTACATCTTTAACCTAAAGTGTATGAATCGTCTACCCAAATTAAAATCTAAAAGATAATTTTAAACTAAATATTTATTTATTACTTTACTCTCTAATGAAATAAACTATTTAAACAAAATTTATTTTAAAAGAAATTAACTATTTTTTTTAATTAAACTATTTAATTTTACCACATTCAAATAAACAAATTTATGTATAAAAGTAATTAATATTTTTATTCATTTAAACTTTTAAATGCGACTAAAATAAAATAAACTTTTATTTATTAAGAGAAATTTTAAATTTTTCTTTCATATTTAACGTTTTAAACAAAAAAAAGTAACAAAACGTTTATATTAAAAGTGACAGCTCCAACACAGATAGAATATTAAATTCTAAATTCAGTATTTAAACAAATAGCAAGCTAGCCCAAGTGGTAATGGTGTTAGGCCTATAACAAGCAGGTCTCGAGTTCGAGACCTACGAATGGCAACTTTTTGGTATAATTTATTTTAAGCTCAGATTTTGTAATTCAACAAACTAAACAAAAAACGTTTGAGTCTGCTGAGTATATTAGTTCAATACAAAAATCAGAAACAACAAAAGTAACAACAATCCAAAATAAATCAGTAAACTCTTAAATAATCCAAACTCAAGCAGACTGAAGCACAATATACCAACAGCTAAATAACAGAAACAAGTATCTACCAAAAATACCACAGATCAGATAAAATTACAAATCCAAACTACACAGATCTTGGCTACTGTAACTTATACTCATATCAGCTAAATTAAAAGCAAAAATTAGCAGATAATACTAATTATAACAGTTAAATCCCTAAATCAGCAGAAGACTAAAACAAATTCAATGCATTAAAAGTAAAAGATTAACAAAACAAATCATGACTATTCAAATTAAATCAGACTGTGAATTCCATCAGGCCATCTTGCAAAGCAATTAAGCAGATCAGACACTTGGACATGAGCAGGATTTGGCTAAATCAAATTAACTAGTAAGAATCATAATTCAGACCAAATAAAGTAATGATACCAAATCTTAGGAATCACAAATCAGCATTGGAAAGCATAACACAAAGGTCAATTTGCAGGCCACACTAAATCTACAATAACCAAAGCACGTTGAGCAGAAGATTGCACTAATATCACCTATAACTAGATCAGGGCAAGAACATCACTCGATAAACAAATCAAACTGACCAGAAGTTAAACATAATGATATGTGAATTAAACACCAGTAGTCTGAAATTGTATATTCGAAACCCTATTACAATTTCTTCTAATTAAAAGCATAAGGTCTAATATAATGGCTATACATTTAAGATAAATCAGTAGCTTGAACAGCCAAAATCCCTCATAACCTTCTTTTTCTGATTTTTCCTAATCATCTAGCTTTCGAACTCGAATCCATTCAAACATTTCTAGCACCGAATTATTAACCTTATAAGTGGATTATAATACTAAACCTCAAATGACAGATCCAAAAACATAAGGAAAACAGCCATTCAATTATACAGTAACATCAAGTGATCAAATTAATAAAAACTAAGAATTCAATAATCAAATTAACACAAAATGAATCAAAGCAGATCCTCAAACACATTACACAAGCAGATTAAACTAAAAAAAATTAGAAATAATAAACTGGAGCTTAACCCTTTAAAGTGAAGAACCGTTGGGCAGAAGTCGCGCGCTGAGCGGACTTGGACTAAAAATGACACCAATTCACGTTCACACCACCAATTAAATCATAACTTGAATCAACAGAAAGACCTTGAAACAGCAGCCTATTTTTGACAACTATCCAGTGGGAATAGATGTATTATCCTCTATTTCTCTAAAAATCATTCATAAAAGCTATGGTACAAGATTTTAAAACAATAACAAATACAATATCAAATTTAAACTTTAGCAGCAATTATTTTAACAAAAAAATAATTCAAGAAACAGGAAGTAAATAAATCCGAAAATTAATTTTATTTAATTCAAAATAAAATTACACTTTTATAAAAATAAAATACAAAATTCTAATCTAAATCTAACATCATAACGATAAAAAAAAATAAAGGATGATTTACTGATTTTGGAATGGGGGTTTTTATAGGGAAGGAGAGAGAGGGTTGTTGATGATGAGGGATGATCACAGCCTTTCGATCCTTTCTTCTATCTTCTCTCTCTTTTCTGTTTTGATCCAAAGGTTGAAACACACCCTTGTTCACTTGGATCGCCAGGCTGGAACATCTTGTGCTAGTTTGGTGGTGAGGTGGCAGGTAATGATTGGTTCTTTGATTCATTTCAGGTAAATCAACCAATGAGAGGGGATTAGTGATGCAACCAAGTGCCACGTGGGTGCGTTGTACTCAGCATCTTCATGTGTGCCATGCTCCATCTAGCCCTTAATTAACTGAAAAACTGCATGAATTAAACTCGCAATCTGATTGGAGACAACCCCTAAAAATTAGGGTTCTACACCTGGTGGTGTTTTTCCCCATTTTTTCTTTGCTCGCGTCTTTTTTTCTCTTCTGTTTATTCTTTTTATTGTTGCTTTTGACCGAGTAATATTGACTTGCAAATACAAAAACCTTCCTTCGTTTCACTTTTCTTTATATGGGCTTTTGGTGGAAATTGGACCCAAAAACAATTGACAAAATTAAATCCGTCCCTTCAAATTTGTAAATGGGCTTTTCTTCTTATTTCCATAGCTGGGCTTTGATTTGGCTAGTGATCCAAAAGATAATTAACTTGTTTTTGCTAATGGGCTTTTGGGCCCAAAACCCAAATGTGGGACCCACAAGCCTAATTAACTTCGTAAAAGATTAAATCCACTAAATAAGGACTTGTCTTTGGCTTTGTTGATCTTTTTCATCAAACTCGTGTCGTTTTTGCTGGTTTTCACGAACATCGGTACCTACACACATTAAATAACAAACAAGCATATACAAGGCATTTTTGATACATTTTATGCATTAATTCATTTTTTATTAATATAATCGATATAAGTAATTTCACTCATATCAAACTCCCCCTTGCTAAGCAATTGCCGTGTCCTCACGCAATGATAAAATAAAACACTAACTACACCATTATTCAACTTTTGACATTTTATTTTGCAAAGACATAATGTATTGCTTTCATTATTTGAAAAATAACTTTTAGGATCATAAAACTCAAATAGATTTATCGTCCTCGACTTTTCACTTTTCCATGCCAAGTGTAAAAACAAGATCATTGTCAATCATAAGCCCCAAAATTAAACCAACTCATACAAGTAATTTGTGTTAAACTCAATCTCCTATTATTCCTAATTGTATCTCCAGATTTTATTTGTCATTTACCCAACGGCTCATTTGACTTTATTTTGATATTTATTAGTCCAAAAATGAAGGCAAGAACGGTGTAAACTTAACACTCAAAACCTAACCTCGACTTCAAAAACCGTTGTCACTAAAGAAAGCCCACATCAAGGATAACTTAACACGATTTGAGGGATAAATCCCCGGACCCGAAATTTGGCTAATATGGCTACTTAAAAGAAAAAATAAAACCTTCAAAGTCAATTATGACCTTATTAAAGGAGTTGGCAACAATTACATCATATCACCTTGTGGCTCTTTAAGATACAATTGTGCTCCTTATTTAAAATCCACACCCGAAGGCTCCTTGGACAAAAATAAGGGAATTGACATCACCATCCCACCTTATGGCTCATGATGGTGAAGCAATTTTTATTCAACACGTCCCCTTGACATACACCCTAAGGCTCTAATGACAAGTTTAGTGCTACATGACTCCCACCCGAAGGCTCCTAGAGAACATGTTTTTATTTATTCTTCTTTATTAATATGATATATATAGTAAGCCAAATTTCCGCAATCCCATGATCAAAAGTCCATGACGCTGACACTCTTAATGTGTTCTCACTTTAATTACAAGGGAAGAAAAAGAAGGAGTTACGAGTTAAGATATCAAGCCTAAACCGCTAAAAACTTCATTCATTAAGCAATTATTATTCAAGTGTGGAAAGTAAATACGAGGAGATTAAATCAAACACAAAAATACTTGCACAAAGAAGAATTAATTTTAGAAACTTATGATTGAACTCTATCATTTCTTGTTCTCCATATTGTAAAATTTCAAAAATGTAAGAATAATGGATACTTAGCCTATTAAATCAAAGTTTTGGGTTTTCATGTCATCTATAGGATCTTGCATCTTCTTATACTTTTTCAAGTTTTAGAATTTGCGTTTTAAAGTTCCTTTGATAAACGACTTTCTAGGATCAATTATAGGAACTTGCGAAAAGTTCTTGTTCTTAACCCGTATAAATTAAGACTTTCGCGTTTTAAAGCTCCCTATATAAAAGCCTAGCAAAACTTAATTCAAATACGTTAAGGAAAAGCTAAGGTAAAAACGAGTCGAGTCAAAAACTATTTTTATTTTCACCAACGGAAAGCCGACATTTGTGTCAAAAGCACTTATTTTATTAATTTAAATTAAAAAAACAACACTAAAAATTTAAAATTTTTATTGAAAAATGAGAAAAACAACGTTTAGACACGACAAAAGCAATTGCAAGCGATTATATCGATTGACTCCCCCATGCTAAAACCAAACACTGTCCTCAATGTTTCTTAGCTCAAGAGTAACACCCCCTTGCTAAAACACGAAGAGTCAAATGCAAAATCCTAACATGGAAAGAGCACGCAAATCTATAAGTTGTTTATTAATTATGCCTCAAGATAAAACGTTAGTCGATAAAAATCAAAGGATAAAGAGTGTGCCCCTTTTTAGCAATCAAAGAATGGAAGATCAAGTGGACCGGCAAAAAACGAACACGAGAGTCTTCAAATATTAGTGTCATACCTAAGATTCACAACACAATAAAACACGAGCACGAGCTTGAAAGATCAAGCCTTATTAGTTGTTAGAAAATAGATAGAAGATAGAATGTATGGGACTCCCCCACAAGGCACCTCGTTTTTGTTAACCGAGTCATAAGCTCGACTCGATCCCCGCATTTATTGGTCCTTAGGGAAAGTTTGAAGATCCGGGACAACCTCCGTAGGTATGTCCCCTACAAAGTAGTGTTTCACACGATGACCATTCACCTTAAAGTTAGGACCGTCTTTTTGAGCTAGCTCAACGGTGCCATAAAGAAAAACTTGTGCAATGGTGAATGGTCCGGAACAACGGGATTTAAGCTTGCCCGAGAAAATCTTAAGTCTAGAGTTGAATAAGAGGACTTGATCACCAACATTGAAAATGCGGTTTTTGATCTTAGAGTCATGATTCCTCTTTGTATTCTCTTTATAGATCAAAGAATTTTTATAATCTTGATCCCTTAATTCACTTAGTTCATTCAATTGAACCTTGCGATGATCACCCGCGGTCCTCAAATCAAAGTTACAATGCTTAAGAGCCCAATACGCCTTATGTTCGAGTTCAATTGGCAAGTGGCATGCTTTTCCGTAGACCAACCTAAATGGTGTGCAACCAATTGGCGTCTTGTGAGCCGTACAGAAAGCCCACAATACATCGTCCAATTTATCCGACCATGAAGTGCGATTCTCTCCAATAGAATGCTCCAAAATCCTTTTAAGAGCTCGCTTTGAAACCTCCACTTGACCACTCGTTTGAGGGTGATAAGCCGTCGAAAGTCGATGAGTGACACCATATTTCTTTAGAACTTTTTCAAATTGTTCATTACAAAAATGGGTCCCACGATCACTTATAATAGTCCGCGGAGTTCCAAACCTAGCGAAGAGTTGTTTCAAAAATTTCACCACAACTCGAGCATCATTCGTGGGCAAAGCCTTAGCTTCGACCCGTTTAGACAAATAGTCCACGACTACGAGAATATACTTATTTCCCTTCGAAGATGGAAATGGCCCCATAAAATCGATCCCCCACATGTCAAAGATTTCACAAACTTGGATAATGTTTTGAGACATTTCATCCCTTTGTGAGTTCTTTCCTTGACGTTGACATGCATCACAAGTCTTGATCAAGACTTGGGCATCAAGATATATGGAAGGACAAAAGAAGCCGGCATCAAAGACTTTCTTCGCGGTGGCGTTGGCACCATGATGTCTCCCGGTGGGTCCTTCATGACAAGATTTAATGATATCTTGAGATTCTTTGCCAAAAATGCACCTACGAATCACTTGATCCGCGCACACACGAAACAAATAGGGGTCGTCCCAAAAGTAATAGGATATATCCTTGAAAAACATTCGTTTTTGTTGGGACAACATACCCTTGATCACAAACTTCCCCGCATGGTAATTTGCGATGTCCGCAAACCATGGGTTACTATCATCACCACGAAAAGCAATCATACCAAGCGTCTCGAGAGGAAATGTTTCATTGATTTCCTTGTTCTCTCAATCGCTTTAGTGAGGATTCTCAAGTCGAGATAAATGATTGGTCGCGAGATTCTTGGCTCCTTTTTTGTCTAGAAATTTAACATTAAATTCTTGAAGGAGGAGAATCCACCGGAGCAACCTCGGCTTAGCATCTTGTTTATTAAGAAGATATTTGATAACCGAGTGGTCCGTATACAATATGGTTTGAGACAGGACGAGATATGGCCTAAACTTTTCAAAAGCATACACAACGGTAAGAAACTCTTTTTCTGTTGTAGTATACTTTGTTTGAGCATCCGTCATAGTCTTACTTGCATAATGTATAGGCAAGAAATGTTTTGACTTACGTTGCCCCAAAACCGCACCTACCGCGTAATCACTAGCATCACACATAATTTCAAAAGGTAGGTCCCAATCCGGAGCAACTAAGATTAGAGATTCAGTTTATTTCTTTTTAAGCATCTCAAAGGCTTGAATACACTCATTCAAAAAGATGAAAGGAGTCTCTTTTTCCAAAAGATGGGTCATAGGCCGAGCTATCTTAGAGAAGTCTTGCATAAAACATCTATAGAAGCCGGCATGGCCGAGAAAACTCCTAACTCCCTTAACGGTGGTGGGTGGAGGTAATTTGGCAATCACGTCGATTTTAGCCCTATCTACCTCAATACCGGCCTTAGAGATCTTATGTCCTAACACAATTCCCTCTTTGCACATGAAGTGGCATTTTTCATAATTAAGCACAAGATTCGTTTCCTCACAACGTTGCAACATTCTTTCTAAGTTAGAGAGACATGAAGTGAAAGAATCCTCGAAAACCGAAAAGTCATCCATGAAAACTTCCATTGTTTTCTAGATCATATCATGGAAAATAGCCATCATACACCTTTGGAACGTCCCCGGAGCATTGCATAGTCCAAAAGGCATGCGACGATAAGCAAATGTTCCATAAGGACAAGTGAATGTGGTCTTTTCTTGATCACAAGGGTAAATGGGGATTTGGAAATAGCCGGAAAATCCATCCAAAAAGGAATAGAATTCATTTCCCGCTAGTCTCTCTAACATTTAATCCATAAAAGGTAATGGAAAATGATCCTTCCTAGTGGCATCATTAAGCTTCCTATAGTCAATACAAACACGCCAACCGGTCACAAGTCTAGTAGGAATCAATTCATTATCCTCATTAGTAACAACCGTCATTCCTCCTTTCTTTGGAACACAATGCACGGGGCTAACCCATGGACTATCCGAGATAGGGTAGATCATTCCGGCGTCTAGAAGTTTAGTGACTTCCTTTTTTATCACCTCATGAATCTTTGGATTGACCCTTCTTTGATTTTGGATAGCGGGTTTATAATCATCCTCTATTAGAATTTTATGAGTACAAAATTTTGGATCTATACCCTTAATTTCGGAGATTTTCCATGCAATGGCCCGTTTATGTTTCTTAAGCACTTTAATAAGTTCATCCTTTTCATTTTCCTTCAATCCCTTAGCAATAATCACCGGTAACTTATTCGTTCCCTCAAGAAAAGCATACTCCAAATGAGGGGGAAGTTCCTTAAGTTCTAGGTCGGGTACTTCTTCAATAGACGTTTTCACTTTAGTCTCATTAGCACTCACAACTTTTAATTCCATAGGTGGTGATTCAAAAGGATCCATATTCAACAATTTTTCAATCAACGCAATATCTCCCTCGGGATCAAAATTCTCACTATCAAACTCACTAGGATCGAATGCTTTGCTAAGATAATCATCAATTTCCTTATCGATTTTTGAATGACCATTATTCTAAAGCTCTTCAAGAACGAAGTCCCCTCCCTCAAATGGAGTGAGTGGAGGTTTAGCCAAAGAGATAATAGGATTTGATGAAGTGGGATTGCCACTTTTGGAAGTATCTGAAAAACCAAGCATATCTTGCGAAACCTCTTCACTAGCAACATCAATCACATCGATTTGATTGATTGATTCCTCGTCGTCCTCGGAAGAAGGCTTCGGGATATTACCAACATTAAGAGTGATACTTTCATCATCAAAACGTAAAGTCAATTTCCCCTCTTGCATGTCAACTAAAGAACCAGCCGTATTTAAAAACGGTCTTCCCAAAATAAGAGGCACACGAGAATTTTCCAGATAATCACAAATCACAAAATCCGCTGGAAAGATGAGCTTTCCTACTTTGACTAACACGTCTTCGGATATACCTTTTGGAAAGGCGGTCGATCGATCCGCTAGCTCGATTGTCATCTTAGTAGGTGTAAGCTCGGGAAGTGATAACCTTTTCCACACGGAAAGATGCATCAAATTAATGCTAGCGCCAAGATCGGCTAATGCTAAGCATTCTTTCATATTATGGAAATCACATGGTATCAAAAATTGACCGGGGTCTCCAAGATTTTTGGGAAACTTTTTAGAGGGAACCGCGGAACAAATTTCATTTAAGGACGTAGATACTTCAACTAGTTTCTCCTTATCGTTCATCAACTTTTTGATTGTTGAAGCAAACTTAGGCATGCTAAGCAATGCATCCGCGAAACTAAGATTAATATACATTTTCTTAAACAAGTCAAGAAAGATAGACACTTGAGCATTTGTCTTTTCGCGGAGCTTCTCTTTGTTAAGTCTCGAAGGGTAGGGTAGTGTGGGTTTAGTCTTCGGAAGCTCAAGTTCCGGAATAGGCAATTGGTCTACCTTTCGTGGAATAGGAATTTCCTTTTCTTTAACCACCTCGGGTTCTTGCTCCACTTCCCTCACCGGAGAGGTACTCACATGTGGAAGCAAAGGTCCGTCTAAAGCCTTCCCACTACGTGTGGTTATAGCTTTCATCTCACCCTTCGGGTTTGGAATGGTGTTACTAGGTAAGCAACCCGAAGAAGAGGAGCGTTTGGTCATAAAATATTCAAACATGGAAAGCAATTTATTTTGACCTTGTTCCATACTTTGTTGCATACGATTTTGACTTTGCTCGAACATTTGCTCAAATCTTTGTTCAATTCTTTGTTGGTTAAGCTCAATCTTATTATTTTGCCCTTTAATCGTATTTTGAAACTCATTTTTCAAAGTTGCCATTTGTCCTTGCATATTATTTTGAAAAGACTTCAAATTTGCCTCATTTGTTTTAATGTAGCTTGACAAATCATTTTGGTTATTGTAAAAACCTTGATTGTTTTGATTTGCATTAAACCCATTTCCTTGATTGTAATTCCCTTGGTTACCACGGTTAAAATTATTCCCATTATTCCCATTGTTGTACCTATTTTGAACCGGTGGAAAACCCGGTGGAGCAACATGATTTTGACGAGGAACTTGACCGTTGGAGCCATAAGTTCCCGTCGCGGCAAAAGCATTAGCTTGATCAAACCCTGTGGTTAAACAAGCATAATTAGGATGTGCTCCACCACATGATACACAAAAACTCTCAACCATATTAATCGATCCGTGAGGATTCTTCCTAAGCTCATTCAAAAGCGTGCCAATCTTAGAGTCCAATCTAGCAATCTCGGTATTAGACGAATTCACATTGGAAGCACTCGGTGTGTTTCGTGAACATTGCACTCTAGATTTATTCTTAATTATACCCCACGCGTCTCTCGGAGTTTTTCTTAAAAGATTACCACTAGCGGCGGCATTTAACGAATCTTGTTCAATCATATTAAGCCCATTATAAAAAGTATTTATTTGATGCAATTCCGAGAAACCGTGGTGTGGACATTGTCTCAACAAATCTTTAAATCTTTCCCAAGCAACCCCAAACAATTCATGCACTTTTTGTTCAAATCTAGTGATCTCGTTCTTAAAGTGTGTTGTCTTAGATGGTGGAAAGAAATAATTCATGAACTTAGACACTAAATCATCCCATGTCAAAATCGAACCCGGTGGTTCTTTTTCATACCAAATCTTAGCATTACCCTCGAGCAAGTACGAAAAAAGCATGAGCTTAATCGGGTCATTCGGCACATCTCTAAATTTGAGAGTCGAGGTAATTCGATGAAAATTCCGAATGTGATAATGCGGGCTATCGGTCTCATTGCCATGAAATTGGTCGGCACGAATGAGCGATAAAAGACCCGACTTAATCTCAAAATGATTCCCCAAAACAGCCGGCACAACGATTGCTTCCCCATACCCTTCGGTGGGTGCTCAGAGCAATTCCTCCATTGTTCGGTTATCGGCCATCTCTACAACAATAGGTGGAAGCTCGGGTTCCACTATTCGTTGTTGACGATTTCTATTTCTACGAGGAATATTTTCAAGCCTATTAAAATCAATCACAAGACGAGAAGAACGTAATTGCATACACTACAAAGACGAGAATTTAGACAAGAAGAAGATTATTTTTGGTATTTTTATTTGGTATTGCTCAATCAAAAATGATCGATAAAAATAAGGAATAAGGATAATTACTATGGAAGTAAATTACCCTCGGTCGACTTTGAAATGATTGGTGAAAACCTAAACGTCTCGAGGTTCAATAAGTAAACTACAAAAATAAAATTTATTACTACTTGAGTCGGCAAACCAATAATAGGTCGTCCCTCTCAATATACGCACAAGCAAGCGGGGAAACGAGGTGGCACAAAGCACTTAAAAACCTTTTTCCTTAGACGGCCTTTTATAGCACGTCGCCTTATACCCACCTTATAGTTTGTATAAATCGAGTTCAAACTTCTTATTAGTATTTATCTATTTTGCCTTTTATATTTCTTTTGGATTCGACTACAATAGCTAGGTGTTGAAATCCCAATTAAGGCCTTATTTGAAAAGTATGTAAATTTATTGTTCTACGTAATACAATATATTAATCACAAAAAACGAGAAAAACGATACATACTATATAATAGAAAAATAACAAAACTTTCCGAGGACGGAAAGGGTCTTCAAATCAACGATCAACAAATCTCCACAAAGACGAATCGTACACAAGATCCCCGGCAGCGGCGCCAAAATTTTTGATGTGATCGTGATAATATAGTGATAATTAAGATACGTTATAGGGAAAATTAGTAAATTACCTTTAGGAAAAAGTAATAGACTAAAATTACCAAAGACGGATTCAATTAAACACGTTGGTAAACCAAGTTCGTTGTACACGAAGATCGAGTGAATTTGAGACGTTTTGTATCGATTTGTACAATTGATTCGAATTGTTTCAGTTTTATCTAAAATCCTACATCTTTAACCTAAAGTGTATGAATCGTCTACTGAAATTTAAATCTAAAAGACAATTTTAAACTAAATATTTATTTATTACTTTACTCTCTAATGAAATAAACTATTTAAACAAAATTTATTTTAAAAGAAATTAACTATTTTATTTTTTTAATTAAACTATTTAATTTTAGCACATTCAAATAAACCAATTTATCATTTAAACTTTTAAATTGCGACTAAAATAAAATAAACTTTTATTTATTAAGAGAAATTTTAAATTTTTCTTTCATATTTAACGTTTTAAACAAAAAAAAAGTAACAAAACGTTTATATTAAAAGTGACAGCTCCAACACAGATAGAATATAAAATTCTAAATTCAGTATTTAAACAAAAAGCAAGCTAGCCCAAGTGGTAATGGTGTTAGGCCTATAACAAGCAGGTCTCGAGTTCGAGACCTGCGAATGGCAACTTTTTGGTATAATTTATTTTAAGCTCAGATTTTGTAATTCAAAAAACTAAACAAAAAACGTTTGAGTCTGCTGAGTATATTAGTTCAATACAAAAATCAGAAACAACAAAAGTAACAGCAATCCAAAATAAATCAGTAAACTCTTATATCATCCAAACTCAAGCATACTGAAGCACAATATACCAACAACTAAATAACAGAAATAAGTATCTACCAAAAATACCACATATCAGATAAAATTACAAATCCAAACTACACAGATCTTGGCTACTGTAACAGATACTCATATCAGCTAAATTAAAAGCAAAAATTAGCAGATAATACTAATTATAACAGTTAAATCCCCAAATCAACAGAAGACTAAAACAAATTCAATGCATTAAAAGTGAAAGATTAACAAAACAAATCATGACTATTCCAATTAAATCAGACTGTGATAAAAAAATCAAAGTGACAAATTCAATGCATTGAAAAGCATAACACAAAGGTCAATTTGCAGGAAACAATAAATCTACAATAACCAAAGCACGCTAAGCAGAAGATTGCACTAATATCACCTCTAACTAGATCAGGGCATGAACATCACTCGATAAAAAAATCAAAGTGACCAGAATTTAAACATAATGATATGTTAATTAAACACCATTGTTAGCCCTAAAATGTGAGCGCCATTTACGGAATTACATTAGTTTCATATGGGCAAAAACATGGAGGACTACTATTGACATCTTGTCAAAGTGACCTCATGTCTAGCCTATATATACCCCTCCATACTTCCATGGAGGGGTGAGGATTTCTTCTTATTTTGTGTATTTCCCTTTCTCTCTCTAAATACACACACTACATTCAAGCTTTACTCTCTCTCTCTAAAAATGTCTAAACATTTCTTTTATCCTCCCCGACCTCCGGATCACCTCTTGTTAGCTTGAATCTTATGATGTTAACAATTGGTATCAATCGCCATGGGGTAGTTTTGTGATTGGTTGTTGTGTTTTTCACTTGATTTATTTGATTTGATCCTTATTTCTTCCACGAATTGAAGATTTTTTTTGTGTTTGTTTGTGATTTCAAGTCGTATACCTTCTTCAATTGTGTTGTAGTGATTTTGGTATCTTGGTTTTGATTAAAAACACAAACTTTCTTGGATCAAACGTTCAAAAATCCTTTGTTTTTCATCTTTTCGAAATTCTAGCTTGTATCACCATCAAAAAGTACAATTGAGAGGGGTTTGATCGCAATAACCAACTGGTTCTACTTTGCGATCACTAGATTACGATACCTTATTCCGATCTGGACATTCCGATCGTTCTTTGCGATCTGGGATTCCGACGGTTTTAAGGAATTTTGAGTCGTTACTCTGCCAAATTTGTTTCAGCCACATTCCGATCTGAATATTCCGATCAGAACATATTCCGATCTGAACATTGCGATCTGGGATTCCGATAGGTAAACATTCCGATCTAGGATTCAGACAGAAGGACATTCCGATAGATTACAAAATAAAATCTTCCAAAATCCAAAAATATTCTTCTCGACATGTCTTTCAGTATCGATAATATCGACGTGCCTAGAAATGTCGCTCAATAACGACACGGGTGTGTACATAAAGCTCGAATGAATGTTGTAAACATGTTTCAAAACATGTCATTTCTTATTTTAATAAAGGAAATTGTCTATTTTGGACAATATTTCCAAACAACGGGTAGAGAAATCTATCACGGGTTGAGCTTGTCAGAAAACATTCCATGTTTTGAGCTCAACACAATGGCTTGTAATCACTTTCAGATTGCAACCCGGATCTAAATTCACGGGGGAGTGTACACTTTTTTACTCTTACCCTTTTCAAAAGAAGTTAAATCTTCTGACACTTGAGTGGATTCGTCAAGACATTCAAAGTCTATGAACTCAAGTTTATGCTTTAGAAAAACCTCTTCGACAAAAAGAAATAGAATGTTTCAAAAAGCGTTGAACACAATTTTTTCAAGAATTTCTCAATGATTATTCAAAATCTTTCAAAAATTGTGTGTTCCACAACTCCCATCCTCAAAAAGCGAAATGTGGATCATATCCTCACAATGACAATTCAATTGGATCAATTTTTGAGGGGGAGCATTTTAACCTCATGCAACAGATTAACACATCTTTCTCCTGGAGATTTTCAAGACTATTTTTCAAAATATATTTCAATCAAATTTGGTATCTCTAATATCAAAAGATTTTATATATCAGAGATAGGGGGAGAAAATGTGATTAAAATGTGATCTTATATAAGACTCAAGCACTTTAACTCTTACCAACATGTGCGAAACACTTTCGATTATCGATGCACATGTGAAGGGGGAGCATTTCTGAAACGACAAAACTAGCAAGGTGTTAAATGTTTTTTAAAACACTTTGTTAGAATTTAAAGTGGTTTTCATGGTTACGATCAAATACCCACAACATCTTTAATTCCTGACGTTATTGGTGTCAAAAGGGTGGTTAGGTTTAATTCCTATGATCCAACCAGAACCGGAGGGATCTTCCTAGGGGCAATCCAATAGATTATTAGAAGTCCTTAGGAAAGATGGAGTAGAATGTGAACATAGCTTAATGCCGACTAAGTACTGATGCTAGCACAGGAACAATCACAACAAGGTGCTAGTAATGATGTCTTGGTAAGCATTGAAGGGGTTGAAGAATGAAAAAGAAATGGAAGGATAAAGGGTGTAAAGAAAGAAGCCCTCCATACAACTTAGGCAGAAACCGGGTCAACTCATCATGAAGACAAACTCATCATGGACCCAGTCATGTGAAGCACAACCCTTTCCTAGCTACTCAGGCTTCTCTCAAAAGAAGTTTGTTTTATTGTCACGGAGATCAACACGATTTCTATTGACTTTCTCGCTCCGAGATAGTTGATATTGAATAGGTGGCATCTGCTCCAGCCTCCGACCACTAAAAGTGCACAAATCGAGTCTAGAGCCAAGAGATCAATCAAATCTCGTTAGGACACACGGATGAAGATCAAGAGAGTCCTACGCTATATCCCTATGATATTGCTAGAACACTCAGAGTGATACTACTTAGTATTTACAATGATGAGTGGAAATCCTTCCAGTGTTAACATCAAACAACACTGCGGTAGGTCATATGTAAGATTCTTTATGAATTGAACATGTGTAAACTGAAAAGCAACAGTGGTTTGATTCTGAATTGATTCAAACTCGTTTCAGGTTTCTACGCAATATCCTTATGGTCTTGCCAGAACATTCAGAGTGATATTCATTAATATTCATAGTGACGAATGGAAATCCTTCTAGCGTCAACATCATACAGCGCTACGGTAGGTAACTTGCGAAATTCTTATGAATCAAGCTTGTGTCAACTGGAAAGCAACAATGGTAAGATTCTTAATGAATCAAACTTGTTCCAGAAATTTGAATTGACGACTTTAATCAAGCAGATATTTATCCAATTGATTCACTGTTTATGTTCGCAGTCGTGCTTTGAGACGGTCGAGTAAAGAGAACGGCTAGTACAGCCGTAAAACCCTGTCAAGGAGATTCTTAATTGAATCTACCTGATCACATGTACGGTATTTAATATCGTATAACGGTCTTCACCGACCAGAGGTAAAACGCTACCGATTTAGGACGAATGTCAAATCCATTCAGTCCATGTCTATGTTTTGTCTCGAGAAGGGGGTGTCACGGTGTACACAACAACTTCAATGATTCAGAAACCACATACTCATGCCTAAAGACATATTCAACAATTAATAGTATGAGCATGTGGATAAAGACACAAGATCGCAAGATGGCAAAGACAAGTCAAGGATGATTTGAAGATCTCAAGCTTAAAGACAAAGTCGAAAGACAACGACAAAGGCTCAAAGATCACAGCATGAAGGAACAAGACTACGATTACACGTTCAAGGCTCATTTATGGCGAGATTAGTAATCTCTACAAATTTCCTAAATGACCAAGGTTTATGACCTCTCATTGGGGGAGATTGTTAGCCTCAAAATATTGAGTCAAACAAGAATGCTCGGTCATATGGTTATTATGTATCGTATTTTAGAACGTTGTAATAGGTAGTATATTAGTCATGTTATACGGGCTTAACTTTAGGCTAAAGTTCATTAATAAGTAACTAAAGCCCAAAAGGAAAGCCCGACCCAAACCATATAGTCCATAAAGAAGCCCGCATGTGGGTGGACTATATATACCCTTCCTAGCATGTTAGGAAGGGTGTTGGTCATTTCATTTTCTCTAATCTAATATTTCACAAGTTTCTCCAACCATTTCTGTCTACTTTCTCTCACTACTTTCTCTCTCTAAAATTCATCTCATTTCTACCTTTCTTTCTTTAAATTCGTGATTATAACATCATATATTAGGGACAACAACCAGTAGTCTGAAATCGTATATTCGAAACCCTATTACAGTTTCTTATAATTAAAAGCATAAGGTCTAATATAATGGCTATACATTTAAGATAAATCAGTAGCTTGAACAGCCAAACACCCTCATAACCTTCTTGTTCTAATTTTTCCTAATCATCTAGCTTTCGAACTTGAATCCATTCAAACATTTCTAGCACCGAATTATTAACCTTATAAGCAGATTATAATACTAAACCTCAAATGACAGATCCAAAAACATAAGGAAAACAGCCATTCAATTATACAGTAACATCAAGTGAACAAATTAATAAAAACTAAGAATTCAATAATCAGATTAACACCAAATGAATCAAGGCAGATCCTCAAACACATTACACAATCAGATTAAACTAAAAAAAATTAGAAATAATAAACTGGAGCTTAACCCTTTAAAGTGAAGAACCGTTGGGCAGAAGTCGCGCGCTGAGCGAACATGGACTAAAAATGACACCAATTCACGTTCACACCACCAATTAAATCATAACTTGAATCAACAGAAAGACCTTGAAACAATAGCCTATTTTTGACAACTATCTAGTGGGAATAGATGTATTATCCTCTATTTCTCTAAAAATCATTCCTAAAAGCTATGGTACAAGCTTTTATAATCAATAACAAATATAATATCAGATTTAAACTTTAGCAGCAATTATTTTAACACAAAAATAACTCAAGAAACAAGAAGTAAATAAATCTGAAAATTGATTTTATTTAACTCAAAGTAAAATTACACTTTTATAAAAATAAAATACAAAATTCTAATCTAAATCTAACATTATAACAATAAAGAAAAATAAAGGATGATTTACTGATTTTGGAATGGGGGTTTTTATAGGGAAGGAGAGAGAGGGTTGTTGATGATGAGGGATGATCACAGCCTTTCGATCCTTTCTTCTATCTTCTCTCTCTTTTCTGTTTTGATCCAAGGGTCGAAACACACCCTTGTTCACTTGGATCGCCAGGCTGGCACATCTTGTGCTAGTTTGGTGGTGAGCTAGCAGGTAATGATTGGTTCTTTGATTGATTTCAGGTAAATCAACCAATGAGAGGGGATTAGTGATGCAACCAAGTGCCACGTGGATGCCTTGTACTCAGCATCTTCGTGTGTGCCACGCTCCATCTAGCCCTTAATTAACTGAAAAACTGCGTGAATTAAACTTGCAATCTGATTGGAGACAACCCCTAAAAATTAGGGTTCTACACCTAGTGGTGTTTTTCCCCATTTTTTCTTTGCTCGCGTCTTTTTTTCTCTTATGTTTATTCTTTTTATTGTTGCTTTTGACCGAGTAATATTGACTTGCAAATACAGAAACTTCCTTCGTTTCACTTTTCTTTATATGGGCTTTTGGTGGAAATTGGACCCAAAAACAATTGACAAAATTAAATCCGTCCCTTCAAATTTGTAAATGGGCTTTTCTTCTTATTTCCATAGCTGGGCTTTGATTTGGCTAGTGATCCAAAAGATAATTAACTTGTTTTTGCTAATGGGATTTTGGGCCCAAAACCCAAATGTGGGACCCACAAGCCCAATTAACTTCGTAAAAGATTAAATCCACTAAATAAGGACTTGTCTTTGGCTTTGTTGATCTTTTTCTTCAAACTCGTGTCGTTTTCGCGAACATCAGTACCTACACACATTAAATAACAAACAAGCATATAATTGATATGAGTAATTTCACTCATATCAGTACCTGTAGACTTGTTGGCATGGTCTCGAGATGTCGTGTAGACACGCCCAGTGGTAGGAGGCGGCTTGGTATCAGCATGTCCCGATGTGCCCTCCATCTCGCCCTTACAGCAATCCTTCATGATATGGCTAGGAAGACCACACTTGAAGCATGCGTCAGTGTTACGACGACATGGCCCTGGGTGCCTACGGTGGCAAGTAGAGCAAAGAGGATGAGTATATCCTCCAGTAGGTGCTCTGGCTGGCTGAGGACCTGATAAATTTTTTTACATAAGACATGATAATAGGGTACAAAGGACAATGCGAATAATCATAAGATTGAATACCAGTGATAGCTAGACAGCTAGGCTGTGAACCTCTCTGGTTCTGGTCCCTACCGTTTCCATGGTTCCTGGTTGAAGATTTGCTAGAGTGTCAGAATATGAGTTATAACATGATATCATAAGAAAATGCGTAAGTATTAGGACCTGCTGCCGTTGAAGTGTCCAACGTTGTTACGATAATTATCACTACCGCCACGCCTATCCATAGCAGAACAGTCGTTAGTCTGACCGTTTCCCTTGGGCTGATGAGGCTGCTGCTGAGTAGCCGGCTGAGATCGGTCCCCAGTTTTCTGCCTGGAAGATACTGTTTAAATAGATAAATAATTGACATATATGGAAAGAAAACGGATTTGTCACCGCTTGAATACGAATGTTTACCTCTTGTCGTGTTTCTCAGCTTCCCGAACTCATCTCTCTCATGCAACATCTCCATCTTACGTGCCGCATCGGCCACTTGTGCTACAGTGGTGAACGTAGCACACACCAGATTGTTTGCGACCGATGTGCGAAGAGCCCACCTAAAGTGGTGTGCCTGCTCTTCAGGAGTACCTGCTGCTGCACCAAGGAAACCAGCTAAGCGATGAAAGCGCTGCATAAACTCATTGCTATTCTCCCCAGTTTCTGTCGGATCCCATGGTACTCCCTCTTGAGCTTGTCTTGCTCAGCCTTGGGAAAGAACTACTCCATCACCCTATCCTTGAACTGAGCCCATGTCAAACCAGCAACTCAATCGTCACCTCCCACAGACTGCATCAACGCTAACCACCAATTTAACACATATCCTTCGAACCGATAGCATGCCAACCTCGCCTTGAACGCGGGGTCACAACCCATAGCATTGAAAATCTTCTCGATGTGAGCCACCAGCTTTTAGCATCACTGGGGCTATCTGTTTTCTCAAAATCTCGAGGACGGAGCTTGTTGAATCTCTCCAGCCATACTGCCAATGTCACTGGAGGAGGAGCAGGAGGTGCTTGGTTATGCTGCTGATTGTTGGCAGCTTGAACCTCAGCCCTGATGTCATTCCTTAGTTGAGGAAGCAAAGCTTGCATTGCAGCTTGGTTTGCAGCATTGCGTTGTTCCTGTTCGCGTGTGAGAACCATCTGACAGTATAACATAAAACATATGATTAAACAGATCAAAACATAAAATATAATATATACATGAAAAAAAATGTATACCAATAAATCCAGAAAAAAAATTTATGCAAGAAAATTTGTGTATGAATGCATGATGCAGTTTTATGAAAACTTTTGTATGCTCGAGAGTGAATGCCTATGGTCAGTTCACCCAAAATAAAAGACATGGCGAGGGGACGCCTATGGGTCGGTCACAAATTTAAAATTTTGATAAAACACATGCGACTAAATAGGGCCAGTCCTGTACCAACCATTACTTAGTCATAAACCTGCGACAATGACATATATATATATATATATATATATATATATATATATATATATATATATATATATATATATATATATATATATATATATATATATATATATATATATATATATATATATATATATATATATATATATATATATATATATATATATATATATATATATATATATATATATATATATATATATATATATATATATATATATATATATATATATATATATATATATATATATATATATATATATATATATATATATATATATATATATATATATATATATATATATATATCTATATATGTATATATATATATATATATATATATATATATATTTATATATATATATATATATATATATATATATATATATATATATATATATATATATATATATATATATATATATATATATATATATATATATATATGCATAATGATGAATGCATGAAAAACGACTGTCAATTCTAGGAAGACCATAGTGACTACCCACTAATCATAGGTCATATTTTGAGAGCCTACAGGTCGAAGCCTTGGCTCTGATACCATAATTATAACACCCTATTTTGATAATGGAATGTCACACGTAATTATGGCGTGTCATCAAAGCATACAAGGATAAATGCCTAAACATTACATGACCATAAAAGGAAAATACCGGGATCAAACATCGGTAGTCCAAAAGTAAAGCTCATCACACACAAACATAAGTGCTGTAAATGAAAGGACTAAACAATGTCCATGGCAAGAGTATCAAAGTAAAGATAATACATAAAGTAAAGAAAGGTTAGAAAGCTTCCAGTCCATATGCAGGTACGCTTAAAGTCTACGAGCGTCCCTGAGTACCTGCCGTTTTGGGAACATAGAAAAGGAAAACAGCTGAGCAATACGCTCAGTGCACGGATGTACAATAAAGCATGAATAGTATAAGCATAAAAGCATATAACAACGGAAGAAACTAAGTCCCGAATAACCCGGTTAAGTCTTGGTAAAACTGGTTTTATAGTTTGAAAAGCCTTATGTTTATCTTATAAAAACTGTTTAACATATTCTACCATTAGCCAATATAGGTCATGAAAATCCACCGTGCATGAATACTTGGAGGGGTGACCTCATCATGCAAATTAGAGGGGTTGCCTCTAATTTAATATATTGGTTTGGGTAGGAGGGATCAGCTCCTTGTGAAGGATGCAAGGCACACACCACATTCACACTGAGTAATCTGCTAAAAAACATGTAACTAGGATGCACCCATACACCCCACATGATAAATATAATAATATGGCCAAAAGCTAAAGGGACGCCACGAGCAATCACTCCGCCGTGGGGAAGTCATAACACCAGTGTCTCTAGTGTTATGGTTATGGTACCTCCATAACTAGTTGAAACTGGTCATGCATGTATATGTCTATAGGTATTCTAAATTAAACATAAGCAAATCAAACATATAAACTTATACTACGGGAAAACAGTTGACTGCATACGAGGAATCCTAATAAGGAAAGAATGTCCATACTGAAAGGACGGGAATCCGTACCATATGTCCAGTGAACGAAGAAGACGAACTGAGGAGAGTCCTACTTCGGTATCACTAATGATACATAAATACATACGTGTATAAGTATCTGCTTACTAAATACGTAACTGGTTTTAGGTCATGTATTAGCTTATTTTATACGTTCATGTCATGTTTTACTGTTTTAAGCTTTAAACTGTGTTTATCTTATATTCTGTCTATTCTGATTAAGTATTACTTGTATTTCATGTATTATTATACTTACTATGTAATAATAAGTAACTTGCTAAAAATAGTAGGTTTCCTAAAATAGAAAGTTTCCAAAAATATAAAGTTTCCAAAAATAGAAAGTTTCCAAAA
Organism: Glebionis coronaria; assembly: GCA_025667525.1. Lineage (NCBI taxonomy): Eukaryota > Viridiplantae > Streptophyta > Magnoliopsida > Asterales > Asteraceae > Glebionis > Glebionis coronaria. The sequence goes on from CM046879.1 coordinate 222,994,175, forward strand.
ATAGAAAGTTTCCAAAAATAGAAAGTTTCCAAAAATAGAAAGTTTCCAAAAATAGAAAGTTTCCAAAAATAGAATCACTGCTTAAAATATATAAGTTTCTAAAAATAGAAAGTTTCCATAAATAGATATAAGCTGGTTAAATAAGCTAAGTATATAAGCTTAAGTGTTTTCTGATTATTTTTCTAAGTCATAATGATATAAGGTATATTTTATTAATTATTACATTTAATTTAAATAAACTATAGGTAAAAAGTATTTAATTAAATATATCATGTTTTTAATTAAATACAATTAAATACTTAGGTTAAAACATGTATTATTAATTATTAATAATATAACCTAAGTCATGTTAATTAATTAATTATAGCCATGGTTTTTAATAATTAATTAATCATAAAGTCTAGAAAAATATAAATACTTAGGTTAAAAATTCCATGATCTAATAATTAAATTATAACCTAAGTCATGTTTTATTAAATTAATCATGTCATATTTTATTAATTTAATTTTTAACATATGATTATTAAAAACATAACCTTAACATAAACCATGAACCGGATCGTGACTAGAAACCATGAACCGGACCCGTAATCAACACCATAACCCGAACCACTTCGGGGTTCTCCCTTGTCTGCTGCTGCCATGGGACCCACACCACCAAACCGAGACCTTAAGGTCTCGGTGGTGGTTCATAAGCCAAACCGAGACCCCTTGGGGGTTCGGTGTAGGCATCGGCTAGAACAAACACCCCTAAATCCCATGTTTTGATTCACCCCATAACCATTTACATGTTTAAATAATGTTTTTAATTATCTTTTTAAAAACATCATGTTCTTATTTAATTTATTAAATCAAAACAAAAAGAAAAAGGATTAAAAAAAGTATACCGAATGCGTGGATCAAACGAGGATGAACACACACGAACACTTGCACAAAATTCAAGATCAAAATCAAACGAACACCCCCTTTCTTGTGTTTATATGCGGTGGCCAAAGAGAGAGCAAGGAGAAGAAGCAAAAATATTTTTAGGGTTTTTGTTTAATTTACTGTAAAGTGAAAATGACCAAAAGATTTCACCTTAACCCTTGTTAGTAAAAATTAGATGGGCTTGGCCCATCTCCTTGGTGTAGCCGCGGGTAAGGGGGCCCCATATGGGGTACCCGTACCCTTTTCCGAGTCTAATTATTTAAGTGTTCGTTCGTGTTTAGTCGTGTTCGTGTTTTATGTGTTCTCGTTAAATATTAACCGTGACTTAATATATTTATTCATGTTCGTAATAAATATATATACGTAATTAATATTAGCTCGTGATTAAATTACGTTCATGATTTCATGATCGCATGTTCGTGATTAATTATTGTTTAAATAATTACTGTGTGTTCGTACGTAATAAATACTTATCGTGTTCTAACACGTACGTAATACGTAAAATTCTATCACGTGAACGTAATCCTACTATAAAAGGAAAGTTTTAATCTAGTACGTACGATCTTAAGGGTACTATTCATGGTAAAAGCATGCGGGTTTTACACGCGACCTGGAACGCACATGGAATATCTGCAATCTTAAAAATGCTATATTTGAAAAGCTACGGCTTCCGCATGGACACTTCTCTATATCTGGCTTCAATGAAGATCCATGTGTTCTCTTTGTTTTGTTTTTTATGCTTTCTAGGTTGCCTTTGTTTTTAGGATTTCACATTCTTGTTAAAACAAAAAACATAAACGTTCTAATAAAATGTCGTGGTGCCTAGCTAGATCCACAGCTCGTGCTTGTGCAAATTATTGTCTTATTTTTTATATTCTATGAACAAATTATTGTCGTATAGATTTAGTTGTTATTGCTATAATGTTCTATCTCTTATTCATATGCATTCATTCAAAACTGTACATGTACTATGCGCCTCCAGACGGGGTAAGAGGATTAAGTGAACCTAATAATTCAACTTGTCGCATAAGAGGGATGCAACCCCAGTGATGCGGATCATGTATCCTTACTAGACACCTTACTCACAAGACGTTGTGGTAAGTTTTCCATATGCTGCGCCTACGTAGTGCCTTGCATGGTAAAGACGCACGTCTAGTAACATATAGACTTGATTGTATTTTTTAGTAAGACGTGACATATTATGCAACACAGGTATAGGATATCTAAAAAAAAATACAAAAATACACAAGTTTCAAATTCAAACCACAAAAATAGTCGTGGTGATCACGGACTTACCTAAATAAATATAAGAAGTTATCACAATATCATCAGTTCTAGCCGTGTACATACACGGACGAATAAAATGGTACAAATGTTTACAATGTAAATTAGAAAGGAGGTAGGAACTCCCCTATCTCTTTCTTCCCTTCTTCAATCAAGGTGCGGAGGACCTCCCCGTGAGCATTTTTTCCATCCTGTGCCCTGATCATGTTCGCATCTAGCGCCTCGGCTAGCAGCTTCTCACCTTTCATCACCTTTGAAACAGAGTCGTAGGTAGGCAGGGTCAGTTGGATGGGATCAGCGATGAGCTTGGACATTAATACCTCATTGGGAGCATCCTTCAGCGATTCTAGCTCGTCTAGGAAGGGGTGCTGGATTTCCCCAAGGGCGGCCATTGATGCGGTCATCTTGTCTTCGGCTAGAGGGTTGTGGTAGGCATGTTGAGTAATATCTTCTTTCTTGCTTATTAGCTCCGCAGATTTGATCAACCCCTCGTGCCTACCACGGTCAATACCGTCCGATACGACGTCAGCAAAAGACTGCAATAGGTAAGGAGCCTCCGTTACCTTGCTCACGGCAAGCCGCATTCCCTGGCTAACCATCCATCTACGCCCAGCTATGGCTATGAGCAAAGGAGGACACAGCACTTCGGCGTAGTCCGTTGCCATCCTACTGAGTTCACCCTCAGCTACCGCAACTTGCTCTTCCAAGGTAGTCTGCGCATAGGTAAGTTCATCCTTCAACGTGTCACGTTCCTGAGCAATGGTGAAAGCTTGTACTGTTACGGCTTTAGTGGCGGCTTCGGCTGCGGATACCTATACATGATACTTGGAGTTACTACAAAGACAATGTGGGTTTTTTTGCGTGAAGAAATAAGTGACAATATAAGCATATACCTTCTCATTGGTTGCAGCTAAGAGGGCCTCCAGCTCGGCAATGCGTTCCTCACGAGGGTTGGCATGATGGGCTTGCTCCTTAACGGTTGACTTTGCCACGACCAACGCTACTTGCAAGGATGTGATAGTTTTCTCGTGTTTGTCCACCAGTTCTTCGCGGCGAGCTATCTTTCTATCAGCACGGCTCATGTTAGGGCCGCACCAACTATCACCTGGTGTGCGGAGGATACATCAAACTGCTCCAGCAGCGTCTCGTGCTCTAGTTCGTCCAAATCTTGCGCCAGCGCTGGAGGAGTGATGTGTTCAATGAATTCAGTGCACTCGGACTCCGCCTCTAACCTCGTTAAGCTGGACAAGTTCCAGGCTAGGTGAAGACTGGTGTCGGGTCCCTCAGGACGTGGCTCCTCGGCATGAGTTACGGGAGGGGATGGAGGTCTCATTGATGTCACGGGTGAGGGTTCCCTTTCCACCTCCTTCTCTTGGGCTACTGTCGACGGGTCCGCCCTGTTATTCACACTTATTAGTTTTGTTTATGGATTATATCCTTTGAAGTATTAATGGGTACTTACGTAGTGCCAGTCACGGGTTCCGTGATGGTACGATCCACGGCATTCACAAGGGTGGCCGTCCAGACTTGCTCATCCGCGCGCAGCCAAGGGTCGACCTGGGCCGTAGAAGCGATGCTCCCTTCCTGGAACCGGGGATGGTCCTTCCTTAGCTTCTTTGGGGAAGCATTATGTACCCCCTCCCCATCCCCTAGGTTTTTTGCTACCTTCCTGGTAGTCTTCCATTTCCTAGATTTAGGCTTTGATGACTGCGGGGACCCAAAAGCTTGTATTTTTTCTTCATCATCGCCGGTGCGATTGTCAGCAGGGTTGGTGAGTTCTTCTTCTTCATCCTGGTGCGGCACGGCGTCCTCCAGCAGCCGTTCTTCACCATCTTCATTATGGAAGTCAAGAGGGACTTCTCAATCACGGGTTCTCCCTCATTTGATCGTTGCTCAGTGGTTTCTTCCAGAGGGATGGTTTTGTCTATGGTGGCTTCCAGTAGGGGGAGTTCATTTTCTTTTAGTGGTCGGAATCCTTCAGGAACTTTGCTTGGATCGCCTTGGCGCAATAATCCAAACAACTTCATTTCTGCGGACATATGCATTGATAACTTGGTTTTAGCCAAGTATAAAAATTTGTTCGTCTCGATTCAATTCGAATTGATCTCCAGTTGAAAGTGCGACTCAGTCGTCTTTGGTGAATAAAAGAAAAGGTGTCATTGTCTAAATCTAATTAAAGACAATAATAAAACTTTAAAAGGAAATGACAAAATATAAAAGGAATAAGCTAAAATTAAAACAAATGACAAATAATAAAGAAACAATATTAAATACAAATATTAGAACGAAACAATTAATAAAAATAAAACTCAACGAAGAAATTAACTTTTGACTGAAAAATAAAATTAACCTAATGAAAAAGGAGAAAATAAAACTAAGAGGGTACTTTAAAGCTAAACGAGGCGAAACCTAAAGCGGGTACTAAATAAAAGATAAAACTTGAACTTTACGGAAAAATATTAATATTAAAATTAGATGAAAAATTCAACTAAAAATACGTAACTTTCTAATTTAAAATCGGAACAACTTTCAGATTAAACTACACGATTGCGGAACAAGAAACAAGCAAGCAGGCAAGCTGCTCAAGCAAGCAGGTAGGCAAGCAACTCTTTTTTTTGCCGCTAACACAGCTTCGTTCGGGAATCCCGAACAAATAACTGGTTCGAAATCTTTATTTTTGCAAACAGCTTGTTCGGAATATCTTAATTGGTTCGGGATTTTGGTGCTGGTTCGGGAAAAATATTTTGTTCGGTAATCTTAATTTTTTTTTCTCTTTTTTTTTTAAACTTTCGTTCGGAATATTTTGGAGAAGGCTTGGTTCGGGAAAAATTAACTGGTTTGGTATTTGCACTTGGTTCGGGAAAAATGGTTTGGTCGGGAAAAATTGCTCATTCGGTAAAAATTCTGGAAAAACTAAACAGTACGAAAATTATAAGAAACTATATTCTAGGGAACACGAATTTAATCAAAATCAACCAAATTAAATCTAAAGATTAAACCAAAATAACCACTAATCATCAACTAATAACAATTAATCAAACCAAATCAATAAAACTAACAATAAAAACCAAATGAACCAAAACCCACTTAATATATAAAACTTAAAATCTACAAAAAACAATAAAATTAAAAACAATAAATCACTAATTAAGATCTACCAAACATTAAAACATTTAAATCAACAAACTTTATGGAATCAAAAGCAATAAAACTATAAAAACCCACTTGATTAATCAAATTTGAATCAACCAAATCAATAAACCAAACACTAAATTAAATCAAACAAGAAAGGAAGGATGCGAATTAAAAGTAAAAGCTTGATTAAAAGTATAAGATTCAACAATTAAAACATAAAGATTAAAGATTCTACATATTAATCTAGAGAGAGAAAGTGAAAACTAGAGAGAGAAAATAAATCTACACTACTCCTAACCTAAACTAACTAACCACCTCCTAATGACACATTAGGAGGGTATTTATAGGAGGAGTAAAATGTTGGTGCTTTCTTCCTTCTTTCTTCTTGTCTCAACTCGACTTAAATTCTTTGTCTTTCTCGACGTTGTCTCGGGATTTGTCGATATAATTTGAACTCGTCTTATAATTTTCTTCTTTAATTAGACTTGGTTCTTCGACTTCATTAAACTTCCGTCTTTAGACTTTTTCTTCGATAAATCTTCAGAATAGGCCTTGGACTTACGTTCTTTTTGCACTCTTGATCTTTTGACTTCGTCTTTTCCCGTTTTCATCGATAAAAGTCCGTGAAATCCCGTGTTTTCTTCCGTTTTCATCTTTTGGTCCTAAAACACAATAAAAACACAAACCACGCATAATTCCTACATTTACGACATAAAATACATGTTTTGGCTTGGTTATTATTATAATTAATTGGTAAAAGGATGGGTGTTTTCACACCTATCAAATCCCCTACACTTGATCATTGCAATGCCCTCATGCAATGCATTAATTATAAAGCATGTTTTACATTTTTCATCATAATTAACCTACCTTGGCCTTTATTAAACATAATTAAAGGAAGAAAATAAATAAAGAGATTAAAGACTTACATTGAGGCTTTGGATTGTCATGAATGTTTATCATCCTCAAGTTTCACGTTCCCCAAACCAAGCTTAAAAATGAGATCATTGTTATTATAAGTTAGCAAACTAACACAAACTCATGTGGCCCAATTATTCACTTAGACTCCCTTATTCCTAGGTGTATCTCTTATATTTTATTGTTGTCTTGAATAATCACGAGGATGCATTGTTGACTTATTTCGATAGTTATTAGGCCTAAAATAAAGTAGGACTATTTAATCAATATTTAGCTAAAGGACAAAATATTCTAAAACTTCTTCTCGGGACCTCATAAAGTTCATATCTTGGGATAACTCGCTTCACGATTTGAGACCTTTCTCGGACCGATATTTGGCAGTGACTTCATACTTCAAATCTTTGAGAGACGTTCATGAAATAATGGTCTTCTCTTCATAATAGGAATTTCTTCACTTGAACTTTTTCAAAGTTTCTTCATATTTGGACCACGACTTCTTCATTTTTCTCCAATCTTTATTTGGGATTTTGATATACAACGATCCGCCTCCTTTTAGGACTTGGATCTATTTATCCTCATACCTTGTTAGGACCTTTTTGGATATACTTCTCCATGATCTTTAAGGGAGTATTTGCTTTTCGTCGTGTGTCTTGATCCTTCATATTGATTTTTGATAAATGATTCTTTACATCACTTGGGATCTTTAGCAACAAAATGTAGCCCTCAACAAAATGTAGCCCTTATTCCTAGGTGTATCTCTTATATTTTATTGTTGTCTTGAATAATCACGAGGATGCATTGTTGACTTATTTCGCATCCTGCTTCAATAAGTTATGCCTTGGCTATGAACTCTAATTAATATCGAGCAACTTTTAAACGATCTTGTGCTAGAAGCTAAGTAACTTTTAAAAGCGTACAACCTTATTTAATGCAATTAAATTTATAAACAAGCGATGGGAGAAAAAGCTCATAATTAACTCACATAAATTCATGAAAGAATATCAAACTTATAATTGACTCTATCATCTCTCGTTCTCCACAATTTAAAATCTCAAGGAATGAGACTCGTGGATGCTTAGCCAATCAAATCAAAGTTTTAGGTTTTCAAGTCATCTCTAGGATCTTGCAACTTCTTAGACTCTTTCAAGTTTAGAATTCACATTTTAAAGTTCCCTTGATAAACGACTTTCTAGGATCAATTATAGGAACTTGCGAAATGTTCTTGTTCTTAACCCGTAAGAGTTAAGACTTTCGCGTTTTAAAGTCCCATATATAAAATCCTAGCAAAACTTGACTTAAACACGTTAAGAATACTAGCTAGAGTAAACTTAGATAAGTAAACTCGGGTTGAGTCAAAAGATTCATGACTTTGAAAAATACATCAAAGAAATCTAAACTTATTAAAACCATTTTATTAAAATTTATTCTAGCAAAGAAAGTAATTGACGATAACAAAGGAAAATACAACTAGGCCAAAATAGACCAAAATTTTGAAAAATGTCGAAAAATCAATTTTTCTGATTAAAATGAGGGAAAATTAATGAAAAGGTACACTTAACTTCGATAGAAGTCCCCCTACACTTGATATAAACATTGTCCTCAATGTTTAAGCATGTGGGAGTAAACTCCCCTACACTTAGGACATTGTGCACGTTCTTTAAATCTTGCTAAGGAAGAGACAACTAAAGTGATTCCTATTTCAATCATAAATGATAAAATGATGAATCAAAAGAGTTTAGGATAGAACCAGGAAGACGGAGACACGGGATCACGGTCGTCAAAAGTCATCGAGAATGGATCTTTGAAAGCTCGAATACCTGTAACTGATAAGAAAGAAAACAACAAACACATACTAGGGTCTCCCCCTACACTTATTATAAAAACATATAAAGATAGAGAGATAATCGGGTTGCCTCCCTAAAAGCGCTTGTTTTTGTTAACCGAGTCACGAGCCTGACTCGTCCCCGAATTAAATGGTCCATGAGGAAGCCTCGAATGTAATACCGGGATCAAAGACCTTGTCCTCGGTCCCAGAGGAACATAATAAATGAGAGGCAGGAGGATAAGTTTTGAAGGGTAGAAAAGTCCTCTCAACATAAGAAAAGTATGTGAAATCATGTTCCACGGGAGGTGGGGTGGGTAAAGGAATCAAAATGTCATCCCCAAAAGACATATGATTATCACTGAGCGGCAAAGCCGTAAAGGTGTCAATCATGGAATGGTCAATGTCACCTCTCAGGTCAAAGCACTCATCCTCCGTAATGGTGTCTAAAGGAGTGGATGAAAGGTGCTCGGGAGGGGGACTTAGGACGATATCTTCATGCAGCAAATTATCAAAAATAATATCCCCCTCCGTGTCATCATCATCAATACCCGGAGGTATTGAGAGAATTTCGATTTCCTCCATAGCTGTATCATTATTATCAACTGAAGTACTAGACGGAGGTAAAGACTCAGAAATAGGAGCATAATTCAACGCTTCAATTTTAGCAATAAGAAGATGAACTTTTGAGTAATTTGTCGCGAAGAATAACGTCTTCCACCTCATCTACAAGACCAAGTTCAGTGGTGAACTTCTCGTATGTCGGATAGAATAAATCAACATCACCTTCATCGCCCGGAGGAGAAGGAGACATTTCAAAAGTGAAATTATCATAGCATGGAGAAAAATCATTATCATTAAGAGCGACCTCTTCCGTAAGCTCCTCAAAAGTCTGCACATCACAAACCTCATCAAAGAATTTGTCGAGACCAAAATTACTAATCTCACTCGATGTATCACTATCCTTAGACGTATTAGGGATATCAAGAGTAGGAGTAGTAATCTCAGAAGATGGGTTGAGATTATAGATATCATCCTCGTCATCATCATAATAGTAGTATGGACGCACAAGAGGAGCAGTATAATCACTAAGATTAGATACTTGTTCTTGTTGCTGTCGCTTTTCCTCCTCCCTTGCTTCGCGTATGCTAGCTAATTCTTGTTGAACGTATTGAAGTGTATTCAAAAAACTGGCTCGTTCTTCTTCACACATTCCAACAGAAGGTTGATGATTGAGGGTGTATTGTGGGGGCTCAAAATTGTGAAAACCAGAATTATAGCACGGATGTGGTCCATCATAAATCATTGGTTGAAAAGAAGTAGAACACGGGTTTGGCTCATAATAATTCATCGGCTGACAATAAGAAGTATCGTGAGGGCCCACATATTTGTTGCAATACGGGTATTGAGGAAAACCTGGTGCTTCTTGTAGATAGCTATTACCATTGTCATAATTGTAACCCAGTTCTTTCTCGCCATGAGGCGGGTATCGAATTGGACACGAAACCTGCCAATGAGAATCGCTTCCACAATATATGCAAGGGGGAGAGTAGGTGGATTAGAAGAAAAGGATGAATTAGTCGAATTGCACGATGGACAAAATCCAAATAGTGAATCGGTTGAAATGGGTGGAAGATCTTTTCCGCATTGCTCGCAAGAACACCATTGACATGATTCGCACCCATATAATCGTCTCCCACACCCTACGCAATGGACATAAGAATCCATGAAGAATTAAAAATTATAGGGGTTGAGAAAAAGAATTAAACACAATAGAGGGTTAAGAGGAATATTTTTGGTGCAAAACTTTGAAAAAGAGATGCTTTTTATGACTTTTTAATTGTTTTTGGAATTTTTGAAATTATTAATTTTTATGGATTTTTGAAAAATTTTGGCTAGAAAAATAACGTTCAAAAGTGAACGGATCCCAAAATCCAACGCGTCTCTCACAAAAAACCGTTAATCTTCACAAAAAGAGCCAGCAGCGGCGCCATTTAATAGTAAGATTTTGCTAAGTATAAAAATTTGTTCGTCTCGATTCAATTCGAATTGACTATTGGTTTAAAAGTGCGACTCAGTTGTTTTTGGTAAAGAAAAAAAAAGATTTGGTTATCTATTTCTAAGTAAAAAGTAAATGCAAGCCTAACGCTAATAAAATAAAAGAACTAATAAAAAGACTTGTATAAAGACAATTAATAAAACAAATAATAAAACATGAATTAAAGCGAAACAATTAATAAAAATAAAACTAAACTAAGAAATTAACTTTCGACTTGAAAATAAAGTTTACTTAATGAAAAAGGAGAGAATAAAACTAAGATGGTACTTTAAAGCTAAACGAGGCAAAACCTAAAGCGGGTACTAAAAAAAAGATAAAACTTGAACTTTACGAAAAGATATTAATTTTAAAATTAGACGAAAAATTCAACTAAAAATACGTGACTTTCAGAATTAAAATTGGAATAACTTTCAGATTAAACTAAACGATTGCGGAACAAGAAACAAGCAAGCAGGCAGGCTGCTCAAGCAAGCAGCCTAGCTGGCTGCTCAATCTATATTTCACTTCACTCGGAATATATGTTTGTCCGGATATTCCGAACAAATGGTTTGATTCGGTAAATGTTTTTGGCGGGAATTCCTTCATTCGGGATTCCAATTTGGTTCGGTATTTTTATACTAACCTTGGTTCGGTATTTTTTTGGTTGATTCGGGAAATAATTGGCTCGGGAAAAATCAACTAGTTCGGGAAAAATAATGCTCATTCGGGAAAAATAAACTTGACTCAGGAAAAATATTTGATTCGGGATTTATTGGGAAAAACTAAACAGTTACGAAAATAGGGAAACAAAAACACGAATTTAACCAAAATCAACCATAATCAATCTAAAAATTAAACTAAACTAACCACTAACAATCAACTAACAATAATAAATCAAACCAAATCAATAAAACTAACAATAAAAACCAAATTAATCAAAACCCACTTAATTAATTAACCAAAAACTCAAGAACACAACCAAATCAAAAACTTAGATCAATCAATTGAAAACAAGAAAGGAAGAAGTAGATTAATTAAAAGCTTGATTAAAAGTATAAGATTCAACAATTAAAACATAAAGATGAAAGATTCTACATATTAATCTAGAGAGAGAAAGTGCAAACTAGAGAGAGAAAGTAAATCTACACTACTCCTAATCTAAACTAACTAACCAACCATCAAATGACAAGTGAGGGTGGTATTTATAGGAGAGGATAATTGATAGGTGGTTGGTGGCTTGTCTTATCTCTTTTCTTTTCTTTGTCGTCTCGTCTTTAAATTAAATTGAGGTCTCGACTTTGGCTCGGGATTTGTCGATAAAATCTTGAACTCGTCTTATAATTTCTTCATTTATTAGACGTGGGTTATTCGACTTGTAAATCTTCCGTATTTGGTCCTTTTCTTCAATAAATCTTTAAAATAGGACCATTGACTTCCAATCTTTTGCACTCTTGATCTTTTGACTTCGTCTTTCCTCGTTTTCTTTGATAAAAGCCCGTGAAAGCCCGTGTTTTCTTCCTTTTTCATCTTTTGGTCCTAAAACACAATAAAAACAAAAACCACGCATAATTCCGACTTTTACGACATTAAATACACGTTTTGACTTGGTTATTATTATAATTAAGTGGTAAAAGGATCGGTGTTTTCACACCTATCATGCATACATACGGATTAGTAAATTCAATTTGTACTATGAGTCACTTTTACATCTAAAAGTATAGGAAGACCTACCCAGTCTACGTTCGGTTAGAAAGCACGGGTATCTATCCTTCATCCCATAATGATAGCAGCTGATCCCTACTAAGCAGAGGAAATGCTCCGGCAGACCCCTATGGAATTCTGTACGGTGGGTATCTAGTATTTTCAAATCCTTACTACTATAGTCCTTGGATTTGGGAGGATAGTCTTTGGGTGCTCTGGTTTTAAGGACAAATGGGGTGGGGAATACTTTCTCATCCATGAAAAAATAATGGTCGTACCAATTCTTAAGGGAATCTAAAGGTTTCTTATATGTCATGGGGGCGGTCGCGGATCGTTTCTTGAACGACAACCACCCATTCACCAGTTGGGGGGAGTAAAAGACCCTAAATAGATTCACGGTCGAGGTTACCTCACAAGTGTGGCAGGTAATCTCAAACTGGTTGATTTTACATGCCCCTATGCAGTGAAGTTGGGTTATGTGGAAGTCATAATATAGAAGCAGATCTACTAAAAACTTAGATAAAGGGATGCGGTAGTTAGCCGAATCAAATAGGCGCGTATACACGCCTATCTTTCCCTTCGGAGCATCCGTAATCGCTTCACCATCACCTGGGTAGGTCGGATGTATACTTTCAGGAATATAATACTTAGACAAAAAGTATATGTATTTCTCCGCAGGCATCACGTTAAGGACATCCGTAATAAGAGGATTGTCCTTCACCATTGTTTATAAAAAGGATTTGAGAGGCGTGATGATCTAACCTGCAGTGGAGAAAATCCGTGGGATAAGAAGCGAAGGTAAGAAGGAATGAGCTTGGGAATAACAATGGCGGAATGAAATATAAACCTGTGTGTGTAACACTAGCACACATTAACTCTTATATAGGGTTGCCTCGATTTCCAAGGTAGCATGGATGTTCGCCATGTGTAAGCCACTACGCCCATCCAACGGATGGGATTTTTGACACTTCTGAAACGTCAGAAGGGACCCACGGGTCACTTCTTGACAGTTTTACGTGGCTCGAGGGTGGGCCTTTCTGGTGCACTTTTGCAGGCGTGCGTCCGACTATTGACTACCATTAATGCATTCATTAGAGTTGTCCTGGTCGGCTTATTTTGGAGTGCGGCCGTAATTACAACAAACAGGTCTACGTGACATTGTATAGTCTAGAGGTTACACCTACGGCTGTAACAACAAGACTGGGGGGACATGATGACGTATAGTCCCTAGTCGGGTCATCAACCCGGCCCACGGGTACTACCCGCATCCGGCCCATTACTGATGAGTGGAATTAATGTCATTTAAGCATATGGGCTTAGATGAACAGTAACCACACACATGTGTGCGGCCCACGGCCCGGCATGGCCGGTACAGGGTTAGACATAATCATACTCTTACTATGATTAGGATTTACCCCAAAGAAGAGGATATTCACTCACCCTAATTAGAAGATAACAATCAATCTAATTCTGGTACTTATCCTTTCCTTGGGGCCGAAGCATCAGTGACAGCCCATTAGGGTTTCACTGCCTATATAAGGAACCCCCAAGGGTTCCACAAAGGTATTACGTTCTACACACTCACAACTCATCCGATTCTTAAACCCTAACCGATTACTTACTCTCACGCCGGAGATTAATCGTAGGATACATTCCCACGATAAGTCTAACGCGTGTTGTTTTAGTGTGCAGGATCCTAACCAAGTATTTCACTTGGTGCAGGAGCCGGAACCCAGCCAACCCAAATTAAGCCTAATTCGGGTCTAGCAAGGATCATCCAACTTTTGTATCAACATAAATAGTAAAGTAAATAAAGCTAAAACTGATTAAAACGTAAATGGCAATAAATTTAAGACTTTAAAAGTAAATTAATTAAATGACGTAAAATTAAAACTTGACAAAACATAAATTTAAAAAAAACTTTAAAATAAAATACTTTAAAAATTAAACTAAGAAGAACAAGTAAAAATAAAGCTAAGTAAAAATAATAAAAAACAATCAAAATAAAGCTAAGTAAAAATAGCGGGAAAAATAAGTTTAAAAATTAAATTGGACAAAAACTAATTAAATTCGCAATTATAAAAAACTAGAATTAAATCACCAATAATAAAAAACACAATTACGCAACAGTTGCGGAATCCAAGATTCCGCAATAAAAGATGGCAAATCCGCAATGTGCTAATTAACAATTCCGCAATGTAGCTTGAAGCATAAATCCGCAATAATCTGAATGCACTAATTCCGCAATGGTTGCGGAATCCAAGATTCCGCAATTCAGATTTGGGACACAAATTCGCAATAATTGCGAAGTTGAAGATTTCGCAACTTTGGAGGAGATGATTTCGCAATAATCAGAAGGCACAGTTTCGCAATACAAGAATTGCGAAATCGAATCAGCAGCTCCTAAAAAATAGGAAATCGTAAAAGGACGAAAATAAGCACTTAAAACTCAAATTTTAAAGGACAATAAGCCAAGAAAAACACCAATAAGCTAACTAAAACTACTAGATGAATGCTAAAACTTATAAAAACTTTAAAGACGAATCAAGAAAAGTAAAAAGCTATAAACTTTATGTAAAAAGATGATGAAAAAGATTAATAAAGAACACAAAACAAACAAGACTAAGATTATGAAAAAGATTAGGATTAAAACAATAAAGGTAGAAGGAGATGATTAAAAAGCTTGAAGATAATAGATTAAACAACACAAAATTAAAACTTATTTGAATATAAAGGCAAGAATTTAAATGAAAATTAAGTAAATTACAATATGAAAGTGCATGTAATTAAAGATGGAAGAACTATGTGTCAAATAGCCAATGATTGTAGTGTTTTACCACACCTTTAGGAAAAGGAGGTAAATAGGGAAAGTATTAAGCACGACGGTTTAGGAAAACCGTGTACAAATGACCCTAAGGTGAAAGTTCGTTTCCCAATGAGGTATATGTGTGTGAATAATTCGTAATTGGTTTGAGATTAATATTTGAAAGAAGGGGATGAGAAAAGAGGATGACGAAGACGTGAAATTAATTACTACTACGACTTAACGTAAAACCGTAAAATGAGGTAAAATAAAAATTAATTCTAAAAATTACCAAGAATTCACCAAAAATCAAAATAAATAAACTAAGAGTTTACCAATGATCAAAACTTTTTCAAACCTTTTAATTAAATAAATATTTAATTTTTAAATGCTAATTAAAGCCCTAAAAATCAAATTAATTATCAAAAAGCCCAAAAAAGATTTTTCAATAGGTAAACCTCTAAAATGACTTAAAAAGATTAAAAACTATTTTTAGAAATTTTTAAACTAAGAAAAACTATTTAAAATGATTTAAAAACTCTTAAAACTTAAAATAATTATAAAAATTTATCTAAAGATGATAAAATTAATCTAAAAGTTGAAAAATTCCTATTTTAATGTATTTAAGCTAAGAAAAATATAAAAAGTGCAAAAATGTGAAATTTGAAAAATAATAATAAAATGATATTAAAATAATATTAAAAATCCAAAAATTATAAAAAATTCTAAAAACTTGCAAACTAATTTATTTTGACCTAATTAAACAGAAAATGAAAGTGAAATGACAAGAATACCCCTATTGGGCCCTCAAATGGGCCAAAACCCAAAACAGTCAAGCTTATTGGGCTTTTTAGCCCAAAAAGTCAAAATAAGCCCAAATGACTTGGAAAAGCACTATCTGACTCAAAATTTAATTCTAAACACAAAACTCTGAAGGCCCAAAAGCTGAAAGTGAGCTTATCACAACTTAATGATCAAACAACTTATCCTTATTGGGCAATTAAGCCCATTAAGCAAAATAGTTGGGTTAGAGTTTTAGGGCACCTCAGGACTTGATTCAACTTGCAAAATGTCACAAACGACTTCAATAAGCCAAAACAATCAACCAAAATTCAATAAGCAAAACCAATAAGCTGAAATAAGCCAATAAGCACTTACGAAAAAGTCAATTAAGTTGGTTTTCTAGTCAAACCCTAATGTCAACCCACCAATTGCTCCAGTATGAACAAATGGGTCAAATAATGAGAACCTATTACCAAATAAAGTTGTTGCTGGTTAAAATAAGCTAGAATAGCTTATTGATAAGCTGATGTCCAATATACACTAGCAGGGGGAACTATCAGTAGGAACAGGTTCCCACTGCCTTGACTATTTGACTTGGCTTTTTAGAGAGATTCTGTATGTGATATTGGAAGACAAGGGCACCCAAGTGATCAGTTAATCACAAGGAGTCACAATCAAGCACAAAAGCACACTTTGGTTCACTCAATAAGCACAGAAAAATCAAACAATGCTCATATCTAGCACATACATGGATATTAAGCAGTTATGAATACTTAAGCAGTTTTAAGCTAGAATAAGCACTCCAAATTCAGCCAGATTCATACACAAGCTCTATAAACTATGATTAAGCATAAACAAAACTTAAACCAATCACTGAAACAAGGTATGGAACAAGATCAAAGCAGATTATACTTGCTGATATGAACTTCAAGAACACATGCACACTTTGCTGATATAAATGACCAAAAATCCAATTTCAACACTCAAATCCTACTTCCCTGGTGTAACTAACTAGGTTTAATCACTTGTTAACCCTAGTCTATGATTAGATCTAGGTGTCCCTTAAACCACAGCCAATTTTACCTAGTAAATTAGATTTTATAGCACTATATTGGATTTAGGTGTTTCAAACCACAAAACTTGCAAATAAGTGACCAAGTATATCAATTAAACAGATACCAACAATCAACAACACAAAACAATTACTCAACTTTCCACAAAACCTGCATATGCAGTTAACCCAAACACCCTTTATTATCTGATTTCACAAATTCTCAAAGGATATTTCAGATTTAACCCACAAATCAAGTTAACATCTACTCAATAACATCAAACAAGCCCAGATAAACAAGATCCAATCATAAAAACATAGATTCAACTACAATCATACAAAAATCACCAATATTCAGAAAAATTAAGAAAAATTGAAAAGGGAGAAGGATGCAAACCTCCAAGACCTACATCCAGGCCTTGGATTGTTTGAGCTGAGGTACTAGCAAAACAAGTACCAGCTTCCAAGCTGCTAAGATGAACAAACAGAAAAGTGAGATCAAAATCAGATTTAACCTTTGATTTTTGAAAACAAGTGTTTTAATCCTTAAAACCTTTTCTCAAAATCAACAAAACATGTGAATGGAACTCAGATTTCAGGTAATTAGACACCAAGCTTTTATAAATAACAAATGAGAATTCAAAATTTTCAGAAATTCAAACTTTATTTCATAAAAAGGAATTACAATGAAATTAGCTAAAATCTGGAACAAAGGGACTCTCACAGGTCGAGGTCTCCTTTTATAGGCAAATGCTAACCTAACACTATTCATAAACCCTAGAACTGAAATTCCCAAATTATCCTTGAGGTCTTCTAGACGAATCTTTGATATGAGCTGTCCAAAATGCATCATGGACGTTCATTTTAGCTTTGGGGTTAAGCTAAGAGTCTTGGCTGTTGATCTTGACACGTGGCAATCCTTGGGGAATAAGTTGTGATGTGATAGGTGGACGCGGTTGAGTGTGGGGCCTTTTGGTGAGTGGAGGTGAGGGTTTTGTATGTGGGTTATGTTCCTGCATGTGTGAATCAATTGTGGGAATGGTTAATTGAAATTTACCCTTTGTTTAATTGGTAATAGTTACTGGGTTCTTGATGGTGAACAGTGGTAAATTTTGATCCGAAATTGGGGGAAAGGTGTTTGTTTGGCGCATTATTCTTTTGAAAGTTTGGAAGTTGGCAGTAATGACCCTTGGTCTTTGGCAAAAGATGTATATGAAGTATTTCAGCCTTAAAAACGAATTCCCTTTGTTGTTGAAGTTATGATTTTCACACTTTTGGAACAAAACTTTTCCAAAAAGATATCAAGGGTTGTTTTTGCCATGTTTTCATATTTGAAAGACTGATTTTGGATTTTATTGATCTTCAAAGGTCTTCAGTGTATCTTTGACTTCATGAGGGACCATTAATGACAAATTAGAATTGATGAGGGACTAATCTTGCCATTTCTTCAAAGTTGAAGGACCATTTTGGGATTTTGACAAACTTAAGGGACCCAACTTGTAATTATGAATTCACGAGGGTTTTAAGTGTCATTTCTTCATTGTTTGAGGATCAGTCTTGCATATCTTCAAGTCTTCAAGGGTTAATCTTGGATAATTCATAAACTAGGGCCCGGTTCTTTGTACGGCTTCGTTTCTCGTGTCCGTTTTTCCTTGTTTCTTGTGATATTTTGTCTTTTTCACGATATCTATACCTAAAATACACAAGTAAACAAACACAAGCATATATATGGTATTTTATGACATTTTTATGTATTTAAAGCCCAAAAAGAACGATGAGATCATGTATAAATGTCATCTGATCACTCCCCCATACTAAGCCATTGCCGTGCCCTCACGCAATGCTAGAATAAAGTATCTAAGCATCACCAAGGTTCAATTTTTATTAACCTTTATTTGGAAAGAAAAAGACTTGCAACAATACTACGAGAATGTGTAAAGACATAATGTATGATTTTCATCACGAATGTGACTTTTAGGGTCGAAGAATAGAAACAAGTAAATGTCCCTTAGAGTAAACTTCGTCATCCTTTATTGTCATACATTCCATGCTAAGTGAAAAAATGAGATCATTGTTGGTACAAGTCACAATGCTAACACTACTCATACGTCCAAATTGTATAATACTTTTTCTCCCCGCAATCCTAGTTATTATAAAAGGAAATGGGTTACTAGTATTTTTTTAACTATTTGTCATGGATCACAAGTGATTCATATTGACTTATTTGAGTAGTTATTAGTCCGAAAGCAAAGTAGCACGATTTAATCGATATTTAGCCGAAGGACAAAATCTTTTAAAACGGCTTCTCGTGTATCTCCTTAAGTTCATATCTTGGCATAACTCGTTTCACGATTTGAGACCTTTCTTGGACCGATATTTGGCATGTACTTCATACTTCAAATATTGGGAAGACGTTCTTGAAATTATGGTCTTCTCTTCATATATTTGGAATTTCTTCACTTGACGTTTTTGAGAGATTCTTCATATTTGGGCCACGACTTCATCATTTTTCTTCAATCTTTATTTTGGACTTTGATATACAACGACCCACCTCCTTTTCGGACTTGGATATATTTATCCTCATACCTTGTAAGGGTCTTTTTGGATAGAATTTCTCCATGATCTTTAGGGGAGTAATTGCTTTTCGTCGTGTGTCTCGATCCTTCATATTGATTTTGGAATAATGATACTTCACATCATCTTGGATCTTTAGCAACAAAATAGAGCTCCTCATGCCTTGTTAGGGCCTTTTTGGATCTTCACCAATCTTTGCGTTCCGCTTCAATAAGTTATGCCTTGGCTATGAACTCTATTCAACCCCGAGCAACTTTTAAATGATCTTGCGCTAGAGGCTAAGTAACCTTTCAAATCGTACGACCTTACTTATTGCAATTATTTTTATTCCTAATGCATTGATCTTATGGGAAGAAAAAGCCACAATTAAAAACATATGAGTTTTTGAAAGAACATTTTCATGTTCTACGTTTAGCATGATCACTTGTCTAACTCTATCATCTCTCGTTCTTCACTATATAAAGACCTCTAATTAAAGAGACTCGTGAATACTTAGCCATGCAAGTCAAAATTAAGCCAAATTTGGATTAGCTTTCATTAAGACTATATCAAATCAAAGTTTTTGGGTTTTCAAGCCACCTATAGGATCTTGCACTTTCTTGGACTTTTTCAAGTTTAGAGAATGCATTTTATAGTTCCCTTGATAAGTGACTTTCTAGGATCAATTATAGGAACTTGCGAAAAGTTCTTGTTCTTAAACCGAATGAGCTAAGACTTTCGCGTTTTAAAGTTCCCTATATAAAAGTCTAGCAAAACTTGAATTGAGCGGGTTAAGGAATGTAAATGGCTCCAAATGCCCATCAATTCAAAAATTAGCTCTTATTCTACCCATCAGAAAATATACATTCGTGTCTTAAAAACACTTATGAAAACAAATAAAAATTTTAAAATTTGGCCATTTTTAGCCTTATTAGCACCAAAACAAAACATTGAAGGTTGGAAAACGTGAGGGCGTAGCAAAGCAAGTATCTACTCACCCCCCCCCATACTAAAAGTAAACATTGTCCTTGTTGTTTTGAGTCTAAAGGTGGAGCACCCCCATACTAGAGACGAAGAATCTAATGCTTAGGATCTAGCATGGAAAGGGTGATCAACAATATATCTAAAGTCGTTTATTAAGTATGCATAAAAGATAATTGTTAGAACAATAAAGGATATGTCATGGATTCGTGAAAAACTCCTTCAAGCAAACGATAGAGGCTCACGTAAACGAACACGGGAGTCTTCAATCATAGATGATGATGATGATCTAGATAACACAATCACAAACAACCACGAGACAACGAGTTAGAAGGGCACAAATCCCCTCTCATTAGTTATTAGTAAGCATAAAAGGATAAGCATGGGATCTCCCCCACGAGGCACCTCGTTTTTGATTACCGAGTCATGAGCTCGACTCGATCCCCTTAATGCTAATTATCATTGGGGAAGGTGACTTGGTTGAGGTCAACCATTGAAGGAATTTCCCCACCAAAGTAGTGCTTAAGCCTATGTCCATTCACCTTGAAGTTAGGACCATCATGTTGAGCTAGCTCGATGGTCCCATAAGGAAACACTTGTGTAACGATGAAAGGACCCGACCAACGAGATTTCAATTTCCCGGAAAATATCTTATGTCTAGAGTTAAAAAGTAACACTTGATCACCAACGTTAAAAACCCGGTTTTTAATCTTTGCATCATGAAACTTTTTAGTATTTTCTTTGAAAATCAATGAGTTTTCATAAGCATTGTCTCTTAGTTCATCCAATTCATTCAATTGTATTTTCCGGTGATCTCCCGCGGTCTTCAAGTCAAAGTTTGCATGCTTAAGGGCCCAATATGCCTTGTGCTCCAATTCAATGGGCAAATGACAATTCTTCCCATAGGCTAACTTATAAGGAGTGCAACTGATAGGTGTCTTATAAGCGGTCCTAAAGGCCCATAAAGCGTCATCGAGTTTGTCGGACCATGAATCACGGTTTTCTCCAATCGACCTCTCTAGAATCCTCTTCAAAGCTCGGTTCGAAACCTCGACTTGCCCACTTGTTTGCGGGTGATAAGCCGTAGAAAGCCGATGAGTAACTCCATATTTCTTTAAGACCTTCTTGAATTGGTCATTACAAAAATGGGTTACACGATCGCTTATAATAGCACGAGGGGTTCCGAACCAAGAGAATAGTTGCTTCAAAAACTTCACTACCACACGAGCATCATTAGTAGGTAAAGCCTTAGCTTCCACCCACTTAGAAAGGTAGTCCACCGTGACGAGGATATACTTGTTACCATGACACCATGGGAACGACCCCATAAAGTCTATGCCCCAAATATCAAAAATCTCACACACTTGAATTATGTTTTGCGGCATTTCATCACGTTGAGACGATTTTCCTTGACGTTGGCACGAATCACACGACTTCACAAGTGCGTGTGCATCACGATAGATAGAAGGCCAAAAGAAGCCGGTATCGAACACTTTCTTAGCCGTGAGATTAGCACCGTGGTGACCACCCGTGGGTCCCTCGTGACAAGCACTAAGGATATTAGAAGCTTCGGTACCAAAAACACAACGCCGAATGAGTTGATCCGCACAAACCCGAAAGAGATAAGGGTCGTCCCAAAAATAGAACTTGACGTCACGAAAGAATTTTCGCTTTTGTTGTGTCGTCATACCCTTGATTATGAAATTCCCCGCATGGTAATTTGCAATGTCGGCAAACCATGGGGTGGTGTCTTTAGAATTCACTACACCGAGGGTCTCGAGAGGAAATGTTTCGGTGATTTCCTTGTTCTTGAAAACATCTTTGTGAGGATCTTCTAGACGAGAGAGATGATCGGCCGCTAGATTCTCGGCTCCTTTTTTGTCAAGCACGGTGACATCAAATTCTTGGAGGAGGAGCATCCAACGAAGCAATATCGGCTTAGCATCTTGCTTAGCTAAGAGATAATTGATAGCCGAATGGTCGGTATACACGATGCTTTTAGTTAAGACGAGATAAGGTCGGAATTTCTCAAAAGCATAGACCACGGCAAGGAATTCCTTTTCCATTGTGGTGTACTTTAATTGAGCCTCGGTCATCGTCTTACTAGCATAATGGATAGGACGGAAATGCTTTTCATAGCGTTTCCCTAAGACGGCCCCTATAGCATAATCACTTGCATCGCACATGATTTCAAAGGGTAATTCCTAATTAGGAGCAACAAGAATGGGAGCTTCGGTAAGTTTCCTTTTGAGAGTTTCGAAAGTTCTAACACAATCCTCATTGAAATTAAAAGGAGCATCCTTCTCGAGAAATTGTGTCATAGGTCGAGAGATTTTCAAAAAGTCTTTGATGAAACGACGATAAAAGCCCGCGTGGCCTAGGAAACTCCTAACTCCCTTAACGGTTTTGGGATGTGGTAACTTGGCGATGACGTCTACCTTAGCTTTGTCGACCTCAATCCCCGCTTTCGAGACCTTATGTCCTAAGACGATTCCTTGTTTACACATAAAATGACATTTTTCCCAATTAAGCACAAGATTGGTTTCTTCACAACATTTTAACATTTTCTCGAGATTAGATAAACACGACGTGAACGAATTGCCAAACACCTAAAAGTCATCCATAAACACTTCCATCGACTTCTCGATCATATCGTGAAAAATGGCCATCATACACCGTTGAAACATACCCGGTGCATTACAAAGTCCGAAAGGCAACCTACGATAAGCAAATGTTCCATAAGGACACGTAAACGTAGTCTTCTCTTGATCATGAGGGTCGATAGGGATTTGAAAGTAACCAGAAAAACCATCTAAAAAGCAATAGAATTCATTTCCCGCAAGTCGCTCCAAAATTTGATCCATGAAGGGCAAAGGAAAGTTGTCTTTACGAGTGGCGTCATTTAACTTTCGGTAGTCAATACACACCCTCCAACCGGTCACAACGAGTGGGAATTAACTCGTATTTTTCATTAGGCACAACGGTCATTCCTCCCTTTTTAGGGACACAATGGATTGGGCTCACCCATGGGCTATCGGAGATAGGATAAATCATTCCCGCGTCAAGGAGTTTTAAGACCTCATTTTTAATGACATCGTGAATTTTGGGGTTTACCCTTCTTTTACTTTGAATTGCAGGTTTGTAGTCCTCCTCCTATAAAATCTTGTGAGTACAAAATTTTGGGGCAATACCCTTAATGTCGGAAATTTTCCACGCAATTGCCCCTTTATGAGCTTTAAGAACTTTCAAGAGCTCGGTTTTTTCTTCATTAGCAAGACCTCTTGCAATAATAACCGGAAACTTGTCATCACCTTCCAAGAATGTGTATTGAAGGTGAGAAGGAAGCTCTTTCAATTCAAGGATAGGTGGTTCCTCGATTGAAGATTTTGGTTCAACACTCATAACTTCCATCGACGGAACAAATGGTGGAATAGAAGTATCATCAATAATCAACACCTCATCTTCATTGTCGATATTATTTGAAGTGAAATCGCCTCCTTGGAATGGAGTGAGATTGGGTGTAGAACTAGCAAGAATCGGATCCAAAATAGTGGGATTGCCACTTGACGAGCTATCAGAAAAACCTAACACTTCTTGTGAAAACTCATCGCAACCACATCAACTAAGTCAATGTGATTGATGGTAGCGATTGCATAAACATGAGAAGGTTTTGAGTTTTGAGTAGCGTTTATAACAAGTTCCTCTTCGTTGAATCTCAAAGTGATAGTTCTTGCATGAACGTCGATAAGCGATCTCGAGGTGTCTAAAAATGGACGACCTAAAATTAGAGGAACTTGAGGATCCGCGGGGATGTCAACTACTATAAAATCAACGGGATAGTAGAACTTCCCCACTTTCACGAAAACATCTTCGGCTACTCCACATGCTAAAATCGTAGAATGATCGGCCATCTCGATAGACATGTTCGAAGGAGTAAGAGCCGGAAGCGAAAGCGATTTCCAAATGGAAAATGGAATCAAATTAATGCTCGCACCAAGATCGGCCAAGGCGAGGCATTCTTTCATATCATGTATGTCACAAGGAATGAGAAACTTTCCGGGGTCACCAACGTTTTCCGGTATGCGGTTAAGATAAACCGAAGAACAATTAGCAAGCTTTGAAAGCTTTTCCTTATCGCTCATCATACTTTTGAAAGTGGAAGCGAAACGAGTCATATATACCAACGCGTCGGCTAAACTCACATCAAAATGCACTTGTTGAAACATTTTTATAAAAAGCTCGATTTGTTGTTTGTTACGTTCTTGCAATTTCTCTTTGTTTCGTCTCGAAGGGTAAGGTAAGGGTGGTGTGGGTTGGACATTAGGCAACGGCCTTGGAAACTCGGGTTCCACAATTGGTATTGGTTCAACCGTAGGTGTGGTATGAGCGGTACTTCGTGGGATTGTGATATGCTCCTTTTCGACCACCACCTCGGGTTCTTTCTCTTTTTCCTTCTCCGTAGAAGTACTTGGACGAGAGATTGATTCCTTAAAACTTTTACAACTTCGAGTAGTAATAACCTTCATTTCTCCCTTCGGGTTAGCAATGGTATCACTAGGAAGACCACCCGAGGAAGAGGGTTTACACATGATTGCTTCAAACATTTTTGCCATTCGGTCCTCAAATTTTGATTGCCTAGCATCCGCTTTTAACAATTCTTGCTTAATCTCATGTTGTCCTTGTTCCATCTTTTGTTGATTTTGTTGAAGACGTTGGACATTTCCTTCTATTTTATTTGCATGAGTTTTAAGTTCATTAGCAAGTTCATTTTTAAGCTCGTTTTTCAATTCGGATATTAAGCTAATCATCTCACGTTGCATGTTATCAAACTTAGCATCATTTGCTTTAGCATAATCTAAAAATTCTCCTTGAAGATTTTTAGTGTGAGCATTTTGAAAACCTTGTGTAGTGTTTTGAAAATCACGGTTTTGGTTTTGATTAGTGACTTGTCCATTCCCACTTTGATAATTCCCTTTGTTGTAGTTACGTGAATTTCCATGATAATTACCACCTTGGTTGTTGTTTCGATAGTTATTAGCATTTTGATTTGGTGGAGCTTGATTTGGGCGGGAACCTTGGCCGTTTTGGTTATAAGTTCCCGTTGCTACATAAGCACTCGAAGTGTTACCACCGGTGGTAATGCACTCGGAAAGATCATGAGCTCCACCACAAGACAAACAACTCTTTTCAACCGCTTTAACCGAAGCGGAATTTAAAGCCTCTTGAGCTTTCCAATGTGTCATAAGATTAGCAAATCTATCGAAAAACCGATTTTCCTCATTAGCTTCATCATGTAAGGCATTAATTCTATGAGACGATGACGAACCCAAATTGGCAACACTCGGTGTGTTACGAGGGCTATAAACCTTAGATCTATTCTCAATAATCTTTAAAGCTTCATCGGTCGTTTTGCACAAAAAATTACCACCCGCGGCGGCATTCAAGTAATCTCGTTCATGATCATTAAGCCCATTATAAAAAGTATCAATTTGATGCAATTCCAAAAAATCATGGTGTAGACATTCATGTAACATTTCTTTAAAGCGTTCCCATGCCATTGAAAAACTTTCATTATTTCGTTGAACAAATCTTGAAATCTCATTTTTCAAATGTGTTGTTTTAGATGGTGGAAAAAATTTGTTCACAAACTTAGAAACGAGATCACCCCATGTCAAAATCGAATTTGGCGGTTCTTTCTCAAGCCAAATTTTAGCGGGTCCATCTAACGAGTATGGAAACAACATCATCTTAATGGCGTCATGTGGAACATTCTTAAACTTGCTAGTAGCGGTGAGACGATTAAAATTCCTTATGTGGTAATTCGGGTTGTCTTTCTCATGACCTCTAAACTTATTAGCTTGCAACATCGACATTAAACTCGTCTTAATCTTGAAATTCTCCGCAAGGATAGCGGGAATCACAATGGCCTCTCCAAAACCCTCGGTGGGTGCTTGTAGCAACTCCATCATAGTACGATTAGCCATGACGACTTCTTGTTCTACAATAGGTTCAACAATTGGAGTTTGTTCTTCAATCAACGTCTCTTGATTGGCTTGCTTTTGAAGACGTTTACGAGCTCGTTTTGCTTGATTACGAGTGATCATAAACTTCACGAAGAATGGGAGGTGAGCAAAGAAGATTCTTTTTGGGTGTTTTGTGAATTTTCAATTTTTTGTGTTTTTGGTTGTTTTTATTTTTTTTGGATTTTGGTGTATCTTCGTAGACAACAATCTACCAAATCTCTCCTCGAATCAAACTCTTGATTAAAGAAGCCTCAAAGGAATGAAAACGATCATGTGGAGTGAACGCCTTCGAATGACTTTAGAACTTTGGTGAAAACCAAATTGTTCAAAAGGGTTTAATCACAAATAAAACCAAGCAAATATATTATACGTAATAATACTTTGGGCGGCAAAACCCTCGATTAGCCTTCAATCTCAAAATACTCACAAGCAAGCGGGGAAACGAGGCGGCGCGAAGCACTTAAGAGCCTTTTTCCTTAGGGTATATTTTATAATACCCGACTTATACCCACCTTATAGTTTGTATTTTTCAAAATCGAGCTTCACGAAAGTATTTATCTATTTTTGCCTTTTTCTTTTTGTTTGAGATTCGAATACAATAATTAGGAGATCAAATCCCAATTAAGGTTGTGTTTTCACACTTTTGGAGATATTTTGAATTGATTGTGATACTTAATACAATATAGTAATAATAATTTCACAAGAAAAACAAAAAAAAAACAAAAAAAATCGATAATACGTATTAGTAGATTTCTAGTAATACAAATACTATTTATGGTTAATATTAAAATACATATTAATCACGACACACCTCCCCGACAGCGGCGCCAAAATGATTGTAGTGTTTTACCACACCTTTAGGAAAAGGAGGTAAATAGGGAAAGTATTAAGCACGACGGTTTAGGAAAACCGTGTACAAATGACCCTAAGGTGAAAGTTCGTTTCCCAAGGAGGTATATGTGTGTGAATAATTCGTAATTGGTTTGAGATTAATATTTGAAAGAAGGGGATGAGAAAAGAGGATGACGAAGACGTGAAATTAATTACTACTACGACTTAACGTAATTAAATATTTAATTTTTTCAAACCTTTTAATTAATTAAATATTTAATTTTTAAATGCTAATTAAAGCCCTAAAAATCAAATTAATTATCAAAAAGCCCAAATAAAGATTTTTCAATTGGTAAACCTCTAAAATGACCTAAAAAGATTAAAAACTATTTTTAGAAATTTTTAAACTAAGAAAACTTATTTAAAATGATTAAAAACTCTTAAAACTTAAAATAATTATAAAAATTAATCTAAAGATGATAAAAGTAATCTAAAAGTTGCAAAATTCCTATTTTAATGTATTTAAGCTAAGAAAAATATAAAAAGTGCAAAAATGTGAAATTTGAAAAATAATAATAAAATGATATTAAAATAATATTAAAAATCCAAAAATTATAAAAAATACTAAAAACTTGCAAACTAATTTATTTTGACCTAATTAAACAGAAAATGAAAGTGAAATGACCAAAATACCCCTATTGGGCCCTCAAATGGGCCAAAACCCAAAACAGTCAAGCTTATTGGGCTTTTTAGCCCAAAAAGTCAAAAAAGCCCAAATGACTTGGAAAAGCACTATTTGACTCAAACTTTAATTCTAAACACAAAACTCTGAAGGCCCAAAAGCTGAAAGTGAGCTTATCACAACTTAATGATCAAACAGCTTATCCTTATTGGGCCATTAAGCCCATTAAGCAATAAGCTAATGCCATAAGCTCTAATTTGACACACAATCTTCTTTTGGGATACTAAAGAGATCTGTAAAAAGAAGTTTTGAAAAAGAACACTCAATAAGCCAGAAATAAGCAAAGAACAATTCCACTAAAAGACAAAATAGTCGGTTTAGAGTTTTAGGGCACCTCAAGACTTGATTCAACTTGTAAAATGTCACAAATGACTTCAATAAGCCAAAACAATCAACCAAAATTCAATAAGCAAAACTGATACACGGCTTTTGCCTAGTAAGAAAGATTCGTTTTAAGTATGTCTAATCGAATTGATCTTAGCTCTCTATGTGACTTCGTTTTATTTTGGTGGAACAAAGCTGTGTCGTTGTAGTGTTTAAAATAAAAGGTGCAAAACAATTAAAGGAAATGTGCTCTGAAAGTAAATCTAAGTTTAAGTAAAGTAAAGTGCAAGTATTTAAAAGCGTGACTGAAATTAAAAGGCACTAAAGTAAAATGACGTAAACTTAAGTCTATCTAAGGCAAACTTAAAGTGCGACTAAAACTAAGGGAAGTCTAAAATAAAACTAAGGCAAATAATCTAAAAGTGCAATAAAATAAACGAAAAGAAAAATAAAGCTTGAAGATAAAAATCAAAGACAAAAGCTAATAAGAACCTGAATACAGCTCATTCGGAATAAACCTTCGTTTGGAACAATCACTCGTCCTAAATGTCACCTTTGGTTGAAATGATTCTTCTTCACTTGGAATATTACCAAAATCCTTGATCCGGAACAAATTGATCTGAATATGTCACTTATCCAAAACAATGCTTCGTTCGGAACTTGCTGATTCGGAACTTGTAAATTCTTCCTTGATTCGGAAGTTTCTGGTCACCCTTTGATTCGGAAGTTTCCGAATGAAGCTCCTTGATTCGGAAGTTTAGAACTTCCGAATGAAGGCCCTTGGTTCGGAACTTTTGTAATTGGTTCGGAAGGTTCCGAATGAAGCTCTTTGGTTCGGAAGTTTTGACTTCCGAATGAAGCTCCTTTATTCGGAACTTTTGAAGTTCCGAATGAGTTTCCTTGATTCGGAACTTTTTGAGTTCCGAATGAACAGACTTGGTTCGGAAGTTTCGACTTCCGAATGAAACACCTTGGTTCGGAACTTTGGACTTCCGAATGAAGCTTTCTATCCTTTCTTTGGTTCGGAACTTTTTCTGGAAAGATCAGAAACAAGGCAAAATCTTCCGAAGAACAAGGAAGATAGTAACAGTAGCAGATATAAACATAAATTAACCAAAATCAAACACACGGATAGATTAAAACAGTAACGAATCAATGAAATAACATCAACAAGCAATTAAAAACATGAAATCAAACAACTTTTACCTCAATAATCAAAAACCACTTTGGATCAAAATAAAAGCATGAACTTAAACATAAACATAACAAATCAAAGAATAAGAAAGGTAGATAAGAGATTGACAAGATAAAATAAAGATTTGACAAGAATTAAAATGAAAACTTACTTGGAATTAAATGGTAATTAAGGTGCATAACATGAATTTAAATGACATGGAAAGTAAATGACAAGTATTTAAATGGTGGAAGACTAATTGTCACACTTAGCCAACAAGAGTGAAATGTAAACATCTAATGACTATTTATAGGGGAGGATTAGGAAGCTTCCTCCCCTCTTTCCTTTTCTCTTAATTGCAAGCTTAAGTCCCTTCTTTTATTAATCTTCATTAATTGCGTCATTAGTCCTTTTCTTCTAATCTTCTTTAAACTTGGACTTAAGGGACTTTTGGCTTCGGGATTTCTTCGAACTCGTCTTTGAATTCTTCAATAAAATAGACTTGAATTCTTCGGCTTTTGATAAACTTCCGTCTTTTGACTTTTTCTTCGATAAATCTTCAGAATTGGTCGTGGACTTCCGTTCTTTTTGCACTCTTGACTTCTTGACTTCGTCTTTCATCCTTTTCTTCAATAAAAGCCCGTAAATGCCCGTGAATGTCCGTGTTTTCTTCACTTTTCACCTTTTCATCCTAAATCACAAAAAAAACACAAACCACGCATAATTCCGACATAAAAGACATAAAATACACGTTTTGGTCCGGTTATTATTGT
This sequence comes from Glebionis coronaria, assembly GCA_025667525.1. Classification (NCBI taxonomy): domain Eukaryota; kingdom Viridiplantae; phylum Streptophyta; class Magnoliopsida; order Asterales; family Asteraceae; genus Glebionis; species Glebionis coronaria. The sequence goes on from CM046879.1 coordinate 223,024,038, forward strand.
AATTAAGTGGTAGAAAAGATGGATGTTTACACACCTATCAAATCCCCTACACTTGACCATTGAAATGTCCTCATGCAATGCATTAGTTACAAAGCAAGATTACATTTTTCATCATGATTAATCCACGTTGGCCTTTATTAAAGAGATAAAAAATTAAAGACATACAAAATAAAGGAATCAAAAGCATATGGGTTTTGAAAATGTTATGAATAATCATCATCCTCAAGTTTTCACTTTCTCCAAACCAAGCTTAAAAATGAGATCATTGTTATTATAAGTTAGTAAACTAACACGAACTCATGTGGGTCAATTATTCACTTAGACTCCCTTATTCCTATGGGTATCTCTTATATTTTATTATTTGTCTTGAATGATCACGAAGATGCATTGTTTGACTTATTTCGATAATTATTTAGTCTGAAAATAAAGTGCACGATTTAATCAATAGTTAGCTAAAGGACCAAATCTTTTAAAACTGCTTCTCGGGATATCAAAAAGTTCATATCTTGGCATAACTTGGTTCGTGATTTGAGACCTTTCTCGGGCCGATATTTGGCAGCGACTTCATACTTCAAATCTTGAGAGACGTTCATGAAATAATGGTCTTCTCTTCATAATTGGAATTTCTTCACTTGAAGTTTTGAGAGATTCATACTTGGACCACGACTTCTTCATTTTTCTCAAATATTTATTTTGGACTTTGATATACAACGATCCGCCTCCTTTTATGACTTGGATCTATTTATCCTCATACCTTGTTAGGGTCTTTTCGGATACACTTCTCCATGACTTTTGGGGAGTTTTGCTTTACGTCGTGTGTCTCGATCCTTCATATTGATTTTTGATAAATGATTCTTCACATCACTTTGGATCTTTAGCAACAAAACATAGCCCTCATGCCTTGTTAGGGCCTTTTCGGACTCGCCAATCTTCGCGCCCCGCTTCATAAGTTATGCCTTGGCTATGAACTCTCGTCATTACCGAGCAACTTTTAAACGATCTGGGGCTAGAAGCTAAGTAACTTTTCAAATTACAACCTTATTTATTAGCAGATAAATTTATTAGCAAGCGATGGGAGAATAGGCTTATAATCAACTCACATAAATTCACGAAAGAATACCGAACTTATAATTGGCTCTATCATCTCTCGTTCTCCACAGTTTAAAATCTCAAGTAATGAGACTCGTGGATACTTAGCCTATTAAATCAAAGTTTTGGGTTTTCGAGTCGCCTATAGGATCTTGCAAATTCTTAGACTCTTTCAAGTTTAGAAATCGCGTCTTAAAGTTCCCTTGATAAACGACTCTCTAGGATCAATTATAGGAACTTGCGAAAAGTTCGTGTTCTTAACCCGTGAGAGTTAAGACTTTCGCGTTTTATAGCTCCCTATATAAAAGCCTAGCAAAACTTGACTTAAACACGTTAAGGATACTAGCTAGAGTAAATTCGGATTGAGTCAAAAGATTCACAACGTTTGAAAATTAAACCACTTATTCAAAGATTTATTCTAGCAGAGAAAGAAAATAACTATACAAAGATAACAACTAATAGGCCAAAATAGATCAAAAATTTTGAAAAATGTCGAAAAATTGATTTTCCGGTTAAAATGAGGACAAATACAAGGAAAAGACCACTTAACTTCGATAGAAGTCCCCCCTACACTTAAGATAAACATTGTCCTCAATGTTTAAGCATGTGGGAGTAAGCCCCCCTACACTTAGGACATTGTGCACGTTGTTTAAATCTCGCTAAGGGAAAGACAACTAAAGAGATTCCTATTTTAATATTGAGAAAATATAAAATAGTGAATCGAAAAGAGTTTAGGATAGAACCGGGAAGACGTAGAACACGGAATCACGGGTCGTCAAGAATCATCAAGAGTGGATCATTGAAGCTCGAATCCCTGATTAAGAAGTGAGGAGAGGAAATAGCAATCCAAAGGGTCCCCCCTACACTTATGATATAGAAAGCGGAAAGATAGATGCATGGGTTGCCTCCCAAGAAGCGCTTGATTTTTGTTAACCGAGTCGTGAGCCTGACTCGACCTTGATCATCAACGGAAGTAGCATGAAACATATCCACCAGGATCAAAGACATAGTTTTCATCCATCAATAAGCAAGAGCTTAAGGCGAACAAGGCAAGCCAAAAGAGAAGTGGCAAGGTTCCCTTAAGCAGTGATGGAGCACAGTAGAAGCAAGTATGGTGCGGTGCAAGCATGTCTTCAATGGGTCCAAAGATTTTTCCTTTTATTTCATCAGGTGGATACTGAGATGGCTTAAAGACTTCAATACCGGGGTCGAACACCTTTTCCTTTAAGGGAAAATAGCACTCAGGTTCAGCCGAGTGTGAAGAAGATCCGCAAATAAGCACAACCTCGTCCTCAGAAGGGGGACAAAGAGGCGTTAAATCATACGTGCAACGGATTTCGGTGTCAACCGGTTTCTTCTCCTTAGACAAAATTTTCTTCAAATCCAAAGTAGGATCAAGACGATAAGATTCAAAGTCCAAAGGAGGTGCATCACTCTCATGCGGGAAGTATGTATTGAGAAACATAGAGAAGTCTTCCTCGAATGAGTAAGCGTCCAAAGTAGGATCGAGTGATGGCGGAGGATCTTCATCATGTGAAGAATCGCTCGAGAGAGTATCAGCCTCATCAAAATCATCGAATGTGGGCAGCTCGGGATACTCAGAAGTACAATCAAAATCATCCGAGTCTGAGCTAGAATCATCATCATAAGCATCAAAGACCGGTTGAGAATCATAAATGGGGGAAGCGTCCAAAGTAGGGAGAGAATCATCCACATTATCTTCAAAGAGTGGATTATCAGTGGAAGAACCGAATAGAGGATTGTCGTAGACGGTAAAGTCATCGAGCACATTAATCATATTCACTGATTCTCGGCTTCCAAATGATTTGCCTGTAAGCTTCCCCATTTTAAAAACTTTTGAATCATCCCCGACTCGTAGGATTAACTCGCCTTCGGCCACATCTACTAAAGCACGTCCGGTTCTCAAAAATGGCCGACCAAGTATTAAAGGAATACGAGGGTCCATTTCATAATCAACTACGACAAAATCAACCGGGAACGTAAATGTGCCAACTTTAATAAACACGTCTTCGGCTATACCAACGGGGTAAGCGAGAGTGCGGTTTGCAAGTTCGAGAGTCATCTTTGTTGGAATGAGATCGGGCAATGATAGTGTTTTCCAAACACTCAGTGGCATCAAATTAATACTAGCCCCGAGATCAGCAAGGGCAGTTAATTCTTCAGTTTTGTTGAACACGCACGGCAACACAAAACGACCGGGATCTCCAAGCTTTTCCGGAAGTTCTCTAAGAAGGACTGCAGAGCAGTTTTCATTTAATCGTGTGTTGGCGAGTTCAATCAGCTTCTCCTTCTTTCTTAGCAATTCCTTGAATGCTTTGACAAATTTCGGCATGTGGCAAAGTGCTTCAACAAGGCTAATGTTGATGGTCATTTTAGATAGCATATCCACATATTTCGATACTTGACAATCATTCTTGGTTAGCTCGTTGGTCTTGCCTATGCGAGAAGGGTATGGGATTCTAGGTTGATAAGGGTTAGGTGAAGGTTGTGATGTTGAAGGGTTCTTCCGAGATACATCGTCATGACGAGGCGGAGACGGTAATGGTGTACTATCACTAAGTGTAAGAGGAGTAGGGATACATGGTGGTGGAGGAGGTGTAGATAATGGTGGAGGAGGTGTAGATAATGGTGGATTGACAATGGTAATTCCACTACGCGTAGTTATAGCACTCACATTAGCTCGCGGATTGGTGACGGTGTTTGAAGGTAGAGAACCCGAAGAAGAAGAAGGTTAAGCTTCGGGCAAGAAACTAGCCAACAGATTCTTTAATTCAGTTGTTTGAGTGATGAAAGAAGATTGAAGATTTTCACGAACCTCGGTTCTGATGTCATTACCTTGCTTCAAGATATCTCCTTTCAAATTGATTATTTGGCTCTGTAGATTCTTGATTTGCTCACCTTGAGTTCTCATGATGGTGTCAACATCGGGATTAATGGGTGGGTGTTGTTGGGTGGGTGGTTGATAAGGGTTAGAAGCACGAGGTGGGATTTGGTTGCTTCTATTGTAGTTGTTGGCGGGATTTTGGTTTTGAGGAGAAAAACCGGGTGAAAGGTAGTTGTTGGAACGGTAGCTCAACAGATTTCTATCCCCTTGTTGTCTAGCTTGGTAATTTTCTGGTGAATAATTACCGTAAGCTGCATACACATTTTCCGGATTTCCTTGTGTCGAAGGACAATCAGTGTATGAGTGAGGACCGCCACATGTTTCGCAAGGATTAGCAACCGCTTTAACTTGTTGTTGTTGCTGGTTTGAAGCGAGAAGCGTAATACTTTTGCTCATTTCGGCCATCATGCGGGTGAGTTCGGTCATCTCAGGGTTTGCTGAGGTTGAGGAAACATTGACTCTCGGGTTGTTCCTTGAAGATGCAGAGGAATCCCAGTTCTTGTGGTGAGTAGTCATGTTTTCAATTAACTCTCTACACTCCTCGGGTCTCCTTTTCATGAATGTGCCACCGGCGGCTGCATTGATCGTATCACGATCTCGAAAAGTCAGTCCGTTGTAGAAAGTATCGATCAAGGTGACCGGAAGCATGTTGTGGTTTGGATAAGGGTCGATCAAGACATTATATCTCTCCCAAGCGTCTAAAAGAGATTCATCAGGGTCTTGCATGAAACCGCTGATCTGGTTGCGAAGACTTGTGACCATGGATGGTGGAAAGTAGCGCGATAGAAAGCGTTGAGTCATGTCATCCCAAGTGTGAATAGAATTCTTCGGGAGACGATCAAACCATTTCTCGGCATGATGCGATAAAGTATGTGGGAAGAGTTGTAGGCGGAGTACATCCATTGTGGCCCCAGGCAACTTCATGCTTTGGGTGATTGTAATGAACTTGTCGAGGTGTTTGTTGGCATCATCATCAGGCAATCCTCTAAATGGGTTTGTTTGCACTTGCTGAATCATGTGGTGCTTCAACAAAAACTCAGGAGCGTTGATTTGCATCGGCGCAATCGGTCCTCCTCGTCCAAACATTGTTGGTTGACAAAGTTCCTCCATGGTCCGAAGATCGGGCTGTGAAAGAGCATTGTTGTTATTGTTTAGGTGCGGTAGTTGATTATTGTTGTTAACACCTGCCATGTCTAAATCTTCTTGAGGCTCGGGCTCTTGATAATTAGAAGATCTAGTACGCATACACCTGAAAATGCAAAAGAAAAAGAAACCAAACGCAAAGACAATATATATACACAATAAAGATAAAATCTTTTTGGATTTTTGAAATTTTTAATTTTTATGGTTTTTATGGATTTTTTTAATTTTTATGATTTTTGAATTTTTTATACAAGAAAAATAACGTTCACGAGTGAACGGATCCCAAAAAGAAACGTGTCTAGCACAGAAAACTGTTGATCTTAACGAAAAGAGCCGGCAGCGGCGCCATTTGATACACGGCTTTTGCCTAGTAAGAAAGATTCGTTTTAAGTATGTCTAATCGAATTGATCTTAGCTCTCTATGTGACTTCGTTTTATTTTGGTGGAACAAAGCTGTGTCGTTGTAGTGTTTAAAATAAAAGGTGCAAAACAATTAAAGGAAATGTGCTCTGAAAGTAAATCTAAGTTTAAGTAAAGTAAAGTGCAAGTATTTAAAAGCGTGACTGAAATTAAAAGGCACTAAAGTAAAATGACGTAAACTTAAGTCTATCTAAGGCAAACTTAAAGTGCGACTAAAACCAAGGGAAGTCTAAAATAAAACTAAGGCAAATAATCTAAAAGTGCAATAAAATAAACGAAAAGAAAAACAAAGCTTGAAGATAAAAATCAAAGACAAAAGCTAATAAGAACCTGAATACAGCTCATTCGGAATAAACCTTCGTTTGGAACAATCACTCGTCCTAAATGTCACCTTTGGTTGAAATGATTCTTCTTCACTTGGAATATTACCAAAATCCTTGATCCGGAACAAATTGATCTGAATATGTCACTTATCCAAAACAATGCTTCGTTCGGAACTTGCTGATTCGGAACTTGTAAATTCTTCCTTGATTCGGAAGTTTCTGGTCACCCCTTGATTCGGAAGTTTCCGAATGAAGCTCCTTGATTCGGAAGTTTAGAACTTCCGAATGAAGGCCCTTGGTTCGGAACTTTTGTAATTGGTTCGGAAGGTTCCGAATGAAGCTCTTTGGTTCGGAAGTTTTGACTTCCGAATGAAGCTCCTTTATTCGGAACTTTTGAAGTTCCGAATGAGTTTCCTTGATTCGGAATTTTTTGAGTTCCGAATGAACAGACTTGGTTCGGAAGTTTCGACTTCCGAATGAAACACCTTGGTTCGGAACTTTGGACTTCCGAATGAAGCTTTCTATCCTTTCTTTGGTTCGGAACTTTTTCTGGAAAGATCAGAAACAAGGCAAAATCTTCCGAAGAACAAGGAAGATAGTAACAGTAGCAGATATAAACATAAATTAACCAAAATCAAACACACGGATAGATTAAAACAGTAACGAATCAATGAAATAACATCAACAAGCAATTAAAAACATGAAATCAAACAACTTTTACCTCAATAATCAAAAACCACTTTGGATCAAAATAAAAGCATGAACTTAAACATAAACACAACAAATCAAAGAATAAGAAAGGTAGATAAGAGATTGACAAGATAAAATAAAGATTTGACAAGAATTAAAATGAAAACTTACTTGGAATTAAATGGTAATTAAGGTGCATAACATGAATTTAAATGACATGGAAAGTAAATGACAAGTATTTAAATGGTGGAAGACTAATTGTCACACTTAGCCAACAAGAGTGAAATGTAAACATCTAATGACTATTTATAGGGGAGGATTAGGAAGCTTCCTCCCCTCTTTCCTTTTCTCTTAATTGCAAGCTTAAGTCCCTTCTTTTATTAATCTTCATTAATTGCGTCATTAGTCCTTTTCTTCTAATCTTCTTTAAACTTGGACTTAAGGGACTTTTGGCTTCGGGATTTCTTCGAACTCGTCTTTGAATTCTTCAATAAAATAGACTTGAATTCTTCGGCTTTTGATAAACTTCCGTCTTTTGACTTTTTCTTCGATAAATCTTCAGAATTGGTCGTGGACTTCCGTTCTTTTTGCACTCTTGACTTCGTCTTTCATCCTTTTCTTCAATAAAAGCCCGTAAATGCCCGTGAATGTCCGTGTTTTCTCCACTTTTCACCTTTTCATCCTAAATCACAACAAAAACACAAACCACACATAATTCCGACATAAAAGACATAAAATACACGTTTTGGTCCGGTTATTATTGTAATTAAGTGGTAGAAAAGATGGGTGTTTACACACCTATCAAAAACCAATAAGCTGGAATAAGCCAATAAACACTTATGAAAAAGTCAATTAAGTTGGTTTTCTAGTCAAACCCTAAAGTCAACCCACCAATTGCTCCAATATGAACAAATGGGTCAAATAATGAGCACCTATTACCAAATCAAAGTTGTTGCTGGTTAAAATAAGCTAGAATAGCTTATTGATAAGCTGATGTCCAATATACACTAGCAGGGGGAACTTTCAGTAGGAACTGGTTCCCACTGCCTTGACTATTTGACTTGGCTTTTTAGAGAGATTTTGTATGTTATATTGGAAGACAAGGGCACCCAAGTGACCAGTTAATCACAAGGAGTCACAATCAAGCACAAAAACACACTTTGGTTCACTCAATAAGCACAGAAAAATCAAACAATGCTCAAATCTAGCACATACATGGATATTAAGCAGTTATGAACACTTAAGCAGTTTTAAGCTAGAATAAGCACTCCAAATTCAGCCAGATGCATACACAAGCTATATAAACTATGATTAAGCATAAACAAACTTAAATCAATCACTGAAACAAGGTATGGTACAAGATCAAAGCAGATTATACTTGCTGATATGAACTTCAAGAAGACATGCACACTTTGCTGATATAAATGACCAAAAATCCAATTTCAACACTCAAATCCTACTTCCCTGGTGTAACTAACTAGGTTTAATAACTTGTTAACCCTAGTCTATGATTAGATCTAGGTGTCCCTTAAACCACAACCAATTTTACTAAGTAAATTTGATTTTATAGCACTATGTTGGATTTAGGTGTTTCAAACCACAAAACTTGCAAATAAGTGACCAAGTATATCAGTTAAACAAATACCAACAATCAACAACACAAAATAACTACTCAACTTTCCACAAAACCTGCTTATGCAGTTAACCCAAACACCCCTTTATTAACCGATTTCACAAACTCTCAAAGGATATTTCATATTTAACCAACAAATCAAGTTAATATCTACTCAATAACATCAAACAAGCCCAGATAAACAAGATCCAATCATAAAAACACAGATTCAACAACAATCATACAAAAATCACCAATATTCATAAAAATTAAGAAAAATTAAAAAGGGAGAACGATGCAAACCTCCAAGACCTACATCCAGGCCCTGGATTGTTTGAGCTGAGGTACTAGCAAAACAAGTACCAGCTTCCAAGCTGCTAAGATGAACAAACAGAAAAGTGAGATCAAAAACAGATTTAACCTTTGATTTTTGAAAACAAGTGTTTTAATCCTTAAAACCTTTTCTCAAAATCAACAAAACATGTGAATGGAACTCAGATTTCAGCTAATTAGACACCAAACTTTTATAAATAACAAATGAGAATTCAAAATTTTCAAAAATTCAAACTTTATTTCATAAAAAGGAATTACAATGAAATTAGCTAAAATCTGGAACAAAGGGACTCTCACAGGTTGAGGTCTCCTTTTATAGGTAAATGCTAACCTAACACTATTCATAAACCCTAGAACTGAAATTCCCAAATTATTCTTGAGGTCTTCTAGACGAATCTTTGATATGAGCTGTCCAAAATGCATCATGGACGTTCATTTAAGCTTTAGGGTTAAGCTAAGAGTCTTGGCTGTTGATCTTGACGCGTGGCAATCCTTGGGGAATAAGTTGTGATGTGATAGGTGGACGAGGTTGAGTGTGGGGCCTTTTGGTGAGTGGAGGTGAGGGTTTTGTGTGTGGGTTATGTTTCTGCATGTGTGAATCAAGTGTGGGAATGGTTAATTAAAATTTACCCTTTGTTTAAGTGGTAATAGTTACTGGGTTCTTGATGGTGAACAGTGGTAAATTTTGTAATCCGAAATTGGGGGAAAGGTGTTTGTTTGGCGCATTATTCGTTTGAAAGTTTGGAAGTTGGCAGTAATGACCCTTGGTCTTTGGCAAAAGATGTATATGAAGTGTGACACCCTAGAATCGAGGTCATTAACGATACCCTAAATTACGCTAATTTTTGAAATTTTTAATAAATTATAATTTCTATAATTATAAGTATTTTGGTTAGAGCCGATGTTCGAGGTTATAATTTTTACGATTGACGTTTTAAGAAGGACGATGACGATTACGATCCCGAGGGATGCCCAATTTTATATAATTTTTGACGATTTATCGATAATGTAATTTTTCGAGAATTTTATTTACGGTTCGTGTTAAGTTGAGTCGGGTGAGTTTTATAGCCTTCCGAGTACATTTAAAGTATCCCAAAAATATTTTGGAGCATTCGGGAAGATTTCCGACTCCCGTAAAATTTTCAAAATTGACAAATGAGTCGAACCCGCAAAGTTTTGAGGACGTTTTTCATTTAAGGCCAAAAGAAGTTAAAAATTGCACAAAGGCCCCTCCCAACCCACCAAAAAGGCCAAAATTGAAACACACACAAACACATACAACACTTGCACCAAAAATCAAACACTCTCCCTCTCCTCTCTCTCTCAAACCGACGGACACCCCAAACCCACAAGAAAATCCACCAAAAATCTTCTTCCACTTGATTTTTCAAAAATCTAAGGTTAGACCACACTTAGTTTGGTCATTCCCCACATGTTCATGTGCTCAAATCCAACATGCACTAACAAAAATTTTTCAAGATTTTTCCATATGATCCAAATTCGTTTTTGAGGCTAAATGAGCTAATGCATGTTGATTTTAAGTGTTATGGATGCAAGAACACCATGAAAACCCACCAAAATTTATTTGGTTGTGGTGATTGGGTCACCCAAACCCCACGGCAAAGGGGGTGTTTGGGGAGCCATAGTGGTTGTTGATTTTGCATGTTGTTCTTGTGTTTGGTTATTTGTTTTATGATGTTTTACATAGGTTTCATTACTTGCATGTTTATTTCTTTGAAGTTTTGATTTTGAGATTGATTGATCAATAGGGGTAGGATTGAAGTTTGATGTTAGGATATGTTTGGGAAGGCTTAGGATGATGTTTAGTGGTGGTTAGAAGGCTTGGAATCGAGTCTAAGTACGTTTTTGGTATGGTCATTTTTAGGCAGAAACATTTGGTCCATTTCATAAAAATTATTTTTTTTCCAGAACTTGAAAACTAAATGAAGTTATAGAGGGTTTTCCTAGATTTAATTTGGTATAAGGTAGAGCCCGTGACTCAAAACGAGCTAAAAGTTATGACATTTTAAAGATCGGGTACCGGGAGAAGAGGACTTTCATAATCCGAATTTGTGTAAAGTTTTAGTCAAATCCCGAGGGTCACAAGTATAAATTGGTAAATGGTCAAGGGTCAAAATTTGGTCCCTAACCTGTGTAAATGGGTCTATATGTTGACTTAGGTGTCAAAGAAGTCAAAGGTATTTTTCATATAGGTCAAAGAGGTCAAAATTGGTCGAAGCGCAATTTCAGCCCGTAAAATGTAGTCGTGGAAAAGAGTTGCGTAACGGGTCGTAAAAGTAAAAACTTTTATTGGGTTTAAAAACATGTTATCTACAGGTCATATAGGATTTTTGGAAATTTTGTCAAATTTTATAAGTGTGGTTAAATAAGGTAAAACAGCCCGTACTTTAGTCGAGTACCGGCGAGAATGAGTAAAAATGGACAACGTAAGTAATAAGAACGAATGGAATAAAATGAGTGATACTTGTTGTTTTTATTTTTGGCGTGAGTTATATTTGTCCTAAGTGACTTGTATATATGTATTTTATACAGTACCGTAAGTATTTAAATGAGATTACTCATTACGCGTTATTTGTGATAGGTGTTGATTTAACCGGGCATCCGTTTCGTCGTCAGTGATCATCCCTCGAACTACCGACTACTTAAGATATAAGGTGTGAATTTATAGCCTCGCTTATATTATTTCAAATTGTTTTACCCGCGAGGGAAATGCATGCTAGTTTTTTAAAAGGAACGTATATCATGAATGATTGTTAGACCCGAAAGTTGCCTTAAAATTGTGTTGAGTACCAAAGTTGCAAAAGACCCTAAATTCATGAACTATTAACTATTGTCCTGCCCTCGAGTAGGGGGAAATAGCCGCTTATGCAATTTGTAGTACTACGGGGTTAACGACCCAATGCTAGCCGAGAAGCTGTACTTTTAGTAAGTTCTGCGGTAGATTATTTTGTATGAGAAATAAGGTATAATTGCAACTGATGCCTTTAGAAGGGGCACTGGTTTCATCTGAATCACGCCGGTATATTTATGCGGGTGATTGAGTTAACGGATTAGTGTCATGAGCTTAAACACAATTGTCAGTATCCTGATTATAGTTTGTTTGATCGACAAGACTATAAATGATCACGAATGGTTTTATTATATATACGTTCAAATGGATTGTAAAACCTATTAATTCCACTCAACGTTTTCGTTGACCAAATTTTTGGCATGTGTTTCAGGTAACCGCTGAGGTGTAGGATGGAGCATGCATGGGATGGATGTTGTGTGTACGGCTTGGTGTCCGCTTGTTTTTCCCTCCGTTTCTACTTAAACAATTTTTATGTTTAATGTCATGTGGTTGTAAAACTGAAGTTTTTGGGTTGAGATTCATGGGGACCGAAAACGCTAAACTCTGTGTACTATTTGGGGTTGGAAAAACCGTGGACGTGTATCATCTAACAATTTTAATTTCAAATTTTAATTTGACGTCTTTTTAGCGTCGTTTGATATATCTTGTGTGCAATGAATACTGTGTAGCACCCATTGTTGTAGTTCCGCTGCGCATAGCAATTGTGGGGGTGTTACAGATTGGTAATCAGAGCCACGAGTTATAGAGAACTAGGTCGTTTTTGAAAATCCTAAACTATAACTTTTGGTGTCGTAAGAAAGGGTCCAAGCACACACAACTATCCTGCATGGCTCCGGTAAGATTTATTATTGTATTTATGGCATTTGACGTATACTTTTGAGTAAAGTATATATGTGGGTAATTATTACATAAGTATGGAATTACTATATGTAGACGTTGAATTTTACGTGAAATATCCGACATCGTAATTTTTGTATTAATCATGCATGAGCATCATATTATTACATTTTGGGCATATGTACCACCTTTGCATTGCATTTGCATGCATATATTTATAATTATTGTATAATTACTTATGTACCCTCCGAAATTCGCTGTTATTGCAGGAATGGCCGAGGTACCGCCTAACGATAACGGAAACGATTACGTCGTAGGTCACGAAGGGGGACCGTTTCCTCCGAACCCGCCGGACAATAATAATGGATGGATCGCTCCAGAAGACGAAATAGGGCCGGAAAACGACAATGACGAAAGCGAGGTGGATAATTTCAGTATGAGTAGTGACGAGAGTGAGGATTCCGAAGAAGAGCCCGAGGAGCTATTGGATGATGGCATTCCCGAGGATGCCGTAGGCCAGACCGAACCCGATTTGTTTCAATCCCCGAATTCGCCGAAGGGTTATGAGGTACCACCGACCGGTCGTTATGAGCAGCAACCCTTTGATCGCCCGATGGACAATTGTAAGGATTATTTGAGAACAGTGCCAGGATTTGTTCGAGAAGGTAATGGGAGCAGTGGAGAGTCCAGCAAGTCGCCATCGATTCATGAGAATATTGCAAGGGTCTACTTTCCGAGACCGAGACACTACTGGGATCCCGCAGGTCGTTTGGGGAGGATGGAAAGGTTGATGTATGAGCGGTTTGTAGTTGAGACTAGGGTGATTAAGAAGTTTGATAAGACTGAGAGGGAACATCAAAGACTGTTGGAAAGGACTGCGAGAATTGAGTATGACGGGAATGTGAACAAAAGTGACATCAACAGTTTAAGATCAATGGTTGCGAATTTAAGTGCTAGTCTTGACCGTGTTAGGGAGGATCAGATGAGGTTGTCGAGGATGCAGAGTTGGGAGCATCGTGTGAGGGATTCATTGCCCCCGGATTGGAGATTCGTGGACGATTTGGAGATGGAGGCGAACGCTTTCATGATTCAGCCGCCTACTGGAGGTGCTTGTATTTCGGTGGGAAATCAGGTAGCGATTGAGTATGGATCCACATCAGGGACGAAAAAGGAAATGGAATGTGGGCCAGATGATAAGGGAAAGAGAAAAGTGGATGATGTGGATGAGGACGTTAGTGATGAGGAAACCGAGGAAGACGACGACGAGCCGCCATCCAAGAGGCCGTGTGGATCACCACATGCCTAGTTACTTGCTTTGTATTTTCTTTGATCATTGTAATAAAACTATTTTAGACCTTTGTATGATGGTATTATGACGAGAAACTCAAGTACTTGAAGTTTTACGGTGAACGATTGTAGTGGCAATACTTGTCACGATTTTGGTTAACTATCAATACAATCTATGTTACCTTTCATGATCTGTGATATGTCTTAAATTTGATCTTTTGTAGTGTGAATTGATGAATATTAGTAACTCCGTAGTGATGTGTCGTTGTATGTATTTTATGTCTGGGAAACTTGATATGAATACTTACATTGTTTTTCTATTTTCTTTGTCTTGCAGAAAGAGATATTCGATAACACCATGCCTCCAAAGTTGACTGCCGATCGTGTTAACACCATGATTCAGGAAGCTATAGCAAATGCGTTGGAAGCGGACCGAGCTGGGAGAAATCAGGACCAGGGAAGGAACGCGGGGAGACAGCAAGCCCCGAGAGTGTGTACCTATTCTAGTTTTATGAAGTGTGGTCCCACGCAGTTTCGTGGAACGGGTGGAGCTTTAGAACTTAGACGATGGTTGGAAAAGGTTGAAAGTACGTTTGAAATCAGTGGTTGTGCAGAAGCGGATAAAGTGAAGTTTGCAGCTGCTACGTTTCTGGATGATGCGTTAAGTTGGTGGAATACCCAGGTAGCTACGGTTGGATTGGCTGTAGCGAATGCAAGGACGTGGAATGCGACCAAAGCTTTGTTGACCAAGAAGTTTTGCCCAGAGGAGGAATTGGGGCAATTGGAGGACGAATTGAGGCACTTGACCTTGAAGAACAACGATATAGCTGCTTACACCAGGAGATTCAATGAGTTAAGTCTTTTGTGTCCGGACATATTTGCCAATGATGCCAAGAAAATGAAGCAGTATATAAAGGGTTTATCTAGCAACATCAAAGGTGAAACAACTTCGTCGAAACCTGGAACGTTTGACGAAGCGGTTCAAATGGCTCACGCTTTGATGGACGTTAAGCTTCAGGACAAGCAGAACTACATTGCTGAGGGCAACAAAAGGAAATGGGAAGCGGCACAAGGTAATCAATCCCAAGGCCAGAACCGAGGTGGAAATCGAAACAACCATGGGCCGAACCGTAATCAACAGTTTAATCAGAGAAGGAACGAAGGGATGAGGGCAGTGACGAACCCTAGAGGTGCAAAAGTGAATCCCCATTGTGGTAAGTGCAACTTGTACCATGTTGGAAATTGCCCGCCGGCATGCGGCAAGTGTGGGAAGGCAGGTCATAGGACAGCTAGTTGTCGAACGGGAGGAGTAGCCACTGGGGCTAATGCTATCAGGATGAGAGGATGTTATAGTTGTGGAGAAAGAGGGCATGTGCAAGCAAATTGCCCGAAGGCAGGAAACAGGCGGGGAGGTAATAATGCGGCTGCTGTGTATCAAGTGGGAACTGCTGATAAACCACAGGGTCCAAATGTGGTTACCGGTACGTTTTTGCTAGACGCTTGTTATGCTAGTATTTTATTTGATTCTGGCTCCGACAAGAGTTTTGTAGACGTTAGATTTAGTCGTCATATCGATAGAGAACCGGTGTTGTTAACGACTAGTTATAATGTTGAATTAGCCGATGGAAAAATTGTTAGTACGAATTCTATACTGAAAGGGTGTACCTTGAAGTTAGGAAATTACGCTTTTAAAATCGACTTGATGCCTATAGAGCTAGGATCGTTTGACGTGATTGTGGGAATGGATTGGCTAATGGCGCATAGTGCTACGATCGTCTGTGGTGAGAGATTGGTTCAGATTCCGCTGAGGAATAGGGTTTTGACGGTTAAGGGAGACGAATGCACTTCTCGTTTGAAGGTGATTTCGTGTTTAAGATGATGAAGTACGTAGAGAGCGGATGCGATGTGTTTTTGGCACAGGTTTCGAGCGATGGTGATTTAGAGGCGAGGATTGAAGAGGTACCAGTTATTTGCGAGTATCCGGACGTTTTTCCAGACGAGTTGCCAGGTTTACCGCCTAACCGTGAGGTCGAGTTTCGAATTGATTTAGTGCCAGGAGCTGCGCCGGTTGCACGTGCACCTTATCGTTTAGCTTCATCTGAGTTAAAGGAGTTATCGGATCAATTGAAGGAATTGATGGACAAAGGATTTATTAGGCCGAGCTCATCACCCTGGGGAGCGCCAGTGTTGTTCGTAAAGAAGAAGGATGGTTCGTTTAGGATGTGTATCGACTATAGGGAACTCAATAAGCTGACGGTTAAGAATCGGTACCCATTGCCGAGGATTGATGATTTGTTCGATCAATTGCAAGGTTCCAGTGTATACTCAAAGATCGATTTAAGATCAGGGTATCATCAACTGCGTGTAAGAGAGGAGGATATTCCTGTAACTGCCTTTCGTACGCGGTATGGACACTTTGAATTTCGAGTGATGCCGTTTGGGTTGACGAACGCGCCTGCTGTATTCATGGATCTTATGAATCGCGTGTGCAAGCCGTATCTAGATAAGTTTGTTATTGTTTTCATCGACGACATACTTATTTACTCTAAAAGTAAGGAGGAGCACGAGAAGCACCTGAGAAAGATTTTGGAGTTGTTAAGGAAGGAGAAGCTGTATGCAAAATTCTCTAAGTGTGAGTTTTGGTTGGAATCAGTGCAGTTTCTAGGTCATGTGATTGATAGTGAGGGAGTTCGTGTAGATCCTGCTAAGATCGTAGCAATCAGGGAATGGTCAGCACCGACGACGCCGACTGAAGTTCGACAGTTTCTGGGTTTAGCGGGGTATTATAGAAGGTTTATCGAAGGATTTTCTTTGATTGCAAAACCATTGACGAGGCTTACCGAAAAGAATAGGGTGTATGAATGGGGAGATGAGGAAGAGCTTGCTTTCGAAACGCTCAAGGATAAGTTATGTTCCGTGCCGATTTTATCATTGCCTGAAGGGACCGAAGATTTCGTAGTATATTGTGATGCGTCTCGTAAAGGTTATGGAGCAGTATTAATGCAACGTGAGAAGGTGATAGCTTACGCGTCGAGGCAATTAAGGAAGAACCAGGAGAACTACACGACGCACGATTTGGAATTGGGAGCGGTAATTTTTGCGTTGAAATTGTGGAGACACTATCTGTATGGGACAAAGTGTGTTGTATTCACTGATCACAAGAGTTTGCAGCACATTTTAGATCAAAAGGAGTTAAATATGCGACAAAGACGATGGGTTGAACTATTGAGTGATTACGACTGTGAAATTCGCTACCACCCTGGGAAGGCGAATGTTGTAGCGGATGCATTGAGTAGGAAAGAACGGGAGAAACCTTTGAGGGTTAGAGCTTTAGTGATGACTGAGAGCGTTGACTTAACCGAAACCATACTGAAGGCTCAGGAGAGAGGGCGAATGAAAGGGAATGTTGAAGCCGAGAACTTGGGACGAATGTTGAAACCTCTTTTCGTGATTAGGTCTGACGGACTAAGATATTTTGAGAATCGGATTTGGTTACCATTGTGTTCATCTGAGGAAGGAAAGCCTGGAGTTCGAGAATTGGTTATGAATGAGTCGCATAAGTCGAAGTATTCGATACATCCTGGATCGGATAAGATGTACCACGACCTGAAGAAAGTTTATTGGTGGCCGAATATGAAGGCGGATATTGCTCGTTACGTTAGTAAGTGTTTGACTTGCGCGAAGGTTCAGGCAGAACATAAGAAACCATCTGGATTGTTGGTACAACCAGAAATCCCAGAATGGAAATGGGAGAAAATCGCAATGGATTTCGTGACGGGTTTACCTAGGACTCCTAGTGGAAGCGATATGATATGGGTAATTGTGGACAGGTTGACGAAATCTGCTCATTTCTTACCTATGAAGAAGACGGACAGCATGGAAAGACTCGCCAGCGTGTACGTGAAGGAGATCGTCTGTAGACATGGAGTGCCGTTATCGATCATTTCGGATCGCGACAGTAGATTTACGTCGGAATTTTGGAAATCGCTTCAACGTGCGATGGGCACTGAACTGAGTTTAAGCACGGCTTATCACCCGGAAACTGACGGCCAGAGCGAACGAACGATTCAAACGATGGAGGACATGCTCCGAGCATGCGTGATCGATTTTGGAGGAAGTTGGGAACGCCACTTGCCTCTAGTGGAATTTTCGTACAATAATAGTTATCATGCGAGTATCAAAGCGGCACCGTTCGAAGCATTGTATGGAAGGAAGTGTAGATCGCCTGTGTGTTGGAGTGAAGTAGGGGAAAGTCAATTGACTGGACCCGAAATAGTTTTAGAAACGACAGAGAAGATTGTGCAAATCAAGAACCGACTACTTGTTGCGAGAAGCCGACAGAAGAGTTATGCCGATAACCGAAGGAAACCGTTGGAGTTTGAAGTTGGAGATATGGTTATGCTCAAGGTATCGCCGTGGAAGGGTGTAATTCGTTTTGGGAAGAAAGGAAAGTTGAGTCTGAGGTATATTGGACCGTTTAAGATCGTTGAACGAATTGGACCAGTAGCGTACAAGTTAGAATTGCCGACCGAGCTTAGTGCTATTCATGACACGTTTCACGTATCGAACCTGAAGAAGAGTTTGGCGGACCAGGAATTGGTGATTCCTTTGGACGAGATTCGACTAGACGACAAAATGCACTTTGTGGAAGAACCTGTGGAAATTATGGACCGGGAGGTCAAGCGGTTGAAGCGTAGTAGGATTCCTATTGTGAAGGTCCGATGAAATTCTAAGCGTGGACCGGAATACACCTGGGAACGTGAGGACTTTTTCAAGGAAAGGTATCCTCATCTGTTCCAGTAAGACGAAATGTGAGTACAAGAAGAGGCGAGCGCCGGGACGTCGCTCTCTTTAAGGAGGGGTGGATGTGACACCCTAGAATCGAGGTCATTAACGATACCCTAAATTACGCTAATTTTTGAAATTTTTAATAAATTATAATTTCTATAATTATAAGTATTTTGGTTAGAGCCGATGTTCGAGGTTATAATTTTTACGATTGACGTTTTAAGAAGGACGATGACGATTACGATCCCGAGGGATGCCCAATTTTATATAATTTTTGACGATTTATCGATAATGTAATTTTTCGAGAATTTTATTTATGGTTCGTGTTAAGTTGAGTCTGGTGAGTTTTATAGCCTTCCGAGTACATTTAAAGTATCCCAAAAATATTTTGGAGCATTCGGGAAGATTTCCGACTCCCGTAAAATTTTCAAAATTGACAAATGAGTCGAACCCGCAAAGTTTTGAGGACGTTTTTCATTTAAGGCCAAAAGAAGTTAAAAATTGCACAAAGGCCCCTCCCAACCCACCAAAAAGGCCAAAATTGAAACACACACAAACACATACAACACTTGCACCAAAAATCAAACACTCTCCCTCTCCTCTCTCTCTCAAACCGACGGACACCCCAAACCCACAAGAAAATCCACCAAAAATCTTCTTCCACTTGATTTTTCAAAAATCTAAGGTTAGACCACACTTAGTTTGGTCATTCCCCACATGTTCATGTGCTCAAATCCAACATGCACTAACAAAAATTTTTCAAGATTTTTCCATATGATCCAAATTCGTTTTTGAGGCTAAATGAGCTAATGCATGTTGATTTTAAGTGTTATGGATGCAAGAACACCATGAAAACCCACCAAAATTAATTTGGTTGTGGTGATTGGGTCACCCAAACCCCACGGCAAAGGGGGTGTTTGGGGAGCCATAGTGGTTGTTGATTTTGCATGTTGTTCTTGTGTTTGGTTATTTGTTTTATGATGTTTTACATAGGTTTCATTACTTGCATGTTTATTTCTTTGAAGTTTTGATTTTGAGATTGATTGATCAATAGGGGCAGGATTGAAGTTTGATGTTAGGATATGTTTGGGAAGGCTTAGGATGATGTTTAGTGGTGGTTAGAAGGCTTGGAATCGAGTCTAAGTACGTTTTTGGTATGGTCATTTTTAGGCAGAAACATTTGGTCCATTTCATAAAAATTATTTTTTTTCCAGAACTTGAAAACTAAATGAAGTTATAGAGGGTTTTCCTAGCTTTAATTTGGTATAAGGTAGAGCCCGTGACTCAAAACGAGCTAAAAGTTATGACATTTTAAAGATCGGGTACCGGGAGACGAGGACTTTCATAATCCGAATTTGTGTAAAGTTTTAGTCAAATCCCGAGGGTCACAAGTATAAATTGGTAAATGGTAAAGGGTCAAAATTTGGTCCCTAACCTGTGTAAATGGGTCTATATGTTGACTTAGGTGTCAAAGAAGTCAAAGGTATTTTTCATATAGGTCAAAGAGGTCAAAATTGGTCGAAGCGCAATTTCAGCCCGTAAAATGTAGTCGTGGAAAAGAGTTGCGTAACGGGTCATAAAAGTAAAAACTTTTATTGGGTTTAAAAACATGTTATCTACAGGTCATATAGGATTTTTGGAAATTTTGTCAAATTTTATAAGTATGGTTAAATAAGGTAAAACAGCCCGTACTTTAGTCGAGTACCGGCGAGAATGAGTAAAAATGGACAACGTAAGTAATAAGAACGAATGGAATAAAATGAGTGATACTTGTTGTTTTTATTTTTGGCGTGAGTTATATTTGTCCTAAGTGACTTGTATATATGTATTTTATACAGTACCGTAAGTATTTAAATGAGATTACTCATTACGCGTTATTTGTGATAGGTGTTGATTTAACCGGGCATCCGTTTCGTCGTCAGTGATCATCCCTCGAACTACCGACTACTTAAGATATAAGGTGTGAATTTATAGCCTCGCTTATATTATTTCAAATT
The DNA here is from genome assembly GCA_025667525.1 of Glebionis coronaria. Taxonomy (NCBI): domain Eukaryota; kingdom Viridiplantae; phylum Streptophyta; class Magnoliopsida; order Asterales; family Asteraceae; genus Glebionis; species Glebionis coronaria. The sequence goes on from CM046879.1 coordinate 223,044,334, forward strand.
GTTTTACCCGCGAGGGAAATGCATGCTAGTTTTTTAAAAGGAACGTATATCATGAATGATTGTTAGACCCGAAAGTTGCCTTAAAATTGTGTTGAGTACCAAAGTTGCAAAAGACCCTAAATTCATGAACTATTAACTATTGTCCTGCCCTCGAGTAGGGGGAAATAGCCGCTTATGCAATTTGTAGTACTACGGGGTTAACGACCCAATGCTAGCCGAGAAGCTGTACTTTTAGTAAGTTCTGCGGTAGATTATTTTGTATGAGAAATAAGGTATAATTGCAACTGATGCCTTTAGAAGGGGCACTGGTTTCATCTGAATCACGCCGGTATATTTACGCGGGTGATTGAGTTAACGGATTAGTGTCATGAGCTTAAACACAATTGTCAGTATCCTGATTATAGTTTGTTTGATCGACAAGACTATAAATGATCACGAATGGTTTTATTATATATACGTTCAAATGGATTGTAAAACCTATGAATTCCACTCAACGTTTTCGTTGACCAAATTTTTGGCATGTGTTTCAGGTAACCGCTGAGGTGTAGGATGGAGCATGCATGGGATGGATGTTGTGTGTACGGCTTGGTGTCCGCTTGTTTTTCCCTCCGTTTCTACTTAAACAATTTTTATGTTTAATGTCATGTGGTTGTAAAACTGAAGTTTTTGGGTTGAGATTCATGGGGACCGAAAACGCTAAACTCTGTGTACTATTTGGGGTTGGAAAAACCGTGGACGTGTATCATCTAACAATTTTAATTTCAAATTTTAATTCGACGTCTTTTTAGCGTCGTTTGATATATCTTGTGTGCAATGAATATTGTGTAGCACCCATTGTTGTAGTTCCGCTGCGCATAGCAATTGTGGGGGTGTTACATGAAGTATTTCAGCCTTAAAAACGAATTCCCTTTGTTGTTGAAGTTATGATTTTCACACTTTTGGAACAAAACTTTTCCAAAAAGATATCAAGGGTTGTTTTTGCCATGTTTTCATATTTGAAGGACTGATTTTGGATTTTATTGATCTTCAAAGGTCTTCAATGTATCTTTGACTTCATGAGGGACCATTAATGATAAATTGGAATTGATAAGGGACTAATCTTGCCATTTCTTCAAAGTTTAAGGACCATTTTGTAATTTTGACAAACTTAAGGGACCAAACTTGTAATTATGAATTCACAAGGGTTTTAAGTGTCATTTCTTCATTGTTTGAGGATCAATCTTGCATATCTTCAAGTCTTCAAGGGTTAATCTTGGATAATTCATGAACTAGGGCCCAGTTCTTTGTACGGCTTCGTTTCTCGTGTCCGTTTTTCCTTGTTTCTTGTGATCTTTTGTCTTTTTCACGATATCCATACCTAAAATACACAAGTAAACAAACACAAGCATATATATGGTATTTTATGACATTTTTATGTATATAATAGCCCGAAAAGAACGATGAGATCATGTATAAATGCCATCTCATCATCCAACACCTCCTAATGTGACATTAGGAGGGTATTTATAGGCGGATTAGTATGTCTTGATGCTTTCTTTCTCTTTTCGTCTTTTCGCCTTTATAAATTCTTCGACTTTTTCGACATTGTCTGGGGATTATTTGAACTCGTCTTATAATTTCTTCATTTATTAGACTTGAGTTCTTCGACTTCATTAAACTTCTGTCTTTAGACTTTTTCTTCGATAAATCTTCAGAATAGGCCTTGGACTTCCGTTCTCTTTGCACTCTTGATCTTTTGACTTCTTCTTTTTCCCTTTTCTTCGATAAAAGCCCGTGAAAGACGTATTTTCTTCCCTTTTCACAATTTAGTCCTAAATCACAACAAAAACACAAACCGCGCATAATTCTGACATTTACGACATAAGATACACGTTTTGGCTTGGTTATTATTATACTAAGTGGTAAAAGGATAAGTGTTTTCACACTTATTAAATCCCCTACACTTGACCATTGCAATGTCCTCATGCAATGCATTAATTACAAAGCAAGATTTACATTTTTCATCATAATCAATCTACTTTGGCCTTTATTAAAGAGATAGAAAATTACAAAATATTTAAAGGAAGCAAAACAAGTAAAAAGATCAAAGACTTACCTTAGGATTTTTGAATGTCATGAATGTTTATCACCCTTAAGTTTCACGTTCCCCATACCAAGCTTAAAAACGAGATCAATGTTATTATAAGTTAGTAAACTAACACAAACTCATGTGGCCCAATTATTCACTTAGTCTCCCTTATTCCTAGGTGTATCTCTTATATTTTATTGTTGTCTTGAATGATCACGAGGATGCATTGTTGACTTATTTCGATAGTTTATTTAGGCCGAAAATAAAGTAGGACGATTGAATCAATATTTAGCTAAAGGACAAAATCTTTTAAAACTGCTTCTCGGGACCTTATAAAGTTCATATCTTGGCATAACTTGCTTCACAATTTGAGACCTTTCTCGGATCGATATTTGGCATTGACTTCATACTTCAAATCTTGAGAGACGTTCATGAAATAATGGTCTTCTCTTCATAATAGGAATTTCTTCACTTGAGGTTTTGAGAGATTCTTCATACTTGGACCACGACTTCTTCATTTTTCTCCGGTCTTTATTTGGGATTTTGATATACAACGATCCGCCTCCTTTTAGGACTTGGATCTATTTATCCTCATACCTTGTTAGGGTCTTTTCGGATAGATTTCTCCATGATATTTAGGGGAGTATTTGGTTTTTGTCGTGTGTCTCGATCCTTCATATTGATTTTTGATAAATGATTCTTCACATCCCTTTTGGATCTTTTGCAACAAAATGTAGCCCTCATGCCTTGTTAGGGCCTTTTCGGACTCGCCAATCTCCGCATCCCGCTTCAATAAGTTATGCCTTGGCTATGAACTCTAATTAATACCGAGCAACTTTTAAACGAACTTGGGCAAGAAGCCAAGTAACTTTTCAAATCGTACAACCATACTTATTGCAATTAAATTTATTAACAAGCGATGAGAGAAAAAGCTCATAATTAACTCACATAAAGTCATGAAAGAATGCCAAACTTATAATTGACTTTATCATCTCTCGTTCTTCACAATTTAAAATCTCAAGGAATGAGACTCGTGAATGCTTAGCTAATTAAATCAAAGTTTTGGGTTTTCAAGTCGTTTGTAGGATCTTGCAACTTCTTAGACTTTTTCAAGTTTAGAATTCAAATTTTAAAGTTCACTTGATAAACGACTTTCTAGGATCAATTATAGGAACTTGCGAAAAGTTCTTGTTCTTAACCCGAAAGAGTTAAGACTTTCGCGTTTTAAAGTTCCCTATATAAAATCCTAGCAAAACATGACTTAAACACGTTAAGGATACTAGGTAGAGTAAACTTAGATAAGTAAACTCGGGTTGAGTCAAAAGATTCACAACGTTTAAAAAATTAAAACCACTTTAATAAAATTTATTCTAGCAAAGAAAAAAAATTACTATAACAAAGGTAAATACTAATAGGCTAAAATAGATTAAAAATTTTGAAAAATGTCGAAAAATCAATTTTTCCGGTTAAAAGGAGGACAAATACAAGGAAAAGTCCACTTAACTTCGATAGAAGTCCCCCTACACTTAATATAAACATTGTCCTCAATGTTTAAGCATGTGGAAGTAAACTCCCCTACACTTAGAACATTGTGCACGTTGTTTAAATCTTGCTAAGGAAGAGACAACTAAAGTGATTCCTATTTTAATATTGAAGAATATAAAATAGTGAATCAAAAGAGTTTAGGATAGAACCAGGAAGATGGGTACACGGAATCACGGGTCGTCAAAAGTCAACAAGAATGGGTCTTTGAAAGCTCGAATCCCTGCACATGATAAGAAAGAAAACAACAAACACATACTAGAGTCTCCCCCTACACTTATTATAAAAACATAATAAAAGGATAGATACTGCGGGTTGCCTCCCGAGAAGCGCTTGTTTTTGTTCACCGAGTCGTGAGCCTGACTCGACCTTGATTAGCATGGAAAGAAGCTTGAAACACATCCACCAGGATCAAATACATGGTTCTCGTCCTTCAAGTAGCACAAGCTTAAGGCGAACAAGGCAAAGCAAAGAAGAGTAGGCAAGGTTCCCTTAAGCAAAGATTAAGCACGGTGGTAGACAGTATGATGCAGTGCGAGCATATCTCCATTGTTTCCAAAAATCTTTCCATTTATTTCATCAGTTGGATACTGAGATGGCTTAAAAAATGCAATACCGGGGTCGAACACCTTTTCTTTTAAGGGAAAATAACACTCAGGCTCAGTAGACCTTGAAGAAGATCCGTTCATAAATCTCACAATCTCATTTGCCGAAGGTGGATAGAGAGGTGTCAAAACATAGGTACTACGGATATCGGTTTCTTCCGGCTTCTTCTCCTTTGAAACGGGTTTCTTCATATCCAAAGGAGGATAAAGAGCATAATCAAAGTCCAAAGGAGGAGAATCATTCTCATTTGGGAAGTAAGTGTTGAGAAAAGTAGCAAAATCTTCCTCAAATGAGTAGTCATCCAAAGTAGGATCAAGCATTGTTGGTGGAGGATCTTCATCAAAAGTAGGTGCAAGGTCATCATGTGAAGAATCACTCGAAAGAGTATCGACATCATCAAAATCATCATATGTTGGCATGTCTTTATACTCTAAAGCAAAATCATCAAAATCATCCATATCAGAACTAGAATCATCATCATAGTCATCATAGATTGGTGGAGACTCATAAATTGGTGAAGGGTCCAAATTGGAGAGAGAATAATCCACAAGTGGATTATCATAGCAAGAATCGAAAAGAGGATTTTTGTAGACGACAAAATCATCAAGCACATTAATCATATTCGCTGATTCTCTTCCATTTGATTTGGTTGTGATCTTCCCCATTATAAATACTTGTGCATCATTCCCGACCCTTAAGATTAGCTCACCTTCGGCAACATCGACTAATGCTTTTCCAGTTCTCAAGAATGGCCAACCGAGTATTAACAAAATACGAAGGTCCATTTCATAATCAACAACAACAAAGTCGACCGGAAAAGTGAAGGTACCAACTTTAATAAATACATCTTCAGCAATACCAACGGGGTAAGCGAGAGTAAGATTGGCTAGCTCAAAAGTCATCTTTGTTGGAGTAAGGTCGGGTAATGATAGTGTTTTCCAAACACTTAAAGGCATCAAATTTATACTTTCCCCGAGATCAGCTAAGGTAGTAAATTCTTCGGTTTTGTTAAAAATGCAAGGCAACACGAAACGACCAGGATCTCTAAGTTTTTCCAGAAGTTCTTTAAGAATGTCTGCAGAACAATTTTAATTTAAGCGTGTGTTGACAAACTCAGCCATCTTTTCCTTCTTGTTAAGCAATTCCTTGAATGCTTTGACGAATTTTGCAATTTGAACAAGTGCTTCAACGAGGCTAATGTTGAAGGTCATTTGTGATATCATCTTCAGAAAAGAACTGATTTAAGCATCCTCTTTAGTAAGTAATTTGCTTTTGTCTAAGCGAGAAGGATAAGGGATGTTGGGCTTATAGGTGTAAGGTGGGGTTGGTGAAGGGTGTTTCTTGGGTACTTCTTCATTAAGAGGTGGAGATGTAGTAACTGGGGGAGGGATAGATGGTCCTTCAAAAGTTGCTCCACTGCGTGTAGTAATAGCACTCACATTCGCTCTTGGGTTGGTGACGGTATTAGAAGGAAGAGAGCCCGAAGTAGAGGGTGGAGTACTTGGGAAGAATCTAGCAAGCATCTTCTTCAAATCATTTGTTTGATTGCTAAAAGAGGTTTGCATATCATGTCGAAGCTCGGATCGAATATCATTCCCTTTCTTAGTGATATCTTCTTTCAAATTGATGATTTGGCTTTGAAGATTCTTAACTAGCTCTCCTTGGGTCCTCATAAAAGCTTCAACATCATGATTAATGGGTGGTGCTTGTTGAGCGGGTGGGTGGTAAGGATTAGAAGCTCGAGGTGGGTTTGGATTGATTCTATTGTAGTTGTTGGGTTTGTGGTTTTGAGGAGACAAACCGGGTGAAAGACAGTTGTTAGAACGGTAACTTAGCAAGTTACGATCACCTTGAGGTCGGGCTTGATAGCTGTCCGTTGAATAGTTACCATGAGCCGCATACACGTTTTCCGGATTGTCATGAGTAAAAGGACAATCAGTGTATGAATGAGGACCGCCGCAGATCTCACAAGAAAGTGCTACATCTTTAACTTGTTGTTGTTGATTTGTAGCCAAGAGTTGGATACTTTTGGTCATTTCGGCCATCATGCGGGTGAATTCGGTCATCTCGGTGAGTGATAAGGTAGAATAAAGATTGACTCTCGGGTTATTACTTGGCAGATGAATCCCAATTTTTGTGATGAGTAGTCATGTTCTCGATAAGCTCCCTACATTCCTCATGTCTTCTTTTCATAAATGTGCCACCGACGGCTGCATTAATCGTATCACGATCACGAAAAGTTAAACCGTTGTAGAATGTATCAATTAAGGTGACGGGGAGCATATTATGATTAGGACAACGGTCGATCAAAACATTATAACGTTACCAAGCATCGAAAAGAGACTCATCAGGTTCTTGCTTGAAATCACTTATTTGATTCCGAAGGCTCGTGACCATGGATGGTGGAAAGTAGCGCGACAAAAATCGTTGAGTCATTTCATCCCATGTATGAATTGAATTCTTCGGAAGACGATCAAACCATTTTTTGGCATGGTGGGATAAGGTGTGTGGAAATAGATGAAGGCGAAGAAAATCCATGGTAACACCGGGCAATTTCATGCTTTGAGTTACGGTAATGAATTTGTCAAGGTGTTTGTTGGCATCATCATCCGGTAATCCGTAAAATGGACAAGTGTTTTGAACTTGTTGGATCATGTGATGCTTCAACGAAAACTCTGGAGCCGTGATTTGCATCGGCGCAATCGGTCCTCTGCATCCATTCATTGTTGGTTGACACAGCTCCTCTATCGTTCGAAGGTCTTGTTGAGGACCATTGTTGTTTTTATTCATGTTGGGGGTGAGGTGGATTATTATTGTTGTGCACACGAGCCATATCTAAATCTTCAAGAGTCTCACGCTCAGAATAAGATGAATATCTAGTACGCATACACCTGCAAAAGAAAAAAAAAAGATACCAAAGAAATAGAGAATATATATGTACTTGTAAAAATAAAAATAAAATCTTTTTAGTGTAAAACTTTTGAAAAAGAATTACTTTTTATGAGTTTTTTAATGTTTTTTTCATTTTTGAAAATTTTAATTTTTATGGATTTTTGAAAAGTTTTGAGCAAGAAAAATAACGTTCACGAGTGAACGGATCCTAAAATTCAATGCGTCTCTCACAGAAAACCGTTAATCTTCACGAAAAGAGCCGGCAGCGGCGCCATTTTAATAACTGGATTTTACTCAGTTAAAAATTTCGTTGAAGCAGACTTTTCGAATTGACAATAGTTAATTGTGCGACTCAGTCGTCTTTTGGTGGAAAAGAAATAGATTTGTCGTTGTAGTAAAATTAAAATGCAAAACTTTAAAGTAAATGGTAAAGTAAATAAAGCTAAAACTGATTAAAACGTAAATGGCCATAAATTTAAGACTTTAAAAGTAAATTAATTAAATGACGTAAAATTAAAACTTGACAAAACGTAAATTTAAAAAAAACTTTAAAATAAAATACTTTAAAAATTAAACTAAGACAAACAAGTAAAAATAAAGCTAAGTATAAATAATACAAAACAATCAAAATAAAGCTAAGTAAAAATAGCGGGAAAAATAAGTTTAAAAATTAAATTGGACAAAAACTAATTAGATTCGTAATTATAAAAAACTAGAATTAAATCCGCAATAATAAAAAACACAATTCCGCAATAGCTGTGGAATCCAAGATTCCCCAATAAAAGATGGCAAATCCGCGATGTTCTAATTAACAATTCCGCAATGTAGCTTGAAACATAAATCCACAATAATCTGAATGCACTAATTCCGCAATAGTTGCGGAATCCAAGATTCCTTAATTCAGATTTGGGACAAAAATTCGCAGTAATTGCGAAATTGAAGATTTTGCAACTTTGGAGGAGATGATTTCGCAATAATCAGAAGGCACAATTTCGCAATACAAGAAAGTATTGCGAAATTGAATCAGCAGCTCCTAAAAATAGGAAATCGTAAAAGGACGAAAATCAGCACTTAAAACTCAAATTTTAAAGAAAAATAAGCCCAGAAAAACACCAATAAACTAACTAAAACTACTAGATGAATGCTAAAACTTATAAAAACTTTAAAGACGAATCAAGAAAAGTAAAAAGCTATAAACTTTATGTAAAAAGATGATGAAAAAGATTAATAAAGAACACAAAACAAACACGACTAAGATTATGAAAAAGATTAAGATTAAAACAAGGAAGTTAGAAGGAGATGATTAAAAAGCTTGAAGATAAAAGATTAAACAACGCAAAATTAAAACTTACTTGAAATTAAAGGCAAGAATTTAAATGACAATATGAAAGTGCATGTAATTAAAGATGGAAGAACTATGTGTCAAATAGCCAACACCTCCTAATGGGACATTAGGAGGGTATTTATAGGAGGATTAGTATGTCTTGATGCTTTCTTTCTCTTTTCGTCTTTATAAATTCTTCGAATTTTTTGACTTTGTCTCGGGATTATTTGAACTCGTCTTATAATTTCTTCATTTATTAGACTTGAGTTCTTCGACTTCATTAAACTTCCGTCTTTAGACTTTTTCTTCGATAAATCTTCAGAATAAGCCTTGGACTTCCGTTCTTTTTACTCTCTTGATCTTTTGACTTCGTCTTTTGTCCTTTTCTTTGATAAAAGCCCGTGAAAGCCCGTGTTTTCTTCCCTTTTCACAATTTAGTCCTAAATAACAACAAAAACACAAACCACGCACAATTCTGACATTTATGACATAAAATACAAGTTTTGGCTTGGTTATTATTATAATTAAGTGGTAAAAGGATAAGTGTTTTCACACTTATTAATTGAAAATGTGACTACGAGTGTTAGCATGACTTTAATGTTGAAACTAGGGACACTAATGATTCAGTTATCACAACTAACATGGAATCTAATTTAGAAAATGCTCCATCGTGTTCTGATTCTTCTGCAGGTGATCGAAATAAGTCTCTTCATACTGGACTCCGGGTGCAGCAAGCACATGATAGGGAATCTAAAGCTTCTAATTAACTTCGTGGAGAAGTTCTTGGGTACGGTCTGATTCGAAAATGATCAATTTGCACCGATCCTAGGATATGGAGATTTTGTTCAAGGGAATACCATAATAAACAGGGTATACTACGTCGAAGGGCTCAATCATAATCTTTTCTCGGTTGGTCAATTCTATGATGTGGATTTGGAGGTTGCTTTTAGAAAGAAGACATGTTTTGTTCGTGATTATGATGGGAATGATTTACTCACCGATTCACGGGGTACAGATCTTTACATAATTTCACTTCAAGACACAACTTCCTCAACTCCAATTTGTTTCATGGCTAAAGCTTCAACGACTCAAGCATGGTTATGGCATCAACGTCTATCTCATCTAAAATTTGATACCATCAACTTGCTTTCCAAGAAAGATATTGTTTGAGGCCTTCCAAGCTTGAAATTCATCAAAGATCATCTTTGTTCTTCTTGTGAGCTTTGTAAAGCTAAACGAAGTAGTTTTAAGACAAAGACTACACCAAGCTCTAAAGGACGGTTAGATCTTCTTCATATGGATTTTTGTGGTCCTATGCATGTTCAAACTATCAATGGGAAGAAATACATTCTGGTTGTTTTCGATGACTACTCAGTACACGTGGATTTCTTCTTGAGATCCAAGGATAAAACACCCGAAGTTCTCATCAAATTCCTTAAACTGATATGTCACACCCCACCATGGCGGAATATGGGGCGCGAGCTATGGATATCATCACAACATGGCGTGTCTATAGAGATAACTAAATGAAATAAGAAATGTCATAAAATGGTGACACAAATGTCATGACAATATCTCAACAATGCAGGAGTCTAGGTAAGTAGGTAACAGTCCTACCGCTTACCCGAGACAAACAATTAACATAAACAAAGCAAACATAAAGGTGTCAACAAAGTACCACTTATACAAACATCAAATAAAGACTAAGAGGAAAGGGGTTCCTCCAAATGCAACCCTAAGCCTCCAAAGCTAGCCACTCCTATTCTCATGCTTAACCACATTCTCACCTGAAAGAGACACTAAAACACGTCAACATAATGTTGGTGAGAGTCATAGGTTTAGACTCCAACGCCAAAATCAAGTTATGAGCTGTGAATAATAACCATCAACCAAATAAATATGGACAATATGCTACAATCATGTATTAACAACTAACATTCAAGATTAACCATTCACCACAATTCCAAGGCTCCCATCCTTACCAATCACCATGGTCCCATAGGCGCCCATACACCTATGAACTAATCCCAAGGCCCCGCCTTATCAACATCCCCTTGGTACCAAGTCAAACCACAATAATTGAGATGGTACGTGTCCCCCGATCCAAATCATAAACACAATCAAGAATCACATAGCAGTTAATCACATAAGTGTATACACAAGTCCATCACAAAGCATAAAAACATTCACAACAATAGTTACAAAACCATACAGTGTATCTTCCATCCTATCTGGAAGTAAAAAAACATAAAAAGATATGGGACTATGAAACTCACCTGATTGAGCTTCTCCAACAATCCACACACTAGCAAAAAGCTAACAAACAAATGCACCCAATCAATTCCTGAACCAAATACTAAAATGATTCATCAACCTATGATGGATATCTAACATTATCCCATAAATATACCCCGTTTATATGCTCTAAGCATTCTATTTCCCGTCACTAACAAGTCCTTAACTTAGTTAAACTTGATACCTATCCCGTTTACTTTTCTCCCAAAACAGTCCCAGTTTTTAGTCATCAAACTATTAGCCAAACGACAACCTAACCAAACCCATGCTCTTTGTAAAAGAAACCCTATTCCCTTACATGTTTTAGCTAACTCCTCCCTTTTAACCCAGCCTTAAAGCTACTGTTAAGGCCTCGATATATATATATATATATATATATATATATATATATATATATATATATATATATATATATATATATATATATATATATATATATATATATATATATATATATACTTCTGTCTATCCAGATTTTACTGATTTTAAACATACAAAAAGTTCGTTATGATTAGGGGGTCGTACCCTAACCCATTTGCTTAGCCCTCCTCCAGGTCTCTTATTTAATATATAAAACAACTCCCACATTTATTAGAGGGTTCAATTGTACTCCTAAGTACCCTAACCACCTTAAAACATTAAATTAAACCCGACTGATTTCAAAACTGTTTTGACCTCTGACTGTTGTAACCTGTTTTTGACCCACTTCCCGACCTCCAATTCAATTCTAGTTTCTTGAATTTGAAAGCCAATTCAATTACCTTTTCAGGGACATAAGATTCGAAAATTAAAAGTGTGTAGAACTCTAGATATGATCAAAATAATTGACCTAAGATTCTGCCCAGTTTTTAAAAACGATTTTCTCATAATTAATCTAATTAATCATATATAAACCAGAATAAAAACCTAAAAACGATTTCCAATGATAAAAAACCATTAATTACATTATTAATTACAGATCCTCAACAAACCCTAATAAAAAATTATGAATCTCAAACCCTAATCCATCATAGTAGGTTACAAATACGTAAATTAACGTTAATCAGCCTAGTTTAATTACGTACCTTTAAATCCTGAGCATAAATTCGACTCTTCTTGATCATCCATTGCTATTTGACTGACTTAGAGTTTAATTTATGGTTTATGGGTCGTTTTTGGGATCTTGGGTGTTTATATATGTTTTGGTAACCTCCTGATCAAGTTTAGGCCCAATTAGGACTCCTATATGGTAATTATCTTTTTTTTTATTAAAATATTCTGCTATGGGGCCCACAATTCCGACTCTCCCTTCATTATTTTATTAATTTAATAGCTATGAACTTATAATTACCACTAGTTAACATGTAGACCCTTCCGGATCAAAACCGGACACCTATTCGCTAATTTTTCAACTTTCTACGTAATTTCCGAACTAACCGTCATTTCCAAAAGTTTCTAATTATGGAAAGTATCTCTAAAACTTATCCTAAACATATAATATGTACTTAATACATACATACAACATATGATATGTACACGAACCCTTGTAAAAACGATAGCCAAACTTTCCCGCAGTTCATTTCATTTCCAACCCGTACCATGATTTACAAATCATGTACCTCATTTCGTCCATTATCATTCCCAAAATCACACATATAAACACATAAATCACATAAATCACATAGTCACACAAAATACACCAAAAATAAGACTAAGTGACGAACCTCAAAAACCAGGGTTGTCACATGATACAACATAGTCTTCAAGCTCAAGGAAAAGTGGTACATACTGAAAGAGGCACATAATTCTTGAATTCCACTCTAAAAATTAGTTTGAAGCCAAAGGGATTGAACATGAAACATCAATTGCTAGAACACATGAACAAAACGACGTTGTTGAAAGATGAAATAGTACTTTGGTTGAGGCTGCTCGAACATTATTATCCGCTTTAAAACTACCACTATTCTTCTGGACCGAAGCCGTGTCAACCGCATGCTACACACAAAACTGTTCCTTAATTATTTTAAGACACGAAAAGACACCATATCACATAATTCATGATCGAAAACCTTCACTCAAACACCTTCACGTTTTTGGATGTACGTGTTACATAATCCGAGATGGTGAAAATCTGGATAAGATGAAAGAGAAAGGTGATGCATGTATTCTAATGGGATATACAACTCAGTCTAAGGGATATAAAGTTTACAACAAGATAACAAAATTGTAGTGGAAACTATACATGTCATATTCGATGAATTACAAGAAATGGCACTTGAACAAAACAGTTTAAGTCCCGATCCCTAACGACAAAAGACTTATGTGCATAACCGCACGGAACTCGGAACTCAAGACCACAACAATGAACCGTCAAGTTCAAAGTTGGTTCAAGGAAATGTTCCAACAAAAGATATGACAATCGACACGACAATTGAAGAGTTGGAAATGTTATATGGACCAATGTTTGATGAATATTTCACGGGGGAGAAACATGTTGTATCAAAGTCTTCCGCTGTCACTCATGATAAGAATGATGATCCGATCATCGTCAACAAAAGGATACAACTTCATCAACTTCAATACGGGTTGCTGCAGATTTACCTCCTCAGAATATCACTTCAACAATCGATCCTACAACATTCATAACTACTGTCATTGATCCAAAGAACACAAATCAAGCAGACAATGCATTATCTGCCGATGAAGACTTTCACAATCCATTCGGCACATCGGTACATGAAACTGGAGAGTCTTCTACTCACCATGTTGATCCGTCAAATATGCATACGTTATATCAACGATATCCTTCAACACATCATTGGACCCGGGATCTTCCTTTGGCCCAAGTAATTGGAAACCCTTCACAGCCTGTTCGTACAAGACGACAATTAGAAAACGATGGCGATGTTTGTATGTTCGCACTCGTCGTGAGTACATCTGGACCGAAAAACATCAAAGAAGCCATGGCTGATCATGCTTGGATTGAATCGATGACGGATGAACTTCAACAATTTTAAAGACTTAAGGTCTGGGAACTTGTTGACAGGCCATACGATGTAACACCGTTAAATCTTCGATGGATCTGAAAAACAAGATGGATGAAGAAAACACGATCATCAAGAACAAATCTAGGCTAGTGGCTAAGGGGTATGGCTAGAAAGAGGGTATTGATTTTGGAGAATCATTTGCACCAGTGGCTCGTATGGAAGCGGTCAGGATTTTCCTTGCTTATGCTGCACATAAGGGATTCATCATTTACCAAATGGATGTGAAGACGAAATTTCTTAACGGTCCTTTGAAAGAAGAAGTCTATGTCACGCAGCCGGAAGGATTCATCAATCTGCATTATCCTGACAAGGTGTATCATCTTCACAAGGCACTATATGGACTAAAGCAAGCTCCAAGGGCGTGATACGATGAGCTCTCGAAATTTCTAGTATCCAAAGGTTTCTCAAAAGGTACCATTGATCTAACCTTATTCATATACAAATATGGGGACGACATTTTGCTTGTGCAGATTTACGTTGATGACATTATTTTTGGGTCTACAAACCTAAAACATTCAAAATGGTTTGAAAAATTAATGCACAACAAATTTGAAATGTCAATGATGGGCGAACTAAAATTCTTTCTAGGAATTCAAGTTCACCAATCCCCAAGTGGTATGTTTATTAACCAAGCTAAGTATTGTCAAGAGATAATCAAAAAGCATGGTATGACCTCTTGTGACCCCGTTGGGACACCATTATCAACCACATCCCTAGATGCTGACTTGGAGGGAAATGCCATAGATCAAACGAGATATCGTTCCATGATCCGTTCCCTCATGTACTTGACAACAAGCAGACCAGATATTGCACATGCAACATGCTATTGTGCACGATATCAAGCCCGACCAACTGAAAAGCACCTCAAGGAGGTTAAACGGATCTTTCGGTGCCTCAAGAATACCATTCATTTGGGACTCTAGTATCCGAAGGAAACCGGTTTCTTTCTAACGGCCTATTCAGATTCTGATCACGCAGGGTGTCTTGATACTCGAAAAAGTACTTCTGGTGGTGCACAATTTCTAGGAAAAGATAAGCTTGTGGGATGGTCTTCCAAGAAGCAGGATTGCACGTCACTATCATCAGCCAAAGCGTAGTTCTTTGGATGAGAACACAACTCACGGATTATGGCTTCCACTTTGATAAAGTACCTATGTACTATGACTCAAAGTCGGCTATAGCCATCTCATGCAATCCGGTACAGCATTCCCGCATGCAACACATTGAAGTCAGATATCACTTCATAAAGGACAAGTTGAACGCGATATCGTTGAGTTATACTTTGTTGGAACGAATTACCAATTAGCCGACTTGTTTACGGAAGCTCTGTCGAAAGATAGGTTTGAGTACCTCGTTAGGCAAATTGGTATGAGATGTTTTAATCCAGTAGACCTGGAGATTCTAGGAAAGGTGCCTCCTTGATTCATCTATCAAACATCTACTTGTAAATATCATTGAAAAAGCAAAATAAAAAATATAAGACATATAAAAACAAAACACAAAACTAAAATACTTTAAAATCCAAAAATATTCTCCTCGACATGTCTTTTAGTATCGATAATATGAACGTGCCTAGAAATGTCGCTCAATAACGACACGGTGTGTACATAAAGCTCGTATGAAGGAGAATGTTTATTTTGGACAATTTTTCCAACAATGGGTAGAGAAAGCTATCTTGGGTTGAGCTTTCCACAAAATGTTCAACATTTTGAGCTCAACATAATGGCTTGTAATCACTTTTCGATTGCAACCTGGATCGATATTCACGGGGGAGTGTATGATTTTGTTAGAAGTATTTAAAGTGATGGTCATATAATATACCGTTGCGAAGCTCGTGGAAAATGCTACACAATGGTGTTGAGAGTTCTAGTATAATGTTATGTATGTAACGGGAATTAGTCCCGAACACTCAATTGAGGAAGGCCTTATATACTTTACACTTGTAGTATAAAAGGCCCCTAGCACCTCATTTGAGTGTGTGTGTCTTCCATTTCATTGTTAGTAGAGAGAGAAACTTATGTCTTTCTCTAACTAGGAATTCACAACCATTTTGTTCTTCTCTTTTATTCTTCTTAATCTAATCTTTCTTTTTTGTTTATTCTCTGATGTTATTCGTACTGGGTTATGTCGTGTGCATAAGTCTTACAAGTGGTATCATTCGCCAAGGGATCGTTGATAGCTATTGGGTGTTGTCCTTGTTTTTATTGTGTTTCGTGTTTCATATATCTTCTTAGTAGTTGTAGTAGCGATTTGGGTACATTGGCTTGGCTAGAAACACGAATTCCCAAGAAAAAATCTCATCTTTCTTGTTGCCTACAAGTCTCGAACACTTTACTTGTTACGATCTGTGTATTGCGATCGCATAAACCTGGGGTTTCTACTTGCGATCCAGTATCACGATCACAACTTACGATCTACGTTACGATCTAGTAACTGCGATCTATTACTACGATCAAGACTACGATCAAGGACTGCGATCAACCGTTGCGATCACAGGCCACAATCAAGTGTTGCGATCACTGGCTACAATCACTCGTTGCGATCACTGACTACGATCCAGCGTCACGATCAAGGAGTATGACCAGTGTTATGATCAATCGACACGATCAAAGACTGCGATCCAAGACCACGATCTAAGACCACGATCTAAGACCAAGATCTAAGACCACGATCCAAGACCACGATCTAAGACCATGATCCAAGATCACGATCTAAGACCACGATCATTCGTTACGATCAAGGACTACGATTAGGGACTTCGATATGTTTGGTTAAATATTGTTCGAGTACTTTTCAGACTTAGCCACTATCTAGACTTGTCTCGAAACATAGTTTACACGAAGATTAAAAAAAAGGTCAAGTAAAATGAAAATTTTTCCCTACTAGTTTTTGGCTATCTCTCACTCAATTTCAAAATTTGGCGATACACAATTTTTTCAGCTTACCGTTTTGTCGGACTGAGGTATTTTTGTCGTGCTGGAAAATTTAGGCAAAGTTTGATTTTGTCGACACTCCAACACACGCTTTCTACGAATTGAAATCATTTTTCGCACGACTTCTACGATGACGTCTCAACAAGATATTTATGTTGTGGATACTGAGAATAGTCCACAAATGCTTACCAAGGAGAATTACACTACATGGGCTAGTCGTCTCCTTCGTTATGCAAAATGTAAACCTTTGGGAAAGTTGATTGTCAACTCGATTCAAAAAGGTCCGTATGTTAGAAGAACAATTCTTGTGCCTGGGGACCCTACGAATGCTAACCCAGTGGCTGACTCTAGTCATGAGCAAACGGATGAAGAATTAACTGAAGTTGAATCTAAACAACTCGACGCTGATGATCAAGCAATTCAAGTCATTCTCATGGGACTTCCTGAAGATGTTTATGTTGTTGTTGATAGTTGTGAAACCGCACACGAGATGTGGCTTAGGATTCAGAAAATGATGAAGGGGAGCGAAATAGGTTTACAAGAAAAGGAAACTAAGTTGCCTCGTGAATGGGAGAAATTTTCGTCTACTGAAGGGGAACAAATTGAACCTTACTACCATCGGTTTTTAACCCTCATGAATCATCTTAGAAGAAACAAACATGAACCTGCACAAATTGTTGCCAACATCAAATTTGTTGATAATTTTCCTTCTGAATTGTCACGATGTGTCACTCTTGTCAATCAAACCAAGGATCTTCATGTCGTGGACTACACTCAAGTATATGATTATTTGAAGATGAATCAAGATGAAGCTAACGAGTTAGGGCTGAAAGACGTGCCAAAACCCAAGATCCATAGGCTTTTATGGCAAATTCTCCGTCATCTATGTCATATCCCATGGTACCCTACCATCAACCCGCATCAAGTAACTTCATGCCACAACAACAACAATAACTCACCTCTTATGGATATCAACCTCCTGCTGTTGTGAATTACTTACAACAACCCATTGCCTGTTTTGATGACATCACCGATCCTACTCATGCTATTAATACTGGTCTTGCCCTTCTTGCAAAGGCATTCAAATTCACCTTTAACCCCACCAACAACAATGCGAGAATCTCCTCGAACACTAGAATTAGGCAGATTGCTCAACTTTTCATAAATGCGAATCAAGATCACCAATTGGTAATTGCTGGGAACACGGGGACTCAGTTTCAACAATATGGTCATAATGCTGGGCAGACCGTTGGCAATGCAGGAAATCAGTATGGTCAAAACCGTGGTCAGAATCCGAATGTTCCGAATGTGGGAAATCAGAATGGTTTAATAGTTGTGCCAACGGTTGGTAACCAGATGGGAAACATTGTGGCTGCAAGGGCTGAGAATACTGGTACGGTAAATGGAAACAACAATCGTCAGATTCAGTGCTACAACTGCAAGGGATTTGGTCATTATGCTCGAGATTGCAGAGCTAAAAAGAAGAGGAATGCTGCTTATCTTAAGACTCAACTTCTCATAGCATAAAAGGAAGAGGCAGGGATTCCACTTCAAGCTGAGGAATTCGATCTTATGGCTTCTGCTGCAGAATATGACAAGGAAGAAGAGGTGAATGCCAACTACATCTTGATGGCTAACTTATAGCAAGCATCTACCTCAGGAATGCATGTTGATAGAGCTCCCGTTTATGATTCAGACGGTCCCTCTAAGGTACATCCACGTTTCGATGATAATGATATATATAGTATGTCTAATCAGGAGGAGGAGTATACTGAGATGCTTGAGCCCTACATTGAGACACACGGGGATCAAACGAATAATAGTAATATTATTTCGAATGAGCCCAGTGTGGACCTTAGTGTGGATCAAGTTGCCCAGCCTATAACCCTTCTTGATGCGACACTTGCGTATTATAAATCTTTATTTGATAAGATTTCTAAGGATGTTGACCATGCTACCGTGGTTAATAATAAGTTTAGAGAAACTAATGCCAAATTGACCACTGATCTTGTGGGATATAAGGAACGGGAGAAAAGTTTTGAAATTCATCCGACTAAAATTAAAGAACTTGAACAAGCTCATGCTACATCGATTTATCAAGAAAAATGCACAACTAAGAAATCAAATGCCTTACATTTAAGTAGTGCTAAAAAGATAAGCGAATTGAATGATGAAATCGCCTCTCTTAATAAACAGCTTTCAACTGAAAAATCTACTATTTTGGATTTAAAAGAAGAACGAAAAAAGCTGAAACATGATTTCAAAATTTGAGAAGATGGGTGTTGTTCCCATTCAATCCATAACACAAGATTTAGAGAGAGAAATAGTAAAAAAGTAGAGAGAGAGAGAGAGTACAGAGAGAAGTGGAAGGTTTACACTAAAACTAGGTGTTTTATGAAATGAACCAACACCCTCTTCCACATGTGGAAGAGGGTTATATATGCCACGGCTCTAAGGCCTTTGTGGGCTTCATCTTGGGCCGGGCTTGGCATTCACTTGGGCATATAGCCCCTAACAAAGACAATATTAGCTTAAAGTCCAAGCCCGCTTTTCCTGACTAACCTATTACTATACAAGACCAATAACTACTAAGATGACCTATTACATTCTTGTTCGACTATATAAAATATAGGGCTAACAATCTCCCCCAATGTATCGGTCATCTTAAAAAGCTTAAAAAGCATAAGATGGTTGAGTGAATATTCTTTTAGAGGAGATCTTCATGCTTTGGTCTTGTATCTTGGTCTTCATCTTGTTTGTAACAGCTTTGTTCCTTCATGCTTTCCTGATCTTAATCTTGAGCCTTTGTCATTTGACTTTGAGTGCTTGAAATCTTCATCTGTACTCCTTGTGACTAAGATGACCTATTACATTCTTACATTCTTATGTATCTTGATTATCGTCATCTTGTGCTCTTGTGACTTCTGAATCAACATTGGTTACACAGCTACGCCACCTTCTTGATATGCAGTAACATATACAGACACGGATGAAATGGCTTTGAACATTTCACCCTAACTCGGTAGCGTTTTACCTCCGGTCGGTGAAGACCGTTAAACGGTATTAAATATCGTACCTGTGATCAGGTAATTCGATTAAGAACCTCCTTGACAGGGTTTCCCGGCGGTAGTAGCCAGTTCTCTTTACTCGACCGTCTCAAAGCAGACTGCGAACGTAAAGAGTGAATCATAAGGATAAATTATCCGTCTGATTAGAGTCGTCAATTCAGATTTCCTGGAACAAGTTTGATTCTAAAATAATCGCACCATTGTTGCTTTCCAGTTTGTCACAAGCTTTATTCATATATAATCTTGCAAGTTACCTACCGCAGTGCTGTTTGATGTTGACACTGGAAGGATTTCCATTCGTCACTGTGAACACTAATGAGTGTCACTCTGAATGTTCTGGCAAGATCACATGGATTTTGCGAAGAAACCTGGAATCAAGTTTGAATCAATTAAGAATCCAAACTTAGTTGCTTTCCACTTCTCACAAGTTTGATTCGTGTAGAATCGCACAAGTTACCTACCATGAGCTTGTTTGATGCTGGCTCAAGCAGGATTTCCATCTTCATTGTGAATCGTGTCACTCAGATGTTCTGGCAATATCACAAGGATAATGCGTAGGACTCGATTGTGTCCTAATGAGATGATAGATAGATCTCGTTTGGCTCTAGACTCAATAAGTGCATTTTGGTATTCAGAGGCTGAGCAGACTACCACCTTTTCAATATTAACTGACTCAGAGTGAGAAAGTCAATAGATACGTGTTGATCTCCGTGACAATGAGACAAGTTTCTTTTAAGAGAAACTCGAATGGCTGGGGAAGGGTTGTGCATCGCATCACTGGGTCCATGACACTTGTCTTCAAAAGATGTGTTAACCCGGTTTCTACCTAAGTTGCATAGAATACTCAAATCCTTCAATGCTTACCAATACGTCATTGATACTCGGTTATTGCTTAGGTTCAATTTTTATCTCTCAGTATCCTCTCGAATTGATCTCAGCTCTTAGTGGAATGATTTGTTCTTGGTTAATAAAAAGGGGAATGTTTGTTTATCTATTTTAAACTAATGACAAGAAATTAAATGTCGAGAAGAAAACTTAAAGCTTTAAAAGATTAAACTCAAAAAGACGATATTAAAAATAAATGCTTGGAAACTTAAAGATTAAATTGGAAAAATAAATGAACACTCAATAAAAACTAGCACTTGGAAAACTTTGTAAAAATATGAACTAAGTTGAAAAGTACTAAAAGAAAGTAAGAACGGAACAAAGCAAAATAGCTAGATCGGAATATCACAAAAGAGGTCAATCGGAATGCATTCCGATCAAGTGATCGGAATGTGGAGGAGAATACTGATCGGAATACTTAAGCAACACACCAATCGGAATACAGAAATGAGTACAATCGGAATATAATAAAAAGTCCAGATCGGAATAATTAAAATAGGCTACAATCGGAATATAGGGCAATGAAGTAGATCGGAATATTAAAATACTTACCGTCGGAATATACTAAACCCTTTTCCGATCTATAGATCGGAAAAAGGGTGCTGTTTGGTCGGAATACCCGGTCGGAATAGGTCAATCGGAAAGGGGTTTTATAACCCTTTCCAAAAATGATAGGATTCAAGTAAAAGCTAATGAATAAGCTATATATTAAGCTTATCACCAAACTAAGCCGAATCAATGACAAAACCAAATCAAATAAGCACTTATCACAACTTATTTAACTAAAAAATAATCAACTTTTTGGATCAAACAATAAAAATATAAACTTTTTAACAAAGATTTTTATAAAGTAAATAAGCTAATCATGAAAATAAGCCAATAAGCACAAAAGTCTTAAAGCTTAATCAAATGAAAACTTATGAAATGATCAAAAGATTAACTTTTTAAGCACGAAATCATTAAGAACAACACGGATCTATTGATAATCGCACCAAAATCAATCTTAAGTCAAAGAAAAGAAGGATGAGATTAAAGATTAAAAGCTAAAAACTTGAATTTGATTAATGAAATATAATACAAAAGTTTGATCTTGAAAGAAAAAAGATGAAAACTAGTGAGAGAAAGTTGAGAACTTTCTCTCTCTAAAACTAGAGAAATCTAAAAACTAAAACTAACTAAAGTGTACTAAGTGTGTGAAATTTGTGAAGTAAGGGCCTTTATATAGGCGCGTCTTGTGGTGGTGGGCTTGTGATTGGGCTTTGGTTTGGGCTTCTTTTTCTTCTTTCTTCTTTAGTCTTCACGCTTCTTTAAATAAACGTTTCCGACTTGGATTTGAGAAGTGTCGGTGAATAATTCCAACTCGTCTTATAATCTTTTGTTTAATAGACTCGAGTTCTTCGACATATATGAATCTTCCATCTTTGGCTCTATTCTTCGATAAATCTTCAAATAGGCACAATGACTTCAAAACTTTTGCATCTCTTGGACAATAGACTTCGTCTTGAGTCTTTTTCCTTGATAAAACCCGTGCAATCCCATGTTTTCTTTAATAATCATCCGGTTGACTCTAAAAACATAATAAACACAAAAACCACGCATAATTCCAAACAAATGATATTAAATACGTGTTTTGGTCTTGTTTTAGCCAGAATTAAGTGGTAAAAGGATGGGTGTTTTCACACCTATCAAATCCCCTACACTTAACCATTGCCATGCCCTCATGCAATGCTTAGTGACAAAGCACATTTTACACTTTTCTCATATCAATCAACCTTGGCCTTATTAATATACTACTAAACAAAAATGAAAGTACTAAGAGAAATTAAAACTTTAAAGTAAACAAAAGGATGGAAATAGCTTACGTGGAAATAACTTGTAAAGAGATCGATGACTTACATTAGGGCTTCAATGCTGCGAAGATTTATCACCCTCAAGTTTCACGTTCCCCAAACTAAGCTTAAAAACGAGATCATTGTTATTATAAGTTAGCAAATTAAACACTTACACACATGGCTTAATTAAATTCTTAAACTCCCTTATTCCTAGGTGTATCTCTTATATTTTATTTTTGTCTTAAAATGATCATGAAGATGCATTTTTGGACTTATTTCGATAGTTTATTTATGCTGAAAGCAAAGTAGGACGATTTGATCAATAGTTAGCTAAAGGACAAAATCTCTTAAAACTGCTTCTCGGGATATCAAAAAGTTCATATCTTGGCATAACTTGGTTCGCGATTTGAGACCTTTCTCGGGCTGATATTTGGCATGTACTTCATACTTCATATCTAGAGAGACGTTCTTGAGATAATGGTCTTCCCATCGTAATAGAGTTTCTTCACTTGGAGACTTTTGAGGGGTACTCCAACTTTGTTGACCACGACTTCATGATTATTTCTTCAATCTCTAATTGGGATTTTGAGATACAACGATCCGCCTCCGTTTCGGACTTGGATATATTTATCCTCATACCTTGTTAGGGTCTTTTCGGATAGACTTCTCCATGATCTTTATGGGAGTCGATTGCTTTTTGTCGTGAGTCTTGATCCTTCATATTGATTTTGGGAATAATGCTTTTGACATCACTTTTGGATCTTCAGCGATAAATTTGAATCCTCATGCCTTGTTAGGGCCTTTTCGGACTCGCCAATCTTCGCGCCCCGCTTCATAAGTTATGCCTTGGCTATGAACTCTTATCATTACCGAGCAACTTTTAAACGATCTTGGGCTAGAAGCTAAGTAACCTTTCAAATCGTACGACCTTACTTATTGCAGATAAATTATTAGCAAGTGATGGGAGAATAGGCAAATAATTACACCAAGTGAGCTTGCGCAAGAATACCGACTTATAATTGACTCTATCATCTCTCGTTCTCCACAATTTAAAATCTCAAGTAATGAGACTCGTGGATACTTAGCCTAATAAACCAATTATGGTCTACATGGTTAAGGATAATAGCTAGAATAAACTTGGATATGTCTATTCGGGTTGAGTCAAAATAATCGCAACGGGCCTAATATGTCAAAGACTTCTAAACTAGCTACACCACTTTATTAATATTTTTGACTTTATTGTGGGATATATACATATGAAAGCAACGATAAAAATTTAAAAATTACGACGAAATGGCCAAAGTTAATAAAAAATTTGAAAAATGTTGAAAAATAGGATTTTCCGGTTAAATGAAGGCATTTTCATGGAAAAGTACACTTAAAACTTCGATAGAAGTCCCCCTACACTTAAGATAAACATTGTCCTCAATGTTTAAGCATGTGGGAAAAGTCTCCCCTACACTTATGACATTGTGTACGTTGGTTAAATCAAGCTAAGGAAGAGACGACTAAAGTGATCAATTTCAAATGTGAGTATGAAGAAAATTGAATCACGATAGTTGAGAGATAGAACCGGATTTCGGATAACACGGGAGAACGGTTCTTCAGAGGTTCCAAGAGTGCACTTATCCCTGTAATCACATCACCACACAAAAACAAACACCTAGACAGGCCCCCCCTACACTTAGGAGGTTAAAACATAAAAGGATAGATACTCGGGCTGCCTCCACGGTTGGATATCTCGGCTTGTCCATTGGTTTGGGGATGATAGGCGGTGGAAAGACGGTGATTGACACCGTACTTAGCCATGACTCTTGCAAATTGATCGTTGCAAAAATGAGTCCCGCGGTCACTGATGATAGCACGAGGAACGCCGAATCTAGCGAACAACGATTTCAAAAAGTTACAAACCACCCTTGCATCATTAGTAGGTAAAGCTTTGGCTTCAACCCACTTTGAAACGTAGTCAACGGCTACAAGGATGTATTTGTTTCCTTTAGAGGAAGGGAATGGCCCCATAAAGTCGATACCCCAAACATAAAAAATTTCACATTCCTGTATGAAATTTTGAGGCATCTCATCTTTATGTGTGATCTTGCCTTGTTTTTGGCAAGCATCACATCTTTTAACCATCTCGTGAGTGTCACGATAGATAGTGGGCCAATAAAATCCCGAGTCAAACACTTTTTTGGCGGTGTAGTTGGGACCAAAGTGACCACCGGTGGGTCCTTTGTGGCAAGCGTCAAGGATTTCTAAAGCTGCCGGTCCATCAACACAACGACAAATAATCAAGTCAGCACATTGTTTGAATAGATACGGGTCATCCCAAAAGTAAGTCTTAGTATCGTTAAAGAACTTCTTCTTTTTCTGGGATGTTAACCCGTCAACGAGAATTCCACCCGCCAAGTAGTTTGCAATGTCCGCAAACCACGGGGTTTCGTCAGCAGTCGAGTTGATAGACATTAAGGTCTCCAAGGGGAAAGAATCATTGATTTCGTTGTTCGGATGATCCCCTTGGTAAGGATCCTCAAGTCTACTGAGATGATCCGCGGCTAGGTTTTCAGCTCCTTTTTTATCGCGAATTTCGATTTTAAATTCTTGGAGTAGCAAAACCCAGCGAAGAAGTCTTGGTTTGGAATTTTGCTTTGTCAACAAGTACTTCAACGCGGAATGATCGGTGTAAACGATAGTCGTGGAAAGGACAAGATAGGGGCGGAACTTTTCAAAAGCATAGACAATAGCTAAAATCTCTTTTTCGGTTGTCGTGTAATGTAATTGAGCCCCAGTCATTGTCTTGCTAGCATAGTGGATTGGTTAGAAGTGTTTGTTCACTCTTTGGCCCAGAACAGCTCCAATAGCAAAATCACTAGCATCGCACATCAACTCAAAGGGAAGCTCCCAATTAGGGGTAACCAAGACGGGTGCCTTAGTTAGCTTATCCTTAAGCGAGTTGAAGGCTTCAAGACACTCTTTGGAAAAGATAAAAGAAGTATCTTTTTCCAAGAGATGGGTCATCGGGCGAGCGATTTGAGAAAAATCTTTGATGAAGCGACGGTAGAAGCCCGCATGACCCAGAAAACTTCTCACACCCTTCACGGTTGAAGGTGGAGGCAACTTGGCGATAACATCGACTTTAGCACGGTCTACTTCAAGACCGGCTTTGGAAATCTTGTGTCCCAGCACGATGCCTTCTTTTACCATGAAATGGCATTTTTCCCAATTTAGAACAAGGCGAGTGTCTTCGCACCGCTTAAGCATACGTTCCAAATTGGCAAGGCAAGAAGAGAAGGAATCCCCAAAGACCGAGAAATCATCCATGAAGACTTCCATAGTTTGTTCAACCATGTCATGGAAGATAGCTAACATGCACCTTTGAAAAGTCCCGGGGGCATTACATAAGCCAAAAGGCATCCTTTTGTATGCAAATGTGCCATAGGGACAAGTGAATGTTGTCTTCTCTTGATCTTGGGGATCGATGGGTATTTGAAAATAACCCGAGAAACCATCAAGAAAGCAGTAATATTCATTACCCGCTAAACGTTCAAGCATTTGGTCCATAAAAGGTAGAGGGAAATGATCCTTTCTCGTGGCATCATTGAGTTTGCGGTAGTCTATACAAACTCTCCACCCAGTAACGAGACGAGTGGAAATCAACTCGTTGTGTTCATTGGGAACAACGGTTATTCCGCCCTTCTTGGGCACACAATGGATTGGACTAACCCATGGTGAATCCAAAATAGGGTAAATCATACCCGCATCAAGAAGTTTGATAACCTTTGTTTTGATGACTTCATGGATTTTTGGATTCACCCTTCGTTGGCTTTGAATTGTGGGCTTAAAGTCGTCCTTCATGAGAATTTTGTGTGTGCAGAAGTGAGGATTAATTCCATGAATATCCGAAATTTTCCAAGCAATAGCCTTCTTATGATCTTTCAGCACAGCGATGAGACGAATTTTCTCTTCATCTTTCAAGTCCTTTGCAATGATGACTGGCGACTTCTTCTCTTCGTCAAGGAACACATACTCGAGATGGGGCGGCAACTCCTTAAGTTCTAAATCCAGAGGATTTTCGATGGGAGGCGTATTCAAAGTCGAAGTATCGATAGCAATAACCGTGGGAGATGGAGGAGAAGGATTGTCTTCGTTGAGAAGGTTGTCAAAGAAATGCATGTCTTCATCCCCATCGGTGGGAGAATCATCATTAGATAAGTTCACATCTCCCATGGTGTCTTCAAGATCTTTCCAAAACAAATCACTATCTCCAAATAGAGACAATGATGAATGAATAGAGGACACGGTCTCAACATTGGGAAGAGAGGTAGGAATACTTTTGCAAGCATCAATAAAGTGTGCTTCACAAGCCTCATCAAGAACGTCAATACAATTAACACTCTCATATGAATAAGGGTGTTTAGACAACTTTCCCATGTTGGAGACTACTTTATCGTCACCCACTCTCATGATAAGCTCACCGGCTTCAACATCTATGAGAGTGCGACCGGTCCTCAGGAATGGACGACCAACAATTAATGGCACACGAGGGTCCATCTCGTAGTCGACGACAACGAAATCAGCAGGAAAGGTGAATTTGTCGACTCCTACAATGACGTCTTTGGCTATCCCCACTGGATAAGCAACCGTACGGTTAGCTAATTCCAAAGTCATTTTGGTGGGGACTAGCTCAGGGAGAGATAATTGCTTCCACACACTTAAAGGCATTAAGTTGATACTGGCACCTAGATCGGCTAGGGCCATGCAATTCTCTACTCCTGGGAAATTGCAAGGGATTAAGAAACGACCCGGGTCACCAAGCTTGGTTGGCAATTTCCTTAAGAGCACTGCAGAGCAATTCTCATTAAGTTGGGTGTTGGCAATATCAAGAAGTTTTTCTTTGTCGCTCAGAAGATCTTTAAACATTTTCGCATATTTAGGCATGTGAGCGAGAGCCTCAGCGAAGGAGATATTGAAATTCAGTTGTTTAAATATTTTAAGAAAGTTAGAAACCTGAATATCGTCCTTGCTTTTGAGCTTCTCTTTCCTCAACCTAGATGGATAAGGTATATTGGAAGAAGAGGAAGGCTTTGGGAGAATAGGATCACTCACCTCCTTGGGTGGAGGAGGGGTAGAAGGAAGAGGTGGAGAAATTGGGGAAGGAGAAGGAGGAGGAATAGGAGCAGGTGACTTGTTCTCCTTAGTCACAATCATCGGTAGAGGTATAGGAAGCTCAGGTTCCTTGGTACCTTTGCCACTTTGAGTGGTGATTGCTTTCATCTCCCCTCTTGGATTCGCAACGGTGTTACTCGGAAGAGTACCCGAAGAAGAGGGTTGATTAACGTGGAAGAAACTAGCCATCATGTTTCTTAAATCATTTGTTTGACTATCCATAGTGTTCTTCATATCAGCTCTCAGATCATTCCCTTGTTTCATCAGGTCTGCTTTCAAGTTGCGCACTTCCTGTTGGAGATTATCCACGATCACATCGTTAGTCCTCATGTAGGTTACAATGTCTTGATGTGATGCGGGGGTTTGGTTGGAAGGAGCAGTGTATGCGGGTGGTTGATAAGCAGGTTGCTGGTAAACTTGGTTGTTTCGTTGAGGTGGTTGTTGCTGTTTGTGAGGTGGTATGTATGGTCCACGAGATTGTTGTTGTTGTTGAGGAGGTCGGTTGAGGTTTTGTTGTTGGTTTTGGTTTTTAGGAGTAAAACCAGGTGGTGAGAGATAGTTGTTGGAGCGTTAGCTAAGCAAATTACGGTCACCTTGAGGTCTAGCTTGATAAGCGGGTTGAGGATAGGTGCCATATGCCGCATTCACATTCTCAGCAGGGTAGTCTTGGGTGGCAGTACAAGTAGTGTAAGAGTGAGGACCCCCGCATATCTCGCATGGTTGGCTGACAGCATTGACTTGAGCGTTTTTAGCGTTGTTGTTGTTGTTGTTGTTGACGGTGTGGGTGACAAGCGATTCAAGAAGCGTAGTGATTTTTTCAAGTCGCTTGTCGCTGTCACTAGTGCTAGCACTAGCGACATTGGTCCTAACACTCTTGGTTTGCACACGAGACTTATTCTCAATGATATCCCAAGCACCATTGGAAGTCTTAGCCAAAAGATTACCCCCCGAGGCACTGTTTAGTGAATCTTGGTCACTCATGCTTAAACCATTGTAAAAAGTATTAATTTGATGTACTTTGGTAAAACCATGTTGTGGGCATTTTCTTAAAAGATCTTTAAAACGATCCCAAGATTCACTGAACGACTCATCGTACTTTTGTTCAAAATTTATGATTTCATTCCGCAAAGCGGTAGTACGAGATGGTGGGAAAAAGTAATTGATAAACTTGGTTTCCAAATCCGTCCACGAGAGAATACTCTGTGGCGGTTCCTTAGCAAGCCAATGCCGGGCTTGTCCCTCTAAAGAAAAGGGAAAAAGTTGTAGACGGATTACCTCTTGTGGAACACCATTGAATTTGACCGTGTTGGTGAGTTGCAAGAATCTCTTGATGTGGTCATGTGGATCATCAATGGTACGCCCCAAGAATGGTTGAGCAGAGACCATCTGGATAAAGCCTGATTTTAGCTCAAAGTTGTTGGCGGCAATTGGAGGTATGACAATTGGATCAGTGTTGCCATCTACATGAGCTTGAAGCAGTTCAATCATCGGGCGATTATCCGGTAGAGGCTCATTGTTGTTGTTATTATTCATGTTGTTGAAAGGTGGGTTGTTGTTGTTATTATTATTGTTGTTTGGAGGTGGTATGTTGTTGTTATTTTGTACACCGGCCATGTCTAAGTTATCGAGAGGCTCGGGCTCTTGATAAGACGTGGATCAAGTGCGCATACACCTGCAAAAGAACGAACAAAGAAAAGCAAAGCAAAAATATTTTTGGTTTTTATTTTTAATTAATTAATTTTTATTTTTTTTTGTATTTTTTAAAAATTTATATTTTTTAGAATTTTTTGAAAATTTTTATAAAAAATTAACGTTCACGGGGAACGGATCCCAAAATCCAAGTTCTCACAAAAAACTTTTGATCTTAACGAGAAGAGCCGGCAGCGGCGCCATTTGATACTCGGTTTTTGCTTAGGTTTAATTTTTATCTCTCGGTATCCTCTCGAATTGATCTCAGCTCTTAGTGGAATGATTTGTTCTTGGTTAATAAAAAGGGGAATGTTTGTTTATCTATTTTAAACTAATGACAAGAAATTAAATGTCGAGAAGAAAACTTAAAGCTTTAAAAGATTAAACTCAAAAAGACGAGATTAAAAATAAATGCTTGGAAACTTAAAGATTAAATTGGAAAAATAAATGAACACTCAATAAAAACTAGCACTTGGAAAACTTTGTAAAAATATGAACTAACTTGAAAAGTACTAAAAGAAAGTAAGAACAGAACAAAGCAAAATAGCTAGATCGGAATATCACAAAAGAGGTCAATCGGAATGCATTCCGATCAAGTGATCGGAATGTGGAGGAGAATGGTGATCGGAATACTTAAGCAACACACCAATCGGAATACGGAAATGAGTACAATCAGAATATAATAAAAAGTCCAGATCGGAATAATTAAAATAGGCTACAATCGGAATATAGGGCAATGAAGTAGATCGGAATATTAAAATACTTACCGTCGGAATATACTAAACCCTTTTCCGATCTATAGATCGGAAAAAGGGTGTTGTTTGGTCGGAATACCCGGTCGGAATAGGTCAATCGGAAAGGGGTTTTATAACGCTTTCCGAAAATGATGGGATTCAAGTAAAAGCTAATGAATAAGCTATATATTAAGCTTGTTACCAAACTAAGCCGAATCAATGACAAAACCAAATCAAATAAGCACTTATCATAACTTATTTAACTCGAAAATAATCAACTTTTTGGATCAAACAATAAAAATATAAACTTTTTAAGAAAGATTTTTATAAAGTAAATAAGCTAATCATGAAAATAAGCCAATAAGCACAAAAGTCTTAAAGCTTAATCAAATGAAAACTTATGAAATGATCAAAAGATTAACTTTTTAAGCACGAAATCATTAAGAACAACACGGATCTATTGATAATAGCACCAAAATCAATCTTAAGTCAAAGAAAAGAAGGATGAGATTAAAGATTAAAAGCTAAAAACTTGAATTTGATTAATGAATATAATACAAAAGTTTGATCTTGAAAGAAAATAGATTAAAACTAGTGAGAGAAAGTTGAGAACTTTCTCTCTCTAAAACTAGAGAAATCTAAAAACTAAAACTAACTAAAGTGTACTAAGTGTGTGAAATTTGTGAAGTAAGGGCCTTTATATAGGCGCGTCTTGTGGTGGTAGGCTTGTGATTGGGCTTTGGTTTGGGCTTCTTTTTCTTCTTTCTTCTTTAGTATTCACGCTTCTTTAAATAAACGTTTCCGACTTGGATTTGAGAAGTGTCGGTAAATAATTCCAACTCGTCTTATAATCTTTTGTTTAATAGACTCGAGTTCTTCGACATATATGAATCTTCCATCTTTGGCTTTATTCTTCGATAAATCTTCAAATAGGCACAATGACTTCAAATCTTTTGCATCTCTTGGACAATAGACTTCGTCTTGAGTCTTTTTCCTTGATAAAACCCGTGCAATCCCATGTTTTCTTCAATAATCATCCGGTTGACTCTAAAAACACAATAAACACAAAAACCACGCATAATTCCAAACAAATGATATTAAATACGTGTTTTGGTCTTGTTTTAGCCAGAATTAAGTGGTAAAAGGATGGGTGTTTTCACACCTATCAGTCATCATTAGCACCTTGTTGTGATTGTTCTAGTGCTAATTTAAGTAATTGATCCGCATTCAGCTTCATTCCACTCCATCTTTGCTAAGGACAACTATTTCTAGCTATGGAATGTCCTTGGGTAGATCCCTCCGGTTCTGGTTGGATCATAGGACTTAGTTTCCTATCCTAAACCACCTTTTGACTCCATCGTTCCGTCGTGGATTGTAGGTTGTTTTGGGTAAAGATCGTAACCATAAAACCATTAAAAACAATTCAAAGTGCTTGATAAAAATAAAAACTTTTAACACTTTGAAAGTTTTATTTTTTCAAAAAGCTCCCCCTACACACATGCATCGATAAACGAAATAGTTTGGCATGTGAAGGAAAGAGTTGCACTTGAGTCTTTAAGATCACATGTTGTGATATATTACATTTTAATCACATTTTCTCCCCCTATCTATAATATAAAAATATTAGAGATACCAATTGATTAAAATATGACATTTTCCGAAAAATTGATGGGAGAGAAAAATGTGTGCACGCATGAATCATGGAACATTTTCAGTCGGGTCGCTCCCCCTCAACAATATATGTGTGTCTTGAGACAAAATTTGACAAAATTTTAGAAAGACGACACCACAAAATATGTTGATGTACGGAGTAGAGATGCCTTTACCGATAATATATGACAGATTTAATATCATTTTCGGAATGTGTTGGATACATAAAATATGACAAATTTAGAGATGTACCCAACAACATTAAAGGCTTGATTTTAAAACGCTCCCCCTCAAAAATTGATCAAAATAACATATGACATTTTAGAGATATAAAAACCACATATGAGGAAGGGAGTGTTGAACACACAATTTTGAAAGATTTAGAAAAACCTTTTTGAGAAATTCTTGAAAAATTGTATTCAACGGTTTTTAAAATAATTAGGATAGAAGACTTCTCTTATATTGCTTAGGGAAAATGCACTGAAACGTACACTTCCCTTTCGGGTCCGTTTTTCATGAGCTCAAAACTTTGAATGTTTTTATAGGAAGCTCATGACCGAGAAATATTAAATTCTCGTTGAGAAGGATAAGTTATCGTCCGTGATAAACTTTCCTTATTTGAGGTCCGAGTCCTAAGCTGTGATGCGCTTAGAAGTCATTATGAGAGAATATCAAGCAGCTTCATTTGCCAAAACCTCCAATCTTCTGGAGTCATATACCTCATACCAAGACGGCCAACGAGATACGCAAACCTATCTTTCGAGAGAGCTTTTGTAAACAAGTCTGCCAGCTGGTACTCAGTTCTGACAAAGTATAATTCCACGATGCCGCGTCCCACTTGTTCCTTGATGAAGTGATATCTAACATCGATGTGCTTGGTGCGGGAGTGCTGAACCGGATTGCAAGATATGGCTATGGCCGACTTTGAGTCACAATACATAGGTATTTTATCAAAGTGGAAGCCATAATCCATGAGTTGAGTTCTCATCCAGAGGACTTGAGCACAACACGCGGATAGAGCCAAATATTATGCTTCAGCTGATGAGAGCGAAGTGCAATCCTGCTTCTTTGACGACCAGCTTACAAGCTTGTCTTCCCCTAGAAATTGTATGCTACCAGAAGTGCTTTTTCGACTATCAAGACAACCTACGTGATTAGAATCTGAAAAAGCTGTTAGATGAAAACCGGTTCCCTTCGGATACCAGAGTCCCATGTGAATGGTATTCTTAAGGTACCGAAAGATCCGTTTAACCTCTTTGAGGTGCTTGTGAGTAGGTCTGGCTTGATATCGTGCACAATAGCATGTGGCATGATGAATATCAGGCCTGCTGGCTGTAAGGTACATTAGTGACCTGATCATACTGCGATATCGCGTTTGATCTACAGGATATGAGTACAAGTCAGCGTTTAGGGATGTGGTCGACAATGGTGTACCAACGCGAGCACATGAGGTCATACCATGCTTTTCAAGTATCTCTTGAGCATACTTAGCTTGGTTTATGAAGATACCACATGCGGATTGATGAATCTGGAGGCCTAAAAAGAATTTTAGCTCCCCCATCATCGACATTTCAATTCTGTTGTGCATTAAGTTTTCAAAACGTTTTGAAAGTTTTGGGTTCGTAGAACCAAAAATAATGTCATCAACATAAACTTGCACCAGCAGTATGTCATCCCCATATTTATTAATAAAAAGACTAGGATCAATAGAACCTTTGGAGAATCCTTTCGAGACCAAGAAGTTGGATAGTTCTTCGTACCATGCCCTTGGGGCTTGTTTAAGTCCATATACAGCCTTCTTGAGACGATAGACTTTGTCAGGGTTATGAGGATCGATGAATCCTTCCGGCTGATTCACATACACTTCTTCCTTCAAATGACCGTTGAGAAAAGCAGTTTTAACGTCCATCTGAAAATCCGTGAAGCCCTTATGTGCAGCATAAGCAAGAAATATCCTGACAGCTTCCAAACGAGCAACTGGAGTGAATGATTCATCGAAATCTATCCCTTCTTGTTGACGATACCCCTTAACCACAAGACGAGATTTGTTTTTGATGATGGTTTGTTCTTCATCCAGTTTGTTTTTCCAGATCCATTTGAAATCTAAGATTGACATTCCATAGGGTCGGTCAACAAGTTCCCAAACATTGAGGCGTTCAAACTGATGAATTTTGTCTTGCATTGATTCAATCCACGCATGATCAGTCATGGCTTGTTTGATGTTTGTAGGTACAGTTGAACTCACGGTGAGTGCATACATACACACATCGCCATCAGTTTCGAGTTGTCTGCGTGTTCGAACCGGTTGTGAAGGATTTCCAATGACTCTCTCCAATGGATGATCACGTGTTCAATGGTGAGTGGATGGATATGGTTGGTAGAATGTATGCATGTTGGACGGATCAACATGTTGAGTAGAAGACTCTCCGACTTCGTGTACCGGTGTACTGAACGGATTGATAAATTCTTCTTCGTCAGGTTGTGCATCGACTGCTTGATTGTTGTTTCCTCCTTCAGCATTGACGGTTGGTGATGTTGGTTGTATGACTGTTTCTTGAGTTTGTTGAGTATCCAATGGAATTGTCTCTTGAGCAACGGTTGCTGAAGTAGATGCAGTTGTGTCTTTTTGACTTTGTTCGGGTGCATCAGTAGTGGTGACAGCGGAAGGCTTTGACACAACTTGATTGTTTCCATAGTAATATTCATCAAACATTGGATCATATAAATCAAGAAACTCATTCATATTCGTCGTATCCGTCGAGTCTGCTGTAGGAGTACTTTCTTGACATTCTTGCACGGGACGTACACTGTTGTGTGTAGGTGTCGTTGCTGGACATTGAGGAGCGGGACTTGAGCTATTGTGATCAAATACCATTTGTGGAAATTCGTCAAAGTTCACATGAATTGTTTCGACAATAATCTTTGTTCTCTTGTTATAGACTCGATATCCTTTCGACAATGTAGCATACCTCACAAAAATACATGCATCACCTTTTTCTTTCATCTTGTCGAGATTCTCACCGTATTTAAGGATGTAGCATAAAGATCCAAATACGTGAAAGAATTTGACAGTAGGTTTTCGGCCATTGATGATGTGGTAAGGTGTCTTTTCATGTATAGGGATGACGAGAGAACGATTCTGAGTATAACATGCAGTTGCAATTGCTTCAGCCCAGAAGAATATCGGTAATTTTGAAGCAGAAAGCATTGTTCGAGCAGCCTCAACCAAAGTACGGTTCCGTCTTTCGACAACGCCGTTTTGTTCAGGAGTTCGAGCAATAGACGTTTGATGTTTGATGCCTTCTTCTTGAAAGTAAGATTGCAAGTTCTTGTTCAAAAATTCAGTACCCCTATCCGTTCTTACGGTTAAGACTTGAGCTTTAAGATTGCGTTGTATCATCTTGAGAAAGTTTTTGAGAACCTCTAGTGTTTCATCTTTGGACCTTAAAAAGAAAGTCCATGTGTATCTAGAGTAATCATCAACAATCATGATAATATACTTTTTCCCGTTAATACTATTTACACGCATGGGACCACATAAATCCATGTGTAGAAGTTCCAATCGTCCTTTTGAGCTTGGGGTAGTCTTTGTTTTGAAAGACTTCCGTTTTGCTTTCCCCAACTCACAAGAAGAACAAAGATGGTCTTTGACGAATTTCAACTTAGGAAGACCGGTCACAATATCATTCTTCGAAAGCATGTTGATGGTGTCACAGTTGAGATGTGACAATCGTTGATACCATAACCATGCTTGAGATGATGAAGCTTTAGCCATTAAGCAAATTCGATTTATTGAAGATGTGTCTTGAAGAGTTACTGTGTAGAGATCAGAACCACGAGAACCTATAAAAAGGTCATTACCATCGTAGTCTCTAATATAGCAAGTAGATTTCCGAAAAGCCACTTCCAAATCCGCATCACAAAATTGACCAACCGATAATAAATTGTGATTCACTCCCTCGACGTAATAAACCCGTTTGATAGTGAGATTTCCTTGAACCAAATCACCATATCCAAGTATCGGTGCAAACTGATCATTTCCAAACCGCACCGTACCCAGAAACTTCTCCATGAAGTTAATGAGAATCTTGAGATTGCCCGTCAAGTGCTTTGTGCACCCGGATTCCATTATGAATAGGATGATTTCGACGAGCTGCAGAAGAATTAGAGGACAATGTAGCATTTGACAAATGGGATCCCTTGATAGAAACGGGTTCCAAAATAGTAGTGGGCCTAGATGCAAAGTCTGTAGGCAAGCTGATATTCCTAGACCCAATCACTAAAGTGGTTAACTTAGGTACCCATTTGTATCCGGGTGGCGTAAATCTCGAATACCCCCGTGTACATGTTCTAATCGTGTTCTGATATAGCTTCTTTAATCTGTTTTGTTTACGCAGAGTAGTGGAGTATAACGCACTTAGTTTCTTAAGTGGTTGATCAGTGGATTGGTTCAAAGTTCTTGTGGGTTCACTAGTACTAGTGGGCACACGAATAGGCTTCCTAGTTCTAGTATTCACGCCATTATGATTAAGAGCACAAGCATCATGATTGAAAGTACGAACACATTTGCCACATTCAACACAAACAAATTCAACATTCGAGGTCTTAGCATTTAAACTGTCATTACATGCAGTTACAGACGTTTTATTCTTAGAAAACTTAAAATTCCTATGGTGGTCTTGTACTTCCAACTTCTTTCTTTGACTATTGTTAGGCATGACCTTATCTTGCATTCTATTTCTCTTAAGCTGTGGTCCGCTAACGCTAGTAGTGGGGATTACTCCTGTAGAAGAAGACATACGTTGATTAGTTTTCTTAATATTCTGAGGTAACCGCGATGTTCCAGTTTGAGTAGGCTTAGTGTTCATCTTATACATTCCAGGTGCTATCACATTGGTACTCTTATCATTTCCTATCTTAGGCAAAGACTGTGGGGATTGTCCCAAAATAGATGATTTAGGGCATTTAACCGCATTCGGTTGACGAACGGCGGATGGTTTACCCAAAACAAACTTTCCTTTCATTTTCTTAATGAGTTTCTGTAACTCACTTATGGCTATGTCCCTTTCTTTTAGCTGAGCTTTCAAATCATTTATTTCGAAATCTTTTTCATTTAGTAGACGAAACGAAGAAGCTGACATTTCTTGACACTTTTTATGATTATGAGATTTTTCACCTTTTTGTAAAGCAAGTTCAAGAGAAATGGAGTGTTTCTCAAGTTGAGAAAAACTTTTCGAAAGTTTGTTATATGACTGAATTTGTTTTGAAAGCTCTACTTCAAGATTGCGACATTTCGCGTCCGATTCTGACACTAGACATGCTACATGACAATATTGATTAAGATCGGTATACACACCAAGTATAGCATTCATATGGTCAGCATAAAAGTATTCCTTAGAAAGTCGATCAATTTCGTTAGAAAGTTGGTGTTCTTGTGTTTTTAATTTATTTTGAAGAAAATCAACTTCATCTTCAAGAGATTTAACATAACTTAAATTAGTTAACATTTCCTCAGCGAGAGCATTATAAAACATTTCCACATTTTTTGAAAGATCATCAATTGTTGGAACAATGCATTGTTGAATGACGACTTCTACTTGTGGGTTAGGTTTAATATTCCAAATGGTATCCCTAGAAACTTTTTCATAGTCGACGACACCTTTGTACAAATTTAAAACCCCTTGTTTTATAAACTCAAATTGCTGAACACTTTTGCTTTTCTCATCCCATTTACGTTTTCATCCAAAATTCGCTTTTCCAACAAAACTGATTGCTTTTTGAAACTCCTTTTTAAAGAAACTTTCTTTTGTGGTTCATCACTTGGTGGTGGAACACTATTATACATCTTTTGTTCTTTTGAAAGTTATTTTT
The DNA here is from genome assembly GCA_025667525.1 of Glebionis coronaria. NCBI lineage: Eukaryota > Viridiplantae > Streptophyta > Magnoliopsida > Asterales > Asteraceae > Glebionis > Glebionis coronaria. Next base: position 223,081,912 of record CM046879.1, read on the forward strand.
GAGGGACAAACTTAATATGATTGTTAGAATCAGAAAGGTTTATCAAATCACTTAAGTTCAATCGACTTTCTTCTTGTTGAGGAATGATTTCGTCGCAGTCAGGGGAAAGCATAAGAGCAAGATTATCAACATAGCAACCGATATCATAAAGAGCAGGCTTGGTACTTTGAACTTTCTTGAGATATTCAGGCTTGACAAAACTCGTTTTCATATTTCTATTGAGCATATTCATAGTTTGAATAGACTGACCCGTTTTGTAAACAATGTTGTTTAACGTGTCGACTCTCTTTTCCAAAGCAATAATTTTTTCAATATCCTTTTCTTCACGAGTTTTATAAAGCTCAGTTTGTTCTTTGTTAACCAACTCTAATTCAATAATTTGGAGTTTATGTAGCAGCAGTTCTTCTTCAAGGTCCAATATCTTTTGTTTTGACATATGAATTTCGTGTGTTATTTCAGAACAATATTGTTCATTGAGCACCTTACGTTCATACACCAAACCATTAGCTATCGCAACCCGTCGATCAGCTTCTTTTACATAATCACACTCTTTAAGCCTGTCTATCTCCTCGGCTAAGGATGTGTTTGCTTGCTTCAAACGTTTATTAACCTCTTTGTTTTCCTTAATTTCATGTTTTAAAGAATCAATAATAGACGCAAGCAAATCACGGTCCTCATCCGAGTCAGTATCCTGAACAGCTTTTCCGTCATCATTACACATATGCTGTGAATCCGTAGAGATATTGCTATCCTTCGTGTCCATTACATATGTGTCATTGATGCTTTCGGGTTGCTCAGGATGACATCGTTCATTAGCAAACACATTATAGTTATCATGTGATGGTACCTTTTCAAGTGGCTCAGAATCATAGATGGGTCCAGAAGTATCATCAGTCTCTGGGATCACTTCTTGAATCTTTGCCATGTACACATAATGTGCCTCCAACTCTTGATCATCGACTTCATCATCAGTGTCATCACGCCAGTCAACTTCATCTGCTGTGAGTGGAATTCATGCTTCCTCTTTCTTACACAGCAGCATCTTTTCCTTGTGATATCCCGAATCCTTAACCCTTTTTGGCTTCTTTCATTCCCTATCCATGTGCCCAAATCCCTTGCAGTTGAAGCATTGAATCCCAGTCTTCTGCACAACCGGAGTGCCTACAGTATCTCTAGCCCCAACTTGATTCAGCAACCTCTGATTATCATACCTAGCATCACGATCATACCTAGGTGCATGATCAACTTCCTTATATCTAGCATTGCATGATGATCTGAGGTTGTTGTTGGTAGGTTTTAGATCTTCTTATAAGTTGTGGTGGGTAAAGACATGAGTTCCTCAATCTTCTTGTCCCTTGAAGTTTGTTCATCATCACTGTCTCCATCTGACTCGGTGTCATACTTTGGAGGTGGAGTAGGGACAATTGATTTTGCTTTGTGTTTATCAATAGCTAGAGGTTTGGTGGATGAGCTTGATGACTTTGAGGAATGAGTAGGTGGTTGTTGACGGGGAACAAGTTTTGTTGAAGTAGCAGCCACAAAAGCAATAGAATTTGCAGACCGTTCTGCCTTTTCAGCCCTTAGTTCATTCACTTCATTCTGATGTTGTTTCAAGATATCATAAAGTTTGTGATAGGAGATGGTCTTGATATCTTTCTTTTGTTTAACCAAGGTCACAAACCTTTGCCATTCCAGTTTGAGTTGAAGTAGAAACTGAACATTGGCATGATGATTGGAGATGGTGCACTGATTTCTGACAAGCTCATTCATCATTTTGTAGAATCTCGAGTAATATGAGTCAATGGATTCACCATCTTCAGATGTGAATTTCCAAACTCCCAAAGTATATTAGTCTCGAGATCTTGAACATTGATCGACTCACCTTGCTTCAGTCGATGAATTGCATTCCACATTTCCATAGCATTAGGACATGCATCAACTGTGGAATAGATATCGTTATCAATTCCAGTGAGTATGAAGTTTACAGCATCAGCTTCATCTTGGAGGAGTTTATTTTTCTCAGCAGAACATGTGTCAAAATCCTCCATAGCTCGTATAGTTGATGAAATACCATCCTCTGCCTATGTGGTAATTGGTCTGAATTCAAAAACTGGAGGTGGATTCTCAAGGCAGTGACGAAGAGCAGTTTGGTTTTCTTTTCTGTCGAGAAATCTAAGAAAACGAGATCTCCATTGAACGTAACAACCAGCAGTGAGCACAGGTGGATTACCGTTGCCACCTTGTTCCAAACGAATTTGATTAGCAGTTGCAATGTTGATGTTGTTGTTAGACATGGTGAATACTTTTGAATGAATTGCAGATCTTAGTGGATTTGTTGTGATTTGATTGTGGTTGAAATTCCGAAAGTTCCAAATTTTTTTTTTTTCGGTCCGACAATAAATTCCTCAGTCCGACAAAACGATAAGCCGAAAAAAATTTGTATCGCCAAATTTTGAAATTGAGTTAGAAATAGCCAAAAATTAGTAGGGAAAAAATTTGAATTTACTTGACCTAAAATTTATCTGCCCATCGCAATACCCATCGCACTCTCAGATCGTACTCTTAGATCGTACTCTTAGATCGCACCCAACGATCGTACTCCTTGATCGTACCCAACGATCGTACTCCTTGATCGCACCCAACGATCATACTCCTTGATCGTACCCTACGATCGTACCCAACGATCGTACTCGGATAGCACTCGTGTGATCGTACCCAACGATCGTACTCGGATCGCACTCGTGTGATCGTACACAACGATCGTACTCGGATCGCACTCGTGTGATCGTACCCAACGATCGTACTCAGATCGTGGCCTGTGATCGCAGTGAGTGATCGAGGTATGTGATCGCAGTGAGTGATCGTATTATGGGATCGTGCTATTGGATCGCAAGTAGAAACCCCAGGTTTATGCGATCACAATACACAGATCGTACTATGGTTACCACTTTTCTCGGACAGTACAATGCACAACAAATTTGAGATTTTTAGCCTAAAAATGAATCAAGCACCCAAAAATTTTGTGTTTTTAACCAAAATAGCAATACCAAATCACTACCAATAGTATGTAGATGATTTGTATCAAGAATAAACCCAAAAAACACAAGAAAATATTTTGGTACGTGAGTTTTTGGATCAAAATAGGCACGAAAAAAATCAAGAATACAACACACGAATCTTCAATCACCTATCCACTATAGGCTCTTGATACCAAATGTTGTTCCCATTCAATCGATAACACAATATTTAGAGAGAAAAATAGTAGAAAAGTAGAGAGAGAGAGTAGAGAGAGAAGTGGAAGGTTTACACTAAAACTAGGTGTTTTATGAAATGAACCAACACCCTCTTCCACATGTGGAAGAGGGTTATATATGCCATGGCTCTAAGGCCTTTGTGGGCTTCATCTTGGGCCGGGCTTGGCATTCACTTGGGCATATAGCCCCTAACAAAGACAATATTAGCTTAAAGTCCAAGCCCCCTTTTCCCGACTAACCTATTACTATACAAGACCAATAACGACTAAGATGACCTATTACATTCTTGTTCGACTATATAAAATATAGGGCTAACAATGGTCTTCTTGAGGATTTTTGCAAAGCTCAGGATAGGATTAGAGAATTAGACAACCTTTTAGTAAAACGTGGCCAAACTATGCAGACGTTAAATATGCTCGCACCAAAAGTGAATGCAATAAATTACACTCGATACAAATTGGTTTTAGGTTGTCCTCTTCCTCCTAATCCTGGATATCTTAAGCAAGTTCAGGCCACTAATGAAACTTTATATAATGGTAGTGTGCTCTTGTCTGATGAGCATGATCCTCCTAGTGTGCATGATTCCGAGGAAACTACTGAACTTGCAGTAGAGACTCGTTTAAGAATGAAAAAGCTTGATAAAGAAGTGACACCAGTTTATTATCCAAAAGTTGATCCTCCAACTGTTTTTGTTCGGTCTAAAATGAGTACTGAAATGCTTTTTCTACCAAGTGAGGAATTATCTGATGACCCTCCTAAACCGAGTATCACACGCCGATTTCTAAACGAGCTAAAAGATAACTTTGTCATACTTAAACGTGTTGTTAATTCCAAAATCACTTGAGGAAATTTTACATCACCTGTTCAGATTGAGGTCCAGAAAATTCTTCAAAACGATATTAATCCGATTATTAATCAAGTTGATGCTCGGATAAGCAATTTGGAAAATGCTTTTCTAAAAGAATTTGCCAACTTTGTTGAAAACTTTAAATCTTTGATGAAGGAGGCTGATGAATCTCTTGATAAAATCAAAGTTTTGGAAAACGATCTTGAACGTCTCTCTAATGCACGTGATAATGTTGATAGTAGCCCCATTGCGTTAGATACCTCTGTGTCGCATAATGAAAACCTCCAAACTGAGCTTGATCTTATGAAAGAGAAAATGGAATCTTATGTCCTTAAAAAGGATAAATAATTCACCGATCTTTGGAATAAATTTGTCAAAAAATGTGATGAATGCAAATATGACAAGATTTCGTATGAAAAAGCTTACAATGAAATGCAACAAAAAATAGTACGTTTGACAGCTCAGTTGGGAGGTGCTCAGGAGAATAATCTAGCTTCTTCCGGGTTAGAGAATGCCAGTGATTGGAATGCTTAGAAGCTTAAGGCTAAAATTGCAGATTTAGAATCTGTTGTTGTTTCATATAAGCGGGCTGTTGAACAAAGTAATTGTTGTCCCTAATATGTGATGATTCTATACTATTAATGAAGAAAGAAAGGTAGAAATGAGATGAATTTTAGAGAGAGAAACTAGAGAGAGAAAAGAGAGAGAAGTGTGTGAACTTGTGAAATATTAGATTAAGAAGAAAATGAATCACCAACCCTCCTAACATGCTAGGAGGGTAGTATATATAGTCCACCCACATGCGGGCTTCTTTATGGACTATATGGTTTGGGCCGAGCTTTCCTTTTGGGCTTTAGTTACTTATTAATGAACTTTAGCCTAAAGTTAAGCCCGTATAACACGACTAATGTACTACCTATTACAACGTTCTAAAATACGATACATAATAAACATATGACCGAGCATTCTTGTTTGGCTCAATATTTTGAGGCTAACCATCTCCCCCAATGAGAGGTCATAAACCTTGGTCATTTAGGAAATTTGTAGAGATTACTAATCTCGCCATAAATGAGTCTTGAACGTATGATCGTAGCCTTGTTCCTTCATGCTGTGATCTTTGAGCCTTTGTCGTTGTCTTTCGACTTTGTCTTTAAGCTTTAGATCTTCAAATTATCATTGACTTGTCTTTGCCATCTTACGATCTTGTGTCTTCATCCACATGCTCACACTATTAATTGTTGAATATGTCTTTAGGCATGAGTATGTGGTTTCTGAATCATTGACTTTGCTGTGTACACCGCGACGCCACCTTCTTGAGACAAAACATATACACGGACTGAATGGCTTTGACATTCGTCCTAAATCGGTAGCGTTTTACCTCCGGTCGGTGAAGACCGTTATACGATATTAAATATCGTACCTGTGATCAGGTTGATTCAATTAAGAATCTCCTTGACATGGTTTCGCGGTTGTACTAGCCGTTCTCTTTACTCGACCGTCTCAAAGCAAGACTGCGAACATAAAGAGTGAATCAATTGGATAGATATCCGCTTGATTAAAGTCGTCAATTCAAATTCCTAGAACAAGTTTGATTCATTAAGAATCATACCATTGTTGCTTTCCAGTTGACACAAGTTTGATTCATAAGAATCTCACAAGTCACCTACCGTAGCGCTGTTTGATGTTGACGCTAGAAGGATTTCCATTCGTCACTGTGAATATTAATGAATATCACTCTGAATGTTCTGGCAAGACCATAAAGATATTGCGTAGAAACCTGAAACGAGTTTGAATCAATTCAGAATCAAACTACTGTTGCTTTTCAGTTTTACATATGTTCAATTCATAAAGAATCTTGCATATGACCTACCGCAGTGTTGTTTGACGTTAACACTGGAAGGATTTCCACTCATCATTGTGAATACTAAGTAGTATCACTCTGAGTGTTCTAGCAATATCGCAAGGATATAGCGTAGGACTCTCTTGATCTTCATCCGTGTGTCCTAACGAGATTTGATTGATCTCTTGGCTCTAGACTCGATTTGTGCACTTTTAGTGGTCGGAGGCTGGAGCAGATGCCACCTATTCAATATCAACTATCTCGAAGTGAGAAAGTCAATAGAAGTCATGTTGTTCTCCGTGACAATAAAACAAACTTCTTTTGAGAGAAGCCTGAGTAGCTAGGAAAGGGTTGTGCTTCACATCACTGGGTTCATGATGAGTTTGTCTTCATGATGAGTTGACCCGGTTTCTGCCTAAGTTGTATGGAGGGCTTCTTTCTTTACACCCTTTATCCTTACATTTCTTTTTCATTCTTCAACCCCTTCAATGCTTACCAAGACATCATTACTAGCACCTTGTTGTGATTGTTCCAGTGCTAGCATCAGTACTTAGTCGGCATTCAGCTACGTTCACATTCTACTCCATCTTTCCTAAGGACTTCTAATAATCTATTGGATTGTCCCTGGGAAGATCCCTCCGGTTCTGGTTGGATCATAGGACTTAAACCTAACCACCCTTTTGACACCAATAACATCGTGAATTAAAGATGTTATGGGTATTTGATCGTAACCATGAAAACCACTTTAAATTCTAACAAAGTGTTTGAAAAACATTTAACACCTTGCTAGTTTTTTTGTTTTAGAAATGCTCCCCCTTCACATGTGCATCGATAATCGAAAATGTTTCGCACATGTAGGTAAGAGTTAAAGTGCTTGAGTCTTATATTAGATCACATTTTAATCACATTTTCTCCCCTATCTCTAATATATAAAATCTTTTGATATTAGAGATACTAAATTTGATTAAAATATATTTTGAAAAATAGTCTTGAAATCTCGGGGAGAAAGATGTGTTAATCTTTTGCATGAAGTTATAATGCTCCCCCTCAAAAATTGATCCAATTGAATTGTCATTGTGAGGATATGATCCACATTTTGCTTTTTGAGGATGGGAGTTGTTGAACACACAATTTTTGAAAGATTTTGAATAATCATTGAGAAATTCTTGAAAAAATTGTGTTCAACGGTTTTTGAAAAATCCTATTTCTTTTTGTCGAAGAGGTTTTTCTGAAGCATAAACTTGAGTTCATAGAGTTTGAATGTCTTGACGAATCCACTCAAGTGTAAGAAGATTTCTCTTCTTTTGCTAAGGGTAAGAAAACGAAATCGTACACTCCCCCGTGAATATAGAACCGGGTTGCAATCTGAAAGTGATTACAAGCCATTGTGTTGAGCTCAAAACGTTGAATGTTTTGTGACAAGCTCAACCCGTGATAGATTGCTCTACCCGTTGTTTGGAAATATTTGTCCAAAATAGAAAATTTCCTTTATTAAAAGAAGAAATGACATGTTTTGAAAAATATTTACAACTTTCATTCGAGCTTTATGTACACACCCGTGTCGTTATTGAGCGACATTTCTAGGCACGTCCATATTATCAATACTGAAAGACATGTCGAGAAGAATATTTTTAGATTTTGAAAGATTTTTAATTTTGTGTTTTGCTTTTATGTGTTTTATATTTTTGTATTTTGATTTTTCAAAGATATTTACAAGTTGATGTTTGATAGATAAATCAAGCAGGCACCTTTTCCAGAATCTCCAGGTCTGCTGGAGTCAAACATCTCATACCAATTTGCCTAACGAGGTACTCAAACCTATCTTTCGACAGAGCTTTCGTAAACAAGTCGGCTAATTGGTAATCCGTTCCAACAAAGTATAGTTCAACGATACCTCTTTCAACTTGTTCCTTTATGAAGTGATATCGGACATCAATGTGCTTCGTGCGGGAATGTTGTACTGGATTGCAGGAGATGGCTATGGCCGACTTTGAGTCACAGTACATAGGTACTTTATCAAAGTGGAAGCCATAATCCGTGAGTTGTGTTCTCATCCAAAGAACTTGAGCACAACACGCAGATAGAGACACATACTCCGCTTCGGCTGATGAAAGTGACGTGCAATCCTGCTTCTTGGAAGACCATCCCACAAGCTTATCTTGACCTAGAAATTTTGCACCACCAGAAGTACCTTTACGTGTATCAAGACACCCTGCATGATCAGAATCTGAATAGGCCGTTAGAAAGAAACCGGTTTCCCTCGGATACCAGAGTCCCATGTGAATGGTATTCTTAAGATACCGAAAGATCCGTTTAACCTCCTTGAGGTGCTTTTCAGTGGGTCGTGCTTGATATCGTGCACAATAGCATGTAGCATGATGAATATCTGGTCTGCTTGCTGTCAAGTACATGAGGGACCCGATCATGGAACGATATCTCGTTTGATCTATGGGTAATCCCTCCAAGTCAGCATCTAGGGACGTGGTTAATAATGGTGTCCCAACGGGGTCACATGAAGTCATACCATGCTTTTTGATTATCTCTTGACAATACTTAGCTTGGTTTATAAAGATACCACTTGGGGATTGGTGAACTTGAATTCCTAGAAAGAATTTTAGTTCGCCCATCATTGACATTTCAAATTTGCTGTGCATTACTTTTTCAAACCATTTTGAAAGTTTTGGATTTGTAGACCCAAAAATAATGTCATCAACATAAATTTGCACAAGCAAAATGTCATCCCCATATTTATAAGTGAACAAAGTTAGATCAATGGAACCTTTTGAGAAACCTTTGGATACCAGAAATTTCGAGAGCTCGTCGTACCATGCCCTTGGAGCTTGCTTAAGTCCATATAGTGCCTTGTGGAGACGATACACCTTGTCAGTATAATGAGGATTGACAAATCCTTCCGGCTGCGTGACATAGACTTCTTCCTTCAAAGGACCGTTAAGAAACGTCGTCTTTACGTCCATTTGATAGACAGTGAATCCCTTATGTGCAACATAAGCAAGGAAAATCCTGACCGCTTCCATGCGAGCAACTGGTGCAAATGATTCATCAAAATCAATTCCCTCTTTCTGGCCATACCCCGTAGCCACTAGCCTAGCTTTGTTCTTGATGATCGTATTCTCTTCATCCATCTTGTTTTTCCAGATCCAACGAAGATTTAGTGGAGTCACATCGTATGGTCTGTCAACAAGTTCCCAGACTTTAAGTCTTTCAAATTGTTGAATTTCATCCGTCATCGATTCAATCCAAGCATGATCAGCCATGGCTTCTTTGATGTTTTCGGTTCAGTCGTATTCACGGCGAGTGCGAACTTACAAACATCGCCATCGGTGGCTAGTTGTCGTCTTGTACGAACGGGCTGTGAAGGGTTTCCAATTACGTGAACCAAAGGATGATCTCGGGTCCAATGATGTGTTGAAGGATGTCGTTGATAGAACGTATGCATATTTGACGGATCAACATGGCGAGTAGAAGACTCTCCAGTTTCGTGTATCGGTGTACCGAATGGGTTGATAAATTCGTCTTCGTCAGATAATGCATCGTCTGCTTGATGTGTGTTCTCTGGAGCAATGACAGTAGTTGTGGATGTTGTAGGATCGATTGTTAATGTGATATTCTGAGGAAGTAAATCTGCAGCAACCTGTGTTGAAGTAGATGAAGTTGTATCCTTTTGTTGATGATGATTGGTATCATCATTCTTATGATGAGTGACAGCGGAAGACTTCGATGCAACTTGTTTCTCCCCCGTGAAATATTCATCATACATTGGTCCATATAACATTTCCAACTCTTCAAGTGTCGTGTCCACTGTCATATCTGCTCTAGGAACATGTTCAGGAACCAGCTTTGAACTTGACGGTTCATTGTTGTGGTCTTGAGTTCCGAGTTCCGTGCGGTTGTGAACGGAAGTCGTTTGTTGTTGTGGATCGGGACTTAAACGGCTTTGTTCAAGTGCCATTTCTTGCAATTCATCAAATCTGATATGAATAGTCTCGACTATCAATTTTGTTCTCTTGTTGTACACTCTGTATCCCTTAGACTGAGTTGCATATCCCACTAAAATGCATGCATCACCTTTCTCTTTCATCTTGTCCAGATTTTCACCATCTCGAATAATGTAACACGTACATCCAAAAACATAAAGGTGTTTGAGTGAAGGTTTGCGATCATTAATTATGTGATATGGTGTCTTTTCGTGTCTTGGGATAACTAAGGAGCGGTTTTGTGTGTAGCATGCGGTTGACACGGCTTCGGCCCAAAAGTATAGTGGAAGTTTAGAAGCGGATAATAATGTTCGAGCAGCCTCAACTAAAGTACGGTTTCGTCTTTCAACAACTCCGTTTTGTTCGGGTGTTCGAGCAATAGATGTTTCATGTTCAATTCCTTCAGCTTCAAAATAGTTTCTCAGTTTTGAATTCAAAAATTCAGTACCTCTGTCAGTACGAACCACTTTAACTTGAGCTTGAAGACCATGTTGTATCACTTTAAGGAAGTTGATGAGAACATCGGGTGTTTCATCCTTGGATCTCAAGAAGTGAGTTCATGTGTACCTTGAGTAGTCATCGACAATTACCATAACGTATTTCTTCCCATTGATACTTTGAACACGCATGGGACCACACAAATCTATATGAAGAAGATCTAACCGTCCTTTAGAGCTTGGTGTAGTCTTTGTTTTGAAACTACTCCGTTTAGCTTTACAAAGCTCACAAGAAGAACAAAGATGATCTTTGATGAATTTCAAGTTAGGAAGGCCTCGCACAATATCTTTCTTGGAAAGCAAGTTGATGGTATCAAAGTTAAGATGAGATAAACGTTGATGCCATAACCAAGCTTGAGTCGTTGAAGCTTTAGCCATGAAACAGATTGGAGTTGAAGATGTGGAATCTTGTAGTGAAATAGTGTAGAGATCAGTACCCCGTGTTCCGGTAAGTAAGTCATTCCCATCATAATCACGAACAAAACATGTCTTCTTTCTAAAAGCAACCTCCAAATCCGCATCACAAAATTGACCAACCGAGAAAATATTATGATTGAGCCCTTCGACGTAGTAAACCCTTTTGATAGTGATATTCCCCTGAACCAAGTCTCCATATCCTAGGATCGGTGCAAATTGATCATTTCCGAATCGGACCGTACCCAGGAACTTCTCCACGAAGTTAATTAGAAGCTTGAGATTCCCCGTCATGTGCTTCGTGCATCCGGAGTCCATTATGAAGAGAATTACTTCGATCACCTGCAGAAGAATTAGAACACGATGGAGCATTTGCTAAGTTGGATTCCATGTTAGTTGTGATTTCTGATTCATTAGTTTCCCTAGTTTCGTCACTTAGAGGCACACTAACGCTCGTAGTCACATTTTCTGTCCTAACCTTAGGCATCCATTTATATCCTGGAGGACATTGATTAGCAAACCACCATTTCCAAGGCTTGCTAGCAGACTCATATAATTCCCTAATTCTGCTTCTAGGGTTCTTAGTGGTGGAGTTTGATGCAATACTTTTCTTAGGGGGCGTTGCACCAGAATGGTTCACTTTGTGTTTTGGTTTTCTAGCACTAATAGACATCACAGTGTGCTTCTTAGTTCTAGTTTCTACGCCTTTGACATTATTCGAAACACACTTAGCATGATTAGCATTAGCACACTTTCCACATTTCACACAAACAAACTTAACTGTCATAGCATTCAAAGTCGAATCATTCAAATCGTCATTACACGCGATTACAGACGTTTTATTCTTAGAAACATTGAAAATCCTAGGGTGGTCTTCTACTTCCTTCATCTTCCCTTGACTTTTGTTTTGCCAGACCTTTTCATTCATGCGAGTGCTCTTAAGCTGGGGCCGGCTAACACTAGCAGTGGGGACTACTCCTGTAGTAAAAGACACACGTCTATTAGTGTTTCTAGAAGTCTGAGGTGATTGACTTTCTTTGTTTTGTATGGATTTAGTGGCCAATCTATACATCCCTGGTTTAACCACATTTGTGTTCTTAATGCTTTGGGATTGAATATGTGTTTTGAGAGTGTTTTGTGGTAACCTATCCTTCCCATTCGTCTTGGGGGAAAACACAGGTTTTGCAAATGCAGAATTAGAGAAAACAGATGGTTTTCCCAAGACAGAGGGTCTAGTCACTTTTTGAGCATTGGGTTGTCTTACAACAGGTTTCTTAACACTAGGTTCCACAATCTTCCCACCCATCTTAGCAACGAGTTTCTGCAACTCTGCTATCGCTCTGTCCCTATCTTGTAACTGAGCTTTCAACCTTTTAATTTCCAAATTCTGTTCGTTCATTTCTCGAAACATTTGGGAAAGTTTTTCTTGCAATTTATTATCATGTGGAAAACTACCAACGTCTTTTTGCAAAGCAAGTTCAAGAGAATGACAATGTTTTTGAAGGAAATCAGTTTTGTGTTGAAGTAACTCAAAAGCCTTTTTATCAACATCTATTATCAAAATCGCTTTGATGATTTCTGATACTAAAGACAAAGCATCATGGACCCAGTGATGCAATGCACGACCCTTCCCAGCCTACTCAAGCTTCTCTCAAAAGAAGTTTGTTTTATTGTCACGGAGTTCAACTCATTTCTATCAAATTTCTCACTCCGAGATAGTAGATACTGAAAAGGTGGCAGTCTGCTCCTGCCTCTGATCACCAAATAAACGTGCACTTATAGAGTCTAGAGCCAACGAGATTCATTAAAAAATCTCATTAGGACACTTATTACATATATCAATTGTTGTTCATCATTAGAACACAAGCGATAATTTACAGAGTCCTACGCTCTATCCTTGTGATATTGCCAGAACATTCAGAGTGATACTCTTTAGTATTCACAATGATGAATGGAAATCCTTCCAGTGTTAACATCAAACAGCACTGCGGTAGGTCATGTGTAAGATTCACTTGAATTGAACATATGTTAACTGGAAAGCAACAGTGGTTTGATTCTTCTGTGACTCAAACTCGTTCTAAGTCTCGACGTAATATCTTTATGATCATGCCAGAACATTCAGAGTAATACTCTTGAGTATTTTACAGTGACGAATGGAAATCCTTCCAGTTTCATCATCAAACAGCACTGCGGTAGGTAACTTGTGAGATTCTATTTGAATCAAACTTGTGTCAACTAGAAAGCAACAATGGTCTGATTCTTAATTGAATCAAACTTGTTCCAAGAAATTGAATTGACGACTTTGTCGACAGAATGGAACAGCTTGATTCACTCTTTACTATGAACTATCTTTCAAGATATTCAAGTACTGAGAACGGATAAAACAGCCGGAAACCCTGTCAAGGAAGTTCTTTGAACTTACCTAATCACAGGTACAATATTCGTACTATATAATGGGAAACCGGAGGAATGCAAACGGTGGTGTAACTTCAAGAGTCGAAATTCAAGACCACATGCTCATGTAACTGAAGAAAGCTCAAGAACATTTAAAGACAAAGACTTCCGCTATTCTGATGATCAAGGGAGATTGTTAACAAGCTTTCATATCAAATCAAAGTTTTAGTATGTGGGGAAAGACACAAGAACACAAGATGGAAAAGTTTTAAGATCAAGTCAAGGAAAAGATCAAAGATCCAAGATCACAAGTCATGAAAGGAACTATGAAGGAACTCTCAAGATAACGAGCTTCAAATTCAACAACATCAAAGAAGTGAAGTCACATATTACATGACCACCCCTTAGGGGAGATTGTTAGAAGTATTTAAAGTTATGGTCATATAATATACCGTTGCGAAGCTCGTGGAAAATGCTACATAATGGTGTTGAGAGTTCTAGTATAATGTTATGTATGTAACGGGAATTAGTCCCGAACACTCAAATGAGGAAGGCCTTCTATACTTTACACTTGTAGAATAAAAGGCCCCTAGCACCTCATTTGAGTGTGTGTGTCTTCCATTTCATTGTTAGTAGAGAGAAACTTATGTCTTTCTCTCACTAGGAATTCACAACCATTTTTGTTCTTCTCTTTTATTCTTCTTATTCTAATCTTTCTTTTTGGTTTATTCCATGATGTTATTCGTATTGGGTTAAGTCGTGTGCATAAGTCTTATAGATTTAGTGCGCTTACCCTCAACAAAAGAAAAACAATCTTCTTACACTTGAGTGGATTTTTCAAGCCATTCAAATTCTATGAACTCAAGTTTATGCTTTAGAAAAACATCTTCACCAAAAAGAAATGGAGTTTTCCAACAAGCGTTGAACACAATTTTTTCAAGAATTTTTCAATGATTATTCAAAATCTTTCAAAAAATGTGTGTTCAACAACTCCTACCCTCAAAAAGAGAAATGTGGATCACATCCTTTCAATGACAATTCAATTGGATCAATTTTTGAGGGGAAGCGTTCCAAATTATTTCATGCTAAGAAATACACATTTTTCTCCCGAAAGATTTTCAAGACTATTTTTGTGATATATTTTAATCAAATTTGGTATCTTTAATACCAAAGATTTTATATATTAGAGATAGGGGAGAAAATGTGATTAAACTGTGATCTATTTTGCAAGACTCAAGCACTTTTAACTCTTGCCCACATGTGCAAAACACTTTCGATTATCGATGCACATGTGAAGGGGGAGCATTTCTTGAAACCACTTGAAAGTTTATGGTTTTATGATTACGATCTCATACTCACAACATCTTTAATTCACGATGTTATTGGTGTCAAAAGGGTGGTTAGGCATACGTCCTATGATCCAACCAGAACCGGAGGGATCTTCCCAGGGACAATCCAATAGATAATTAGATGTCCTTACGAAAGATGGAGTAGAATGTGAACGTAGCTGAATGCCGACTAAGTACTGAAGCTAGCACTAGAACAATCACAACAAGGTGCTAGTGATGACGTCTTGGTAAGCATTGAAGGGGTTGAAGAATGAAAAATAAATGTAAGGATAAAGGGTGTAAAGAATTTAGCTCTCCATACAACTTAGGCAGAAACCGGGTCAACACATCATGAAACTACACATCATGGACCCAGTGATGTAATGCACAACCCTTACCCTAGTTGACTCAAGCTTCTCTCAAAAGAAGTTTTTTTATTGTCACCGAGAACAACACGACTTCTATTGACTTTCTCATTCCGAGATAGTTGATATTGAATAGGTGGCATCTGCTCCAGCCTCCGACTACTAAAAGTGCACAAATTAAGTCTAAAGCCTAGAGATCAATAAAATCTCGTTAGGACACACGGAATGACGATAAAGAGAGTCCTACGCTATATCCTTGCGATATTGCTAGAACACTCAGAGTGATAATACTTAGTATTCACAATGATGAGTGGAAATCCTTCCAATGTTAACATCAAACAGCACTGCTGTAGGTCATATCTAAGATTCTTTAATAATTGAACATGTGTAAAACTGAAAAGCAATAGTAGTTTGATTCTGAATTGATTCAAACTCGTTTCAGGTTTCTACGCAATATCTTTATGGTCTTCCCAGAACATTCTGAGTGATATTCATGAATGTTCACAATGACGAATGGACATCCTTCTAGTTTCATTCTCAAACAGCGCTACGATAGGTGACTTCTGAGATTCTTATGAATCAAGCTTGTGTCGACTAGAAAGCAACAATGGTAAGATTCTTTATGAATAAAACTTATTCCAGGAATTTGAATTGACAACTTCAATCAAGCGGATATTCATCCAATTTATTCACTCTTTCTTTTTTTAGTCTTGCTTTGAGATGGTTGATGCGGTATTTTTGTACACTTTGTTTTAGGAAAAAAAAGCGACAAAAGCGGGTAAGTATTAAGTATCACGTTTTGTGAAAAACGTTAATACCGACAATCGAGTTCGTTCTCGAGGAGGTATGGTGTTTAGCCAACAGATATTGACGTTATTTAATCAAGTGATTACGTTTTTGGAAAGAATGAAAGAAAAGAAAATGGAGACGGATTACGCTCAAAACGGACGAAAACGTATAAACGTACGAACGTTAAAACGCTACCAAACGAAAAATTTCACTTAAAAAATAATTAAAAATTGCTACAAAGTCCTAAATATTCTAATTAAGAAGAATATGAAAACCAAAATTTTTGAAAACTTTTAATTTAATTTATATTAATTTTTAAAGTTAATTAAAAAATCAAAAAAATAAAATAACTAAGAAAAGGACAAAATTTAAACTTTTTTATTTGTAAACCTAAATTACTTTATTTAAAACCTAAAAAATATTTTTTGAAAATTTTAAACTATTAAATGCTATTTTTTATTGACTTTATAAAATTAAAAATTAAAATAATTCTAATAATCCATATAATAAGAGAAAAAAATATTAAACCAAAACAGAAAAATACAAAAAGTAATCTAGAAATGAGGAAAAATGAAAAACTAGAAAAAACAGCACTCAATAAGCCAGGAAGTAGCTTATTAGTCTCGACTTTATTTATATTAAGTAAAAACGAAGTTGCCTTAAACACTGAATGTGGCAGATCTATGACAAAACCAAGATCCTGCCACACCAGTAAAGCCCTCTACTCCCACTCGATGGGTCAAGGGTTCGAGCCGGGGAAGGGGAGTTTTTTTGCTCCTTATTTTTTTTTTCTTGTTACCACTCGATGAACCGTGCCTATCAAACACAAAACACAAACTCGAAATCTAACATGATTTGAGCTCAATTTTGTAATCAAATTACTCAGACCTAATTTTTTTTGCTTGTTCTTTGTTATACTTGCTGTGATGAGTATTTGGGAGCCCGGTATCGGTGATTGATGTTGCTGGGAAACAAACGACACCCTCACAACCCCTGTGGTTGTGAGGAGTCAACGACACACACAAATATAAACACACGCACATATAACACACAAGATCGACTAAGATCAGTCCTATGACCAACAAAAAGCAGACAAAAAACAAGAGATATGCTAGGCAATGATAAGAACGGGGTATGTCGGTTCTATCGAGCCACCAGTGGACCTACTTAGCTACTATAATCTATTATAATCTAAGCTAGAAAGCTTTTAGACCTAAGGTAAGCCGAATTCTGACCCCGTACTTTCCTATCTACTATGGTTCGCTCAGCAAAATGGGGGTTGTCGGGTAGCCAGTGAGCTCACTATGGGGTTCTAAATCCACCAAAAACTTAGAGAAGTCTTGTTGCCAGTTAACTATACCTACTTGACCTTAGAAGGATAACTAACTGACCAAGTTTGAATGACCGAAGCAAAAAATTCGCTACTTATACTCTACTATGACTGCCGGTAGGCATAAAAGGAGTGAGTTTCTGATGTATTCGACCTATATGGCGATTTATGCCAAGAAAATTGAGATAGAAATAAGATAACCTAAGTCTAGAAGTGTATAACTTTAGGTATCCAACTATCCTAACTGTCAACCCATCCTCAAATAACCGGGCACAAAATCAAACCCTAATGAACCTATTACTCGTTTTTACCTGCTTTGACCAAAAAGAACTTGGAACTGATGTTCATATACTAAGACTCCTAAGAACATTCCACTATATCTTGCATACTGACCTAAAACTACTAATAATCTACCAATTAACTAGATTAACAAAAAATCTCAGATCAAAACTTTAAAGCAACCTACCGTTGTATCTAAATCAACCTATTGTAACGGAAATATTTTTGACTAGAAAACTTGTTTCACCCATAAACTAGTTAAACCAATCACTAAACAAAACTAAGTAATCTTAAGCAAAGTAGTCTAAACCCCTTGTATCATGCAATGCTGTCACCTAAAGCATTTTATAAGCAGATTCAAACACCCCGTTAAACACAAAAAAAGAGGAAATTAATCAAAGCTTTTAAGAAGATTTAAACGACTATAACCAACTTAAACCTCAAAGTTATACCAGACAACATCAATTAGCATGAAGAATGAGACCACACACTTTTTCATGTTTCTGAGTTTCAAGTAAAATTAAAAAAAAAAGATTTTTTCCAAGACTTACCCTCTAGCTGAAGATGCAATCAACCTAGATCATAAGGCCTAAGTTATGACAGCAATCCAACTAAAACCAAACACTAGTTTTCTAACAGACTTTGAATATTCAAACTAAGATAATGAGATTAAAGGCAAAAATAATGAACTTGAGTAAAAATTATAAGCAAAAACAGATAAATAGATGCAAACAAGCAATAAAATCAAAGATTCAAATAAGCATACAAAATAAGTTATAAGCAGTTTATACTAAAAGAAAAAGTGAACAGGGAAAAAAGACACTCACATTGGGTCCAATAGCTTGCTATCTAACCAATATCAAACCAAACTTGACCACTCTGGAGAGAAGAAACCAACTCCTTTTCTCGAAACCAGAAAGTAACCAATTTTAAAAGTTGAAAACAGCTTTTAACACATCAACTAAACTCAGAAACTTCTTTCAATAAGCTCCTTGTCAAAGAGCTTATTGATTTAGCTTTAGAGCTTATAAGGAACCAAACGAATTTCTTCAAACCAAAGTAATAAGAACCATATAGACTTCCAACAGCCTATTACCTCCAAACCATGAACCACAATTCCTTAATAAAAACTGTTTGTCAGACAGCTTATGAAGGGGCTTATGCTACAGTAATTTGGGAAGGATTTGAGATTTTTTTTTGTAAAATTGAAAAGACAAGTGGAAAGGTAAATAACGACTGTAATGTAAATGAGACTTGAAATAAATTGCAAGTAATGTAAATGATGGAACTCAGAATGAAATGCCAACTTTTTTCATTAACAAAAAAAAATTACATTCAAGTCTGGAACAAGAAAACTATCTATCTCCTTCCTACTATTTATACAATGTGAAAAAGATGAACTATGAAACCCTAACCGAATTGTGATTCCCAAATTGCCCTCAAAGATGCTTGGCATATGCTTGGAAGATGCCAATTTCAAAAATCTGCTCTTGGATGGATTTGTGGTATCATGTGATGTGATCGGTCTGGTAATTCAATCTTAGCCGTGTGATAGTTGTGGGCAACACGCCAAGGATTCTCATCCATAGATCTGGTCTTCATTAGCTAGAAACGATGGTGACATGAGAGTGACCTGGTCCCAAGTTATGACGTGGCACGAATCTTTTCACGTGGGTCTGTTGGGAATGAGATGAATTTCATATCTTCAAAGTGGTGTTGAGAAACCCTTTGATTATGAGGTTTAATTAGACCAAGACCAAATTAGGGTTTATATGTCGAAGCCGGGATGTTTGATTAATTTTGGGTAAAAAAATAAATGTGTTTAGCGCCAGTCTTATATTAGTTAAATACGATTTAAAAAACATAACTAATAATAACTTGTGGGTTTGGGTAACGGGTTGTGGGATTTTGGGCTGAGGGTTGGGCTTGGTCGGGTTAGATAATGGGTATGGATAGTGAGGTGGCGGGTTAGGTGATGTGGAGGGCCATGAATGGTGGAATGGAGTTTTGTGTCTGGCAAGTTTGGTCCATAGCTTTCCCAACATTTGTCAAATCAAGTTTCAAACAACAACTTCCCATTTCCCTTAATAATAAAGTTTGTGTTTTCCTACTTTTGCCACAAGAATTTTTGTAAACTTGTTTCAAGGACTATATATGCAAATTTTGCATTCTTCAAGGGCTTTCATGATATATTCTTGAAACTTAAGGGACCCAATTATAATATTTGAGATTTACAAGGGTATTAAGTGACAAGTCTTCAGTTGTTGAGGGACCAATTTTGTCAAATCTTTAAACTTCAAGGACTTCTTTGGAAATTCATGATTCGGGTCCGATTCTTTGTGCGGCTTCGTTTCTCGTGTTCGTTTTTGCTTGAATCTTGTGATCTTTTGTCATTTTCTCGATATCCATACCTAAAACATACAACAAACAAATACAAGTATATTTTCCGGTATTTTAATGATATTTTAACCGTTTTAAGCCAGTTTTGGACGATGAGACCATGTATAAAAGCAGTCTCATCACTCCCCCATACTAAACCATTGTCGTGCCCACACGCAATGCTAGAATAAAGTATCTTAGCATCTCTAAAATTCATTTTTAGGTGACATTTATTGAAAACGTAAATTAAATAAACTATTACATGTGTTTTAGACATAATGTATTGTTTTCATCACGATTAAGTGACTTTTAAGATCATAGAATAAGAACACGTGAATGCCTCATAAAGATAAGTTCGTCATCCTCGATTTTCACCCAATTCCATGCTAAGCATGAAACAAGATCATTGTCATTATAAGTTTGTAATGCTAACAACACTCATATGCTCTAATCACGTACTAAAACTCCCTTATTCCTAAGGTGTATCTCTTACATTTTATTTTTGTCTTAATGATCACGAGGATACATCATTGACTTATGCGTGAATAGAGATTAAGTCCAAAAATAGAGTCTTAACGGTGTAACCAAAATCATCGAATTAATAATTCATCCTAATAGACAACGATGTCAAAAAATTAAGTCAACAAGAAGGATCGATAAACACGGTTTTATAACGGTTTTGAACATGAGACTTATTACCATGAGTTTTATTACCCACCTCATTATCGGTAGCTTTGATTATCATGGTTTACCTCCATCTTTTATTCAACTCCGCCATGGAGCTTTTATTATGACTTCGGTCTTGCCCCTGTCTTTTATTTAACCTCGCAATGAGGTGTTTATTATGACTTGACGTATATCCTCACACTAAAGCGAATTTTGGTTCTTTAAGGCTTCAAGATTTAAGAAATTCACTTTCAATTTTCGCATAGATTTTTTGGCCTTGGGAGCTTCAAATTTTTGCTTGATTTAGGTGAAGGGGAACTTAAAAATTCTTATTGGGGGAAGCCTTTGATTATTCGGGTGCCAATACTTGAAAACCGTGACGCTGGAAAATCCTTAATGTTTTCCCAATTTAATTACATGGAAGCTACTAAAACAAATTAGAAACCAACAATAGAGACTAAACCGCTAAATCAATATTTATTAGCAAAATTATTATACAAGTGAAGGGAGAATAAGCAAAAAATTAGGACACATGAGTTTTTGAAAAAATACAGGTACTCTACGTTTAGCATAGTAACTTATAATTAATTCTATCATTTCTCGTCCTCAATTTAATGAGACTTAGCCTAATATGTTAAGGAATCAAAGCTAAGTGCTCAACACGCACGATCAAGTAAAAAATTACTCTTATTCTCACCATCGGAAAACCACATTCGTGTCTTAAACACCTATGAAAAACTAGAAAAAAAATAAAATTTGGCCATTTTTAGCCTTATTTGCAACAAAATGATAAACAAAAAGATAAACTTTGGAAAGCGTGAAGGTTTAGCAAGGCAAGTATCTATTCACCCCCCATACTAAAGTTAAACATTGTCCTCAATGTTTCGAGTCTAAGGGTGGTATACCCCCATACTAGAGACAAAGTCGAAAGCCTAATATAGCATGGAAAGGGTTCAACCGTTAAATCTATAGCCTTTTATAAAGTGTGCTAAAAGACCTAAGGTTAGAACATCAAGGATATATCATTTGGATATCGAGAAATTCTTCAAAGCAAACGATCGAGTGCTCATATAAAACGAACACGAGAGGCTCCAATCATAAAGATGATGATCTAAAAACCACAATTCACAAACAACCACGAAACAAAGGTTGGAAGGGCACAAATCCCCTCACATTAGGTTAACTAAAAAGCAATAATATTTACAAGGATAAGCATGAGAATTTCCCCACGAGGCACCTTGTTTTTGATAACCGAGTCAAAAGCTCGATTCGAATCCCCATAAATGTGATCATTTAGTGATAATCATGGTTCGGTCATTTTTGGTGGGACTTACATGTAATCAAGGCCCAAAAGCAACCGATAATAAAGGCAAAGCCTTTATACCGGGATCGAAGATCGTATCCTCACATTTTGTTGAAAATAAAATACGCAAAGCCGGAGGATACGTCTTGTAAGGAAGGGAACTCCTTACAACGTATGAAAACTCATCATATCCGAGGGGGTGGGTTGGTATACTTTGAAACGAAGGTAAAATTGAAAGAGAGTTAACCAAATTAGGAGTTTCAAAATTTCCCCCGGGTTGAAGGCAAAAGCCTCATTAAAATCCTCATTCTCATCGAGTGGCGGTCCATCGGTGAAACCCTCGAGAATGGAATCGTCACAAGTAGTAGAGAGAGAAGTCACAACCTCATGAGACTTTGGGTGGGTGACTAGCATGTAAAACCCGCATGCTTTTATCATGAATAGTACCCTTAGGATCATACGTACTAGATTAAAACTTTCCTTTTATAGTACGATTACGTTTACGTGTTAGGATTTTACGTATTACGTACGTGTTAGAACACGATAAGTATTTATTACGCACAAACACGCAATAATTGTTTAAACAATAATTAATCACGAACATGCGATCATGAAATCACGAACGTAATTAAATCATGAATTATTATTAGTTATATATATATATATATTTATTACGAGCGTAAATAAATATATTAGGTCACGGTAATTATTTAACGAGAACACACAAAACGCGAACACAAATAAAAACGAACAAACACGTAAAACACAAACACGAAAACACACTTATTAATTAGACACAGAAAATTATCGGGTTACCCCATGTGGGCCCATATGCCACGAAATTAGGAAGGAGGATGGGCCAAGCCCATCAAAATTTACTAAAGAAGGGGGTTAAGGGAAAAACACTACTCATTTTCACTTTATAGAGGATTTTCACAAAAACCTAAAAAGCTCTCCGCCTCCTTCTTTTGTTTCTTTTGGCCGCCACCTTCAAACACACCAAAGGGGTGTTTGATTGATCTTGGATATTGGATTTATTGCTAGTGTTCGTGTTTGTTCATCGTTCTTTAGATTCACGCATTCGGTAATTCGTTTAAACCCTTTTCTTTTGATTTAATCTTTTAATAATTAAGAACATGATATGTTTTTCTTAAAAACATAATTAAATCATAGATCTAACATGAAATTGGTTTTGGTATAAATAAAAAAGGGATGTTTAAGGGGTGTTTGTTCTTGGCCGCGCCTAAACCGAACCAGAGAGGGTCTCGGTTTGGCTATTTGACCACCACCGAGACCATATGGCCCCGGTTGGTTGGTGTGGGTCCCACGGCAGCATCAAGAAAAGGGTAACCCCGAATTGGTTCGGGGTATGGTGTCGATTTCATGTCCGGTTCATAGTTCTTAGTCAAGATCCGGTTCACAGTGTATGTGTAGATTTTTATTTTTATGATCTTATTTTAAAATTAAATTAATAACATGACATGATTAATTTAATAGCATGACTTAGGTTATTTTAATTATTAAAATAATGAAATTATTAACCTAAGTATTTTATATTTTTAAGACTTATAATTAATTAAGTATTTAAAAACCATGGTTATAATTAATTAATTAACATGACTTAGGTTATATTATTAATAAATAATAACACATGTTTTAACCTAAGTATTTAACTTTATTTAATTTAAACATGATATACTTTAATTAAATATTTTAACCTATAGTTTATTTTAATTACATGAAATAATTAATAAACTATACATTATATCATATGACTTAGAAAATAATCATGAAAACACTTAGGCTTATATACTTAGCTTATTTAACCAGCTTATTTCTAATTATGGAAACTTCTATTTTTAGAAACTTACTTAAATAAGGCAAGTAATCTATTTATGGAAACATTCTATTTTTAGAAACTTATTTATTGCAGGCAGCTAATCTAATTATGGAAACTTATTTAAATAAGGCAGCTAATCTATTTATGGAAACTTTCTATTTTTAGAAACTTATCTATTTTAAGCAGTAATTCTGTTTTTGGAAACTTTCTATTTTTGGTAACTTTCTATTTTTGGAAACTTTCTATTTTAGGAAACCTGCTATTTTTGGAAAGGTACTTATTATTACACAGTAAGTATAATACATGAAATACCAGAAATACTTAATCAGAGTAAACAGAATATAAGATAAACGCATTTTAAGGCTTTAAACAGTAAAACATGATAAGAACATATAAAATAAGCTAAGACATGACATAAAATCAGTTACGTATTAGTAAGCAGATACTCATTCATGTATGTATTTATGTAGCATTAGTGATACAGAAGTAGGATTCCTCTCAGTTCGTCTTCTTCGTTCACTGGACATAAGGTACGGATTCCCGTCCTTTCAATATGGACATTCTTTCCTTATTAGGATTCTCCGTATGCAGCCAAATGTTTTCCCGTAGTATAAGTTATGTTGCTTATGTTTAATTAAGAATACCTATAGCCATATACATGCATGACCAGTTTCACCTAGTTATGAAGGTACCATAACAATAACATTAGAGGCACTGATGTTATGACTTCACCATGGCGGAGTGATTGCTCGTGGCGTCCCTTCATCTTTTGGCTATTTATATTATATTTATCATGTGGGGCGTATGGGTGCATCCTAGTTACATGTTTTCAGCCAAGATTTCATGGTGAATGTGGTGTGTGCCTTGCATCCTTCACAAGGAGTTGATCCCTCCTACCCAGAACCAGTATAATAAATTAGAGGCAGCCCCTCTAATTTGCATGATGAGGTCGTCCCTCCAAGTATTCATGCACGGTGGATTTTCATGACCTATGTTGGCTAATGGTAAAATGTGTTAAACAGTTTTTCTGATGATAAACATAAGGCTTTTCAAACTATAAAACCAGTTTTATGAATATGTTCCAGGTTTTCCAGGACTTATACAATTCCGCTGCTATTAAGTCTTTATTATGTTTTAGTCATGTATACTATGTCTATATACGTGCACTGAGCGTTTTGCTCAGCCATTACTTTCCTTTCCATGTCCCAAAACGGCAGGTACCCTAGGAAAGACTCGAGCATTTGGAGGACGTGCATAGGATGGAAGCTGCTAGAGACTTCTTTTCCTTTTTGCCTTCATATACTTATGCTTGTTTAGTCTTTCATTCATTCTTTTTCTTTATTATGTTTTGGGCTTATGTTTGGGAACCGATGTTTGATTCCGGTTATCCCTATGTCATGTAATGTTTTATACATTTATTCTTGTATGCTTTGATGACACGCCATAATTACGCGTGACATTCCATTATCAAAATGGGGTGTTACAAGCAAATCCGGCTCGTCGAGTTTAGGATCCTTAGAATCCGCACTCTCGATGTCCTTGAACGTCTCATCAAAGAGAGGATTTACGTCACCAAAAATGAACGTGTCATCAAATTCGAATAAAGGGTTCAAAATGATTTTAAAATAGGATTCCTCTCAGTTCGTCTTCTTCGTTCACTGGACATAAGGTACGGATTCCCGTCCTTTCAGTATGGACATTCTTTCCTTATTAGGATTCCCCGTACGCAGCCAAATGTTTTCCCGTAGTATAAGTTATGTGTTTGATTTGTTTATGTTTAATTAAGAATACCTATAGCAATATACATGCATGACCAGTTTCACCTAGTTATGGAGGTACCGTAACCATAACATTAGAGGCACTGATGTTATGACTTCACCACGGCGGAGTGATTGCTCGTGGCGTCCCTTCAGCTTTTGGCCATTTATATTATATTTATCATGTGGGGCATACGGGTGCATCCTAGTTACATGTTTTTAGTCTGGATTTCATGGTGAATGTGGTGTGTGCCTTGCATCCTTCACAAGAAGCTGATCCCTCCTACCCAGAACCAGTATATTAAATTAGAGGCAGCCCCTCTAATTTGCATGACGAGGTCACCCCTCCAAGTATTCATGCACGATGGATTTTCATGACCTATGTTGGCTAATGGTAAAATGTGTTAAACAGTTTTTCTGAAGATAAACATAAGGCTTTTCAAACTATAAAACCAGTTTTATGAATATGTTACAGGTTTTCCAGGACTTATACAATTCCGCTGCTATTAAGTCTTTATTATGTTTTAGTCATGTATACTATGTCTATATCCGTACACTAAGCGTTTTTCTCAGCCGTTACTTTCCTTTCCATGTCCCAAAACGGCAGGTACCCTAGGAAAGACTCGAGCATTTGGAGGACGTGCATAGGATGGAAGCTGCTAGAGACTTCTTTTCCTTTTTGCCTTCATATACTTATGCTTGTTTAGACTTTCATTCATTCTTTTGCTTTATTATGTTTTGGGCTTATGTTTGGGAACCGATGTTTGATTCCGGTTATCCATATGGTCATGTAATGTTTTATACATTTATCCTTGTATGCTTTGATGACACGCCATAATTACGCGTGACATTCCATTATCAAAATAGGGTGTTACAATTATGGTATCAGAGCCAAGGCTTCGACCTGTAGTCTATAAAACTCGACCTGTGACTAGTAGGTAGTCACCAGGAGCTTCCTAAGCCAACGTTTATTATTCTACGTACTGATGTTTTCAGCACATTGTTGCTTTAACCATGATGTTTTCAGCACCTTGAGGTTTTAACCATGATGTTTTCATCGATACTGTTTTACTAATATGAATGAACAACCGTCATTCATATTTAGTTATGTGTCATTGTTTCATGCATAATGTTCCTCGTGAACTGTGACTATGAGGACTGAACCCCAGTAGTTCATAATTAGTCACATAAAAATTTTTCTGATAAGTTTTGACAAATACGTTTCATTTATTTATGTTTCATGTATCATTGTTGCAGGGATTATGACTAAGTAATGGTTGGTACAGGACTGGCCCTATTTAGTCACATGTGCTTTTATCGAAACTTTTAACTTTGGGACCGACCCATAGGCTTCCCCTCGCTATGTCTTTTGTTTTGGGACCGACCCATAGGCGTCCCCTCGCACATATAAAGGTTTTTATAAACTACACTATACATTCATGCACTATTTTTCATGCATAAAATTTTTCTCATGATTTATTGGCATAATTTTTTTTTCATGTCCCCTCATAAGTTACTATGTTTTTATGTCAAGTATGTTTTTATATGTCATGGTTAAACTCAGTTTCATGCTGATTATGTTATACACTCCTTCATGTTAAATCGTTTCATGTTTCTTCATGATAATTCCGTCTTCATGTGGATTACGTCTTACGCCTCTTTTGTTATTATGCCTTCACGCAAGACATTGTTGGATTTCATTGAATTCTGCTTTCATGACAGTCATGGTTGGTTTTCATCGATCATGCTGTCAGGCAAATCATCATTGAATTTTGTGTAACTACACTTTAACGTTTCTTGATATAACCAAAATGGTGTCTATGCTAATACTGCCAGGTTATCATGATGGTTTTCCTAACCGTTTAACCGATATACTTTCCTTAAATCATGATAAATGATCGACCCCATACCGATCATTTCATGTGCATTCCACGTACCGTATTTCATGTGTATTACATGTATCTTAATCCATGTGTATTCCACTTGAAATACTTCACGAGTATTCGCTAGTCGATTCTGAATCATCTCAGGCGTATTTTCAATTGCTAATATTCTACAAGATTGCTGATGCCGCTCATAACTTGGAGATGTTACTAAAGGTTGATGCTGCTGACGTTCGGAGACGCTACGAGATGCGGATGCTGTTCACAACCTGTAGATCCTACAAGACGAAGACAAAGGCGTCGGAGCAAAGTAATTGGACGAGAAGATGCTTCACCATCAGACGATTTCCATCAATCATTGTCCCTAATTCTTAGTTACATGTCACACGTCATTCGGCTGTCATTTCAGCCATATGAGTGCAAACCGGTACCAGCCGGCCACTTAGCTGAATAGTTACATGAATCACGGTCATGAGAATGACCGTCATGGAACTGACAGACAGGACGATAGTAACCACTACTATGACAGAACTATCCTAGAAATCGCAATCGAGGCTCCGGCCGCGGACGTGATCAGACATACAAAGGATCAGTAGTCCAACCGATCCGCCAAGTCTGGCATAATAACCTAATATTGTAGTTCTATTATTCTACGTCTCGAGACACATGTCAAGACATCAGTCAAGACACATGTCTCACGTATACTTTCTGAAGACACATGTCAAGACATCAGTCAAGACACATGTCTCACGTATACCTCCTGAAGACACATGTCAAGACACCAGTTAACACATATGTCATGCTTATAGTTCCAGGAAACGAGTCAAGACACATGACTCACGTCCAACTATGGAACATTTCTAAGAAATTCAGGGTACCCTCCAAGGGTATATCTATTTTGTTGTGCCATGTATTAATCAGGCCACAAGAATTTCTATACCATTATCGGCGCATCAGTAAAAACTGTCACATTGCCGATGTCACTTTCATTTCTTTCACCATGGTTCATATAATCATGACCATGAAGGACGCCTTTCGTATTCCCACGTATTCGAAGGTTTTCCTTCAGCTTAATGATGAGATCCAAGCTACTAACGTATTTCCTCGGACAGACACGAGATGAATTTTATCCTAATTATGGACTATGAACAGCACACCATGCTACGATTCATAATTATGTACAGTAATGTTCAGGCTCCTGAATACATTCAGCTTGATTTTTCCATCAGGAAAATCTGTACAATTATTTATGCTTACAAGCATGTGCGTTGTTAGCCATGGTCGCTAAAATTTTCTAGCTGTCAGTAAGACACGACTACTTAAGTCCTGTTACGCATAGCCAGTTGATTATTCCAAAATCTTCCTATACATTCCAGAAGAACCTTCAAGGAGAAGAATGGTACCATGAGATTATGTGTCGACTACCGTCGATTTAAACAAATCACTATTCATGACCGTTATTCTCCTCCACGTATTGACAACATGTCCAATCGACCTTATAGTGTTAATCACTTTTCCAAGATCGAACTCATGATCATGCTGCCAACAGTGACGAGTGAAAGAGCAGGACATGTCCATGACTGCTATTCGAGCACGACTCGGTCATGCTAGAATTATGATTTTGAATTAGTTTCATCAATGCTCCAACGGCATTATAAGAATGAGTTTCCATGAACTCATAGCAAATTCATCAGTGTTTTCATTGAGGATAACTTGATTTCCTCTAAGCCTAGAGAAGAACAGAAGACCATATCTCCACTATGTTGCAAATTCTATGACAAGAGAAATTTTACCCTAGAATTTTTTTTTCTCCAACATCAATTCTGTTTGATTACAGTGACACGCTGAATCACATGGGTTTCTACGGTTAATCTTACCATGACTCAGCTTATGCGTAAAGGAGATAACCCAACATTACATTAGGTGTTCTAGAAAATCCTACGCTAAGAGAAGTTTGGATTCATAGACTCAGAGTTTCGTAAACTCCTATGTATCAAGTTCGATGAAGCAAGATACAGTTACGTTCATATCTTCATACCTGTCATACAAACAGGTTAAGATAGGACACCAACAGACTGGGATGTTTTCATCATCGGAAATTGTGAATCGAAAATGGACAAGATCTCCATGGGTTTTGGTTACCAGATTAACGTAAACTCAGAAGAAGCATAATGCTATCTGGGTATTACAAAGAGTTTGATCAAGTCTGCAGAATCCTTACATCCGCAGGGATTTCAGAACCAACAGATTGATCGGACATGTTCCAACAAAGGTTCATCCGATCACTTGGCAATCCCTCAGTTACCGGGTCAGACAAAGATTCACAATTGTGCTCCTTATTTACTTCACGTCTTCATTCTAATTCCACGACTTGTTTTCGCGCTCGCGTTCATGACACTATTCACGTTCATGATTGTATCTGGGCTTAAGATTTTACGTTCATTTCGTTCGGGGAAGTTTTGCAAGAACTTGAGAGACCATACCCAAGTTTAGTATAACTCTCCATCATCAGATAGACGTTTAACATCATATTCCACGTCTCACCTTGTAGCGTTTGGCGTTACCGCCATTGTATTCTATGATCACGATATGTTTCACATGTCATGTTCATTCCACGTTCCTCATATCATGATCAAGATATGTTACACGTATCATAGATCATGATATGTTTACTCATACTACACTCGCCATATCTCCACGTAGCACGTTCAAAATTTTTCACGTATCACGTTCAAAATTTTTCACGTACTACGTTTCTTTATGTCTCACGCATCGTTTCTAATTATCAGTTAAGTCAAATTGTCTTGCATCGTATCGTTTTAGTTGCCCTTACATGTTAAATTTTTTATTTTTTTTCCCTCGATCGATTTAGGGGATCTACCTTAAGTTGATAACCAAGAACTTCTTCGTATTTCAAGTCAAGGTCAGGAGGACCAAGATTTATCATTAGTGTCAGGATCTTCTGAAGGAGCCGTTCCAAGAGGGAGGCCACTTGGAAACGGACAAGTTCATCCGGACTTTTATCCGTTTTTCTCTTATCAACTAGATATGTCCTTTCAGTCACGTCACGTTCCATGTCCTTTCAAGACATGTCACGTTCCGCGTTCCTTCTGCCAGGAAACCCGCACGTTCAATTATCTTACATACCCTCTCAGTTTGATTCGGGTATGTTTCTCTTTCAGTTAGGTTACCTATAATTCGGGGACGAATTATTCTTTTTAGGGGGGAAGAGTTGTAAAACCCGCATGCTTTTATCATGAATAGTACCCTTAAGATCGTACGTACTAGATTAAAACTTTCCTTTTATAGTACGATTACGTTTACGCGTTAGGATTTTACGTATTACGTACGTGTTAGAACACGATAAGTATTTATTACGCACGAACACGCAATAATTATTTAAACAATAATTAATCACGAACATGCGATCATGAAATCACGAACGTAATTAAATCATGAACTATTATTAATTACATATATATATTTATTACGAGCGTAAATAAATATATTAGGTCACGGTAATTATTTAACGAGAACACACAAAACGCGAACACAAATAAACACGAACAAACACGTAAAACACGAACACGAGAACACACTTATTAATTAGACACGGAAAATGATCGGGTTAACCCATGTGGGCCCATATGCCACGAAATTAGGAAGGAGGATGGGCCAATCCCATCAAAATTTACTAAAGTAGGGGGTTAAGGGAAAAACACTACTCATTTTCACTTTACAGAGGATTTTCACAAAAACCTAAAAAGCTCTCCTCCTCCTTCTTTTGTTTCTTTTGGCCGCCACCTTCAAACACACCAAAGGGGTGTTTGATTGATCTTGGATCTTGGATTTATTGCTAGTGTTCGTGTTTGTTCATCGTTCTTTAGATCCATGCATTCGGTAATTCGTTTAAACCCTTTTCTTTTGATTTAATCTTTTAATAATTAAGAACATGATATGTTTTTCTTAAAACCATAATTAAATCATAGATCTAACATGAAATTGGTTTTGGTATAAATGAAAAAGGGATGTTTAAGGGTTGTTTGTTCTTGGCCGCGCCTAAACCGAACCAGAAAGGGTCTCGGTTTGGCCATTTGACCACCACCGAGACCATATGGCCCCGGTTGGTTGGTGTGGGTCCCACGACAGCATCAAGACAAGGGTAACCCCGAATTGGTTCGGGGTATGGTGTCGATTTCATGTCCGGTTCATAGTTCTTAGTCAAGATCCGGTTCACGGTGTATGTGTAGATTTTTATTTTTATGATCTTATGTTAAAATTAAATTAATAACATGACATGATTAATTTAATAACATGACTTTGGTTATTTTAATTATTAAAATCATGAAATTATTAACCTAAGTATTTTATATTTTTAAGACTTATAATTAATTAATTATTTAAAAACCATGGTTATAATTAATTAATTAACATGACTTAGGTTATATTATTAATAAATAATAACACATGTTTTAACCTAAGTATTTAACTTTATTTAATTTAAACATGATATACTTTAATTAAATATTTTAACCTATAGTTTATTTTAATTACATGAAATAATTAATAAACTATACATTATATCATATGATTTAGAAAATAATCATTAAAACACTTAGGCTTATATACTTAGCTTATTTAACCAGCTTATTTCTAATTATGGAAACTTCTATTTTTAGAAACTTATTTAAATAAGGCAGCTAATCTATTTATGGAAACGTTCTATTTTTAGAAACTTATTTATTTCAGGCAGCTAATTTAATTATGGAAACTTATTTAAATAAGGCAGCTAATCTATTTATGGAAACTTTCTATTTTTAGAAACTTATCTATTTTAAGGAGTAATTCTATTTTTGGAAACTTTTTATTTTTGGTAACTTTCTATTTTTTAAAACTTTCAATTTTAGGAAACCTGCTATTTTTGGAAAGGTACTTATTATTACACAGTAAGTATAATAATACATGAAATACCAGAAATACTTAATCAGAGTAAACATAATATAAGATAAACGCAGTTTAAGGCTTTAAACAGTAAAACATGATAAGAACATATAAAATAAGCTAAGACATGACATAAAATCAGTTACGTATTAGTAAGCAGATACTCATTCATGTATGTATATATGTAGCATTAGTGATACGGAAGTAGGATTCCTCTCAGTTCGTCTTCTTCGTTCACTGGACATAAGGTACGGATTCCCGTCCTTTCAATATGGACATTCGTTCCTTATTAGAGCACACGGTGCAGTTGAGCCGTCGTGCTCGTGTCGTGGGCAAAAAGTGATGCCACGTCACTTTTTACTCCCACGACACCAAAACACCCCACGATGGCTCAACCCCCCTCCCTGGTTAACACGAGAGTTCTCGTGTCGTCGTCACCCAACTTTTTTTTTTTTTTTTCAACAATTTATTTTCAACTAAAAACACATTTCATTCATAATAAAAATACAAATACAAATTTTTTTAAAAATAATACACGAAAAAAAAAATTACATTTAAAAAAAATAACAATAATAAAAAAAACATCAATGATTAAGGTTCCATATATGCTCAACGAGATCACGTCGAAGAGAATCGTGAACTTTCCTATCCCGAAGCTCCTTATTTTTCCTTCTAAATGTCTCACAACGTTCGACCCAAGTTCGTTGGAGATTGGCTTCAGGCGGAGCATACATATGGTCATATTCACTAATGTCAAACTTTTGGTCTTCCAATATCATGTTATGTAGTATGATGCAACAATACATGATTCTTTTAAGCGTGCTGACTTGGAAACTTCGTGCGGGTTGCTGAATAATCCCCCACCGACCTTGTAATACCCCGAACGCTCTCTCAATATCTTTTCTAGCGCTTTCTTGAACCCTTTTAAATTTCATTTTCTTTTCGTCCGTTGCAATTGTATACGACTTAACAAAAGAAGACCATTGAGGGTAAATTCCATCTGCTAAATAATACCCTTGCTTGTATGTTTTACCGTTAACAACAAATTCAGTATCTGGAGCCTCGTCCAAAAGAAGGTTATCAAATAACGGTGAACCATATAAAACATTAAGGTCGTTATTTGCCCCCGGCACCCCAAAATAAGAATGCCATATCCATAACTGTTGATTAGCAACAGCCTCGAGCATAAGTGTTGGGTATTTTTTATCACGCCTTTTAAATTGACCATGTAACGCTTTAGGACAATTTTTCCATTCCCAATGCATACAATCTATGCTACCAAGCATACCCGGGAGATTATGTTTCCTATTGTGCAAATCATAAATATGTTGTACATCCTCAGGCGACGGTGTTCTAAGATACTTTTCAACATACAATACATAAATGCATTTGGTAAAGTTCCATAAGCATTCACGTGAACAACGCTCGGCTACTTGCAAATATTCATCTAGTACATCGGGTGTTGTACCATACGCCAATTGGCGTATTGCCGATGTGCATTTCATAGTGGGGCTAAAACCTAAACGACCCGTTGCATCCTTACGTTGTTTAAAGAAATAGAAGTAGGGTGGTAGTGCAAGAACGTTGTAACTACTTATATCATGAACTATTTTTCTAAAAAGGGTAGAACTCATACGATACCTTCGTCGGAATCGATCCTCCGGATACTTTGGCGGAGTTTCAAGGTCACCAAAATAATCGGCCATAAGTCTTCTTTCCGCATCTTCTCGCTCACGTGGGATGTATGTTCTAACGCGAGGACCGACGTTACTACTACTTTCTTCCTCGTCCTCATCTAACATCTCAATTTGTTCCCAATATTCAAGATATCGGGTATAATCTTCCATATCTTCTTGATCGTAGTTTTCGTAAATAGAGGACAAATCGGAACTCCCGGGATTCATATTGATAAAATAGTGTGTGAATATGAGAAAATAGTATGTGTTTGTGTGATATATAATGAAATTATATGAAAAAATGGGGTATTTATAACCAAAAAACGGGCAAAAACATGAAAAAACAAAAAACTAGCCGTTACCCAACGGTAACTTTTTTTAAATTTAAAAAAAAAATAAAAAAATAATAATAATTTAAAAAACCCGACGGCGCGAGCCACGGTGTGGTTGGCGCCGCCGTGGCCTCGCGCCGTCACCACGACGTCGGCTGGTAGGTACCAGCCCAAAACCGACGGCGCGAGCCACGGTGTGGTTGGCGCCGCCGTGGCCTCGCGCCGTGGTGGCCAGCTCCCCACCAGTTAACCGTACCGCATCCTCTTAGGATTCTCCGTATGCAGCCAAATGTTTTCCCGTAGTATAAGTTATGTGTTTGATTTGCTTATGTTTAATTAAGAATACCTATAGCCATATACATGCATGACCAGTTTCACCTAGTTATGAAGGTACCATAACCATAACATTAGAGGCACTGATGTTATGAATTCACCACGGCGGAGTGATTGCTCGTGGCGTCCCTTCAGCTTTTGGCCATTTATATTATATTTATCATGTGGGGCGTATGGGTGCATCCTAGTTACATGTTTTCAGTCAGGATTTCATGGTGAATGTGGTGTGTGCCTTGCATCCTTCACAAGGAGCTGATCCCTCCTACCCAGAACCAGTATATTAAATTAGAGGCAGCCCCTCTAATTTGCATGATGAGGTCACCCCTCCAAGTATTCATGCACGGTGGATTTTCATGACCCATGTTGGCTAATGGTAAAATGTGTTAAACAGTTTTTCCGATGATAAACATAAGGCTTTTCAAACTATAAAACCAGTTTTATGAATATGTTCCAGGTTTTCCAGGACTTATACAATTCCGCTGCTATTAAGTCTTTATTATGTTTTAGTCATGTATAATATGTCTATATCCGTGCACTGAGCGTTTTGCTCAACCATTACTTTCCTTTCCATGTCCCAAAACGGAAGGTACCCTAGGAAAGACTCGAGCATTTGGAGGAAGTGCATAGGATGGAAGCTGCTAGAGACTTCTTTTCCTTTTTGCCTTCATATACTTATGCTTGTTTAGTCTTTCATTCATTCTTTTTCTTTATTATGTTTTGGGCTTATGTTTGGGAACCGATGTTTGATTCCGGTTATCCCTATGGTCATGTAATGTTTTATACATTTATCCTTGTATGCTTTGATGACACGCCATAATTACGCGTGACATTTCATTATCAAAATGGGGTTTTACAAGCAAATCCGGCTCGTCGAGTTTAGGAACCTTAGAATCCGCACTCTCGATGTCCTTG
This sequence comes from Glebionis coronaria, assembly GCA_025667525.1. Taxonomy (NCBI): domain Eukaryota; kingdom Viridiplantae; phylum Streptophyta; class Magnoliopsida; order Asterales; family Asteraceae; genus Glebionis; species Glebionis coronaria. Next base: position 223,117,266 of record CM046879.1, read on the forward strand.
AACGTCTCATCAAAGAGAGGATTTACGTCACCAAAAATGAACGTGTCATCAAATTCAAATAAAGGGTTCAAAAAGATTTTAAAATCGGTATTTTGAACGTAGATGCATAGGTATCTATATTTTACGCTTGCCCTCGTTGCTTTTCCATTTCAATCTCTTCCCTTATACTTCCAAAAATGCCCATCACACCTTGCAAGAATTCTTCTTCATGGTCTTGTAAGAAAGCGGCAAAGGAATTTTGTCTCTCGTTACTTGACTCATGAGAATTTTAGTGTTCGAGATCGTATGGTGGGGCCTCAAAATTATCAAAACCGGAATTATTGTATGAATTGGGTTCATCATAATCCATTGGTTGGCAAGAATAAGTATCATGAGGCCCCCCACAATTGTCGCAACACGGATTTTGAGAAAAATCCGGTTCGTTGTATTGGTAACAATCCCAATTGTTATAATCGTAACTTATACTGGGTGATTCATCAAAACCAGAAAATTGGTTGTCGAAAGACGTATTTGGTTCATCGGTTGACGATCGTACCCATAATGAGTTTCGTTTCCACAATTCTCGTACGACGGTGGGTATTGCGAAGATTGGTCAATGAAATTCGGATTCGGATCGTGATTGTGATGATTTGGATATTGAATTGGACACTCTTAGTGCCAATGGGAAGGGCTTCCACAATATAGGCAATGGAGGTGAACGTTCTTCATTAGAAGTATACAAACAATTGGTCGGATTACATGAGGGACAAGATCTAAAATCTACATAGTCGATATAATCTCCGCACCTTTCGCATATACACCATGGACATGATACGAAACCAAACAATCGTCTCCCGCAACCTAGGCAATGAAAACCCATGAAGAATTAAAATTTAGAGGGGTTGAGAAAAAGAATTATGAAAATAGAGGGAAAAATCGAAGAATCTTTTTGTGTTTTTGGTTTTCAATTTTTTTAGAATTTTGGTGTATTACGTAGAAATTAATCTACAAAAAATATCCACTAATCAAAGGTCTCGATTAATGAATCCAAGAAGAATGAAGGTAACTACGTGAAGTTAAAACCCTCGTCAACTTTGAAACGTTGGCGGAACGCCAAAACGTTTTGAGGTTCAATAATTAAAACTCACAAAAATAGATTAATAATACTCGAGTTGGCAAACCCCTAATTAATCGTCACTTTCAAAATACGCACAAGCGAGCGGAGAAAACGAGGCGGCGCGAAGCACTTAAGAGCCTTTTTTCATTAGGTAGTGAAATACAACCGCCTTATACCCATCTTATAGTTTGTATTTATCGAGATTAAACCAATTAAGAGTATTTATCTATTTTGCCTTTGACTTTTGTTTGAATTCGATACACTCGATAATGACCGGAACGCCCACTATCGAGGTGCAATTTCTTGCGTATTTGGATAATTATTGTGTGTTAATTATTCTACGTAAATACAATATATTATGCACGATAAAAAAAGATAAACGATTTTGTGTTAATAGATTTCTATTTAACACGATTTATTTGTATGGCTAATAGTATAGAAAAATAAAAAGAAGTATTTACGATAAAAACGTAAACTCTCAACTAAACACGTTAAATAAAAATGGCTAAATACACCTCCCCTGCAGCGGCGCCATTTTTGATGCGGTATTTTTGTACACTTTATTTTAGGAAAAGCGACAAAAGCGAGTAAGTATTAAGTATCACGTTTTGTGAAAAACGTAAATACCGACAATCGATTTCGTTGTCGAGGAGGTATGGTGTTTAGCCAACATTTATAGACATTATTTAATCGAGTGATTACGTTTTGGGAAAGAAGGAAAGAAAAGAAAATGGAGACGGATTACGCTCAAAACGGACGAAAACGTATAAACGTACGAACCTTAAAACGCTACCAAACAAAAATTTTCACTAAAAAATAATTAAAAATTGCTAAAAAGTCCTAAATATTCTAATTAAGAAAAATATTAAAACAAAAAATTTGAAAACTTTTAATTTAATTTATTTTAATTTTTAAAGTTAATTAAAAAATCTAAAAAATAAAATAACTAAGAAAAGGACAAAATTTAAACTTTTTTATTTGTAAACCTAAATTACTTTATTTAAAACCTAAAAAATATTTTTTGAAAATTTTAAACTATTAAATGCTATTTTTTATTGACTTGACAAAATTAAAAATTAAAATAATTCTAATAATTCATATAATAAGAGAAAAAATATTAAACCAAAATAGAAAAATCCAAAAAGTAATCTAGAAATGAAGAAAAATGAAAAACTAGAAAAAAACTCCACTCAATAAGCCAGGAAGTAGCTTATTAGTCTCGGCTTTATTTATATTAAGTAAAAACGAAGTTGCCTTAAACACCAAATGTGGCAGATCTATGACAACACCAAGATCCTGCCACACCGGTAAAGCCCTCTACTCCCACTCTATGGGTCGAGGGTTCGAGCCGGGCAGAGGATTTTTTTCTCCTTATTTTTTTTGGTTTTATTGTTACCACTCGATGAACAGTGACTATTAATATATGTCTTTTTATAATTCGTTTTCTCTCGTTCTTATCGAATTGATATAACAATTTCAAGTTTGACTTAACTGTTTTTGGTAATAAAAGGTTGATTGGTAACTATTTTTACTTAGCAAGAAATATGGAAAAAGGTTAAAATATCTATATACTACGTATACATAATATACTAAAAACAATTTGCAAGTAAACAATTAAATGCGCAAAATACACAATACAAATTGTAAAATACAAATGCAACTTTATACTAGAAAAAAAAATTAAAAGTACAAATTTATTAAGACTAAAAGTAAACTTAACAAACCAAAATACAAATCTATTAATACAACATACAATGATATTTAATATTTCATCCAAAATGAAGCTAGTCAGTAAACTTAAATCTAGTTAGGCCCAAAAATGATAACAACCCAACTCTCTTATGCCTACTAACGGATCCAACAAAATCTATGACAACAGTCAGTATGATTTAACACACTAACTAAAAACCTATGGCTAAAATACACATATGCAGAATAGAAGACTAAGTTGTACATCTACCAAACTTAACCAAAATCGAATTAAGCAAACGTGTATAACTGATCCTACACCTCTAGTTAAAACATACAGCTATCAAACTCAACCCACTAATCTAATTTCAAGGACAGTTCATAAAAAGTAAGGCTCTAACAGTCCAAAGCGCTAGTTATCACAACTTATGCTAGACTCTAGAAAACTATAACAGTAAGATCAGTTCTCAAATCTAAAACAGATGGCAAACTTAAAGCACTAAGACAAATCACGCATATCGTGAACGAAATTTACACTAAGAACTAATAAAGGCGGATTAAACTATTAAATTGCAGCAATAGAAACAAAGAGATCCTATTCATCCATGTCTTATAAGCTACCATCGATATGATAATCTAAATGAATTAACAAACTAAACAACGAGAACAAAACAAGTAATGCATTTAGGACACTAAGAGTTAAACTAGCAGGTACGATTACACTAGAAAAATTAACTAGAAGATTACACTACTACACAGTTCAAACCGAAATCACGTTACAGATTGCTATAACAGGCTAAAGGCAACAAGTACACAGAAAATTGACACATCGCTTAACCTGCACAGCCGACGTTTAGTCCTTTGTTGTAGTAGCTCAGCGCTGAGCTGGCTAAAACCCAAACACACCTCCACTTCTGACATACTGCTATCATTGGATTAAATCTTCTGAACTACGAATCTTTACCTGCATAAACTCAAAGTAATCTTGCAAAACAAAATATCCAAACAAAAAGTTCTCAAATTCGATAAATCCAATCAATTTGATCATATCACGATAAGCTAAATCTACGAATTAAACCGAATCACTAACTAATTATCAGAAAAACGTTTTTAAACAGAATCACAAAATTGGATTTTAAGCTTCTACTAACTAGAATCAAACTGAAAAACTAACAAGTTCATCTAAACTGAAAAACGTTTTAACACTCTAGTACTCTCGGTAATAAATCTTCCATGAACAGTAACAATAGTAGAATTGAAGCTAAAATTAAAAGAGATTTAATAAGGTAACAAAAAGCTTGAAGATTTAAAGAAGTCTTCCATTAATGGAAGAAAAGAAATTTCGGTTACAAAAAGACTAACAATATTCGGTCACTCTAACTAAAATCTAACAAGAAAAAGAATATGTGAAAGATTATCTATCTACTCCTAAACCTAACTATGTGTAACTACACCTAGCTAACCGATTGAAGTGAAGTAATCTTCTTGTATTTATAGACGTCTGAGAGAAGGAGGTGAGGACTTCAATGACGTGTTGCCTCCAATCAATAATGGCCACGTGTCAAATACGAGGATGAATTTGATTTAGGGTTCTTCAGCAACTTTTGATCCAACCCTTGGATTAGGTTGATTGTTATAGATCCATGTTCATCTTTTTGTTTTACATCTTTTGATATATCATTTCACCATAATTTTTTACTTAATCCCATTTTATTTCCATTTATACTTTCATTTTAAATCATTTGCTGGGTTACTGTTCTTAGTGGGTTCCGACACATTTATTGTGTCTATCTTGTTTAGATCTTCCTAGTATCTCATTAATATCACCTTAATCTTTCATTAATTTCACAATCCGTCATTGTTTTCTTTCCATTTCACCAGATCATCATTTTTCATCGGTTTTTCATCATTTTTTCACCAAAAAATTTATGAATTAATTTTCATTACAATGAAAGATCCAAATCCTAAGCCACCGAATATTGATTCATCTGCTTCATTATCCAAGTTGTCTAAAGATGGTATTGCTAAACCGGGTAAGAAGAATAATAGGGGGACTAATAATAAGGGTAATTCTAGTAAATTTACTGCTGAGGTTAATAGTGAGATTGTTGATGGGGTAGGTTTAGAGGAAGAAGTTTTGGTCGTGAATGATAGTGGTAGTGCTAAGGATGTAGTTACTGAGGTCCCTAGTACTAACGAAGTTGTAATAGAAGAAGGTTAGGGTAGTGGTAAGGGTGTTGATGCTGGTGGTCAAGAGACTAAGCATGCTGAGACCCCTGCTAAAGTTGTTGAGAATGTTTGGGGAGATGGGGTTAGGTTTGCTAATTTGGCTAAGTCCCTTAATAATGAAGGTAACAATAAGCTGAAATTGGATCCTGTTATGATTGGTGAAGGGGGTAGGAAGTTTGTAGACCTTGACCCTGTTGTGGTTGAAGGTAGTAAGAAGTGGGACATGACTTTGGTTGGGTACTTTGTTGGAATGAAAATGAGCCATTGGGAGATCTCTGGCCATTTGAGAAGAATGTGGAGAATGTATGGGCTAGGAGAAGTGATTGTGATGGAGGATAATTTTTATTATTTTAAATTCAAATCTGTGCATGGTATGAACTTTGTGATTGAGAATGGCCCATGGCTTGTTGACCAGAAGCCTCTATTTGTAATGAAGTGGGAGCCTGGGCTCTGTCTTACTAAACCTGAGCCTTCTAGGGTCCCTCTTTGGGTGAAGATATTCAATATCCTACTTGAAGCTTGGAACATAGATGGCATTAGTAGGATTGCTAGTAGGTTGGGAACCCCTATTATGATGGACAAGATTACTACAACTATGTGTGAGAAGGCATATGGGAGAACTAGTTATGCTAGGGTGCTTATTGAGATTGATGCATCAGAGGGCCTGTTGGACACCATTGATGTTTGTTATGTTAGTAGTGGTAGGTCTATGGGGTTGAGGATTGAATACCCATGGACTCCTCCTTTCTGTACTCATTGTAAGGTGTTTGGCTATTATATTAAAAAGTGTGGAAAAAAAGTAAATGTTATAGATGAATTGGCTAAGAAATCTGTTCCTGTGTCTGCTAATGTTCAAAACAATGGTGGTGGTGAGAATGAATGGAGGAATGTGTCTTATAAGAGAGCTGTTAGAAGTGGAAATGATGGTGGACAAGGGAGTAATGAGTAAGGGGGTAATAGGAGTGGTAATATGGGAAGGAATATGAATAGCAGAGGAAGAGGTGAGTATTCTAGGGGTGGCTATAGGAATATGAATGTCAATGAGGTGTCTAGGGATGATATTCCTAAGGCCTCTAATAGTGGGAAGCCAAGTGATAAGAAAGCAATTGTTGATGTAGATGGTTTTGCTCCTGTCCAAAAGAAAGGGAAGGCTGCTGTTAATGAAGGTGTTATTCAAAAGGAGGTTCCACATGAGCAAGTATCTGTGAAAAACAGGTATGATTTGCTTAATGTAGAAGATGATATGGTGGTGGAGAATGATAAAAATGGCAAGGTGATGGATGAGGTATAAAGTTTTTGTCAGCTATTGGAGGGTAAAATTAATAAGTTTAATGCTAATATCAAGGATAAAAAGAGGGAGTTTGGTGAATTTTATCAAAATACCTCTAAAGAGTTTCTTGGAAAAGTAATGCAGGATACAGGCTTGAGCAGCATTGAGGCAGATGGCAAAATTTATGATCAATGTGTGCTCAATGCCAATGGTGAAGTGAGGAAGCTTGAAGAGAGTAGAAACATGTTTACTATAGGTCTTGCTGTTTGTAAGCAGGCTCCTATTGGTGAGAATGAGGTTAGTAAATAAAGTGAGGAGATGGTTAAGAGTTACCATCAACTCTATGATATTTGGAGTCATAGTGGTGTCAAGGGTGTTTCAGAAGCTATCCTAGGTGTTTCTATGGATGCTGAGGTTGTTGAAGACCATTCTGCACATGCTACCTTTATGACACAAGATGTAGTATCTAATGTTGTTTTAGCTGATTTGGCCATGACATAGGGTGATTCTGTGCCCAACCTTCCTCAGATTTAATGGTGATCAAAATAGCTTCTTGGAACATTAGAGGGTTAACTTATTCCTCTAAGAAAGATGAAGTAAGAAATCTTATATTGAATAATAATATTAGTATGTGTGGTATAGTAGAGACTAGGCTTAATAAGAAGTTTGTGAAGCCTGTTTCTAGTAATATTATGAGTTTATGGAATTGGGAATCTAATAGTGTTGAGAGTGGTAAGGGCTGAAGGATTTTGGTTGGTTGGGATCCTAGTGTTCTTATAGTTACTCAACTATCAATTGATGATCAAGTCATTCACTTCTTGATCACCATTATTGCTTCTGCCAAGTCCTTATACATTTCTTTCATCTATGGAGAGAATGATGAGAGGGATAGGCAGAGGTTATGGGATAACCTAGTGGTTCATAAGTCTATAGCTGGTGACTCTCCATGGGTAATGCTTGGTGACTTCAATGTTACTTTGTACAAAGATGAGAGTACATCTAAAGTTAACTATAATAGAGATTGGAGGACTAATGATTTTAAGAAGTGTGTGGAAGCTCTTGACATGGAAGATGTGGCTATCTCTGGTTTGTTCTACACTTGGATTCAAAAGAAACATGACCCTTCCTTGGGTATTTTCAAGAAGCTAGATAGGATCATGGGTAATAACTATGATAGAATGCGGTGCTATTTTAGGATTTTATGTGTACGTATCAGTATTATTGTAAATCGTATTTTTTACGATTTAGGGTTTAGCGTTTAGAGGTCTCGGATGAGGTATTTAGTCACGGGAATAATTTACGGGATGATTTTAAGTCATTTAGGGCTTAGTTATAAAGTGTTCATAAAACTGTAAATTTTACGTATTTTACGGTAACCGCGTAAAATTGACTAGTTAAAAGGTTTAGGTGTAATTAATTAATTAAGGGATTAATAAAAAATATAATTAAGGAAGTTAATTATTAAAAACGAATTGAATAAAAAAATAAAAAATAAAAAAATCTTATTTTTGGTAAAAATAAATTATAAGACGGTGGAAATAAAAAGAAAAAAAAAGAGAAAAATTAATTATGGTAAGTTGTATTGGGATAGGACTTTGTATCTATGCTATATATGTTTTTAACTAAAATAAAAACACATAAAATCTCTGGGTTAATAAAAAACACGCTGATCATCTTTAAGTTTTTAGGCTTTCATCAATTTTTCTTGATTCAAGGTAAGTGATCAATTAAACCTTAATTTAATTCATGTTTTATTAATTAATCACGTTTACAATGTGAATTAACCATCATTGAGATGATTAGGGTTTTATTAATTTTATGGAAAAACATAGTAATTAAGATCTATTAATGATTTTAAGGTTTTTGTTTAATAATTTAGGGGTAATTAATGATGTTTAGGAGGTTTGTGCATAAAGGCGTAAAACAGTCTGATTTTTAGGGCTGTCTTGTGTCGACTGTTCCGGGCAGTAGGTAGCACCTTTGGTCGAGTTTCTTTTTTTTAAAATTAAGTTCAGAGAGCCTAGTTTTAAAAAATGTATGGTTGGTGGAAAATGGAGTTCGGGAAGGTCGTCAAACAAGTTTTACAAAAATAGTACGCTGTTCAGGAATAAATTTGGATTTCGGGAATTTGAGTCAAAACCTAACCAAACCAATGAGATAGCCAAAGATTTTTTATTTTGGAACTCTTTATAATATATATGAAAGTACTGGAGGTTTTAAATAAAATTTATGGTGTTTAGGTCAGGATTTTGGTGACAAACATTTAGCATGTACAGAAAATCAATTTTGGTGAAAACGACTTTTGACGTATAGACTAAACGGAAGGGTTAAATGTGTAAGTAGGAAGTAAAATTGGTTTTTGGAGTTCTTAGATCATATAAAAACATAAATCCAGTAGGGTAGGAACCAAGTGTGGTGTTAAGTTCACTTCATGTGATCGCTTAGTGACTAGTAAACCGTACCAGGAAAAAACTGGATTTTTACGTATAAAATAGCTTGTAGTGGGAGAACTAGATAGTTGGGATTGGGGAATTAGATTCATCTCCTTGATTGTTACTTAACTTGGGTCTTAAGACCTGATCTAAGGGTGTCGTGTATGATTTTATAGGTTTGCAGAAGTGCTAGCTTGATATGCTATCAGGTGAGTTCATAGTCCCATTTTCACCGAGTTTTTAAATGTTTTTTTCTAGTATGGGATGGAGATGACACTTGTGGTGTTCTTAAAATGTTTTGGTACTATATTTTCATAAATGTTTGGACATAGATGTCTTATTGTGTGACTTGCGTGCTTATGTGTTCTCATATGTGCTTTGATATGTGTTCAAATATGTGAATCTTGATTGTGTTATGATTTGGATTGGTACATAGATGTATGGGCATCTATGGGACCAGTTGTGATGTGTGTGGAGCGTGGGGCACGATCCGTCCTGAGTTCTTGGTTCGTGGGGCACGATCCATCCTAATTACTTGTGCATCGTCTCTTCGGAGGCAAGATATCTCGACGGGGATATAGTTCATCTTCCACAGGTGGTGTGGGAAAGATCCGGATAGTGTGGTGTGTGTTCTTATGTGTGTGACGGGATACTTCTTGATTGTTATAGTGTGCTTTGTGAATTGTAGATGTGATCGGTACTTGGTTTACGTTTTGTTGTGGATGCATGTAACATGATTATCACATTATGGTCCATTACTATAAATTGTTTTTCTTCAACTTATTTACAACGGATGTCAAGGTTTCCTATGATGTTCTAGATAACTTAAACCTATGTTCTCACCAACTTTATGTTGACAGATTTTAGTGTCATTTTCAGGTGAGGTAGTTGTGCAAGATGATGTTAGAAGTGGCTAGAGTATAGAGGCTGCTAGGATTGCATTAGGAGGAATCCCTTTCCTCTTAGATTTTATTTTGTCTTTTGATTTAGTAAATTGTTTGATACCTATATGCTTGATGTGTGTTATTTGAATGTCTTTGGTAAGTGGTAGGCCTGTTACCTACTTACCTAGACGCCTACATTATTTGAGATATTGTCATGAAATTGTGTCACCTTTTAATTACATTTCTATTTCATTTAGTTAACTCTATAGACACGCTATTCTTGTGATGATATCCATACGTCGCGCCCCATATTCTGCCTTGGTGGGGTGTGACAGAATGTTATCAGAGACAATGGTTATAGAGAATTAGGTTTCCTAGTCGCGTAGCCTAGTCTATAGCTTAATAGTCCCTGCATATAGGCGTCATAGGAGTATGTGTGCATTTTATATTAATTGATGTGTTTGGATGTTATTTATTGCGATGTTTTGACTAGTATGAATTGAACCATAGTAAGTTCATACTTAGCTACATGTTATTTTCTTTTCGAGTTTTGAATAGTGCGGGTTGAACTGTAGTCGTATACGCTAGTTATTGTTGGATTTCCTTTAATTATGTTTTCATGTTCTTTATACATTTTGAATTTTTTTCTACGGTGGTTCAGCTGGATTACGAGTTTATATGTTTCATGCATTGGCTACGTTATTTTAATACATGGATTTTGGACCTTATTTTATGTTGTGGTTATGTGCTTATATGAGTTGTAGGATCTATGTGCTTATTTGAGTTGGTAGGCCGATGTGTTATGTGTAGTATTAATTCTTATAAGTATCATCATAGGAGGGAGTGCATTGGTGAAAGGGGACTTGTATAAGTATGGTGGCCAACATAGTTATACAAGTACCAAGACATCAATGGATTCCTAAATATGGTTGCATGAAAAAGGGTTAATACATGCTTGTTTATAGTATATGCTGGATGAATTTGAGTGTATTTATGCATATGCCTATGAATAATTCCCTTCTACTTACCGGTTGTATTCTTGGAATGGTTTGCTAGCTTGTTCCTCTTCGAGATGTTTAACTTCCGTAGTAGTACATTTATCGAGTCCACATTTCATGTGTTCGTTTGTACCTTACTTTTTCCGTGAAGGATATTGAGAGGGTGGAGTTTCTTTTTGAGGTAACGATTTCTCTTATTTTGAGTCTTACGTGGTAAAAGAAATGAAATTTGCAAATAGTTAAAAATCGTTGTTGGTAGTCGGTGAAATAAGGGTTAGGTGTCGTAAGCGTGTTTGAAATAAGATGGAATATAAATTTTGTTTTAACATATAAGCATAGCTTGTTTATAAAAAAAAATTGGTTTTGATCACCTAAAGTTATTGTTCTTTAGTTAAAATTTTGTTCTTATTTAATTATATATGTTAAAATCATGTAATTAATCATATGATGGGTGAGAGTTTTAATTTTCTGGAAATTAAATATTGCAGGGCTTGAATTTGGTAATTAGTAACGGGTTTTTTAGGGTTTAAAATCGTTTTTTGGGTATAAATCGGAGTAGGCAGAAACTGTCGCTAAACTGTCAAATTCTGTCGCTAAACTGTCAGAAACTGTCGCTAATGCCTAGGCAGGTTTTAGGTAAAAAAATCGTTTTGGTCATAACTTGTTCGTTTTTAAAGCTTTTTGGGTGATTCAAAAGCCTAAAATTATGTACTCAGAACGTACTTTTCAAATACTCAGAATGTTTCGCAAATGGAGGTCAGTAGCTAAATCTAACTAATTGTACAAGTTTCGAGTTCAAGGTTAATTTTCAGACAACATGGTTTAAACTTATGTTTTGGGTATTTTGGGTTAATGAATACTTGGAGGGTTAACATAGAGATGAGTTGGGATAGAATTTGAGATTTATTTAGACCTTAGAGCATGTGGTTATATTTTTGATGAGTTTTGATTTATGGTATTTATGAGTAAGACTGAAATCGGGGTGACAATTTTAAACCCGTCGAGTTATGTGATGGCTCCTAAATTGGTTTCAAGACAGTTTGTTTGATGAGTTGCGAGATTTAGTTAGGTTGGTTACATAACTTTATGGTTTTAATAAGTTTCCTCGTGGACGGTTATGGCTCATGTGTTGTGGGTTGGGATTATTTTAGTATAAACTGAGTTCACGTTTGAACGTGAAGGTTTTATCAAGGATATGTATTCTCGTTTGTTTGCTGAGAATAAGTTTGAGTTTGGGAGTAAATCTCGGGACGAGATTTCTATTAGGAGGGATTGATGTGACAACCCTAGATATTGGATTTGTCGCTTTTTACTGTTTGACTTTGATTATGTGCTTAGTGTGCGTTTACGAGCATTCTGTTTATATTTGAGCCTTGGACTGGATGTTAGTCTTCGTCCGTGTATTGTGTGGTGCATTATATAATGTTATGATTGGGTTAGTTCATGCTCATTTTTCACTTGGATGTAACTATGATAGAATGCGGTGCTATTTTAGGATATTATGTGTACGTATAAGTATTATTGTAAATCGTATTTTTTACGATTTAGGGTTTAGAGTTTAGAGGTCTCGGATGAGGTATTTAGTCACGGGAATAATTTACGGGATGGTTTTAAGTCATTTAGGGCTTAGTTATAAAGTTTATTTCATATTTTAAGAATTTTCATAAAACTGTATATTTTACGTATTTTACGGTAACCGCGTAAAATTGACTAGTTAAAAGGTTTAGGTGTAATTAATTAATTAAGGGATTAATAAAAAATTAATTAAGGAAATTAATTATTAAAAAAGGAATTGAATAAAAAAATAAAAAAAATATTATTTTTGGTAAAAATAAATTATAAGACGGTGGAATAAAAAGAAAAAAAAGAGAAAAATTAATTATGGTAAGTTGTATTGGGCTAGGACTTTGTATCTATGCTATATAAGTTTTTAACTGAAATAAAAACACATAAAATCTCTGGATTAAAAAAAACACTCTGATCATCTTCAAGTTTTTAGGGTTTCTTCAATTTGTCTTGATTCAAGGTAAGTGATCAATTAAACCTTAATTTAATTTATTTTTTATTAATTAATCATGTTTACAATGTTAATTAACCATCATTTAAATGATTAGGGTTTTATTAATTTTCTGGAAAAACATAGTAATTAGGATCTATTAATGATTTTAGGATTTTTGTTTAATAATTTAGGGGTAATTAATGATGTTTAGGAGGTTAGTGCTTAAAGGCGTAAAACAGTCTGATTTTTAGGGCTGTCTTATGTCGACTGTTCCGGGCAGTAGGTAGCACCTTTGGTCGAGTTTATTTTTTTTAAAATTAAGTTCAGAGAGTCTAGTTTTCAAAAATGTAAGGTTGGACGAAAATGGAGTTGGGAAGGTCTACAAACAATTTTTACAAAAATAGTGCGCTGTTCAGGAATAAATTTGGATTTCGGGAATTTCAGTCAAAACCTAACCAAACGAATGAGATAGCCAAAGAGTTTTGATTTGGGTAGTTTTTATAATATATATGAAAGTACTGGAGGTTTTCAATAAAAGTTATGGTGTTTAGGTCGGGATTTTGGTGACAAACATTTAGCATGTACAGAAAATCAGTTTTGGTGAAAACGACTTTTGGCGTAGAGACTAAACGGAAGGGTTAAATGTGTAAGTAGGAAGTAAAATTGGTTTTTGGAGTTCTTAGATCATATAAAAACATAACTCCAGTAGGGTAGGAACCAAGTGTGGTGTTAAGTTCACTTCATGTGATCGCTTAGTGACTAGTAAACCGTACCGGGAAAAAACTAGATTTTTACGTATAGAATAGCTTGTAGTGGGAGAACTAGATAGTGGGGATTGGGGAATTAGATTCATCTCGTTGATTGTTACTTAACTTGGGTCTTAAACATGATCTAAGGGTGTCGTGTATAGTTTTATAGGTTTGTAGGAATGCTAGCTTGATGTGCTATCAGGTGAGTTCATAGTCCTATTTTCATCGAGTTTTTAAATGTTTTTTTTCTAGTATGGGATGTAGATGACACTTGTGGTGTTCTTAAAATGTTTTGGTACTATATTTTCATAAATGTTTGGACATAGATGTGTTATTGTGTGACTTGCGTGCTTATGTGTTCTCATATATGCTTTGATATGTGTTCTAATATTTGAATCTTGATTGTGTTATGATTTGGATTGGTACATAGATGTATGGGCGTCTATGGGACCAGTTGTGATGTGTGTGGAGCGTGGGGCACGATCCATCCTGAGTTCTTGGTTCTGAGTTCTTGGTTCGTGGGGCACGATCCGTCCTGAGTACTTGTGCATCGACTCTTCGGAGGCAAGATATCTCGACGGGGATATAGTTCATCTTCCACAGGTGGTGTGGGAAAGATCCGGATAGTGTGGTGTGTTTTCTTGTGTGTGTGACGGGATACTTCTTGGTTGTTATAGTGTGCTTTGTGAATTGTAGATGTGATCGGTACTTGGTTTACATTTTGTTGTGGATGCATGTAACATGATTATCACATTATGGTCCATTACTATAAATTGTTTTTCTTCAACTTATTTACAGCAGATGTCAAGGTTTCCTATGATGTTCTAGATAACTTAAACCTATGTTCTCACCAACTTTATGTTGACATATTTTAGTGTCATTTTCAGGTGAGGTAGTTGTGCAAGATGATATTAGAAGTGGCTAGAGTATAGAGGCTGCTAGGATTGCATTAGGAGGAATCCCTTTCCTCTTAGATTTTATTTTGTCTTTTGATTTAGTAAATTGTTTGATACCTATATGCTTGATGTGTGTTATTTGAATGTCTTTGGTAAGTGGTAGGCCTGTTACCTACTTACTTAGACGCCTACATTATTTGAGATATTGTCATGACATTGTGTCACCTTTTTATGATATTTCTATTTCATTTATATAACTCTATAGATACGCTATTGTTGTGATGATATCCATACGTCGCGCCCCATATTCTGCCATGGTGGGGTGTGACACCTTGATACGCGAGATAATGTTCAGTCGTGACTTCCCTTTTCCGTTACTTGTATCCCTTTGTACCTCCAAAACATCATCACCGAATGGTAAACGAACGATCTTCTCGTCGCATACAATCGTAGCATGATATCTCGAAAACCAATCCATTCCGATAATCACGTCAAAACTCCCTAACTTAACAGGCATAAGGTCTATTACGAAAGGATGACCTAGAAGATTTAAAGTGCATCCGCGAAGTATAGTGTCGGCTTCTATCAACTTTCCATTAGCTAACTCAATAGTGTACTTAGTGCCTAAGGGCGCGGGGGTCACATCAAGTAAAACACTAAAAACAGTCGACACAAAACTCCTATCGGCTCCAGTATCAAATAAAATAGAAGCATAACGACCATTGAGAAGAAATGTACCCGTCACGACGTCGGGGCTTTGTTGCGCTTCTCCTCCTCCTATCACATAGACCCTTCCACGAGCTTCCCCATCCTTAGCAATCTTTCCTTGGTCCTTATTCTTTTTCTTTGGGCACTCATTCTTGTAGTGTCCCTTTTGCTGACATTCAAAACAAGTGACGTTGGCTTTCGGGTTGGGTGGTGACTTACAGTCTCTAGCAATGTGTCCAGTTTTCTTGCAGGTGTGACATTGTACATTACATTGTCCATTATGGTGACGCTTACATCGGTTGCACAAAGGTAACGTCCCATTGTATACTCCCTTTTCCACAGTACCAGCAGTGTACGCCTTCACGGTTTCTTGCCTCTTATTCGGATAGTTCCCATGGTTGTTCCTTTGGTTATTCCCCCATTTCACTTGTTGTCCGCGGCATTTCCAGCATTTGCTCAAACAACTTGGTCCATCAGACTGTGAACCATCCATATAGCATCACTAACTTTTGTCGGTCCAGATGATGTCACATTCCCTTGAAATCTACCAGGTAAACCCCAAATGTAGCGCTCAACCGTATTTTCTTCATCTGGAACCATTCCAGGACATAGCAAACACAACTCTTGGAACCTCCTAGTGTACGCACCAATGTCATTGTTCTTCACAATCAGGTTCCACAGTTCAGTTTCCATTTTCTGAATCTCATTACGAGGACAATATTCATTAGTCAACAACTTCTTAAGTTCCTCCCAACTCATTCCATACGCCTCCTCGGCTCCAACCGTCTGCACATGGGTGTTCCACCATGTCAACGCTCCAGCAGCTAAAGTACAAGTAGAATAAGTCACTCGGTTTTCAACAGTACATCCACTGACACGGAACACAGATTCCATCTTTTCAACCCAACGAGCTAATCCAACAGCTCCATCAGTACCATTAAAATTCAAGGGGTTACAACTCCTAAAGTCCTTGTAAGTACACGGCTTAGGCGGTCGATTGTCAACATCGTTCGGCGGTGCTTGGTTCACGTTGTTGTTAGCTTGAATGTTTGCCAATGCAGCGGTCACTCATTGTGTAATCAGTTCTTCCAATTGTTCATCAGTCATTCTGTTACGTGTGTTCACCATTGTTTCTCTGCGTTAAGACCACAATGCAATTAAGGTTCAAGCACGAATATACACGTTATATATTTATGCTAAAATAAAATGCAGAATTTAACAATGCAACAAACATAGAAAGGATAGTCACTGATCAAAGTCATAAAGTTAAATTCCCATTCATAATCAAAATATCGAGTACATAGTCATAAAATAAGAGTTTCGATTAAATACCAAAGATCAAAACAAAACCAAAAATAACACCGAAAATGGTGATTGGATTAGAATCAGACTATAGATGTAATCGAAATGATACGTGATAGTATGCGATGACATATCCTACAACAACCATTCACGCGTTAGAGCAGTTGTAGGGTATACATGAAATAATCATGTATAGAAATTAAAGTATGCAAATCAGCAAAATGCATATATATATAATATATATTACGTATTATATAATATATATTACATATTACTTATAGTGTTATCTTACGTAATACATTGCTGTCTAGATTTTTAAAGTGGTCGAAACGACGTTTTCGAGTTAAACCGAGTTGTTTTAAGTGTCGAAATAGGTACTAAATGCTATATATAAATGTTGGACTCGTTTTGTGAAAGAGTATAAGCGCGGAATGAGAATACTTGGTGCATTGTTAAAAGTTTGAGCGTTAAAAGTGGAAGTTGGCATTATTGCGGGGAAAATGACTTGTTGAAATATTTGTGATTGAGAAAACGTTGAAATTAGGGATTTTAGGTCGAGATTTGGGTAATTACTAAAAATGGTAAATTTTAAAATGACGCCGAAAGGCTGCCAAACTTTCTATAGAAATTGTGTCGGAAAAATTTATTAAGATAAATTTGGGTAAATTAAAATTTACGCGTAAAGGCTGTCGAAATTTGGTCGAGTCAAAAATAAATATTTTTGTCTAAGTATATATACTATAATGCTTATAACGATATGATATCTACAAGTCATGATTTAACTACAAAATAATATATATATGATTGATGAGTAACGTACGTGACAAACTATTGTGACTTATTTGCTAGCGCCTAAACTATAGTATTATATTTAGGTTGTTGCTAGAGTTGCTCGCTACTATTTGATCATACTTGTGCGGTTTGAATCGTTGCTTGAGGTGAGTCTATAGATCCCTATTAAAATGTTTTATATGTTTAATGTTTTGGGGTGTGATAAATGCTTTCGATGCTTGCTTCTGGACGCAAGTAAAACTAGATTTCTATGAATGCTTTGTGAGCACTGTTTATGAGATCGCTTAAGTTGCTTTAGCCATAGTCCCCACTATCGTGAATCGATAATTACTCTGCTAGAGTAAGCTCTTATGATATGGATAGATCTATTGAGGGTTGACAACCTCCATTCGGGCATTCTGACGCCGGATGAGTGTATACCATTTGTGTGAACGGAGTTATCTTGGCTAGGTACTCTATTGGGGCAAAATTTATATATATAATATATTGTATGTACTGGATCATTAGTTTTGATGTCACGAGCTTAGCTATCATAAATATTGTGAACACCCAATTTATCATACACTTGGCACTATACCTCCTATAGTTGCATGTGTACATGAAATGAAATTTGAAATCGAATTACTAAGAATTTTTACTTGAAACCTATATTCTCACAAACTTTATGTTGACTCAATTTTGCATTTATCTCAGGTAATTGATGATGATTTGTATCTGCTGTGTGAAGTACTTGGAGTCCGCATGCATTTCTTGGCTATCTTCGGACATTTATCTATTTATGCTTTTGAACTGTTATCTCGTTGACGTTTAAAACTTTTATATTCCGCTACACTATCTTTTGAAACGGAGACCTTTTGTACTTTGATGCTTTTATTAAATTCAACGAGGTATTTTTATAAAACGTCTCATTTAGAGTCGTTCTCTTGTACCTTGAACTATGATACAATGACGTAACAGCCCCCGAGCTTCACCGCTTCCGCATATCACATTTTGGGGTGTTACAGATTTGGTAATCAGAGCCTTGGTTATAGAGAACTAGGTTTGCATCTTAGGCCTAGACTATAACCGATGTGGCTACTTGTTACTCTGTATACATATATGTACTACGTAATGTATTACGTAAGATAACACTATAAGTAATATGTAATATATATTATGTAATACGTAATATGTATTATATACATATGCATTTTGCTGATTTGCATACTTTAATTTCTATACATGATTATTTCAGGCATACCCTACAACTGCTCTAACGCGCGAATGGTTGTTGAAGGTTATGTCGTCATCCACTATTACTTACCAGTCCAACTCTGCTGACGAAGAGTGGGAAGATGAGATTGAGTTGATACCAGGTCATGTCAAGCCGGTGAATGACCCAGAGGAGGCTGATCCTGAGGAGGATGACGAGGGTGAGCCTGATGTGTTGTCTGATACTTCTGATGTTGTTGATGGGATGCCACCTATTGTGCATCGTACTTTGATCGAGTGGGTTAGTGGTAGTGAGGATGATGAGGATGATGAGGATATGGATGGTATTGAGGTAGATCACGAGGGTGATGAGGGTATGGATGGATATGAGGTAGGTCATGAGGATGATATGGATGGTATTGAGGTAGATCACGAGGGTGATGAGGGTATGGATGGATATGAGGTAGGTCATGAGGATGATATGGATGGATATGAGGTAGATCGTGATGATGATGAGGATATAGATGATGAGGTTGAGAGTGATACTGACGTTAGGATGGTTGTAGCTAGGAGTGATAGCGAGGATGCTGAGGCTGATGATGATAGTAGGGTTGATGCTTTGACTGTTGTACCTGAGAGAGTTAAGCCCAGTAGGAGGAGTGAGATTAGGAAGACATCCAACTTGAAGAAGAAGCCTACTGTTCCATGTCAGCAGTTTAGAGATGAGAGGGAAGCTTTATGGGGTACACCACCAGATGAGGTTTATACTGATTCCGATGATACTGTACCACCTGCTGATGGAGCTGGACCATCCGGTGTTAGATCTCGAGCCTTGTCCGATTCTGATTCGTCATGCCCACGGAAGAAGGTTCGTATGTCTGATTCACCTGCTACACCTGAGACATCGCCTACTCATGGGAGTCGAGATACTACTACTATTTCTACACTACCTACCCATCATGTTGGAGAGCCCTCTAGACTTAGGTCATCTGTTGTTATAATAGGATCTGCTAGCGATTCAGATGCTGTTCGTTTCTGTCGACTTGAGGATGCGGTTTTTAGATTGTTAGAGGTTCATGAGGATACACGCGAGTTTTTGGATACCGCGCGTGAGGAGATTGTTGTTTTGAGGCGTGAGTTAGAGTCATTTCGTAGTGAGGAGCGAGCTGCAGCTGGGGGCCCGAGGAGTGACCCACCGAGTTGTGCTGAGTGTGATCGTCGTCGTCGCACTTAGAGTTTCACCGTTATTGTGCTGAATTCTAGAGTAGATTAACATCTTTTATCTTTTGGACATTGTATCCACTAAACTAGAGTAGTAATCGGTTAGTTGGAGTAGACTAGATATAATCGAAACTCTTATTTTATAACTATGTACTTGATATTTTGATTATGAATGGGAATTTAACTTTATGACTTTGATCAGTGATTATCCTTTCCATGTTTGTTGTATCGTTAAATTCTGCATTTTATTTTTAGCATAAGAAATATATAACGTGTATATTCGTGCTTGAACTTATTTGCATTGTTGTCTTAACGCAGAGAAACAATGGTGAACACACGTAATGGAATGACCGACGAACAATTGGAAGAACTAATTACCCAACGAGTGACTGCTGCATTGGCAAACATTCAAGCTAACAACAACGTGAACCAAGTACCGCCGAACGATGTTGACAATCGACCGCCTAAGCCGTGTACTTACAAGGACTTTAGAAGTTGTGACCCCTTGAATTTTAATGGTACTGAAGGAGTTGTTGGATTAGCTCGTTGGGTTGAAAAGATGGAATATGTGTTCCGTGTCAGTGGATGTACTATTGAAAACTGAGTGACTTATTCTACTTGTACTTTAGCTGTTGTTGACATTGTGGAACACCCATGTGCAAACTGTTGGAGCCGAGGAGGCGTATGGAATGAGTTGGGAGGAACTCAAGAAGTTGTTGACTAAGGAATACTATCCTCGTAATGAAATTCAGAAAATGGAAATTGAACTATGGAACATGAATGTGAAGAACAATGACATTGGTGCGTAAACTAGGAGGTTCCAAGAATTATGTTTGCTATGTCCTGGAATGGTTCCGGATGAAGAGAAGAAGGTTGAGTGCTACATTTGGGGTTACCTGGTAGAGTTCATGGGAATGTGACATCTTTGGACCGACAAAAGTTAGTGATGCTATAAGGATGGCTCATAGTCTGATGGATCAAGTTGTTCGAGAAAATGCTGGAAATGCCGCAGACAACAAGAGAAAATGGGGAAATAACCAAAGGAAAAACCATGGAAACTATCCGAATAAGAGGCAAGAAACCGTGAAGGCATACACTGTTGGTACTGGGGATAAAGGAGTATACAATGGGACGTTACCTTTGTGCAACCGATGTAAGCGTCACCATAATGGGCAATGTAATGTGCAATGTCACAACTACAAGAAAACTAGACACATTGCTAGAGACTGTAAGTCACCACCAAACCCGAAGGCCAACATCACTTGTTTTGAATGTCAGCAAAAGGGACACTACAGCAATGAGTGCCCAAAGAAAAAGAATAAGGACCAAGGAAAGATTTCTAAGGCTGGGGAAGCTCGTGGAAGGGTTTATGTGATAGGAGGAGGAGAAGCGCAACAAAACCCCGACGTCGTTACGGGTACGTTCCTTCTCAATGGTCGTTATGCTTCTATTTTATTTGATACTAGAGCCGATAGGAGTTTTGTGTCGACTGTTTTTAGTGTTTTAAATGATGTGACCCCCTCGCCCTTAGACACTAAGTACACTATTGAGTTAGCTAATGGAAAGTTGATAGAAGCCGACACTATACTTCGCGGATGCACTTTAAATCCTCTAGGTCATCCTTTCGTAATAGACCTTATGCCTGTTGAGTTAGGGAGTTTTGACGTGATTATCGGAATGGATTGGTTGTCGAGATATCATGTTATGATTGTATGCGACGAGAAGATCGTTCATTTACCATTCGGTGATGAAGTTTTTGAGGTACAAGGGGATACAAGTAACGGAAAAGGGAAGTCATGACTGAACATTTTCTCGCGTATCAAGGCTCAAAAGTTTTTGTCGGAAGGTTGCCAAGTATTTTTGGCCTGTGTTACTGAAAAGCAGACGGAAGAAAAACGGTTGGAAGATGTACCTATCGTACGAGATTTTCTAGAAGTCTTTCCTGAAGATTTTCCTGGATTACCGCCAGCCAGACAAGTTGAATTCCAGATCGATTTAATACTGGGAGCTGCACCTGTTGCTCGAGCGCCTTACCGTTTAGCACCGTCAGAAATGCAAGAACTAGCGACGCAACTACAAGAGTTGACCGGTAAAGGATTCATAAGACCGAGTTCTTCACCTTGGGGAGCTCCAGTCTTATTTGTAAAGAAGAAGGATGGGAGTTTTCGGATATGTATCGACAATCGTGAGTTGAACAAACTTACCATCAAGAACCTTTACCCGTTACCTAGGATCGATGATCTATTTGATTAGTTGCAAGGATCGAGCGTTTACTCGAAGATTGACCTAAGGTCTGGTTACCACCATTGAGAGCCCGTGAGGAAGATGTTGCAAAGACTGCTTTTAGGACTAGGTATGGACACTATGAGTTCTAAGTGATGCCATTCGGTTTGACAAACGCACCTGCTGTGTTTATGGACCTCATGAACTGGGTGTGTAAACCGTATTTGGACAGGTTTGTCATTGTGTTCATCGATGACATACTGATTTACTCAAGGAATGAGAAAGTACATGAGGAACATCTTAAGATAATATTAAAATTGCTTAAGAAGGAGGAATTGTACGCTAAGTTCTCGAAGTGTGATTTTTGGTTGCCAAGAGTACAATTTCTAGGTCATGTTATTGATAGGAAGGGGGTTCATGTTGATCCCGCTAAGATTGAATCAATTAGGGAGTGTACTGCTCCTACGACACCGACTAAAATTTGCCAATTCTTAGGACTCACCGGATATTACCGAAGGTTCATCGAGGGATTGTCGAAGATCTCGAAACAATTGACGAAGTTGACTCAAAAGAAGGTGAAATACGAATGGGGAGATAAAGAGGAATTAGCATTCCAGAAGTTGAAACAGATGTTGTGTAGCGCGCCTATTCTATCGTTACCAGATGGATCAGAATATTTTGTGGTCTACTGTGACGCATCAGCAAAAGGATTGGGAGTTGTGTTGAGGAAAATGAACAAAGTTATCGCCTACGCGTCTCGACCATTAAAAAAGCATGAGAAAAACTACACTACGCACGACTTGGAGCTAGGAGCGGTGGTATTTTCCTTGAAATTGTGGAGACACTACTTGTATGGAACCAAGTGTGTCGTCTATACCGATCACAAGAGTTTACAACATATTCTTGACCAGAAGGAACTGAACATGTGACAACGTTGATGGATCGAGTTGCTTAGTTATTATGACTGTGAAATCCGCTACCACCCTGGGAAGGCCAATGTAGTGGCGGATGCGCTAAGTAGAAAGGAACAATTGATGAAACGTAGAGTTAGATCGTTAGCTATGATTATCAATCCGAATTTACCAGTGCAAATTCGTGAAGCGCAAACCGAAGCCCTTAAGCCTGAACATGTTGAAGCTGAGAAATTAGGAGGAATGGTTACTAAGAAATTGGAGACTAGCACGAATGGAACGCTATGTCTGAATGGTAGAAGTTGGTTACCACGGTTTGGAGGACTAAGGGACGTGATTATGCACGAGTTGCATAAATCTAAGTATTCTATTCACCCAGGATCTGACAAAATGTATCAGGATATGAAGAAGCTATATTGGTGGCCAAATATGAAAGCTGAAATCGCTACTTATGTAGGGAAGTGTCTGACTTGTGCTAGAGTGAAAACGGAACACCAAAAACCATCTGGATTGTTGGTTCAACCTATAATTCCTATGTGGAAGTGGGAAAACATAACCATGGATTTCATAACTAAGCTACCTAAAACGACAAACGGATACGACACAATTTGGGTAATTGTAGATCGACTTACGAAATCTGCACACTTTTTGGCTATGAAGGAAGATGATTCAATGGATAAACTTACGAGACATTACCTAAAGGAAGTAGTCGCAAACATGGAATATCGATCTCAATAATTTCCGACAGAGACGATAGATTTACTTCAGAGTTTTGGAAATCACTTCAGAAAGCGTTGGGTACGCAATTGGACATGAGTACTGCTTATCACCCGCTGACTGACGTACAGAGTGAGAGAACTATTCAAACGCTGGAGGACATGTTACGTGCTTGTGTGCTTGACTTTGGGAAGCAATGGGACAAACATTTGCCTCTAGTGGAATTCTGTTACAACAATAGTTATCATACCAGTATTAAGGCTGCACCGTTTGAAGCGTTGTATGGTCGTAAATGTCGCTCGCCTGTGTGTTGGAGTGAGGTTGGGGATAGTCAACTCACTGGCCCTGAACACATCCGTGAAACAACTGAGAAGATTATTCAAATCAAGAGCCGAATTCAAGCAGCCCGTGATCGTCAAAAGAGTTACGCCGACGTTCAACATAAGCCTCTCGAATTTCAAGTGGGAGACAAAGTGATGCTAAAAGTATCGCATTGGAAAGGCGTGGTACGTTTTGGCAAGCGAGGAAAGCTGAACCCACGTTATATTGGACCTTTCAAAATTCTGGCAAAGGTTGGAATCGTAGCCAATCGTCACGAACTACCACAAGCGTTGAGCCGTGTGCACAACACTTTTCATGTATCGAACTTGTTGAAATCATGGACCGTGAGGTTAAACGATTGAAGCAGAGTCGTATTCCGATCATCAAGGAGAGGTGGAATTCTAAACGTGGACCTGAATTCACTTGGGAGCATGAGGATCAATTTCACAAGAAATATCCGCAACTCTTTGACAACTTTAGAGCCCGTGATACTCCTAAGCTTTGAGGACAAAGCTTCTCTATCAAGGGGATGATGTAACACCTGGTAATTTTCCTACCTTGTAAAATGACTATTTTACCCTTTGAATTTTTATTTAGTCAACTATGTGATTTAACTGTGTTGGAACTGGGAAGTTATCCCGCGTTTTCTGAAAAACTGTTTGATGACGAGTAATGACTTGACACTGTGCTCAATCATTATTCTGAACACTTTTGTGAATCTGACCAAAATGTTGAGACGGTCAATGAATTGACGATAATCCGTGAGATTATTCGTTATCTGTGAATTATGTGCTTAACTGTTTAGTTTTTTTAACAACGTGATCGTATTTTCATGAACAGCGTATTTAAATATTTATGTATATGTTTATATGCCTGTATTTTAGTATTTTGCTATTTATAGTAATAAATCGTATTTTCAATGAATTTTTAATTAACATATCGCGTTTTTGTATTTTACGTCGTTTTTACGTTTAACCGTCGTTAGCATGCATAAAATAATTTGTAAATTATAAAATATCAGTTTCGTCGAAAAATCATAAATTTAATATATTTCTTCAAATTTTTAAGTTTTTCGTAATTTTAAACTTAACTATATACTTTTCGACATTTACCTAAAACTAATTAACCTTTTTACCTTAAACCTTCTGACTAATTACCATAGTAAAATTTTTGAATTATTTACCCTTGTGGGACCCCCCCATAACCGGCCAAAAACATCACCAACACAAAAATTTTAACTTACACATCCCATATATTTTTAACTTTATACAAAACTACACTTCACATTATTTTCACTCATTTACCTCACTCAAAAAAATTCACACATCTTTCCTTCTCTCTCTAAAACCCACGGCACAAACACAAAACCAAAACCACCATTGTTGATTTTCTTGAAGCTTCAATTTAAGAAGATTTAACACAAAACAAAAACATCCTAGGGTTTGTACAAGCATATAGAAGAACGAGTTTTCTTGGTTTGTTGATTTAAGAAGTTTTGGTTGAAGTTTGAAGAAGTTGGGTTCTTGTTGATTATTAGTTGGTTAGAGCATAGATCGGGTTGTCGTGGTTACGTAGAATCGTTACTTGAGGTTATTCTTGAATATTTTCATCTTATTTATTTTTCATGCATAATCTTTGAAGATCTATGCATGCATGTTACTCATCAACTATTTTATTGAAATAAAAAGATAAAAATTATTGTTGGTCATAATATATTTTAGATCTAAAAAAATTATGAGTGGATCTATTAAATCCATGTATGAAAATATTTTAATTGAAGGACTTGTAAAATATATAAATGTATATTTTTAGATTTATGGATTTGAAGATAAATCTTTTATTTTGAGTGTGTTTATGAATATTTGAAGGGAACTAGTAGTGTTACTACTAGTGGGTAAGCTTGAAAATGGTCGAAAACGGGTTTTTACGAAAAATGTATATTCTGTCCGAATTTTGTAAGAGGCATAGAGGGTCGTAAAAATTGTTTTGACACTAGTTTACTACGATATTATGAAAATATAAGTTATTACCTTCGTTTCGATATATCATGGGCTAAAAACGGAGTTAAAATGAGTAACATATGGTCGTTTAATTTTTGTGAAAAAGACTATAATTAACTTGCTGTTTAGATTTTTAAAGTGGTCGAACGATGCCGAGTTGTTTTAAGTGTCGAAATGGGTACTAAATGTTCTATATAAATGTTGGACTCGTTTTGTGAAAGAGTATAAGCGGAATGAGAATACTTGGTGCATTGTTAAAAGTTTGAGCGTTAAAAGTGGAAGTTGGCATTATTCCAGGGAAAATGACTTGTTGAAATATTTGTGATTGAGAAAATGTTGAAATAAGGGATTTTTGGTCGAGATTTGGGTACTTACTAAAAATGGAAAATATTAAATGATGCCGAAAGGCTGCCAAACTTTCTATAGAAATTGTGTCGGAAAATTTATTAAGATAAATTTGGGTAAATTAAAATTTACGCCGAAAGGCTGTCAAAATTTTGTCGAGTCAAAAATAAACATTTTTGTTTAAGTATATATACTATAATGCAACGATATGATATCTACAAGTCATAATTTAACTACAAAATATTATATATATGATTGATGAGTAACGTACGTGACGAACTATTGTGACTTATTTGCTAGCGCCTAAACTATAGTATTATATTTAGGTTGTTGCTAGAGTTGCTCGCTACTATTTGATCATACTTGTGCGGTTTGAATCGTTGTTTGAGGTGAGTCTATAGATCCCTATTAATCTGTTTTATATGTTTAATGTTTTGGGGTGTGATAAATGCTTTTGATGCTTGCTTCTGGACGCAAGTAAAACTAGATTTCTGTGAACGCTTTGTGAGCACTGTTTATGAGATAGCTTAAGTTGCTTTAGCGATAGTCCCCACTATCGTGAATCGTTAATTACTCTGCTGGAGTAAGCTCTTATGATATGGATAGATCTATTGAGGGTTGACAACCTCCACTGGGCATTCTGACGCCGGACGAGTGTATACCATTTGTGTGAACGAAGTTATCTTGGCTAGGTACTCTATTTGGGCAAAATTTATATATACAATCTATTGTATGTAATGGATCATTAGTTTTGATGTCACGAGCTTAGCTATCATAAATATTGTGAACACCCAATTTATCCTACACTTGGCACTATACCTCCTATAGTTGCACGTGTACATGAAATGAAATCTGAAATCGAATTACTATGAATTTTTACTTGAAACCTTATGTTGACCCAATTTAGCATTTATCTCAGGTAATTGATGATGATTTGTATCTGCTGTGTGAAGTACTTGGAGTCCGATGCATTTCTTGGCTATCTCGTTGACGTTTAAAACTTTTATATTCCGCTACGCTATCTTTTGAAACTGAGACCGTTTGTACTTTGATGCTTTTATTAAATTCAACGAGGTATTTTTATAAAACGTCTCATTTAGAGTCGTTCTCTTGTACCTTGAACTATGATACATTGACGTAACAGCCCCCGAGCTTCACCGCTTCCGCATATCACATTTTGGGGGTGTTACAGATATTTCATAATAAACTGATTCTTCAGATAAACCTACCTTTTTCGGAATAAATACCTATTTTAGAATAAATGCCCTAATTCGGATGAAGCTAATATTTTCAGAATAATCCAGATTTTTCGGAATAAGAAGGGTTTTCGGATAAAACTGTGTTTTTCGGAAAAATAGGAAGTTTCAGATAAAAGTGGGGTTTTCGGAATAATCAATGATTTTCGGAATAAGAAGGGTTTTCGGATAAAACTACAATTTTCGGAATATGGGCTTCATAATGAATCACTTCTTCGGAATAACAAGTTTTTCGGAATACCAACTTTTTCGGAATAACAAGTTATTTTTGGATCCGAAGATGGAAGAACAGGGGAAATCACAGTGACAGTATAACCCAAATTAAGTCGATAATAAGCAAAACCAAATAAGCAATTAACCAAAAGTAAAACCAAATTTATTTTAAGAAAACCTAAATAAGCCACGAATTAAAAACTATAAAAACACAAAATAATAAAAATATTTAAAACCAACTTTAATTAAAACTATTAATCTACTAAATCAACTTAATTAAAAACAAACCAAACACTAATTAATCAAAAAGCACAATAAGTTAGAACATTAAACACCAAATCAATAAGCACAATCTAATAAGCAAATCAATCAAACAATCAACAAGATTAAACCAACTACATGATTAATCAAATCCACCACATGATTAAGAAAGGAAGAATGAGAACTTATAATAAGCTTGAATTAACTAAGAAGATTAAGATCCAAAATACAAGATTTGAAATGAAAGATTAAGAAAGCCTAGAGAGAGAAAAATTCTAGAGAGAGAAAGTAACTTCTACTTAAAAACTAAAAACTAAAAAAATGACTAATAACTAACTAACACCTCCTAATGAACCATTATGAGGGTATTTATAGGAGGAGGGGAGTGTGTTGTTTCTTCATTCTTTTCTCTTGTCTTCTCGTCTTTTTAAATAACTCGACTTTCTCGACTTTGTCTCGGGATTTGTCGAATAATAACTTGAACTCGTCTTCTAATTTTCTTCTTTAAGTAGACTTGGTTCTTCGACTTCGTTAAACTTCCGTCTTTAGACTTTTTCTTCGATAAATCTTCAGAATAGGCCTTTGACTTCCGTTCTTCTTGCACTTTTGATCTTTTGACTTCGTCTTTTGTCTTTTTCTTCGATAAAAGCCCGTGAAAGCCCGTATTTTCTTCATTTTTTATATTTTGTCCTAAAACACAATAAAAACACAAACCACGCATAATTCCGCCTTTTACGACATTAAATACACGTTTTGGTCTTGTTATCATTATAATTAAGTGGTAAAAGGATAAGTGTTTTCACACTTATTAAATCCCC
Source organism: Glebionis coronaria (assembly GCA_025667525.1). Classification (NCBI taxonomy): domain Eukaryota; kingdom Viridiplantae; phylum Streptophyta; class Magnoliopsida; order Asterales; family Asteraceae; genus Glebionis; species Glebionis coronaria. Next base: position 223,145,787 of record CM046879.1, read on the forward strand.
TACACTTGACCATTGCAATGCCCTTATGCAATGCATTAATTTCCAAGCACGATTTACATTTTCCATCATAATTAACCCACCTTGGCCTTTATTAAATACTAGACACTCAAACTAAAAGATAGAAAATAACAAAATATTAGAAGGACGAAACAAGTAAAGAAATCGAACACTTACATTAGGGCTTTGGTTGTCATGAATGTTTATCACCCTCAAGTTTCACGTTCCCCATACTAAGCTTAAAAACGAGATCATTGTTATTATAAGTTAGCAAACTAACACTCACTCATGTGGCTCAATTATTCGCTTAGACTCCCTTATTCCTAGGTGTATCTCTTATATTTTATTGTTGTGTTGAATGATCACGAGGATGCATTGTTGACTTATTTCGATAGTTTATTAAGGCTGAAAATAAAGTAGGACAATTTAATCAATAGTTAGCTAAAGGACAAAATCTTTTAAAACTGCTTCTCGAAACCTCATAAAGTTCATATCTTGGCATAACTCGTTTCACGATTTGAGACCTTTCTCGGACCAATATTTGGCAGTGACTTCATACTTCGAATCTTGAGAGACATTCTTGAAATAATGGTCTTCTCTTTATAATAGGAATTTCTTCACTTGAAGTTTTTGAGAGATTCTTCATACTTGGACCACAACTTCTTCAATTTTCTCCAATCTTTATTTGGGATTTTGATATACAACGATCCGCCTCCTTTTATGACTTGGATCTATTTATGCTCATACCTTTCTAGGGTCTTTTCTGATAGACTTCTCCATGATCTTTAGGGGAGTTTTTGCTTTTTGTCGTGTGTCTCGATCCTTCATATTGATTTTTGATAAATGATTCTTCACATCACTTTGGATCTTTAGCAACAAAATGTAGCCCTCATGCCTTGTTTGGGCCTTTTCGGACTCGCCAATCTTCACATCCCGCTTCAATAAGTTATGCCTTGGCTATGAACTCTAATTAATACCGAGCAACTTTTAAACTATCTTGTGCTAGAAGCTAAGTAACTTTTCAAATCGTACAACCTTACTTATTGTAATTATATTTATTAACAAGCGATGGGAGAAAAAGCTCATAATTAACTCACATAAATTCATGAAAGAATACCAAACTTATAATTGACTCTATCATCTCTCGTTCTCCACAATTTAAAATCTCAAGGAATGAGACTCGTAGATGCTTAGCCTATTAAATCAAAGTTTTGGGTTTTCAAGTCATCTATAGGATCTTGCAACTTCTTAGACTTTTTCAAGTTTAGAATTCGCATTTTAAATTTCCCTTGATAAACGACTTTCTAGATTCAATTATAGGAACTTTCGAAAAGTTCATGTTCATAACCAGTATGAGTTAAGACTTTCGCGTTTTAAAGTTCCCTATATAAAAGCCTAGCAAAACTTGACTTAAACACGTTAAGGATACTAGCTAGAGTAAACTTAGATAAGTAAACTCGGGTTGAGTCAAAAGATTCATGACGGGCCTAATATATCAAAGATATCTAAACTCATTAAAACCATTTTATTTTACTTTATTTTTCTCTTTTGACTTTATTATTGGAATGAAATATATACATACGATGATGCGATAACAAAAGGAAAGAACATAAAAGAGAATAAATGAAAAATACTACTAGGCCAAAATAGATCAAAATTTTTGAAAAATTAAATTTTACGGTTAAAATGAGGACATATTCATGGAAAAGCCCACTTAACTTCGATAGAAGTCCCCCTACGCTTGATATAAACATTGTCATCAATGTTTAAGCATGTGGGAGTAAACCCCCTACACTTAGGACATTGTGCACTTTGTTTAAATCTTGCTAAGGAAGAGACAACTATAGTGATTTCAATGTCAACATATAGGATATGAAATATTGAATCACAAGAGTTTAGGATAGAACCGGGAAGACGGGAACACGGGATCACGGGTCGTCAAATATCATCAAAAGTGCTCTTTAAAAGCTTTAATCCCTGCACATCATAAGAAACAAGACAACAAACACCTATGTAGCTCCCCCTACACTTATTATGAAAACGGGTAAAGGATAGATCATCGGGTTGCCTCCCGAGAAGCGCTTGTTTTTGTTAACCGAGTCACGAGCCTGACTCGGCCCAGAACTAATTCAAGCGAAATGAGGTAAGGGAAGGAATCATCTCGTGAGAGATGTCCACACCAAAGTACAACTTAACACGTTGGCCATTCACTTTAAAGTTAGGCCCATTTGGTTGCGATAACTCAATGGTGCCATAAGGAAAGACTTTAGCGACGATAAATGGACCGGACCAACGACTCTTAAACTATCAAGAAAAGATTTTCAAACGAGAGTTAAAGAGTAAAACTTGATCACCTATGTGAAACTCTCGGTTCTTAATCTTGGAATCATGAATGAGCTTGGTTTTCTCCTTGTAGATCAATGAATTCTCATAAGCCTCATTCCACAGTTCATTAAGTTCATTGAGTTGGATTTTCCTAAGATCACCAGCTTTGTTGATATCAAAATTAGCCCATTTCAAGGCCCAATAAGCCTTATGCTCCAACTCAATGGGAAGGTGGCAAGCCTTTCCGTACACAAGACGATATGGAGTGCAACCAATAGGCGTCTTATATGCGGTACAAAAAGCCCACAAAGCATCATCTAACTTATCGGCCCATGAGGCACGATGCTCTCCCATGGTACGCTTTAAGATTCGCTTAAGTCCACGGTTAGAGATCTCGGCTGACCATTAGTTTGTGGATGATATGCGGTGGAAAGTCGGTGATTGACACCATACTTAGCCATGACTCGAGTAAATTGATCATTGCAAAAATGAGTCCCGCGATCACTAATGATAGCACGAGGAATACCGAATCGAGAAAATAATTGTTTCAAAAAGTTCACAACCACCCTCGCATCGTTAGTAGGTAAAGCCTTTGCTTCAACCCATTTGGATACGTAGTCAACGTATACGAGGATGTACTTGTTCCCTTTAGATGATGGAAATGGCCCCATAAAGTCGATACCCCATACGTCAAAGATTTCACATTCTTGGATGAAATTTTGAGGCATCTTATCTTTATATGTGATCTTTCCTTGTCTTTGGCAAGCATCACAATGCTCAACCATTTCATGAGCGTCGTGATAAATGGTGGGCCAATAAAATCCAGAGTCGAAAACTTTCTTCGCGGTATAGTTAGGACCAAAGTGACCACCGGTGGGTCCTTTGTGACAAGCTTCAAGGATTAGTAAAGTTGCCGGCCCATCAACACACCTACGAATAACTAGATCCGCACATTTCTTGAAAAGGTATGGGTCGTCCCAATAATAGTGTTTAATATCCTTAAAAAAAAATTATTTTGTTGGGACGTTAACCCTTCCATAAGAACACCACCCGCTAAATAGTTTGCAATTTCCGCAAACCATGGGGTATCATCAAGATTGGAGTTAATAGGCATTAAGGCCTCAAGGGGAAAAGATTCATTAATCTCTTGATTTGGAAGTTCCCCTTGATAAGGATCCTCGAGTCTACTAAGATGATTCGCGGCTAGGTTTTCCGCTCCCTTTTTATCACGAATTTCGATTTTAAATTCTTGGAGGAGCAAAACCCAACGAAGGAGTCTCAGTTTAGCATCTTGCTTGGTCAACAAGTATTTCAAGGCGGAATGGTCGATGTAAACGATGGTGGTGGAAAGCACAAGATACGGGCGGAATTTCTCAAAAGCATACACTACAGCTAAAAGCTCTTTTTCGGTAGTGGTATAATGCAATTGAGCCCCCGTTATTGTCTTGCTAGCAAAATGGATCGGTTGGAAATGTTTGTTCACTCGTTGACGTTAAACCGCTCCAACCGCGAAATCACTAGCATCGCACATGAGCTAGAAAGGTAACTCCCAATTTGGAGAGACTAAGACCGGTGCCTTAGTTAATTTACCTTTAAGAAGTTCGAAAGAATCAAGACATTCTTGAGAAAAGATGAAAGGAGAATCCTTTTCTAAGAGATGAGTCATTGGATGAGCTATCTTAGAGAAATCTTGGATGAAACGTCGATAAAATCCCTCATGACCTAAAAAACTTCTAACTCCTTTGACGGTGGTCGGTGGAGGAAACTTAGCAATGACGTCGACTTTAGCACGGTCGACTTTGATACCGGCTTTTGAAATTTTGTGACCTAGAACAATGGCTTCTTTTACCATGAAATGGCATTTTTCCCAATTAAGAACAAGACGGATGTCTTCACACCGTTTAAGCATACGTTCTAAATTGGCAAGGCAACATGAGAAAGAATCACCATAGACTGAATAATCGTCCATAAAGACTTCCATAGTTTCTTCAACCATGTCATGGTATATAGCCATCATACACCTTTAGAAAGTCCCAGGAGCATTGCATAAGCTGAAAGGCATTCTTTTGTAAGCAAATGTTCCATAAGGACAAGTGAATGTGTTTTTCTCTTGGTCTTTTGGATCGATAGGAATTTGAAAATACCCGGAGAAAGCGTCTAAGAAGCAATAGTAGTCATTACCCGCTAAATGCTCGAGCATTTGATCCATGAAAGGAAGAGGAAAATGATCCTTACGAGGGGCATCATTGAGCTTGCGATAGTCTATGCAAACTCGCCAACCCGTGACAAGTCGAGTAGGAATCAACTCGTTGTTTTCATTGGGAACAACGGTTATTCCTCCTTTCTTAGGCACACAATAGACAAGACTAACCTATGGCGAATCCGAAATAGGGTAAATCATTCTGACATCTAGAAGTTTGATAACTTCTTTCTTGATTACGTCATGAATTGTTGGATTAACCCTTCTTTGGCTTTGGATTGCGGGTTTAAAGTCATCTTCCATGAGAATTTTATGAGTGCAAAAGTTAGGATCAATTCCGCGGATGTCGAAAATTTTCCAAGAAATTGCTTTCTCATGATTTTTGAGCACATCGATAAGTCGAGATTTTTCATCCTCTTTTAAGTCCTTTGCAATGATGACGGGTAACTTCTTATTGTCTTCTAGGAAAACGTATTCGAGATGAGACGGTAAATCCTTAAGATCTAAATCCGGAGGATTGTCGATGGAAGGCTTAGTCAAATTTGGATTATCGTTTGTAACTTCCATAGCAGAAGGTGGAGAAATATGGTCCTCATTGAGAAGTTTCTCAATGGTACGAATTTCTTCTTCCCAATCGGTGGGAGAATCGTCATATTTTAAGTCCACATCCCCTAAAGTTGCTTCAAATTCATTCAAAAGAAAATCACTTTCTCCAAATGGAGTCATTGAGGGAGCAATAGAGGCAACGGTATCAACAATGGGCAGAGAAGAAAAACACTTTTACAAGCATCTTTGAAATGTTCTTCACAAGCCTCATGAAGTACGTCAATGAAATTAACGTTCTCGTGTTCATAAGGTTGCTTAGAAAGTTTACCCATGTTAAAAACGATTTTGTCGTCACCAACTCTCATGATTAATTCACCCGCGGCTACATCAATAAGAGTGAGATTGGTCCTCAAGAATGGACGTGCAACGATTAATGGAACACGGGGATCCATCTCGTAGTCAACGACAACAAAATCCGCCGGAAAGGTGAATTTGTCGACACCGACGAAGACATCTTCGGCTATCCCCACCGGATAAGCAACAGTATGGTTAGCTAACTTCAATGTCATTCGTGTGGGGACTAGCTCGGGTAGAGATAATTGTTTCCAAACACTTAATGGCATTAAGTTGATACAAGTACCTAGATCGGCTAGGGCCATACAATTCTCTACCCTGGGAAAGTTGCAAGGATTGAGAAAGCGACCCGGATCACCATGTTTGGTTGGTAATTTCCTTAAAAGAACCGCGGAGCAATTCTCATTAAGTTGGCTTTGAGCAATATCAAGAAGTTTTTCTTTGTCACTTAGAAGATCTTTGAACATTTTAGCATATTCAGGCATGTGAGCGAGCGCCTCGGCAAAGGAGATGTTGAAATTCAATTGTTTAAACATTTTAAGAAAGTTTGAAACTTGAATATCATCCTTGTTCTTCAACATCTCTTTCCTCAACCTTGAAGGATAAGGTATATCGGGTTGAGAGGAAGGCTTTGGAATGGATTGCTCACTCACATCCTCTGGTGGAGGAGGGGTGGAAGTAGAAGGTGGAGGAATTGGTGAATATTGCTCGTTATCCTATGTCACAATCACCGGATTAGGTTTAGGAATCTCGGGTTCCTTATAACCTTTTCCACTGCGGGTGGTGATTTCTTTCATCTCCCCTCTTGGATTAGCAATGGTGTTACTCGGAAGAGAACCCAGAGCAGAGGGTTGATTACTTTGGAAGAAACTAGCCATCATATCCCTTAAGTCATTCGTTTGATTGCTTAAAGAGTTTCGCATGTCATTCCTAAGCTCAGCTCGAAGATCATTCCCTTTTTTTGCCATGTCACCTTTCAGGTTAATAATTTGACTCTAAAGATTCTTCACCAGCGCGTCATTAGTCCTCATGTAAGTTTCGACCTCATGATTAAATGTCGTGGGTTGGTTAGGAGGGGGAGCTTGGTAAGCGGGTGGTTGATATATGGGAGGTTGGTAAACTTGATTATTTCCTTGTGGTGGATATGGGTTTCTTTGGGTTTGATATTGATTAGGAGCTCGAGGTTGGTTTTGATTGTTGCGATTGAGGTTGTTTTGGTTTTGAGGAGGAAAACCGGGTGGTGAAAAAAAATTATTTGAAAGATAACTTAGCAAATTGCGGTCACCTAGAGGACGTGCTTGATAGCCTCCCGTGGAAAAGGTACCGTTAGCCGCATACATATTTTCCGGATTTTCATGAGTAGAAGGACAATCGGTGTATGAATGAGGACCGCTGCAAGTCTCACAAGAAAGTGCTACAGCTTTAACTTGTTGAAATTGGTTCGTAGCCATGGGTAAGAAATTTTTGTTCATCTCGGCTATTTGGCGGGTGAGTTCGGTTAACTCGGGGTTTGATGAAGTAGAAGAAACATTGACCCTCGGATTATTTCTTGAAGATGCGGATGAATCCCAATTTTTGTGATGAGTGGTCATGTTCTCTATAAGTTCTCTACACTCCTCGGGTCTTCTCTTCATAAACGTACCACCGGCGGCGGCATTAATCGTATCACGATCACGAAAAGTTAAACCATTGTAGAAAGTATCAATTAGAGTGGCATGGATCATATTATGGTTAGGACAACGATCGATCAAGACATTATAACGTTCCCAAGCATCGAAAAGAGACTCATCGGGTTCTTGAGTGAAACCACTGATTTGATTCCTAAGACTAGTTACCATGGATGGGGAAAATATCTTGACAAAAATTTTTGAGTCATATCGTCCCATGTATGAATTGAGTTTTTAGGAAGACGATCAATCCATTTTTCGGCATGGTGGGATAAAGTGTGTGGAAAAAGGTTATGAATTTATCGAGGTGTTTGTTGGCATCATCATCCGGTAATCCGTGAAATGGGCAAGCATTTTGAACTTGTTGGATTATGTGATGCTTCAACGAAAATTCGGGAGCCGTGATTTTCATCGGCGCAATCGGTCCTCCACGTCCAATAATAGTCGGTTGGCATAGCTCCTCTATCGTATGAAGGTCGGGTTGAGGGTCATGGTTGTTATTATTTACAACGGGGTGAGGTGGATTAATATTATTATGCACACCAGCCTTATCTAGGTCTCTACGAGTCTCAGGCTCAAGATAAGACGAAGATCGAGTACGCATACACTAAAAATGAAATAGCATAATTTTGATTTTTTTTATCTTTTTTATTTTTTTGGATTTGAAAATTTTATATTTTTAGGATTTTTTTGAAAATTTTGTGCATGAAAATAACGTTCCCAAAATAACGGATCCCAAAATCCAAATTTTCTCACGAAAAAACGTTAATCTTTACGAAAGAGCCGGCAACGGCGCCATTTTAATATAACAACTTTTGTGTGTGTCTTGTTTGAGTGTTGTTCGTACTCTATTCAGTTCGATTTGATCACGGTTTAAAGTGGAATTGTCGTTTTTGGTCACTAAAAGGGGGAACTTTTGATTATCTATTTCTACTTGTAAACATAAAAGTTAAATATATAAAAAATAAAATAAAAGAGAAATCTGACCTTAATTCTCTGAATAAACTGGATCTTCGGATAAAAGGCTTTCTTCGGAAAAATCAACTATTTCGAAATAAACCGATTCTTCAGATAAACCTACTTTTTTCGGAATAAATCCCTATTTCGGAATAAATGCCCTAATTCGGATGAAGCTAATATTTTCTGAATAATCAAGATTTTTCGGAATAAGAAGGGTTTTCGGATAAAACTGTGTTTTTCGGAAAAATAGGAAGTTTCGGATAAAAGTGGGGTTTTCGGAATAATCAATGATTTTCGGAATAAGAAGGGTTTTCGGATAAAACTACAATTTTCGGAATATGGGCTTCGGAATGAATCACTTCTTCGGAATAACAAGTTTTTCGGAATACCAACTTTTTCGGAATAACAAGTTATTTCTGGATAAACAAGCTTTCAATTAAACAGGGATATTCAGATAAAGAGCCTATATAAGAAATATAAAACCCTTATCCGAAGATGGAAGAACAGGGGAAATGACAATGACAGTATAACCCAAATTAAGCCGAAAATAAGCAAAACCAAATAAGCAATTAACCAAAACTAAAACCAAATTGATTTTAAGAAAAACTAAATAAGCCATGAATTAAAAACTATAAAAACACAAAATAATAAAAATATTTAAAATCAACTTTAATTAAAACTACTAATCTACTAAATCAACTTAATTAAAAACAAACCGAACACTAATTAATCAAAAAGCACAATAAGCTAGAACATTAAACACCAAATCAATAAGCACAATCGAATAAGCAAAATCAATCAAACAATCAACAAGATTAAACCAACTACATGATTAATCAAATCCACCACAAGATTAAGAAAGGAAAAATGAGAATTTATAATAAGGTTGAATTAATTAAGAAGATTAAGATCCAAAATACAAGATTTGAAATGAAAGATTAAGAAAAACTAGAGAGAGAAAAATTCTAGAGAGAAAGTAACTTCTACTTAAAAACTAAAAACTAAAAAAATGACTAATAACTAACTAACACCTCCTAATGAACAATTAGGAGGGTATTTATAGGAGGAGGGGAGTGTGTTGTTTCTTCCTTCTTTTCTCTTTTCTTCTCGTCTTTTTAAATAACTCGACTTTCTCGACTTTGTCTCGGGATTTGTCGAATGATTACTTGAACTCGTCTTCTAATTTTCTTATTTTATTAGACTTGGTTCTTCGACTTCGTTAAACTTCTGTATTTTAACTTTTTCTTCGATAAATCTTCAGAATAGGCCTTTGACTTCCGTTCTTCTTGCACTTTTGATCTTTTGACTTTGTCTTTTGTCTTTTTCTTCGATAAAAGCCCGTGAAAGCCCGTGTTTTCTTCTTTTTTCATATTTTTGTCCTAAAACATAATAAAAACACAAACCACGCATAATTCCGTCTTTTACGACATTAAATACACGTTTTGGTCTTTTTATTATTATAATTAAGTGGTAAAAGGATAAGTGTTTTCACACTTATTAAGTATTATCTATTGTGCCTTAATTAAATTTGATCGATGCACGTACTTAGGACCGGAACGCCCCCAAATACGACGTATTGCCTCGGCAATACTTATGGAAGTAGGTGGATTGGTAGTTCATATCTACGTATATGTATTTACATATAATATTATATCAAAAATATTTTTGTATTTATTGGGGTTTTTAAGAAAATACTATATGTACGTAAAAATGACGAAAACCGATATATTCAATATATTTTTGTTATAATCTTTTAGGGAAAAGATTACTTTTTTGAATTTTTTATTTTTTTGGTTCAATTCTTAGGAAAGAATTGATTTTGTGGTTTTTTATTTTTTATATTTTTGATTTTTTTATTTATAATACGTAAAAATAACATTCACAAAGTGAACGGATCCTAAAATCCAATACGTCTCACTCAAAACCGTTAATCTTCACGAAAAGAACCGACAGCGGCGCCATTTAATATATGTCTTTTTATAGTTTGTTTTCTCTCGGTCTTATCGAATTGATATAACAATTTCAAGTTTGACTTAATTGTTTTTGGTAATAAAATGTTGATTGGTAACTATTTTTACTTGGCATGAAATATGTAAAAAGGTAAAAATATCTATATACTACGTATACATACTATACTAAAAACAATTTGCAAGTTAATAATTAAATGCGCAAAATACACACTACAAATTGTAAAATACAAATGCAACTTTATACTACAAAGAAAAAAATTAAAAGTACAAATTTATTAAGACCAAAAGTAAACTTAACAAACCAAAATAAATATCTATTAATACAACATGCAATGCTATTTAATATTTCATACAAAATGAACCTAGCCAGTAAACTTAAATCCAGTCAGGCCCAAAAATGATAACAGCCCAACTCTCTTATGCCTACTAACATATCCAATAAAATCTATAACAATTGTCAGTCTGATTTAACACAGTAACTAAAAACCTATGGCTGAAATACACATATGCAGAATAAAGACTAAGTTGTACATCTACCAAACTTAACCAAAATCAAATTATTCAAACGTGTATAACTGATCCTACACCTCTAGTTAAAACATACAACTATCAAACTCAACCCACTAATCTAAATTCAAGTACAGTTCATAAAAAGTAAGGCTCTAACAGTCCAAAGCGCTAGTTATCACAGCTTATGCTAGACTCTAGAAAACTATAACAGTAAGATCAGTTCTCAAATCCAAAACAAATGGCAAACTTAAAGCACTCAGACAAATCACGAATATCGCGAATGAAGTTTACACTAAGAACTAATAAAGGCAGATTAAACTATTAAATTGCAGCAATCGAAACAAAGAGATCCTATTCATCCATGTCTTATAAGCTACTATCGATATAATAGTCTAAATGAATGAACAAACTAAACAACGAGAACAACACAAGTAATGCAGTTAGGACACTAAGAGTTAAACTAGCAGGTACAATTACACTAGAAAAATTAACTAGAAGATTACACTACTACACAGTTCAAACCGAAATCACGTTACAGATTGCTATTACATGCTAAAGGCAACAAGTACAAAGAAAATTGACACATCAATTAACCTGCACAACCGACATTTAGTCCTTTGATGTAGTAGCTCAGCACTGATCTGGCTAAATCTCGAACACACCTCCACTTCTGACCTACTGCTATCGTTGGATTAAATCTTCTGAACTACGAATCTTTACCTGCATAAACTCAAAGTAATCTTGCAAAACAAAATATCCAAACAAAAAGTTCTCGAATTCGACAAATTCAATCAATCTGATCATATCACGATAAGCTAAATCAACGAATTAAACCGAATCACTAACTGATTTTCAGAAAAACGTTTTTAAACAGAATTACAAAATTTGATATTAAGCTTCTACTAACTGGAATCAAACAGACTAACGAACAAGTTCATCTAAACAGACAACCACTCAAGGGTGGCCTAGTGGCAAAAAGATTTGTGGCTATCACTCCAAAGTGTATGAGGTCTCAAGTTCAATTCCCACTAGGTGCAAACAACCTTGAAGTGGCCATGCCAACCTCCTGAAAAGGGAGGGCTTTACCTGGTTTGAGTCTGTGTGGCGGTGGGCTCAAACCCCGTGGATTAGTCGGCCAATGAGTCGGAAATCACGGTTACCAAAACAAAAAGTTCATCTAAACAGAAAAACGTTTTAACACTCTAGTACTCTCGGTAACAAGTCTTCCATGAACAGTAACAATAGTAGAATTGAAGCTGGAATTAAAAGATATTTAATAAGGTAACAAAAAGCTTGAAGATTTAAATAAGTCTTTCATTAATGGAAGAAAAGAAAATTCAGTTACAAAAATACTAACAATATTTGGTTACACTCTAACTGAAATCTAACAAGAATAAGAATATGTGAAAGATTATCTATCTACTCCTAAACCTAACTATGTGTAACTACACCTAGCTAACTGATTGAAGTGACGTAATCTTATTGTATTTATAGACGTCTGGAGAGGAGGAGGTGAGGACTTCAATGACGTGTTTCCTCCAATCAACAATGACCACGTGTCAAATACAAGGATGAATTTGATTTAGGGTTCTTCATTGCTCCATTATATTTGGGGTTTTCTTCTCCTTTAAGTCTTGATAAAAGTAAGTAGTATCTTCTTGTAAAGTAGAAAAAGATGAACAACTTTGCTTCTTAAGTCTTCTCTTGAATCTTCCTTGTTTTCTCGTGATTTCTTCTTGAATACTGAGAAGGATGAATACTCTTTCTTTTCCTGAGTTCTCTCTCTCTCTCTTTATTTTGGATATGAGGAAGACGTGTTGTGTATCTTGACCAGATTTAGTCAAGTCAAATACTAACTTTTGACTAAGTTACATAAGAGTAATAAACTTTCCCATTTATTTGTCTTTAATCCTTCACTTTCTCATCTTTTATCAAATGTGTTAATAACTTTTAAGCAAATTTCTCTTTCATCCTTTGTTTCTAAGAAAGTAATGTTTTAATAACTTTTAAGAAAATTTCTATTTCATCCTTTGTTTTAATGAAAGTTACAACTTAAACCCTTGATCTTTGAAAGTTTGGCAAATAAGGTCCTTGAAGCATCTTTCGTCTTTTTCTTCCTCTTTTGTCAAATAAATCCCTTGAAAACGCGTGTTTGCTCCAAAATGCATCTTTTTACCTGAAAACAAATAAAACACAAATACACGCGTAATTATGATAATTTAAAGTTAAATATAATGTATTTGGCTCTGTTTTAAGTGGTTTCTGGGAATCACTAACTGATTTTCAGAAAAACGTTTTTAAGCAGAATCACAAAATTTGATTTTAAGATTCTACTAACTGGAATCAAACTGAAAAACTAACAAGTTCATCTAAACTAAAAAATGTTTTAACACTCTAGTACTCTCGGTAACAAGTCTTCCATGAACAGTAACAATAATAGAATTGAAGCTAAAATTAAAGGAGATTTAATAAGGTAACAAAAAGCTTGAAGATTTAAAGAAATCTTTCATTAATGGAAGAAAAGAAAATTCCGTTACAAAAAGACTAACTTCGGTTACACTCTAACTGAAATCTAACAAGAATGAGAATATGTGAAAGATTATCTATCTACTCCAAAACATAACTATGTGTAACAACACCTAGCTAATCGATTGAAGTGATGTAATCCTCTTGTATATATAGACGTCTGAGAGGGGGAGGTGAGGACTTCAATGACGTGTTGCCTCCAATCAACAATAGCCACGTGTCAAATACGAGGATGAATTTGATTTAGGGTTCTTCATTGCTCCATTCGATTTGGGGTTTTCATCACCTTTGAGTCTTGATAAAATTAAGTAGTATCTTCTTGTAGAGGAGAAATGTGACATCCGTCAATTTTTCATCTTTATTTTTCCATGTATTTATTTAATGTGAGCTTTAAACCTTGTGGATTTAACAAATTGAGAAGTTATCTCATATTTATGAAGTATCCTCATTTGTTTACTAATGTAGTGTCGACTTAAACTATATTGTTTGTTTTGCTTTGCGGACAAAGCCCTCTTTAGGGAGAGCGAATGTAACAACTCGAATTTTTCGATTATTAAATGGACGTGCTCGTTGCACTACGTTTCACTTGTTAACGGTTTGTGCCGTGAGAATGCACTACGATGTTTTGAGAACACGAACGCTTATTATTATCTATTCTACGACGTGTAAACTCCCACGCTATTATGTGACTTGGATGTGTCACGTGGGATATAACAACAAACATAAATGAGGATCGAATGGTATTATATAGTCAAAACTAAACAACGACAATCCTACTAATTTACTTGTCGCGTGGTTATGAAACTTGTCCGAGTCTACGAATACTAGAAAGGGTCGTCGGACCTAATCGAATTGAACATTACACCAAAATCAAACAAGTAAACACTTTATTATTTACTTGGGCCAAAGCCCAAGTGTGATGTTACAAGCTAAACCACCATCTGGGAACCAAAACACAAACCTAGACACCACTTTAGACCACCATTCGGTCAACAAAAGTCTAGATCACAGGATAAACTACTTATCCTCACTAGCAGCCAACACACAGGCCAAGATTACCCCATTTGGGTATGTCACAAGCATACCAATTCGAGATTTAGACTAACCCTAAGCAAATTATTACAAGTTAAATACTATCACAATTTTTCACAGTCTCAACACAATCCTTAAACACAAAACAATATTAGAACACAAACAAATCTGGGTTGAACAAAGCTACTGAGTTTCCAGCCAAGCCATTTCCTTCCTGTCCAAATACACCAAGCCGAAAATCCTTTCCTCATTGTGATTCTTTTACCCACCTTTCTTTTATTTTTCTGCATACATTTAGTTGTGCTCGTCATTTCAAAAACAACCTGCGAAAACAAACCAAACTAGTTAGTCTTTTTGAAACCATTCAGTTTAAGCAATAAAACATAATAATAATAGTAATGTGCTATCAATTTGTACTATTGACCCATGACCCAAACCCCCTATTTTCTGTCGAGACCACAGGCCCCCCTTTCTGACCGAGACCCTCTTGTGCGTTTTCTTTATTGACCATATTTTGTTTAGACTAATACTGTTGATAACAGTAGCAAATAAAAACCTCATTTGAAACCTTCATTAATCTGCCAAAACCCTAACTTATTCTAAAATCAGTACTAACATAAAATTAACACAATTTATCTCATAAAAATGCTAATTAATCTTAATTAAACTCGCAGGTATAAAAACCCCCAAATTATGTGAAAACCCTAATTTTGTAAATCGTCTTATTTATGAAATTAACACAATTTATTACTCAAAAACATTATTTAATTGTAAATAAACAACCGAATTTGAAAACCCCTAAACTATTCGAAACCCTAATTTTTATAAAATGATTTTATTAAGTAATTAATACCAATTAGTACTCATAAACACTAATTAGTTAGAATAAAACGCAAGATTTAGAAAACCCCCAATATTCCGAAAAACCCTAAAAGATTTATTATTAATTCGAGACATTTGTTCATATTTTGATAAACCAATTGATTTAAAAGAACTGATGAACACTCTATTTTTGAATGAACTATCAGAACCCATTTGAACCATATCTTTTAGACAAGAGGCTAGAAAACTTATCTTTGATTTATAACCATCATCGAATAACCCTTGGGAGACCTCGAAAATGAATCGGTTTTGATGTGGGAATGAAATCCCACATCCCACACATGATACACGAACTAGGTTTCTTGTTGTGATGATGATAAATTAGTCTAGGATGAATTGTAGCCATGGAAAACCCTAGATACGATTTTCTAAGAGAGAGAGAAGGGAGATGGGGCGGCTAGAGTTATAACTGGGAGAGAGAGTGTTTTGACTGTGTTTTGGGGAGAATAAAACACGTATAAAACAGATATATGCCCCCCCAACTTTGTTTGTATCGCCTGGGTTGAGGGCCGGGTTGGGTAAGAAAGCCAAATGGGCCGAGCCCATGTTTGTTAAGGGCATTGGGCTGTTCGGTGTGGATGGGTTTATGTAAGCACAAAAACTAAACTTCGGTTATAAACTTATACCATTAAGCCCAAAAACTCATTTATTAAATGACCATGTATTAAGGTCGTGTTTTCCGTAAACAAAATGTGTCGTCAAGCACAACTAGGATGTCATGCATTTTATTGGTATAATTTTAGGTGTCGTAACACGGTCATTATATTCAAATAGGTTTTGGATAACGTGATCATATTCTCGAGCTACATTTGCATTCCCATCACTTTGCTTATTTAACGAGGTGAGTTTATAGCCCCACTTTTTAACTGCTTTTACTGCTTTTTGGGGTGAGACATTGCTTGATTTAACGTATGAACACAAGTGCATTTACTGATTTATATACTAGTCTAGGTCCCACTAAAAACCCAGTTGCTTTGGCCCGTGAATCGTGAACCGTTAATTACTTTGTGTAAGCGCGAATGTTATGGATAGATCTATCGGGGTTGACGCCCCTGTCCGTCTTGGTCCAACAAGGGACAAGCGGGCACAATTTCATTTGAGTCTGAGATAGGATGTCGTGGGTTTAGGCATCCAGTTGGGCTACATTTATATGATTATACTGCCGGTGTTGTTAACGCTTCGGTGCCACGAGCTTAGACTGTAATAAATGCTTTTATTATGACTTTGTATTTGTTATATTGTCATCATGTTTGAAAAAAATCTTGTGGTTCATTAAAATTTCAAATTAACTAAACCTATGAACTTACCAACTTTATGTTGACGCTTTAGCAATGTTTTTCTCAGGTATTAAGAACGAAGATGCTATGTGAGGTCTCATGCACTGCCGTCATTTCTATTGAAAATAAAGATCATTTGTACTATTTGGAAACTATGTTTTTGTATCTGTGACCAGTTTTATGCTTACGCACTATGTTAAAACTCTTTATTTTATCAAATGCAAGTGATCAATTTTCCGAACGTCTCATTTAGAGGTCGTTCTTTGTAACTATGTGTATGATAATCATGACATCACCACTCCCTTGTTGCCATTATACTCTGATATTTTGGGAGTGTGACAAGAAAAAGATGAACAACTTTGCTTCTTAACTCTTCTCTTGAATCTTCCTTGTTCTCTCGTGATTTCTTCTTGAGTACTGAGAAGGATGAATACTCTTTCTTTTCCCGAGTTCTCTCTCTGTCTCTTTGTATTGGATATGAAAAAGACGTGTTGTGTATCTTGACCAGATTTAGTCAAGTCAAATACTGACTTTTGACTAAGTTACATAAGAGTAATAAACTTTCCCATTTATTTGTCTTTAGTCCTTCACTTTCTCATCTTTTATCAAATGTGTTAATAAGTATTAAGCAAATTTCTCTTTCATCCTTTGTTTTTATGAAAGTTACAACTTAAACCCTTGATGTTTGAAAGTTTAGCAAATATGGTCCTTGAAGCATATTTCGTCTTTTTCTTCGTCTTTTCTCAGATAAATCCCTTGGAAACGCGTGTTTGCTCCAAAATGTATCTTTTTACCTGAAAACACATAAAACACAAATACACGCGTAATTCTGATATTTAAAAGTTAAATATAATGTATTTGACTGTGTTTTAAGTAGTTTTTGAATCATAATTGATGAGTGTTTTCACACTTATCAACTATCAAACACAAAACACAAACTTGAAATCTAACACAATTTAAGCTCAATTATGTAATCAAATTACTTAGACCTAAATTTTTTTTCTTGTTCTTTGTTATGCTTGCTGTGATGATTATTTGGGAGCCCGGTATCGGTGATTGATGTTGCTGGGCAACAAACGGCACCCTCACAACCCTTGTGGTTGTGAGGAGTCAATGACACACACAAATATAAACACAAACACATATAACACACAAGACCGACTAAGATCAGTCCTATGAATAACAAAGAGCTGACAAAAAAACAAGAGATATGCTAGGCACCAGTGGACCTACTTAACTACTATAATCTATCCTAATTTAAGCTAGAAAGCTTGTAGAACTAAGGTAAGCCGAATTCCGACCCCATACTTTCCTATGCACTATGGTTCGCTCAGCAAAATGGGGGCTACCGGGTGGCCAGTGAGCTCACTATGGGGTTCTAAATCCACCAAAAACTTAGAGAAGTCTTGTTGCCACTTAACTATACCTACTTGACCTTAGAAGGATAACTAACTGACCAAGTTTGAATGTCCGAAGCAAAAAATTCACTACTTATACTCTACTGTGACTACAGGTAGGCATAAAAGGAGTGAGTTCCTGATGTATTCGACCTATATGGCGATTTATGCCGAGATAACTTGAGATAGAAATAAGATAACCTAAATCTAGAAGCGTATAACTTTAGGTATCCTACTATCCTAACTATCAACCCAACCCAAATTACCGGGCACAAAATCAAACCCTAATGAACCTGTTACTCGGTTTTACCTGCTTTGAACAAAAAGATTATGGAACTGATGTTCATATACTAAGACTCCTAAGAACATTATCTTGCATACTAACCTAAAACTACTTATAATATACCAATTAACTAGATTAACAAATAATCTCAGATCAAAACTCTAAAGCAACCTACCGTTGTATCTAAATCAGCCTATAGTAACGAAAATATTTTTGACTAGAAAACTTGTTTCACCCATAACCTAGTTAAACCACTCACTAAACAAAACTTAGTACTCCTTAGCAAAGTTGTCTAAACCCCTTGTATCACGCAATGCTGTCACCTAAAGCGTTTTATAAGCAGATTCAAACACCCCGTTAAACACAAAAAAAAAAGAGGAAACTAATCAAAGCTTTTAAGAAGATTTAAACGACTATTACCAACTTAAACCTCAAAGTTATACCAGACAACATAAATTAGCATAAAGAATAAGACCACACACTTTTTCATGTTTCTGAGTTTCAAGTAAAACTAAAAAACATGTTCTTTCCAAGACTTACCCTCTAGCTGAAGATGCAATCAACCTAGATCATAAGGCCTAAGTTATGAAAACAATCCAACTTAAACCAAACACTAGTGTTCTAACAGAAATTGAATATTTAAACTAAGATAATGAGATTAAAGGCAAAAATAATGAACTTGAGTAAAAATTATAAGCAAAAACAGATAAATAGATGCAAACAAGCAATAAAATAAAAGAATCAAATAAGCATACAAATTAAGTTATAAGCAGTTTATACTAAAAGAAAAAGTGAACAGGGGAAAAAGACACTCACATTGGGTCCAATAGCTTGCTATCTAATCAATCTTTCTATGAGCTCTATACAACCGTCTTCAACTTCTTTCAGTACCTCAAACCCTTATAGCTTATCCCTTATAGCTTATTCACCTCGGATCGAGACCAATATCAAACCAAACTTGACCACTCTGGAGAAAGAAACCAACTCCTTTTCTCGAAACCAGAAAGTAACCAATTTTAAAAGCTGAAAATAGCTTTTAACACATCAACTAAATTCAGAAACTTCTTTCAATAAGCTCCTTGTCAGAGAGCTTATTGATTCAACTTTAGAGCTTATATGGAACCAAACGAATTTCTTCAAACCAATGTAACAAGAACCATATAGACTTCCAACAACCTATCACCTCCAAACCATGAACCACAATTCCTTAATAAAAACTGCTTGTTAGACAGCTTATGAAGGGGCTTATGCTATAGTAATTTTGGAAGGATTTGAGATTTTTTTTTGTAAAATTGAAAAGACAAGGTGCAAGGTAAATAAAGACTGTAATGTAAATGGACCTGAAATAAATTGCAAGTAATGTAAATGATGGAACTCGGAATGAAATGCCAACTTTTTCATTAATAAAAAAAATTACATTCAAGTCTGGAACAAGAAAACTATTTATCTCCTTCCTAGTATTTATACAATGTGAAAAACATGAACTATGAAACCCTAACCAAATTGTGATTCCCAAATTTCCCTCAAAAATGCTTGGAAGATGCCAATTTCAAAAATCTCCTCTTGGATGGATTTGTGGTATTATGTGATGTGATCAGTCTGGTCATTCAATCTTAGCCGTGTGATAGTTGTGGACAACACGCCAAGGATTCTCATCCATAGATCTGGTCTTCATTAGTTGGAAACGATGGTGATATGAGAGTGACCTGGTCCCAAGTTATGACATGGCACGAATCTTTTCACGTGGGTCTGTTGGGAACGAGATGAATTTCATATCTGGAAAGCGGTGTTGAGAAACCCTTTGATTATGAGGTTTAATTAGGCCAAGACCAAATTAGGGTTTATATGTCGAAGCAGGGATGTTTGATTAATTTTGGGTAAAAAATGTGTTCAGCGCCAGTCTTATATTAGTTAAATACGGTTTAAAAATCTTAACTAATAATAACTAGTGGGTTTGGGTAACGGGTTGTGGGATTTTGGGCTGAGGGTTAGGCTTGGTCGGGTTAGATAATGGGTATGGATAATGAGGTGGCGGGTTAGGTGATGTGGAGGGCCATGAATGGTGGAATGTAGTTTTGTTTCTGGCCAGTTTGGTCCCTAGCTTTACCAACTTTTGTCAAATCAAGTTTCTAACAACAACTTCTAATTTCCCTTTATAATAAAGTTTGTGTTTTCCTACTTTTGCCACAAGAATTTTTGTAAACTTGTTTCAAGGACTATATATGCAAATTTTGCATTCTTCAAGGGATTTTATGATATATTCTTGAAACTTAAGGGACCCAATTGTAATATCTGAGATTTAAAAGGGTATTAAGTGACAAGTCTTCAATTCTTGAGGGACAAATTTTGTCAAATCTTCAAACTTCAAGGACTTCTTTGGAAATTCATGATTCGGGTCCGGTTCTTTGTGCGGCTTCGTTTCCCGTGTTTGTTTTTGCTTGAATGTTGTGATCTTTTGTCATTTTCTCGATATTCATACCTAAAACATACAACAAACAAATACAAGTATATTTTCCGGTATTTTAATGAAATTTTAACCATTTTAAGCCCGTTTTGGACGATGAGACCATGTATAAAAGCAGTCTCATCATTGGTCGAGTAAAAAGAGCGGCTAGTATAGCCACGAAACCCTGTCAAGCAGGTTCTTAATTGGATCTACCTAATCACAGGTACGGTATTTAATATCGTATAATAGTCTTCACCGACCGGAGGTAAAACGCTACCGATTTAGGACGAATGTCAAAGCCATTCAGCCAGTGTCTATGTTTTGTCTCGAGAAGGTGGCGTTATGGTGTTCTCAGCAAAGTCAAAGATTAAAGACACTAGATCGCAAGATGGAAAGACAAGTCAAGGATTGTGACCAGTAAGAATGAAACAGTCATTTTGAAGATCGCAATACAAAAGATTAATTATCTCAATAAATACTCGCATGTCGTAGGGGAATGACCACTCAGTGAGTGAGATGTTAGTCTCAAAATATTGTGTCATCAGGAATGATTCGGTCACAGATATGAAGATCTCAAGATTAAATACAAAGTCGAAAGACAACAACAAAGGCTCAAAGATCACAGCATGAAGGAACAAGACTACTATTACTCGTTCCCGACTCAATTATGGTGAGATTAGTAATATCTATAAATCTCCAAATGTCATAGAGGAATGACCTTTCATTGGGGGAGATTGTTAGCCTTAAAATATTGAGTAAAAAAGAATGTTCGGTCATAGGTTTATTATGTATAAATTCTTAGAACGTTGTAATAAGTAGTAGGATAGTCGAGATTCACGAGCTTGAACTTAAGCTATTTAAAGTCCAAAGACAAGCCCGACCCACTATCACATATCCCATAAGCCACATGTAGGCTTGGCTATAAATACAACCCTCCTAGCATGTTAGGAGGGTGTTGGTTACCATTTCATTTTCCTCTCTCAATCTAATATTCCCCAAATTTCCAACCACTCCCTCTCTACTTTCTCTCTTTAAAACATCATCGCTTTTCTTACTTTCTTTCTTTAATTCATGTATAATCATCACAAATATGGGACAACAGTTCAGCAATTTGAGTTTATAAAACAAAGGGTTTTAAATTTATACAAGGGTGTCGTCGATTATGAAAAAGTTTCTAGAGATACCGTTTGGAATTTTAAACCTAACCCACAAGTAGAACTCGTCATTCAACAATGTATTTTTCCAACCATTGACGATCTTTCAAATAATGTGTAAATGTTTTATAAAGCTGTCACTGAGGAAATGATAACTGATTTAAGATATGTTAACTCTCTTGAAGACGAAGTTGATTTTCTTCAAACTAAATTAAAGACACAAAAAAACCAACTTTTTAACGAAATTGATCGAATTTCTATGGAATACTATTATGCTGACCATATGAATGCTATACTTGGTGTGTATAGCGATCTTGATTAATATTGTCATGTAGCATGTCTAGTGTTAGAAATGAACGTGAAACGTCAAAATCTTGAAGTTGAGCTTTCGAAACAAATTCAGTCATATAACAAACTTTTGAAAAGTTTTTCCCAACTTGAGAAACACTCCATTTCTCTTGAACTTGCTTTACAAAGTTGTGATAAATCTCATAATCATAAAAAAGTGTCAAGAACTTTCAGCTTCTTCGTTTCGTCAATTGAATGAAAAAAGTTTCGAAATAAATGTTTTGAAAGCTCAGCTACAGGAAAGGGACATAGCCATCAGTGAGTTACAAAAAACTCATTGATAAAATGAAAGGAAAGTCTGTTTTGGGTAAACCATCCGCCATTTGTCAACCGAATGCGGTTAAATGCCCTAAATCATCTGTTTTGGGAAAACCCCCACAGACTTTGCCTAAGCTAGGAACTGATAAGAGCATAAATGTGATAGCACCAGGAATGCATAAGATGAACACTAGGCCCACTCAAGAACATCGCGGTTACCTCATAATATTAGGAAAACTAATCAACGTGTGTCTTCTTCTACAGGAGTAATTCCTACTACTAGCGTTAGCGGACCACAGCTAAGGAGCACTAGAATGCAAGATAAAGTCATGCATAACAATAGTCAAAGGAAGAAGATGGAATTAGAAGACAACCGTAGGAATTCTAAGTTTTCTAAGAATAAAATGTCAGTAACTGCATATAATGAGAGTTTGAAGGTTAAGACTTCGAATGTTGAATTTGCTTGTGTTAAATGTGGAAAATATGTTCGTACTTTCAATCATGATGCTTGTGCTTTTAATCATAATGGCGTGAATGCTAGAACTAGAAAGCCTATTCTTGTACCTACTAGTACTAGAAAACCTACAAGAACTTTGAACCAATCTACTGCTCAACCACTTAAGAAACTAAGTGCGTTAGACTCCACCACTCAACAAAAACGAAACAGGTTAAGGAAGCTTTATGAGAACATGATTAGGACATCTAAAATGGGGTACATGAGATTCACACCTCTAGGCTATAAACGGGCACCTAAGATAACCACTATAGTAATTGGGTCTGTGAATGATAACTTTCCTCTAGGATTTGCATCTAGGCCTACTAATATTTTGGAACCCACTTCTATCACGGGCTCCCATCTATCACACTCTTCATTGTCTCCTAATTCTTATACAGCTCGTCGAGGTCATTCTCTTCATAATGGACTCTGGGTGCACCAAGCACATGACGGGCAATCTTAAGCTTCTAATTAGTTTCTAGGTACAGTGCGGTTTAGGAATGATTAGTTTGCACCGATACTTGGATATGGAGATCTGGTTCAAGGAAATATTACTATAAAACGGGTTTATTACATCGAGGGACTGAATCACAATTTATTCTCGGTTGGTCAATTTTGTGATGCGGATTTGGAAGTGGATTTTAAGAAAACTACTTGCTATGTTAGAGACTATAATGGAAATGACCTTCTCACAGGTTCTCGTGGTTCTGATATCTACATAGTGACTATTCAAGACACATCTTCCTCAAATCCAATTTGCTTAATGGCTAAAGCATCATCATCTCAAGCATGGTTAGGGCATCAACGATTGTCACTCTGAACTTTGACACCAGCAACTTACTTTTGAAGAATGATATTGTGACCAGTCTTCCTAAGTTAAAATTCGTCAAAGACCATCTTTGTTCTTCTTGTGAGTTGGGGAAAGAAAAACGAAAGTCTTTCAAAACCAATACTACCCCAAGCTCAAAAGGACGATTAGAACTTCTACACATGGATTTATGTGGCTCCATGCGTGCAGAGAGTATTAATGGGAAAAAGTATATTCCCGTGATTGTTGATGATTACTCCAGATATACATGGACTTACTTCTTAAGGTCAAAAGACGAAACACCGGAGGTTCTCAAAAACTTTCTCAAGATGATAGAATGCAATCTTCAAGCTCAAGTCTTAACTGTTAGAACGGATAGGGGTGCTTAATTTTTAAACAAGACTCTGCAAGCCTACTTTCAAGAAGAAGGCATTGAACACTGATGAGACTGCTTTTATACATAGTCTCATCGTCCAAAAAGGGCTTAAAATACATTAAATATCATCAAAATACCCATATATATGCTTGTGTTTGTGGCTTGTGTATTTTAGGTACGGATATTGAGAAAATGACAAAAGATCACAAGAATCATGCAAAAATGAACACGGGAAACGAAGCCGCACGTTGAACCAAGCCCTAATGAAGATTTTCCCAAGAAAACCCTTGAAGATTTGAAGATTTATGAAGAAGGGTCCTCCAATATAGAAGAATTGACACTTTATACCCTTGTATCTTCATAATTACAAGATTGGTCCCTAAAGTTTGTCAATATTTTGCAAAAAGGGCCCTCCACTTTGAAGAATTGGAAATTTTAGCCCCTCAACAAAGCTAAATTGTCAATATTTATCCTCCTCAAAGTCAAACATATCAAGAAGGACTCCAAGTTACAAGAATTACAAGTTTGGTCCTTTGAAAATATCAAAATTACCAAAAGGACCATTGACTTTGAAGATTTGGCAAAAATGGTCCCTCATTTATTATGAATTGGCAATATTAGTCCTCTAAAATATCAAATATGCAAGTCATGACCATTATCAATCAAGAAAATACCACATCAGTCCTTCAAGAATCACAAAATGGCAAGAAATACCCCTAAAAATACTTTGGAAAAGTATTTGGGGGCAAAAGTGTGAAAAATGAAACTTCATTTACAAAGGATTTGGGTTTATGGCTGTTTATTTACAAAGTGACAAAGAAAGAAGAATGGGAGGGTTAAATCTGGCCAAACACAAAACTTACCTAGACTAATAGTGGGCTGCCATGTGTCCCACTCACACTATCAACCAATCAAAACCCTCCCTCATGCCACCTCACATCCCACTTACCCTAACCCGTTTAAACTTAATATTAATTAAGTTAAACACGCGCCAAACATGTTTTAAACTTAAAACAAAGATCAAAAACCTATTCTTGAAGTTCATAATCCAAATTGGGGATTTTTTATTTGCTATGAATTAAAGGTTAATCTGCTCCAGAATGATGATTAACCATCCCTTAATCACATCCCAACACCAAATACACATGCTACATCACCAAGGAGCCGCACATGAGATTCCCCTGCTACAAGCTTATGCATACTGCCAAAATTGTGACAGCCATCCAACGTTTGAGAATTCAACTTACATCCTAAGCTTGTTACAAGCCCTTTGATCAAATTTTCACATGCCAGCTATCACAAGACAACAAATTCAGTCACATGATCTTCAAAAGATGCCAAAGCTTTCAAGGGTATTTCAGGGATTCTATAACATTAGGATTATGTTTTTTATTGATTTCCTAGTTCATTTGTAGCCTATAAAAGGCAATAGGATCATTAGTTTAGCTTTTGCTCTTGAATTTTCAGTTGTTCACTTTTCTGTAAATCTCATATTCATATCAATGAAATGTGTTGGAAATTGTTGAAGAAAGCTCAAGTGCCACTCTTATAATCTGCTTGTTATTGTTCTTTGTTCATTATTCTTGAATCAAAAACCTGTTTTTAAAAGGAGTGTGCAAAAGTTTGCACATTTTCCACTTTTCTTGATATTTTGCTAATTTCTTGTTCAAACCTTGGAATTCTTGGGCTATAGGGCTGATCATGGCATCCTGATATTGTGTTATCAAGGTGTGGTGAAGCTTATAACTTGGGGATAATCAAGTGTGGGGTAACAAGGTTGCATTAATCACGGATTTTTACTTTTTCTGATTTTCATATTGTGCTATTAACCTTGTTGATTCTTAGCAGGTGTTAATGCAAGTGATGCCTAAAAACATTATTAGTGTTAACTAATCTTTCTTAGTTTTGATCACAACAAACTATACAACACATTTAGTGTAAAACACAAAACGAATTATTTAACTTACACTATCATCAAGGTAATAATCATATCACTAACCTTTCTTAATCATACTTAGTGATCATCAAAATGATTATTCTTAAAACTCACTTTTGTTAATATGACAAAAGACTTTTTAATAAACTTTCTTTTTTAGAAAATGTTTTATTAAAATGGAAAATGAAAATTTGAAAATAGCATATTCCATATGCCATTAGAATATCCTTTGAAGGCTTCAAATACCTCAGATATTCCTACCCCACTAAAAGACAAAAAACAGAGCGTACTCTAGGGGCGGTACCTTAAGTGGCTAGGCGGTTCCCTAGCGATATGGAACCGCCAGGCTAGATAAGGTACCGCGCCCAGATATCCGTTATATATCCGTTATACTTTGTCTCCTTTAAATAGTGGATCAAATCTCATTTTCCAATAAGCCCCTTGGACGTTTTTCTCAGCCCCTTTCTCTTTTCTATAGCATAATCATTAGTAAATGATCACTTAAAGTGTTAAGGATGTCTACATATGATTATCCTCTTGATCCCCTCCTTTACCTTGTCCAATGAGAAGATCACTCACTCACTAGTGTTGTGATAAAGATGAATCTATGAGCTAGTCATATTCATCATGATACCCTTTTTGTTTTAGGTCAATCCATAGTATTTATTAATACTTGGACTAGTTGTGTTCATCCAAGTTATTTGTGAATACTTGGATTTGTTGTGTACATCCATTGCATATGTGTTTGCTTAGATTTGTGTTGTGTAAATCCAAGCTACATGTGTGTACTTGGATAAGTCTAGTTGAGTTGTAATAGATTAGATTAGTAGTTCTCACTAAACTATAAAGTGATGTGGTTGTGTCTTGTGAGTTCTCACTTAACTTGAAAGTGATTAATAGTTGTGTTGTGTGATGTTCTCACTTAGCTTCAAAGTGAAGAGTCGTGAAGATTGGTTCTAGCTTTGGATTAGAACTCGACATCTAGCCGTGTGTTGTAAAATGGTGAAGTAGGCAACATCGTAAAGATTGCTTCTACCTTGAGATTAGAACTTGACATCTAGCCTTGTGTCGTTAAATTATGAAGTAGGCAACGTTGTGTAGATTGGTCCTAGCTAAAGATTAGGTCTCGACATTTAGCTTAGTGTCGGAAAATAATGTAAGCGACGATGTAAGGTTTTCTCCGCCAAGAAGGGAGCTTGTGGATATAGTGGAAATCTCGAGTAGGTGTACTCGAGGAGTGGAGTAGAAACGAGGATAGAGCCTCGTTGTCGAACCACTATAAATCTTGGTGTCTTCCCACTAGGTTGTCTCCTTCCTTACTCTTTACTTATTTCATTATCATTACACTTACCTATTATCTTTGCTAGTGCATTTGAATTGAACCTAATCATTATGCAACTTAGCTTCAAGCAAAAAATAGTTTTGATACAAACCAAATTGAACGTAATTTTAATTTGGTTGCCAATCGAAGAGAAACTATTTAACCCCCCCCCCCCCCCCTTCTAGTTTCTATAATTGGTATCAGAGCGATGGTCACTCAAGATCTTTGAAGTATATTGTACTTTGAAACTTGGATCGATCTTTTGTCTCCTCAAATTAGAAGGTCAAGTTGTACTAAAGTTTCTCTTTGGTCAAAACTATGTTTTCTTTGAAAATAGGTCTTTTTAATTGGTAATATTACATCCCACTTAGATTAGTATCATTTATACATTTTAGATCTACTCTTTAAATGTATCTACTAGATTGCATCTTGTCTTGTGTAGGTACTCATGAAGATCAATCATTGAATTGGTTGTGGATTGAGTTACTTGCACTTATAGAAGACTCATCTTCATTGATCTTTAACATCTTTAAATGATGATACCAAGATGATTGGGAATGATACTAGTCCTTGAAGACTTAGTACTCATCATAGTCATTTATTGGGCATATCATTGACTCCTTGATGGATTGCTCTTTGTTGCCAAGGTACGCTTTCGTTCTTCCACACGCCCTTTGATCATTCTTTTGATCATTACTTGACTATGTGCTTGTTCTTGGCATCCTTGCCTTGACATTTGTTTGTGGTTTTTGATTCTTTCCTTTTATCCTCTCAAACCTTCATTGCTTGGATACTTGACTCACTATGGTGATGTACAGTGAGTTAGTAGTAGCTTAAAGTGTCAAGCATGATTTCCATGGTTTGCACCCATACGGTTAGTAGGCCCTTTGTGGGAGAGAAAGTGAATTAATAACTTGCTCATATTTTGATTTAGACTACACTATTATTGAAAGTGATCTTAGTCTATACATGAATAATTGCTTTGTGTTTATTCATTACCAAAGCCGTTTAACGTTTTACCGGAAAGGCACATCTTAAACCACTATATATGACACAAGCTCTCCGTTGCCACTATTTGAAGATTGTCATTAATCCCTTGAGCATTGGTCCTAGTCTTGATTCACTTCCCTTGACTTCTCTCCACTTTCCCGTTTTGCTACGAGTAGTCGTTTGTCCGTTTCAGTTCTTTTCGATCTTGATTTAACTCGTAATCCTTCATTAAAACATATTGCCTAGTGTTTTTGATGATCCAATGTTATTCTAAAAGGTTCATGATATATTTTTAAGTATCTTAGAAAACTTGGTTTTTAAAATTTGGCGTTTTTCATTGATAAAAACCTGCCTCTGTAGGCGGTTCTTTATCTAGGCGGCCTAAACCCGCGGTTCCATATCGATAAGGTACCGCGGGCAGTAAAGTGTGTCAGAGCGCCAGTTTGATTATTTTATTCTTTTTCAAACCACTATCTCTCTCTCCCAAAAACACATAGCCGACGGTTTACCCTTTTTCCACCATTGTTTAAGCTTCCAAAACCTTCAATCACTCAAATTAATTGATTCCAAGTTATGGGTTTCACTCATCCTTCATCTAACATCAATTAATTGTAAGTATTTTCTTTCAATTTTATCTATTTTGTTCTAAGGTTCATCCTTTCATAATTGGGGATTTTTAAAATTGAAATTGAATTAAAACCTTAATAGGAATGTGGGTTGACATGGTTATTTTACTATGATTCCTTAGGTTCATATTCATCAAGATTTCACTAAAACCCACTTGTAGAACAAATCCGAGTTTAGGCTAAATGATTTTGGTTAAAAGATGGATTTGAGATGAACCCATGAACAAATAGGTAATGACATTGTTAATGCTTACCTAAAAACCTTGTTTTGAAAACCAATGTTCTAGTCCATTGTTGATCCAACATAGTTCATATGTTCTTGGTAAATAATGGAATAGCTGCATTGTGAGTATGAGAATGATACAGATTCAGTCCTTTGTTTGTCAAGAAATTGATATAACACATTCTCATATTTTTTATCTTTGATTTTTTTTTTCATATGAGTGATTGGAGAAATATTTTCTTGTGTTTATTTAGGTACTAATCATGCCTTCACAATACCAAAAGGATCATCAACTCACCAAACAGTATATGCCAAACCTATCCGACTTTTGTCACTCAACTCACCTTGCCCATACTTTTTCCTCTCTTTAATCTCGTTGCTTTCATGAGGGTAGAGTTGTCCAAAAGGATATCAAGGATTATGTCTACATCAAGTCCATGTTTGAAAACATTAGATTTGATTGTTTGTTGAACATTAAAGAAGACATATATCCTCGATTCCTATTGGAGTTCTTTAGCACATACTCCGTCATTGAAAACAACGATGGAATATTTGTTAGGTTCATCTTGAAAGATCAACTCATTCAATACTCTCTCGAAGTTTTTGGTCAAATTCTTGATGTCCCATTTGTAGGCACTTGTCGCTTCACGGATAAATGGAAGCTTAGTGCTCTCCTTGAATCCTACAATTGTCCTCTAAATGATCATGAGGAAATTGATATTTACTTCATTGTCGACATTGTCTCCAAAAAGCGTAATCGACCCGTTAAGAGAAGCCTTCATACTAAGGTACGTTCGGTGAAACGTCATGAGGTTCTCTTAAGCGACCTTAATGATAATATGGTCCAATGGACCAATATCCTTAGGGAAAATGTGTTTTGTCTTGGTGGAAACCGGGATCATGTTCCGGCGTGTTTATTGCATATGTTATATTGCATCTTTACCAACACCAATTACAATTTGGCATATTTTATCGCTCAACGGATCAATTATGCTATTCACAAGCCTAAAACAAACCTCCCTTACGCAATGCTTCTCACTCGCCTCTTTAAAAGGGTTGGCCGTGATTTTCAAAATCTTGATCTTTCTCAGTCTCAACCGGTCAAACGGGTCATGCTACCTATTCAAGAGGTATATAAGAGAAAGACAAGATGTGATCGTAAATCCGACCAACAAGAGTTCAATGATGAGGACATGGACATGCCAACAAGTGATGGTGATGGCATTGGCACAAGTGCTCCCATTGACTCTTCGAGCTCTTCTCACCACTCCACAAACTCATTCGTGGATGGTTTAGATGACATTGCTTCCCCTCCTCACCATTCCTCTAGTGAAGTTCCTAATAATCTCAATTTAGAGGAACTTTACTGTCAAAATCTTCGAACCCAAGGTGATTTGCATGAACACCAAATTGAATCAAGAAAGGGAATCAAGTACTTGGGAAAAATGATCAAGGGATTAGGCAAGAAAAGGAGGTGAAGACTTTGAATTATGTCAAAGTTTACTTGTCTTGTGTGGTTTAAAACATTTGCTTATTATTACTTTGGTTTCATTGTATATCAACTTTTGCTACATGTTTGAATTACTAGTTTCTTTGATTCTAAATATTTTTTATGCCATCATGTTTGTGATTTACATAGCTTTGTGCATGCCTTTTGATAGTTAGCTTCTTAGATTTTGATCAGTGGTTAACTTTGGCTTGTGAATCCTTTGGTAAAAATCTGGGTTAACCAAAATTTGGGATGTGAAACTTTTGAAAGACCTCTGGTCGCGGTTCCATATCGACCCACGGATCCTTATCGATAAGGAACCGCCGGTCCTAGATAAGGAACCGCCGCCACTGTGTCCGACAGAATCTTTTGCTTTACACTATTTTCTTTAATCTGTGTAAACTTTGCATGATTCTTTACAAAAACATGCATATTTCCTAAACTAGGTTACCTAAATTCATTATTCACCTAAAATGATTTTAACCCTTTACTAGTTTGGATCATCACCTCACCCATTTAAACCCACCTTGTTAGTCATGTTCTTCACACATCAATACATCCTTCCCTAACCCTTAAACCACCCTTGTCAACCATGGTTTCTAAAAAAACCTCAAACACCCCAAGGAAAACACTTAAGATTAGGATTAAGGTACCGAAGCCTAACTCCTCACCTTTTCACACACCCAAAAATGAGATGGTTCCAAACTTCATTTCTTCATCACCTTCACCACCTCTTGCACCATGCAAGACAACATCCACCCATGGTACTAACCACTCCATTGGTTCTACCTCCTCTTCATTCAACTCAAGAATGAATGAGCTATCTTCACCCTTCACTCCAAGTGCACCCTTGGATGTGACCACACAACCCCAACCAATCCAAAGCATTCCTCTTGTGAATGACTTTGATGACACCTTGGTGACTTCACCATTTACCCCTCCTAACTCTCCCATTTCACCAACCTTGGAGAACATACCTCCACACTCACCTATTTCCCCTTTAGGGAACATGCCTCTACTCTCACCCACATCACCCTTGGAGAACATGCCTCCTCCACCTCCACCCAACTCAAACATTCCAATTTTGGGTGTCCCACTTTCCCTCTTTTTGGGTGATCCATACTATGGGTTTCAAGAAACACATGGTCCTAGTTGTCCATGTTGTCTTTACAACCACTACATCATCCATAACCTTAGGATGGAAATGTTTGGACTACATAGGAGGTTGCAAGAGTTCTTGCTTACCTTGTTCTCCATGCCTCCTCCTAGGAGATGAATGATGATGTCTTCTTAATAGGTGTTTTCAACAAAACCAAGCCAAAGAAGACTACTAATCTAGATCTAATGTTAAGCTAGCTTTGTAATAGTTAGTTGTCTTTCTTTTTTATTTGTCATTGTAGTTGCTTCCTTCATGTGTGTTTCATGATGTTGATCTATGGATTTAGCTTTGTGTGTTTCTATCCTTATGTGCACATTAATCAACTTTAATTTGAAATTAAAATTGAACCTAAATCTATCACAACCTCTAAAAACTAAACTAAAATTGGTTCAAAATGATATCTAAATTATTTTGTCACCCTTTTTCAAGACATTCTTTGTGAATGTGTTGCTTTATGCAACCCTAGCATAATTTGGTGCTAATAGAGGTAAAATTCCAAGATTTGCAACTTTTTGAAAACGTCTTAGTTTTTCCCAAAACCCTGGAAAAACATGGTTTCATGTCCACTAGACGCGGTTCCTTATGTGATAAGGAACCGCCGGTCCCTTTAAGGTACCGCAGATAGAAATCAAATTTTTGACGATTTTTTGGTCAAAAATTTTAAAACCCTATACCCTGTCAAGATTCCTTGTTTGCTCAAATTGACTAAACATTCCTTGACACTCCACTTTTTGTATTCAAATTCTTACCTTGATTACATTTTACTTATACCCCAACCTTGAGATTTCATTCTCACACCTTCCCAACCTTGAGAATTCATTCTCACACAACCTTGAGATTTCATTCTCACACCTTCCCAACCTTGAGAATTCATTCTCACACAACCTTGAGATTTCATTCTCACACTCTCACAATGCCTAACTCCTACATTCCTAACCTTGACATTTCTTTGTCACAACCCCACTCACCCAAAGCTTCCTCATCCAAGCTTTCAAAGAAATCGAAAATCTCGGTTCGACCTATTTGGGTTAAGAAGAACGAACCATCTTCTTCCAAACCACCCAAAAACCCTACCTTCTCTCCAATCAAGTATTAGAATGAGACTTATACCATTAACCCCATCACCAGAGCAAAAGAAAATGTTCCTCCACCACCTCAATCCTTCAACACCCCTCAACTCAATGACCTTTCAACCTTCCCAAACCTCACAAGGCATTGTGAAAACATTTCCAAACCCATTACCCCTCCACCACCAAACCCTAGGTTTGATGCCATACCCCCATCAAACGATTTTGTGTTGCATCATGGATCCTCGTGTGCTTGTTTTCTATTTCAACTAATTGAACTTGCTCATGTATATGAGAAGTTAAATTTCCTTGAATTCCTCCTCACTCGACCTCCTATCCAAGTTTTCGTTCCGGTGGACAAAACTTCGAATGATGCATCGTCGTCTTATTTTTCCAACTAAAGGACTAACTACTCTTGGAATCTTTATTACTTTAGTTGCTTTAGAGTCTTTTATTTTCTAGCAATCTTGGAAAATTATCACTATTAGAATAGCTTATGCTTAGTGGTTTATTTTCCATATTTTTTTGCTTTAGATACTCATATTGTGTGTATGACTATCTACCTTGTTATGTCTTTTCTTTTATGTAACCTTTGTGTTGTTTGTATGTTATTTGCTTAGTTCTCTTTTGAGTTGATCATGGTTAACTTTTACAATTGCTTATGGGTGATTCCATCAATTCTAAACTTTAACCCATTGACAAGTTTATCATCTTTATTGGATTGAAGCTTGATTTTGTCAATTACCTCTTCGGACATACTTAGCAAAATACTTGCTTCTAATTTGAGATTTCTTCTCTCTCTCCCTCTCAAGTTACTTAGTAGGTAGTGATCATATGTACATTGGTGTTTCTTTCCTTTCTACTAACCTTTGTGTAGCATGTCACGTTAGCTCATATACTTGGTGCCCCAAGCAAGGGGGAGCAACCACCAAGGGGGAGCTACTAGCAAAGTTCGATGTTCTTCAAATACTTGTGCTAACCTTTTTGCTACGACAAAGGGGGAGAAATGATAGTGATAAACTCGTTAATAATTCGATATTTTGTGTTTCTACGTAAATGAGTTTATCGTTTGTCGTAATCAAAAAGGGGGAGATTGTTAATGCAAGTGATGCCTAAAAACATTATTAGTGTTAACTAATCTTTCTTAGTATTGATCACAACAAACTATACAACACATTTAGTGTAAAACACAAAACGAATTATTTAATTAACACTATCACCAAGGTAATAATCATATCACTAACATTTCTTAATCATACTTAGTGCTCATCAAAATGATTATTCTTAAAACTCACTTTTGTTAATATGACAAAAGACTTTTTAATAAACTTTCTTTTTTAGAAATTTTTTTATTAAAATGGAAAATGAAAATATGAAAATAGCATATTCCATATGCCATTAGAATATCCTTTGAAGGCTTCAAATACCTCAGACATTCCTACCCCACTAAAAGACAAAAAACGGAGCGTACTCCAGGGGCGGTACCTTAAGTGGCTAGGCGGTTCCCTAGCGATTTGGAACCGCCGGGCTAGATAAGGTACCGCGCCCAGATAGCCGTTATATATCCGTTATACTTTTTCTCCTTTAAATATTCGGTCAAATCTCATTTTCCAATAAGCCTCTTGGACGTTTTCTCAGCCCCGTTTCTCTTTTCTATAGCATAATCATTAGTAAATGATCACTTAAAGTGTTAAGGATGTTTACATATGATTATCCTCTTGATCCCCTCCTTTATCTTATCCAATGAGAAGATCACTCACTCACTAGTGTTGTGATAAAGATGAATCTATGAGCTAGTCATATTCATCATGATACCCTTTTTGTTTTAGGTCAATCCTTTGTATTTATGGATACTTAGACTAGTTGTGTTCATCCAAGTTATTTGTGAATACTTGGATTTGTTGTGTACATCCATTGCATATGTGTTTGCTTGGATTTGTGTTGTGTAAATCCAAGCTACATGTGTGTACTTGGATAAGTCTAGTTGAGTTGTAATAGATTTAATTAGTAGTTCTCACTAAACTATAAAGTGATGTGGTTGTGTCTTGTGTGTTCTCACTTAACTTGAAAGTGATTAGTAGTTGTGTTGTGTAAAGTTCTCACCTAGCTTCAAAGTGAAGAGTCGTGAAGATTGGTTCTAGCTTTGGATTAGAACTCGACATCTAGCCTTGTGTCGTAAAATGGTGAAGTAGGAAACGTCGTGAATATTGGTTCTACCTTGAGATTAGAACTCGGCCTCTAGCCTTGTGTCCTTAAATTGTGAAGTAGGCAACGTTGTGTAGATTGGTCCTAGCTAAAGATTAGGTCTCGACATTTAGCATAGTGTCGGAAAATAATGTAAGAAACGATGTAAGGTTTTCTCCGCCAAGAAGGGAGCTTGTGGATATAGTGGAAATCTCGAGTAGGTGTACTCGAGGAGTGGAGTAGAAACGAGGATAGAGCCTCGTTGTCGAACCACTATAAATCTTGGTGTCTTCCCACTAGGTTGTCTCCTTCCTTACTCTTTACTTATTTCATTATCATTACACTTACCTATTATCTTTGTTAGTGCATTTGAATTGAACATAATCATTATGCAACTTAGCTTCCAGCAAAAAATAGTTTTGATACAAACCAAATTGAAAGTAATTTTAATTTGGTTGCCAATCGAATAGAAACTATTCAACCCCCCCCCCCCCCTTCTAGTTTCTACAGCAGGGTTGTTTGTGGAAGCTTGTACTTGTTCTTGCTAGTACATAAGCTCTAACATTCGTGGGTGTGGATGTACATCCATGAGGTTTGTCTTAATACCTTAAATCTGATAAATTTTGGATTTTTAGTGGATTTTTGCTCTACTTGTGTTCTTGTTGTTTTCTTGGCTTGAATCTGCTTAATCTTGCATGTTAATGTTGTTAGTATGCTAGATTAGTCATTTGGTAAACTGAATCACACTTATACTTGTTTAATTTTTGGATTAAAAAGATAAAGGGGTGTTTGGGATTACCTGTTTGAGTTCATAATCGGTTATTGTGTTGTTAAAAGGTTGTATTTGTGCTTGTTATCTGATATATGCTTGGTTGAGAGTATTTTGCTGCAAGTTTTTGAGTTTGAAACCTTGAATCACACATTGTGCTATAACTACTTGATTTTAACTATTTTTGACCTAAGAATTTGGTAAAACCTAGATTTTGTGCATGCTTAGGGATAAAAGTTGCTTAAACATCATTTATATAACCTATGTGATAGATTTGAGTGGTTGAATCTGGCTTGTTGGTCAATTGCATCAGCAAAGTATAAATTTGCATGTTCTTGTGTTCATCAGTAACTTAAGGTGCTTGAATATTGCTTAAAACTTTGAATCAGTGCATGAAACCTGTTAGACTTGCTTATTTAATTTTAGTATTGCTTGTGTATGCATTTGGTTAAGTTTGGCTGGCTGAATATTGCTAAAAGTGCTTATTGAACCTAATCTGCTTATTTGTTCATGTCTGTGTCATATCTGGTGCTTAATTTATTAAACTGTATTAATTGGGTGATTTTGTTTGTGATTTTTTGATTGTTATTGACTCCTCTTGATCTAATGATCATTTGGGTGCCTTTGTGTAACCTGAATCTCCAAAAAAGTCACTAAAGACAAAAAAGTCAACAAGTGAAGCAGTGGAAAAAGTTTCCACTGCTCAACACCCAAAACTAGCCCCTGCTAGTGTTAATTTGATTTCAGCTTATCAATAAGCCATTTTGGCTTATCCAGACCTGTAACAACTTATTTTTTGTGATAGATCTTCATTATTTGACCCATTTGATTGAACTGGAGCTTATTGGACTTTGACTTTGACTTTGTGCTAGAAAACCAACTTATTTGACTTTTTCATAAGTGCTTATTTGCTTTTTCCAGCTTATTGAGTCAGCTTATTTGAAAACTTTTTGTTGATTTAGCTTATTTAAGTCATTTAAAAGCTTTTGCAATTCGAATCAGCTCTTGGGATAGCCTAGAACACAAAAACGACTATTTTGTCGTTTTCTGTAGATTGATTTTTGCATTTTCACGCTTATTCCTTTGGCTTATTTCAAATTTCTTTTTACAGAAGTCTTATTTGGCTCAAAAGAAGCTTGTCTGTCTAATTTGAGCTTATGGCATTAGCTTATAGCTTAATGGGCCAAAAAGCCCATTAAGAATAAGCTGTTTGGTATAAGCTTGCTTATTTCACATTTTCAGCTTTTGTGCCTTTGGAAAAAGTTGTTCAGAATCAAATTTTGAGTGAAGTAGTGCTTTTTGGGCTGTTTTTACAAACTTTTTGTTATTGGGCTCAATTTGGCCCATTAAGGTGACTGTTTTGGGTTTTGGCCCATTTCTAGGCCCATTAAGGGTATTTAGGTAATTTCAAGTTCATATCTGAGCTATTTAGGTTAAAATTAGCTAGTTTGCAACTTTTTAGAATTTTTTAGGATTTTTGGATTTTTATTAATATTTTAATATTATTTTATTATTAAAAATTAAAAGTCTAATTTTCCAAGTTTTTATATTTTTTCTAGATTCTAGACACTTAATTAGGAATTTTACAACTTTCCAAATATTTTTAGGATCTTTCAATTATTTTCTAGAACCATTTTAAGTTTTAATAGTTTTAATTGTTTTTAATTGTTTTTAAATAGTTTTAATTAATTTTAAAATTTTCAAAAATAGTTTAAATTAAGTTAGGGTATTTAGGTTTACAAAGTGATCAAATTCATTTTGGGCTTTTTGTTAATTAAATTGATTTTTAGGGCTTTAATTATCATTAAAAAATCATTATTTAATTAATTAAAAGGTTTGGGTGATTTTTGATTTTTTGTAAACTCTTAATACATTACTTAGGATTTATTGCAATTTATTAGGAATTTTTTGAGTAAATTTTTAAATTTGGTGCTTTTACGGTTTTACGTGCACGACTCTTTCGTCTTAGTGTAATCCGTCATCGTAACCGTCATTCTCTTCTTATCCCCTTTCTATTTTCTTTTCACATAATCAATATAATCACATAATTAATCATTTCATTACACACACACCAAGTCTCCTTGAGAACGATCCCCACTTTGGGTCATTTGTGCACGACTTTCCTAAATCGTCGTACTTACCCTAATTACGCTCTTTTTCCTAAAAGACGTATTTTACTCAACATCATTTTGGCGCCGCTGCCGGGGAGGCGTGTTGTGTTTTGATTTGTCAATTGTTGTTTTTATATATAGCCATAATAGTATTTCTATTAGTAGCACTCTACTAATACGTATTATCGGTTTTTCGTTTTTTGTGTGAATACTATTACTATATTGTATACGTAGAACAACAAATACACAAGTACTCCAAAATTGAGAAATCACAACCTTGACTTGGGAGGTCATTACTCAATCATTGTATTCGAATCTCAAACTACAGAAAAAGGCAAAAATAGATAAATACTTTCGTGAAGCTCAATTTTGAAAAATACAAACTATAAAGTGGGTATAAGGCGGATATTATAAAATATATCCTAAGGAAAAAGGGTCTTAAGTGCTTCGCGCCGCCTCGTTTCCCCACTTGCTTGTGAGTATTTGATTTTGAGAGCTAATCGAGGGTTTTTCCGCCCAAAGTATTACTAAATATCATATATACTTTCTTGGTGTCATTTGATTAAACCCTCTTGAACGTCTTGGTGTTCCACTAACGTTCTAAAGTCATCGAAGGCGTTCACTTCACGTGATCGTTTTCATTCCTTGAGGCTTCTTTAATCAAGAGATTTGATTAAGGAGGATATTTGTATATTTTGGTCTACTTAATACAATCACAAAAATCCAAAGAAAAGTAAAAACAATCAAAAACCACAAAAAATTGGAAAAATACAAAACACCAAAAATAATCTTCTTTTCTCATCCCCTCGTTGTACGTGACGTTTATGCAAACTCACTCCAAAGCAAGACGTGCACGTAAACGTCGTCAAAAGGAAGGAAACCAAACATCTTCTAGCGAAGAATCTCCCATTGTTGAACCCATTGTAGAGAAAGAACCAACCATGGTGAATCGTACTATGATGGAGTTACTTCAAGCACCCACCGAGGGTTATGGAGAGGCTATTGTGATTCCCGTTATCCTTACGGAGAATTTTGAGGTGAAAACGGGTTTGTTGTCAATGATACAAAACAACAAATTCCGTGGTGATGAGAAGGACAATCCACACAACCATATCCGCCAATGCAATCGTCTTACCGCCACTTGCAAGTTTAAGGACGTCTCTAATGACTCGATTAAGATGATGCTTTTTCCGTATTCCTTAGCGGGGCCCGCTAAAATTTGGTTAGAGAAAGAGCCACCCAATTCTATATTGACGAGGAAGGATCTCGTGTCTAAGTTCGTGAACCAATTTTTTCCGCCCTCTAAGACTACGCACTTGAAAAACGAGATTTCAAAATTTTCATAAGAGTTTAATGAAAGTTTTTCAACGGCTTTGAATAGGTTTAAGGAAATGTTACATGAATGTCCTCATCAAGGTTTTTCCGATTTGCATCAAATTGACACGTTTTATAATGGACTTAATGATCATGAAAGGGATTATCTTAATGCCGCCGCGGGTGGTAATTTTTTGTGTAAAACGGTTGAGGAAGCTTTGGTGATAATTGAGAATAGATCTAAGGTGTATAGTCCTCGTAGCACGTCTAGTGTTCGTAAGGTTTCGTCTTCGGCTTCACCTTCTTTGTCTACTACCATCGATGCTTGCCAAATTGAGGCGAACTTGGAAAACAAAATCTTTGATAAGCTTAAAGGTCTTTTGATTGAGTTCAAAGTTGGAGAACCAAGTTCTCCCGCTACGGCTAAAGCGGTTGAGGTTTCATGCATGTATTGTGGTGGAGGTCATGAATTCTCTGAGTGCATTACCAACGGTGGTAACATTTAGAGTGCCTATGCGGCCACGGGAACTTACAACCAAAACGGTCAAGTTACCCGCTCGAATCAATTAACTCCACCGGGTTTTGGTTCAAATCAAAATGCTAACAACAACTATCGCAACAATCAAGTTGGTTTCAAAAACAATTACAACAAGGGAAACTATGGTAATCAAGGGGCTAATAATCAAGTTTCGAACAAAAATCAAAATGATTTTCAAAACAACAAAAGTTTGCAAACTTTGAAAGATATTCCAAATGAATTTGTTGAATACACTAATAGGAACGATGGTAGGTTTGACAACATTCAAAGAGAAATCATTAGCCTAAGATCCGAGTTTAAGACCGACTTGAAGAAAGAGTTGAAAAATGAGTTAGCAAATGAGCTTAAAATCCATACCAACAAGATGGAAGGAAATGTAACAAGGTTACAACAAAACCAACAAAAAATGGAACAAGGGCAACATGAGATTAAACAAGAAATGATTAAAGCCAAGAAGAGGCAATCCATGTTTGAAGATAAAATCTCATCTATGTTTGAGGCAATTATGTGTAAACCGTCTTAGAGTAGTCTTCCTAGCAACACCGTATCAAACCCTAAGGGTGAGATGAAAGTGATTACCACACGTAGTGGTAAGACACTTAAGGAACCGACTCCTCAACCAATTTCTCCTACGGAGGAAGCAATTGAGGAAGAACCCAAGGTGGTGTTCCAAAAGGAGCATGTTCCAATCCCACCAAGTACCGCTCATGCCACACCTACGGTTGACCCATTACCAACCTTGGAACCCGAGATTCCAAAGGCTATGCCTATGCCTCAACCCACACCACCTTTGCCCTATCCATCGAGACTTAGAAAGGAGAAACGTCAAGAGCGCGACAATTACCAATTTGAGCTTTCTATGAAAATGTTTCGTGATTTGCACTTTAATGTGAGTTTCGCCGATGCTTTGGTCATGATGCCTCGATTTGATGCTAACTTTAAGAGTATGTTGAATAACAAGGAGAAATTGCATCAATTGTCTAGTTGTTCATCGGTTTATCTTAATCGCATACCTCAAAAAGTCGGTGATCCTGGTAAATTTTTGATCCCTTGTGCAATCTAAGATATGGAAGAATGCTTTGCCTTGGCCGATCTTGGTTCTAGCATTAACTTGATGCCACTTGTAATCTTCAAGTCGCTCAATCTTCCTAATCTTACTCCTTCACTAATGTCTATCGAGTTGGCTGACCATTCCACGATTCCCGTATGTGGATTGGCGGAAGACGTTTTTGTGAAAGTGGGAAAGTTCTATTATCCGGTAGACTTTATCGTTGTCGATATTCCCAAGGATCCTCAAGTTCCTCTCATTTTAGGTCGTTTGTTTTAGATACGTCTATGGCTTTGATCGATGTTCATGCTAGAAAGATTACCTTACGTTTCAACGACGAGGAGCTTGTTATAAACGCAACTCAAAACTCTCAAATTTCTCATGTTTATTCCATTGCAACCATAAACCTCGTTGATATGATTGACGTGGTTTGCGAGGAATTTTCCCAAGAAGTTCTAGGTTTTGGTGATGATGAAAATAGTGGCAATCCCACTATGTTAGATCCCATTCTTGATAACTCGACACCAACCTTCACTCCATTTGAAAGTGGTGGTTTTACGTTGGAAGAATTCGATGTTCCACGTACTTGTAACGAAGACCTCGACAACGATGAGGATTTCTCGATTATCAAGGATTTTCTCAACGATTTCTCATTTCCTCCACCCGAGGAGGTTATGAGCATCGAGCCCAAATTTTCAATTGAGGAACCACCTATCCTCGAGTTGAAAGATTTACCTCCTCATCTCGAATATGTCTATTTGGAGGAGGGCGACAAGTTGCCGGTTATTATTGCGAAGGAACTTTCGGATGATGAAAAAACCGCACTTGTCGATGTTCTAAAGGATCACAAAGGGGCAATTGCGTGGAAGTTATCCGACATTAAGGGGATCGATCCCAAATTTTGTACCCACAAAATCTTATTGGAGGAGGATTATAAGCCCGCAATTCAATGTCAAAGGAGGGTGAACCCCAAAATCCACGACTTCATCAAAAAGGAAGTCCTTAAACTCCTTGACGCGGGAATGATTTACCCTATTTCCGATAGCCCTTGGGTGAGTCCTATTCATTGTGTCCCTAAGAAGGGAGGAATGACCGTTGTGCCAAACGATGCCAACGAGTTATTTCCCACTAGACTCGTGACCGGATGGAGAGTGTCCATTGACTATCGAAAGTTGAATGAAACCACTCGTAAAGACCATTTTCCCTGCCCTTCATGGACCAAATGTTGGAGCGTCTTGTGGGAAACGATTTCTATTGCTTTTTAGATGGTTTTTCCGGTTACACACAAATTCCCATCGATACTCGTGATCAAGAAAAAACTATGTTTACGTGTCCATATGGAACGTTTGCCTATCGTAGAATGCCATTCGGACTTTGTAATGCACCGGGAACCTTTCAAAGGTGCATGATGGCTATTTTTCATGATATGATCGAGAAGACGATGGAAGTCTTCACTGATGACTTTTCCGTGTTTGGTAATTCGTTCACTTCGTGTTTGTCGAATCTCGAGAGAATGTTGAAACGTTGTGAGGAAACCAACCTTATGCTCAATTGGGAAAAATGTCATTTTATGGTTAAAAGTGGAATCATCTTAGGGCACAAGGTCTCGAAAGCGGGGATTGAGGTAGATCAAGCTAAGGTAGACATCATCGCCAAATTACCTCATCCCAAAACCGTTAAGGGAGTTAGGAGTTTCCTAGGCCACGCGGGCTTTTATCGTCGATTCATCAAGGATTTTTCAAAGATCTCTCGACCTATTACACATCTTCTTGAAAAAGAGGCACGTTTTGTCTTTGACGAAGATTGTGTACGAGCCTTTGAAATCCTTAAGAGGAAACTTACCGAAGCTCCCATTCTTGTTGCTGCCAATTGGAACCTCCCCTTTGACCTTATGTGTGATGCTAGTGATTACGCTATTGGGGCCGTATTGGGGCAACGTCATGAAAATCACTTCTTGCCTATTCACTATGCTAGCAAGACGATGACCGAGGCTCAACTTAAATACACTACAACGGAGAAGGAGTTCCTTGCCGTGGTGTATGCATTTGAGAAATTTCGACCTTATCTCGTCTTGACAAAATGCATAGTGTATACGGATCATTCGGCTATCAAGTATCTCATGGCTAAACAAGATGCAAAGCCGAAATTACTTCGTTGGATTCTCCCCCTTCAAGAATTTGATCACAAAATTGTTGACAAAAAAAGAGCCGAGAATCTAGCGGCCGATCATCTTTCTTGTTTGGAAGATCCTCACCAAAGTGTTTACGAGCCCAAGGAAATCACCGAAACATTTCCGCTCGAGACACTTGGTGTAGTGAATTCTAAGCTTGATTCTTCCACCCCATGGTTTGCGGATATCGCAAATTACCATGCGGGGAACTTCATCATCAAGGGTATGACGACTCAAGAAAAAACGAAAATTCTTTCGTGACGTCAAGTTCTACTTTTGGAATGACCCTTACTTGTTTCGAACTTGTGCGGATCAAATCATCCGACGTTGTGTATTTGGCACCGAAGCTTCTAATATCCTTAGATCTTGTCATGAGGGACCCACGGGTGGTCAC
This sequence comes from Glebionis coronaria, assembly GCA_025667525.1. Lineage (NCBI taxonomy): Eukaryota > Viridiplantae > Streptophyta > Magnoliopsida > Asterales > Asteraceae > Glebionis > Glebionis coronaria. The sequence continues at coordinate 223,188,938 of CM046879.1, forward strand.
CATGGTGCTAATCTTACGGCTAAAAAGGTGTTTGATGTCGGCTTCTTTTGGCCTACTATTTACCGAGATGCACATGAACTTGTGAAGTACATCCTTGTTGCGGTTGACTACCTATCTAAGTGGGTGGAAGCTAAGGCTTTGCCCACCAATGATGCTCGTGTGGTAGTAAAGTTTTTGAAAAGCTTGTTTTCTCGGTTTGGAACCCCTCGTGCGATCATAAGCGATCGTGGAACCCATTTTTGTAACGACCAATTCGAAAGGGTCCTAAGGAAATATGGGGTTACACATCGGCTGTCTACGGCTTATCACCCACAAACGAGTGGGCAAGTCGAGGTTTCAAACCGAGCGTTGAAGAGGATGTTGGAGAGATCCGTTGGGGAAAACCGACAATCTTGGTCGAATAAGTTGGACAATGCTTTATGGGCCTTTAGGACCGCTCATAAGATGCCCATTGGGTGCAGTCCCTATAAGCTTGTGTATGGGAAGAATTGTCACTTGCCAATTGAACACAAGGCTTATTGGGCCCTAAAGCATTGTAATGATGATATGGAGACCGCGGGAAAACACCAGAAAATGCAATTAAATGAATTGGATGAATTAAGGGATATTGCTTATGAAAATTCATTGATTTATAAAGAATAGACTAAAAAGTTGCATGATTCTAAAATTAAAAACCGGGTTTTTAACATTGGGGATCATGTTTTGCTTTTTAATTCTCGATTGAAAATCTTTTCCGGTAATTTGAAATCCCGTTGGTCCGGTCCATTCACCGTGACCCAAGTTTTTCCATATGGGACCATCGAGCTAGATCAAAATGATGGCCCCAATTTCAAGGTGAATGCACATAGGTTGAAGCACTACTTTGGCGGGGAAGTTCCATCCTTGAACTACCTCGACCAAGTCACCTTCCCCAATGATAATTAGTATTGAGGGGATCGAGTCGAGCTCATGACTCGATAATCAAAAACGAGGTGCCTCGTGGGGGAGTCCCATGCTTATCCTATGTACATATTATCGCTTTCTAATGTAGTAACGTGTGGGGATTTGTGCCCTTCCAACCTTTGTTCCGTGGTTGTTTGTGAATTGTGGATTTTAGATGATCATGATCTTCACGATTGGAGCCTCTCGTGTTCGTTTTATGGGAACACTTGATCGTTTGCTTTGAAGACTTTCTCAATATCCATGATATATCCTTTGATGTTCTATCCTTAGGTCTTTAATACACTTCATAAACGGCTTTAAATTTAACGGTTACACCCTTTCCATGCTAGATTAGGCATTCGACTACGTCTCTAGTATGGGGGTGTTTGCACCCCTAGACTCGAAACATTGAGGACAATGTTTACCTTTAGTATGGGGGTGAATAGATACTTGCCTTGCCAAACCTTCATGCTTTCCAAAGTTTATCTTTTTGTTTATCGTTTTGTTGCAAAATAAGGCTAAAAATGGCCAAATTTTAAAATTTTTCTCATGTTTTATAAGTGTTTGAAGACACGAATGTTGATTTTCCGATGGCGAGAATAAGAGTAATTTTTGACTCGACCGTGCGTGTTGAGCACTTAGATTTGATTCCTTAACTTCACATTAGGCTAAGTCTCTTAAATGAGGACGAGAAAGGATAGGGTTAATTATAAGTTACTATGCTAAACATAGAGTACTCGTATTCTTTCAAAAACTCATGTGTTCTCGTTCTTTGCTTATTCTCCCTTCGTAGGTAAATATTTTTGCTTAATAAATATTGACTTAGCGGTTTAGTTGGGATTGTTGGGTTTCTAGTCTTTTCTAGTAGCTTCCGTGTAATTAAATTGGAAAGACATTAAGGTATCGCCAGCGTCACGGTTTTGAAGTATTGGCACCCGAATAATCAAAAGCTTCACCCAATAATAAGATTTCAAGTGCTCACCTAAATTAAGCAAACAATTTGAAGCCCCACAAGGCCGAAAAATCTATGCAAAATTGAAAGTGAATCAAGCCTTAATCTTTGAAGCTTTAAAGATCCAAAATTCGCCTTAGAAAGAGGATATACGTCTTTGGCTAATAAAACTACCGATGAGGTGGATAATAAAAGGCAAGGCAAGACCGAAGTCATAATAAAAGCTTCATGGCGAAGTTGAATAAAAGATGGCGGTAAACCAAAGATAATAAGGCCCTTCCGTTAGGGGGCGTATAAAAGTCTTGGTAATAAGTCTCATGTTCAAAACCGTTATAAAACCGTGTTTATCGATCCTTCTTGTTGACTTAATTTTTTGACATCGTTGTCTATTAGGAGGGGTTATTGATTTGATGGTCTTGATTACACCGTTAGGACTCTATTTTTAGACCTAAATCTCTATTATCGCATAAGTCAAACAATGTATCCTCGTGAAACATTCAAGACAAAATAAAATATAAGAGATACAACTTAGGAAAATGGGAGGATAAGTACGTGATTAGGGCATATGAGTAGTGTTAGCATTACTAACTTATAATGACAATGATCTCGTTGCACGCTTGGCATGGAATTGGGGTGAAAATCGAGGACGATGAAATTAATTCTAACGAAGCATTCACGTGTTCTTATTCTATGAACCTAAACGTCCCATTTTGCGATGAAAATCATACATTATGTCTAAAACGCAAGTAGTGGTAATAGTAGTAGTGTAGCTAGTTTATCATTCAATAAAATGAATAAAAATGAATTTTGGAGGTGCTATGATACTTTATTCTAGCATTGCGTGAGGGCACAATAATGGTTTAGTATGGGGGAGTGATAAGACTGCTTTTATACATAGTCCCATCGTCCAAAAAGGGCTTAAATTGCATTAAATATCATCAAAATACCCATATATATGCTTGTGTTTGTTGCTTGTGTATTTTAGGTACGGATATTGAGAAAATGACAAAAGATCACAAGAATCATGCAAAAACGAACACGGGAAACGAAGACGCACGTTGAACCAAGCCTTAATGAAGATTTTCCCAAGAAAACCCTTGAAGATTTGAAGATTTATGAAGAAGGGTCCTCCAATATAGAAGAATTGACACTTTATTCCCTTGTATCTTCATAATTATAAGATTGGTCCCTAAAGTTTGTCAATATTGCAAAAAGGGCCCTCCACTTTGAAGAATTGGCAATTTTAGCCCCTCAACAAAGCTAAATTGTCAATATTTATCCTCCTCTAAGTCAAACATATCAAGAAGGACTCCAAGTTACAAGAATTACAAGTTTGTCCTTTGAAAATATCAAAATTACCAAAAGGACCCTTGACTTTGAAGATTTGGCAAAAATGGTCCCTCATTTTTATGACTTGGCAATATTAGTCCTCCAAAATATCAAATATGCATGTCAAGACCATTATCAATCAAGAAATACCAAATCAGTCCTTCAAGAATCACAAAATGGCAAGAAATACCCCTGAAAATACTTTGGAAAAGTATTTGGGGCAAAAGTGTGAAAAATGAAACTTCATTTATAAAGGATTCGTGTTTATGGCTGTTTATTTACAAAGTGACAAAGAAAGAAGAATGGGAGGGTTAAATCTGGCCAGACATAAAACTTAGCTAGACTAATAGTGGGCTGCCATGTGTCCCACTCACACTATCAACCAATCAAAACCCTCCCTCATGCCACCTCAGATCCCACTCACCCTAACCCGTTTAAACTTAATATTAATTAAGTTAAACACGCGCCAAACATGTTTTAAACTTAAAACAAAGATAAAAAACCTGTTCTTAAAGTTCATAATCCAAATTGGGGATTTTTTATTTGCAATGAATTAAAGGTTAATCTGCTCCAGAATGATGATTAACCATCCCTTAATCACATCCCAACACCAAAACACATGCTACATCACCAAGGAGCCCCACATGAGATTCCCCTGCTACAAGCTTATGCATACTGCCAAAATTGTGACAGCCATCCAACGTTTGAGAATTCAGCTTACATCCTAAGCTTGTTACAAGCCTTTTGATCAAATTTTCACATGCCAGCTATCACAAGACAACAAATTCAGTCACATGATCTTCAAAATATTCCAAAGCTAACAAGGGCATTTCAGGGATTCTATAACATTAGGGTTACGTTTTTTATTGATTTCCTAATTCATTTGTAGCTAATAAAAGGCAATAGGATCATTAGTTTAGCTTTTGCTCTTGAATTTTCAGTTGTTCACTTTTCTGTAAATCTCATATTCCTATCAATGAAATGTGTTGGAAATTGTTGAAGAAAGCTCAAGTGCTACTCTTATAATCTGTTTGTTATTGTTCTTTGTTCATTATTCTTGAATCAAAAAACTGTTTTCAAAAGGAGTGTGCAAAAGTTTGCACATTTTCCACTTTTCTTTATATTTTGCTAAGTTCTTGTTCAAACCTTGGAATTCTTGGGCTATAGGGCTGATCATAGCATCCTGATATTGAGTTATCGAGGTGTGGTGAAGCTTATAACTTGGGGATAATCAAGTGTGGGGTAACAAGGTTGCATTAATCAAGGATTTTTACTTTTTCTGATTTTCATATTGTGCTCTTAACCTTGTTGATCCTTAGTAGGGTTGTTTGTAGAAGCTTGTACTTGTTCTTGCTAGTACATAAGCTCTAACATTCGTGGGTGTGGATGTACATCCATGAGGTTTGTCTTAAAACCTTGAAAATCTGATAAATTTTGGATTTTTGGTGGATTTGTGCTCTACTTGTGTTCTTGTTGTTTTCTTGTCTTGAATCTGCTTAATCTTGCATGTTAATGTTGTTAGTATGCTAGATTAGTCATTTGGTTAACTGAATCACACTTATACTTGTTTAAAAGGTTGTATTTGTGCTTGTTATCTGATATATGCTTGGTTGAGAGTATTTTGTTGCAAGTTTTTGAGTTTGAAACCTTGAATCACACATTGTGCTATAACTACTTGATTTTAACTGTTTTTGACCTAAGATTTTGGTAAAACCTAGATTTTGTGCATGATTAGTGATAAAAGTTGCTTAAACATCATTTATATAACATATGTGATAGATTTGAGTGGTTGAATCTAGCTTGTTGGTCAATTGCATCAGCAAAGTATAAAACTGCATGTTCTTGTGTTCATCAGTAACTTAAGGTGCTTGAATCTTGCTTAAAACTTTGAATCATTGCATGAAACCTGTTTAGACTTGCTTATTTAAGTTAAATATTGCTTGTGTATGAATTTGGTTAAGTTTGGCTGGCTGAATATTGCTAAAAGTGCTTATTGAACCTAATCTGCTTATTTGTTCATGTCTGTGTCATATCTGGTGCTTAATTGATTAAACCGTATTAATTGGGTGATTGTGTTTGTGATTTTTTGATTGTTATTCACTCCTCTTGATCCAATGATCATTTGGGTGCCTTTGTGTAACCTGAATCTCCAAAAAAGTCACTAAAGACAAAAAAGTCAACAAGTCAAGCAATGGAAAAAGTTTCCACTGCTCAACACCCAAAACTAGCCCCTGCTAGTGTTAATTTGCTTTCAGCTTATCAATAAGCCATTTTGGCTTATCCAGACCTGCAACAACTTATTTTTTGTGATAGATCTTCATTATTTGACCCATTTGATTGAACTAGAGCTTATTGGACTTTGACTTCGACTTTTTGCTAGAAAACTAACTTATTTGACTTTTTCATAATGCTTATTTGCTTTTTCCAGCTTATTGAGTCAGCTTATTTGAAAACGTTTGGTTGATTTAGCTTATTTAAGTCATTTAAAAGCTTTTGCAATTTGAATCTGCTCTTGGGATAACCTAGAACTCTAAAACGACTATTTTGTCGTTTTCTATAGATTTCTTTTTGCATTTTCAGGCTTATTCCTTTGGCTTATTTCAAATTTCTTTTTAGAGAAGTCTTATTTAGCTCATAAGAAGCTTGTGTGTCTAATTTGAGCTTATGGCATTAGCTTATAGCTTAATGGGCCAAAAAGCCCATTAAGAATAAGTTGTTTGGTATAAGCTTGCTTATTTCATATTTTCAGCTTTTGGGCCTTTGGAAAAAGTTGTTCAGAATCAAATTTTGAGTCAAGCAGTGCTTTTTGGGCCATTTTTACAAACTTTTTGTTATTGGGCTCAATTTGGCCCATTAAGGTGACTATTTTGGGTTTTGGCCCATTTCTAGGTCCATTAAGGGTATTTAGGTAATTTCAAGTTCATTTTTGAGTTACTTAGGTTAAAAATAGCTAGTTTGTAACTTTTTAGAATTTTTTAGGATTTTTGGATTTTTATTAATATTTTAATATTATTTTATTATTAAAAATTAAAAGTCTGATTTTCCAAGTTTTTATATCTTTCCTAGATTCTAGACACTTAATTAGGAATTTTACAACTTTCCAAATATTTTTAGGATCTTTCAATTATTTTGTAGAATTATTTTAAGTTTTAATAGTTTTTAATTGTTTTTAAATAGTTTTAATTAATTTTAAAATTTTCAAAAATAGTTTTAAATTAAGTTAGGGTATTTTAGAGGTTTAAAAAGTGATAAAACTCATTTTGGGCTTTTTTTAATTAAATTGATTTTTAGGGCTTTAATTAGCATTAAAAAATCATTATTTAATTAATTAAAAGGTTTGGGTGATTTTTGATTTTTTTTAACTCTTAATACATTATTTAGGATTTATTGCAATTTTTTAGGAATTTTTTGAGTAAATTTTTAAATTTGGTGCTTTTACGGTTTTACGTGCACGACTCTTTCGTCTTAGAGTAATCCGTCATCGTAACCGGCATTCTCTTCTTATCCCCTTTGTATTTTCTTTTCTCATAATCCATATAATCGCATAATTAATCATTTCATTACACACACACCAAGCCTCCTTGAGAACGATCCCAACTTTGGGTCTTTGTGCACGATTTTCCTAAATCGTCGTACTTACCCTAATTACGCTCTTTTTCCTAAATGACGTATTTTACTCAACATCAAACACCAAACTTCAATTGCTCGAACTCTTGAACAAAACGGCGTTTTCGAAAGACGGAACCGCACTTTGGTTGAGGTAGCTCGAACAATGCTTTATGCATCAAAATTACCACTATTCTTCTGGGCTGAAGCAATTGCAACTGCCTGTTATACTCAGAATCATTCTCTCGTAATCCCTAGGCATGAAAAGACACCTTACCACATCATCAATGGTAGGAAACCTACTGGTAAATTCTTTCACGTATTTGGATCATTATGCTACATTCTTAAAGATGGTGAGAATCACGACAAGATGAAAGAAAAAGGTGATACATGTATTTTTGTAGGGTATGCTACATTGTCGAAAGGATATCGAGTCTACAACAAGAGAACAAGGATTTTTGTCGAAACAATTCATGTGAACTTTGACGAATTGCCACAGATGGTACTTTATCACAACAGCTCAAGTCCCGCACCTCAATGTCCAACAATGGAACCTACACAATACAGTGTACGTTCCGTGCAAGAACGTCAAGAAAGTACTCTTACAACAGACTCGACGGATACAACAAAAATGAATGAGTTGGCTAATTTATATAATACAATGTTTGATGAAAATTAGTATGGAAACAATCAAGTTGTGTTAAAGCCTTCCGCTATCAAGACTACTGATACACCCGAACCAAGTCAACAAGACACAACTTCATCTACTTCAGCAACCATTGCTCAAGAGACAATTCCATTGGATACTCAACAATCTCAAGAAACCATCATACAACAAACATCACCAACCGTCAATGCTACAGGAGGTAACAACAATCAAGCAGTCGATGCACAGTCTGATGAAGACGAATTTATCAACCCATTCAGTACACCGGTACGCGAAGTCGGAGAGTCTTCTACTCAACACGTTGATCCGTCAAACATGCACAAATTCTATCAACGATATCCATCGACTCACCATTAGACTCGTGATCATCCATTGGTACAAGTTATTGGAAATCCTTCACAACCGATTCGAACATGCAGACAACTCGAAACCGATGGCGATGTATGTATGTATGCACTCACCGTGAGTTTTACTGTACCTACAAACATCAAACAAGCCATGAATGATCACGCGTGGATTGAACCAATGCAAGACGAACTTCATCAATTTGAAAGACATGGAGTATGGGAACTTGTTGACAGACTATATGGAACATCGGTTCTCGACTTCAAATGGATTTGGAAAACCAAATTGGATGAAGAACAAACAATCATCAAAAACAAATCTCGTCTTGTGGTTAAGGGATACCGTCAACAAGAAGAAATTGATTTTGGTGAATCATTTGCTCCATTCGCTAATTTGAAAGCAGTCAGGATATTCCTTGCGTATGTTGCACATAAGGGCTTCACGGTGTATCAGATGGACGTTAAAACAACTTTTCTCAATAGTCATTTGAAGTAAAAAGTGTATGTGAATCAGCCAGAAGGATTTGTGGATCCTCATCATCCTGACAAAGTCTACCGTCTCAAGAAGGATGTATATTGAATTTAACAAGCTCCAAAGGCGTAGTACGAATAACTATTAAACTTCTTGGTTTCCAAAGGATTATCCAAAGGCTCTATTGATCCTACTCTCTTTATTAATAAATATGGGAATGACATATTGTTGGTGCATGTTTATGTTGATGACAATATTTTTGGTTCTACGAACCCAAAACTTTCAAAACATTTTGAAAAACTAATGCACAACAATTTGAAATGTCAATGATGGGGGAGCTAAAATAATTTTTAGGCCTCCAGATTAATCAGTCCCTATGTGGTATCTTTATTAACCAAGCTAAGTATGCTCAAGAGATACTTAAAAAGCATGGTATGACCTCACGTGCTCTCGTTGGTACACCATTGTCGACCTCATCCCTAGACAGTGACTTGTACTCACCTCCCATAGATCAAATGCGATATTGCAGTATGATCGGGTCTCTCATGTACCTTACAGCCAGCAGGCCTGATATTCATCATGCCACATGTTATTGTGCACGATATCAATCCAGTCCTACTGAAACGCACCTCAAGAAGGTTAAACGGATCTTTCGGTACCTTAAGAATACCATTTACCTGGGACTTTGGTATCCGAAGGAAACCGGTTTTCATCTAATAGCTTTTTCACATTCTGATCATGCAGGTTTCCTTGATACTAGAAAGATCACTTCTGGTGGCGTACAATTTCTAGGGAAAGACAACTTCATGAGTTGGTCATCAAAGAAGCATGATTACATCTCGTTTTTATCCGCATAAGCAGATTATGTGTCTCTATCCTCGTGTTGTGCTCAAGTCCTTTGGATGAGAACTTAACTCACGCATTATGGCTTCCCCTTTGATAAAGTACCTATTTATTGTGACTCAAAGTCGGCCATAGCCATCTCTTGCAATCTAGTTCAGCACTCCCGCACCAAGAACATCGATTTCAGATATCACTTCATCAAGGAACAAGTGGAACGCGGTATCGTGGAATTATACTTTGTCATAACTGAATACCAGATAGCGGACTTGTTTATCACAGCTTAGGACTCGGACCTCAGATAAGGAAAGTTTATCACAGACGATAATTTATCCTTCTCAACAAGAAATTAATATTTCTCAGTCATGAGCTTCTCATAAAAACATTCCATGTTTTTACGTTCATGAAAAACGACTTCTAAGTAAATGTCAGCTTAGAACTCGGACTTCACCTTATGGAAAGTTTATCACGGATGAGAACTTATCCTTCACAATGGGAAATTATTTTTTCTCGATCATGAGCTAGTCACAAAACAATCAAAGTTTTGAGCTCATGATAAATGGTCACGAAAGGGAAAGTGTACGTTTCAGTGAGCTTTCCCTAAGCTATAGAAGAGAAGTCTTCTATCATGATTATTTTAAAACCGTTGAAAAAAATTTTCAAGAATTTCTCAAAAAGGTTTCTCTAAATCTTATAAAATTGTGTGTTCAACACTCCCTGTGACAATCCGTCAATTTATGATTGATATTTTATTCTCAATATTTATTTGAAAATATTATTTTAATGTTAGAATATGAACTCACATATTTTTGGGAAGAAATTTGGACTTACGTCTTGAAGTAGCATCGACTACGTCTAAACCAGAGAATTCAACGTTACGTGCTTACGTTTACATACACCGTCTTTGGTGGCAGTCCGACATTTCAGAAAATAAATTTATCCGTGAATATTATTTTGGAGTTTCAAATTTGTGTTGGTTCATAAACTCACAAATTTACGAGAAGAGATTAGGACTTACGATTTTATTTTAACGTCCTTTACGACTAAACCGGAAACCTTAGGATTACGTATTTACGTTTTCGAACTCCGTTTTGATGAGACAATTTTTATTGGATTCGTTTTGTGACGTTGATTCATAATTTATAAAAACATTTTTCGTAAAACGACCTGAGGGCACGCAAATCGAGGAAACTAGAATCGAGGAGTACCCGTAAATAAAGGGGATGAGACAAGTGGGACACTTGTCCCACCCCCAAAACCGGCCAACTTAAGCTACAACACATCCATGATGTGTCAAAACCTTAACAATTTAGCTAACACATGTCTTAGCTTCATGTGTAAGCTTCCACCTACACTTTCCACTTTGAAACAAAACCACTAGCTACCTTCATTTGCTTCATTCACACATGCAAAACCACCCTCAAAATCCTCTCACCCTCCATTTTTGGCCGCCCCATTCTTCACCATAAACCACCATTCATACAAAATTTAACCATAAACATATGTCATAATTAACATATGTTAATCTCCACTCAAAAAGATGAAGATTGGTGCAAATTATAACATCCAAGGAGGAGTATTCATGGTGTCTTGGGGCTGATTTTCCACAAGGTGATCATGAAGATTGATGGTCTTGAAAATGGTCTTGGCTATGCACAAGTTTCTCCATCAAAATCCATGTTTTGATCACAACCTACATCATCATGGTGGTATAAAGATTGTCCTCCTCAACTTCTTATTATTTTGATTATGTAAACATGTATTTTATTTCCTATTGTATATGTATATGATGATTATATGATGATAAAAATGTTATGTGGGGATTTGTTGTTGATAAACATGCTTAAAAAGATGAAAGACTATAAGAAACAAGGTTAAAATCTTGGTTAAATTTGATGGCTGTATAAAACAGTAAAGAACCATATTGTAAACTGATAAAATGATGAAGTAGAATGGATTTACAGTAAGCAATGGGTCTTGTACACATGTGAGAGTTGGCCATGCAATGGAATCATTGTAATGAGTGAGATATGATCAAAACAAGTTTAGGGTATAAATCTGAGGTTACTGTTTTGTACGATTTTTAGAAAATATTTAGAAGATGATTCAACAGTAGCTATAGAAGAGTTAAATGTAGAACATCATGTAGCTTATGTGATAAAAATTTGAGCTTCTATCTCCATATAGAACTCAAGATATGGCAGTTTTGGTGAAAGTGAAGATAAAAATCAGATTTTTGGAAATTAAAGAATAATACTATTATATAAGCACTCAAAATTTAATAGTATAAAATATAAATGAAGACCCACCAACTTATAAAACTTATTTATATAAATATGTAAAAGGGTAAATGGATGAATAACTTATATAAATGGTAGTGAAATAATACTTATAAGTTATAAAACTATAAACATTGTTTTTACGACTTTTTCGGCTAATACCGTAAAAATTAACGTTTTTGTTAAATAAAACTTAGATGGTTGGACCCGTCTAATGAAAACTTTATAATACTTATATACTGATATATAGACATGTATAACAAGTAAAAACCGATAAAACCCGAACTATAGGGCATACGGACATTAACGAGCCAAGTAAACATATTGGACTAATACTTGGGCTAATAATTGGACTAAATAAGACAAACACTCATAAAAAGAACTTATTGGACTTAACCCATTTGGGCCCAACATGGAAAGTATATATACTGATAATATAGGTATAAAAGGGATTAAAACAAGTTAAAGAACTCATAATAAGCTTATTGGACTTAAAACGTGTAAATAGGTAAAACGAGAAAACTAGTATAAAAGTTATCGACGCATAACTCTAAAATGAGTAAACGAGAATATGTAAACCCACTTGATCATCATATATATATATAATCATCATATGTATACATAATTGTTATTTTTATAAAGTCATTGGACAAACGTCTAAGACCAAGTATTATTTGTCTAGGTTTCCGTGATTGAAGCACGTACCGTACGTCCGAATTGCCGATAACCCGCCTTCCCACATCAACGTGAGTTCATAGCCTCGCACTCTTTTAAATGTTTTTATGAAATGTTTTATAAAACCGCGAGGGAGATAACATGTTAGTTTTTATAAAATAGGACACCATTTGTCCCGATTGTTTATTTATTGATTTTGGACCCGAATGATTGAATGACCCGATTGTATAACCCGATAAATGATTAAAGGACCCGATAGATGAAATTAAATGGATTACTAAAGTTAGGTTATGTCACTAAAAGTCCCATTAGCATGAATTGTGAACTACCGGGATTTGGTAGACGCTTATGCATTTAATAGTACTATTTGGGGACGATCACCCCAGTTCGCGCCTTAACGGTTGATCCCCGTCGTGCCACATTGATTGGTAAGCGAATTTATGTATGAGAAGATTTCCATAGCGTGACCTTTGTGACGACACGCTACTTTAGATGGGCAAAATTGGTATCGGGTTAGCTACCCGTTGTTGGTTTAGCAAGGTAACAATGTCATGCGGCTTATAATAATCCAAAAAATAACGAAATACTACTAGACGCTCCGAATTACGATGTATTGCCTGACTAGCAATACAGGGTCATACTATTGATATTATGTTTGTGTTTTGGTTTTCATAACCATACTCATATAACGGTTTTTATTTTCATACAACGTCGTAAGACGTATTGTATGACGTTTTTACGACATTGGCTCGTATAATGATTTTTAAGGCTTTTTATAACCATATTCATATAATGGTTTTATTTAATCTATACAACGTTGCAAAACGTATTGTATGGTGTTTTTAACGACAATGATTAGTATAATGATTTTTAAGGCAAATGCCTATATTACGATTTTCGATAAAGATTTGTATAAAATGACTTTGGCTATTTTATGGCCTATTAAAATGATTTGTACAAGATAAATTTTCAGTAATAATTTTATACTGATATTATATTGATGGATTTTATTAAACTCTATGAATTCACTCGGCATTATCGCTGACCTTTTCTTTTGACATGTTTTATCTCAGGTACTTGAAGGTAATTCTCGGGAAGACGACAAGAATTCATGGCCCGCACCTAAACTATATTCTCCATTCAAATACTTTGTAAAACTTTGTATAAAATATAATGACTTGGGACCGATGTAACTTTGATATTTATGAATGGAAATGATTTATTATTAAACGACGCGATTTTTATGCGTTGTCTATGATGTGAGTAATGTGCTATCCCGTAACACCAACGAGTCTTCCGCTGTACTGAGTTGTATAAATTTGGGGGTGTTACAGTTTGGTATCAGATCTCTCGTTATAGAGAACGAAAGATTTTTAAAACCAAGGTTTTGAATAAAACATTTCAAAATCTTTTAACTACAAACATTTTTCTAAAAATGTCTAAAAATCTTTTGACTATAACGGTGCAGAAGAATTCCCGAGTTACCGACAACGCCAAGACTGAGAAGTGTTATTTTAATATATATATACTTGGATTATATATATATATATATGATGTAAATTGATTACATGATTGTTTGATGATTATTTTGATTTTTATACGAGGTAGTTATACGACGTAGATTGTCACAAGTAACCCTAACTCCCCTAGTAAATTAATCGAAGCTATTCTCGTAGGAATTCTAGCTATCCTAGATCTAAACCAAGTTGTGGATATTTATGATCCCAACAAATGGTTGATATTCGTAGAAATGTAGATATTAGTTGATTGTGATGTTGAAAAAGAATTGGCGAGATTAAATCTGATATCGATGTCATGACGATCTTTCCTTATAGAGTGGAGTTTTACAAAACGTTACCACCTAGAAAGATGTCATCTGATTCGTTGTCACCCAATTCTTAAACTTGAAATCGAAAGGGTGAATGTTGCACTTGAGGCTGTTATTGGAACCATTACCCAAAAGCCTCATGCACTAATACCTTTCCGAGAAGTCTAGTTTAATGATCAAGTCATTTCATACTAGTGAATTATTTGATAATTGTTGTTGTAAGAGCTAATAGGATTGGAAATTAAGTGTTGATTCATATTGCGATTGTATTGCCTTTACAAGGCGGAAGAATAAGATTGAAAGTATTGGAAAATGAGGTAGAATTTCGCATTGAGTATAAATTGGTTGAAACCTGAATAAAGTAAAATTTAACCTGTATGGAATATGATATTGTTAATAGAAGTCGTTAAGTTTTGTGATTGAATTATAAGGATTTAATTGATTATAGGTTTGTGTTAAGGGTTGTTCCTAGGCCATTGTCCACTGACAAGGATGCCCAGTGTCCAATAAATAAATTGAAGAAATCTTCTTCTGAATTGAGACCGATGGATCTTCTGGGACATGTGGAACACCTAATGACTCTTGTAGATTAGTATTCATTGTGGTATCTTTTAAGAATCCCTAACTTAACTGAGCCATCAGTTGGTAGGATGAGTTCTGAGAATTGTATGACATAGTGACACGTAATGTGTTACGGTACAATTTGACTTGTTTGCGATTAATGAAAAGACTACCTTTGATTGCTAAATTCTACATGTATCGATGTTATCTATCTCTTATTGCTTCATCCTAGTTTTTGCATTACTGATGCAACCATTGAACAAGTACTCATCTTGAATTGAGTTACGTTGTGGATTATTCTTGTTGAGTGCCATCAAGGTCATAAACCTCATGATTATTTGGCTAAGCTCATTTCCTATCATATTGTAGTTAGTTCTTGGTGAACAAGCTTTCATCACTCTTTTGCAGATAACACATTATTTTTATAAAGTTAAAACGGTATCCTTTGAGAAAATTTAATTTTCATCACTATAAGGATTATTCAAAGTGAGATTTATAAGTGATTGTTATCGAAATGAAGTTGTTTATAAAACATCTTGGAAAACTTAATTGTTTTCATAACAAAGAAAATCTTTGTAAATTTATTTTGATTCTTATTTAAGAATTAAGCATGAAAATGTTTTTATTATAAACATGATGATAAAATTTTGACGAACTGAATATTGCATCGTTAATCTTGAAATTGTATATAGTTGCGCGCCTACATACAATTTGGAATGGACTATGCAAGGCTGATTAGTAGTCACCATAAAATTAATGAATAAACACTACATTTTCTTTGAAGATTGTGAAAGATTAAAAATTTTAAGAGATCTGCAAGAAGTGAAATATAGGGACATAGTGTTTGGGACACCTACATGTGCCCGTACTATTTATTCTTCTGAGTCGAATTTACTCATCTGTGGAAATTGTCTTATTTGACAATTGACAATTCTTTCTTGTCCAATTCTCCCGTAGTGAGATTCTTAGGAAAAGTATTTGATTACCAAGTGTTGATACCCGACTGGATGTATCGACATTCCTATCATTTCTTATTATTTGATTTCATTTGAATGACCTGGGTAACGATCCGAGGATCTTTCGAATGCGTACTCAAGTTATGAAAACATGGAATATATTCATATTTCGTTAAATGTATTCGTCTATATCTGATTTGAAATTCTATCGCGTAGATTATGCGTTGACCTTACTCTTTTAAAGGTTGGTTGTGTCTCCATATATCCTTGAATTTGTGAAGGATTATGAATTATTATTAGTCTTTTGAGAAGTTCACATCTTATCGATGGCAATGAAACTGAAAAGTTAATAGTGCCAGTAGAATGGGTTGATTGATTATGACATGACGGCATTGTCTTAATTGATGGGAACTCGAGTAGAATTTCCCGAAAAGATAAGATGTTGATTATCCAAAGTGATCTAAATAATTCTTGATGGATGACCCTATCCTGTATTAAGACTTGAAATATTACCATGAATGGTTGTGAATTAGTCATAGACATTGTAATCTAGAAGAACCTAATATTGAATTATTAAAAGATGTTTCGGTTATCTGAAACTTTAGGAAGTATTTGTTGATGAATTACTTAGACTTTCGCCATTAAGGCAAGTAGAAATTGGTATTGATTATATTTTCGGTGCTGCACTTGTGGCTTGTGCACTGTACGTCAGCACCATCTAAATTAAAGGAATTACCGTACAACTGAGAAAGTTGTCGGAGAAAGATTTTATTATACCAAGCCTGTCATCCTGAAGAGCTATGGTGTTATCTTTCCTTATATTTATAGATTACTGTGACTGAGTAAATTGTCAATCGAAAACGATATCCATAACTCGAAATGGAAGATTTGTTCGATCATTTACAAGGTTTTTGATCCTCGGCATGGTTATCATCAACATCGCATCTGTGAAAAGGATTATCTATTCCAATCACTACATCCGGTACTTGTAATGAACATTATGAGTTCCACGTGATGTCGTTTGGATTGACAATGCACATGTAGTATTCATAAATTTGGTGAATCACGTGTGTAGAATGTAATTTGATAAATTCATGCTCGTGATCGTTAAGTACCATTTATTTGCTTATAAGAATAAGAATGAGTTAATAATTATTTATAGATTGCCCTGAATTGGCCGAACAATGAAAACCTATACCTTAAATATTTAACATGTGATTAAAAACTTAATCCTTTACATAAACTGACCGTTGGATTAATAATGGTAAGATGTATGCATATAGACTCTTCAAACATTTAGAGCCCTTTTAAGACTTTGGATTTTACCAAAAAGGAATGGAAATATGTTTCGACAAATGTTTTAACAAAGGATTTTAAGGGATTATTCCCTTATACACAAACCATTTAACTAAACTTCTGTTTAGGGGTAAATGTTTGTGTATACCTCCAGATAACTTAAAAAGGATTGGGGAAAACCATTTAAACCATAACTTGAAATTTGAAACAACAAATTTTGCTTTACAACTAAGAAAATTTTGACCAGAATATAAACAAAGATTTCTCGAACATTTTCGGATCTTATTAATTATTTTATTTATTTTTGATAAATCAACAAAAATCTTGTTAATTAAATTCAAATTTATTTTGAACATTTTATATAGTTGGTCGAACTAAGAAATTTAAAATCTTTATGTTTACATTTCATAAAAATTGAAAATTTATTATTTAATTAGTTGTAATAATTATCGACGCTTTAGACGCCGGATTGAGAAAAACTGATAAAATGATAGTTGAGACAAAACTGAAACATAGAAGATATGAAGAAATAATTTTGAATAAATACGGTTGTGATATTTATTTCATCAGGAAAGTGAACGTAATTACTGACGCATAATATAGAAAGAATATCTGAGTGAATTGTGGACATGATAATTACATCATCATGAGAAGTGAAAATAGATACTGACATATTATATAAAAAGGATAAAGAACCAATTAGGATATATTTCTTAATAATGAAGGTGCAAAATAAATTGCCGAACGATATAAAAATAAACAATGTTTGTGGAAAGGATAATATAAATAGTGAAAGGTTTTCGCGGCTAATGTGAACCATTAGAAATCAGGAGCCGATGGCGTTAAATGATTAAAAGACCACTTGTGATTGCCTAAATATGAAGATTGCGAGATATAGTTATGTTGGAAATATTGTAAGTATAAGTATTATATGTATGTCATTTTTGACTAAAAGTTTCTTTGTCTGAAGAAGTTGTACTAATGGCAATTATGAAGGCAGATATCGCCTCATACATTAGTAAACGTCTAGCTATTGCAAAGGTCATCATCTGAATTTGATTCGATTTGGGTCATCGTCGACAGACTGACCAAATATGCTAATATCATCCTCGTTAATGATAAATGCAAAAGAGTTATGTAAACATAGTATGCCTGTATCGATCATCTATATCAAGATCCTCGCTTCGTATCGAATTTCTAGAGATTTGCTCAGAAATCATTGAGAACGAACCTTGATGAGAGTACTATGTACCACCCCAAATCGAAGGGACGAGGTAAAGTAACGATACAAGGTAATATAAGTGCTGTTTTGTGTTTGAATGATTGACCTTTGGTAATGAACCGTATAATCATTTTCCTTTGAAGAGATTATCATTGATAATTATCGTATTAGGATCGAGATCTAATCTTGTTAGGATCTAAATCTTAGAGCATCTGTAAGCAAGAGTTGAGATGAAGACACCCGACATACACCCATTGTAAGTTGGACATGTCTCTTAGGTTTAAGGTTTCCTATGATGGCGAATCTATCCTTGCAAAATACCCGACCCGCGAGATCTGAAATGAATATTGAAATTAGGATTTGATTATTGACAGCCGATAGTGGGCAAGAGGTTATGTGAATGTGAAATGTAGATCTTGAAGTACCAAATGGGTAGCAAAGTTATGCCACAATTTTTAAACTTTGAAAAATGAATTCATGATGGAATATCTATCAAGTGAGAATCTGATTATTCTTAGTAGAGTTTAGATCGGCGAAAAGTTGCATTCATCAGAAACCCATGAACATCATGGATAGAGAAAGTAAGTCAACACTAAGCCTGATCTTATTCCCGTAGTTATGTTTGATGAAACTCGCGTATTGTAACGAATTGCACTTGTGAGAAAAGACCGAATGTGGAGGAAATACCCACATGGCTTTAACTCTATAAGAAGCGAGTAGTAAGGTAAGATGATCTTTGAGGACAAAGATCCTGTTTAGGGGTAAATGCTGTGACAATCCGTCAATTTATGATTGATATTTTATTCTCAATATTTATTTGAAAATAATATTTTAATGTTAGAATATGAACTCACATATTTTTGGGAAGAAATTTGGACTTACGTCATGAAGTAGCATCGACTACGTCTAAACCGGAGAATTCAACGTTACATGCTTACGTTTACATACCCCGTCTTTGGTGGCAGTCCGACATTTCAGAAGACAAATTTATCCGTGAATATTATTTTGGAGTTTTAAATTTGTGTTGGTTCATAAACTCACAAATTTACGAGAAGAGATTAGGACTTACGATTTTATTTTAACGTCCTTTACGACTAAACCGGAAACCTTAGGATTACGTATTTACGTTTTCGAACTCCGTTTTTGATGAGACAATTTTTATTGGATTCGTTTTGTGACGTTGATTCATAATTTATAAATTTTTTTTTCGTAAAACGACCCGAGGGCACGCAAATCGAGGAAACTAGAATCGAGGAGTACCCGTAAATAAAGGGGATGGACTAAATAAGACAAACACTCATAAAAAGAACTTATTGAGCTTAACCCATTTGGGCCCAACATGGAAAGTATATATACTGATAATATAGGTATAAAAGGGATTAAAACAAGTTAAAGAACTCATAATAAGCTTATTGGACTTAAAACGTGTAAATAGGTAAAACGAGAAAACTAGTATAAAAGTTATCGACACATAACTCTAAAATGAGTAAACGAGAATATGTAAACCCACTTGATCATATATATATATATAATCATCATATGTATATATAATTGTTATTTTTATAAAGTCATTGGACAAACGTCTAAAACCGAGTATTATTTGTCTAGGTTTCCGTGATTGAAGCACGTACCGTACGTCCGAATTGCCGATAACCCGCCTTCCCACATGAACGTGAGTTCATAGCCTCGCACTCTTTTAAATGTTTTTATGAAATGTTTTATAAACCCGCGAGGGAGATATTATGTTTGTGTTTTGGTTTTCATAACCATACTCATATAACGGTTTTTATTTTCATACAACGTCGTAAGACGTATTGTATGACGTTTTTACGACATTGGCTCGTATAATGATTTTTAAGGCTTTTTATAACCATATTCATATAATGGTTTTATTTAATCTATACAACGTTACAAAACGTATTGTATGGTGTTTTTAACGACAATGATTCGTATAATGATTTTTAAGGCAAATGCCTATATTACGATTTTCGATAAAGATTTGTATAAAATGACTTTGGCTATTTTATGGCCTATTAAAATGATTTGTACAAGATAAATTTTCAGTAATAATTTTATACTGATATTATTTGATGGATTTTATTACACTCTATGAATTCACTCGGCGTTATCGCTGACCTTTTCTTTTAACATGTTTTATCTCAGGTACTTGAAGGTAATTCTCGGGAAGACGACAAGAATTCATGGCCCGCACCTAAACAATATTCTCCATTCAAATACTTTGTAAAACTTTGTATAAAATATAATGACTTGGGACCGATGTAACTTTGATATTTATGAATGGAAATGATTTATTATTAAACGACGCGATTTTTATGCGTTGTCTATGATGTGAGTAATGTGCTATCCCGTAACACCAACGAGTCTTCCGCTGTACTGAGTTGTATAAATTTGGGGGTGTTACACTCCCTGCCTCATAATGCTGTTTTTATATCTCAAAAATGTCATATGTTATTTGGATCAATTTGGTAGGGGGAGCGTTTTAAAATCAAAGCCTTTAATGTTGTTGGGTACATATCAGATTTTGTCATATTTTTTGTACCCAACACATTCCAAAAATGGTTTAAAACTGTCATATGTAATATACTATATCGAAAAAGGCATCTCAACTTCGTACCTCAACATATTTTGTGGTGTCGTTTTTCCAAAATTTTGCTTCAAGACACACATATATTGTTGAGGGGGAGCAACCCGACTAACGTTCAATGATTCATGCGTGCACACATCTTTCTCTCCCAACGATTTTCAGAAATTGTCATATTTTTATCAATTGATATATCTAATATTAAATTTTTATATTAGAGATAGGGGGAGAAAATATGATTAAAATGTAATATGTCGTAACATGTGATCTTAAAGACTCAAGTGCAACTCTTTGTTTCACATGCTAAACTATTTTGAATATCGATGCATGTGTGTAGGTGGAGTATTTCGGAGATGTAAAACTCTCAAAGTGTTAAAAGTTTAGATTTTTGTCAAACACTTTGATTGGTTTTTCAATGGTTTTATGGTTATGATCGATACCCTAACAACCTACTATCCGCGACGAAATAATGAAGTCAAAAGGTGGTTTAAGATAGGAAACTAAGTCCTATGATCCAACCAGAACCGGAGGGATCTACCCAAGGACATTTCATAGCTAGAAATAGTTGTCCTTAGGAAAGATGGAGTTGAATGAAGATGAATGCAGACAAATTGCTTAATCTAGTACTGGAACAATCACAACAAGGTGTTAGTGATGACGTATTGGTAAGCATTGAAGGAGTTAAATATTCTTTGCAACCTAGGCAGAAACCGGGTCAATACATCTATTGAAGACAAGCATCATGGACCCAGTGATGCAATGCATAACCCTACCCTACCCATTCGAGTTTATCTCAAAAGAA
Source organism: Glebionis coronaria (assembly GCA_025667525.1). Taxonomy (NCBI): domain Eukaryota; kingdom Viridiplantae; phylum Streptophyta; class Magnoliopsida; order Asterales; family Asteraceae; genus Glebionis; species Glebionis coronaria. The sequence continues at coordinate 223,210,290 of CM046879.1, forward strand.
ACTTGTCTCATTGTCACGGAGATCAACACTGTTAGGACCATTAGAATAGTTAATTGTAATAGGTAGACTAGGAGGTATGTAGTTCCTCCTGGTCATAGTAGTAGTAGGAGCAAGTCGTGCTCCTGGTCCTAGTTAAAGTCAAACTTTATTATTTATTTATTATTCTGTTAGGATATGCATGAGATATGTTAGGAAAGGATATGCATATCAGTTTTACACGTTTTGTTTAGTGATGTATTAGGGTTTCCTTGTAGTATAAAAGGAACCTTAGGCAGAAGGGTTACAGACACCTTCATCAACGGTAATTCTAGTTATCATTAATATTAGAAATCCTTAGAAAAGGATCAAGTCATTATAGTTATTATGTTCTTCTTTATAGTATTTGTATTCCGCACTTACATTCAGTATAGAGTCTCTTTGTGAATAGACTTGTGATTACAGAAGTCGTTCACCGTTCCTGACAGGCTGCAAGATCCACATCTAGTGGACCCAACAAGTGGTATCAGAGCCTGGGAGAGTCTCTGTACAAGAAGAATAAATATTTTACTAACATTTTTCTTTAATCATGTCTGCCTCAAGTTCTACTCAAACAAGAGAAGATAGTACGCCTAAAACTCTGCAACCTCAGTAGATCGTTGCTACGGTTTCCAACACAAATGGTAAGTTTCCTCTTCTAAAGAAGGACGAGTATGATAGTTGGGCAATGAAGATGGAATGGTGGATTACCAACACTGATCAAGACCTTTGGAAGGTTATTCTGAATCGGAACAGCAGGAAGCTGACTGGAAGAGACAAGAATGGTAATATTACTCTTCTTGATCCTAAAACTCATGAAGAAATCATAGCCATTCAGAAGGAGGTCAAAGCAAAAACTATTTTTCTTTAATCCCTTCCTGATGATCACATGGGTGACTTCTACCATTTGGATGATGCTAGAGAGATCTGGAATGGAATAAAAGCAAGGTTTGGTGGGAATGAAGAGTCAAAGAAAATGCGAAGATCCATGCTGAGAGATGAATTCACAGAATTCAAAATCTCAGAAAAATTGAAGGTATTCATCAAGGGTATGACAGGTTCCAAAAGATATTGAGCCAGTTGAATCAACTTCGGTCGAAACCTGACGATGGTGATATTAATGCAAGTTTCTTAGAGCCTTACCTTACTCATGGAATCAGGTGGTAATCTCTCTAAAAGCAAAAGGTGGGCTTGACTATCTCAACTTTGATGATTTATTTCATAAGCTCAAAACTTTTGAGCTCATGTGAGAGGATATTCAAGTGATTCTTTTCCCACTCCTGCTAATTCTGCCTTTGTGAGTTCTATGGCATCCAGTCCCATGTCTTATGCTAGTAGCCCAAGCAATAATGTGTCTTCTCAACATACTTTTCAGCATACTTCTGCTCCTGAACCAACAGCCAAGTCTGGTAGCATGGTAGAAGCTGTTCTTCATTCTTTTGTTGCTGACGTTGATGCTCAACAACAACTTGCTTTTGATGACTTCAAACAGGTTGATAAACTTGACCTGGATGAAATGGATCTCAAATAGCAGATGGCCATGCTCACTCTTAGGGTTCACAAGTTTGAGAAGAAAGCAGGTCGTAAATTTAATTACAACCCACGAGAGCCAGCAAGGTTTGACAGAAGCAAGGTTCGATGCTATAACTGCCAGCAGGAAGGTCACTTTGCAAGGGAATGCCCTAACAAGAATGACCAGGAGAAGAGCAGATATTCAGCTTTTAAGGTTCAGGAGGTAAAGGATGACAAGAAGGCATTGGTGTCTGTTGACTCTATGGTCAACTAGAATGATCATCAGACTACTACATTGGAATCAGCTGAGTCCTCTACTGACGTGTTTGCAATGATTGCTGGGAATCTATCTGATGCAGAGGAAGCAGACGAGTTTGCTCTTATGGGCATCTCACCTCAGGTACAACATTGTCCTCTTGGTTTTCATGATAAATATTCAGAATTGTTGTCCCAATATAATGACTTAAATGATCAGAATGATAAGTATTTTTTAGAGGTTCAAGCCTATAAGGCTTCTTTAAACACATTGGAACAACAAAAGAGGTGGCTTCAAGATACTCAACGTGAGTATGAGGATAAAATTAGGATACTGAGCATCGATTTAGAAAACACAAAAAATATGCTTAAATACACAGAAAAAGTAAAAGATGACAGTATCAAAGAAAAACAAGAGATGAAAGAAAGATTAGATGCTACACTGTTGAGATTTGAAAAATGGCAAAAGGCATCTAAAAATCTTTCAAAATTAATCAATAGTAGCATGTCTGGTAGGACTAAAAGAGGGTTAGGATTTGATAAATATATTGATTCAGAAGATGTGTTTGATTTATCTTTTTCGAGTGTCTTTGATCCCGACAAAGAGGAAGAGGGAGAACCTAGTTACAATAGGTTTAAACCAGCAACATAAATGCATGATGTCCCTCCACCTCTTACTAGAACCTTCATGCCCACTTCTAGGCATAATGACTTGGATGGATCATAGATGCACGAGTCCCCAAAAAGTTCTACTAATTCTAGTGACTTTGTCTCGTGTACTTTCAGTGACAAAGCCAGTGACTCTGCATCAAGTGGTTCAAGTGAAGAGTCGAGACCTACAAGTTCCAAGTCGAATGATCATGCTGCTACTGGTGCTAGGAAGTGTGAAGAGAGAGTTGCTTTTAATTCAACAGTGTCTAGTCCTGGTTTATTGAGTCCTAGGAAGATTGATTCTCCTAGAATTGTGTGTAATAAAGTTAGCAGTATGAAACAATGTCATTCTAATAAAAGGTCGTTTAAAACATGTTTTGTTTGTGGAAGTGCATTTCATTTGATTAAAGATTGTGATTTTTATGACAAACATTATTATGTTCATCAAGCATTTCCTGCTCCTGGTCCACCAGGAGTTGTTCCATATTCTTCTAGAAGACTAAATCCAAGTGCTCAATCGTTTTCTTCTTCTAGAAGGATCTCTCCATTAGCTTCTGATCATTGGAGAAACATTGGATTAACATCAAATAGAACAACCAGTAACTATTTTCAGAATTTTAATCCAATTTATCCACATAATTTTGACCACATGTATTTTGGATTGTGAAATTTAGGAACTGCTGTTAAGCCCTCAACAGGTTGTTCTTGGTAAAACTAATACCAATATGATGAATAGGCAACCAAAGAACAACGGTGGATCTCATCAATCTTCTTGGATATCTACTAAAGATCCATAAGGCAGGCTCAAACCTGAAAAGGTTTGGGTCCCCTTAAGACACTAACATTTGCATCTTTATTATCTTGTTGTTATAGGTTACTCCATACCAAGATCCTACTCTAGGAATTGTTGATAGTGGATGCTCTAGGAGCATGACAGGAAATAAAAGTCTTCTATCTAACTTTGTACCATTTCAAGGCGGAAAGGTCTATTTTGGTAGAGGTGAAGGCAGGATCACTGGCAAAGGAACAATTCAGACGCCCAATCTTAATTTTGAGCAGGTCTACTCTGTGGAAACACTTCAACACTTCAACTTGATATCTGTGTCTCAGATTTGTGACAAGAAGCAGTTTGTCCTCTTTACGGATACTGATGCACTTGTGCTATCCAAAGAATTTCAACGTCCGGATGACTAACAGGTTCTACTCAGAATCCCTAGAAGACACAATCTCTACAGCATCAAGCTGAATGAAGTCAACCCTACTGGTCAACTAGCATGTTTGGTTGCTAAAGCCTTAGAAGATGAAGCCACTGAATGGCATAGAAGGATGGGACATGTGAACTTCAAGACCTTTCACAAACTAGCAAATACGAACCTGGTCTCTGGTTTACCTCCCAAGTCATTTAGAAATGATATTAATTGTCTTTCTTGCAGCAAAGGCAAACAACATAAAGCATCCTTCAAGGACATTACTGCTCTCAGCCTTATAACTGAACCATTGCAGCTACTACACATGGATTTATTTGGTCCTACCTCTATTAGGAGCATTAACCACAAACAATTCTGTCTGGTGGTAACTGATGGATATAGCAGGTTTACGTGGGTTTTCTTCATGGCTGCCAAGAGTGAGACCTACTCAATTCTAAAAGATTTTATTACACTTATAGAGAATCAGTTGTCTAAGAAGGTTAAAGGTATTCGATGTGATAATGGAACCGAGTTCAAAAATACAGACCTCATAGCACTTTGTAATTCTAAAGGCATCAAAAGAGATTATAGTGCAACAAGAACTCCTCAACAGAATGGCGTGGCAGAAAGAAAGAACAGGACTCTAATAGAAGAAGCAAGAACAATGCTTGCCGATTCTAAGCTTCCAAGAATGTTCTGGACAGAAGCTGTTAATACTGCAAGTTATGTTTTGAATAGAGTTTCTATTACAAATCCTCACAAGAAGACTCCTTATGAGCTCCTAACAGCCAAAGTTCCAAATATTGCTCATTTGAAGCCATTTGGGTGTCCTGTCACCATTCTGAATACTAGGGACTATTTGGGGAAATTTGATTGCAAGGCAGATGAAGGATACATTGTGCGATATTTAGCTCACTCTAGGGCTTATCGTGTTTACAATCTCCAAGCCAAGCGAGTAATTGAAACTATAAATCTCAGGTATTTTGAGGAGAAGTCAAACATTCAAGGAAAGGGTCCTGAATTGTATTTTGATCTTGATTATCTTAGTGATTCATTAGGATAATTTCGTTTCAAAACTAACCATGATGCAGGTCCACAAGTGTTTGCAACTTCTAGTACAGGTGCTCACTCTAGTCTTTCCGACTCAGATGACGAAGATGATATTTTTTTGTTCCATCCTATTCCACCATAGTCTCTCCTACTCCTCCTAGGGATGCAACTCCATTGGATGTATTGGTTTCACAAGTAGCTCTTGAGACATTACTCAAACAACAACAAGAAGCTACTACAGCAGCTGCTCAAGGTGGCTTTGAGTTTCCCTTGAATACGCCTACTGAAAAAGCTGCTCCTAGTACTCCAACTACTAATCCTAGTGCTAGTTTAACACCTATTGGTAGTCCGGCTAGTGAGTCTACTTCCCATACTAGATTCTCAAGTCCTTCTGACCTGGGGAACCATCAAAAGAAGTCTTCTACCAAGCTGGATGATATTCATAAACAACCAATAGATGACATTTTCAACGCTGCTTCATATGATGATGACTTTGTTGGGGATCTTAATAACCTGACAACAGAAGTGGAGGTAGCTTCCAATCCAGTGTTGCAATCACACAAAGATCACCCTACTACTCAAATCATTTGAGATCCTGGTTCTACTGTCAAGACACGCAGAATGCATAAGAAGGCCACGTCTGATCATCATGCTCTTGTGAGCTATATTGAAGATCAAAAGCGTAATAATCATACGGACTTTCAACACTGTTTGTTTGCTTGTTTTCTTTCAAAGGTGGAACCTAGATCAGTCTCTCATGCTCTTGAGGATCAAAGTTGGGTGGAAGCTATGCAGGAGGAAATGCGGCAATTCTTGTTTCAGAATATTTGGATCCTAGTTGACTTGCCGGATGGAAAGACAGCCATTAGTACCAAATGGATTCTCAAAAACAAGAAAGATGCACGGGGTATTTTTGTGAGAAATAAGGCGAGGTTGGTTGCACAGGGTCATACACAACTTGAAGGCATTTTCTACACTGTGTTGGGTCAAAAAGTTGATGTGGCAGAAACTCAAAAACGAAGAAAATATGAATATTTTGTCTAAGCGTTGTCAAGAGAAATCTAAGCGTTGACAAGAGCAAATCCAAGGTTGACAAAGCAAGCATTGTCATGTACAATCCAAGCATTGTCATGTACAATGTAAGCATTGTTAGAAACGTAGACAAAGAAGCTTATGAAAGCTTCTATTTTGATAAACATGCAAGATATATTCTGCATAAGTTTATTTAAATAGAAGATTTACTTGTTTATTTGATTTTATCTCTTGTAAACCCTAATCCTTAAACTATAAAAGGAACCAAGGGTCTTAGGTTTTATATAAGTTCATTCACAATGTAAACCTAAAGCGTGTGTCGACTAGACGTGGGATTCAATATACACACACCTAGTGATTGTTTGTTATTAATATAATGAGCAATCCATTTGTTTTAAATTCATGTTCTTTGTGTCCAAACACCTTGTTAATGTGTCATGTTCTAATTCCGCTTTGATTATCTAATCATATGAACATGATGCATTCCTAGTAGCTTAAAAGATCCAGAAATCAAGGTTTCCACAATTGGTATCAGAGCCTCGTGGCTCGTGATGCTAGGACCAACAAGGTGTTCGTGTATGGTGAAAAGAAGAAAAATTCGTCTAGGGTTTTTCTGGACGTTTTTGTGTGCGCAACAATATTCAGAAGGTCATTACTTTTGTTTGAACCGTTGGATCGTCACGAAATTTGTTATGTGTGATCTTCATACATATATCTAAACATCCACCAGAGGGATGGTCCAGATTAGCCCTCAATCAAAAGTTGTTAGGCGTCAAAGTTGGCTGTAGAGATGATTTTCAGATTTTCAGCTTTTTCATAAAATTATGATTAGGGTTTTTACAAACCCTCAATCGACTTAAGGTTGAAAAACTGGAGGATTGTGGCTGTTATGATTCAAGGTAATACTTGATCTAAGGCTTATTTACAAACCCTAATTAGGGTTTCGGTGCTCAAATTCTAAACCCTAGATCGAGTTTATAAACAGAAAAGAAGAAAGCAGATTCGTGTATGTTTGATGATTGCTATTTTTCAAGAAGTATATTGTTCGTATATACTTCTGATGTGGTCCATAATGTTACTAATGTGATTGGAAGACACGACTTAAAAAGATTGATATTAGGGTTTTGCTAAACCTTAAATCAGTATTATTAAATTGTCTGTGATGGTTACTGATCAAACAGCAGCTATGAGAAGACAAAGGATGAGAATATTGACAAGAGATTGAGGTCTGCTTATACTTTACGTTTTCATATAAGTTCTTCATCACATGGATAGTACAAGACATGGAACACAAGGTTGGGTTATTCTACTATCAAGATTACTTTATTTATTTTTCTTCAAGATCATTACTTAGAGCTACATTTGGAGAATCTTCAAGATTGCATACATTATTTACTTCCCTGTTGATGTGACGAAAAGGGGAAGATACACATGCTACACTTGAGGGGAAGCAATTTGAAGATCATGTACAACTTACAAGAGATACACATAGAGTTTTGCCGATATCAACTAGGGGAAGATTGTTGGGTCAAAAAGTTGATGTGGCAGAAACTCAAAAACGAAGAAAACATGAAGATTTTGTCTAAGCGTTGTCAAGAGCAATCTAAGCATTGACAAGAGCAAATCCAAGGTTGACAAAGCAAGCATTGTCATGTACAATCCAAGCATTGTCATGTACAATGTAAGCATTGTTAGAAACATAGACAAAGAAGCTTATGGAAGCTTTTATTTAGATAAACATGCAAGATATATTCTGCATAAGTTTATTTAAATAGAAGATTTACTTGTTTATTTGATTTTATTTCTTGTAAACCCTAATCCTTACACTATAAAAGGAACCAAGGGTCTTAGGTTTTATATATAACTTTCATATACAATGTAAACCTAAAAGCGTGTGTCGACTAGGTGTGGGATTCAATGTACACACACCTAGTGATTGTTTATTATTAATATAATGAACAATCCATTAGAGTAATTCATGTGTTTTGTGCCTAAACACCTTGTTAAACGTGTTTCATTCTATTCTGCCTTGATTCAATCAAGTGAATGAGATTCGTTCCTAGTAGCTAAAAGATTCGAGGAAACTAAGGTTTCCACACACTGAAGTTTTTGCGCCTGTTGCTCGGATTGAGGCCATTCGTCTGTTTTTGGGTTTTGCTTCCTATATGGGTTTTACAGTTTTTCAGATAGATGTCAAGAGTGCATTTCTATATGGCAAGATTGATGAGGAAGTTTATGTCACTCAACCTAAGGGCTTTGTAGATCCACTTCATCCCAAGAAAGTTTACAAGGTGGTCAAGTCTCTTTATGGACTTCATCAGGCTCCTAGAGCTTGGTATGAGCGTCTCTCAACTTTCTTGTTGAAACATGGCTATAGAAGAGGCACAATTGACAAAACACTATTTCTTAAGAGGAACACCAAGGACATTATCCTTGTTCAGGTGTATGTGGACGATATTATTTTTGGTTCTACTAAAAAGGAATGGTGTGATGAGTTTGAACAACTGATGAAGGGTGAATTTCAGATGAGTGCTATGGGAGAGCTTACATTTTTCCTTGGTCTTCAAGTCAAGCAACAGTCGGATGGGATCTTCATAAGTCAAGATAAATATGTTCATGAGATCCTTCAGAAGTTTGATATGGATCCTCTTAGACCAGCAGCAACACCTTATGAAGTTGCTAAAGTCAAACTCAAGAATGAGCCAGATCCTCCGGTAAATGTTCACATGTACAGGTCAATGATTGGCTCACTCATGTATTTGACTGCATCACGTCCGGATATTATGTTTGTAGTAAGTGCTTGTTCTAGACATCAGGTGGCTCCAACGGTTTCTAACTTGAATGCAGTCAAGAAGATTTTCAAGTACATCAAGGCTCAACCCAAGCTTGGCTTGTGGTATCCTAAAGAATCACCTTTTTTTCTTGAAGCATATAGTGATAGTGACTATGCAGGTGCTAATAATGACAGAAAATCTACTACTGGTGGTTGTCAATTTTTGGGTCGAAGACTTATTTCATGGCAATGCAAGAAACAGACAATCGTCGCTACTTCTTCAACAGAAGCTGAATACGTTGCTGCTGCTAGCTGTTGTGGACAAGTTTTGTGGATCCAAAATCAGATGCTGGATTATGGGTTCAATTTTATGATCACCAAAATTTTCATTGACAACCAAAGCACTATCTGCATTGTGAAGAATCCTGTTTTTCATCAACGAACAAAGCATATTGAAATTCGGCACCATTTTATATGGGATGCCAATGAGAAGAAGTTGATACAGGTTCTAAAGGTTCATACGGATGATAATGTTGCTGATCTGTTGACTAAAGCCTTCGATGGTCCTCGGTTCCACCACTTGGTGGTTCACATTGGGATGGTCAATCCTTGGGACCTAGGATTGAGGGGAGGCTAAGCCTAAGGGGAGGCTTAGTGTACATATTTATTTGCATATACTAACATATTGGTAGATTTTAACAACAGATTGAATGGGTTCTGGTGGTGTGTGTTACTCCTAGTGGAGGTTTTTGCTCACTTCTACTGGTTTTCTTCATTCATGACTGGCTTCTAGTCCTTAATGGTTAGCTTCTAGTCGTTCTTGGTTGGCTTCTAGTGGATAAAAATCCTTCTTAGTCAAGTGATGGTCGACTTCTGGTCTTGGTTTGGGACACTGTTCACTGTGTTGACTTCTGTTGACCACATTATGCTTCTAGTGTTAACCATTGTGCGCTTTCACTTTTAGTCAACGCATGCAAATTCTGGTATATATCCTCTTATTTAACTTTGGTAAATTAGGATTTGAAAATAATGATAAAAGGGGAAAGTGGTTACTTTGCATTAACTGCCTAATTTCAAAGGGCAACCCCCATTATTAGGGGTCAATGAACAGTTACTAGACCATTATTTATGGTCAATAACCCCCTTGACTCATTCATCACAATCATAACACACACACATCCGCTCCTACTCTCTCAAACCCTAACAGAGCATCTTCCATTTCTTCGGATCATCATCAATGACTGCTTTGGTCTACCAACCCGCTCACAATAAGGTCGCTTATCTTGGAGATGGTCCTCAACGTGATGACTTCACAGACATTCTGGAGTTTATTGGCTTCTAACCTCAGGTATGCTTTTACTGTGTGCCCCATTGTTTATGATAGTGTAATCCGTCAGTTTTGGGGTTCTGCTACTCTTGTGGCTTTAGTTGGTCGTCCACGTGAACTCCATGCTACCATTGATGGCCGTTCTTATGTGGTTACTGAAGCTTCTATTCGGAGTTCCCTTCATCTTCAAGATGAAGGTGGTGTTGTTTCCATCCCCAATGTTGAGGTTTTGGAGGGGATGGCTGCTATTGGGTACAATCATGAGGAAGTTTAACTTCTAAAAGAATCGGTTTTCCCCCCAATGGAAGCTTCTAGTGCACTTTTTGATTCATTGTTTAAGCCCCAAGTCTGGGAGTTGGGATGCTTTTCCTACTCCTTTGGCGCCTGGTCTAATCTGCATAGCACAGAGTAGGGTATTTAATTTCTCTCGCTATTTGTTTGATGGGATGGTTAGCAATCTGTCTAGTGCTAGTTCTAGGAAGAAATTTTTGATGTATCCTAGGTTTTTACAGCAAATACTTGTTTGTTTACCTCGTGATAGGGAGGAGTATGAGCCTTCTAAGCTTACTGCTAAAGTATACTATAACATGGCTCATGGGTTTAGCAGGGAGTGGAGACCCCTTACTGATGCAATGTTGGGCCTTGGTCAAGGTCCTCCTGATGTTGTTCCTCCGGTTGACCAAGCCAAGGAGGAACCTCAATTAGGTGATGACACAATGGAGGAGGAGCATCCTGCTGGTGGTGCACCTAATGTGGTTGTAGAAGAGTCGGTTGAGGAGGTGGTGGTTGAAAGGCCATCCACTTCCAAGGCTGCTCCTTCTTCAATGCCACATTCGTCTCTATTTGTGGATACCCCCCCTCCTAGTCCTGTTCCACACTCTTCTGATAAGCCTTCTGGTTCTCGTGCTCATGATGATGACCCCTTTATTGCTTCTGGTTCCAATGACGCCTTCCCAGACCCAAGTCCTCTTGGTGGGAAAGCGGAGGAGCCTATTACACTTAATTCTTTACTTGATCTCATGCACAGGTACCATGAACGGATTCTTTCCTTGGAAGCGGATTTGAATCAACATCGTAAGCTTACCCGGGAATTTGTTCTTCCCATGGTTGATCGGATTAAAGACTTAGAGACACAGCAGAGGTGAAGGAAGAAGCATGTGGTTCAATCTGACTCTGATGAGGAGGTTGAAGATCTTGTGGAGGATGGTTTGAATTTGTTGGCGAAGGCTGCCTTTGCTGATAAGTTGTATGATGATCTGCCTATTCCTCCTACTTCCTCCAGCATTCCTTCTCCTGCTGCTGTCCCTACACCATAGGAAGATGTTGTTGGTACTAATGCTGGTTCCACTGCTGGCCCATCTCATGATCTAAAGGGGAAAGCCCCCATGACTGATGCTCCCTCACCCCCTCGCAAGCGTACACGCAGACAACTTGAGGAGGATAGGTTGGGTGAGGAGGCTGCTCAAAGGGTGCAAGCAGAAATTGACCAAGCTGCTCGGGCTGAGGAGGAAGCTCTTCAGAAGCAGAGACGTGAACAGTTGCAGCATGATGCTATGTATTGGGATGATAGCGATTGGATGCGGGTGCTGACTATTCTTACCTTGGATTATTCCCAGTTTACTGATCTCTTGGGTTCTGATGTGAATGAGCATAATTGTATTCCTCGCGCTATGGTGTTAATGCGCAAGCAACAGTTAGCGCTTGCTGCTCAACTTCATGAAAAACGTAAGAACAGGCCTTTGACGAAAACCGAGGAGCGAAAGCAGATGCAGCGGTATGTGAAGTATCAGTCGACTGCTTATTTCACTGTTGGTTGGACATGGGAACGGGTTCGGGCATTGTCTTTTGATGAGCTTAAGGCGCTCTATGAACGAATGATCAAGCATCAGAGAACCCCAATTCCGGAGTGTTTCATCTATCGTCCTCCTCCACGCGTGGTTCATACTTCTCAACCTGCTGTTGCTTCTGGTAATACATTTGATGCTCCTCTTGGTTCTGCTGCTATTCCATCGGTTGTTGATGTTTCTACTGTTGGTACCATCCCTACACCTTCGGTTGCTCCTCTTGTCTCATCTCTAGGTCCTACTACCACCACCACCTATGCTACCACTACCACCACCACTGCTAATCCTGCTATGGCATCACCATCACCACCCGTGCCTGGTCCTCAATCTATTCCTTCTTCTGGTGCAGCTTCTGTTGATCCTTTGGATGGGCAAGGTATTGATTCTACTTCTGCTGATCCTACTCCTGCTGCACATGTAAAGGTAAAGGTTGAACCCTCGCCTGCTGCTCCCACTCCTCGCCGTTCCATCCGCAAGCAATTGGCTAGACGTGATAGACGTGGCAAGTCTGTTCCCTATGAGAAGCGTGCTCCCGAAAATCTTATTGATGCAGCTTCCGATAGTGACTCAGAATTGCCATTGGGTAATGGATCTATTACAGGTTGGACGGTTAAGCCTTCCACGACTCTACCTGGTACTGTCTCCCATAGGATTACCATTATTGATGGTTATGTTCGGTATGCTTCGGGTTTGCAAGGTATTTTATCCTGGGCGGATCGAAAGGATCTTATGGCATTGTATGGGTTTGTGGATGCTGGTATGCCTATTCATCCTAGTGAAGTGCCCTCCTAGCCTGGTCTGAGAATGTGGGCTAATTTGAAAATGATGCTTGATTCCCCTCCACATGCTCCCCTTTCTGGTGTCTGGAAGGACCAGCCAACATGGGTTATCACGAGATGGAAGTTATATGCTGGCTGTGGTGTGCATGTCTTGGATTTGGAGTCTGGTCCTATGGTGTTCATGCTTACAGATTTGGATTATCCGTTGATGATTGCTTCGATGGAGGCCATGCTTGCTTGTCACTTGCAGATTTCTAATGCCCCTTCCGGGAATGAGTCTTCTATGGCAACTACACTGGTGGAAGGGATCCAAGCTCGATTGCAAGCTGATAAGGTGGCTGCTTCTGGTCTGTGATATGGTTGGTTTGTAAGTTTTTATGTTTTTTTTATCATCTGTTAATACTGCAATTCTTTTCACCTATATGTATAGTGATTGGTGACTTTCATTCATTATAGTTAAAAAAAAGTACTTTTTATATAATATCTGCTTATACTTTAAAAATATCATGGATTTTACACTTGTGAATAAAATACCATCTGCTGATTCAAACTTTGGGTTCTTGTTGCTGATTCACACTTGTGGTGGTTGCTTGTTTCATCTGGTGTTGGACTTGGTCCTCACAACAAATGGTCCTCAACTCACCATGTCTCACCGAAAAGAAAGAGTTGATTCACCTTGAGGGTACGGCTCCTGGTGTGATTCTCAAATCTGTTGATGGTTGCCAGGTTACCCAAAACTGGATGGTTTTCACTTGCCATGGTCCTAGACTGAAAAGTGGATAATCCAAGGGGGTACGGCTCTTGGTAAAGATTTTATCAAATCCGTTGATAGCTGTAATAGCTTTCTTAAATCTACAGGGTTTTCAACTCACTGATGTTTCATTGCTAAGATTTGGCGAGTCCAGAAGGGTACAACTTCTGGTAAAGACATATCAAATCCGTTGATGGCTGTGATGGTTTGCCTAAAATCATCAGGGTACCCCCACTCACCATTGATTCACGTTCTAAGAGTAGGTTGGGTTCTGGTCTCCCAGGGTGATGCTTATTCCACCAGAAAGACTGGCTAGCCCAAGAGCGAGCAGCTACTTGGTAAAGGCTCATCAAATCTGCTCATGTTGCTGTAAAGATTCAACACGATGCTGATTTGTTTCAAGCTTTGGAGAAGCTTCTAGTGTTCCATGTTGCGGCGGTTTTTATGTTTCTTATCTTGCTGATGCTGTTGTTTCTTTTGATGTTTCAATCCTCAAGCTTTATTGAATGTTTTACCAGGAAACTTAAACTGAACTAGTCAAATTCAAGTTTAGGGGAGGATTGTTAGGACCATTGGAATAGTTAATTGTAATATGTAGACTAGGAGGTATGTAGTTCCTCCTGGTCATAGTAGTAGTAGGAGCAAGTCGTGCTCCTTGTCCTAGTTAAAGGCAAACTTTATTATTTATTTATTATTCTGTTAGGATATGCATGAGATATGTTAGGAAAGGATATGCATATCAGTTTTACACGTTTTGTTTAGTGATGTATTAGGGTTTCCTTGTAGTATAAAAGGAACCTTAGGCAGAAGGGTTACAGACACCTTCATCAAACGTAATTCTAGTTATCATTAATATTAGAAATCCTTAGAAAAGGATCAAGTCATTATAGTTATTATGTTCTTCTTTATAGTATTTGTATTCCGCACTTACATTGTGTATAGAGTCTCTTTCTGAATAGACTTGTGATTACAGAAGTCGTTCACCGTCCCTGACAGGCTGCAAGATCCACATCTAGTAGACCCAAAAAACACGTATCAATTCACTTTGTCACTCCAAGTTAGTTAATATTGAAAAGGTGGTGGTCTGCTCTAGCCTCCGATTACCAAAGCACACTATCGAGTCTAGAGCCAAAAGAGATAAATCTAGCATCTCATTAGCACAAAATCGAGTTCTTCGCATTATCCTTATGATATTTCCAGAACATCCGAGTGATACGATTCACGATGAAGATGAAAATCCTGCTTGAGTCAACATCAAACAAGCTCATGGTAGGTAACTTGTGCGATTCTAGACGAATCAAACTTGTGAGAACTAGAAAGAAACTAAGTTTAAATTCTTAAGTGATTTAAGATTGATTCTAGGTTTCTTCGCAAAAACCATGTGATCTTGCCAGAACATTCAGAGTGACACACTTTAGTCTTCACATTGACGAATGGAAATTCTTCCAGTGTCAGCCTCAAACACCACTGCGGTAGGTGACATGCAAGATTCATTATGAATCGAGCTTGTGACAAACTAGAAAGCAACAATGGTGTGATTCTTATTTGAATCAAACTTGTTCCAGGAATCTGAATTGACGACTCTAATCAGACTGATAACTTATCCTTATGATTCACTCTTTACGTTCGAAGTCTGCTTTGATACCGTCGAGTAAAGAGAACTGGCTAGTACAGCCGGGAAACCCTTTCAAGGAGGTTCTTAATCGAATCTACCCGATCACAGGTACGGTATCTAATACCATCTAACGGTCTTCACCGACCGAAGGTAAAACGCTACCGAGTTAGGATGAAATGTTCAATGCCATTTTATCCGTGTCTATATATGTTGTAGCATATCAAGAAGGTGGCGTAGCAGTGTACTAACTGAAGTCGTCTTCACAAGTTCATACTACAAGTTAAAGACATCCGCTACTATGATAATCAAAGGATACCTCAAGGTCTAACTACAACTATATACGTATGCGAGATTGTTAGCCTTTAGAAATCAACAAAGTATAACCATGTCTATTTAGAAGTCACAAGAGCACAAGATGGCGATGAACAAGATAGTAAATAATATAATAGGCCATCTTTGTCACAAAAGCACAAGATGAAGACTATCAAGGATAGATTGAAGATCTCCAGCACTCGAAGTCAAATGACAAATGCTCAAGATAAAGATCACAAAAGCATGAAGGAACAAATCCGTTACAAACAAGATTAAGACCAAAGAAGGAAGATCACCTCTACAAGAATGTATTCACTCAATCATCTTATGTATTTAAAGATGACCGATATATTGGGGGAGATTGTTAGCCCTATATTTTATATAGTCGAACAAGAATGTAATAGGTCATCTTAGTCGTTAAAGGTCTTGTATTGTAATAGGTTAGTCGAGATAACTGGGCTTGGATTTTAAGTTAATATTGTATAAGTTAGGGGATTTAACCGCAAGATAAGCCAATCTTGGCCCAAGGAAACAAAGCCCATGAGCCCACCAAGCTCATGCGTATATAAACCCTCTTCCATTTGTGGAAGAGGGTGTTGGTTCTCATTTACTTTCTCTCTCTATAGTAAATTACCTTCCACCATTCTCTCTAGTTTCTCTTTCTTATCTTTTCTCTCTAGAACTATTCCAATATTATGTCATGGATTAATTTGGGATTAACGTTTACAAGTTATATCATCCTATTTATTTCTCAATATGATATAATCTGCATTTGCAGGAAAATAAACTGCTTAAGTATACATGCATGATAAACAATAGACAAGAAGATATTAAAAATAAGCAAACTTGATGTTTTATTTTCACAATAATAAAAGATTTATATCATTTTCACATATGTCATTTGAAACAATGTTATATCTAAACAATACCAAATGCTTGTGAGATGATGCTTTAAATAGATAATAATAATATAGAGCAAAACAATTTGCAAGATGATGATGTATGCATATTAAAGAAGCTACATTCGTTTATAAAAAGAAACTACAAAAGAAAAACAATACTAAAAATACATTAATACCATAAAGCACTATGTATTTATAAAGGTACAACACCTTTCAACTGATAATTTTGATTATGGCTTATTTTCTTCGTTTAATCCTCATCGGTTGAGAAATGGGAATCATTCTCAACAGCTTCCTACATTACAAATTTATCACATAAATGCATTTAGTAATAGAAAAAAAATATTAAATGGACTAAAAGTTGAAGTGAGAAATCTAACCTTATAAAAAGTTAGCTTCACCTCTTTGCTTTCTCCATTTTTTGAAAATTCACATCGGGGTTAAAGAGCTCCTAAAAATGTAAAACAACTACTACCAGTGTGGAACATGAATAATAATATTTAACTGTAGCATGATCTTATTGCAAAATCATCATCTCAATCTTTGATTATGTAAAATGACATACTCCCTTTTTCATTGTCTCAAATTGGTTTTATGTTTGCATTGTTTTGTCGCCATTGTTGTAACCAACTGAAAAGATAATGCATTAACACCATTAAGTAATAAATTAAAACGTATGAGATTTTTTAGATAAAGTTAATAAGGAGTTGAAACACAAGGTTTGCCATCTATCTTTGTATAGATGAAATATGAGTATGTGTTTCAACAAAATGTGTGACCATTAGGCTTGCTCTTATAGTAGCATGCCTGATTGAGTATAAACAAAAGAGACGTCTGATGAAACTGCTTTTATACTTAGTCTCATAGTCCAAAACGGGCTCAAAATGGTTAAAATATCATAAAAAATAAAAAGTGCCAATATGTGCTTGTGTTTGTTCAATGTATATTTTAGGTACGGATATTGAGAAAATGACAAAAGATCACAAGAATCAATCAAAACCGAACACGAGAAACGAAGCCGCACAATGAACCGGACCCTAGTGTTGATTTTCCAAGAAAAGACCTTGAAGAATTAAAGATTATACAAGAACCGGACCCTTGTTTATTCATAATTACAATTTTGGTCCCTAAAGTTTGTCAAATTTACAAAAAGGACCCTCAACTATAAAGAATTGGTAAGATTGGTCCCTCAAAATTGAAGACATGTCACTTTTAGTCCTCCATGAAGACAAGAATACAAGTGAAGACCTTGAAGAATGAAGACATGTCAAGCATGGCCCTTCCAATATCATGATTTACAGTCCTTATTAAACCCTTTGGAAAGTTTTTGTGGCCAAAATACAAAAAACAAAACTTCTTTTACAAAGGAATTTGTTTGTTGGCTGATTAAACATGGATAAAACAAAGGAAGAAATTGAGGGACTAAAGCTGTGAGACAGCTAAAGGTACCTAGACCACTCCCACCATGCCACGTGCCCCACTCACTTCTCTCGAGCAATCACCACCCAGCCTGCTGCCACCTCACACCCCACTAACCTACGTTTAATAACTAGTTATTTAATTAGTTATAAACTGGCACCTAACAACTTTTTAAACCCAAATCAAGATCAAACAGCCTACTATTCATCCAAGAACATAATTGGGTTTTTCTTAATCATTTGGAATTAAAACCTAAGCTGCTCCAGATTAATGATTAAGGTCATGATAAACAAAACCCAACCTTTAAACTTGGTGCCACCTCACTCCTTAAGTCACATGAAGCTTGCCTTGCTACTTTTTGGACGAAGACAAAAGCTTTGTCTGGGAATCAATGCCCCAAAACAAATGCTTCATTCATAAGCACACTTGGACGTATAAGATCACAAAACAACAAAGTTTTATCACGTGTATCAACTCCAACTACAAATTCAAGTCAAGGATATTCAAACTTCCAAGGGCAAAATTGGGACTTCACCAACTAGGGTTTCTAGTTTATTTTCAGCATTTTAGGACTTGTAAGGCTCTATATAAATCCATTAGCTCATTACATTTGTTTTTGTTCTTGGTTTTCCTTAGGTCACAAATATGTAAATCTTGTTTTCTAAGTGAACGAAAAAAGTTTGATATTGTTGACGAATTCCAAGCACCACTTTACATTTCATGTTTGTTAATGTTCTAAGTTTGTGAATTTGAGGTACTAAAAGTTGGTTTTAAGAATTGTGCAAGTGTGTTTCAAAGTTTTTCCAAAATTCTGATTTTTCCAAGTTTTGTTCAAACACTTGAACTTTTTTGACCAAAAGTAGATAATAGCACCCTGATAAGGTACTTATCAAGGTGAGGTGAGGCTTGTGGTTTGGGAAGATTCAAGGAGTGGGGTACAAGTTTGGAATAGATCAGCCTGTTTTCCATTTTCATTTTTTTATATAATCTGTTTGTTCTAGACTCTGTTGATCTTAGCAGGGTGTTGTATTGGAAGCTTGTGGTTGTTAAGCTACCACATAATCTATAAAATTCGGGAGTGTGGATGTACATTCCTGAGGTTTGAGCACTTTTTATCCTTTTTGAGATCTTTTCAAAGTGATATTGGTGTTTGCTGCTTTATGTGTTATTTGATGCTTGCAATCTTGTTCTTTATGCCTTACAATGTTGTATTGATGCTTGTTTAGGCTTGGTTAAGTCTGAAAAATATTTTGGCTTCATAAATCTTGATTTAGTATTTTAAAGGACTGTTTGGGATTGCTGTTGGTTTATGTTTTGGTTGTAGTTGAGTAGGTGTTAGGGCTTGATTGTGCTTGTACTTGTTATTTGGCTGGTTTAGAGTATAAATTTGCTTAACTTGTTCTTTGAAACACCAAATCTGAATACTTGGCATAACTAAGTTGTTTTAGGCTGTTTTGAACTGAAACTTGGTGAACACCTAGAATGCATGAGTAACTAGGGTAAACAACTGATAAATCTAAGTTCTTGCAAACTGATAAGAAGATTTAGGGCTTTGAAATTGGATTTATGGTCAAGTAGTTCAACAAAAAGGTTCTTTGTGTTCATTAGAATAGCAGTTATGTCACTTAGGTTATAAACTAGCTCAAATCTTTAAACCATTACATAAAACAAGTTTGTTTGTGTTCACTTGAGTTTATTTAAGGTGTTGTATGCATTTGGTAAAGTTTGGTAGGCTTATACTAGCTTAAACATAGCTTTTATTCATCAGATCTTCTTATTCCATGTCTGTATCATGTCTGTGCACTTTTTGAATTTACAATATCAATCGGTTGGGTGAAATTGTGTTTGCTTGTTTGTTCTTGACTCCCTACAACTCACTGGTTGTAGGGGTTCCTTGTTTGTCCAAAGCAACCAAGTAAAACTCTCTAAAAAAGAAAATCAAAAAAGTCAAGCTATATTGGCTTATTATATTGTGCAAAAACTTTGATTTTGTAATCAGGCTTACTTATTTGACCAATTTACTTGATTTGGAGCTTTTTGGACTTTGACTTTTAAGTTTGACTAGAAAACGAATTGACTTTTGTTTTTCAAAACAGCTTATTGCTTATTCCAGCTTAGTTAGTGTGCTTATTTGAAATATTTTTGTTGATTAAGCTTATTTTGGTCATTTAAAACCTTTTCCAACTTGAATCAGCTCTTGAAGTGGTCTAGAACTCAAAAACGACTATTTTGTCGTTTTCTATAGAGAGTCTTGGCTTATTTCAGGGTTATTTCTTGACCTTTTTCAAAAATTCTTTTACAAACAGCTTTATAATCTCAAAAGAAGGATGTGTGTCAAATTTCAGCTTATGGCATTAGCTTATGGCTTAATGGGCCAAAAAGCCCATTAAGAATAAGTTAAATTCTATTAAGCTATGATAAGCACTGATTCAGCTTTTCGACCTTTAGAGTTTTGTGTTTAAAAATGAATTTTAAGCTTATCTAGAAGTTTTGGGCTTATTTGGTTAACATTTTTGTTATTGGGCCTAAAAAGCCCATTTAGGGGACTGTTTTCTAATTTGGCCCATTTAGAGGTCTAATAGGGGTATTTAGGTCATTTTACTTTCATTTCTGGTTTTATTAAGTTGAAATAAATTAGTCTATATGTTTTTAGAATTTTTTATAAATTTTTAATTTTTAATATTATTTTAATATTTAATTTTAAGTTTTAATCATTTAAAATAGTTTAAATTAGTTTAAAGTTTTTCAAAAATACTTTTTAGTTTAATTAAGTTATTTTAGAGGTTTACAAATTGAAAAATCTAATTTTACGTCTTTTATTAATTAAATTTATTTTTAGGGCTTTAATTAGAATTAAAAAATTATTATTTAATTAAATAAAAGGTTTGAACAAGTTTTGATTTTGGGTAAACTCTAATTGCATTTTTAGGGATTTATTGAGATTTTCTAGGAATTTTTAGGGTAATTTTTAAATTTCGTCACGTTTTTACGTTTTACGTCTTAGCTTTCGTCGTAGTTTAATCATAATCGTAATCGTCATCATTTTCACTTTTCTTTCTTCTCATCTTTTTTTTCTCTGTGCTGCGCCGATAATTGAAAGGGAACTTATTGATTGGTTCATAACATCCGTGGTTGGGTCCAATGTTGACAACCCTTGTTGTTTTGGTGAGAGGATATGGCAAACACCTTACCAAACGTAAGTGGTTTGTACTATTTTTATCTTTGGAATCACAAATATACACCTAGATAAAACGCATTGTGTAACTGTGTAATGAATTCAAGTAGGGTAATCACATGCTGCGACGACATATACTATAAAATTAATGTTATGGCCATAAAATATAATAGCGTGTAAGCATGATGTTAAAAGGCAAACAATGAGATAGTAAACTAAATGCATCACATTATTTTACAATTATAAAGTGTAACAATAAAAAAATATAGATTGAGTGATAAACCTTTTGGTCAGACATGCATATTCTACTCTTCACGTAGGACTTCTAGATAAACAACGTTTGACGTGTACACACCTAATTTATATAACTTTTTTGGTAGGTTTTATTAACACATTGTATTGTCCTATGAGATCTTTCTTGACAACACGACATATAGTTGCCCACGAGAGAATATCGAATCTGGTAGATAAACACCAAAAATTGGAATCGTTTATCCTTACGCCTTATTTATAGTCATGTTAATGCTAAGGCGAACAAGGAACTTAGTCCTTTTCATCTTATAAGGAAACATGTCATTTTCAAATAGACAGAATTCTAAGCACGGAGAATTGCTTTCCATAGTGTGTTGGCTGACAACTATCTTTGCGTCGATCATGTTCATATTTAAAGGTTTACATATCAATCTCGTCGCGTTGCATGATCTATTTGACGGGTCAATAGTGTGAGTCGGAGAACATGAAAGGGAAATAAATTTAAAATCTCTGAATTGGTGGGATTTTATAGTGTCTCGGTCTTTTTTATTGAGGGAAAATAGTGTTAATATGAGATTCACTAATAACACGGGTAAAAGATCCGGAGGTCGGGGAGGATAGAATTGTTGTTTAGACATGATAGAGAGAGAAACAAGAGTTACTAGAAAAGTGTGTTTATTCTAGTGAGAGAAAGGAAAAGAAAGAAATGATAAGCCTCACCCCTCCATGGAAGTATGGAGGGGTTTATATAGCCCGGGACTTGGACTTTGCATATGACAATATTAGTCCCTGCAAGTCCCGGCTATGAAACTAATGTAATTCCGTTAGTCGCACACATTTTAAGACTAACAAATAGGCTAGAGTAGGCTTTGGAGGGAAAAATAGAGAAAAAAGGCTGGGGTGGGTTTTGGAGGAAAAATGCAGTGATTTTGCTTGTAAGGAAAAGGGAAAAAAGGAGCATGATGTTTTAATTCTAGTACTTGTGTTGTTTTTGTTGTAAAATATTGCGAGGGGTGTTTTAATTATACTATTTATTATATTTGTAGGGAAGTTTTAATTCTGGTACTATGTGTTATTTTGGTTATAAATTGCAGTGAGATGGTGTTTTAATTATACTATTAAATGTATGTGGTGTTATAAATTTGCTACATTTATTTTCTAACTTGTTTTGCTTGTATAATACGCATTAAATATTGTAATTTGAATTTTTCAAGTACTATAAATAATATGGCTAAATGTTTTATAGATAGTACATATATGTTTCATTTAAATAACATGAGTAACTTCACAAACAGAATTTGGTTTAACTTTTTAGAGTTAAATTAAAGATTTTATAAAAAATTTAACTTATCACTTATTCTAAAACAATAGTAATAATACATCGTAAGTCTATACTACATATAATATATATCGGAGTCTATCTCTAGTCATTTATTAGTTAAAAAAGAATAATAATACAACTTATGAAGTATATAACAATGAATTCTATTTCTCCAAGCACGAAGAGTATAAGACAAAAAACACGTAATTAGTAACTTCACTTCAATGACAATAAGAGACTTATTTTAAATCTTAATTTTGCTTAGGTCCTTTTTAGATCTTTTCCTGTTAGCCAGTGGTTGGTAGTTGTTCAGTAGCTTTTGGTGCTGCTATAGAAACTATTCCTTTTCATATAACTTCCGATGGGAAGAATATATAATAAGATATCATTCTTGGAAAAAATGTATGGGATTCAGCTGTGTTAATTATATCACTTAGGGTAAAAACTGGTATAAAATGTGTAATCTTGATTGGTTGACTTCATAGCGGCGGATTTTTTAATTCTGGAATCACCAGCAGGTCGTGATAAAAATTTGAAGTGCCAAAATGGCCCTGCGCAGGTGGCGTGTTATAAGATCTAAAATCTACAACTAATGTCTCTGTTCAGGTGGCCTATTATAAGCATTTTGTCGTTGATCTAACACTAATGTGGAGAAATTTATAAGTTCTATTAATTGCAAGTTTCTCTGATATGCACCAAGTACTAATGTATTTATATATAAATATATAACCCCTCCAATATATCATTGGACTCATGTTTTTAAGGTAAGAAACCTCACGAGATGATGTTGCTAAGATAGGTAGAGGGTACGATTATTTTCAACAAACTTCATTGCCGCGTAATTTACGAATTTATAATTCAAATGAAGAAAATGTAGACACAACTATTAAACTTTTCACAACCATGTTTTCTCCCAGTTTTGTAGTAGAGATTCTACAAGGTTACATGGAAGGTGAATCCAAAGGTTGATCGCCAACTAGATAATTGGTGGAAATGTTTGTATGATTGTATATGTGATGGAGGCAAATGGTGCCAATTTAACTTATTAATAATCGCATGCTTAATTTTTTCATAAGTTTTTATCATATATGTAAATCTTATCAACGGTAATAGATTTAACCCATTTTCATATAAACGGTTCAATTTGGTTTGTGTTTTATGTCGTAACAGGTTCAGAGGAAATTCAAATATTTCCTATGTTTTAAAGTTGTGTAATGTATACAACTTAAGAGAAATTCAAATGAGCCACTCCATGGTGTGTTTCATTTTTTGTTAAACCATAGAATATTAATACCATGACACATCTGAAGATAAACAAAATAACTATCTTTACTTAGCCTTGAATATGTTAAACCATAGAATATTAATACCATGACACATATTTATGTCACAATGAATATATCAGTGAAGGTTTTTATGACAAAATGAGAAATGAACTTCAAGCTCAACATAACACTTACTATGTTGTGCTTGAACTGAACAAATGAAATTTATCCTTTGTTACGAGTCTAATTCACAAACATGTCATGAAAGAAAGTTCTCTACCAAACCTACCGTTAGTGAATGTAAATCAATATAATCGGAGCACTTTTACGGAACTCCATGATTAACAGAATCTTTGGATACGGGCTTTTGAAATGATTAAATGCATGATTATTACACTTTAAATTGCAATAAATCATTTTTGTAGACAAAATCAACTCCAGATATCTTTTATCGGCATTATGTGATAGTCACTATGAAATAAGCATGCTGAGAACACACGTATTCATGAACATGTGGTTTTGGTATGACCATTAATTCAACACTTACATGTTTAATTTATAATCATTGTGAAAAAAGAGAAACCTCAAGGGTTATAAAAGATAATTTTTACAAGTTTGAGGATTAAATAATATCTTAAGTATTAATCCAGGGGTAGGTTTTGTTACCATTTTTACTAAAGGATAACGTGGGTATAACACGTTACACATTTTTAAGTTTTTTACGTTTTAAGATAATATATGCGCTCTTTATATGTATAAAAATATAGATTGATAAACACGCAGAAATCGACCAATATTAAAAACCTTGCTATTAAATAAATTGTCATTTTAAAGGCAGTAGAAAAATTGAACTTTCATTTTGAGCAGGTTAAAGAATTATTATTACATGAATAACTTAAACTAAAAAACATTAAAATAACCTCTTCTATTAAACTACTAGTATCGTATTCGCGTAATGCGACGACGGGTATCATTGACTATTTTTCAATCAAACTAATGTTAAAACGTAAAACGTTGAAATCAAAATAAATCAAACCCACTAAAAGTGAAGAAAAAACGTTAAAATATATTAAAATAGATGTTAAATTTAAGAGCACAAAATTTTAGAAAATATAATTAAGTTAGATGATAAATAGATAAATAAAATCGAAGATATTTCAATTTAAAAATAAATGTGACTTTTAATATGTTATTAAAAAAGTTGTTAAAAAATAGATGGTTGGTCAAGATTACACATTTTTTAAATTAATTAAAAATAACTAATGGTCGAGATATTGTACCTCCACCACTGATACATGAAAACTTAAGTTTGAGGTCTTTATATCAACAAACAAAGTGCAAGTTAGTTAGATGAAACAAGTGTAAGAAGACATAGTTCTTTTGATTTCAGTCTTGTTTGTTAGTTTTATTTGAGTGCGCTTATACATTTTATAAGTGTTATCATAAAGATTAAATTTTCTTATCAAAATTTTATTAGATGCATGTTATGTATGTTGATTCAGTTTTTGAGCCTTTAGAGTTTTGTGTTTAAAATTGAATTTTAAGCTTATCTAGAAATTTTGGGCTTATTTGGTTAACATTTTTCTTATTAGGCCTAAAAAGCCCATTTAGGGGACTGTTTTCTAATTTGGCCCATTTGGAGGCCCAATAGGGGTATTTAGGTCATTTTACTTTCATTTCTGGTTTTATTAAGTTGGAATAAGTTAGTTTGCAAGGTTTTAGAATTTTTATAAATTTTGAATATTTAATATTATTTCAATATTTAATTATAATTTTTAATCATTTTAAATAGTTTAAATTAGTTTTAAAATTTTCAAAAATACTTTTTAGTTTAATTAAGTTATTTTGAGGTTTACAAATTGAAAAATCTTATTTTGGGTTTTTTATTAATTAAATTGATTTTTAGGGCTTTAATTAGCATTAAAACTTATTATTTAATTAAATAAAAGGTTTGAACAAGTTTTGATTTTTGGTAAATTCTAACTGCATTTTTAGGGATATATTAAGATTTTCTAGGAATTGTTAGGGTAATTTTTAAATTTCGTCACGTTTTTACGTTTTACGTCTTATCTTTCGTCGTAGTTTAATCATAATCGTAATCGTCATCATTTTCTCTTTTCTTTCTTCTCACTAATATTAATCTTAAACTTAATCAAGTCTTAACACACACACCAAGCCTCCTTGAGAACGAACTCACAACAAGGGTCATTAGTGCACTGTTTTCCTAAATCGTCGTACTTACCCTATTTACACTCTTTTTCTAAAAGACTTAAAAATACAACTATCATTTTGGCGCCGCTGCCGGGGAGGCGTGTTGTGTTTAGATTTGAAAAAATTGTGTGATTAGCACTCTAATCATACGTATTATTGGTTTTCGTTTTTTGTGAAGAAATATTACTATACTGTATTACGTATCACAATAAATTCACAAGTACTACAAAAGCGTAAAAACGCAACCTTAATTGGGATTTCATCACTCAATTATTGTATTCGAATATAAAGCACAAGAAAAAGTCAAAATAGATAATTAATTTCGAGAAGCTTGATTTTAATTAGCACAAACTATAAGGTGGGTATAAGGCGGTTGTATTTCACGACCTAAGGGAAAAAGGCTCTTAAGTGCTTAGCTCCGCCTCGTTTCTCCCGATTGCTTGTGCGTGTTAAGAGAAAAAGGGCTAATAGAGGGTTTGCCGACCAAAGTATTATCTACGTATTATATATATTTGCTTGGTTTCAAAGATTAAACCCTCTTGAACGTTTTGATGTTCCACCAACCTTCTAAAGTCATCGAAGGCGTTCACTCAACGTGATCGTTTTCATTACTTGAGGCTCCTTTAATCGAGAAATCGATTCGAGGGGAGATTTGTAGATTTATGTCTACGTAATTCACCACAAAAATCCAAAAAAAGTGAAAAACAATCAAAAGCACAAAAAAATGGAAAAAGTAAAAACACCTAAAAGAATCTTCTTTGCTCATCCCCACGTTGTACGTGACGTTTATGCAAACTCGTAACCAAGCAAGCCGTGCACGTAAACGTAGAAACCGAAAGGAAGGAACACCTTCTGGTGAAGAATCTCCTATTGACATACCCATCGTAGAAAAAGAAGCTCCCATGGCTAATCGTACCATGATGGAGTTGCTTCAAGCACCCACGGAGGGTTATGGAGAAGCGATTATGATTCCAGCTATCCTTGCAGAGAATTTTGAGGTTAAGACGGGTTTGTTGTCCATGATCCAAAACAAGTTTCGTGGTGACGAAAAGGACAATCCGCATAACCACATTCGCCAATTCAATCGTCTTACCGCCACTTACAATTTTAAGGACGTCTCGAACGACTCGATTAAGATGATGCTTTTTCCGTATTCCTTAGCGGGGCCCGCTATAATTTGGTTAGAGAAAGAGCCACCGAATTCTATATTCACGTGGAAGGATCTCGTTTCAAAGTTCTTGAACAAATTTTTCCCGCCCTCTAAGACTACGCATTTGAAAAACGAGATTTCAAAGTTTTCACAAGAGTATAAGGAGAGTGTTTCAACGTCTTGGAATAGGTTTAAGTAAATGTTGCATGAATGTCCTCATCAAGGTTTTCCGACTTACATCAAATCGACACATTTTACAATGGCTTGAACAATCATGAGCGAGATTATCTTAATGCAGCCGCGGGTGGTAATTTTTTGTGTAAAACGGTCGAGGAAGCATTATTGATCATTGAGAATAGGTTCAAGGTTTATAGCCCTCGTATCACATCGAGTGTTCACAAGGCTTCGTCTTCGCCTTCATTGTCACATACCATCGATGCTTTCCAAATAGAGGCTAATTTGGAGAACAAGATATTTGATAAGCTTAAGGGACTATTGATTGAGTTTAAAGTTGGTGAACAACCCACTCTCGCTACGACTAAAGCGGTTGAGGTTTCTGGTATGTATTGTGGTGGAGGTCATGATTTCTCCGAGTTCGTTTCCGTCGGTGGTAACACTTCGAGTGCGTACGCGGCCACGGGAACTTATATCCAAATCGGTCAACTTACCCGCACTAATCATATGACTCCACCGGGTTTTCCACCAAATCAAAATGCTAACAATAATGGAAACAATCAAGTTGGTTACCAAGGAAATCAAAGGAACAATTATAAGGGTAACAACGATGGGAAGCAAGAGACTAGTAATCAAGTACAAAACAAAAATTAAAACCGTGATTTTCTAAACAACAACAAAGGTTTGCAAAACATGAAAGATCTTCCAAATGAATTTGTTGATTATGGAACAGCTAATGATGCTAAATTTGATAATTTGCAAAGGGAGGTAATTAGCCTAGGATCCAAGCTTAAGAATGATTTGATAAATGAGTTGAAAAACGAGCTTGCAAATGAACTTAAGAATCATACAAATGAAATGGAGAGTAACGTGCAAAGGTTACAACAAAATCAACAAAAAATGGAACAAGGCCAACATGAGATTAAACAAGATATGCTTAAGGCGGATAAAAGGCAATCTAAGTTTGAGGATAGAATATCAAGCATGTTTGAGGCTATAATGTGTAAACCGTCTTCTTCGGGTGGTCTTCCTAGTAACACCGTGTCAAACCCGAAAGGAGAGATAAAAGTGATTACCACATGTAGTGGTAAGACTTTTAAGGAACCAACTCCTCAACCAATTACTCCTACGGTGGAGGAATTTGAGGAAGAACCCGATGTGGTGGACGAAAAGGAGCATATCCCAATCCCAAAAACTACCGCTGAAACCACACCTACAGTTGACCCTTTACCAAGTTTGGAACCCGATGACTGATGTGTCGTGGAATGTATATTAATTAGATACGTTATGGTAAAATAGAAAATTACCTTTAGGAAAAAGTAATAGACTAAAGTTACCAAAGACGGACTTAATTAAACACGATGATGAACCAAGTTCGTTGTACACGAAGATCGAGTCAATTTGAGACGTTTTGTTTCGATATGGACAATTGATTTGAACGGGTTTATGGTTTTTAAACTAAAATTTAATCCTAAATTAAAACCTAAGTGCATGAATCGTTCCCCATTAGTTTATTTGAAAGCAATTATTTAAAATTAAAACTTTAAAACTTATTAGAAATTAAACGATAAAAAACTATTTAAAACTAATTTATTTTAAAACTACTTTAATTACAATCTAATTTATTAATAAAAATTTTTTTTATCTAAAAACTATTTTTAAATTCTAATTTTTAAATTTCTTAAAAATTATAAAATATATTTCTATATAAAAATTTATAACATTAAATTTTATAAACGAACAATTAACAAAAATTTAACTTAATGAAAACTTGTTATCTAAAAAAATAAAAACTGACAGTCAACTAGTTATACTATATTAATATTAAAAGCTGAATAAAGACACAAAAGAAGGCATAGATGAGATGGTTAAATCTATTGGCCCATGACCAGGAGGTCATGGGTTCGAGTCCCACTAGATGCATTTTTTTGATGATTTATTTTTGGACAGAGTAAACTGGGTTCACAGTCACAGGAGTGACTTTTGAAGACTGATATGATCAGTTAAGATCTAGCAAACCAATTGGGTCTGCTAGCCTTTATAAAATTCAACAAACAATCAAATCCAGCAACACACTAAATTCCTATATCAGCTAAACAAGGACTAATTCAAGCTTAAACAGACTTCAAATCCACACAATCCAGCATACATCGACATAAAAAAAATCAGCAAGCTAAACTTCTAACAGAATACTAAATTAATATTAGCTAAACGAAACTGATATAAACTCAACAAATTAAATATCAATAAGAAATGATAAGTTTAGCAAGATTAAACTTATAAGGACTGATATAATCAAGTCACATTGAGCTCAGCATACAGATCAATAATAATACAAAATGTCACCAAATGCAAAAGTTATCTCACTCAATTACAACTCAGCATAAAACACTTCTTAAATAGATCTAGATTTCTAGAAAATGCAATAGACATAAACTGAAATCATTCAGCATATCATTCCAACATAACCTCATAATTTGTAAAATCAGATTAAATCTGAATACCTTAATAAAGATTTTACTCAAATCTTAGCTTATAATACCTCTCTAAACAGATTTATCATTAAAACCCTTCATAAGAAACAGATTAAAACTTTATATTGTTTAACAATTTAATAAACTCTCAAAGTCAAATCCAAACAGTAATTCAACTTAAACTTTAAACAGATAATTAAATCATATCAGAGAGTCTAAACATTAACATCATAATACCACAAATTTCTAACTACAGAACATTATCATTAAACTAGTTTAAACTAAAAACATTAAAATTAAAAGTAGACATGAACCTTGTGAGGAACCCTTTGGGAAGTAGAAGCGGCGCTGAACCGTCTAATTTAACCGAATCGACACCACCTTTCAACCAAACATCACCATCGAACCAAATACAACTCTCCAAACGAACCAGAAACCCTTCTCGAACCAAACTTATCAAACGGATAGTTCAATATAACTTGAACCAAATAAGATCTTTGATCCAAACAGATTTAATGAAACCTTTTCCAGTGGGGAAAAGGTTTTATCCCAAATATTACATTTAGTATTTAATCCAAGCTATTAATTTCAGCTTTAATCAAATACTTTAATATTATAATATCCAAAAGTCAGAGAGGTAATTTTATAAAACTTTAACAGTAAAATAAGAACAATAACAAGATGAATCTCAAATAAACTTTTTATTAATCTTTGAAAATATTACAAAACTTATAAAAATTAAATTACATTAATCCTATCTCTATTTTGACATCATAACTAGGAAGTAAAAATGGGATGATCATTCCTGATTATTGAGGGGGTATTTATAGCTGGTGAAGAGGTGAGGGGTGGTTGATGAAGACGAATCTCGACCCTTGATTTTACTCTTCTTCAATCTCTGTCTTGATCAACGGATAAGATACATCCTTGTGCACACGGATTGCCACCGTGGCACAAGGATGTGTTTGTTGTGCTAGTTCTCTGCCTATGTGGCTTTTTCTCATTGGTGGATTGGTGGTTTGCTGCTGTCACAGCTAATCGAAAGCAAAGGATCAGCCACGTCACTAGATGCCCTCCACCTTCAAGCTCCAAAAAAGTGGGGAATTAATTCCCCACTCATGTGAATCACACGTTTCTCAAACGCCCCAAATTATTTGATACTTTTTTTATGATTAGGGTTAAGGTAAATAGTAGATTTATAGGTGAGGTTGGGAGAGAAAAGGTGGGATAACTTTGTAAATATCGAAAGGAGTATGTGGTATGTGTGAGTTATTGTTTTTGTGAATAAAAGTTGACCAAAAAGATAATGATTTTCCATCTGTTTATAACCCTAAGGCCCAAGTTTACACATTCGGTTTCTTCTCTTTGTAATTTGATTTGGGCTTGCAGCCCAAATACTCCATCCATATATTGATTTATAGCAATGGGATTTATATGGACTTTTTTGAAATAAGTTAAGAACCTTTAGCATCCTTATTGGGCTTTTGGGCCCAATACCCGAATGTGGGACCCACAAGACCATTTGTCTTCATTTACAAGATTAAATCCACTAAAATCGAGCTTGTACTTGGCTTTGACGATCTTTTCTTCAAACTCGTGCCGTTTTTGCCGGTTTTCGTTATCATCGGTACCTACAAACATGAAACGACAAAAAAAATATACAAGGCATTTTCATTGATTATATGCTTTTATTGTTCGTTTTTAGATACAATTGATATGAGTAAAATCACTCATATCAAACTCCCCCTTTGATATGAGTAATTTTACTCATATCATTTGTATCATAAAGCGAACAATAAATGCATAAAACCTTTGAAAATGGCCTTGTATATGCTTGTTTTGTTTGTTTCGTGTGTGTAGGTACCAAGTTCACGAAAACCGGTGAAACCGACACGAGATTTGAAGGATTTTGTCAAAAGTCAAACAATGAATCAATTTTAAGACGAGATTCGAGTTTTATCAAAGTTATTGGGCCTTGGTGGAACCCACGTGTGTGTATTGGGCTCAAAAGCCCAATATTGGAGTTTAAAAAGTTATTATTTTAAAATAAGCCCATTAGACCCATGTTACAATTGAAAGACGGATGGAGTGTTTATATTTTGGGTAAAAGCCCAACATCAAGAAGAAATAAAAAGAGTGAAAGTATTGGGTTATAAGCCCAAGTCATGAAAGAAAAAAAGAGACGTATAATAAAGTTTCGGTTAGCAACTTTGGTCAAACACAAATAAAGAAAAGAAAGATAGGAACGAGAGAAATATTTGGGGAAAATATGCAGGAATGAAGAACCCTAGTAATTAGGAATTTCTTCAAATCAACAAGCGAGTATAATCTACGCATGGAATTCAGTTTATTGAGGGAGAAAAGACGCCTGTGATACACGAAGATTCCAAGTACAAAGCTTCCACGTGGACAATATTAACATCACAACTCCTTTCCTATTGGCTGATGGACTGCCAATCTGACAAGGGACGAATCAAGGCTTGCCACCTCACCAAGAAACTAACACAAGATATGCCACGGTGTCAATCCGTGTGCACAAAGGCTAATCATAGCCATTTGATCAAGATCAAGGAAGAAAGAGAAAGAAAGATGCCAAATCAAGGGCTACAATCGCTTCATCACAAACAACTCACCCCCTCGTTTTAGCTATAAAATCCCCTCAAAATCAGTGATATCCATCCCTTTCTTTAGTTTTAGTTTTTATAGAGTAGAAAAAGTGTTAGGATTTATTTTAAATTCATGTAATGATTTTCAGTTTGAGTTAATAAAAGTTAATTTCAGATTTGCAATTAATTTTATGTTTATTATTCTAATCGAATATGCTTTTGAGGGATTCATTATATGCTGCTATTTTAATTAATTATAAAACGAGATTGAATTTAAAAGATTATTTAATAGTTTATTAGCTCAATTTAAGCTAAAGTTTGGGAAATTGGTTTATCCCACTTATAAATCGATTAAAAAGAATACTCATGGTTCGAATGAGTTTGATGTTACCAGTTTAAGTCAGGATGTTGCTATGATTCATAATGTTACTGTTGGTTAGATGTTGTTAGTTAGATGATGTTGCTATGGTTCATTTTCCGGTCTAAGCCAGCTCAGCGCTGATGCTTCTACTCAAAGGTTTCTTCATAAAGGAGAGCTCGTTTTTTTATATTTTGTTAAGCAATTTATTTATGAATTGATTGATAGCAATTTTTGATGGATTCGTGATTATGGAAGATGTGTGAGATGCTGATTTAGACTGCTTGTTTGGTTAATAAGTGTTGGTTTGACAGTTTATATGTTTGCGGTTTTATAATCTGCGTTTATGGGCTCGTATAGATGTCAACTTGCTGCATCTTGTTTTTTTCTTTTATGCTTAGTAAAAATTGAATGATTTTTGCGTTATATGTCACTGTTTAGGTTGTTGTTTTAGCTTAAACATTTGAATAACGGTGCATGTAGATTCTTGTACTATTTGTAAGTCTGTTTTCTACTGCTGCTTCCTTTGACATCTGATGGGTATTATTTTGCTAAATTGATTATTTGAGGTCACAGTTCGATTAGTTAGAATGATTTACTTGCTGGCTTTAAGAACTGCATAATTTCATAATAGATGATTGCTGTTATTAGGATTATATGTATTTTGTTATTTCTACAGTTTAAATCTAGATTAGATGATTACTGTTATTAGGATTATATGATTGCTGTTATTAGAATTAGATGCTTGTTGCAGAATTACAGATTATATGTTTTTGATTTTACTGAGTTTAAATCTAGGACTGCTACTGCTAATTTAGAAATGATGAGTTTATGATTCCTGAATATTGATTTAAGATTATTTGTGTGTAAGGGTGTAGTCAAGTTTCTGTTGAGTTAGATATGATTGCTCTTAATCATTTAACTTTTTGAGTTTAATAGACTCATTTCTTAGTTTTTTTTATATGATATAATTTAATTTCAGTACCTGAGTAGTTTACTTGTTGATTTTACTGTTTGGTTTTTACTGATTAACTGTGTAGTTATTTTATATCTGTATCTTTGAATTAGTAATACAGTTTTTTTTTATCTGTCACGTTTGTTTAGTGAGCCTGTTTGTTTAGTGAGATTTTTTTGACTATTCGTTTAGTGAGTAATTTGAGTGAAATTGTCTAGTTTTTACTGTTTAAAATAAATATTGAGCAAAAATTTTCCTCCAGCAGGTCTCGAACTCGAGACCTGCATGCTATATGTACAACGTGTTATCCAACTTGACCAGGCTCTCTATTTGGTTTATAAATGAACTGAATGTTTAATATACGTTTTGTAATTTTTATACTTTCAGTTTAATAACATACGCTTTTCTTAAATTTGTCAAGTTTAGAGTTTTTATTAATTAAAAATATTATTTACTTTTAAGAAAATAAATTTTTTTATTAATTAGGCTCATAATATAGTTTAATAAATAAAAAAAATGTTTTGTCAATTTTATAAATTTAATTAGTTGTATAAGTTAGTTTTTAAATAAGTTAGATTTAATTAAATTTTTAGAAGTTAAATAGTTTTTAAAATATTTTTAAAATAGGGTAATAGTAACTTTACTTATATAAGTTTTTATTAAATAAAATTTTTAAATAGTTTTAATTTTAGATATTTGTCTTTTAGAATAAATATCAGGTTTACGATTCATGCACTTTAGGATTAAAACAAGTTTAAAATTGGTAGATTTAATTTTTAGTTTAAAAACCGAAACCCATTCAAATCAATTGTCCAAATCGAAATAAAACATCTCAAATTCATAAGATCTTCGTGTACAACGAACTTGGTTCATTCACGTGTTTAATTGAATTCGTCTTTGGTAATTTTAGACTATTACTTTTTCCTAAAGATAATTTTCTAATTTACCCTATAACGTATCTAATTATCACTATACTATCACGATCACATCAAAAAATTTGGCGCCGCTGCCGGGGATCTTGTGTACGATTCGTCTTTGTGAGATTTGTTGATCGTTGATTTGAAGACCCTTTCCGTCCTCAGAAAGTTTTGATTGATTTATGAAAATACCAAAAATAATCTTCTTAATCCTCTATCATGTTTAATTCTTTTTCTCCTCACCCTCCAATTTTTAATTCTTCCATGAATTCCTTCGTCAATTGTGAAGGGTGTGGAGAACCGTTATATGGTCTTTTACCATGTCGGTGGTGTACGTGTGAGCGTTGTGGAAATGACTTACGTCACGATATACGAGTTGGATTTTGCCCTTTTGGAATGAAATTACTTCATGTGGACATCCGAATTTTTCGAATAATTCTCTCGATTTTTACCCACCTCCACACCCCACATACGAGACACCCTCGTGTGAGTTTTGTGGAAATAATTCTCATTTAGGAATTAATTGTTCGCATCGATTCTCGCTTAATTACGAGCAAGAACCAAGCTACAACCAAAACTTTAAAGATAATTGTTATCCACAAGATTCGACGAGTTTGTCACAACAATATCTTTGTTGTGAGTATTGTGGAGGTCCTCACGAGAGCTTTTGTTGTCAACCGAGAGATCAAAATTTTTATGAGCCTAGTCCTTGCTATAATTTGATTCCTTCCGGTTTTGACCAATCTCCACAATATTCTTTCGATATTGAACGACTTGAAACAATGTTCCAAAAAATAATGAATCAAAGAAATGTTGAAATTGTTGAAAAGAGCATTGAAGATATGTTGCTTGAAAAGAGACAAATTAATCAAGAGATTAATGATATAACTAATGATTTGGGAAGTCGTAGATTTCATGTAGAAATAATTTAGGAGGGATTTAAACGAGAATGTGAACTTAAGATTAGACAACTTTCGCAAGATTATAATGGATTAAGCATTGAAATTCGAGAGAAAGAACGAGCTCAAGCGGAAGCAAAATACCTTTCTGATCGTGAACTCGAGCCTTCTATTCTTATTGACGATAACGAGGGTAGTGCTATTTCTTTGAGAGATCTTATTGCTTTACATCCTTCGTCTAGTGCAATCGTACTTCCTTTTCGTATCTTGTCGGCTATAGAGCCCGAGAATTCACCCATCCTAGATGATGAGGAAATCTCTCATGACATCACCACTCATATTCATGATTCTTCCATCGTGGAACCCGAAAATTTTCTAAGCAAGGGGGACGAGCCTTTTAGCAGTATCCCGGACACGGAATCAGACGAAGTAATAAAGTCTAGTGTTGAGATCCTTGTCCAAAACCCTAGAGAGTCTGACGGTATTTCCAATGAAACTTGTGATTTGCCACATTGTGATGACTCTACTTCATCTATTCACTTTGAGATTTTCTATAATTCTAATGATGAAAATTGTGATAGAAATGAAGATTCTAAGAATGGTTCGACATCTAGTGAATTTTCTAATGAGGAGTTCTCCGATGAGCTTTCTTATAAAGATGACATTCACGACTCGGATTTTGAGGGGTTTACCGATGAACCTACTATTCTTCACCTATTTCCACCGGGAAATGAGGATGACAGTGATCCGGTTTTTGAGAGGTTCACTTTTGAACTTTCTCCTTTAGACCCATTTCCACCGAGAAATGAGGTTGATTTGAATATTCCGATCTTTGAGAAGTTCTCCGATGAACTTACTCATTTAGATGTGGAATACGTGATTCTTCGTGAAAAATTATCCAACGTCTATCTTCTCATTTCAAAGATCGAAACTTTGAATTCTAAGCCTAATGACAAGTCTTCTCTCCATCTCCTATTCCCGTTGATGATAGTGATCCTCTTATGGAGGAGATTGACACTTTTCTTGCTTCTAATGATTCGATACCACCGGGTGTTGATGAAATTGACCCGGAGGGGGACGCTCTCTTTTTAGAGAATTTACTTGATGATGATTTCGTCCCAAGTCCTCCTCCCACCCGCTTTGACCTTAATGTGCGGGGTTTTCATGTGTCTCATATTGAGTACCATGACCCGATTGATCACATTTCTAAGGGTGAAATGGTCGTTAAAGCTAAGAATGTTGATTCCACTTTGGATGAAACTTTTACCACACCATTACCATTTGCTTTCTATGATCATGGATTAGCATGGGGGACGACACCGTGTTGTCTATTCCTTTCTCTTCCGAGGACGAGGTATTCGACCCCGGAATTGTTGATTTAGGGAAATCTAGGACTTTCACTGATGCAATAATTGAAAGATTTTACGATCATCTTGGTGCGAGTTTATCTCGGGGAGCATGCTATATCCATTTCATGATTCGTGAAATTGACTACCATATGTTTTTAGAGATTTATGTTGAAGTTTTATCCTTTCGTTTGTCATCCGACAACGAGGATGATATCTTTGACCCCGGCATCGTGCTTTATGTTGTATTTTATTCCATTAAGCCGGTTTTCACCATTTTCCCTAAGGACCAATGAATGCGGGGATCGAGTCGAGCTCATGACTCAGTTAACAAAAACGAGGTGCCTTGTGGGGGA
Organism: Glebionis coronaria; assembly: GCA_025667525.1. Lineage (NCBI taxonomy): Eukaryota > Viridiplantae > Streptophyta > Magnoliopsida > Asterales > Asteraceae > Glebionis > Glebionis coronaria. The sequence goes on from CM046879.1 coordinate 223,247,173, forward strand.
GTCCCATACTTTCTATCTTCTATCTATTTTCTAACATTAATAAGGATTGATCTTTCAAGCTCGTGCTCGTGTTTTGTTGTGTTGTGAATCTTAGATATGACCCTAATATTTGAAGACTCTCGTGTTCGGTTTTTGCCGGTCCACTTGATCTTCCTAACTTTGGATGCCAAAAAGGGGCACACTCTTTATCCTTTGATTTTTATCGACTAACGTTTTATCTTGAGGCATAATTAATAAACGCCTTATAGATTTGCGTGCTCTTTCCATGTTAGGATTTTGCATTAGACTCTTCGTATTTTAGCAAGGGGGTGTTACTCTTGAGCTATGAAACATTGAGGACAATGTTCGGTTTTAGCATGCGGGAGTCAATCGATATAATCGCTTGCAATTGCTTTTGTCGTGTCTAAACGTAATTGTTTTTCTCATTTTTCATAAAAATTTTAATTTTTTAGTGTTGTTTTTAAGTTTTTAATAAATAAAATAAGTGCTTTTGACATGAATGTAGGCTTTCCGTTGGTGAAAATAAAAATAGTTTTTGACTCGACTTGGTTTTTAACCATAGCTTTTCCTTAACGTATTTGAATTAAGTTTTTCTAGGCTTTTATATAGGGAGCTTTAAAACGCGAAAGTCTTAATTCATACGGGTTAAGAACAAGAACTTTTCGCAAGTTCCTATAATTGATCCTAAAAAGTCGTTTATCAAGGGAACTTTAAAACGCAAATTCTAAAACCTGAAAAAGTATAAGAAGATGCAAGATCCTATAGATGACTTGAAAACCCAAAACTCTGATTTAATAGGCTAAGTATCCATTGATTTCACATTTTTGAAATTTTACAATATGGAGAACAAGAGATGATAGAAGTCAATCATAAGTTTCTAAGATTAATTCTTCTTTGTGCAAGTATTTTTGTGTTTGATTTAATCTCCTCGTATTTACTTTCCACACTTGAATAATAATTGCTTAATAAATGAAGTTTTTATCGGTGTAGGCTTGATATCTTAACTCGGAATTCCTTCTTTTTCTTCCCTTGTAATTAAAGTGAGAACACATTAAGGGTGTCAGCGTCATGGACTTCTGATCATGGGATTGCGGAAATTTGGCTTACTATAAATATCATATTAATAAAGAAGAATAAATAAAAACATGTTCTCTAGGAGCCTTCGGGTGGGAGTCATGTAGCACTAACCTTGTCATTAGAGCCTTAGGGTGTATGGCGAGGGGACGTGTTGAATAAAAATTGCTTCATCATCATGAGCCATAAGGTGGGATGGTGATGTCAATTCCCTTATTTTTGTCCAAAGAGCCGTCGGGTGTGAATTTTAAATAAGGAGCACAATTGCATTTTAAAGAGCCACAAGGTGTTATGATATAGTTGTTGCTAACTCCATTAATAAGTTCATAATTGACTTTGGAGGTTTTTATTGTTGCTTTTAAGTAGTCCTATTAGCCAAATTTCGGGTCCGGGGATTTATCCCTCAAATCGTGTTAAGTTATCCTTGATGTGGGATTTCTTTAGTGACAACGGATTTTGAAGTCGAGGTTAGGTTTTGAGTGTTGAGTTTACACCGTTTTTGCCTTCATTTTTGGACTAATAAATATCAAAATAAGTCAAATGAGCCTTTGGGTGAATGACAAATAAAATCTAGAGATACAATTAGGAATAATATGAGATTGAGTTTAACACAAATTACTTGTATGAGTTGATTTAATTTTGGGGCTTATGATTGACAATGATCTTGTTTTACACTTGGCATGGAAAAGTGAAAAGTCGAGGACGATGAATCTATTTGAGTTTTATGATCCTAAAAGTTATTTTTCAATAATGAAAGCAATACGTTATGTCTTTGCAAAATAAGTTGTCAAAAGTTGAATAATGGTGTAGTTAGAGTTTTAATCTATCATTTCGTGAGGACACGGCAATTTCTTAGCAAGGGGGAGTTTGATATGAGTAATTTTACACATATCATTTGTATCATAAAACGAACAATAAATGCATAAAACCTTTGAAAATGGCCTTGTATATGCTTGTTTTGTTTGTTTCGTGTGTGTAGGTACCAAGTTCACGAAAATCGGTGAAACCGACACGAGATTTGAAGGATTTTGTCAAAAGTCAAACAATGAATCAATTTTAAGACGGGATTCGAGTTTTATCAAAGTTATCGGTCCTTAGTGGGACCTACGCGTGTGTATTGGGCCTAAAAGCCCAATATTGGAGTTTAAAAAGTTATTATTTAAAAATAAGCCCATTAGACCCATGTTACAATTGAAAGACGGATGGAGTGTTTACATTTTGGGTAAAAGCCCAACATCAAGAAGAAATAAAAAGAGTGAAAGTATTGGGTCATAAGCCCAAGTCGTGAAAGAAAAAAAAGAGACGTATAATAAAGTTTCGGTTAGCAACTTTGGTCAAACAGAAATAAAGAAAAGAAAGATAGGAACGAGAGAAATATTTGGGGAAAATATGCAGGAATGAAGAACCCTAGTAATTAGGGATTTCTTCAAATACACAAGCGAGTATAATCTACGCATGGAATTCAGTTTATTGAGGGAGAAAAGACGCGTGTGATACACGAAGATTCCAAGTACAAAGCTTCGACGTGGACAATATTAACGTCACAACTCCTTTCCTATTGGCTGATGGACTGCCAATCTGACAAGGGACGAATCAAGGCTTGCCACCTCACCAAGAAACTAACACAAGATATGCCATGGTGTCAATCCGTGTGCACAAAGGCTAATCACAGTCGTTTGATCAAGATCAAGGAAGAAAGAGAAAGAAAGATGCCAAATCAAGGGCTACAATTGCTACATCACCAACAACTCACCCCCTCATTTTAGCTATAAAATCCCCCTCAAAAATCGGTAATATCCATCCCTTTCTTTAGTTTTAGTTTTTATAGAGTAGAAAAAGTGTTAGGATTTATTTTAAATTCATGTAATGATTTTCAGTTTGAGTTAGTAAAAGTTAATTTCAGATTTGCAATTAATTTTATGTTTATTATTCTACTCGAATCTGCTTTTGAGGGATTCATTCTATGCTGCTATTTTAATTAATTATAAAACGAGATTAAATTTAAAATATTATTTAATAGTTTATTAGCTCATTTTTAGCTAAAGTTTGGGAAATTGGTTTATCCCACTGATAAATCGATTAAAAAGAATACTCATTGTTCGAATGAGTTTTATGTTACCAGTTTAAGTCAGGATGTTGCTATGATTCATAATGTTACTGGTGGTTAGATGTTGTTAGTTAGATGATGTTGCTATGGTTCGTTTTCCGGTCTAAGCCAGCTCAGCGCTGATGCTTCTACTCAAAGGTTTAGTTTATTTATGAATTGATTGATAGCAATTTGTGATGGATTTGTGATTATGAAAGATGTGTGAGATGCTGATTTAGACTGCTTGTTTGGTTAATAAGTGTTGGTTTGACAGTTTATATGTTTGTGGTTTTATAATCTGCGTTTATGGGCTCGTATAGATGTCAACTTGCTGCATCTTGTTTCTTTCTTTTATGCTTTGTAAAAATTGAATGATTTTTGTGTTATATCTCACTGTTTAGGTTGTTGTTTTAGCTTAAACATTTGAATAATGCTGCCTGTAAATTCATGCACTATCTGTAAGTCCTTTTTCTACTGCTGCTTGCTTTGACGTCTGATGGGTATTATTTTGCTAAATTGATTATTTGAGGTCACAGTTCGATTAGTTAGAATGATTTACTTGTTGGCTTTAAGAACTGCATAATTTCAGAATAGATGATTGCTGTTATTAGGATTTTATGTATTTTGTTAGTTCTACAGTTTAAATATAGATTAGATGATTGCTGTTATTAGGATTATATGATTGTTGTTATTAGAATTAGATGATTGTTGCATAATTACAGATTATATGTTTTTTATTTTACTGAGTTTAAGTCTAGGACTGCTACTGAATATTAATTTAAGATTATTTGTGTGTTAGGGTGTAGTCAAGTTTCTGTTGATTTAGATATGATTGCTCTTAATCATTTAACTTTTTGAGTTTAATAGACTCATTTCTTAGTTTTTTTATCTGATATAGTTTAATTTGAGTACCTGAGTAGTTTACTTGTTGATTTTACTGTTTGGTTTTTACTGATTAACTGTGTAGTTATTTTATATCTGTATCTTTGAATTAGTAATACAATTTTTTTTATCTGTCACGTTTGTTTAGTGAGCCTGTTTGTTTAGTGAGATTTTTTGACTATTTGTTTAGTGAGTAATTTGAGTGAGATTGTCTAGTTTTTACTGTTTAAAATAAATATTGAGGAAAAATTTTCCTCCAGCAGGTCTCAAACTCGAGACCTGCATGCTATATGTACAACGTGTTATCCAACTGGACCAGGCTCTCTATTTGGTTTATAAATGAACTGAATGTTTAATATACGTTTTGTAATTTTTATACTTTCAGTTTAATAACATACGCTTTTCTTAAATTTGTCAAGTTTAGAGTTTTTATTAATTAGAAATATTATTTACTTTTAAGAAAATAAAAGTTTTTATTAATTAGGCTCATAATATAGTATAATAAATAAAAAAAATGTTTTGTCAATTTTATAAATTTAATTAGTTGCAAAAGTTATTTTTTAAATAAATTAGATTTAATTAAATTTTTAGAAGTTAAATAGTTTTTAAAATATTTTTAAAATAGGGTAATAGTAACTTTACTTATATAAGTTTTTATTAAATAAAATATTTAAATAGTTTTAATTTTAGATATTTGTCTTTTAGAATAAATATCGGGTTTACGATTCATGCACTTTAGGATTAAAACAAGTTTAAAATTGGTAGATTTAATTTTTAGTTTGAAAAACCGAAACCCATTCAAATCAATTGTCCAAATCGAAATAAAACGTCTCAAATTCATAAGATCTTCTTGTACAACGAACTTGGTTCATTCACGTGTTTAATTGAATTCGTCTTTGCTAATTTTAGACTATTACTTTTTCCTAAAGGTAATTTTCTAATTTACCCTATAACGTATCTAATTATCACTATACTATCACGATCACATCACCCTTGCTAAGCAATTTCCGTCTCCTCACGCAATGATAAAATTAAACTCTAGCTACACTTTCATTCAAGTTTTGAAAATTTATTTTGCAAAGACATAATGTATTGCTTTCATTATTTGAAAAATAACTTTAAGGATCATAAAACTCAAATAGATTCATCGTCCTCGACTTTTCACTTTTCCATGCCAAGTGTAAAAACAAGATCATTGTCAATCATAAGCCCCAAAATTAAAACAACTCATACAAGTAATTTGTGTTAAACTCAATCTCCTATTATTCCTAATTGTATCTCTAGATTTTATTTGTAATTCACCCAAAGGCTCATTTGACTTTATTTGATACTTATTAATCCAAAAATGAAGGCAAGAACGGTGTAAACTCAACACTCAAAACCTAACCTCGACTTCAAAAACTGTTGTCACTAAAGAAAGCCCAAATCAAGGATAACTTAACACGATTTGAGGGATAAATCCTCGGACCAGAAATTTGGCTAGTAGGACTACTTAAAAGCAACAATAAAACCTCCAAAGTCAATTATGACCTTATTAATGGAGTTAGCAACAACTACATCATATCACCTTGTGGCTCTTTAAGATGCAATTGTGCTCCTTATTTAAAATGCACACCCGAAGGCTCCTTGGACAAAAATAAGGAAATTGACATTCACCATCCCACCTTATAGCTCATGATGATGAAGCAATTTTTATTCAACACGTCCCCTTGCCATACACCCTAAGGCTCTAATGACAAGGTTAGTGCTACATGACTCCCACCCGAAGGCTCATAGAGAACATGGTTTTATTTATTCTTCTTATTATTATGATATTTATAGTAAGCCAAATTTCCGCAATCCCATGATCAAAAGTCCATGACGCTGTCACCCTTAATGTGTTCTCACTTTAATTAGAAGGGAAGAAAAAGAAGGAGTTACGAGTTAAGATATCAAGCCTAAACCGCTAAAAACTTCATTTATTAAGCAATTAATTATTCAAGCGTGAAAAATAAATACGAGGAGATTAAATCAAACACAAAAATACTTACACAAAGAAGAATTAACCTTAGAAACTTATGATTAAACTCTATCATCTCTTGTTCTCCATATTATAAAATTCCAAAAATGTGAAATCAATGGATACTTAGCCTATTAAATCAAGGTGTTGGGTTTTCAAGTCATCTATAGGATCTTACATCTTCTTATAATTTTTCAAGTTTTAGAATTTGCGTTTTAAAGTTCCCTTGATAAAAGCCTAGCAAAAGTTAATTCAAACACGTTAAGGAAAAGCTAAGCTAAAAACCGAGTCGAGTCAAAAACTTTTTTATTTTCACCAACGGAAAGCCTGCATTTGTGTCAAAAGCACTTATTTTATTTATTAAAACTTAAAAATAACACTAAAATTTTTAAAATTTTATGAAAAACGAGAAAAACAATTACGTTTAGACACGACAAAAGCAATTGCAAGCGATTATATCGATTGACTCCCCCATGCTAAAACCAATCATTGTCCTTATTGTTTCTTAGATCAAGAGTGACACCCCCTTGCTAAAATAAAAAGAGTCTAATGCAAAAGTCCTAACATGGAAAGAGCACGCAAATCTATAAGCCGTTTATTAATTATGCCACAAGATAAAATGTTAGTCGATAAAAATCAAAGGATAGAGAGTGTGCCCCTTTTGGCAACCAAAGGATGGAAGATCAAGTGGACCGGCAAAAACCGAACACGAGAGTCTTCAATGATTAGGGTCATACCTAAGATTCACAACACAACAAAACACGAGCACGGGATTGAAAGATCAAACCTTAATAGTGTTAGAAAATAGAAAGAAGATAGAATGTATATGACTCCCCTACAAGGCACCTCGTTTTTGTTAACCGAGTCATGAGCTCGACTCGATCCCCGCATTCATTGGTCCTTAGGGAAAATGGTGAAAACCGGCATAATAGAATTGAATCCAATATAAAGCACGATGTCAGGGTCAAAGATGACATCCTCGTTGTCGGATGACAAATGAAAGGATAAAACTCCAACATAAATCTCCAAAAAAGAGAGGGTGGTCACAAATCACGAAATGAATAAAGCATGCTCCCCGAGATAAACTCGCACCAAGATGATCGAAAAGTCTTTCAATTATTGCATCGGTGAAAGGCCGAGATTTCCCTAAATCAACGATTCCGGGGTCGAATACCTCGTCCTCGGGAGAGAAAGGAATAGACAACACGATGTCTCCCCCCCATGCTAATCCAAAATCATATAAAGCACATGGTAATGGTGGGTTAAAAGTCTCAACAATTATGGTATCAACTAGCATGACTTTGTTGACCTTATCACTGTTATGAATGTGAACAAAGGGGTCATGGTACTCAAAATGAGTCGCATGAAAAAGCCGCACATTAAGATCAAAGCGAGTGGGAAGGATAATTGGAGTAAAGGTAATTTCTCCCTCCGGGTCAACATTATCATCATCATAAATTGGGTGATCAAACCAAAGATTTTCATCACCGTCATTAGACTCTTCCTCAAATTCCGAAGAAATGTCTATGGAAAGTAACTTATCAAACTTCTTAATGAAGAGCTCATCATCACAAAGGTTGTGAGATGAAGGAGGTATGATGCCCTCAAAATTCTCTTTAAACAATTGATTATTGTTCATTGAAGCTTCAAAGAGATGATTTGAGTAAGTCACAAAAGTGTCATCAATCTTGTCATCATAAGAAATATCCGTCAAAGTATCAACAAGTTCATCATTCTCATTAGAAATAAGTTCATCGGAGAATTCCTCGAGAATGGTAGGTAAAACATAAGAATCACGCTCGATTTCAAAATCGGTGACGTCTTCACTTCCCCGTGGAAGTGGATCAACAAGTTCCTCGATGAACTTATCGAATGAATAATCACTAACCTCACTCGGTGTGAAGTTAGGAATCAAATGGTCCATTTTTAAACATTGTTCAATTAAAGCAATATCTCTCTCAGGATCAAAATTCTCACTATTAAACTCACTAGCATCAAATGGTGCACTAAGGTATTCATCAATTTCCTTTTCAATCTTAGAACAATCATCCTCGAGCTCTTCTAGAACAAAGTCCCCTCCCTCAAATGGAGTGAGTGGAGACGAGATAAGATTACAACATGATTCAACAAGCATTAACTTTTCTTCTTCACAAAATGAGGGTTCCATAGTTGGCAAATCACCTTTGTACAAGAGAGATTCCTTGTTTGTGTTACTTTAAATAGGTTTAACAAGTTTCACACTTTCCACTTTCTTAGAAACAAATCTTGGAATTTTTTTCCGGTTTGAAAATCATATGTTTATCCCCATAACACAATTTAATCTCCTCTTTCCTCATATAAACTATAACTTGAGACGTGTACAAAAATGGTCGTCCTAGAATTATAGGAACACGAGGATTGGTCTCATAATCAACGATTGCAAAATCGGCAAGGTAAATGAACTCTCCCACTTTAACAACGATATTTTCCGGTATACCAACCGAATGGGTGGTGGTACCATTAGCAAGCTCAATGATCATTCGAGTGGGATTAAGTGGTTCATATTCAAGAGTCTTCCAAAAGTCTAAGGGCGTTACGTTAATGCTAGCTCCTAGATCGGCTAGAGCTTTGCATTCCCCAAGCTCATCAAAAACACAAGGTATCAAGAATTGACCCGGATCTTTATATTTCTCAGGATAGAAATCAAAGAAAACCGAGGAACTAATCATATTTAAAATAATCTTGGTAACATTAAGAAAATTTTCTTTAGGTGGAACATAAAGCTCAATCACTCTTTCTACATTATCATCATCATAAGCGGTGATAGCCTTAAGCTCTCCCCTTGGGTTAGGAATGGTATTGCTAGGTAAGTAACCCGAAGAAGAGGATGGTTTGGACATAAATCCCTCAAACATCGAAAGCAATTTATTTTGACCTTGTTCTAAACTTTGTTTCATACGATTTTGACTTTGCTCTAACCTTTAATCAAAACGGTTTTTGTTTTGCTCTAATATTTGTTTAATTCTTTGTTGGTTAAGCTCAATATTGTTATTTTTCCCCTTGATCGTATTTTGAAACTCATTTTTCAAAGTGGTCATTTGTGCTTGAATATTGTTTTGAAATTTTTTCAAATTTGCCTCATTCGTTTTAATGTAGCTTGACAAATCATTTTGGTTATTGCTTTGAAAACCTTGATTGTTTTGATTAGCATTAAGCCAATTTCTTTGATTGTAATTCCCTTGGTTACCACGGTTAAAATTATTCCCATTGTTTCCATTGTTGTACCTATTTTGAACCGGTGGAAAACCCGGTGGAGTAATATGATTTTTACGACGAACTTGACCGTTGGAGCCATAAGTTCCCGTCGTGGCAAAAGCACTAGCTTGATCAAACCCCATGGTTGACCAAGCATAATTAGGATGTTCTCCACCATATGATACACAAAAATTCTCAACCATATTAATCGATCCATGAGGATTCTTCCTAATCTCATTCAAAATCGTGTCAATCTTAGAGTCCAATCTAGCAATCTCGGTATTAGATGAATTCACATTGGAAACAACTGACGTGTTTCATGAATATTGCACTCTAGCCTTATTCTCAATTATACGCCACGCGTCTCTCGGAGTTTTTATTAAAATATTACCACCTGCGGCGGCATTTAAAGAATCTTGTTCAACCATATTAAGTCCATTATAAAAAGTATTGATTTTATGCAATTCCAAGAAACCGTGGTGTGGACATTGTCTTAACAAATCTTTAAACCTTTCCCAAGCAACCCCAAACGATTCACGCACTTTTTGCTCAAATCTAGTCATCTTGTTCTTAAAGTGTGTTGTTTTGGATGGTGGAAAGAAGTAATTTATAAACTTAGACACTAAATCATCCCATGTCAAAATCGAACCCGGTGGTTCTTTCTCATACCAAATCTTGCGTTACCCTCGAGCGAGTACGGAAAAAGCATAAGCTTATTCGCGTCATTCGGCACATCTCTAAACTTGAGAGTCGAGGTAGTACGATGAAAATATTGAATGTGAGAGTGCGGGCTATCGGTCTCATTGCCACGAAATTGGTCGGCACGAATGAGTGATAAAAGACCCGACTTAATCTCATAGTGATTCTCCAAAATAGCCGACACAACGATTGCTTCCCCATACCCTTCGGTGGGTGCACGGAGTAATCCTCCATTGTTTGGTTATCGACCATCTCTACAACAATAGGTGGAAGCTCGGGTTCCACTATTCGTTGTTGATGATTTCTATTTCTACGAGGAATATTTTCAAGCCTATTGAAATCAATCGAAATTCGAGAAGATCGTAATTGCATAAATCAAAGTGACGATAATTTTAGAGGATTGAAGAAAAGAAATTAGACAAGAAGAGGATTGTTTTTGGTATTTTTATTTGGTATTGCTCAATCAAAAAGATCGATAAAAACAAGGAATAAGGATAATTACTATGGATGTAAATTACCCTCGATCGACTTTGAAACGATAGGTGAAAACCTAAACGTCTCGAGGTACAATAAGTAAAATAAAAAATAAGGTATAATACTACTTGAGTTGGCAAACCAATAATCGGTCGTCCTTCTCAATATACGCACAAGCAAGCGGGGAAACGAGGTGGCACAAAGCACTTAAAAACCTTTTTCCTTAGACGGCCTTTTATAGCACGTCGCCTTATACCCACCTTATAGTATGTATAAATCGAGTTCAAACTTTTTATTAGTATTTATCTATTTTGCCTTTTAATTTTCGTTTTGGATTCGAATACAATAGCTAGGTGATGAAATCCCAACTAAGGTCTTATTTGGAAGTAGGTAAATTTATTGTTCTACGTAATACAATATAGTAATCACAAAAAACACAAAAAACGATACATACTATAATAATAGAAAAATAACAAAACATTCCGAGGACGGAAAGGGTCTTCAAATCAACGATCAACAAATCTCCACAAGACGAATCGTACACAAGATCCCCGGCAGTGGCGCCAAAATTTTTGATGTGTCGTGGAATATATATTAATTAGATACGTTATAGGGTAAAATAGAAAATTACCTTTAGGAAAAAGTAATAGACTAAAGTTACCAAAGACGGATTTAATTAAACACGACAAAAAACCAAGTTCGTTGTACACGAAGATCGAGTGAATTTGAGACGTTTTGTTTCGATATGGACAATTGATTTGAACGGGTTTACGGTTTTTAAACTAAAAGTTAATCCTACAAATTAAAATCTAAGGGCATGAATCGTTCCCCATTATTTTATTTGAAAGAAACTATTTAAAATTAAAACTTTAAAACTTATTAGAAATTAAACTATAAAAAAATCTATTTAAAACTAATTTATTTTAAAACTACTTTAATTACAATCTAATTTATTAATAAAAAAACAAATTTATCTAAAAACTATTTTTAAATTCTAATTTTTAAATTTCTTAAAAATTATAAAATATATTTCTATATAAAATTTTGTAACATTAAATTTTATAAACAAACAATTACCAAAAATTTAACTTAATGACAACTTGTTCTCTAAACAAATAAAAACTGACAGTCAACTAGTTATACTATATTAATATTAAAAGCTGAATAAAGACACAAAAGAAGGCATAGATGAGATGGTTAAATCTATTGGCCCATGACCAGGAGGTCATGGGTTCGAGTCTCACTAGATGCATTTTTTTTTGATGATTTATTTTTGGACAGAGTAAACTAGGTTCACATTCACAGGATTGACTTTTGAAGACTGATATGGTCAGTTAAGATCTAGCAAACCAATTGGGTATGCTAGCCTTTAATAAAATTCAGCAAACAATCAAATCCAGCAACACACTAAATTCCTATATCAGCTAAATAAGGACTAATTCAAGCTTAAACAGACTTCAAATCCACACAATCCAGCATACATCGACATAAAAAAATCAGCAAGCTAAACTTCTAACAAAATACTAAATTAATATTAGCTAAACGAAACTGATATAAACTCAACAAATTAAATATCAATAAGAAAAGATAAGTTCAGCAAGATTAAACTTATAAGGACTGATAAAATCAAGTCACATTGATAAGCTCAGCATACAGATCTATAATACGACAAAATGTCACTGATAAGATGACATTTATACATGATCTCATCGTTCTTTACGGGCTTTAAATGCATATTAATGTCATAAAATACCATATATATATGCTTGTGTTTGTTTACTTGTGTATTTTAGGTATGGATATCGTGAAAAAGACAAAAGATCACAAAAACAAGGAAAAACGGACACGAGAAACAAAGCCGTACAAAGAACTGGGCCCTAGTTCATTAATTATCCAACATTTACCCTTGAAGACGTGAAGATATGCAAGATTGATCCTCAAACAATGAAGAAATGACACTTAAAACCCTTATGAAATCATAATTACAAGTTTGGTCCCTTAAGTTTGTCAAAATTACAAAAAGGTCCTTCAACTTTGAAGAAATGGCAAGATTAGTCCCTCAACTATTCAACATTGTCAATTATGGTCCCTCATGAAATCAAAGATACATTGAAGACCTTTGAAGATCAACGAAGTCCAAAACCAGCCCTTGAAATACGGAAAAATGGCAAAAACAACCCTTGAAACACTTTTGCCAAAGTTTTGGGGCAAAAGTGTGAAATCCATAACTTCTATAACAAAGGGATGCGTTTATTTGAGCTGAAATACTTGTTATACAACTTTTCCCAAAAACAAAGGACCAAAAGTGCCAAGTTGAAAGTTTAAATCCCTAAACACACGGGCAACACTTACTGTAGCGATTTTACCATGAAGAACACCCCTTTTTACCCAGGATTAAAAAGAAGAAAACAAAGGGGAAAGTGAAATTGGTTGTTCCTACGTGTAATTCACATAATGTCAATCACATCCCACACCAAAAACCTCAATCCCCACGACCAGAAAGATACCCCCACTCCCACTCTCATGACGACACCTGGCATTTGATCATGACATGGCAAGATCAACGGACCAAAGCTTTTCCTTTCTCACTAAGTACTAAATAAACGTCCGTGATTCACCAATGCAAGCTGGCAACATGCCTAGAAGATTCTCAAGGATAATTTAGGAATTTCAGTTCTAGGGTTTATGAATAGTGCTTTGTATCCATTTGCCTATAAAAGGAGACCTCAACCTGTGAGAGTCCCTTTGTTCCAGATTTTGGCTATCAATCTTTGTAATTCTTTTTTAAGTTACTTAAAATTTGAATTTCATAAAATTTTTGAATTCTCTTTTGTGTTTATTAAAAGTTGGTGTTAGAATAACCTTAATCTGAGTTCCATTTGATCATTAAGACCTACCTTAATCTTGTGGTTAAGGCACGTCTTTGTTTATAAGGTTTTCAAAGGTTCAAAAACCTTGAAATCCTTGGTTCTGTTTTGGATATTATTGTGTACTAACCCTTAAACAACAGCCTTAAGCTCCTTCAAGCTTGTTGACACCAATCCTGAGAAGAGTAATAAGCTCTTGGTTGAGTTGTTTGCTTATTTGTGTTGAAGAAATTTCATAATCAAATCCTTGTTCTACTTTAAACATCAACAGGATTTGATCTTCCTTCTTGAAGAACCTTGGTCTTGTTCTAGTGGTTGAACAGGGTCCAAGGAGCATAGCTGGCCCTCCTAGGATGTTGTGGAGGGCAGGTATAATCACATATTTAAGATTCCTCTAAAAATTTCATGTTACTGCCTGTTTTGGATTTGGTGCTTTGATTTTGTGTTCTTTTGTTTAAGGTTGTGATCTTAGTGTTTGATTCTGTTAGTTGTCACCTAGGAAGTGTTTTTGATTCATAAAATCAGTAGGTTATTAGTGAAAATCACAAGTTGCTTTACAAAATGGTAGATTAAGGGTTGTTTGGGATAACAGCTTGATTTAGGTTTGTGTTGATTTGTGTTGATGCTTTGTGCTGTTTTTTGTTTATATCTGTTTAGTGGGTGCTAAGTATCATTTGTCTGCAAGTTTTGTGGTTTGAAACACCTAGATCCTAAAAAAGGGCTATAAAATCTTGTTTACTTGATAAAATTGGTTGTGGTTTCAGGGACACCTAGATCTAATCATAGACTAGGGCTAACAAGTGATTAAACTTAGTTAATTACACCAGGGAAAGAGATTTGAGTTCCTGAAATTGGATCTGTAGTCAATTAGATCAGCAAAAGTTTCTACATATTCTACTTGTTAATCAGTAACCTGCATATGCTTATATCTGCTTATTTACTTTGATTCAGTGATTGAAATAAGTTTGTTTCTGCTTAATCATAGTTTATATAGCTTGCGTATTCATCTGGTTGAATTTGGCTGGCTTATTCATGCTATATCTGCTTATTTGTTCATAACAGCTTATATTCCATGTCTGTGCTAGATCTGAGCATTGTTTGATTTATCTGGGCTTATTGTGTGAACCAATTTGTGATTTCTTTGTTGATATAGACTCCTTGTGATTCACTGATCACAAGGGTGCCCTTGTTTCCATTTGAATCCAACTGGATCTCTCTAAAAAGCTTGGTCAAATAGTCAAAGCAGTGGGAACTCCTTTCCCCTGCTACTAGCCACTGCTAGTGTATTTTTGTTCTCAGCTTATCAATAAGCTATAATAGCTTATTTTAACCAGAAACAACTTGGATTTTGTAATAGGTGCTCATTATTTGACCCATTAGTTCATACTGGAGCATTTGGTGGGTTGACTTTAGGGTTTGACTAGAAAACCAACTTAATTGACTTTTTCATAAGTGCTTATTGGCTTATTCTGGCTTATTGGTGTTGCTTATTGGATTTTAGTTGATTGATTTGGCTTATTGAGTTCATTTGTGACATTTTGCAAGTTGAATCAAGTCCTGAGGTGCCCTATATCTCAAACCCGACTATTTTGTCTTTTAGTGGATTTGTACTTTGCTTATTTCTGGCTTATTGAGTGTGCTTTTCCAAAATTTCTTTTTACAGATCTCTTTAGTATCCCAAAGAAGGTTGTGTGTCAAATTAGAGCTTATGGCATTAGCTTATTGCTTAATGGGCTAAAAAGCCCAATAAGGATAAGTTGTTTGCTTAATAAGCTGTGATAAGCTCACTTTCAACTTTTGGGCCTTTAGAGTTTTGTGTTTAGAATTAAATTTTGAGTCAGATAGTGCTTTTCCAAGTCATTTGGGCTTATTTGGACTTTTTGGGCTAAAAAGCCCATTAAGCTTGGCTATTTTTGATTTAAGCCCATTTGGGGGCCCAATAGGGGTATTCTTGTCTTTTCACTTTCATTTTCTGATTATTTAGGTTAAAATAAACTAGTTTGCAAGTTTTTAGAATTATTTATAATTTTTGGATTTTTAATATTATTTCAATATTATTTTATTATTATTTTTCAAATTTCAAATTTTTGCAATTTTTATATTTTTCTTAGCTTAAATACATTAAAATACGATTTTTGCAACTTTTAGATTAATTTTATCATCTTTAGATTAATTTTTATAATTATTTTAATTTTTAATAGTTTTTAAATCATTTTAAATAGTTTTTATTAGTTTAAAAATTTCTAAAAATAGTTTTAAATCTTTTTAGGTCATTTTAGAGGTTTATTAATTGAAAAATCTTTATTTGGGCTTTTTGATAATTAATTTGATTTTTAGGGCTTTAATTAGCATTTAAAAATTGAATATTTAATTAATTAAAAGGTTTGAAAAAGTTTTGATCATTGGTAAACTCTTAGTTTATTTATTTTGATTTTTGGTGAATTTTTGGTAATTTTTAGAATTAATTTTTATTTTAGCTTATACGGTTTTACGTTAAGTCGTAGTAGTAATTAATTTCACGTCTTCGTCATCCTCTTTCCTCATCCCCTTCTAACCAATATTAATCTCAAACCTTGCTACATTTTAGTCACACACATATACCTCCTTGGGAAACGAACTTCATTGGGTCATTAGTGCTTGATTTTCCTAAATCATCACTTAATACTTACCGCTTTTACGCCTTTTTCCTAAAAGGTCGTATTTTACCACAATCATTTTGGCGCCGCTGCCGGGGAGGTGTGTCGTGATTAATTTGTCTTGTTGTTTTTAATATTAACCATAAATAGTATTTGTATTAGTAGAACTCTACTAATACGTATTATCGGTTTTTTGGTTTTTCTTGTGAAATTATTATTACTATATTGTATTAAGTATCACAATAAATACAAAATATCTCCAAATGTGTGAAACACAACCTTAATTGGGATTTGATCTCCTAATTATTGTATTCGAATCTCAAACAAAAAGAAAAAGGCAAAAATAGATAAATACTTTCGTGAAGCTCGATTTTGAAAAATACAAACTATAAGGTGGGTATAAGGCGGGTATTATAAAATATACCCTAAGGAAAAAGGCTCTTAAGTGATTCGCGCCGCCTCGTTTCCCCGCTTGCTTGCGAGTATTTTGAGATTGAAGGCTAATCGAGGGTTTTTCCGCCCAAAGTATTATTACGTATAATATATTTGCTTGGTTTCTTTGTGATTAAACCCTCTTGAACAATTTGGTTTTCACCAAATGTTCTAAAGTCATTCGAAGGCGTTCACTCCACGTGATTGTTTTCATTCTTTTGAGGCTTCTTTAATCAAGAGTTTGATTCGAGGAGAGATTTGGTAAATTGTTGTCTACGAAGATACACCAAAATCCAAAAAAATTAAAAACAATCAAAAATACAAAAAAATTGAAAATTCACAAAACACCCAAAAAGAATCTTCTTTGCTCACCTCTCATTCTTCGTGAAGTTTATGATCACTCGTAATCAAGCAAAACGAGCTCGTAAACGTCTTTAAAAGCAAGCCAATCAAGAGACGTTGATTGAAGAACAAACTCCAATTGTTGAACCTTTTGTAGAACAAGAAGTCGTCATGGCTAACCGTACTATGATGGAGTTCCTACAAGCACCACCGAGGGTTTTGGAGAGGCCATTGTGATTCCCGCCATCCTTGCGGAGAATTTCGAGATTAAGACGGGCTTAATGTCGATGTTGCAAGCTAATAAGCTTAGAGGTAATGAGAAAGACAACCCGTATTACAACATAAGGAATTTTAATCGTCTCACCGCTACTAGCAAGTTTAAGGATGTTCCACATGACGCCATTAAGATGATGTTGTTTCCATACTCGTTAGATGGACCCGCTAAAATTTGGCTTGAGAAAGAACCGCCGAATTCAATTTTGACATGGGGTGATCTCGTTTCTAAGTTTGTGAACAAATTTTTTCCACCATCTAAAACAACACATTTGAAAAATGAGATTTCAAGATTTGTTCAAAAAAATAATGAAAGTTTTTCAATGGCATGGGAACACTTTAAAGAAATGTTACATGAATGTCCACACCATGATTTTTCGGAATTGCATCAAATTGATACTTTTTATAATGGGCTTAATGATCATGAACGAGATTACCTAAATGCCGCCGCGGGTGGTAATTTTTTGTGCAAAACGACCGATGAGGCTTTAAAGATTAGCGAGAATAGATCTAAGGTTTATAGCCCTCGTAACACACCGAGTGTTGCCAATTTGGGTTCGTCATGGTCTCATAGCATTAATGCCTTACATGATGAAGCTAATGAGGAAAATCGGTTTTTCGATAGATTTGCTAATCTTATGACTCATTGGAAAGCTCAAGAAGCTTTGAATTCCGCTTCGGTTAAAGCGGTGGCTAAGAGTTGTTTGTCTTGTGGTGGAGCTCATGATCTTTCCGAGTGCATTACCGCGGATGGTAACACTTCGAGTGCTTATGTAGCAACGGGTACTTACAACCAAAACGGCCAAGGTTCTCTCCCAAATTAAGCTCCACCAAATCAAAATGATAATAACTATCGAAACAACAACCAAGGTGGTAATTATCAAGGCAATTCACGTAACTACAACAAAGGGAATTATCAAAGTGGGAATGGACAATTGACTAATCAAAACCAAAACCCGTGATTTTCAAAACACTACCCAAGGTTTTCAAAATGCTGACACTAAAAATCTTCAAGGAGAATTTTTGGATTATGCTAAAGCAAATGATGCTAAGTTTGATAACATGCAACGTGAGATGATTAGCTTAAGATCCGAGTTGAAAAACGAGCTTAAAAACGAACTTGCTAATGAACTTAAAACTCATGCAAATAAAATGGAAGGAAATGTCCAACGTCTTCAACAAAATCAACAAAATATGGAACAAGGACAACATGAGATTCAGCAAGAATTGTTAAAAGCGGATGCTAGGCAATCAAAATTTGAAGACCGAATGGCAAAAATGTTTGAAGCAATCATGTGTAAACCCTCTTCCTCGGGTGGTCTTCCTAGTGATGCCATTGCAAACCCGAAGGGAGAAATGAAGGTTATTACTACACGAAGTGGTAAAACTTTCAAGGAACCAATCTCTCGTCCAAGTACTTCTACAGAGAAGGAAATCGAGAAAGAGCCCGAGGTGGTGGTTGAAAAGGAGCATATTACAATCCCACGAAGTACCGCTCATACCACACCTATGGTTGAACCAATACCAATTGTGGAACCCGAGATTCCAAGGCCGTTTCCTAATGTCCAACCCACACCACCCTTACCTTATCCTTCGAGACGAAACAAAGAGAAAATGCAAGAACGTAACAAACAACAAATCGAGCTTTTTATAAAAATGTTTCAACAAGTGCATTTTGATGTGAGTTTAGCCGCCGCGTTGTTATATATGCCTCGTTTCGCTTCCACTTTTATAAGTATGATGAGCGATAAGGAAAAGCTTTGAAAGCTTTCTAATTATTCTTCGGTTTATCTTAACCGCATACCGGAAAAAGTTGGTGACCCCGGAAAGTTTCTCATTCCTTGTGACATACAAGATATGAAAGAATGCCTCGCCTTGGCCGATCTTGGTGCGAGCATTAATTTGATGCCATTTTCCATTTGGAGATCGCTTTCGCTTCCGTCTCTTATTCCTTCGAACATGTCTATCGAGATGGCCGATCATTCTACGATTTTAGCATGTGGAGTAGCCGAAGATGTTTTTGTGAAAGTGGGGAAGTTCTACTATCCCGTTGATTTTATAGTAGTTGACATCCCCGCGGATCCTCAAGTTCCTCTAATTTTAGGTCGTCCATTTTTAGACACCTCGAGATCGCTTATCGACGTTCATGTAAGAACTATCAATTTGAGATTCAACGAAGAAGAACTTGTTATAAACGCTACTCAAAACTCCAAACCTTCTCATGTTTATGCTATCGCTACCATCAATCACATTGAATTAGTTGATGTGGTTTGCGATGAGTTTTCACAAGAAGTGTTAGGTTTTTCCGATAGCTCGTCAAGTGACAATCCCACTATTTTGGATCCGATTCTTGCTAATTCTACACCAAATCTCACTCCATTCCAAGGAGGCGATTTCACTTCAAATGAAATCGACAATGAAGATGAGGTGTTGATTAGTGATGATACTTCTATTCCACCATTTCTTCCGTCGATGGAAGTTATGAGTGTTGAACCAAAATCTTCAATCGAGGAACCACCTATCCTTGAATTGAAAGATCTTCCTTCTCACCTTGAATACGCATTCTTGGAAGGTGATGACAAGTTGCCGGTTATTATTGCAAGAGGTCTTGCTAATGATGAAAAAACCGAGCTCTTGAAAGTTCTTAAAGCTCATAAAGGGGCAATTGCGTGGAAAATTTCCGACATTAAGGGTACTGGCCTAAAATTTTGTACTCACAAGATTTTAATGGAGGAGGAGTACAAACCCGCAATTCAAAGTCAAAGAAGGGTGAATCCCAAAATTCACGATGTCATAAAAAAGGAAGTTTTAAAACTCCTTGACGCGGGAATGATTTATCCTATCTCCGATAGCCCATGGGTGAGCCCAATCCATTGTGTCCCTAAAACGGGTGGAATGACTGTTCCGCCTAATGAAAACAACGAGTTAATTCCTACTAGTGTTGTGACCGGTTGGAGGGTGTGTATTGACTACCAAAAGTTAAATGACGCCACTCTTAAAGACCACTTTCCTTTGCCCTTCGTGGATCAAATGTTGGAGCGACTCGCTGGAAATGAATTCTATTGCTTTTTAGATGGTTTTTCGGTTACTTTCAAATCCCTATCGACCCTCGTGATCAAGAGAATACTACGTTTACATGTCCTTATGGAACGTTTGCTTACCGTAGGATGCCTTTCGGACTTTGTAATGCACCGGGTACGTTTCAACGGTGTATGATGGCAATTTTTCACGATATGATCAAGAAGTCGATGGAAGTGTTTATGGATGACTTTTCGGTGTTTGGCAATTTGTTCACGTCGTGTTTATCTAATCTCCAGCAAATGTTAAAACGTTGTGAAGAAACCAATCTTGTGCTTAATTGGGAAAAATGTCATTTCATGTGTAAACAAGGAATCGTCTTAGGACATAAGGTCTCGAAAGCGGGGATTGAGGTCGATAAATCTAAGGTAGACGTCATCGCCAAGTTACCTCATCCCAAAACCGTTAAGGGAGTTAGGATTTTCCTAGGCCACGCGGGCTCTTATCGTCGTTTTATCAAGGACTTTTCGAAAATCTCTCGACCTATGACACACCTTCTCGAGAAGGATGCACCTTTTAATTTCAATGAGGATTGTGTTAGAGCTTTCGAAACTCTTAAAAGGAAACATACCGAAGCTCCCATTCTTGTTGCTCCTAATTGGGAATTACCCTTTGAAATCATGTGCGATGCAAGTGATTATGCAATAGGGGCCGTCTTAGGGCAACACTATGAAAAGCATTTCCGTCCTATCCATTATGCTAGTAAGACGATGACCGAGGCTCAACTAAAGTACACCACAACAGAAAAGGAATTCCTTGTCGTGGTCTATGCTTTTGAGAAATTCCGACCTTATCTCGTCTTAACTAAAAGCATCGTGTATACCGACCATTCGGTTATCAAGTATCTCTTAGCTAAGCAAGACGCTAAGCCGAGATTGCTTCGTTGGATGCTCCTCCTCCAAGAATTTGATGTCACCGTGCTTGACAAAAAAGGAGCAGAGAATCTAGCGGCCGATCATCTCTCTCGTCTAGAAGATCCTCACAAAGATGTTTTCGAGAACAAGGAAATCACCGAAACATTTCCTCTTGAGACTCTCGGTGTAGTGAATTCTAAAGACACCACCCCATGGTTTGCCGACATTGCAAATTACCGTGCGGGGAATTTCATAATCAAGGGTATGTCGACACAACAAAACCGTTAAGGGAGTTAGGATTTTCCTAGGCCACGCGGGCTCTTATCGTCGTTTTATCAAGGACTTTTCGAAAATCTCTCGACCTATGACACACCTTCTCGAGAAGGATGCACCTTTTAATTTCAATGAGGATTGTGTTAGAGCTTTCGAAACTCTTAAAAGGAAACATACCGAAGCTCCCATTCTTGTTGCTCCTAATTGGGAATTACCCTTTGAAATCATGTGCGATGCAAGTGATTATGCAATAGGGGCCGTCTTAGGGCAACACTATGAAAAGCATTTCCGTCCTATCCATTATGCTAGTAAGACGATGACCGAGGCTCAACTAAAGTACACCACAACAGAAAAGGAATTCCTTGTCGTGGTCTATGCTTTTGAGAAATTCCGACCTTATCTCGTCTTAACTAAAAGCATCGTGTATACCGACCATTCGGTTATCAAGTATCTCTTAGCTAAGCAAGACGCTAAGCCGAGATTGCTTCGTTGGATGCTCCTCCTCCAAGAATTTGATGTCACCGTGCTTGACAAAAAAGGAGCAGAGAATCTAGCGGCCGATCATCTCTCTCGTCTAGAAGATCCTCACAAAGATGTTTTCGAGAACAAGGAAATCACCGAAACATTTCCTCTTGAGACTCTCGGTGTAGTGAATTCTAAAGACACCACCCCATGGTTTGCCGACATTGCAAATTACCGTGCGGGGAATTTCATAATCAAGGGTATGTCGACACAACAAAAGCGAAAATTCTTTCGTGACGTCAAGTTCTATTTTTGGGACGACCCTTATCTCTTTCGGGTTTGTGCGGATCAACTCGTTCGACGTTGTGTTTTTGGTGCCGAAGCTTCTAATATCCTTAGAGCTTGTCACGAGGGACCCACGGGTGGTCACCACGGTGCTAATCTCACGACTAAGAAAGTTTTCGATGCTGGCTTCTTTTGGCCTTCTATCTATCATGATGCACACGCACTTGTGAAGTCGTGTGATTCGTGCCAACGTCAAGGAAAATCTTCTCAACGTGATGAAATGCCGCAAGACATAATTCAAGTGTGTGAGATTTTCGACATTTGGGGCATAGACTTTATGGGGTCGTTCCCATCGTCTCATGGTAACAAGTATATCCTCGTCGCGGTGGACTACCTTTCTAAGTGGGTGGAAGCTAAGGCTTTACCTACTAATGATGCTCGTGTGGTAGTGATGTTTTTGAAGCAACTATTCTCTCGGTTCGGAACCCCTCGTGCAATTATAAGCGATCGTGGAACCCATTTTTGTAATGACCAATTCGAGAAGGTCTTAAAGAAATATGGAGTTACTCATCGTCTTTCTACGGCTTATCACCCGCAAACGAGTGGGCAAGTAGAGGTTTCGAATCGAGCTTTGAAGAGGATTTTAGAGAGGTTAATTGGAGAAAACCGTGCTTCATGGTCCGACAAACTCGATGACGCTTTATGGGCCTTTAGGACCGCTTATAAGACACCTATCAGTTGCACTCCTTGTAAGTTAGTCTATGGGAAGAATTGTCATTTGCCCATTGAATTGGAGCACAAGGCATATTGGGCCCTTAAGCATGCAAACTTTGACTTGAAGACCGCGGGAGATCACTGGAAAATACAATTGAATGAATTGGATGAATCAAGAGATAATGCTTATGAAAATTCATTGATTTTCAAAGGAAAGTCTAAAAAGTTTCATGATGCAAAGACTAAAAACCGGGTTTTTAACGTTGGTGATCAAGTGTTACTTTTTGACTCTAGACTTAAGATATTTTTCGGGAAATTGAAATCTCGTTGGTCGGGTCCTTTCACCGTTACACAAGTGTTTCCTTATGGGACCATCGAGCTAGCTCAAGATGATGGTCCTAACTTCAAGGTGAATGGACATAAGCTTAAGCACTACTTTGGTGGGGAAATTCCTTCAATGGTTGACCTCGACCAAGTCACCTTCCCCAATGATAATTAGCATTGAGGGGATCGAGTCGAGCTCATGACTCCGTAATCAAAAACAAGGTGCCTCGTGGGGGAGATACCATGCTTATTTTTTTATGCTTTCTAATAACTAATGAGGGGATTTGTACCCTTCCAACTCGTTGTCTCGTGGTTGTTTGTGATTGTGTTATCTAGATCATCATCATCATATACGATTGAAGACTCTCGTGTTCGTTTACGTGAGCCTCCATCGTTTGCTTGAAGAAGTTTTTCACGAATCCATGACATATCCTTTATTGTTCTAACAATTATCTTTTAGCATACTTAATAAACGGCTTTAGATATATTGTTGATCACCCTTTCCATGCTAGATCCTAAGCATTTGATTCTTCGTCTCTAGTATGGGGGTGCTCCACCTTTAGACTCGAAACATTGAGGACAATGTTTACTTTTAGTATGGGGGGGGGGGGGGTGAATAGGTGCTACGCCCTCACGCTTTCCAACTTTCAACGTTTTGTTTTGTTTTGTTGCTAATAAGGCTAAAAATGGCCAAATTTAATTTTTTTTCATAAGTGTTTTTAAGACACGAATGTATATTTTCTGATGGGTAGAATAAGAGCTATTTTTGACTTGATGGGCATTTGGAGCCATTTACATTCCTTAACCCACTCAATTCAAGTTTTGCTAGACTTTATATAGGGAACTTTAAAACGCGAAAGTCTTAGCCCATTCGGGTTAAGAACAATAACTTTTCGCAAGTTCCTATAATTGATCCTAGAAAGTCACTTATCAAGGGAACTATAAAATGCATTCTCTAAACTTGAAAAAGTCCAAGAAAGTGCAAGATCCTATAGGTGGATTGAAAACCCAAAAATTTGATTTGATATAGTCTTAATGAAAGCTAATCCAAATTTGGCTTAATTTTGACTGACATGGCTAAGTATTCACGAGTCTCTTTAATTATAGGTCTTTATATAGTGAAGAACGAGAGATGATAGAGTTAGACAAGTGATCATGCTAAACGTAGAACATGAAAATGTTCTTTCAAAAACTCATGTTTTTAATTATGGATTTTTCTTCCCATAAGATCAATGCATTAGGAATAAAAATAATTGCAATAAGTAAGGTCGTACGATTTGAAAGGTTACTTAGCCTCTAGCGCAAGATCGTTTAAAAGTTGCTCGGGGTTGAATAGAGTTCATAGCCAAGGCATAACTTATTGAAGCGGGACGCGAAGATTGGTGAAGATGCAAAAAGGCCCTAACAAGGCATGAGGAGCTCTATTTTTGCTAAAGATCCAAGATGATGTGAAGTATCATTATTCCAAAATCAATATGAAGGATCGAGACACACGACGAAAAGCAATTACTCCCTAAAGATCATGGAGAAAGTCTATCCAAAAAGACCCTTACAAGGTATGAGGATAAATATATCCAAGTCCGAAAAAGGGGTGGAACGTTGTATATCAAAGTCCAAAATAAAGATTGAAGAAAAATGATGAAGTCGTGGTACAAATATGAAGAATCTCTCAAAAACGTCAAGAGAAGAAATTCCAAATATATGAAGAGAAGACCATAATTTCAAGAACGTCTTCCCAAGATTTGAAGTATGAAGTACATGCCAAATATCGGTCCGAGAAAGGTCTCAAATCGTGAAACGAGTTATTCCAAGATATGAACTTAAGGAGATACACGAGAAGCCGTTTTAAAAGATTTTGTCCTTCGGCTAACTATCGATTAAATCGTGCTACTTTGATTTCGGACTAATAACTACTCAAATAAGTCAATATGAATCACTTGTGATCCATGAAAAATAGTTAAAAAATGCTAGTAACCCATTTCCTTTTATAATAACTAGGACTGCGGGGAGAAAAAGTATTACACAATTTGGACGTACGAGTAGTGTTAGCATTGTGACTTGTACCAACAATGATCTCATTTTTGCACTTAACATGGAATGTTTGACAATCAAGGATGACGAAATTTACTCTAAGGGACATTTACTTGTTTCTATTCTTTGACCCTAAAAGTCACATTCGTGATGAAAATCATACATTATGTCTTTACACATCTTCGTAGTATTGTTGCAAGTCTTTTACTTTTCAATAAAGGTTAATAAAATTGAACTTTGGTGATGCTTAAATACTTTATTCTAGCATTGCGTGAGGGCACGGCAATTGCTTAGTATGGGGGAGCGATGAGATGGCATTTATACATGATCTCATCGTTCTTTACGGGCTTTAAATTCATATAAATGTCATAAAATACCATATATATGCTTGTGTTTGTTTACTTGTGTATTTTAGGTATGGATATCGTGAAAAAGACAAAAGATCACAAAAACAAGGAAAGACGGACACGAGAAACAAAGCCGTACAAAGAACCAGGCCCTAGTTCATGAATTATCCAACATTTACCCTTGAAGACTTGAAGATATGCAAGATTGATCCTCAAACAATGAATAAATGACTCTTAAAACCCTTGTGAAATCATAATTACAAGTTTGGTCTCTTAAGTTTGTCAAAATTACAAAAAGGTCCTTCAACTTTGAAGAAATGGCAAGATTAGTCCCTCAACTATTCAACATTGTCAATTATGGTCCCTCATGGAATCAAAGATACATTGAAGACCTTTGAAGATCAACAAAGTCCAAAACCATCCCTTGAAATATGGAAAAATGGCAAAAACAACCCTTGAAACAATTTTGCCAAAGTTTTAGGGCAAAAGTGTGAAATCCATAACTTTTATAACAAAGGGATGCGTTTATTTGAGATGAAATACTTGTTATACAACTTTTCCCAAAAACAAAGGACCAAAAGTGCCAAGCTGAAAGCTTAAATCCCTAAACACGCGGGCAACACTTACTATAGCCATTTTACCATGAAGAACACCCCTTTTTACCTAGGATTAAAAAGAAGAAAACAAAGGGGGAAGTGAAATTGGTTGTTCCCACGTGTAATTCACATCATGTCAATCACATCCCACACCAAAAACCTCAATCCCCACTACCAGAAAGATACCCCCACTCCCACTCTCATGACGACACCTGGCATTTGATCATGACATGGCAAGATCAACGAACCAAATCTTTTCCTTTCTCACCAAGTACTAAATAAACGTCCCTGATTCAGTAATGGAAGCTGGCAACAAGCCTAGAAGATTCTCAAGGATAATTGAGGAATTTCAGTTCTAGGGTTTATGAATAGTGCTTTGTATCCATTTGCCTATAAAAGGAGACCTCAACCTGTTAGAGTCCCTTTGTTCTAGATTTTGGCTATCAATCTTTGTAATTCCTTTTTAAGTTAAATAAAATTTGAATTTCATAAAATTTTTGAATTCTCTTTTGTGTTTATTAAAAGTTGGTGTTAGAATAGCCTTAATGTGAGTTCCATTTGATCATTAAGACCTACCTTAATATTGTTGTTAAGGCACGTCTTTGTTTATAAGGTTTTCAAAGGTTCAAAAACCTTGAAATCCTTGGTTCTGTTTTGGATATTATTGTGTACTAACCCTTAGCCAACAGCCTTAAGCTCCTTCAAGCTTGTTGAAACCAAGCCTGAGAAGAGTTATAAGCTCTTGGTTGAGTTGTTTGCTTATTTGTGTTGAAGAAATTTCATAAGCAAATCCTTGTTCTACTTTGAACATCAGCAGGATTTGATCTTCCTTCTTGAAGAACCTTGGTCTTGTTATAGTGGTTGAATAGGGTCCAAGGAGCATAGCTGGCCCTCCTATGATGTTGTGGAGGGCAGGTATAATCACTTGTTTAAGATTCCTATAAAAATTTCATGTTACTGCCTGTTTTGGATTTGGTGCTTTGATTTTGTGTTCTTGTGTTTAAGGTTGTGATCTTAGTGTTTGATTCTGTTAGTTGTCACCTAGGAAGTGTTTTTGATTCATAAAATCAGTAGGTTATTAGTGAAAATCACAAGTTGCTTTGCAAAATGGTAGAATAAGGGTTGTTTGGGATAACAGCTTGATTTAGGTTTGTGTTGATTTGTGTTGATGCTTTGTGCTGTTTTGTGTTTATATCTGTTTAGTGGGTGCTAAGTATCATTTTTTTGCAAGTTTTGTGGTTTGAAACACCTAGATCCTAAAAAAGGGCTATAAAATCTTGTTTACTTGATAAAATTGGTTGTGGTTTAAGGGACACCTAGATCTAATCGTAGACTAGGGCTAACAAGTGATTAAACTTAGTTAATTACACCAGGGAAAGAGATTTGAGTGCCTGAAATTGGATCTGTAGTCAATTAGATCAGCAAAAGTTTCTACATATTCTACTTGTTAAACAGTAACCTGCATATGATTATATCTGCTTATTTACTTTGATTCAGTGATTGAAATAAGTTTATTCTGCTTAATCATAGTTTATATAGCTTGTGTATGCATCTGGTTGAATTTGACTGGCTTATTCATGCTATATCTGCTTATTTGTTCATAATAGCTTATATTCCATGTGTGTGCTAGATCTGAGCATTGTTTGATTTAGCTGGGCTTATTGTGTGAACCAATTTGTGATTTCTTTGTTGATATAGACTCCTTGTGATTCACTGATCACAAGGGTGCCCTTGTTTCCATTTGAATCCAACTGGATCTCTCTAAACACTTGGTCAAATAGTCAAAGCAGTAAGAACTCCTTTCCCCTGCTAGTAGCCACTGCTAGTGTATTTTTGTGTTCAGCTTATCAATAAGCTATAATAGCTTATTTTAACCAGAAACAACTTGGATTTTGTAATAGGTGCTAATTATTTGACCCATTAGTTCATACTAGAGCATTTGTTGGGTTGACTTTAGGGTTTGACTAGAAAACCAACTTAATTGACTTTTTCATAAGTGCTTATTGGCTTATTCTGGCTTATTGGTGTTGCTTATTGGATTTTTGTTGATTGATTTGGCTTATTGAGTTCCTTTGTGACATTTTGCAAGTTGAATCAAGTCCTGAGGTGCCCTATATCTCAAACCCGACTATTTTATCTTTTAGTGGATTTGTACTTTGCTTATTTCTGGCTTATTGAGTGTGCTTTTTCAAAATTTCTTTTTACAGATCTCTTTAGTATCCCAAAAGAAGGTTGTGTGTCAAATTAGAGCTTATGGCATTAGCTTATTGCTTAATGGGCTAAAAAGCCCAATAAGGATAAGTTGTTTGCTTAATAAGCTGTGATAAGCTCACTTTCAGCTTTTGGGTCTTTAGAGTTTTGTGTTTAGAATTAAATTTTGAGTCAGATAGTGCTTTTCCAAGTCATTTTGGCTTATTTGGACTTTTTGGGCTAAAAAGGCCATTAAGCTTGGCTATTTTTGATTTTAGCCCATTTGGGGGCCCAATAGGGGTATTCTTGTCTTTTCACTTTCATTTTCTGATTATTTAGATTAAAATAAACTAGTTTGCAAGTTTTTAGAGTTTTTTTTATAATTTTTGGATCTTAATATTATTTTAATATTATTTTATTATTATTTTTCAAATTTCACATTTTTGCACTTTTTATATTTTTCTTAGCTTAAATACATTAAAATAGCATTTTTGCAACTTTTAGATTAATTTTATCATCTTTAGATTAATTTTTATAATTATTTTAAGTTTTAATAGTTTTTAAATCATTTTAAATAGTTTTTATTAGTTTAAAAATTTCTAAAAATAGTTTTAAATCTTTTTAGGTCATTTTAGAGGTTTATCAATTGAAAAATATTTATTTGGGCTTTTTGATAATTAATTTGATTTTTAGGGCTTTAATTAGCATTTAAAAAATTGAATATTTAATTAATTAAAAGGTTTGAAAAAGTTTTGATCATTGGTAAACTCTTGGTTTATTTATTTTGATTTTTGGTGAATTTTTGGTAATTTTTAGAATAATTTTTTATTTTAGCTTATTTTACGGTTTTATGTTAAGTCGTAGTAGTAGTTAATTTCACATCTTCGTCATCCTCTTTCCTCATCCCCTTCTAACCAATATTAATGTCAAACCTTGCTACATTTTAGTCACACACATATACCTCCTTGGGAAACGAACTTCATTGGGTCATTAGTGCTTGATTTTCCTAAATCATCACTTAATACTTATCGCTTTTACGCCTGTTTCCTAAAAGGTCGTATTTTACCACAATCAGTCACCAAATGCAAAAGTTATCTCAGTCAATTACAACTCAGCATAAAACACTTCTTAAGCAGATTTAGATTTCTACAAAATGCAATAGACATAAACTGAAATCATTTAGCATATCATTCCAACATAACCTCATAATTTGTAAAATCAGATTAAATCTTAATACCTTAATAAAGATTTTACTCAAATCTTAGCTTATAATACCTCTCTAAACAGATTTATCATTAAAACCCTTCATAAGAAGCAGATTAAAACTTTCTATTGTTTAACAGTTTAATAAACTCTCAAACTCTAATCCAAAGATTAATTCAACTTAAACTTTAAACAGATAATCAAATCATATTAGACAGTCTAAACATTAACATCATAATACCACAAATTTCTAACTACAGAACATTATCATTAAACTAGTTTAAAGTAAAAACATTAAAATTAAAAGTAGACATGAACCTTGTGAAGAACCCTTTGGGAAGTAGAAGCGGCGCTGAGCCGTCTAATTTAACCGAATCGACACCACCTTTCAACCAAACATCACCATCGAACCAAATACAACTCTC
Organism: Glebionis coronaria; assembly: GCA_025667525.1. Classification (NCBI taxonomy): domain Eukaryota; kingdom Viridiplantae; phylum Streptophyta; class Magnoliopsida; order Asterales; family Asteraceae; genus Glebionis; species Glebionis coronaria. Next base: position 223,276,953 of record CM046879.1, read on the forward strand.
CAAACCAACCAGAAATCCTTCTCGAACCAAACTTATCAAACGGACAGTTCAATATAACTTGAACCAAATAAGATCTTTGATCCAAACAGATTTAATGAAACCTTTTCATGTGGGGAAAAGGTTTTATCCCAAATATTACTTTTAGTATTTAATCCAAGCTATTAATTTCAGTTTTAATCAAATACTTTAATATTATAATATCCAAAAGTCAGAGAGGTAATTTTATAAAACTTAAACAGTAAAATAAGAACAATAACAAGATGAATCTCAAATAAACTTTTTATTAATCTGTGAAAATATTACAAAACTTATAAAAATTAAAATACATTAATCCTATCTCTATTTTGACATTATAACTAGGAAGTAAAAATGGGATGATCTTTCCTGATTATTGAGGGGGTATTTATAGCTGGTGAAGAGGTGAGGGGTGGTTGATGAAGACGAATCTCGACCCTTGATTTTACTTTTCTTCATTCTCTGTCTTGATCAACGGATAAGATACATCATTGTGCACACGGATTGCCACCGTGGCACAAGGATGTGTTTGTTGTGCTAGTTCTCTGCCTATGTGGCTTCTTCTCTTTGGTGGATTGGTGGTTTGGTGCTGTCACAGCCAATCAAAAGCAAAGGATCAGCCACGTCACTAGATGCCCTCCATCTTCAAGCTCCGAAAAAGTGGGGAATTAATTCCCCACTCGTGTGAATCACACGTTTCTCAAAAGCCCCAAATTATTTGATACTTTTTTGTGATTAGGGTTAAGGTAAATAGTAGATTTACAGGTGAGGTTGGGAGAGAAAAGGTGGATAACTTTTCAAATATCGAAAGGAGTATGTGGTATGTGTGAGTTATGGTTTTTTGTGAATAAAATTTGACCAAAAAGATATTGATTTTCCATCCGTTTATAACCCTAAGGCCCAAGTGTACACATTCGGTTTCTTCTCTTTGTAATTTGATTTGGGCTTGCAGCACAAATACTCCATCCATATATTTGATTTATAGCAATGGGCTTTATATGTGCTTTCTTGAAATAAGTTAAGAACCTTTAGCATCCTTATTGGGCTTTTGGGCCCAATACCCAAATGTGGGACCCACAAGCCCATTTGTCTTAATTTACAAGATTAAATCCACTAAAATCGAGCTTGTATTTGGCTTTGACGATCTTTTCTTCAAACTCGTGCCGTTTTTGCCGGTTTTCGTGATCATCGGTACCTACACACATGAAACAACAAAAACAAATATATAAGGCATTTTCATTGATTATATGCTTTTATTGTTCGTTTTTAGATACAATTGATATGAGGAAAATCACTCATATCAATGACGTATAGTCCCTAGTTGGGCTGGATAGCCCGACCCACGGGTACTACCCACATCCATCAGGAATGGATTGGATGCTTATGCGATGCGCGCGCCTAAGCCCAGGAGGCCCGGCAAGCCATTGTCGATAATAAGGTTAATTACTTAACCAAGTCCTTGTCACAGCGCGACAGGATTAGACAAGAATATAATCTATCATATAGATATATTCGCCTAAAGTGAAGAGATATACACTTGACTTGGTTATGCGATAAGGATCAAACTATTTTAGGTCATTATCTCTTCCTTTGGTCGCAAGAATAGGAGAGCCCAGCCAGGACTCTCTCGGGTATAAAAGGAACCCCATAGGTTCCACAAAGGTACGATACACACAATACCCTAAACACTACATACTCAAACTGATTACTTACTCTCACACCGGAGTCTAATCGTGGGTCACAAACCCACGGTAAGCCTAACGGTGTCTGTTTAGTGCGTAGGGTCCTCAAAGCAAGTTTCACTTGGTGCAAGAGCCAGAGTCCACAAGACCCCAAATTAAGCCTAATCTGTGTCAAGCTCGGTCTACTCAACTTTTGTATCAACAAGTTGGTGCCATCCGTGGGACCCACACTAAGCTCTAGCTAATGACAAAAAGCGTTGCAAACCCGCCCCCACCAAAGGGGGGATCCAAGAAGCCAACAAGTCCATACTCTAGCTTTGAACCTAATAACCCAAGTCGTAGAGGGAAGGAACTGCATGTATCTTTCTCTCCACTAGTCACTTCGACCCTACAGTTGGTGGGAACTGCATCATCCTCTCAGGAGATCCCTAATCAAGGCTACAAGGATATCCTAGACGCAAGGGTTGTGATAGACCCGCAAGCAGAAACAAAAATTACCCCCTCGGTGAAGCAAAGTATGAGCGACTACGTCGCAGAAAACTATTAGGCTTTGATACCACTCATGAGGGCGCAAATGAGGGTGAATCCAACAAGAGATCTTTGGATCTGTCAAGACTTCGATAAAGAATTCAAGTCTAAGGGAAGGGTCAAGACCTAGCAAGGAAGCTAGAAAGGAGAAGAGAAAGAAGCAAAGAACGACTGAGATCCCAGCATCTCCTTCGAATGCACCTCTCATTGAAGACGCATCATCCTCGGAAAGTTCTAAGGACTCAAGAGAAGAGGATGGTTTCATGACACTAGTCAATGACCATCGGCGCACAAGCGTGAAGGATAGGTTACGGCCTAACCCTGCTAGTAAAAGAAGCGCCCTTAAAAGACTGGGCCCCTTGGAAGTAGATTCATCTCAGGATCTGCAAGTTCAGGAAAGGAATAAGAGCGCTGGAAGGGTGCTCAAGAGGAATTCTTCAAGTGAAGATTCCTCGGATTCCAGTCATAGCGACCGCCACCCTTGCCATAAAAGGGTATCCCCTTCTTCCACTAAGGACTCTGATTCCTCTGATTACGACAGAAAACACCGCAGGACACCCAAAATACCAAGGATACAAGATGAAGATCAATGGACCTTTCCATGGTGTCGAGAGAAAGGAAGTGCATTTTCAGAGCGCATAACGACTTTCAGGGATAACAAAAAAGACGCATGCCGTCCAATGTCAAGACCTACGACGGTACGACAGATCCAGATGATCACCTAAAAGTGTTTGAATACCAAGCAGAGATAGAGCAGTGGCCAGAACCTGTGTGGTGTCATATGTTCAACTCAACACTCATCGGGAACGCCCGGACATGGTTCGACCGCCACCCACGTAGGAGCGTTCATGGGTTCGAAGAACTTCGGAGAGCGTTCCGAAGAAACTATGTGCAACAGAAAAAGTACGACAAAAGCTCGGTTCACTTGCGAGAGTGAAGTAGAGGCACAACGAAAGCCTAGAATACTTCATGGAGCACTTCAAATCTGAATGCAACCAGATTAAGGATTGCCCGGAGATTCTAAAAATATTTGGATTCCTCGCAGGCATCACAAATCCGAACCTAATAAAAAAGTTGAACGACAGAACGCCGACAACATTTGACGGGGTAATGAAAAAGGTCTGAGTGCTCATCCAAGGAGAAACCGCAATAGCAGATAGCAGGAAAATGGCGTCGGGCTACAAGTACCAAGACATGCCTAAGAAACAATCATATGTGCAAAACATCAGTCGCACGTCGGACTTCCAGGGAGCGACAAAGCAAGGGCGCAACAACAACAACAACAAGTTCACCCCGCTGCAAAAAACCTCCAGGGAGATATTCCTATCAGAAGGAGCAAGTTTTCGGAAGCCTAGCCCAATTATGGGACCAGCTGATAAACGGGATAACCCAAAACATTGCGAATACCATGATGATAAAGGGTATGCCACTGATGAATACATTCAATTGAAAAGGCACATTGAGAGCCTGGTAAAAGCAGGGAAGCTGAACCACCTGATAAGCGATTGGAGAAAGAAAACGGATACGAAGAAGGTTGAAGTAAAGAAACAGAAAGATAAGCTCATAACCATATACATGGTAGAAAGGGAAAAATCTTTCATACAAAGAAGGGTGGTCGCGGAGTTTTCGCACGATAAAGAAATAACATTCCCTATTCTTTCAAATATGAACTATAGCGTCGGGTCGCTGACAATTGACATAACCCTCGGGGACCACACAATAGAAGGCATGTGCATCGATGGGGGGGTCTGCAGCGGACATATTAAGAAAACATTATTTCATGCGGCTGCCATGGGAAATAAGTAAGGAGGTAGAAGAGACAACACATATCCTCACAGGGTTTAGCGGTGATAAGACTCGACCACTAGGGCGCCTCTGCACACAGCTGACCATTGGAAACGCAGAACACTCGACAACAGAGTGGATGGACTTCATGGTTGTGCGGTCTCAATCATCGTACAATGGGATAATTGGACAGCCGAAACTAAATATGTTGCGCGCAGTACCTTCCACAACACATGGTATGTTCAAGTTTCCAGTACAAGATGGAGTAGTTACCATTTGTAACATAGACACACTCGAAGGGGGTAACAATACTTCTAGCACCGGCACTAAAAGGAAGAAGGTGGACAGGTGTCGACACGATATGGAGCCCAGCCCACAGATGAACAGAAGGAGGCGTATCTCGGATGAATCCCAGGCGAAGAGCATACCTGTGCGCGAGGACTCGCTGTCAGGGCCCCCGTGGGTCCTCTTCTCGACATGCTTCGTAGGAAACGGAGGACTAGATGCAGGGTTCATCCTCACGAACCAGGGAGACATAAAAATCACATACGCATTGATGTTTGACTTCCATACCACTAGCATGGAAGCAGATTTCGAAGCCCTCATGGTAGGTCTCAGATTGGCACTAAGAAAGGGCATGAAGAGCCTAGTGGCCTACACATAGAACCCTCTGGTAGCAAGTAGAATCAACGGGTCATGTGAGCCACGAGGGCAGGTGCTAATCCAGTATAAGGAAAAGATACGAGACATGACGACACAGTTCACATAATTTGCTATAGGAAGGGATGCAGAAGAGAAAGGTGAGATCTCGGTGGACATGGACCTACTTTCAATTGTGGACATGGATAAGCCTCCTCGTCACGTTCTAGTCGATTTTATCTTGCACAAAAATGTTAGTGCGGACATGGAATCACCAACATGGATGACACCTATTCGAATGTTTTTGTCACATAAAAAGTTGCCAAGCAGCTGAAGGAAGGCTAGGATAATACAGGTGAGGGCTAGGCACTTTAAAACTGTCAAAGGAACGTTGTACAGACAATCAGGCAGCGGTCGGATGTTGCAATGCTTAGCACCAGATCAAGCGCGGGCAGTGGTGGAAACCACGCACAGAAGAGTATGTCCTCGTGGCTTGGTAGCTGTGGTTGAGAAAGTCACTCGCTCAGGGTACTTTTGGCAATTTATACATAAGGATGCTCGTAAAAGAGTGGTGCGTTGTCAGAGATGCCAGGCGGACTCAAGACCTAGGACAATTTCTAACATGATTACTGGCCCACTCTCAACCAAAGTCGCAGAGGGAGGAGGACTACTCTCAAAGCTGGGGCGTACTCTTGGCTCCCTAGCAACATCAGTCGGAAATATGGCACGGCGCGCAGCAACACTGCTCCCATCCAAAGGTAACCACCAACAACAACGAAGGGGCACAGTCGCCCCTGCAACTAGGATAACTGCACGCAGCATGTGGCAGCGGGATCATATCGCTGTACTACAGCAACGTGAATCATACAATGGCACGGCCAGGCAAGCAAAGGACTCTCGCGAACTGGGATGAGTGCGCATGGCTATGCGGAGTCAGTATCCAGCCCTACGGGAAGTGAGTTGAGAGGCAGCCAGAATTGTGGATGATATTCTCCCTGAGATATTGCATAGTTAGCATGGACCATCCTCTTGGCTACTAATAGCCCCATTAAGGATCCATGTATTGTTTCTTTATTGTCGTTTTTTTAGGGTTTCCTTTTTTGTTATTTATTTCAATGTTGGAAAAAAAGTATGAATAAAACGATGCGGTTCCTAGCTAGCTCTACAGCCCAAATAATCTTTTTCTTTTCTATATGTTATGCATAAGAGTGTTGTTTCTTTTCTGAAATATACATAAATTTGGCCTTCCGGTGTACATGTACAATAAACGTTTCCAGGTGAAATAAGAGGACTAAGTTTACCCTACCAATTAAACTTGTCGTTTAAGAGGGATGCACCCCGAGCAGCGCCGGATCAGGTATCCTTTGTTAGGCAGCTTCCCATAAGACATAGTGTCCACGCGTAACAAACTTGTCATTCTCTATGACATTGCTTATGGTAGTAGTGGCAGGACTACACGTAATGACTTTCGACTCGCCCATAAGTTTAGAGTCACACTCCAATGAGTGTACTGATAAACAGGCGTTTTGTCTCACTCAGGCGTGAATATAGACACCTTGACCCACGTATATAACAAAGAACGTGAGCATAGCACAGGACGCTACGTATTGGCAAACAAACAGGTTGGCATAAATATTATACAAATTCCTTAAGTTACAACGTTATTGTACGTAGTTAGTACAAGGCTAATAGTAAATAAAGGTGCCCTCTATAGGAGGTCGTTCGCTGACAGCGACCTCTTCAACCTGCGGTGCACCAGGTTCAATGACGCGGAGTGTTGTACCCATGCCTCCTTCATAAACTGCAGCACGCGAGTTTGATACACATCGATGGAAGGCAGGCTAACTGATACACCATTAGAACGAATAGGGTGTGCTAAACCAAAACTAATAGCGACACCTTTAGTTGAAGTCCGGTTCTTCTTCGCAACACGTCTCACGTGCTGTTTCAACTTTTCTTCTAGCGAAATCATTATTGGTGCACCAGAGATATAGACAGGGACCTGTAGTTGAGAAATATCCGGTTTGGCCATGGTAGGGGGACCTTCTTCCGTTCTTTCTGCGCAGTGGCTTGCTAAGGTAAGGCCGACCATGATCACACTTATAGGAAAATTTTTGTCTTTCTAAAGGGGGTCTATGGTGGGCAGTGGGAGGCCTTCTAGTCTATGGAATGCAACATCAAAGAACTCTTGTTCGTACCTGGAGTAAATTTCACTATCCTCCAGGGGTCTGGTTAGTAAATTCTCCTTAAAGGCGCACTCCAAGGCGAGGCTTTGTCCTAATAGCCGCGCAGCATCGAAGATATCCCTGATCACTTTAGACCATGCATTATTACCCAATGATTCTCCGCTCGCACGGCGGCAAGGTGTGGATAAAGCTCTTCATCAAAGTCGGTGCTCATATACTTCAGAATCTCGGATTTCTTGGCCATATCTTTGTGACAGTTGGCAACAAAATTGTTACAATTTGAAGTAAGGGCACTCATACCTTCTTCCAACTTCGACATAGCCCAACGATTTTCATCCTCTTGCTTCACACGCAAGCAGCGCTCGTGATCTATAAGTTCAGATAATGTTGCCTTTTCATCCTCCAAATATTGGATGGATTCGACATTTATGCTGGACACAGCGCACAAACGTGTAAGTTCGCACTTGGAAATTGTGAGTTCATGGTATTTTTGTTCTGCTGCTTGGTGGGCCTTTTGATTTGCCCGTGCCAGTTGCTCTGATAGCTGTGATACCTTCTTTTTCAAATGCGCGACTAGAGTCATTTCTTGTGAGGTAACTGTATCCAACTCTCTCATTAGTGTTGTGGCGGGCATTTCCTGTAAGTGTTGGGCGCGGCCAGGGGGAGTTAAGTGGTGGAGAAAATCCTCGCATACAGTTGCGCAGTCCAGTACGCATGAGCGGTGGCACTTCTAGGAGGGAACGAATTTGGTGGACTTTGAGGTGCTTGCACTAGCTTTGGTCGGTTCAACGTAGGAGCTGCACATTTAGTACCCTACGAGTGTTAGGAAAGTGCATGCATTGTTTGATTCGAGCTAATGATAAGGAATGGTGTGGTGATGTACTTGGACATATGTTTCTTTCCTTGCGGCCTTGAGAGTATTCCCCACGAAGTTACATCGGCGTGAGGTCTAGTCTGCAATATTATCCCCCTTTTGGGAATTTGCTAGGTGTGGGGGAGCACGGTAATTGTTTGTAAATAGGAACCAATATGATCTCTTCTGATGGGCCTGTGTATGAGTCCCCTCCGAGGCCATGGTCTTCCTCCCCTCCCAGATTCGTTTCTTCTTACAAAGACTCTATGGTACATGGCACACTTCAGATGGGAGTAGCATTTACTGAAGTTATCCTCTCAGCACTTCCTCCAGGTGTTGGAGAAGGGAAATCTAGGGCTACGGTGCGTTGGCAACGTGCCATCCATTAGATAGCTCAAAGGGTGTGAAAGGCCGAGCGTTCATAGTCACCGCGCACGGATTCTCGCGCTTCAGAAGCTGCGTATAAGTTAGTTCTATAGAAGTATGAGGCATATGTGAGTATATGCGCATAAGTTGTTTGCATTTTTGATTTTTTGACTACAAGGTCCTTACCATGGTCGAATTCATCAAAGTATTGGGGGAGGTGGTTTGCAGGAATGGTTGATGTATGGCTCAGTCCTAGGGCGTATAGAAGGGCCTTTGGGTACTCCTGCATTGGTATCCGGTCGGTGGTAATTACCTGGGCGTCTGCTTCATTGTATGAGCCAGAAATAGGGCGGTCATCTTTCATCATTATCTCAGGAGTGATGAAATCGTAGTCAAATGGAAATACAACTTTATCTACCTAAAAGAACTTATCGTTCCACTTCTTCAGCGAATTTAGCTTTACCAAGTAACATTGTAATTGACCGGGGCGTTTTGCAAAAGATATCAACCCGTTTATCCACGAGGGTCAGTAGAAGGCACAGAAAAGGTTTATTGTGGGGTCAACATTCTTAAGCAAGCAATTTATTTCAAAATTTGAGATTTTGGCGGCGCCTATACAATGCAGCTGTGAAAGGTGTATGTTGTAGCTTAGTATATGCATCAGAAAGCGACTTAGGGGTATGCGATTGCTGGAAAACTTGATGAACCTGGTGTATATACCAATTTTTCCATCCGGGAAACTTCCTATATGTGTTTGTGGATTGGGTACAACTGGATGGAGATCTGAAGATATGTGGTATTTCGTGATGAAGCAGGAGAGTTCTTGTTCTGTTATGCGGGACGTTACATCAAACAACTGTGCTACCATTTTTTTTCTTTGCAGATATTTTGAAACGAGGTTAGAATTGGTATTATTTTTTATCGACGTTTTGTTTCCTGCTATTTTCAACAATGGTGGGAAGGTTTTTTCGGATAGGCAAAGAAGAAGGTTGGATGTCTGTCAGACTGCATTTATATACACTATAGACGCATGGGATCTTGCGGCACGTGTCCAAAATGCTTTGTTCATCCTGCGATGTTTGCTAGTTGGCTCCTCTGACGTGGTTAGTGTCTTTCCCAGTTATGGATGTAAGGTTGTGATAGTGGAATTTGACGTGGATACTTATTCATAATCATTTCATGTGGGTTGTAGGTGGTATTTATTTTAGTAATTCTTGCCGCGGTTGGAACCTACGACCACTAGACTAGGGGGACATGATGACGTATAGTCCCTAGTTTGGCTAGATAGCCCGACCCACGGGTACTACCCGCATCCATCAGGAATGGATTGGATGCTTATGCGATGCGCGCGCGCAAGCCCAGGTGGCTCGGTAAGCCGTTGTCGCACATAAGGTTAATTACTTAACCAGGTCCTTGTCCCAGCGCAACAGCATCAGACAAGAATATAATCTATCATATATATATATTCGTCTAAAGTGAAGAGATATACACTTGCCTTGGTTATGCGATAAGGATCAAACTATTTTAGATCATTATCTCTTCCTTTGGCCGCAAGAGGAGGAGAGCCCAGCCAGGACTCTCTCGGGTATAAAAGGAACCCGATAGGTTCCACAAAGGTACGATACACAAAATACCTTAAACACTACATACTCAAATCGATTACTTACTCTCACACCAGAGTCTAATCGTGGGTCACAAACACATGATAAGCCTCACGGTGTCTGTTTAGTGCGCAGGGTCCTCAAAGCAAGTTTCACTTGGTGCAAGAGCCGGAGTCCACAAGACCCAAAATTAAGCCTAATTCGGGTCAATCTCGGACTACTCAACTTTTGTATCAACAGAACCCGAGATTCGAAAGGCTATGCCTATACACCACCCAACACCACCCTTACCTTACCCATCGAGACTTCGTAAGGATAAATTGTAAGAGAGAGATAATTACCAATTTGAGCTTTTTATTAAGATGTTTCGTGATTTGCATTTTAAAATAAGTTTTGCCGATGCTTTAATCATGATGCCTTGATTTGCCACAAACTTTAAGAGTATGTTAAACAACAAGGAGAAATTGCAATAATTCTTTAGTTGTTTATCGGTTTATCTTAACCGCATACCTCAAAAAGTCGGTGACCCCGATAAATTCTTAATTCCGGTTGGTATTCAAGATATGGAAGAATGCTACGCCTTGGCCGATCTTGGTGCTAGTATTAATTTGATGCCTTTTGACATATTCAAGTCGCTCAAACTTCCTAATCTTACTCCTTCAAATGTCTATCGAGATGGCCGATCATTCTACGATTCCTACATGTGGGTTGGCCGAAGACGTTTTTGTGAAAGTGGGAAAGTTCTATTATCCGGTGGACTTTATCGTAGCCGATATTCCCACGGATCCTCAAGTTCCTCTTATTTTAGGTCGTTCGTTTTTAGATATGTTGATCCCAAACTTAGATCGATTTAGCTTGTGTAAACGAGATTAAATCAAGTTAAACACGTAGAGAAACTTTGTTGTATATGTAACAATTCAAGTATTATGCGGAATTAATACTTATATAAGAACACACAAACAATATAAACCAAACTTTCACTTTGATTGGTTAATCGAACTTGCGTACAATGAAAGTGTTAAAACGTATATTAAACTAAAACCTAAATGCCTCCTTTTATAGATTAAGGAGACGTGTACAAGAGTCTACGTATCAGCTATTTTAGGTAAAGATAAACATAAGAAATACATTGTTGAACATATCTTTACTAGAAACATACTCGAAACATAATACGTGTAGACTAAGTCTTCTATCAGTGCTTGACTACTTCTTATCAAATCTTGACTTCTTCCTGTCAACACTTGTCTTGTCAATGCTTGATTTCTTCTTAACAACGTCCAGATTGCTCTTGTGAGCGTCCAAGTGTATTGGCTACATTTTATTCCCAACAATTCTCCCCTAAACTTTATATCTACTCTAGTAATCAAGTTTGTGAATAAAAACTATGAACTAGGAGGATTCTTACAAATCTTATCAAATTGGAAACAAATATATCTAATCAAATCATTGGCCACGTCACTTGAGTAGTCTATCTCCAGGTGTGTTAGTCATCATTTTCTTCAAAACTTCTTTGGACATGGGATACTCAGCATCCACAAGAAGATACTCAGAAAACTTTGTAGAACTCAAATGATACACACCAGCTGATGAATATAGACGCCATTGAAGTCGACTGATATCATCCTCAAGATCCTTCCAAACTGGATCTTCTTCATCTGGTGCACACATTCTCTTGAATGTTGACCAAAGCTTTATTACATTGACTGAAGTAGGTGCTTCAGTCTCATACTTGGCCTGCAGTAACCTCCAAAGGTCTGCCAAGTCTTCCCTATCCAAACTTGAAAACAAAGACATAAGAGTAGTAAAAGTATGTACATCTTTCCCATATCTGCCAATCATCCAAAACCCACTTGCATCTTCTTCATAACTAATGATAGGGTTTCTGGAATCATGAGGTAATACTTTTACCATATGTGAAGCTTCAATGGGTGAGAGCTTAATACTCTTTCTAATAACAGCTTCACTGGGATTCACTCTATTCAAATTTTAAGGAAACTCAAGTGGAACTCCCTTCTTCAATGGTCTTGGAACAATCATAGCCCTTTGAATCTCCATCTCCTCTGCAAGTTCTTCTTTCCTTTCATCTGAAAGAAGTCTGATAGTGTTCATCTATTGCACTCTTGCCCAAATAGGATAAGCCTTATACTCCAATTCATCAAAGGATAATTCCTGCAACTTCTGAAAAGTCCAACCTCCTTGATGACATCTAAGCAACATATAATAAAGCTCCCTTCTTTCTCTCATAGACTGTGAGAAAACTTTGTTGGCCTTATATTTTAGGATTACCTGGCAATCCTTTTGAATCCGGAGAAGAATCTCCAATCCCCAAATCTGATCTGATAAAGACATATATGTATTCTCCATAATCTTATTCTCCCATGAAAAGTACATCTGGGCAACTTTTGGAATATCATAATCCACTTTCATTTTTAACTCTATAAGTTTCTCCCTTGCCAACACATCACCATATTCAAGTCTTTTTGGTTCTTCAATAATCATAACACTTGAATCTGTGCTCTCATCATTACTTCCTTCTTGTTCCTCAGAAGTAACCACAAATGGTGACTTAACAACCTTCTTCTTTTCTTGTTCCATAATTTGTGCAGCCAACATTGAATCAAACTTTACTTGTGCTGCATCCTTGGGAACCTCTATTTCTATCATAATTCCTTTACCCCTATCTAATGCATCAATGATAGGTAAAGATGATGATGGTACCTATTAGGACACTTCCTTGATGATAGATGATGACTGGAATACATCAACCATATCTGCAGGTCTATCAACGTCCAAAACCTGTGTGTCAATGCCCAACTTACTCTTGTCAGCGCTTCGCTTATCAGCATCTAAAATCTGTTTGTCAACGCTCACCTTACTTTTGTCAGCGCTTCTTGTGAACTGCTCCATCATCTCATTAAAAGATAAATTCAAATTTGTAGGAGTAACCAAAGAGACATCAAAACCTGGTTGCTTCTTTAAATTTGTAAGAGCTTCAGCCACACCCAAAGATTCTCCATCATATGAGCCTTTACCACTCAAATCAATTGGCTCTCTAGCAGCTTCATGTGAGCCTTTGTCACTCAAATTAATTTTCTCTGTACCAGCTTCCTCCCCTTTGTAAGAATCCTCCCCTGATGAAAGGATTCTTGACTGCCTTCTCCTATTGTTAGCAACTTCCAAAACAACAATCCTCTCCCTCATTCGCTTGAGTTCAAGGCCGTGGGTAGACACAGTATGTACCAGTTCTGCATTTTTCTTTTGCAAGCTAATGCAGACAACCGTCAATTCCAACATTGTATATTGTTCCAATCTGCCCTCCTCTAGAGTGGGGATTTGACCTCCCAAAATAGAGTCATGGGGCATGGATGAGGTCTTAATGATGTTAGGACTGGCTTGGCCTACATCTAAGCGAGTGCCAATAGTCCTAGCCTCACCCATATCACCAACGACACTTGTGGTGGTGGTTCTCTCTGCAACATGGCTAGGACCACCAGAGGAGAACACTCCAATGGTCCTTTGGCGTTTTTCCATCCTAAATTCTGGGGGTGAAGAAGATGATGTGGATTGGGTAGTAGTTTGAAGGTTAAGGGGTGTTTGGGTCTGTTGTAGAAAGTTGTCAGCGTTTGGATTTAAAGTATCAACGCCAACATTTAATGTGTCAGCGTGGAAGGGATCTTGGTCAAGTTCCATATGTTGAGGTGAAGGTAATGGTTCAAGTAATGGGTCAAGTTGAGGTTGTGGTTCAGGATGAGGTTGTGCTACTACAATAACAGCAAGCATAGCTTGGGTAAGAGGTAAGTCTCTGTGAGGTGGTGAATTCATCCTACTAAAAATAGCTTTCTTTTCCACAGGGATCGCATAAAAATCATCATGATCCCTGGTGCAATACCTTTGTTCATCAAAAATCATTTGTAAAAATCGTGGGTAAGCTAGAGTCATCTTGCTACCCTTATTTTTACACATGCCATCAAAAATCAGTTTATAAAAATTATACTTTTGCCCATTAGAAATACACACAATAGCACTACCAATAGATCTGTTAATTTCATTATGTGTAGTACCTTTGGGACTTAAACATTGAAGGATGACATGTATTAAGTACTTCCAAGATGGGGGAAATTCCTGTTTATTATATTTATTTAAAGTATCCTCGTCAGGGAAATGATACCCTAAAGCTTGAAGTCCCTGTTCTATCTCACCAATGGGTAGAGTGGTTATACCATCTACATCATTAAGATGCAAAGCCTGGCGAACCAAGGCTTCAGTAACCACCCATGGACGCCTATGGACAATAGCAGTTAATGTAGTAACATTATTAAGCGTTGAGGAACTAACAGTGTTCCAAAACTTTTTAATATGAGTGACAGGGATAAGAGAAGCATGAGAAAGTGCATACCGTAATGGAGATGCATTCAAATACGCCACCATCTGAGTATATTGAGGAAACAGAGCATCGTCAGCCTCCAAATAGGCAACCATGTTATGTTGACTTCTGAATCCCAATACCAAGTCACTCGGTTTAAACTTAGGCGCCATTGATGTAGAAAGCTGTGTGAAAGGTTATGAAAGATGAATTATAGGAGAAAAACTTGTTAGACAAGAATATGTAATTACCCTGTTTAAAAAGAAAGAGCCAAATATTTAGGAGAGGTAGGCACATGTGATTGGTAAAAAATGAGGCAGTTATTTTCAAAATATAATGATGAAAATCTTGAAAAGAAAATAACTTATCTTGTTCATTAATTAAAAGTTACCAACTCCTAAAGTTACGGCCCCAATTTTCGTCAAAAATAAAAACTGGGTAGGACCCAATGATCGTCAACGGTCAAAAATAACCCATCAACGCCCAACGGCTATATTCTTGTCAAGGTTGGAAAAAGCCATGTCAACGTCTAAATTGGTCCTAACAACGTTTGGAAATAAATCTGTCAACGTCCAAAAATAAAAATAATAAAAAATGAAAAAGGACCTTAACAAAGTGATTTATTCTAGTAAAGATAACCTATAGACTGAAAATTACTATATGGTGGCAAGCACTGTCCAATCATGCACACTTGCTTAAGCAAGATAGACATAACAGTCCCCTAGTGTCCCTTGCTAACAAAAGTTCTTAACAGTGAAGTTATCTCATAAAATCATTTGTAACTTCCTAGGTAAGCCCAAAATAAATGATACCCAAGTCTCCCAATAGACCACTCCCAATTCTAGGCCAAAAAGTCTTGGCAGCGTGCATAGTATATCAACTTTGCATGCTATAGTGCCTCATGAGTTAGTAAACTAATTCATACTCACCAGTGGACACAATCTAGAATTGTGATAAGAGTATTATAAGAATACCTAAAAAGTCCTAAAAGGTTCCTAAACCTCCCTTTAAACTATGATACAAAAGTTGCCAACAATAATATGCATGTAATAAAAATTTATGTCAAGATAGGAATATAAATATTCCAACCATCATCCATAAACTTAAACATGCTCCAATAATGCTCCAAGAATCCATAAGCAACTCTATATCCAATTACACAATGCTAACAACGCCTGCATAATTAGATCAAAAACCACAAAACTAACGTGTTGCTGACAACGTCAATTTAACACTTGTCAGTGTTAAAATAACCTTTGTCAGCGTTAGACAAATAAAGTGGAAAATCTAATTTTGTATAAAGACAAATAACAAATGCATATCCTGTACATACTTTTACAATAAGATCCCAAAACACATATTAAGTGAGATTGATCATTCCAATACTTGTTACCAAGTATTTAAATCTTCTAGTATCAAAAGGTTTACTTAATAAATCAGACACATTTTCTTCTGTGTCAACCCTATCTGGTTGTATTAAACCTTTTTGAAAATAATCTCTTATAAAATGATGTCTAATTTTTATGTGTTTTGTTTTAGAGTGATGTACAAGATTTTTAATAATGCATAAAGTACTGTTATTGTCTACAAAAATCTTGGTATGCATGAAATAATACCCATAATCCAACAGCTGGTTCTGAATCCATAAGACTTGTCCACAACAAGCAGCTGTCACCACAAGCCCAATCAGAATGCTGTCACCACAAGCCCAATCGGAATACCAAACCAACACCCCTCATCAGAATGTCAAATCGGAATCCTTGTCGGAATGATCAAAACCCTTTTCCGATCTACTTATCGGAATGTGAAACCCTTTTCCGATTGGTGTG
Source organism: Glebionis coronaria (assembly GCA_025667525.1). Lineage (NCBI taxonomy): Eukaryota > Viridiplantae > Streptophyta > Magnoliopsida > Asterales > Asteraceae > Glebionis > Glebionis coronaria. The sequence continues at coordinate 223,292,800 of CM046879.1, forward strand.
ATCGGAAGATAGTAAAAGAAAACACGAAATAAGCAACATCAAATAAGCTATTAACCAATAAGCACTCTACTAAAAACCTAATCAAACACGTATAAGAAAAAGCTAATAAGCTAAAATTTAAAGACTTTTTAAAAAACCATAAATGAAAAAGAAATTCGAAAACAACTTTTTAATAAAAATAACTTTTATAAAAACTTAAGTAACTTTAAGATAAACACAAATAAGCTATAAAACCAATAATCCAAAAAAATCAAAAGCATAAACACATAACAATTAATCAAATAAGCATAACAATAAGCACATAATCATAAAGATTAAGCAAAACAAGAAAGGTAGAATGAGAGATTAAAAATAAGAACTTGATTAAAAGAAAAGATTCAACAAAATTAAACTTACTTGAAATTAAAGGCAAGAAATTAAGGTGCAAGACAAGAAAATTAAATGACAATTAAGTAAAGTGCAACTAATTAAAGGTGGAAGAACTATGTGTCAAATAGCTAACACCTCCTAATGTGATATTAGGATGGTATTTATAGGGATTAGGGAGGTAAGCATGTGTTGGAAGCTTCCTTCTTTCTTTCTTTCTCGTCTTTTCGTCTTCTAAATTATTCGACTTTTTCGACTTTGTCTCGGGATTATTTGAACTCGTCTTATAATGTATTCATTTATTAGACTTGATTTCTTCGGCTTTATTAAAACTTCCGTCTTTAGACTTTTCTTCGATAAATCTTCAGAATAGGCCTTGGACTTTCGTTCTTTTTGCACTCTTGATTATTCTACTTCGTATTTTGTCTTTTTCTTCGATAAAAGCCCGTGAAAGACCGCGTTTTCTTCCCTCTTCGGATTTTGATCCTAAATCACAACAAAAACACAAACCACGGATAATTCCGACATTTATGACATAAAATACACGTTTTGGCTTGGTTATTGTTATAATTAAGTGGTAAAAGGATAACTATTTTCACACTTATTAAATCCCCTACACTTGACCATTGCAATGTTCTCATGCAATGCATTAATTACAAAGCAAGCTTTACATTTTCCATCACAATCAATCCACATTGGCCTTTATTAAAGAGACAAAATATTTAAAGGAAGAAAACAAGTAAAAAAGATCAAAAACTTACCTTAGGGTTTTGGGATGTCATGAAAGTTTATCCTCCTCAAGTTTCGCGTTCCTCATACCAGGCTTAAAAACGAGATCATTGTTATTATATGTTAGCAAACTACCACAAACTCATGTGGGCTAATTATTTACTTAGACTCCCTTATTCCTAGGTGTATCTCTTATATTTTATTGTTGTCTTGAATGATCACGAGGATGCATTATTGACTTATTTTGATAGTTATTTAGTCTGAAAATAAAGTAGGACGATTTAATCAATAGTTAGCTAAAGGACAAAATATTTTAAAACTGCTTGTCGGGACCTCATAAAGTTCATATCTTGGCATAACTCGCTTTACGATTTGAGACCTTTCTCGGACCGATATTTGGCAGAGACTTCATACTTCAAATCTTGAGAGACATTCATGAAATAATGGTCTTCTCTTCATAATTGGAATTTCTTCACTTGATTTTTTGAGAGATTCTTCATACTTGGACCATGACTTCTTCATTTTTCTCCAATCTTTATTTGCATTTTGATATACAACGATCCGCCTCCTTTTAGGACTTGGATCTATTTATCCTCATACCTTGCTAGGGTCTTTTCGGATAGACTTCTCCATGATCTTTTGTGGAGTATTTGCTTTTCGTCGTGTCTCTTGATCCTTCATATTGATTTTTGATAAATGATTCTTCACATCACTTTTGATCTTTAGCAACAAAATGTAGCCCTCATGTCTTGTTAGGACCTTTTCGGACTCGCCGATCTTCGCATCCCGCTTCAATAAGTTATGCCTTTGCTATGAACTCTAATTAATACAGAGCAACTTTTAAACGATCTTGTGCTAGAAGATAAGTAACTTTTGAAATCGTACGACCTTATTGATTGCAAATATATTTATTAACAAGCGATGGGAGAAAAAGCTCATAATCAACTCACATAAATTCATGAAAGAATACCAAACTTATATATGACTCTATCATCTCTCGTTCTCCACAATTTAAAATCTCAAGGAATGAGACTCGTAGATGCTTAGCCAATTAAATCAAAGTTTTGGGTTTTTAAGTCATCTATAGGATCTTGCAACTTCTTAGACTTTTTCAAGTTTAGAATTCGCATTTTAAAGTTCCCTTGATAAACGACTTTCTAGGATCAATTATAGGAACTTGCGAAAAGTTCTTGTTCTTAACCTGTAAGAGTTAAGACTTTCGCGTTTTAAAGCTCCCTATATAAAATCCTAGCAAAACTTGACTTAAACACGTTAAGGATACTAGCTAGAGTAAACTTAGATAAGTAAACTCGGGTTGAATCAAAAGATTCACAAAGATTAAAAATTAAAACCACATTATTAAAAATTTATCCTAATAAAGAAAGAAAATAACTATAACAAAGATAAAACTACTAGGCCAAAAATAGATCAAAAATTTTGAAAAATGTCGAAAAATCAATTTTCTGGTTAAAATGAGGACAAATACAAGGAAAAGCCCACTTAACTTCGATAGAAGCCCCCTACACTGAATATAAACATTGTCCTTAATGTTTAAGCATGTGGTAGTAAACTTCCCTACACTTAGGACATTGTGCACGTTGTTTAAATCTTGCTAAGGAAGAGACAACTAAAGTGGTTCCTATTTGAATATTGAAGAATATAAAATAGTGAATCAAAAGAGTTTAGGATAGAATCGGGAAGACGGGAACATGGAATCACGGGTCGTCAAAAGTCATCAAGAATGGATCTTTGAAAGCTCGAATCCCTGCACATGATAAGAAAGAAAAACAACAAACAAATACTAGGGTCTCCCCCTACACTTATTAGAAAAACAAAGAAAAAGGATAGATACTGTGGGTTGCCTCCCGAGAAGTGCTTGTTTTTGTTAAGCGAGTCGTGAGCCTGACTCGACCTTGATTAGCATAGGAAGAAGCTTGAAACACATCCACCGGGATCAAATACATGGTTTTCATCCATCAAATAGCACAAGCTTAAGGCAAACAAGGCGAGCCAAAGAAGAGTAGGCAAGATTCCCTTAAGCAAAAATTAAGCACGGTGGTAGCAAGTATGTTGAAGTGCAAGCATATCTCCATAAGTTCCAAAAATCTTCCCTTTTATTTCATCAGATGGATACTAAGATGGCTTAAAAATTGCAATGCCGGGATTGAACACCTTTTCCTTTAGGAGAAAATAACACTCAGGCTCAGTATAATTTGAAGAGGATCCGCTCATAAATCTCATAATATCATCCTCAGAAGGTGGATAGAGAGGTGTCAAGACATATGTACTACGGATATCGGTGTCTTCTGGCTTCTTCTCCTATGAAACGGGTAAAAAAAGAGATTTCGGGAAGCTTGAAAAATTCGAAAACTTAAAATAATGCAAACTTAAAAATAAACCTAAGACAAAATAATAAAAACCAAACCTACCGTCGGAATACATTCCTATCGGAATCCTCGCCGGAATCTGATCGAAATACACCAAAAGGAACCTCGTCGGAATTTGTCAAGAGTAGTCCTGTCGGAATAACCCTTACCTCTCCAATCGGAATGAGATCAGAATCCACTATCGGAATAAGCAGATCGGAATGGGATGGGAATCCCCGATCGGAATGCTGTCACCACAATCCCAATCGGAATACAGAGCCAACAACCCTGATCGGAATGTCAAATCGGATTCCTTGTCGGAATGATCAGAACCCTTTTCCGATCTACTGATCGGAATGTGAAACACTTTTCCGATTGGTGTGATCAGAATATAGTAAAAGAAAACACGAAATAAGCAAGATCAAATAAGCTATTAACCAATAAGCACTCTACTAAAAACCTAATGAAACGCGTATAAGAAAAAGCTAATAACCTAAAATTTAAAGACTTTTTAAAAAAACACTAAATGAAAAAGAAATTCGAAAACAACTTTTTAATAAAAATAACTTTTATAAAAACTTAAGTAACTTTAACATAAACACAAATAAGCTATAAAATCAATAATCCAAAACAATCAAAAGCATAAACACATAACAATTAATCAAATAAGCATAACAATAAGCACATAAACATAAAGATTAAGCAAAACAAGAAAGGTAGAATGAGAGATTAAAAATAAGAACTTGATTAAAAGAAAAGATTCAACAAAATTAAACTTACTTGAAATTAAAGGCAAGAAATTAAGGTGCAATACAAGAAAATTAAATGACAATTAAGTAAAGTGAAAGTAATTAAAGGTGGAAGAACTATGTGTCAAATAGCCAACACCTCCTAACGTGAGATTAGGAGGGTATTTATAGGGATTAGGGAGGTAAGCATGTGTTGGAAGCTTCCTTATTTATTTCTCGTCTTTTCGTCTTCTAAATTCTTCGACTTTTTCGACTTTGTCTCGGGATTATTTGAACTCGTCTTATAATGTCTTCATTTATTAGACTTGAGTTCTTCGGCTTTATTAAAACTTCCGTCTTTAGACTTTTCTTCGATAAATCTTTAGAATAGGCCTTGGACTTCCGTTCTTTTTGCACTCTTGATTTTTTTACTTTGTCTTTTGTCTTTTTCCTCGATAAAAGCCCGTGAAAGACCGCGTTTTCTTACCTTTTCAGATTTTGATCCTAAATCATAACAAAAACACAAACCACGCATAATTCCGATATTTACGACATAAAATACACGTTTTGGCTTGGTTATTGTTATAATTAAGTGGTAAAAGGATAAGTGTTTTCACACTGATTACAACGCCAGAATTTCATTTGTCAGCGCTTGAAGGATCATGCATGTTTTCAACTGGTGATACTTGGGGACCACCTTTTTCCTTTCCAGCAGCAGCAACAGCAAATGCATATGTCCATATGGGAATGGTAACATACTCAAGTATGGGTGCTGATTTGTCAGCTTGTGATCTAACCTCTTCATCAACCTGTTTACCTGAAATATCAACAACTGGTTCTTCTACAACATTTGAAGTCACCTTCACAATGTTTGGATTAGTAACAGGCATATAATTCAATGTCCTAGATAGAGGTTCCGAGTCAAATAACCAATTTAGACCACTTTCAGGATCACTAGGTTTAATCTCTAAAAACCTAACATGTACCTTTACAAGTATACATTTTTCATTCTTAAGATAAACTCTATATCCTCTACTCTGCACAGAATAACCCACGAAGTAGCCTTCATCACCTTTAGCACTAAACTTACCTATGGCATCACTAGTGTCCAACACAACTACATGACATCCAAAAGGTTTAAGAAAACCAATATTAGGTTTCCTGCCCCAAAGTAACTCATAAGGTGTTTTGTTATAAAGCTTGTTGACTAATTCCCTATTCTGAATATAACAAGCTATATTCACAGCCTCAACCCAAAAAGCAATGGGAAAATGAGCATCAGCCAACATAGTCCTTGCTGCTTCTATGAGGGTTCTATTCTTTCTCTCAGCTACCCCATTTTGTTGTGGGCTTCTAGCTACACTAAAATGTCTATTAATCCCTTTCTTGGCACAAAATTCATCTAATAACTTATTTCTAAACTCACCACCATTGTCACTTCTAAGCATCTTAACCTCATTACTAGATTTCTTTTCAATTTGGGTAATAAAGTTAATCAAACTATCAGCAGTGTCACTTTTCATAGCTAAAAAGAAAGTCCAAGTAAATTTAGAAAAATCATCAGTGATGACAAAACAATAGGATTTACCATTTGAGCTTTCTATATTAGTTGGACCAAACAAGTCCATATGCAGTAAGTGAAGAGATTTAGAACTAGAATGCACATGTTTAGACTTAAATGAGACCTTGTGATGTTTGCCTTTGAGGCATGCAACACAAGAATGGTCATTATGGAAAGTCTTTTCAGGCATACCATCAACTAAACCATGTCTCACAAGTCTATTTATATTATTAAAATTAATGTGCCCTAACCTTCTGTGCCAAAGATTACTATCATCAACTGAAGCCTTAGCATATAGACATGACAAATTATTATTCGTCCTAATTCCATTAAGATTCACATTATAAATGTCCTTATGCCTAGGTGTTCTATAATCAATGAATTTCTCATCTAGTATTTTAAAGTCTTTGCTCAACACCAAGCATTCAGTATCAGTGAAAAGAACCTTATTTTTGTTATCACACACTTGTGATACACTAAACAGATTATAGTCAAGTTCTTTTACCAGAAACACGTTTTCAAAACGCAAATTGTTGGTGAGAAGAGTGCCTTTGCCAATGATAGTCCCATATCCACCTCCAAAGTACACTTTGTCACCATCTTTAATGGGGATAAATTTTTTCAGATAATCTTCCTTCCCCGTCATGTGCCTAGAGCATCCACTATTCCAATAGCCATAATCATTAACCTGCTTTTGAATTCCCTGCACATAAAGAAAACAAATTAGTTTTCTTTGGGAACCCAAGCTTGAGCAGACTTGGATTCATTTGGTTGTTCAACAAGAACAGACTTAGTATTTATGAAAACCCCTTGTTCATCCCTTTTTAGATTAAACACCCAGTTAACCCCAATTGGTTTTGTTATGACCTTTGAAATATAATGAAATCTGTTACAGGTCATAGAAATCCCATCTGAATTAAGGTTTTGGTCTTGCTTAGGTCTCCATGTCAATCTAGAAGAACGTTCCTGTCAGCGTTTAATTGGTTGCAAATATTTTCCATTACTTGGTCTGACAACGTTCCTGTCAGCGTTTAATTTGTTCTTGTCAATGCTGAAATTACCCTTATCAGCGTTGAACCTAGGGTTTGCTACAGGAACCCATTGTCTGTTAGACCATGTATTGGTCTTCTGAAAAGGACTTTGTCCATAAGTATTAGACCCTTTAGTAAAGAATGTGGTTGCTCTAACAACTTGTGGACTTTGCTGGACAAAAGGTTTGGGTTTGACAGTGTTTGACTTTCTATCAGCGTTGACATTTGAACGTTGACACACTTATAGGCTAAATGTGAAAAACTTCCACAAGTATAACAGTCTTCTCTAGACATAGCTCTAGATCTAGAAGAAAAAAACCTGTCCCATTATCACTAATTTGGCTTTTTGGTGACCTAGGTTTTCTATACATTTCTGTATATTTAATACTAGGTTTTCTATCATCGTTTAAGCCAAGGTCAACAGTCTTGCCAATGGTGGGGTTTGTCACTTTTATGGGTGTAGACTCATTTGGGCTGTCACTAAGCATGCCACCCTTAACAAACAAGGTAGGGTTGGCTTTCTTCCATTGGTCTAAATCAGTCAACTTCTGCTTGTATTCCTCTACTGGGGTAAGAACTCTTGGTGGAGGAATAAATTCCTCTTCTTGGAGTTCTGGTATACCAGTCCAAGACAAGTCCTTTCTAAGGACACCATAGAAGTTCCCAGCAGGTGGTGGAACACCAGCATACTCTTTCATCCCAATCCCAGTCATATCCCTAGAATCCCTTTGTTCACTAACACATTTTTCTAGGGTTTGTGAAGCTTTATCAAATCTCTAAATTTTAAGATCTACATTATCTTTGTTTTTGATAGCCTCATCTAACTAAGTCTGTAAAACACCATTGGGTCTCTCCATGATGTTTCTAACATCAACACTAGCATTTAAATCATGAGTTAAAATTTTGATTTGATCTTTTAGGTCAAACTCCATTTTCTTATACTCAGCTACAGTTTTTTCAGTTTGAGTAAGAGCAAGTTGATAGTTAGATAACTTGCATCTTTCATTAACCACATCTGTTGTCAATTTTAAAACATCTTTGTTAAGTTTTTCAGTGTTTAGACGACAACCCTTACTACAAAATGCATCATCATATACCTCATTGTCTGATGAAGATGAAGAGTGTGCCATGAGAGCATAGTGAACATGCTCTTCTTCTTCCTTTTCTGCAACCAAAGCTTTGTTCTCTTCATCATCCTTGGCTAAATAGCTCCAATCCCAGCCAACACCATCAATGTCTTGCATAGCAACCATAGCTCCTGTGACATGATGATTTGGCTTGAGGGTTTTCCAGCGACAGATCTTCTTGGAGATCTGCATTCTCTCATAAAGTGACCCATTCGATGACAATTATAACACTTAACCTTGGATTTATCAAATCCAACAGTGTCCTTAGCATTAAAAGTCATCTTCTTCTTAAATCTTCGATTCCATCTATTTGTTCTTATACTTTCAAGAGCCATATTCCACTTTATATCCATTTCCTCCAAATGCTCATCACTAATTTGCTCAAGTTCCTCATATGTAATCACTGAACCATTCGGCAATTAAGCAATGTATGAACACACAATATCTAGATTAATAACAGCAGGCTTAACTCTTGGTGAATCAACATTGTATGTGTCTGCATTTGAATGAGAGGCACTGGTAAAGCTTGATCCAGCGTTGACACAAGACGATCCAGTAACGGGGTGCATGTATGACTCCCTTTGATCAAATAGACCTTCACAGTGTGAGAAGAAGGCCATGTTTCCATTGGTAGACTTGCTTCCTTGAACCAAAAGAATTTCATTCTCTTCAAGCCTCAGTTTATTGTAAACATCATCAAAAGTGGAGTTTTTGTGAGTATTATTAGCAATCATAGACCTTGCTTCAATCTTCCATGCATCACCAAAACTTTAAAGAAAAGTGGTGATGATATCAACATCACCAAGAACTGTTCCCATAAAGGACATCTTGCTTGTAATGTTAAGAAGTCTGCTTCACACTCCACTTAGCTTTTCATTGGGTTGAGCTTTAAACACAGCATACTCATGCAAGAGTTGCTTATTTTTCTCTTGTACCGTATCAGCATTACCACCATAAGCCACTTCAAGGGCTGCCCATAGATCTTTTGCAGAATCATAGCCTCTATACTTGTGCTGATTGGCTTGTCCCAAAGAGAGTTTGAGGATTCTTAGGGTTTTCATGTCATTCCTTCTTTTTCCAATGTCCTCAACTGAGACAACTCTTCCATCTTTAGGCTTTTATTTTTGATCCTCTTCTATAGAGCCTGGAGTGGATCTTACCAAGATTGCAGCTGCAATCTTGGCAGCTTTATTGAATGTGTTTCCATATTCAATAATTTCCCATAGGGTGTGGTCATGAATTTGAAGATACTGTTCAAAGTTAAACTTCCACAAATCAAAATTGTATGGGTCTAACATGGGAATCTTGATGTTAGGGGTTGAGGAGGAGGATGAGGTTAACTCTGGAGTAGACATGGATTTTTATTTTTAGGGTTTCTTGAAAATTTGGGTTTTTGGCGATTTAGGGTTTTTGTGTTCTTTAGATCAAAGTTTCTAAACAAGCTCTGATACCACTTGTTGATCCCATCCTTAGATCGATTTAGCTTGTGTAAACGAGATTAAATCAAGTTAAACACGTAGAGAAACTTTGTTGTATATGTAACAATTCAAGTATTATGCGGAATTAATACTTAAATAAGAACACACAAACAATATAAACCAAACTTTCACTTTGATTGGTTAATCGAACTTGCGTACAATGAAAGTGTTAAAACGTATATTAAACAAAAACCTAAAGGCCTCCTTTTATAGATTAAGGAGCCTTGTACAAGAGTCTACGTATCAGCTATTTTAGGTAAAGATAAACATAAGAAATACATTTTCGAACATATCTTTACTAGAAACATACTAGAAACATAATACGTGTAGACTAAGTCTTCTATCAGTGCTTGACTTCTTTTTATCAACGCTTGACTTCTTCCTGTCAACACTTGTCCTGTCAACGCTTTATTTCTTCTTAACAACGTCCAGATTGCTCTTGTCAGCGTCCAAGTGTATTGGCTACATTTTATTCCCAACAAGATATGTCAAGATCGATTATTCAGGTGCATGCAAGGAAAATCACCTTACGTTTCAACGACGAGGAACTTGTTATAAACGCAATTCAAAACTCCAAACTTTCTCATGTTTATTCTATCGCGTCCATAAACTATATTGATATGATCGATGTTGTTTGCGAAGAATTTTCACAAGAATTTTTAGGTTTTGGTGATGAAGAAAATAGTGGCAATCCCACTATGCTTGATCCTTTTCTTGATAACTCGACACCATCCTTCACTCTATTTGAAGTAGGTGAGTTTACTTTGGAAGAGTTTGATGTACCTAGAACTTCTAACGAAGACCTCGACAATGATGAGGACTTTTCGATTATCAAGGATTTTCTTAACGATTTCCCATTTCCTCCGCCAGTGGAGGTTATGTGTATCGAACCCAAATCTTCAATCGAGGAACCACCAATCCTCGAGTTGAAAGATATTCCTCCTCATCTTGAATACCTATTCTTGGAAGGAGACGATAAGTTGCCGGTTATTATTGCGAAGGATCTTTCGGATGATGAAAAACCGCACTTATCGATGTCTTGAAGGCTCACAAAGGGGCAATTGCGTTGAAATTATCCGACATTAAGGGTATCAACACAAAATTTTGTACCCACAAAATTTTAATAGAGGAATACTACAAGTCCGCAATCCAATGTCAAAGGAGGGTGAATCCCAATATTCAAGACGTCATCAAAAAGGAAGTCCTTAAACTCCTTGACGCGGGAATGATTTACCCTATTTCTGATAGCCCTTGGGTGAGTCCCATTCATTGTGTCCCTAAAAAGTGAGGAATGATCGTTGTGCCAAACGATGACAACGAGTAAATTCCTACTCGACTCGTGACCGGTTGGAGGGTGTGTGTTGACTATCGTAAGTTGAATGACACCACTCGTAAAGACCATTTTCCCTTGCCCTTCATGAATCAAATGTTGGAGCGTCTTGCTGGAAACGATTTCTATTGCTTCTTAGATGGTTATTCCGGTTATTTCCAAATCCCCATCGATGCTCGTGATCAAGAAAAAACTACGTTTACATGTCCATATGGAACGTTTGCCTATCGTAGAATTCCATTTGGACTTTGTAATGCACCGAGAACTTTTCAACGGTGTATGATGGCTATTTTTCATGACATGATCGAGAAGACGATAGAAGTCTTTATGGATGACTTTTCCGTGTTTGGTAGTTCGTTCACTTCATTTTTAGGAAATTTGAAACAAATGTTGAAACGTTGTGAGGAAACCAACCTTGTGCTCAATTGGGAAAAATGTCATTTTATGGTTATAGAAGGAATCGTCTTAGGGCACAAGGTCTCGAAAGCGGGGATTGAGGTAGACAAAGCTAAGATAGACGACATCGTCAAATTACCTCATCCCAAAACCGTTAAGGGAGTTAGGAGTTTCCTAGGCCACGTGGGCTTTTATCATCGATTCATCAAGGATTTTTCAAAGATATCTCGACCCATTACACACCTCCTCGAAAAAGATGCCCCTTTTGTCTTTAACGAATATTGTGTACGAGCCTTTGAAATCCATAAGAGGAAACTTACCGAAGCTCCCATTCTTGTTGCTCCCAATTGGAACCTCCCATTTGAACCAATGTGTGATGCGTGATTACGCTATTGGGCCCGTTTTTGGTCAACGTCATGAAAAACACTTCTTTCCTATTCACTATGCTAGCAAGACAATGACCGAGGCTCAACTTAAGTATACCACAACAGAAAAGGAATTCCTTGCCGTGGTGTATGCATTTGAGAAATTCCAACCTTATCTCGTCTTGACCAAAAGCATAGTGTATACGGATCATTCAGCAATCAATTACCTATTGGCTAAACAAGATGCTAAACCAAGATTGCTTTGTTGGATTCTCCTCTTACAAGAATTTGATGTCACAATACATAACAAAAAAGGAGCCGAGAATCTAGCGACCGATCACCTCTCTAGATTGGAAGATCCTCACCAGAGTGTGAACGAGAACAAGGAAATCACCGAAACATTTTTTCTCAATACACTTGGTGTAGTGAATTCCAAGAAAGATTCTTCCACCCTATGGTTTACGGACATCGTAAATTACCATGCGGTCAACTTCATCATTAAGGGTATGACGACTCAACAAAAACGAAAATATTTCGTGACGTCAAGTTCTACTTTTGGAACGACCCTTACCTATTTCGGACTTGTGCGGATCAAATTATTCGACGTTGTGTGTTTGACACCGAATCTTCTAATATCCTTAGAGCTTGTCACGAGGGACCCACGGGTGGTCACCATGGTGCTAATCTCATGATTAAGAAGGTCTTTGATGTCGGTTTCTTTTGGCCTACTATTTACCGAGATGCGTACGCACTTGTCAAGTTGTGTGAGATCTTTGACGTATGAGGCATTGATTTTATGGGACCGTTCCCATCATCTCTTGGTAATAAGTACATCCTTGTCAACGTTGACTACCTATCCAAGTGGGTAGAAGCTAAGGCTTTGCCCATGAACGATGCTTGTGTGGTAGTCAAGTTTTTAAAGCAATTATTCTCTCGGTTTGGAACCCCTCGTGCAATCATAAGCGATCGTGGAACCCATTTTTGTAATGACCAATTAGAAAGGGTTCTAAAGAAATATGGGGTTACACATCGGATTTCTACGGCTTATCACCCGCAAACGAGTGGGCAAGTCGAGGTTTCAAACCAAGCTTTAAAGAGGATCGTGGAGAGATCGATAGGAGAGAACCGACAATCATGGTCGTAGAAGTTAGAAGATGCTTTATGGGCCTTTCGTACCGCCCATAAGACGCCCATTGGGTGCACTCCTTACAAGCTTGTGTATGGGAATAATTGTCACTTGCCAATTGAACTCGAACACAAAGCTTATTGGGCCCTAAAGCATTGTAACGATGAGATTGAGACCGTAGGAAAACACCATAAAATGCAATTGAATGAATTAAGGGATATTGCTTATGAGAATTCATTGATTTATAAAGAGAAAACCAAAAAGTGTCATGATTCCAAAACTAAAAACCGGGTTTTTAACATTGGAGATCAAGTGTTGCTTTTTAACTCAAGATTGAAATTTTTTTCTTGCAAGTTGAAATCCCGTTGGTCCGGACCATTCACCATTACCCAAGTGTTTCCTTATGGGACCATCGAGCTAGCTCAAAATGATGGTCCTAACTTTAAGGTGAATGACCATAGGTTGAAGCACTAATTTGGTGGGGAAGTTCCTTATTCGAACGACCTCGACCAAGTTACCTTCCCCAATGATAATTAGTATTGAGGGGATCGAGTCGAGCTCATAACTCGGTAATAAAAAACGAGTTGCCTCGTGGGGGAGTTCCCATGCTTATCCATGTACATATTATCGCTTTCTAATGTAGCTTATGTGAGGGGATTTGTGCCCTTCCAACCTTTGTTCCATGGTTGTTTGTGCATTGTGGTTTTTAGATGATCATTATCTTCACGATTGGAGCCTCTCGTGTTCATTTTATGTGACCACTCGATCGTTTGCTTTGAAGACACGAATGTAGATTTTCTGATGGCGAGAATAAGAGTAATTTTTGGCTCGACCGTGCGTGTTGAGCACTTAGCTTCGATTCCTTAACTTATATTAGGCTAAGTCTCTTAAATGAGGACGAGAAATTATAGAGTTAATTATAAGTTACTATGCTAAACGTAGAGTACTCGTATTCTTTCAAAAACTCATGTGTTCTAATTGTTTGCTTATTCTCCCTTCGCTTGTATATATATTTTGCTAATAAGTATTGGCTTAGCGGTTTAATCTTGATTGTTGATTTCTATTATATTAAAAGTAGCTTCCATGTAATTAAATTGGGAAAACATTAAGGTATCGCCAGCGCCACGGTTTTGAAGTATTGGAAACCCGAATAATCAAAAGCTTCATCCAATAATAAGATTTCAAGTGCTCACCTAAATCAAGCAGAAATTCAAAGCTCACAAGGCCGAAAAATCTATGCAAAATTAAAAGTGATTAAGCCTTAATCATTGAAGCTTTAGAGATCCAAAATTCGCTTTAACGTGAGGATATACGTCTTTGGCCATAATAAACACCTCATGGCGAGGTTAAATAAAAGGCAAGCTAAGACCGAAGTCATAATAAAAGCTCCATGGCGGAGTTGAATAAAAGATGGAGGTAAACCTATAATAATAAGGCCCATCCGTTAGGGGGCGTATAAAAGTCTTGGTAATAAGTCTCATGTTCAAAACCGTTATAAAACCTTGTTTATCGATCCTTCTTGTTGACTGAATTTTTTACATCGTTGTTTAGGGGGGCTTTTTAATTCGATGGTCTTGGTTACACCGTTATGACTCTATTTTTGGACCTTAATCTCTATCATCGCATAAGTAAAAAATGTATCATCATGATCATTCAAGAAGAAAATAAATATAAGAGATACCATTTATGATTAAGGGAGTCTAAGTACGTGATTAGGGCATATGACTATTGTTAGCATTACTAACTTATATTGACAATGATCTCGTTACACGCTTGGCATGGAATTGGGTGAATATCTAGGACGACGAAATTATTTCTAACGAATCATTCACGTGTTCTTTTTCTATGAACCTAAACGTCCCATTTTGCGATGAAAATCCTACAATATGTCTAAAACACAAGTAGTAGCAAGTAGTAGTAGTGTAGTAAGTTTATGATTAAATAAAAGTCCATTAAAATGAATTTTGGAGATGCTACGATACTTTATTCTCGCATTACGTGAGGGCACGACAATGGTTTAGTATGGGGGAGTGATGAGACTTCTTTTATGCATAGTCTCATCGTCCAAAACGGGCTTAAAATGGTTAAAATATCATAAAAAGTGCCAAATATATTCTTGTGTTTGTTCAATGTATATTTTAGGTACGAATATTGAGAAAATGACAAAAGATCACAAGAATCAATAAAAAACGAACACGGGAAACAAAGCCGCACAATGTACCGGACCCTAGTGTTGATTTTACAAGAAAAGACCTTGAAGAATTGAAGATTATACAAGAAGGGTCCTTCATCATTGAATAACTGACACTTTATACCCTTTTTTATTCATAATTACAAGTTTGGTCCCTAAAGTTTGTCAAATTTACAAAAAAGGACCTTCAACTTTGAAGAATTGGCAAGATTGGTCCCTCTAAATTGAAGACTTGTCACTTTTAGTCCTCCATGAAGAAAAGATTACAAGTGAACACCTTGAAGAATGAAGACATGTCAAGAATGGCCCTTCAAATATCATGAATTACAAAACAAGTCCTTATTAAACCCTTTGGAAAGTTTTTGTAGCCAAAATAAAAAAAACAAAACTTCATTTACAAAGGAATTTGTTTGTTGGCTGATTAAACATGGAATGAAACAAATGAAGAAATTAAGGGACTAAAGCTATGAGACAGCCAAAGATACCTAGACCACTCCCACCATGCCACGTGCCCCACTCACTTCTCTTAACCAATCACCACCCAGGCTGCTGCCACCTCACACCACACTAACCTATGTTTAATAACTAGTTATTTAATTAGTTATAAACTGGCGCCTAACAACTTTTTAAACCCAAATCAAGATCAAACAACCTACTATTCATCCAAGAACATAATTGGGTTTTTCTTAATCGTTTGGAATTAAAACCAAAGCTGTTCCAGATTAATGATTAAGGTCATGATAAACAAAACCCAACCTTTAAACTTGGTGCCATCTCACTCCTTAAGTCACATGAAGCTTGCCCTGCTACTTTTTGGACGAAGACAAAAGCTTTGTCAGATAATCAACGCCCCAAAACAAATGCTTCATTCCAAAGCACACTTGGACGTATAAGTTCACAAAACAAGAAAGTTTTATCAGATGTATCAGCTCCAACTACAAATTCAAGTCAAGGATATTCAAACTTCAAAGGGCAAAATTGGGACTTCACCGACTAGGGTTTCTAGTTTATTTTCAGCATTTTAGGACTTGTAAGGCTCTATATAAAGCCATTAGCTAATTACATTTGTTTTTTGTTCTTGGTTTTCCTTAGGTCACAAATCTATAAATCTTGTTTTCTAAGTGAATGAAAAAAGTTTGATATTGTTGACGAATTCTAAGCACCACTTTACATTTAATGTTTGTTAATGTTCTAAGTTTGTGAATTTTAGTTTCCAAAAGTTGGTTTTAAGAATTATGCAAGTGTGTTTCAAAGTTTTTCCAAAAATCTAATTTTTCCAAGTTTTGTTCACACACTTGAACTTTTTGGACCAAAAATTGATCATAGCACCCTGATAAGGTACTTATCAAGGTGAGGTGAGGTTTGTGGTTTGGGAAGATTCAAGGAGTGGGCTACAAGTTTGGAATAGATCAGCCAGTTTTCCATTTTCATTTTTTTTATATAATCTGTTTGTTCTTGACTCTGTTGATCTTAGCAAGGTGTTGTATTGAAAGCTTGTGGTTGTTAAGCTACCACATAAGCTATAAAATTCAGGAGTGTGGATGTACATTCCTGAGGTTTGAGCACTTTTTATCCTTTTTGAGATCTTTTCAATGTGATATTGGTGTTTGCTGCTTATGTGTTATTTGATGCCTGCAATCTTGTTCTTTATGCTTTACAATGTTGTTATGATGCTTGTATAGACTTGGTTAAGTTTGAAAAACATTTTGGCTTCATAAATCTTGATTTTGTATTTTAAAGGACTGTTTGGGATTGTTGTTGGTTTATGTTTTGGTTGTAGTTGAGTAGGTGTTAGGTCTTGATTGTGCTTGTACTTGTTATTTGGCTAGTTTAGAGTATAAATTTGCTTAACTTGTGCTTTGAAACACCAAATCTGAATACTTGGCATAACTAAGTTGTTTTAGGCTGTTTTGAACTGAAACTTGGTGAACACCTAGAATGCATGAGTAACTAGGGTAAACAAGTGATAAATCTAAGTTCTTGCAACCTAATAACTAGATTTAGGGCTTTGAAATTGGATTTGTGGTCAAGTAGTTCAGCAAAAAGGTTCTCTGTGTTCATAAGAATAGCAGTTAAGTCACTTAGGGTATAAACTAGCTCAAATCTTTAAGCCATTACATAAAACAAGTTTGTTTGTGTTCACTTGAGTTTATTTAAGCTGTTGTATGCATTTGGTAAAGTTTGGTAGACTTATACTAGCTTAAACATAGCTTTTATTCATTAGATATGCTTATTCCATGTCTGTATCATGTCTGTGCACTTTTTGAATTTACTGTATCAATTAGCTGGGTGAAATTGTGTTTGCTTGTTTGTTCTTGACTCTCTACAACTTACTGGTTGTAGGGGTGCCTTGTT
The DNA here is from genome assembly GCA_025667525.1 of Glebionis coronaria. Taxonomy (NCBI): domain Eukaryota; kingdom Viridiplantae; phylum Streptophyta; class Magnoliopsida; order Asterales; family Asteraceae; genus Glebionis; species Glebionis coronaria. Next base: position 223,309,949 of record CM046879.1, read on the forward strand.
TGTCCAAAGAAACCAAGTAAAACTCTCTAAAAAGCAAATAAAAAAAGTCAAGCAGTGGGAAGTCTTTCCCACTGAAAGTTCCCACTGATAGTGTAAATTCTTCATCAGCTTATTAATAAGCTATACTGGCTTATCTTATTGTGCAACAACTTTTCTTTTGTAATCAGTCTTACTTATTTGACCCATTTACTTGATATGGAGCTTTTTGGACTTTGACTTTTAAGTTTGACTAGAAAACGAATTGACTTTTGTTTTTCAAAATAGCTTATTGCTTATTACATATTATTTAGTGTGCTTATTTGAAATCATTTTTGTTGATTAAGCTTATTTTGGTCATTTAAAACCTTCTACAACTTAAATCAACTCTTGAAGTGGTCTAGAACTCAAAAGCGACTATTTTGTCGTTTTCTGTAGAGAGTCGTGGCTTATTTCAAGCTTATATCTTGAACTTTTTCAAAAATTCTTTTTAAAAACAACTTTATAATCTCAAAAGAAGGATGTGTGTCAAATTTCAGTTTATGGCATTAGCTTATGGCTTAATAGGCCAAAAAGCCCATTAAGAATAAGTTGAATTCTATTAAGCTGTGATAAGCACTGATTCAGCTTTTGGCCCTTAAGAGTTTTGTGTTTAAAATTGAATTTTAATCTTATCTGGAAATTTTAGGCTTATTTGGTTAACATTTTTGTTATTGGGCCTAAAAGGCCCATTTAGGGGACTGTTTTCTAATTTGGCCCATTTGGAGGCCCAATAGGGTTATTTAGGTCATTTTACTTTCATTTCTGGTTTTATTAAGTTGAAATAAATTAGTTTGCAAGTTTTTAGAATTATTTATAAATTTTGAATTTTTAATATTATTTTAATATTTAATTTTAATTTTTAATCATTTTAAATAGTTTAAATTATTTTAAATTTTTCAAAAATACTTTTTAGTTTAATTAAGTTATTTTATAGGCTTACAAATTGAAAAATCTTATTTTGTATTTTTTTATTAATTAAATTGATTTTTAGGGCTTTAATTAGCATTAAAAAATTATTATTTAATTAATAAAAGGTGAGAACAAGTTTTGATTTTTGGTAAACTCTAATTGCATTTTTAGGGATTTATTGAGATTTTTTAGGAATTTTTAGGGTAATTTTTAAATTTTGTCACGTTTTTACGTTTTACGTCTTAGCTTTCGTCGTAGTTTAATCATAATCGTAATCGTCATCATTTTCTCTTTTCTTTCTTCTTATTAATATTAGTCTCAAACTTAATCAAGTCTTAACACACACACCAAGCCTCCTTGAGAAAGAACTCACAACAAGGTCATCAGTGCATGGTTTTCCTAAATCGTCGTACTTACCCTATTTACACTCTTTTTCCTATAAGACGTAAAATACAACTATCAATGTCAAAATATAATATACCTAACAAAGTGGGACTATTTATCTGATAGTTAGTTTGAAGTAGTGTTTGAGATCCTATTATTTTGCTTTGCAGTTTTAAATACTTATCTATTCGTGCATAATTTAACAGATTGAGATGTCATGTGCAAGCATGAGTTGACTATCAATTTATATGGCTGAGATCTTTTAAAGTAGTAATCGCGTGGCTAAAACATCATGTCATGTCATCTTTTTTTTCTCTGTGCTGCGCCAATAATAGAAAGGGAAATTACTGATTGGTTCATAACATTCGTGGATGGGTCCAATGTTGACAACCCTAGTTGTTTTGGTGATAGGATATGGCAAACACCTTACCAAACGTAAGTGGTTTGTACTATTTTTATCTTTGGAATCACAAATCTACACCTAGATTAAACGCATTGTGTAACTGTGTAATGAATACTAGTAGGGTAATCACATACTGCGACGACAGATACTATAAAACTAATGTTATGGCCATAATATATAATAGCGTGTAAGCATGATGTTAAAAGGCAAACAATGAGATAGTAAACCAAATGCATCACATTATTTTATAATTATAAAGTGTAACAATAAAAAAATTTTGATTGAGTGATGAACCTTTTGGTCAGACATGCATATTCTACTCTTCACGTATGACTTCTAGATAAACAACGTTTGACGTGTACACACCCAATTTATATAACTTTTTTGGTAGGTTTTATTAACACATTTGTATTGTCGCGTGAGATCCTTCTTGACAACATGACATATAGTTTCCCACGAGAGAATATCGAATCTGGCAGATAAACACCAAAAATTGGAATCGTTTATCCTTACGCCTTATTTATAGTCATGTCAATGCTAAGGCGGACAGGGAACTTATTCCTTTTCATCTTAATCAGAAACATGTCATTTTCAAATGGACATAACAGAATTCTAAGCACGGAGAATCGCTTTCCATAGTGTGTTGGCTGACAACTATCTTTGCGTCGATCATGTTCATATTTAAAGGTTTGCATATCAATCTCGTCGCGTTGCATGATCTATTTGACGGGTCAATATTGTGAGCCGGAGAACATGAAATGGAAATAAATTTAAAATCTCTGAATTAGTGGGATTTTATAGTGTCTCGATCTTTTTGCTTGAGGGAAAATAGGCTGGAGTAGGCTTTGGAGGGAAAAATAGAGAAAAAAGGTTGGGGTGGGTTTTAGAGAAAAAATACAGTGATTGTGCTTGTAAGGAAAAGGAAAAAAAAAAGGACCATGGTGTTTTAATTCTAGTACTTGTATTGTTTTTGTTGTAAAATATGTCGAAAGGTGTTTTAATTATACTATTTATTATATTTGTAGGGATGTTTTAATTCTGGTACTATGTGTTATTTTGGTTATAAATTGCAGTTATATGGTGTTTTAATTATACTATCAAAATGTAATGTGGTGTTATAAATTTGCTACATTTATTTTCTAACTTGTCTTGCTTGTATAATACGAATTAAATAGTGTAAGTTGAATTTTTCAAGTACTATAAATAATATTGCTAAATGTTTTATAGACAGTACATATATGTTTCATTTAAATAACATGAGTAACTTCACAAACAGAGTTTGGTTTAACATTATAGAGTTAAAATAAAGATTTTATAAAAAATTTAACTAATCACTTATTCTAAAACAATAGTTACAATACATCGTAAGTCTATACTACATATAATATATATCGGAGTCTATCTCTATTCATTTATTAGTTAAAAAAGAATAATAATACAACTTATGATGTATATAACAGTTGGCGCCATCCGTGGGACCCTCACACTAAGCTAGAACAAAACCTCATCTCGAATTTCCAATGACGAAGGGGCATCCGCAAGCTAACCCCAGGAATGCGAATCCCGGGAATCGGAAGTCCCAAGGGGAAGGGATTCTCATCCCCAATCAATCACCTAGCCGCCTCGCAGGCGGGCCTGGTAACCGTGGCAGTTTTCAGTCCGTGGGGGTGACAAGCACGATCTCCATGACACCCCCACCCACTTCAACCCTGGATAACCCTGACCCAGGGAGTGCGCCAAACCCTCCTAACAAGGAACCGCGCAGACCCTCGACAGAGGAAGAAGTGGAAGTCCTACCACTCAGCGAGGAGGATCTTACTCGAGTTCTCACGCAGAACTTCGATAGGATCGTCCCGGGGATCGCATCAAGGTTGAATCTGGGGAGGAACCTCCAATCCAGACTCAACTTTGGTGAAACCGGACCAATCCCCTCCTCCCAAAATCAGAGGAAGAGGAGAGCTCGGCCTCAGGAACAGGGCACCTTTGAGGAAACCCCTCAACCCCGGAATGTGTTTGAGCGCATAGGAGATCGCCTCATGCAAGAACTAATGCAGTCTCGAGAGGGAGAAAAGTCGGATGGCTCACCTGAGCGACCAGATCGAGAGCTGGCCAAAACCGCACGTCGCCCGAGTGTGTGGGACAGGATGAACACTGGGAAAAAGGCTCCTGGTTCGTCCCAAAAAAGTGGTCCCTACCCAAAGGATGGGGCACCACCGCCGTCCCCGGACCCGTCAGGGGAGGACTCAGATGACCATCCGCCTAAGCGTCGCCGGCCTAGGCGCACCCCACCACCACCACCAAACAATGATGAGTATTATGGTGGCCCCTACTATCGAGATGCGGAAGCGGAGGATCTTTCGCGTCCATGGTGTGAACCATGGGATGACCCTAGACTCACCCGGCCATGGGCGGATCCCAGGGAAGACTCGTTCACCCTCTGCATACGGAATTATTCTGAGGACACCAAACGTCGCATGCCGGCGTGTATCAAGACTTATGATGGGTCCGGTGATCCGGTGGATCACCTTAAAATATTTGATACGCAGGCTAAAATTGAGCGATGGCCAATGCCTATATGGTGCCAAATGTTCAATTCAACCTTGATCGGAAATGCCCGTGACTGGTTTGAGGCACTCCCTCCACGGAGCATTGATAGTTTCACGGAACTACGCACTGCGTTTGAGAACAATTATACTCAGAGGAAGAAGTATAATAGGGATCCGGTCTCATTGGAAACTGTCAAACAACGGCCGGGGGAGTCCACAGAAGCCTTCACTAAACGCTTCATAGATGAGTGCACACGCACAAGAACAATGCCAGAGCTCCTGAAAATCTCTGACTACATGCACGCCATAACAGACAGAGAGTTGATCAGGCGCCTCAATGACAAGCGTCCAGAGAGATATGATGACCTCATGGAAAGGGTCAGAAATTTCATAGAAGGAGAAACAGCAGTTGCCACGGCCTACCCATCTCGAGGAAATGGGTACCGGTCAAATGATCAGTCCCGGAGACAGTCGGGTGGTCAAGTCAATCAGAACAATAACAAGGGCTCAGACTATAAGAGCCAAAGCAAAGGAGGACGGCCGGACGACAAGTTCACCCCCCTAAAGATGTCCTACCGGGAGATCTTGCTGACGGAAGGGGCAAACTTTCCGAGGCCTCCCCTAATGACCACTCCGCCGGAACGTCGGCAAGGCAATCGCTTCTGCGAGTTCCATAATGACAAAGGCCACGGTACGGAGGAGTGTATCCAGCTCAAGAAGCATATTGAGTCACTGATCAAATCAGGTAAACTCAAGCACCTAGTTAAGGATTGGAAGGATGGAAAAGACAACAACAAGAAGTATGATAAGAAGGATCCCCAAAATGACAAACCTTCGACTATATACATGATCCAATCCAGACAGCGCCGCACGAGGCGGAAAGTTGGCCAAAAATTTTCACGCGGCAGGGAAATCTCATTCCCTCCCATTACAGCAAGCGATGTGATTGATGCGCCTCTCACTATTGAGATAAGCATTGGAACACACAATGTTCGTCGCATGTATGTGGATGGAGGATCGTCAGCAGAGGTACTGTATGAACACTGTTTCGTGCAGTTATGCCCATAAATAAGAAGCCAATTAGTGTCGGCCACGTCGCCGCTTACTGGCTTTAGTGGAGACACTATCTGGCCGATAGGGCAATTACGTTTGCTTGTAACCATTGGGAATGAGGAACATTCCACTACGGCGTGGATGAACTTCATGGTGATACGCTCACACTCTCCATACAATGGGATCATAGGCAGACCAGGCATTTTGGCTATACGGGCGGTACCCTCTACGGCGCACGGAATGATCAAATTCCCCTTTGAGGGGGGAATTGTTACCATTTACAACAAAATCGTACCGGCATCCGAGTGTCACACTATGACAACACCGGCTCCACCTGTTCCACCCAAGGATGGATCACCACCTCCCAATTGGAAGGTAGCCATTCACCCTGACTATCCGGAACAGGAGGTATCCATAGGAGGGGCGCTCTCGGATAGCGGCAAAAGGGCCATGTGCTCTCTTTTAAGTGCAAACCTAGATATATTCGCATGGGAGCCAAAGCATATGACAGGTGTGACACGTGCGATAGCAGAGCATAAGATCCAGATCCGCCAAGGGTACCAAAAGTGGTTTAATTGTTACTATTCTAAAACAATAGTAACAATACATCGTAAGTCTATACTACATATAATATATACCGGAGTCTATCTCTATTCATTTATTAGTTAAAAAGAATAATAATACAACTTATGATGTATATAACAATGAATTCTATTCCTCCAAACACGAAGAGTATAAGACAGAAAACACGTAATTAGTAACTTCACTTCAATGATAATAAGAGACTTATTTTAAATCTTAATTTTGCTTAGGTCCTTTTTAGATCTTTTCCTTTTAGCAAGTGGTTGGTAGTTGTTCAGTAGCTTTTGGTGCTGCTATAGAAACTACTCCTTTTCATATAACTTTCGATGGAAAGAATATTTAATAATATATCATTCTTGGAATAAATGTATGGGATTCAGCTGTGTTAATTATATCATTTAGGGTAAAAACTAGTAAAAAATGTGTAATCTTGATTGTTTGACTTCATAGCGGCAGATTTATTATTTCTTGAATCACCAGCAGGTCGTGATAAAAATTTGAAGTGCCAAAATGGCCATGCGCAGATGGCGTGTTATAAGATCTAAAATCTACAACTAATGTCTCTGTTCAGGTGGCCTATTATAAGCATTTCGTCGTTGATCTAACACTAATGTGGAGAAATTTACAAGTTCTATTAATTGCAAGTTTCTCTGATATGCACCAAGTACTAATGTATTTATATATAAATATATAACCCCTCCCATATATCATTGGACTCATGTTTTCAAGGTAAGAAACCTCACGAGATGATGTTGCTAAGATAGGTAGAGGGTACTATTATTTTCTACAAACTTCATTGCCGCGTAATTTACTAATTTATAATTCAAATGAAGAAAATATAGACACAACTATTAAACTTTTCACAACCATGTTTCCTCCCAGTTTTGTAGTAGAGATTCTACAAGTTTACATGGAAGGTGAATCCAAAGGTTTATCTCCAACTAGATAATTGGTGGAAATGTTTGTATGATTGTATCTGTGATATTGGCAAATGGTGCCAATTTAACTTATTAATAATTGCATGCATAATTTTTTCATAAGTTTTTATCATATATGTAAATCTTATCAACGGTAATACTTTAAACCCATTTTCATATAAACGGTTCGATTTGGTTTGTGTTTTATGTCGTAATAGGTTCAGAGGAAATTCAGATATTTCCTATGTTTTAAAGTTGTGTAATGTATACAACTTAAGAGAAATTCAAATGATCCACTCCATGGTGTGTATCATTTTTCGTTAAACCATAGAATATTAATACCATGACACATCTTAAGAGAAACAAAATAACTATCCTTACTTACCCTTGAATGTGTTAAACCATAGAATATTAATATCATGACACATATTTATGTCACAATGAATATATCAGTGAAGGTTTTTATGACAAAATGAGAAATGAACTTCAAGCTCAACATAACACTTACTATGTTGTGCTTGAACTGAACAAAAGAAATTTATCCTTTGTTGCGAGTCTAATTCACAAACATTTCGCGAAAGAAAACTCTCTACCAAACTTTCCGTTTGTGAAGGTAAATCAATATAATCGGAGCACTTTTTACAGAACTCCATGATTAACATAATCTTTCCATACAGGCTTTTGAAATGATTAAATGCATGATTATTACACATTAAATTGCAATAAATCATTTTTGCATACAAAATAACCTCCAAATATCTTTTATCGGCATTATGTGATAGTCGCTATGAAATAAGCATGCTGAGAACACACGAATTTATGAATATGTGGTTTTGGTATGACCGTTAATTCAACACTCACATGTTTAATTTATAATCATTGTGAAAAAAGAGAAACCTCAAGGGTTATAAAAGAAAAATTTTACAAGTTAGAGGATTAAATAATATCTTAAGTATTAATCCAGTGGTAGGTTTTGTTACCATTTTTACAAAAAGATAATGTGGGTATAACACGTTACACATTCTTAAGTTTTTACGTTTTAAGATAATTTATGCGCTCTTTATATGTATAAAAATACAGATTGATAAACACGTACAAGTCGACCAATATTAAAAACCTTTCTATTAAATAAATTGACATTTTAATGGAAGTAGAAAAATTGAACTTTCATTTTGAACAGGTTAAAGAAGTATTATTACATGAATAACTTAAACTAAAAAACATTAAAATAACCTCTTATATTAAACTACTAGCATCGTACTCGCGTAATGCGATGATGGGTATCATTGACTATTTTTCAATCAATCTAATGTTAAAACGTAAAACGTTGAAATCAAAATAAATCAAACCCACTAAAAGTGAAGAAAAAACGTTAAAATATATTAAAATAGATGTTAAATTTAAGAGCACAAAATTTTAAAAAATATAATGAAATTAGATGATAAATAGATAAATAAAATCGAAGATATTTCAATTTAAAATTAAATGTGATTTTTAATAGGTTATTACATAAGTTGTTACAAAATAGATGGTTGGTCAAGATTACACATTTTTTAAATTAATTAAAAATAATAATGGTCGAGATATTGTACCTCCGCCACTGATACATGAAAACGCAAGTTTGAGGTCTATATATCAACAAACAAAGTGCAAGTTAGATAGATGAAACAAGTGTTAGAAGACATAGTTCTTTTGATTTCAGTCTTATTTGTTAGTTTTATTTGAGTGCGCTTATACATTTTATAAGTGTTATCATAAAGATTAACTTTTCTTATCAAAATTTTATTATATGCGTGTTATGTGTGTTTTGTTGTTAAATATTTTTTATGTTATTTTTAATTTTTTTATAGTGATATATTCTCAAATTTATATACCATAGAAATAAAATATCTTTTATAGTGTTGAATGTAATTTATTGACCTAATACCAGAAATCAATCTCTTATATAAATACCATCAACGGTTTTGTAAGGTGTCGTAAATTTCACAGGTCAATAAACTAGTATAATATATATTGGAGTATCTCTGTATTCATTTATTAGTTAAAAAAGAATATTAATCCATCTTATGAAGTATATTGTACCATTTTTAATGTAACAGTTCACCACAACCGTAAATTAAAGTAATATAACTTTTAAATCTTATTCTACAAACATTTACAACAAAAAACATCACAAATTACTATTTATGTTTTATTGTTGAGCAACGACATTAAATGATAAAATAAAATAAATTGATATGCAACATCTACAAATGATTAAAATTATCAACGATAAATATATACATTTCGTATAACTATATAAAGTATTCATCAATGTATTTTTAATGACAATTTTTTGTTTAATAATGATATTTTAATTTTTTTTAAGTTTCCATATTAAAAAATATTCATCATCTACACATGTATTTTTGTACATTTTGGTGAAATCTTAATCATTTTGTTAATAAATTTGACTGAATCATACATGTCAAACCATAAATACTTTTGTTGATGCGAAAGACGTGTTCAGCCTAAAAATGGGTCAAATAGGTATCTACTCGACTGCGACATGAGCAAACCTTACACAAAGTGATTTTGTTGAGATCTTGCACGAAGAAGGTAAACCGTTAATCTACCCACGAGGATGGGCCTCACGATTAATACCCGGTGTGAGACTAAGTAGACATTCAAATAGGGTAAACCATTTATCTTACCAAAGAAGGTAAACCACTAATCTTACCAAATAAGGTAAACCGTTAATCTTACCGAAAGATCGAAATGTTCGGGATTTTTACTTATTCTTATTCCAAATAATCAAAGTATATCCTTTACCAATTATGGATTGACATTTGTCCCAGTACGACTGTGTGCGGCATGTCGTAGTCTAAATAAAACGTGTGCGACCTACCGCCCATATGGGGCTGATAAGCCGTCCATGACATATGGGACTGATCGTAGCAGTTCAATCCATAGAAATATTAGTGGGTGGGGCGTCCGAGAACTATACGTCATCATGTTCCCTAGTCCAGTAGGAGAGGACGTAGCCGCGATTGTGACTTGATGTCAAGCTATCTCCTGGAAGTGTATCTGAGATGATTCAACTATCAGGAACCAACCTTTTTATCCACAAACTAAATGATGAGATCCATAAACCTAGAAAAATATGCAACTGCTTTTTTATCTCAACCACCCAAACAACAAGTGGGTTTCACGTGACACTCATCCAATGATGAAAAATGCTTCTCCCATGGGTGTAAATAGAAAAGGCATTTCACTGTTTATACTTTTCACACTCCTACATTCCGACGCACCATTTCAAAAAACCACTCTTTCACTCTTTTATCCCTTAGATCTTCACTAAAACACAGGTAGGCTATACGATTTTTGTTAGTAATCGGAGAAAATGGTTAAGGTTAATACTTATATTGATCCGCCGGTTTCCACCATCTTTGATGAGTATGTCTAGTAGTTTTGCTCAGACTACTATATCTTAGAGTCACTTCATTCGGAGCTTCCGGTGCTTGAAGAAACCATACGGGATTGTCCAGAAGGGTGAATATGTGTTTACACTAATTTTTTTGAGTGCATTGATGAGACCGCAATTATACATAGTCTCATCATCTAAAATGGTTAAAATATCATCTAAAGTGCCAAATATATGCTTCTGTTTGTTCAGTGTGTATTTTAGGTACGGATATCATGAAAAAGACAAAAAGATCACAAGAATCAAGCAAAAACGAACACGAGAAACAAAGCCGCACAATGAACTGGACCCAAATGATAAACTTCCAAGAAATTCCTTGGAGTTTTGAAGATTGGCAAGAATGGTCCCTCATCTTTGAAGAATTGACACCTTATACCCTTTTAAATCTCAAAAATACTAGTTTGGTCCCTAATGTTTGTTCAATATACACGAAAGACCCTTGAAGAAAGAAAGAATTAGACAAATATCCCATGTGATAAAGTTCCAAAGTTATTGTGCCAAAAATGACAAGATTTCATTTGTAGCCTTTTTCAAAGTCTAGGGGTGTAAACTACCACAAATCAAACCCAAACCCAGCTTAAACCGACCAAACCCAACCATTTAACCCAAAAAGCCCAACACTCACATCTAATACCCGACCCTTTTCTTTATCAAATGGTCAAAGTGTTTAAACACATAAAGACGCGCTAAACACTTATATTTTGCAAGAAATAGATCAAAACCAACTGTTTATCACCCCCACTCTCACATAAACCCTAATCCCTATCCAGTTATAGCAAAAGGGGTTTCACTTCTTTTCAAGAATTGTGATTGAAGGTCACGCGACCATATTCACACTTTTACTTTTCCCTCTATCCCACCAAATTGTCCTCCTCGTGACTCCCCTGCCCTACTTCACATGGTTCGAAAGTTTTGGAAGTAACAAAGGACGAATGTGATCAAACTACTCGAACCCCACATCAAATGGATGGCCTTGATCACATTCAACCAACTCAACATCAACAAGAGTCCAAAAGATAATCACATGGCATAAAAAACATAAAATCCTCCAAGGGTTTTTCTGGCAATTTGTAGTTAGGGTTTTAGTCATTTTCTTAGCTCTAGAATGTTCATTTAGTCCTATAAAAGGAGCCCTCAACTTGTGAGTCTGCCCTTTGTCGAGATTTTCTTTAATAGTTTGTAATTCCTTTTTCTACATTATTGAATGAATGAAAAGTTGCTATAATTGAGCAAAATTTGTGACCCTTTTAATTTAAGTTTATGTGTTGAAAAGTTGTATTGAATTCGTCTCATGTTACTTTGGTTTTGTTAATGTTTTAAAAAATTCTTTCCAAATGGTTTTGCTAAGTGCTTCAAGTCCTAACAGCCTCAGTTCTAGGCCCTATAACTGATCATAGACAACTGGTTTTGAAAGACCAAGGGGTGGTGAAGTCATAGGGAGTGATTAATAGGCTTTTAGGATTAAAGTCTTGCACAAGACTTGGTTTTTACTGCACCTTTTCTGTTTATTGTAGTTCTAACCCTCACTCCCTTGATCACAACTCATAGACTAAAGTCACATTAAGTCTGTGGTGTTTAGATAAGGGTTAAAGTTTGTTTGTGTTGTGTGTGTCTCATCATAACAGCCACAAAAAGCATTGTACTTTTGACCCTTGTGTTGACTGCAGTAGTCTCACAAGGGGGTTTCTCTTGTTCCAAGTACTTCCACAGGCTCTAGGGCTTGTTGGAAGAGCATTGCTGAGCCAAGGTGGAAGTAACCTTGGCTAGGTATCAAATTCCTCACAACTTAACACCTAGTTACATCACTAGGATCTAAAAAAAGGAAAAATAAATTTGTGGGAAATTAACTATGAAAAATGGGGAGGAAAAATGTATTTTTTCGCCAGTAGCTCCCAAATTTCAAATGATCATGATAAAACCAAGGTTCCTAGAAACGTTATTTCAAAATTTGATAATGTCAAAGCTCATATTTTAGCGGAAAAAAGGTGAGGCTAGATGCATGTTTTGAAAGAATTAAAATGAACGGTTTTAAAGATGAGGATTTTAACGATAAAGAATATGTTTACTTAATTCAAAAGGGTATTCGTAAATTTATGGATGAAAAATCATTTTGGGATATATTCGGCGAAATAAGTGAACAACCAATTCCGTAGGGTGACGTTAGTGCCATCACGACAATGACCAATATGGACTCGTCTTCACCACCTTCGAAGGACCAAGTCTTTGAGGCATCGACTTCTAATTCCATTGAAGTGCCTCCATCACCTAGCCCAATACCTATTGAGGCTACAGGATTTATCGACATCGATCCACTCGTCATTGAAAAGTCACCTAAGCATAGTCATTCGACTTGTAAGACCATGGTTGTGAGTGATCACATCGACTCTTTCTTTGATGATGCCGATGGCGATTTTGCCGAAATTGATCACGTACTCAAAAATCCACAAGCGATTTTTGATTCTCCTAAAAAGAATTCTACATGTGGTGAGTACGATGACTTCATCTTCGACCCCGAGATTGAGGAAATAATTGAACGAGAGCTTGCTCTTTTACCTCCACTTCCACCTACAAGTGAGGTTGATTTTTCCAATATAGAGGCCGAACTTGATGAGTTGGAACGTCTTATTTTTAATGACGAACCAACTCACGTGACCCAAAATCCCTTTCTCGAGTCGTTACCTAATCGACACTCTTCAAATGAGAATGACGTGTACCACATTCGTGAGGATCTAACTTATCAACGATCCCCACAAAAGAATGATGGTTTTGTGCTTGATCATGATCTTTTCGAGAGAGTTTCTAAAATCCTCAATGAGGGGAACGACAAACCTTGGTTTGACGAGCGTATCTATGATGAAGAAATCGAAGAAATTAACGTTCATGAGGATGACTAATATGTTAGCCCCGAGGGGGCGGTGTTCTTTGTTGATCAACGTTTTGAGAACTTATACAATCCACCACCCCCTCCCCGCGACTTAAATGTGAGGATTTTGAGTGTGACTAATATTTAAGTGGAAACGCCAAATATTTTAGACATAATCAAATCGGGTTACCATAAAGAGTTTTTAAACGATGAAAAAGGAAAGGATTTCAAAAATTGATTTAAATGATTTTTCTACAAGTTTAACTCCGTCATCACCGCATTTTATGAGTACAACCACCTCGTCTACTCCTTTTGACGAGTGTGAGTGTGGATTCAGTGTGGGTGAATCCCCTTATGTTCCCTCACATTTCTCCACTGAGGACGAGATATTCGATCCCGTATTCGCATTTATAGGGATATCTCAGTCTTCCACTGATACAATAAATGGAAAATACTTTCGTTTGCTTGGTATGAGTCTACCTCGAGTAGCTCATTTTAGTGCCCCACCCATTGTCCCACCCTTCCATTTATTCTCATCTATTTTCTTTTACCCCATTGGGGTTCGAGTTGGAGTAGCGTTGTTTCGTCTTTCATCTGAAAACGAGGACGCTATCTTTGACCCCAGTATACGTTTATCTGGTTTTTATATGTACTCCATGTACTTTTTGGGCATTGTTTATCATGTAAGCCCCACAAAAAATGACCAAAGCATGATAATCCCTAAATGATCACATTTATGGGGATTCGAGTCGAGCTTTTGACTCGGTTGTAAAAAACAAGGTGCCTCGTGGGGGATTCTCATGCTTATCCTTGTAAATATTATTGCTTTCTAATAGTGTAATGCGAGGACTTGTGCTCTTCCAACCTTTGTTTCGTGATTGTTTGTGATTGTGACTTATTAGGTTCATCATCATCATATAAGCCTCTCGTGTTCGTTTACGGATCACTCAAGCTTCGATCGTTGCCTTTGAATCTTCTGATATCCGTTGATATCCTTTTACGTTCTAATGTTTATCTTATTAGCATAATTCATAAACGGCTTAAAGATTATTCGTTTTACCCTTTCCATGCTCGAGATTAATGATGTAGTGTTTTTGTACACCTTTAGGAAAAGGATGACAAAAGTGGCAAGTATTAAGTGTCGGTTTAGGAAAACCAAGCACTAATGACCAATTAGGTTCAAGTTCGTTCTCAAGGAGGCTAGTGTGTTATGTGTGTAATGATTTGGATTAATTTGTGATTATATTTGAGAAAAGAAAAATAGAAAAGGGATTAGAAGAGAATGACGGTTATAGAAGACGGATTAAACTAAGTCTAAAAAGCGTACACGTAAAGTCGTAAAAACCACCAAAATTAAAATCTTAACCTAAAAATTTCTAAAAATTACCAAAAATCCTTAATAATATTCTAAGAGTTTACAAAAAATCAAAACTTACAAAAACCTTTTAATTAACTAGATAATGACTTCTTAATGCTAATTAAAGCCCTAAAAATCAAAATTAATTATTAAAAAGCCCTAAACAAGATTTTCAAGTTTGTAAACCTCAAAAATACCTAATTAAGTTAAGAACTATTTTTTTAAAAATTTTAAAACCAATTAAAATTATTTTAAACAATTACAAACTCCTAAAATCAATAAAATCTTAAATTAATTATAGAAAATAATTAAAAGACCTAGAAAATAATTGGAAAGTTGCAAAAATCCTAATTAAGTATTTAGAACCCAGGAAAAATATAAAATCCTAGAAAATCAGACTTTTAATTTTTAATAATAAAATAATATTAAAATAATATTAAAAATCCAAAAATTATAAAAAATTCTAAAAACTTGCAAACTAGCTTAATTTAACCTAAGTAACTCATAAATGAAAGTGAAATTACCTAAATACCCCTATTGGGCCTAGAAATGAGCCAATCCCAAAACAGTCCCTTATTGGGCTCAATTAAGGCCCAATAAGAAAAAAGTGCTCAAATTAAGCTCAAAAAGCACAGGTTGACTCAAAATTTGATTTTAAACAACTTTTTCCAAAGGCCCAAAAGCTGAAAATGTGAAATAAGCTAACTTATAATAAGCAGCTTATTCTTAATGGGCTTTTTGGCCCATTAAGCCATAAGCTGTTGCCATAAGCTAAAATTTTACACACAACCTTCTTTTGACCTAACAAAGACTTTTGCAAAAAGAAATTTCAAATAAGACCACTCAATAAGCCAGAAACAAGTCAACAACTTATTCACAAAACGACAAAATAGTCGTATTTATGATCTAGACCACCTCAGAAGCTGATTCAAGTTGCAAAAGCTCACAAATAGCTTAACTAAGAATAATCAATCAATAAAAGCACAAAAAGCCAAGTAGAATAAGCTGTGAGAACAGATAAGCTGGCTGAAAAGGCCAAATAAGCTAGTTTCCTAGCAAAAGCTTAACCAAAAGACTTGTAAACTTCCAGACTTGATATTAAGCTGAGAAAAATGAGTTCTATTACAAAAACTAAGTTGTTGCATGTACCAATAAGCAAAACAGATTTAATAAGCTTGAACCAAGTTTGACCAAAAGTCAAACGCTGATAACTTGAAAATCAAACGCTGGCAAGTTATAATCAAACGCTGACAGGAACAAAATGGACGTTGACAGACTAAATGAAGTGTAAGGACTTGTTTTTCACCCTGCTGGTCAAGGTTTGAGTGCAAACCTTGTGAATCAAGGCTTACCAGTTGGGTAAACTTGATTTGTTTTGGCACAGATAAGCCAATAAGCCAGTGGGCTTATAAGCTATGATCAAAGCAATCCAAATAGCAAAAACCAATCACAAGCAGCACATGAACAAGATCCAAGCAACAATACAACAATCCTAATGCTAGAAATCACAATGCAACACCAAATGAGGTGGTCACTTTGCTGATGCAAATGATCACTTCAGCAGACTTTGATAAGCTATAAAAATCACAATCAGCCAGCCAAATTCAACCAAATGCACACACAAGCTATAATAAACTCCAATAAGCAAGTCTAAACAGGTTTCATGCACTGGTTCAAAGAATTAAGCAAGATTCAAGCAATGAAAGTTACTGATGAATACTACACATGCAGTTTTCTACTTTTGCTGATGTATTTGACACACAAGCCAATTTCAACACCTCAAATCTTTCAAACAGGTTATGTTAACTTTGTTTAAACCACTTTTATCCCTAAGCATGCATACACACTAAGTGTTCCCAAAATCCTAGGTCAAAACAAGAAGAAACAAGGTCTATATAGCAGATTGATCAATTCAAGTGTTCAAACCCAAAAACTTGCAGCAAAACACTCTCAAACAAAGGTATAGAACATACAAAGCATAAACAACACTTTCCCTTAACACAAAACAGATTACAAGCAATAACCAGTAGACCCAAACACCCCTTTAACTTTTTCAAATCAAAATTTTCAAAAGCAAAACAAGATTTCAGGCCAACCAAGCATTAATTAACACTAAAACAAGTCTAATAAACAGATTCAAGCAAGAACAAGCCTCAAAATTCACAAGAACAACAGTTTAATACAAATATCACCAAAAATCACAATTTAAGCAGATTTGGAGATTAAGTAAGCAAACCTCATGGATGTACATCCACACCCACGAATTTTGAGCTTATGTGCTAGCAAGAACAAGCACAAGCTTCCACAAAAGCCTGCTAAGATTCAACAAGGGTTAAGCACAATAACATGAAAAATCAAAAACTTGGAAAAATCTTGATTGATGCAAACTTGTTACCCCACACTTGATTATCCCCAAGTTATAAGCCTCACCACAACTTAACCAACTCAGTTAGGATGCTATGATCAGCCCTATAGCCCAAGAATTCCAAGATTGGAACAAGACTTAGCAAAATATCAAGAAAATGAGGAAAATATGCAAACTTGTGCACACTCCTCTTTTGAAAACAGGTTTTACTTCAAAAGAAGTAAACTAAGAACATAAACAAGCAGAATAAAGATGGAACTTGGTCTTTCTTCAAAGCACTTAACTCAAATTCATTAAACTGAAAAAGGATTTACAAGTGTTTAAACAAAGGAAAAACCAAAAGCAGCTGAAAAATGAAGGCCTAAGTGGCTTTATATAGCCTTACAATGAGCTAAGTTACAGCTAAAAACTATAAACCCTAATGGTTGAAGTCCCCAATATGCCCTTGTAGCTTTTTTGAAAATCTTGGACTCATGTGAAGTTTTCTTGGACGTTTGCATGAGTTGGCAGGGTTGGAATTTGATCAATGGCCCATAATAAGCTTAAGTTTGAAGCAAGGATGTGGGGCGTTGGATTTGCTTTACTGTTTTGTCATCTTCTCCAAGGGGTAGAAAGCAGGGTAAAACATGTGACAAAGGAATGATGTGGCAAGTTGTTTGTGAGTTTGGTTGTGATTAGGGAGACCCTAATTATGATTCTGGAGGTTACTGGGTGCTAATTACAAATGGATTAAGAAAACCCAAATTTGTTCTTATGATGAATAGTGCATGTTTTGATCCAGATTAAGGTTTGAATGAGGTGTTTAGCGCGTGTTTTTGTAACTAATTATTAGTTAGTTATAAACCTGGTGAAGTGGAAAGCTGAGGTGGAGTAATGGTGGAATGGGATTGGTGGGATTTAGTGAGTGGGACACATGGCAGCTTGGGAGTGGACTAGGTAAGTATCATGTCTGGCCAGTATTTACCCTCATGTTTCAAAAAGTTGTTAAATCACTTCCAAACTCTATCAGCGCCCACTTTCTTCCTTGTCAACTGATAACTAGATTTTTCTACCCAGTTTTAAATTAAAAGATTAAGTTCGTGTTCTCGGTATCTTAACGAATTGATCTTAGCTCTCTATGTGTGACTTGGTCGATCTTTGGTGAAAAAGGATATTTTTGGGTGATTTTAAATTTAAATGCAAGGACTTAAAAGTAAAAGTGCTCTTAAAGTAAATCTAAGTCTAATTAAAGTAAAGTGCGAGTATTTTAAAACGTGACTAAAATTAAAGGGCACTAAAGTAAAATGACGTAAACTTAAATCTATCTAAGGCAAACTTAAAGTGCGACTAAAACTAAGGCAAATAATCTAAAAGTGCAATTAAATAAAAAGGCAAGTAAAATAAAGCTTGAAGATAAAAACTAAAGATAAAAGCTGATAAGAACCTGAATACAGCTCATTTGGAATAAACCTTTGTTTGGAACAATCACTCGTCCTAAATGTCACCTTTGGTTGAAATGATTCTTCTTCACTTGGAATATTACCAAAATCCTTGATCCGGAACAAATTTGTCTGAATATGTCACTTATCCAATACAATCTTTCATTCGGAACTTGCTGATTCGGAATCTTGTAAATCTTGCCTTGATTCGGAAGTTTTGGTCACCCCTTGATTCGGAACTTTCCGGATGAAGCTCCTTTATTCGGAACTTTTGAAGTTCCGAATGAAGGCCCTTGGTCCGGAACTTTTGGAATTGGTTCGGAAGTCACTGATTCGGAAGGTTCCGAATGAAGAGTCTTGAATCGGAAGTTTTGACTTCCGAATGAACAAGTTTGGTTCGGAACTTTTGAAATTGCGAATGAGCAACCTTGGTTCGGAAGTTTTGACTTCCGGATGAAACCTTGGTCCGGAACTTTATAACTTCCGAATGAAGCCTTCTATCCAATCCTTGGTTCGGAAATTTTTCTGGAAACACAGAAACAAGCAAAATCTTCCGAAGAACAAGGAAGGTAATACAGTAGCAAATATAAACAAAAAAGTAAGCAAAATCAATCACACGTATTAATAAAAACAGTAATGAACCACAAATAAGCATCAACAATCAATCAAAAACATGAAATTAAACAACTTTAACCATAATAATCAAAAACACTTTGGATCAAAATAAAAGCATGAACATGAACATAACATAAACACAACAAATCAGAGAATAAGAAAGGTAGATAAGAGATTGACAAGATAAAGTAAAGATTGACAAAAATTAAATGAAAACTTACTTGAAATTAAATGAATTTAAGGTGCGAGACAAGGTAATTAAAATGACAATTAATGTAAATGACAAGTATTTAAATGGTGGAAGAACTAGTGTCACCCTAGCCAACAAGAGTGAAATGATAACTATCCTAATCTATATATAGGGGAGGATTAAGGAAGCTTCCTCCCCTCTTTCCTTTCTTCTTAATTGCAAGTTTAAGTCCCTCCTTTTATTAATCTTCATTAATTGCGTCATTAGTCCTTTTCTTCTAATCTTCTTTAAACTTGGACTTAAGGGACTTTTGGCTTCGGGATTTCTTTTGAACTCGTCTTTAAATTCTTCAATAAAATAGACTTGAATTCTTCGGCTTTTGATAAACTTCCGTCTTTTGACTTTTTCTTCGATAAATCTTCAGAATTGGTCGTGGACTTCCGTTCTTTTTGCACTCTTGACTTCTTGACTTCGTCTTTTATCCTTTTCTTCAATAAAAGTCCATAAATGCCCGTGAATGTCCGTGTTTTATCCATTTTCACCTTTTCATCCTAAATCACAACAAAAACACAAACCACGCATAATTCCGACATAAAAGACATAAAATACACGTTTTGGTCCGGTTATTATTGTAGTTAAGTGGTAGAAAAGATGGGTGTTTACACACCTATCAAATCCCCTACACTTGACCATTGCAATGTCCTCATGCAATGCATTAGTTACAAAGCAAGATTACACTTTTCATCGTAATCAATCCACGTTGGCCTTTATTAAAGAGATAGAAAATTAAAAACATACAAAATAGAGAAATCAAAAGCATACCTTGGGTTTTGAAAATGTTATGAATAATCATCATCCTCAAGTTTTCACTTTCTCCAAACCAAGCTTAAAAACGAGATCATTGTTATTATAAGTTAGTAAACTAACACGAACTCATGTGGGCCAATTACTCACTTAGACTCCCTTATTCCTAGGTGTATCTCTTATATTTTATTATTTGTCTTGAATGATCACGAAGATGCATTGTTTGACTTATTTCGATAGTTATTTAGTCTGAAAATAAAGTGCACGATTTAATCAATAGTTAGCTAAAGGACCAAATCTTTTAAAACTGCTTCTCGGGATATCAGAAAGTTCATATCTTGGCATAACTTGGTTCGCGATTTGAGACCTTTCTCGGGCTGATATTTGGCAGCGACTTCATACTTCGAATCTTTGAGAGACGTTCATGAAATAATGGTCTTCTCTTCATAATTGGAATTTCTTCACTTGAAGTTTTGAGAGATTCATACTTGGACCACGACTTCTTCATTTTTCTCCAATCTTTATTTTGGACTTTGATATACAACGATCCGCCTCCTTTTGTGACTTGGATCTATTTATCCTCATACCTTGTTAGGGTCTTTTTGGATACACTTCTCCATGACTTTTGGGGAGTTTTTGCTTTACGTCGTGTGTCTCGATCCTTCATATTGATTTTCGATAAATGATTCTTCACATCACTTTGGATCTTTAGCAACAAAACATAGCCCTCATGCCTTGTTAGGGCCTTTTTGGACTCGCCAATCTTCGCGCCCCGCTTCATAAGTTATGCCTTGGCTATGAACTCTCGTCATTACCGAGCAACTTTTAAACGATCTGGGGCTAGAAGCTAAGTAACTTTTCAAATCGTACAACCTTATTTATTAGCAAATAAATTATTAGAAAGCGATGGGAGAATAGGCTTATAATTAACTCACATAAATTCACGAAAGAATACCGAACTTATAATTGGCTCTATCATCTCTCGTTCTCCACAGTTTAAAATCTCAAGTAATGAGACTCGTGGATACTTAGCCTATTAAATCAAAGTTTTGGGTTTTCGAGTCGCCTATAGGATCTTGCAAATTCTTGGACTTTTTCAAGTTTTAGAAATCGCGTTTTAAAGTTCCCTTGATAAACGACTCTCTAGGATCAATTATAGGAACTTGCGAAAAGTTCTTGTTCTTAACCCGTGAGAGTTAAGACTTTCGCGTTTTATAGCTCCCTATATAAAAGCCTAGCAAAACTTGACTTAAACATGTTAAGGATACTAGCTAGAGTAAACTCGGATTGAGTCAAAAGATTCACAACGTTTGAAAATTAAAACCACTTATTAAACATTTATTCTAGCGGAGAAAGAAAATAACTATACAAAGATAACAACTAATAGGCCAAAATAGATCAAAAATTTTGAAAAATGTCGAAAAATTGATTTTCCGGTTAAAATGAGGACAAAAACAAGGAAAAGACCACTTAACTTCGATAGAAGTCCCCCCTACACTTAAGATAAACATTGTCCTCAATGTTTAAGCATGTGGGAGTAAGCTCCCCTACACTTAGGACATTGTGCACGTTGTTGAAATCTCGCTAAGGAAAAGACCACTAAAGAGGTTCCTATTTTAATATTTGAGAAAATATATAAAATAGTGAATCGAAAAGATTTTAGGATAGAACCGGGAAGAAATAAAACACGGAATCACGGGTCGTCAAGAATCATCAAGAGTGGATCATTGAAGCTCGAATCCCTGATTAAGAAGTGAGGAGAGGAAATAGCAATCCTAAGGGGTCCCCCCTACACTTATGGTAAAGAAAGCGGAAAGATAGATGCATGGGTTGCCTCCCAAGAAGTGCTTGATTTTTGTTAACCGAGTCGTGAGTCTGACTCGACCTTGATCATCAACGGAAGTAGCATGAAACAAATCCACCAGGATCGAAGACATAGTTTTCATCCATCAATAAGAACGAGCTTAAGGCGAACAAGGCAAGCCAAAAGAGAAATGGCAAGGTTCCCTTAAGCAGCGACGGAGCACGGTGGAAGCAAAGTTGAAGTGGAGCAAGCATGTGTTCAAAATTTCCAAAGATTTTTCCTTTTATTTCATCAGGTGGATACTGAGATGGCTTAAAGACTTCAATACCGGGGTCGAACACCTTTTCCTTTTGGGGAAAATAGCACTCAGGCTCAGCCAAGTGTGAAGAAGATCCGCAAAGAAGCACAACCTCGTCCTCAGAAGTGGGACAAAGAGGTGTCAAATCATACGTGCAACGGATTTCGGTGTCGACCGGTTTCTTCTCCTTTGACAAAATGCGCTTCAAATCCAAAGTAGGATCAAGGCGATAATCTTCAAAGTCCAAAGGAGGAGCATCACTCTCATGAGGGAAGTATGTGTTGAGAAATTCAGAGAAATCTTCCTCAAATGAATAATCGTTCAAAGTAGGATCGAGTGTTGGTGGAGGATCTTCATCATGTGAAGAATCGCTCGATAGAGTATCAGCCTCATCAAAATCATCGAAAGTGGGCAGCTCGGGATACTCAGAAGTACAATCAAAAGCATCCGAATCTGAGCTAGAATCATCATCATCATAAGCATCAAAGACCGGTGGAGAATCAAAAATGGGAGAAGCGTCCAAAGTAGAGTGAGAATCATCCACATCATCATTAAAAAGTGGATTATGAGTGGAAGACTCGAATAGAGGATTGTCAAAGACGGTAAATTCATCAAGCACATTTATCATATTCACTGATTCTCGGCCTCCAAAAGATTTGCCTGTAAGCTTCCCCATTCTAAAAACTTTAGAATCATCCCCGACTCGTAAGATTAACTCACCTTCGGCCACATCTATTAAAGCACGTCCGGTTCTCAAGAATGGCCGACCAAGTATTAAAGGAATACGAGGGTCCATTTCATACTCAACTATGACAAAATCGACCGGGAAAGTAAATGTGCCAACTTTGATAAACACATCTTCAGCTATACCAACGGGGTAAGCGAGAGTGCGATTAGCAAGTTCGAGAGTCATCTTTGTTGGAATGAGGTCGTGCAATGATAGTGTTTTCCAAACACTGAGTGGCATAAGATTAATACTAGCCCCGAGATCAGCAAGGGCAGTAAATTCTTCAGTTTTGTTGAACACGCAAGGCAACACAAAACGACCGGGATCTCCAAGCTTTTCCGGAAGTTCTCTAAGAATGACTGCAGAGCAGTTTTCATTTAAGCGTGTGTTGGCGAGTTCAAGCAGCTTCTCCTTCTTGCTAAGCAATTCCTTGAATGCTTTGACAAATTTCGGCATGTGGCAAAGTGCTTCAACAAGGCTGATGTTGATAGTCATTTTAGATAGCATATCCACATATTTCATGACATTACAGTCATTCTTGGTTAGCTCGTTGGTCTTGCCTATGCGAGAAGGGTATGGGATTCTGGGTTGATAAGGGTTAGGTGGAGGTGTAGTTGGTGAAGGTTGTGATGTTGAGGGTTCCTTCCGAGATACATCGTCATGACGAGGCGGAGACGGTAATGGTGTACTATCACTAAGTGTAAGAGGAGTAGGGATACATGGTGGTGGAGGAGGTGTAGATAATGGTGGTGAATCAGGTGGATTGACAATGGTAATTCCACTACGCGTAGTTATAGCACTCACATTAGCTCGCGGATTAGTGACGGTGTTTGAAGGTAGAGAACCCGAGGAAGAAGAAGGTTGAGCTTCGGGCAAGAAACTAGCCAATAGATTCTTTAATTCAGTTGTTTGAGTGATGAAGGAGGATTGAAGGTTTTCACGAACCTCGGTTCTGATGTCATTACCTTGCTTCAAGATATCTCCTTTCAAATTGATTATCTGGCTCTGTAGGTTCTTGATTTGCTCACCTTGAGTTCTCATGATTGTGTCAACATCGGAATTAATGGGTGGGTGTTGTTGGGTGGGTGGTTGATAAGGGTTAGAAGCACGAGGTGGGATTTGGTTGCTTCTATTGTAGTTGTTGGCGGGGTTTTGGTTTTGAGGGGAAAAACCGGGTGAAAGGTAGTTGTTGGAACGGTAGCTCAGCAGGTTTCTATCCCCTTGTTGTCTAGCTTGGTAATTTTACGGTGAATAATTACCGTAAGCTGCATACACATTTTCCGGATTTCCTTGTGTCAAAGGACAATCGGTGTATGAGTGAGGACCGCCACATGTTTCACAAGGATTAGCAACCGCTTTAACTTGTTGTTGTTGTTGGTTTGAAGCGAGAAGCGTAATACTTTTGCTCATTTCAGCCATCATGCGGGTGAGTTCGGTCATCTCAGGGTTTGCTGAGGTAGAAGAAACATTGACTCTCGTGTTGTTTCTAGAAGAAGCAGAGGAATCCCAGTTCTTATGATGAGTAGTCATGTTCTCTATTAACTCTCTACACTCCTCGGGTCTCCTTTTCATGAATGTGCCACCGGCGGCTGCATTAATCGTATCACGATCTCGAAAAGTCAATCCGTTGTAAAAAGTATCGATCAAGGTGACCGGAAGCATGTTGTTGTTTGGACAACGGTCGATCAAGACATTATATCTCTCCCATGCATCAAAAAGAGATTCATCGGGATCTTGCATGAAACCGCTGATCTGATTGCGAAGGCTTGTGACCATGGATGGTGGAAAGTAGCGCGAAAGAAAGCGTTGAGTCATGTCATCCCAAGTGTGAATAGAATTCTTCGGGATACGATCAAACCATTTCTCGGCATGATGCGATAAAGTATGTGGGAAGAGTTGTAGGCGGAGTACATCCATTGTGGCCCCAGGCAACTTCATGCTTTGGGTGATTGTAATGAACTTGTCGAGGTGTTTGTTGGCATCATCATCAGGCAATCCTCTAAATGGGTTTGTTTGCACTTGCTGAATCATGTGGTGCTTCAACGAAAACTCAGGAGCGTTGATTTGCATCGGCGCAATCGGTCCTCCTCGTCCAAACATTGTTGGTTGACAAAGTTCCTCCATTGTCCGAAGAACGGGCTGTGGAAGAGCATTGTTGTTATTGTTATTATTGTTGAGGTGCGGTAGTTGATTATTGTTGTTAACACCTGACATATCTAAATCTTCTTGAGGCTCGGGCTCTTGGTAGTTAGAAGATCTAGTACGCATACACCTGAAAATGCAAAAGAAAAAGAAACCAAACGCAAAGGCAATATATATACACAATAAAAAGAAAATCTTTTTGTATTTTTGAAATTTTTAATTTTTATGGATTTTTATCAATTTTTAATTTTTATGATTTTTTGAGTTTTTAAGGCAAGAAAAATAACGTTCACAAGTGAACGGATCCCAAAAAGCAACGTGTCTAGTACAGAAAACTGTTGATCTTAACGAAAAGAGCCGGCAGCGGCGCCATTTGATAACTAGATTTTTCTACCCAGTTATAAATTAAAAGATTAAGTTCGTGTTCTCGGTATCTTAACGAATTGATCTTAGCTCTCTATGTGTGACTTGGTCGATCTTTGGTGAAAAGGGATATTTTTGGGTGATTTTAAATTTAAATGCAAGGACTTAAAAGTAAAAGTGCTCTTAAAGTAAATCTAAGTCTAATTAAAGTAAAGTGCGAGTATTTTAAAACGTGACTAAAATTAAAGGGCACTAAAGTAAAATGACGTAAACTTAAATCTATCTAAGGCAAACTTAAAGTGCGACTAAAACTAAGGCAAATAATCTAAAAGTGCAATTAAATAAAAAGGCAAGTAAAATAAAGCTTGAAGATAAAAACTAAAGATAAAAGCTGATAAGAACCTGAATACAGCTCATTTGGAATAAACCTTTGTTTGGAACAATCACTCGTCCTAAATGTCACCTTTGGTTGAAATGATTCTTCTTCACTTAGAATATTACCAAAATCCTTGATCCGGAACAAATTTGTCTGAATATGTCACTTATCCAATACAATCTTTCATTCGGAACTTGCTGATTCGGAATCTTGTAAATCTTGCCTTGATTCGGAAGTTTTGGTCACCCCTTGATTCGGAACTTTCCGGATGAAGCTCCTTTATTCGGAACTTTTGAAGTTCCGAATGAAGGCCCTTGGTCCGGAACTTTTGGAATTGGTTCGGAAGTCACTGATTCGGAAGGTTCCGAATGAAGAGTCTTGAATCGGAAGTTTTGACTTCCGAATGAACAAGTTTGGTTCGGAACTTTTGAAATTGCGAATGAGCAACCTTGGTTCGGAAGTTTTGACTTCCGGATGAAACCTTGGTCCGGAACTTTATAACTTCCGAATGAAGCCTTCTATCCAATCCTTGGTTCGGAACTTTTTCTGGAAACACAGAAACAAGCAAAATCTTCCGAAGAACAAGGAAGGTAATACAGTAGCAGATATAAACAAAAAAGTAAGCAAAATCAATCACACGTATTAATAAAAACAGTAACGAACCACAAATAAGCATCAACAATCAATCAAAAACATGAAATTAAACAACTTTAACCATAATAATCAAAAACACTTTGGATCAAAATAAAAGCATGAACATGAACATAACATAAACACAAAAAATCAGAGAATAAGAAAGGTAGATAAGAGATTGACAAGATAAAGTAAAGATTGACAAAAATTAAATGAAAACTTACTTGAAATTAAATGAATTTAAGGTGCGAGACAAGGTAATTAAAATGACAATTAATGTAAATGACAAGTATTTAAATGGTGGAAGAACTAGTGTCACCCTAGCCAACAAGAGTGAAATGATAACTATCCTAATCTATATATAGGGGAGGATTAAGGAAGCTTCCTCCCCTCTTTCCTTTCTTCTTAATTGCAAGTTTAAGTCCCTCCTTTTATTAATCTTCATTAATTGCGTCATTAGTCCTTTTCTTCTAATCTTCTTTAAACTTGGACTTAAGGGACTTTTGGCTTCGGGATTTCTTTTGAACTCGTCTTTAAGTTCTTCAATAAAATAGACTTGAATTCTTCGGCTTTTGATAAACTTCCGTCTTTTGACTTTTTCTTCGATAAATCTTCAGAATTGGTCGTGGACTTCCGTTCTTTTTGCACTCTTGACTTCTTGACTTCGTCTTTTATCCTTTTCTTCAATAAAAGTCCATAAATGCCCGTGAATGTCCGTGTTTTATCCATTTTTCACCTTTTCATCCTAAATCACAACAAAAACACAAACCACGCATAATTCCGACATAAAAGACATAAAATACACGTTTTGGTCCGGTTATTATTGTAGTTAAGTGGTAGAAAAGATGGGTGTTTACACACCTATCATCAACTTTTGCCTTTTTACACTTCTGGCCCAAGAACTTTTGCAAAGTAAAATCAGGGGTAATTCTTGCCATATCTGAATTCTTCAAGGGCTGAATTGGTATTTTCTTCAATGATAATGGTCTAGACTTGCAATATTGATAATTTGAAGGACTGAAATTGCCAAGTCTTGATGATTGAGGGACCATTTTTGCCAATTGTTGAAAGTTGAGGGTCCTTTTTGTAATTTTGGATTTTTCAAAGGACCAAACTTGTCATTTCTTGTACTTTGAAGGACTTCATGATGTATTTGACTTTGTGGATGATATTGGTTGACAATTTAGCTTTGTTGAGGGGCTAAACTTGCCAATTCTTCAAAGTTAAGGGCCCTTTTTGTAATTTTGACAAACTTTAGGGACCAAACTTGTAATTATGAGTATACAAGGGTATAAAGTGTCAATTCTTCATATTTGGAGGACCCTTCTTCATAATTCTTCAAATCTTCAAGGGTTGATCTTGGGAAAGTCTTCACTAGGGCTTGGTTCATTGTGCGGCTTCGTTTCCCGTGTTCGTTTTTGTATGATTCTTGTGATCTTTAGTCATTATCTCAATATCTGTACCTAAAATACACAAGCAACAAACACAAGCATATATTTGGGTATTTTAATGATATTTAATGCATTTTAAGCCCTTTTTGGAAGATGAGACTATGTATAAAAGCAGTCTCATCACTCCCCCATACTAAACCATTGCCGTGCCCTCACGCAATGCTAGAATAAAGTATCAAAGCATCTCCAAAATTCATTTTATTCACTTTATTGAACGATAAACTAGCTACTCTACTACTATTGCTACTACTTGTGTTATAGACATAATGTATGATTTTCATCGCAAAATGGGACGTTTAGGTTCATAGAACAAGAACACGTGAATGCTTCGTTAGAAATAATTTCATCGTCCTCGATTTTCACTTCAACTCCATGCTAAGCGTGCAACGAGATCATTGTCATTATAAGTTAGTAATGCTAACACTACTCATATGCCCTAATCACGTACTTATCCTCCCATTATTCCTAAGTTGTATCTCTTATATTTTATTTTGTCTTGAATGTTTCACGAGGATACATTGTTTGACTTATGCGATAATAGAGATTTAGGTCTAAAAATAGAGTCCTAACGGTGTAACTAAGACCATCAAATCAATAACCTCTCCTAATAGACGACGATGTTAAAAAATTAAGTTGACAAGAAGAATCGATAAACACGGTTTTATAACGGTTTTGAACATGAGACTTATTACCAAGACTTTTATACGCCCCCTAACGGAAGGGCCTTATTATCTTTGGTTTACCTCTATCTTTTATTCAACTTCGCCATGAAGCTTTTATTATGATTTCGGTCTTGCCTTGCCTTTTATTATCCGCCTCATCGGTGGTTTTATTAGCCAAAGACGTATATCCTCACGCTAAGGCGAATTTTAGATCTTTAAAGCTTCGAAGATTAAGGCTTGATTCACTTTCAATTTTGCATAGATTTTAGGCCTTGTGGGGCTTCAAATTGTTTGCTTGATTTAGGTGAGCACTTGAAATCTTATTATTGGGTGAAGCTTTCGATTATTAGGGTGCCAATACTTCAAAACCGTGACGCTGGCGATACCTTAATGTCTTCCCAATTTAATTACACGGAAGCTACTAGAAAAGACTAGAAACCCAACAATCCTAACTAAACCGCTAAGTCAATATTTATTAAGCAAAAAATATTTACATGCGAAGGGAGAATAAGCAAACAACGAGAACACATGAGTTTTTGAAAGAATACGAATACTCTACGTTTAGCATAGTAACTTATAATTAACTCTATCATTTCTCGTCCTCATTTAAGAGACTTAGCCTAATGTGTAGTTAAGGAATCAAAGCTAAGTGCTCAACACGCACGGCCGAGTCAAAAATTACTCTTATTCTCGCCATCGGAAAATCCACATTCGTGTCTTCAAACACTTATAAAACATGAGAAAATTTTTAAAATTTGGCCATTTTTAGCCTTATTTTGCAACTTAAATGATAAACAAAACGATAAACTTTGGAAAGCGTGAAGGTTTGGCAAGTATCTATTCACCCCCCCATACTAAAGTTAAACATTGTCCTCAATGTTTCGAGTCTAGGGGTGCAAACACCCCCATACTAGAGACGTAGTCGAATGCCTAATCTAGCATGGAAAGGGTGTAACCAATAAATTAATAGCCGTTTATGAAGTGTGCTAAAAAACTAAGGTTAGAACATCAAAAGGATATATCATGGATATTGAGAAATGTCTCCAAAGCAAACGATCGAGTGCTCCCATAAAATGAACACGAGAGGCTCCAATCGTGAAGATCATGATCTAAAAACCACATATCACAAACAACCACAGAACAAAGGTTGGAAGGGCACAAATCCCCACACGTAAGCTACATTAGACTAAGAAAGCGATAATATGTACATAGGATAAGCATGGGACTCCCCCACGAGGCTCCTCGTTTTTGATTACCGGGTCATGAGCTCGACTCGATCCCCTCAATACTAATTATCATTGGGGAAGGTGACTTGGTCGAGGTAGTTCAAGGATGGAACTTCCCCACCAAAGTAGTGCTTCAACCTATGTCCATTCACCTTGAAGTTAGGACCATCATCTTGAGCTAGCTCGATGGTCCCATAAGGAAACACTTGAGTCACGGTGAATGGACTGGACCAACGGGATTTCAATTTACCGGAAAAGATTTTCAATCTTGAATTAAAAAGCAATACTTGATCCCCAATGTTAAAAACCCGGTTTTTAATTTTTGAATCATGCAACTTTTTAGTTTTCTCTTTGTAAATCAATGAATTTTCATAAGCAATGTCTCTTAATTCATCCAATTCATTTAATTGCATTTTCCGGTGTTTTCCCGCGGTCTCCATGTCATCATTACAATGCTTTAGGGCCCAATAAGCCTTGTGTTCTAACTCGATAGGCAAATGACAATTCTTTCCATACACAAGCTTATAGGGAGTGCACCCAATGGGTGTCTTATGAGCGGTCCTAAAGGCCCATAAAGCATCGTCCAACTTATCCGACCAAGATTGTCGGTTTTCTCCCACGGATCTCTCCAAGATACTCTTCAATGCTCGGTTTGAAACCTCGACTTGCCCACTCGTTTGTGGGTGATAAGCCGTAGAAAGACGATGTGTAACCCCATATTTCCTTAGAACCCTTTCGAATTGGTCATTACAAAAATGGGTTCCACGATCGCTTATGATCGCACGAGGGGTTCCAAACCTAGCAAACAAACTTTCAAGAACTTAACTACCACACGAGCATCATTAGTGGGCAAGGCCTTCGCCTCCACCCACTTAGATAGGTAGTCAACCGCAACAAGGATGTACTTATTACCACGAGATGATGGGAACGGCCCCATAAAGTCTATACCCCAAACGTCAAAGATCTCACA
This sequence comes from Glebionis coronaria, assembly GCA_025667525.1. Taxonomy (NCBI): domain Eukaryota; kingdom Viridiplantae; phylum Streptophyta; class Magnoliopsida; order Asterales; family Asteraceae; genus Glebionis; species Glebionis coronaria. The sequence goes on from CM046879.1 coordinate 223,340,488, forward strand.
TACTTGAATGATATTTTGTGGCATTTCATCTTTTTGTGAAGCTTTTCCTTGTCGTTGGCATGCATCACAAGACTTCACAAGAATTTGTGCATCTCGGTAAATAGTAGGCCAAAAGAAGCCGGCATCAAACACCTTCTTAGCCATGAGATTAGCACCGTGGTGACCACCCGTGGGTCCCTCATGGCAAGCTCTAAGGATATTAGAAGCTTCGGTGCCAAATACACAACGTCGGATGATTTGATCCGCACACGTTCGAAACAAGTAAGGGTCGTTCCAAAAATAGAACTTGACGTCACGAAAGAATTTTCGTTTTTCTTGAGTTGTCATACCCTTAATGATGAAGTTACCCGCATGGTAATTTGCAAAATCCGCAAACCATGGGGTAGAAGAATCAAGTTTGGAATTCACTACACCAAGTGTTTCGAGCGGAAATGTTTCGGTGATTTCCTTGGGCTCGTAAACACTTTGGTGAGGATCTTCCAAACGAGAGAGATGATCGGCCTCTAGATTCTCGGCTCCTTTTTTGTCAACGATTTTGTGATCAAATTCTTGAAGGAGGAGAATCCAACGAAGTAATCTCGGCTTTGCATCTTGTTTAGCCATGAGATACTTGATAGCCGAATGGTCCGTATACACTATGCATTTCGTCAAGACGAGGTAAGGTCGGAATTTCTCAAATGCATACACCACGGCAAGGAACTCCTTTTCTGTTGTAGTGTATTTAAGTTGAGCCTCGGTCATCGTCTTGCTAGCATAGTGAATAGGCAAGAAGTGCTTATCATGACGTTGCCCCAAAACGGCCCCTATAGCATAATCACTTGCATCACACATTAGTTCAAAGGGGAGGTTCCAATTTGGAGCAACAAGAATGGGAGCTTCGGTTAGTTTCCTCTTAAGGATCTCAAAGGCTCGTACACAATCTTCGTCAAAGACAAAACGTGCCTCTTTTTCAAGAAGATGTGTAATGGGTCGAGAAATCTTCGAGAAATCCTTGATGAATCGTCGATAAAAGCCCGCGTGGCCTAGGAAACTCCTAACTCCCTTGACGGTTTTAGGATGAGGTAATTTGGCGATGACGTCTACCTTAGCTTGATCTACCTCAATCCTCGCGTTCGAGACCTTGTGCCCTAAGACGATTCCACTTTTAACCATAAAATGACACTTTTCCCAATTGAGCACAAGGTTGGTTTCCTCACAACGTTTTAACATTCTCTCAAGGTTCGACAAACACGAAGTAAAGGAATCACCAAACACGGAAAAGTCATCCATGAAGACTTCCATCGTCTTCTCGATCATATCATGAAAAATAGCCATCATGCATCGTTGAAAAGTTCCCGGTGCATTGCAAAGTCCGAATGGCATTCTACGATAGGCAAACGTTCCATATGGACACGTAAACGTAGTTTTTTCTTGATCACGAGGATCGATGGGAATTTGGAAGTAACCGGAAAAACCATCTAAAAAGCAATAGAAATCATTTCCCGCAAGACGCTCCAACATTTGGTCCATGAAGGGCAAGGGAAAATGGTCTTTTCGAGTGGCTTCATTCAACTTTCGATAGTCAATGCACACTCTCCATCCGGTCACAAGTCTAGTGGGAATCAACTCGTTGGCATCGTTTGGCACAACGGTCATTCCTCCCTTTTTCGGGACACAATGAATAGGACTCACCCAAGGGCTATCGGAAATAGGGTAAATCATTCCCGCGTCAAGGAGTTTAAGGACCTCCTTTTTGATGACGTCGTGAATTTTGGGATTCACCCTCCTTTGACTTTAGATTGTTGGCTTGAAATCCTCCTCCATTAAGATTTTGTGGGTACAAAATTTGGGATCAATCCCCTTAATGTCGGATAACTTCCACGCAATCGCCCCTTTGTGAGCCTTTAGAACATCGACAAGTGCGGTTTTTTCATCATTCGAAAGATCCTTCGCAATAATAACCGGCAACTTGTCGTCCTCCTCCAAATAGACATACTCGAGGTGAGGAGGGAAATCTTTCAACTCGAGAATAGGTGGTTCCTCAAGTGAAGATTTGGGCTCGATACTCATAACCTCCTCGGGTAGAGGAAATGGGAAATCGTTAAGAAAATCCTTGATAATCGAGAAGTCCTCATCGTTGTCGAGGTCTTCGTCACAAGTACGTGGAACATCGAATTCTTCCAACGTAAAACCACCACCTTCAAAAGGAGTGAAGGTTGGTGTCGAATTATCAAGAATTGGATCCAACATAGTGGGATTGCCACTAGTTTCTTCATCACCAAAACCTAGAACTTCTTGTGAAAATTCCTCGCAAACCACGTCGATCATGTCAACGAGGTTTATGGTAGCAACGGAATAAACATGAGAAAGTTGAGAATTTTGAGTTGCGTTTATAACAAGTTCCTCGTCGTTGAAACGTAAGGTGATCTTTCTAGCATGCACATCGATCAAAGCCATAGACGTATCTAAAAACGAACGACCTAAAATGAGAGGAACTTGAGGATCCGTGGGGATGTCAACAACAATGAAGTCTACGGGATAGTAGAACTTCCCCACTTTCACAAAAACGTCTTCCGCCAAACCACATGCGGGAATTGTGGAATGGTCGGCCAACTCGATAGACATTAGTGAAGGAGTAAGATTAGGAAGATTGAGCGACTTGAAGATTGCAAGTGGCATCAAATTAATGCTAGCACCAAGATCGGCCAAGGCGAAGCATTCTTCCATGTCTTGGATTGCACAAGGGATCAAAAATTTACCGGGATCACCGACTTTTTGAGGTATGCGATTAAGATAAACCGACGAACAACTAGACAATTGGTGCAATTTCTCCTTGTTGTTCAACATACTCTTAAAGTTAGCGGCAAATCAAGGCATCATGACCAAAGCATCGGCGAAACTCACATTAAGGTGCAAATCACGAAACATTTTCATAAAAAGCTCAAATTGGTAATTGTCGCGCTCTTGACGTTTCTCCTTCCTAAGTCTCGATGGATAGGGCAAAGGTGGTGTGGGTTGAGGCATAGTAGGCATAGCCTTTGGAATCTCGGGTTCCAATGATGGTAATGGGTCAACCGTAGGTGTGGTATGAGCGGTACTTCGTGGGATTGGAACATGCTCCTTTTGGACCACCACCTCGGGTTCTTCCTCAATTGCTTCCTCCGTAGGAGCAATTGGTTGAGGAATCGGCTCCTTAAGTGTCTTACCACTACGTGTGGTAATCACTTTCATCTCACCCTTAGGGTTGGATATGGTGTTACTAGGAAGACCACTTGACGATGGTTTACACATTATTGCCTCAAACATAGACGAGATTTTATCTTCAAAATTAGATTGCCTCAAAACGGCTTCGGTTTGCCTTTTCTCGGCCTTAAGCATCTCTTGTTTAATCTCATGTTGCCCTTGTTCCATTTTTTGTTGGTTTTGTTGCAACCTAGTGACATTTCCTTCCATCTTGTTGGTGTGGATTTTAAGTTCATTAGCTAACTTATTTTTCAACTCTTTCTTCAAGTCGTTTTTAAACTCGGATCTTAGGCTAATGATTTCTCTTTGTATGTTGTCAAACCTAGCATCATTACCACTAGCATATTCAACAAACTCACATGGAAGATCTTTCAATGTTTGCAAACTTTTGTTGTTATTTTGAAAATCATTTTTGTTTGAAACTTGATTATTAGCCCCTTGATTCCCATAGTTTCCCTTGTTGTAATTGTTCTTAAAACCGACTTGATTGTTGCGATAGTTGTTAGCATTTTGATTTGATCCAAAACCCGGTGGAGTCATTTGATTGGAGCGGGAAACTTGACCGTTTTGGTTGTAATTTCCCGTGGCCGCAAAGGCACTCGAAGTGTTACCACCGTTGGTAATGCACTCGGAGAAATCATGGCCTCCACCATAATACATGCAAGAAACCTCAACCGCTTTAGCCGTAGCGTGAGCACTTGGTTCACCAACTTTAAACTCAATCAAAAGTCCTTTCAATTTATCAAAAATCTTGTTTTCCAAATTTGCCTCAATTTGGCAAAGCATCGATGGTATTAGACAAAGAAGGTGAAGCCGAAGACGAAGCCTTACGAACACTAGACGTGCTACGAGGACTATACACCTTAGATCTATTTTCAATTATCACCAAAGCTTCCTCAACCGTTTTACACAAAAAATTACCACCCGCGGCGGCATTCAAATAATCCCTTTCATGATCATTAAGTCCATTGTAAAACGTGTCAATTTGATGCAAATCGGAAAAACCGTGATGAGGACATTCATGTAACATTTCCTTAAACCTATTCCAAGCCGTTGAAAAACTTTAATTAAATTCTTGTGAAAACTTTGAAATCTCATTTTTCAAGTGCGTAGTCTTAGAGGGCGGGAAAAATTGGTTCACAAACTTAGACACGAGATCCTTCCACGTCAATATAGAATTGGGTGGCTCTTTCTCTAACCAAATTTTAGCGGGCCCCGCTAAGGAATACGGAAAAAGCATCATCTTAATCGAGTCGTTAGACACATCCTTAAACTTGCAAGTAGCGGTAAGACGATTGAATTGGCGGATATGGTTGTGTGGATTATCCTTCTCATCACCACGGAATTTGTTGTTTTGAATCATGGACAACAAACCCGTCTTAACCTCAAAATTCTCCGCAAGGATAGCGGGAATCACAATAGCCTCTCCATAACCCTCGGTGGGTGCTTGAAGTAACTCCATCATAGTTCGATTCGCCATGGTTGGTGCTTCTCTTACAATGGGTTCGTCAATAGGAGACTCCTCACTAGAATTGTTGGGAGTGGGAGTTTTGTTCTTTCGTTTACGAGCACGTCTTGCTTGATTTCGAGTTAGCATAAACGTCACGTACAACGAGGGGATGAGCAAAGAAGATTCTTTTTGGTGTTTTGTATTTTTTCAATTTTTTGTGGTTTTTGATTGTATTAACCTTTTTGGAGTTTGGTGAAATGTATTAAGTAGACAAAAAGTCCACAAATCTCCTCACTAATAAAATCTCTTGATTAACGAAGCCTCAAGGAATGAAAACGAACACGTGGAGTGAACGCCTTCGATGACTTTAGAACGATGGTGGAACACCAAATCGTTCAAGAGGGTTTAATCAATAGAAACCAAGAAAATATATATGATACTTAGTAATACTTTGGGCGGCAAAACCCTCGATTCACTCTCACAATCAAATACTCACAAGCAAGCGGGGAAACGAGGCGGCGCGAAGCACTTAAGAGCCTTTTTCCTTAGGATATATTTTATAATATCCGCCTTATACCCACCTTATAGTTTGTATTTTCAAGATTAAGCTTCACGAATGTATTTATCTATTTTTGCCTTTTTTCTTTGGTTTGAGATTCGAATACAATGATCGAGTGATGAAATCCCGAATCAAGGTTGTGATTGCTCACGTATTTGGAGTACTTGTGAATTTATTGTTCTACGTATACAATATAGTAATAATATTCACACAAAAAAACCGAAAAACGATAATACGTATTAGTAGAGTGCTACTAATACAAATACTAATTATGGTTAGTATAAAAACAACAATGCCAAATCAAAACACAACACGCCTCCCCGGCAGCGGCGCCAAAATGATGTAGTGTTTTTGTACACCTTTAGGAAAAGGATGACAAAAGTGGCAAGTATTAAGTGTTGGTTTAGGAAAACCAAGCACTAATGACCAATTAGGTTCAAGTTCGTTCTCAAGGAGGCTAGTGTGTTATGTGTGTAATGATTTGGATTAATTTGTGATTATATTTGAGAAAAGAAAAATAGAAAAGGGATTAGAAGAGAATGACGGTTATAGAAGACGGATTAAACTAAGTCTAAAAAGCGTACACGTAAAGTCGTAAAAACCACCAAAATTAAAATCTTAACCTAAAAATTTCTAAAAATTACCAAAAATCCCTAATAATATTCTAAGAGTTTACAAAAAATCAAAACTTGCAAAAACCTTTTAATTAATTAGATAATGACTTCTTAATGCTAATTAAAGCCTTAAAAATCAAACTTAATTATTAAAAAGCCCTAAACAAGATTTTCAAGTTTGTAAACCTCAAAAATACCTAATTAAGCTAAGAACAATTTTTTTAAAATTTTAAAACCAATTAAAACTATTTTAAACAATTAAAAACTCCTAAAATCAATTAAATCTTAAATTAATTATAGAAAATAATTAAAAGACCTAGAAAATAATTGGAAAGTTGCAAAAATCCTAATTAAGTATTTAGAACCCAGGAAAAATATAAAATCCTAGAAAATCAGACTTTTAATTTTTAATAATAAAATAATATTAAAATAATATTAAAAATCCAAAAATTATAAAAAATTCTAAAAACTTGCAAACTAGCTTAATTTAACCTAAATAACTCAGAAATGAAAGTGAAATTACCTAAATACCCCTATTGGGCCTAGAAAATGAGCCAATCCCAAAACAGTCCCTTATTGGGCTCAATTAAGGCCCAATAAGAAAAAGTGCTCAAATTAAGCTCAAAAAGCACAGGTTGACTCAAAATTTGATTTTAAACAACTTTTTCCAAAGGCCCAAAAGCTGAAAATGTGAAATAAGCTAACTTATAATAAGCTGCTTATTCTTAATGGGCTTTTTGGCCCATTAAGCCATAAGCTGTTGCCATAAGCTAAAATTTTACACACAACCTTCTTTTGACCTAACAAAGACTTTTGCAAAAAGAAATTTCAAATAAGACCACTCAATAAGCCAGAAACAAGTCAACAACTTATTCACAAAACGACAAAATAGTCGTATTTATGATCTAGACCACCTTAGAAGCTGATTCAAGTTGCAAAAGCTCACAAATAGCTTAACTAAGAATAATCAATCAAGAAAAGCACAAAAAGCCAAGTAGAATAAGCTGTGAGAACAGATAAGCTGGCTGAAAAAGCCAAATAAGCTAGTTTCCTAGCAAAAGCTTAACCAAAAGACTTATAAACATCCAGACTTGATATTAAGCTGAGAAAAATGAGTTCTATTACAAAAACTAAGTTGTTGCATGTACCAACAAGCAAAACAGATTTAATAAGCTTGAACCAAGTTTGACCAAAAGTCAAACGCTGATAACTTGAAAATCAAACGCTGACAAGTTATAATCAAACACTGACAGGAACAAAATGGACGTTGACAGACTAAATGAAGTGTAAGGACTTGTTTTTCACCCTGCTGGTCAAGGTTTGAGTGCAAACATTGTGAATCAAGGCTTACCAGTTGGGTTTTGTTTTGGCACAGATAAGCCAATAAGCCAGTAGGCTTATAAGCTATGATCAAAGCAATCCAAATAGCAAAAACCAATCACAAGCAGCACATGAACAAGATCCAAGCAACAATACAACAATCCTAATGCTAGAAATCACAATGCAACACCAAATGAGGTGGTCACTTTGCTGATGCAAATGATCACTTCAGCAGACTTTGATAAGCTATAAAAATCACAATCAGCCAGCCAAATTCAACCAAATGCACACACAAGCTATAATAAACTCCAATAAGCAAGTCTAAACAGGTTTCATGCACTGGTTCAAAGAATTAAGCAAGATTCAAGCAATGCAAGTTACTGATGAATACTACACATGCAGTTTTCTACTTTTGCTGATGTATTTGACACACAAGCCAATTTCAACACCTCAAATCTTTCAAACAGGTTATGTTAACTTTGTTTAAACCACTTTTATCCCTAAGCATGCATACACACTAAGTGTTCCCAAAATCCTAGGTCAAAACAAGCAGAAACAAGGTCTATATAGCAGATTGATCAATTCAAGTGTTCAAACCCAAAAACTTGCAGCAAAACACTCTCAAACAAAGGTATAGAACATACAAAGCATAAACAACGCTTTCCCTTAACACAAAAACAGATTACAAGCAATAACCAGTAGACCCAAACACCCCTTTAACTTTTTCAAATCAAAATTTTCAAAAGCAAAACAAGATTTCAGGCCAACCAAGCATTAATTAACACTAAAACAAGTCTAATAAACAGATTCAAGCAAGAACAAGCCTCAAAATTCACAAGAACAACAGTTTAATACAAATATCACCAAAAATCACAATTTAAGCAGATTTGGAGATTAAGTAAGCAAACCTTATGGATGTACATCCACACCCACGAATTTTGAGCTTATGTGCTAGCAAGAACAAGCACAAGCTTCCACAAAAGCCTGCTAAGATTCAACAAGGGTTAAGCACAATAACATGAAAAATCAGAAACTTGGAAAAATCTTGATTGATGCAAACTTGTTACCCCACACTTGATTATCCCCAAGTTATAAGCCTCACCACACCTTAACCAACTCAGTTAGGATGCTATGATCAGCCCTATAGCCCAAGAATTCCAAGATTGGAACAAGACTTAGCAAAATATCAAGAAAATGAGGAAAATATGCAAACTTGTGCACACTCCTCTTTTGAAAACAGGTTTTACTTCAAAAGCAGTAAACTAAGAACATAAACAAGCAGAATAAAGATGGCACTTGGTCTTTCTTCAAAGCACTTAACTCAAATTCATTAAACTAAAAAAGGATTTACAAGTGTTTGAACAAAGGAAAAACCAAAAGCAGCTGAAAAATGAAGGCCTAAGTGGCTTTATATAGCCTTACAATGAGCTAAGTTACAGCTAAAAACTATAAACCCTAATGGTTGAAGTCCCCAATATGCCCTTGTAGCTTTTTTGAAAATCTTGGACTCATGTGAACTTTTCTTGGACGTTTGCATGAGTTGGCAGGGTTGGAATTTGATCAATGGCCCATAATAAGCTTAAGTTTGAAGCAAGGATGTGGGGCGTTGGATTTGCTTTATTGTTTTGTCATCTTCTCCAAGGGGTAGAAAGCAGGGTAAAACATGTGACAAAGGAATGATGTGGCAAGCTGTTTGTGAGTTTGGTTGTGATTAGGGAGACCCTAATTATGATTCTGGAGGTTACTGGGTGCTAATTACGAATGGATTAAGAAAACCCAAATTTGTTCTTATGATGAATAGTGCATGTTTTGATCCAGATTAAGGTTTGAATGAGGTGTTTAGCGCGTGTTTTTGTAACTAATTATTAATTAGTTATAAACCTGGTGAAGTGGAAAGCTGAGGTGGAGTAATGGTGGAATGGGATTGGTGGGATTTAGTGAGTGGGACACATGGCAGCTTGGGAGTGGACTAGGTAAGTATCATGTCTGGCCAGTATTTACCCTCATGTTTCAAAAAGTTGTTAAATCACTTCCAAACTCTATCAGCGCCCACTTTCTTCCTTGTCAACTTTTGCCTTTTTACACTTCTGGCCCAAGAACTTTTGCAAAGTAAAATCAGGGGTAATTCTTGCCATATCTGAATTCTTCAAGGGCTGAATTTGTATTTTATTCAATGATAATGGTCTAGACTAGCAATATTGATAATTTGAAGGACTGAAATTGCCAAGTCTTGATGATTAAGGGACCATTTTTGCCAATTGTTGAAAGTTGAGGGTCGTTTTTGTAATTTTGGATTTTTCAAAGGACCAAACTTGTCATTTCTTGTACTTTGAAGGACTTCATGATGTATTTGACTTTGTGGATGATATTGGTTGACAATTTAGCTTTGTTGAGGGGCTAAACTTGCAAATTCTTCAAAGTTAAGGGCCCTTTTTGTAATTTTGACAAACTTTAGGGACCAAACTTGTAATTATGAGTATACAAGGGTATAAAGTGTCAATTCTTCATATTTGGAGGACCCTTCTTCATAATTCTTCAAATCTTCAAGGGTTGATCTTGGGAAAGTCTTCACTAGGGCTTGGTTCATTGTGCGGCTTCGTTTCCCGTGTTCGTTTTTGTATGATTCTTGTGATCTTTAGTCATTATCTCAATATCCGTACCTAAAATACACAAGCAACAAACACAAGCATATATTTGGGTATTTTAATGATATTTAATGCATTATAAGCCCTTTTTGGAAGATGAGACTATGTATAAAAGCAGTCTCATCAATTAAGCATTCGACTTTTCGTCTCTAGTATGGGGGTGTTTCACCCTTAGACTCGAAACATTGAGGACAATGTTTAGTTTTAGTATGTGTGACAATCCGTCAATTTATGGTCGATATTTTATTCTCAATATTTATTTGAAAACATTAATTTAATGTTATAATATGAACTCACTTATTTTTGGGAAGTAATTTAGATTTACGTCTTGAAGTAGCGTCGACTACGTCTAAACCGGAGGATTCAATGTTACGTGCTTACGTTTACATACACCGTCTTTGGTGACATTCCGACATTTCAGAAAATAAATTTATCTGTGAATATTATTTTGGAGTTTTAAATTTGTGTTGGTTCATAAACTCACAAATTTACGAGAAGAGATTAGGACTTACGATTTTATTTTAACGTCCTTTACGACTAAACCGGAAACCTTAGGATTACGTATTTACGTTTTCGAACTCCGTTTTTGATGAAACAATTTTTATTAGATTCGTTTTGTGCCGTTGATTCATAATTTATAAAAAGGTTTTTCGTAAAATGACCCGAGGGCACGCAAATAGAGAAAACTAGAATCGAGGAGTACCCGTAAATAAATGGGGATGAGACAAGTGGGACACTTGCCCCACCCCCACTCATAACCGGATATAATAAGTTATCAACACCCTTAGGTGTCCAAGTTACATGAAACTAAGTTACACATGTAACTTAGCTTCATAATGAAGCCACATTACATCAAAACCACAAACCAAAACCATTTGCATCCATTTACAACATGCAAACTACTAAAAATCCTCTCATATCTTCCATTAATTCCGTCCCATATCTCACCCTAAACATCCATTTTGATCAAAAATTAACCATGAATTCATATGTTATCTCTGCATATGATGAAGCTCTTTTGAAACCCTATTGATTGGTGGTGATTATAACATCCAAGGAGGAGTTTCCATGGATTCTTGGGGCTGATTTTCCACAAGGTGATCATGAAGAATGGTGGTCTTGAATATGGTCTTGGTTCATCACAAGTTTCTCCATCAAAATCCATGTTTTGATCACAACCTACATCATCATGGTGGTATAAAGATAGTTCTCCTCATCCTCTTGTTATTTTTGATTATGTAATCTTGTATTTCTTTTACTTATGTATATGTATATGATGATGAATGATGATTAAAAATATTGTGTGGGGATTTGGTGTTGATAAACATGCTTAAAAAGGTGAAAAACTATAAGAAACAAGGCTAAATCTTGCTTAAAAATGATGGTTGTATAAAACAGTAAAGAAACATGTCATGAACTGATAAAATGATGAAGTAGAATTGATATACAGTAAGCTCTGAGTCTTTTACACATGTGAGAGTTCGCCATGCAATGGAATCATTGTAATGAGTGAGATATGATCAAAACAAGTTTAAGGTACAAATCTGAGTTCACTGTTTTGGACGATTTTTAGAAAATACTTAGAAGATGATTCAACAGTAGCTATAGAAGAGTTAAATGGAGCACATATCATGTAGTTTATGTGATAAAAGTTTGAGCTTCTATCTCCATATAGAACTCTATATATGGCATTTTTGGTGAAGATGAAAATTAAAATCAGATTTTGAGAATTAATGTTTATTATTATTATATAAGCACTCAAAATTATATTGTATAAAATGTAAAATAAAAACCCACTAACTTATGGATTTTATTTATATAAATATTTAAAAGGTTAAATAAGTGTATAAACTATAAAAATTGTAGTGGAATAATAGTTATAACTAATAAAACTATAAACTTGATTTTTACGACTTTTTCGGCTATTACCGTAAAATTAACGTTTTTCGCCAATAAAAAACTTAGACGATCAAACCCGTCTAATGTAAAGTTTTTAAAAGTCATATACTGATATATAAGTAACTAATACAAGTAAAAACCGATAAAACCCGAACTATAGGACATACGGACATTAACGGACTAAGTTAACGTTATTGGACTAATAATACAACAAAATGGTCTAAAACACTTATAAAAAGAACTTATTGGGCTTAACCCATTTAGGCCCAACTTGTAAAGTGTAGACACTGATAATATAAGTATAACATGGATTAATACAAGTTAATAAACTTATAATAGGCTTATTGGACCTAAAACACGTAAATAGATGAAATTAGTAAACTAGTATAAACGTTACCGACACATAACACTAAAATGAGTAAACGAGAATATGTAAACCCACTTGATCATCATATATAAATAATCATCATATGTATACATAATTGTTATTTTTATAAAGTCATTGGATATGAGTCTAAGACGAGTATTATTTGTCTAGGTTTCCGTGATTGAAGCACGTACCGTACGTCCGAATTGCCGATAACCCGCTTTCCCACATCAACGTGAGTTCATAGCCTCGCACTTTTTTAAATGTTTTTATGAAATGTTTTATAAACCCGCGAGGGAGATAACATGTTAGTTTTTATAAAATAGGACACCATTTGTCCCGATTGTTTGTTTATTGATTTGGACCCGAATGATTGTATGACCCGATTGTATGACCCGATAAATGATTAAAGGACCCGATAGATGAAATTAAATGGATTATTAAAGTTAGGTTATGTCACTAAAAGTCCCATTAGCATGAATTGTGAACTACCGTGATTTGGTAGACGCTTGTGCATATAATAGTACTATTTGGGGACGATCACTCCAGTTCGCGCCTTGACGGTTGATCCCCGTCGTGCCACATTGATTGGTAAGCGAATTTATGTATGAGAAGATTTCCATAGCGTGACCTTTGTGACGACACGCTAACTTAGATGGGCAAATTGAGTATCAGGTTAGCTACCCGTTGTTTGGTTTAGTAAGGTAACAATGTCATACGACTTATAATAATCCAACTAATTAAATACTGCTATATGTTCCGAATTACGATGTATTGCCTGAATAGCAATACAGGGTCATACTATTGATATTATGTTTGTGTTTTTGTTTTCGTAACCATATTCATACACGGTTTTTATTTAACTTTATACAACGTCATAAGACGTATTGTATGATCTTTTTACGACATTGGCTCGTATAATGATTTTTAAGGCAAATGCCTATATTATGATTTTCTATAAGGATTTGTATAAAATGACTTTGGCTATTTTATGGCCTATTAAAATGATTTGTACAAAATGATTTTCGGTAATAATTCTATACCGACGTTATATTGATGGATTTTATTAAACTCTATGAATTCACTCGGCGTTATCGTTGACCTTTTCTTTAACATATTTTATCTCAGGTACTTGAAGGTAATTCTCGGGAAGACAACAAGAATTCATGGCCCGCACCTAAATACTTATTTCCATTCAAATGCTTTGTAAAACCTGTATTAAATACAATGACTTGGGACCTATGTATCTTTGATATTTATGAATGGAAATGCTTTATTAATAAACGACGTGATTTTTATGCGTTGTCTATGATGTGAGTAATGTGCTATCCCGTAACACCAACTAGTCTTCCGCTGTATTGAGTTGTATAAATTTGGGGGTGTTACAGTTTGGCATCAGAGCTCTCGTTATAGAGAACGAAAGATTTTTAAAACCAAGGTTTTGAATAAAACATTTCAAAATCTTTTAACTATAAACATTTTTCTAAAAATGTCTAAAAATCTTTTGACTATAACGGTGCCGAAGAATTCCCGAGTTACCGACAAGGCCAGACTGAGAAGTGTTATTTTAATATATATACTTGGATTATATATATGATGTAATTTGATTACATGATTGTTTGATGATTATTTCTATATTTATACGAGGTATTTATACGACGTAGATTGTCACAAGGAACCCTAAATCCCCTAGTAAATTAATCGAAGCTATCCTCGTAGGAATTCTAGCTATCCTAGATCTAAACCAAGTTGTGGGTATTTATGATCCCAACAAATGGTTGATATTCGTAGAAATGTTGATATTAGTTGATTGTGATATTAAAGAAGAATTGCCAAGATTATATATGATATCGATGTCATGAAGATCTTTCCTTATAGAGTGAAGTTTGACAAAACATTACCACCTGGAAAGGTATCATCTGATTCGTTGTCACCCAATTCTTAATTTTGAAAATCGAAAGGGTGAATGTTGCACTTGAGGCTGTCATTGGAGCCTTTACCCAAAAGCCTCATGCCACTAGTACCTTTCCGAGAAGTCTAATTGAATGTGTGAGTCATTTCATACTAGTGACTCATTTGATAACCATTGTTGTAAGAGCTATAGGATTGGAAATTAAGTGTTGTTCATATCGAGCTTTTATTTCCCTTTCAAGGTCTAAAAATAAGGTTGAAGAATTGGCGAGATTAAATCTGATATCGATGTCATGACGATCTTTCTTATAGAGTGGAGTTTGACAAAATGTTACCACCTAGAAAGATGTCATCTGATTCGTTGTCAGCCACTTCTTAAATTGAAATCGAAAGGATGAATGTTGCACTTGAGACTGTCATTGGAACCATTACCCAAAAGCCTCATGCCACTAATACCTTTCCGAGAAGTCTAGTTGAATGATCAAGTCACTTCATACTAGTGACTCATTTGATAATTGTTGTTGTAAGAGTTATAGGATTGGAAATTAAGTATTGATCATATCGAGCTTTTATTGCCCTTTTAAGGTTTAAAAATAAAAAGTTGAAGTATTGGAGAATGAAGTAGGATATCCCATTGAGTATAAGTTGATTGAAACTTAAATAAAGTAAAATTTAACACATAAGGAAATCGTTAAGTTTTGTGATTGAATTATAAGGTTTTAATTGATTGTTGATTCATGTTAATTGTTGTTCCTAGGCCGTTGTCCACTAATGAGGATGCCCAGTGTCCAAAAAATAAATTGAAGAAATCTTCTTCTAAATTGGGACCGATGGATCTTCCGGGACAGGTGGGACACCTAATGACTCTTGTAGATTAGTATTCATTGTGGTATCTTTTAAAAATCCCTAACTTAACTGAGACATCAGTTGGTAGGATGAGTTCTGAGAATTGTATGACATAGTGACATGTAATGTGTTACGGTACAATTCGACTTGTTTGTGATTAATGAAAAGACTACCTTTGATTGCTAAATTCTACATATATCGATGTTATCTATCTTTATTACTTCATCATAATGTTCGCATTAGTGATGCAACCATTGAACAAGTACTCATCTCGATTTGAGTTACGTTGTAGATTATTCTTTTTGAGTGCCATCGAGATCATGAACCTCATGATTATTTGGCTAAGCTCATTTCCTATTGTATTGTAGTTAGTTCTTGGTGAACAACTCTTCATCACTCTTTTGCAGATCGTTCATTGTTTTTATAAAGATAAAATAGTATTCCTTGAGAAAAATTGAATTTTCATCACTAAAAGGATTACTGAAAGTGAGATTTATAAGTGATTGTTATCGAAATGAAGTTGTTTATGAAACGCTTTGGAAACTTAATTATTTCCATAATAAAGAAAACCTTTGTAAATATATTTTTGATTCTTATTTAAGAATTAAGCATGATAATGTTTTTATTATAAACATGATGATAAAATATTGACGAACTGAGTATTGCATCGTTAATATTGAAATTGTATATAGTTGCGCGCCTACATACAATTTGGAATGGAGCATGCAAGACTGATTAGTAGTCACCATAAAACTAATGAATAAACACTACATTTTCTTTGAAGATTGTGAAAGATTAATTTTTATGAGATCTACAAGAAGTGAAAAATAGGGACATAGTGTTAGGGACACCTACATATGTGCCTGTAGCATCTATTCTTCTGAGTTGAATTTACTCATCTGTGGAATTTGTCTTATTTGAAAATTGATATTCCGTTCTTGTCCAATTCTCCCGTAGTGAGATTCTTAGGGAAAGTATATGATTACCGAATGTTGATACCCGACTGGATGTATCGACGTTCCTATCATTTCTTATGATTTGATTTCATTTGAATGACCTGGGTAACGATCCGAGGAGCTTTCGAATGCATTCTCAAATTATGAAAACATGGGATATATTCATATTAGTTAAATGTTTTCGTCTGTATCTGATTTGAAATTCTCTCGCATAGATTATGCGTTGACCTTACTCTTTTAGTAGTTGTGTCTCTATATATCCTTGAATTTGTGAAGGATTATGAGTTATTATTAGTCTTTTGAGAAGTTCATATCTTATCGATGGCAATAAAACTGAAAAGTTGGTATTGGCAGTAAAATGGATTGATTGATTATGACATGACGACATTGTCTTAATTGATGGGAACTCGAGTAGAATTACCTAAATGATAAAGATGTTGATTATCAAAAGCGATCTAAATAATTCTTGACGGATGACCATATACTGCACTTAGACTTAAATTTATACCGTGAATGGTTGTGAACTAGTTATAGATATTATAATCTAGAAATAACTTAAAGTGAATTTATTAAAAGATGTACCTGCTATCTGAAACTTTAGGAGGTATTTATTGATGAATTACCTAGACTTTCGCCATTAAGGCAAGTTGAAATTGGTATTGATTATATTTTCGGTGCTGCACCTATGGCATGTGCATTGTACGTCAGCACCATCTGAATTAAAGGAATTACCATACAACTGAGAGAGTTGTCGGAAAAATATTTTATTCTACCGAGCTCGTCATCATGAAGAGCAATGGTGTTATCATTCCTTACATTTATAGATTAATGTGAACTGAGTAAATTGACAATAAAAAACGTATCCATAACTCGAAATGGAAGATTTGTTCGATCATTTACAAGGTTTTTGATCCTCAGCATGGTTATCATCAACTTCACATCTGCGAAAAGGATTATCTATTCCAATTACTACATCCAGGACTTGTAATGAACATTATGAGTTTCATGTGATGTCGTTTGGATTGACTAATACACATGTAGCATTCATAAATTTGATGAATCACGTGTGTAGGCTGAAATTTGATAAATTCATGCTTGTGATCATTAAGGAGTATAAGAAGGAGTTAGTAATTATTTGTAGATCGCCCTGAATTGGCCGAACAATTAAAACTTGTACCTTGAATATTTAACATAAGACTTAAGACTTAATCATTTACATGATTTAACCGTGTGATTAATAGATAATGGAATATAAATTGACTCTTCAAAATTTAGAAGTCATTTAAGACTTTGAGTTATACTAAAAAGAAAATGGAAATATGTTTTGACAAATGTTTTAACAAAGGATTTTAAAGGGATTACTTCCTTATACACAAATCATTTAACTAAACTCCTGTTTAGGGGTAAATGTTTGTGTATACCTCAAGACAACCTAAGAAGGGTTGAGGAAACCGTTAAACCATGACTTAAAATTTGAAACAATAATTTTTGCTTCCAACTAAGGAAATTTTGACCAAAGTATAACCAGAGATTTTTCAAACATTTACGAATATTATTAATTATTTTTTCTAAATCAACGAAAATCTTGTTAATTAAATTCAATTTATTTTGAACATCTTTATAAAATTGGACAAACTGAGAAAATTTAAAATTTTTACTCTTGCGTTTCATAAAATTGAATATTTAATATTTAATTAGTTGTAATAATTATTGACGCTTTAGACATCGGAATGAGTAAAACAGATAAAGATAATAGTAAAGACAAAACTAAAACTTAGAAAATATGAAGAAAGGTGAACGTAATTACTGACGCATAATATAGAAAGAATATCTGAGCGAATTATGGACATGATAATTATATCATCATGAGAGGTGAATATAGATACCGACGCATTATGTAAAAAGGATAAAGAATCAATTAGGATTGTGTTCCTTAATAATGAAGGTGCAAGATAAATTGCCGAACAATATAAAAATAAACAATGTTTGTAAAAAGGATAATATAGATAATAAAAAGGGGTTCGCGGCTAATGTGAACCATTAGAATTGAGAAGCCGATAGCGTTAAATGTATAAAAGGCCACTTGTGGTTGCCTAAATATTGTGAGATGTAGTTATATTGGAAAATTTGTAAGTATAAGTATTTTATTCCTGTTATTTCTGATTTAATGTATCATTATCAGAAGAAGTTGTACTGATGGCAAATTATGAAGGCAGACATCGCCTCATACATTAGTAAACGTCTAGCTATTGCAAAGGTCATCATCTGAATTTGATTCGATTTGGTTCATGGTCGACAGACTGACCAAATCTGCTAATATCATTCTCGTTAATGATAAATGCAAAAGAGTTATGTAAACATAGTGTGCCTGTATCGAACATCTTTATCAAGATCCTCGCTTCACATTGAATTTCTAGAGAATTGCTCAGAAGTCATTAAGAACGAATCTTGACGAGAGTACTATGTACCACCCCAGTCGAAGGGACGAGGTAAAGTAACGATGCAAAGTAATATAAGTGCTGTTTTATGTTTGAATGATTGAACTTTGGTAATGAACCGTATAATCGTTTTCCTTTGGAAGGATTATCATTGATAATCATTGTATTAGGATCGAGATCGAATCTTGTTAGGGTCTATATTAGAGCATTTGTAAGCCGGAGTTGGGATGAAGACACCCGACATACACCCATTGTGAGTTGGACATGTCTTTTAGGTTTAAGGTTTCCTATTATGGTGAACCTAACCTTACAAAATATTCGACCCGCGAAACCTAAAATGATTGTTGAAATTAGGATCTGATTATTGACTGCCGGTAGGGGCAAGAGGTTATGTGAATATGAAATGTACATCTTGAAGTGCCAGATGGGTATCATAGTTATGCCAAAAATTTTAACCTTGGAGAAATGAACTAATGATCTGACAAAATCATGGGATATAAGTCCCCGTTGTATGGGACCATTGATATGATGTGAAAGATTGGTTTGAAAGGCATATAAGTTGGATCTACCCTAGGACTTCAAGAGCTGCGTGAATTATGTTTCGTATATCGATCTTGATGGAATATCTATCAAGTGAAAATCTGAATTCTTCTTAATAAAACTTAGATCGGCGAAAAGTTGCATTCATCAGAAACTCATGAACATCATGGATAGAGAAAGTAAGTCAACATTTAGCCTGATCTTATTCCCGTAGTTATGTTTAATGAAACTCGCGTATTGTAATGAATTACACTTGTGAGAAAAGACCGAATGTGGAGGAAATACCCACATGGCTTTAACTCTATAAGAAGCGAGTAGTAAGATGATCTTTGAGGACAAAGATCCTGTTTAGGGGTAAATGCTGTGACAATCCGTCAATTTATGGTCGATATTTTATTCTCAATATTTATTTGAAAACATTATTTTAATGTTATAATATGAACTCACTTATTTTTGGGAAGTAATTTGGATTTACGTCTTGGAGTAGCGTCGACTACGTCTAAACCGGAGGATTCAACGTTACGTGCTTACGTTTACATACACCGTCTTTGGTGACAGTCCGACATTTCAGAAAATAAATTTATCTGTGAATATTATTTTGGAGTTTTAAATTTGTGTTGGTTCATAAACTCACAAATTTACGAGAAGAGATTAGGACTTACGATTTTATTTTAACGTCCTTTACGACTAAACCGGAAACCTTGGGATTACGTATTTACGTTTTCGAACTCCGTTTTTGATGAAACAATTTTTATTATATTCGTTTTGTGCCGTTGATTCATAATTTATAAAAACGTTTTTCGTAAAACGACCCGAGGGCACGCAAATCGAGGAAACTAGAATCTAGGAGTACCCGTAAATAAATAGGGATGAGACAAGTGAGACACTTGCCCCACCCCCACTCATAACCGGATATAATAAGTTACCAACACCCTTAGGTGTCCAAGTTACATGAAACTAAGTTACACATGTAACTTAGCTTCACAATGAAGCCACATTACATCAAAACCACAAACCAAAACCATTTGCATCCATTTACAACATGAAAACTACTAAAAATCCTCTCATTTTTTCCATTAATGTCGTCCCATATCTCACCCTAAACATCCATTTTGATCAAAAATTAACCATGAATTCATATGTTATCTCTACATATGATGAAGCTCTTTTGAAACCCTATTGATTGGTGGTGATTATAACATCCAAGGAGGAGTTTCCATGGAGTCTTGGGGCTGATTTTCCACAATGTGATCATGAAGAATGGTGGTCTTGAAGATGGTCTTGGTTCATCACATGTTTCTCAATCAAAATCCATGTTTTGATCACAACCTACATCATCATGGTGGTATAACGATAGTTCTCCTCATCCTCTTGTTATTTTTGATTATGTAATCTTGTATTTCTTTTACTTATGTATATGTATATGATGATGAATGATGATTAAAAATATTGTGTGGGGATTTGGTGTGATAAACATGCTTAAAAAGGTGAAAAACTATAAGAAACAAGGCTAAAATCTTGCTTAAAAATTATGGCTGTAAAAACAGTAAAGAAACATGTCATGAACTGATAAAATGATGAATTAGAATTGATATACAGTAAGCTATGAGTCTTGTACACATGTGAGAGTTGGCCATGCAATGGAATCATTGTAATGAGTAAAATATGATCAAAACAAGTTTAAGGTACAAATGTGAGTTCACTGTTTTGGACGATTTTTAGAAAATAGTTAGGGGATGATTCAACAGTATCTATAGTAGAGTTAAATTGAGAACATATCATGTAGTTTATGTGATAAAAATTTGAGCTTCTATCTCCATATAGAACTCTAGATATGTCAGTTTTGGTGAAGATGAAAATAAAAATCAGATTTTGAGAATTAATGTTTATTATTATTATATAAGCACTCAAAATTATATTGTATAAAATGTAAAATGAAAACCCACTAACTTATGGATTTTATTTATATAAATATGTAAAAGGTTAAATAAGTGTATAAATTATAAAAATGGTAGTGGAATAATACTTATAAGTAATAAAACTATAAACTTGATTCTTACGACTTTTTCGGCTATTACCGTAAAATTAACGTTTTTCGCCAATAAAAACTTAGACGATCAAACCCGTCTAATGTAAAGTTTTTAAAAGTCATATACTGATATATAAGTAACTAATACAAGTAAAAACCGATAAAACCCGAACTATAGGACATACGGACATTAACGGACTAAGTTAACGTTATTGGACTAATAATACAACAAAATGGACTAAAACACTTATAAAAAGAACTTATTGGGCTTAACCCATTTACGCCCAACTTGTAAAGTGTAGATACTGATAATATAAGTATAACATGGATTAATACAAGTTAATAAACTTATAATAGGCTTATTGGACCTAAAACACGTAAATAGGTGAAACTAGTAAACTAGTATAAACGTTACCGACACATAACACTAAAATGAGTAAACGAGAATATGTAAACCCACTTGATCATCATATATAAATAATCATCATATGTATAAATAATTGTTATTTTTATAAAGTCATTGGACATGAGTCTAAGACGAGTATTATTTGTCTAGGTTTCCGTGATTGAAGCACGTACCGTACGTCCGAATTGCCGATAACCCGCTTTCCTACATCAACCTGAGTTCATAGCCTCGCACTTTTTTAAATGTTTTTATGAAATGTTTTATAAACCCGCGAGGGAGATAACATGTTAGTTTTTATAAAATAGGACACCATTTGTCCCGATTGTTTGTTTATTGATTTGGACCCGAATGATTGTATGACCCGATTGTATGACCTGATAAATGATTAAAGGACCCGATAGATGAAATTAAATGGATTATTAAAGTTAGGTTATGTCACAAAAAGTCCCATTAGCATGAATTGTAAACTACCGGGATTTGGTAGACGCTTGTGCATATAATAGTACTATTTGGGGACGATCACCCCAGTTCGCGCCTTGACGGTTGATCCCCGTCGTGCCACATTGATTGGTAAGTGAATTTATGTATGAGAAGATTTCCATAGCGTGACCTTTGTGACGACACGCTAACTTAGATGGGCAAATTGAGTATCGGGTTAGCTACCCGTTGTTTGGTTTAGTAAGGTAACAATGTCATGTGACTTATGATAATCCAACTAATTAAATACTGCTATATGCTACGAATTACGATGTGGTCATACTATTGATATTATGTTTGTGTTTTGGTTTTCGTAACCATATTCATACACGGTTTTTATTTAACTTTATACAACGTCATAAGACGTATTGTATGATGTTTTTACGACATTGGCTCGTATAATGATTTTTAAGGCAAATGCCTATATTATGATTTTCGATAAGGATTTGTATAAAATGACTTTGGCTATTTTATGGCCTATTAAAATGATTTGTACAAAATGATTTTCGGTAATAATTCTATACCGATGTTATATTGATGGATTTTATTAAACTCTATGAATTCACTCGGCGTTATCGTTGACCTTTTCTTTAACATGTTTTATCTCAGGTACTTGAAGGTAATTCTCGGGAAGACAACAAGAATTCATGGCCCGCACCTAAATACTTATTTCCATTCAAATGCTTTGTAAAACCTGTATTAAATACAATGACTTGGGACCTATGTAACTTTGATATTTATGAATGGAAATGCTTTTGTAGAAAAGCTAAATCGGATCCGGTGGTCTAATGTGGTGGTAAGTGGTGGTGGAAGCCATTGATGGCTTAGAGAGAGAGAAAGAGAGGTTGAATGTGAAATGTGTGTGTTCCTCAAAATGAACAAATACAATCAACACCCCTCCTTGGAAGCTAAGGAGGGGTATATATAGTCACGCACTTTACAAAGGGCCTAGTCTAGACTGATTGTGCGTGACTATGATAACTAACAGGAATTCTTAAATGTCGTCACATAAAGTGAGTTTCCAACAATCTTCCCCCATGGGACGACGTGTAGAATTCCTTACAATATTCTACCTATCAAGTACAAAATAATTAAGAACAAGAGCTTTCATGAAGCATCCAATGCTGATGAAGTCTTCTGAGGCCTTCGTCTTCAAAACGACTCATCTTTAAAATAACTTGTAGTAGAAATACTGTAACGGCACGAGCTAAGTAACCCATACACTTCTGGTTAAGGAGAAGCTTCTGAATTAGCTTCCCCCTAATTCATGCCACGTAAACTTGATGTAGAAGCATTTTAAATAGCTTCCCCCAAGTAGATCGACAACTTTTCTTCTCACGCTTGAATAATTCTTCTGAATTTTTCTTCCCCCTGAGAGTTCAAGTTATGCATACCAGAAAGAATCAAGACACTTCTTCCCCCACATAGTTGAAGAAGGTTAATCAATCCCAATTATGAAGCTCAAATACTGAAGTGGACACTTTATCCCATTCATGAAGTTGACATCGTAACACCAGAGTCAATTAAGTCCCGGAAATGCACACGTCTTCTTCCGGAGATGCACCAGAGTCAATTAAGTCCCGGGAATGCATATAGGATAATGATGATGTTTAATTGCAATAATCAAACAATTAAACCTCGAATCAGTAGTGTACCGTTTGGATATTGATAACGACACGAGTTAAAACACTGATTTTCTCTGCGGCTATGACAAATGTCATCCCGGAATATCTTCAAATCAAAAGAAGGTATGAAGTTCATCACGTGTACTCGTTGTGCGTTCAATGTGTCTTCTTCTTCCCCCTTGATGGTTTCGAAACTCGGAACCATCAATAAATTGTACGCACATGAACCTGAAATCTCGTGAGAATAATAAATAAGCTGAATTATATATTTTGTAAGAATCAGCTGTTGATCGAAAATATCTTCTCATAAACTCTCCATGTCCACCTTTACCATACCACATGAAAGCAATTTGAAGTGACCACTGAAAGAATGAACCAGATACGTCAAACGTGAAGCTGAATAAAAATCCTTCGATCTTGTGACTTAAGCTTGCACTATTGTTGAATGAAGAACGGTGGAGAAATCTCTAAGTACTCAATGCATCACTGAAGAAGTCTATAAGCACAACACCTCTTGAAATTATCCACGTCGACTAAGCGCGTGACACTGAGTACAACAATGTAACCCCTTTAAGTGATAGTTAACCGAGTCATCAACCATCCACCCCGAACCCGGAAACCAGATAACCAAGTCTCCATTCTAGGATTAAGCACGAGCAAGTTATCTAGTTAAAGATAAAATAAATACACGCCTTCGAAAAATCCGTCTTCAACGTCACGTAATTAATACCCGATCAAACAAAATCTGAAGCCACTAAAAAATCGCCCATGCTTTCTTTGTCTCGTCTAAATAAATTCTTGTCACATTTATCACTTCATTTTGTCGCGTCACATTTCTCGTCAGCCCATCAGTGTCAAGAAAAAATTAAAGAACCCCAAATGCGACAAAAAAACTACAAATTCAAAAAAGGAATTTGTTTGTTTGAGCATCTATTTTCCTTAACAATGTCTCGACACATTTTGTCTCGACCCGATGTCACAATGAGTTAAAACATAATACACAACAAATTTATTTAAAAAATTTAAAAAAATTTGTGTGTATGTGTGTTATTAAAACACACGGTTTAAACATTTCATATATCCAAAATTCAACCAAAATCGAGTGTCCCAAAAACAATGCATAGGCCCAGCCCATTCTTTCTTGACCCGGTCCATGAGTTGTGAGTTAAATAACTCTTACCCAAAAAATTAGGGTAACCCTAATCACTTACACAAAAAAACTCCGCCCCTAGATATTTCTCTCACCTAGTGAAATCCGCCCCCAACGAATCCTTCATCCTCCGTCACCAAATCTGGTATACTCTCCCAAATACGCCTCCCTCCCATCTTATATCAAACAATCACAGATCATCTACTCTCATCCAAGATAAATCCAATTGATGATCAACTGTGTATTCAATATGATAGTCTTTGCCATCACCAATAATCCCAATAAACCCATCAAAGATATGAACAACATAATTCATTCGTGAGCTTCAAAACCCTTTCATAATCAGACTAGCACATGCTTAGTCATGATTGAAGATCACAGCTTACTGGCTTCAAGATCAAATAGGGTCTCGTGTAGGTAAATATCAGGTTTTTGATTGCATGTTTGGTTTTTGGTCAGAAAAATCGAAAAAAATAAAGAGTATAACAAGATTGTTATAAAACTTTATTTAATTTCGAATATATAAAAAATTGGTATAATACCAAACACGATCGGTGATGATGAATGATTTAATAAACACGATCTAAATAGATCTTTGTTTATTAAACGAATCTGAGATCTAGATTAATTGTCTGTTTTGTGTCGAGTCTAGAAGGAGATTAGGAGACGAAGGGTTAGGTTAGATTATCAGTTGGATTTGAGGCGGTATAAGGATGGGGTATCGAGTCAACTCAGTGAGTTTGACTGAGTCAACTCGGTAATGACCGAGTTGACTCGGTGGGATGGGTTCAGTCCTGGTTACATTTTTTGGTCCCGGTTCATGTTGTCAAACAAGTCAAGCTGTCGAGACTTTGTATCGCAATAAGCCTTTTTGTAAACAAAAAAAATGCATCGCAATAACACAGTCCATCGCAAAGTCTCATCGTCTCATTGCGATGGTACCCATTGCGATGGTACCCATCGCAATGGTACCCATCGCAATATAAAACATCCATCGCAATGTTGCGAGTAAACGGGCAGCATGACGACTTGTTAATGCCATTGCGACAGGTCAGCCACCCATCGCAATGTGACTCATCGGAATGAGTCCATCGCAATGGGTATGGCCAACCCATCGGAATGTGTGAAAAACACCCTCCATCGCAATACATGCGATTGTACCGTGTAGAGTCCAAAAGTGTACTTCTTGTTCCGTTTTTTCAGGGACCTCGTTTCTGGGCAGATTTTCTGGCAAATCTGGGTTTTTTCACCATCATCTTCAAAAATTATAACCCATAATAGATATAAAAAAGATGATACAGCAAGACACGAAAACTGGTAACAAAGATGACAAAGTCAACAACTTGACCATGAAAACTTGACAATATTTTGACCAGGGATATATATTTGGACCGAGAAATAGATGTGGACCAGTGAAAAAACATGTGACAACTTGGATATTTTGGACAAAAAATTTGTGACGTGACAAAAATTTGTGCTATTAGACAGAAAAAAATATAAAACGAGAGACAAGAAATAATTAAACCACCAAATCGAAAATATGATCACGATCCAAGGATGGAACCGTGGCTCTGATGCCAAATGTAGAAAATCTAAATCGGATCCGGTGGTCTAATGTGGTGGTAAGTGGTGGTGGAAGCCATTGATGGCTTAGAGAGAGAGAAAGAGAGGTTGAATGTGAAATGTGTGTGTTCCTCAAAATGAACAAATACAATCAACACCCCTCCTTGGAAGCTAAGGAGGGGTATATATAGTCACGCACTTTACAAAGGGCCTAGTCTAGACTGACTGTGCGTAACTATGATAACTAACGGGAATTCTTAAATGTCGTCACATAAAGTGAGTTTCCAACAGCTTTATTAATAAACGACGCGATTTTTATGCGTTGTCTATGATGTGAGTAATGTGCTATCCCGTAGCACCAACTAGTCTTCCGCTGTATTGAGTTATATAAATTTGGGGGTGTTACAGTATGGGGGGTGAGTAGATACTTCACCTTGCTTACGTCATCACACAATCCAATATTCATCTTTTTGTTATTGTTTATGCAAAATAAGGCTAAAAATGGCCAAATTTTAAAATTTTTCTAGTTTTTCATAAGTGTTTAAGACACGAACGTAGGTTTTCCGATGGTGAGAATAAGAGTAATTTTTGACTCGACCGTGCGTGTTGAGCACTTAGCTTCGATTCCTTACCTTTTTAGGCTAAGTCTCTTAAATGAGGACGAGAAATGATAGATTTAATTATAAGTCACTATGCTAAACGTAGAGTATTCGTATTCTTTCAAAAACTTATGTGTTTTAATTATATACTTATTCTCCCTACGCTTTTATAATAAATTATTAATAAATATTCATTTAGCGGTTTAATCTATATTGTTGGTTTATAATTAATTTTAGTAGCTTCCATGTAATTAAATTGGGAAAACGTTAAGGTATTGATAGGTGTGTAAACACCCATCCTTTCTACCACTTAATTACAATGATAACCGAGCCAAAACGTGTATTTTATGTCTTTTATGTCGGAATTATGCGTAGTTTGTGTTTTTGTTGTGATTTAAGACGAAAAGGTGAAAAGTGGAGAAAACACGGGCATTTACGGACTTTTATTGAAGAAAACGATGAAAGACGGAGTCGAGAGGTCAAGAGTGCAAAAAGAACGGAAGTCTAAGACCAATTCTGAAGATTTATCGAAGAAAAAGTCAAAAGACGGAAGTTTATCAAAAGCCGAAGAACTCAAGTCTATTTTATTGAGGAATTTAAAGACTAGTTCAAAGAAATCCCGAAGCCAAAAGTCATTTAAAGTCCAAGTTCAAAGAAGATTAGAAGAATAAAAGACTAATGGTGCAATTAATGAAGATTAAAAGAAGGAAGGACTTAATCTCGCAATTAAGAAGAAATGAATGAGGGGAGGAAGCTTCCTAATACTCCCCTATATATAGATTAGGATGATAATTATTTTTCTTGTTGGCTAAGTGTGACAATTAGTCTTCCACCATTTACTTACCTTGCACCTTTAATTCATGTCATTTAAATACTTGACAATTTAAATACCTTGTCTTGCACATTAAATTCCTTTAATTTCAAGTAAGTTTTCATTTAATTCTTGTCAATCTTTACTGTTAATCTCTTATCTACCTTTCTCAATCTTTGATTTTTGTGTTTATGTTTATGTTCATGTTCATGTTCTAATTTTGATCAAGTGGGTTTTTGATTATTGTGGTTAAATTCGTTAGTTTGTTGATTTAAACTGTTTGTTTATGATTAATTGATGTTTCGTTATTAGCTTAGTTAAATCGTTTGCTTGATTTTGGTTAAATATGTGGTATATTCTTGTTACGGTTATCCCTTGTTCGTCGGGGTTGTTTGTTGCTGTATTTGATATCCCCAGGAAAGTTCCGGATCAAGATAAGAAAGGGTGATCATTCCGAACTCTCAAAGTTCCGAACCAGTGGGTTTCATCCGGAACATTCTAAGTTCCGGATCAAGAGTGTTCATTCGGAACTCAAAAGTTCCGAGTAAAGACTTCCGAACGAAAGTTCCGAATCAAGGAGGCTTCATCCGGAACATTCAAAGTTCCAGACGAAGACTTCCGGACGAAAAGTTCCGGACCAAGGGGAAGTTCCGGATCAGCAACTCATTCGGAACATTAGAAGTTCCGAACGAATCTTCCGAGTCAAGGAGTTCAGGATCAAGACAGGTTCATTCGGAACTCAAAAAGTTCCGGATCAACTCAAAAGTTCCGGATCAACTCAGAACTTCCGAATCAAGGTTTCTTTCAGTTTTATTTTAGTATCTGTTTTTAAATTTCTGTCTTTTATTTTCAAGTTTTAATTTTTCCCTCCTTTTTATTTAATTTCACTTTAAAATTACTTGTCTTAGCTTTATTTTAGCCTTGCCTTAGTTTTAATTTTAGTTGCGTTTTAAGATTGCCTTAGATAGATTTAAGTTTGAGTCATTTACTTTTAGTGCCCTTTAATTCAGTCACGTTTTAAATACTTGCACTAACTTTAATTAGACTTAGATTTACTTTAATTGCACTTTTACTTTAAATTTTCGCACTTTTATTTTAATATACTACAACGACACAATTTTTGTTTCCACCAAAGACAGCTGAGTCGCACATAGAACCTAGATCAATTCGTTAAGATACCGAGAACAACAATTGAACCAAGCAAAATATAGTTATCAGGTATCGCCAGCGTCACGGTTTTGAAGTATTGGCCACCCGAATATTCAAAGGCTTCCCTCAATAATAATTTAAGTTCCTCTTCACCTAAATCAAGCAAAAATTTTAAGCTCACAAGGCCGAAAAATCTATGCAAAATTGAAAGTGAATGTCTTAAATATGGAAGCCTTAAAGATCCAAAATTCGCCTTAGCGTGAGGATATACGTCAAGTCATAATAAACACCTCATGGCGAGGTTAAATAAAATACAAGGGCAAGACCAAAGCCATAATAAACACTTCATGGCGAAGGTCAATAAAAGGTGGCGGTAAACCAATTCCAAATTGGTAATAAGTCTCGTATTCAAAACCGTAATAAAACCGTGTTTATCGTCCTTTTTTATTGACATAATTTTTTGACATCGTTGTCTATTAGGATAAATTATTACGTCGATGATTTTGGTTACACCGTTAAGGCTCTATTTTTGGACCTAATCTCTATTCACGCATAAGTCAATGATGTATCCTCGTGATATTTAAGACAAAAATAAAATATAAGAGATACAACTTAGGAATAAGGGAGTTTAAGTACGTAATTAGAGCATATGAGTAGTGGTAGCATTACTAACTTATAATGACAATGATCTTGTTTCACGCATAGCATGGAATTGGGTGAAAATCGAGGACGGCGAATTTATTTCTAACAAGCATTCACGTGCTCTTATTCTATGATCCTAAACGTCCCATTTTGCAATGAAAATAATACATTATGTCTAAAACGCATGTAGTTGCTTAGTTATATTTACGTTTCAATAAATGTCATATAAAAATGAATTTTGGAGGTGCTATGATACTTAATTCTAGCATTGCGTGAGGGCATGACATTGGTTTAGTATAGGGGAGTGATGGGACTGTATTTATACATAGTCTCATCGTCCAAATCGGGCTTAAAACACTTAAAAATATCATAAAATACCCCAAAATATGCTTGTGTTTGTTCATTGTGTATTTTCGGTACGGATATCGTGAAATCAACAAAAGATCAAAGGAATCAAGCAAAAACGAACACGGGAAACGAAGCCGCACCAAGAACTGGACCTGAATTGTTATGCGCAGCGGAACTACAACAATGGGTGCTACACAGTATTCATTGCACACAAGAGATATCAAACGACGCTAAAAAGACGTCATCTTAAAACTTGAAATTTAAAATTGTTAGATAATACATGTCCACAGTTTTTCCAACCCCAAATAGTGCACAGAGTTTAGCGTTTCGGTCCCCATGAATCTCAACCCCTAAAACTTCAGTTTTACAACCACATGACATTAAACATAAAAATTGTTTAAGTAGAAAAGGAGGGAAAAACAAGCGGACACCAAGCCGATCACACAACATCCATCCCATGCATGCTCCATCTTACTGCTCAGCGGTTACCTGAAATACATGCCAAAATTTTGGTCAACGAAAACGTTGAGTGGAATTCATAGGTTTTTCAATCCATTTGAACGTATATATAATAAAACCATTCGTGATCATTTATAGTCTTGTCGATCAAACAAACTATAATCAGGATACTGACAATTGTGTTTAAGCTCATGACACTAATCCGTTAACTCAATCACCCGCGTAAATATACCGGCATGATTCAGATGAAACCAGTGCCCCTCTAAAGGCATCAGTTGCAATTATACCTTATTTCTCATACAAAATAATCTACCGCAGAACTTACTATAAGTACAGCTTCTCGGCTAGCATTGGGTCGTTAACCCCGTAGTACTACAAATTGCATAAGCGGCTATTTCCCCCTTCGCAAGGGCAAGACAATAGTTAATAGTTCATGAATTTAGGGACTTTTGCAACTTTGGTACTCAACACAATTTCTAAGGCAACTTTCGGGTCTAACAATCATTCATGATATACGTTCCTTTTAAAAACTAGCATGCATTTCCCTCGCGGGTAAAACAATTTGAAATAATATAAGAGAGGCTATAAATTCACACCTTAGATATTAATTAGTCGGTAGTTCGAGGAGTGTTCACTGACGATGTTACGGATGCCCGGGTAATTCAACACCTATCACAAATAACGCGTAATGAGTAATCTCATTTAAATACTTACGGTACTGTATAAAATACATATATACAAGTCACTTAAGACAAATATAACTCACGCCAAAAACAAAAACAACAAGTATCATTCATTTTATACCATCCATTCTTATAACCTACGTTGTCCATTTTTACACGTTCTCGCCGGCACTTGACTAAAGTACGGGCTGTTTTACCTTATTAAACCATGCTTATAAAATTTGATAAAATTTCCAAAAATCCTATATGACCTGTAGATAACATGTTTTTAAGTCCAACAAAAGTTTTCACTTTTACGACCCGTTACGCAACTCATTTCCACGACTACATTTTACGGGCTGAAATTGCGCTTCGACCAATTTTGACCACTTTGACCTATATGAAAAATACCTTTGACTTTCTTGACTCATAAGTCAACATATAGACTCATTTGTACAGGTTAGGGACCAAGTTTTGACCCTTGATCATTCACCAAATTATACTTGTGACCCTCGGGATTTGACTAAAACTTTACACAAATCCGGATTGTGAAAGTCCTCGTCTCCCGGTACCCGATCTTTAAAATGTCATAACTTTTAGCTCGTTTTGAGTCACGGGCTCTACCTTATACCAAATTAAAGCTAGAAAAACCCTCTATCACTATATTTAGTTTTCAAGACTTGGAACAAAAATCATTTTTCCAAAATAGACCAAATGTTTCTGCCTAAAAATGACTATACCAAAAACATGCTTAGACTCGATTCCAAGACTTCTAACCAACACTAAACATCATCCTAAGACTTCCCAAACATATCCTAACATCAAACTTCCATCCTACCCCTATTGATCAACCAATCTCAATATCAAAATCAAAGAAAAATACACATGCAAGTAGTAACACCTATGTAAATCATCATAAAACAAATAACCAAACACAATAATAACATGCATGATCAACAACCACCATGGCTCCCCAAACACCCCCATTGCCGTGGGGTTTGGGTGACCCATTCACCACAACCAAATTAATTTTGGTGGGTTTTCATGGTGTTTATACCTCCATAACACTCAAAATTAACATGCATTAGCTCAATTAGCCACAAAAACGAATTTTGGATCATATGAAAAATCTTGAAAAATTTTTATCAATGCATGTTGGATTTGATTACATGAATAGGTGGGTAATGACCAAACTAAGCGTGGTCTAACCTTAGATTTTTGAAAAATCAAGTAGAAAAGATTTTTGGTGGATTTTTGTGTGTTGTGGGTGTGCCGTGGGTTTAGAGAGAGACAAGGGAGGGAGTGTTTGATTTTTCTTGTGAAATGTTGTATGTGTTTGTGTGTTTGTCCACTTTGCCCCTTTTTGTTAGTTAGGAGGGACCTAAGTGCAAT
Source organism: Glebionis coronaria (assembly GCA_025667525.1). NCBI lineage: Eukaryota > Viridiplantae > Streptophyta > Magnoliopsida > Asterales > Asteraceae > Glebionis > Glebionis coronaria. Next base: position 223,372,567 of record CM046879.1, read on the forward strand.
ATTGGGCTTCTTTTGTCCTTAAATAGAAAACAACCTCAAAACTTTGCGGGTTTGACTCATTTGTCAATTTTGAAAATTTTACGGGAGTCGGAAATCTTCCCGAATGCTCCAAAATATTTTTGGGATACTTTAAATGTACTTGGAAGGCTATAAAACTCACACGACTCAACTTAACACGAACCGTAAATAAAATTCTCGAAAAATTACATTATCGATAAATCGTCAAAAATTATATAAAATTGGGCATCCCTCGGGATCGTAATCGTCATCGTCCTTCTCAAAACGTCAACCGTAAAAATTATAACCTCGAACATCGGCTCTAACCAAAATACTTATAATTATAGAAATTAAAATTTATCAAAAATTTCAAAAATTAGCGTAATTTAGGGTATCGTTAATGACCTCGATTCTAGGGTGTCACATCCACCCCTCCTTAAAGAGAGCGACGTCCCGGCGCTCGCCTCTTCTTGGGCTCACATTTCGTCTTACTGGAACAAATGAGGATACCTTTCCTTGAAAAAGTCCTCACGTTCCCAGGTGTATTCCGGTCCACGCTTAGAATTCCATCGGACCTTCACAATAGGAATCCTACTATGCTTCAACCGCTTGACCTCCCGGTCCATGATTTCCACAGGTTCTTCCACAAAGTGCATTTTGTCGTCTAGTCGAATCTCGTCCAAAGGAATCACCAATTCCTTGTCCGCCAAACTCTTCTTCAGGTTCGATACGTGGAACGTGTCATGAATAGCACTAAGCTCGGTCGGCAATTCTAACTTGTACGCTACTGGTCCAATTCGTTCAACGATCTTAAACGGTCCAATATACCTCGGACTCAACTTTCCTTTCTTTCCAAAACGAATTACACCCTTCCATGGCGATACCTTGAGCATAACCATATCTCCAACTTCAAACTCCAACGGTTTCCTTCGGTTATCGGCATAACTTTTCTGTCGGCTTCTCGCAGCAAGTAGTCGGTTCTTGATCTGCACGATCTTCTCTGTCGTTTCTAAAACCATTTCGGGTCCAGTCAATTGACTTTCCCCTACTTCACTCCAACACACGGGCGATCTACACTTCCTTCCATACAATGCTTCGAACGGTGCTGCTTTGATACTCGCATGATAACTATTATTGTACGAAAATTCCACCAGAGGCAAGTGGCGTTCCCAACTTCCTCCAAAATCAATCACGCATGCTCGGAGCATGTCCTCCATCGTTTGAATCGTTCGTTCACTCTGGCCGTCAGTTTCCGGGTGATAAGCCGTGCTTAAACTCAGTTCAGTGCCCATCGCACGTTGAAGCGATCTCCAAAATTCCGACGTAAATCTACTGTCACGATCCGAAATGATCGATAACGGCACTTCATGTCTACAGACGATCTCTTTCACGTACACGCTGGCGAGTCTTTCCATGCTGTCCGTCTTCTTCATAGGTAAGAAATGAGCAGATTTCGTCAACCTGTCCACAATTACCCATATCATATCGCATCCACTAGGAGTCCTAGGTAAACCCGTCACAGAATCCATTGCGATTTTCTCCCATTTCCATTCTGGGATTTCCGGTTGTACCAACAATCCAGATGGTTTCTTATGTTCTGCCTGAACCTTCGCGCAAGTCAAACACTTACTGACGTAACGAGCAATATCTGCCTTCATATTCGGCCACCAATAGACTTTCTTCAGGTCGTGGTACATCTTATCCGATCCAGGATGTATCGAATACTTCGACTTATGCGACTCATTCATAACCAATTCTCGAACTCCAGGCTTTCCTTCCTCAGATGGACACAATGGTAACCAAATCCGATTCTCAAAATATCTTAGTCCGTCAGACCTAATCACGAAAAGAGGTTTCAACATTCGTCCCAAATTCTCGGCTTCAACATTCCCTTTCATCAATCCTCTCTCCTGAGCCTTCAGTATGGTTTCGGTTAAGTCAACGCTCTCACTCATCACTAAAGCTCTAACCCTCAAAGGTTTCTCCCGCTCCTTCCTACTCAATGCATCCGCTACAACATTCGCCTTCCCAGGGTGGTAGCGAATTTCACAGTCGTAATCACTCAATAGTTCAACCCATCGTCTTTGTCGCATATTCAACTCCTTTTGATCTAAAATGTGCTGCAAACTCTTGTGATCAGTGAATACAACACACTTTGTCCCATACAGATAGTGTCTCCACAGCTTCAACGCAAACACTACCGCTCCTAATTCCAAATCGTGCGTCGTGTAGTTCTCCTCGTTCTTCCTTAATTGCCTCGACGCGTAAGCTATCACCTTTTCACGTTGCATTAACACTGCTCCGTAACCCTTACGAGACGCATCACAATACACTACGAAATCTTCGGTTCCTTCAGGCAATGATAAAATCGGCGCGGAACATAACTTATCCTTGAGCGTTTCGAAAGCAAGCTCTTCCTCATTTCCCCATTCATACACCCTATTCTTTTCGGTAAGCCGCGTCAATGGTTTCGCAATCAACGAAAATCCTTCAATAAACCTTCTATAGTACCCAGCTAAACCCAAAAATTGTCGAACTTCAGTCGGCGTCGTCGGTGCTGACCATTCCCTGATCGCTTCGATCTTAGCAGGATCTACACGAACTCCTTCACTATCAATCACATGACCTAGAAACTGCACTGATTCCAACCAAAACTCACACTTAGAGAATTTTGCATACAGCTTCTCCTTCCTTAACAACTCCAAAATCTTTCTCAGGTGCTTCTCGTGCTCCTCCTTACTCTTAGAGTAAATAAGTATGTCGTCGATGAAAACAATAACAAACTTATCTAGATACGGCTTGCACACGCGATTCATAAGATCCATGAATACAGCAGGCGCGTTCGTCAACCCAAACGGCATCACTCGAAATTCAAAGTGTCCATACCGCGTACGAAAGGTAGTTACAGGAATATCCTCCTCTCTTACACGCAGTTGATGATACCCTGATCTTAAATCGATCTTTGAGTATACACTGGACCCTTGCAATTGATCGAACAAATCATCAATCCTCGGTAATGGGTACCGATTCTTAACCGTCAGCTTATTGAGTTCTCTATAGTCAATACACATTCTAAACGAACCATCCTTCTTCTTTACGAACAACACTGGCGCTCCCCAAGGTGATGAGCTCGGCCTAATAAATCCTTTGTCCATCAACTCCTTCAATTGATCCGATAACTCCTTTAACTCAGATGGTGCTAAGCGATAAGGTGCTCGTGCAACCGGCGCAGCTCCTGGCACTAAATCAATTCGAAACTCGACCTCACGATTAGGTGGTAAACCTGGCAACTCGTCTGGAAAAACGTCCGGATACTCGCGAATAATTGGTACCTCTTCGATCCTCGCCTCTACATCACCATCGCTCGAAACCTGTGCCAAAAACACATCGCATCCGCTCTCTACGTACTTCATCATCTTCAAACACGAAATCACCTTCAAACGAGAAGTGCATTCGTCTCCCTTTACCGTCAAAACCCTATTCCTCAGCGGAATCTGCACCAATCTCTCACCACAGACGATTGTAGCACTATGCGCCATTAGCCAATCCATTCCCACAATCACGTCAAACGATCCTAGCTCTATAGGCATCAAGTCGATTTTAAAAGCGTAGTTTCCTAACTTCAAGGTACACCCTTTCAGTATAGAATTCGTACTAACAATTTTTCCATCGGCTAATTCAACATTATAACTAGTCGTTAACAATACCGGTTCTCTATCGATATGACGACTAAATCTAACGTCTACAAAACTCTTGTCGGAGCCAGAATCAAATAAAATACTAGCATAACAAGCGTCTAGCAAAAACGTACCGGTAACCACATTGGGACCTTGTGGTTTATCAGCAGTTCCCACTTGATACACAGCTGCCGCATTATTTCCTCCCCGTCTGTTCCCTGTCTTCGGGCAATTTGCTTGCACATGCCCCCTTTCTCCACAGCTATAACATCCTCTCATCCTGATAGCATTAGCCCCAGTGGCTACTCCTCCCATTCGACAACTAGCAGTCCTATGACCTGCCTTTCCACACTTGCCGCATGCCTGCGGGCAGTTTCCAACATGATACAAGTTGCACTTTCCACAATGGGGGTTCACTTTCACACCTCTAGGGTTTGTCACGGCCCTCATTCCTTCGTTCCTTCTCTGATTAAACTGCTGATTACGGTTCGGCCCTTGGTTGTTTCGGTTTCCTCCTCGGTTCTGGCCTTGGGATTGATTACCTTGTGCTGCCTCCCATTTCCTTTTGTTACCCTCAGCAATGTAGTTCTGCTTATCCTGAAGCTTAACGTCCATCAAAGCGTGTGCCATTTGAACCGCCTCGTCAAACGTTCCAGGTTTCGACGAAGTTGTTTCACCCTTGATGTTGCTAGATAAACCCTTAATATACTGCTTCATTTTCTTGGCGTCATTGGCAAATATGTCCGGACACAAAAGACTTAACTCATTGAATCTCCTGGTGTAAGCAGCTATATCGTTGTTCCTTAAGGTCAAATGTCTCAATTCGTCCTCCAATTGCCCCAATTCCTCCTCTGGGCAAAACTTCTTTGTCAACAAAGCTTTGGTCGCATTCCACGTTCTCGCATTTGCCACAGCCAATCCCACCGTAGCTACCTGGGTATTCCACCAACTTAACGCATCATCCAGAAACGTAGCTGCTGCAAACTTCACTTTATCCGCCTCTGCACAACCACTGATCTCAAACGTGCTTTCAACTTTCTCCAACCATCGCCTAAGCTCTAAAGCTCCACCCGTTCCACGGAACTGCGTGGGACCGCACTTCATAAAGCTTGAATAGGTACACACTCTCGGGGCTGGTTGTCTCCCCGCGTTCCTTCCTGGATCCTGATTTCTCCCAGCTCGGTCCGCTTCCAACGCATTAGCTATCGCTTCCTGAATCATGTTGTTAACACGATCGGCAGTCAACTTTGGAGGCATTGTTTTATCGAATATCTCTTTCTGCAAGACAAGAAAAATAGAAAAACAATGTAAGTATTCATATCAAGTTTCCCAGACATAAAATACATACAACGACACATCACTACGGAGTTACTAATATTCATCAATTCACACCACAAAAGATCAAATTTAAGACATATCACAGATCATGAAAGGTAACATAGATTGTATTGATAGTTAACCAAAATCGTGACAAGTAATGCCACTACAATCGTTCACCACAAAACATCAAGTACTTGAGTTTCTCGTCATAATACCATCATACAAAGGTCTAAAATAGTTCTATTACAATGATCAAAGAAAAATACAAAACAAGTAACTAGGCATGTGGTGATCCACACGGCCTCTTGGATGGCGGCTCGTCGTCGTCCTCGGTTTCCTCATCACTCACGTCCTCGTCCACATCATCCACTTTTCCCTTTCCTTTCTCATCTGGCCCACATTCTGTTTCCTTTTTCGTCCCTGATGTGGATCCATGCTCAATCGCTCCTTGACTTCCCACCGAAATACAAGCACCTCCAGTAGGCAGCTGAACCATGAAGTCATTCGCCTCCATCTCCACATCGTCCACGAATCTCCAATCCGGGGGCAATGAATCCCTCACACGATGCTCCCAACTCTGCATCCTCGACAACCTCATCTGATCTTCCCTCACACGATCAAGACTAGCACTCAAATTCGCAACCATTGATTTCAAACTGTTTATGGCACTTGTGTTCATCATCCCATCATACGCAATTCTTGAAGTCCTTTCCAACAATCTTTGATGCTCCCTCTCAGTCTTATCAAACTTTTTAATCACCCTAGTCTCAACTACAAACCGCTCATACATTAACCTTTCCATCCTCCCCAAACGACCTGCGGGATCCCAGTAGTGACTCGGTCTCGGAAAATAGACCCTCGTAATGTTCTCGTGAATCGATGGCGACTTGGATGACTCTCCACTGCTCCCATTACTATTGTCCATCGGGCGATCAAAAGGGTTGCTGCTCATAGCGACCGGTCGGTGGTACCTCATAACCCTTCGGCGAATTCGGAGATTGAAACAAATCGGGTTCGGTCTGGCCTACGGCATCCTCGGGAATGCCATCATCCAATAGCTCCTCGGGCTCTTCTTCGGAATCCTCATTGTCGTCACTACTCATGCTGAAATTATCCACCTCACTTTCGCCATTGTCGTTTTCCGGCCCTATTTCGTCTTCTGGAGCGATCCATCCATTATTATTGTCCGGCGGGTTCGGAGGAAACGGTCCTCCTTCGTGACCTACGACGTAATCGTTCCCGTTATCGTTGGGCGGTACCTCGGCCATTCCTGCAATAACAGCGAATTTCGGAGGGTACATAAGTAATTATACAATAATTATAAATATATGCATGCAAATGCAATGCAAAGGTGGTACATATGCCCGAAATGTAATAATATGATGCTCATGCATGATAAATATGAAAATTACGATGTCGGATATTTCACGTAAAATTTAGCGTCTACATATAGTAATTCCATACTTATATAATAATTACCCATATATATATACTTTACTCAAAAGTATACGTCAAATGCCATAAATACAACAATAAATCTTACCGGAGCCATGCAGGATAGTTGTGTGTGCTTGGACCCTTTTCTTACGACACCAAAAGTTATAGTTTAGGATTTTCAAAAACGACCTAGTTCTCTATAACTCGTGGCTCTGATTACCAATCTGTAACACCCTCACAATTGTTATGCGCAGCGGAACTACAACAATGGGTGCTACACAGTATTCATTGCACACAAGAGATATCAAACGACGCTAAAAAGACGTCATCTTAAAACTTGAAATTTAAAATTGTTAGATAATACATGTCCACAGTTTTTCCAACCCCAAATAGTGCACAGAGTTTAGCGTTTCGGTCCCCATGAATCTCAACCCCTAAAACTTCAGTTTTACAACCACATGACATTAAACATAAAAATTGTTTAAGTAGAAAAGGAGGGAAAAACAAGCGGACACCAAGCCGATCACACAACATCCATCCCATGCATGCTCCATCTTACTGCTCAGCGGTTACCTGAAATACATGCCAAAATTTTGGTCAACGAAAACGTTGAGTGGAATTCATAGGTTTTTCAATCCATTTGAACGTATATATAATAAAACCATTCGTGATCATTTATAGTCTTGTCGATCAAACAAACTATAATCAGGATACTGACAATTGTGTTTAAGCTCATGACACTAATCCGTTAACTCAATCACCCGCGTAAATATACCGGCATGATTCAGATGAAACCAGTGCCCCTCTAAAGGCATCAGTTGCAATTATACCTTATTTCTCATACAAAATAATCTACCGCAGAACTTACTATAAGTACAGCTTCTCGGCTAGCATTGGGTCGTTAACCCCGTAGTACTACAAATTGCATAAGCGGCTATTTCCCCCTTCGCAAGGGCAAGACAATAGTTAATAGTTCATGAATTTAGGGACTTTTGCAACTTTGGTACTCAACACAATTTCTAAGGCAACTTTCGGGTCTAACAATCATTCATGATATACGTTCCTTTTAAAAACTAGCATGCATTTCCCTCGCGGGTAAAACAATTTGAAATAATATAAGCGAGGCTATAAATTCACACCTTAGATATTAAGTAGTCGGTAGTTCGAGGAGTGTTCACTGACGATGTTACGGATGCCCGGGTAATTCAACACCTATCACAAATAACGCGTAATGAGTAATCTCATTTAAATACTTACGGTACTGTATAAAATACATATATACAAGTCACTTAAGACAAATATAACTCACGCCAAAAACAAAAATAACAAGTATCATTCATTTTATACCATCCATTCTTATAACCTACGTTGTCCATTTTTACACGTTCTCGCCGGCACTTGACTAAAGTACGGGCTGTTTTACCTTATTAAACCATGCTTATAAAATTTGATAAAATTTCCAAAAATCCTATATGACCTGTATATAACATGTTTTTAAGTCCAACAAAAGTTTTCACTTTTACGACCCGTTACGCAACTCATTTCCACGACTACATTTTACGGGCTGAAATTGCGCTTCGACCAATTTTGACCACTTTGACCTATATGAAAAATACCTTTGACTTTCTTGACTCATAAGTCAACATATAGACTCATTTGTACAGGTTAGGGACCAAGTTTTGACCCTTGATCATTCACCAAATTATACTTGTGACCCTCGGGATTTGACTAAAACTTTACACAAATCCGGATTGTGAAAGTCCTCGTCTCCCGGTACCCGATCTTTAAAATGTCATAACTTTTAGCTCGTTTTGAGTCACGGGCTCTACCTTATACCAAATTAAAGCTAGAAAAACCCTCTATCACTATATTTAGTTTTCAAGACTTGGAACAAAAATCATTTTTCCAAAATAGACCAAATGTTTCTGCCTAAAAATGACTATACCAAAAACATGCTTAGACTCGATTCCAAGACTTCTAACCAACACTAAACATCATCCTAAGACTTCCCAAACATATCCTAACATCAAACTTCCATCCTACCCCTATTGATCAACCAATCTCAATATCAAAATCAAAGAAAAATACACATGCAAGTAGTAACACCTATGTAAATCATCATAAAACAAATAACCAAACACAATAATAACATGCATGATCAACAACCACCATGGCTCCCCAAACACCCCCATTGCCGTGGGGTTTGGGTGACCCATTCACCACAACCAAATTAATTTTGGTGGGTTTTCATGGTGTTTATACCTCCATAACACTCAAAATTAACATGCATTAGCTCAATTAGCCACAAAAACGAATTTTGGATCATATGAAAAATCTTGAAAAATTTTTATCAATGCATGTTGGATTTGATTACATGAATAGGTGGGTAATGACCAAACTAAGCGTGGTCTAACCTTAGATTTTTGAAAAATCAAGTAGAAAAGATTTTTGGTGGATTTTTGTGTGTTGTGGGTGTGCCGTGGGTTTAGAGAGAGACAAGGGAGGGAGTGTTTGATTTTTCTTGTGAAATGTTGTATGTGTTTGTGTGTTTGTCCACTTTGCCCCTTTTTGTTAGTTAGGAGGGACCTAAGTGCAATATTGGGCTTCTTTTGTCCTTAAATAGAAAACAACCTCAAAACTTTGCGGGTTTGACTCATTTGTCAATTTTGAAAATTTTACGGGAGTCGGAAATCTTCCCGAATGCTCCAAAATATTTTTGGGATACTTTAAATGTACTTGGAAGGCTATAAAACTCACACGACTCAACTTAACACGAACCGTAAATAAAATTCTCGAAAAATTACATTATCGATAAATCGTCAAAAATTATATAAAATTGGGCATCCCTCGGGATCGTAATCGTCATCGTCCTTCTCAAAACGTCAACCGTAAAAATTATAACCTCGAACATCGGCTCTAACCAAAATACTTATAATTATAGAAATTAAAATTTATCAAAAATTTCAAAAATTAGCGTAATTTAGGGTATCGTTAATGACCTCGATTCTAGGGTGTCACACAAAGGAAGATTTTAAAGGCCAAGATCAGTCAACACAGCCTGACAACTAAGCAACATCACATGGCATCCACTTTGACCAAGATCAAAGATTCAAACCAAGGGGCTTTTTAGGAAATTTAGTCTGCTAGGGTTTTTATTTTCCTTGTATTCTAGAGTGTTCTTAGTAGTAGTATTTATATGAGTCGGATTGTGACTCATACTCTTGTTCCAATTTCTCTCAATTGTACTATTTTTTATGAATTAATTAAAGAAGTGTTAAAATTTTTCATTGAGATATTCTGAGTTCTAATTTTAATTTCTTGCTTTAGTATAAAAGTTACATTTTCTTGCATTTTTAAGACTGTATCAATCTTATTTTTGTTCAAAAAGTTTTTGGCAAGAATTGTTTGAGAACCACTTTTGTAAGGATTGGACCCCATTGACAATTAAAACGTTTTTCAAAACTTATGATTTGTGTTATTTTTCTGTTGGTGACCATTGTTGAACTTTGGTTTCTAAAATTTGGAGTTGTTTTCTAAGATTTTTCATAAAGTCTTCTTATTTTCTTTTCTTGTATTCAGCCCATTATTCCATAAGCTCTAGTCAAAAGCTATTTGACATATAACTTTTGACTGAGGTTTTGGAGTGGTGGTTTCTCTTTTCTTTGTTTGTGGTTATAACATGTTACAAAGAGGTGCCTCATTTGGAAGAAATTTTGGTAGACAGTTGTTGCCCATCATCCTCATTCTCTACTTCACTTGCAATCAGCCTCTCATCCTTTCAAAAGCCCAAGGTTTAGCTAATATGGGAGATGACATCAGCCATAATAGGGCCTGGATGTAGGTCTCACCAGGTATTATAGGCTTGAACCCTCTTACTTTAGCCAAAAATTGTGTCCTTTGAATGAATATTGATTAACTGCTCACTTGTGTTTGTTTAGTGTTAATTCTTAGTGATTGTGATGTTTCTTATATTTTCATGTCATATTAGATTAATTTGAGGTTTATTTGTATGAAGATCCTTTTAAAAATTTCTAAACGAATTGTGAAAGGGTGTTTGGGATTAGGTGGTACTAGCTTTTGGGTGACAGCATTAGCTTACTAACCAGCCCTACATTATCTGTTTTTGTCCTATTAATTTTTTTAGGTGTTAGTTTTAGGTAGCTTAGTGTGTAGGAGAGATTTGCAAGTTCATGCAAAAATAGTCAGTTTCATAATAGGTGGTATGTAAAGACTAGTTTGTGTGTTTTATTAAATGAGATCTTGGTGACTATTAGGTTTTAGGTTAGATTAGGATTATGAACAGTTAGCCTTAAGTTTGGTTGTGTTATTTACAAGCTAGGTAAGTTTAAAAGTGATAAAAGTGTCAAGTGCACCAGCAACACCCATATTTTTCTATCTACACATTGACAATAGGTCATTTAGGCATGGTTTTGATGTTTTGAATGTAGAATTATTGGTGAATTTCAGTTAAAAGGTTAATTTAGGTTTGTTGTAGGATAGAATTGAGGTTTGTTAGCTTATTTATTTAGATTTGTAGCTTTTAGAGCCCTCTTAGGTCACTGATCACTATAGAACCAATCAGACCCCCCTTTTGGGCATAACAGTCAGTCGAAATTGCTTGATTGCTGCTTTTATTATGTTTGGTATTTGTGTTTTTGTGTTCATTTTGACTCCCTACAACCCACTGGTTGTAGGGGTGCCCCAATTGTCCAAAACTATCAATTAAACAAGCCAAAAAGGGTCTAAAACCATTTTATGTGATAGAGCAGTGAGAAGCAAGTTCCCACTGTTTGTTCAATGGTTCCCACTGCTAAGCATACAAACAAAAGCCTCCCACTTGTGACTATCAGTTTTCTGTGTTTTTGCCTTTAGTGGTACAAATCAATTTTTTCTTTCAACTTTATTTCCCCCCCCCCCCTTTTTTAAATTTTTGAAAAAGAAAATTTTATTTTTCTGATTGTTTTGTTATTTTTTAGCTTTATTTTATTTAAAAAATAGTTTTTAGCATTTAAGTTTTTGTCCTATTAGGCCTAAATTCACTTTTTTCCAACTTTTTTATTTTTCTCCTATTTAATTATGTATTTTAGAATTTTCAGTAAAGTAAAATTATTTTTCTCATTATTTTATTATTTTTATGATTATTTTTATTTAAAATCAGTTCTTAGCCTTTAAAAAATAGAAAAATAGTTTTAAAAATTCTTGAAAACTAATTTTTAGTTTTTAATTAATATATGTAAGATTTTAATTTGATAAATATAATTTTGGGCTTTTTGTTAATTATATTTTATTTTAGTTAGCATTTAAAATTAAATATCTAATTAATAATAAGTTTTAAAATTTGTTTATTGAATTTTTATTCTTATTTATATTATATTAGGCTTAATTTTGAATTTTAATTCATTTTTATATTAAATTTTTATTTTCGTCACGTTTTACGTATACGTAATTTTCGTCGTAGTTTAAACTAGCGTAACTCGTCATTTTCTTTTCTCTCTTTCTAAACCCAGAAACGATCACTAATCCAAACTTTGTTTTATAAATATTGGCACATAACACATACACCTCCTTCGAGAACGTACACGCAGCGTTTTCCTAAACGTGAACGTTTAATACTTGCCGCATATACGCGTTTTTCCTAAAAGAGGTATAAAAATATTACAATCACACAACAAGAAAAGATTTATTGCATAAAAGATGAAATGACTGGTTTTTGGTTTCTAGAAAAATTGTTACATACAAACACTTGAGCAAATCACTTGTACATACCACATATCATGTTTACATAGCAATTTAAGCAACAAATGGGCATAAAACACCTTAGAACAACTATTTCTTTGCAACTGCTATCAGAATGGCAGAAAGAACACCAACATTGCACAATCCAATTCATCTACTAGATCTACTTATTTCTTTACATAAATCAAACTCCTAACACTAATTGAGCAAGAACAAGCAAGAATTAATACCAGAATAGCTCAAAAACACAAAAGGCATGCAATTCCAAACAGTAGTTATACCACTGTTTTGAAAAATTAACAAAGTAACTAAGGTTAAAACAAGGCAAGATTTCAACTGATTATGATTCAAAATCACTTAAACATAAGATTTAAACAACAAAGTCACAGGATTATGGCATATAGCACAAAAATCATATGAACTTGAACGTCGACTACGGCTCGAGCCTTCGATAAAAAGGGTCGACCTAAAATAATGGGACATTTAAGATCACACTCATAATCGGAAATGTCGAAGTCCGGGGGAAAAACAAACTTTCCAATTCTAACATAAACATCCTTGGCTATTCCAATTGGTTTTAATGGTGTACAATTTGCTAGCTCGATTGTCATGTTCGTGGGGGTAAGTCTAGGTAATTTCATCAATTTCCAAAGAGAATGAAGCATGAGATTGATGCTAGCACCTAAATCGGCAAGGGCTAAACATCCCTCAATCTCGGAAAAATCACAAGGTAATAGAAATTGTCCCGGGTCCTCTTCCTTTCTCAGCATATGCCTATTTTGGTTTTTTAAGAAGGATCGAAGCACAAGTTTCCTCAAGGGTCACTTTGGTGAGGTCGATAAAGCTCGCTTTTTAAACCGTGGATGGAATTTGAGATACACAAGGGTGTGCACTCTTTTCCTTCGTCACCACGTTCATCCCCTTTACTTTAGAACATGAATACGTTTTAAAAGTCGTGGGTTGAGAAGAAGGAACAACTCTAAATCCATCAAGGTTTGGGGTAATCACACGACTTTTTCTAATAGACGAGGCGGCCTTAACATATTCCTTCGGATTTGGTACGGTGTCACTAGGTTACGAACTCGATGACGCACCCGTAGACTTGTTCATTATGGCCGAAAACATCTTTTTAATGTAGATTTGTCCTTGCCTGATTTTAGTGTTTTGATTTTTCAACGTATTGGAAAAGTCGTTTTTCAAAGTACCAATTTGTCCCTCTAACTGTCTCATATTAGCCTCAATCGTTTTCATATATTCTTGAAACTCGTTTGACGAACTATTTTGATTAGAATTATATTTCCCTTGGTTTTCATTTTTTCTTTGAAAATTCCCTTTATTACCACTTGAAAAACCGTTTCCTTGATTAGCGTTGTTTTGAAAATCCGAGTTTTGGTTGTTATCTCGATTTTGCCAACCGAAATTACGACCTTGATTATAACCTCCTTGATTTGAAATATTTCCTTGTTGATTATTATTTCCTTGAAAATTGTTTCGGTTTTGATTTTGAAAATCATTTCCTCGATTAAAATTGTTTCCTTGATTATAATTCCTTGTGATGGACCCGCGTTATTTTGATTTTGAAAATTGTTGTTTATAGCGTTAACACTCGATGTTTGGCCATCCGTAGCCGCACACTCGTAATAATTATGAGGTCCACCACACAACGTACACGATGCCTCAACCGCTTTCACCGTAGCGGGAGCGTCTTTCTTTTGCATCTCGATGAGAAATGACGTAAACACATTCGTTAACTTGTCGACTTTCGCATCAACCCTCTCAATATCGCGATTATAATTACTAACTTTGACGACACTGGCAACACTCGGTGTGTTACGTAGTTGGTAAACGTTGGATCTATTCTCGATAATCATTAAAGCGTCTTTCGGAGTTTTACATAAGAAATTGCCACCGAAGGCGGAATTTAACGAACCTTGTTCTTGAAAACTAAGACCGTTATAAAACGTGTCGATTTGGTGTAGCTCGAAAAATCAATGGTGAGGACATTGCGTAAGCAATTCCTTAAAACGATCCCATGCGTCTCTAAACGATTCATTCGGCTTTTGTTCGAACATCGTGATCTCATTTTTGAAGAACGTGGTCTTAGACGGCGGGAAAAAATGATTAACGAATTTGGAAACGAGATCCTTCTCCGTAATTATGGAATTAGGTGGCTCTTTCTCGTACCAATCCTTGGTGGAACCATCGAGCGAGTACGGAAAAAGCATAAGCTTAACGACATCGATGTCGACGTTTTTAAACTTGCTCGCGGCAAAAGACGATCAAAATTCCGAATATGATCGTGATGATTATCCGCCTCACGACCTCTAAACTTTGTTGCTTGAATCAACGATAGCATTCCGAGTTTAATCTCAAAATTCTCCGCTTCGATTGTGTGATTAACGATCGCGTCTCCATAACCCTCGACGGGTGCTTGGAGCCACTCCATCATCGTACGATTCTCGACCATCTTGTCTACAGTTTCGACAACAAAATTAGGAACGTTCGTTTCTAAATCAAGTCTTCGTTGTCGATTCCTTCGATTTCGATTGTGTCGATTCGATGCGTTGTTAGAATTCTTATAGTCCTTCGATCGAGTGCGCATGCACTAACGTAGAATGGGGGTAGCAAAGAAGATTCTTTTTGGGGTTTTTTGTGTTTTCAAATTTTTTTGGTTTTTGATTGTTTTTTATTTTTTTGGATTTTTGGTATATTACGTAGATAATTAAATCCACAAAAATGTATCCAATAATCAAAGGGCTTGATTAATGAATCCAAGAAGAATGAAGGAATTTACGTTAAGTAAAAACCCTCGTCGACTTTGGAACGTTGGCGGAACGCCAAAACTTTTCGAGGTTCAATAATTAAAGATCAAAAAATAGATGTATTAATACTTGAGTGGCAAACCCTTAATAAATCGTCACTAAACTGATACGCGCAAGTAAGCGGAGAAACGAGGCGGCGCGAAGCACTTAAGAGCCTTTTTCTTTAGGGTGTATTTTATAACACCCGCCTTATACCCACCTTATAGTTTGTATCTATTGAGATCAAATCTTTTAAGAGTATTTATCTATTATGCCCGTTGATTTTTTGTTTTGGATTCGTATACAATAATTGAGTGATGAAATCCCAATTAAGGTTGCGTTTTCACGCTTTTGGATACTATTGTTTATTACTTGTGCTACGTAATATAATATAGTATTCACAAAAAGAAAACGAAAATGATAAAATGAAAAAGATTGTTGTGTGTTTAATTGAGGATAACTAAACACGATTTATTAGGATATTCTACAATATAGTAAAAAAAACGAGTATGTACGATATTTACGCTTTTCTAAAATGAAAAGCAAAAACGCACTACTCACACAAACATGATATATATAAGGCACTAAACACCTCCCCGGCTGCGGCGCCAAAATTGATTGTAGTATTTTTATACCTCTTTTAGGAAAAACGTGTATATGCGGGAAGTATTAAACGTTCACGTTTAGGAAAACGCGAATGCTCGATAAATGCGATTTCGTTCTCGAAGGAGGTGTATGTGTTATGTGCCAATATTTATAAAACAATGTTTGTATTAGTGATCGTTTCTGGGTTTAGAAAGAGAAAAGAAAATGACGAGTTACGCTACTTTAAACTACGACGAAAATTAAAACGTATACGTAAAAATACGTAAAACGTGCCGAAAATAACAATTTAATCTAAAAATTAATTAAAATTCAAAATTAAGTCTAAAATAATATAAATAAGAATAAAACATCAATAAATAAATTTTAAAACTTATTATTAATTTGATATTTAATTTTAAATACCAATTAAAGCCCTAAAATTAAATATAATTAACAAAAACCCCAAAATTATATTTTATCAAACTAAAATATTACTTATATTAGTTAATAACTAAAAGGTATTTTTCAAGAGTTTTTAAAACTATTTTTCTATTTTTTAAAGGCTAAACACTGATTTTAAATGAAAATAATCATAAAAAATAATAAAATAATGAGAAAAATAATTTTACTTTACTGAAAATTCTAAAATACTTAATTAAATAGGAGAAAAATAAAAAAAGTTGGAAAAAAGTGAAGTTAGGCCTAATAGGACAAAAACAGAAATGCAAAAAACTATTTTTTTAATTAAAATAATGCTAAAAAATAACAAAATAATCCGAAAAATAAAATTTTCGTTTTCAAAAATTCTAAAATAAATAAACAAAAAGGGGAAAAATAAAATTGAAAGAAAAACTGAATCTGTACCACTAAAGACAAAAACACAGAAAACTGATAGTGACAAGTGGGGGGCTTTTGTCTGTATGCTTAGTACTAGGAACAGTTGAACAAACAGTGGGAACTTGCTTCCCACTGCTCTATCACATAAAATGGTTTTAGACCCTTTTTGGCTTGTTTAGTTGATGGTTTTGGACAACTGGGGCACCCCTACAACCAGTGGGTTGCAGGGAGTCAAAATGAACACAAAAACACAAACACCAAGCACAATAAAAGCAGCAATCAAGTAATTTCGACTCACTGTTATGCCCAAATGGGGGGTCTGATTCGTTCTATTGTGATCAATGACCTAAAAGGGCTCTAAAAGCTACAAATTTAAAGTAATAAATTAACAAACCTCAATTCTTTCCTACAGCAAACCTAAATTAACCTTCTAGCTAACATTCACCAAGAATTCTACACTCAAAACATCAAAACCATGCCTAAATGACATACTGTCACTATGTAGACAGAAAGATGGTGGTGTTGCTGGTGTACTTGACACTTTTACCACTTTTAAACTTACCTAGCTTGTAAATAACACAACCAAACTTAAGGCTAACTGTTCATAATCCTAATCTAACCTAAAACCTAACAGTCACCAAGATCTCATTCAATAAAACACACAAACTAGTCCTTACATACCATCTTCTATGAAATTGACTGTTTTTGCATGAACTTGTGAATCTCTTCTATAGACCAAGCTACCTAAAACTAACACCTAAAAAAACTAATAGGCCAAAAACAGATAATGTAGGGCTGGTTAGTAAGCTAATGTTGTCACCCAAAAGCTAGTACCACCTTATTCCAAACACCCCTTCACAATCATCTTAGAAAATTTTAAAAGGGTTTTCATACAAATAAACCTCAAATTAATCTAATATGACATAAACATATAAGAAACATCACAATCACTCAGAATTAACACTAAACAAACACAAGTGAACAATCAATCAATATTCATTCAAAGGACACAATTTTTGGCTAAAATAAGAGGGTTCAAGCGTATAATACCTGGTGGGACCTACATCCAGACCCATTATGGATGATTCCATCACACATATTAGCTAAACATTGGGCTTTTGAAAGGATGAGAGGCTGTTTGCAAGTGAAGTAGAAAATAAGGATGATGGACAACAACTGTCCACCAAAATTTATTCCAAATGAGGCACCTCTTTGTAACCTGTTATAACCACAAACAAAGAAAAGGGAAAACAACACTCCAAAACCTCAGTCAAAATCTATATGTCAAATAGCTTTTGACTAGAGCTGATGGAATAATGGGGTGAGTACAAGAAAAGAAAATAAGAAGGTTTTAAGAAAAATCTTAGAAAACAACTCCAAAAATTTGAAACCAAAGTTCAAGAAAGGTCACCAACAGAAAAATAACATGAATCATAAATTTTGAAAAACCTTGTAATTGTTAGTTAAATGGAGTCCAATCCTTACAAAAGTGGTTCTCAAACAATTCTTGCCAAAAACTTTTTGAACAACAACAAGTTTGATACAGTCTAAAAAAATGCAAGAAAATGTAACTTTTATACTCAAGCAAGAAAATTAAAATTGGAACTCAGAATATCTCAATGCAAAATTTTAAAACTTCTTTAATTCATTCATAATAAAATAGTACAATTGAGAGAAACTAGAACAAGAGTATGAGTCACAATCCGACAAATATAAATATTGCTACTAGGAACACTCTAAAATACAAGGAAAATAAAAACCCTAGCAGACTAAATTTCCTAAAAATCCCCTTGGTTTGAATCTTTGATCTTGGTCAAAGTGGATGTCATTTGATGTTGCTTAGTTGTCATGCTGTGTTGACTGATCTAGGCCGTTAAAATCTTCCTTTAGGACCTAGAAATGGAGGAGATGCATTGGATTTATGTGTATATTCCCTTTTTGCTAATTTGGGGGTGGAAGGGGAGGTACGGTGGGGCTACAAAGGTCATGGGGAAGGGTTTTTGGGAGTGGGGTTCTGATTGGGTGTTGGTTAATCAGGGTTCTAGAGGTTTTAAAGATTTAACATTGAGTAATTAGGGGTGTAGGAATTAGGGTTCTAGGCTGGGAATTTGGATGTTTAATAGGGATTAGGGTAAACAGTTTATGTTACCCTGTTTTTAGTTTATTAAATCATTTTTCCAAAGTATATTAATACCAGGGTGACGTGGGATGGGGTTTTAGGGTGGTTTGGGTCGGGTTTCTGGGAGATAATGGGATGGGTGGTGATGGGAGGTGGGTTGTTTCGGGTCATGGTGGGTATGGGTTTAATAAGAACAGCTTTGGCCCCTCAATTCTCAAAATTTTGGCATATAAAGATTTCCATCATATTTCTCTTCATTTCCTTTTATGACAACTTTGGTAGACTTGTAAAAAATGGCACAGTCAATTCTCAATCTTTAGCAATGGACCAAATGTGTAATTATGACATTCTTCAAGGTCTTATAATGTCAAATCTTGAAACTTTAAGGACCCACTTGTAAATTTTGGAGTTTTAAAAGTGACAAAAGTGACAAGTATTCAAAAGTTGAGGGACCATTCTTGACAAATCATCAAACTTAAAGGATTTTCTTGGAAATTCACCATTCGGGTCCGGTTCTTTGTGCGGCTTCGTTTCCCGTGTTCGTTTTTGCTTGATTCCTTTGATCTTTTGTTGATTCCACGATATCCGTACCTAAAATACACAATGAACAAACACAAGCATATTTTGGGGTATTTTATGACATTTTTAAGCGTCTTTTTACCCGATTTGGACGATGAGACTATGTATAAATGCAGTCTCATCATTGTGTTTTAAGGTCTTAAAATTGGTACCTTATAGGCATAAGCACACGTTAGGCATAAACATACTTGGTTTGCCTTAAAATAGTTAATTGTAGCTTGTGGCTTAAGCCAAAACTCACCAAAGTGCACCAAAAAATCCACCTTGTTTTAGTACTTGCTCAAAACTCAAGTTTCTTATGCCTGCTATTCTTTTGAAATAGGATGATTGTTTGTGTTTCTTTGTGAACTTGTAAGTGTGTCTGATTAACTTGTTACTTCTCTACAAGGCCATACGATCAACTGAGCTTATTGGGCTTATCTACAAAAAATAACAAGTGAACAACCAACTATTGTCACTTGTTCATTGGCTTTTGTACTCAAAAGCTTCCACAAAAACAACTTATTTCACATCCAAACAGCCTAAACAAGTCCAAAGTTTCATAATTTCCACTGTTGACTTTTTTTAACTTTGTTCAAAACGGGTCAAACTTGGCCATAAGTGCTTATTTAATAATTCTAGCTTATTCCAACTTGCAACAACTTACTTTTTGTAATAGATCTCATTTTTCTCAGCTTATAATCATACTGGAAGTTTGTAGCTTAAATGGTTAGCTTTTTACTAGAAAACTAGCTTATTGTATTTTTCATAAGTGCTTATTAGGTTATGTAGCTTATTCTGGTTAATATTTTTGAAATTTTCTTTTTGTAAAGTCTTAGTCTTTTCATTTCAATGCTTTTGCAAAAAGAATCAGCCCATGAAATAGCTTAGAACTTGAAAACGATATTTTGTCGTTTTGTGTAGAAAGCTTTTGCTTTGCAATTTTTCTGATTTTATTTTTCAGCTATTCTTGTAAGTTCAAAAGAAGGTTGCGTGTTGAATTTCAGCTTATGGCATTTATTTTTGTCTTATTGGGCTTAAAAGCTCAATAAGAAAAAGCTTATTGCTTATTAAGCTCTAATAAGCTCAAAACCAGCTTTTGGGCCTTTATAATTTTGTACTTAAAATTGAATTTTGAGTTAGATAGTGCTTTTCCAGCTTATTTGGTCAAATTTTTGGTTTGGGACAAAAAGCCCATTAAGGAGTGGACTGTTTATGTTTTCGGCCCATTTGGAGGCCCATTAAGGGTTTTCAGATTTTTTAATTTTCCTTTTTGAATTATTTAGGTAAATATATACTAGTGTGAAACTTTTTAGGATGTTTTTTATAAATTTTAAATATTTTAGTATTATTTTATATTTTATTTTAATTTAAAAATTGTTTTTAGTGATTTTAAATATATTTAAGTATTTTTGAGGTTTACTAACTTTTTGTTGGGTCAAAAAGTTGATGTGGAAGAAACTCAAAAACGAAAAAAACATGAAGATTTTGTCTAAGCGTTGTCAAGAGCAATCCAAGCGTTGACAAGAGCAAACTAAGCGTTGTTGGCTCAAGAGTCTTAGGTTATTTAAATAGAAGATTTACTTGTTTATTTGTTATTATCTCTTGTAAACCCTAATCCTTACACTATAAAAGGAACCAAGGGTCTTAAGTTTTATTCATCAATTCATTCACAATGTAAACCTAAAAGTGTGCGTGCACTAGACGTGGGATTCAATGTATACACATCTAGTGGATGTTTGTTATTAATATAATGAACATCCCTTTTGTTTTAATTCATGTTATTGTGCCTAAACACCTTGTTAATGGTTGTTGTTCTAATTCCGCTTTGATTATCTAATCATATGAACAATGATCATTCCTAGTAGCTTCAAAGATCCGAAAACCAAGGTTTTCACAATTGGTATCAGAGCCTCGTGGCTCGTGATGCTAGGACCAACAAGGTGTTCGTGTATGGTGAAAAGAAGAAAAATCCGTCTAGGGTTTTTCTGGACGTTTTTGTGTGCGCAGCAGTATTCAGAATGTCATAACTTTTGATTGAACCGTTGGATCGTCACGAAATTTTTAATGTGTGTTCTAAATACATATATCTAAACATCCACCGGAGGGATTGTCGAGTTTTATCCCCAGGAAAAAGTTATTAAGCGTCAAGGTCAGCAGTAGGATGAATGTAGTTTTCTGTGAACAACCATATTCAAAACATGATCTCTCCTTCGTTAACCGTTGGATCTTCTTGTTTTTTTGAACTGTAGGTTCTTGGCACATGTGTCTTGAATCTCACCGAAGGGATTTTCGATCTAAGCCCTAATGAAGACGTTATTTAAGGTCGAAGTTCGCTGATTATGGTATTAATGTTTTTGCTCTTTTACATAAAATCATGAACTAGGGTTTCTTAAACCCTAGATCGAATTAAAAACAGAAGAGTAAGGTTTTTAAGGCTGTGGTGATTCCATAGCAGCAGACATAAAAGGAGAAAAGTATATATTACTTTTTGGTTCATATGGTTTTCATCACAGTGACGAAAAAGAAGTGGTATTGGTGCAAAGAAGGCTTGTTTCCTATTGGATGCTACAAAATATCACTCACGTGTGTATCAAAAGTAAAGGTAATGTTTTATCTCTTGCAAATACTGATATGATACTAATGATTATACACTTTAAGTAAGTATCTTAATTTAAAGAGAAGACGTGGGCTTTATATTTGGTAATATGCGATTCCTACTGGTCAACAAGTTTAGACATATAATTGTAACAGATTTTGATACAATCTGTTATATGGAAGCACATATTATCCCACGAGAATTTTGGGATTTGCATGATTTTTGAGGATATAGTTATTATGTGACGTGGGCTGGTACTATTTATGGTCAAAATATCATGCGTGATTTATGGTATATATTTATATATCACATTTGGTTATTATGATATCATATGGTGATGCCTAAAGTTTGACTATATTTGCAAAAGCGTGTAATGTTGTTCCATATATAAGGGTTTGATCACATGGAGGTACACAATTTACATTGGTAGGATCATAAGTTATCTTGTTTAGCATCTTAAAGACGTGGGATGTCTAATGTGAATTTAGACATGATTTATTCCAAATTTTAAATAAGACGCTGACAAGAGTGGAGGAAACACTGACAAGCTTTGTTTGGACGCTGACAGAATAAGTAAAACGCTGACAGCGTTGACAGTGTTGTCCGAGAAATGGTTAAACGTTGACAAGTATTGTCCGATATTGGACAATACACATTCCAGATTTATTGGATAAAGGAGGATCTTGGATAACACAGGGATTGCTACTGTTGAGAAAATTAGTACGTTTTGAGCACACAAAAAGGAGGAATATATACACGAAGGTACATGGAATCTCCGTTTTTTTTAGAATATCATGTTGATATTTATGGCTCGGATATTTTTAAAAGCAATTAATGATCTTAAAGCGAGTTAGAAACTATTCGTGGGAACTTGATGGATATTTAAACTATGTAATCAGGATAGCCTTGTAAAAGAGTTATCCGTATGTAACTTTTACATATGATATATTATTTCATAAAGATTCTTCATGAAGAAGTGTTGGCTTAAGGGGAAGAATTCTTATGGTAAGTTTGATTTTTGTGAGTTTGTGTTCTATCATATCTTAAAGTCATGCACTTCCAGCCACTGACTTTAACGGTAACTTGTTCGTGCTTTACATGGTTGGTGACGAAGACTTGTCATAACACTTGAAGGAGTTACATTATCATGCTCAGTGTCTCACAAAGGATGAGAATATTGACAAGGGATCGAGGTCTACTTATATCTCTTCTACAAGTTCTTCATCACGTGGATAGTACAAGACATGGAACACAAGGTTGGGTTATTCTACTTCTACATCAAAAATATTATAGTTATTTTTCTTCAAGATCATTACATAGAGCTACATTTGTAGAATCTTCAGAGATTGCATACATTGTTTACTTCCTTGTTGATGTGACAAAAAGGGGAAGAAATACATGCTACACTTGAGGGGAATCAATTTGAAGATCATGTACAACTTACAAGAGATACACATAGAGTTTTGCCAACATCAACTAGGGGAAGATTGTTGGGTCAAAAAGTTGATGTGGCAGAAACTCAAAAACGAAGAAAACATGAAGATTTTGTCTAAGCGTTGTCAAGAGCAATCCAAGCGTTGACAAGAGCAAACTAAGCGTTGTTGGCTCAAGAGTTGTCGTGTGCAATCCAAGCATTGTCACATGCAATTTAATAGTTGATAGAAAACGTAGACAAGAAGCTTATGGAAGATTCTATTTAGATAAACATGCAAAATATATTCTGCATAAGTTTATTTAAATAGAAGATTTACTTGTTTATTTGTTATTATCTCTTGTAAACCCTAATCCTTACACTATATAAGGAACCAAGGGTCTTAGGTTTTATTCATCAATTCATTCACAATGTAAACCTAAAAGTGTGTGTGCACTAGACGTGGGATTCAATGTATACACGTCTAGTGGATGTTTGTTATTAATATAATGAACATCCCTTTGCCTAAACACCTTGTTAATGGTTGTTGTTCTAATTCCGCTTTGATTATCTAATCATATGAACAATGATCATTCCTAGTAGCTTCAAAGATCCGGAAACCAAGGTTTCCACACTTTTAAATCTTAGTTTGGACTTTTTGTTAATTTATTTGATTTTTAGGGCTTTAATTAACATTTAAAAATTAAATATTAATTAAATTAAAAAGTTACAAGAAGTTTTCTTGATTTGTAAACCTTAATAATATTTTTAGGGAATTTATTTCAATTTTAGGGAATTTTTAGATTAGTTTTTCGTCTTAGTTTAACTTAATCCTAATCCGTCATTTTCTTTTTACCATTTTTCATCTTCTCAATACTAATCAAGAACTTTATAAATTTGACACACACTATAACCCTCCTTGGTAAACGATCTCATAAGGGTCATTTGTGAACGGTTTTCTTAAACCGTGCACACAATACTTACCGCATATACGCCTTTTTCCTAAAAGGTGTATTTTTACAACAATCATTTTGGCACCGCTGCCGGGGAGGTGTGTCGTGTTCAAATTTGAAAAATCTTGGTTTTTATTAGTATCCATAAATAGTATTATGTGATTAGCACTCTAATCATACGTATTATCGTTGTTCGTTTTTTGTAAATATTATTACTATATTGTATTATGTAGCACAAATAAATTCAAAGTTTCTCCAAATACGCGTGAAAACGCACATCATTAGCGGGCGTTCCGATCGTTATTGAGTGTATCTAATTCAAACAAAGAAAAAAGGCAAAATAGATAATTACTTTTAAGAAGCTTAATCTCGATAACTACAAACTATAAGGTGGGAATAAGGCGGTTGTATTTCAAGACCTAAGGGAAAAGGATCTTAAGTGCCTCACGCCGACTTGTTTCCCCCGCTTGCTTGTGCATATTTAGAAAGTGAAGGGCGATTAAGGGTTTTCCAATGAAAGTATTATCTACATATCATATATATTTGTTTGATTTCAAATGGTAAACCCTCCTAAACGTTTTGGTGTTCCACCAACGTTTTCAAGTCATCGAAGGCTTTCACTTCACGTGATTGCTTTCATTCTTTGAGGCTTCTCTAATCAAGAGTTTGATTCGAGGAGAGATTTTGTAGAATTTGGTCTATGTAATTCACGAGAAAATCCAAAAAAGTAAAAAACAATAAAAAACACAACAAAATTGAAAATCCACAAAAATCTAAAGAGAATATTATTTGCTCATCCCTAAATTCTAAGTTACGTTTATGCAACCTCGCTCATAAGCGACACGTAATCGTAAACGTTCAACGAAAAGAAGAAACCCAAAGTCCTCCTATAGTAGAAAATCCTCCAATTGTCGAACCCGTTGTAGCACTAAAATCCCGATGGCTAATCGTACTATGACGGAGTTTCTTCAAGCACCCACCGAGGGTTATGGAGAAGCGATTGTAATTCCCGTTATCCTTGCGGAGAATTTTGAGATGAAGATGGGTTTATTGTCCATGCTACAAGCTAAAAAGTTTCGTGGTGACGAAAGGATAACCCTCCTAATCACATTCGGAATTTTAACCGTCTTACCGCGACTAGCAAGTTTAAGGACGTATCTCACGACGCGATTAAGATGATGCTTTTTCCGTATTCCTTAGAGGGCCCCGCTAAAATTTGGCTCGAGAAAGAACCACCCAGTTTTATATTAATGTGGAAGGATCTCGTGTCCACGTTTGTGAACTCTCGCCCTCTAAGACTACGCGTTTGAAAAACGAAATTTCAAAATTTTCACAAGAATATAGTGAAAGTTTTTCTACGGCATGGAATCATTTTAAGGAAATGTTACATGAATGTCCTCACCATGGTTTTTCCGAATTGCGTCAAGTTGATACGTTTTACTATGGATTGTACGATCATAACGTGATTATCTCAACACTGTCGCGGGCGGTAATTGTTTGTGTAAAACGACCGAAGAGGCATTAACGATCATTGAGAATAGGTCTAAGGTGTATAGCCCTCATAACACACCAAATGTTAACATGGTTCTTCTTCATCATCACCTAATGTCGATGTGAAACAATTTGAGTCTAATGTGGAAAACAAGTTGTTTGAGAAAATTGCGGCTTTGTTGAAAGATTTAAAAATTGGTGAAAATTCCGCTCCCGCTACCGTTAAAGCGGTTGAGAATTCTTGCATGTATTGTGGTGGAGATCATGATTACTCCGTGTGCATTACCTCAGTGGTACCACTGCGAGTGCCTATGCGGCCACGAGAACATACAACAAAAACTGTCAAGTTACCCGCACTAATCAAATGACTCCACCGGGTTTTCCACCAAATCAAAACAATCAAAATGCTAACAATTATCGAAACAACAATCAAGGTGGTGGTTATCAAGGAAATCAAAGGAATTTTAACAAGGGTAATTATAACAATAGGAATCAAGGGAATAATGGTCAATTGCAAAACCAAAATCAAAACCGTAATTTTCAAAACACGAGTCAAGGATTTCAAAATGCTTACATAAAAGAGGTTCCAAACGACTTTTTTAATTGCGCAAAGGCAAATGATCTTGTTCTTGAAAACATCCAAGAGCAATTGGCAAATTAAGCTAGGGAGACGACTAAAATGCTAAAGAAATGGCCAACATGAGAATTGAATTGCAAAATGAATTTGCTACTCAAATTAGAGGACAAAACAATAAGATCGACCAAAGTCACTCTAAGCTTGAGCAAAATATAGAACAAAGCTCCGCTAAGAATGATGTCATGCTTAATGCTATATTCGAGGCTATAATGAATAAAACCTATACTTTGGGTGGACTTCCAAGTAATACCATATCAAACCCGAAAGGGAGAGATGAAAGCTATTACTACACGAAGTGGTAAAACTTTCAAAGAGCCCATTCCTCACCCCAATTACTCCTACAGAGGAGGAAATTGAGGAAGAACCCGAGGTGGTGTCGAAAATGAGCATATCTCAAGCCCACAAAGTACCGTTCAAACCACACTTAACGGTCGACCCTTCACCAATTTTGGAACCCGAGATTCCAAGGCCTATACCTATGCCCCAACCCACACCACCTTTACCCTATCCATCAAGACGTAATAAAGTGAAGTTGCATGATCGTGACAATCATCAAGTTGAAATTTTTTATCAAAATGTTTTGTGAAATGCATTTTAACATAAGTTCCGTCGAAACTTTGCTTTGCATGCCTCAATTCGCCTCCACTTTCAAAAGTATGTGGAACGATAAGGAGAAATTACAACAATTGTCTAATTGTTCATCGGTTTTTCTTAACCGCAGACCAAAAAGTAGGTGATCTCGACAAATTCTTAATTACGTGCGATATTCAAGATATGGAAGAATGCTACGCCTTGGCTGATCTTGGCGCGAGTATTAATTTGATTCCTTTTCGATGTGGAAATAACTATCACTGCCTAATCTTATTCCTTCGAATATGTCTATCGAGCTAGCGGATCGTTCCACAAAGATCGCGCAAGGAACGGCCAAAGACGTTTTTGTAAAGGTTGGAAAATTCTACTATCCGGTTGAATTTATCGTAGTATATTTTCCAATGGATCCTCAAGTTCCTCTAATATTAGGTCGTCTATTTTTGGACAGCTCGAAAGCCGTCATCGACGTTCATGGTCGAAAAATCACTTTACATTTCAACGAAGAGGAACTTGTTATAAACACAACTCAAAATTCCAATCTTTCTCATGTTTATTCCATCACGACTATAAACCATATTGTTTTGATCGAAATCGTATGCGAAGAATTTTCACAATAAAGTTTACTGATAGTTCAAATAGTGGCAATCCCACTATGTTGGATCCAATCCTTGCTAATTCATCACCTTCTCTCGCTCCATTCGAAGGAGGCGGTGTCACTCTGGAAGAATTCGATGTACCTCGAACTTCTTCCGAAGACATTGACTATGAAGAGGATTTTTCAATTATCAATAATTTTCTAAATGATTTTCCACCATCTTTTCCGCTGATGGAAATTATGAGTATTGAACCAAATTCTTCCATCGAGGAACCACCAACCATCGAATTGAAAGATCTTACTCCTCACCCCAAATACGCATACTTGGAAAGAAACGATAAGTTACCATTTATTATTGCGAAAAATCTTTTCGAAGATGAGAAAACTGCACTTATCAAAGTCTTAAAAGCTCACAAAGGGGAAATTACGTGGAAACTTTCCGACATTAAGGTTATTGACCCAAAATTTTGTACTCACAAGATTTTAATGGAGGAGGACTATAAACCTGCAATCCAATGTCAAAGAAGGGTAAACACCAAAATTCACGACGTCATCAAAAAGGGAGTCTTGAAACTTCTTGACGCGGGATTGATTTACCCTAAATCTGACAGCCCTTGGGTGAGCCCCATTCATTGTGGCCCTAAAAGGGAGGAATGACCGTTGTGCCAAACGATGACAACGAGTTAATTCCAACTCGACTCGTGACCGGTTGGAGGGTGTACATTGACTATCGGAAGCTCAATGACGTCACTCGTAAAGACCATTTTCCCTTTCCCTTCATGTATCAATTGTTGCAGCGTCTTACGGGAAATGATTTCTATTGCTTTTTAGATGGTTTTTCCGGTTACTTTCAAATCCCCATCGACCCTCGCGATCAAGAAAAAACTACGTTTACGTGTCCATATGGAACGTTTGCTTATCGTAGAATGCCATTTGGACTTTGCAATGCATTGGGAAACTTTCAGAGTTGCATGATAGCTATTTTTCATGACATGATCGAGAAAATGATGGAAGTTTTCATGGATGACTTTTCGATGTTTGGTGATTCTTTCACGTCGTGTTTAAACAACTTAGAAAATATTTTAAAACTTTGTGAGGAAACAAACATTGTTCTTAATTGGGAAAATGTCATTTCATGTGTAAAGAAGGAATCGTCTTAGGGCACAAGGTCTCGAAAGCGGGGATTGAGGTAGACAAAGCTAAGATAGACGTAATCGCCAAATAACCTCATCCTAAAACCATCAAGGAAGTTAAGAGTTTCCTAGGCCATGCGAGCTTTTATTGTCGATTCATAAAAGATTTTTCAAAGATATCTCGACCCATGACATACCTTCTCGAGAAAGATGCTCCTTTCGTCTTTTCTGAAGATTGTGTTCGAGCCTTTGAAACTCTTAAAAGGAAACTTACCGAAGCTCCCATTCTTGTTGCCCCTAATTGGAATCTCCCCTTCGAACTTATATGTGATGCTAGTGATTACGCAATAGTGTCCGTTTTAAGGCAACATCATGAAAAGCACTTCTTGCCTATCCACTATGCTAGTAAGACGATGACCGAGGCTCAACTTAAATACACCACAACGGAAAAAGAATTACTTAGGGCTCTACTTTTAGCTTAGAGTCGGAAATTGGTTAAGCGACGTGTACGGTTTCTCCAGCTTAAGGAGCTTGTTGATTAGTGAAATCTCGAGTAAGGAGTACTCGAGGAGTGGGGTAGGAATGAGGAGTGATATTCGTTGCTGAACTAGTATAAATCCTTGGTGTTGGGTTTGAACTTTCTTTTCCTTATCTCATTACATTCATTATTCTTTTCTTGCATATACTTGTGATTATTAGATTATATCCACTAGCTATTGTTTATATTGTGCATAAGAAGATTTCACATAATCACTAAAGTCTAAGTTTTTTGAAAAAAGGATTTTTTAAAACCGGTCTTTAAACAAGTAAATTTCAAGAAACTATTCAACTCCCCCTTCTAGTTTCTACAATTGGTATTAGAGCTAGGTTAATCAAGCATTTTTAAAATATATTGTATTTTAAACTTGAATCGATTTATGGATTCCAACAAGTACCTAGAAGGACAATCTATGCAAAGACCACCTCTTTTGAAACTGATAGTTTTATTTAGTGGAAAAATAGATTTGAGACTTATGTGAAATCAAAAGATTCAGATCTTTGGCATGCTATTACCAATGGTGAATTTTTGCCTTATAAATATAATGAAGTTTCTAAAAAGAAAGAACTAGTCTCTTTTCAAAACTTTAATCATGACACTAAGAAGAAACTTGCTAAAATAATGAGGCTAAAATGGTGATTTATAATGCTTTACCTTAGAAAGAGTATGAAAGGATTTTTATGTGTGAAACGGCTAAAGATATTTGGAACCAAGGTAATAGTGAAGTCAAAGAAAGCGAAATCAATCTTTTTGTTCAAAAATATGTGCAATTTGTCATCTTAGAAGATGAAACTTTTGGTAGTGCATCTGCAAGGTTTAATACTATTATTACTAGTCTAAAAGCACTTGATGAAGGTTTTTCTAGCAAGAACAATGTTAGGAAGTTTCTTCGGGCGTTGCATCCAAACTGGAGAGCTAAAGTCACGGCGATTGAAGAATCAAAGGATCTTAACACATTATCACTTGATGAACTTATTGGCAACTTGAAGGTTCATGAATTGATAATCTTGAAGGACTCGGAAATGGTGAAAACCAAGAGCAAAAGAAAGTCTCTAGAACTAAACACCAAGAAAGCGTAAAGTGTCCATGAAAGCTCCTCCTCGGAAAGTGATGATGAGTAATATCCTATGGCGGTTAGAGACTTTAAAAAGTTCTTCGAGAGATGAGGTCAACACGTGAGACAACCTAGCAACGACAATAAAGTCTTCTCCAAAAACCGATTTGTCAAGAATGAGAAAGGTGATAGGAAATGCTTTAGATGTGGTGACCCAAATCATTTCATCGGTGAATGTGCTAAACCGTCTCGTGACAAGAATCACATGGCGTTTATTGGTGATTCGTGGAGCGATAGTGGTGAGAAATGTGATGAGGATGCTAAAGACGAGAAGTGTCTCATGGCACATTCTTCTGCAGAGGTACATTCTGAAACCGAATACAATTGTAATGACAGTTCCTCTCTAGATGATTTAAAATTAGAAGGTCAATATAATAACCTATGCAAACTAAGTCCAAAATTCATTAAAAAGAACAAATTACTAAAATCAACTAGGACCAAGCTTGAAAATGAGATTAGTGAGCTAAAAGATAAATTGGCTAAGCTTGAGAAAAATAAAGAAGTTGATTTAGGTTGCCTAAGTTGTGATAGTCTTAGACAAGAGAATGAAGATCTCAAGAGCAAATCCAATAACTTGGAAAAGTTCATGAAAAGTACTAGTGCTATTGATGATATGTTAAGTAGATAAATTCATTCTAGGGAAAGACTTGGATTGGGATTTTTTAGTAATGAAGCATCAACTAGTGAACCAAAACAAGTTAGGTTTTCAGAAAAAGTATCCACTGCTCGCGGTTCACCAAATCTGGTGCGGTTCCTTATCATTATGGAACCGCAAGTGGAGATAAGGAACCGCGGACAAAGACTTCTGTAGAAGAAAAATCTTAACTTTCTGAAGAGTCTATTTTAGATAAAGGGCCAAAACATCTTATGGTTAAAAATGTTAAATTACCTATAATTGATAAAAAAGGAACTTGATAAATTATACAAGCCTTTGAGTAAACCTTTAATGGGAATGAGAAATTTATCAAGATAATCATATACTCCTTCAAGAGTATGAAATGATTCAAGGCCTAGAAGTAGAACACCAACACCTAAAAGGAATGATCACTCTAAGTCACGACCTAGGAGTAAAACACCAACACCTAGAAACAATAATAACTCTAGGTATAGATCAAAGACTCTTAAGAAAAAAATGGACACCAAGATGCTCATATGAATTGGAATAACTTTCAACAATGTTTTTTCTCCGTAGGGTATGTGTCCTCTATTCATGCATGTTTGGAACTAACAGCTTTGGATCCATGAGATATTGGGGACCAAATGTTTGATTTCGTGTGTTGTTACCTAGATATGCTTGGGAATTGATTTGGAGCCAAACGAGTGGATTAAGGATAGTGGTTGTTCTAAACACATGACGGGTAATCGAAGTTTGTTGTCTACTTACAAAGCATATAAGAGATAACTTCACTTATGCTAGTAAACTATGTGGTAACATTATTAGCAAAGGTGCGGTTTCTCTCGACTCCGTGACCATTGAAAATGTTGAGCACGTAGATAACTTAGGTTTTAATTTCCAAAGTATATGTAAAATTTGTGACAATAAGTTTAAGGTCATCTTTTCCAAACATGATAGCGAAATTGTAAAAGATGGAAAGATCATTGGAAAAGGTGTTAGAAAGTATGGGCTTTATGTCATGAAGGTCAATAGGAAGTCTAAAGACAACTTATGTCTTGCGACTTTAGATGATAATTCTACTCTTTGGCATAGGAGATTAGGTCACACTAATATGCGTTTAATTCAATCATTAGTCTATAAGGAGTTGGTAAGACATCTCCCCAAGATGAAGTTTGATAGTCACTTTTGTGATGCTTGAAAAGTTGGGAAGCAAGTTCACTCAAGTCACAAGGCCAAGAATTTGGTATCGACCTCTCGGTGCTTAGAGCTCATACATATGGATCTCTTTGGACCTTCCGCCATAAAGAGTTATGGAGGTAACCTTTATACCCTAGTAATAGTTGATGACTATTCTAGATTCACATGGACTAGATTTTTGGCTAATAAGAATGAAGCTTTCGATCAATTCGAAATTTTTAATCAGAAGGTCCAAAATCAACTAGGATGTCCAATTGTCTCTATTAGGATGGATCATGGTAGGTAATTTGATAATGAAGTGTTTGGTGCCTTTTGTGAAGCCAATGGTATTACCCATAACTTCTCGGCTCCTCGCACTCCACAATCAAAAGGGGGAGATTGTTAATGCAATGATGCCTAAAAACGTTACTTTCATTTTTCGATCTCGCTTAGTTTTGATTAAGACAATATAAAAAAACAAGAATTTGCGAAAATAACAATAATCGTATTCTTGAGTTCAAGTATGTTTCATTTCATCCATTATCACATAATGTAACACCCCACTTGGATAAGTGGACCGTTACGTGTATTTATGGCGTGTCATCAAAGCATAAGGTAAATGTCCTAAAACATTAACTGACCATAAAAGAAATACCGGAATCAAACATCGGTAATCCAAACACAAGCTCAAAACATGAAAAGTAAATACTCAAGGAAAGGACTAAACAATGTCCAAATAAGCAGAATAATGTAAGAAGTGCATAAAGTAAGAAGTCTAGATAGCTTCCATCCAAATGCACATGCTCTCAGAATCCTAAGAGTGTCCTGGTGTAACTGCCGTTAGAACATGAAAGGAACTACGGTTGAGAATAACGTCAAGTGAACGGATATAAAGCATGATAAGGAATATTGAAATGAAGCAGATGATAAAATACTGAAGCTGTAAAACTGATAAGTAAGGTTGCAGCGGAAATCTGTGTATAATCTGAAAAGTCTGGCTTATATATAATAAAGCTGAACTGTTATATGTTAAATCTGAAAACATGCATTTACTTTATTTTAATTGCCAATAGCTTATATAGGTCATGTGTTGTACAACTGTTGCATGAATAAATAGAGGGGTGACCTCATCATGCTGTAGAGAGGTGACCTCTAAATAAATAGAGCACACACCACATTCACCTAATAATACTGATAAAATGGCCAAGCTGATATTAATGGGACGCTGCGAGAAATCACTCCCTCGTAGAGGAGTCATGACACCGGTGCCTCTAGTGTCATGGTTACGGTACCTCCGTAACTAGTACATAAAGTGATCATGCTTGTATATAAAGCTCAGGCAATTTATTTAGTTATTAAATGATTACTGATAAGTTTAAAACATATACTGGTAAAACATTTGGCTGCAAATAGGGAATCCTAATCATGCATAGAAAGGAAGTCCTTACTGAAGGACGTAAAATCCGTACGATCAATTGAATAACCGAAAGAGACAAATAATTGTAGAGATATGAGTATCCGTACCTTAGCCGATCTCGATTCTTAAAAAAAATTCAAAACTCAAAACCTTCATCGATCTACATAAATTAGTCGAAAGTTACTTATTGTTAGTAGTATTATTATTCAACAGTTACATTCCATGACTATATTTTACTTATTCCAAAATTTCCATGCATGTTATCATTAGTTCTACGTCAATTTGCATAAACTTGATTATTTCCCTTAGATGTGTTTTAATACCGAACAAGGATGATACTTCATCAATAATTAATCATTTTCGTTTGTTTAGATACATTCGTATAGTATTAAAACTAACAATTGATCGAAATCAAAACGAGTACATATATTAACTCGAGCACAAACTGTAGACTTAAAAAAATACCCACACGTGTTACGAACTATAGTTACCGGAGAACTAACCCGCACCCAGTTCCTGAACATACAATCCACCCTACCATGAACAGAACCTTAACTCAAACTACCCCGCTACGGTCACCAACTATAAAAGAACGCATCCCGAATTATTTGATTGTATTCGACAGAACGATCTATTGCTAATATAATAAAAAAGAAAACACATCGTAACGTACAGACGACAACTCGAACATGATCATGGAGATTAACTTTACTTCAACAATTTTCTTCGTGAACCTAAAACTGAGCATGGTCGCGAACACAAGCATGAACAACATGGACATGAACAGTTCTCCTTAGCTT
The DNA here is from genome assembly GCA_025667525.1 of Glebionis coronaria. Lineage (NCBI taxonomy): Eukaryota > Viridiplantae > Streptophyta > Magnoliopsida > Asterales > Asteraceae > Glebionis > Glebionis coronaria. Next base: position 223,406,705 of record CM046879.1, read on the forward strand.
GAGTGATATTTGATGTAATCAACTCCGATGACGACGTATATCTCCCTGCCCCATATACTCTCTCAAATTATTTAATGGTTTTTAACATGAATGATCACATATATAAAGCTGACAAGGTTTACGAAAAACACAACTTGATACGATAATGATGAATAAAAATCAGAGTGAGGTTATAGAAGATTGACCCAAATAGACTTGTTATACATCCTAATTTCAACTGCTATGCGACAAGTATGGGCCGAGGTATCAGGATTTAAATGTGACTCTCTTAACATTTTAGGCAACTGTAGATTGTTATAGTAGCAAAGATTTCAAAACTATCGAGACTTGGAGCGGACGAAACGGACTATATGAGGAATGCTTTTAAAGTTAATCAATGGCTATTTAAAACATTAAAAAGTGGTCATATATGTTGTGATTTAGCTTTATTATGTTATTATGATATTAATGGAAAACTATACGTATCATTATTAGCCGATTTAAAAAATATGGGATTATGATGATCACGTTCTTTATTTACTAGCCAATCATATTAGAATTTGTTAACATGATATTTGGCTAAACCATGTTTGGTATTCCAGTTTCAAAACTACACGCAGAAGAGTTTTACTTTCATAGTTATATGTAATAAGATGCTTATCATACTAAGTTTCATTTAATTATATTTGTAATTTAATTCCGTATTATATCTTGTCATGTCGTATTTAATATACATATTTACTTGTCGTGAGTTAATTAAATATTAAAATTTTTAATTAAATGGTATTTTCATGCGAGTTTTACAACTATTCTCCTCTAAAAAAATAATAATTCGTCCTCGAATTAGAAATCTGATAATGCTGCGGGTTTTATAAATCTCCCTCTCTAGAAGGAAAATTCGTCCTCAAATAAAGGTAATAAAAGCTGATGGAGTTATAAGAACTGAAAGGACACATAAGCTGAAAAGACATGTAAGATGAAAGGACATGAACGTAACATCACTAAAAGAACTTAATTGAATTATGGAAGGAAAAAGGGTTAGAAGTCCGGATGGACTCCTCCATTCCAAGTGGCTTCCCGCTCGAAACGCTTCCTCCAAGGGTCTTGACACAATGAAAATCTTGGTCTTAATGACCCTGTCCAGACGATGCTGAAGAGTTTCTGGTTCCATACTTGAGATGGATTTCTGAATCTGATCGAATGAATACGTTATAATATGTAGGATACATGAAATGATACGTACAAATAGCATGAAAAGATAACATTTATATCTCTAAGCAACGATACTGAAGACATACTGGAAGGCACTACGTGAACAATTGTGAACGTGCTACGTGAGCAATTGTGACGTGGTTCGCGATCATCTGATGAACGCTGAGCATGGAATATAACGTGAACATGATATGTGAAACATACTGTGAACGTATGCTGACTGAGGGAAGAATGTCAAACGATACGACCTGAGACGCGAAACGTCTGCCTGGGTATGGAAAAGTTGTGCTAAACTTGAGTCTAGTTTCTCAAGCTTTCAGTAACCAAATCCGGTACAAGACCTGGAACATATATAGTGAGATGGAACACGAACCTGAACGTGAACTATGTCATGAATACGAACGTAGACGCTTATCATGAGATGGACAACATATGAACGAAAACAAAATCATAACTGTGGACGTGAGACGTAAACATGAAGGTGAACGTAAACGTACACGTGAACATGAACGTGAGCGTGATTCACGAACGCTAAATTCCATCTGACAAGATTGTTGGTGCAATACCTTAGAATCATACGATCAATTGCTGAACTTCCTGCGGATTTGTTACAGCGTAATCATCTCGGATAATAGAAGACGTGTAGGCTGGGTTAACTGGTTAACAACGAGTTAGATAGCATCATGCTTCGTCTGAGTATGTGGTAACTGACAATAACCTCCATGGAATCTTATCTCATTTATGTTCAGAAATTTCTAATGGTTGTAATAACTCATTAGCATATCGGTGTCCTATCTAGAACCTGCTGGGATGGCAGGCATTAGATATGAACATAGCTGCCTCAACGTGTTATACTGTTTCTATCAAAATCCTGCCTGGAATTTTGTTACATTCTGGTGGATCCTAAGTGAATATTCATCGAAAGGCATGAGCCCCGGTAACTAGACCTTAAGAAGCATAAGCTTGGTTATGGAAGGCTGATCGTGAGAACTGTCAGGAATTTTTGCGGTATTAGTTTTTTGAGTTCTAGAAAATTTATATGTTCATCACAGACGTTGGTCTTGACAATTTGGTGATGGCCTTCACCTTCGCAGCATTATTTGATATTTCTTTCTGTCGAAGTAGGATGGCTCAGAAACGCCACTTTGTTTAATTAGAATTCATATCTGGAAAGCTAAAAATAAAAAATCTCATATAGAAGATTTTGTACAACAGCGAGAAGATGATTCTCGTGTTCTTCTCTAGAATTTGGCATATCAGAATGTGTTCAATGAATATACCAACGATTTTGTCTGAGAGTCATGGAAAAATTTTATTCATAAATTTCATAATATAGCTGGCGCATTGGGGAGCTCAGAAGTATAAAATCAAAATTTTTAGAGATACTGTGTAACACCCCCTAATTACCAAGCAGCGGAATACCACTTTGAGCGTTACTTCATAAAAGAATATTTACAACCATTGTCTAAAATATTTCCAACCCAAAATTTAGTTTTCATCAGAGTAGCGTTACTTGTCCCAAAAGATCTCAACCCAAACACAACAATATTTTTACCAAGACATGAAATTAGATAATTTGATTAAAAGGGAAGGAAATCCATAAGTTTTAGACCAATAAAGCACCAACTCCCTCCATGCATGCTCCGCTGCTATCAATCTTGATTACCTAAAACACATGCTTAAAATCGTCAACACAACGGTTGAACGAATCTATAGGTTTATCAAATCATAAGTTGAACACAAGTATCAAAAACAAATCATGACCATTGCCGTAGTCACAATATATTATTCAAGTATTTCATATGTAGCAAAGCTAATTGATTGTATTTAAGCTCATGACAACGACCCGTTAACTTAATCACCCGCGGCAAAGTGCCGGCATGATCAAAATGAAACCATTGCCCCTCTTATAGTTATAGTTGACAGATTTATACCTTATCTCTTATCACAAGTTATCCGTCCGCAGAAGGTACTCAACGTACTAGCTCTCGTCTCGGATAGGGTCGTCAAGCCCATAGTACTATCAATTGTATAAGCGGCTATTTCCAACCCACACAAGGGCTAGAAAATAGTTAACGGTTAATGAAATTAGGGCCTTTAGCAACAAGGTACTCAATACAATCCAAACAACATTTGGGTCCAAACAATCATTCATGACTTGTGTTCTATTTATTTCTAATAGCATGTATCCCCCTCGCGAATTAAAATCATTTAAAATACAGTAGAAAGAGAGGTTATAGACTCACCTTAAGTAGTAATGATAGAAGTAGTAGCGAAGACGTAGATGATGACAATCACCGACGGTGAGGATGTCCCGGGAAATCAAATACAACACCTAACAAACAACCGCGAAATGAATCAACACCTTCAAGTACCTTCAAGTACTGTATGTACATAATTAAGAACACTCAAATTTCACATAAACTCACGCCAAAAATCCAAACAAGTGATATTTACAAGACACATCCACTTTTATACTTTATTAAAACTATTGCTCATTTTACAATTTTGTCGGTACATACCAAATGTACGGGCTGTTTTCCTATACTTAGACATCACTAAAATTATGAGAAAATTTGTAGAATTCATTTACAACCTGTAGATAGCCCATATTAAATTTCATAAAAAGTTCTCACTTCTAAGACCTACTGCACGTCACATTACTAAACTCAAAATTTCGGACAGTTTTGTACCTTTGCGTTGTAAAACCATTTTGACCTTCTTAACCAATACCATTTGTAAATCCGACTCCTAAGTTTAAAAGTAGACTTAAAATGTTAATTTTAGGGCCTGAGATCAGCCTCTAACCATTTTTAGAATCCGACTTATAGTCCCCGAGATTTGACCAAATATCGACAACAATTTAGAATCCGACTTCCAATCATCCTAAACTAACCACAACATCCTAATTCACTTGCATGTTCATAATTCATCATAACCCAAAAATTAAAAATAAGAGCAAGCACTCAAAATAATTAATTAAATAATAATAACATGAGAAGGAACCTTACAATAGATCAAATAAGATCAAACACCAAAAACAACCAAAACCCTATATGACCGTGGGTTTTGGGGTTTAAGAACACCCATCTAAAGATGATTCCAAGCTCCAATATTTCAATATGTTATTCCTAAACACAATTAAACACAAACCCATAAGGTTAATTAGATCAAATCAAGGTTTTTACAAAAATGTATCAAATTTAAATCTTGAAAATAAAGTTGTTGCATGTTGGATTTTTATGGTGTGATTTACTTACAATGATGTTTTATGGATGGGTCATTGCTTTGATTTCTCAAAGATCATGTTTTGGCGGTGGTTTGTGGTGGTGGTGGCTTAGCCGTGGGGTAGAGAGAAAGGGGAGAGGGGTGGTGAAATTTTTGAAGTGTAAAAATGACTAATGTGTGTTTCCGTTTCTTTTTTGTAAAAATGGAAGGGCCAAAGTTGCCATGTTAGCTATATTTTGGCCTTAATAGCAAAACAATTATTTAAAAAGTGGGAACCAGCCTAGTAGTCGGGTTTAAATTTTTGCGGGAGTCGGGGTTCGTCCCGGCTACCTCAAAATACTTTTAAATGGTTCAAACAAACACAAAACGAATATACATAAGTATCCGACTCGACTTAAAAAGTAATAAAAAAACTTCGAGAAACTCAAATATCGATCAATCGATAATAAAAGATAAATTTTTGGCATCCGTCGGTATCGTAGTCGTTATCAGTTCTTCTCCAATCGTCAAGATATTAAATAAAGCCTCAAATAACGGTTTCAACTTAATCCGTCAAATATAATAACAATTAAATTTCTTATAAATTTCAAAATATACGTAAATTAGGATTAAATAATGGCCTTAGGTTCGGGGTGTTACATCCTCCCCTCCTTAAGGGAGCGACGCCCCGACGCTCTCCGCTTCTTATATTCGCACTTTGTACTACTAGAAAGATAAGGGTTCTTCTTCCTAAAGAAGTCTTCATGTTCCTTCGTAAACTCCGGTTCACATCTCGAATTCCATCACCTTTCCACGATGATACCTTTAACATTGCCATGTCTCCAACTTCAATTTCTAATTTCTTCCTACGGTTATCAACACATCTCTTCTCACGGCTTCTCGCGGTTAACAAGTGATTCTAAATCTACACAACCTTTTCCGTAGTCTCTCGAATCATTTCAAGTCCATTCAACTGACTTTTCCCTACTTCATTCTATCCAGCTTGTGATCTACACTTTCATCAAATAATTCTTCAAATGTTGTAGCTTCAATGCTAATATGGTAAATGTCGTTGTACAAAGATACTACCAACAACAAGTGTCGATCTCAACAACTACCAAAATCAATCACACACGCTCGGAGCATGTCTTCCAACGTTCGAATCATCCTTTCACTTGGTCCATCAATCTCAAAAGGATAATTATTCACTAAATAAAATCTCACGGGTCACACATAACCTCATCGAAAACATTCAGAATATAAAAGACGAAGTAATTAATACTAGTCGTACAAAATCACCTTACTGCAATATTACTTACATACAAACCTAGTTCTCAAAAATGAATTCATCTATACGGAAATCATTCGACGTATACATAACTCTCTCGAAGACATCACAATCCAATCAAATACAAAAGCCATTATGAAGCATATACAATCACATTACGACATGTTTGCAACATAGCCAAACCACGCCAAGTCAATCAGTTCAATCAAGTTAACTCAGGCTTGCTAATCATCCAAGCCATGATAAAAAAAGAATATTTGACATGATTCTCGGATGAGTCCAGTCAAAAGAAAATTGCAAGTTAAAGAAGGTTCACAAGCTTGCTAGCTATGGATGAATATTCATAAAGAAAGAAATTCATACATATGTCATCGTAGTGTGCTCACACACGGATCCATACCCAAAAAAATAATATTACTAGAACACCATCTCACTTTCGTCCCAAGCGTGGTCAAAATCTTTATAAGCATCGTCGTTGAAGGTTAAAAAGATATTACATGGTATGTGTTCTCCAAGATCGGACGTCATTGGACAATGTCGTCTCAAGTTCTCACAACTTACGATCAATCGTGTAAGACCCTCATGCTTTTACCATGAATAGTACCCTTGTGATCGTACGTACATGATTAGGACTTTCCTTTCAAAGCATGTTTACGTTTCACGAACAAGATTTACAAGTATTATGTACGTGTTATAACACGATAAGTATTTATTACGTATTAAGACACGATAATTATTTCAATAATATTTATAATCTCGAACATACGAGCATGAAATCATGAACGTAAATAATCACAAGCTTAGTATTACGTATTTATGTATATTTAGTACGATCATGAATAAATATAATAAGACACGAACGATAACTATTTAAATCACGTAAAACACGAACACGAAACACACTTAATATTAGACACGGAAAAACATTCGGGTTACCCAATGTGGGCCCCTTACACGCGGACAAGACAAAAAAAAGGGCCAAGCCCATCCAATTTATCTAAAACAAGAATTTGGGAAAAGATTATTTTCATAATAACAAAATATTAGAAAACAAGAAAACCCTAAAATCTTTTTCTCTTCTCTTGTTGCTCTTTGGCCTCCGGGTACAAGCACACACCAAGGGTGTGTTGGTTGATTTTTGGTGTTTGATTTATTACAAGGATTGTTAGTGTGTTCATCCTCCTTTGATTCACGTAATTGGTAAACCCAAAAACCCTTTTCTTTTATTGTTTTGATTAATTACCGGAGAACTAACCCGCACCCAGTTCCTGAACATACAATCCACCCTACCATGAACAGAACCTTAACTCAAACTACCCCACTACGGTCACCAACTATAAAAGAACGCATCCCGAATTATTTGATTGTATTCAACAGAACGATCTATAGCTAATATAATAAAAAAGAAAACACATCGTAACGTACAGACGACAACTCGAACATGATCATGGAGATTAACTTTACTTCAACAATTTTCGTCGTGAACCTAAAACTGAGCATGGCCGCGAACACAAGCATGAAAAACATGGACATGAACAGTTCTCCTTAGCTTGAGTGATATTTGATGTAATCAACTCCGATGACGACGTATATCTCCCTGCCCCATATACTCTCTCAAATTATTTAATGGTTTTTAACATGAATGATCACATATATAAAGCTGACAAGGTTTACGAAAAACACAACTTGATACGATAATGATGAATAAAAATCAGAGTGAGGTTATAGAAGATTGACCCAAATAGACTTGTTATACATCCTAATTTCAACTGCTATGCGACAAGTATGGGTCGAGGTATCAGGATTTAAATGTGACTCTCTTAACATTTTAGGCAACTGTAGATTGTTATAGTAGCAAAGATTTCAAAACTATCGAGACTTGGAGCGGAGGAAACGGACTATATGAGGAATGCTTTTAAAGTTAATCAATGGCTATTTAAAACATTAAAAAGTGGTCATATATGTTGTGATTTAGCTTTATTATGTTATTATGATATTAATGGAAAACTATACGTATCATTATTAGCCGATTTAAAAAATATGGGATTATGATGATCACGTTCTTTATTTACTAGCCAATCATATTAGAATTTGTTAACATGATATTTGGCTAAACCATGTTTGGTATTCCAGTTTCAAAACTACACGCAGAAGAGTTTTACTTTCATAGTTATATGTAATAAGATGCTTATCATACTAAGTTTCATTTAATTATATTTGTAATTTAATTCCGTATTATATCTTGTCATGTCGTATTTAATATACATATTTACTTGTCGTGAGTTAATTAAATATTAAAAGTTTTAATTAAATGGTATTTTCATGCGAGTTTTACAACTATTCTCCTCTAAAAAATAATAATTCGTCCTCGAATTAGAAATCTGATAATGCTGTGGGTTTTATAATTCTCCCTCTCTAGAAGGAAAATTCGTCCTCAAATAAAGGTAATAAAAGCTGATGGAGTTATAAGAACTGAAAGGACACATAAGCTGAAAAGACATGTAAGATGAAAGGACATGAACGTAACATCACTAAAAGAACTTAATTGAATTATGGAAGGAAAAAGGGTTAGAAGTCCGGATGGACTCCTCCATTCCAAGTGGCTTCCCGCTCGAAACGGTTCCTCCAAGGGTCTTGACACAATGAAAATCTTGGTCTTAATGACCCTGTCCAGACGATGCTAAAGAGTTTCTGGTTCCATACTTGAGATGGATTTCTGAATCTGATCGAATGAATACGTTATAACATGTAGGATACATGAAATGATACGTACAAATAGCATGAAAAGATAACATTTATATCTCTGAGCAACGATACTGAAGACATACTGGAAGGCACTACGTGAACAATTGTGAACGTGCTACGTGAGCAATTGTGACGTGGTTCGCGATCATCTGATGAACGCTGAGCATGGAATATAACGTGAACATGATATGTGAAACATACTGTGAACGTATGCTGACTGAGGGAAGAATGTCAAATGATACGACCTGAGACGCGAAACGTCTGCCTGGGTATGGAAAAGTTGTGCTAAACTTGAGTCTAGTTTCTCAAGCTTTCAGTAACCAAATCCGGTACAAGACCTGGAACATATATAGTGAGATGGAACACGAACCTGAACGTGAACTATGTCATGAATACGAACGTAGACGCTTATCATGAGATGGACAACATATGAACGAAAACAAAATCATAACTGTGGACGTGAGACGTAAACATGAAGGTGAACGTAAACGTACACGTGAACATGAACGTGAGCGTGATTCACGAACGCTAAATTCCATCTGACAAGATTGTTGGTGCAATACCTTAGAATCATACGATCAATTGCTGAACTTCCTGCGGATTTGTTACAGCGTAATCATCTCGGATAATAGAAGACGTGTAGGCTGGGTTAACTGGTTAACAACGAGTTAGATAGCATCATGCTTCGTCTGAGTATGTGGTAACTGACAATAACCTCCATGGAATCTTATCTCATTTATGTTCAGAAATTTCTAATGGTTGTAATAACTCATTAGCATATCGGTGTCCTATCTAGAACCTGCTGGGATGGCAGGCATTAGATATGAACATAGCTGCCTCAACGTGTTAAACTGTTTCTATCAAAATCCTTCCTGGAATTTTGTTACATTCTGGTGGATCCTAAGTGAATATTCATCGAAAGGCACGAGCCCCGGTAACTAGACCTTAAGAAGCATAAGCTTGGTTATGGAAGGCTGATCGTGAGAACTGTCAGGAATTTTTGCGGTATTAGTTTTTTGAGTTCTAGAAAATTTATATGTTCATCACAGACGTTGGTCTTGACAATTTGGTGATGGCCTTCACCTTCGCAGAATTGTTTGATATTTCTATCTGTCGAAGTAGGATGGCTCAGAAACGCCACTTTGTTTAATTAGAATTCATATCTGGAAAGCTAAAAATAAAAAATCTCATATAGAAGATTTTGTACAACAGCGAGAAGATGATTCTCGTGTTCTTCTCTAGAATTTGGCATATCAGAATGTGTTCAATGAATATACCAACGATTTTGTCTGAGAGTCATGGAAAAATTTTATTCATAAATTTCATAATATAGTTGGCGCATTGGGGAGCTCAGAATTATAAAATCAAAATTTTTAGAGATACTGTGTAACACCCCCTAATTACCAAGCAGCGGAATACCACTTTGAGCGTTACTTCATAAAAGAATATTTACAACCATTGTCTAAAATATTTCCAACCCAAAATTTAGTTTTCATCAGAGTAGCGTTACTTGTCCCAAAAGATCTCAACCCAAACACAACAATATTTTTACCAAGACATGAAATTAGATAATTTGATTAAAAGGGAAGGAAATCCATAAGTTTTAGACCAATAAAGCACCAACTCCCTCCATGCATGCTCCGCTGCTATCAATCTTGATTACCTAAAACACATGCTTAAAATCGTCAACACAACGGTTGAACGAATCTATAGGTTTATCAAATCATAAGTTGAACACAAGTATCAAAAACAAATCATGACCATTCAATAGCATTGTCGTAGTCACAATATATTATTCAAGTATTTCATATGTAGCAAAGCTAATTGATTGTATTTAAGCTCATGACAATGACCCGTTAACTTAATCACCCGCGGCAAAGTGCCGACATGATCAAAATGAAACCATTGCCCCTCTTATAGTAATAGTTGACAGATTTATACCTTATCTCTTATCATAAGTTATCCGTCCGCAGAGGGTACTCAACGTACTTGCTCTCGTCTCGGATAGGGTCGTCAACCCCATAGTACTATCAATTGTATAAGCGGCTATTTCCAACCCACACAAGGGCAAGAAAATAGTTAACGGTTCATGAAATTAGGGCCTTTAGCAACAAGGTACTCAATACAATCCAAACAACATTCGGGTCCAAACAATCATTCATGACTTGTGTTCTATTTATTTCTAATAGCATGTATCCCCCTCGCGAATTAAAATCATTTAAAATATAGTAGAAAGAGAGGTTATAGACTCACCTTAAGTAGTAATGATAGAAGTAGTAGCGAAGACGTAGATGATGACAATCACCGACGATGAGGATGTCCCGGGAAATCAAATACAACACCTAACAAACAACCGCGAAATGAATCAACACCTTCAAGTACCTTCAAGTACTGTATGTACATAATTAAGAACACTCAAATTTCACATAAACTCACGCCAAAAATCCAAACAAGTGATATTTACAAGACACATCCACTTTTATACTTTATTAAAACTATTGCTCATTTTACAATTTTGTCGGTACATACCAAATGTACGGGCTGTTTTCCTATACTTAGACATCACTAAAATTATGAGAAAATTTGTAGAATTCATTTACAACCTGTAGATAGCCCATATTAAATTTCATAAAAAGTTCTCACTTCTAAGACCTACTGCACGTCACATTACTAAACTCAAAATTTCGGACAGTTTTGTACCTTTGCGTTGTAAAACCATTTTGACCTTCTTAACCAATACGATTTGTAAATCCGACTCCTAAGTTTAAAAGTAGACTTAAAATGTTAATTTTAGGGCCTGAGATCAGCCTCTAACCATTTTTAGAATCCGACTTATAGTCCCCGAGATTTGACCAAATATCGACAACAATTTAGAATCCGACTTCCAATCATCCTAAACTAACCACAACATCCTAATTCACTTGCATGTTCATAATTCATCATAACCCAAAAATTAAAAATAAGAGCAAGCACTCAAAATAATTAATTAAATAATAATAACATGAGAAGGAACCTTACAATAGATCAAATAAGATCAAACACCAAAAACAACCAAAACCCTATATGACCGTGGGTTTTGGGGTTTAAGAACACCCATCTAAAGATGATTCCAAGCTCCAATATTTCAATATGTTATTCCTAAACACAATTAAACACAAACCCATAAGGTTAATTAGATCAAATCAAGGTTTTTACAAAAATGTATCAAATTTAAATCTTGAAAATAAAGTTGTTGCATGTTGGATTTTTATGGTGTGATTTACTTAAAATGATGTTTTAAGGATGGGTCATTGCTTTGATTTCTCAAAAATCAAGTTTTGGCGGTGGTTTGTGGTGGTGGTGGTGGCTTAGCCGTGGGGTAGAGAGAAAGGGGAGAGGGGTGGTGAAATTTTTGAAGTGTAAAAATGACTAATGTGTGTTTCCTTTTCTTTTTTGTAAAAATGGAAGGGCCAAAGTTGCCATGTTAGCTATATTTTGGCCTTAATAGCAAAACAATTATTTAAAAAGTGGGAACCAGCCTAGTAGTCGGGATTAAATTTTTGTGGGAGTCGGGGTTCGTCCCGGCTACCTCAAAATACTTTTAAATGGTTCAAACACACACAAAACGAATATACATAAGTATCCGACTCGACTTAAAAAGTAATAAAAAAACTTCGAGAAACTCAAATATCGATCAATCGATAATAAAAGATAAATTTTTGGCATCCGTCGGTATCGTAGTCGTTATCAGTTCTTCTCCAATCGTCAAGATATTAAATAAATCCTCAAATAACGGTTTCAACTTAATCCGTCAAATATAATAACAATTAAATTTCTTATAAATTTCAAAATATACGTAAATTAGGATTAAATAATGGCCTTAGGTTCGGGGTGTTACATCCTCCCCTCCTTAAGGGAGCGACGTCCCGACGCTCTCCGCTTCTTATATTCGCACTTTGTACTACTAGAAAGATAAGGGTTCTTCTTCCTAAAGAAGTCTTTATGTTCCTTCGTAAACTCCGGTTCACATCTCGAATTCCATCACCTTTCCACGATGATACCTTTAACATTGCTATGTCTCCAACTTCAATTTCTAATTTCTTCCTACGGTTATCAACACATCTCTTCTCACGGCTTCTCGCGGTTAACAAGTGATTCTAAATCTACACAACCTTTTCCGTAGTCTCTCGAATCATTTCAAGTCCATTCAACTGACTTTTCCCTACTTCATTCTATCCAACTGGCGATCTACACTTTCATCAAAATAATTCTTCAAATGTTGTAGCTTCAATGCTAATATGGTAAATGTCGTTGTACAAAGATACTACCAACAACAAGTGTCGATCTCAACAACTACCAAAATCAATCACACACGCTCGGAGCATGTCTTCCAACGTTCGAATCATCCTTTCACTTGGTCCATCAATCTCAAAAGGATAATTATTCACTAAATAAAATCTCACGGGTCACACATAACCTCATCGAAAACGTTCAGAATATAAAAGACGAAGTAATTAATACTAGTCGTACAAAATCACCTTACTGCAATATTACTTACATACAAACCTAGTTCTCAAAAATGAATTCATCTATACGGAAATCATTCGACGTATACATAAATCTCTCGAAGACATCACAATCCAATCAAATACAAAAGCCATTATGAAGCATATACAATCACATTACGACATGTTTGCAACATAGCCAAACCACGCCAAGTCAATCAGTTCAATCAAGTTAACTCAGGCTTGCTAATCATCCAAGCCATGATAAAAAAAGAATATTTGACATGATTCTCGGATGAGTCCAGTCAAAAGAAAATTGCAAGTTAAAGAAGGTTCACAAGCTTGCTAGCTATGGATGAATATTCATAAAGAAAGAAATTCATACATATGTCATCGTAGTGTGCTCACACACGGATCCATACCCAAAAAAATAATATTACTAGAACACCATCTCACTTTCGTCCCAAGCGTGGTCAAAATCTTTATAAGCATCGTCGTTGAAGGTTAAAAAGATATTACATGGTATGTGTTCTCCATGATCGGACGTCATTGGACAATGTCGTCTCAAGTTCTCACAACTTACGATCAATCGTGTAAGACCCTCATGCTTTTACCATGAATAGTACCCTTGTGATCGTACGTACATGATTAGGACTTTCCTTTCAAAGCATGTTTACGTTTCACGAACAAGATTTACAAGTATTATGTACGTGTTATAACACGATAAGTATTTATTACGTATTAAGACACGATAATTATTTCAATAATATTTATAATCTCGAACATACGAGCATGAAATCATGAACGTAAATAATCACAAGCTTAGTATTACGTATTTATGTATATTTAGTACGATCATGAATAAATATAATAAGACACGAACGATAACTATTTAAATCACGTAAAACACGAACACGAAACACACTTAATATTAGACACGGAAAAACATTCGGGTTACCCAATGTGGGCCCCTTACACGCGGACAAGACAAAAAAAAGGGCCAAGCCCATCCAATTTTTCTAAAACAAGAATTTGGGAAAAGATTATTTTCATAATAACAAAATATTAGAAAACAAGAAAACCCTAAAATCTTTTTCTCTTCTCTTGTTGCTCTTTGGCCTCCGGGTACAAGCACACACCAAGGGTGTGTTGGTTGATTTTTGGTGTTTGATTTATTACAAGGATTGTTAGTGTGTTCATCCTCCTTTGATTCACGTAATTGGTCAACCCAAAAACCCTTTTCTTTTATTGTTTTGATTAATTGATCACATGAAATCATGAGTTATTTAATAACAAGTTAATAATCATGTAATTAAACATGGGGGGTAAAATAAATCATGGTTAAGGGGTGTTTGTTTTGGCCGACGCATGAACCGAGCCCAAAGGGGGTCTCGGCTTGTTATGTTTTGCACAAACCGAGACCTCAAGGTCTCGGTGTGGTGTCTTGTGTCTCGGCAGCAGGAGAAAAGGGAACCCCAACCTCAGTCGGGGTAGATTTGTTGCTCGGGTGGGTCTCGGCTAGAACAAGAACCAACATCGGCTTATGCCGGTGGCTAAATAAGGAAAGCAGGGGGAACCCCTAGCCGCGGCATCAAGGGGAACCACCGGCTAGCCGGTGGGAACTTTTGCTAGCCGGCGGCTAGTCTTGACCAAGGGTGCATTTGTGACCGGTTCACGGGTCCGGTTCACGAGGTTCATAAATACGGTTCACGACATGTTTAGATTAAAACACGTGATCGGTTCATGGGTTGTTTTTACAAGGTTAATTATTTTTTTTGCATGTTTATTTTTACAAGAATTAAATTAAATTAATTAAAACATGTACATGGTTAATTTAATTTATACATGACTTAGGTTATTAATATTAGTATTAATACATGAATTTTAACCTAAGTAATTATCATTCTAATTAGACTATACAATTAATTAATTATTAAAATCATGACTTATAATTAATTAATTTACATGACTTATGTTATATTATTAATAGATAATAATACATGTTTTAACATAAGTATTTTTACCTTTATTTGATTAAATCATGTTATATTTAATTAAATACTTTAACCTATAGTTTATTTAATTCACATGAAATAATTAATAAACTATACTATTTAAATTACATGACTTAGAATATTAACCAGTAAACACTTAAGCTTATATAATTAGCTTAATGATCCAGCTTATATCTAATTATGGAAACTTTCTATTTTTAGAAACTTATTTACTTAAGGAAGCTAATCTGTTTATGTAAACTTTCTATTTTTAGAAACTTATCTATTTTAAGCAGTAAATCTATTTTTGGAAACTTTCTATTTTTTTGGAAACTTTCTATTTTTGGAAACTTTCTATTTTTAGAACTTTCTATTTTAGGAAACCTGCTATTTTTAGAAAGTTACTTATTATTACACAACAAGTATAATAATACATGAAATACAAGAAATACTTAAACAGAATAGACAGAATACATGATAAACACAGTATAAAGCCTTAATCAGTAAAACATGACATGTACATATAAAACAAGCTAAGACATGATATAAAACCAGTTACGTACTCAGTAATCAGATACTTATACACGTATGTATTTATGTAGCATTAGTGATACGGAAGTAGGACTCTCATCCGTTTGTCTTCTTCGTCCACTGGACACAAGGTACGGATTCTCCGTCCTTTCAGTATGGACATTCTTCCTTATTAGGATTTCCCCGTATGCAGCCAACTGTTTTTCCCAGTATAAGTTTTATATGTTTTATATGTTTTTGAATTGCTTATGTTTAATTAGATACCTAAATCCATATACATGCATGACCAGTTTCACCTAGTTATGGAGGTACCATAACCATAACACTGGAGGCACCAGTGTTATGACTCCACCACGATGGAGTGATAGCTCGTGGCGTCCCTTCAGCTTTTGGCCATACTATTATATCAGGTGGGGGGTATGGGTGCATCCTAATTTACATGTTTTCAGCATATTATTCAGGTGAATGTGGTGTGTGCCTTGCATCCTTTACAAGGAGCTGATCCCTCCTATCCAAACCAGTATACTAAATTAGAGGAAGCCCCTCTAATTTGCATGACGAGGTCACCCCTCCAAGTATTCATGCACGTGGATAATTCATGACCTATATTGGCTAATGGTAAATATGTTAACCAGTTTTTACAAGATAAACATTAGGCTTTTCAAACTATAAAACCAGTTTTAATAAGATATAACCAGGTTATTCAAGATTTAGTCTTTTCCACTGCTTCATGCTTATATTCTTATATTATTCATGCTTTACTTGTATATCCGTGCACTGAGCGTTATGCTCAACCGTTTTCCTTTTCATGTTCCCAAAACGGCAGGTACTCAGGGACGCTCGTAGACTTTAAGCGTACGTGCATATGGATTGGAAGCTTCCTAGCCTTCTTTACTTTATGCATTTCTTTATACTTTGATACTCATTTCCATGGACATTGTTTAGTCCTTTCAATTACATTAATTATGTTTGTGTGTGATTAGTTCTACTTTTGGGGTACCGATGTTTGGTTCCGGTATTTCCTTTATGGTCATGTAATGTTTTATACATTTATCCTTGTATGCTTTGATGACACGCCATAATCACGCGTGACATTCCATTTATCAAAATGGGGTGTTACAATTACGGTATCAGAGACAGGTTTCGACCTGTAGGCTCTCAAAACACGACCTGTGATTATTGGGTAGTCATTATGGTCTTCCTATAACTGACAGTCGGTTTTCATGCATTCATCATTTTCAAGCATACATATATATGTCATTGTCGCAGGTTTATGAATAAGTAATGGTTGGTACATGACTGGCCCTATTTAGTCTCATGTGTTTTATCGAAACTTTTAAATTTGGGACCGACCCATTGGCGTCCCCTCACCATGTCTTTTGTTTAGAGTGAAC
Organism: Glebionis coronaria; assembly: GCA_025667525.1. Classification (NCBI taxonomy): domain Eukaryota; kingdom Viridiplantae; phylum Streptophyta; class Magnoliopsida; order Asterales; family Asteraceae; genus Glebionis; species Glebionis coronaria. The sequence continues at coordinate 223,423,539 of CM046879.1, forward strand.
TGACCATAGGCGTTCACCCTCGCGCATACAAAAGTTTTCAAAAAAAAAAATGCATCATGCATTCATGTACTAGTTTTCTTGCATAAAAGTTTTCTCCTGATTCATTGGTATAATTTTTTTCATGTATATAGTTTATGTTTTAATCAGTTTAATCATGTATTTTATGTTATACTGTCAAATGGTTCTCGCACGCGAGCAAGAACAACTCAATGCAGCAATCCAATCTACAATGCAAGCTATACTTCCTCAGTTGAGGAACGAAATCAGGGCTGAGGTTCAATCTGCCAATAACCAGCAGCAACACCCAGTACCTCCTCCTCCTCCTCCAGCAACATTGGTTGCATGGCTAGAGAGATTCAATAAGCTCCGCCCACGAGCTTTTGAGAGAATAGATAGCCCCAGTGAAGCTGAAAGCTGGTTGGCTCACATTGAGAAGATCTTCGATGCCATGGGTTGTGACCCCGTCTTCAAGTCGAGGTTGGCTTGCTACCGATTCGAAGGTGATGTACTATCATGGTGGATGGCACTGAAGCAGTCTGAGGGAGGTGATAATTGGGTGGCTGGTTTGACTTGGCCTCAGTTCAGGGATTTGGTGATGGGACAGTTCTTTGTGATACCCTAGAACCGAGGTCACTAACATTACCCTAAATTACGCTAATTTTTGAAATTTTTAATAAATATTAATTGCTATATATTTTAGTATTTTGGTTGAAACCGATGTTCGAGGTTATAATTTTGACGATTGACGATTCAAGAAGAACGATGACGAATACGATTCCAATGGATGCCCAAATTTCCATAATTATTGACGTTTTATCGATAATGTAATTTTTCGAGAATCTTACTTACGGATCGTGTTAAGTCGAGTCGGGTGAGTTTTATAGCTTTCCGGGTACATTTAAAGTATCCCAAAAGTATTTTGGAGTGTTTGGGATTATTTCCGACTCCCGTAAAATTTTCTAAAATGACTAGTGAGTCAATCCCGCAAAGTTTTAGTGTCGTTTTTACTTGAGGCCAAAAGAAAGCCTAAATTTCACAAGTGGTCCTCCCAATTTTTACAAAAGGGGAAATGTAAACACACACTTAACAAAAACACTTGAAAAAAATTTTGTTCTCTCCCTCTCTTCCCCTTTAGGCCGACGGTCACCCCCAACCCACCAAAAACCACTATTAATTTTTTTTCTACTTGGTTTTGATTAAAACTAAGGTTAGACCACCTCTAATCTAATCATTCCCTATCTTTCTATGTAATCAAATCCAACATGCATTCAATTTTTTTTTTCAAGAATCAAAGGAATTTTTCAAACTCGTTTTTGATGTTAATTGGATAAATGCATGTTAAATTCATGTGTAATGGGGGTATAATCACTAAACAAACCCACCAAAATTGATTTGGTTGTGGTGTTTTGGTCACCCAAACCCCACGGCTAAGGGGGGTGTTTGGGAAACCATGGTGATTGATGTTTTGAGCATTGGTTTTGTGTTTAATCTTGTGTTCATAGATGTTTTAGATGGATACATATACTTGCATGTTTGTTTTTAAGATTTTAGCTTATGAGTTTGATGATCAATAGGGGTTAGGAACTGAAAATATGGATTGGTTGTGATTAGGGAAGCTTAGGATGATGTCTAGTGATGATAAATGAGCTTGGAATCGAGCGTTAGTGTGATTTTGGTACGGTTAAATTTAGGCAGAAATTTTAAGGCATTTTCGTACAAATCATTTTGAAAACAGGTCTTGTGGATAGGATAGATTTGTAGAGCATTTTCTTAGCTTCGATTTGGTATAAGGTAGAGCTTAGGACTCCTAACGAGTCAAAAGTTACGACGTTTTGAAATTCGTGTACCGGGAGATGAAAACCGTCATAATCCGAAGTTATGATTGGTTTTAGGTCAAATCCCGGGGACTATAAGTCTAGTTTGGTAAATGGTCAAGGACTGAATTTTGGTGTCAAACCTGCACATTTGAGTCTACTATAGGACTTAGGTGTCACATGGGTCAATGGAGTATTTTAAACGGGTCAAACGGGTCCGACTTGGTCAAAGTACAATTTCAGTCCGAAAAACGTAGTTTTTGGAAAAGCGTTGAGTAACGGGTTGTAGAAGTAAAAAGTTTTGTTGGGATTAAATATGTGTTATCTACAGGTCTTATAGTATTTTTGAGAATTTTGTCAAATTTTATAAAGATGGTTAAGTATAGTAAAATAGTCCGTACTTTTGGTAAGTATCGGCGAAAATGAATAAAAAATGGATAACGTTAATAATAAGGACGAATGGTGTAAAATGAGTAACGCTTGTTGTTTTGTTTTGGCGTGAGTTGAAATTGTCATAAGTGACTAGTATTTATGTATTTTATACAGTACCATAAGGTTTTAAAATGAGATTACTCATTACGCGTTATTTGGTTTGATAGGTGTTGATTTACCCGGGCATCCGTATCGTCGTCAGTGACCGTCTCTCGAACTATCGACTACTTGATATATAAGGTGTGAATTTATAGCCTCGCTGATTACTATTTCAAACTGTTTTACCCGCGAGGGAAATGCATGCTAGTTTTTAAAATGAACATATGTCATGAATGATTGTTGGTCCCGAATGTTGCCTTTGAAATTGTGTTGAGTACCTAGTTGCAAAAGTCCCTAATTTCATGAACTATTAACTATTGTTTAGTCCTAGCGTGGATTAGAAATAGCCGCTTATACAAAGTGATAGTACTATGGGGTTGACTACCCTATCCGAGACGAGGGCTAGTACGTTGATACCCCCTGCGGACGGATAATTTGCGATAAGAGATAAGGTATAATTGCAACTGATGCCTTATTAGGGGCCTTGGTTTCATCTGAATCACGCCGGTAATTATTACGCGGGTGATTGAGTTAACGGTTTAGTGTCATGAGCTTAAACACAATTGCCAGTATCTTGAATATAGATTATTTGATCGACAAGTCTATGAATAATCGTGAATGGTTTTTATTTCACATATGTTCAAAATGAATTGTAAAACCTATGAATTCCACTCAACGTTTTCGTTGACCAAATTTAGCATGTGTTTCAGGTAACCGCTGAAGTGTAGCATGGAGCGTGCATGGGATGGATGTTGTGTGTATGGCTTGGAGTCTGCTTGTTTTTCCTCCCTTTTCTACTTAAACATTTTTAACTTTAGTGTTATGTTGTTGTGAAACTGTAATTTTTGGGTTGAGATTCATGGGGACCGAAAACGCTAAACTCTGTTGTACCATGTGGGGTTGGAAAAACCGTAGACATGTATCTTTTAACAATTTTTGATTTAAATTTTAAGTTGACGTCTCTTTGGAGTCGTTCGATATATCTTGTGTGCGATGATAACTGCCTAGCACCCAAATGTTGTAGTTCCGCTGCGCATAGCATTTGGTGGGGTGTTAGAGATTGGTAATCAGAGCCATGAGTTATAGAGAACTAGGTCGTTTTGAAAATCCTAAACTATAACTTTTGGTGTCGTAAGAAATTGTCCAAGCACACACAACTATCCTGCATGGCTCCGGTAAGATTTATTTTTGTATTCATGGCATTTGACGTATACTTTTGAGTTGGAGTATATATGTGGGTAATTATTACGTAAGTGTGGAAATCACTATATGTAGACTTTGAAATTATACGTGGAATATCCGACATCGTAATTTTTGTATTAATCATGCATGAGCATCATATTATTACATTTTGGGCATATGTAGCACCTTTGCATTGCATTTGCATGCATGTATTTATAAATATTGTATAGTTACTTACGTACCCTCCGAAATTCGCTGTTATTGCAGGAATGGCCGAGGTACCGCCTAATGGTAATGGAAACGATTACGTCGTAGGTCACGAAGGGGGACCGTTTCCTCCGAACCCGCCGGATAATGACAATGGATGGATCGCTCCAGAAGAAGAAATAGGGCCGGAAAATGACAATGATGAAAGTGAGGTGGACAATTTTAGTATCAGTAGTGATGAGAGTGAGGATTCTGAGGAAGAGCCCGAGGAACTGATGGATGATGGCATTCCCGAGAATGCTGTAGGTCAGACCGAACCTGATTTGTTTCAATCTCCGAATTCGCCAAAAGGTTATGAAGTACCTCCAACCGATCGATATGAGCAGCAACCCTTTAGTCGCCCGATGGACAGTTGTAAGGACTATTTGAGGACAGTGCCAGGATTTGTTCGAGTAAGTAATGGGAGCAGTGCGGAGTCCAGCAATTCATCAAAATCGCAATCTATTCATGAGAATATCGCAAGGGTCTACTTTCCGAGACCAAGACACTACTGGGATCCCGCGGGTCGTTTGAGGAGGATGGATAGGTTGATGTATGAGCGGTTTGTGGTTGAGACCAGGGTAATTAAGAGGTTTGATAAGAATGAAAGGGCACACCAAAGACTGTTGGAAAGGACTGCAAGAATTGAGTATGATGGAAATGCAAACAAAAGTGATATCAACAGTCTAAGATCGATGATCGCGAATTTGAGCGCTAGTCTTGACCGTGTGAGGGAAGATCAAGTGAGATTGTCTAGGATGCAGAGTTGGGAGCATCGAGTGAGAGCATCATTGCCCCCAGATTGGAGATTTATGGACGATTTGGAAATGGAAGCTAATGACTTCATGATCCAGCCACCTACCAGAGGTGCTTGTATCACTGTGGGAAATCAGGTAGTGATTGAGTGTGGGTCTACGTCAGGGACGAAAAAGGAGACTGAATGTGGACCGGACGACAAAGGAAAGAGAAAAATGGATGATGTGGACAAGGATGATAGCGATGAGGAACCCGAGGAAGATGATGACGAACCGCCATCCAAGAGGCCGTGTGGATCACCACATGCCTAGTTTCTTGTCTTGTATTTTATCTTTGATCGTTGTAATAGAACTGTTTTAGACTTTTGTATGATGGCATTATGACGAAAAACTTGAGGACTTAAGTTTTATGGTGAATGATTGTAGTGGCAATACTTGTCACAATTTTGGTTAATTATCAATACAATCCATGTTTACCTTTCATGATATGTGATATGTCTTAAATTTGATCTTTTGTGATGTGAATTGATGAATATTAGTAACTCTGTAGTGATGTGTCGTTGTATTTATATTATGTCTTGAAAGAGAAATCTATCTTAATCTTGATGTGTATACTTACATTGTTTTTCTATTATCCCTGTCTTGCAGAAAGATATATTTGATAACGCACCATGCCTCCAAAACTAACCGCCGACCATGTGAACACGATGATTCAGGAAGCCATTGCGAATGCGCTAGAAGCAGACCGAGCAGGAAGGAATCCAAACCAGGGCAGAAATGCGGGGAGACAACAAGCCCCAAGAGAATGTACTTATTCTAGTTTCATAAAATGTGGTCCCACGCAATTTCGTGGAACTGGTGGAGCTCTAGAACTCAGGAGATGGTTGGAAAAGGTTGAAAGTACTTTCGAGATTAGTGGTTGTTCAGAAGCGAACAAGGTCAAGTTTGCGGCTACTACGTTTCTTGACGATGCATTAAGTTGGTGGAACACCCAAGTAGCCACTGTTGGATTGGCAATAGCGAATGCAAGAACATGGACTGCAACTAAAGCTCTTTTGACCAAGAAGTTCTGTCCGGAAGAGGAGTTAGGTCAATTGGAAGATGAGTTGAGACACCTGACTTTGAAGAACAATGATATCGCTGCTTACACCAGGAGGTTTAATGAACTAAGCCTTTTGTGTCTAGACACCTTTGCCGATGGTAACAAGAAGATGAAACAGTACATCAAAGGTTTATCCAGTAATATCAAGGGTGAGACGACTTCGTCTAAACCTGGGTCGTTTGATGAAGCGGTCCAGATGGCTCACGCATTGATGGATGTCAAACTCCAGGACAAGAAGAACTTCATTGCTGAAGGAAATAAGAGGAAATGGGAAGCGGCACAGAGCAATCAATCCCAGGGTCAAAGCCGAGGTGGAAACTGAAACAACCATGGTCAGAACCGCAATCAGCAGTTTAACCAGCGAAGGAATGAAGGGATGAGAGCTGTGACAAACCCCAGAGGAGCAAAAGTGAATCCCCACTGTGGTAGGTGCAACTTGTACCATGTAGGGAATTGCCCGCCTGCATGCGGCAAATGTGGAAAAGCGGGTCACAGGATGTCTGATTGCCGAACGAAAGGGGTAGCCACTGGGGCGAATGCTATAAGAATGAGGGGATGTTTTGGATGTGGAGAGAGAGGCCATATGCAAGGGAATTGCCCGAAGGCAGGAAACAAGCAAGGAGGAAACAATGCTTCTGCCGTATATCAAGTAGGGACGGCTGATAAACCACAGGGTCCTAACGTGGTTACCGGTACGTTTTTGCTAGACGCTTGTTATGCTAGTATTTTGTTTGATTCTGGCTCCGACAAGAGTTTTGTAGATGTTAAATTTAGTCGTCATATCGATAGAAAACCGGTGTTGTTAGCGACTAGTTATAACGTTGAGTTAGCCGATGGGAAAATTGTTAGTACGGATTCTATACTGAAGCGGTGTACCTTGAAGTTAGGAAATTACGCTTTTAAAATCGACTTGATGCCTATAGAGCTAGAATCGTTTGACGTGATTGTGGGAATGGATTGGCTAATGGCGCACAGTGCTATGATCGTCTGTGGCGAGAGATTAGTTCAGATTCCGTTGAGGAATAAAGTCTTGACTGTGAAGGGAGACGAGTGCACTTCTCGTTTGAAAGTGATTTCCTGTTTGAAAATGATGAAGTATGTAGAGAGTGGATGCGATGTGTTTTTGGCACAAGTTCGAGTGATGGTGATTTAGAGGCGAGGATTGAAGAGGTACCTGTTATCTGCGAGTATCCGGAAGTTTTTCCAGACGAGCTGCCGGGTTTACCACCCACCCGTGAGGTCGAGTTTCGAATTGATTTGGTGCCAGGAGCTGCGCCGGTTGCGCGTGCACCCTATCGCTTAGCACCATCCGAGTTAAAGGAGTTATCGGATCAACTGAAGGAGTTGATGGACAAGGGATTTATTAGGCCGAGCTCATCACCATGGGGAGCGCCAGTGTTGTTTGTGAAGAAGAAAGATGGGTCATTTCGGATGTGTATTGACTATAGAGAACTCAACAAGCTGACGGTTAAGAATCGGTATCCATTGCCGAGGATTGACGATTTGTTTGATCAATTGCAAGGTTCCAGTGTATACTCAAAGATCGATTTAAGATCAGTGTATCATCAACTACGTGTAAGAGAGGAGGATATTCCTGTAACTGCCTTTCGTACGCGGTATGGACACTTTGAATTTCGAGTGATGCAGTTTGGGTTGACGAACGCGCCTGCTGTATTCATGGACCTTATGAATCGCGTATGCAAGCCGTATCTAGATAAGTTTGTTATTGTTTTCATCGATGATATTCTTATTTACTCTAAGAGTAAGGAGGAGCACGAGAAGCACCTGAGAAAGATTTTGGATCTGCTAAAGAAGGAGAAGCTGTATGCGAAGTTCTCGAAGTGTGAGTTTTGGTTAGAATCCGTGCAATTCCTTGGTCACGTGATTGATAGCAAGGGAGTTCGCGTGGATCCTGCCAAGGTCGAAGCGATCAGGGAATGGTCGGCACCGACAACGCCGACTGAAGTTCGACAATTCCTTGGTTTAGTTGGGTATTATCGGAGGTTCATTGAAGGATTTTCGTTGATAGCAAAGCCGTTGACAAAGCTTACCGAAAAGAATAGGGTGTATGAATGGGGAGACGAGGAAGAATTCTCTTTCAAAACGCTCAAGGACAAGTTATGTTCCGCATCGATATTGTCATTGCCTGAAGGAACCGAAGACTTTGTAGTATATTGTGACGCATCTCGTAAAGGTTATGGAGCGGTATTGATGCAGCGTGAAAAGGTGATAGCTTACGCGTCGAGGCAAATGAGGACGAATGAGGAGAACTACACGACGCACGATTTGGAATTAGGAGCTGTAGTCTTTGCGTTGAAGTTGTGGAGACACTATTTGTATGGGACGAAGTGTGTTGTATTCACTGACCACAAGAGTTTGTAACACATTTTAGATCAAAAGGAGTTGAACATGCGACAGAGACGATGGGTAGAATTACTGAGTGATTATGACTGTGAAATTCGCTACCATCCTGGCAAGGCGAATGTTGTAGCGGATACACTAAGTAGGAAGGAACGAGAGAAACCTTTGAGAGTCAGAGCTTTGGTGATGACTGAGAGTGTTGATTTGACCGAAACTATACTGAAGGCTCAAGAGAGGGGACTAATGAAAGGGAATGTTGAAGCTGAGAACTTGGGAAGAATGTTGAAACCTCTTTTTGTGATTAGGTCAGACGGATTGAGATATTTCGAGAATCGGATTTGGTTACCATTGTGTTCATCTGAGGAAGGAAAGCCGGGAGTACGAGATTTGGTTATGAACGAGTCCATAAGTCGAAGTATTCGATACATCCTGGATCGGACAAAATGTATCACGACCTGAAGAAAGTTTATTGGTGGCCGAATATGAAGGCGGATATTGCTCGTTACGTTAGTAGGTGTTTGACTTGCGCGAAGGTTAAAGCAGAACATAAGAAACCGTCTGGGTTGTTGGTACAACCAGAGATCCCAGAATGGAAATGGGAGAAAATCGCTATGGATTTCGTGACGGGTTTACCTAGAACTCCTAGTGGATGTGATATGATATGGGTAATAGTTGATAGGTTAACGAAATCTGCTCATTTCTTACCTATGAAGAAGACGGATAGTATGGAAAAGTTGGCCAGTGTGTACGTGAAGGAGATCGTTTGCAGACATGGAGTGCCGTTATCGATCATCTCGGATCGCGATAGTAGATTTACTTCGGAATTTTGGAAATCGCTTCAACGTGCGATGGGCACTGAATTGAATTTAAGTACGGCTTATCACCCGGAAACTGACGGCCAGAGTGAAAGAACTATTCAGACGATGGAGGACATGCTCCGAGCATGCGTGATTGATTTTGGAGGAATTTGGGAACGCCACTTGCCTCTAGTGGAGTTTTCGTATAATAATAGTTACCATGCGAGTATCAAGGCAGCACCGTTCGAAGCGTTGTATGGAAGGAAGTGTAGATCGCCTGTGTGTTGGAGTGAAGTAGGAGAAAGTCAATTGACTGGACCCGAAATGGTTTTAGAAACGACAGAGAAGATTGTGCAAATCAAGAACCGACTACTTGCTGCGAGAAGCCGACAGAAGAGTTATGCCGATAACAGAAGGAAACCGTTGGAATTTGAAGTCGGAGATATGGTTATGCTCAAGGTATCGCCGTGGAAGGGTGTAATTCGTTTTGGGAAGAAAGGAAAGTTGAGTCCGAGGTATATTGGACCATTTAAGATCGTTAAACGAATTGGACCAGTAGCGTACAAGTTAGAGCTGCCGAACGAGCTTAGTGCTATTCACGACACGTTTCACGTATCGAACTTGAAGAAGAGTTTGGCGGATAAGGAATTGGTGATTCCTTTGGACGAGATTCGACTGGACGACAAAATGCATTTTGTGGAAGAACCTGTGGAAATTATGGACCGAGAGGTCAAGAGGCTGAAGCGTAGTAGAATTCCTATTGTGAAGGTTCGATGGAATTCTAGGCGTGGACCGGAATACACTTGGGAACGTGAGGACTTTTTCAAGGAAAGGTATCCTCATCTGTTCCAGCGGCACGAAATGTGAGTATAAGAAGAGGCGAGCGCCGGGACGTCGCTCTCCTTAAGGAGGGGTGGATGTGATACCCTAGAACCGAGGTCACTAACATTACCCTAAATTACGCTAATTTTTGAAATTTTTAATAAATATTAATTGCTATATATTTTAGTATTTTGGTTGAAACCGATGTTCGAGGTTATAATTTTGACGATTGACGATTCAAGAAGAACGATGACGAATACGATTCCAAGGGATGCCCAAATTTCCATAATTATTGACGTTTTATCGATAATGTAATTTTTCGAGAATTTTACTTACGGATCGTGTTAAGTCGAGTCGGGTGAGTTTTATAGCTTTCCGGGTACATTTAAAGTATCCCAAAAGTATTTTGGAGTGTTTGGGATTATTTCCGACTCCCGTAAAATTTTCTAAAATGACTAGTGAGTCAATCCCGCAAAGTTTTAGTGTCGTTTTTACTTGAGGCCAAAAGAAAGCCTAAATTGCACAAGTGGTCCTCCCAATTTTTACAAAAGGGGAAATGTAAACACACACTTAACAAAAACACTTGAAAAAAAATTTGTTCTCTCCCTCTCTTCCCCTTTAGGCCGACGGTCACCCCCAACCCACCAAAAACCACCATTAATTTTTTTTCTACTTGGTTTTGATTAAAACTAAGGTTAGACCACCTCTAATATAATCATTCCCTATCTTTCTATGTAATCAAATCCAACATGCATTCAAATTTTTTTTTCAAGAATCAAAGGAATTTTTCAAACTCGTTTTTGATGTTAATTGGATAAATGCATGTTAAATTCATGTGTAATGGGGGTATAATCACTAAACAAACCCACCAAAATTGATTTGGTTGTGGTGTTTTGGTCACCCAAACCCCACGGCTAAGGGAGGTGTTTGGGGAGCCATGGTGATTGATGTTTTGAGCATTGGTTTTGTGTTTAATCTTGTGTTCATAGATGTTTTAGATGGATACATATACTTGCATGTTTGTTTTTAGGATTTTAGCTTATGAGTTTGATGATCAATAGGGGTTAGGAACTGAAAATATGGATTGGTTGTGATTACGGAAGCTTAGGATGATGTCTAGTGATGATAAATGAGCTTGGAATCGAGCGTTAGTGTGATTTTGGTACGGTTAAATTTAGGCAGAAAGTTTAAGCCATTTTCGTAAAAATCATTTTGAAAACAGGTCTTGTGGATAGGATAGATTTGTATAGCATTTTCTTAGCTTCGATTTGGTATAAGGTAGAGCTTACGACTCCTAACGAGTCAAAAGTTACGACGTTTTGAAATTCGTGTACCGGGAGATGAAAACCGTCATAATCCGAAGTTATGATTGGTTTTAGGTCAAATCCCGGGGACTATAAGTCTAGTTTGGTAAATGGTCAAGGACTGAATTTTGGTGTCAAACCTGCACATTTGAGTCTACTATAGGACTTAGGTGTCACATGGGTCAATGGAGTATTTTAAACGGGTCAAACGGGTCCGACTTGGTCAAAGTACAATTTCAGCTCGAAAAATGTAGTTTTTGGAAAAGCGTTGAGTAACGGGTCATAGAAGTAAAAAGTTTTGTTGGGATTAAATATGTGTTATCTACAGGTCTTATAGTATTTTTGAGAATTTTGTCAAATTTTATAAAGATGGTTAAGTATAGTAAAATAGTCCGTACTTTTGGTAAGTATCGGCGAAAATGAATAAAAAATGGATAACATTAATAATAAGGACGAATGGTGTAAAATGAGTAACGCTTGTTGTTTTGTTTTGGCGTGAGTTGAAATTGTCATAAGTGACTAGTATTTATGTATTTTATACAGTACCATAAGGTTTTAAAATGAGATTACTCATTACGCGTTATTTGGTTTGATAGGTGTTGATTTACCCGGGCATCCGTATCGTCGTCAGTGACCGTCTCTCGAACTATCGACTACTTGATATATAAGGTGTGAATTTATAGCCTCGCTTATTACTATTTCAAACTGTTTTACCCGCGAGGGAAATGCATGCTAGTTTTTAAAATGAACATATGTCATGAATGATTGTTGGTCCCGAATGTTGCCTTTGAAATTGTGTTGAGTACCTAGTTGCAAAAGTCCCTAATTTCATGAACTATTAACTATTATTTAGTCCTAGCGTGGATTAGAAATAGCCGCTTATACAAAGTGATAGTACTATGGGGTTGACTACCCTATCCGAGACGAGGGCTAGTACGTTGATACCCCCTGCGGACGGATAATTTGTGATAAGAGATAAGGTATAATTGCAACTGATGCCTTATTAGGGGCCTTGGTTTCATCTGAATCACGCCGGTAATTATTACGCGGGTGATTGAGTTAACGGTTTAGTGTCATGAGCTTAAACACAATTGCTAGTATCTTGAATATAGATTGTTTGATCGACAAGTCTATGAATAATCGTGAATGGTTTTTATTTCACATATGTTCAAAATGAATTGTAAAACCTATGAATTCCACTCAACGTTTTCGTTGACCAAATTTAGCATGTGTTTCAGGTAACCGCTGAAGTGTAGCATGGAGCGTGCATGGGATGGATGTTGTGTGTATGGCTTGGAGTCTGCTTGTTTTTCCTCCCTTTTCTACTTAAACATTTTTAACTTTAGTGTTATGTTGTTGTGAAACTGTAATTTTTGGGTTGAGATTCATGGGGACCGAAAACGCTAAACTCTGTTGTACCATGTGGGGTTGGAAAAACCGTAGACATGTATCTTTTAACAATTTTTGATTTAAGTTTTAAGTTGACGTCTCTTTGGAGTCGTTCGATATATCTTGTGTGCGATGATAACTGCCTAGCACCCAAATGTTGTAGTTCCGCTGCGCATAGCATTTGGTGGGGTGTTAGATTCTTTCCCAAGGCTGAGCAAGACAAGCTGAAGAGGGGGTACCCTGAGATCCGACAGAGAGCCGGGGAGAATAGCAACGAGTTCATGCAGCGTTTTCTTCGCTTGGCTGGTTTCCTTGGTGCAGCAGCAGGTACTCCTAAAGAGCAAGCACACCACTTCAGGTAGGCTCTTCGTACATCGGTCGCAAAAAACTTGGTGTGTTCCACGTTCAACATGGTAACACAAGTGGCCGATGCAACACGTAAGCTGGAGATGTGATTGTAGAGTTTTTGTACCCTTTAGGAAAAGAGCAACAAAATAGTGGTAAGCGTTAAGTGTCGGTTTAGGAAAACCGAGCACTAATGACCCTTGTGAAAGTTCAAGTTCGTTTCCCAAGGAGGCACGTGTGTTGTGTGATGAATTGATTAATGTTTGTGATTATATTGAGAAGAAAAGAAAATAGAAATAAGAAAGAAATGACGGTTACGAAGACGGATCGAGCTAAGACGAAATGGCGTTCACGTAAAACCGTAAAAACTACAAAATTAAAAATTTTAAACCTAAAAATTAATTAAAAGCTAAAAGTAGTCTAAAATAATATAAATAAGAATAAAAATCCAATAAAAATATTTTAAAACCTTTTATTAATTAAATATTCAATTTTAAATGCTAATTAAAGCCCTAAAATTAAATATAATTAATCAAAATGTCCAAAATATTATTTTATTGAACTAATAACTTACTTATATTATTTAAAGACTAAAAAATACTTTTCCTAAATTTAAAAAACTATTTTTCTATTTTTAAAATACTAAAAACTATTTTTAAACTAAAATAATTATAAAAAATAATAAAATAATACCAAAAATAATTTGACACTTTTAAAAATCCTAAATTACTCTAATGGACAGAAGAAAAATGAATAAGTTGGAAAATTATTAAATTTACCACTAAAAGACAAAAACAGTTTAATATTAAACCCTAATTAAACTAAATTAATTATAAAAAATAATTAAAAAGATGAACAGTAAAAACTTTTTTAACTAAAAATCTTAAAATCTCTTTCTAAATCTAAGAAAAATGTTTAAACTGAAAAATAAGTATTTTTGGCAGTAAATGCCAAAAACAGAAATTTAAAAAGTTAATTAAAAATGCTATTTAATCTAAAAAATATAAAATGAACAGTAAATAAAAATCTAATTAATCAGAAAAATCAAATATAAAATTAGAAAAATATAGAAACAAGTTTGAAGTCCTAACTCTAAAATTCAGTCACTAAAGACAAAAAAGAGAGATTACTGAAAGTGACATGTGACCAAGTCTTGTCTTTTAGCTTAGCAGTGGTAACAACAAAGCTAGCAGTGGGAAATTGGTTCCCACTAGTAGTGTAAAAATTTGGTCAGGGGACCTTAGAGCTTAGGAAAGCTTGCTTGAGTGGATTTCTTTGGACAACAAGGCACCCCTACACTCAGTGGAGTGTTGGGAGTCAGATTATGCAAAAAGAAACACAATTTTGTCACAAAAATAAATCTAAATAGGCACAAGAAGTTACTGATTTTACTGAAGTTCCTGATGAACAGTACTCCCTAGATTACTTGCACAAAAACGGGTTTCAATGGCCAATAACTTGCACAATAATCAACCAAATGACATACAATTTATCCACAATCCTATTTTATCATCAAACCTAAGAGCATTCAAGATTTGATGGCAAAATCACACAAGAAAATGCAAAAAAAAAACAGTTACTGATTTATGCTATGTTTTCACTTTTTTAGCATGCAACTTGTTTCAAAACTCACCCAAACTGCAAACCAAATATACTTACCACCTAATAACAACCTAGTGAGAGTGTCTAACCAGTTTTAAGCCAAGATTCTTGTCATTTAAACCAACTTAAACCCTAATCCAAACACCCCTTAAAATTTCAGGAACTACTATTTTCAAATCAAGTAAGATCAACACTTAACCACAATGATTGAACCTTTATCTAGCATGCATAAGAACCCAAAATAATCATGAACAAATAGCTAAAATACATCTAGACACCTTTCATGCAATCTTCACATAAATCACACAAATCATGAACTAGAAAGATGAAATAAGTTAACAAGGGATTATACCTTGTGGGACCCACATATAGGTCCCACTAAGGCTGCTATGCCTTCTCCAAATAGACTCGGGTCTGTGCTGAACCTTGGACAACAAGCTCCTGCTAAGATCAAAAAATCCAAATAATAACAACCAAGAAAAATCTGAATCTTTCTAAAAAAATCTTTTTGGGTCCTTTTAAACCAACAAGCCTTGGAACTCAGGACTAGGGTCCACTTTCACTTCACCCAGTCACAAGCTTCAAGCTTATGAAAAGCTTTTTCATAAAACAAGATTAAATAATAAGTTTCTGAAAATTTTTGATAATTCAAAAAAACTTTGGATAAGAAATGTTTGGAACTCAGATTGATTTCATACACATTAAACACCAACTTTCTAAATAAACAAAAAGGAATTATGATTTCACAAAATACACCAACTTTTATAACTTAAAAAAAGGATTAAATTAAGTTTTGAAATCAAAATCTGGCACAAAGGATATGGGACACATACGTCCCATATTTATACAACTAATAGAAGCTACTAGAATCCTAAAACCCTAATACATGGAATTCCAATCCTGCCCTTGGGTCTTCTCTTGGAATCTTGGTCAACATTTGCCTCCATGTGATTTTTCAGAAGTCCAGCTGTTAAATAATTCATCTTGGACGTTTGTTTGGACTTGGGGACCAAGGAGTGCTTGTGGGATGTTGGATGTGTTTTTTTGGGGTTTTGGGTGAAAGAGACATGAGCAGGGGTGGTCGGGTGGGGACCTTGGGTGAGTGTGTGAGTGTTGTAGTTTGTGGGTTTTACTTGGGAGAGGGTAAATTGCTAATCTGGAAATATAGGGTGAAAAACCCTTTGATTTAAAGTTAATTGAAGCTGGGGATTTTAGGGTTTATGGGAGGATTAGTGGTGGATTTAATCTGAAATGGGGGTGATTAGTTTTAAATAAAGTGTTTGGAGGGAAGCAAGTGTTGACCATTTGACCAGGTTTATTTAATAAACCTGGTGGGTTTGGGTTGTGGGTTGGTTGGGTTTTGGACGGGTATGGGTAAGAATAATGGGTAGGGTCGGGTATCAGCTGAGGTGTCAGCTTATGAGTGGTGGGTTTAAGTTTGTTGTCTGGCCAGTTTGGTCCCCCTACTCTCTTCCTTCATTCATTTTGTATTAAATAGCAAACTATCACATTTCCTTTATAAACAAGTTTGGGCTGTTGACATTTTTGGCACAATAACTTTGCAAACCATGAATAAGGACTTCAAATGCAAATTCTTCAATTCCCAAGGGCTAAACTTGTACAATCTTAATTCCTCAAGGATCATTCTTGCATAACTTGATTTCTACAAGGACAAATCTTGATAAATCTTCAAAAATTGAGGGACTAAAGTTGACAATCTTCAATTCTTCAAGGACCATTTTGGAAATTCCAGATTCGGGTCCGGTTTATTGTGCGGCTTCGTTCCCCGTGTTCGTTTTTGATTGATTCTTGTGATCTTTTTGTCTTTTCCTCAATATCCGTACCTAAAATACACAAGCAACAAACACGAGCATATATTTGGCAGTTTTAATGATATTTTATGCATTTTAAGCCCGATTTGAACGATGAGACTATGTATAAAAGCAGTCTCATCACTCCCCAATACTAAACCATTGCCGTGCCCTCACACAATGCTAGAATAAAGTATCGTAGCACCTCCAAAATTAATTTTTATTCACTTTATTGAAATGATAAACTAGCTACACTACTACTATTACTACTACTTGCGTTTTAGACATAATGTATGATTTTCATCGCAAAATGGGACGTTTAGGTTCATAGAATAAGAACACGTGAATGATTCGTTAGAAATAATTTCATCGTCCTCGATTTTCACCCTAATTCCATGCTAAGCGTGTAACGAGATCATTGTCATTATAAGTTAGTAATGCTAACACTACTCATATGCCCTAATCACGTACTTATTCTCCCATTATTCCTAAGTTATATCTCTTATATTTTATTTTGTCTTGAATGTTTCACGAGGATACATTGTTGACTTATGCGATAATAGAGTTTTAGGTCTAAAAATAGAGTCCTAACGGTGTAACTAAGACCATCAAATCAATAACCCCTCCTAATAGACAACGATGTCAAAAAATTAAGTTGACAACAAGGATCGATAAACACGTTTTTATAACGGTTTTGAACATGAGACTTATTACCAAGACTTTTATATGCCCCCTAACGGAAGGGCCTTATTATCTTTGGTTTACCTCCATCTTTTATTCAACTTCGCCATGAAGCTTTTATTATGACTTCGGTCTTGCCTTGCCTTTTATTATCCGCCTCATCGGTGGTTTTATTAGCCAAAAACGTATATCCTCACGCTAAAGCGAATTTTGGATCTTTAAAGCTTCGAAATTTAAGGCTTGATTCACTTTCAATTTTGCATAGATTTTAGGCCTTGTGGGGCTTCAAATTGTTGGCTAGATTTAGGTGAGCACTTGAAATCTTATTATTAGGTGAAGCTTTCGATTATTGGGGTGCCAATACTTCAAAACCATGATGCTGGCGATACCTTAATGTCTTCCAAATTTAATTACACAAAAGCTACTAGAAAAGACTAGAAACCCAACAATCCTAACTAAACCGCTAAGTCAATACTTATTAAGCAAAAAATATTTACATTCGAAGGGAGAATAAGCAAACAACGAGAACACATTAGTTTTTGAAAGAATACGAGTATTCTACGTTTAGCATAGTAACTTATAATTAACTATATCATTTCTCGTCCTCATTTAAGAGACTTAGCCTAATGTGTAGTTAAGGAATCAAAGCTAAGTGCTCAACACGCACGGTCGAGTCAAAAATTAATCTTATTCTCGCCATCGGAAAATCTACATTCGTGTCTTCAAACACTTATAAAACATGAGAAAATTTTTAAAATTTGGCCATTTTTAGCCTTATTTTGCATAAAACGATAAACAAAAAGATAAACTTTGGAAAGCGTGAAGGTTTGGCAAGGCAAGTATCTATTCACCCCCCCATACTAAAGTTAAACATTGTCCTCAATGTTTCGAGTCTAGGGGTGCAAACACCCCCATACTAGAGACGTAGTCGAATGCCTATTCTAGCATGGAAAGGGTGTAACCAATAAATTAATAGTTGTTTATGAAGTGTGCTAAAAACCTAAGGTTAGAACATCAAAAGGATATATCATTTGGATATTGGGAAAGTCTTCAAAGCAAACGATCGAGTGCTCCCACAAACGAACACGAGAGGCTCCAATCGTGAAGATCATGATCTAAAAACCACAATGCACAACCAACCACGGAACAAAGGTAGGAAGGGCACAAATCCCCTCACATTAGGCTAATTAGAAAGAAATAATATGTACATGGATAAGCATGGGTCTACCCCACGAGGCACCTTGTTTTTTATAACCGAGTCAAAAGCTCGACTCGAATCCCCATAAATGTGATCATTTAGGGATTATCTTGGTATGGTCAATTTTTAGTGGGGCTTACATGATAAACAAGGCCCAAAAACAACCGGTATTAAGGACTAAGTCCTTTGATGGTGCAAAATACCGGGATCGAAGATGGCGTTTTCGTTTTCATTGGAAAAACAAATCAACGCCACTTCATCGTGTGCCAACAAAAACCCAAAGGGTTTCAAGAAAATAGGTGAGAAGAAATAGAAGGGTGGGACAATGGGTAAGTCATAGAAACATTGAGCTACTCGAGGTAGAATCGCACCAATCAAATGAAAAGATTTTACATTTATTGCATCGGTGGAAGACCGAGATTTCCCTTTATAAGAAATTTCGGGATCAAATATCTCGTCCTCGGTGGAGAAAGGGGAGGGAACATATGGGGTTTCCCCCACACTAGGTCCACACAAAGAATCGTCAAAAGGAGAAGACGAGCTTGTAGTACTCAATACACGTGGTGATGACGGAGTTAGCATTGTAGAAAAATCTTTTAAATTCAATTTAAAATTTTTCCCTTTTTCATCTTTTAAACTCTCCTTGTGAAAACCCGATTTAATTATGTCAAAAATATTTGGTGTTTCTAAAGCAATGTTAGTCACACTAAAAATTCTCACATTTGAAAACCGTTTTGGTATAGGTGGTGGTAAGTTCTCAAAACGTTTATCAACAAAGAAAACTTCCCCATCGGGATCAACATATTCATCATTCGAAGAATCATTCGTGATTGGAATCGTAGGCTTAACACTCTTAACCTCCACCGGCGGAGGGGACGAAACTTCATTTTTCTCAACAACTTCTAAAACTCTTTTTGAAATCTTTTTGCAAATGTTTTTGATGGGATTGACATTGTACAAAGACGTGATAGAATACACATGAGAAAGTGTGGAGTTTTGAGTTGCATTAATGACGAGTTCTTCCTCATTGAAACGAAGAGTGATTTTCCTAACATGCACATCGATAAGTGCTCTCGAGGTATCCAAAAATGATCGACCTAAAATTAAAGGAACTTTAGGATCGATGGGAATGTCAACAACAATAAAGTTTACGGGATAGTAGAACTTTCCAACTTTCACAAAGACGTCCTCGGTAACTCCACAAGCTAGAATCGTAGAATGATCGGCCATCTCGATTGACATTCTTGAAGGAGTGAGATTGGGAAGATTGAGTGATTTAAAAATCTCAAGAGGCATCAAATTAATACTAGCACCAAGATCGGCCAAGGCGTAGCATTCTTCCATGTCTTGTATAGCACATGGGATTAAAAACTTGCCGGGATCACCGACTTTTTGAGGTATGCGGCTTAGAAAAATCGAAGAACAACTAGACGATTTTTGCAATTTCTCTTTGTTATTCAACATACTTTTGAAGTTCGCGGCAAATCGAGGCATCATGACTAAGGCGTCGGCAAAACTTATATTAAAATGCAAGTCACGAAACATCATCATAAAAAGTTCAAATTGATAATTATTTCGTTCTTGTGCCTTTTCCTTGTCTCGTCTTGAAGGGTAAGGTAAGGGTGGTGTGGGTTAGGGCATAGGCATCGGCCTTGGAATCTCGGGTTCCATGATTGGTATTGGTTCAACCGTAGGTGTGTTTTGAGCGGTACTTCGTGGGCTTGGAATTTGCTCCTTTTCTACCACCACCTCGGGTTCTTTCTCTTTTTCCTTCTCCAAAGAAGTACTTGGACGAGAAATGGGTTCTTTGAAAGTTTTACCACTACGAGTAGTAATAACCTTCAATTCTCCTTTCGGGTTCACGATGGTATCACTAGGAAGACCACCCGAAGAAGAGGGCTTACACATGATAGCTTAAAACATTTTTCCCATTCGGTCTTCAAACTTAGATTGCCTAGCATCCGCTTTTAACAATTCTTGCTTAATCTCATGTTGACCTTGCTCCATTTTTTGTTGATTTTGTTGGAGTCGTTGAACATTTCCTTCCATTTTATTAGCATGAGTCTTAAGTTCATTAGCAAGTTCGTTTTTAAGCTCGTTTTTCAACTCGGAACTTAAGCTAACCATTTCACGTTGCATATTGTCAAACTTAGCATCGTTTGCCTTTGCATAATTCAAAAACTCTCCTTGAAGATTTTTGGTGTGATCATATTGAAAACCTTGTGTGGTAGTTTGAAAATCACGGTTTTGGTTTTGGTTTGAAATTTGCCCATTTACACATTGATAATTACCCTTGTTGTAATTCCTTTGATTGCCTTGATAATTACCACCCTGATTGTTGTTTCGATAGTTATTAGCATTTTGATTTGGTGGAGCTTGATTTTGGCGGGAACCTTGACCGTTTTGGTTATAAGTTCCCGTGGCTACATAAGCACTCAAAGTGTTACCATCCGCGGTAATGCACTCGGAAAGATCATGAGCTCCCCCACACGACAAACAACTCTTAGAAACCGCTTTAACCGAAGCGGAATTCGAAGTTTCTTGAGCTTTCCAATGGGACATAAGGTTAGCAAATCTATCAAAAAACCGATTTTCTTCATTTGCTTCATCATGTAAGGCGTTAATGCTACGAGACGATGATGAGCCCAATTTGGCAACACTCGGTGTGTTACGAGGGCTATAAACCTTAGACCTATTCTCAATTATGATCAAAGCTTCCTCGACCGTTTTACACAAAAAATTACCACCCGCGGCTGCATTAAAATAATATCTTTCATGATCATTAAGTCCATTGTAAAACGTGTCAATTTGGTGCAAGTCGGAAAAACCGTGATGAGGACATTCATGTAACATTTCCTTAAACCTATTCCAAGCCGTTGAAAAACTTTCATTTGATTCTTGTGATAATTTAGAAATCTCATTTTTCAAATGCGTAGTCTTAGAGGGCGGAAAAAAATGGTTCACAAATTTCGAAACGAGATCCTTCCACGTCAATATAGAATTGGGTGGCTCTTTCTCTAACAAAATTTTAGCGGGCCCCGCTAAGGAATACGGAAAAAGCATCATCTTAATCGAGTCATTCGAGACATCCTTAAATTTGCAAGTGGCGGTAAGACGATTGAATTGGCGGATATGGTTGTGCGGATTGTCCTTCTCATCACCACGGAATTTGTTGTTTTGGATCATCGACAAAAACCCCGTTTTCACCTCAAAATTCTCCGCAAGGATAGCGGGAATCACAATAGCTTCTCCATAACCCTCGGTGGGTGCTTGAAGTAACTCCATCATAATTCGATTCGTCATGGTTGGTGCTTCTCGTACAATGGGTTCGTCAATAGGAGACTCCTCACTAGAATGAGTTGGAGTGGGAGTTTTGTTCTTTCGTCTACGTGCACGTTTTACTTGATTTCGAGTTAGCATAAACGTCACGTACAACGAGGAGGCGAGCAAAGAGGATTCTTTTTGGTTTTTTGTATTTTTCATTTTTTTGTGGTTTTTGATGGTATTAACTTTTTTGGAAATTGGTGAATGTATTAAGTAGACAAAAATCTACAAATCTCCTCCTTAACCAAATTTCTCGATTAAAGAAGCCTCAAGGAATGAAAACGATCACGTGGAGTGAACGCCTTCGATGACTTTAGAACGATGGTGGAACACCAAATCGTTCAAGAGGGTTTAATCAAATGAAACCAAGAAAATATATATGATATGTAATAATACTTTGGGCGGCAAAACCCTCGATTAGCTCTCAAAATCAAATACTCACAAGCAAGCGGAGGAAACGATGCGGCGCGAAGCACTTAAGAGCCTTTTTCCTTTAGGTCGTGAAATACAACCGCCTTATACCCACCTTATTGTTTGTATTTTTCAAAATCGAGCTTCACGAAAGTATTTATCTATTTTTGCCTTTTTTTTCTTTGGTTTGAGATTCGAATACAATGATTGGCTAATGACCTCCCAAGTCAAGGTTGTGATTTCTCACGTATTTGGAGTACTTGTGAATTTTTTGTTCTACGTATACAATATAGTAATAGTGTTCACACAAAAACCAAAAAACGATAATACGTATTAGTAGAGTGCTACTAATACAAATACTAATTATGGCTATATAAAAACAACAATTGTTCAATCAAAACACAACATGCCTCCCCGGCAGCGGCGCCAAAAATGATTGTAGAGTTTTTGTACCCTTTAGGAAAAGAGCAACAAAATAGTGGTAAGCGTTAAGTGTCGGTTTAGGAAAACCGAGCACTAATGACCCTTGTGAAAGATCAAGTTCGTTTCTCAAGGAGGCACGTGTGTTGTGTGATGAATTGATTAATGTTTGTGATTATATTGAGAAGAAAAGAAAATAGAAATAAGAAAGAAATGACGGTTACGAAGACGGATCGAGCTAAGACGAAAAGGCGTTCACGTAAAACCGTAAAAACTACAAAATTAAAAATTTTAAACCTAAAAATTAATTAAAAGCTAAAAGTAGTCTAAAATAATATAAATAAGAATAAAAATCAAATAAAAATATTTTAAAACCTTTTATTAATTAAATATTCAATTTTAAATGCTAATTAAAGCCCTAAAATTAAATATAATTAATCAAAATGTCCAAAATATTATTTTATTGAACTAGTAACTTACTTATATTATTTAAAGACTAAAAAGTATTTTTCCTAAATTTTAAAAACTATTTTTCTATTTTTAAAACACTAAAAACTATTTTTAAACTAAAATAATTATAAAAATAATAAAATAATAAAATAATACCAAAAATAATTTGACACTTTTAAAAATCCTAAATTACTCTAACGGACAAAAGAAAAATGAAAAAGTTTGAAAATTATTAAATTTACCACTAAAAGACAAAAACAGTTTAATATTAAACCCTAATTAAACTAAATTAATTATAAAAAATAATTAAAAAGATGAACAGTAAAAACTTTTTTAACTAAAAATCTTAAAATCTTTTTCTAAATCTAAGAAAAATGTTTAAACTGAAAAATAAGTATTTTTGGCACTAAATGCCAAAAACAGAAATTTAAAAAGTTAACTAAAAATGCTATTTAATCTAAAAAATATAAAATGAACAGTAAATAAAAATCTAATTAATCAGAAAAATCAAAAATAAAATTAGAAAAATATAGAAACAAGTTTGAAGTCCTAACTCTAAAATTCAGTCACTAAAGACAAAAAAGAAAGACAACTGAAAGTGACATGTGACCAAGTCTTGTCTTTTAGCTTAGCAGTGGTAACAACAAAGCTAGCAGTGGGAAATTGGTTCCCACTGGTAGTGTAAAAATTTGGTCAGGAGACCTTAGAGCTTAGGAAAGCTTGCTTGAGTGGATTTCTTTGGACAACAAGGCACCCCTACACTCAGTGGAGTGTAGGGAGTCAGCTTATGCAAAAAGAAACACAAGTTTATCACAAAAATCTAGCTAAATAGGCACAAGAAGTTACTGATTTTACTGAAGTTCCTGATGAACAGTACTCCCTAGATTACTTGCACAATAATAACTAGATTTTACTAGTTGAAAAGTTCGTTGTTCCAGTCTTAACGAATTGATTTCCGGCTTAAAGTACGACTCAGTTGATTATGGTGAAACAGATATTTTTGGTTGTTTATAAAAAAAAGTGCAAGACAATTAAAAAAAATGACTTTAAAGTAAATCTAAATCTAATTTAAAGTAAATGGTGCAAGTATTTAAAAGCGAGGCTAAAATTAAAAGGCACTAAAAGTAAATAACGCAAACTTAAAACTAACTAAGGAAAACTTAAAACGCAACTAAAACTAAATCTTAAACTAAGGCAAAGCTAAAATAAATCTAAGCCAAATAAAGTTAAAGTGCAACTAAAGAAAAGGCGGGAAAATTAAATCAGAAAATTAAAGACTGAAAATAAAGAAACTGAAGATAACCCTATTCGGAATAAAACTCTATCCGGAATGTTTGCCTATTCGGAATAATATGGCCTACTCGGAATAAGTTCCCTACCCTGAATATTGTCACCTATTCGGAATAAGTCCCCTATGCGGAATGTCCAGCCTATTCGGAATAACACCTCTATGAGGAATAAAGTCCTACTCGGAATATTGTCCCTTATGAAGAATACTAGCACAATCCGGAATAAAGTGCCTACTCGGAATATTTGGCCTATTCTGAATATTGTCACCTATTCGGAATATCCTCTTATCCTGAATAATACTCCTATGCGGAATCTTGAGCCTATTCGGAATATCGAGCTTTACTCGGAATAATTACCTTATGCGGAATATCAAATATTCCGCATGGACCAGCTTTGCAAAAACCAAGATACGGAATAAAGATTATTTCGAATAGAGCACTCTTAAAACCCTTTACTCGGAATAATGAAGATCAGCACCTGGGAAAGATCAGAAACAAATGGAACCGAAGAACAAGGGAAAACAAATCACACGAATCTAAACAAAACTAAAGCAAATCAACCGAAAGATTAAATCAAACTAACAAATAAACATGCACTAATGATAATCAAACAATCCAAATCAACAAAACTAATAATAAAGATCAAGATAATCAAAACCCACTTAAATAAATCAACAAAAATCAAGAACATAAACATAAACAATAAATATCAAAGATTAAGAAAGGTAGAATGAGATTAACAAGATAAAGATAAAGATTAACAAGAATTAAAAGAAAAACTTACTTCAAATTAAATGGTAATTAAGGTGCAAGACAAGGTAATTAAATGAACAAGTAATTAAATGTGCATAAATTTAAATGTGCAGGAAAGTAAATGTGGAAGAAATGGTTTGTCAAGCCACCCAACAAAGAAAAATGATTAACAACTAATGACTATTTATAGGGGAGGATTAAGGGTGCTTAGGAAGCTTCCTCCCCTCCTTCATTTCTTCTTAATTGCATCATTAGGTCCTTCTCTTCTTAATCTTTGGTTAATTGCACCATTAGTCCTTAAGCCTTTTAATCTTCTTTAATCTTGGACTTTAATGACTTTTGGCTCGGGATTTCTTTGAACTCGTCTTTTAATTCTTCAATAAATTAGACTTGAGTTCTTCGGCTTTAAGTAAACTTCCGTCTTTCGACTTTTTCTTCGATAAATCTTCAGAATTGGTCTTGGACTTCCGTTCTTTTTGTACTCTTGACTTTTTGACTTCGTCTTTCATCTTTTTCATCAATAAAAGCCCGTAAATGCCGTGTTTTCTCCACTTTTCACAATTCCGTCCTAAATCACAACAAAAACACAAAACCACGCATAATTCCGACATAAAAGACATAAAATACACGTTTTGGCTCGGTTATTATTGTAATTAAGTGGTAAAAAGGATGGGTGTTTACACACCTATCACACAAAAACGGGTTTCAATGGCCAATAACTTGCACAATAATCAACCAAATGACATATAATTTATCCACAATCCTATTTTATCATCAAACCTAAGAGCATTCAAGATTTGATGGCATAATCACACAAGAACATGCAAAAAAAAAACAGTTACTGATTTATGCTATGTTTTCACCTTTTTAGCATGCAACTTGTTTCAAAACTCACCCAAACTGCAAACCAAATATACTTACCACCTAATAACAAGCTAGTGAGAGTGTCTAACCAGTTTTAAGCCAAGATTCTTGTCATTTAAACCAACTTAAACCCTAATCCAAACACCCCTTAAAACTTCAGGAACTACTATTTTCAAATCAAGTAAGATCAACACTTAACCACAATGATTGAACCTTTATCTAGCATGCATAAGAACCCAAAATAATCATGAACAAATAGCTAAAATACCATCTAGACACCTTTCATGCAATCTTCACATAAATCACACAAATCATGAACTAGAAAGATGAAACAAGTGAACAAGGGATTATACCTTGTGGGACCCACATCCAGGTCCCACCAAGGCTGCTATGCCTTCTCCAAACAGACCCGGGTCTATGCCGAACCTTGGACAACAAGCTCCTGCTAAGATCAACAAATCCAAATAATAACAACCAAGAAAAATCTGACTTCTTTCTCAAAAATCTTTTTGGGTCCTTTTAAACCAACAAGCCTTGGAACTCAGGACTAGGGTCCACTTTCACTTCACCCAGTCACAAGCTTCAAGCTTATGAAAAGCTTTTTCATAAAACAAGATTAAATAATAAGTTTCTGAAAATTTTTGACAATTCAAAAAAACATTGGATAAGAAATGTTTGGAACTCAGATTGATTTCATACACACTAAACACCAACTTTCTAAATAAACAAAAAAGAATTACTATTTCACAAAATACACCAACTTTTATAACTTAAAAAAGGCATTACATTAAGTTTTGAAATCAAAATCTGGAACAAAGGATATGGGACACATACGTCCCATATTTATACAACTAATAGAAGCTACTAGAATCCTAAAACCCTAATACATGGAATTCCAATCCTGCCCTTGGGTATTCTCTTGGAATCTTGGTCAACATTTGCCTCCATGTGATTTTTCAGAAGTCCAGCTGTTAAATAATTCATCTTGGACGTTTGTTTGGACTTGGGGACCAATGAGTGCTTGTGGGACGTTGGATGTGTTTTTTTGGGGTTTTGGGTGAAAGAGACATGAGCAGGGGTGGTCGGGTGGGGACCTTGGGTGACTGTGTGAGTGTTGTAGTTTGTGGGTTTTACTTGGGAGATGGTAAATTGCTAATCTGGAAATATAGGGTGAAAAAGCCTTTGATTTAAAGTTAATTGAAGCTGGGGATTTTAGGGTTTATGGGAGGATTAGTGGTGGATTTAATCTAAAATGGGGGTGATTAGTTTTAAATAAAGTGCTTAGAGGGAAGTAAGTGTTGACCATTTGACCAAGTTTATTTAATAAACCTGGTGGGTTTGGTTTGTGCGCTGGTTGGGTTTTGGGCGGGTATGGGTAGGAATAATGGGTAGGGTCGGGTATCAACTGAGGTGTCAGCTTATGAGTGTTGGGTTTAAGTTTGTTGTCTGGCCAGTTTGGTCCCCCTACTCTCTTCCTTCATTCATTTTGTATTAAATAGCAAACTATCACATTTCTTTTATAAACAAGTTTGGGCAGTTGACATTTTTGGCACAATAACTTTGCAAACAATGAATAAGGACTTCAAATGCAAATTCTTCAATTCCCAAGGGATAAACTTGTACAATCTTCATTCCTCAAGGATCATTCTTGCATAACTTGATTTATACAAGGACCAATCTTGATAAATCTTCAAAAATTGAGGGACTAAAGTTGACAATCTTCAATTCTTCAAGGACCATTTTGGAAATTCCAGATTCGGGTCCGGTTCATTGTGCGGCTTCGTTCCCCGTGTTCGTTTTTGATTGATTCTTGTGATCTTTTTGTCTTTTCTTCAATATCCGTACCTAAAATACATAAGCAACAAACACGAGCATATATTTGGCAGTTTTAATGATATTTTATGCATTTTAAGCCCGATTTGAACGATTAGACTATGTATAAAAGCAGTCTCATCAAGATGCTGTAGGAAAGAGATGAGTTCGGGGAATCAGAGAGACCCGATAAGAGGTAAACATTCGTATTCAAACGGGGAGCAATCCGTATTCTTTCTGTGTATTTCAATATTTCATCTCTTTAAATTGTATCTTCCAGGCAAAAGACTGGGGACTGGTCTCAGCCGGCTACTCAGCAACAACCTAATCAACCCAAGGGAAACGGTCATACACACGACCGTTCTGCTACGGATAGGCGTGGCGGTAATGATAATTACCGTAACAACGCTGGACACTCCAAAAATAGCAAGTCCTTATACTTACTCATTTTCTTATGATTACATGTTATAATTCTTAATTCTGACACATTAGCAAATCTTCTACAAGGAATCATTGTAACGGGAGGGACCATAACTAGAGAGGTTCACAGCCTAACCGTCCAGCTATCACTGGTATTCAATCTTACGATTATCCGGATTGTCCTTTGTACCTATTATCATGTCTCATGTATATTGTTTTCATCAGGATCTCATCCAGTCAAGACACCTGCTGGAAGATATACTCATCCTCTTTACTCTACTTGGCATCGTAGGCACCCAGGGCCATGTCTCCGCGACAGCGACGCATGCTACAAGTATGGTCTTCCTGGCCATCGCATGAAGGATTGCCGCAAGGGCGAGATGGAGGGTACATCAGGACATGTTGATTCCAAGCCGCCTCCTACTAGTAGACGCGTTTACACGACATCTCGCGATCAGGCCAACAAGTCTACAGGTACCATCACTGGAATCTTGTATATGTATGGTCAGGCTGCATGTGTTCTATTTGATACGGGTGCTACTCACTCGGTCATTTCTACTGCTTATGCCAAGAATGTTAGGATACTCCCCATGCCACTAGAGAATATACTAAGTATTTCCACGCCTTTGAGCGACTCTGTACGCATAACCCATGTGTACAATATCCTTCCCCTAGAGTTTGACGACAAGGTTCGTCCTGTTGACGCACTTCCGCTGGACATGAATGATTTTGACATGATTTTGGGCATGGATTGGCTATCCAAGCATCATGCTACCATAGACTGCCATTCATATCGAGTCATCTTCGGTGATGTTAATGCGCCAGAGTACATACACAACGGGTTCGTACCCGGAAGGTCTGTACAAATCATATCAACCCTGCAAGCACGTGCATTACTCTCACATGGTTGTGAGGGTTATCTAGCTACTATTCATGACATGTATGCTGGGTCCCCATCAATTCAGGATCAGCCGATAGTGTCATAATTTCCAGATGTATTTCTAAAAGAACTTTCGGGCATACCACCTGCACGTGAAGTAGAATTTAATATCGAGCTCATCCTAGGAGCTGAGCCAATTTCCAAGGCTCCTTATCGCATGGCTCCCATAGAGTTGAAGGAGCTGAAGGATCAATTGCAAGAACTTTTGGAACGAGGCTTTATTCGACCGATCGCATCTCCATGGGGCGCACCGGCCTTATTCGCTAAGAAGAAGGACGGAAGTATACGTCTTTGCATAGACTATCGCAAGCTCAACAAGATTACCATCAGGAATAGGTATCCACTACCACGTATAAATGATCTGTTTGACCAACTCCAAGGGGCCAAACATTTCTCCAAGATTGATCTAAGGTCGGGCTATCATCAACTACGTTTTAAGGAGTAGGACATCGCCAAGACTGCTTTCCGTACACGCTATGGCCACTACGAATTTGTAGTCATGCCATTTGGCCTTACCAATGCTCCAGCAGTGTTCATGGATTTGATGAACAGAATCTTCCATGAATTTCTGGACAAGTTCGTCATTGTCTTTATTGACGACATCCTGATTTTCTCTAAGTCAAAGGAGGAACACAAAGACCATCTTCGTATAGTACTATAGATTCTTCGCCAGAAGCAGCTGTATGCTAAATTCTCCAAGTGTGAGTTCTGGTTAGACATGGTGGCATTGTTAGGACACATTGTATCAGAAGAAGTTATCACGATGGATCGAACGAACGTTCAGGCTATCACCAAGTGGCCAAGACCGACATCAACGACTGAAGTCCGTAGTTTCCTAGGCTTAGCTGGTTATTACCATAGGTTCGTGGAGAACTTTTCCCGCTTAGCACTACCATTGACCAAACTGATGCGGAAAGGGGAGAAATTCTTCTGGACTGAAGAACAAGAGAAGATATTTGAAGACCTAAAGCAGAAGTTAGTATCTGCACCAATTCTTACTCTCCCATCTGGTACAGGTGGATTTCAGATCTATAGTGATGCATCGGGGAAGGGACTTGGCTGTGCTCTCTTGCTACATGGGAAAGTGATCGCGTACGCTTCATGACAGCCTAATCCTTATGAGGTAAATTACCCTACGCATGACTTGGAACTTGCAGCAGTCGTGTTCGCATTGAAGATATGGAGGCACTAGTTGTATGGAGAATCATGTGACATTTTTACGGACCACAAGAGCTTGAAGTATATCTTCACTCAGCGTGAATTGAAGATGAGACAGAGGAGATGGTTAGAGCTGTTGAAGGATTATGACATTAATCTGCAATATCATCTCGGCAAGGCGAATGTAGTGGCAGATGCACTTAGCAGAAAGTCCGAAATGATAAACGACATAAAATTAAGGAGGAAATTATAAGAGACTTGGAGCGACTAGACATATAGATCATGGTACGTGCACAACACGGTTACTGGGCTAATATTAGAGTGGAACCCGAGTTACTCTCTAAGATCAAGTCAGCTCAGAAAGATGATGGAGAAATCTGGGAGATAATTCAGAATTTGGAGAAGCAGACAGAATTTCGAGTAGATGCAGATGGTATCATATGGTAGGGCACGAGACTTTGTGTTCCTTATGACCAAGAACTCTGGGAAGCATTGTTAGCTGAGGCTCATAGCTCCCTATTCTCTATCCATCATGGTTCGACCAAGATGTACCATGACATCAAGCAGTACTTTTGGTGGAGTGGTATGAAACAGGATGTTGCTACTTACGTCTCCAAATGTCTTACATGTCAGCAGGTTAAGATTGAGCATCAGCGGTCTGGCGGTCTTCTTCAACCGTTAGATATTCCAGAGTGGAAGTGGGACAAAATCACCATGGATTTTGTTACTGGTCGTCCGCCGACAAAGAAGAAGCACGATACAATTTGGGTTATCATTGATCGATTAGCAAATTAGCTCATTTCTTATCGATCCGCAAGGAAGATTCGGTCAGTAAACTCGCCGATACTTATAGAAGGGAGATCATGAGACTTCCCGGTGCTCCATCCAGCATCGTTTCAGACAAAGATCCTCGTTTCACTTCGCGATTCTAGAGAAGTCTGCAGAAATCTTAGGGTACACAACTTAAGCTTAGCACGACTTTTCATCCTCAAACAGACGGGCAGTCGGAGTGAACGATTCAGACATTGGAAGACATGTTGAGGTCATGTGCGTTGGAATGGACGGGTGATTGGGACGATTATATCTGTTTGGTGGAGTTTTCATACAACAACAGTTGGCACGTAAGTATCAAGTGTGCTCCTTTCGAGATGTTGTATGGCAGAAAATGTCACGTCCCAATCTGCTAGGATCAGGTTGGTGAGCGAACACTTGAAGGACCAGAAATAATAGAGTTGACTAATGAGAAGGTCGCAGTAGCGAAGCAGAAACTGCAAGAAGCACGGTCATGTCAGAAGATTTACGCAGACAAGCATCGTAGGGACTTACATTTTAACGTAGGAGATCACGTTGTCCTTAAGGTTTCGCAGGCACGTGGTGTTAGACGTTTTGGAATAAAATGTAAGCTCAGTCCTCGATTCATCAGACCGTTTGACGTTATTGAACGAGTCGGTGAATTATCTTATCGTTTAGCGTTACCTCCGCAGCTTTCTCATGTTCACGATATTTTCCATGTGTCCTTACTCAGAGGGTATAAGTATCATCCCCTTCACATGGATTAGTATTTGCTGGAACAGATTCGTGAAGATCTCACTTTCATAGAAGAACCCGAACGAGTTCTCGACAAAAAAGAACAAGTCATGAAAAGGAAGACGATTCCATTCGTCAAAATCCTTTGGAGGGATCATACCGAGCGGGAAGCTACTTGGGAAATAGAGGAGTCTATCCGGGCTTCTTACCCTCTTTTCATATTTTGAATTTGGGTATGTTCTTCTTTTCTAGTGTACTTTATCTATAATTCGGAGACGAATTATTCTTTTTAGGGGGGGAAGAGTTGTCAAACCCTCGTGCTTTTACCATGAATAGTACCCTTACGATCGTACGTACATTATTAGAACTTTCCTTTTATAGCATGTTTACGTTTCACGAACAAGATTTACAATTATTACGTACGTGTTATAACACGATAAGTATTTATTACGTATTAAGACACGATAATTATTTCAATAATATTTATAATCACGAACATACGAGCATGAAATAATGAACGTAAATAATCACGAGCTTAGTATTACGTATTTATGTATATTTAGTACGATCATGAATAAATACAATAAGACACGAACGATAACTATTTAAATCACGTAAAACACAAACACGAGAACACACTAAATTTTAGACACGGAAAAACATTCGGGTTACCCCATGTGGATCCCTTACCCGCGGACAAGACAAGAAAAAGGGTCAAGCCCATGCAATTTTACTAAAACAAGAATTTGGGAAAAGATTATTTTCATAATAACAAAATATTAGAAAACAAGAAAACCTTAAAATCTTTTTCTCTTTTCTTGTTCCGCTTTGGCCACCGGGTACAAGGAAACACCGAGGTTGTGTTGGTTGATTTTTGGTGTTTGATTTATTACAAGGAGTGTTAGTGTGTTCATCCTCCTTTGATTCACGTAATCGGTAAACCCTAAAGCCCTTTTCTTTTATTGTTTTGATTAATTGATCACATGAAATCATGAGTTACTTAATAACAAGTTAATAATCATGTAATTAAACATGGGGTAAAATAAACCTTGGTTAAGGGGTGTTTGTTTTGGCCGACGCATGAACCGAGCCCCAAGGGGGTCTCGGCTTGTTATGTTTCGCACCAACCGATACCTCAAGGTCTCGGTGTGGTGTCTTGTGTCTCAGCAGCAGGAGAAAAGAGAACCCTGACCTCGGTCGGGGTATGTTTGTTTCTCGGGTGGGTCTCGGCTAGAACAAGAACCACCAGCGGCTTATGCCGGTGGCTAAATAAGGAAAGCAGGAGGAACCCCTAGCCGCGACAGCAAGGGGAACCACCGGCTAGCCGGTGGGAACTTTTGCTAGCTGGCGGCTAGTCTTGACCAAGGGTCCGTTTGTGACCGGTTCACGGGTGTGGTTTACGGGGTTCATAAATACGGTTCACGACATGTTTAGATTAAAACACGGGATCGGTTCATGGGTTGTTTTTATAAGGTTAATTATTTTTTTTACAAGTTTATTTTTACAAGAATTAAATTAAATTAATTAAAACATGTACATGGTTAATTTAATTTATACATGACTTAGGTTATTAATATTAGTATTAATACACGAATTTTAACCTAAGTAATTATCATTCTAATTAGACTATATAATTAATTAATTATTAAAATCATGACTTATAATTAATTAATTTACCTGACTTAGGTTATTTTATTAATAGATAATAATACATGTTTTAACCTTAGTATTTTTACCTTTATTCAATTAAATCATGTTATATTTAATTAAATACTTTAACCTATAGTTTATTTAATGCACATGAAATAATTAATAAACTATACTATTTAAATTACATGACTTAGAATATTAATCAGTAAACACTTAAGCTTATATAATTAGCTTAATGATCCAGCTTATATCTAATTATGGAAACTTTTTATTTTTAGAAACTTATTTAATTAAGGCAGCTAATCTATTTATGGAAACATTCTATTTTTAGAAACATATCTATTTTATGAAGTAAATCTATTTTTGGAAACTTTCTATTTTTGGAAACTTTCTTTTTTGAAAACTTTCTATTTTAGGAAACCTGTTATTTTAAGAAAGTTTCTTATTATTACACAACAAGTATAATAATACATGAAATACAAGAAATACGTAAATAGAATAGACAGAATACATGTTAAACACATTATAAAGCCTTAATCAGTAAAACATGACATGAACATATAAAACAAGCTAAGACATGATAAAAAACCAGTTACGTACTCAGTAATCAAATACTTATACACGTATGTATTTATGTAGCATTAGTGATACCGAAGTAGGACTCTCATCCTTTCGTCTTCTTCGTTCACTGCACAAAAGGTACGGATTATCCATCCTTTCAGTATGGACGTTCTTCCTTATTAGGATTTCCCCGTATGCAGCCAACTGTTTTCCCAGTATATGTTTATATGTTTTTGAATTGCTTATGTTTAATTAGATACCTAAAGCCATGTACATGCATGACCAGTTTCACCTAGTTATGGAGTTACCATAACCATAAAACTGGAGGCACTAGTGTTATGACTCCAACACGACGGAGTGATAACTTGTGGCGTCCCTTTAGCTTTTGGCCATATTATAATTATCAGGTGGGGCGTATGGGTGCATCCTAGTTTAAATGTTTTCAGCAGATTATTCAGGTGAATGTGGTGTATGCCTTGCATCCTTCACAAGGAGTTGATCCCTCCTACCCAAACCAGTATACTAAATTAGAGGCAGCCCCTCTAATTTGCATAACGAGGTCACCCCTCCAAGTATTCATGCA
Source organism: Glebionis coronaria (assembly GCA_025667525.1). Lineage (NCBI taxonomy): Eukaryota > Viridiplantae > Streptophyta > Magnoliopsida > Asterales > Asteraceae > Glebionis > Glebionis coronaria. The sequence goes on from CM046879.1 coordinate 223,457,641, forward strand.
CGTGGATAATTCATGACCTATATTGGCTAATGGTAAATATGTTAACCAGTTTTTACAAGATAAACATAAGGCTTTTCAAACTATAAAACCAGTTTAAATAAGATATAACCAGGTTATTTAGGGACTTAGTCTTTTCCGCTGCTTCATGCTTATATGCTTATATTATTCATGCTTTACTTGTATATCCGTGCACTGAGCGTTATGCTCAGCCGTTTTCCTTTTCATGTTTCTAAAACGGTAGGTACTCAGGGACGCTCGTAGACTTTAAGCGTACGTGCATATGGATTGGAAGCTTCCTAGCCTTCTTTACTTTATGCATTTCTTTATACTTTGATACTCATTTCAATGGACATTGTTTAGTCCTTTCATTTACAGTACTTATGTTTGTGTGTGATGAGTTCTACTTTTGGGGTATCGATGTTTGATTCCGGTATTTCCTTTATGGTCATGTAATGTTTTATACATTTATCCTTGTATGCTTTGATGACACGCCATAATCACGCGCGACATTCCATTTATCAAAATAGGGTGTTACAAATCGACTAGATCACATACCACATAAATGCATAAAAGGCAAGGGTTTACCACAAAAACATCAACTATGTCTATCTGTCGTTTAACCTTCGATGATCAAAGAAAATCGAGTTAAGCAAGGAGGATTCCTCACTTTAATAAACGAAGACGGCAAATGGATATGTCTTCCAACTACCGATGCACAGTTGGTAAACTTCAACAGTTTATCGCGTGTCGTTGACATATCAAAAGAACGAGAAAAGAAATAAATGAAATACGATACATTTGATGTAGGAGAAGTATTCATCATTTCCCTCAGAGTTACTCGAGCTCGGATTTCCTCTACTTCGGCCGTCTTCTATTTTTGTTAAAATTTCTTCTCAGTGTCGGTACGAGCCCCTTTGGAATTTCATCAACACCCTAGTGATTCTGATGGAATTTGCAAGTTAAATACAACACATAAAAACATTTCCATAATACTCGGTCAAGGTGACTTACTAAGTCAACGCAAAACGAAAGAAAAGATTTCAGGGAATACAAGAAAATTCAAAGATTTTCTTTAGGAATCCAAGAGAATGCGATTACTTGTACAAGGATCCACCGTTTTAAAAGCGTTCTCATCCAACATTTATCAAAAAAAACTAACAGTTTAAGGATGACCAATTGATTTGAAACGACGTTTCCCTTCCTAAACTATGTATAATTAGGTAGATCATGCATAATTGAGGATCATGTAACAACAACCAACAAAACAGGATTCTTCCCGAATTATGCATAGTTAGCTAAGCTGTGCATAATTGAGGATCTAGTGACGACACAAGCGTTATTATTACACACCAAATATGACTATGAAAGTTTTTGACCTAATCTTCAAAATAATCAAATCTTTTGAAACGGAATTTGAAATGGGAAAATATTGTTACCATCGTTTCAGGGGACACACCAAACATTTTTCATCCACTTTGAAAACATACTTTTACTTTGCCTTTTTATGAGAAAAATAAATAAATAGATAAATCGACACCATTTGCATTTGATTCAACGAAACATTTCACACAGTCATATATATTTCCGAAACAGATTGTTCACAAAATAACGGTAAGGTGGTTCCAGATTAAAGATCATTGCAAGCACAATGAGTAGTAAAAATCAAAAATCAATGAGATCAATTAAGATAAACGAGGAATATATTTGCCAACAGAAATTAACTAAGTTTGAAATGAAAATACTTCGAATATATGACAAGAGTTTCGGGATAACAACCGCGATCTATAAATACATGGAGTAAACATCGAACATCAACACAAGAGTCAAAAATAGAACAAAGATCACAATTCCCATCGTCACGAGTTACACATACATTCCACCAATTTAGGTTCCATTAACCGAAAGAAGAAAAGTTACGGCGTCCATGAACAAGACAAAATATATGTCAGGTGACATACCCTTATTATCATATACTAGCGAAGTAGCAATATAAAAATAAATAATGGTCTCATACCATGGACAATATTAAAACAAAAAATCACAGGTAGTTCAGATATATAGACTCGCGAAATCAAAGAAGGGATGTCGTACGATCGAACCATCGTGACTCAAAACATTAGATATACATCTTTATAAAATAATATACAAGTAGGCGTGTGTTGGGTAATCCATTTTCATATCCTAATTAATGTTACCTTGTATATTGTAAAAGCGAACATTTGCACATTTTTAGTTTGTGTTACACCATTAAAGACTTTATACCTTTCATTTTCCAACTTATAATTTTTATATCTAAAAGTTATAATCTCAAGAAAATTACTAACATTAGTAGATTCGGTGACTCGATTATCATAATTGATAAAATCATTAGGTTTGAAAATCTCCATACTTGTGTCAAAATCTCATTAATATTCACATCTTAAGTACCACAAACATACATAGTAAGAATTTTCAAAGTTTCATATTATTATTACGACATATCTTATTGTAAATCCATAATCAATGCTAGACACACTAAACTTAACTAATCAACACAAGTAAATACTTTTCAAACGTAATACTTATTATTGTATAATAAAGAATTACAAGTGTTATGGATAACACCGTTTGATGACAATTAGTTATACACACTTTGGACAACTAAATAACCTAACTTATGAATACAGTCACAGCTGTTTGATTCAATAAGTTCTAAGCATTAATGTGTGAATATTCTCAAAGTGTCCAACATTAATGCTGGGCTACAACTCCTATTTATAGTGATACGAGGTTGACCTAAGTACTAGTTGATGGTGACTATACAAGACATTCACTTTTCAGACATCTGTCACAAGATGCTCTTCTGTTCTTGGTAGTCTACCATAATGCTTTAGGAAAACAGATCTTGAGACAGTTTCCATTTTCTTCATAGTCTCGTACACACAAATGGCATGTCCAAAGTGTGCTGAGTGTTAACAGGATATTGCCACCCCTGTTAACCGTCAACCCCTCAGAGTCCCTGATACATCTTAGCTGTTATCCATCGCAACCAATGAGTATGTCTTCAAGTAATCTTCGACTTCCTTGACAATGTCTCTTCCATGGACTCCTCTGAGGTTGCTCACAGAGACTTGGTTCTCTATGAGTCTTGCGATACTTGCCTGCCTCCTAGGCACAGGCAAGTGACTATCTAACAGCTTAATTTGTGTTTAAATCTATGATACAGGGAATCTAACAAACTTAGATTCCCAAAAATCTCCCCCTATTTAAACATAAATATATCTAGATCTATCTAAGTTAAGGTAAGTGAGATAACAGCTTCTTCTTACTCATAACAGATCTAAACAAACACACCACATGATTTTATTCATACTTAAAGAAAATTACAAGTACATTACAAAAGTGAAATAAAATGTGAAGGTAAAATTGAGCTGTGAAATTCTTCAATAGTCATCATTTTTGATCTTTTCTTCAGCTTCAGCTATGTCTGTTCTAGTATCCAATTCTGCCTGTAAAGCTTGTGCAAAAACCTGGGAATACTCTGAGTTAATCTTGAGTCCCTTTTTGAGACAAAGCAGCTGAATTGTTGATGCTAAGCCAAGCTCATCTTCTCTTTGGAATGCATACTGGCAAGCTCTATTCATGAAGGCCATACCTCTTTCAGGCTCTATGTAGGTCTGACCATCAACAGGACCAACGATTCCATTTGGTTGTATCAAATCCCTATGCATTCCATCCACTTGAACATCATCTGTGACAAAGGTTTCCTTAACAAGTTGAGAAATCCTTCTTCTTTTCTTGCTAGACTTTGGGGGTTCTTGTTCAAATAGCTGTGGTGGGGGATCTATTTTGAGTTGTGCTGCTGTTTCTTTGATCCAGGTGAACTTAGCCTTAAGAGTCTTAAGAAGAAGGAAATTGGCCTGACCAGTTCTTTTGGCAGCCAAGGCTTCAAGTTCAAACCATTCAAATAACCCAAGTTTTTTTAACCTGAAGTCCTCAAAGACATTCATATTACCCTTTTGGTTATCTCTCCACAAAATCATTTGTGGTGTATTGGTGGACTTGTGAATTGTGTATTTGAACTTTGTTATCTTGCCAGGTGCATACCTGTTGTTAACGCAGGCATCATAATCATCTTTTACTTTTCTTAGTGCCTCTGCACGTTTAGCTTCCATTTCCCTCAACCTTTGTCTTTGCTTCTCCCTTTCAGGTGGAGTCATCTTCCTCAGAGTTGCCTCATTTAGCTCCTTGGCTTTCTTGATTTCATTTAGCCTCTTGAATTCCTCAGCCTGTTTCTCTATCTCTCCAGGTGTTAAGGGATTCTCATTAGAAGGTGTGAAGGTTGAAAATTAGGAAAGGTCTGTGGTGGATCCTCCTGTCTCTAGCATCGCAACTATCTTCTTTAGTTTGGTATCTGTGTCAACCAAAAGTATTTCCTTTCCTTTCTTCGAGACAGAGGATTCCATACTCATGTTTTTCAGCTCCTCAGCTCTTTTGATGAATGCTGACTGAGCTTGAGTTTGTATTGCCTTGGGTAGGGAGCTAACAGTGAACTTTAGCTTCTTGGCAGCTGGTTCACAATCATCCCCAGACTCGTTGGTGTTAACCAAAGTCCGGGACTTTGATGAATCAACTCCATTATTATTCTGTTGCTCCCCCTTAGTTTCATCCTCATCATCGGGTACGATTATAGGTGTGATGACTTAGAGGGGGACAGGTGAAGAAATGGTGTTATCAGTAGAGGTTGAGCCCTGTTTGGCAGATTCAAGGTTAAGTATCTTTTCCTTCTCCCCCTCACGTTCAGCCTGTCTCTTCAGACGTTTGGATGAACGTGCCTGAAAGTGTCTTGAAATCTGGTCAACAGAGGCAGCCATATCACGTTGCCTGGTCTCTTCAGACTTGATAACATCCAACTTTCTTGATAGGCGTTCAATATCTGATTGATGATGAACAAGCTGAAGATTATGGATGTTCAGGCTTTCTTGTGCATAATCATCCCCCTTGGCAAAAGATCAAAGTTGGTTTGGGCAGGATGATCAAACATAAGGAATTCAGCAGTTGGATCATAAGCATGTCTTTGGAAGACTGTTGTGGTGGAGGTAGTAGAGGTGGGAGTGACAACAGCTTCCTTGGGAGGAGGAGTGATATTATCAGCTGGTGTGGACACAACTATTTCCTTGGGAGGAGACACAGATTGTTGATCATCTTCTTCTTCATCTTCCTCCTCCTCAAACATCCCCTCAGGGAGTATTTCGTCCCCAGGCATTGATTCAGGTTCAAAGAAATCATCAACTAATGAAATCACCCCTTCTTCAATATCAAGCAGGGGATCTTCTTCATTTGGTTGATCCTGAATGATTGTATCAGCTTCTTTGTCTTGTTGCTCCATGGATTCTGTGTTTGGTTGTACAATATCAGCCTACAAATTGTTTTCATTAGTAACAGGGAAAGAAGGAGGGGGAATGGTCGCCATGTCGCTATCCCAGAGAGGCTAAGGGTGATTACTCAACCACTCTAAAGGATAAATCCTTGGGATTCTTTTAAGGGTGAAAAGTAAAAGGTTAATGATCGCCATTCGCTGCCCCTAGGAAAGCTGAGTGTGATTATTCAGCACCCTCAAAAGGTTAAAACCTTTGGGACTCTTTTGATTGTGAAACATATGTTGTTAAGGATCGCCATTCGCTGTCCCTAGGAAGGCTGAGGGTGATTATTTAGCCCCCCCAAAAGGTTAAGAAACCTTTGGGACTCTTTTAATGATGAAACATATGTGGGTGAAGGTCGCCTGTTACGCTGTCCCTAGGAAAGCTGAGGGTGATGATTCAGCTCCCCCTAAAAAGGATAAATCCTTTGGGATTCTTTTAAGGTGAAAAAGATAAGGGTTAAGATCGTCTTCTTACGTTGTCCCTAGAAGAGTTGAGGATGATTATTCAGCTCCTCTAAAAGTAAAACTTTTGGGATTCTTTTTCTGACGAAACCAAGAGGCTGTGTGAGGTACAGCTGGTCAAGGTTGAGACATATATGTATTCAGGTTGTTGTTTGCCTGAATACTGTCTAGAGGGTGTAGGGTCATTAGGGTGCTTTATGAACACAAATGAATCATTGCTTGGTGCATAGACAGGGTGTACAGAAGTCTTAAAGAGTTCTAAGTGCATATACTGACTTCTATGGGTCGAGTATTACCCTAACTTCACCACTCTCACCTATAGACATTTAAGAGTGGTTGCTTGTGGACCTCTAAAAATTTCCACTGATTACTTGTGTGATATCAGCAGAATTCGGTTGGTTCCCTGTTGTCTTGGCTGACATCGAGACACAAGACCCTTGTTGTTGGTCAGCAGAAGTCTCTGATTCCATAGGAGTCTCTAGAACAGAGGAGGTTTCTAGGTTCACATTCTTCTTTCCCCTGGCCTTTGCAACAGTTTTGGTGTGGGAAGAAGATGGGCTTTTCTTCTTCTTAGGCTGTTGGCCAGTTGTTGCCTTGGATGTCATAGTGTGCTGCCCAGAGGTCAAAGACGTAGACTTGCCAGACACACTAGAGGTATTCACCTTCTCAGAGGAAGGGAGCAAGGACTTCTCAGCAGATGGTTGTTTGTTTGCTATGTTCATCATGTGAGAGGTGACAGGGACACCTTCAGCTCCAATTTCCTTGTAAATGGCACCAGTGATGCGATAGGGCTTCAGAGAAGTGAGTGTAGAGTTGCGATAGCTGTCACCCAATAGGATTTCGAAGATCAGAGATAGAAAGCGAACGTAGCATATGTTTTTCTCCCTGACCTAGTTACGTCCCTTCACTTGTTCTACAAGGTTGGAGAAAAGGATACTTCCTACATCAACATCTGTGCCCCAGATCAGCCTATATGCAATAGATTGGGGGTTGAAGGACATTTGATCTTGGGATCCCTGCATTCCTCCTTGGGATTTGACTATGTGGGTGAAGAGGACACGCCACATAGGGGAAAAATACTTGATCTTCAAAGGAGACTTGGAGAGGACCTCAGCGGGTGTAAGAGCAGGGTTTACATCATGAAAGGGTTATAGTGTGGCAAGGGCGTCCTTAACAGCCTTTTTGTCAATCACCTTCAGGCATTCATCACCATGTCTTAACCCAGCCACACTAGCAAAGTCTTTTAGAGAGAAGGCAAATGGGTGTTTGTTGCATGAGAGGCTAAAGGTAATGGTGTCATCAACGACATCAACAGAGTACCAGAATTACCTAGGGTATTCTTGGTAGAAGGTGGTTGGGGATTTTGTGAATGCTTCACTTGCATCACAATTTTTCATGAAGTTTACCAAATCTGAGTAGGATTCGTTTGGAGCCTTGAGCCATCCAATGGAGTTGTTCGATACAAGAATGCTTTCGTTAAGTTTAAAGTTGACGTTTGCTGCCTTGGGAACTGGGAATGCCATGGATTCAAGGTTGAAGAAGAGCAAAAATGGATGATGGGTTTAGAGAGAGAAAGGTTAGAGAGAGAGATATTTGTGAAATGAGAATAGTGGTAGGTGAGGAGAGACGTGAGACAATATATATATACAAATGTGAAAACAGTTATTCAACCGCATTTAATGCAAAGTGGGAAAAGGACTGCACATGTAGGTCCCTTGACCTTTCAAAACTATTTGTCTCCTCGTTATTCGAAAATAAATGATTAAATATTGAGAATGTTTTTTGGCATTTACTTGGAAAGTAACTACTAGTTTCATGGGAAACATTTAATATAGAATCAGACATTTAATGAACACATTTATTATCAAGCCACATGCTTTGAGATATTGAGCATCTCTGGCTCAGCAACTAGCCTGTTGAATGAAGGTTCAGCCAAAGGCTTTGTGAAAATATCAGCTAGTTGCAGCTCTGTTGGAACAAAGTGCAGCTCAATATCTCCCTTCATTATGTGATCCCTGATAAAATGATACCTGATAGCAATGTGTTTGGTACGAGAGTGAAGAACAGGGTTGTTGGAGATGGCAATGGCGCTTGTCACAAAAGATTGGCACTTTGTCATATAAGATTTCATAGTCAGCCAATTGACTTTTCATCCAGAGCACCTGAGCACAACAGCTGGCAGCAGCGACATATTCTGCTTCAGCTGATGACAGGCCATAGTGTTTTGCTTCTTAGCACTCCATCCAACCAATTTTCCTCCTAGGATTTGACAGCTACCTGAGGTGCTTTTCTTGTCAATACATCATCCAGCATAGTCTGAATCTGAATAGGCCTTGAGATCAAAGACTGATTCCTTGGGATACCATAGACCTTGGGAGGGTGTTCCTTTGAGATACCTGAAAATTTTCTTAACAGCCACTAGATGGGATTCTTTTGGGTTAGCTTGGTACCTTGCAAAGAGACATGTGGAGAATTGGATATCAGGACGACTAGTTGTTAGATACATGAGTGACCCAATCATGCCTATGTATAAAGTCTCATTAACAGAGACCCCTGACTCATCAGGACCCAAGTTGTTGGGTGGAAGCATGGGGCATTTCACTAATGCACAATCAGCTAAGTCATATTTTTTAGTAAATCTTTAACATACTTTTCTTGACAAATTGAAATTCCCTTAGGACATTGTTTAATTTGAAAACCCAAAAAGTAAGTTAATTCACCCATCATACTCATCTCATATTTCTTGGTCATTAATTTAGCAAAACGTTTACTAAGATTAACATTTGTTGACCCAAAGATGATATCATCCACATAAATCTACACAATGATGAAATCACTCTTATCCTTGAAGGTAAAGAGTGTTTTATCAATAGAACCCCTGACAAATTTGTTTTCAGTTAAGAAATTAGAAACAGTTTCATACCATGCTCTTGGAGCTTGTTTCAGCCCATACATGGCTTTGTGTAATCTGTACACATGATTGGGAAACTTGTTGTTCTCGAATCCTTCAAGTTGTTCAACATATACTTCCTCAGCCAAATCTCCATTGAGGAAGGCACTCTTAACATCCATCTGATACCAATAAGTAGAATAAGCCAGGAAGATTCTGATGGCTTCAAGTCTTGCTCTGATACCAATTGTAAATCCCTAATCAATGCTAGAAACACTAAACTTAACTAATCAACACAAGTAAATACTTTTCAAACGTAATACTTATTATTGTATAATAAAGAATTACAAGTGTTATGGATAACACCGTTTGATGACAATGTGTTGTGCACACTTTGGACAACTAAATAACCTAACTTATGAATATAGTCATAGCTGTTTGATTCAATAAGTTCTAAGCACTAATGTGTGAATATTCTCAAAGTGTCCAACATTAATGCTAGGCTACAACTCCTATTTATAGTGATACGAGGTTGACCTAAGTACAAGTTGATGGTGACTACACAAGACATTCACATTCCAGACATCTGTCACAAGATGCTCTTCTATTCTTGGTAGTCTGCCATAATGCTTTAGGAAAACAAATCTTGAGACAGTTTCCCTTTTCTTCATAGTCTCGTACACACAAATGGCATGTCCAAAGTGTGCTGAGTGTTAAAAGGATATTGCCACCCCTGTTAACCCTCAACCCCTCAGAGTCCCTAATACATCTTGGCTGTTATCCATCACAGCCAATGAGTATGTCTTCAAGTAATCTTCAACTTCCTTGACAATTTCTCTGACATGGACTCCTCTGAGGTTGCTCACAGAGACTTGGATCTCTGTGAGTCTTGCGATACTTGCCTGCCTCCTAGGCACAGGCAAGTGACTATCTAACAGCTTAATTTGTGTTTAAATCTATTATACAGGGAATCTAACAAACTTAGATTCCCAACACTTATTACGTATATACAAATATCCAACACAACTCGAATTTGTCCAATTGACTCTTAAAAATCAACCTTTGACTTTTTATTGTACATAAGTCTTCCTTAGAACTGGTATGCTATATTTTATTCACGCGACCCGAGTCAGACGTTAAATATGTTTCACGTAGTATTATCTCGGACAACTTACTGATTTTAGTCGAGACTTCAATCTCGATAATAATATAATAAATAATCAAAATGCTTATTTCAATAATTCTGAAATGTATAAAATTCGAATTTTAAATCTTTAGCCAATTCTCAAGTGATTTTAAAATTAACACATCTTGCAGCGGAATAAAATGTCGTTCCATCAATATTTAGTAATTTATTTCAAGCGTTATAATGTCTCACTTAAAGTGTATATTTCGATTTTATCCCAGTTTATTCACTACAACGAGTGACGAGTTCCAGTTTATACCAATGCATTCGTAAATATGACTTGACCTTATGTTTTAAATAAAACCAGTTTTACAAAGTCTCTATTTCCAAAATACATGACCAATTCTTCTACTCATGGTCTATATTACAAAATACGCCAAAAGTTTGCTATATTGACCCAAAATTACTTCGTACCTAATAAGTGTGAAAACACTTATCCTTTTACCACTTATTTCCAATAATAACAAGACCAAAACGTGTGATTTATGTCGTAAAAGTCGGAATTATGCGTGGTTTGTGTTTTTATTGTGTTTTAGGACCAAATAATGAAAAAGGAAGAAAACACGGGCTTTCACGGGCTTTTATCGAAGAAAACGGGAAAAGACGAAGTCAAAAGATCAAGAGTGCAAAAAGAACGGAAGTCCAAGGCCTATTCTGAAGATTTATCGAAGAAAAAGTCTTAAGACGGAAGTTTAACGAAGTCGAAGAACTTAAGTCTAATAGAAGAAGAAAATTAAAAGACAAGTTCAAATCCCGAGACGACAAAGATGAAGAATTAAAGTCGAGTCGAGAAAACGTGAAGGAAGCAAGAGAAAAAATGCAACACATGCACTCCTTCCTTATAAATACCCTCCTAATAGTCATTAGGAGGGGGTTAGATTTTTAAGTTAATTTTTCACTTTCTAGTTTTCTCTAGTTTTTAGAGAGAGAAAGTCTTAAACTTTCTCTCACTAGTTCATCTTTTAATCTTTCAAGATTAAACACTTTGTATTCCTTATTTTTATTAATCAAGTTCTATTTTAAGCTTTTATTTCTTAATCTCATCCTACTTTTCTTTGATTTAAGGTTGATTTTGGTGCGTATATCATAAGATCCGTGTTGTTCTAATTGATTTCGTGCTTAAAAGTTAATCTTTTGATCATTTTATAAGTTTTCATTTGATTAAGCTTTAAGACTTTTGTGCTTATTGGCTTATTTTTTATGATTATCTTATTTTTCTTATTAAAAAGTTTTATTAAAAAAGTTTATGTTTTTATTGTTTGATCTAAAAAGTTGCTTAATTTCGAGTTGAATAAGTTGAGATAAGTGCTTATTTGATTCGGTTAAGTATTCGGATTGATAGGTTTTGGATATTAGCTTATTGCATTTAGCTTATTTCCTAGCTTGCCCAAATCCCACAATTTTCGGAAAGGGTGATAAAGCCCCTTTCCGATTGGGTTTTCCGACTGAGCACCTCCCTAACCGATTTCCACCATTTTAGGAAAGGTTGTTGAACCCCTTTCCGATTGGTCTATATTCCGACGGCACTGCACTTCAACATTCCGATTGACCCAATCGGATTAGGGTTTCTCCTTTCCGATTGGTCCATTGTTTTGTCTTTTCCGATTGTGTATTACTCCCATATTCCGATTGTGGCAATTCTACACTTTCCGATTGTTCCTCATTTCCATGTTATTCCGATAGATGCAAATGTGTTTATTCCGATTGGGAATTTTCTGAGTATTCCGATTGGTTGCCTTAGCACTCATTCCGATTGAACCCTTTTCTCGATATTCCGATTGTAGCATTTAACCATATTCAGATTTGCCGATCGGAAAACATTCCGATCGGGGATTCTTGTGGCTTGTTTTGGTTTCTTTCGTTCTTACTTTCTTATAGTACTTTTCAACCAAGTTTGTTTATTTTTAGCAAATTTTCCAAGTGTTAGTTTTATTTAGAGTGCAAGTACTTTCCCATTTCACCTTTAAGTTTATATGCATTTAATATTACTCGTCATTCAAACTAATCTTTTAACTTCCATTTTACTCAACGACACTTTAATTACTTGCTATTAGTTTAAAACCAACAAACCAAACCTTTGATTCACCAAGAGACGATTGAGTCGCACTTAAGACCGGTTTTCAATTCGAAAAGACTTGGGACTTCAAAGATTTTATATTTGGTCGTAAAACACCAAGTATTAAATGGCGCCACTGCCGACTCTTTTCGTTACGATAAACGGTTTTTAGTGAGAGACGCATTGAATTTTGGGATCCGTTCTTTGAACGTTATTTTCATTGCTATAAAAATTTCCAAAAAATCCAAAAAATATAAAACTCTTCAAAAATACAAAAACATTAAAAAACCTATAAAAACCAAAAAGATTATATAGATATTCTCTTTGTGTATATTTTTCTTCTGCAGGTGCATGCGTACTAGATCTACGAACTATTCTGAGCCCGAGAATCGTGAAGATTTAGATATGGCTGGTGTTAATAACAACAATAATCACCCACCTCAAAACAATTTGAATAACAACAACAACAATGTCCTTCAACCTGATTTACGAACCATGGAGGAATTGTGCCAACCCACTATGAACAGACGCGGAGGCCCGATTGCGCCAATGCACGTCACGGCTCAGGAGTTTTCGTTGAAGCATCACATGATCCAGCAAGTGCAAACGAACCCATTTTATGGAATTCCGGATGATGATGCCAACAAACACCTCGACAAATTCATTACCATTACCCAAAGCATGAAGTGCTCTGGTGTTTCTATGGATGACCTTCGCCTCCAACTCTTTCCACACTCGCTTTCTCACCATGCCAAAAAATGGTTTGACCGTCTTCCTAAGAATTCTATTCATACGTGGAATGACATGACTCAACGCTTTTTATCGCGCTACTTTCCCCCATCCATGGTCACTAGCCTTCGTAACCAAATCAGTGGATTTATGCAAGAGAATGATGAATCGCTTTTCGATGCTTGGGAACGTTACAATGATTTGATCGACCGCTGTCCTAATCACAATATGCTCCCCGTCACTCTCATTGACACCTTCTACAATGGTCTCACTTTTCGTGATCGTGACACGATCAATGCCGCCGCCGGTGGTACTTTTATGAAAAGGAGACCGGAGGAGTGCCGAGAGTTGATCGAAAACATAACTACTCACCACAAGAATTGGGATTCATCCGCATCCTCAAGATCTAACTCGAGAGTCAATGTTTCTTCTACTACCTCCAATCCTGAAATGTCTGAAATTTCTCGACAACTCGCTGAAATGAACAAGAATTTCATGGCAATGGCCACAAACCACTTTCAACAAGCTAAAGCCGTTGCTATTTCTTGTGACACATGTGGTGGCCCTCACTCTTATAATGATTGTCCCTCTACCCAAGGCAATTATTCTGAAAACGTTAACGCAGCTTACGGCACTTATCCCACGGGAGGCTATCAAGCCCGCCCGCAAGGAGACTGTGGCTTGCTAAGTTATCGTTCCAACAATTATCTTTCTCCTCCCGGTTTCCCTCCTGCAAACCAAAACCAACAACAAAGCTACAACCGAAACAACCAATCCCAACCTCGTGCAAACAATCAGTATCAATCCCAAAGAAACCCTATCCAACTCAAGGAAATTCTCAAGCTCCACCTCTCAATCAACCGATGACCGTAAACCAAGACGTCGAGACGTTCATGAAGACTAATCGTGAGATGGTGATGAATCTTCAAAGTCAATTTGTCAACTTGAAGAATGACATGGTGAAACAAGGGAGCGATATTCGAGCCGAGCTAAGCAATGATATGGCCAAACACAGCAATGATATTAATGCCAACATGCAAAACTCTTTTAACAATCAAGCTCTTCACCTTCGTGATATGATTGGTTCACTCATCCAAAGTAATCAACCCTCTGCTTCGGGTACTCTTCCGAGTAATACCGTTGCAAATCCAAGGGGGGAGATGAAAGCAATCACCACCCGAAGTGGAAAAGGTTATATGGAACCCGAGCTTCCTACACCTCCACCCGTGATTGTGAACAAGGAAAAAGAGCAACTTTCCCCACCTCCTTCACCTTCTATCCCTATTTCCCCACCACCCGTGGTTGTGAGTGATCCTATTCCCTTAAAGCCTTCTTCTTCATCCAATATACCTTATCCCTCAAGGTTGAGGAAAGAGAAGCAAAAGAGCAAGGATGATATTCAGGTTTCGAACTTCCTTAAAATGTTCAAACAATTGAATTTTAACATCTCCTTTGCCGAGGCTCTCGCTCACATGCCCAAATACGCTAAGATGTTTAAAGATCTCCTAAGTGATAAAGAGAAACTCCTTGACATCGCTCAGACCCAACTTAATGAGAACTGCTCCGCAGTGCTCTTAAGGAAATTGCCCACCAAACTTGGTGATCCGGGTCGCTTCTTGATTCCTTGCAACTTCCCGGGAGTAGAGAATTGCATGGCCCTAGCCGATCTAGGTGCCAGTATAAACTTAATGCCTTTAAGTGTTTGGAAGCAATTATCTCTCCCCGAGCTAGTCCCCACCAAAATGACTTTGGAATTAGCCAACCGTACGGTTGCTTATCCAGTGGGGATAGCCGAAGATGTCTTTGTTGGCGTCGACAAATTCACCTTCCCGGCGGATTTTGTCGTCGTTGACTACGAGATGGATCCCCGTGTTCCATTAATCGTTGGACGTCCATTCTTGAGGACCGGTCGCACTCTCATTGATGTAGCCGCGGGCGAAATAATCATGAGAGTTGCTGACGATAAAATTGTCTTCAACATGGGTAAGATTTCTAAGCAACCTTATTCGTATGAGAGTGTTAATGCTATTGATGTTCTCGACGAGGCTTGTGAAGAACATTTTCATGATGCTTGCAAAAGTACTCTTTCTTCTCTACCCAATGTTGAGACCGTTTCCTCAATTGCTCCAGCATTGACTCCTTTCGGAGAAAGTGACTTGGATGATTTCGAAGCTAGCTTGGGTCCTCTCGATATTAAGTATGATAATTTGTCCACCAATTGGGATGAAGACATTAGTACTATTGAGAGACTTCTCAATGAGGACCCGTTCTCTCCTCCTTCTCCTAAAAAGGTGATTAATGATGATCCATCGTTAGCTTCACCATCTATTGAGGACCCCCCTACTCTCGAGCTTAAGGACTTACCTCCTCATCTTGAGTACGTTTTCCTGGAAGACGACGAGAAGCTACCGGTCATCATCGCAAAGGATCTGAACGAAGACGAAAAAGCCCGACTTGTCGCTGTGTTGAAGAAGCATAAAAGAGCTATCGCTTGGAAAATCTCCGACATCCGTGGAATTGATCCTCACTTTTGCACACATAAAATTCTAATGGAGGACGACTTTAAGCCCACCATTCAAAGTCAACGAAGGGTGAATCCTAAAATACATGAAGTCATCAAAAAAGAGGTTATCAAACTTCTTGATGCGGGTATGATTTACCCTATTTCGGATTCACCATGGGTTAGTCCAGTCCATTGTGTGCCTAAGAAAGGCGGAATCACCGTTGTGCCCAATGCAAACAACGAGTTGATTCCTACCCGCTTCGTTACTGGGTGGAGAGTTTGTATAGACTACCGCAAACTCAATGATGCCACGAGAAAGGATCATTTCCCCCTACCTTTTATGGACCAAATGCTTGAACGTTTAGCGGGTAATGAATATTACTGCTTTCTTGATGGTTTCTCGGGTTATTTTCAAATACCCATCGATCCCCAAGATCAAGAGAAGACAACATTCACTTGTCCCTACGGCACATTTGCTTATAAAAGAATGCCATTTGGCTTATGCAATGCCCCCGGGACTTTCCAACGGTTCATGTTTGCTATCTTCCATGACATGGTTGAGCAAACCATGGAAGTCTTCATGGATGATTTCTCGGTCTTCGGGGATTCCTTCTCTTCTTGCCTTGCCAATTTGGAACGTATGCTTAAGCGGTGCGAAGACACTCGCCTTGTTCTGAATTGGGAAAAATGCCATTTTATGGTCAAAGAAGGCATTGTGCTAGGACACAAAATCTCTAAAGCCGGTCTTGAAGTCGACCGTGCTAAAGTTGATGTCATAGCCAAATTACCTCCACCTTCAACTGTGAAGGGTGTGAGAAGTTTTCTGGGTCATGCGGGCTTCTATCGTCAATTCATTCAAGATTTCTCTAAAATCGCTCGCCCGATGACCCACCTCTTGGAAAAAGATACTCCTTTTATCTTTTCTAAAGAGTGTCTCGAAGCCTTCAATCTTCTCAAGGATAAGCTAACTAAGGCACCGGTCTTGGTCACCCCTAATTGGGAGCTGCCTTTTGAATTGATGTGCGATGCTAGCGATTTTGCTATTGGTGCGGTTCTGGGCCAAAGAGTGAATAAACACTTCCAACCAATCCACTACGCTAGCAAAACAATGACGGGGGCTCAATTGCATTATACGACAACCGAAAAAGAGCTTTTAGCTGTTGTCTATGCTTTTGAGAAATTTCGCCCCTATCTTGTTTTATCCACCACCATCGTATACACGGACCATTCCGCGTTGAAGTACTTGATGACTTAAAACGATTCTAAGCCAAGACTTCTTCGCTGGGTTTTACTCCTTCAAGAATTCAACATTGAAATTCGTGACAAGAAGGGTGCTGAAAACCTGGCCGCGGATCATCTGAGTCGACTTGAGGATCCATATCAGGGGGATCATCCGAACAACGAGATAAATGACTCTTTTCCCCTGGAGACTCTAATGTCTATAAATCTCAATCTTGATGGCACCCCGTGGTTTGCGGACATTGCAAACTACTTAGCGGGTGGTATTCTCATCCAAGGGTTAACATCCCAACAAAAGAAGAAGTTCTTGAATGATGTTAAGACTTACTTTTGGGATGACCCTTATCTATTCAAACAGTGTGCTGATCTGATTATTCGTCGATGTGTTGACGGACCGGCAGCTTTTGACATCCTCCAAGCTTGCCACAAAGGACCCACCGGTGGTCACTTTGGTCCCAACTACACCGCTAAGAAAGTGTTTGATTCTGGATTCTACTGGCCCACCATTTATCGTGACGCTCACGAAATGGTTAAGCATTGTGATGCTTGCCAACGTCAAGGCAAGATCACCCATAAGGATGAGATGCCTCAAAATTTCATACAGGAATGTGAAATCTTTGATGTATGGGGCATCGACTTTATGGGGCCATTTCCATCTTCCAAAGGGAACAAGTACATCCTCGTCGCCGTCGACTATGTCTCTAAATGGGTTGAAGCTAAGGCTCTTCCTACGAATGATGCGAGGGTGGTCGTGAACTTTTTGAAGCAGCTTTTCGCTCGATTTGGCGTTCCTCGTGCTATTATCAGTGACCGCGGGACTCATTTTTGCAACGATCAATTTGCACGAGTCATGGCAAAGTATGGTGTCAATCACCGTCTTTCCACCGCCTATCATCCCCAAACCAATGGGCAAGACGAAATTTCCAATCGTGGCTTGAAGAGAATTTTGGAGCGTACTGTGGGAGAGCATCGCGCCGCGTGGGCCGATAAGTTAGATGATGCTCTGTGGGCTTTCCGTACTGCTTACAAGACCACGATCGGTTGTACACCTTATCGTCTTGTGTACGGGAAAGCCTGCCACCTACCCATCGAGCTGGAACATAAGGCGCACTGGGCCTTGAAGTGGGCTAACTTCGACATCATCAAAGCCGGTGATCATCGCAAGGTTCAACTCAACGATCTAAATGAACTGAGGAATGAAGCTTATGAGAACTCGCTGATCTACAAGGAGAAGACGAAGATGATCCACGATGCTAAAATCAAGAACCGAGAGTTCCACGTTGGTGATCAAGTCTTACTCTTTAACTCTCGGTTGAAAATCTTCTCTGGCAAGTTGAAGAGCCGCTGGTCTGGTCCATTCACCGTCGCCAAAGTCTTTCCGTATGGGACCATTGAGCTTTCTCAGCCGAATGGACCCAATTTCAAGGTGAATGGCCAGCGTTTGAAGCTGTACTTTGGTGAGGACATCTCTCAGGAGATGATTCCATCCCTCACCACGTTCCCCATGAACTAAAATTGGGTCGAGTCAGGCTCATGACTCGGTGAACAAAAACAAGCGCTTCTCGGGAGGCAACCCGTGTTCTATCCTTTACTGCTTTCATAATAAGTGTAAGGGGAGCCCCGCATATGTTTGTTGTCTTGTTTCTTGTGCTGTGCAGGGATTAAAGCTTCAGAAAGCATCTTGATGACTTTTGCCGAACCGTGATACCGTGTTTCCCATCTTCCCGGTTCTATCCTAAACTCTTGTGATTCAATATTTCATATTCTATATGTTCACATTGAATTCACTTTAGTTGTCCTTTCCTTAGCAAGATTTAAACAAAGTGCACAATGTCATAAGTGTAGGGGAGTTTACTCCCACATGCTTAAACATTGAGGACAATGTTTATCTCAAGTGTAGGGGGACTTCTATCGAAGTAAGTGGTCTTTTCCATGAAATTGCCCTCATTTTAACCGGAAAATTTGATTTTTCGACATTTTTCAAAATTTTTAATCTATTTTGGCCTAGTTGTATCGTCGTATTTTCCTTTATCATGTTTAGCTTCTTTCCATTACTAGATAAATTGTTAATAAAGAGGTTTTAAATTTTTCTTAGTCGTGAACATTTTGACTCAACCCGAGTTTACTTGCCTAAGTTTACTCTAGCTAGTATCCTTAACGTGTTTAAGTCAAGTTTTGCTAGGCTTTTATATAGGGAGCTATAAAACGCGAAAGTCTTAACTCTCACGGGTTAAGAACAAGAACTTTTCGCAAGTTCCTATAATTGATCCTAGAGAGTCGTTTATCAAGGGAACTTTAAAATGCGAATTCTAAACTTGAAAAAGTCTAAGAATTTGCAAGATCCTATAGGAGACTCGAAAACCCAAAACTTTGATTTAATAGGCTAAGCATCCACGAGTCTCATTCTTTGAGATTTTAAACTGTGGAGAACGAGAGATGATAGAGTCAATTATAAGTTCGGTATTCTTTCGTGAATTTATGTGAGTTAATTATAAGCCTATTCTCCCTCCGCTTGTTAATAAATTAATCTGCTAATAAATAAGGTTGTACGATTTAAAAGGTTACTTAGCTTCTAGCCCCAGATCGTTTAAAAGTTGCTCGGTAATGACGAGAGTTCATAGCCAAGGCATAACTTATGAAGCGGGGCGCGAAGATTGGCGAGTCCGAAAAGGCCCTAACAAGGCATGAGGGCTATGTTTTGTTGCTAAAGATCCAAAAGTGATGTGAAGAATCATTTATCGAAAATCAATATGAAGGATCGAGACACACGACGAAAAGCAAAAACTCCCCAAAAGTCATGGAGAAGTCTATCCGAAAAGACCCTAACAAGGTATGAGGATAAATAGATCCAAGTCCTAAAAGGAGGCGGATCGTTGTATATCAAAGTCCAAAATAAAGATTGGAGAAAAATGAAGAAGTCGTGGTCCAAAGATGAAGAATCTCTAAAAAAAACTTTAAGTGAAGAAATTCCTATTATGAAGAGAAGACCATAATTTCAAGAACGTCTCTCGAAGATTCGAAGTATGAAGTCGCTGCCATATATCGGCCCGAGAAAGGTCTCAAATCGCGAACCAAGTTATGCCAAGATATGAACTTTTTGATATCCCGAGAAGCAGTTTTAAAAGATTTGGTCCTTCAGCTAACTATTGATTAAATCGTTCACCTTATTTTCGGACTAAATAACTATCGAAATAAGTCAAACAATGCATCCTCGTGATCATTCAAGACAAAAATAAAATATAAGAGATACACCTAGGAATAAGGGAGTCTAAGTGAATAATTGGCCCACATGAGTTCGTGATAGTTTGCTAACTTATAATAACAATGATCTCGTTTTTAAGCTTGGTATGGGGAACGTGAAACTTGAGGATGATAAACGTTCATGGCCGCCAAAACCAAATGTAAGTTTTTAATTTCTTTACTTATTTCTATCTTTTATGTTTAGTACTTAATAAAGGCCAAGGTGGGTTATTTATGATGGAAAATGTAAACCGTGCTTTAAAATTAATGCATTGCATGAGGGCATTGCAATGGTCAAGTGTAGGGGATTTAATAAGTGTGAAAACACTTATCCTTTTACCACTTATTTCCAATAATAACAAGACCAAAACGTGTGATTTATGTCGTAAAAGTCGGAATTATGCGTGGTTTGTGTTTTTATTGTGTTTTAGGACCAAATAATGAAAAAGGAAGAAAACACGGGCTTTCACGGGCTTTTATCGAAGAAAACGGGAAAAGACGAAGTCAAAAGATCAAGAGTGCAAAAAGAACGGAAGTCCAAGGCCTATTCTGAAGATTTATCGAAGAAAAAGTCTTAAGACGGAAGTTTAACGAAGTCGAAGAACTTAAGTCTAATAGAAGAAGAAAATTAAAAGACAAGTTCAAATCCCGAGATGACAAAGACGAAGAATTAAAGTCGAGTCGAGAAAACATGAAGGAAGCAAGAGAAAAAATGCAACACATGCACTCCTTCCTTATAAATACCCTCCTAATAGTCATTAGGAGGGGGTTAGATTTTTAAGTTAGATTTTCACTTTCTAGTTTTCTCTAGTTTTTAGAGAGAGAAAGTCTTAAACTTACTCTCACTAGTTCATCTTTTAATCTTTCAAGATTAAACACTTTGTATTGCTTATTTTTATTAATCAAGTTCTATTTTAAGCTTTTATTTCTTAATCTCATCCTACTTTTCTTTGATTTAAGGTTGATTTTGGTGCGTCTATCATAAGATCTGTGTTGTTCTAATTGATTTCGTGCTTAAAAGTTAATCTTTTGATCATTTTATAAGTTTTCATTTGATTAAACTTTAAGACTTTTGTGCTTATTGGCTTATTTTTTATGATTATCTTATTTTTCTTATTAAAAAGTTTTATTAAAAAAGTTTATGTTTTTATTGTTTGATCTAAAAAGTTGCTTAATTTCGAGTTGAATAAGTTGAGATAAGTGCTTATTTGATTCGGTTAAGTATTCGGATTGATAAGTTTTGGATATTAGCTTATTGAATTTAGCTTATTTCCTAGCTTGCCCAAATCCCACAATTTTCGGAAAGGGTGATAAAGCCGCTTTCCGATTGGGTTTTCCGACTGAGCACCTCCCTAACCGATTTTCACCATTTTAGGAAAGGTTGTTGAGCCCCTTTCCGATTGGTCTATATTCCGACGGCACTGCACTTCAACATTCCGATTGACCCAATCGGATTAGGGTTTGTCCTTTCCGATTGGTCCATTGTTTTGTCTTTTCCGATTGTTATTACTCCCATATTCCGATTGTGGCAATTCTACACTTTCCGATTGTTCCTCATTTCCATGTTATTCCGATAGATGCAAATGTGTTTATTCCGATTGGGAATTTTCTGAGTATTCCGATTGGTTGCCTTAGCACTCATTCCGATTGAACCCTTTTCTCGATATTCCGATTGTAGCATTTAACCATATTCAGATTTGCCGATCGGAAAACATTCCGATCGGGGATTCTTGTGGCTTGTTTTGGTTTCTTTCGTTCTTACTTTCTTATAGTACTTTTCAACCAAGTTTGTTTATTTTTAGCAAATTTTCCAAGTGTTAGTTTTATTTAGAGTGCAAGTACTTTCCCATTTCACCTTTAAGTTTATATGCATTTAATATTACTCGTCATTCAAACTAATCTTTTAACTTCCATTTTACTCAACGACACTTTAATTACTTGCTATTAGTTTAAAACCAACAAACCAAACCTTTGATTCACCAAGAGACGATTGAGTCGCACTTAAGACCGGTTTTCAATTCGAAAAGACTTGGGACTTCAAAGATTTTATATTTGGTCGTAAAACACCAAGTATTAGTACCAAACCCAAAGCTACATATAATTGGTAGTCATATCGTTATTTTTTATTAATAACTCCTATTTCAAATTAAATTAGGAAATTTTTTACAGTTCCATCACAAGCTTTTAGTATCAAGGCATTAATATATGAAAACAAGGATTTTACGAGTAATATAAATTACTTATTATGATTTACCAACCAAGGTTGAAGGAAAAATAATTTCACTTTGTCACTTTACTCTCTATAAGAATTTTACTTGTTACAAGACACATCGTATGTCATTTTTATCCAAAAGTTTCATTCACCATATATTTAATATGTAAGACGCTTTATGTTTAAATTATTCAGTTAACAAAATTCAATGCTTATTTAACTTGAACAATTGTCACACCTCGTCATATATAATATCAAATTTAAAATAATGAGACAACAAGACAAATGAAATAAACAGAATGAGAATACATATGTCAACTCTATAAGTGTTGTTATCGGCTTCGGGTGGGTCTCAAAATCGTACACAATAAAATTAACACAAACCAACCAAACTTCAAGTTATCGCGCTTGATCACAACGCTAGTCTATTTTAAAACACATCTTTAAATTCGAGTAGAATTGTAAACAATAATTAAATGGCGACGCGCCTCAACCACGTTTTATAATGTACACATATGATTTGTCGCTACGATGTATACATCGCTGATTATACTTCAGCTATGTTATAGTTACGCCAATTATTATATCAAACCCATAAGGAATAAAGGAAAAAAAATAGTACGTAAGTAAATTACGTTTCAAAAGAAGATGTCCTAAAATGACACATCACGGTGAGATAACGACAATCGAGATCAATCTAGTCGATATACAATATGTTACGAAGCATTATTTACGCATATAGAGTATCATACGAGGTTCACACTCGATTATTCGAACAATAAATTAATTATCAAGATTGATAATTAGCGGTAAGGCCGAATTCGCAACAAAACCGCATTTTAAATGTACGATAACCACGGAAGGACCATTGCTTCGCGTGCAATGCCTCCAAATACCATAGTATATTCATACCTATACATACAATCATTCCTACATACACATAGGATCACAACGTAGTGTTGCCATGTAATGCAATGTAGCCCGTATGCCAATTACATGCAACATATATGATAGTCGTATAAATGTTTGCAAATTACGATATTAATTACTCGACGTACACAACAATATATCTCATACTATTTACTTACTAAATACTCGCGAATTCATATCAGTTTTGAGGGATACATCTAAATCATAAAGTAATGCTAAAAGAAGTCTTACCGGAGCCATGCGGAGTAGTTGCGTGCTATAAAACTTTTTACGACACACCAAAAGTTATATTTTAGGTTTTTCAAAAATCGACCTAGTTCTCTATAACTTGTGGCTCTGATACCAATCTGTAACACCCCTAAATTACCACGTAGCGGAATACCACTTTGGGCGTTAATTCATAGCACATCACACACAATCATAGAAAACGACCTCAAAAGAAACCTTTTGAATAAATATAAAAGAATATTTACAACCATTGTCTAAAACATTTCCAACCCAAAATTTAGTTTTCACCAGAGTGGCGTTACTTGTGACAATCCGTCAACTTATGGTCGATATTTTATTCTCAAGTATTATTTAAAAACATTATTTTAATGTTATATTTTGAACTCACTCATTTTTCGGAAGAAATTTGGGTTTACGTATTGAAGTAGCATCGACTACGTCTAAACCAAAGGATTCTATGTTACGTGCTTACGTTTACATACACCTTTTTTGGTGACAGTCTGACATTTCAGGAAATAAATTTATTCCTTAATATTATGATGGAATTTTAAATTTGTGTTGGTTCATAAACACAAAAATTTACGAGAAGAGATTAGGACTTACGTGAATAATTCAACGTCCTTCGCGACTAAATCGGAAACCCTAGGATTACGTATTTACATTTTTGAACTCCGTTTTTGATGAGACAATTTTTATTAGATTCGTTTTGTGCTGTTGATTCATAATTTATAAAAACGTTTTTCGTAAAACGACCTGAGGGCACGTAAATCGAGGAATACCCGTAAATTAGTGGGATGAGACAAGTTTACACTTGTCCCACCCCACTATAAGGGACGGATAAACTAAGCCACCACACCACAAAGGTGTCAAGCTTACAAGATAAGTAAGACACATGTCTTACTTATCTTCATAAACTAGCTACAACTATCAAAACCATTCACTCCAAACCACTATCTCCATTTGCAACATACAAACCACACATTTTTCTCTATACTCCTCCACCATGCCGTCCATATTCAACCACCAAATACCCTCATTTGATCAAATTTAACCATAAATCCTATGTTATTTCTACATATGATGATGTCCTTTTGAAGACTTGTTGATTGGAGGTGATTTTAACAACTAGCAAGGAGTTTCCATGGAGATCAAGGGCTGATTTTTGGAGAAGTCTACAAGTATTTGGTGATCCTAGAAGTGGTGTTGATATCTTATAAGATTGGTTACCCAAAACCAAGTCTTGTTCATCATCAATCCCATCTTTTCATCACTTTGGTGGTATAGAGATTATTCTCCCTATCCTTTTGTTATTTTAAATATGTAATATTGTATTTTCTTTATTTATGTATATGTATATGATGATGAATGATGATTAAAAATATTATGTGGGATCATGTGTTGATAAACTTGGATAAAAAGATGAAAAACTATATGTAAAAGTGGTAAATCTTACTTAATTTAGTAGGCTATATAAAAACAGTAAACAACCATATGTTAAACTGATAAAATGGTATAGATGAATTGTTATACATTAATTATTAAGACTTGTACATATGTGAGAGTTTTCCATGCAATGGAGTCATTATAATGAGTGAGATATGATCAAAACAAAATTGAAGTACCAATCTGAATAGTCTGTTTTGTGAGGACTGTTAGGGACACTTAAACTTGGATTGAGCAGTAGCTAAAACTAAGTTAATTGTAGCACATAATATGAAGTTTATTTCATCCAAATATGAGCTTCTATCTCCTTGTAGAACTCAAGCTATGATAAAAATGGTGAAAGTGAAACTAAAAATCAGATTTGTGAAATTAAAGTATAGTATAATAATAGCACTTAAATAAATATAGTATAAAATGTAAATTTAAAACCCACTAACTTATATATTATATAATAATAAGTATGTACAATAATAAATAAATGAGACATTTTATGAAAATGGAAATTTGATAAGTTTTGTAAGTTATAAAACTATATACATGAGTTTTACGTCTTTTCGGCTAAAACCGATAAATTAACGTTTTCTTCAAATAAAACTTAGACGGTCGGACCCGTCTAATGTAAACTTTTTATAACTCATATACTGATGTATAAGTACATATTACAAGTAAAAACCGATAAAACCCGAGCTTTATAACATATGGACATTAATGGGCCAAAATAGCCTTATTGGACTATTAACCAGGCAAGTTTGGCTAAACACTAATGGACTTACTCATTGGGCTTAACCCACTTGGGTCCAACATGTGAGTATAGCCTGGTAATAAAAGTATAACTGGACTAAAATAAAGAGTTGAACTCTTAATGGGATTTTAATGGGATTATTGGGCCTTTATATGTAATTGGATTGAAACTAGTGTAACTAGTAAAAAATTTGACTAACACATAACACTATAATGTTGAATGAAGATATAAAATCCCACTATATCATCATCATATTTTTAATGTCATCATATATATACATAGCCATTGTTTTTATAAAGTCATTGGACAAGAGTCTAAGACGATTATTATTTGTCTAGGTTTCCGTGATTGAAGCACGTACCGTACATCCAAATCGTCGATAACCCGCCTTCCCCAATCAACGTGAGTTCATAGCCTCACACTCTTTTAAATGTTTTTATGAAATGTTTTATAAACCTGCGAGGGAGATAACATGTTAGTTTTGATAAAAGAGGATACCAGTTGTCCCGATTGTTTGTCTATTGATTTGGACCCGAATGATTATATGACCCGATGAATGATTTTATGACCCGATAAATGAAATGAAATGGATTATTAATGTTAGGTTATGTCACTAAAAGTCCCATTAGCATGAATTGTGAACTACCGGAATTTGGTAGACGCTTATGCATATAATAGTACTATTTGGGGAAGACCACCCCAGTTCGCGCCTTGACGGTTGATCCCCGTCGTGCCACATTGATTGGTAAGCGAATTTATGTATGAGAAGATTTAAATAAGCGTGATTATTGTGACGACACGCTGTTCTAAATGGGCAAATGAGTTTCGGGTTAGATACCCGTTGTTGTTATAGTAAGGTAGCAATGTCTTGCGGTTTATAATAATCCAATAAAGAAAATATTGCTATGCGCATTGAATTACAATATATTGCCTGGCTAGCAATACGGGGTCTTATTATTGATATTATGTTCGTGTTTTGGTTTTACATAACCATATTCATATAAGGTTTTTATTTAACTCTATACAACGTTATAAAACGTATTGTATGATATTTTTACGACATTGGTTCGTATAATGGTTTTGAAGGCAAAAGCCTATAGTATGATTTACAACAAAGATTTGTATAAAATGTTTTTGGCTTATTTTATGGACTCCGACAAAGAATTGTACAAAGTGATTTTTGATGATGATTATTTATACCGGTGATATATTAATGGTTTATTAAACTCTATGAATTCACTCGGCATTTTCGCTGACCTTTTCTTTTAACATGTCTTATCTCAAGTACTTGAAGGTTATTATCGGGAAGACGACAAGAATTTATGGCCCGCACATAAATAACAATTTCCATTCAAATGCTTTGTAAAACTTGTTTGAAATACTATGACTTGGGACCTATGTAATTTGATATTTATGAATGCAAAATGCATTATTGTTAAACGACGCGATTTTTATGCGTTGTCTATGATTTGAGTAATGTGCTATCCCGTAACACCAACGACTCTTCCGCTGAACTAAAGTTTGAATATTTGGGGGTGTTACAGTTTGGTACCAGAGCTTTCGTTATAGAGAACGAAAGATTTTAAAACCATGGTTTTGAATAAAACATTTCAAAATCTTTTAACTATAAACATTTTTCACAAAATGTCTAAAAATCTTTTGACTATAACGGTGCCAAAGAATTCCCGAGTTACCAACAAGGCCAGACTGAGAAGTGTTATTTTTAATATATATATATAACTTGGATTATATATATATATATATATATATATATATATATATATATATATATATATATATATATATATATATATATATATATATATATATATATGTTGTAATTTGATGACATGATTGTTTGATGATTATTTTAATACTTATACGAGGTATTTATACGACGTAGATTGTCACAAGAAACCCTAACTCCCCTAGTAAATCAATCGAAGCTATTCCCGTAGGAATTCTAGCTATTCTAGATCTAAACCAAGTTGTGGATATTTATGATCCCATCAAAATGATTGATATTCGTAGAAATATTGATATTAGTTGATTGTGATATTAAAGAAGAATTGCCAAGATTATATATGATATCGATGTCATGACGATCTTTCCTTATAGAGTGAAGTTTGACAAAACATTACCACCTGGAAAGGTATCATCTGATTCGTTGTCACCCAATTCTTAATTTTGAAAATCGAAAGGGTGAATGTTGCACTTGAGGCTGTCATTGGAGCCTTTACCCAAAAGCCTCATGCCACTAGTACCTTTCCGAGAAGTCTAATTGAATGTGTGAGTCATTTCATACTAGTGACTCATTTGATAACCATTGTTGTAAGAGCTATAGGATTGGAAATTAAGTGTTGTTCATATCGAGCTTTTATTGCCCTTTCAAGGTCTAAAAATAAGGTTGAAGTATTGGAAAATGAGGTAGGATGTCGCATTGAGTATAAGTTGGTTGAAACTTGAATACAGTCAAATTTAACTCATATGGAATATGATATTGATAAGAGGAAGTCGTTAAGTTCTGTGATTGAATTATAAGGTTTTAAATGATTGTTAGTTCGTGTTAAGGGTTGTTCCTAGACCATTGTCCAATGACGAGGATGCCCAGTGTCTAAGAAATAAATCGAAGAAATCTTCTTCTGAAATTGGGACCGATGGATCCTCTGGGATAGGTGGAACACCTAATGACTCTTGTAGATTAGTATTCATTGTGGTATCTTTTAAAAATCCCTAACTTAACTGAGACATCAGTAGGTAGGACAAGTTCTTGGAATTGTATGACATAGTGACACGTAATGTGTTACGGTACAATTTTGACATGTTTGTGATTAATGAAAAGACTACCTTTGATTGCTAAATTTTGCATGTATCGATGTTATCTATCTTTTATTGCTTCATCCTAATGTTCGCATTAGTAATGCAACCATTGAACAAGTACTCATCTCGATTTGAGTTACGTTGTAGATTATTCTTTTTCAGTGCCATCCAGGTCATGAACCTCATGATTATTTGGCTAACCTCATCTCCTATCATATTGTAGTTAGTTCTTGGTGAAAAACTTTTCATCACTCTTTTGCAGATCACTCATTGTTTTATAAGCTAAAACAGTATCCCTTGAGAAAATTGAATTTTCATCACCATAAGGATTATTCAAAGTGAGATTTATAAGTAATCATTATCGAAATAAAGTTGTTTATGAAACACCTTGTAAAACATAATTGTTTTCACAACAAAGAACATCTATTTAAATTCATTTTGATTCTGATTCCAGAATTAAACATGAAATTAGTTTTTATTTTAAACATGATAACAATGTTTTGAGGAACTGAGTATTGCATCGTTAATCCTAAAATTGTATATAGTTGCACGCCTACATACAATTTGAAAGGGACCATGCAAGGCTGATTAGTAGTTACCATGAAATTATTAATAAACACTAAATTTTCCTTGAAGATTGTGAATGATTAAATTTTATGAGATCTGCAAGAAGTGCAAAATAGGGACATATTGTTAGAGACATCTACATATGTGCCCGTACCATTTATTTTTCTGAGTCGAATATACCCATCTGTGGATATTGTCTTCATTAACAATTGATATCCCCTTCTTGTCCAATTCTCTCGTAGTGAGATTCTTTGGAAAAGTATTTGATTACCGAATGTTGATACCCGACTGGATGTATCGACGTTCCTATCATTTATTTTGATTAGATTTCATTTGAATGACCTGGGTAACGATCCGAGGAGCTTTCGAAGGCGTACTCAATTCATGAAAACATGGGATATACTCATATTCGTTAATGTTTTCGTCTTTATCTGATTTGAAATTCACTCGCATAGATTATGCGTTGACCTTACTCTTTTGATGTTAGTTATGTCTCCAGATATCCTTGAATTGTGAAGGATTACGAGTTATTATTAGTCTTTTGAGAAGTTCACATCTTATCAACGGTAATGAAACTGGAAAGTTGATAGTGCCAGTAGAAAGGATTGATTGATTATTACATGACGACATTGTCTTAATTGATGGGAACTCGAGTAGAAATCCCGTAAAAGATAATATGTTGATTATCAAAAGTGATCTAAATAATTCTTGATGGATGACCATATCCTGCATTTAGACTTGAAGTTATACCATGAATGGTTATGAACTAGTCATAGATCTTGTAATCTAGAAAGAAATTAAAGTAAATTTATTAAAAGATATTTCTGTTATCTGAAATTTTAGGAGGTATTTGCTGGTAAATTACCTAGACTTTCGCCATTAAGGCAAGTTGAATTTGGTATTGATTATATTCCCAGTGTTGCACCCGTGGCGTGTGCACTGTACTTCAGCACCATCTGAATTGAAAGAGTTATCGTACGACTGAGAGAGTTGTCGGAGAAAGCTTTTTATCTACCGAGCTCATCATCATGAAGAGCTATGGTGTTATTATTCCTTATATTTCTTGAATTACCGTGAACTAGGTAAATTGACGATCGAAATCGATATCCACTACCCAAGATGATAGATTTGTTCGATCATTTACAAGGTTCTAGCGTATATTCAAAAATTTGATCCACGGCATGGTTATCATCAACTTCACGTCCGCGAAAAAGATTATCTATTCCAATCACTACATCAAGAACTTTTAATGAACATTATGTGTTTCACGTGATGTCGTTTGGATTTACCAATGCACATGTAGCATCCATAAATTTGGTGGATCACATGTGTAGGCTGTAATTTGATAGATACATGCTTGTGATCATTAAGGACCATTTCTTTCTTTCTAAGAATAAGAATGAGTTAATAATTATTTATAGATTGCCCTGATTTGGCCGAACAATGAAAACCTATACCTTGAGTATTTAACATGTGATTAAAGGCTTAATCCTTTACATTATTTGACCGTGTGATTAATAGATAATGGAATCTAAATCGACTCTTCAAAGATTAGAGCCATTACGGCTTTGAGTTATACCAAAAAGAAATTGCAAAAATGTTTTGACAAATATTTATCAAAGGATTTTTAGGGAATCATTCCCTTATACCCAAATCATTTAACTAGACTCCTTTAGGGGTAAATGTTTGTGTATACCTCAAGACAACCTAAGAGGGATTGAGGAAACCATTTAAACCATGACTTAGAATTTGAAACGAAAATTTTTGCTTTTCAATTAAGAAAATTTTGACGAAAGAATAAACAAAGATTTTTCAAACATTTACGAATCTTATTAATTATTTTCGATAAATAAAAAAAAATTGTGTTAATTAAATTCAAATTTATATTTGAACATTTTTCTATAATTGGACGAAATGAGAAAATTTAAAACTTTTTACGTTTACGTTTCATAAAATGAAATATTTGTTATTTAATTACTTGTAATAATTATCGACGCTTTAGACGTCGGATTGAGCAAAACTAATAAAGATAATAGTTGAGACGAAACTAAAACTTAGAAAATATGGAGAAAGAATTTTTGAGTGAATTGTGGTCATGATAAGTATTTCATCATGAAAGGTGAATGTAGATACCGACACATTATGTAGAAAAGATAAAGGACCAATTAAGATGTGTCCCTTAGTATTGATTGTGCAAAATAATTTTCCCGAGCAATTTAGAAATAACTGATGCTTGTAAGAAGGATAAAATAGATAATGAAGAGTTTCGTGGCTAATGAGAACCATAAAAAAATGAGAGCCGATGGCGTTAATTGTTTAAAATGCCGCTTGTGGTTGCCTAAATATGGAGATTTTGAGATTTAGTCATGTTGGAATCTCATAAGATTAAGTATTCTATTCATGCCATTTCTGATTTAATGTATCTTCATCTGAAGAAGTTGTACTAATGGCAAATTATGAAGGCAGACATCGCCTCATACATTAGTAAACGTCTAACTATTGCAATGGTCATCATCTGAATTTGATTCAATTTGGGTCATCGCCGACAGACTGACCAGATCTACTAATATCATTCCTGTTAATGATTAATTCTCGATGAAGAAATTGAATCTTTTGTATTTAAAGGAGTTGTGTAAACATAGTGTGCCTGTATCGATCATCTCTATCAAGATCCTCGCTTCGCATCAAATTCTAGAGATTTGCTCAGAAATCATTGGGAACGAACCCTGATGAGAGTACTGTTTACCATCCCAATCGAAGGAACGAGGTAAAGTAACGATACAAAGCACTAGAAGAGTTGTTTTACGCTTGAATAATTTACCTTTGGTAATAGACAGTATAATCGTTTTCCTTTGGAGAGATCATCATTGGTAATAATCATATTAGGATCGATATCGAATCTTGTGAGGATATAAATATAAGAGCATCTGTAGGCAGGATTTGGGATGATGACACCCGACATACACCCATTATGAGTTGGACATGTCTTTTATGTTCGAGGTTGCCTATGATGACAAACCTAACCTTACAAAATACGCGACCCGCGAGACCTGAAATGGTTGTTGAAATCAGGATCTGGTTATTGACTGCTGGTAGTGGGCAGGAGGTTATGTGAATATGAAATGTAGATCTTGAAGTGCAGGATAGGTAGCGAAGTTATGCCAAAAATTTTCACCATGGAAAAATTAATTGATGATCTGAGAGATCATGGGAAATAAGTCCCTGTTGTATGAGACCATTGAAATAATGCAAAAAGTGGGTTTGAAAGGAATATAAGCTGGATCTACCCTAGGACTTCAAGGGCTGCGTGAATTATTTTTCGTATATCGAACTTGATAAAATGTCTATCAAGTGAAAATCTGATTACTTCTTGATAATGTTTAGATCGGCGAAAAGTTGCATTCATCAAAAACCCGTGAACATCATGGATAGAGAAAGTAAGTCAACATTAAGCCTGATCGTATTCATGTAGTTATGTTTGATGAAACTCGCGTATTGTAATGAATTACACTTGTGAGAAAAGACCGAATTTGGAGGAAATACCCGCATGGCTCTAACTCTATAAGAAGCGAGTAGTAAGATAAATCGATCTTTGAGGACAAAGATCCAGTTTAGGGGTAAATGATGTGAAAATCCGTCAATTTATGGTCGATATTTTATTCTAAAGTATTATTTAAAAACATTATTTTAATTTTATATTATGAACTCACTCATTTTTGGGAAGAAATTTGGGTTTACGTCTTGAAGTAGCATCGACTACGTCTAAACCGGAGGATTCTATGTTACGTGCTTACATTTACATACACCGTTTTTGGTGATACTCCGACATTTCAGGAAATAAATTTATTCTTGAATATTATGATGGAATTTTAAATTTGTGTTGGTTCATAAACTCACAAATTTACGAGAAGAGATTAGGACTTACGTTGAATAATTCAACGTCCTTCACGACTAAACCGGAAACCCTAGGATTACGTATTTACGTTTTTGAACTCCGTTTTTGATGAGACAATTTTTATTAGAGATTAGGACTTACGTTGAATAAAAACGTTTTTTTGTAAAACGACCCGAGGGCACGTAAATCGAGGAAAATTAGTGGGATGAGACAAGTTTACACTTGCCCCACCCCACTATATGGGACGGCTAAACTAATCCACCACACCACAAAGGTGTCAAGCTTACAAGATAAGTAAGACACATGTCTTACTTACCTTCATAAACTAGCTACAACTATCAACACCATTCACTCTAAACCACTAATGCTTGGTTTTAGGCCTCGTATCAAAATTCGTAGTCCCAAGTCTTTTCAAATTGAAAACCGGTCTTAAGTGCGACTCAATCGTCTTTTGGTGAATCAAGAGAATGGTTTGGTTTGTTTGTTTTAAACTATTAGCAAGTAATTAAAGTGTCGTTGAGTAAAATGGAAGAATAAAGATTAATACTAAAATGGCAAGTAGAAATAAATGCTCGTAAACTTAAAGGTAAAATGAGCACACTAAATAAAACTAATACTTGGAAAATTTCTAAAAATAAGTACTAAAAGAAAGTAAGATCGGAATATAAACATATTCAAACAATCGGAATAAGCTCTAGAAAGGGTCCTGATCGGAATGTATTCCGATCGGTTGATCGGAAAGTTGGTAAGACTTGTGATCGGAATGTGGGATAATACCCACAATCGGAATATGCAAACTTGACCAAATCGGAATACTGAACAAAACCGCCAATCAGAATAAATGAAAAGGGGCAATCGGAATATAAGCTAAACAACCTCCCGTCGGAATATCGGGGATGCAAAATCTGAATGTGCAAAACCCTTTTCCGATTGGACTCAATCGGAAAGGGTGGTCTGGTGGGCCGGTCGGAAAAGGTCAATCGGAAAGGGGTTTTATAACCCTTTCCGAAAATGATGGGATTCAAGTAAAAGCTAATGAATAAGCTATATATTAAGCTTATCACCAAACTAAGCCGAATCAATGACAAAACCAAATCAAATAAGCACTTATCACAACTTATTTAACTCGAAAATAATCAACTTTTTGGATCAAACAATAAAAATATAAACTTTTTAAGAAAGATTTTTATAAAGTAAATAAGCTAATCATGAAAATAAGCCAATAAGCACAAAAGTCTTAAAGCTTAATCAAATGAAAACTTATGAAATGATCAAAAGATTAACTTTTTAAGCACGAAATCATTAAGAACAACACGGATCTATTGATAATCGCACCAAAATAAATCTTAAATCCAAGAAAAGTAGAATGAGATTAAGGATTTAAAGCTTAAAATAGAACTTGATTAATGAAAATAAGCAATACAAAGTGTTTAATCTTAAAAGATTAAGAAAGAAGATGAAATTTAGTGAGAGAAAGTTTAAGACTTTCTCTCTCTAAAACTAGAAAGAAAATGAAAAAGTGAAAACTAGCTAAAATTATCTAACCACCCTCCTAATGACTATTAGGGGGTATTTATAGGGAAGGTGGAAGGAGTGCATGTGTTGCATCTTCTTGCTTGCTTTCTTCACGTTTTCTCGACTCGACTTTAATTCTTTGTCTTTGTCGTCTCGGGATTTGAACTTGTCTTTTTAATTTTCTTCTTCTATTAGACTTAAGTTCTTCGACTTCATTAAACTTCTGTCTTTAGACTTTTTCTTCGATAAATATTCAGAATAGGCCTTGGACTTCCTTTCTTTTTGCACTCTTGATCTTTTGACTTCGTCTTTTCCCGTTTTCTTCGATAAAAGCCCGTGAAAACCCGTGTTTTCTTCCTTTTTCATATTTTGGCCCTAAAACACAATAAAAACACAAACCACGCATAATTCCGACTTTTACGACATAAATCACACGTTTTGGTCTTGTTATTATTGGAAATAAGTAGTAAAATGTTGGATTGTAACACACGACTATATATGATATAGAAATGTAGATGAAGATTAAACCAAAAAAGAAAGATTAGATTAGATGAAGGAAAAGAGAAAAACAAAGAAGATGTGAATTCCTAGTGAGAGAAACACATACGTTTCTCTCTCTAAAACAAATGAAATGGAAAACACACACACAAATGAGGCTTAGGAGGCCTTTTATACTAAGTAGTAAGTGTTTAGGAGGCCTTCCTCATTTGTGTGTTCGGGACTAATTCCCGTTACATAAACATTAATAACTAAGAACTCTCGACACCGTTGAATAGTATTTTTCACGAGCTTCACAACGGTATATTATATGACCATCACTTTAAATACGGCTAACAATATCCCCCTAAGGGGTGGTCATGTAATATGTGACTTCACTTCGTTGGTGTTGCAGACTTTGAAGCTCGTTGTCTTGAGAGTTCTTTCATAGTTCCTTTCATGACTTGTGATCTTGGATCTTTGATCTTTTCCTTGACTTGATCTTGAAGCTTTGCCAGCTTGTGTTCTTGTGTCTTTCTCCACATACTCATCTTTTGTGTTGACTTGAAAGCTTGTAAACAATCTCCCTTGATCATCAGAGTAGCGGAAGTCTTTGTCTTTCGATGTTCTTGAGCTTTCTTCAATAATCCTGAATATGTGGCCTTGAATTGCGACTCTTGAGATAACACCACCGTTTGCATTCCACCGGTTTCCCGTTATACAGTACGAATACTGTACCTGTGATTAGGTAAGTTCAAAGAACTTCCTTGACAGGATTTCCAGCTGTGGTAGCCGTTCTCAATACTTGAATATATCGAAAGATAATTCAAAGTAAGGAGTAAATCATGCAGTTCCATTCTGCTGATTAGGTCGTCAATTCACTTTCCTGGAACAAGTCTGAATCAATTAAGAATCAAACCATCGTTGCTTTCCAGTTGACACAAGTTTGATTCATATAGAATCGCACAAGTTACCTACCGCAGTGCTGTTTGATGATGACACTGGAAGGATTTCCATTCGTCACTGTAAATACTAAAAAGTATTACTCTGAATGTTCTGGCAAGATCATAAAGATATTGCGTCGAGACCTGGAACGAGTTTGAATCAATTAAGAATCAAACCACTGTTGCTTTCCAGTTAACATATGTTTAATTCAAGTGAATCTTACATATGACCTACCGCAGTGTTGTTTGATGTTAACACTGGAAGGATTTCCATTCGTCACTGTGAGTACTAAAGAGTATCACTCTGAATGTTCTAGCAATACCACAAGGATAGAGCGTAGGACTCTGTAAATCATCGCTTGTGTTCTAATGATGAACAACAATTGATCTATGGAATAAGTGTCCTAATGAGATTTTTTTTGATGAATCTCGTTGGCTCTAGACTCTATAAGTGCATGTTTATTTGGTGATCGGAGGCTGGAGCAGACTGCCACCTATTCAATATCTACTATCTCGGAGTGAGAAAGTTGATAGAAATGAGTTGAACTCCGTGACAATAAAACAAACTTCTTTTGAGAGAAGCTTGAGTAGGCTGGGAAGGGTTGTGCATTGCATCACTGGGTCCATGATGCCTTGTCTTCAGTATCAGAAATCATCAAAGTGATTCTGATAATAGATGTATTGACCCGGTTTCTGCCTAAGTTGTATGGAGGGCTTCTTTCTTTACACCCTTTATCCTTACATTTCTTTTTCATTCTTCAACCCCTTCAATGCTTACCAAGACGTCATAACTAGCACCTTGTTGTGATTGTTCCAGTGCTAGCTTAAGTCATTAGTCGGCATTATTCCCGTACACTCAACTACTCCATCTTTCCTAAGGACTTCTAAGTTCTAATGGATTGTCCCTGGGAAGATCCCTCCGGTTCTGGTTGGATCATAGGACGAATACCTAACCACCTTTTGACACCAATACCATCGTGAATTTATGTGTTGAAGGGTATAGATATCGTAACCAGAAAAAACATTTGAAAATGCAGTCAAGGTGTTGATGAAATTAATGTTTACACCTTGAGAGTTTTCTTTATCACCAAAAACGCTCCCCCTACATATGTGCATCATAAAAAGGAGAGATTTTTTGCACATATTAGGAAGAGAAAGCACTTATATCAAAGATCTTATTTAAGATAACACATTTTAATCACTATTCTCCCCCTCAAAAATTGCATGAAATTGAAATTTTTGTGATACTAGTGATGAAACATGGAGAGAATAATGTGCCATGAAACTTTTGAACAAATGTTTATGAAATCATTATACTCCCCCTCGAAAAGAGATTCTATTTAAATAGGGGAGTATATGAGCACCTTGTTTTGAAATACTTTGAAAAATTGTGCTCAAAAGTCCGAGAAAAAGTGTGTTCATGAGCTTAAAACTTTGAATGTTTTGATATAAGCTCATGACCGAGAAAAATGAATTTCTCGTTGTTGAGGATAAGTCAAAGACTTTCCTTTATTTAGGGACCGGGTTATAGTCTGACATGTGACTATAAGCCATTATGTGAAGAAAAATAGAAAAGTCATGTTTTGAAAACATTTGAACTCTCATTCGAACTTTATGTACGTACCCGTGTCGTTATTGAACAACATTTCTAAGCACGTCCATATTATCGATGCTGAGAGACATGTCGGAGAAGAATATTTTTGGTATTTTTTGAAAGGTTTTCTCATTTTTTATTTTGTTTTTATAGGTTTTATATTTTTGTATTTTGATTTTCTGATAGATATATACAAGGTTACTGCGAATGTGCAAGACGTTCAAGTTCATCAGGAGTGAAACTACGCATACCAAGTCGACGAACCAAGAATTCAAATCTGTCTTGAGAAAGAGCTTTGGTGAAGATGTCGGCTAGTTGGTAGTCCGTCTTGACAAAGAACAGTTCGATCGTTCCTTTTTCCACATGCTCCTTAATGAAATGGAATCGGACAGCTATGTGCTTGGTCTTGGAATGTTGGACCGGGTTGCAGGATATGGCTATGGCTGATTGTGAATCACAATAAATAGGGACTTTGTTAAAGTAAAAGCCATAATCCGTGAGTTGTGTTCTCATCCAAAGGACTTGAGCACTACACACGGATAGAGACACATATTCTCTTCCGCGGTTGACAACGCCGTACAGTCTTGTTTCCTTGATGACCAGCTCACTAGCTTTTCGCCTAAGAATTGTGCTCCACCGGAAGTGCTCTTGAATGTATCATGACACCCTGCATGATCGGCATCTGAAAAACCCGTGAGATTAAAACCAGAATCCTTCGTATACCAGAGACCCATGTTAATGGTTCCCCGGAGATAACGAAAGATCCTTTTAACCTCCTTGAGGTGCTTCTCGGTTGGCTGAGCCTGGTACCGAGCACATAAACAAGTAGCTTGCACAATGTCCGGTCTGCTTGAGGTTAAGTACATAAGGGACCCGATCATACTTCGGTATTTTGTAGCATCTACAAATGTCCCTTTCTTATCCAAATCAAGCTTGTGTTTAGTGTCCATTGGAGTACCAATAGGATCACAGTTATCCATACCAAATTTCGTTAGAATCTCAAGCACATACTTGGACTGATTTATGAAAATACCACGGGGGGATTGGTGAACTTGGAGACCAAGAAAAAACGTCATTTCCCCCATCATGGACATTTCAAATCGACTTTTCATAAGGTCGGCAAATAATATGGAATATTTTGGGTTAGTAGAACCAAATATAATATCATCTACATAGACCTGAGCCACCAAGATGTCGTTGCTGTAGTGCTTGATAAACAACGTTGGATCAATAGTTCCTTTGCTGAAGTGATTTTGTAGAAGAAATGATGATAATTCGTCGTACCATGCCCTCGGTGCTTGTTTCAAACCATAAATTGCCTTTTTCAACTTGTAGACATGGCTTGGATGTTCAGTATTGATGAAACCTTCAGGTTGACATACATACACATCTTCTTTTAACGGCCCATGCAAGAAAGCCGTCTTCACGTCCATTTGATACACTGTGAATGATTTGTGTGCAGCGTATGCCAAGAAAATCCTAATAGCTTCCATCCTAGCAACCGGGGCGAAGGACTCGGCGAAATCAATTCCCTCCTGCTGTTTATAACCTCTCACAACTAACCGAGTCTTGTTCCTAATGACCGTTTGCTCCTCATCCATCTTGTTTTTGAATAACCATTTCAGGGTAAGCGGATCGATATTGTCTGGTCGAGGTACTAACTCCCATACATCGAGTCGGATGAACTGATTGAGTTCTTCTTGCATAGACTCAATCCATGATGCATCGGTCATTGCTTCTTTCACACTTGCTGGTTCCATTGTGCTGACTGATAGTGCATAGATACACATATCACCATCGGTACGCAGCTGATTTCGTGTTGAGACCGGTCGTGAGAGATTGCCAATCACTTGAACCAAAGGATGATTCTTAGTCCATTTGTGTTCATGTGGAAGTGTATGAGAAACTTGATGCGAGCTCGACGGATCCACATATGGTGCTGAAGGCTGAGTAGTGCTTGTGGAAGCCGCAAATGGATTAACAAACTCGTGTTCGTTGAGCATCGCATTGTTTGCATTTTCAGCAACTATTTCATTCTGAAGATGAACATGAGTAGGAATTTGCTGAGAATGTTGTTGAGTTGCGTCAGCAATCGGAGAAGTGGTTGGAATGTTTTGAGTCACTATGGTTGAGGTTGACGTAGATGGTGCAGAAGTAGATGCCGATGGTGTAGATGCAGTCGGAGGTTCTTGAACTACCATAGCAGGTGCAGCCGGGGCATTTTGAGGAACACCAAATGACGAAGGACCCTCCATATATTCATCATAGATTGGCCCAAATAAAACTTCCAAGTCACGTTCTGATGGTTGTAACGATGAGATTGCTGGCGGTGCAAATTGAAGCGCGAGTCCTGAACTTACGTGTCCAGAAGCCTGACCTTGAAGCTCGGGATGTGAACTTCTATGCTGAGAGGCCATACCCGAGAGTTCATCAAAGGTAACGTTCATAGTCTCCATTACCTTTCTTGTCCTTCGATTATAAACCCTGTAAGCACAAGCAGTTGAAGAATAACCAATGAAAAAGCCAATATCACCTTTAGGTTCAAGTTTACCGATATCTTCACGATCATTCTTCGGATAACATAATGCACCGAAGACATGTAAAAATGAAATATCCGGTTTTCTTCCATTAATGATCTCATAAGGTGTTTTGTTGAAACGGGTGTGAATAATGGAGCGGTTTTGAGTATAACATGCAGTTGCTATAGCGTCGGCCCAAAGGAATAACGGTGCACTAGAGGAGAGAAGCATCGTTCGAGCAGCTTCAACTAACGTACGATTCCTCCGTTCCACAACTCCATTCTGCTCTGGAGTTCTTACAGCCGAAGTTTGATGAGAAATCCCAACTTCGTCAAAATAAGCTTTCAATTTCTGATTTATGAATTCTGTACCGTTATCCGTTCTCACAATAATGACAGGGGCTTGCAGTAGAACTGATGTTTTCTTCAAGAAGTTAATAATTACATCAGGGGTTTCATCTTTTGAAGCAAGAAAATGAACCCATGTGTAGCGAGAATAGTCATCCACAATGACAAGGACATACCGCTTTCCATTAATACTTTTGATTCTCATTGGGCCACACAAATCCATATGTAGGAGATGTAACCTATTCGTTGAGTTGGGAACAGGTTTGGGTTTGTGAGGCTTCTTCTTACTTTTACCTTGCTCACATGAAGGACAAAGATGGTCTTTTGTGTATTTGAACTTTGGAAGACCGGTAACGAGATCATCTTTCGCGAGATGGGTGATGGCATCGAAATTGAGATGAGATAACCTTTGATGCCATAACCACGACTTTGTTGATGTGGCTCGGGCCATGAGACAAATTGGAGAAGCAGCAGACATTTGAAAAAGATCAATGGTGTAAAGGTTGGTGGTACGATTTCCTTTCAACAGATCAATTCCTTCAAGATCTCTTACAAAACATGTATGACTTCTGAAAGCGACCTCCAAGTCTGAATCACAAAATTGCCCAACCGAGAACAAGTTATGTCCCAAGCCATCAACAAACGAGACTCTGGTGATGATTATATTTCCCCAATGAAGATCACCATAGCCTAGAATTGCTGCAACATGATCATTTCTAAATCGAACAGTTCCCATGAAACGCCATACAAAGTTCTTGAGAAGGCTTCGATTCCCAGTCATATGTTTGGAACAGCCCGAGTCCACGCACCAGAGACAAATTTCAACAGCCTGCCAATGATAAG
This sequence comes from Glebionis coronaria, assembly GCA_025667525.1. NCBI lineage: Eukaryota > Viridiplantae > Streptophyta > Magnoliopsida > Asterales > Asteraceae > Glebionis > Glebionis coronaria. Next base: position 223,498,423 of record CM046879.1, read on the forward strand.
AGAAACAAATATTTTGGCAACCGATGAAATAGGTTCCTGTAGGGTTAGAAGATAATTAAGCCGTATCACATACCGACGTTTCACTGTCAGTATGAGATCTACTAGTGTCGATAATTTTGCCACTACAGTCAAAATTTCTACCAGTAGGCAACCATTTAGAGGTGAGTCTAGGGCTACTAGGCTTAGCAAGACTTTCTGTGGACCCTACATGCGTACTTTTTGGAACATACACCTTAGCCTTAGGAGTGCGTTGTTGTTCACTGACTGACAACTTGTCAATTCGAGTGTAACCACCATAATTCAAACCATTCATAGTTAAACCACAAGCATCATGACTAAAAGTAAAGAAACATTTATTACATTTAGCACAAATAACTTCAGATTTTTCATTCCGAATAGCAAGCTTAAAGTCATTACATTCAGATGAATTAGGTTTCTGATTATGATTAAAAAGCGGTAAATTCCTAGGGTGTTCTTCTACTTCCACATTATTGATCTTGGGGCGACTACTTCTAGAGGCAAAAGGGACCCTATCATTCCTTGTATTGCTCGTAGGCTGTGGCCTTCTGCTCTTAGTGTAGTTGTTTATTCCTGTAGAAGAAGACACGCGTCTATTAGAATTAGCACTTTTTAAATCAATAACTTGTGGTTGAGTTATAGTGATCGGTTTTGTCCTAACGCTTGCTGTACGTTGTTTGCTAGGCATAGAGGGAGAACTAACACGAAACATTCCTGGGGCAATCACAGCAGTTTTCGTTCCAGCAACCTTGGGAAAAGGTGTCACAGCAATACGAGTGGGTCCCGAGGTTGCTGGTTTCTGGATCATCGTATCCACAATCGAGCTAGGTTCAGAAGTCTTATCTTTTAACAAGGCCTTTAACTTACAGTTCTCACAGATTTTATCAATAAGTTTCTGATAGACAGACTTACTTTGTTCAACAGCCCGCTTATATGAAACAACAACAGATTCTAAATCTGCAATCTTAGCCTTAAGCTTCTGAACATTACCACCACTAGTACTCTCTAACCTAGACGAGGCCAAATTCGTTTCCGAAGCCCCTCCTAACTGAGCCTGCAACCGTGCGATAGTTTGTTGCATTTCATTGTGAGCTTTTTCATACGAAATCCTGTCATATTTGCATTCATCACATTTTTTGACAAATTTATTCCAAAGATCGGTGAATTCTTTATCCTTTTTAATGACATAAGATTCCATTTTCTCTTTCATAAGATCAAGCTCAGTTTGGAGGTTTTCATCATGCGACGTAGAGGTACCTAACTCAACAGGGCTACTATCAATACAATCACGAGCTTTAGAGAGGCGTTCAAGGTCGTTTTCCAAAACTTTAATTTTATCAAGAGATTCATCAGCTTCCTTCGTCAATGATTTAAAGTCTTCAACAAAGTTGGCTAATTCTTTTAGAAAAGCGTTTTGCAAATTTCCTAACCGAGCATCAACTTGATTAATAATCGGATTAATATCGTTTTGAAGAATTTTCTGAACCTCAATCTGAACAGGTGATGTAAAATTACCTCCAGTTATTTTTGAATTAACAACACGTTTAAGGATGACAAAGTTATCTTTAAGCTCGTTTAGAAATCGGCGAGTGATACTCGGTTTAGGAGGGTCATCAGACAATTCCTCACTTGGTAGCAAAAGCATTTCAGTATTCGTTTTAGACCGAACAAAAACAGTTGGCGGGTTAACGTTCGGATAATAAACGGGTATCACTTCTTTATCAAGCTTTTGCATTCTTAAACGAGACTCTACAGCAAGTTCAGTAGTTTCCTCGGAATCATGCACACTAGGAGGATCATGCTCATCAGACAATAGCACACTACCATTATATAAAGTTTCATTAGTGGCCTGAACTTTCTTAAGGTATCCTGGATTAGGGGGAAGAGGACAACCTAAAGCCATTTTGTATCGAGTGTAATTTATCTCATTCACTTTTGGTGCGAGCATATTTATCGTCTGCATAGTTTGGCCACGTTTTACTAAAAGGTTGTCTAATTCTCTAATCCTATCCTGCGCTTTGCAAAAATCCTCAAGAAGCCCATCTTCTCGAATTTTGAAATCATGTTTTAGCTGTTTTCTTTCTTCTTTTAAATCAGAAACAATAGATTTTTCAGTTGAAAGCTGTTTATTAAGAGAAGTGATTTCATCATTCAATTCGCTTATCTTTTTAGCACTACTTAAGTGTAAGGCATTTAACTTCTTAGTGGTGCATTTTTCTTGATAAACTGATGTAGCATGAGCTTGTTCAAGTTCCTTGATTTTTTCATGATGAATCTCAAAACTTTTCTCCCGTTCCTTATATCCCGCAAGCTCAGTGGTCAATTTGGCATTAGTTTCTCTAAACTTATTATTAACCACCGTAGCATGATCTACATCCTTAGCAAGCTTATCAAATAGAGATTTATAATACGCATGTGTCTCATCAGGAAGGGTTGTAGGTTGGGCAACTTGATCCACACTAAGGTCCACACTAGGCTCATTCGAAATAATATTACTATTATTCGTTTGGTCCTCGTGTGTCTCAATGTAGGGCTCAAGCATCTCAGTATACTCTTCCTCCTGATTAGACATATTATATATATCATTATCATCAAAACTTGGGTGTACCTCAGAGGGACCGTCTGCATCATAGACGGGAGCTCTGTCATCATGCATTCCTGAGGTTGATGCTTGCTGTAAGTTTGCCATCAAGATGTAGTTGGCATTCACCTCTTCTTCCTCGTCATATTCTGCAGCAGAAGCCATAAGATCAAATTCCTCAGCTTGAAGTGGAATCCCTGCCTCTTCCTTTTGTGCTATGAGAAGCTGAGTCTGAAGATAAGCAGCATCCCTCTTCTTTTTGGCTGTGCAATCTCTAGCATAATGACCAAATCCCCTGCAGTTGTAGCACTGAACCTGACGATTGTTGTTTCCATTACCCGTACCAGTATTCTCAGCCCTTGCAGCCACAATGTTTCCCATCTGGTTAGCAACCGCTGGCACAACTATTAACCCATTCTGATTACCCACATTCGAAACACCCGGATTTTGACCACGGTTTTGACCATACTGATTTCCTGCATTGCCAACGGTCTGCCCAGCATTCTGACCATATTGTTGAAACTGAGTCCCCGTGTTTCCAGCAACTACCAATTGGCGATCTTGATTCGCATTCATGAAAGGTTGAGCAATCTGCCTATTTCTAGTATTCGAGGAGATTCTCTGATTGTTGTTGGTGGGGTTAATGGTGAATTTGAATGCCTTTGCAAGAAGGGCAAGACCAGTATTAATAGCATGAGTAGGATCAGTAATGTCATCAAAACAGGCAATGGGTTGTTGTAAGTAATTCATAGCAGCAGGGTGTTGATATCCATAAGCGGTGAGTTGTTGTTGTTGTTGTTGTGGTAGGAAGTTACTTGATGAGGGTTGATGGTAGGGTACCATGGGATATGACATAGATGATGGAGAGTTTGCCATAAAAGCCAATGGATCTTGTGTCTTGGCACGTCTTTCTGCCCTAACTTCGTTAGCTTCATCTTGATTCATCTTTAAATAGTCATAAACTTGAGTGTAGTCCACGACATGAAGATCCTTGGTTTGATTGACAAGAGTGACATATCGTGACCATTCAGAAGGAAGATTATCAAGAAATTTGATGTTGGCAGCAATTTGTGCAGGTTCATGTTTGTTTCTTCTAAGATGGTTCATGAGGGTTGAAAATCGATGATAATAAGGTTCAATTTGTTCCCCTTCAGTAGACGTAAATTTCTCCCATTCACGAAGCAACTTAGTTTCCTTTTCTTGTAAACCGATTTCACTGCCCTTCATCATTTTCTGAATCCTAAGCCACATCTCGTGTGCGGTTTCACAACTATCGACAGCAGCATAAACATCTTCAGGAAGTCCCATAAGAATGACTTGAATTGCTTGATCATCAGCGTCGAGTTGTTTGGATTCAGCTTCAGTTAATTCTTCATCTGTTTGCTCATGACTTGAATCAGCTACTGGGTTAGCATTCGTAGGGTCCCCAGGCACAATAATTGTTCTTCTAACATACGGACCCTTTTGAATCGAGTTGACAATCAACTTTCCCAGAGGTTTACATTTTGCATAACGAAGGAGACGACTAGCCCATGTAGTGTAGTTCTCCTTGGTAAGCATGGGTGGACGATTCTCAGTACCCGCATCATAGATATCTTGTTGAGACGTCATCGTAGAAGTCGTGTGAACAACAGGATCTCAATTCGTAGAAAGCGTGTGGTGATGTTGAAATTCCGAAACTTCCGATTTTTTTTCTCAGTCCGACAATAAATTCCTCAGTCCGACAAAACGGTAAGCTGAAAAAATTGTGTATCGCCAAATTTTGAAATTGAGTTCGAGATAGCCAAAAACTAGTAGGGAAAAAATTTGATTCTACTTGACCTAAAAATTTTAACTCTTTTTTTTTTTTTTTTTTTTTTTATTTTTTTGATCTTCGTGTAAACTATGTTCTGAGACTAGTCTAGATGGTGGCTAAAACTAAAAATTACTCAAACAAAATTTCCATCGGAATATTCTATCGGAATGTCCTTCTATCGGAATGTCCTACGATCGGAAAGTCCTTCTATCGGAATCTTAGATCGCAATGATGATCTGTCGGAATGTTGCTTGTATCGGAATGACTTCAGATCGGAATATGTTCAGATCGGAATACTTCAGATCGGAATACTTCAGATCGGAATGCTGACAAAATTTAGGCAGAGTAACGACTCAAAGTTCCTTAAGAGCCGTCGGAATCCCAGATCGCAAAGAACGATCGGAATGTCCAGATCGGAATAAGGTATCGAAATTTTTAGATCGCAAAGTGGAACCTAAGGTTATTGCGATCTGGCCTCACGTGCTTTGTACTTTCCGATGGTGAAACTTGCAAGAATTTCGGAAAGATGAACAAACACGAAATTTGTCAACTTTTGATCCAAAATACTTGTTTTTAAGCCAAAACCAAGATGACCAAATCACTACTACACGATTTAAAGAAGGTATACTTCTTATAAACACAAACAAACACGAAATTTGTTTGATGTTTTGACGAAAAACAATCAAAATCACACGAAATGCTCAAATACGAATCCCTTGGCGAATGATACCACTTGTTGGATTGTAACACACGACTATATATGATATAGAAATGTAGATGAAGATTAAACCAAAAAAGAAAGATTAGATTAGATGAAGGAAAAGAGAAAAACAAAGAAGATGTGAATTCCTAGTGAGAGAAACACATACGTTTCTCTCTCTAAAACAAATGAAATGGAAAACACACACACAAATGAGGCTTAGGAGGCCTTTTATACTAAGTAGTAAGTGTTTAGGAGGCCTTCCTCATTTGTGTGTTCGGGACTAATTCCCGTTACATAAACATTAATAACTAAGAACTCTCGACACCGTTGAATAGTATTTTTCACGAGCTTCGCAACGGTATATTATATGACCATCACTTTAAATACGGCTAACATAAAAGGATAAGTGTTTCCACACTTATTAAATCCCCTACACTTGACCATTGCAATGCCCTCATGCAATGCATTAATTTTAAAGCACGGTTTACATTTTCCATCATAAATAACCCACCTTGGCCTTTATTAAATATTAAACATAAAAGATAGAAATAAGTAAAGAAATTAAAAACTTACATTGGGTTTTGGCGGCCATGAACGTTTATCATCCTCAAGTTTCACGTTCCCCATACCAAGCTTAAAATCGAGATCATTGTTATTATAAGTTAGCAAACTATCACGAACTCATGTGGGCCAATTATTCACTTAGACTCCCTTATTCCTAGGTGTATCTCTTATATTTTATTTTTGTCTTGAATGATCACGAGGATGCATTGTTTGACTTATTTCGATAGTTATTTAGTCCGAAAATAAAGTGAACGATTTAATCAATAGTTAGCTAAAGGACCAAATCTTTTAAAACTGCTTCTCGGGACCTCATAAAGTTCATATCTTGGCATAACTCGCTTCACGATTTGAGACCTTTCTCGGACCGATATTTGGTAGCGACTTCATACTTCGAATCTTTGAGAGACGTTCTTGAAATAATGGTCTTCTCTTCATAATAGGAATTTCTTCACTTGAAGTTTTGAGAGATCTTCATCTTTGGACTACGACTTCTTCATTTTTCTCCAATCTTTATTTTGGACTTTGATATACAACGATCCGCCTCCTTTTAGGACTTGGATCTATTTATCCTCATACCTTGTTAGGGTCTTTTCGGATAGACTTCTCAATGACTTTTGGGGAGTTCTTGCTTTTCGTCGTGTGTCTCGATCCTTCATATTGTTTTTTGATAAATGATTCTTCACATCACTTTTGGATCTTTATCAACAAAATGTAGCCCTCATGCCTTGTTAGGGCCTTTTCGGACTCGCCAATCTTCGCATCCCGCTTCAATAAGTTATGCCTTGGTTATGAACTCTAATCCGTACAGAGCAACTTTTAAACGATCTGGGGCTAGAAGCTAAGTAACCTTTTAAATCGTACAACCTTATTTATTGCAGATAAATTTATTAACAAGCGGAGGGAGAATAGGCTTATAATTAACTCACATAAATTCACGAAAGAATACCGAACTTATAACTGACTCTATCATCTCTCGTTCTCCACAATTTAAAATCTCAAGGAATGAGACTCGTGGATGCTTAGCCAATTAAATCAAAGTTTTGGGTTTTCGAGTCGCCTATAGGATCTTGCAAATTCTTAGACTTTTTCAAGTTTAGAAATCGCATTTTAAAGTTCCCTTGATAAACGACTCTCTAGGATCAATTATAGGAACTTGCGAAAAGTTCTTGTTCTTAACACGTGAGAGTTATGACTTTCGCGTTTTATAGCTCCCTGTATAAAAGCCTAGCAAAACTTGACTTAAACATGTTAAGGATACTAGCTAGAGTAAACTTAGGTAAGTAAACTCGGGTTGAGTCAAAATGTTCACGACTAAGAAAATTTAAAACCACTTTATTGAAAATTTATTCTAGCAAGGACAGAAGATAACCATAATAAAGGAAAGTAAAACTATACAACTAGGCCAAAATAGATTAAAAATTTTGAAAAATGTCGAAAAATCAAATTTTCCGGTTAAAATGAGGGCAAATTCATGGAAAAGACCACTTACTTCGATAGAAGTCCCCCTACACTTGAGATAAACATTGTCCTTAATGTTTAAGCATGTGGGAGTAAACTCCCCTACACTTAGGACATTGTGCACTTTGTTTAAATCTTGCTAAGGAAAGGACAACTAAAGTGAATTCAATGTGAACATATATAAATTATGAAATATTGAATCACAAGAGTTTAGGATAGAACCGGGAAGATGGGAAACACGGTATCACGGTTCGTCAAAAGTCATCAAGATGCTCTCTGAAACTTTAATCCCTGCACAGCACAAGAAACAAGACAACAAACATATGCGGGGCTCCCCCTACACTTATTATGAAAGCAGTAAAGGATAGAACACGGTTTGCCTCCCGAGAAGCGCTTGTTTTTGTTCACCGAGTCACGAGCCTGACTCGACCCAATTTAGTTCATGGGGAACGTGGTGAGGGATGGAATCATCTCATGAGAGATGTCCTCACCAAAGTACAGCTTCAGACGATGGCCATTCACCTTGAAATTGGGCCCATTCGGTTGAGAAAGCTCAATGGTCCCATATGGAAAGACTTTGTCGACGGTGAATGGACCAGACCAGCGGCTCTTCAACTTGCCAGAGAAGATCTTCAACCGAGAGTTAAAGAGTAAGACTTGATCACCAACGTGGAACTCTCGGTTCTTGATTTTTGCGTCATGAATGATCTTCGTCTTCTCCTTGTAGATCAACGAGTTCTCATAAGCTTCATTCCTCAGTTCATTTAGCTCGTTGAGTTGAATCTTGCAATGATCACCGGCTTTGTTGATGTTGAAGTTAGCCCACTTCAAGGCCCAGTGCGCCTTATGTTCCAGCTCGATAGGGAGGTGGCATGCTTTCCCGTACACAAGACGATAAGGTGTACAACCGATCGGGGTCTTGTAAGCAGTACGGAAAGCCCACAGAGCATCATCTAACTTATCGGCCCACGCGGCGCGATGCTTTCCCACAGTACGCTCCAAAATTCTCTTTAAGCCACGGTTGGATATCTCGGCTTGCCCATTGGTTTGGGGATGATAAGCGGTGGAAAGACGGTGATTGACACCATACTTAGCCATGACTCTTGCAAATTGATCGTTGCAAAAATGAGTCCCGCGGTCACTAATAATAGCACGAGGAACGCCAAATCGAGCGAAAAGCTGCTTCAAAAAGTTCACAACCACCCTCGCATCATTCGTAGGAAGAGCCTTAGCTTCAACCCATTTAGAAACGTAGTCGACGACGACAAGGATGTACTTGTTCCCTTTGGATGATGGAAATGGCCCCATAAAGTCGATGCCCCATACATCAAAGATTTCACATTCCTGTATGAAATTTTGAGGCATCTCATGTAACACCCCCAAATTGGCCCAGCGGAAGCCCACGAGTATTGGGGCCTGTTACATCATGATTATCCGAGTCTTGATCCGAGAGAATGACCTCTATACCAAATATCACAATGTTGACTCCAAATAATCATACTGTCAAGTACCTGAGAATACATGCTTAAAAGTGTCAACACAAAGGTTGGCGAGTTCATAAGTTTTATTAAAATGTTTAAGACACTTTAAAAGTTTACAAGGACAACTACTAAAAGTTGTATCGTAAGAACGTTTAGAAATCCAGAGTTTCAAAATAAAGAGACATTACATCAAAGTTTAGTGTTGATCCCAAACTTAGATCGATTAAGCTTTGTGTAGACGAGATTAGATCAAGTACTACACGTAGAGAAACCTTTGCTTATGAGTAAAGTAACAAAGTGTTATGCGGAATTAACACTTGATCTAAAACACAAAGATGTTAAACAAACTTTCACTTGTATTAGAATGATCGAATTGATTACAATGAAAGGTTTAACTTGCGAATACTTATGAAAACTGATATATAACTTTAACCTAAAAGACCTTCTTTTATAGAACAAGAAGTCTTGTACAATAAGCTACGAATCAACTATTCTAGGTAAAGATAATAATAGAAAATACAATGTTGTGCTTATCTTTACCATACATAAATAAAGAAACAAATAAACAAAAGATATTCCATCAGTGTCAATCTTCAAGGCTGTCAGTGTTGACTTCTTCAATGTCAACGCTTGGCTGTCAGCGTCCAAGGTCTTCTTATCAGCGTTGACATTCTTCTTATCAGCGTCTAGTGAACTGACCCATATTTTATTCCCAACAATCCTCCCCTAAACTTGATATCTATTCCAATGATCAAGTTTCTGAATAAAACTTAAGGCTTAGGAGGAATCTTGCAAAAACTTCTTATGTTGGTGATAAACATATCTGATCAAGTCCTTGGCCACGTCACTAGTATAATCAATCTCCAAGGGTGTCTCTAGCATCTTCTCCAACACTTCTTTGGACAAGAAATAGTCAGCATCCACAAGTAAATACTCTGAAAACTTTGTAGAGCTCATATGAAATACACCACAAGTAGAATATAGCCTCCAATGAAGATTACTGAGATCATCTTCAAGATCCTTCCAAATGGCAGGATCTGCTTCTTTTGGACCACACAAAGTCATAAATGTGTTCCAAAGTCTTATTCCATTTGCTGAAGTAGGTGCTTCAGCTGTATACTTGGCCTCTATTAATCTCCATAGATGCACCAAGTCTTCCCTGTCTATGCTTGCAAATATAGAAATAACTGAAGTGAAAGTATGTACCTCCTTTCCAAATCGTCCAATCTTCCAAAATCCACACTCATCTTCATCAAAACTGATGATTGGATTTCTGTCATCTAGAGGTACTACATTTACCAAATCTGAAGCTTCCAATGGAGAAAGCTTGAGATGCTTCCTTATTACACCTTCAGTTGGAAAATACACATCCATATCTTTAGGAAATTGGAAAGGATCTCCTTTCTTCATTGGTCTTTGAGCAATCCTCATTTCCTTTTGAATCTGCATTTCCTCAGCAAGCTCTTGTTTTCTTTCTTCTGAAAGAAACTGGTAGACATTCTGTTCTTGCACCTTCCTCCAAATAGGATGTGCCCTATACTCTAGCTCCTCAAAAGATAAGGCCAGCAACTTCTTGTATGTCCATCTGGGCTGATGGCATCTAAGCAACTTATAGTATAACTGCCTTCTATCCCTTTTGAGCCAGGTCTTGACCTCTTGTGCATTAAACCTCATAATCACCTTTATGTCATCTTGTACCCTAAGCAGAACTTCCAACCCCCAAATTTGATCTGATAAGCTCATTCCTGGGTTGTCCATAACCTTGTCTTCCCAAGCATGGTACATTCTGGTGATTTCTGGTAGGTCCCAATCAATCTGATTCTTCAATTCACTCAACCTTTCCTTTGCTAGCTCATCCCCATATTCAAGCCTTTCTGGATCTTCAATAATTTGAATACTTGAATCTGAGCTATCACCTTCTTTTCCATCACCACTTTCTTCCTCACTCTCAGAAACAACAAATGGTTATCTTCTACTCCTCTTCAAATCTCTTTCCACAAGTTGTGCAGCCAACTGTTCATCAAAAGCAATTTGTGCTGCATCTTTCTTTGGAACATCTTCTTCAATTAAAATACCTTTACCTTTGTCTTTTGGATCAATAATTGGTAAAGTAGAAGAAGAAACCTGTGTGGACACGTCTTTGATGATTGTTGATGGCTGGAATACATCAACACCACCTGCAACTTTATCAGCATTCAAGTTACTCCTATCAGCGCCACGATTTCCTTTATCAGCGCTGGATGTGTCAGCGTCCAAACCTGTATCAGCGCCCAATGTTTCTTTGAAAGTTCCTTCCAAGTTTAATGGTATCACCTTGGATGTATCAACAATTGGGTGCTTCTTCAAGTTGGTGAGTGCTTCAGCAACCTGCAAAGATTCACTAAATTGTGAACTCTTTTCTGAACTCTTCTCACTAGCTGTGTGAATCAGCTCATCCTCCTCATCCTCTTCATCCTCCCCTTTGGAAGATTCCTCCATTAGACTCCTGCTACTTGGATTCTCCAAAACAGTTACTCTCTCCCTCAAAACTTGGAGTTCACATCCCTGTTTGTTGACAGTTTGTACAAGACTGACATTTTGCTTTTGCAAGCTAATGACAGCCGCCGTCAATTCAGTCATAGTCATAGGTTCCAATCTGCCCTCAGCTAGAATGGGGATTTGACCTCCCAAAGTAGAATCATAGGGCATGGATGAGGTCTTAATGATGTTGGGACTGTCTTGACCAGCATCTAAGCCTGTGTCAATAGCCCCAGCCTCACCCATTTCACCAGCCACACTTGTGGAGGTGGTTCTCTCTGCTACAAGGCTAGGATCACTAGAGGAGAACACTCCAGTAACCCTTTGGCGTTTAGTCAACCTAGATTGTAATAGGGTGGAAGATGAAGTAGATGGTGTGGGTGTAGGTTGGTTAAGGGGTGTTTGGGTTTGTGAAGGGATGGCATCAGTGTTGGGATTGGCTGTGTCAGCGCTCACATTTTGAGTGTCAGCGCTGGGTTGGTCAAGGTCCATGTTTTCTGGTGAAGGTGATGGTTCATGAATAGGCTCAAGTTGGGGTTCAGGGTCTGGTTGTGGTTGTGGTTGTGGTTGTGGTTGTGGTTGTGCAGCCTGAATTACTTCAAGCATGGGTTGGGTAAGAGGTATGGATGCATTTGTGGAGCTCATTTTAGCAAAAATGGTTTTCTGTTGTTTAGGGATCTCATAAAAAGTGTCATGATCCCTAGAACAATACTCTTGTAAATCAAAGACCATTTGCAAAAATCGAGGGTAAGCCAAAGTCATTTTACTTCCCTTGTTTTTACACATCCCTTCAAAAATCATTTTTGAAAAATTATACTTAAGCCCACGTGTTATACAAACCAAAGCACTTGCTATTGACCTGTTTATTTCATTAAAAGAAGTACATTTTGGACTTAAGCATTGTAAAAGGACATGTATCAAATATTTCCAGTCAAAGGGAAATTCCTGCTTATGATATTTATTTAAAGTGACATCAGCAGGAATAGGATAACCCAATTCCCTAAGACCCTGTTCTATTGTTGCAATGGCAAGAGTAGTCACACCATCAGCGTCATCAAGACGCAAAGCTTGGCGAACCAAGGCTTCAGTGACCACCCATGTTCTTCCATGAACAGTAGATGTTAATGTGGTCACTCCATTAGCTGTTGTGGAACTAGCAGTGTTCCAAAACTGTCTAATGTGTGCGACAGGGACTAATGGTGTATGAGAAAGTGCATACCTCAATGAAGATGCATTTAAAAATGCCACCATCTGTGAATACTGAGGAAACAAAGCATCATCAGCAGTCAAGTAAGCTACCATATTGTGTTGGCTCTTGAACTCCAATGTTAAATTCTTTGAGTTGAATTTGGGTGCCATGATTGAAAGCTGTTTAGGTTATGTGATATGGGAAAAATCTAGGAGAAAAAGTGTTAGACAAGAAAATATGAATACCCAGAATAAAAAGATTAGCCAAATTTATAGGAGAGATGCATGATTTTGATTGGCCAAAAATGAGGCGGTTATATTCAAAGAGCAATGATGAAAATATTGAATCAAATATAACTTATCTCATGCATTAATTAAAAGTAACAACTCCCCAAAATTACGGCCAAAGATTAGTCAAAAATAACAACTGAGTAGGGCCCACTAGGTGTCAACGGTCAAAAATAGCCCATCAGCGCCCAACGGCTATATTTTCTTGTCAGCGTTTGCCTAAAGCCTTGTCAGCGTCACGATTGGACTTAACAGCGTTTGGAGAAAAACTTGTCAGCGTCTAAAAAATAAAAATAAAAATATTTAAAAAGAAAAAGACCTTAACAAAGTAATTTATCCTAAGGGAAATATCTTACAAGTTGATAATAATTACTGGGCGGCAAGCACTGTCCATTTATGCACACTTGCATAAGCAAGATAGACACAAATGTCCTCTAGAGTCCCTTGCTAACCAAAATACTTACCAACAAAGTTATTTCATAAAATTCTTTGTAACTCCCAGGTAAACCCATAACCAAAGTATTCCCAAGTCTCCCATCAGACCACAACCAATTCTAGGCCAAAAATGTCTTGGCAGCATGCATAGTTTATCAACTTTGCATGCTACAGTGCCTCATGGTTTAGTAAAACTAACCCATACTCACCTGTGGACACAATCTAGAATTGTGATGAGAGTATTATAAGAATACCCAAGAGTCCTAAAGGTTCCTTAAACCTCCCCTCAAACTATGATACATGAGTTCTCAAAATATATATGAACATTAAAAATTTATGTCAAGATAGGAATATAAATATTCCAACCATCATCCATAAACAAAACATGTCCAAATAGCTCTTCAAAGATCCATAAGCAACTCTGTATCCAATGGCATAAAGCTACCACCTACCTACACATTTAGATGAAAAACCACAAAACTAACATTTGTTGCTGACAGCGTCCCGACAACACCTATCAGCGTTGAAGGAACTCTTGTCAGCGTTAGACAATAATATCTCTAACAACGGCAAAATAACACTTGATAGCGTTACATTTACCTTTGTCAGTGTTAGAAAAATAAAGTGGAAAATCTAAATCATCACAAAGACCAATAACAATGCATTATCCTGTACATACTTTTACAAAAAGGTTCCAAAACACATATTAAGTGAGATTAACCATTCCAATATTTGTTACCAAATATTGAAATCTTCCAGCATCAAAAGGTTTAGTTAATAAATCAGCCACATTATCTTCTGTGTCTACCCTATCTGGTTGTATTAAACCTTTCTCAAAGCAATCTCTTATAAAATGATGTCTAATTTCTATGTGTTTGGTTTTAGAATGATGTACAGGATTTTTAATAATGCATAAAGTACTGTTATTGTCTACAAAAATCTTGGTATGCATAAAATTATACCCATAATCCAACAGCTGGTTCTGAATCCATAAGACTTGTCCACAACAAGCAGCTGCTGCAACATATTCTGCTTCAGTTGTAGAGTTTGCCACCACTGTTTGTTTCTTGCATTGCCAAGATATCAATCTGCTCCCAAGAAATTGGCATCCACCAGTTGTGGATTTCCTATCAAACTTGTCACCACCATAGTCACTGTTTGAATATGCAATAAGGTCCAATGGAGAATCTTTTGGGTACCACAAACCAAGATCTGGATAACATCTTAGGTACCTAAAAATTCTCTTCACAGCAAAAAGGTGACATTCTTTGGGAGTCACTTGATGGCGTGCACATGCACACACAGCAAACATGATGTCAGGTCTTGAGGCTGTAAGATACATCAATGAACCAATCATTGATCTATAGTGCCTAACATCCACATCCTTTCCAGCTCCAATCTTTCCCCAAGGGTGTTGCCTATCCATAGGAGTGGAAGCCTCCTTCTCATGTGGAGAAAAACCATATTTCTTCAAGATTTCAGCTACATACTTATCTTGTGAGATGAAGATACCATCTTCTTTCTGCTGAACTTGCAATCCTAGAAAGAAGTTCATCTCACCCATTGCACTCATCTTGAATTTATCTGTCATGAGCTTGGAAAAATCCTCACTCATTTTTGGATCAGTAGACCCAAAAATGATGTCATCAACATAGACCTGCACAAGCAACACATGTTTTCCTTTCTTCTTTGTAAATAGTGTCTGATCTATGGTGCCCCTCTTGAAACCATTTTCCACCAAGTAGGTGGACAATGTACCATACCATACTCTTGGGGCTTGATGAAGTCCATACATAGCTTTCTTCACTCTATAAACCTTGTCTGGATTCTCAGGATCTTCAAAACCAGGAGGTTGCATGACATATACTTCCTCAACAATTGTTCCGTAGAGGAAAGCACTCTTCACATCCATTTGATAAACAGTGAAGTTCATGCAAGATGCATAAGCTAAGAAAATTCTGATAGCTTCAATTCTTGAAACTGGAGCAAAGACTTCTTCATAATCTATGCCTTCCTCTTGTGTATATCCCTGAGCTACCAGACGTGCCTTGTTTCTGACCACAATTCCTCTTTCATCCTTCTTGTTCCTTAGAACCCATCTTGTCCCAATTGGTCTCACATATCTAGGACAATCAACCAGCTCCCAAACATCCTGTATAGCAAATTGATGAAGCTCATCCTGCATTGCTTCCACCCAGCTAGGTTCTTTGAGAGCATCAAAAATCTTCTTGGGTTCTTCCTGTGACAGAAAACAGGCAAACAAACATGCTTGTACAAGAGGGGTATCAACCTTCTTGTGTATATTGGCAATAAATCCACCAAGCCTTGATGGGATCTTCTTGTCTGAACTGAAGCCATAACATCACCAATGATCTGAGATGTGGGGTGATCCTTTGCTGTGGAAGTGAGAACTCCTCCTTCAAAAAATCTGGTGTCCTCAATTTCACGCTCCATGTTGCCAATATCTTCTTCATCTGACTCTGTTTGATCAACATGAATCTCTTCATGGACATTGGAAGGTCCACCTTGTTCAAAATGTGAAGAGAAAAGATGTGCAAAGGTGTTGTCAAAGTCTGATCCTTGTTTGTCAGCGTTAGGGCTAACAACGCTTGAACTGCTTGTGTCAGCGTCTGATCCATCAGCGTCTGAATTGCTCTTGTCAGCGCTTGATTTCCCTTTGTCAGCGCCTGAAGAAGTATGCACGTTTGTATTTGGTGGTATTTGAAAACCACCATTATTTTTTCTAGCAGCAGCAGCAGCAGCATAATACTCATCTGTCCATATAGGAAGTGTAACATATTCCTGTGTGGGAGATGATTTAACTGCTGGTGGTCCATCCTCCTTAGCAACCTGTATACCTGAAACATTACCAATTCTCTTTTCCAAAACACTTAAAGTTACCTTCACAATGTCTGGATCAGTAACAGGCATATAATTTAAAGCTCTAGATAAAGGTTCTAAGTCAAACAACCAATTTGGACCATTTTCAGGATCACTAGGTTTACTTTCTAAAAACCTAACATGTACTTTTTCAAGTATACGTTTTTCCTTTTTAATGTAAACCCTATATCCTTTGCTCTGCACTGAATAACCCATGAAGTAGCCTTCATCACCTTTTGAATCAAATTTACCTAGGGCCTCACTAGTTTCTAAAACAACTACATGACAACCAAAAGGCTTGAGAAAGCCAATATTTGGCTTCCTTCCCCAAAGTAATTCATAAGGTGTCTTATTATGTATTTTGTTGACCAATGCCCTATTTTGAACATAACAGGCTGTGTTAACAGCTTCAGCCCAAAAGGCTATAGGAAAGTGGGCATCAGCCAACATGGTTCTGGCTGCTTCAATAAGGGTCCTATTCTTCCTTTCAGCAACCCCATTTTGCTGTGGGGTTCTAGCTATGCTAAACTGCCTAGTAATCCCTTTCTTGGCACAAAAATCATCTAACAACTGATTTCTAAACTCACCCCCATTGTCACTTCTAATAATTTTGACCTCATTACCATTTTTCTTCTCAATTTGAGTAATGAAATTAATCAGACTTTGGGCAGTTTCACTTTTCTTGGCTAAAAAGAAAGTCCATGTAAACCTGGAATAATCATCAGTGATAACAAAACAATATGATTTACCCTTCAGACTTTCTATATTAGTTGGACCAAAGAGGTCCATATGCAATAAGTGAAGTGGTTTAGAACTAGAGTGCACCTGTTTAGACCTGAATGAGACCTTGTGCTGCTTGCCCTTAAGACATGCAACACAAGTGTGGTCATTGTGGAAAGCCTTTTCAGGCAAACCATCAACTAAACCAAGCCTCACAAGTCTATTAATATTCTTAAAGTTTATGTGCCCTAATCTCCTGTGCCAAAGATTACTTTCATCTACTGAGGCTTTAGCATACAGACATGACATTTTATTATTTATCTTAATTCCATTAAGATTCACATTATATATGTCTTTATGCCTTGGTGTTCTAAAATCTATGTATTTTTCCTCAGGGAGCTTATAATCTTTGCTTAACACCAAGCACTCAGTATCTGTGAAAAGAACCTTATTTTTGTTATCACACACTTGTGATACACTAAATAAATTATAATCCAGTTCTTTTACCAAGAAGACATTCTCAAACCGTAGATTGTTGGTGACAAGGGTTCCTTTTCCTGTGATGGTGCCGTAGCCCCCTCCAAAGTATACCTTATCACCATCTTGAATAGGAGAGAAATTGGTCAGATAGTCTTCCTTTCCTGTCATGTGCCTTGAGCATCCACTATCCCAGTATCCATAATCATTGATCTTCTTCTGAATGCCCTGCACATAAAGAAAACACATTAGTTTTCTTTGGGAACCCAAGCCTTGGAAGACTTGGATTCATTTGGTTGTTCAACAAGAACAGACTTGGTTCTCATAACAACCCCATTTTCATCCCTGTTTGAATGAAATTCCCAGTTAACCCCAATTGGTGTTGACAATGCTTTTGAAATATAATGAAACCTGTTGCATGTCATAGAAATACCAGTAGAATTAGGGTTTTGGTCTTGTTTTGGTCTCCATGTTAAGCTAGTAGAAGCTTTAGACCTATTTCCCTTGCAAATACCTAGGTTTAGCAGTGTGTCTGACAGCGCTGAAATTTCTCTTGTCAGCGCCCCGATTGCTCTTATCAGCGTTGAACCTAGGGTTTGCTACAGGAACCCATTGCCTATTTGACCAAGTGTTTGACTTTTGAAAAGGTCTTAGGCCTTGTGTGTTAGACCCTCTAGAAAAGAATGGGGCTGGTCTAACAACTTGTGAACTTTTGTTCACAAAGGTATTGGGTCTGACAGTGTTTGACCTATGTTGACTTTTGTCAGCGCTGAAATGGTTCCTATCAGCGTTGACATTGGAAGCGTTGACACATTTGTAGGCCAAATGTGAGAAGCTACCACATGTGTAACAAGCTTTTCTAGACATAGTCTTAGGTCTAGAAGCAAAGAAGCCTGTTCCATGATCACTAACTTGGCTTTTTGGTGACCTAGTATTCCTATACATCTCTGCATACTTAACACTAGGTTTTCTAACATTTTGTGGACCAAGGTCAACAGCTTTGCCAGTGGTAGGGTGTGTGATCTTAATAGGTTTAGGATCAAGGCTCTTGATTGGTGTGGGCTCATTTGGACTTTCACACAACAACCCTCCCTTAACAAACAAGGTGTGGTTAGCTTTCTTCCACTCATCTAGGTCAGTCAATTTTTGCTTGTATTCCTCAACTGGGGAAATCACTCTAGGTGGAGGAATGAATTCCTCCTCTTGGCATTCTGGCAAGCCAGTCCAAGATAAGTCCTTTGATTGGACACCATAGAAATCCCCAGCTGGTGGTGGAACACCAGTATAATCCTTCATCCCAATCCCACTTTTATCCTTAGAGTCTCTTTGTTTACTAACACACTCTCCTAGGGATTGTGTGGCCTTATCAAATCTCTGGATTTTAAGACTCACATTATCTTTATTTTTGTTAGCCTCCTCTAACTGAGCTATCAAATCAAGATTAACCCTATTTACTATATCTTGAACATCTTTACTCTGATGTAACTCATGTTTTAAGATATTTATTTGATCCTTTAAATCAAACTCCATTTTCTTATACTCAGCTACTGTCTTTTCTGTTTGGGTAAGAGCAATTTGATAATTAGATACTTTGCATCTTTCAGTACTTGCCTCATCTAATAATTTAACTATCTCTTGTTTTAATTTTTCAGTATTTAAACGACAACCCTTAGAACAGAAAGCATCATCATATACCTCATTATCTGATGAAGAGGAGGAGTGTGCCATGAGAGCATATTCAACATGCTCTTCTTTAACTTCAGCAACCAAAGCTCTGTCCTCTTCCTCATTCTTAGCCATCCAGCTCCAGTCCCATTCACCAACACCATCAATTTGTTGAACAGCAACCATGGCCTTGGGATCTGGGCTCTTAATCATTTGGCTTGAAGGCTTCCCAGCATCAGATCTTCTTGGAGATCTACATTCCCTCATAAAGTGCCCCATCCTATGACAGTTGTAGCACTCAACCTTGGACTTGTCAAAACCAGCAACATCCTTAGCATCAAAGGTCATCTTCTTCTTGAACCTTTTATTAAACCTGTTTGCTCTTAAACTTACAAGAGCCATAGTCCACTTGATGTCCATCTCTTCCAATTGTTCATCACTTATCTGCTCAAGATCTTCATATGTAATCCTTGAATCACTGGGCAAAGAAGCAATGAATGCACACACAGTATCTAGATCAAAACCAGCAGGTTTAATTCTATCAGCGCCATGATTGTGTGTGTCAGCGCTTGAGTACAAAGGGTTGACAGGATATGATCCAGCGCTGACAGGCTGAGATCCAGCGTTGACACAATGAGATCCAGGGGCTGAATGTCCATAGAAGTTCATGGAATCAAATTGGCCTTCACTTTGTGAGAAGAAGGCCATGTTGCTGCTGGAAGATTTATTATCACTATCCAATTGCCATTCATTCTCCAACAGTCTTAGTTTGTTGAAGATGTCATCAAACCTTGAGGTCTTGTGGGTGTTATTGACAAGAATGGATCTTGTCTCAATCTTCCATACATCACCAAGGCTTTTGAGAAAAGTAGCATTCAATTCAGGGTCATCAATCTGTGTTCCCATGAAGGAAAGTTGACTTGTGATGTCAAGAAGTCTACTTCTCACACTGCTGAGATTTTCATTGGGTTGAGCTTTAAAGACAGCATACTCATGCAAGAGTTGCTTCTTCTTTTCTTCTTTTGTGTCAGCATTGCCACCATGTGCTACTTCAAGAGCTTCCCAAAGCTCTTTTGCAGAATCAAAGCGTTTGTACTTGTGCTGATTCTCATGACCTAGGGCGTGTTTCATGATGTTCAAGATTTTCATGTCCACCCTCTTCTTGGCTATATCTTCAACAGCTACAGATTTCCCATCTCCAGGCTTTTCCTGCTTATCAGCTTCAGGACAATTAGGAACAGCTGTCCTTGTGGCAATTGCAGCAGCAATCTTTGCTGCTTTGTCGAATGTGTTCCCATATTCGACAATCTCCCAAAGAGTATAGTCATAAATAGATATATACTGCTCAAAGTTAGACTTCCAAAGCTCAAAGTTCCTGGCATCAAACATGGGAATTTTGATACTAGGATTTGAGGAGTTGTTTTGTAGCAAAGCAGCAGCTTGATCTGTGCCAGACATGATGTTTTTAGGGTTTTTAGGGTTTTTTTGGTGTTTTAGGGTTCTTGCGTTACTTAAAGATCAAAAGTTTCTCAACAGGCTCTGATACCACTTGTTGAGCCCAAACTTAGATCGATTAAGCTTTGTGTAGACGAGATTAGATCAAGTACTACACGTAGAGAAACCTTTGCTTATGAGTAAAGTAACAAAGTGTTATGCGGAATTAACACTTGATCTAAAACACAAAGATGTTAAACAAACTTTCACTTGTATTAGAATGATCGAATTGATTACAATGAAAGGTTTAACTTGCGAATACTTATGAAAACTGATATATGACTTTAACCTAAAAGACCTTCTTTTATAGAACAAGAAGTCTTGTACAATAAGCTACGAATCAACTATTCTAGGTAAAGATAATAATAGAAAATACAATGTTGTGCTTATCTTTACCATACATAAATAAAGAAACAAATAAACAAAAGATATTCCATCAGTGTCAATCTTCAAGGCTGTCAGCGTTGACTTCTTCAATGTCAACGCTTGGCTGTCAGCGTCCAAGGTCTTCTTATCAGCGTTGACATTCTTCTTATCAGCGTCTAGTGAACTGACCCATATTTTATTCCCAACATTTAGAATTAGCATAACAGTTAACACAACAACTTCATTTCATGCACAAGTTGTAGATCAAGCTCACAGTTTATTTTAGTTCAATCTTAAGTTCATCATTAATTTCATATCCAAGTTAAATTCAATGGTCACAGTAACATACAAGACAGTATCATGTTCTAGGGTCATGTTAATGTCACAATCATACCAAAACCGCACATACAAATCAGGTCAACCGACATATAAGAATCATATCAACCACGCATACAAACATCATAACAGACCGGCAATAAACATCATGTCAAACTAGCACACGAGAGCCGTACCAAACCAGCAAGTAAGCATCATTTCAAGCCCACATGTATGAATTATGTCAATACCACACATAAGGATTTTATCATTCCATGTTCAATAATCATATCATATCTCATGCAAGAATCATTGTCAAACCACATATAAAATTCATGTCAAGAGCCTTACCTTACTACAGTCACGATTCATATTGATATCACAGTTAAGATTCATATCAGATCTATACCTGATCACAGTCAATATTCATACCAATATCATGTTCATTATTCACGTTCGAGAGCATAGCAAGATCATAGTCAAGATTCACATAGCAAGATCATAGTCAAGATTCACATTCAAGATCATAGCAAAATATCATATTCAAGATTCATAACAAGATCATATCAAAAGATCATATTCAAGATTCATAGCAGGATCATATCAAAAGATCATATTCAAGATTCATAACAAGATCATATCAAAAGATCATATTCAAGATTCATAGCAAGATCATATCAAAAGATCATATTCAAGATTCATAGCAAGATGGACCGCAAAAGTTCAGTTCAAGTACCCAAGGCAACTATAGGAGATATAGTTCCAAGTGTAGGATAAATCGGGTGTTTCAGTATTTATGATAGCGCTAAGCTCGTGACATCGAAACTAGTGATCCAGTACATGCAATAGATTGCACATATAAAATTGCCCCAATGGAGTAACTAGCCAAGATAACTCTGTTCATACAAATGGTACACACTCGTCCGGCGTCAGAATGCCCGAGTGGAGGTTGTCAGCCCTCAATAGATCTATCCGTAACATAAGAGCTTACTCCAGCAGAGTAACTAACGATTCACGATAGTGGGGACTATGGCTTAAGCAACTTAGGCTAATCATAAACGAAGTTCACTGAGTGTTCACAGGGTTCAATTCTTTTGCGTCCACAAGCAAGCACAAGCAGTCATTTCACTTCACAGTATTAAACATACAGAGCAGTTTAAAAAGGAGCCATGGGATAGCTCAAATATTCACAAGTATAAATCATCAATAATCCCTAATGTATAAACACACATGTCACGTCAACAATCCACTAAAGTACAGGCACGTACGTAATATAAGCAATCTTCAATAAGATATCGACTTGTATTTATCACAATAACGCATGGAAAGTGAAGACATGTATATCGTAAACAATCATTGAAATGCATAACACGCATTTGACATCGACAAGCATGTATCTCCCCCAAAAGAGATTCAAAACATTTATAAAGCGATTTTGAAAATAAAAAGAGGGGGTATGAAATCACATCGACGTTGCAGAACAGCTTGCAAAGACGTGAATACAAGAGCAGTGTAGCGTAAGCCGGAACTGCTCGATACCGGAAGTCACAGTTTATCTCATCAATCATCTCCCAGCATCCTAAATCGATGCATCCAAGCTTTCCCGATGAAGGGTTCCTTCAATACCATCGGTTCGTAAACCGTTTAAATCCCATGTCGAAATCGGTTCAGTAATCGGTTCAGTAATCGGTACAGCAATCGGTTCAGTAATCGGTTCAGTAATCGGTTAAATAATCGGTTTGGTAAGGTGAAGCGGAAAATACCACCGTGTATGTAATATATATACCTAATATATATTACACACGAAGGAACGGAACATGTATATAATTCATAGCTTGAATTAGATAACAAGAACAGACAACGCACGAATAACTCATAATGTACATGACACGCGACATGTACAAAACTCAAGAAAGATGACAATAAAAGAATAAAATACTCCAAGCATACAATACCTTGCAAATAAAATGAACCTAAGTAATTCGGCACAAAAAAAAAGGACTCATTGATTTAATAAATATCATTTTATAAAAGGGAATACACGTTTTATAGTTTCGATAATATATACACTAATTATGATTTTATAAAATAATATTTTATAAATCGTTGTATCTTTACTCGCCCATTTAATACTTCTAAAAGGGATTCGTTTCTAAATAATATTTAAGAAAACTAAATAATTATAAAATTTATAAAAATTTCGGCATGACCCATTCGTTTATATAACGCTTTCCATAATCACAACACATCACATTTTTCACTTTCAAAATCAATACGCGTTTCAAACGTCCACATATTTATATTATATAAAATTAATTATTGTCGAATCATAAACAATATAATTAACCCGATAACTAAATCGATACTCATTCATAACCAACACCAACACTTCCAACCAAACACTTTCAAAACTGCCCTAAAACCATTATCCAAACACACCTAAAACTGTCACAAAACCCATATCCAAACAATCTCAATTCATTCCCAAATCTGCTATCCAAACACACCCTTATGGGCTGTTAAACACATAAACAAACACACCCTTATTTTCAGATTTGTAACATGAACACAACAATGTTAACACCAACAGCCCGACACCCCGGGTGCGGCTGTGGTGGCCGGAATACGCACCCAAACACCATTTTTATGGCGGTTTTCGGTGGTTAACAACAACAACAAACAACAACAACACCCCACTGTTGGTCATATGCCGCGGGTGGCGGCTGTTGGTTTCGTGGTGGTGATACGATAGAAGAACGGATTTGGTGGTGAAGGGTGGCGGCTAGGGTTTGTGCGATAGGTGGCGGCTGGAGTATGTGGATGGTGATGGGTCACGGTGGTCGACGGTGTTGTAGAGGAGGCTGTGACGGGTGAGTGGTGGAGACAGGTTCTGATGGTGGTTCGTGCTCGGGCGGCTACGAGGTGGTGACATGGTGGCCGGCTGATGTTGCGGCTGTTGGTGGTGGTGGTTTGCACGGTGGCTCAAGGCCACGAGGGTTAGGGTGGCTGAAGCTGGTGGCGCGTGGGTGAAGCCACGATGGGTGACCGGTGATGATGGTCCCGTGGGGACAATGAGTTACAAGGGTGGCTGGTGGTAGTAGTGAAACAGTGGCGGCGGTAGGTGGTGATGTTGAAGGTGGAGGCGGCTGGAGTGGCGGGACACGGTGGGGAGACGATATGGAGGCGCGTGCGGTTAGGGATCGAGTAGATCGGGTGAAAAGAAGCTGTTTGGTGTTCGCCGGAAAAATGGCGGCGTCGGAATCCGGTGGCCGGATTAGGGTTTCGGTCGCCGGAAATCTTTGAGGGAGGGAGAGAGAGTTTTATTAGTTTTAGGGTTTGTGTGTGTTTTATTTTGATAGAAATGGAAGAAGATGTGTGATTTTAATATATATATAAATAAATTTGTAAGTTATTAAAATAATTGAAATGTTGTATATAGTTAGGGGTTGATAATGAAAATAGTTAATAAACTTTTCTTTTACTCATTTAATTGTAAATTAAGGCTCGATCGGTAAGGATAACATTTTATTGAAAACTCGAAATTTTCGCCATTGCGTTTAAAATACTTTTTCCACGAAAATAGATCATTTATACGACTAGTAATTCATAGAAATCTTATAAATCCATTTAAATGTTAAATATCATCCAGGTTTCTCAAACAAGCATAGTTTTGATGAAAAATAAACTTTAACTCGATTATTCGCGTTTATAACAAATATTATTGAAATCAAAATATTAAATAATTTAATAAATAATTTTATTAAATATCTCGTCACAATTAAATATAAAATTTAATTTAATTAATTAATTCTTTGTCAAAATATAAGTTTGTCAAAATAACCTTGTGTCGGTACGCAGACTGTGCGATTTTCAAACTTTGTCAAAATATGTCCCGTTTTCAAATCCAATAAGTTTGGTAGCGCTAAAAAAAATGAATTTCAAATAATAATTATTATAATTTATTATTATTTATGGTAAGGAAAAATTCTTTGGTGTTACATCTCATCCTTATGTGTGATCTTGCCTTGGCGTTGGCAAGCATCACAATGCTTAACCATTTCTTGAGCGTCACGATAAATGGTGGGCCAATAGAATCCAGAATCAAACACTTTTTTAGCGGTGTAGTTGGGACCAAAGTGACCACCGGTGGGTCCTTTGTGGCAAGCTTGTAGAATGTCAAAAGTTATCGGTCCGTCAACACAACGACGAATGATCATATCAGCACATTGTTTGAATAGATAAGGGTCATCCCAAAAGTAAGTCTTAACATCGTTCAAGAACTTCTTCTTTTGTTGGGATGTTAACCCTATGATGAGAATACCACCCGCTAAGTAGTTTGCAATGTCTGCAAACCACGGGGTGCCATCAAGATTGAGATTTATAGACATTAAGGTCTCAAGGGGGAAAGAGTCATTGATCTCTTTGTTCAGATGATCCCCTTGATATGGATCCTCAAGTCTGCTCAGATGATCCGCGGCCAGGTTTTCGGCTCCCTTCTTGTCACGAATTTCAATGTTGAATTCTTGAAGGAGTAAAACCCAGCGAAGAAGTCTTGGCTTAGAATCATGCTTTGTCATCAAGTACTTCAACGCGGAATGGTCTGTGTATACGATGGTGGGTGATAAAACAAGATAAGGGCGAAATTTCTCAAAAGCATAGACAACAACTAAAAGCTCTTTTTCGGTTGTCGTATAATGCAATTGAGCCCCCGTCATTGTTTTGCTAGCATAGTGGATTGGTTGGAAGTGTTTATTCACTCTTTGGCCCAAAACCGCACCAATAGCAAAGTCGCTAGCATCGCACATCAATTCAAAAGGCAGCTCCCAATTAGGGGTAACCAAGACCGGTGCCTTAGTTAGCTTATCCTTTATAAGATTGAAGGCTTCGAGACACTCTTTAGAAAAGATAAAAGGAGTATCTTTTTCCAAGAGGTGGGTCATCGGGCGAGCGATTTTTGAAAAATCCTGAATGAATCGAAGATAGAAGCCTGCATGACCCAGAAAACTTCTCACACCCTTCATGGTTGAGGGTGGAGATAATTTGGCTATGACATCTACTTTAGCACGGTCGACTTCAAGACCGGCTTTAGAGATTTTGTGTCCTAGCACAATGCCTTCTTTTACCATAAAATGGCATTTTTCCCAATTCAGAACAAGGCGAGTGTCTTCGCACCGCTTAAGCATACGTTCCAAATTGGCAAGGCAAGAAGAGAAGGAATCCCCAAAGACCGAGAAATCATCCATGAAGACTTCCATGGTTTGCTCAACCATATCATGAAAGATAGCCAACATGCACCTTTGGAAAGTCCCGGGGGCATTGCATAAGCCAAAAGGCATTCGTTTATAAGCAAATGTACCATAGGGACAAGTGAATTTTGTCTTCTCTTGATCTTGGGGATCGATGGGTATTTAGAAATAACCCGAGAAACCATCGAGAAAGAAGTAATATTCATTACCCGCTAGACGTTCAAGCATTTGGTCCATAAAAGGTAGAGGGAAATGATCCTTTCTCGTGGCATCATTGAGTTTGCGGTAGTCTATACAAACTCTCCACCCAGTAACGAGACGGGTAGGAATCAACTCGTTGTTGGCATTGGGCACAACGGTGATACCGCCTTTCTTAGGCACACAATGGACTGGACTAACCCATGGTGTATCCGAAATAGGGTAAATCATACCCGCATCAAGAAGTTTGATAACCTCTTTTTTGATGACTTCATGGATTTTAGGATTTACCCTTCGTTGGCTTTGAATTGTGGGCTTAAAGTCGTCCTCCATGAGAATTTTATGTGTGCAGAAGTGAGGATCAATTCCACAGATGTCGGAGATTTTTCAAGCGATAGCTCTTTTATGCTTCTTCAACACAGCGACAAGTCGGGCTTTTTCGTCTTCTGTCAGATCCTTTGCGATGATGACCGGTAACTTCTCGTTGTCTTCCAGGAAAATGTACTCAAGATGAGGCGGTAGGTCCTTAAGCTCGAGAGTAGGAGGATCCTCAATAGATTGTGAAACTAACGATGGATCATCATAAATAACCTCTTTAGGAGCAGAGAACGGGTCCTCATTAAGAAGTCTCTCAATAGTACTAATGTCTTCATCCCAATTGGTGGACAAATTATCATACTTAATATCGAGAGGACCCAAGCTAGCTTCGAAGTCATCCAAGTCACTTTCTCCAAAAGGAGTCAATGCTGGAGCAATTGAGGCAACGGTCTCAACATTGGGTAGAGAAGAAAGAGTACTTTTGCAAGCATCATTAAAATGTTCTTCACAAGCCTCATCGAGAACATCAATAACATTAACACTCTCATACGAATAAGGTTGCTTAGAAATCTTACCCATGTTGAAGACAATTTGATCGTCACCAACTCTCATGATTAATTCGCCTGCGGCTACATCAATGAGAATGCGACCGGTCCTCAGGAATGGACGTCCAACGATTAATGGAACACGGGGATCCATCTCGTAGTCAACGACAACAAAATCCGCCGGGAAGGTGAATTTATCAACGCCAACAAAGACATCTTCAGCTATCCCCACCGGATAAGCAACCGTACGGTTGGCTAATTCCAAAGTCATTTTGGTGGGGACTAGCTCGGGCAGAGATAATTGCTTCCAAACACTTAAAGGCATTAAGTTTATACTGGCACCTAGATCGGCTAGGGCCATGCAATTCTCTACTCTCGGGAAGTTGCAAGGAATCAAGAAGCGACCCGGATCACCAAGTTTGGTGGGCAATTTCCTTAAGAGCACTGCGGAGCAGTTCTCATTAAGTTGGGTCTGAGCGATGTCAAGAAGCTTTTCCTTATCACTTAGAAGATCTTTAAACATCTTAGCGTATTTGGGCATGTGAGCGAGAGCCTCGGCAAAGGAGATGTTAAAATTCAGTTGTTTAAACATTTTTAGAAAGTTTGAAACCTGAATATCATCCTTGCTCTTTTGCTTCTCTTTCCTCAACCTTGAAGGATAAGGTATATTGGATGAAGAAGAAGGCTTTAAGGGAATAGGATCACTCACAACCACGGGTGGTGGGGAAATGGGGACAGAAGGTGAAGGAGGTGAGGAAAGTTGCTCTTTTTCCTTGTTCACAATCACGGGTGGAGGTGTAGGAAGCTCGGGTTCCATATAACCTTTTCCACTACAAGTGGTGATTGCTTTCATCTCCCCTCTTGGATTCGCAACGGTATTACTCGGAAGAGTACCCGAAGAAGAGGGTTGATTACTTTGGATGAGCGAACCAATCATATCACGAAGGTGAACAACTTGATTATTAATAGAGTTTTGCATGTTTGCATTAATTTCATTGCTGTGTTTGGCCATATCATTCCTTAGCTCGGCTCGAATATCGCTCCCTTGTTTCACCATGTCATTCTTCAAATTGACAAATTGACTCTGAAGATTCGTCACCAACTCACGATTAGTCTTCATGAACGTCTCGACGTCTTGGTTACTGCCATCGGTTGATTGAGAGGTGGAGCTTGGTAAGCTTGAGAATTTCCCTGAGGTGGGTATGGGTTTCTTTGGGATTGATATTGATTTTGAGCACGAGGTTGGGATTGGTTGTTTCGGTTATAGCTTTGTTGCTGGTTTTGGTTTGCAGGAGGGAAACCGGGAGGAGCAAGATAATTGTTGGAACGATAACTTAGCAAGCCACGGTCTCCTTGAGGGCGAGCTTGATAGCTTCCTGTGGGATAAGTGCCGTAAGCTGCGTTAACGTTTTCAGAAAAATTGCTTTGGGTTGAAGGACAATCATTCTAAGAATGAGGACCACCACATGTGTCACAAGAGAGAGCAACGGCTTTAGCTTGTTGAAAGTTGTTTGTGGCTATGGACATGAAATCTTTGTGCATCATTGCAGTTTGTCGGGTAAGTTCGAATATCTCGGGATTGGAGGTAGTAGAAGAAACATTGACTCTCTGATTAGATCTTGAGGATGCGGATGAATCCCAATTCTTGTGGTGAGTAGTCATGTTTTCGATCAACTCTCGGCACTCCTCCGGTCTCCTTTTCATAAAGGTACCACCAGCGGCGGCATTGATCGTGTCACGATCACGAAAAGTGAGACCATTGTAGAAGGTGTCAATGAGAGTGACGGGGAGCATATTGTGATTTGGACAGCGGTCGATCAAATCATTTTACCGTTCCCAAGCATCGAAGAGCGATTCATCATTTTCTTGCATAAATCCACTGATTTGGTTACGAAGGCTAGTGAACATGGATGGGGGAAAGTAGCGCGATAAAAAGCGTTGAGTCATGTCATTCCACGTATGAATATATTTCTTAGGAAGACGGTCAAACCATTTTTCGGCATGGTGAGAAAGCGAGTGGGGAAAAAGTTGAAGGCGAAGGTCATCCATAGAAACACCGGAGCACTTCATGCTTTGGGTCATGGTAATGAATTTGTCGAGGTGTTTGTTGGCATCATCATCCGGAATTCCACGAAATGGGTTTGTTTGTACTTGCTGGATCATGTGATGCTTCAACGAAAACTCCTGAGCCGTGACGTGCATTGGCGCAATCGGGCCTCCGCGTGCGTTCATGGTGGGTTGACACAATTCCTCCATCGTTCGTAAATCAGGTATGTGGACATTGTTGTTGTTGTTGTCGTTATTATTCAAATTCGGTAGAGGTGGGTGATTATTGTTGTTATTAACACCAGCCATATCTAAATCTTCACGAGTCTCGGACTCAGAATAGTTCGAAGATCTAGTACGCATACACCTGCAGAAAAAAAATATACACAAAGAGAATATCTATATAATCTTCTTGGTGCAAAATCTTTTGAAAAGAATTGCTTTTTATGATTTTTTTTAATGTTTTTGTATTTTTGAAGAGTTTAATATTTTTTAGGATTTTTGAAAATTTTAAAGCAAGGAAAATAACGTTCAAAAAACGGATCCCAAAATTCAATGCGTCTCTCACTAAAAACCGTTTATCGTAACGAAAAGAGCCGGCAGTGGCGCCATTTAATGCTTGGTTTTAGGCCTCGTATCAAAATTCATAGTCCCAAGTCTTTTCGAATTGAAAACCGGTCTTAAGTGCGACTCAATCGTCTTTTGGTGAATCAAGAGAATGGTTTGGTTTGGTTTGTTTTAAACTATTAGCAAGTAATTAAAGTGTCGTTGAGTAAAATGGAAGAATAAAGATTAATACTAAAATGGCAAGTAGAAATAAATTCTCGTAAACTTAAAGGTAAAATGAGCACACTAAATAAAACTAACAATTGGAAAATTTCTAAAAATAAGTACTAAAAGAAAGTAATATCGGAATATCAAACAAATTCAAACAATCGGAATAAGCTCTAGAAAGGGTCCCGATCGGAATGTATTCCGATCGGTTGATCGGAAAGTTGGTAAGACTTGTGATCGGAATGTGGGATAATACCCACAATCGGAATATGCAAACTTGACCAAATCAGAATACTGAACAAAACTGCCAATCGGAATAAATGAAAAGGGGCAATCGGAATATAAGCTAAACAACCTCCCGTCGGAATATCGGGGATGCAAAATCTGAATGTGCAAAACCCTTTTCCGATTGGACTCAATCGGAAAGGGTGGTCTGGTGGGCCGGTCGGAAAAGGTCAATCGGAAAGGGGTTTTATAACCCTTTCCGAAAATGATGGGATTCAAGTAAAAGCTAATGAATAAGCTATATATTAAGCTTATCACCAAACTAAGCCGAATCAATGAAAAAACCAAATCAAATAAGCACTTATCACAACTTATTTAACTCGAAAATAATCAACTTTTTGGATCAAACAATAAAAATATAAACTTTTTAAGAAAGATTTTTATAAAGTAAATAAGCTAATCATGAAAATAAGCCAATAAGCACAAAAGTCTTAAAGCTTAATCAAATGAAAACTTATGAAATGATCAAAAGATTAATTTTTAAGCACGAAATCATTAAGAACAACACGGATCTATTGATAATCGCACCAAAATCAATCTTAAATCAAAGAAAAGTAGAATGAGATTAAGGATTTAAAGCTTAAAATAGAACTTGATTAATGAAAATAAGCAATACAAAGTGTTTAATCTTAAAAGATTAAGAAAGAAGATGAAATTTAGTGAGATAAAGTTTAAGACTTTCTCTCTCTAAAACTAGAAAGAAAATGAAAAAGTGAAAACTAGCTAAAACTATCTAACCACCCTCCTAATGACTTTAGGAGGGTATTTATAGGGAAGGTGGAAGGAGTGCATGTGTTGCATCTTCTTGCTTGCTTTCTTCACGTTTTCTCGACTCGACTTTAATTCTTTGTCTTTGTCGTCTCGGGATTTGAACTTGTCTTTTTAATTTTCTTCTTCTATTAGACTTAAGTTCTTCGACTTCGTTAAACTTCCGTCTTTAGACCTTTTCTTTGATAAATCTTCAGAATAGGCCTTGGACTTCCGTTCTTTTTGTACTCTTGATCTTTTGACTTCGTCTTTTCCCGTTTTCTTTGATAAAAGCCCGTGAAAACCCGTGTTTTCTTCCTTTTTCATATTTTGGCCCTAAAACACAATAAAAACACAAACCACGCATAATTCCGACTTTTACGACATAAATCACACGTTTTGGTCTTGTTATTATTGGAAATAAGTAGTAAAAGGATAAGTGTTTCCACATTTATTAACCACTATCTCCATTGAAATATGCAAACCACACATTTTTCTCTCTACTCCTCCACCATGCCGTCCATATTCAACCACCAAACACCCTAATTTGATCAAATTTAACAATAAATCCTATGTTATTTCTACATATGATGATGTCCTTTTGAAGACTTGTTGATTGGAGGTTATTTTAACAACTAGCAAGGAGTTTCCATGGAGATCAAGGGCTGATTTTTGGAGAAGTCTACAAATATTTGGTGATCCTAGAAGTGGTGTTGATATCCTATAAGATTGGTTACCCAAAACCAAGTATTGTTCATCATCAATCCCATCTTTTCATCACTATGGTGGTATAGAGATTGTTCTTCCTATCCTTTTGTTATTTTGAATATGTAATCTTGTATGTTCTTTATTTATGTATAAGTATATGATGATGAATGATGATTAAAAATATTGTGTGGGGATCATGTGTTGATAAACTTGGATAAAAAGATGAAAAACTATATGTAAAAGTGGTAAATCTTACTTAATTTAGTAGGCTGTATAAAAACAGTAAACAACCATATGTTAAACTGATAAAATGGTATAGATGAATTTATATACAGTAAGTAATAGGACTTGTACATATGTGAGAGTTGGCCATGCAATGGAGTCATTATAATGAGTGAGATATGATCAAAACAAAATTGAAGTACCAATCGGAATAGTCTGTTTTGTGAGGACTATTAGGGACACTTAGACTTGGATTGATCAGTAGCTAAAATTAAGTTAATTGTATCACATAATATGAAGTTTATGTCATCCAAAAATGAGCTTCTATCTTCTTGTAGCACCCAAGATATGATAAAAATGGTGAAAGTGAAACTAAAAATTAGATTTGTGAAATTAAAGTATAATAGTATAATAATAGCACTCAAATAAATATAGTATAAAATGTAAATTTAAAACCCAGTAACTTATATATTACATAATAATAAGTATGTACAATAATAAATAATCAATACATTTATAAAATGGCAATTTGATAAGTTTTATAAGTTATAAAACTATATACATGAGTTTACGTCTTTTCGAAACCGATAAATTAACGTTTTCGTCAAATAAAACTTAGACGGTCGGACCCGTCTAATGTAAACTTTTTATAACTCATATACTGATGTATAAGTACATATTACAAGTAAAAACCGATAAAACCCGAGCTTTATAACATATGGACATTAATGGGCCAAAATAGCCTTATTGGACTATTAACCCGACAAGTTTGGCTAAATACTAATGGACTTACTCATTGGGCTTTACCCACTTGGGCCTAACATGTGAGTATAGGCCTGATAATAAAAGTATAAATGGACTAAAATAAAGAGTTGAACTCTTAATGGGCTTTTAATGGGCTTATTGGGCCTTTATATAAAATTGGATTGAAACTAGTGTAACTAGTCAAACATTTGACTAACACATAACACTATAATGTTGAATGAAGATATAAAATCCCACTTGATCAGCATCATACTTATAATGTCATCATATATATACATAGCCATTGTTTTTATAAAGTCATTGGACAAGAGTCTAAGACGAGTATTATTTGTCTAGGTTTCCGTGACTGAAGCACGTACCGTACATCCAAATCGTCGATAACCATCCTTCCCCAATCAACGT
Organism: Glebionis coronaria; assembly: GCA_025667525.1. Taxonomy (NCBI): domain Eukaryota; kingdom Viridiplantae; phylum Streptophyta; class Magnoliopsida; order Asterales; family Asteraceae; genus Glebionis; species Glebionis coronaria. The sequence goes on from CM046879.1 coordinate 223,531,624, forward strand.
GAGTTCATAGCCTCGCACTCTTTTAAATGTTTTTATGAAATGTTTTATAAACCCGCGAGGGAGATAACATGTTAGTTTTGATAAAAGAGGACACCAGTTGTCCCGATTGTTTGTCTATTGATTTGGGCCCGAATGATTTTATGACCCGATGAATAATTTTATGACCCGATAAATGAAATGAAATGGATTATTAAAGTTAGGTTATGTAACTAAAAGTCCCATTAGCATGAACTATGAACTACCAGAATTTGGTAGACGCTTATGCATATAATAGTACTATTTGGGGAAGATCACCCCAGTTTGTGCCTTGACGGTTGATCCCCGTCGTGCCACATTGATTGGTAAGCGAATTTATGTATGAGAAGATTTAAATAAGCGTGATTATTGTGATGACACGCTGTTTTAAATGGGCAAATGAGTTTCGGGTTAGCTACCCGTTGTTGTTATAGTAAGGTAGCAATGTCATGAGGCTTATAATAATCCAATAACGAAAATACTTCTATACGCATTGAATTACAATATATTGCCTGACTAGCAATACGGGGTCTTATTATTGATATTATGTTCGTGTTTTGGTTTTACATAACCATATTCATATAACGGTTTTTATTTAACTCTATACAACATTATAAAACGTATTGTATGTGGTTTTTACGACATTGCTTCGTATAATGGTTTCGAAGGCAAAAGCCTATAGTATGATTTACAACAAAGATTTGTATAAAATGTTTTTGGCTTATTTTATGGCCTCCGACAAAGAATTGTACAAAGTGATTTTTGATGATGATTATTTATACTGGTGATATATTAGTGGTTTATTAAACTCTATGAATTCACTCGGCGTTTTCGCTGACCTTTTCTTTTACCATGTCTTATCACAGGTACTTAAAGGTAATTCTCAGGAGGACGACAAGAATTTATGGCCCGCACTTAAATAACAATTTCCATTCAAATGCTTTGTAAAACTTGTATGAACTACTATGACTTGGGACCTATGTAATTTTATATTTATGAATGGAAAATGCTTTATTCTTAAACGACACGATTTTTATGCGTTGTCTATGATTTGAGTAATGTGCTATCCCGTAACACCAACGACTCTTCTGCTGAACTAATGTTTGAATATTTGGGGGTGTTACATTACTTGTCCCAAAAGATCTCAACCCAAACACAACAATATTTTTTCCAAGACATGAAATTAGATAATTTGATAAAAAGGGAAGGGAATCCATAAGTTTTAAACCAATAAAGCACCAAATCCATCCATGCATGCTTCGTTGCTATCAATCTTGATTACCTTAAACACATGTTTAAAATCGTCAACACAACGGTTGAGAGAATCTACAAGTTTATCAAATCATAAGTTGAACACAAGTATTAAAAACTAATCATGACCATTCAATAGCATTGTCGTACTCACATTCTATTATTCAAGTATTTCATATTTAGCAAAGCTAATTGATTGTATTTAAGCTCATGACACCGACCCGTTAACTTAATCACCCGCTCCAAAGTGCTGGCATGATCAAAATGAAACCATTTCCCCTCTTAAGGTATTAGTTTCTATATTTATACCTTATCTATTATCATAAGTTATCCGTCCGTAGAGGGTACTCAACGTACTAGCTCTCGTCTCGGATAGGGTCGTCAACCCCATAGTACTATCAACTGTACAAGCGGCTATTTCCAACCCACACAAGGGCAAGACAATAGTTAACGGTTCATGAAATTAGGGCCTTTAGCAACAAGGTACTCAATACAATCCAAACAACATTAGGGTCCAAACAATCATTCATGACTTGTGTTCTATTTATTTCAAATAGCATTTATGAGACTGCTTTTATACATAGTCTCATCATCCAAAACGGGCTTTAAATGAATTAAATATCATCAAAAATGCCAAATATATGCTTGTGTTTGCTACTTGTGTATTTTAGGTACGGATATTGAGAAAATGACAAAAGATCATAAGAAACATGCAAAAACGAACACGGGAAACAAAGCCGCCCAATGAACCAAGCCCTAATGATTATTTTCCAAGAAAAACCCTTGAAGAATTGAAGATTATGCAAGAAGGGTCCTCCAATATTGATGAATTGACACTTTAAACCCTTGTTTATTCATAATTACAAGTTTGGTCCATAAAGTTTGTCAAATTTACAAAAAGGGCCCTCTACTTTGAAGAATTGGCAAGAATGATCCCTCAATAATCAAGACTTGTCAATATTAGTCCTCCAAAAAGTCAATCATACAAGTCAAGACCATAATCTATGAAGAAAATGCCAAAACAATCCTTCAAGAATCAAGAATTGGCAAGAAATACCCTTGAAAATACTTTGGAAAAGTATTTGGGGCAAAAGTATGAAAATAGAAACTTGAATAACAAAGGAAAACGGATTTATTAAGTTTCTAAGTGAAGTGACAAAGAAAGAAGAAAAGAGCGACTAATCCTAGCAGACAATGAAACATACCTAGACCACTCTCACCCCTACACGTGTCCCACTAACCCAATCCCACCAATCACAAGCCATCCTTCCTCCACCTCACCATCCACTCAGATTTATTAACTAATCATAACTGATTAGTTTATTTTTGGCGCTTAACAACATGTTTAAACCCAAAAACAGATTAAACATGTTACTATTTACTCAAGAACATGAATTGAGGTTATTTGATTAAGCAAGAATTAAACCTCCATCATCTCCAGATTTATGATTAAGCTAATCATAATCATAACCCAACTTTAAAAACCCTTGCCATGTCACTAAACAACCCTACACAAGATTCCCCTGCTACACTTTGGAAGAAACTGCCAAAACTTTGCCAGCCATCTAACGCCCAAGATTTCTGCTTACATCATAAGCTTATTTGAGGCCTTTGATCAAAATTCTATCACTTTCCAGCTCCACAAACAGCCAAAGAAGTTCACATGTTCAAGCAGATTTTTAAACCTTCAAGGACAAAATAGGGACTTCATCAGCTTAGGGTTTATGTTTTTATTCATTGTAGTTAGTCATTTGTAGCCTATAAAAGGCATAGGGCCTCATACATTGAGCCCTGCTCTTGATTTTTCCTAGTTCACTTTTCTGTAAATCCTACATTCAATTTATGAAATAGAGTTTGAATTTGTGAAGAAAAACCAAGTGCCAATCTTTTATTCTGCTTGTTATTGTTTAATGTTTGCTAATCTTGAATCTCAAAACGTGTTTTCAAACCTTGTGCAAAAAGTTGTATAAGAGCTCAAAATTTGATATTTTGCTAAGGATTGGTTTAAACCTTGGAATTATTGGGCTATAAGTGGATCATAGCACCCTGATAAAGAGTTATCAAGGTGTTGTGAGGCTTATAACTTAGGGATAATCATGTGCGGGAACAAGGTTGCATTAATCAAATTAATTTCCAAGTTGTCACCTTTCTGTTTTTTATTTTATTGTGCTAACCTTGTTGAATCTTAGCAACTTGTTTGTGGAAGCTTTTGCCTTGTTTTGCTAGGAACATTATCTTCAAAATTCGTGAGTGTGGATTTACATTCATGAGGTTTGAGTTCTTGAACCCAAAAATATGAAAAATACTTGATTTTTATTATTTTGTGTTCTGCTTGTGTTCTTGTTGTTTTTATGACTTATTCTTGCTTGATACTGCATAATATATCTGTTATTGTGTTGGATTGGGCTTGGGGAACATTGAATCACACGTATACTTGTTTTATCTTGAATTGATAAAGATAAGGGGTGTTTGGGTTAACCTGTTTAAGATCATAACTTGTTATTGTGTTATTAGAAGTTGTTTGTTTGAGTTTGTATTTGTAATATACTTGGTTGTGTGCTAAAACCTGCAATTTTTCAGCTTTGAAACATCAAATTGAAGATTGTGCTATATCTCACTTGATTTTGCCATTTTTGATCTAAGATTTTGCAAACACCTAGAGTGTATGCATGTTTAGGGCTAAAAAGTGTTAAATCATAGTTTATATAACATGTTAACAAGATTTGAGTGTTTGAAATTGGACTTGTGGTCAAGTATATCAGCAAGTGTTCATAACTGCATGTTCTTTGTTCATCAGTAACTTTATTGTGCTTGAATTTTGATATAGACCTTGAACCATTGCATGAAACCTGTTTAAATTTTTTCATTTGAATTAATTATAGCGTGTGTATGCTTTTGGTGCAAGTTTGGCTGGCTGATTTTTGCTAAAAGTGCTTATTAAGGGAAAACTGCTTATTGTTCATATCTGGGCTAGGTCTGTGGATATTTTGATTAAACTGTATTACTTGGCTGATTGGAATTGTGTTTTTGTTGCTTATATTGAGTCCTTATGATTAACTGATCATTTGAGTGCCTTTGCTTAACTTGAATCCACAAAAAAGCCACAAAAGACAAAAAGTCAATTTGGTCAAGCAGGGGGAAAAGTTCCCAATGCTCAACCTCCAAAACTAGCCCCTGCTTGTGTAAAACATCAAACAGCTTATTCATTAGCCATTTTGGATTATCCAGACTTGCAACAACTTATTTTTTTGTGATAGATCTTCTTTATTTGACCCATTTATTTGATCTGGAGCTTATTAGGGTTTGACTTTGACTTTTTACTAGAAAACTCATTAAGTTGACTTTTACATAAGTGCTTATCTGCTTATTCTGGCTTATTTCTTGTGCTTATTTGAAATTTTTTTATTATTTTGCTTAATTAAGTCATTTAAAACCTTTTGAAAGTTGAATCAGCACTTGAGGTGGTCTAGAACTCAAAAACGACTATTTTGTCGTTTTGTGAAGAGTGTCTTGGCTTATTTCAGGCTTATTTCTTGTGCTTTTTCCAATTTTCTTTTTACAGACCTCTTAAGTAACTCAAAAGAAGCTTGTGTGTCAAATTTTAGCTTATGGCATCAGCTTATAGCTTAATGGGCCAAAAAGCCCATTAAGAATAAGCTACATTGAAATAAGCTAGCTGAAACATATTTTCAGCTTTTGGGCCTTCAGAGTTTTGTTCTTAAAATCAAATTTTAAGTCAGATAGGAGATTTTGGGCTTATTTGGACAACATTTTTCTTATTGGGCCTATTTCAAGCCCATTAAGGGACTGTTTGGACTTTTAGCCTATTTCAAGGCCCAATAGGGGTATTTTTGTAATTTCAACATCATTTCTGTTTTATTTAGGTTAAAATAAACTAGTTTGCATTTTTTTGATTTTTTTATAAATTTTGGATTTTTATTAATATTTTATTATTATTTTATTATTTAATATTAAAATTTATATTTTTCAAAATTTTCATTTTTCTTAGTTCAAATAAATTAAGTTAGGAATTTTACAATTTTTAGAATATTTTTGTTGTCATTAGATAAATTTTTAGAATTATTTAAGTTTTATTAGTTTTTAATTGTTTTTAAATAGTTTTTAATAATTTTAAAATTTTCTAAAATAGTTTTAAATATAGTTAAGTAATTTTAGATGTTTACAAGTTAAAAAATCTCATTTTGGGCATTTTGTTAATTAAATTGATTTTTTGGGCTTTAATTAGCATTAAAAAATTATTATTTAATTAAATAAAAGATTTGAGTGATTTTTTATTTTTTGTAAACTCTAATTACATTTTTTAGGATTTATTGCAATTTTCTAGGAATTTTTAGGGTAAATTTTTTATTTTGTCACTTTTTACGGTTTTACGTGCACGACTATTCGTCTTAGTTTAATTCATAATCGTAACCGTCATTTTCTTCTAATCTCTTTACTTCTATTCATTTCATATTAATATAATCACAAACTATTAATCATTTCTTACAAAACACACATGCCTCCTTTAGAACGAACTCACTTTTGGGTCATTTACTTGTGGTTTTCCTAAATCACTTGTTAATACTTTCCACTTTTGCTCTCTTTTCCTAAAGAGTAGTAAAACCACTACATCAATTTTGGCGCCGCTGCCAGGGAGGCGTGTTGTGTTTTGATTTGAACAATTGTTGTTTTTATATATCCATAATTGCTAATTGTATTAGTAGCACTCTACTAATACGTATTATCGGTTTTTCGTTTTTTGTGAATACTATTACTATATTGTATACGTAGAACAATAAATTCACAAGTACTCCAAAAGTGTGAAAACACAACCTTGATTGGGAGGTCATTACTCAAATCATTGTATTCGAATCTCAAACAAGAAAGAAAAGTAAAAATAGATAAATACTTTCGTGAAGCTTAATTTTGAAAAACACAAACTATAAGGTGGGTATAAGGCGTGTATTATAATATATACCCTAAGGAAAAAGGCTCTTAAGTACTTCGCGCCGCCTCGTTTCCCCGCTTGCTTGTGCGTGTTTAGATAAAAAAGGCTAATCGAGGGTTTGCCAACCAAAGTATATCTAAGTATCATATATATTTTCTTGTTTTCATTTGATTAAACCCTCTTGAACGTTTTGGTGTTCCACCAACGTTCTAAAGTCATCGAAGGCGTTCACTTCACGTGATCGTTTTCATTCCTTTAGGCTTCTTTAATCAAGAGATTTGATTAAGGAGGAGATTTGTAGATTTTTGTCTACCAAATGCAATCACAAAAATTCAAAAAAGGTAAAAACAATCAAAAACCACCATAAAAATTGGAAAAATTAAAAACACCAAAAAGAATCTGCTTTGCTCATCCGCACGTTGTACATGACGTTTATGCTTACTCGTAATCAAGCAAGACGTGCACGTAAACGAAAAAACTGAAAGGAGTCAACACCTACTCCTAATCTTTCTAGTGAGGAGTCTCCTATTGACGAACCTATCGTAGAAGAAGAACCAACCATGGCGAATCGTACTATGATGGAGTTACTTCAAACACCCAACGAGGGTTATGGAGAGGCTATTGTGATTCCCGCTATCCTTGCGGAGAATTTGGATGTGAAAACGGGTTTGTTGTCGATGATTCAAAACAACAAATTCCGTGGTGATGAAAAAGATAACCCGCACAACCATATCCGCCAATTCAATCGTCTTACCGCCACTTGCAAATTTAAGGATGTTTCTAATGAGTCGATTAAGATGATGCTTTTTCCGTATTCCTTAGCGGGGCCTGCTAAAATTTTGTTAGAGAAAGAGCCACCCAATTCTATATTGACGTGGAAGGATCTCGTTTCAAAATTTGTGAACCAATTTTTTCCGCCCTCTAAGACTACGCATTTGAAAAACGAGATTTCAAAATTATTACAAGAATTTAATGAGAGTTTTTCAACGGCTTGGAATAGGTTTAAGGAAATGTTACATGAGTGTCCTCATCACGGTTTTTCCGACTTGCATCAAACTGACACGTTTACAGTGGATTAAATGACCATGAAAGGGATTATCTAAATGCCACCGCGGGTGGTAATTTTTTGTGTAAAACGGTTGAGGAACCATTGTTGATAACTGAGAATAGATCTAAGGTGTATAGTCCTCGTAACACATCGAGTGTTCGTAAAGCTTCGTCTTCGGCTTCACCTTCTTTGTCGAATACCATCGATTCTTCCCAAATTGAGCCTACCTTGGAAACAAAATCTTTGATAAGCTTAAAGGACTTTTAATTGAATTCAAAGTTGGAGAACAAAGTGCTCCCGCTACGGCTAAAGAGGTTGAGGTTTCATGTATGTATTGTGGTGGAGGTCATGATTTCTCCGAGTGCATTACCAACGGTGGTAACACTTCGAGTGCCTACGCGGCCATGGGAACTTACAACCAAAACGGTCAAGTTACCCTCTCTAATAAATTGACTCCACCGGGTTTTGCTCCCAATCAAAATGCTAACAAAAACTATCGAAACAATCAAGTTGGTTTTAAAAACAAGTACAAAGGAAACTATGGGAATCAAGGGGCTAAAAACAATCAAGTTTCAAACAAAAATCAAAACAATGATTTTCAAAACAACAACGATTTGCAAACTTTGAAAGATCTTCCAAATGAATTTGTTGAATACGATAATGGAAATGATGCTAGGTTTGAAAACATTCAAAGAGAAATCATTAGCCTAAGATCTGAGTTTAAGAATGACTTGAAAAAGGAGTTGAAAAACGAGTTAGCAAATGAGCTTAAAATCCATACAAACAAAATGGAAGGGAATGTAACTAGGTTACAACAAAACCAACAAAAAATGGAACAAGGGCAACATGAAATAAAACAAGAGATGATTAAGGTTGAGAAGAGGCAATCTATGTTTGAGGATAAAATTTCATCTATGTTTGAGGCTATAATGTGCAAACCGTCTTCGAGTAGTCTTCCTAGTAACACCATATTGAACCCTAAGGGAGAGATGAAAGTGATTACCACACGATGTGGTAAGACACTTAAGGAACTGACTCCTCAACCAATTTCTCCTACGGAGGATGCAATTGAGGAAGAACCCGAGGTGATGGTCGAAAAGGAGCACCTACGGTTAACCCATTACCACATTTTAAACCCGAGCTTCCAAAGCCTATGTCTATGCCTCAACCCAACTACCTTTGCCCTATCCATCGAGACTTAGAAAGGAGAAACGTCAAGAGCGCGACAATTACCAATTTGAGCTTTTATGAAAATGTTTCGTGACGTTCATTTTAATGTGAGTTTTGCCGATGCTTTGGTCATGATGCCTCAATTTTCCGCTAACTTCAAGAGTATGTTGAACAACAAGGAGAAATTGCAACAATTGTCTAGTTGTTCATCGGTTTATCTTAACCGCATACCTCAAAAAGTCGGTGATCCCGGTAAATTCTTGATTCCTTTGCAATCCAAGATATGGAATAATGATATGCATTGACCGATCTTGGTGCTAGTATGAACTTGATGCCTCTTGAAATCTTCAAGTCACTCAATCTTCCTAATCTTACTCCTTCAATAATGTGTATTGAGTTGGCCGATCATTCCACGATTCCCGCATGTGGATTGGCGGAAGACATTTTATTGAAAGTGGGAAAGTTCTATTATCTGGTAGACTTTATCGTTGTCGATATTCCCACGGATCCTCAAGTTCCTCTCATTTTAGGTCGTTTGTTTTTAGATACGTCTATGGCTTTAATTGATGTGCATGCTAGAAAGATCACCTTACGTTTCAACGACGAGGAACTTGTTATAAACGCAACTCAAAATTCTCCAATTTCTCATGTTTATTCCGTTGCAACTGTAAACCTCTTTGATATGATTGACGTTGTTTGCGAGGAATTTTCACAAGAAGTTTTAGGTTTTGGTGATGATGAAAATAGTGGCAATCCCACTATGCTAGATCCCATTCTTGATAACCCGACACAAACCTTCACTCCATTTGAAGGTGGTGGTTTTACGTTGGAAGAATTCGATGTTCCACGAACTTGTGACGAAGACCTCGACAATGATAAGGACTTCTCGATTATCAAGGATTTTCTAAACGATTCCCCATTTCCTCCACTCGAGGAGGTTATGAGTATCGAGCCCAAATATTCAATTGAGGAACCACCAATCCTCGAGTTCAAAGATTTACCTCCTCACCTTGAATATGTATTTTTAGAGGAGGACGACAAGTTTCTGGTTATTATTGTGAAAGATATTTCGGATGATGAAAAAACCGCACTTGTCGATGTTCTAAAGGATCACAAAGGGGCAATTGCGTGGAAGTTATCCGACATTAAGGGATTGATCCCAATTTTTGTACCCACAAAATCTTAATGGATGAGGATTACAAACCCGCAATCCAATGTCAAAGGAGGGTGAACCCCAGAATTCACGACGTCATCAAAAATGAAGTCCTTAAACTCTTTGACGCGGGAATGATTTACCCTATTTCCGATAGCTCTTGGGTGAGTCCTCTTCATTGTGTCCCTAAGAAGGGAGGAATGACCGTTGTGCCAAACGATGCCAGCGAGTTATTTCTAACTAGACTCGTGACCGGATGGAGAGTGTGCATTGACTATCGTAAGTTGAATGACGCCACTCGTAAAGACCATTTTCCCTTGCCCTTCATGGACCAAATCTTGGAGCGTCTTGCGGGAAACGATTTCTATTGATTTTTAGAAGGTTTACGTGTTGGAACGTTTTCCGGTTACTTCCAAATCCCCATCGATCCTCGTGATCAAGAAAAAACTACTTTTACGTGTCCATATGGAACGTTTGCCAATCGTAGAATGCCATTCGGACTTTGCAATGCACCGGGAACCTTTCAAAGGTGCATGATGGCTATTTTTCATGATATGATCGAGAAGACGATGGAAGTCTTCATGGATGACTTTTCCTTGTTTGGTAGTTCGTTCACTTCGTGTTTGTCGAATCTTGAGAGAATGCTAAAACGTTGTGAGGAAACCAACCTTGTGCTTAATTGGAAAAAATGTCATTTTATGGTTAAAAGTGGAATCGTCTTAGGGCACAAGGTTTCGAAAGCGGGGATTAAGGTAGATCAAGCTAAGGTAGACGTCATCCCCAAATTACCTCCTCCCAAAACCGTCAAGGGAGTTAGGAGTTTCCTAGGCCATGCGGGCTTTTATCGTCGATTCATCAAGTATTTTCAAATATTTCTCGACCTATTACACATCTCCTCAAAAAAGATGCACTTTTTGTCTTTGATGAAGAGTGTGTACGAGCCTTTGAAATCCTTAAGAGGAAACTTACAGAAGCTCCCATTCTTGTTGCTCCCAATTGGAACCTCCCCTTTGAGCTCATGTGTGATGCTAGTGACTACGCTATTGGGGCCGTATTGGGGCAACGTCATGAAAAAAACTTCTTGCCTATTAACTATGCTAGCAAGACGATGACCAAGGCTCAACTAAAATACACTACAACGGAGAAGGAATTCCTTGCCGTGGTGTATGCATTTGAGAAATTTCGACCTTATCTCGTCTTGACTAAATGCATAGTATATACGGATCATTCGGCTATCAAGTATCTTATGGATAAACAAGATGCAAAGCCAAGATTACTTCCTTGGATCCTCCTCCTTCAAGAATTTTATCACAATATCGTTGACAAAAAAGGAGCCGAGAATCTAGCGGCCGATCATCTTTCAACGTTTGGAAGATCCTCACCAAAGTGTTTACGAGCCCAAGGAAATCACCGAAACATTTCCGCTCGAGACACTTGGTGTAGTGAATTCTAAGCTTGATTCTTCTACCCCATGGTTTGCGGACATCGTAAATTACCATGCGGGGAATTTCATCATCAAGGGTATGACGACTTAAGAAAAACGAAAATTCTTTCATGACGTCAAGTTCTATTTTTGGAACGACCCTTACTTGTTTCGAACTTGTGCGGATTAAATAATTCGACGTTGTGTCTTTGGTACCGAAGCTTCTAACATCCTTAGAGCTTGTCACGAGGGACCCACGGGTGGTCACCACGGTGCTAATCTCACGGCTAAGAAGGTCTTTGATGTCGTTTTCTTTTGGCCTACTATTTAGCGAGATGCACATGCACTTGTCAAGTCATGCGACTCATGCCAACGACAAGGAAAAGCCTCACAAAACGATGAAATGCCACAAAATATCATCCAAGTGTGTGAGATCTTTGACGTTTGGGGCATTGAATTTATGGGGCCTTTCCCATCATCTCGTGGTAATAAGTACATCCTTGTCGCCGTTGACTACCTATCTAAGTGGGTGGAAGTTAAGGCTTTGCCCACCAATGATGCTCGTGTGGTAGTCATGTTTTTTAATATCTTGTTTTCTCGGTTTGGAACCCCTCATGCGTTCATAAGCGATCGTGGAACCCATTTTTGTAACGACCAATTCGAAAGGGTCCTAAGGAAATATGGGGTTACACATCGTCTTTCTACAGAATATCACCCACAAACGAGTGGGCAAGTCAAGGTTTCAAACCGAGCTTTGAAGAGGATCTTGTAGAGATCGATTGGGGAAAACCGACAATCTTGGTCGGATAAGTTGGACGATGCTTTATGGGCCTTTAGGACCGCTCATAAGACGCCCATCTGGTGCACTCCTTATAAGCTTGTGTATGGGTAGAATTGTCACTTGCCAATTGAACTAGCACACAAAGCTTATTGGGCCCTTAAGCATTGTAATGATGAGATGGAGACCGCGGGAAAACACCGGAAAATGCAATTAAATGAATTTGATGAATTGAGAGACATTCCTTATGAAAATTCATAGATTTATAAGGAAAAGACTAAAAAGTTTCATGATTCAAAAATTAAAAACCGGGTTTTTAACATTGGAGATCAAGTGTTGCTTTTTAACTCTCGTTTGAAAATATTTTCCGGCAAGTTGAAATCCCGTTGGTCCTGTCCATTCACCGTGACTCAAGTTTTCCCATATGGGACCATCGAGGTAGCTCAAAATGATGGCCCCAATTTCAAGGTGAATGGACATGGGTTGAAGCACTAATTTGGCGGGGAAGTTCCATCCTTGAACTACCTCGACCAAATTATCTTCCCCAATGATAATTTATATTGAGGGGATCAAGTCAAGCTCATGACTCGGTAATCAAAAACGAGGTGCCTTATGGGGGAGTCCCATGCTTATCCTATGTACATATTATCTCATTCTAATGTAGTAACGTGTGGGGATTTGTGCCCTTCCAACCTTTGTTCCGTGGTTGTTTGTGAATTATGGATCTTAGATGATCATTATCTTCACGATTTGAGCCTCTCGTGTTCGTTTTATGGGAGCACTCGATCGTTTGGTTGGAAGAATTTCTCAATATCCATGATATATCCTTTGATGTTCTAACCTTAGGTTTTTATCACAGTTCATAAACGGATTTAAATTTAACGGTTACACCCTTTCCATGCTAGATTATGCATTCGACTACGTCTCTAGTATCGGGTTTTTCCAACTCTTAGACTCAAAACATTGAGGACAATGTTTAACTTTATCATGGGGGGTGAATAGATACTTGCCTTGTAAAACCTTCACGCTTTCCAAAGTTTATCTTTTTGTTTATCGCTTTGTTTCAAAATAAGGCTAAAAATGCACAAATTTTAAATTTTTTCTCATGTTTTATAAGTGTTTGAAGACACGAATGTAGATTTTCCGATGGCGAGAATAAGATTAATTTTTGACTCGACCGTCCGTGTTAAGCAATTAGCTTCGATTCCTTAACTTTATATTAGGCTAAGTCTCTTAAATGAGGACGAGAAATGATAGAGTTAATTATAAGTTACTATGCTAAACGTAGAGTACTCGTATTCTTTCAAAAACTCATGTGTTCTCGTTGTTTGCTTATTCTCCCTTCGCTTGTAAATATTTTTTGCTTAATAAATATTGACTTAGCGGTTTAGTCTTGATTCTTGGTTTCTAGTCATTTTTAGTAGCTTCCATGTAATTAAATTGGCAAGACATTAAGGTATTGCCAGCGTCACGGTTTTGAAGTTTTGGCCACCCAAATAATCGAAAGCTTCACCCAATAATAAGATTTCAAGTGATCACCTAAATCAAGCAAACAATTTGAAGCTCACAAGGCCGATAAATCTATGAAAAATTAAAAGTGAATCAAGCCTTAATCTTTGAATCTTTAAAGATCCAAAATTCGCCTTAGCGTGAGGATATACGTCTTTGGCCTAAACACCTCATAGCGAGGTTAAATAAAAGGCAAGGCAAGACCGAAGTCATAATAAAAGCTTCATGGCGAAGTTGAATAACAGATGGAGGTAAACCTATGATAATAAGGCCCTTCCGTTAGGGGGCGTATAAAAGTCTTGGTAATAAGTCTCATGTTCAAAACCGTTATAAAACCGTTTTTATCGATCCTTCTTGTTGACTTAGTTTTTTGACATCGTTGTCTATTAGGAGGGGTTATTAATTCGATGGTCTTGGTCACACCGTTAGGACTCTATTTTTAGACCTAAATCTCTATCGTCGCATAAGTCAAACAATGTATCCTCGTGAAACATTCAAGACAAAATAAAATATAAGAGATACAACTTAGGATAATGGGAGGATAAGTACATGATTAGGGCATATGAGTAGTGCTAGCATTACTAACATATAATGTCAATGATCTCGTTGCACGCTTAGCATGAAATTGGGGTGAAATTCGAGGACGACGAAATTATTTCTAACGAAGCATACACGTGTTCTTATTCTATGAACCTAAACGTCCCATTTTGCGATGAAAATCATACATTATGTCTAAAACACAAGCAGAAGTAATAGTAGTAGTGTAGCTAGATTGTCATTCAATAAAAGTGAATAATAATGAAATTTAGAGGTGCTACGATACTTAATTCTAGCATTGCGTGAGGGCACGACAATGGTTTAGTATGAGGGAGTGATGAGACTGCTTTTATACATAGTCTCATCGTCCAAAACGGGCTTTAAATGCATTAAATATCATCAAAAATGCCAATTATATGCTTGTGTTTGTTACTTGTGTATTTTAGGTACGGATATTGAGAAAATGACAAAAGATCACAAGAAACATGCAAAAACGAACACGGGAAACGAAGTCGCACAATGAACCAAGCCCTAATGAAGAATTTTCAAGAAAAACCCTTGAAGAATTGAAGATTATGCAAGAAGGGTCCTCCAATATTGAAGAATATTCACTTTGAACCCTTGTTTATTCATAATTACAAGTTTGGTCCTTAAATTTTGTCAAATTTACAAAAAGGTCCCTCCACTTTGAAGAATTGGCAAGAATGGTCCCTCAACAATCAAGAATTAACAATATTAGTCCTCCAAAAAATCAATAATACATGTCAAGACCATAATCTATGAATAAAATGCTAAAACAACCCTTCAAGAATCAAGAATTGGCAAGAAATACCCCTGAAAATACTTTGGAAAAGTATTGGGGGCAAAAGTATGAAAATAGAAACTTGAATAACAAAGGAAAACGGATTTATTAAGTTTCTAAGTGAAGTGAAAAAGAAAGAAGAAAAGAGGGACTAATCCAGGCAGACAATGAAATATACCTAGACCACTCACACTCCTACACGTGCCCCACTCACCCCATCCCACAAATCACAAGCTATCCTTCCTCCACCTCACCATCCACTCAGATTTATTAACTAATCATAACTGATTAGTTTATTTTTGGTGCTTAACAACATGTTTAAACCCAAAAACAGATTAAACATGTTACTATTTACTCAAGAACACGAATTGGGGTTATTTGATTAAGAAAGAAATAAACTAATCATAATCATAACTTAACTTTAAAAACCCTTGCCACGTCACTCAACAACCCCACACAAGATTCCCCTGCTACACTTTGGAAGAAACTTCCAAAACTTTGCCAGCCATCTAACGCCCAAGATTTCTGCTTACATCCTAAGCTTATTTGAGGCCTTTGATCAAAATTCTATCACTTGCCAGCTCCACAAACAGCCAAAGAAGTTCAAATCTTGTCGTCTTTCCGAGGATTACCTTCAAGTACCTGAGATAAAACATGTTAAAAAGTCAGCGAATACGCCGAGTGAATTCATAGAGTTTAATAAAAACCATTAATATATCATCGATATATAATTATTACCGAAAATCATTTTATACAACTCTTAGTCGTAAATCATAATATAGGCTTCTACCTTCAAAACCATTATACGAACCATTGTCGTAAAAACATCATACAATACGTTTTATAACGTTGTATAAAGTTTAATAAAAACCGTTAAATGCTACTGGTTAGGTAAAACAAAAACACGAACATAATATCAATAATAAGACCCCATATTGCTAGTTAAGCAATATATTATAATTCAATTCGTACATCAGTAGTTTCAATATTGGATTATTATAAGTCGCATGACATTGCTACCTTAAACAAACAATGGGTAGCTACCCCGGAATTCATTTGCCCATCTAAAACAGCGTGCATCGTCACAATAATCACGCTTATATAAATCTTCTCATACATAAATTCGCTAAACAATCAATGAGGCACGACGGGGATCAACCGTCAAGGCGCGAACTGGGGTGATCTTCCCCATATGATACTATTATATGCATAAGCGTCTCCCAAATCCCGGTAGTTCACAATTCATGCTAATGGGACTTTTAGTGACATAACCTAACTATAATAATCCATTCTGTTTCATTCATCGAGTCATATAATCATTCATCGGGTCATATAATCATTCGGGTCCATATCAATAACCAAACAATCGGGACAACTGGTGTCTTAGTTTATTAAAACTAACATGTTATCTCCCTCACGGGTTTATAAAACATTTTATAAAACATTTAAATGACTTTATAAAAACGGGTTATCAGCAATTTGGATGTACGGTACGTGCTTCAATCACGAAAACCTAGACAAATAATACTCGGTCTTAGACTCTTGTCTAATGACTTTATAAAAACAATGGATATGTATATATTATGACTTTATAATTATGATGATGATCAAGTGGGATTATATCTCTTCATACACATTATAGTGTTATGTGTTAGTCAAATTTTTGACTAGTTACACTAGTTTCAACTTATTTATATATTAAGGCTCAATAAGCACATTAAAATCCCAATATATTTTATTAGTCCATTTATAATTTTAGTAACAGACAAATACTCATATGTTGGGCCCAATTGGGTTAAGCCCATGAGTAAGTCTATTAGTGTTTAGCCAAACTAGTTGGGTCAATAGTCCAATAAGGCTACTTTGGCCCATTAATGTCCATATGTTATAAAGCTCGGGTTTTATCGGTTTCTACTTTTCAAATGTACTTACATATCGGTAGATGAGCTATAAAAATTTTACATTAGACGGGTCCGACCGTCTAAGTTTTATTTGACGAAAACGTTAATCTTTCGGTTTAAGCCGAAAAGACGTAAAACTTATATATATAGTTTTATAACTTAGAAAACATATCAATTTGTAATTTTATAAAATGTCATACTTTTTTATCAAGTATACAACTTACTTTATATGTATTATCAGAAGTTAGTGGGTTTTACATATGCATTTTATAATAGTATTACTTGAGTGCTTATTTTATAATATATACTTTTATTTCCAAATTTGATTATCAAACTCACATTCACCATTTTTACCATATCTTGAGTTCTACAAGGAGATAGAAGCTCAAATTTAGGAAGCACAAACTAAATAATATCTGCTACAAATAACTCCATTTTAGCTACTGCTCATTCATCCTCTAAGTGTTCATAAGAATTCGTCCAAAACAAACTATTCAGATTTGAATCTTAATAATGTTTTGATCATATGTTGCTCATTTTATGGATTCCATTGAGTGGTCAACTCTCACATATGTAAAAATCATATACCTTACTGTATATTCAATAATCCAATTCATTTCATCAAGTTATCATATGGTTCTTTACTGTTTTATATAGCCTATAATTTTAGTCATGATTTCAACATCTTTACATGTAGATTTTAATCTTTTTAATCAAATCTATCAACACCATATCCCCATATAATATTTTGATCATCATTCATCATCACCTATATATACATAATAGAAGAAAATACAAGATTACATATTCAAGACAATAGGGTAATAGAAAGAAATTGATATCTATACCAATCTATATGATGGAAAAGATGAGATATTGGATGAACAAGGCTTGATCTTGCCACCAAATCTTCAACTTTTCAAGACAACTTCTTAGGTTCTTCAAATGGATGAACACCTCCATGAAATCATCCCTTTAACTCCATGTAAACTCCTTTGTAGATTTTAAGATCACCACCAATCAACAAGACTTCGAAAGGCTTTCATCTTGTGCAAATTAAACACAAGATTCATGGTAGATTTTTTGATGAATGGTGGTGGTGGTGATGAAGGTTAGACGGCACAAAGAGAGCAAAAGAGAGAGAGAAGAAAGTTTTAACTTAGATTGCATGTGTGTGAAGTTGTATTGAGGAAGGAAATGGTTTTTGCTAGTTAGTTAGATAGTTTTGATGACCCATGTGGACAAGTGTCCACAAGAGTGGTTTTAGTGGCTAGTTTGGCCGCCCATGGTGAGGGGGTGGGACAAGTGTAACTTGTTTCATCCCCTTATTAATTCACGGGTACTCCTCGATTCTAGTTTCCTCGATTTGCGTGCCCTCGGGTCGTTTTACGAAAAACGTTTTTATAAATAATGAATCAACGGCACAAAACAAATCTAATAAAAATTGCCTCATCAAATGCAGTTCAAAAACTTTAAATACGTAAACCTAGGGTTTCCGGTTTAATCGTAAAAGACGCTAAATTAGGCACGTAAGTCCTAATTTCTTCTCGTAAATTTTTTAGTTTATGAACCAACACAAATTAAAATTCCAAAATAATATTCAAGAATAAATTTATTTCCTGAAATGTCGGACTGTCACAAAACAACGGTGTATGTAAACGTAAGCACGTAACGTAGAGTCATCCAGTTTAGTTGTGGTCGATGCTACTTTAAGACGTAAACCCAAATTTCTTCCCAAAAATGAGTGAGTTCATAATATAACATTAAAATAATGATTTTTAAATAATACTTGAGAATAAAATATCAACCATAATTTGATGGATTGTCACAGCAGTTACCCCTGAAGAGGATCTTTGTCCTCAAAGATCGATTTATCTTACTACTCGCTTCTTATAGAGTTAAAGCCATGTGGGTATTTTCTCCACATTCGGTCTTTTCCCTCAAGTGTAATTCATTACAATATGCGAGTTTCATCAACATAACTACGGGAATACGATCAGGATTAAGTTGACTTACTTTCTCTATCCATGATGTTCACGGATTTTCGATGAATGCAACTTTTCGCCGATCCAAACTTCATTAAGAAATAATCAGAATTTTAACTTGATAGATATTTTATCAAGTTTGATATACGAAACATAATTCACGCGGCCTTTGAAATCCTAGGGTAGATCCAACTTATATGCCTTTCAAATCAGTCTTTTTACATTATCTCAATGGTCCCATACATCGGGGACTTAATTTCCCATGATCTTTCAGATCATCAATTCCTTTTTCCATGGTGAAATTTTTTGGCATAACTTCGCTACCCATCCTGCACTTCAAGATCTACATTTCATATTCACATAACCTCCTACCCACTACTGGCAGTCAATAATCAGATCCTAATTTCAACAATCATTTCAAGTCTCGCGGGTCGGGTATTTTGTAAGGTTAGGTTTGTCATCATAGGCAACCTTAAACCTAAAAGACATGTCCAACTCAAAATGGGTGTATGTCGGGTATCTTCATCCCAACTCCTGCCTACAGATGCTCTTTATATAGATCCTCACAAGATTCGATCTCGATCCTAATACGATAATTATAAATGATAATCTCTGCAAAGGAAAACGATTATCCCGTTCATTACCAAAGGTCAATCATTCCAACATAAAACAAGACTTCTAGTGTTTGTATCGTTACTTTACCCTGTCCCTTTGATTGGGGTGGTAAATAGTACTCTCATCAAGATTCGTTCCCAATGACTTCTGAGTAAATCTCTAGAAATTCTACGTGAAGCGAGGATCTTGTTAGAGATGATCGATATAGGCACACTATGTTTACACAACTCCTTTAAATACAAAAGAGTCAATTTCTTCATCGAGAATATATCATTAACAGGAATGATATTAGCAGATTTGGTCAGTCTGTCAACGATGACCCAAATGAATCAATTCAGATGATAACCTTGGAAGATTTGTGATAAGAATCCATGGTGATTCTATCCCATTTCCAAACAGGAATAATAAGTTGTATAAGCAATCGTTATGGATTTTGGTGCTCAGCCTTGACCTTCGTAAAAGATAGACATTTGCCAACGTATGTTGCGATGTCTACTTTCATAATTTTCCATCAGTACAACTTCTTCAGATAGATACATTAAATCAGAAATGGCATGAATACAATACTTAAACTTATGAGATTCCAACATGACTAAATCTCAAAATCCTTTATATTTAGGCAACCACAAGCGGCCTCATAAACATTTAACGCCATCGGCTCTCATTTCTAATGGTTCACATTAGCCGCGAACCCCTTTTATTATCTATATTATTCTTTTTACAAGCATCAACTATTTTTGAATTGTTCGGGCAAATTATTTTGCACAGTCATTACTAATGAACACATCCTAATTTATTCTTTATTCTTTCTACATGATATGTCAGCAACTATATTCACCTTTCCCGATGAAATAAATATCATGACCGTATTCATTCAAAAATTCTTTCTTCATATTTTCTAAGTTTTAGTTTCGTCTCAACTATTATCTTTATTAGTTTTTCCCAATCCGATGTTTAAAGTGTCGATAAATATTACTAGTAAATAAATAATAAATATTTAATTTTATGAAACGTAAACGTAAAAAGTTTTAAATTTCTCAGTTCGTCAAGTTATAGAAAAATGTTCAAAATAAATTTGAATTTATTTAACACGATTTTTGTTGATTTATCAAAAATAATTAATAAGATCTGTAAATGTTCGAAAAATCTTCGTTTATACTTTGATCAAAATTTTCTTAGTTGAAAAGCAAAAATTGTCGTTTCAAATTTCAAGTCATGGTTTAAATGGTTTCCTCAATCCCTCTTAGGTTGTCTTGAGGTATGCACAAACATTTACTCCTAAGGGAGTTTAGTTAAATGATCTGGGTATGAGGGAATAATCCCTTAAAAATCCTTTGATAAAATATTTGTCAAAACATATTTGCACTTTCTTTTTGGTAAAACCCAAAGCATTAATGGCTCTAATCTTTGAAGAGTCAATATAGATTCCATTATGTATTAATCATACGGTCAAATAATGTAAAGGATTAAGCCTTAAATCACATGTTAAATATTCAATGTACATGTTTTCACTACTCGGCCAGGTCAGGGTAGTCTATAAATGATTACTAACTCCTTCTTATTATTAGAAACAAACAGATGGTCCTTAATGATCACAAGCATGAATTTATCAAATTACAGCCTACACACGTGATTCACCAAATTTATGGATGCTTGATATGAGTTAAATTACTCATATCATTTGTATCTTGAAACAAACAATAATTGCATAAAATCAATAGAAAATGCCTTGTATTCGCTTGTTTCTTGTTTCATTTGTGTAAGTACCGAAGATCGCAAAAACCGACAAAAACCGACACGAACTTGAAGATTTCACCACAAGCCAAAAGTCAAGATCGTTTTTATTCACGGATTCAACTTTAATTGGGCCAAGTGGGTCTCATTTGAGTTAAATGGGCCTGAAAGCCCATTTGTAACTTATAATGATAATTTACTTGTTCAAAGCCCAATAATAATAATAATAAGGACGGTGGAAGTTTTTATATTGGGTCAAGCCCAATGTTAAGCAAGAATTCAGTCGATGGAAATAAGAAGTATTTAACTTCTTTGGGTCGTTTTTGGTCATAACAAAAGAGAAAAAAAGAAACAAAGGAAAAAGTAAATAACTTCTTTCGGTCAAACCACACACATTCACACGTTTATTCTTTCGATACATTCAATGCATCATCTCTCTTTCTCACCTCATCACCAAACCTGTAATACTACTAATCCTCCCTTAACCCTAGTTAATCAAATAAACAACTTTTGGGGCTTTTTCAAGCAAGTAAATCACACGAGTGGGGATTTAATTCCCCATTCTTTTCGGAGATTGAAGATGGGTGTAAGCTAAGTGATGTGGCACTCTCTCTCATCCCTGATTGGGTGAAACACTTCACAACTCACAAATCCTCCAATCATTGGATACCACGTCATCAGAGAGAAAGCACAAGAAACACATATGCACGCCACGGGGGCAATCCGTGTGAGGATGGGAGTGTTTTAACCGTTGGATCATAACAATAAGGAGAGAGAAGAAGATTAATGGCCAAGATTTCACTTCATCATCAACAACCCACCTTTTTCATTCATCTATAAAAACCCCCATTCCAAAATCAGTAAATCATCCCTTTCTTTCTCTTAGAGTTATTATGTTAGTTTTTAGTTAGAAAAATTTGTATTTTTTAAAGTATTGTAATATTTCGATTTAAATAATAAAGGAATTTCAGTTACAATTTCTTGTTTTTACATTCGATTTATGTTACTGTTAAAATTAATTTCCAGCCTCTTATATCTTTGATAAAGTGTTTGTTCATTTTTGGATGATATGGTACCATTTTAATACTATATAACAGTTAATGATATAATGACTTATTAACTGTTTAAGCTGAATTCATAGTTTGAATGATTAATTTTGAGTTAGATGGGATAAAAGTCAAACCTACTGTTTGATTTATAAGAAGTTGTTAGTTCAAAGTTTATATGCTGATTCGAAGGTTCGAGATATATTGATGTTTCATGGTGTCTTTGTTTCGTGAATGTTTGATGGTGGTTTGTGGTTCGAGGGTTGTTGGCGGTTGGGTGTCGATCTAAGGTAGCTCAACGCTAACCTTCATCATCAACGGTTGCCTTCAAATATGGTTAATCTTGATTTTACGATTCCCACATAGTATTTAGTTTATCATTATATTAATGAATACTGGTTATTTTAATCTGCTTGTAGGATTGTTTAAGTTATCTTAATGTTTAAGTTTCTGTTCGAATTAATTTAGTCTGCTATTTGTTTAATTGAGCTTCCTAATTGTTAATGTCCTGTTTTAGTTATTATTATTGATAGGTGTGAAAACACCCATCTTTTCTACCACTTAATTACAATAATAACCGAGCCAAAACGTGTATTTTATGTCTTTTATGTCAGAATTATGCGTGGTTTGTGTTTTTGTTGTGATTTAGGACGAAATTGTGAAAAGTGGAGAAAACACGGCATTTACGGGCTTTTATTGAAGAAAAATATGAAAGATGAAGTCGAGAAGTCGAGAGTGCAAAAAGAACGGAAGTCCAAGACCAATTCTGAAGACTTATCGAAGAAAAAGTCAAAAGACGGAAGTTTACCAAAAGCCGAAGAACTCGAGTCTTATTTATTGAAGAATTAAAAGACGAGTTTAAAGAAATCCCGAGCCAAAAGTCCTTAAAGTCCAAGATTAACAAAAGACTAAGAAGGAAGGACTTAATGGTGCAATTAACAAGAAAGGAAGGAGAGGAGGAAGCTTCCTCTAACCACTCTCCTAATCTCCTATAAATAGACCATTAGTATCTCATTTTCATTGTTGTTGGGTAACTTGACAAATTAGCTCTTCCACTTTTATTTTATGCACCGTTAATTACTTGACATTTTTAATACATGTTTTGCACTTTAATTATCCTTTTAATTCCAAGTAAGTTTTTAATTTGTGTTCTTTGAATTCGTGTCTTTAATCTTTCTTTATCATTTGATCAAGCTTATTTTTACCAATCTCATTCTACTTTTCTTCTTTTTGATTCGGTTTGAATTTCGGATTAAGCAAGGTTTTGCTCAATCCATTGCTTATTTGATTAAAAGTATTGTCTTTTCTTTTTCCTTTTAGCTTCCATACGAAATAGCCATAAGTTCGACAATCTTATGTGCTTATTTGGTATTTAGCTTAATTGTTTTGAAAGTTTTCTTAAAAGTTTTACTTTTTAAAATCCATTTCATTAAGTTTCGTTTTTTTTAGTTTTGAAAGTTTTTAACTTTTTAGCTTATTTTCTCGTTTTGTTTCCATTTCATTCAATTTTTTGGTTAATGCTTATTAGAATTAGCTTATTTGGATTTGAGCTTATTGTGAATTTGTGATCCATCAGAAAAGAAGGGTTAACACACATTGCGACGGGTGCTTTCTCCACATTCCGATAGTGACAGTGTTGGGACAAAGGACTGCATTCCGATCCGGGATTGCGATTAGAGTAACATCACCCTCATTCCGATCTGGGGTTGCGATCGCACATTGCGATCGCACATTCCGACGGCTCTTGAGGCTTACTTAGTCGAAGTGCTGCCCAATTTTCCTAAGAGACATTCCGATCTGAACTGCGTTGCGATCTGAAACTTTCCGATCTGAACCATATTCCGATATGGGGTTGTTTGGTTATTCCGATCTGAAAAGGTGTCACGTTCCGATCTGGTGTTTTCAATCAACATTCCGATAGGGGTTTTGTGTTCATTCCGATGGTGAGTCTGATCGGAATATATTCCGATTCGGTGTTGGTTTTTTATATTTTGTCTTGTTTAATTTTTACGTTTTCATTTTAATTCTTTGTCTAATTTTAATTCTTGTCACGTTTTAATTTTAAGACGTTTAATTAATTTACTTTAAAACGTTTAAATATTGTGCCATTTACATTTAATTAGTTTAGATCTAATTAAGTGCCATTTACTTTTAGTCTCGCTTTTAAATTTCCGTCATTAATTGTTAAGTTAGATTGTAAATTTACATATAAGTCTTTGCACATTTAATATACTACAACGACACAACATTATTGTTTCCACCAAAGAACGACTGAGTCACATAGTGAACCTAGATCAGTTCGATTAGAACACTAGAACGATAAATCTTTTTATACGGGCCAAAACCCTAGTATTAAATGGCACCGCTGCCGGCTCTTTTCGTAAAGATTAACGGTTTTCTGTGAGAGACGCGTTACTTTTTGGGATCCGTTCACTTGTGAGCGTTATTTTTCTTGCATAAAAAATTCAAAAACCATAAAAAATTAAAAATTGATAAAAATCCATAAAAATTAAAATTTCAAAAATCCAAAAAGATTTTATTTTTATTGTGTATATATATTGTCTTTGTGTTTGGTTTCTTTTTCTTTTGCATTTTCAGGTGTATGCGTACTAGATCTTCTAATTATCAGGAGCCCGAGAATCAAGAAGATTTAAGTATGTCAGGTGTTAACAACAATAATAATCCACCGCACCTCAACAATAACAACAATGTTCTTCCACAGCCCGATCTTCGGACAATGGAGGAGCTTTGTCAACCTACCATGTTTGGACGAGGAGGACCGATTGCGCTGATGCAAATCAATGCTCCTGAGTTTTCGTTGAAGCACCACATGATTCAGCAAGTGCAAAGTAATCCATTCGCCGGAATGCCTGATGATGATGCTAACAAACACCTCGACAAGTTCATTACAATCACCCAAAGCATGAAGTTGCCTGGTGCCACAATGGATGTTCTTCGCCTACAACTCTTTCCACATACTTTATCACATCATGCCGAGAAATGGTTTGATCGTCTCCTGAAGAATTCTATTCATACTTGGGATGACATGACTCAACGCTTTTTGTCGCGCTACTTTCCACCATCCATGGTCACGAGCCTTCGCAATCAAATCAACGGTTTCATGCAAGATCCTGATGAATCTCTTTTTGATGCTTGCGAAAGATATAATGTCTTGATTGATCGTTGTCCAAACCACAACATTCTCCCTGTGACCTTAATTGATACTTTCTACAACGGATTGACTTTTCGAGATCGTGATACGATTAATGCAGCCGCCGGTGGCACATTCATGAAAAGGAGACCCGAGGAGTGTAGAGAGCTTATTGAGAACATGACTACTCACCACAAAAACTGGGATTCCTCCGCTTCTTCAAGGAACAACCCGAGAGTCAATGTTTCTTCCACTTCAGCAAACCCTGAGATGACTGAACTCACCCGCATGATGACTGAAATGAGCAAAAGCATCACGCTTCTCGCTTCAAACCAACAACAACAACAAGTTAAAGCGGTTGCTAATCCTTGTGAAACATGCGGCGGTCCTCACTCATACACCGATTTTCCTTCTACACAAGGAAATCCGGAAAATGTGTATGCAGCTTATGGTAATTATTCACCAAAAAATTACCAAGCTCGACAACAAGGGGATAGAAATTTGTTGAGCTACCGGTCCAACAATTACCTTTCACCCGGTTTTTCTCCTCAAAACCAAAACCCCGCCAACAACTACAATAGAAGTAACCAAATCCCACCAAGAGCTTTTAATCCTTATCACCCACCCGCCCAACAAACCCCACCTGTTAACCCCGATGTTGAAGCCATCATGAGAACCCAAGGCGAGCAAATCAAGAATCTGCAGAGCCAAATTATCAATCTCAAAGGAGATATTACGAAGCAAGGAAATGAGATTAGATCCGAGCTTCGAGATAATATTCAATCCTCCTTCAGCAATCAAACAAATGATTTGAAGAATATGCTTGCTAGTTTCTTGCCCGCAGCTCAACCTTCTACTTCGAGTTCTCTACCTTCAAACACCGTCACCAATCCGCGAGCTAATGTGAGTGATATTACTACTCGTAGTGGAATTACCATTGTCAATCCACCAATCCCACCCCTATCATCTACACCTCCTCCACCACCATGTATCCCTACTCCTCCTACACCTAGTATTAGTGCACCATTACCGTCTCCGCCTCGTCATGACGATGTACCTAGGAAGGAACCTTCAACATCTCAACCTTTACCTGCTACACCTTCACCTTCACCACCCAAACCCAATATCCCTTATCCCTCTCGTTTAGGCAAGACCAAAATGCTAACCAAGGATGACGCTGAAGTGTCACGCTATGTGAAGATGATTTCTCAAATGAACTTCAACATTAGCTTTCTTGAAGCACTTGTCCACATGCCCAAATTTGTCAAAGCATTTAAGGAATTGCTTAACAAGAAGGAGAAGCTGATTGAACTCGCCAACACACGCTTAAATGAAAACTGCTCTGCAGTTATTCTTAAAGAACTTCTGGAAAAGCTTGGAGATCCCGGTCGTTTTGTGTTGCCTTGCGTTTTCAACAAAACTTAAGAATTTACTGCCCTTGCCGATCTCGGGGCTAGTATTAATCTTATGCCTTTGAGTGTTTGGAAAACACTATCATTGCCCGACCTCACTCCAACAAAGATGACTCTTGAACTTGCTAATCGCACTCTCGCTTACCCCGTTGGTATAGCCGAAGATGTGTTCATTAAAGTTGGCACATTTACTTTCCCGGTCGATTTTGTCGTTGTTGATTATGAAATGGACCCTCGTATTCCTTTAATACTTGGTCGGCCATTCTTGAGAACTGGACGAGCTTTTGTAGATGTGGCCGAAGGTGAGTTGATCTTAAGAGTCGGGGATGATGCTCAAGTGTTAAAAATGGGAAAGCTTACAAGTACAACCTTTGGAGGCAGAGAATCGGTGATTATGATTAATGTGCATGATGACTTTGTTGTTTACAACAATCCTCTATTCGAGTCTTGCAATGACAATCCACTCTTTCATGCTGATGCGGATGATTCTTGGTCCAATTTGGAACCTTCTCCCATTTATGATTCTCCACAGGTCTTTGATGCTTATGATGATGAGTCTAGCTCAGATTCGGATGATTATGATGACCTTACTTCCGAGTATCCCGAGCTGCCCACATATGATGATTTTAATGAGGCTGATACTCTTTCGAGCGATTCTTCACATAATGAAGATCCTCCGCCATCACTCGATCCTACTTTGGACGATTACTCATTTGAGGAAGACTTCTCTACGTTTCTCAACACTTATTTCCCTCATGAGAGTGATGCTCCTCCTTTGGACTTTGAAGATTATCATCTTGATCCTACTTTGGATTTGAAGAACATTCTTTCAAAGGAGAAGAAACCGGTCGACACCAATATCCGCAGCACATACGATTTGACACCTCTTTGTCCATCTTCTGAGGACGAGGTTGTGCTTCTTCGCGGATCTTCTTCCCACTTTGCTGAGCCTGAGTGCTATTTTCCCCTAAAGGAAAAGGTGTTCGACCCCGGTATTGAAATCTTTAAGCCATCTCAGTATCCACCTGATGAAATAAAAGGAAAAATCTTTGGAAATACTGAAGACATGCTTGCACCACTTCACCCTTGCTTCCACCATGCTCCATCGCTTCTTAAGGGAACCTTGCCTATCCTTCTTTGGCTTGCCTTGTTCGCCTTAAGCTTGTGCTATTTGATGGACGAAAACTATGTCTTTGATCCTGGTGGATATATTTCATGCTTCTTCCTCTGCTAATCAAGGTCGAGTCAGGCTCAAGACTCGGTAATCAAAAATCAAGCACTTCTTGGGAGGCAACCCATGTATCTATCTTTTCACTTTCTTTATCATAAGTGTAGGGGGGAGACCCGTTGGTTAGCTATTTCCTCTCCTCTCTTAATCAGGGATTCGAGAGCTCAATGATCCACTCTTGATGATTCTTGACGAACCGTGATTCCGTGTTCACTTCCTCCCGGTTCTATCCTAAACTCTTTTCGATTCACTATTTTATATTTTCCAATATTAAAATAGGAATCTCTTTAGTTGTCTCTTCCTTAGCGAGATTTAAAAAAAGTGCACAATGTCCTAAGTGTAGGGGAGTTTACTCCCACATGCTTAACCATTGAGGACGATGTTTATCTTAAGTGTAGGGGGACTTCTATCGAAGTTAAGTGGCCTTTTCCTTGTATTTGTCTTCATTTTAACCAGAAAATTTGATTTTTCGACATTTTTCAAAATTTTTAATCTATTTTGGCCTAGTTGTATAGTTGTTTTTACCTTTGTATAGTTATTTTCTTTCCTTACTAGAATAAATTTTAAATAAGTGGTTTTAATTTTCAAACGTTGTGAATTTTTTGACTCAACCCGAGTTTACTTGTCTAAGTTTACTCTAGCTAGTATCCTTAACGTGTTTAAGTCAAGTTTTGCTAGGCTTTTATATAGGGAGCTATAAAACGCGAAAGTCTTAACTCTCACGGGTTAAGAACAAGAACTTTTCGCAAGTTCCTATAATTGATCCTAGAGAGTCGTTTATCAAGGGAACTTTAAAATGCGATTTCTAAACTTGAAAAAGTCTAAGAATTTGCAAGATCCTATAGGCGACTCGAAAACCCAAAACATTGATTTAATAGGCTAAGCATCCACGAGTCTCATTACTTGAGATTTTAAACTGTGGAGAACGAGAGATGATAGCGCAAATTATAAGTTTGGTATTCTTTCGGGAATTTATGTGAGTTAATTATAAGCCTATTCTCCCATCGCTTGCTAATAAATTTATCTACAATAAATAAGGTTGTACGATTTGAAAAGTTACTTAGCTTCTAGCCCAAGATCATTTAAAAGTTGCTCGGTATGGATTAGAGTTAATAGCCAAGGCATAACTTATTAAAGCGGGATGCAAAGATTGGGGAGTCTGAAAAGGCCCTAACAAGGCATGAGGGCTATATTTTGTTGCTAAAGATCCAAAGTGATGTGAAGAATCATTTATCGAAAATCAATATGAAGGATCGAGACACACGACGAAAAGCAAAAACTCCCCAAAAGTCATGGAGAAGTGTATCCGAAAATACCCTAACAAGGTATAAGGATAAATAGATCCAAGTCATAAAAGGAGGCGGATCGTTGTATATCAAAATCCAAAATAAAGATTGGAGAAAAATGAAGAAGTCGTGGTCCAATTATGAATCTCTCAAAATTTCAAGTGAAGAAATTCCTATTATGAAGAGAAGACCATTATTTCATGAGCGTCTCTCAAGGTTTGAAGTATGAAGTCGCTGCCAAATATCGGTCCGAGAAAGGTCTCAAATCGCGAAGCAAGTTATGCCAAGATATGAACTTTATGAGGTCCCGAGAAGCAGTTTTAAAAGATTTTGTCCTTTAGCTAACTATTGATTAAATCGTTCACTTTATTTTCGGACTAAATAACTATTGAAATACGTCAACAATGCATCCTCGTGATCATTCAA
This sequence comes from Glebionis coronaria, assembly GCA_025667525.1. Taxonomy (NCBI): domain Eukaryota; kingdom Viridiplantae; phylum Streptophyta; class Magnoliopsida; order Asterales; family Asteraceae; genus Glebionis; species Glebionis coronaria. Next base: position 223,561,042 of record CM046879.1, read on the forward strand.
GACAAAAATAAAATATAAGAGATACACCTAGGAATAAGGGAGTCTAAGTGAGTAATTGGCCCACATGAGTTCGTGTTAGTCTACTAACTTATAATAACAATTATCTCGTTTTTAATCTTGGTTTGGAGAAAGTGAAAACTTGAGGATGATGATTATTCATAACATTTCCAAAACCCAAGGTATGCTTTTTGATCTCTTTATTTGTAATGTTTATATAGTGTCTATCTTTTTAATAAAGGCCAACGTGGATTGATTATGATGAAAAATGTAATCTTGCTTTGTAACTAATGCATTGCATGAGGACATTGCAAAGGTCAAGTGTAGGGGATTTGATAGGTGTGAAAACACCCATCTTTTCTACCACTTAATTATAATAATAACCGAGCCAAAACGTGTATTTTATGTCTTTTATGTCGGAATTATGCGTGGTTTGTGTTTTTGTTGTGATTTAGGACGAAATTCTGAAAAGTGGAGAAAACATGGCATTTACGGGTTTTTATTGAAGAAAAAGATGAAAGAAGAAGTCGAGAAGTCGAGAGTGCAAAAAGAACGGAAGTCCAAGACCAATTCTGAAGATTTATCGAAGAAAAAGTCAAAAGACGGAAGTTTACCAAAAGCCGAAGAACTCGAGTCTTATTTATTGAAGAATTAAAAGACGAGTTTAAAGAAATCCCGAGGCAAAAGTCCTTAAAGTTCAAGATTAACAAAAGACTAAGAAGGAAGGACTTAATGGTGCAATTAACAAGAAAGGAAGGAGAGGAGGAAGCTTCCTCTAACCACTCTCCTAATCTCCTATAAATAGACCATTAGTATCTCATTTTCATTGTTGTTGGCTAACTTGACAAATTAGCTCTTCCACTTTTATTTTATGCACCTTTAATTACTTGTCATTTTTAATACATGTTTTGCACTTTAATTATTCTTTTAATTCCAAGTAAGTTTTTAATTTGTGTTCTTTGAATTCGTGTCTTTAATCTTTCTTTATCATTTGATCAAGCTTATTTTTACCAATCTCATTCTACTCTTCTTCTTTTTGATTCGGTTTGAATTTCGGATTAAGCAAGGTTTTGCTCAGTCCATTGCTTATTTGATTAAAAGTCTTGTCTTTTCTTTTTCCTTTTAGCTTCCATACGAAATAGCCATAAGTTAGACAATCTTATGTGCTTATTTGGTATTTAGCTTAATTGTTTTGAAAGTTTTCTTAAAATTTTTACTTTTTAAAATCCATTTCATTAACTTTCGTTTTTTTTAGTTTTGAAAGTTTTTAACTTTTTAGCTTATTTTCTCGTTTTGTTTCCATTTCATTCAAGTTTTTGGTTACTGCTTATTAGAATTAGCTTATTTGGATTTGAGCTTATTGTGAATTTGTGATCCATCAGAAAAGAAGGGTTAACACACATTGCGACGGGTGCTTTCTCCACATTCCGATAGTGACAATGTTGGGACAAAGGACTGCATTCCGATCCGGGATTGCGATAGGAGTAACATCACCCTCATTCCGATCTGGGGTTACGATCGCACATTGCGATCGCACATTCCGACGGCTCTTGAGGCTTACTTAGTCAAAGTGTTGTCCAATTTTCCTAAGCGACATTCCGATCTGAACTGCATTGCGATCTGAAACTTTCCGATCTGAACCATATTCCGATCTGAACCATATTCCGATCTGGGGTTGTTTGGTTATTCAAATCTGAAAAGGTGACACATTCCGATCTGGTGTTTTCAATCAACATTCCGATAGGGGTTGTGTGTTCATTCCGATGGTGAGTCAGATCGGAATATATTCCGATTGGGTGTTGGTTTTTATATTTTGTCTTGTTTAATTTTTACGTTTTCATTTTAATTCTTTGTCTAATTTTAATTCTTGCCACGTTTTAATTTTAAGACGTTTAATTAATTTACTTTAAAAAGTTTAAATATTGTGCCATTTACATTTAATTAGTTTAGATCTAATTAAGTGCCATTTACTTTTAGTCTCGCTTTTAAATTTCCGTCATTAATTGTTAAGTTAGATTGTAAATTTACATATAAGTCTTTGCACATTTAATAAACTACAACGACACAACATTATTGTTTCCACCAAAGAACGACTGAGTCGCATAGTGAACCTAGATCAATTCGATTAGAACACTAGAATGATAAATCTTTTTATACGGGCCAAAACCCTAGTATTAATTATTAATGTCCTCTAAATGGTATTTAGAATCTGCTTAAATCTTATATCTTAGTGATGTCGTTAAATTGGTCATATGTTTTTGATAATTGAATGAGGTTTTGTTTTTCTATCTGTCGTAGTATAGGATTGTGTGCTCATGTCTGTTGTTTCGTGCTACTGCAACTAATGAGTTATAGTCGTTCACTGTCGTATTGATATTTCTTTTGCTGCATTTTATATGAATCTGCATTTTCTAGTGTTTGGATTAGGGAGTTAGAAGCTGATTTAATAGCTGATCTACGTACTCGAGTAGTTAGATGGATAGATTTTAGTTCAGCAAGAACGAATTTGGTTAATCTGTTTTCGGTAAGGGATTTCATATACTGTTATTGCCTAGTTTTTATTTGATGTTGCTGCGTTTTCTTGATTATCTGTGCGTAGTTGCTGAAGTTCATTGATATTGTTGATGTATTTAAATTTTCTTGCTGATTAATATTACTTAGTCGTATAATTACTCAAGGCTTGTTGCCATTTCTTCTTGCTGAATATTGCCGTTGCATATGATTACTGGGTAATCTGCTGTTTATAGCTGATTATAGTATTATTTGGTTCTCAGTAACTTAATTATAGTTGCATATGGGAGTTTTATCTGCTGAATTTTGTCTTTGTCTTAGTTAAATAATGTTTTGGGTAACTTCCTTCTTGAGTGTTTGATTTAGATCTTGTTTCTAACCCTTGTGGCTTTTTGTTACTGCTAAATTGAGAATTCATTGTTACTTTAAATGGTTGAAAAGAATTCAGATATAGTGACTGAATATAGTGAGTTTTTATCTGTTGATTTGTTCTGGCTATTTGATTGGAGTTGCTGTGTTAATTTTAACTGCCAGAATCAATCCTGTGTGTCAGGGCTTGTTGACTGATAGTTTCTAAGTATATAATTGGTTAAAATTAGTTGTAATCTCTATTCCAAAAATTTGTTGGTTACAGGTCTCGAACCTGTGACCTCTTGTTTATTACACCTGTAACCCAACCAACTGCTCTAGCAGTACTTTTGGTTAATATTATTAATCTTTAGATTGTTAAATGCTCATTTAGAACTGTCAGATTTATATCAAACGTTCTTTAGTAAATGATTTAGTTTAAAGTTAAATAAAAATAAGTTATAACTTTCTTGAATTATTTGTTTAATTTTAAATTGGTAATGAGAATTTTAGTTAAAATAGAATATATTAGTTTAAATAAAGAAAAACAAAATAAAAATTATTTTATTTTAATTGTTATTAAAAATTAGCTTTTATATAAATTAGATTTTAATTAAGTGAGTTTTAAATAAAATAGTTTTATAAATAGATTTTATTAATAGTGATAAAGTGTTTCAGTTAAATAGTTTAATTTCAAAACATTTTAAATAATTGTTTTAGATTTAAATAACAACGGGGTTTACGATTCATGCACTTTACGATTAAAATAGGTTTAAAATTGGTGAATTTATTTTGTAGTTTAAAAACCAAAAATCAATTCAAATCGATTGTCCAAATCAAAACAAAACGTCTCAAATTCACTCGATCTTCGTGTACAACGAACTTGGTTCATTCACGTGTTTAATTGAATTCGTCTTTGGTAATTTTAGACTATTACTTTTTCCTAAAGGTAATTTTCTAATTTACCCTATAACGTATCTTTATTATCACATATACATTCCACCATACATCAAAAATTTTGGCGCCGCTGCCGGGGATCTTGTGTACGATTCGTCTTTGTGGAGATTTGTTGATCGTTGATTTGAAGACCCTTCCGTCCTCGGAAAGTTTTGTTATTTTCTTATTATGTATCGTTTTTATGAAAAATACCAAAAATAATCTTCTTAATCCTCTATCATGTTTAATTCTTTTTCTCCTCACCCTCTAAATTTTAATTCTTCTATGGATTCCTTCGTCGATTGTGTTGGGTGTGGAGAACCGTTATATGGTTTTTTACCATGTTGGTGGTGCACGTGTGAGCGTTGTGGTAATGACTTACGTCACGATATACGTGTTGGATTTTGTCCTTATTGTAATGAGATTACATCATGTGAAAATCTAAATTTTTCGAATAATTCTCTCGATTTCTATCCACCTCCACACCTTACATACGAGACACCCTCGTGTGTGTTTTGTGGAAACGATTCTCATTTTGGTGATTATTGTTCGCATCGATTCTCGCTTAATTACGAGCAAGAACCGAGCTTCAATCAAAACTTTAATGATAATTGTATTCCACAAGATTTACCGAGTTTATCACAACAATATCTTTGTTGTGAGTATTGTGGAGGTCCTCACGAGAGTTTTTGTTGTCAACCGAGAGATCAAAATTTTTATGAGCCTAATCCTTGCTATAATTCGATTCCTTCCGGTTTTGATCAATCTCCACAATATTCTTTCGATATTGAACGACTTTAAACAATTTCCCAACAAATAATTCGAGAAAAAGAACGAGCTCAAGCGGAAGCAAAATACCTTGCTAATCGTGAACTCGAGCGTTTTCTTCTTATTGACGATGACGAGGATAGTGCTATTTCTTTGCGAGATCTTATTGCTCTTCATCCTTCGTCTAGTGCTATCGTATTTCCTTTTCGTATCTTGCCGGCTATTGAGCCCGAGGATTCTCCCATCCTAGATGATGAGGAAATCTCTCATGACATCACCATTCCTATTCATGATTCTTCCATCGTGGAACCCGAAAATTCTCTAAGCAAGGGGGACGAGCTTATTAGCACTATTCCGGACACGGAATCGGACGAAGTAATAAAGTCTAGTGTTGAGATTCTTGTCCAAAACCCAAGAGAGTTTGACGATATTTCCAATGAGATGTGTGATTTGTCACATTGTGATGACTCGACTTCTTCCATTCACTTTGATATTTTCTCCAATTCTAATGATGAAAATTATGATGGAAATGAAGATTTTGAGAATGATTCTACTTCTAGTGAATTTTCTAATGAGGAGTTCTCCGATGAACTTTTTATAAGGATGATATTCACGACTCGGATTTTGAGGGGTTTACCGATGAACCTACTCTTCTTCACCCAGTTCCACCGGGAAATGTGGATGATAGTGATTCGATTTTTGAGAGGTTCACTTTTGAACTTGCTCCTTTAGACCCATTTCCACTGGGAAATGAGGTTGATTTGACTATTCCTATCCTTGAGAAGTTCTCCGATGAACTTACTCATTTAGATGTAGAGGACGTGATTCTTCGTGAGAAGTTATCAAATGCCTATCTTCTCATATCTAAGATCGGGGCTTTGAATTCTAAGCCTAATGTAAAGTCTTTCTCTCCATCTCCTATTCCCGTTGAGGATAGTGATCCGCTTATGGAGGAGATTGAAACTTTTCTTACTTCTAATGATTCGATACCACCGGGTGTTGAAGATCTCGACCCGGAGGGGGACGCTCTCTTTTTAGGGAATTTACTTGATGATGATTTTGTCCCAAGTCCTCCTCCCACCCACTTTGACCTTAATGTGCGGGTTTTTCATTTGTCTCATATTGAGTACCATGGCCCGATTGATCACATTACTAAGGGTGAAATGGTCGTTAAAGCTAAGAATGTTGATTCCACTATGGATGAGATTTTTATCCCACCATTACCATGTGCTTCATGTGATCTTGGACTAGCATGGGGGGACGACACCGTGTTTTCTATTCCTTTCTCTCCCGAGGACGAGGTATTTGACCCCGGAATCGTTGATTTAGGGAAATCTCGGCCTTTCACCGATGCAATAATTGAAAGATTTTTCTATCATCTTGGTGCGAGTTTATCTCGGGGAGCATGCTACATCCATACCATTATTTGTGACTACCATCTCTTATTAGAGATTTTTGTTGGAGTTTTATCCTTTCGTTTGTTATCCGACAACGAGGATGTAATCTTTGACCCCGGCATCTTGCTTTACTATGGATTTAATTCCATTATGTCGGTTTTTACCATTTTCCCTAAGGACCAATGAATGCGGGGATCGAGTCGAGCTCATGACTCGGTTAACAAAAACGAGGTGCCTTGTGGGGGAGTCCCATACATTCTATCTTCTTTCTATTTTCTAACAACTAATAAGGCTTGATCTTTCAAGCTCGTGCTCGTGTTTTGTCGTGTTGTGAACCTTAGGTATGACCCTAATATTTGAAGTCTCTCGTGTTCGGTTTTTGCCGGTCCACTTGATCTTCCATTCTTCGAATGCCAAAAAGGGGCACGATCTTTATCCTTTGATTTTTATCGACTAACGTTTTATCTTGAGTCATAATTAATAAACGGCTTATAGATTTTGCGTGCTCTTTCCATGCTAGGATTTTGCATTAGACTCTTCGTGTTTTAGCAAGGGGGTGCTACTCTTGAGCTAAGAAACATTGAGGACAATATTTGGTTTTAGCATGGGGAGTCAATCGATATTATCGCTTGCAATTGCTTTTGTCGTGTCCAAACGTATTGTTTTCCTCAATTTTCAATAAAATTTTAAATTTTTTGTGTTATTTTTAAGTTTTAATAAAGAAAATAAGTGCTTTTGACACGAATGTAGGCTTTTCGTTGGTGAAAATAAGAATAGTTTTTGACTCGACTCGGTTTTTAACCTTAGCTTTTCCTTAACGTATTTGAATTAAGTTTTGCTAGGCTATTATATAGGGAGCTTTAAAACGCGAAAGTCTTAATTCATACGAGTTAAGAACAAGAACTTTTCGCAAGTTTCTATAATTGATCCTAGAAAGTCGTCTATCAAGTGAACTTTAAAACGCAAATTCTAAAACTTGAAAGATTATAAGAAGATGCAAGATCCTATAGATGACTTGAAAACCCAAAACTTTGATTTAATAGGCTAAGTATCCATTGATTTCACATTTTTGAAATTTTACAATATGGAGAACAAGAGATGATAGAGTTCAATCATAAGTTTCTAAGGTTAAACTCTTCTTTGTGCAAGTATTTTTGTGTTTGATTTAATCTCCTCGTATTTACTTTCCACACTTGAATAATAATTGCTTAATAAATGAAGTTTTTAGCGGTTTAGGCTTGATATCTTAACTCATAACTCCTTCTTTTTCTTCCCTTGTAATTAAAGTGAGAACACATTAAGGGTGTCAGCGTCATGGACTTTTGATCATGGGATTGCGGAAATTTGGCTTACTATACATATCATAATAATAAGAAGAATAAATAAAAACATGTTCTCTAGGAGCCTTCGGGTGGGAGTCATGTAGCACTAACCTTGTCATTGAAGCCTTAGGGTGTATGTCAAGGGGCGTGTTGAATAAAAATTGCTTCATCATCATGAGCCATAAGGTGGGATGGTGTTTTCAATTCCCTTATTTTTGTCCAAGGAGCCTTCGGGTGTGGATTTTAAATAAGGAGCGCAATTGCATCTTAAAGAGCCACAAGGTGTTATGATGTGGTTGTTGCTAACTCCATTAATAAGGTCATAATTGACTTTGGAGGTTTTATTTTTGCTTTTAAGTAGCCATATTAGCCAAATTTCGGGTCCGGGATTTATCCCTCAAATCGTGTTAAGTAATCCTTGATGTGGGCTTTCTTTAGTGACAAGGGTTTTTGAAGTCGAGGTTAGGTTTTGAGTGTTGAGTTTACACCGTTCTTGCCTTCATTTTTGGACTAATAAATATCAAAATAAAGTCAAATGAGCCTTTGGGTGAATGACAAATAAAATCTAGAGATACAATTAGGAATAATAGGAGATTGAGTTTAACACAAATTACTTGTATGAGTTGGTTTAATTTTGGGGCTTATGATTGACAATAATCTTGTTTTTGCACTTGGCATGGAAAAGTGAAAAGTCGGGGAAGATTAATCTATTTGAGTTTTATGATCCTAAAAGTTATTTTTCGAATAATGAAAGTTATACATTATGACTTTGCAAAATAAAATGTAAAAAGTTGAATAAAAGTGTTGTTAGTGTTTTATTTTATCATTGCGTGAGGACACGGCAATTGCTTAGCAAGGGGGAATTTGATATGAGTTAAATTACTCATATCATTTGTATCTTGAAACAAACAATAATTGCATAAAATCAATAGAAAATGCCTTGTATTCGCTTGTTTCTTGTTTCATTTGTGTAGGTACCGAAGATCACAAAAACCGACAAAAACCGACACGAACTTGAAGATTTCACTACAAGCCAAAAGTCAAGATCGTTTTTTTTTCACAGATTCAACTTTAATTGGGCCAAGTGGGTCTCATTTGAGTTAAATGGGCCTGAAAGCCCATTTGTAACTTATAATGATAATTTACTTGTTCAAAGCCCAATAATAATAATAAGGATGGTGGAAGTTTTTATATTGGGTCAAGCCCAATGTTAAGCAAGAATTCAGTCGGTGGAAATAAGAAGTATTTAACTTCTTTGGGTCGTTTTTGGTCATAACAAAAGAGAAAAAAAGAAACAAAGGAAAAAGTAAATAACTTCTTTCGATCACACCACACAAATTCACGCGTTTATTCTTTCGATACTTTCAATGCATCATCTCTCTTTCTCACCTCATCACCAAACCTGTAATACTACTATTCCTCCCTTTACCCTAGTTAATCAAATAAACAACTTTTGGGGCTTTTTCAAGCAATTGAATCACACGAGTGGGGATTTAATTCCCCATTCTTTTCGGAGATTGAAGATGGGTGTAAGCTAAGTGATGTGGCACTCTCTCTCATCCCTGATTGGGTGAAACACTTCACAACTCACAAATCCTCCAATCATTGGATACCACGTCATCAGAGAGAAAGCACAAGAAACACATATGCACGCCACGGGGGCAATCCGTGTGAGGATTGATGACGTATAGTCCCCAACCGGGTCATGAACCCGACCCACGGGTACTACCCGTATCCGGCCCATCACGAATGGGTGGGAGTAATGTCATTTGAGCTTACGGGCTTCGATGAACAGTAACCGCACATATATGTGCGGCCCACGGCCCGACATGACCGGTGCAGGGTTAGACAGAATCATATTCTATCTCAGAATGTGATTCACTTCAAAGAAGAGGATATTCACTCACCATAATTAGAAGATAACAATCAATCTAATTCTGGTGCTTATCTCTTCCTTGGGGCCGAAGTATCAGTGACAGCCCATTAGGGTTTCACTGCCTATAAAAGGAACCCTCAAAGGTTCCACAAAGGTATTACGTTCTAAACTCTCAATTCACGTAAAACCCTAACCGATTAATTACTCTCACGCCGGAGTCTAATCGTGGGAAACATTCCCACGGTAAGCCTAACGCGTGTTGTTTAGTGTGCAGGATCCCAACCAAACAGTTCACTTGGTGCAGGAGCCGGAGCCCAACCAACCCGAATTAAGCCTAATTCAGGTCTAGCAAGGATCACCCAACTTTTGCATCAACAAGTTGGCGCCATCCGTGGGACCCATTACACTAAGCTAGAGCAAAACCTTATCTTGAACTTCCAATGACGAAGGGGCATCCGCAAGCTAATCTCAGGAACACGAATCCTGGAAATCGGAAGTCCCAAGGGGAAGGGATACTCATCCCCAATCAATCTCCTAGCCGAACTGCGGGCGAACCTGGTAACCATGGTGGTTTTCAGCCCTTGGGGTGACGAGCACGATCTCCATAACACCCCCACCAACATCAACCCAGGATAACCATGATCCAGGGAGTGCGCCCAATCCTCCTAACAAGGAGCCGCGCAGGCCATCGATTGAGGAGGAAGTAGAAGTCCAACCACTCAGCGAGGAGGATCTCACTCAAGTTCTCACGCGGAACTTTGATAGGATCGTCCCATGGATTGCATCAAGTTTGAATCTAGGGAGGAACCTCCAGTCCAGACTCAACTTTGGCAATACTGGACCAATCACCTCTTCCCAAAATCAGAGGAAAAGGAAAACCCGGCCTCAGGACCAGAGCATCTTTGAGGAAACCCCTCAACCTAGGAATGTGTTCGAGCGCATAGGAGATCGCCTCATACAGGAACTAACGCAGTCTCGAGAAGGGGAGATAAGTCCGACGGTTCACCCGAACGACCAGATCGAGAGCTGGTCAGAGCCGCTCGCCGCACAAGCGTGTGGGATAGGATGGACACTGGGAAAAAGGCTCCTGGCTCGTCTAAAAAAAGTGTTCCTCACCCAAGGGATGGGGCACCACCCCCGTCTCCAGATCCATCAGGAGAGGACTCAGACGACCATCCGCCCAAGCGTCGCCGACCTAGGCGTACCCCTCCACCACCACCAAACAACGATGAGTATTATGGTGGCCCTTATTATCGACATGCAGAAGCGGAGGATCTTTCCCGCCCGTGGTGTGACCCATGGGATGACCCTAGGCTCACCCGTCCATGGGCGGATCCCAGGGAAGACCCGTTCACCCTCCGCATACGGAATTACTCCGAGGACACCAAACGTCGCATGCCGGCGTGTGTCAAGACCTATGATGGAACTGGTGATCCGGATGATCACCTTAAATATTCGATACGCATGCTAAAATTGAGCGATTGCCCATGCCTATATGGTGCCAAATGTTCAATTCGACTATGATCGGCAATGCCCGTGACTGGTTTGAGGGACTCCCTCCATGAAGCATTGATAGCTTCACGGAACTACACACTGCATTCAAGAATAATTATACTCAGAGGAAGAAGTATAATAGGGATCCGGTCTCATTGGCAACTTTCAAACAACGGCCAGGGGAGTCCACGGAAGCCTTCACTGAACGCTTTAATGATGAGTGCACGCGCACAAAGACAATGCCGAAACTCCTAAAAATCTCTGACTACATGCACGCCATAACAGACAGGGAGTTGATCAGGCGTCTCAATGACAAGCGTCCAGATAGGTATGATGACCTCATGGAGAGAGTCAGAAACTTCATAGAAGGAGAAACGGCGGTTGCCGCGGCTTACCCTTCAAAAGGAAACGGCTACCGGTCAAACGACCAGTCCAGGAGGCAATCGGGCGGTCAAAATAATCAGAGCAATAGCAGGGGCTTAGACTATAAGAGCCAAAACAAAGGAAGACGGCCAGACGATAAGTTTACCCCCCTAAAGATGTCCTACCGGGAGATCTTGCTGACGGAAGGGGCAAATTTTCCGAGGCCTCCCCCAATGACAACTCCGTCGGACCGTCGGCAAGCAAATCGCTTCTGCGAGTTCCATAATGACAAGGGCCATGGTACGGAGGAGTGTATCCAGCTCAAGAAGCACATTGAGTCACTGATCAAATCAGGTAAACTTAAGCACTTAGTTAAGGATTGGAAGGATGGAAAAGACAACAAGAAGTATGATAAGAAGGATCCCCAAAAGGACAAACCTTCGACCATATACATGATCCAATCCAGACAACGCCGCACGAGGCAGAAAGTCGGCCAAAAGTTTTCACGCGGCAGGGAAATCTCATTCCCTCCCATCACAGCAAGCGATGTGATTGATGCGCCTCTCACTATTGAGATAAGCATTGGAACACACAATGTTCGTCGCATGTATGTGGATGGAGGGTCGTCAGCAGAAGTACTGTACGAACACTGTTTTGTGCAGTTACGCCCAGAAATAAGAAGCCAATTAGCACCGGCACGGCGCCGCTCACTGGCTTTAGTGGAGACACTATTTGGCCGATAGGGCAACTGCGCCTGCTTGTAACCATTGGGAATGAGGAACACTCCACGACGGCGTGGATGAACTTCATGGTGATACGCTCACATTCTCCCTACAATGGGATCATAGGCAGACCAGGTATTCTGGCTATACGGGCGGTACCCTCAACGGCACACGGAATGATAAAATTCCCTGTTGAGGGAGGAATCGTCACCATTTACAACACAATCGTACCAGAATCCGAGTGTCATACAGTGACAACACCGGCTCCACCTGTTCCACCCAAGGATGGATCACCACCTCCCAATTGGAAGGTGGCAATTCATCATGACTACCCGGAACATGAGAAATCAATAGGGGCGCTCTCGGATAGCAGCAAAAGGGCCATGTGCTCTCTTTTAAGTGCAAACCTAGATATATTCGCATGGGAGCCAAAGCATATGACAGGCGTGCCACACGCGATAGCAGAACATAAGCTCCAGATCCGCCAGGGGTACCAACCCATCAAGCAAAAGAAGCGCGGCCAGGCGCCTGAGCGCAGCCGAGTGATATTGGAAGAAGTAAGGAAACTAGTGGACGCAGGTATCATGCGCGAGGTATACTACCATGAGTGGTTATCCAATCCGGTCATGGTCAAAAAATATGACGGAAGTTGGCGCATGTGTGTGGATTTCACGGATCTAAACAAAGCCTATCCACAGGATTGTTACCCGTTACCGGAGATTGACTGGAAGGTGGAATCCCTCTGTGGATATCCCTTTAAGTGATTCTTAGACGCATATAAAGGATATCACCAGATCCAGATGGCGGAGGAGGACGCAGAAAAAACGGCGTTCCATACAAGTCAGGGCGTATATTGCTATACGAAAATGCCGTTTGGACTAAAGAACGCCGGTGCTACATACCAGCGGCTTGTGGACAAAGCTTTTGAATCACAGATAGGCCGCAACCTGGAAGTCTATGTGGATGACTTAGTCATAAAAAGTCATACGGAGGATGCACTTCTCCGGGATGTCCAAGAGACATTCGACACACTGAGGAGGATTAACATGAAGCTAAATCCAAAGAAATGCACGTTTAGGGAAACGAAGGGAATGTTCCTTGGATATTTGATTGATCCAAATGGCATCAAACCTTGCCCAGAGAAAACGGACGCAGTGATACAACTGCCATCCCCTCAGACACGGAAGGAGGTGCAATCCTTAAATGGGAAACTGGTCGGGCTAAATAGGTTCCTATCCAAATCCGCAGAGAAGTCATTACCCCTATTTAAGACACTCAAGAAGTTCATTATGAAGGGAGACTTCCGGTGGACAAAGGAAGTCGAGGAAGCTTTTGGCCAACTCAAGAAGCACCTTGCATCTCTCCCTATGCTAGTAGCCCCCCGGCCAAAGGAGGAACTCATTATGTATCTCTCAGCCACTCATGGCGCAATAAGCGCGCTACTCATGACATATAGAGATACAGTGCAAACTCCGGTCTACTTCATAAGTAGAACGTTACAAGGGTCGGAGCTGAATTACTCCTCTATGGAAAAATTGGTTTTGGCACTAGTGTTTGCTACAAATCAGTTGCGACGATACTTTCAGGCGCACCCAATTGTAGTCATTACGGACCAACCAATCAAGCAGGTCATTTCTAGACCGGATGTGGCAGGGAGGCTACAAAAATGGAGCATCTTATTGGGGGAGCACAATATATCTTATAGGCCAAGGACGGCTGTGAAAGGCCAGATCTTGGCAGATTTCCTGATTGAGAAGCCGGATGAGGAAGGGCCAATCGTTAAACAAGACGAGACTCCAACAGAACCATGGGTGTTATTTACGGACGGATCTTCGTGCACGGATGGGTCCGGAGCTGGTCTCATCCTCACAAATCCGGAAGGAATGGAGTTTACGTACGCCCTCCGTTTTGAGTTCACGGCCACCAACAACGAAGCAGAATATGAAGCATTTATTGCGGGTTTAAAAATCACCGCTATAATGGGAGTCCGCAACCTTGAGGCCTACGTGGAATCACGGCTTGTTGCGAACCATATTCTAGGTGGATATGTGGCTAAGGAGGACAACATGGTCAGATACTTGGAAAAAGTCAAGTCACTAATCGCGGCTTTCAGCAAGTTTTCCATCAAGCAGGTGCCAAGAGGCGAGAACAAGAAGGCGGACGCTCTTAGCAAGATCGCATCCACAAGCTTCGCTCACTTGTCCAAACAAGTCTTGGTGGAAATACTCAAGGAGAAATCTATAAAGAAGGGAAGGTCGCTACTATAGTTGAGGAGGATGGACCTACATGGATGACCCCGATTATCAACTATTTGACTAGCGAGACCCTTCCGGACGAGGAAAAAGCAGCACGGCGCATCAGAAGGAAGTCGCAACACCTCGAACTCCGAGAAGGTATTATTTATAAGCGCTCTTTCTTGTAGCCATGGTTGCGATGTGTTGGACCACGTCAGGCTACCTATGTAATCAGTGAAATACATGAAGGGTTGTGCGGCATGCACGCAGGTCCACGATCAGTGGTAGCTAGAGCCTTATGGATAGGATATTATTGGCCTACCATGCACAGGGACGTGCGCGACATGATTCACAAGTGTAGTGATTGCCAAGTGCATAGACCAGTGCCGCGACATCCGCAGCAGGAGCTTACACCTATCACATCCCCATGGCCATTCTATAAGTGGGGAATCGACATTGCAGGACCATTTCCTGTAGCTGCAGGGGGAGTTAAGTTCTTGATTGTCGCGATGGACTATTTCACACATTGGATAGAGGCCAAGGCAGTCAAATCCATCATAGGCAAACAAGTTAAAAATTTTGTTTGGGAGAACATTGTGTGCCGTTTTGGCCTACCAGGAGAAATCATCTCGGACAACGGTAAACAGTTCGCGGACAATCCATTCAAGGACTAGTGTGCATCGTTGAATATCAAGCGGCGCTTCGCGTCCGTTAAGCATCCGCAGACAAATGGCCTTGTGGAACGAGCGAATAGAAGCTTAGGAAACGGCATCAAGGCACGTTTGGATGAGCGAAGTGCCAAATGGGTGGATGAGCTACCACATGTTCTATGGGCACATAGGACTATGATCCAAACGGCCAACGGAGACACTCCATTTGCATTGGCTTACGACACTGAAGCTGTTATACCTGTAGAAATAGGAATGCCTACCATCCGCACGGCGGAGGTTAATGTTGTCACGAACGACGAACAGCTGCGAATCAACCTGGATCTGTTGGAAGAAAAAAGGGAGATAGCAACCATTAATGAGGCTAAGTCCAAGGCTAAAATGAAGGCTTATTACGATGCTAAGGTTAATGGTGTTTCCTTCCGACCGGGGGATTATGTCTATCATGCTAACGAAGCAAGTCGAGCAGAGAATACAGGAAAACTAGGCCCTAAGTGGGAAGGACCGTATGAGGTCACGCAAGCCTTAGGACGAGGTGCGTACAAGTTACGTGACATGGATGGCCGCGACCTAGAGCGCACATGGAACATCTCCAACCTCAAAAGGTGCTATCTTTGAAAGCTCCGGCTTCCGCATGGTACTTCGCTGTATGTGGCTTTAATGAAAATCCGTGCACTCTATCTGTTTTGCTTATTATATTTTGTCTAGGTTCCTTTTTTGTTTCTTAAGACTTATCATGCTTGTTCAAAATAAAAAATGTAAACGTTCTAATAAAATGCCGTGGTGCCTAGCTAGCTCCACGGCTTGTTTTGTGCAAATTATTTTTTAGGATTGTGTTAGTCATATGGATTTTGGTTATTATTATAATATGTCATGTTTCATATGCATTCATTTAAATCACCGTGCATGTACTATACGCCTCCAGGTGGGGTAAGAGGATTAAGTGAACCTACTAATTCAACTTGCCGCGTAAGAGGGATGCAACCCTAGCGGCACGGATCATGTATCCTTACTAGATACCTTACTCACAAGATGTTGTGGTAAGTTTCGTATGCCGTACTCACCAGTGCTCCGTATAGTAAAGACGCACGTCGCATGTCTAGTAAATCATAGGCTTGTATGTATTTTCCTTTTTGTGTAAGACGTGACATGTCATGCAGTATTGGTATACAATATTCAACAAAATAAAAATACACAAGTTTCCAAATAAATAACAAAATGGCCGTGGTCATCACGGACTTACATACAAAGGACACATGTCTTAGCCGTGTAAATGCACGGACGAATAAAAACTACAAATATTCAGCGGTTACAAACCAGAATTGTCTGAAATGGATAATACAGTAGGAGCACCCTACATGGGGGGGGGAGAAACTTACCTATCTCCACTTGTTCCTCAGCCAAGCATGGCAACCTCTCACTACGTTCCTTCCGCTTCAAGGCTTAAGTCGCATTCCTCTCCAGCACCCCGCTTAAGGGTTCTTCATCGAGCACGATCCAGGTTACGTCCTCATAGATAGGGAGCATCAGTTGGCTGGGGGATGGAGTGATAGAAGCACGGGAATGACCCTCATCTTGGGAGAACGCACCGAGACTAAGCTTTTCCATGATTTCCATGTTCGATGCATCTTTTGTGGCCTCTAGCTCAGCCAAGAATGGATAATGAATATCTCGCATCGCGGCCATGGAAGCAGTCATCTTGTTAGCAGCTTCAGGGTTAAAGAAAGCATGTCTGGTGAAGGTCTCCTTTTTCTTGATCAGCTCTACGGCCTGGACCATTCCTTCATGACGGTCGTGGTCAATACCATCGGACACAAGGCTTGCAAACTGTTGCACAAATTCGGGGGCCTCTAGTACCTTGGTGACGGCCAAACGTGGCCCATGTCCCACCATCCACCTGCGGCCGGCAATGGCTGCTAGTAGTTGGGGGCATAGCACGTCGTCGTGTTCGAAACGGTGAGGGCATCGATCATCACATCTTTTTGGGCAGACGCCTCCTTTAGCTCCTTGGTAATAGCCCTCTCATCAGCAAGCTCCTCTTGTACCTTCTCCATGCTCTGGATTGTCATCTGAGCGTCTTCCAGTTTTTTGGTAAGCACGGATACCTGGCTGGAGGAGGACTTGGCAGACGCCTCCGCTGCGGTCGCCTATATGAGATTAATTGTTAGATTATATTTCTTGTAGAATAAGGGGTTGTGCGTCACGGATATGTACCTTGGTTGTTGCGGCATCTAGTTTTGCCTCGAGATCGGCCACTTGTTGGTCATAAGCATTCGCAAGGGCTGATTGCTCCTTCACCGTCGCCTCGGTACTAGTAAGTTAGGACTAGAGGGCAGCAATTTGAGCTTCATTTTCCTCGATCATTCTCTCCTTCCGTCCAACTTTCCTCTTAAGGGACTCCACATGCCCAAGTGCGGCTTCAAGTCTTACTCTCATTGAGGTGCCCATTGCCATTTGATGTACTAAAGCGCCTTTGTACTCATCCGCCAGGTCCGCATGGCTGAGCGCATTCACTTCTCGCACCAAGCCTGGTGGTATGCAGTTATTGAGGTACTCTCGGCATTCCTCGGCTTCCCTCATTCGTGATGCAGTGGTGATATTCCAAATAGGGTTGAACGATTGAGGGGGGTCGGACGTTGGGAGGTCTTGGGAGGCTGTAGGGGTACCTTCTTCAAATACGGGGCCGGATTTCGTGTCGGCTGTGTGAAGCATGGGGTTTCTCTCCACTTCCTTTTCTTTTCCCTTTTCCATTTGGGCGTCAGGTGGAGGCACGACACCAGTTTGTTCATCCCTGCAAAACAAGCATTTGGATACATATTAAGTATTTCTTAAAGGGAATTTGTCGTTCTTATGTATCAAGATGAAGCCTTACATGTTATTCCCTGCTAATTCTGATGTGGTTGGGGGAATCTGAGTAACTGGATCGACATGTGCGGCCCGGATCGTCTCGGAAGCCTGGGTGGTGCTCCCAACAGATTGGTATAAGGGGTGGTCTTCTCGAAGTTTCTTGGCAGGGGCGTTGTGTTCGCTAATCTCGGCCGGAGCAGCTCTTCTTACCCGTTTGTTTTTTCTGCGGGTACGCTTAGCGACGGGCTGAGCTGTTGCTTCCTCGACCTCCTCCTCAACTTCTTTTTCAGCTTCCTCCTCTTCCTCTTCATTGATTTGTTGTACCTCTTCTTCATCATCGCCCAACATCTGGCGAAGGATGGAGGTGGTTAAGTCAATGTTGTCTCCCTGCTCTTCCCCATGTGCGGGAGTGGCAGTCTTAGGCGGTGAGGAGGGCCCGGCTCCTCCTTCGAGCATCCTGTTATCATCGTCCTCGTTGCTGAAGTCGACGGGAGTCCTCATTAGAGTTGTTTCTTCCTCGTCCGAGTGGGGATCCGGCACGGCCTCAAGAGCAACCGTCACGTTTCGGGTATGCTCAAGAAGGGGTAGTTCGTTCTCACGTAGGGGACGAGAGCCCTCTGGTATGAGCTTTGGGTCGCCTTGGCGTAGAAGTCCAAAGAAGTTCATTTCTGCCATACAATAACAAAATATGTTAGCCATTACAAAGTAATTGAATGAGCTTTTTTGTGTACGGATGCTAGCCTACCTTCACCCTGTCTTCTCCAAAACACAGGATATCTGTTGGACGGACCGAAATAGTTACGACTAATCCCTAGCAAACATAGAAATGATTCGGGGAGGTTTCTTTTGAACCCGGTCCTATTCAGATCTATTTCTTGGGAGTGTCGAGGGTTATATGTACTAGCGTGCGGCAGGGGGTCGTGGGATACCCTATGTTTAAAGGCATAATCAGCCGGCCATACTATTGCGTCAATGAAAAAGTACCCTATGTTTAAAGGCATTATCAGCAAGGCAAAGGATCTCGAATTGACTTATCTTACACGCGCCTATACGGGTGAATGGAATGCGGTAGTTGGCCGCATCGAAAAGGCGAGTGTAAAGGCCAATTTTACCCTTCGGAGCCTCAGTTATGAGGTCTCCGATGCCAGGCAGTGAGGGGTGTAGGTTGGTAGGGATGAAATAATTGGTAAAAAAGTGATCTAGTTGCTCCTGGGTCATTACATTAAGCACGGATCTAATTGTGGGGTTGTTTCTGTGAGCCATTACTGAATAAAAATGTAAGGGCGTGGTGTTCTAACCTGCGAAGGAAGGGATCCGTGCGTGATTGATTGAAGCTAAGAAGAAAGCTTTAATTGCAGAAATGGAGATAAGAACTGTGTGTTTCACCCAGCCGTAGGGGTGGCTTATTTATAGGGTTGCCTCGTGGGTCATGGCCTGTTGGATGTGTGACACGTGTTTGCCACTATTCTTAATCGTGTGGTTAGGGTGCAAGTGGCAAGTGAAACGTCAGGTGGAACCCACGGGTCACTTCTGACTCAGACGTTTACGCTGCTCGAGGCTCTGATTGTTTGCACTTTTGTCAGTCAAAGTGGCAGGTGAACAGTTATTAATGTCGGGATATGCGGCTCTTACGTAAGACTTGACATTTAATGCTGTATTTAATTTATCTCGGTCGCCACGAGCGGCTGAGATAATAATGGAATAAATTCCTAAGTCAGGTTTCCACGTGCGGCCAAAAAAAATTCTTGGACAACTTATCATTCCCTATTTTTCTTGGTACGTCCAGGGAGCATCTTGGTAGTCTAGCAGTAACGCCTATGGTTGTAACAACTAGACTGGGGGACATGATGACGTATAGTCCCCAGCCGGGTCATGAACCCGACCCACGGGTACTACCCGTATCCGGCCCATCACGAATGGGTGGGAGTAATGTCATTTGAGCTTACGAGCTTGGATGAACAGTAACCGCACACATGTGTGCGGCCCACGGCCCGGCATGACCAGTGCAGGGTTAGACAGAATCATATTCTATCTCTGAATGTGATTCACTCCAAAGAAGAGGATATTCACTCACCATAATTAGAAGATAACAATCAATCTAATTTTGGTGCTTATCTCTTCCTTGGGGCCGAAGTATCATTGACAGCCCATTAGGGTTTCACTGCCTATAAAAGGAACCCTCAAAGGTTACACAAAGGTATTACGTTCTAAACTCTCAACACACATAAAACCCTAACCGATTACTTAATCTCACGCCGGAGTCTAATCGTGGGAAACATTCCCACGGTAAGCCTAACGTGTGTTGTTTAGTGTGCAGGATCCCAACCAAACAGTTCACTAGGTGCATGAGCCAGAGCCCAGCCAACCCGAATTAAGCCTAATTCGGGTCTAGCAAGGATCACCCAACTTTTGCATCAACAAGGATGGGAGTGTTTTAACCGTTGGATCATAACAAGAAGGAGAGAGAAGAAGATTAAGGGCCAAGATTTCACTTCATCGTCAACAACCCACCCTTTTCATTCATCTATAAAAACCCCATTCCAATATCAGTAAATCATCCCTTTCTTTCTCTTAGAGTTATAATGTTAGTTTTTAGATGGAAAATTTTGTATTTTTTAAAGTATTGTAATATTTCGATTTATATAATAAAGGAATTTCAGTTTCAATTTCTTCTTTTTACATTCGATTTATGTTACTGCTAAAATTAATTTCCAGCCTCTTATATCTTCGATAAAGTGTTTGTTCATTTTTGGATGATATGGTACCATTTTAATACTATATAACAGTTAATGATATAATGACTTATTAACTGTTTAAGCTGAATTCATAGCTTGAATGATTAATTTTGAGTTAGATGGGATAAAAGTCAAACCTACTATTTGATTTATAAGAAGCTGTTAGTTCAAAGTTTATATGCTGATTCGAAGGTTCTGATTATGGTTCAAATCGTATCGATTGTTCGAGATATATTGATGTTTCATGGTGTCTTTGGTTCGTGAATGTTTGATGGTGGTTTGTGGTTCGAGGGTTGTTGGCGGTTGGGTGTCGATCTAAGGTAGCTCAGCGCTAACCTTCATCATCAACGGTTGCCTTCAAATATGGTTAATCTTGATTTTATGATTCCCACATAGTATTTAGTTTATCATTATATTAATGAATACTGGTTATTTTAATCTGCTTGTAGGATTGTTTAAGTTATCTTAATGTTTAAGTTTCTGTTCGAATTAATTTAGTCTGCTATTTGTTTAATTGAGCTTCCTAATTGTTAATGTCATGTTTTAGTTATTATTATTAATGTCCTCTAAATGGTATTTAGAATCTGCTTAAATCTTATATCTTAGTGATGTCGTTGAATTGGTCATATGTTTTTGATAATTGAATGAGGTTTTGTTTTTCTATCTGCCGTAGTATAGTATTGTGTGCTCCTGTCTGTTGTTTCGTGCTACTGCATCTAATGAGTTATAGTCGTTGACTGTCGTATTGATATTTCTTTTGCTGCATTTTATATGAATCTGCATTTTCTAGTGTTTGGATTAGGGAGTTAGAAGCTGATTTAAGAGCTGATCTGCGTGCTCGAGTAGTTAGATGGATATATTTTAGTTCAGCAAGAACGAATTTGGTTAATCTGTTTTCGGTAAGGGATTTCATATACTGTTATTGCCTAGTTTTTATTTGATGTTGCTGCGTTTTCTTGATTATTTGTGCGTAGTTGCTAAAGTTCATTGATATTGTTGATGTATTTAAATTTGCTTGCTGATTAATATTACTTAGTCGTATAATTACTCAAGGCTTGTTGCCATTTCTTCTTGCTGAATATTGCCGTTGCATATGATTTCTGGGTAATCTGCTGTTTATAGCTGATTGTAGTATTATTTTATTCTCAGTAACTTAATTATAGTTGCATATGGGAGTTTTATCTGCTGAATTTTGTCTTTGTCTTAGCTAAATAATGTTTTGGGTAACTTCCTTCTTGAGTGTTTGATTTAGATCTTGTTTCTAACCCTTGTGGCTTTTAGTTACTACTAAATTGAGATTTCATTGTTGCTTTAAATGGTTGAAATGAATTCAGATATAGTGACTGAATATAGTGAGTTTTTATCTTTTGATTTGTTCTGGCTATTGGGTTGGAGTTGTTGTGTTGAATTTAACTGCCAGAATCAATCCTGTTTGTCAGGGCTTGTTGACTGATAGTTTCTAAGTATATAATTGGTTAAAATTAGTTGTAATCTCTATTCCTAAAATTTATTTCAAAATTTTGTTGGTTACAGGTCTCGAACCTGTGACCTCTTGTTTATTACACCTGTAACCCAACCAACTGCTATAGCAGTACTTTTGGTTAATATTATTAATCTTTAGATTGTTAAATGCTCATTTAGAACTGTCAGATTTATATCAAACGTTCTTTAGTAAATGATTTAGTTTAAAGTTAAATAAAAATAAGTTATAACTTTCTTGAATTATTTGTTTATTTTTAAATTGGTAATGAGAATTTTAGTTAAAATAGAATATATTAGTTTAAATAAAGAAAAACAAAATAAAAATTATTTTATTTTAATTGTTATTAAAAGTTATCTTTTATATAAATTAGATTTTAATTAAGTGAGTTTTAAATAAAATAGTTTTATAAATAGATTTTATTAATAGTGATAAAGTGTTTTCAATTAAATAGTTTAATTTCAAAACATTTTAAATAATTCTTTTAGATTTAAATAACAGCGGGGTTTACGATTCATGCACTTTAGGATTAAAATAGGTTTAAAATTGGTGAATTTATATTGTAGTTTAAAAACCGAAAATCATTTCAAATCGATTGTCCAAATCAAAACAAAACGTCTCAAATTCACTCGATCTTCGTGTACAACGAACTTGGTTCATTCACGTGTTTAATTGAATTCGTCTTTGGTAATTTTAGACTATTACTTTTTCCTAAAGGTAATTTTCTAATTTACGCTATAACGTATCTTAATTATCACATATACATTCCACCATACATCAATGCTACATGTGCATTGGTCAATCCAAATGACATAACATGGAACTCATAATGTTCACTACAAGTTCTGGATGTAGTGATTGGAATAGATAATCTTTTTCGCGGATGCGAAGTTGATGATAACCATGCCGTGGATCAAATTTCTTTAATTTACGCTAGAACCTTGTAAATGATCGAACAAATCTTTCATCCTGGGTAATGGATATCGATTTCGATCGTCAATTTACTTAGTTCACGATACTCAATAAACATAAGGAATGATAACACCATAGCTCTTCATAATGACGAGCTTGGTAGAATAAAATCATTTTCCGACAACTCTCTCAGTTGTTCGGTAATTATTTTAATTAAGATTGGGCTGACGTAAGGTGCACACGCCACAGGTGCATCACCTGGAATATAATCAATACCAAATTCAACTTGCCTTAATGGAGAAAGTCTAGGTAATTCACCAGCAAATACCTCCTAAAGTTTTAGATAACAAAAACATCTTTTAATAAATCCACATTAGGTTCTTTCTAGATTACAAGATCTATGAATAGTTCATAACCATTCATGGTATAATTTCAAGTCTAAATGCAGGATATGGTCATCCATCAAGAATTATTTAGATCACTTTTGATAATCAACATCTTATCTTTTAGGGGATTTCTACTCGAGTTCCCATCAATTAAGACAATGACATCATGTCATAATCAATCAATCAATTCTACTGGCACTATCAACCTTCTAGTTTCATTACCGTCGATAAGATGTGAACTTCTCAAAAAGACCAATAAGAACTCATAATCCTTCACAAATTCAAGGATATATAGAGGCATAGCTAACATTAAAAAAAGTAAGTTCAATGCATAATTTACGCGAGAGAATTTCAAATCAGATACAGACGAAAACATTAACGAATATGAATATATCCCATGTTTTCATGATTTGAGTACGCATTTGAAAGCTCCTCGGATCGTTACCCAGGTCATTCAAATGAAATCTAATCAAAATAAATGATAGTAACGTCGATACATCCAGTCGGGTATCAATACTCGATAATTAGATACTTTTCCAAAGAATCTCACCACGGGAGAATTGGACAAGGAGGGGATATCAATTGTCAATTAAGACAATTTCCACAGATGATTAAATTCGATTTAGAAGAATAAATCGTACGGGCACATATGTAGGTGTCCCTAAAAATATGTCCCTATTTTGCACTTCTTGCGGATCTCATAAAATATAATCTTTCATAACTTCAAAGAAAATGTAGTGTTTATTAATCAATTTTATGGTGACTACTAATCAGACTTGCATGGTCCCTTCCAAATTGTATGTAGGCGCGCAACTATATACAATTTTAGGATTAACGATGCAATACTCAGTTTGTCAAAACTTTGTCATCATGTTTAAAATATATTTTCATGTTTAATTTAGGAATAAGAATCAAAATGAATTTACAGAGATGTTCTCTGATATGGAAGTAATTAAGTTTTTCAAAGTGTTTCATAAACAACTTTATTTCGATAACGATTACTCATAAATCTCACTTTGAATAATCCATATGGTGACGAAAATTCAATTTTTATCCAGGGATACTGTTTTAACTTTATAAAAACAATGAGTGATCTACAAAAGAGTGATGAAAACTTGTTCATCCAGAACTAACCACAATGAACTTAGCCAAATAATTATGAGGTTCACGACCTCGTTGGCAGTCAGGAATACAAAGAGAAGAATCCACAACGTAACTCAAATCGATATGAGTATTTGTTCAATGGTTGCATCACTAATGCGAACATTAGGAAGAAGCAAGAAAAGATAGATAACATCGATACATGTAAAGTTTAGCAATCAAATGTAGTCTTTTCAATAATCGTAAACAAGTCAAAAATTGTACCGTAACACATTACGTGTCGCCGTGTCATACAATTCCAAGGACTCATCCTTCCAACTGATGTCTCAGTTAAGTTAGGGATTTTAAAAGATACCACAATGAATACTAATCTACATGAGTCATTAGGTGTTCCACCTGTCCCGGAAGATCCATCAGTCTTAATTCAGAAGAAGATTTCTTCGATTTATTTCTTGGATACTGGGCATCCTCGTCATTGGACAATGGTCTAGGAATAACCATTAACACGAACCAACAATCATTTAAAACCTTATAATTCAATCACAGGACTTAACGACTTCCTCTTATCAATCTCATATTCCATACGAGTTAAATTTTACTTAATTCAGGTTTCAATCAACTTATACTCAATGCGACATCCTACCTCATTCTCCAATACTTTCAACCTTATTCTTAGACCTTGAAAGGACAATAAAAGCTCGATATGGACAACACTTAAATTCCAATCCTATAGCTCTTACAACAATAGTTATCAAATGAGTCACTAGTATGAAATGACTCACACTTTCAATTAGACTTCTCGAAAAGGTACAAGTGGCATGAGGCTTTTGGGTAAAGTCTCCAATGACAGCCTCAAGTGCAACATTCACCTTTTCGATTTCAAATTTAAGAATTTGGTGACACCGAATCAGATGACACCTTTCCAGGTGGTAAGGTTTTGTCAAACTCCACTCTATAAGGAAAGATCGTCATGACATCGATATCAGGTTTAATCTCGCCAATTCTTCTTCAAGATTATAATCAACTAATACCAATATTTCTACGAATATCAACCATTTTGTTCGGATTATGAACATCCACAACTTGGTTTGGATCTACAATAGCTAGAATTCCTACGGGAATAGCTTCGATTTATTTTATAGGGGAGTTAGGGTTTCTTGTGACAATCTATGTCGTATAAATACCTCATATAAGTATTAAAATAATCATCAAAGAATCATTTAATCAAATTACAATATATATATATATATATATATATATATATATATATATTTATATATATATATATATATATATATATATATATATATATATATATATATATATATATATATATATATATATATATATATATATATATATATATATATATATATATATATATATATATATATATATATATATATATATATATATATATATATATATATATATATATATATATATATATATATATATATATATATATATATATATATATATATATATATATATAACACTTCTCAGTCTAGCCTTGTCGGTAACTAGGGAATTATTCGGGCACCATTATAGTCAAAAGATTTTTAAACATTTTACTCGAAATATTTATTTAAAAATTTTTATGGTTAAAAATTTTTGAAATGTTTTATTCAAAAACTTGGTTTTTAAAAATCTTTCGTTCTCTACAACGAGAGCTCTGGTACCAAACTGTAACACCCCCAAATATTCATACTTTAGTTCAGCGGAAGAGTCGTTGGTGTTACGGGATAGCACATTACTCAAATCATCGACAACGCTTAAAAATCTTGTCGTTGAATAATAAAGCATTTTCCATTCATAAATATCAAATTACATAAGTCCCAAGTCATAGTTTTTAATACAATTTTACAAAACATTTGAATAGAAATTTTATTTGAATGCGGGCCATAAATTCTTTTCGTCTATCCGAGAATTACCTTCAAGTACCTGAAATAAAACATGTTAAAAAGTCAGCGAAAACGCCGAGTGAATTCATAGAGTTTAATAAAAACCATTAATATATCATCGGTATATAATTCTTACCGAAAATCATTTTGTACAAATCTTTGTAATAGGCCATAAAATAGGCCAAAGACATTTATACAACTGTTAGTCGTAAGTTATAATATACGCTTTTACCTTCAAAACCATTATACGAACCATTGTCGTAAAAACATCATACAGTACGTTTTATAACGTTGTATAAAGTTTAATAAAAAACGTTATATGCTAATGTTTATGTCAAACCAAAACACGAACATAATATCAATAATAAGAACCTGTATTGCTAGTCAAGCAATATATTATAATTCAATTCGTACATCAGTAGTTTCAATATTAGATTATTATAAGCCGCATGACATTGCTACATTACTATAACAAACAACGGGTAGCTAACCCGAAATTCATTTGCCCATCTAAAACAGCGTGTCGTCACAATAATCACGCTTATATAAATATTCTCATACACAAATTCGCTTACCAATCAATGTGGCACGACGGAGATCAACCGTCAAGGCGCGAACTAGGGTGATCTTCCCCAAATAGTACTATTATATGCATAAGCGTCTACCAAATCCCGGTAGTTCACAATTCATGCTAATGGGACTTTTAGTGACATAACCTAAATATAATAATCTATTCCATTTCATTCATCGAGTCATATAATCATTCATCAAATAATATAATCATTCGGGTCCATATCAATAAGCAAACAATCGGGACAACTGGTGTCCTATTTTATTAAAACTAACATTTTATCTTCCTCACGGGTTTATAAAACATTTCATAAAACATTTAAAAGAGTGCGAGGCTATGAACTCACGTTGATTGGGAAAGGTGGGTTATCGACGATTTGGATGTACGATACGTGCTTCAATCACGGAAACCTAGACAAATAATAATCGGTCTTAGACTCTTATCCAATGACTTTATAAAAACAATGGCTATGTATATATGATGACATTATAAGTATGATGATGATCAAGTGGGATTTTATCTCTTCATACACATTATAGTGTTATGTGTTAGTCAAATTTTTTACTAGTTACACTATTTCAACTTATTTATATATTAAGGCCCAATAAGCCCATTAAAAGCCCAATATATTTTATTAGTCCATTTATAGTTTTAATACCAGACCTATACTCATATGTTGGGCCCAAGTGGATTAAGACCATGAGTAAGTCCATTAGTGTTTAGCCAAACTAGTTGGGACAATAGTCCAATAAGGTTACTTTGGCCCGTTAATGTCCATATGTTATAAAGCTCGGGTTTTATCGATTTTTACTTGTCAAATGTACTTATATATCAGTAGATGAGTTATTAAAAGTTTACATTAGACGGGTCCGACCGTCTAAGTTTTATTTGACAAAAACGTTAATCTTTCTGTTTTAGCCGTAAAGACGTAAAACTTATATATATAGTTTTATAACTTAGAAACATATCAATTTGTAATTTTATAAAATTTAAATTTCTATCTTTATAAAATGTCATACTTATTTATCAAGTATACAACTTACTTTATAAGTATGATCATAAGTTAGTGGGTTTTACATATGTATTTTATAATAATATACTTGAGTGCTTATTTTAAAATATATACTTTTATTCCCAAATCTTATTATCAAACTCACTTTCACCATTTTTGCCATATCTTGAGTTCTATAAGGAGATAGAAGCTCAAATTTGGGCAGCACAAACTAAATAATATGTGATACAAATAACTCCACTTTAGATACTTCTCATTCATCCTCTAAGTGTCCTTAATAATTCGTCCAAAACAGACTATTCAGATTTGAACCTTAATAATGTTTTGACCATATCTTGCTCATTTTATGGACTCCATTAAGTGGTCAACTCTCACATATGTAAAAATAATATACCTTACTGTATATTCAATAATCTAAGTCATTTCATCAAGTTATAATATGATTCTTTACTGTTTTATACAGCCTATAATTTTATCATGATTTCAACATCTTTACATGTAGATTTTAATCTTTTTAATCAAATTTATCAACACCAAATCCCCACATAATATTTTGATCAACATTCATCATCACATACATATACATAAAAGAAGAAAATACAAGATTACATTTTCAAAACAATAGGGTGATAGAAAGAAATTGATCTCTATACCCATCTATATGATGGAAAGGATGAGATATTGGATGAACAAGGCTTGATCTTGCCACCAAATCATCAACTTTTCAAGACAACTTCTTGGGTTCTTTAAATGGATGAACACCTCCATGAAATCAGCCCTTGAACTCCATGTAAACTCTGTTGTAGATGTTAAGATCACCTCCAATCAACAAGAGTTCAAAAGGCTTTCAACTTGTGCAAATTAAACACAAGATTCATGGTAGAATTTTTTATGAATGTTGGTGGCGGTGATGAAGGTTGGACGGCATAAAGAGAGAAAAACAGCGAGAGAAGAAAGTTTTAACTTAGATTGCATGTGTGTGAAGTTGTATTGAGGAAGGAAATGGTTTTTGAGTAAGTTATATGGTTTTGATGAACCATGTGGACAAGCCGCCCATGGTGAGGGGGCGGGACAAGTGTAACTTGTTTTATCCCCTTATTAATTTACGGGTACTCCTCGATTCTAGTTTCATCGATTTGCGTTCCCTCGGCTCGATTTACGAAAAACGTTTTAATAAATTATGAATCAACGACACAAAACGAATCTATTAAAAATTGTCTCATCAAAAACGGAGTTCAAAAACGTAAATACGTAAACCTAGGGTTTCCGTTTTAATCATAAAAGACGCGAAATTAGGCACGTAAGTCCTAATTTCTTCTCGTAAATTTGTGAGTTTATGAACCAACACAAATTAAAATTCCAAAATAATATTCAAGAATAAATTTATTTCCTGAAATGTCGGACTGTCACCAAAAATGGTGTATGTAAACGTAAGCACGTAACGTAGAGTCCTCCAGTTTAGACGTAGTCGATGCTACTTTAAGACATAAACCCAAATTTCTTCCCAAAAATGAGTGAGTTCATAATATAACAATAAAATAATGATTTTTAAATAATAATTAAGAATAAAATATCGACCATAAATTGACGGATTGTCACATGTACATCACAGCTTTTTCCAAAGATCTAGTTTTACTCTCTGGAATGATAACTTTTCAAGAGACCACCATCCGCAACCCACCAGTCCTCATTCACCTGAAATATATGCCTTAAAGTCAATACAATGGTTGAGTGAATTCATAGGTTTAAACAATTTTTGAATACAAGTACGACTCTAGGGCTAAAGTGTTAGACACCCAAAATATTAAATTCATCGATTCTTATTGCACTAGATCATGACCTCGCGACTAGACATTATCAGAAAAACAAACAAATTACCCTTAAGCAGGTAGTTTGCCGGACAATCCTGAGTTTGCAAAATAAAGCATATCTGTTTAGCCTAGGTGGTGTTGGGAATAAATTAAGGCCAGATCACTTGAGCGCTGACAAGAGTAAAACAAGCGTTGACAGGAGCAAAACAAGCGTTGACAGCTCAAGCGTTGACAAGACAAAGTCAAGCGTTGATACATTGAAGACAAGCATTGATGGGAAGATATACTCTACGCGTTTATTGTATTCTAGATTACTTCTAGTAAAGATAGGAACAACAATGTATTTTCTATATTTATCTTTACCTAGAATAGCTGATACGTAGATTATTGTACAAGACTTCTTATGTCTATAAAAGAAGACCTTTAGGTTAATGTTTCATACAAGTTCTCATTCGTAAACTACTTTCATTGTAAGCAAGTTTGATATCATTAATCAAAGTGAAAGTTTGTTTATACCATTGTGTGTTCTTGTTTAAGTGTTAATTCCGCATAACACTTAGATTATCATAAGCATATACAAAGGTTTCTCTAAGTGTATTACTTGATCTAATCTCGTATACATAAAGCTAAATCGATCTAAGTTTGGGATCAACAAGTGGTATCAGAGCTTGTTGAGGAACTTTTGATCTTAAAGAACACAAGAACCCTAAAAATCACCAAAACCCTAATTTTCTCAAAAACCCTAACAACATCATGTCAGAAACAATAACCTCCTCCTCCTCACCTTTACCAAACATCAAGATTCCCATGCTTGATGCAACCAACTTTGAATTGTGGAAATTCAACATTGAACAATATCTAGGGATCTATAACTACACACTCTGGGAGATCATTGAATATGGAAACACATTCGATAAAGCCCAAAAGATTGCTGATGCTATTACTCAAAGATCAGCTGTTGCTGGATGTTCCGAAGAAGATAAGAAAGAAAAACCTGAAGATGGTAGAGTTGTGTCTGCTGATGACATAGCAAAGAAAAGGGTTGACATGAAAACCCTAAATATTCTGAAACTCTCGTTGGGACAAGAGAACCAGCATAAATATAGAGGTTAGGACTCTGCTAAACACCTTTGGGCAGATCTTGAAGTTGCACATGGTGGCAATGCAGATACCAGGGAAGAAAAGAAGAAATAGCTCATGCATGATTATGCTGTTTTCAAAGCACAACCCAATGAGAAGCTGAGTAGTGTGAGAAGTAGATTGCTTGACATCACAAGCAAATTGTCCTTCATGGGGACACAACTTGGTGATGTTGACATCAATGCTACTTTTCTTAAAAGTCTTGGTGAGGTGTGGAAGATTGAGGCAAGATCCATTCTTGCCAATAATACTTACAAAAGTTCCATGTTTGATGACATTTACAACAAACTGAGGCTGTTGGAAGATGAAACTCTTTTAGAGCATGGAAACAAGTCTACCAACAGTAATATGGCCTTCTTCTCTCACAGTGAAGGTCAATTCAATCAGAAGGACTCTTACATGCATCCAGTTATTGGATCATCATGTGTCAGCGCTGGAACAAGTCCTGTCAACGTCTCCTTTTCAGACGCTGACACATTCAAAAGTGACTCCCCAAGAGTTAAACCTGTTGGTTTGGATTTGGATACTGTATGTGCTTATATTGATTCTTTGCCCAATGGTTCAGTGATTACATATGAGGACCTTGAGCAGATAAGTGATGAGCACTTGGAAGAGATGGACATTAAGTGGAACATGGCTCTTGCTAGTATAAGAGCAAACATGTGGAACAGAAGGTTTAAGAAGAAGATGACTTTCAATGCAAAAGACACAGCTGGATTTGATAAATCCAAAGTTGAATGCTACAACTGTCATCGTATGGGGCACTTCATGAGGGAATGTAGATCTCCTAGAAGATCTGATGCTGGTAAACCCTCAAGTCAAGATGTTAAAGCTCAGGATTCCAAAGCCATGGTTGCAGTTCAAGGAATTGATGGTATGGGATGGGATTGGAGCTATCTGGCTAAGAATGTTGAAGAGGATAAAGCTTTGGTTGTTGAGGTTGAAGAAGAAGAGCATGTTGAATATGCTCTCATGGCACACTCCTCCTCTTCATCTGATAATGAGGTATACGATGATGCTTTTTGTAGTAAAGTTTGTAGGTTAAACACTGAGAAACTTAACAAAGAGGTGTTAAGATTATTAAGTGATTTGAGTACTGAAAAGTGCAAACTGTCTAATTACCAAATAGCTTTCACTCAAACTGAGAAAACAGTTTCTGAATACAAGAAAATGGAATTTGACTTAAAAGATAAAATAAATATCTTAAAACATGAGTTAAATGCTAGTATGGATATTAGAAACATCATGGAAAGGGTTAATCGTGAGTTACAGGCTAAGCAAGATGAGGCCATTAAGAATAAGGATAATGTTGGCCTTAAAATTCAAAGATTTGATAGAGCCACTCAAACCCTAGGAGACTGTGTGGGTAAACAAAGGGATCCTAAGGACATGACTGGGATTGGGATGAATGATTACTCTTTGGTTCCACCACCAGCTAGTGACTTCTATGGTATCCAACAAAAGGACCTATCTTGGACTGGTTTGCCAGAGTTCCAAGAGGAGGAATTCATTCCTCCACCAAGAGTTGTCACTCCAGTTGAAGAGTACCAACAAAAGTTGACTGACCTGAATGAATGGAAGAAAGCTAACCCTACTTTATTTGTTAAGGGTGGCTTGATATGTGAAAGTCCCAATGAGTCAACTCCCATTAAGGTTACAAACCCAATCACTGGTAAAGCTGTTGACCTAGGCTCAAACACTGATAGAAAACCTAGCATTAAATATACAGAGATGTATAGGAATACTAGGTCACCCAAGAGCCAAGTTAGCAATAATGGAACAGGCTTCTTCTCTTCTATACCTAAGGTTGTGTCTAGAAAAGCTTGTTACACTTGTGGTAGCTTTTCACACTTGGCATACAAGTGTGTCAACGCTCCCAAAGCCAGCGCTGACAGGAACAAATTCAGCGCTGACAGGAACAAAGTCAACGTTGTTAGAAAGTCAAACGTTGTCAGACCCAAACCTTGTGTGCAGCAAAGTCCACAAGTTGTTAGACCTGCCCCATTCTTCACTAGAGGGTCTAACACTCATGGACAAAGACTATTTCAAAAGACAAACACCTGGTCGAATAGGCAATGGCTTTCTGTAGCATATCCTAGGTTCAACGCTGACAAGGGTAATTTCAGCGTTGACAAGATCAATTCCAACGCTGACAGAAACGTGACCAGACCTAAATATTTGCAACCACAGGGTAAGGGGTCCAAAGCTTCTTCAAGCTTAACATGGAGACCCAAGAAAGATCAAAACCCTAATGATAATGGGATTTCAATGAACTACAACAGATTTAATTACATTTCAAAGGTCATCACAAAACCTATTGGGGTTAACTGGGTATTTCATCCTAAAAAGGATGAGAATGGGGTTGTTGTGAGAACTAAGTCTGTTCTTATTGAACAACCAGATGAATCCAAGTCTTCTAAGGCTTGGGTTCCCAAAGAAAACTAATTTGTTTTCTTTATGTGCAGGGCATTCAAGGACAGGTCAATGATTATGGATATTGGGATAGTGGATGCTCAAGGCATATGTTAGGGAAGGAAGACTATTTGACCAACTTCACTCCCATTAAGGATGGTGATAAGGTTTACTTTGGAGGCGGATATGGTACTATCACAGGCAAAGGAACCCTTATCACCAAGAATTTGCGTTTTGAAAACGTATTTCTGGTAAAACAACTTGATTACAATCTTTTTAGTGTATCACAAGTTTGTGATAACAAAAATAAAGTTCTATTTACTGATACTGAGTGTTTGGTGTTAAGCAAGGATTATAAGATCCCTGATGAAAAATATATTGAGTATAGAACACCTAGGCATAAAGACATATACAATGTGAATCTGAATGGGATTAAAATGAATAATAATATGTCTTGTTTTTATGCTAAAGCTTCAGTAGATGAGAGTAATTTGTGGCACAGGAGACTAGGGCACATAAATTTTAAAAATATACATAGGCTTGTGAGACTTGGCTTGGTTGATGGTTTGCCTGAGAAGGCCTTCCACAATGACCACTCTTGTGTTACATGTCTTAAAGGCAAGCAGCACAAGGTCTCATTCAAGTCCAAACAAGTGCATACTAGTTCTAGACCTCTTCATTTGCTTCACATGGACCTCTTTGGT
Organism: Glebionis coronaria; assembly: GCA_025667525.1. Classification (NCBI taxonomy): domain Eukaryota; kingdom Viridiplantae; phylum Streptophyta; class Magnoliopsida; order Asterales; family Asteraceae; genus Glebionis; species Glebionis coronaria. Next base: position 223,594,693 of record CM046879.1, read on the forward strand.
CCAACCAATATAGAAAGTTTGAATGGTAAGTCCTATTGCTTTGTTATCACAGATGACTTTTCTAGGTTTACTTGGACATTCTTTCTAGTTATGAAGAGTGACACAGCTGATATTCTAATTGATTTTATCACTTAGATTGAGAAAAAGACTCGCAATGAAGTTAAAATGCTTGGGAGTGATAATGGTGGAGAATTTAGGAATAAGAAGCTAGATGATTTCTGTGCCAGGAAATGAATTACCAGGCAATTTAGTATTGCTAGAACCCCACAGCAAAATGGGGTTGTTGAGAGGAAAAATAGAACCCTAATTGAAGCAGCCAGAACAATGTTGGCTGATGCTCATTTTCCTATAGCCTTTTGGGCTGAGGCTGTTAATACAGCTTGTTATGTTCAAAATAGAGCATTGGTTAACAAAATTCAGAACAAAACACCTTATGAGTTACTTTGGGGAAGAAAACCTAATATTGGTTTTCTCAGACCTTTTGGTTGTCATGTAGTAGTTTTAGACACTAGTGATGCCTTAGGTAAATTTAGTGCAAAAGGTGATGAAGGCTAATTCATGGGGTATTCAGTGTAGAGCAAGGGATATAGGGTTTATCTTAAAGAAGAAAAACGTATACTTAAAAGAGTACATGTTAGGTTTTTAGAAAATAAACCTAGTGATCCTGAAAGTGGTCCTAATTGGTTGTTTGACTTGGAATCTTTATCTAGAACTTTAAATTATATGCCTGTCACTAATCCAAACATTGTGAAGGTAACTTCAAATGTTATGGAGGAACAAGTTGTTGATGTTTCAGGTACTCAGGTTCATGAAAAGGTTGGATCACAAGCAGAAAAGACATCTCCTATACAAGAATATGTTATAATTCCCATTTGGACAGATGCTTTTGCTGCTGCTACTGCTGCTGGTAATCAGGAGTTTCCCCCAGCCTGGAAGTACCTCATACATGTCCTCCTTCAATGTTTGAGTCCCAAATGCACTGCACACAATGAGATCAATAGATCTATTGCTAGTGTTATTGTGTGTATTAAACATTGAACTAAATATGAAAAGCTATGTATATGAAAAGCTATGTATATTTTTGAGGGCATGTGTAAAAATAAGGGGAACAAAATGACTTTAGCTTATCCCCGGTTTTTACAAATGGTTTTTGATGTTCAAGGATACTGCACAAGGGATCATAATGATTTTTATGAGATCCCTGTGCAAAAGAAAGCTATTTTTATGAAGATGAACTCACCCCCCCATCGTGACCTACCCTTAACCCAAGCTATGCTTGTTGTCATTGCAGCAGCTTAACCCCAACCAGACCCCCAACCACAAATTGACCCAATACCTGAACCATTGCCTTCACCTGAACATATGCAAATTGACCAAGAACCCTTCAACGCTGACACATTAAATGTTGGCGTTGATGTGCATATTTCCAACATTGACACCCAACCTTCACAAACACAAACACCCCTTAACCAACCCACATCCACCCAATCTTCCACACCATCTTCCACACCCCCTGAATATAGGTTGATGAAACGCCAAAGGACTACTGGAGTGTTCTCCTCTGGTGGTCCTAGCCATGTAGCAGAGAGAACCACCACCACAAGTGTGGTTGGTGACATGGATGAGGCTGGGACTATTGGTTCTGGCTTAGAAGCTGGCCAAGGCAGTCCCACCATCATTAAGTCCTCCTCCATGCCCAATGAATCTGACTTGGGAGGTCAAATCCCCATTTTAGAAGAGGGAAGACTGGAACCAATGACTCTTATGGAATTGACGGCAGTCTGCATGAGCTTGCAAAAGAAAAATGCAGACTTAGTACAAGTTGTAAGCTCACAAGGCCTTGAACTCAAGCAATTGAGGGAGAGGATTATTGTTTTGGAGACTGCAAGTGCAAGGAGAGGAATGGAGGAATCTTCCAAAGGGGAGGAAGATCCAATAAATCTGAGTGATAAGGGCAGCCATGATGGTCAATCTTTGGATGTTGCTGAGGCCCTTACAAGTTTGAAGAAACAGACATGTTTTGATACGTCCTTAGTCTCTCCTACCAACTTGAATTTATCATTTATAGCCATGTTGGAAGAGATTGCAAAAGGCGCTGAGGCATGAAATTTGGGCGTTGACAAGGAGAATTTGGACGCTGACAGAAATATTTTGGGCGCTGACACAGGGAAATTGGGCGTTGACAGACCTGCACATGAAGGTGATGTATCCCAGTCATCATCCATCATCAAGGAGGTTTCTTTTCAGGTATCACCATATACCTTACCAACAATTGCTCTATTAGATAAGGGTAAGGGTATTATGGTAGAAGAGGTTGTTCCAAAGGATGCAGCTCAAGTTGAGTTTGATAGAAGATTGGTTGCACAAATCATGAAACAAGACAAAAAGGAGGTGAAAGAGTCACCATTTGTTGTTACTTCAGAAGAAGGAAGTGATGGAACTAGCTCAGACTCAAGTGTGATGATTATAGAACCAGAAAGACTTGAGTATGGAGATGAGTTGGCCAAGGAGAAATTGAGAGAATTGAAATTGCAGGTTGACTTTGATATGCCAAAGGTGGTTCAAATGTATAATGCTTGGGAAGAAAGATGTATGGAGAATCCACACTTGACCACTTCAGATCAAATATGAGGTTTGGAGATTCTCCTCAGAGTTCAAAAGGATTTCCAGATAATTTTGAAACACAAGGCAAGCAATATTCTCTCAGAGTTGAAAAGGGATAGAAGGGAGCTATACTGCATATTGCTCAGATGTCATGGAGTAGGATGGACTTATCAGAAATTGAGGGCATTGACATTTGATGAGTTGGAATGCAAGGCTTATCCCATTTGGGTGAGAGTGCAGGAAGCAAACACTCTCAGACTTCTTTCTGATGAAAGAAAGGAAGAACTTGCAGAAGAAATGGAGCTCAAGAAAGCAATGTTTGTTCCCAGACCAGTGAAAAAGGGAATTTCTCTTGAGTTTCCCAAAGATATGGATCCACTATATCCAAGTGAAATTATCATAAGTAAGAGCCTCAAGATCTCACCATTAGAAGCTTCAGATATGGTGCAAGTGTTACCATTAGATTCCAGAAACCCAATTGTGAGCTATGAAGAAGATGAATGTGGGTTTTGGAAAATTGGCAGGTATGGCAAAGAGGTACACACTTTTACCACTCTCATATCTTTGTTTGCAAGTTGTGATAGAGAAGACTTGGTAGACCTATGGAGGTTGCTAGAGACCAAGTATGAGGCTGAAAAGATGACCTCAGTGGTCTTCAATGGAGATTATATTCAGCTGCTGGTGTTTACCATTTGAGTTCTACAAAGTTTGCTGAGTATCTACTTGTGGATGGTCAGAATTTCATATCCAAGACTATCTTGGAGAAGATGAAGAACACTCAGCTGGAAATTGATTATTCAAGTGACGTGGCAAAAGACTTGATCAGATTTATTTATTACCAATATGAGAAGGTTTGTAAGATTTCTCCTAGTACTTAATGCTTATTTAGAAACTTGATCATAAGAGAGGATATCAAGTTTAGGGGAGGATTGTTGGGAATAAATTAAGGCCAGATCACTTGAGCGCTGACAAGAGTAAAACAAGTGTTGATAGGAGCAAAACAAGCGTTGACAGCTCAAGCGTTGACAAGACAAAGTCAAGCGTTGATACATTGAAGACAAGCACTGATGGGAAGATATACTCTACGTGTTTATTGTATTCTAGATTACTTCTAGTAAAGATAGGAACAACAATGTATTTTCTATATTTATCTTTACCTAGAATAGCTGATACGTAGATTATTGTACAAGGCTTCTTATGTCTATAAAAGAAGACCTTTAGGTTAATGTTTCATACAAGTTTTCATTCGTAAACTACTTTCATTGTAAGCAAGTTTGATATCATTAATCAAAGTGAAAGTTTGTTTATACCATTGTGTGTTCTTGTTTAAGTGTTAATTCCGCATAACACTTAGATTATCATAAGCATATACAAAGGTTTCTCTAAGTGTATTACTTGATCTAATCTCGTATACATAAAGCTAAATCGATCTATGTTTGGGATCAACAGGTGGGAACCATTAACTGCTGACAAGTGCGACTTGCCAAGATAGGAGATGTCAGTCTCCAATAGTACTATTCACAATATTAGCGTTCATTACATGATTAACGGTCCATAATTAAAAAGGGACTTAACGACAATAAGTAACCGTAGTGTCAATAATCATATAGGCAGCATACAAAAACACTTGTATTCCAGTTTTAGCATATCTCCACTCACGGGTTTTAGATCATTTATAAAGCATTTGAAAGTGAGGCTATGAATTCACCTTAGCCTAAAGAGTCTTGATTTATTCAGCTATAACCAATCACAACATTCTCACAAAATCTGAGTTGACACACAATATGTTTATATATCAAGTCATAATCTCTGAGTTCAATCCTTTCTTATCTTATATATTCATTCTTTGATTCATATATTTTGTTATTATAGTATCATTGTTCGGGCCATTATACTCAAAAGCCATTCTATAAATGTTTGAGGAGCGAGGGCACTTTAAATCGTAAACCCAACCACTCAGTCAGAACGTAATATCGAGATGGAACATCTGTATACAAAGTTCCCTACTAACATGACACTTAGTATATTATTACATTTTATGTCTTTGGTTTTAATATTGGCAAAAATAGTCTTTTTAATTATATTTTGGCATAATTATACTTTTAACCCTTCAAGTATATAGTTTCATTATTTGCAATTTAATCCCTTAATATTTAACCTTAGGGTCTTAAATTTTTAAATATTTATTTTTATAGCTTTAACTTTCATAAACTAACACTTTTGGCATAAAATATTAAATAGTTTCAAAAATGATAGTTTTGGTCCCTATACTAGTAAAAATCACATAACTTCTTCAAAAATGTACCAAATGATCTAGGATCTAAAAAAAAGTTTCAAAACACATTTATAATCATAATAACAATATGTTACCAGAATTATTGCTTTTGAAATGGATTTTAAGTCATTGTTTCATGTAAAATACAAAACTAGGGTTTTAAGACATCTTTAGCTTATAACTTTCATTTAAATTAATCATACAACTTAATTCTCTTTGGATTATCTTAGAACATAATTTTGGAATTATAACAAGTCTTTGTATTCATCATAACAAGATTAAAGCTTGCTTAGCATAAGAATTACCTAGGTAGCTCCAAAATGGCTCTTTATGATTTCTTATGAGCACTACTTGCTATCACAGCTTCAAAAGATTCAACGGCTTCCTTCTAGACCTGGTTTTCGGTCTTGTGGGATGACCTAGGACGCATAGAATTACATATGAAGAATGGGTAGGAGATTATAATAAAACATGGTGCAAGTTTCTACTATGTACGTTCGGCCCTATTTATAGTTTTTCCAACACATAGGCTCCAAGCTAAGGTCATAAACGTGTCAAATAGAAAGATTGGTAAATATGGATATCTAGTGAAGCTCTACACAAGTTTATAGAGTCTAGCTTCATTCCAATCTTCACTTGTGGCTCAAAATAGCTCATCGCACATTAAGATGAGAATGGTGATGTGTAGCACACAAGTAGGTGATGCACCTCACTAGTACAAAAAAAAGGTATCCGTCACACTAAAAAAGAGTGACAGTAGGCCTACAGTCACACGCGGTTTTTTAGGCTTTGTGACCAAAGGTCCCGCGACCGTAGGTACCTTTTGGTCACAAGTTCGTCTTAGTGACCTTAGCTATCAAAAATGAGTGACCAATACTCGAAAATGTGTGACAAACTAGGTATAATATTTGGTGTTTTAGTGAATATGTGTGACAGTAAACACTCTACAGTTACACGAGTTTTGTTTAAGAGTGACTATTGTTTATAAGTTTGTCACATGAATATACGATATGTGTGACATTTACTATGTGATTGGTGTATTTTATGTGACTATATGCATCCAATAGTCACATGAATTGTATGTTTGTGTGACCTTTTATGATATGTAGTCAAACAAATCATGCTAATGGTACTGAGCTTGTCACATACAATTAACCAAAGAGTTACTAATAGTAGAAATAAGTGTGACTGTATGCTTTGTCAAGTCAAGCCAATTGTATTTTGTGTGACTATATGCATCCAATAGTCACATGAATTGTATGCTTGTGTGACCTTTTATAACATGTAGTCACACAAATCAAGCTAATGGAACTAAGTTTGTCACATACAATTAACCAAAGAGTTACTAATAGTAGAAATAAGTGTGACTGTATGCTTTGTCAAATCAAGCAAATTATATTTTGTGTGACTATATGCATCCAATAGTCACATGAATTGTATGTTTGTGTGACCTTTTATAACATGTAGTCACACAAATCATGCTAATCGCACTAAGTTTGTCACATACAGTTAACAAAAGAGTTACAAATAGTAGAAATAAGTGTGACTGTATGCTTTATCAAGTCAAGCAAATTGTATTTAATGTGACTATATGCATCCAATAGTCACATGAATTGTATGTTTGTGTTACCTTTTATGACAGGTAGTCACACAAATTATGATAATGGCTCTGAGTTTGTCACATACAATTAACCAAAGAGTTACCAATAGTAGTAATAAGTGTAATTGTATGCTTTGTCAAGTCAAGCCAATTGTATTTTGCGTGACTATATGCATCTAATAGTCACATTAATTGTATGTTTGTGTTACCTTTTATGACATGTAGTCACACAAATCATGCTAATGGCACCGAGTTTGTCACATACAATTAACCAAAGAGTTACCAATAGTAGTAATAAGTGTGAATGTATGCTTTGTCAAGTCAAGCAAATTGTATTTTTTGTGACTATATGCATCCAATAGTCACATAGAATTGTATGTTTGTGTGACTTTTTATGATATATAGTCACACATTGGAATGTGAATAAGTGTGACTATGTTTCATCTTCTAGTAACCTTTCAGAATTCAATAAAAACAAATAACAATATTCTGGAAATCAAATTTCAATTGCATTAATATATAAAATTGAATGTACATAATCAAATCAACAAATGTAATGTCGTATTATTCTTAAGTAACATACCTTTCACATAGAATCACATTTCTAAAGACTTTGAATCACCGTATTGTAAATACTTTTAAGCCTTGTTATTCCTAGCTTGTTTCTGCATATGAGTAATAGTCGTAAATGTACAGCCTGTTGGAACATTCATCGAGCGCGTAGATCCTATCTTTGGTGCACTTTCAACAACAACTTTCATGGTATTTGGTGGTGTTGTTTCATGTATGGAAACAAAAGTCGTGTATTAAACATTGAACTAAATATGAAAAGCTATGTATATGTAGGATGATAAATCAAGTGTATGTACCTCTTCCAAAAAAATAACCTTTTCCTTTGGCCATGCCACAAAACTACCTTTTACATCCTTAACGGTTTTTAAACCATTATTTCCGGCATCAGGTATGAATGCTGCATCCACTAAGGATCCATCAACTGAAACTTTGTAGCAATTTTTTGGTAGTGGTTGGTTATGAATCATTACATTGTCTCCATCCTTAGACTTTTATACCCTACCGTTACCAATGATAATTGTCCTAGATATGTTCCACAGTTTGCACTTAAATGTCTGAAGAAAAAATGTTTACATGCGTAAATGACAAATAAATTAAACAAGTAATTATATGAAAAATGATGAAATACTTACATCTGGTAGCGATGGTGGAGACTGATTTACTTTTGATTTAGAAGGTGTACGCTTCTTTCGTAAAGATGCAATAGGTACGTCTTGTTGTGTCGAGGCAGACAAATTTTGTTGTGATCCGAAAGCTGGATAAATATCTTCTTGAGATTGGGAATTTTGAAGTGGAGACTTCTTTTTCAACGATCATGTCTTATTTTTTGCTAACCTAGTTCTAGTAGGTACCTGCATATATATATATATAACACAGTAAATAAGTCATGTACAGTACAAGTTAGAAACCAAACATGGTTTTTTATAACCTACCTTCTTTGCAGTTGCAGTTGTAACTGCAGTTGCAGTGTCCAAATCCTTGTTCGAAGTTGCAGTTGTCTTAGACATTGGAAATAACACACCCTTCTGAAGTCCACCACCACTGATCGACGTCCTTTTCCCTTCACTAGGTATTTTGCTTAATGCATTATGTTATAGTTGTAATGCCTGCAATATATAAGTATGTTAATTGTTAATTGTATTACAGACTAAAAATCATCAAACCAAAATTAGAAAACTAGTCTTACATTTGACTGACTTGGCATTAACTCGGCGATATTAACCCCTTGCGAAGACATAACTTTCTACATTTTTTCAAGAGTTTTGTAACACCCCCAAAATTTATACAACTCAATACAGCGGAAGACTAGTTGGTGTTACGGGATAGCACATTACTCACATCATAGACAACGCATAAAAATCGCGTCGTTTAATAATAAAGCATTTCCATTCATAAATATCAAATTTACATAGGTCCCAAGTCATATTATTTCATACAGGTTTTACAAAGCATTTGAATGGAAATTATTATTTAAGTGCGGGCCATGAATTCTTGATGTCTTCCCGAGAATTACCTTCAAGTACCTGAGATAAAACATGTTAAAAGAAAAGGTCAGCGATAACGCCGAGTGAATTCATAGAGTTTAATAAATTCCATCAATATAACTTTGGTATAAAATTAGTACCAAAAATCAATTCGTACAAATCATTGTAATAGGTCGTAAAATAGCCAAAATCATTTTATACAAATCTTTGTAATAGGCCATAAAATAGCCAAAGTCATTTTATACAAATCCTTATCGAAAATCATAATATAGGCATTTGCCTTAAAAATCATTATACGAATCATTGTCGTTAAAAACACCATACAATACGTTTTGCAACGTTATAAAACCGTTATATGAATATGGCTATAAAAAGCCTTAAAAATCATTATACGAGCCAATGTCGTAAAAACGTCATACAATACGTCTTACGACGTTGTATGAAAATAAAAACCGTTATATGAATATGGTTATGAAAACCAAAATACAATCATAATATTAATAGTATGACCCTGTATTGCTAGTCAGGCAATACATCGTAATTCGGAGCGTCTATTATTATTTTGTTAACTTGGATTATTATAAGCCGCATGACATTGTTACCTTACTAAACCAAAACGGGTAGCTAACCCGATACCAATTTTTGCCCATCTAAAGTAGTGTGTCGTCACAAAGGTCACGCTATGGAAATCTTCTCATACATAAATTCGCTTACCAATCAATGTGGCACGACGGGGATCAACCGTCAAGGCGCGAACTGGGGTGATCATCCCCAAATAGTACTATTAAACGCATAAGCGTCTACCAACTCCCGGTAGTTCACAATTCATGCTAATGGGACTTTTAGTGACATAACCTAACTTTAATAATCCATTTTATTTCATCTATCGGGTCCATCAATCATTTATCGGGTCATACAATCGGGTCATTCAATCATTCAGGTCCAAAATCAATAAACAAACAATCGGGACAAATGGTGTCCTATTTTATAAAACTAACATGTTATCTCCCTCGCGGGTTTATAAAACATTTATAAAAACATTTAAAAGAGTGCGAGGCTATGAACTCACGTTGATGTGGGAAGGCGGGTTATCGGCAATTCGGACGTACGGTACGTGCTTCAATCACGGAAACCTATATAAATAATAATCGGTCTTAGACGTTTGTCCAATGACTTTATAAAAATATCAATTATGTATACATATGATGATTATATATATATATGATGATCAAGTGGGTTTACATATTCTCGTTTACTCATTTTAGAGTTATGTGTCGATAACTTTTATACTAGTTTTCTCGTTTTACCCATTTACGTGTCTTAAGTCCAATAAGCTTATTATAAGTTATTTAACTTATTTTAATCCATCTTGTACTTATATTATCAGTACATACACTTTAAAGTTGGGACCAAATGGGTTAAGCCCAATAAGCTCTTTTTATAAGTTTTTATCTTATTTAGTCCAATCATTAGCTCAAGTATTAGTCCACTATGTTTACTTAGCTCGTAAATGTCCGTAATTCTTATAGTTCGGGTTTTATCGGTTTTTAATTGTCTTAGTTATCTATACATCAGTATATGATTTTTATAAACTTTACATTAGACGGGTTCGGTCGTCTAAGTTTTATTTGGCGAAAAACGTTAATTTCACGGCAATAGCCGAAAAAGTCGTAAAAATCATATTTATAGTTTTTATTACTTATAAACATTATTTCACCACCATTTATATAATTTATCCATTTGATTAACCTTATATATATATTTATATAAATAAGTTTTATAAGTTAGTGGGTTTTTATTTTACATTTTATATATTAAAATGTGAGTGCTTATATAATAGTATTATTCTTTAACTTCCAAAAATCTGATTTTTAACTTTATCTTCACCAAAACTGTCATATCTTGAGTTCTACATGGAGATAGAAGCTCAAATCTTTATCACATAAACTACATGATATGTGCTACATTTAACTCTTCTATAGCTACTGTTGAATTATCCTTTAAGTATTTTCTAAAAATCGTCCAAAACAGTAACTTCAGATTTATACCCTAAACTTGTTTTGATCATATCTCACTCATTTTTTTGATTCCATTGCATGGCCAACTCTCACATGTGTACAAGACCCATAGCTTACTGTAAATCTATTCCACTTCATCATTTTATCAGTTTATGACTTACTTCTTTACTGTTTTATACAGCCATCAAATTTAACCAAGATTTTAACCTTGTTTCTTATGGTTTTTCACCTTTTTATCCATGATTATCAACAACAAATCCCCACATAACATTTTTATCATCATATAATCATCATAAATATATACAATAGGAAATAAAATACATGTTTACATAATCAAAATAACAAAAAGATGAGGAGGACAATCTTTATACCACCATGATGATGTAGGTTGATCAAAACATGGATTTTTGATGGAGAAACTTGTGTTGCACCAAGACCATCTTCAAGACCATCATGCTCCATGAACTACTTGTGGAAAATCAGCCTTGATACTCCATGGAAACTCCTCCTTGGATGTTATAATCACCACCATTCAAGAGAGCTTCAAGAGGGCATCAACATGTGTTTAAATAACATGAGATTTGTGGTTGATTTTGATCAAATGAGGGTGTTTAAGGGGAGGATAGGGACGACACTTTTGAGAGAGTAGAGAGAGTTTTGATGGTTGTTTGCATGGTGAGAAATGGTATAAGTGAGTGGTTTGATGGTTTTGTGAAGTTAGTGGAAGAAATAGCTTAATGTGTAAGCTTACTTACACATGTAAGTGTTAAGCTACACTTTGACACATCATATGATGTGTTGTAGCTAAAGCTTGGCCGGTTTTGGGGGTGGGACAAGTGTCCCACTTGTCTCATCCCCATTTATTTACGGGTACTCCTCGATTCTAGTTTCCTCAATTTGCGTGCCCTCGGGTCGTTTTACGAAAAACGTTTTTATAAATTATGAATCAACGTCACAAAACGAATCCAATAAAAATTGTTTCATCAAAAACGGAGTTCGAAAACGTAAATACGTAATCCTAAGGTTTCCGGTTTAGTCGTAAAAGACGTTAAAATAAAATCGTAAGTCCTAATCTCTTCTCGTAAATTTGTGAGTTTATAAACCAACACAAATTTAAAATTCCAAAATAATATTCACGGATAAATTTATTTTCTGAAATGTCGGACTGTCACCAAAGACGGTGTATGTAAACGTAAGCACGTAACGTTGAATCCTCCGGTTTAAACGTAGTCGACGCTACTTCAAGACGTAAATCTAAATTTCTTCCCAAAAATATGTGAGTTCATATTGTAACATTAAAATAATGTTTTTAAATAATATTCGACAATAAAATATCAATCGTAAATTGACGGATTGTCACAGCATTTACCCCTAAACAGGATCTTTGTCCTCAAAGATCATCTTACCTTACTACTCGCTTCTTATAGAGTTAAAGCCATGTGGGTATTTCCTCCACATTCGGTCTTTTCTCATAAGTGTAATCCATTATAATACGCGAGTTTCATCAAACATAACTACGGGAATAAGATCAGGCTTAATGTTGACTTACTTTCTCTATCCATGATGTTCACGGGTTTCTGATGAATGCAACTTTTCGCCGATCTAAGCTTTACTAAGAACAGTCAGATTTTCACTTGATAGATATTCCATCAAGTTCGATTTACGAAACATAATTCAAGCGGTTCTTGAAGTCCTAGGGTAGATCCAGCTTATATGCCTTTCAATCCCAACTTTTACATCATCTCAATGGTCCCATACAACGAGGACTTATATCCCATGATTTGTCAGATCATGAATTCATTTTTCCAAGGTTAAAAATTATGGCATAGCTTCGCTACCCATTTGGCACTTCAAGATCTACATTTCTCATTCACATAACCTCTTGCCCACTACCAGCAGTCAATAATCAAATCCTAATATCAACAATCAATTCAGATCTCGCGGGTCGGGTATATTGCAAGGATAGGTTCACCATCATAGGAAACCTTAAACCTAAAAGACATGTCCAACTCACAATGGGTGTATGTCGGATGTCTTCATCTCAACTCCTGCTTTCAAATGTTCTAATATAGATCCTAACAAGATTCGATCTCAATCCTAATACGATGATTATCAACGATAGTCTTTCCGAAGGAAAACGATTATACGGTCTATTACCAAAGGTCATTCACTCAAACATAAAATAGCACTTATATTACTTTGTATCGTTACTTTACCTCGTCCCTTCGATTGGGGTGGTACGTAGTACTCTCATCAAGGTTCGTTCTCAATGATTTCTGAGCAAATCTCAAGAAATTCGATGTGAAGCGAGGATCTTGATATAGATGTTCGATACAGGAACACTATGTTTACATAACTCTTTTGCATTTATCATTAACGAGAATGATATTAGCAGATTTGGTCAGTCTGTCGACGATGACCCAAATCGAATCAAATTCAGATGATGACCTTTGCAATAGCTAGACGTTTACTAATGTATGAGGCGATGTCTGCCTTCATAATTTGTCATTAGTACAACTTCCTCAGACAAAGATACTTCTAGTCATAAATGAAATAAATATAATACTTATACTTAAAAATTCCATCATAACTATATCTCACAATCCTCTATATTTAGGCAACCACAAGTGGCCTTTAAAACATTTAACGCTATTGGCTTCCTTATTTTAATGGTTCACATTAGACGCGAACTCCTTTTATTATCTACATTATCCTTTTTACAAACATCGTTTATATTTAAATTGTTCGGCAATTTATTTTGCACATTCATTTTTAAGGAACATGTCCTAACTGGTTTCTTTATCTTTTCTACATAATGCGTCGGTATCTATATTCACTTCTCATGATGATATAATCATCATGTCCACAATTCACTCAGATATTCTTTCTATATTATGCGTTGGTAATTACGTTCACCTTCCTGATGAAATAAATATATTAACCGTATTTATTCAAAATTTCTTTCTTCATATTTTCTAAGTTTTAGTTTCTTCTCAACTATCATTTTTATCTATTTTACTCAATTCGTCGTCTAAAGCGTCGATAATTATCATAATTAATTAAATAATTATAAGTTAATTTTTATGAAGCGTAAAAGTTTTAAATTTCTTAGTTCGACCAATTATATAAAATGTTCAAAATAAATTTGGATTTAATTAACAAGATTTTTGTTGATTTATCGAAAATATTTAATAAGATTCGTAAATTTTCGAAAAACCTTTGTTTATATTTTTGTCAAAGTTTTCTTAGTTTGAAAAGCAAAAATTGTCGTTTTAAGTTTTCAGGTTATGGTATAAATGGTTTTACTCAGTCCTTCTTAAGTTATCTTGAGGTATACACAAACATTTACCCCTAAACAGAAGTTTAGTTAAATGGTTTGTGTATAAGGGAATAATCCCTTTAAAAATCCTTTGTTTAAACAATTGTCAAAACATATTTCCATTTCTTTTTGGTAAAATCCAAAGTCTTAAAAGGGCTCTTAATTTTTGAAGAGTCTATATGCATACATCTTACCATTATTAATCCAACGGTCATTTTATGTAAAGGATTAAGTTTTTAATCCCTAAGCGTTAATGGTTCTAATCTTTGAAAAGTCAATATAGCTTCCATTATCTATTAATCACACGGTTAAATCATATAAAGGATTAAGTCCTTAATCACATGTTAAATATTTAAGGTATAGGTTTTCATTGTTTAGCCAATTCAGGGCAATTTATAACTAATTATTAACTCATTATTATTCTTATATACAAACAATTGGTCCTTAATGATCTCAAGCATGAATTTATCAAATTACAGCCTACACACGTGATTCACCAAATTTTATGAATGCTACATGTGTATTAGTCTATCCAAACGACATCACGTGAAACTCATAACGTTCATTACAAGTACCGGATGTAGTGATTTGAATACATAATCTTTTCGCAGATGTGAAGTTGATGATAACCATGCCATGGATCAAGTCTTTAAAACATACGCTAGAACCTTGTAAATGATCGAACAAATCTTCCATTTCGAGTTATGGATATTGTTTTCGATTGTCAATTTACTCAGTTTATAGTAATCTATAAATATAAGGAATGATAACGTCATAGCTCTTCAGGATGATAGGCTTGGTATAATAAAATCTTTCTCCGATAACTCTCTAAGTTGTACGGTAATTCCTTTAATTTAGATGGTGCTGACGTACAGTGCACAAGCCACAGGTGCAGCACCAGAAATATAATCAATACCAATTTCAACTTGTCTTAATGGCGAAAGTCTAGTTAATTCATCAATAAATACTTACTAAAGTTTCAGATAACAAAAACATCTTTTAATACATTCATATCAGGTTCTTCTAGATTACAATATCTATAACTAGTTCATAACCATTCACGGTAATATTTCAAGTCTTAATACAGGATATGGTCATCCATCAAGAATTATTTAGATCACTTTTATAATCAACATCTTATCATTTAGGGAAATTCTACTCGAGTTCCCATCAATTAAGACAATGTCGTCATGTCATAATCAATCAATCCATTCTACTGGCATTACTAACTTTCCAGTTTTATTGTCGTCGATAAGATGTGAACTTCTCAAAAGACTAATAATAACTCATAATCCTTCACAAATTCAAGGATATTAGGAGACATAACTAACCTTAAAAGAGTAAGGTCAATGCATAATCTACGCGAGAGAATTTCAAATCAGATACAGACGAAAACATTTAGCGAATATGAATTTATTCCATGTTTTCATAATTTGAGTACGCATTCGAAAGCTCCTCGGATCGTTACCCAGGTCATTCAAGTGAAATCAAATCAAAAGAAATGATAGGAACGTCGATACATCCAGTCGGGTATCAACACTCGGTAATCAGATACTTTTCCTAAGAATCTCACTACGGGAGAATTGGACAAGAACGGAATATCAATTGTCAAATAAGACAAATTCCATAGATGAGTAAATTCGACTCAAAAGAATAGATGCTACAGGCACATATGTAGGTGTCCCTAACACTATGTCCTTGTTTTTCACTTCTTGCAGATCTCGTAAAATTTTAATCTTTCACAATCTTCAAAAAAAAAATGTAGAGTTTATTCATTAGTTTTATGGTGACTACTAATCAGTCTTGCATAGTCCATTCAAAATTATATGTAGCCGCGCAACTATATACAATTTCAAGATTAACGATGCAATACTCAGTTCGTCAAAATTTCATCATCCTGTTTATAATAAAGACATTTTCATGCTTAATTCTTAAATAAGAATCAAAAATAAATTTACAAAGAATTTCTTTGTTATGGAAATAATTAAGTTTCCAAAGCGTCTCATAAACAACTTCATTTTGATATCAATCACTTATAAACCTCACTTTGAATAATCCTTATTGTGATGAAAATTAAATTTTCTCAAAGGATACCGTTTTAACTTTATAAAATAATGTGTGATCTGCAAAAGAGTGATGAAGAGTTGTTCACCGAGAACTAACTATGATATGATAGGAAATGAACTTTAGCCAAATAATCATGAGGTTCATGACCTCGATGGCACTCAGGAACACAAAGAGAATAATCTACAATGTAACTCAATTCGAGATAAGTACTTGTTCAATGGTTGCATCACTAATGCGAACATTAGGATGAAGCAATAAGAGATAGATAACATCGATACATGTAGGATTTAGCAATCAAAGGTAGTCTTTTCACTAATCACAAACAAGTCAAAATTGTACCGTAACACATTACATGTCACTATGTCATACAATTCTCAAAACTCATCCTACCAACTGATATCTCAGTTAAGTTAGGGATTTTTTTAAAAGATACCACAATGAATACTAATCTACAAGAGTCATTAGGTGTTCCACATGTCCCAGAAGATCCATCGGTCTCAATTCAGA
Organism: Glebionis coronaria; assembly: GCA_025667525.1. Classification (NCBI taxonomy): domain Eukaryota; kingdom Viridiplantae; phylum Streptophyta; class Magnoliopsida; order Asterales; family Asteraceae; genus Glebionis; species Glebionis coronaria. The sequence continues at coordinate 223,611,140 of CM046879.1, forward strand.
AGAAGATTTCTTCAATTTATTTATTGGACACTGGGCATCCTCGTCAGTGGACAATGGCATAGGAACAACCCTTAACACAAACTAACAATCAATTAAATCCTTAATATTCAATCACGAAACTTAACGACTTCCTCTTAACAATCTTATATTCCATACAAGTTAAATTTTACTTTATTCAAGTTTTTAACCAATTTATACTCAATTCGATATCCTACCTCATTTCCCAATACTTCAACTTTATTCTTAGGCCTTGTAAAGGCAATACAATCTCAATATGAATCAACACTTAATTTCCAATCCTATTAGCTCTTACAACAACAATTATCAGATGAGTCATTAATATGAAATGACTTGATCAGTCAATTAGACTTCTCGGAAAGGTATTAGTGCCATGAGGCTTTTGGGTAATGGTTCCAATTACAGCCTCAAGTGCAACATTCACCCTTTCGATTTCAATTTAAGAATTGGATGACAACGAATCAGATGACATCTTTCTAGGTGGTAACGTTTTGTAAAACTCCAATCTATAAGGAAAGATCGTCATGATATCGATATCAGATTTAATCTCGCCAATTCTTTTTCAATATCACAATCAACTAATATCTACATTCCTACGAGTATCAACCATTTGTTGGGATCATAAATATCCACAACTTGGTTTAGATCTAGGATAGCTAGAATTCCTACGAGAATAGCTTTGATTAGTTTACTAGGGGATTTAGGGTTACTTGTGACAATCGACGTCGTATAAATACCTCGTATAAAAATCAAAATAATCATCAAACAATCATGTAATAAAATTACATCATATATATATAATCCAAGTTATATATATATATTAAAATAACACTTCTCAGTCTGGCCTTGTTGGTAACTCGGGAATTCTTCGGCACCGTTATAGTCAAAAGATTTTTAGACATTTTGGGAAAAATATTTATAGTTAAAAGATTTTGAAAAGTTTTATTCAAAACCTTAGTTTTAAAAAACTTTCGTTCTCTATAACGAGAGCTCTGATACCAAACAGCGGAAGACTAGTTGGTGTTACGGGATAGCACATTACTCACATCATAGACAACGCATAAAAATCGCGTCGTTTAATAATAAAGCATTTCCATTCATAAATATCAAATTTACATAGGTCCCAAGTCATATTATTTCATACAGGTTTTACAAAGCATTTGAATGGAAATTATTATTTAAGTGCGGGCCATGAATTCTTGATGTCTTCCCGAGAATTACCTTCAAGTACCTGAGATAAAACATGTTAAAAGAAAAGGTCAGCGATAACGCCGAGTGAATTCATAGAGTTTAATAAATTCCATCAATATAACTTTGGTATAAAATTAGTACCAAAAATCAATTCGTACATATCATTGTAATAGGCCGTAAAATAGCCAAAATCATTTTATACAAATCTTTGTAATAGGCCATAAAATAGCCAAAATCATTTTATACAAATCCTTATCGAAAATCATAATATAGGCATTTGCCTTAAAAATCATTATACGAATCATTGTCGTTAAAAACACCATACAATACGTTTTGCAACGTTGTATAGATTAAATAAAACCGTTATATGAATATGGCTATAAAAAGCCTTAAAAATCATCATACGAGCCAATGTCGTAAAAACGTCATACAATACGTCTTACGACGTTGTATGAAAATAAAAACCGTTATATGAATATGGTTATGAAAACCAAAATACAATCATAATATCAATAGTATGACCCTGTATTGCTAGTCAGGCAATACATCGTAATTTGGAGCGTCTATTATTATTTTGTTAACTTGGATTATTATAAGCCGCATGACATTGTTACCTTACTAAACCAAAACGGGTAGCTAACCCAATACCAATTTTTGCCCATATAAAGTAGCGTGTCGTCACAAAGGTCACGCTATGGAAATCTTCTCATACATAAATTCGCTTACCAATCAATGTGGCACGACGGGGATCAACCGTCAAGGCGCGAACTGGGGTGATCGTCCCCAAATAGTACTATTAAATGCATAAGCGTCTACCAACTCCCGGTAGTTCACAATTCATGCTAATGGGACTTTTAGTGACATAACCTAACTTTAATAATCCATTTTATTTCATCTATCGGGTCCATCAATCATTTATCGGGTCATACAATCGGGTCATTCAATCATTCGGGTCCAAAATCAATAAACAAACAATCGGGACAAATGGTGTCCTATTTTATAAAACTAACATGTTATCTCCCTCGCGGGTTTATAAAACATTTATAAAAACATTTAAAAGAGTGCGAGGCTATGAACTCACGTTGATGTGGGAAGGCGGGTTATCGGCAATTCGGACGTACGGTACGTGCTTCAATCACGGAAACCTATATAAATAATAATCGGTCTTAGACGTTTGTCCAATGACTTTATAAAAATATCAATTATGTATACATATGATGATTATATATATATGATGATCAAGTGGGTTTACATATTCTCGTTTACTCATTTTAGAGTTATGTGTCGATAACTTTTATACTAGTTTTCTCGTTTTACCCATTTACGTGTCTTAAGTCCAATAAGCTTATTATAAGTTATTTAACTTATTTTAATCCATATTGTACTTATATTATCAGTACATACACTTTCAAGTTGGGCCCAAATGGGTTATGCCCAATAAGCTCTTTTTATAAGTTTTTATCTTATTTAGTCCAATCATTAGCTCAAGTATTAGTCCACTATGTTTACTTAGCTCGTAAATGTCCGTAATTCTTATAATTCGGGTTTTATCGGTTTTTACTTGTCTTAGTTATCTATACATCAGTATATGATTTTTATAAACTTTACATTAGACGGGTTCGGTCGTCTAAGTTTTATTTGGCGAAAAACGTTAATTTCACGGCAATAGCCGAAAAAGTCGTAAAAATCATATTTATAGTTTTTATTACTTATAAACATTATTTCACCACCATTTATATAATTTATCCATTTGATTAACCTTATATATATATTTATATAAATAAGTTTTATAAGTTAGTGGGTTTTTATTTTACATTTTATATATTAAAATGTGAGTGCTTATATAATAGTATTATTCTTTAACTTCCAAAAATCTGATTTTTAACTTCATCTTCACCAAAACTGCCATATCTTGAGTTCTACATGGAGATAGAAGCTCAAATTTTTATCACATAAACTACATGATATGTGCTACATTTAACTCTTCTATAGCTACTGTTGAATCATCCTTTAAGTATTTTCTAAAAATCGTCCAAAACAGTAACTTCAGATTTATACCCTAAACTTGTTTTGATCATATCTCACTCATTTTTTTTGATTCCATTGCATGGCCAACTCTCACATGTGTACAAGACCCATAGATTACTGTAAATCTATTCCACTTCATCATTTTATCAGTTTATGACTTACTTCTTTACTGTTTTATACAGACATCAAATTTAACCAAGATTTTAACCTTGTTTCTTATGGTTTTTCACCTTTTTATCCATGATTATCAACAACAAATCCCCACATAACATTTTTATCATTATATAATCATCATAAATATATACAATAGGAAGTAAAATACATGTTTACATAATCAAAATAACAAGATGAGGAGGACAATCTTTATACCACCATGATGATGTAGGTTGATCAAAACATGGATTTTTGATGGAGAAACTTGTGTTGCACCAAGACCATCTTCAAGACCACCATGCTCCATGAACTACTTGTGGAAAATCAGCCTTGATACTCCATGGAAACTCCTCCTTGGATGTTATAATCACCACCATTCAAGAGAGCTTCAAGAGGGCATCAACATGTGTGTAAATAACATGAGATTTGTGGTTGATTTTGATCAAATGAGGGTGTTTAAGGGGAGGATAGGGACGGCACTTTTGAGAGATTAGAGAGAGTTTTGATGGTTGTTTGCATGGTGAGAAATGGTATAAGTGAGTGGTTTGATGGTTTTGTGAAGTTAGTGGAAGAAATAGCTTAATGTGTAAGCTTACTTACACATGTAAGTGTTAAGCTACACTTTGACACATCATATGATGTGTTGTAGCTAAAGCTTGGCCGGTTTTGGGGGTGGGACAAGTGTCCCACTTGTCTCATCCCCATTTATTTACGGGTACTCCTCGATTCTAGTTTCCTCAATTTGCGTGCCCTCGGGTCGTTTTACGAAAAACGTTTTTATAAATTATGAATCAACGTCACAAAACGAATCCAATAAAAATTGTTTCATCAAAAACGGAGTTCGAAAACATAAATACGTAATCCTAAGGTTTCCGGTTTAGTCGTAAAAGACGTTAAAATAAAATCGTAAGTCCTAATCTCTTCTCGTAAATTTGTGAGTTTATAAACCAACACAAATTTAAAATTCCAAAATAATATTCACGGATAAATTTATTTTGTGAAATGTCGGACTGTCACCAATGACGGTGTATGTAAACGTAAGCACGTAACGTTGAATCCTCCGGTTTAAACGTAGTCGACGTTACTTCAAGACGTAAATCCAAATTTCTTCCCAAAAATATGTGAGTTCATATTGTAACATTAAAATAATGTTTTTAAATAATATTCGAGAATAAAATATCAATCGTAAATTGACGGATTGTCACAAGTTTCCTGTGTTTGTGACATCTTGGTGGTTAATTCAGCGACTGTATCTTCTTTTTCTTTACGTGCATGTCTCTCCTTCTCAAGTTCATTTTCAAGCAACGCAATCCTTACATCAGTTCCTTGTTTCCTTCTAGGTAGATCATAGAACTTCCTGCACGTAACTCTTCATCCCACTCCTCGTGCATACCCTCCCTTTTCCTTTCCTAATACATGTGATAATGAATCTGAGCCACTATCAACCGTCAAAGTTCCATCTTTGATATGTTCCTCTACTTCCAACTGCACACAAAAAACGGTAAATAATTTATTATACGAATATAAACATTATATAAAAAATTTTTTGCAATAACACTTACAATCTTAGTGCCAACTTTGACTGTTTCATCATATGTCTCTTTTCCTTCTTGTCTAACCCTTCCATTAAACCACAATACACCACGAGGGGGGGGGGGGTGTTCTTGATCTGGTGTAATTTGTTTTTTTATCTTTCAAACATCAAATACATACACATGAAAAGTTAAACCAACATGGACAACAGTGTTAGGATATTAAACCAATATAACCTTACCATTTGCTCTTTTATATATACATAACCACCACGTCCCATTGTATGCTGATAAAGAGACTTTGAACGCGCCAATTTATTAGCAGCTGATTTCGCCTAACAAAAAAGATTACTGGATGAGAAGTTGGTAGTACATAAAAGACTGTGTTTGTCATACGGAGTTTCAAAACAATGCATACATACGGTGTTTATAAATGTAAAACGAAATAGAAATTAACAACCTTAAATTCTTCTGTCGTCGTGTGGTTTACAAAAGCAACCCAGTGTTCGGCTTTGACGATTGCTTTGTAATTATTTGGAACTACATTTAGTTTTTCAGGATTATCTAGGTTGGGAACTATGTGCTTTGCTGTCAATTTGCTTCTGAAATTTCTTACCAGTTCACCTAGCTTATTCATAACTAACTTTTTGTAGGACACATCAAATTCAAAGTATTGCTGCACATATTAACATAATGTTAAAGTAAATGTAGGAATACGACTAATAGTTTGGTAAAAAAATTTGTATTTGTACCGTGGTTTCAGTCCAATGTTTTTCTCTTGCTTCCTCCTTCACATCTTTCCATGATAGAATCTTCAATCCTATCTGCTCCCGAACCGTGTATCCAAAAAAACTTCTAAACAATTATCTGTTTGGCCCTGATATTCTATTCAGTGCATCAAAGATCACATTTATCTTCATGACATCTGGTTTTCCATATTTTATCCGAAACTTGGCTAACCTAGTTATACCCCTCTTATTAACAACCTTCTGTTTACTGATGTCTTCATCCGCATCCGATTGATCACCATAATCGTCTGATTCATAACCTCCTTCATTATCGTGATTTACATCATCATTATTAGCAAAATAATCATCATCATTAACAATAACATCATGATCAGTGTTCATGATTATTGACATGTGTACAAGAACAATAAGTGGAAATGGTATGAAACTAGTGATGGCAGTAACTGAGATGGAGATGGAGTTAGAAAATTATGGTATATTTTGTGATCTTGGAGAAAAATCAGGATTTGAGATGGAGATGTAATACCAGGTTTTCACCAAGTATGAAAGTTCGTTGATCCAGTCTTTTCGAATTGATTACTAGTTATTAGTGTGACTCAGTCGTTCTTGGTGGAACAATAAAGAAAGGTTGATTATCTATTTTTAAACTAAAAGCAAATATGAAAATGTCGTTGAGTAAAATTAAATCTTTAAAAATTAAACTAAATTACAGTTAAAGTAAATGATTAAAAAATTGAAGGTAAATTGAAAACTTAAAAATTTATAAAGACAAAAACTTAAACCCATCTGAATGTCATCGGAATCCCATCGGAATGTCTGTGTCGGAATGTAATCGAAATGAACTCATCGGAATATGTCAAAGGAAAACCCATCGGAATCACAACTATCGGAATATCAAAGTATCGGAATAATTCTATCGGAATACAATGTCTGTCGGAATATGGCTGATGAAATTTTGGCAGCGTTTCGTGAAAATAAGCCTTATACCCGATCGTAATGTACGATGCCAGGAGCAATCACAACCAACGATCGGAATAAGTGATCGGAATACTGGTAACCCAAAGCTATCAGAATAATGATAATCACCTGTCGGAATCCCAACCGAAATCTCAGTCGGAATCAAAAACCCTTTTCCGATACAATGTATCAGAATAAAAGTGGAATCTGTCGGAATATTGGTCGGAAAAGGTAAACCCTTTTCCAACGGAATGAAATTCGCAATAAGACTAGTTAATAAGCTACTTTTTAATAAGCTCAAACCAAAAGTTAACCAAATTTATAATGAAAAGATCTCAATAAGAACGAATAAGAACCTTTCAAAACTTTAAATAAGCAAAACTTTTAAATCAAACTTTAATAAAACGAAACTTTTTAAGAAAACTAAAAAGTAAATAAGCTAAACACGAAATAAGCCAATAGGAATGATAAGCTTAAAGCTTAATCCGTATAAAACTTAGATAGAAACCAAAAGATAAACTCTTTGATCTCATAAACATCAAGATTAAACAAAATCAAAGATGATTTCGGATCAAATATAAGTAAAAATCAAGAAAGGTAGAAAGAGATTGAGGATGAAAAACTTAACTTGAACTTGTAGATTAATGATTTCAAAAAACAAGAGTGAATTAAAGGTTAAACATGAAAGAAAGAAAATATGAAATTCTAGTGAGAGAAAGTTAAACAATTTCTCTCTCTAAAAATGAAAACTAAAGAAAGAAAAAATAAACTAGCTAACAATTAACTAACACCCTCCTAATGTGTCATTAGGAAGGTATATATAGTTGGTGAAGAGTGCATGTGTTGCTTCCTTCTTTCTTTCTTCTCGTCTCGACTTGATTTAAATTCTTTGTCTTTCTCAACATCGTCTCGGGATTTGCCGATATAAATTGAACTTGTCGTATAATTTCCTTCTTCTATTAGACTTGAGTTCTTCGACTTCATTAAACTTCCGTCTTTAGACTTTTTCTTCGATAAATCTTCAGAATAGGCCTTGGACTTCCGTTCTTTTTACAATCTTGATCTTTTGACTTCGTCTTTTCTCGTTTTCTTTGATAAAAACCCGTGATAGCCCGTATTTTCTTCCTTTTTCAAATTTTTATCCTGAAACACAATAAAAACACAAACCACGCATACTTCCGACTTTTACGACATAAAATACACATTTTGGTCTTGTTATTATTGGAAATAAGTGGTAAAAGAATAAGTGTTTTCACACTTATTAAATCCCCTACACTTGACCATTGCAATGCCCTCATGCAATCCATTAATTTTAAAGCACAGTCTACATTTCTCATCATAAATAACCCACCTTGGCCTTTATTGAAAAGGTAGAAATATATACAAAACAAGTAAAGAAATCAAAGACTTACATTGGGGTTTCGGCTGTCATGAATGTTTATCAACCTCAAGTTTCACGTTCCCCATACCAAGCTTAAAAACGAGATCATTGTTATTATAAGTTAGCAAACTATGACGAATTCATGTGGCCCAATTATTCATTGAGACTCCTTTATTCCTAGGTGTATCTCTTATATTTTAATATTGTCTTGAATGATCACGAGGATGCATTGTTTAACTTATTTCGATAGTTATTTACGCTGAAAATAAAGTGGGACGATTTGATCAATAGTTAGCTAAAGGATAAAATGTTTTAAAACTGCTTCTCGGGACCTTTTAAAGTTCATATCTTCGCATAACTCGCTTCATGATTTGAGACCTTTCTCGGACCGATATTTGGCAGCGACTTCATACTTCAAATCTTGAGAGACGTTCTTGAAATTATGGTCTTCTCTTCATAAATAGGAATTTCTTCACTTGACGTGTTTGAGAGATTCTTCAATTTTGGACCACGACTTCTTCATTTTTGTCCAATCTTTATTTTGGACTTTGATATATAACGATCCGCCTCCTTTTAGGACTTGGATCTATTTATCCTCATACCTTGCTAGGGTCTTTTCGGATAGACTTCTCCGTGATCTTTTGGGGAGTATTTGCTTTGCGTCGTGTGTCTCGATCCTTCATATTGATTTTTGATAAATGATTCTTCACATCACTTGGGATATTTAGCAACAAAATGTAGCCCTCATGCCTTGTTAGGGGCTTTTCGGACTCGCCAATCTTCGCATCCTACTTCAATAAGTTATGGCTTGGTTATGAACTCTAATACTAGAGATTTTGCTATGTTGAAAGTTCGTTTCTCGGTCAAAGTGGAATAGTTGTTCTTGGTTACTAAAAAGGGGATTGGTTTTCTAATCTACTAAAAAGGATTAAATACGTAAAGTGATAAAAATAAACTAAAAGCAGTTAATAAAAACAATTTAAAATAAAGCTTGAATTGAATTAAAATTAAACAATAAACAGTAATAGTAAAATACCCTTTACTTGAAAAACAACTGATCCGGAATAATTGCTGGTTTGGAATAATCAAGACAAAAGGCTCATTCGGAATACTTAATGAAAAAGCTTCGTTCGGAATAAATCAACTCACTCGGAATATTGCTTATTCGGAATAACTCTTCATGCGGAATAACTCATGCAGAATAAACAGCTTACTCGGAATGTAGGCTTCATCCGGAATAAATCAAAATAAAAGGCTTCGTTCGGAATAATTATGCTCATGCGGAATAAATCACTTCGTTTGGAAAAACTTTACTCATTCGGAATAAAACCTTCATCTGGAATAATTGGAAAAACCTTTGTTCGGAATATAATATTGATCCGGAATAACTTGGTGGTTCGGAATACTTAGCTCATCCGGAATATTCGTTCATCCGTAATATGGGCTTCATCCGGAATAAATAAAAACAAAATGCTTTCGGAATAATGGCTTATATGGAATAACTCCTTTATCCGGAATAATCTTGACTCGAAATAATCTTGCTTATCCGGAATAAACGTTGATCCGGAATAATTAATACAAACGACTCATTCGGAATATAAAGATTAAAACACTCGTTCAGAATAAAAAGCTTTATGGGGAATAATTTACCAGAACCTTCATCCGGAATATAATGACAAAATCCCTTGATCCGGAATATTATGTTGATTCGGAATCTGGGGATTTTGAAGACGCGAAGAACAGGGAAAACAATAAAGCTACGAATTTAACCAAAATCAACAAAGTTTTTACCAAAGATTAAACCAAACTAACCACCAATCATCTACTAATGATAAACATCAAATCAAATCAACAAAAACATAAAACCCACATACTTTTGAAGATCAAACTCAACAAAATAAAAACTTAAGACTTTGAATCAAAAAGAGAAAGATGAACAAGATTAAAGGCAAGATTATATTGAAAGATTATGGTTAAACAAACAAAGGAAAGATTAAAACTTACAAGATTTGTGAAATCAACAAAGATGAAAAATCACCAACACCTTAATGGTGTTGGTTACCTACGAAAATAAAGGAAAGAAAAATTAGAAAATGAAAAAAACTCGCTCTAATGTGAGAAGGGGACTCCTATTTATAGGCCTTGAAGTTGGTTGGTGAGTGGCCTTTCTCCCTTTCTTCATGTCTTCTCGTCTTTTCAGAAAAGTTGACGTTTTCGATTCTGATTTGGGATTTGTCGATGAATAAATTCAACTCGTCTTTTAATTTCTTCGTTTAATAAACTTGAGTTCTTCGACATATGTAAATCTTCCATCTTTGGTCCTTTTCTTCGATAAATCTTCAAATAGGCCCATTGATTTCAAATCTTTTTCATCTCTTGGACAATAGACGTCGTCTTGAGTCTTTTTCTTTGATAAAACCCGTGCAATCCCATGTTTCCTTCAATATTTATCCGGTTGGCTCTGAAAACACAACAAACACACAAACCACGCATAATCTTAACAAATGATATAAAATACGCATTTTGGTCTTGTTTTAGAAAGAAATAATTGGCAAAAGGATGGGTGTTTTTACACCTATCAAATCCCCTACACTTGACCATTGCAATGCCCTCATGCAATGCATTAATTTTAAAGCACGGTTTACATTTCTCATCATAAATAACCCACCTTGGCCTTTATTAAATTCTAAACACTAAGGAAACCAAAAGAACAAAACAAGAAAATAATTCAAAGGCTTACATTGGGGTTTTAGGTGTCATGAATGTTCATCATTCTCAAGTTTCACGTTCCCCATACCAAGCTTAAAAACGAGATCATTGTTATTATAAGTTAGCAAACTAACACGAACTCATGTGGCCCAATTTTTCACTTAGACTCCCTTATTCCTAGGTGTATCTCTTATATTTTGATTGTTGTCTTGAATGATCACGAGGATGCATTGTTTGACTTATTTCGATAGTTATTAAAGCTGAAAACAAAGTGGGACGATTTAATCAATAGTTAGCTAAAGGACAAAATCTTTTAAAACTGCTTCTCGGAACCTCATAAAGTTCATATCTTGGCATAACTCGCTTCACGATTTGAGACCTTTATCGGACCGATATTTGGAAGCGACTTCATAATTCAAATCTTGAGAGATGTTCATGAAATTATGGTCTTCTCTTCATATTAGGAATTTCTTCACTTGAACTTTTTGAGAGATTCTTCATATTTGGACCACGACTTCTTCATTTTTCTCCAATCTTTACTTTGGACTTTGATATACAACGATCCGCCTCCTTTTAGGACTTGGATCTATTTATCCTTATACCTTGCCAGGATCTTTTCGGATAGACTTCTCCATGATCTTTTGGGGAGTACATGCTTTTCGTCGTCTGTCTCGATCCTTCATATTGTTCTTTGATAAATGATTCTTCACATCACTTTTGGATCTTTAGCAACAAAATGTAGCCCTCATGCCTTGTTAGGGCCTTTTTAGACTCGCCAATCTTCGCATCCCGCTCCAGTAAGTTATGCCTTGGCTATGAACTCTAATTAATACCGAGCAACTTTTAAACGATCTTGGGCTAGAAGCTAAGTAACTTTTCAAATCATACAACCTTATTTATTACAGATAAATTTATTAGCAAGAGATGGGAGAATAGGCTTATAATCAACTCACATAAATTCACGAAATAATACCAAACATATAATTGACTCTATCATCTCTCGTTCTCCACAATTTAAAATCTCAACGAATGAGACTCGTGGATGCTTAGCCAATTAAATCACAGCTTTTGGTTTTAGAGTCATCTATAGGATCTTTCAAAATCTTATACTTTTTCAAATTTAGACTTTGCATTTTAAAGTTCCCTTGATAAACGACTCTCTAGGATCAATTATAGGAACTTGCGAAAAGTTCTTGTTCTTAACCCGTGAGAGTTAAGACTTTCGCGTTTTAAAGTTCCCTATATAAAAGACTAGCAAAACTTGACATAAACACGTTAAGGATACTAGCTAGAGTAAACTTAGATAAGTAAACTCGGGTTGAGTCAAAAGATTCACGACTTTGAAAAATTTAAAACCACTTTGTTGAAAATTTATTCTAGGAAGGAAAGAAAATAAACATAACAAAGGAAAATAAAACTATACAACTAGGCCAAAATAGATTAAAAATTTTGAAAAATGTCGAAAAATTGAATTTTCCGGTTAAAATGAGGACAAGTTCATGGAAATGCCCACTTACATCGATAGAAGTCCCCCCTACACTTGATATAAACATTGTCCTCAATGTTTAAGAATGTGGGAAAAGTCTCCCATACACTTATGACATTGTGAACGTTGTTTAAAACTTGCTAAGGATAGGACAACTATAGTGATCAATATCAAATGAGAGTGAAGAAAATTGAATCACGATAGTTGAGAGATAGAACCAGATTACGGATAACACGGGAGCACGGTTCTTCAAAGATTCCAAAAGTGAACTTATCCCTGTAATCACATCACTACACAAACACAAACAACCTATATAGGTCCCCCTACACTTAGGAGGTAAAATAGAAAGGGATAGATACTCGGGTTGCCTCCCGATGAGCGCTTGTTTTTGTTAACCGAGTCACGAGCCTGACTCGGGCCCGAACTAATTCAAAGGAAAGGTGTAGAGGGACGGAATCATCTCATGAGAGATGTCCTCTCCAAGGTACAACTTCACTCGTTGGCCATTCACCTTAAAATTTGGTCCATTTGGTTGAGCGAGATCAAGAGTACCATATGGAAAAATTTGGGCAATGGTGAATGGGCCGGACCAACGAGATTTGAGTTTGCCCGAAAAGATTTTTAACCGAGAGTTGAAGAGTAAAACTTTGTCTCCAACTTGGAACTCTCGGTTTTTAATCTTGGAATCATGAATGAGCTTAGTTCTTTCCTTATAGATCAAGGAATTTTCATAAGCTTCATTCCTGAGTTCATTAATCTCATTGAGTTGGATTTTGCGTAGGTCGCCGGCTTTATTGATGTCGAAGTTAGCCCACTTCAAGGCCCAGTAAGCCTTGTGCTCCAACTCAATGGGGAGGTGGCATGCTTTCCCGTACACGAGACGATATTGTGTACAACCAATAGGAGTCTTGTATGCGGTACGGAAAGCCCACAGAGCATCATCAAGTTTATCGGCCCATGAGGCACGATGCTCTCCCACGGTTAGTTCAAGAATTCGCTTTAACCCTCGGTTAGATATTTCAGCCTGCCCATTAGTTTGTGGGTGGTATGCGGTGGAAAGAGGATGATTTACACCATACTTAGCCATGACTCTTGCGAATTGATCATTGCAAAAATGAGTCCCGAGATCACTAATAATGGAAAGAGGCACACCGAATCTAGCGAATAGCTGCTTCAAAAAGTTACAAACCACCCTTGGATCGTTAGTGGGTAAAGCTCTCGCTTCAACCCATTTAGAAACGTAGTCAACGGCAACAAGGATGTATTTGTTTCCTTTAGATGAAGGGAATGGCCCCATAAAGTCGATGCCCCATACATAAAAGATTTCACATTCTTGTATGAAATTTTGAGGCATCTCATCTTTATGTGTGATCTTGCCTTGTCGTTGGCAAGCATCACAATTTTTCACCATTTCGTGAGCATCACGATAAATGGAGGGCCAATAGAATCCTGAGTCAAAAACTTTCTTTGCAGTGAAGTTGGGACCAAAGTGACCACCGGTGGGTCCTTTGTGGCAAGCTTCGAGAATGTCTAAAGCTGCCGGTCCATCAACACATCAGTGAATAATCAAATTAGCGCATTGTTTGAATAGATACAGGTCATCCCAAAAGTAAGTCTTAATATCTTTAAAGAACTTTTACTTTTTTTGGGATGTTAACCCGTCAATGAGAATTCCACCCGCCAAGTAGTTTGCAATGTCCGTAAACGACGGGGTCTCATCAAAATTTGAGTTGATTGACATTAAGGTCTCAAGGGGAAAAGAGTCATTGATCTCTTTGTTCGGATGATCCCCTTGATAAGGATCCTCAAGTCTACTGAGATGATCCGCGGCTAGGTTTTCTGCTCCCTTCTTATCACGAATTTCGATTTTAAATTCTTGAAGTAGCAAAACCCAGCGAAGAAGTCTTGGTTTAGAATCTTGTTTAGTTAACAAGTACTTCAACGCGGAATGGTCCGTGTACACGATGGTAGTGGAAAGGACAAGATAGGGGCGAAATTTTTCAAAAGCATAGACAACATCTAAAAGCTCTTTTTCGGTTGTCGTGTAATGAAATTGAGCCCCTGTCATTGTCTTGCTAGCATAATGGATTGGTTGGAAGTGTTTGTTCACTCTTTGGCCCAAAACCGCTCCAATAGAAAAGTCGCTAGCATCGCACATCAATTCGAAAGGGAGCTCCCAATTACGGGTAACCAAGACCTGTGCCTTAGTTAGCTTATCCTTAAGAAGGTTGAAGGCTTCAATACACTCTTTGGAAAAGATAAAAGGAATATCTTTTTCCAAGAGGTGGGTCATCGTGCGAGCGATTTTAGAAAAGTATTTTATGAATCGATGGTAGAAGCCCGCATGACCGAGGAAACTTCTCACACCCTTCACGGTTGAAGGTGGAGGTAATTTGGCTATGACATCAACTTTTGCACGGTCCACTTCGAGACCGGCTTTTGAGATTTTATGTCCTAGCACGATGCCCTCTTTTACCATGAAATGGAATTTTTCCCAATTTAGAACAAGGCGATTGTCTTCACACCGCTTAAGCATACGTTCTAAATTGGCAGGGTAAGCAGAGAAAGAATCGCCATAAACTGAGAAATCATCCATGAAGACTTCCATAGTTTCTTCAACCATGTCATGGAAGATAGCCATCATACACCTTTGGAACGTCCCAGGATCATTACATAAACCGAAAGGCATTCGTTTGTAAGCAAATGTTCCGTAGGGACAAGTGAATGTGGTTTTCTCTTGGTCTTTAGGATCGATGGGAATTTGAAAATACCCGGAGAAACCATCTAAGAAGCAATAGTAATCATTACCCGCTAGACGCTCGAGCATTTGATCCATGAAAGGAAAAGGAAAGTGATCTTTTCTCGTGGTATCATTGAGTTTGCGATAGTCTATACAAACTCTCCACCCAGTAACGAGACGAGTAGGAATCAACTCGTTGTGTTCATTGGGAACAACGGTTATTCCGCCTTTCTTTGGCACACAATGTACGAGACTTACCCATGGCGAATCCGATATAGGGTAAATCATGCCGGCATCAAGAAGTTTGATAACCTCTTGTTTGATGACGTCGTGAATTCGAGGATTAACCCTTCTTTGGCTTTGGATTGCGGGTTTAAAGTCATCTTCCATGAGAATTTTGTGAGTACAAAAGTTTGGATCAATTCCGCGGATATCGGAAATTTTCCAAGCAATTGCCTTCTTATGATCTTTAAGCACGGCGATAAGGCGAGATTTTTCTTCTTCTTTCAAGTCCTTAGCGATGATGACGGGTGACTTCTTCTTGTCTTCAAGAAATACGTACTCGAGATGGGACGGTAATTCCTTAAGCTCTAAATCCGGAGGATTTTCGATGGAAGGCGTAGTCAAATTCGGTTCATCGATAGCAATATCCTTGGGAGATGGTGGGGAAATATGGTCCTCATTGAGAAGTTTCTCAATGGTACGAATGTCTTCATCCCAATCGGTGAGAGAATCGTCATATTGTAAGTTCACATCTCCCAGAGTTGCTTCAAATTATGTCAAAAGGAAATCACTTTCTCCAAATGGAGTTAGTGATGGAGCAATGGAGGCAACGGTCTCAACATTGGGAATAGAGGTAAGACTATTTTTGCAAGCATCATTAAAGTGTTCTTCAAAAGCCTCATCAAGAACGTCGATACAATTAATACTCTCGTATGAATAAGGCTGTTTAGAAATCTTACCCATTTTGAAGACTATTTGATCGTCACCAACTCTCATGATAATCTCACCCGCTTCTACATCGATGAGAGTGCGACTGGTCCTCAAGAATGGACGTCCAACAATTAATGGAACACGAGGGTCCATCTCGTAGTCAACGACAACAAAATCCGCCGGGAAGGTGAATTTGTCAACGCCAACGAAAAAGTCTTCGGCTATCCCCACTGGATAAGCAACCGTACGGTTAGCTAATTCCAAAGTCATTTTGGTGGGGACTAGCTCAGGGAGAGATAATTGCTTCCAAACGCTTAGAGGCATTAAGTTGATACTAGCACCTAGATCGGCTAGGGCCATGCAATTCTCTACTCCCGAGAAGTTGCAAGGGATTAAGAAGCGACCCGGATCACCAAGTTTGGTTGGCAATTTCCTTAAGATAACCGCGGAGCAATTCTCGTTAAGTTGGGTATTAGCAATATCAAAAAGCTTTTCCTTGTCACTAAGAAGATCTTTAAACATCTTCGCATATTTAGGCATGTGAGCGAGAGCCTCAGCGAAGGAGATGTTGAAATTCAATTGTTGAAACATTTTGAGAAAGTTTGAAACTTGAATATCGTCCTTGCTTTTGAGCTTCTCTTTCCTCAACCTTGAAGGATAAGGTATATCGGAAGAAAAGGAAGGCTTTGGAATTTTAGGATCACTCACATCCTTGGGTGGTGGAGGGGTAGAATAAAGAGGTGGAGGAATTAGGGAAGTAGAAGGTTGAGGAATAGGAGTAGGTGACTTATTTTCCTTTGTCACAATCGTCGGTGTAGGTATAGGAAGCTCGGGTTCCTTGGTACCTTTTCCACTGCGAGTGGTGATTGCTTTCATATCCCCTCTTGGATTAGCAACGGTGTTACTCGAAAGAGTACCCGAAGAAGAGGTTTGATTACCTTGGAAGAAACCAGCTATCATGTCCCTTAGGTCATTCGTTTGACTATTCAAAGAGTTTCGCATATCGGCTCTAAGATCATTCCCTTGTTTCACCATATCGCCCTTCAAATTAATAATCTGGGTCTGCAGATTCTTCACCAACACATCATTCGTCCGCATGTACGTTTCGACTTCGTGGTTGAAAACGGTGGGTTGGGTAGGAGGAGGTGCTTGATAAGCAGGTGGTTGGTAAGGAGCGGGTTGGTAAACTTGAGTAGGGTTTTAAGGTGGATATGTTTGTCTTTGAGGTGGTTGGTATGGTGCTCAAGGTTGGTTTTGATTGGTTCGGTTAAGGTTTTGTTGTTGGTTTTGATTGGTTGGAGGAAAAACGGGCGGGGAAAGAAAGTTGGTGGAACGATAACTTAGCAAGTTACGGTCTCCTTCAGGGTGGGCTGGATAGCCTCCCGGAGGATAGGTACCATATGATGCGTTAACATTCTCATAAAGATAGTCTTGGGTGGAGGTACAAGTAGTGTAAGAGTGAGGACCCCCGCATATTTCACATGGTTGGCTTACAGCATTGACCTGAGCGTTTTGAGTGTTGATGCTTTTGGTATTGTTAGCAGTTTGGACAGCAAGTGATTCAATAAGCGAAGTAAGTTTATCAATTCTCTTGTCGTTGTCATTAGTGCTCGCACTAGCGGCATTGGTCCGAACACTCTTGGTTTGCAATCTAGACTTATTCTCAATAATATCCCAAGCGGCATTAGAAGACTTAACCAAAATATTACCCCCCGAGGCACTATTTAGTGAATCTTGGTCATTCATGCTTAAACCATTGTAAAAAGTATTAATTTGGTGCACTTTGGTAAAACCATGTTGTGGGCACTTTCTTAAAAGGTCTTTAAAACGGTACCAAGATTCACTAAAAGTCTCATCGTACTTATGTTCAAAATTAATAATTTCATTCCGCAAAGCGGTAGTACGAGAGGGTGGGAAAAAGTAGTTTATGAATTTGGTCTCTAAGTCCGTCCACGTAAGAATACTTTGTGGCGGTTCTTTTGCAAGCCAATGCCAGGCTTGTCCCTTTAAGGAGAAAGGAAAAAGTTGTAAGCGGATTACCTCTTGTGGAACCCCATTGAATTTGACCGTATTCGTGAGTTGAAGGAAGCTTTTGATGTGGTCATGAGGATAATCAATGGTACGCCCCAAGAATGGTTGAGCGGAGACCATTTGAATGAAGCCGGATTTAAGGTCAAAGTTGTTGGCTGCAATCGCGGGTATGACAATAGGATCGTTGTTGCCCTCCACATGTGCATGCAAAAGTTCGATCATCGGACGATTGTCCGGTAGAGGTTCATTGTTGTTGTTATTCATGTTGTTTTGAGGTGGATTATTATTATTGTTGTGTACACCGGCCATGTCTAAGTTATCGAGAGTCTCGGGCTCGGGATAAGACGTTGATCGAGTGCGCATACACCTGAAAAAAGAAATAACAAAGCAGAAATCTTTTTCGATTTTTATGTTTTTTAATTTTTTTGTATTTTTTTGAAAATTTTATATTTTTTAGGATTTTTGAAAAAATTTTATGATGAAAAAGTAACGTTCACGGTGAACGGATCCCAAAATCCAATTTTCTCACAAAAACCGTTAATCCTAACGAAAAGAGCCGACAGTGGCGCCATTTAATACTAGAGATTTTGCTTTGTTGAAAGTTCGTTTCTCGGTATCTTCTCGAATTGATCACGGTTCAAAGTTGAATAGTTGTTCTTGGTTACTAAAAAGGGGATTGGTTTTCTAATCTACTAAAAAGGATTAAATGCGTAAAGTGATAAAAATAAACTAAAAGCAGTTAATAAAAACAATTTAAAATAAAGATTGAATTGAATTAAAATTAAACAATAAAAAAGTAATAGTAAAATACCCTTTACTTGAAAAACAACTGATCAGGAATAATTGCTGGTTCGGAATAATCAAGACAAAAGGCTCATTCGGAATACTTAATGAAAAAGCTTCGTTCGGAATAGATCAACTCACTCAGAATATTGCTTATTCGGAATAACTCTTCATGAGGAATCATGCGGAATAAACAGCTTATTCGGAATGTAGGCTTCATCTGGAATACATCAAAACAAAAGGCTTCGTTCGGAATATTTGTGCTCATGCGGAATAAATCACTTCGTTCCGAAAAACTTTACTCATTCGGAATAAAACCTTCATCTGGAATAATTGGAAAACCCTTCGTTCGGAATATAATATTGATCCGGAATAACTTGGTGGTTCGGAATACTTAGCTCATCCGGAATATTCGTTCATCCAGAATATGGGCTTCATTCGGAATAAATAAAAACAAATGCTTTGGTTCGGAATAATGGCTTATACGGAATAATTCCTTTATCCGGAATAATCTTGACTCGGAATAATCTTGCTTATCCGGAATAAACGTTGATCCAGAATAATTAATACAAACGACTCATTCGGAATATAAAGATTAAAACACTCGTTCGTAATAAAAAGCTTTATGCGGAATAATTTACCAAAACCTTCATCCGGATTATAATGACAAAATCCATTGATCCGGAATATTATGTTGATTCGGAATCTGGGGATTTTGAAGACGCGAAGAACAGGGAAAACAATAAAGCTACGAATTTAACCAAAATCAACAAAGTTTTTACCAAAGATTAAACCAAACTAACCACCAATCATCTACTAATGATAAACATCAAATCAAATCAACAAAAACATAAAACCCACATACTTTTGAAGATCAAACTCAACAAAATAAAAACTTGAGACTTTGAATCAAAAAGAGAAAGATGAACAAGATTAAAGGAAAGATTATATTGAAAGATTAAGGTTAAACAAACAAAGGAAAGATTAAAACTTACAAGATTTGTGAAATCAACAAAGTTGAAAAATCACCAACACCTTAATGGTGTTGGTTACCTACAAAAATAAAGGAAAGAAAAACTGGAAAATGAAAAAAACTCGCTCTAATGTGAGAAGGGGACTCCTATTTATAGGCCTTTAAGTTGGTTGGTGAGTGGGCTTTCTCCCTTTCTTCTTGTCTTCTCGTCTTTTCTGAAAAGTTGACGTTTTCGATTCTGATTCGAGATTTGTCGATGAATAAATTCAACTCGTCTTTTAATTTCTTCGTTTAATAGACTTGAGTTCTTCGACATATGTAAATCTTCCATCTTTGGTCCTTTTCTTCGATAAATATTCAAATAGGCCCATTGACTTCAAATCTTTTGCATCTCTTGGACAATAGACTTCGTCTTGAGTCTTTTTCTTTGATAAAACCCGTGCAATCCCATGTTTTCTTTAATATTTAGCCGGTTGGCTCTGAAAACACAACAAACACACAAACCACGCATAATTCCAAACAAATGATATAAAATACGCGTTTTGGTCTTGTTTTAGCAAGAAATAAGTGGTAAAAGGATGGGTGTTTTCACACCTATCAAACTCTAATTAATACCGAGCAATTTTTAAATGATCTTGTGCTAGAAGCTAAGTAACTTTTCAAATCGTACAACCTTATTTATTGCAAATATATTTATTAACAAGCGATGGAAGAAAAAGCTTATAATCAACTCACATAAATTCATGAAAGAATACCGAACTTATAATTGACTCTATCATCTCTCGTTCTCCACAATTTAAAATCTCAAGGAATGAGACTCGTGGATGCTTAGCGTATTAAATCATAGTTTTGGGTTTTCAAGTCATCTATAGGATATTGCAACTTCTTAGACTTCTTCAAGCATAGAATTCGCGTTTTAAAGTTCCCTTGATAAACGAATGTCTAGGATCAATTATAGGAACTTGCGAAAAGTTCTTGCTCTTAACCCGTGAGATTTAAGACTTTCGCGTTTTAAAGTTCCCTATATAAAAGCCTAGCAAAACTTGACTTAAACACGTTAAGGATACTAGCTAGAGTAAACTTAGATAAGTAAACTCGGGTTGAGTCAAAAGATTCACAACATTGAAAAATTTAAAACCACTTTATTAAAAAATTTAGTTTAGCGAGGAAAGTAAATAACGATAACAAAGGAAGATACTACTATACTACTAGGCCAAAATAGATTAAAAATTTTGAAAAATGTCGAAAAATAAAATTTCCTGTTAAAATGAGGACAAATTCATGGAAAAGCCCGCTTACTTCAATAGAAGTCCCCCCTACACTTGATATAAACATTGTCCTCAAAGTTTAAGCATGTGGGAGTAAAATCCCCTACACTTAGGACATTGTGCACGTTGTTTAAATCTTGCTAAGGAAAGGACAAATATGGTGATTTCAATGTGAACATATAAGATATGAAATATTGAATCACGATAGTTTAGGATATAACCAGGAAGACGGGTACACGGGATCACGGTTCGTCAAATGTCATCAAAAGTGCTCTTTGAAGCATTAATCCCTGCACATTATAAGAAACAAGACAACAAACACATACGGGGCTCCCCCTACACTTATTATGAAAACGGTAAAAGATAGATCAACGTGTTGCCTCCAGAGAAGCGCTTGTTTTTGTTAACCGAGTCACGAGCCTGACTCGACCCAGAACTAATTCAAGGGAAACGTGGTGAGGGATGGAATCATCTCATGAGATATGTCCTCACCAAAGTACAGCTTCACACGCTAGCCATTCACATTAAAATAGGCCCATTTGGTTGAGAAAGCTCAATGGTGTCGTAAGGGAAGACTTTGGCGACGGTGAATGGACCAGACCAACGGCTCTTCAGCTTGCCCGAGAAGATCTTCAACCGAGAGTTAAAAAGTAAGACTTGATCACCGATGTGAAACTCTCGGTTTTTAATCCTTGCAGCGTGAATGATCTTGGTCTTCTCCTTGTAGATCAATGAATTCTCATAAGCTTCATTCCTCAGTTCATTTAGCTCGTTGAGTTGAATCTTCCGAAGATCACCGGCTTTGTTGATGTCAAAATTGGCCCACTTCAAGGCCCAATACGCCTTATGCTCTAATTCAATAGGGAGGTGGCATGCCTTCCCGTACACAAGACGATATGGAGTGCAACCAATAGGTGTCTTATATGCGGTACGGAAAGCCCACAAAGCATCGTCTAACTTATCGGCCCACGAGGCACGATGCTCTCCCACAGTTCTCTCTAATATTCTCTTCAATCCACGGTTAGATATCTCGGCCTGAGCATTTGTTTGGGGATGATAAGCGGTGGAAAGACGGTGATCGACACCGTACTTAGCCATGACTCGAGCAAACTGATCATTGCAAAAATGAGTCCCGCGGTCACTGATGATAGCACGAGGAACACCGAATCGAGCAAAAAGTTGCTTCAGAAAGTTCACAACCACCCTCGCATCGTTCGTAGGGAGAGCCTTTGCTTCAACCCGTTTTGATACGTAGTTAACGGCTACGAGGATTTACTTGTTCCCTTTAGATGATGGAAATGGCCCAATAAAGTCGATGCCCCATACGTCAAAGATTTCACATTCTTGGATGAAATTTTGAGGCATCTCATCTTTATGTGTGATCTTGCCTTGGCGTTGGCAAGCATCACAATTTTTAACCATCTCGTGAGCGTCACGATAAATGGTGGGCCAATAGAATCTCGAGTCAAACACTTTCTTCGCGGTGTAGTTGGGACAAAAATGACCACCGGTAGGTCCTTTATGGCAAGCTTTGAGAATGTATAAAGTTGCTGGTCCATCAGCACACCGACGAATAATCAGATCAACACATTGTTTGAAGAGATAAGGGTCATCCCAAAAGTAAGTCTTAACATCTTTAAAGAACTTCTTCTTTTGTTGGGATGTTAACCCTTCGATGAGAATACCACCCGCTAAGTAGTTTGCAATGTCCACAAACCACGGGGTGTCATCAAGATTGGAATTGATAGACATTAAGGCCTCAAGGGGAAAAGAGTCGTTGATCTCTTGATTCGAATGATCCCCTTGATAAGGATCCTCAAGTCTACTTAGATGATTCGCGGCTAGGTTTTCCGCTCCCTTTTTGTCACGAATTTCGATTTTAAATTCTTGAAGGAGCAAAACCCAAATAAGAACTTTTGGCTTCGAATCTTGCTTTGTTAACAAGTACTTCAACGCAGAATGGTCGGTAGAGACAATGGTGGTGGAAAGAACAAGATAGGGGCAGAACTTCTCAAAATCATACACTACATCTAAAAGCTCTTTTTCGGTAGTGGTATAATGCAATTGAGCCCCCGTCATTGTCTTGCTAGCATAATGGATTGGTTCTATGTATTTGTTCACTCTTTGGCCCAAAACCGCTCCAATGGCAAAGTCGTTAGCATCGCACATCAATTCAAAAGGTAGCTCCCAATTAGGGGTAACCAAGACTGGTGCCTTAGTTAGCTTGTCCTTAAGAAGATTGAAGGATTCAATACACTCTTTAGAAAAGATAAAGGGAGTATCTTTTTCAAATAGGTGGGTCATCGGGAGAGTGATTTTAGAAAAATCTTGAATGAATCGACGATAGAAGCCCGCATTACCAAGGAAACTTCTCACACCCTTCACGGTTGAAGGTGGATGTAATTTGGCTATGACATCAACTTTAGCACGGTCCACTTCAAGACCGGCTTTTGAGATTTTATGTCCAAGCACAATGCCTTCTTTACCATGAAATGACATTTTTCCCAATTAAGAACAAGACTAGTGTCTTCACACCGTTTGAGCATACGTTCTAAATTGGCAAGGCAAGTAGAGAAAGAATCACCATAGACCGAGAAATCATCCATGAAGACTTCCATAGTTTCTTTAACCATGTCATGGAAGATAGCCATCATACACCTTTGGAAAGTCCCAGGAGAGTTGCATAAGCCGAAAGGCATTCTTTTGTAAGCAAATGTTCCGTAAGGACAAGTGAATGTGGTTTTCTCTTGGTCTTTGGGATCGATGGGAATTTTAAAATACCCGGAGAAACCGTCTAAGAAGCAATAATAATCATTACCCGCTAGATGCTCGAGGATTTGATCCATGAAAGGAAGAGGAAAATGATCCTTACGAGTGGCATCATTGAGCTTGCGATAGTCTATGCAAACTCGCCAACCCGTGACAAGTTGAGTAGGATTCAACTCGTTGTTTTCATTGGGCACAACGGTGATTCCACCTTTCTTAGGCACACAATGGACCGGACTAACCCATGGTGAATACCAGATAGGGTAGATCATTCCCGCATCAAGAAGTTTGATAACCTCTTTTTTGATAACATCATGGATCTTGGGATTCACCCTTCTTTGGTCTTTAATAGTGGGTTTAAAGTCGTCCTCCATGAGAATTTTATGTGTGCAATAGTGAGGATAAATTCCACGAATATCGGTGATTTTCCAAGCAATCGCTTTCTTATGATTCTTCAGCACGTCGATAAGTCGAGATTTTTTGTCTTCTTTCAAATCCTTTGCGATGATGACGGGTAACTTCTTATTGTCTTCAAGGAAAACGTACTCGAGATGAGACGGTAAATCCTTAAGCTCTAAATACGGAGGATTTTCGATGGAAGGCGTAGTCAAATTCGGATCATCGATAGAGATTTCCTTAGGAGATGGTGGAGAAATATGGTCCTCATTGAGAAGTTTCTCAATGGTACGAATGTCTTCATCCCAATTGGAGGGAGAATCGTCATATTGTAAGTCCACATCCCCCAAAGGTGCTTCAAATTCTTTCAAAAGGAAATCACTTTCTCCAAATGGAGTTAGTGATGGAGCAATAGAGGCAACGGTCTCAACAATGGGTAGAGAAGAAGAACCACTTTTACAAGCGTCTTTGAAATGCTCTTCACAAGCCTCATCAAGAACGTCAATGAAATTAACACTCTCGTTTTCAGAAGGCTGCTTAGAAAGTTTACCCATGTTGAAGACGATTTTATCGTCACCAACTCTCATGATTAATTCGCCTGCGGCTACATCATGATAGCGCGACCGGTCCTCAAGAATGGACGTCCAACGATTAATGGAACACGGGGGTCCATCTCGTAGTCAACGACAACAAAATCCGCCGGAAAGGTGAATTTGTCGACACCTACGAAGACATCTTCGGCTACCCCCACTGGATAAGCAACCGTACGATTAGCTAATTCCAATGTCATTCGTGTAGGGACTAGCTCGGGTAGAGATAATTGTTTCCAAACACTTAATGGCATTAACTTTATACTAGCACCTAGATCGGCTAGGGCCATAGAATTCTCTACCCCGGGGAAGTTGCAAGGAATGAGAAAACGACCCGGATCACCAAGTTTGGTGGGTAATTTTCTTAAGAGCACTGCGGAGCAATTCTCGTTAAGTTGGGTCTGAGCGATATCAAGAAGTTTGTCCTTATCACTGAGAAGATCTTTAAACATTTTAGCATATTTGGGCATGTGAGCGAGAGCCTCAGCAAAGGAGATATTGAAATTCAGTTGTTTAAACATTTTAAGAAAGTTAAAAAACATGAATATCATCTTTGTTCTTCAACTTATCTTTCCTCAACCTTGAGGGATAAGGTATATTGGGTTGAGATGAAGGCTTTGGAATAGAATTCTCACTCACATCCTTGGGTGGTGGAGGGGTGAAGTAGAAGGTGGAAGAATTGGTGAAATAGAAGGTGGAGGAATTAGAGAAGGGGACTCGTTTTCCTTTGTCACAATCACCGGTGTAGGTGTAGTAAGCTCGGGTTCATTTAAACCTTTTCCACTTCGAGTGGTGATTGCTTTCATCTCCCCTCTTAGATTAGCAACGGTGTTACTCGGAAGAGAACTCGAACCAGAGGCTTGATTACTTTGGAAGAAACTAGCCTTCATATCCCTTAAGTCATTCGTTTGACTGCTCTAAGAGTTTCGTATATCGGATTGAAGATCATTCCCTTGTTTCGCCATATCTCCTTTCAAGTTGATGATTTGCCGCTGAAGATTCTGCACTATCGCATCATTAGTTCTCATGTAAGTGTCAACCTCTTGATTAAATGCGGTGGGTTGGGTGGGAGGAAGAGCAGGGTAGGCACGTGGTTGATAAGTGGGTGGTTTGTGAACATGATTGTTTCCTTGAGGTGGATATAGGTTTCTTTAGGTTTGATATTGATTTGGAGCTCGTGGTTGGTTTTGATTGTTGCAATTGGGTTAGTATTGGTTTTGAGGGTGAAAACCGGGTGGTGAAAGGAAGTTGTTTGAACGATAACTGAGCATATTGTGGTCACCTTGAGGACGTGCTTGATAGCCTCCCGTAGAAAAGTTACCGTTGGCGGCATACACATTTTCCGGATTGTCATGAGTCGAAGGATAATCAGTGTATGAATGAGAACCCCAACATATTTCACATCACTGATTCATATCATTAACTTGCGCATTGATGCTTTTGGTATTGTTAGCGGTTTGTAGAGCAAGTGTTTCAACAATCAAAGTAAGCTTATCAATTCTCTTGTCGGCGTCACTAGTACTAGCACTAGCCACATTAGTCCGAACACTCTTAGTTTGCACTCTAGACTTATTATCAATAATGTCCCATGCGGCATTAGAAGACTTAACCAAAATGTTACCCCCCGAGGCACTATTTAGTGAATCTTGGTCATTCATGCTTAAACCATTGTAAAAAGTATTAATTTGATGTACTTTTGTTAAACCATGTTGTGGACACTTTCTTAAAAGTTCCTTAAAATGGTCCCAAGATTCACTAAATGTCTTACCGTACTTTTGTTCAAAGTTAATGATTTCATTCCGCAAAGCGGTAGTATGTGAGGGTGGGAAAAAGTAGTTGATGAATTTGGTCTCTAAATCCGACCACGTAAGAATACTTTGTGGCAGTTCCTTATTAAGCCAATGGCAAGCTTGTCCCTCTAAGGATGAAGGAAAAAGTTGCAAGCGAGTCACCTCTTGTGAAACCCTATTATACTTAACCGTATTAGTGAGTTGAAGAAACCTTTTTATATGGTCATGAGGATCATCAAGTGTACGCCCCAAGAATGGTTGAGCAGAGACCATTTGAATGAAACCGGATTTGAGTTCAAAGTTGTTGGCTCCAATCTCGGGTATGACAATAGCATCGGTGTTGCCCTCTACTTGCGATTGCAAAAGCTTGATCATTGGTCGATTTTCCATGGTGACAATAGGTGGAGTTTCGACTTCGGCTTGAATTGCTTTCTTCTTACGAGCACGGGTACGCATACACACCTACAAAAAGAAAAGAAATATTTTTGGTTTTTTGTTTTTTTTTTAATTTTATATTTTTTAGGATTTTTGAAATTTTTTAAGCAAGAAAAATAACGTTAAAAATGAACGGATCCCAAAATACAACGCGTCTCTCACTAAAAACCGTTAATCATAACGAAAAGAGCCGGCAGCGGCGCCATTTAATACCAGGTTTTCACCAAGTATGAAAGTCCGTTGATCCATTCTTTTCGAATTGATTACTAGTTATTAGTGCGACTCAGTTGTTTTTGGTGGAAAAATAAAGAAAGGTTGATTATCTATTTTTAAACTAAAAGCAAATATAAAAATGTCGTTGAGTAAAATTAAAGCTTTAAAAATTAAACTAAATTACAAGTTAAAAGTAAATGATTAAAAACTTGAAGGTAAATTGAAAACTTAAAACTTTATAAAGACAAAAACTTAAACCCATCTGAATGTCATCGGAATCCCATCGGAATGTCTGTGTCAGAATGTAATCGGAATGAACTCATTGGAATATGTCAAAGGGAAACCCATCGGAATCACAACTATCGGAATATCAAAGTATGAGAATAATTCTGTCGGAATACAATGTTTGTCGAAATATGGCTGATGAAATTTTGGCAGTGTTTCGTCACAATAAGCCTTATACCCGATCGCAATGTACGATGCCAGGAGCAATCGCAACCAACGATGGGAATAAGTGATCGGAATACTGGTAACCCAAAGCTATCGGAATAATGATAATCACCTGTCGGAATCCCAATCGGAATCTCAGTCAAAATCAAAAACCCTTTTCCGATACAATGTATTAGAATAAAAGTGGAATCTGTCGGAATATTGGTCGGAAAAGGTAAACCCTTTTCCAACTGAATGAAATTCGCAATAAGCCAAGTTAATAAGCTACTTTTTAATAAGCTCAAGCCAAAAGTTAACCAAATATATAATGAAAAGATCTCAATAAGAACGAATAAGAAACTTTCAAAACATTAAATAAGCAAAACTTTTAAATCAAACTTTAATAAAACGAAACTTTGTAAGGAAACTAAAAAGTAAATAAGCTAAACACGAAATAAGCCAATAAGCATGATAAGATCAAAGCTTAATACTTATAAAACTTAGATAGAAATCAAAAGATAAACTCTTTGATCTCATAAACATCAAGATTTAACAAAATCAAAGATGATTTCGGATCAAATATAAGTAAAAATCAAGAAAGGTAGAAAGAGATTGAGGATGAAAAACTTAACTTGAACTTGTAGATTAATGATTTCAAAATACAAGAGTGAATTAAAGCTTAAACATGAAAGAAAGAAAGAAAAGATGAAATTCTATTGAGAGAAAGTTAAACACTTTCTCTCTCTAAAAATAAAAACTAAAGAAAGAAAAAATACACTAGCTAACAATTAACTAACACCCTCCTAATGTGTCATTAGGAGGGTATATATAGGAGGTGGAGAGTGCATGCGTTGCTTCCTTCTTTCTTTCTTCTCGTCTCGACTTGATTTAAATTCTTTGTCTTTCTCGACGTCGTCTCGGGATTTGCCGATATAAATTGAACTTGTCTTATAATTTCCTTCTTCTATTAGGCTTGAGTTTTTCGCCTTCATTAAACTTTCGTCTTTAGACTTTTTCTTCGATAAATCTTCAGAATAGGCCTTGGACTTCAGTTCTTTTTACACTCTTGATCTTTTGACTTCGTCTTTTCTCGTTTTCTTCGATAAAAGACCGTGATAGCCCGTATTTTCTTCCTTTTTCATATTTTCATCCTGACATAAAAACACAAACCACGCATTATTCCGACTTTAACAACATAAAATACACGTTTTGGTCTTGTTATTATTTGAAATAAGTGGTAAAAGGATAAGTGTTTTAACACTTATTAAGATGGAATTAGAATAATATGGTAACTACATATGCATTAACTTAGCATGGACATTCAATATTTTTGTGAAAAGTTTGGCTCCCAATACAAAAATTAAACAACCAAATATTTTGAACTCCAATTTGCCTCCAAATTAAACATTCAACTTTTCCCTTTGAGTTTCTTGGTAAAAATAAAGTTTGAACAAAATGTTATACCATTGTTCACATTTTAACATTCAACCAAAAACCTTTAGTTTACACTACATAAAAACTTGAATTCATATATTATAAGAAAATGGATATAACATATAGTGAATTGTACATGGCCTTAAAATACTTATATTACGTAATTAACAAACTCGTATTGTTGATTACAGATAACTGATAATTGTTTCATAATGATAGTAATGCATACAAATCTATTAAATTGTTGCGACCTGTAGGTTGAAAATGCAACAGGTGCCCAGCAATAACAAAACAACAAAACATAAAAAAAAAATCAAATTACACAGGGAGAACTGACATCATCCAACCTTCCAACATTCCTTTTTCCTTTTTGTTGCTCCCATCTACAGCATTCCTTGACCGAACCTTCTTACATTATGTATGCCTACAATAGGAGTTTGAAACAGTGGAGGGCGAATACATGGAGTACTTGAAGAACTTATGCTCAAACTCTGAATCGGACTTATATTGCTAACTTCTACAAACATGTACATATTAATGTTAGTTATATGTCGACGAAGGTAGTGTTTGGCAGTATGTGTAGCATGGTTGTGGTTGCCCTAACAACATTTGGATTTATTTGGTTATGCATATGTTTGTATAGGGGACCATATCCAACTGATTACAAAAGACCTAAAACAATATCATACCAAAAAACCTGTAACTATAATATACCATGGGACCATATCCGGACACATTAACAAAAACCATAACTAAGATTGGAACATAGAACATATAAATACGTGAATTAAAAATGACATAGATTAAGAAGGGTAGTCTTATAAACCGAATCACGTTAATGAAAAATGAAATAGGTCCACATACATGCATTAAAAATTAGTGTAAACCCTAATACCATAACAAACTTACACTATTCGTATGAACCCTAATATTTAAATTGAACAATACTGATTGTTGCATTACCTTTTTACCTGATTCTTCATGTCGTTAATGATTGTGTAGATTGGCGACTATTGTGTATGAGGGTTTTGTTTTTTTATTGTGTATTGGATGATGATTTAGGGTTTGTTCTTCCTGTGTGTGATTCTGAAGATGGTGGCGGTTACAAGCTAGATGGTTGCTGGATATTATTTGTGTTTAATGAAAATGTAAATATTATTTAAAATTACTTAATAATAAAATTTTAGTAATTAACATTTAATTATTAAAAGTTAATAATAAATAAATAATAGTAAGTAAATAAAAAAACATATACGTTGTATTTTTATTAAAAACATTTTTGTCAAAATCAACTTAAAAATGTTATAATTTTAAACATAACATAAAAATAATACTTTAATTAATTTTAAACATAAAATTATAGTTAAATAACTTAAATATGAATAAGGTCGATTTTGAATGGTCGGTTTAATAAGGTTAGGGTGACAAAATTATAGTTTAGTAATGGGTTAGGGTTTATGGTTTAGGGTTAGGGTTTAGGGTTTATGGTTTAAGGTATAGGGTTGAGGGTTAAGGTTTAGGATTTATGATTTAGGGTTTATGGTTTAGGGTTAATGAATGGTTTATGTTTAATTAGGGTTAATAGTTTAATTTAAGTTCATGTTTTAGGGTTAATTAATGTTGTTTAAAGTTTATGATTTAGGGTTTATATAGGGTATACTACTTTATGTTTAGGTTGTATGGTTTAGACTTTAGGGTTATGGTTTAAGGTTTAGGATTTATGGTTTAATTAGCTAGT
Source organism: Glebionis coronaria (assembly GCA_025667525.1). Taxonomy (NCBI): domain Eukaryota; kingdom Viridiplantae; phylum Streptophyta; class Magnoliopsida; order Asterales; family Asteraceae; genus Glebionis; species Glebionis coronaria. The sequence goes on from CM046879.1 coordinate 223,641,863, forward strand.
GTGTTTTATTAAGGTTTAATTAAGATTTATGGTTTAATTATCTAGGGTTTGTGGGTTAAGGATTATTAATAATGATTTAAGGTTTATAGGGTTTAGGGCTTATAGGGTTTAGGGTTTAAGGTTCATTGGTTTATGTTTTAGGATTTATGGTTTAATTAGCTAGGGTTTGTGGTTTAAGGATTAATTATGATTTAAGGTTTATAGGGTTTAGGGATTATAGTGTTTAGGGTTTAAGGTTCATTGGTTTATGGTTTAGGATTTATGGTTTAATTAGCTAGGGTTTGTGGTTTTAAGGGTTAAATAGGATTTAAGGTTAAATGGTTTAAGTTGTATGATATAGTGTTTAGAGTGCATTGGATTAAGGTTTAGGGCTTAGGGTTTAGGGTTTAAGGTTCATTGGTTTATGGTTTAATTAGCTAGGGTTTGTTGTTTAAGGGTTAAATAGTATTTAAGGTTAAATGGTTTAATGTGTATGATTTAGTGTATAGGGTGCATTGGTTTAAGGTTTATGGCTTAGGGTTTAAGGTTTAAGGTTTAGGATTTATGGTTTAATTAGTTGGGGTTTGTGGTTTAAGGGTTAAATAGGATATAAGGTTTATAGGTTTAAGGTGTGTGATATAGTGTTTATAGTGTATTGGTTTAGGGTTTAGGGCTTAGGGTTTAAGGTTTATTGGTTTATGGTTTAAGGTTAATGATTTATGGTTTAATTAGCTAGGGTTTGTGGTTTAAGGGTTAAATAGAATTTAAGGTGTATAGGTTTAAGGTGTATGATATAGTGTTTAATTAGGGTGCATTACATTAAGGTTTAGGGCTTAATTAGGGTTTAAGGTTTATTGGTTTATGGTTTAAGGTTTTTGATTTATGGTTTATTTAGCTAGGGTTTGTGGTTTAATTAAGGGTTAAATAAGATTTATGGTTTATAGGTTTAAGGTGTATGATATAGTGTTTAGGGTGCATTACTTTAAGGTTTAGGGCTTAATTAGGGTTTAAGGTTTATTGGTTTATGTTTTAAGGTTTATGATTTATGGTTTAGTTAGCTAGGGTTTGTTAAGGGTTAAATAGGATTTAAGGTTTATATGTACCGTTTTATGATTTAGTGTTTAGGGTTCATTGGTTAAGGTTTAGTGTTTATTGAGGTTTAATGTTTAGGGTTTAATGTTTAAGGATTAGGGATTATGGTATGTAGGATTATGAATTATGGTTTAAGGGTTATATGGTTTAGCGTTAAATTGTTTAAGCTTTAGGTTTTAAATTAAGTAAGATAACAAATTACTCATCATTTATGTTACGTTCAGACGTGGTCTTGGTGAAATAAGTCATAAAACCTTTTAAGCACCGACATTTTAAAAGGGGTATAAAACGTTTGCATATATTATATATTACTTATTTAAAATATAATTAATGTATTTTCATTAATATAATTTTTATCAAGTTTTATATACTTATTCTTTCATAATAATTGTCTTTTGTTGACTTTTTTTTGTCTTAATATTGATACTTTCAATTTTAACATATTTGTTTATGTTATATGATTACCTGATAATACGACTCCACCGCATTTGCCCGTTTAAAATAATATTTCCTTAAACATATTTCATGCATTATATAATTTTGTAATAGATATAAACCACAAAATGTAAGCTTATGACACACAAGCCCATCTCGACTTATGTTTAATAAATCATAAATAACATATTTATATAAGGGTATAAGTAATAAATACACAAATACTTATGATGGTCCATTGTACCCAATGGACTTTTTTATGTCCGATATTCCTATTTGAACAAAAATATAAAGTTAGGTTTTTTTATTAGGATAAATAACCTACATTTTTGGGTCAATTTTTAACACCTTTTACTTCAAACTATTTTTCAGTGAAATTTAAAACATGCCTCCAAAATTTTACTTTGTTGAAAATTGAAAATTTACCTCCAAAATGTTATTTAGTGAACATTGAAAATAACTCCCAAAAATTTTAAACTCATCCCACAATTTTTTTTCCATCCCTCATTCTCCAGCCATCAATAACATCAACAACTATTCTGTTCAGCCATCTACACCAGTTTTAATTTTATTACTTTATAAATCCGGTAATGTTTTTATTAGGATTATAATCTGTAGTGTTCATATGCATTTTTTTAGATAATTAGTATATATGTGATTGGATTTTGGGGGTTTATATTATGCGTTATTGATTCATGCTATGTGCCTTAAACCTTTAAGAATATTTTATCTTGGATATGATATATTGGTTTTTTTGTTAGGTGTAGGATATATACGGTACGATTTATCCTCAACAGTATGATGGACAAGTCTTGGATACGAAGTAATATGACTAAAAAAGAATATTTTGACGGAGTAGAAGCGTTTATTGAATATGCCAAAAAAATGCGCAAGAGGAGATTAACCGCCACCCATAAAGTCATAATGGACCACTTAAAATTCTATGTCCCTGTAACAGCTTATTAAACCACATAGAGGGTACAGTAGAATCAGTAGGATTCCATTTATTCAGACATGGGTTTAATCCAAAGTACACAAATTGGAAAAAACATGGAGAAAAGGACGAGCAATCATCAAATTCCCAAATTTTAGTTGATGATACAACAGAGTATGTTGACAACACGGATGTCGACACGGATGCTGGTTCAGAAATTCCAACAGATGGCCCAACAATAGTAGATATGGTTAACGCTACAAAAGATGATTTTGATGAGGATGACATTGCCAAGTTTCAACAACTAGTAGTAGACGCGGAGAAGCCACTTTATGAAGGATGTCCCGACTTCACAAAGTTGTCTGCAATAGTTAAACTTCTCAACATAAAGGGTAAATATGGAGCTTGTGATAAATTCTTTACTGAATTACTTGGTTTGATTAAAAAATGCTACCTGCTGGTAACGAACTAGTTGCAAGAACTTATCAGGCCAAAAAAATGATGTGACTGATGGGATCAGGATACAAAAAGATACATGTATGTATCAACAACTACATGATTTACTAGAAAACTAACTCAAAATTGACTGCTTGCTCAACATGTGGGACAACAAGATGGAAGGTCGACAATAAGACAATGAAAGTTTACGAAAACATTCAAGCCAAAGTGATGTGGTACTTCCCAATTATACCAAGACTAAAACGATTGTTTAAGATACCAAGTATTGTAGAAAACATGAGATGGAACGTAACAAGGAGGATAATAGATGGTGTTTTACGTCACCCTGTAGATTCACAGGCATGGCGTACCATAGATGAAAAATTCCCCAAAATTGCATAAGATCCAAGAAATATACGGATGGGAATATCGGCTGATGGGGTTGAGGTCAACTCAGGTAATAGGCATCGCAGTGTATGGCAAGTTTTATGTGTCATATACAACCTTCCTCCATGGTTGTATATGAAACGAAAGTTTATCATGCTTTAGTCCCTTATATCGGGATACACGGGGAATGATATTGACGTTTTTTTAGAACCGTTAGTTGATGATCTGTATACCTTATTTGAACATGATGTTGATACATATGATGCGTCAACGAAACAGAATTTTAAGCTTCATTCCGTTGTGTTATGGACGATAAATGATTACCCAACACTGGGTACATTATGCGGCTGCCCATAAAGTGGACTCAATGGTTGTGTGGTATGTGGGAAAGATACTGTGACAATCTAACATTTTCAGGAAGTGAATTATTTTCTCGTATAATATTTTGAAACTTATTTTTGTGTTGGTTGATGAACACACAATTTACGGATTTAAATTTGGGCTTACGTGCATATATAGCGTCCTTTACGACTAAACCGAAAACCTTAGGATTATGAATTTACGTTTTTGAACTCCGTTTTTGATTAGACAATTTTTATTAGATTCGTTTTGTGCCGTTGATTCATAATTTATAAAAACGTTTTTCGTAAAACGACCCGAGGGAACGCAAATCGAGGAATACCCGTAAATTAGCTGTATGGAACAAAACAAGTTTATCCCACCCCACTAAAAGGGACGGCCAAAACAAGGACACCACATCTCTTGATGTGGCACCCTTGTAGCTAGTTGCTTACAATTGTTAAGCAAAGCTTAACAAGTAAGCTACACTTTCCACTCAAACTACAAAACCACCTAAGACTTACCATTTGTACTCATAAAACATGAAAAAAAACTCACAAAAACACTCTCACCCCTCCTCCTTTGCCGTCCCACTTCACCATAAAACACCCCTTGTTGATCAATTCTAGCCACAAATCTTATGTTATCTACTCATATTCATAAAGAAACCTTGAAGCCTTGTTGATTGGTGATCATATTAACATCAAAGAAGATGATTTGCTTGTGTCCTAGGGCTGATTTCTCAACAAATAATCTTGGTGGTTGATGATTTTGAAGATATATGTGGTGTTCATCAAGTTATTGTCATCCAAAAACAAGATATAATCTTGGTTGGTAAACAAGATCATGCTTTCCATTTTTCTTGTTATTTTTGTAAAGATCAAATGTATTTTCTTTCATATTATATAGGTATATGATGAATATATGATGATAAAAATGTTGTGTGGGGATCAAGTGTTGATAAATATGATTAAAGAGATGAACAACCATAGGTAACAAAGTTAAAATCTTGCTTAAAATGATGGCTGTATAAAAACAGTAAGTAACCAAGTTATAAACTGATAAAATTGCATGGTGGAATCCATTTACAGTAAGTATTAGATGTCATACACATGTGAGAGTTGGCCATGCAATGGAATCATCAAAATTAGTGAGATATGATCAAAACAAAATTAGTATACCAATCTGAATAGTTTATTTTATAGGGACTGTTAAGGATACTTAGAAATGGATTGAGCAGTAGCTATAGCAAACTTATTTGTAGCACATAATATGAAGTTTATGCCATCCAAAAGTGAGCTTCTATCTCCTTATAGAACTCAAGATATGATAAAAATAGTGAAAGTGAAACTAAAAATCAGATTTTGTGAAATTAAAGTTTAATAGTATTATATAAGCACTCAAATAATATAGTATAAAATGTGAAATTAAAACCCACTAACTTATTTATTTCATTTATATAAATATGTTTAAGGATAAATAAATGGACATTATATAAAAATGGTAATTTGGTAAGTTTTATAAGTTATAAAAACTATAAACATGATTTTTACGTCTTTTCGGCTAATACCGTAAAATTAACGTTTTTCGTCAATTAAAACTTAGACGATCGGACCCGTCTAATGTAAACTTTTTAAAAGTAATATACTGATATATAAGTACCTAATACAAGTAAAAACCGATAAAACACGAACTATATAACATACGGACATTAACGGGCTAAGTTAGCATTATTGGACTATTAATTCAACTAAATGGGCTAAACACTTATAAATTTATTTATTGGGCTTAACGCACTTGGGCCCAACATGTAAAGTATAATTCTGATAATAAAAGTATAAAATGGATTAATACAAGTTAATGGACTTATAATAGGATTATTGGACCTAAAACATGTAAATAGGTAAAACTAGTAAACTAGTATAAAAAGTTACCAACACATAACACTAAAATGATTAAATGAGAATGTATAAACCCACTTGATCATCATCATATGTATAAAATCATAATATGTATACATAATTGTTATTTTTATAAAGTCACTGGACAAAAGTCTAAGACTGATTATTATTTATATAGGTTTCTGTGACCGATGCACGCCCGTAGCCGATAATCCGCCTTTCATTATCAACGTGAGTTCATAGCCTCGCACTCTTTTATGTGTTTTATAAAATGATTTGTAAACCCGCTAGGGAGATAACATGCTAGTTTTTGATAATAATAGAACACAAGTAGTCTCGATGGTATGCTTAATGATATGGACCCGAATGATGCTATGACCCAATAAAAGAGATAAAAAGGATTATTAGTAGTTAGCTTATGTCACTTAAAGTCCCATTAGCATGAATTGTGAACTACCAGGATATGGTAGACGCTTATGCATATGATAGTACTATTTGGGGACGATCACCCCAGTTCGCGCCTTGACGGTTGATCCCCGTCGTACCACATTGATCGATAAGCGAATTTATGTACAAGAAGATTTACATAGCGTGATTTTTGTGACGACACGCTAACTTAGATGGGCAAATTTTTTGTCGGGTTCGCGGCCCGTTGTTGTGATAGTAAGGTAACAATGTCATGCGACTAGTAATAATCCAAATGTATTCCAATACAATACGATAACTATGCTAATAACGATGATAATATTACCTATAATGGTAATATTGAGGCTACGGTCTCATGGACGGTTTAAGATGTATGCTTTGATTTATATATTGCCTGACTAGCAATACGAGGACTTACTTATGATATTATACTTGTGTTCTGATTTCAACGATTGTTTTATATAACGATTTTATTAAACTCTATGAATTCACTCGGCATTCGCTGATATGATTTTTGCATGTTTTTATCTCAGGTGCTTGAAGGTAATTCGGATGAAGATCGACTCTAATGGTCCACATAATAATAAAAATGTTCATTCGATCTATGTTTTGTAAACTTAATGACCTGTATAATTTGGGACCTGTTGTACACTTAAAAAATTTTATCGAATGAATGTATGTTAAACCGTGTACAACCATTTTTATGTGTTTTCTATGATTGGACTTATTGTGTTATCCCGTAACACTCTAAAGGACTCTTCCGCTGTACCGATACGAAATTTAAGAGTGTTACAGTTTGGTACCAGAGCTCTCGTTATAGAGAACAAAAGATTTTAAAAATCAAGGTTTTGAACAAAACATTTCAAAATCCTTTAACTATAAACATTTTGAGAAAATATTTGAAAAATCTTTTAATTATAACGGTGCCAAAGATCTCCGACGTTACCAACAAGCCTTATTGAGAAGATATATATTTTGATATATACAATTTAATTATATATATGTATATATCGTGGTTTCAGTATGTAATTGTTTAATAAGTATGTTATCCTAATACGAGATATATATATAAATGCAGATTGTCATGGCTGACCCAAAAATTCCTGTAGAGAACCATGCTATTCCTGAACCTAATGTAGATGATGACCCTTATTTAGACTTGGTGGATTATGATATAGATGATGATGAGGAGGAACCATTTGAGGATCCTGAGCCCGAGATAGGACTAGGAGATCAGATTGCCCCTCAGGTTGATATGGTAGAGAATGAGATTGATAATGTTGGTATTGAGAATGATGATGAGATTGGGATAGATAATATAGATAATGAGGTTGACGACGAGGATGTCGAGGAGGAGATAGGTATAGACGATGAGGTTGATGATGATGAGGAAGCCGAGCTTATTTACCCTTATGATGTTCCGGAGGGCGAGCCCTTACCCCCTCCAGTTTATTTGTCTGATTCTGAGGTTGAGCTACCTAGAGATGAAATGTCTGAATCGTCTGAATCTGATTTTGAATCAGAGGAGGATGAGGATGATAATGCACCTGACGGTACTGATGGTATTGTTACTCGTAGACATGTGGTAGGAGAGTCGTCTAGGGTTTGAGAGGCTACTCATATGGATGGTCTTGCACCTTTGGCCTTGAGACGTGATTTAGATGCTTCCCGTGCTCAGAATAGTATGACAGAGGTTGGGTTAGGTGTTGTTCAGACTCATGTTGCTTATTTGGAGTCGAAGACTAAGGTTGGTGAGAAAGAGCGGGAATTGCTTAGTTTTGATTTGACTGATGTAGAGCGTGGATTGAATGAGGCTTTTAGGAGGTTATCTGTGTTAGAAAGTGGTGAGTTTGCTACAATGAAGAAAAAGGTGAATTCTATGGAGATTTAGTTGAGTGTAGCTCGTGCGATGCATAAGAAAGCTAAGAAGGAGTTGAATATATCTATGGGTTGGAATAGTAGATTTTATGCTGATATGGTTGAAACAGGAGTGATCCGCAAGCTCCCAGCTGAAGATGTGTCAAGTGATCGTCCGACAAGGATACAGAAGACGATGGATGATGGACCATCTGGCGGTTCTCAGTAGACCAGTCTGTGTTTAGTAGTGACCTTTGTATCTTTTGTACCTTTGTAACTTTGACTTAACCGGCTTGTTATTCAGTAGACGTGGCACAAATTTTGAGTATTTATAGTGCTAGAACTTTGATATGGGATGTATATTAAGACAATGCTTTTGTTTCAAATCCAACGAAATATGTATCTTGTCTTAAATTCCATATTGTGCCGTATTTGTATCCTGATAATGAATTTAATCCATATTATATGAATCCCTTGTTGGGTGAATGCTTAATACTTTGAAATTGTGAAATTATAGAACTACGCCACCCAAGAAAGCTGTGACTGAGGATGATGTACGTAGGATTATTACGGAGCAAGTTACCGCATCTATGACTGAATTTATGGCAAATGCTAGAAATGAAGCTGGCGGTAGTGGAATTGGTGGTACTAATGTGAATGTGAATGCTAATAATGTGAATGCTAATGCTGGAGGAAATGTAGCAGGACTTGGAACTAATGCACCTGAAGTTGGTGGTTGTACTTATGTGACGTCCATGAAGTGTGAACCTTTACCTTTTAATGGAACTGAAGGTGCTGTATTATTAAGCCAGTGGATTGAGAAGATTGAGTCGGTGTTTCGGATTAGTAAGTGTAAGGAGGAAGATAAGGTGAATTTTGCTATGGCTACTCTTAAAGGTCGTGCGTTGACTTGGTGGAACGGGAGAATTGCTTTCATGGGTATTGATGCTCCTAATGCTACTCGTTGGGCTGAAATTAAGAAGTGGATGACTTTGGAGTTCTGTCCCCGTAGTGTGATCATTAGGTTAGAAAAAGAGTTGATTCATCTAAGAATGAAAGTTGTGGACATTGATAGCTACACAAATCGATTCCATGAGTTGGACTTGCTGTTTCCTCGATTGGTGGAACCCGAAGAGATCCGAATTGAACAATATATCAAAGGGTTGACCAAGAACATCTGAGGGGACGTGACATCATCAAAACCACTGACCATTGATGATGCTGTTCGAATGTCTTACCAACTCATTGGGCAGACAATTCAGGATAGGGAAGTTGAAGCACGTACTGGTGAGAAAAGAAAGGGAGATGGCGATCGTGTAGATAGAGGTGATAATAGGAAGAATTTCAATCGCCGTCAGAACCAGAGAAAGGGGAATGCAAATGCTCTTACCAACAACACACCGCGCAACGATGATAGATGTCCTAAGTGTGGCAACAAGAGGCATGCTGGCGACTGCTGGAAGTGCCGAAATTGCGGAAAGCTTGGACAAAAGGTTGAAAGGTGTAAAAAGGGAACCATTTGCTTCAACTGTAACAAAGAAGGTCATAGGAAATCGGATTGCCCTAAGTTGAAAGCGATTGTACCTGGAAGAAACCCCCAGGGTGATGCTTATCAACTTGGAACCGTCGAGGTGAAGAAAGAGGATCCGAATGTCGTTACTGGTACGTTTTTACTCAACAATCATTATGCTGTTGCTTATATTTGACTCGGGTGCTGATAGGAGCTTTGTATCCACTAAATTTAGTGCCCTTATTGAGATAAATACCAGTTACGAGGTGGATCTGGCTGATGGTAAATGAGTGAAAACTAATAAGCTATTAGAAGGATGCTCTCTAAATCTCCTAAACTATTCCTTCCCGATTGATTTGATGTTGATAGAATTAGGTAGTTTTGATATTATTATTGCTATGGATTGGTTGTCATTGAATAATGCTACTATTTTATGTGGAGAAAAGAAGGTTAAGATTCCTCTTAGGAATAGGACGTTAGTAATTGATGGTAATCGAGGTGAATCCCATTTGAAAATCGTTTCATGTATTAAAGTCCAAAAGTACATCAGGAACAATTGCGAGTTATTCTTAGCTCAATTGACCGGGAATGAGTCTAAGGAGAAACGATTGGAAGATGTACCTATTATCTGTAAATTTCTTGAGGTATTTCCTAAAGATTTACCCAAACTTCCACCGATAAGGCAAGTTGAGTTTCGAATCGATTTAATTCCTGGTGTTGCACCGGTGGCACGTGCGCCATACTGATTAGCCCCTTCTGAATTGAAGGAGTTATCTGAACAACTTAAGGAGTTGTCTGATAAAGGTTTTTTTCGACCGAGCTCGTCGCCTTGGGGAGTTCCAGTCTTGTTCGTTAAGAAGAAGGATGGATCTTTTCGTATGTACATTGATTATAGGGAACTGAATAAGTTGACGATTAAATATCGATATCCTTTACCAAGGATTGATGATTTGTTTGATCAACTACAAGGATCTAGTGTGTATTCTAAGATAGATTTGCGGTCTGGATATCACCAACTTCGCGTCCGTGAAGAAGATATTCCGGTAACTGCATTTAGAACTCGTTATGGACACTATGAATTTCAAGTAATGCCATTTGGGTTAACTAACGCACCTGCGGTTTTCATGGATCTAATGAATCGAGTGTGCAAGCCCTACTTGGACAAATTTGTGATTGTGTTTATTGACGATATTCTAATCTATTCTAAGAATAAAGAGGAACATGGAGAACATTTAAGGATTATCTTGAGTTTGCTAAAGGATGAAAGGTTGTATGCTAAATTTTCAAAATGTAATTTTTGGTTAGATTCTGTGCAATTTCTTGGTCATGTGATTAACAAAGATGGAATTCATGTTGATCTTGCAAAGGTTGAAGCTATTAAGAATTGGTATGCACCGACAACGCCAACGGAAGTGCGACAGTTCTTAGGATTGGTTGGATATTATAGGCGATTCATTAAAGAATTTTCTTTAATAGCTATACCCTTGACTAAGCTTACCCAGAAGAATAAACCTTTTGTTTGGGGAAGTGAAGAAGATGGAGCATTTCAGATATTGAAGTAAAAATTATGTAGTGCGCCAATTCTATCGTTACCTAATGGAAGTGAAGATTTTGTACTGTATTGTGATGCATCTCTTAGAGGTTATGGAGTTGGTTTGATGCAGCGAGAAAAAGTAATTGCTTATGCCTCTAGGCAATTAAAGAAGAATGAGTAGAATCACACTACTCATGATCTTGAGTTAGGAGCTGTAGTCTTTGCTCTTAGGTAATGGAGACATTATCTATATGGCACCAAGTGTACGGTATTCACCGATCACAAAAGCCTACAGAATATTCTCGATCAAAAGGAATTGAACATGAGGCAACGAAGATGGATAGAGCTGTTAAGTGATTATTATTTTGATATAAAATATCACCCAAGAAAAGCCAATATTGTTGCCGATGCATTAAGCAGAAAAGATAGAGAGCCTATTAGGGTACGTTCTCTAGTCTTGAGTTCGTATGTGGATACCTAAGTTTGGAGGCTTAAGAGATTTGATTATGTTAGAATCCCATAAATCTATGTATTCCATTCATCTTGGATCTGATAAAATGTATCATGATTTGAAGAAGTTGTACTGGTGGCCGAATATGAAAGCTGATATTGCTATGTTTGTTCTTTAATGCTTGACTTGTGCAAGAGTCAAAGCTGAACATCAAAAGCCATCAGGACTACTTCAACAACCAAAGATTCCTGAATGGAAGTGGGAGCGAATTACGATGGACTTTATTACCAAGCTTCCTGGAACATCATCAGGAAATAACTCGATTTGGGTCATTGTCGACAGACTGACCAAATCAGCACACTTTATTCCGGTTAAAGAGCAGTTCTCACTGGAGAAGCTGACTCGTATTTATCTTGAGAATGTTGTATGCAATCATGGAGTGCCTGTATCGATCATTTCAGATCGAGATCCTAGATTCGCATCGAATTTTCGGAAATCTCTCCAAAGATCCTTGGGAACGAATCTCGACATGATCACTGCTTATCACCCCCTGATTGATGGGCAGAATGAAAGAACGATACAAACACTGGAGGATATGTTGAGAGCTTGTGTGACAGATTTTGGTAAGATTGGGATAAACATTTGCCGTTAGTAGAGTTTCCGTATAACAATAGTTACCATGCTAGTATTAAGGCTGCACCGTTTGAAGCTTTGTATAGTATGAAGTGTAGATCTCCTGTATGTTGGAGTAAAGTTGGGGATACCCAGCTCACGGGACCGGAATTGATCCGGGAGACTACGGAGATGATAGTTCAGATTAAGAATAGGTTGTTGACTGCCCGTAGTAGACAGAAAAGTTACGCGGATGTGCGGCGGAAACCGATGGTGTTTGAAGTGGGTGACCGAGTAATGTTGAAAGTATCGCCATTGAAAGGCGTTATAAGATTTGGAAAGCGAGGGAAAGTGAATCCTCGTTATATTGGACCCTTTAACATTTTATCTACAGTAGGTCCGGTGGCTTACAAACTAGAGTTACCCCCAGAACTCCATGGTGTTCAAAACACATTCCATGTATCTAATCTAAAGAAACGTTTAGCAGTGAGTGATGAGAAAATTTTGTTGGATAAGGTTCGAATAGATGAGAAGTTGCATTTTATCGAAGAACCCGTAGAGGTTATGGATCGTGAGCTAAAGCAACTGAAACAAAGTCGGATACCTATAGTCAAGATCCGATGGAATTCAAAGCATGGACCAGAATTTACATGGGAACGAGAGGATAAAATGTGGAAGAAATATCCGCACCTCTTTGATTTTAATAAGAAACGAACATCAAATGAAATGGATCACGAGGACATTGATCTTTTTTCATAGAATAACTCTTTCTATTGGCAACTTTTAGGAGGAAAAGTTGTGACAGTCTAATATTTTCAGGTAGTGAATTATTTTCTCGTATATTATTTTGAAACTTATTTTTGTGTTGGTTGATAAACTCACAATTTACGGATTTAAATTTGGGCTTACGTGCATTATTTAGCGTCCTTTACGACTAAACCAGAAACCTTAGGATTACGTATTTACGTTTTGGAACTCCGTTTTTTATGAGACACTTTTTATTAGATTCGCTTTTTGCCGTTGATTAATCATTTATAAAACGTTTTTCGTAAAATGACCCGAGGGCACGCAAATCGAGGAAACTAGAATCGAGGAATACCCGTAAATTAGCGGGATGGGAAAAAACAAGTTTATCCCATCCTACTAAAAGGGACGGCCAATACAAGGACTCCATATATCTTGATGTGGCACCCTTGTAGCTAGTTGCTTACACTTGTTAAGCAAAGCTTAACAAGTAAGCTACACATTCCACTCAGACCACAAAACCACCTAAGACTTACCATTTTCACTCATAACACATGCAAAAAAACTCACAAAACTCTCTCACCCCTCCTCCTTTGCCATCCCACTTCACCATCAAACACCCCTTGTTGATCAATTCTAGCCAAAAATATTATGTTATCTACTCATATCAGGAAGAAACCTTGAATCCTTGTTGATTGGTGATCATATTAACATCAAAGAAGGTGATTTGCTTGTGTCCAAGGGCTGATTTCTCAACAAATAATCTTGGTGGTTGATGATTTTGAAGATATATGTGGTGTTCATCAAGTTATTGTCATCCAAAAACAAGATATAATCTCGGTTGGTAAACAAGAGCATCCTTTCCATTTTCTTGTTATTTTTGTAAAGATAAAATGTATTTTCTTTCATATTGTATATGTATATGATGAATATATGATGATAAAAAGTTTGTGTGGGGATCAAGTGTTGATAAATATGATTAAAGAGATGAAAAACCATAGGTAACAAACTTAAAATCTTGCTTAATATGATGGCTGTATAAAAACAGTAAGTAACCAAGTTATAAACTGATAAAATTGCATGTTGGAATCAATTTACAGTAAATATTAGATGTCATACACATGTGAGAGTTGGCCATGCAATGGAATCATCAAAATGAGTGAGATATGATCAAAACAAAATTAGTATACCAATCTGAATAGTCTGTTTTGTAGGGACTGTTAAGGATACTTAGACATGGATTGAGCAGTAGCTATAGCTAACTTATTTGTAGGACATAATATGAAGTTTATTCCATCCAAAAATGAGTTTCTATCTCCTTATATAACTCAAGATATGATAAAAATGGTGAAAGTGAAACTAAAAATCAGATTTTGTGAAATTAAAGTTTAATAGTATTATATAAGCACTCAAATAATATAGTATAAAATGTGAATTTAAAACCCTGTAACTTATATATTTCATTTATATAAATATGTATAAGGATAAATAAATGGACATTATATAAAAATGGTAGTTTGGTAAGTTTTATAAGTTAAAAAAACTATAAACATGATTTTTACGTCTTTTCGGCTAATAGCGTAAAATTAATGTTTTTCGTCAATTAAAACTTAGACGATCGGACCCGTCTAATGTAAACTCTTTAAAAGTCATATACTGATATATAAGTACCTAATACAAGTAAAAACCGATAAAACTCGAACTATATAACATACGGACATTAACGGGCTAAGTTAGCATTATTGGACTATTAATTCAACTAAATGGGCTAAACACTTATAAATTTACTTATTGGGCTTAACCCACTTGGGCCCAACATGTAAAATATAATAATGATAATAAAAGTATAAAATGGATTAATACAAGTTAATGGACTTATAATAGGCTTATTCGACCTAAAACATGTAAATAGGTAAAACTAGTAAACTAGTATAAAAAGTTACCAACACATAACACTAAAATGAGTAAATGAGAATGTATAAACCCACTTGATCATCATCATATGTATAAAATCATCATATGTATACATAATTGTTATTTTTATAAAGTCATTGGACAAAAGTCTAAGACCGATTATTATTTATATAGGTTTCCGTGACCGATGCACGCCCGTAGCCGATAATCCGCCTTTCATTATCAACGTGAGTTCATAGCCTCGCACTCTTTTAAATGTTTTATTAAATAATTTGTAAACCCGCGAGGGAGATAACATGCTAGTTTTTGATAAAAATAGAACACAAGTAGTCCCGATGTCATGCTTAATGATATGGACCCGAATGATGCTATGACCCAATAAAAGAGATAAAAAGGATTATTTGTAGTTAGGTTATGTCACTTAAAGTCCCATTAGCATGAATTGTGAACTACCGGGATTTGGTAGACGCTTATGCATATGATAGTACTATTTGGGGACGATCACCCTAGTTCGCGCCTTGACGGTTGATTCCCGTCGTACCACATTGATTGGTAAGCGATTTTATGTATGAGAAGATTTACATAGCGTGATTTTTGTGACGACACGCTAACTTAGATGGGCAAATTGTTTGTCGGGTTCGCGGCCCGTTGTTGTGATAGTAAGGTAACAATGTCATGCGGCTAGTAATAATCCAAGTGAATCCAAATGTATTCCAATACAGTACGATAACGATGCTAATACCGATGATAATATTACCTATAATGGTAATATTGAGGCTACGGTCTCATGGACGGTTTAAGATGTATGCTTTGATTTATATATTGCCTAACTAGTAATACGAGGACTTACTTCTGATATTATACTTGTGTTCTGATTTCAATGATTGTTTTATATAACGGTTTTATTAAACTCTATGAATTCACTCGGCATTCGCTGATATGATTTTTGCATGTTTTTATCTCAGTTGCTTGAAGGTAATTCGGATGGAGATCGACTCTAATGGCCCACATAATAATAAAAATGTTCATTCAATCTATGTTTTGTAAACTTAATGACCTGTATAATTTGGGACCTGTTGTACACTTAAAACTTTTTATCGAATGAATGTATGTTAAACCTTGTACAACCATTTTTATGTGTTGTCTATGATTGGAGTTATTGTACTATCCCGTAACACTCTAAAAGACTCTTCCGCTGTACCGATACGAAATTTGAGAGTGTTACAGATACACATTGTGTAAGACTTTCGTCCTCAGCCAAGCAAAGTTATGGTGGTCACAGACGATATCTACCATACACACATCCATTCAGAAAGCAAAGGAAATCGTTTAATGGACAACAAGAACTTGAACGTGCTCTAGTACCAAAGACAATGGAAGAAATATACGACGAAGTTAGACATATTCAAAATAAGTGGGGAAAAGTAAATAAAACTAACAATAACACATAAGGAAACCATGAATATACAAGAGGCAGAGGTGGGAAAATTCGAAATAACAAAAGAAAAGCAACAGAAGACGAGGGTAGTTCAAGCCAAACTACTGAATCGTATTGGAAGAAATTCAATATTTGGTATCGAAGGCTAATGTATTTGAGGCATAATTCTTTTCCACATTGTATTGACATTATGCATGTAGAAAAAAATTGTGGGGAGGGTTTTGTTGGAACTTTGCTAAATGTTCTTGGTAAGACGAAAGATGGATTGAAGGCACGAATGGATCTGGCAGCTTTGGGTATAAAACATGAGATTTTTGCTTGGCTAGAACAAGACAAAACAACACTACCTCCAACAGGCTACACGTTAACTAATGCTGAAAAAGACAAATTTTGTGAAACGTTAGCCAAACTCAGAGTACCACAAGGATATTGTTCAAATTTTGTTAGTTTGGTCAACGTAAAAGAAAGGAAGCTCATTGGCCTTAAGTCACATGACTATCACATGTTGATGCAAGAGTTTTTACCAATTGTAATACGTTCAATCATGGATCCACCCACACGATACGCTCTTATCAGGTTTTGCTTTTTCTTTAAATCTATATGTAGAAAAGAAATCAAATTGGAAGAACTAGATGCGATGCAACAAGAACTAGTTGTGACACTGTGCCTACTTGATAAGTTCTTTCCTCCGTCATTTTTTGATATTATGATACACTTGACTGTGCACCTAACTAGAGAGGTAAGATTGTGTGGTCCCATATGCTTTCGGTGGATGTACCTATTTGAAAGATGTATGAAGGTTATTAAAAACCATGTTAGAAACAGAAACAGACCAGAGGGATGCATTGCTGAGGAGACCATTGCGGAAGAAACAATAGAGTTTTTTAGCGAGTATCATAAAACAATGAAATATGTTGGTTTGCCACCTGATAAAGATGTAACCAATGAAAATGAGGACGAAATGCCATTGTCGGCCGACCATTCAAGATGAATGGGGAACTATTTGCAAAAGCTCATTTGTATGTACTACAAAATACAGATGAACTTTTACCCTATATCGAGTAAGTATTACTAACACATGTCTATTTCATTGATATAAATATTCTAAAAAACAAAAAAATTAATCAAATAAATTGTTTCGTTTCAGGCGACACAAGAATTATTTGAATAACAATAACCCGGGGAAACGAATAGCATTGCTAGAGGCTGAGAATTGTAAAACTTTTGCTAAGTGGTTACATGATGAGGTAATTACTTGTATGATGTTTATAATTGTTTGTTTGTTGCTAAATATTGGTTAACTTAACATCTCAAAAACCAATTCTAAGCTAGTGGTAGAGTATAACAAATAAGCACCTACAACATAATGAGTCGATCTCCAACTCTCAGTAGTAATTAGAAGCGTTGTCATTAGCTAGGCGTAGAGTTCCACCAGCACACCATTTCTTTATCGGAAACACTATTCTTTAACTGTTGAAATTCAGGTTTTGAGAGAGTTAGCAATATCAAAAGATAGCGTATCAGATACTGTTAGGTGGATATCATTTGGACCACGCGCCACGGTACGATGCATATAACATCAATGGGTATACATTTCGTACGAAAATAAATGATGGAAAAGTTCACCAGAACAGTGGGGTTTGTGTTGAGGTAGAAGATACTCATATATCCAAAGAAGTTCAAACAAAAAATAACTATTTTATTATGGGATTTTACAAGAGATATGGGTACTAGATTACCGTTTCAGGAGAATGCCTCTTTTCAAGTGCGATTGGGTTAATCACAAGAAACATGCGGTCAAAAAAGATAAGCTTCTTGGATATACATTTGTAGACCTGAATAACTTAAGTCACAAGGATGATCCGTTCATATTTGGCTCACAAGCAGGACAATTGTTTTATGTCCAAGACCAGGTACAAAAAAATATGTCTATTGTCTTCAGGACCCCTAGCAATAATTACAAAGATACATATGACGAAGTCGATGAGGAATTTAGTACAGTCATTCACCAAAACAATGATAACAGTTTGCCAGATGCAAATGTAGGTGATGACTCACACAGTGACTACTATCAAGCAGACGGTGAAGGAGTTGTCATACGAAAAACCAAGTGAAGCCTGTCATGCTCAAGTTGGCATAATCGGCCTTTTTATCGTATTTAACTTGTTCTTTTAGAGGATAGGTTCTAGTACTTGTTTAAGGATTTATGTTTGTGTGCATATCACATTTTTAAGCTTTCATTTTTTCTGCAAAAACACTTGTAATCTCTTTTATTTGAATGTAAAATTTCTTTAACATTCAGTGGTTCTTTTAATTATGTTTTTATGAAAATTAGATTTCAATTGTAAGCTGCTGATATAGCTAATTACATGTAAGTTTTCATAATCTGTCATATTGAATTTTGTCATACTAGTGAAACTTTGTGTTCAAAAAGAATGTTCAGATTGGTGAGGTGAGTTGCATATCTTTTTATATAGCTAGTGGCATACTACATAGTGTTTAATTTGGTGATTTGAGTTGCAATTACTGAACTACATAATGTAAATATAGCTATTGCCTCAGTTTGTATCAGTTTCAACTCCACTAGTGGTTTGGCTTGTGAATGCTTATATTATTGATTATCCAGATTATTTAAGTCTTTTGTTGCTCACCTTTATATTTCATATTGGTTGCATGCCCTGAAATTGCTTAAATTTCATTATTCCTTTGTAAATTTGATATATTGCTCAACATAAGGGGTGTTTGGGACTGTATGTTTAAGCTTATTGACAACATGATTTAAACCTCCTATTGCCTGCACACCTAGTGTTTAGTTACAATAGGTTATAGTTGGTTTTTATTTCAGTTTGTATTCACAAATTTTGTGATTAACATGTATTGCAAAAATCTGCTCATTACTGAAGTGCACTAGCTATTGACATAATGAGTATAAATTTGTGTCAGCAAGAAGTTTGCATAATCTTTAATACAGAATTTTGTCATACTTGTCAAGTTTGTGCTCAAATTCATACTTAAATCGTTCATGTACCTTCTTTTTAATTTCATACACACAACACATTCTGCTATCTTAACCCCCAAAAATTACAACAGATACTGATATTAAGCATAACTATAAGTTAAAGAACAATTTAATTAGATGTAACAAAAATTAAGATAAACACAATAGCAGACATTAAACATTAAACATAATTAAACATAAATGTCATTACCATTACCATTATACATTATATACATATTAGATATGCAGTTAAACAAAAGAACTGGTTTAGATACGACATACCCAAACTGCATATTGATGGGCTAAAACAACAAAAAGATATGTGCCCATGCACAACAATCATCAAACATTTTCTTCTGCTGGTGGAACCATTTCCATTTCGGTGGACCAAGATTTCATTTGATCGACACCTTCAACTTGTTCCTGAACAATAATGTTCAAACGGTAAAGCTTCGTCTCCAACCTCTTCTTTAAATCAGTAAAAGCTTGAATTGACTCCTCCCAATCAGCAGCTAGATGCTTGGTCTTTGATAGGTGTGAAAACACCCATCTTTTCTACCACTTAATTACAATAATAACCAGACCAAAACGTGTATTTTATGTCTTTTATGTCGGAATTATGCGTGGTTTGTGTTTTTATTGTGATTTAGGACGAAAAGGTGAAAAGTGGAGAAAACACGGGAATTCACGGGCATTTACGGACTTTTATTGAAGAAAAAGATGAAAGACGAAGCCAAGAAGTCAAGAGTGTAAAAAGAACGGATGTCCAAGACCAATTCTGAAGAGTTATCGAGGAAAAAGTCAAAAGACGGAAGTTTACCAAAAGCCGAAGAACTCGAGTCTTATTTATTGAAGAATTAAAAGACGAGTCCAAAGAAATCCCGAGCCAAAAGTCATCAAATTCCAAGAATAACAAAGAGATTAAGAAGGAAGGACTTAAGGGCGCAATTAAGAAGAAAGGAAAGAGGGGAGGGAGCTTCCTCTAACCATCCTCCTAATCACCTATATATACCTCTCATTTTCATTTCATTAAGTGTTGTTGGCTAAGTGTGACAATTAGTCTTCCACCATTTTCTTATCTTGTCATTTACATTTCATGTCATTTAAATACATGTTTTGCACCTTAATTATCTTTTAATTCCAAGTAAGTTTTCAATTTGTGTTCTTTAAATTCTTGTCTTTACCTTTCTTTATCATTTGATCAAGTTTATTTTTACCATTCTCATTCTTCTCTTCTCATTTTGTTTCGGTTTGAATTTCGGATTAAGCAAGTTTTGCTTAATCCATTTGCTTATTTAACAAAAAATCTCGTCCTTTTAAGTCCTCATACGAAATAAGCCTCGAGATTGACAACCTTGTGTGCTTATTTGGTATTTTGTTTAAGTGTTTTGGAAGTTTTCTTTAAAGTTTTGATTTTTAAGTTTTAATTTCATTTAAGTTTCATCTTTTAAAGTTTGAAAGATTTTAACTTTTTTAGCTTATTGTTTCGTTTTGATTTCATTTCATTAAAGTATTTGGTCACGGCTTATTAGAAGTAGCTTATTTAGAATTGTGTTTATTACGAGTTTGGTTACATCGGAAAGCAAGGGTTTTTGATTGCGACGGCTAGCAACATCACATTCCGATAGTGACAGTATTGGCCTAAGGGTTTTTGCATTCCGATCCGGGATTGCGACAGGAGTAACATTTCCTCATTCCGATCTGGGGATTGCGATCGCATATTGCGATCGCTCTTTCCGACGGCTCTTGAGGCTTACTTAGACGAAGTGCTGCCAAATTTTCCTTAGCCACATTCCGATAGATTGCACTTTGCATTCCAATAGGTGAAATTCCGATCTGGAGGATTTCGATCTGAGACTTTGCGATCTGAACTTCATTCTGATCTGGGTTGTTTGGTTATTCCGATCTGAAAAGGTGACATATTCCGATCTGGGTTTCAATCAATATTCCGATAAGGGGTGTGTTCATTCCGATGGTAAGGTTGATCGGAATATATTCCGATCTGGGTTAACTTTTATGTTTTGTCTTGTTTAATTTTTAGTTTATGTTTTTTTATACTTGTCTAATTTTAATTCTCATCACGCTTTAATTTTAAGTCATTAAATTATTTACTATCCGTCACGTTTTTAAATATTGCACCCTTTTGTTTAATTAGATTTAGATTTATTTTAAACGCCACTTTACTGTCAACGACATTTACTTTTAAGTCTTTGCACATTTAAATTTAAAACCAACCAAAAATATTTGTTTCCACCAAAATAAAAATGAGTCACATAGAGAACCTAGATCAATTCGTTAAGATACCGAGAATACGAACTTTAATTTCTTACTAGGCAAAAGCCTTGTATCAAATGGCGCCGCTGCCGGCTCTTTTCGTAAAGATTAACGGTTTTCTATGAGAGACGCGTTGCTTTTTGGGATCCGTTCACTTGTGAGCGTTATTTTTCTTGCTTAAAAATTCACAAAAATCATAAAAATTAAAAATTTCAAAAATCCAAAAAGATTTTATTTTTATTGTGTATATATATTGTCTTTGTGTTTGGTTTCTTTTTCTTTTGCATTTTCAGGTGTATGCGTACTAGATCTTCTAATTATCAAGAGCCCGAGCCTCAAGAAGATTTAGCTATGTCTGGTGTTAATAACAATAATCCACTGCACCCTAATAATAACAACAATGTTCTTCCACAACCCGATCTTCGGACCATGGAGGAACTTTGTCAACCAACCATGTTTGGACGAGGAGGACCGATTGCGCCGATGCAAATCAAAGCTCCTGAGTTTTCGTTGAAGCACCACATGATTCAGCAAGTGCAAACAAACCCATTCTGTGGATTGCTTGATGATGATGCCAACAAACACCTCGACAAGTTCATTACAATCACCCAAAGAATGAAGTTGGCTGGTGCCACAATGGATGAACTTCGCCTACAACTCTTTCCACATACTTTATTACATCATGCCGAGAAATGGTTTGATCGTCTCCCGAAGAATTCTATTCACACTTGGGATGACATGACTCAACGCTTTTTGTCGTGCTACTTTCCACCATCCATGGTCACGAGCCTTCGCAATCAGATCAGCGATTTCATGCAAGACCCTGATGAATCTCTTTTTGACGCTTGGGAGAGATATAATGTCTTGATCGATAGATGTCCAAACCACAACATGCTCCCTGTGACCCTAATTGACACTTTCTACAACGGTTTGACTTTTCGAGATCGTGATACGATTAATGCAGCCGCCGGTGGCACATTCATGAAAAGGAGACCCGAGGAGTGTAGAGAGCTAATTGAGAACATGACTACTCACCACAAAAACTGGGATTCCTCTGCTTCTTCAAGGAACAACCCGAGAGTCAATGTTTCCTCCACTTCAGCAAACCCTGATATGACCGAACTCACCCGTGTGCTGACTGAAATGAGCAGAAGTATGCAAGTCTTGGCTTCAAACCAACAACAACAACAAGTTAAAGATGTTGCTACTCCTTGTGAAACATGCGGCGGTCCTCACTCATACACCGATTGTCCTTCTACACAAGGAAATCCGGAAAATGTGTATGCAGCTTATGGTAATTATTCATCGGAAAATTACCAAGCTCGACCTCAAGGGGATAGAAATCTGCTGAGTTACCGATCAAACAACTACCTTTCCCCCGGTTTTTCTCCTCAAAACCAAAACCCCGCCAACAACTACACTAGAAGCAACCAAATCCCACCAAGAGCTTCTAGTCCTTATCAACCACCCACCCAACAACCCCCACCCATGAACCCCGATGTTGAGGCCATCATGAGAACCCAAGGTGAGCAAATCAAGAACCTACAGAGCCAAATTATCAATCTGAAAGGAGATATTACCAAGCAAGGAAATGAGATTAGATCCGAGCTTCGAGATAATTTTCAATCCTCCTTCATCAATCAAACCAATGATTTGAAGAATATGCTTGCCAGTTTCTTGCCCGCCGCTCAACCTTCTACTGCAAGTTCTCTACCTTCAAACACCGTCACTAATCCGCGAGCAAATGTGAGTGCTATTACTACTCGTAGTGGAGTCACCATTGTAGGACCAACAATCCCACCCCCATCATCTACACCTCCTCCACCACCATTTATCCCTACTCCTCCTACACCTAGTATTAGTGCACCATTACCGTCTCCGCCTCGACGTGATGAAGTTCCCACGAATGACCCTTCAACATCTCAACCTTTACCTACACCTACACCTTCACCACCCAAACCCAATATCCCTTATCCCTCTCGTTTAGGCAAGTCCAAAATGCTAACCAAGGAGGACTCCGAAGTGTCACGCTATGTGAAGATGATTTCTCAAATGAACTTCAACATTAGCTTTCTTGAAGCACTTGTCCACATGCCAAAATTTGTTAAAGCATTTAGGGAATTGCTTAACAAGAAGGAGAAGCTGATTGAACTCGCCGACACTCGATTAAATAAAAACTGCTCTGCAGTTATTCTTAAAGAACTGCCGGAAAAGCTCGGAGATCCCGGTCGTTCTGTATTGCCTTGCGTGTTCAACAAAACTGAAGAAATTACTGCCCTTGCTGATCTCGGGGCCAGTATAAATTTGATGCCACTGAGTGTTTGGAAAACACTATCATTACCCGACCTCACTCCAACTAAGATGACTCTTGAACTTGCAAATCGCACTCTCGCTTACCCAGTTGGTATAGCCGAAGACGTGTTTATTAAAGTTGGCGCATTTACTTTCCGGTCGATTTTGTCGTAGTTGATTATGAAATGGACCCTCGTATTCCTTTAATACTTGGTCGGCCATTCTTGAGAACTGGACGTGCTTTAGTAGATGTTGCCGAAGGTGAGTTAATCTTAAGAGTCGGGAATGACTCACAAATTTTTAAAATGGGGAAGCTTACAGGCAAATACTATGGACGAGAATCAGTGAATATGATTAATGTGCTCGATGACTTTACCGTCTATGAAAATCCTCTATTCGATTCTTCCATCGATAATCCACTCTTTGACGATGATATGGATGATTCTCGCTCCACTTTGGACGCTTCTCCCATTTATGATTCTCCACCGGTCTTCGATGCTTATGATGATGATGATTCTAGCTCAGATTCGGTTGATTTTGATTGTACTTCTGAGTATCCCGAGATGCCCACTTTCGATGATTTTGATGAGGCTGATACTCTTTCGAGCGATTCTTCACATGATGAAGATCCTCCGCCATCACTCGATCCTACTTTGGACGATTACTCATTTGAGGAAGACTTCTCTGAATTTCTCAACACTTACTTCCCTCATGAGAGTGATGCTCCTCCTTATGACTTTGAAGATTATCGTCTTGATCCTACTTTGGATTTGAAGAACATTCTGTCAAAGGAGAAGAAACCGGTTGACACCAATATCCGTTGCACATATGATTTGACACCTCTTTGTCCCCCTTCTGAGGACGATGTTGTGCTTCTTTGCGGATCTTCTTCACACTCGGCTGAGCCTGAGTGCTATTTTCCCTTAAAGGAAAAGGCATTCGACCCCGGTATTGCAGTCTTTAAGCCATCTCAGTATCCACCTGATGAAATAACAGGAAAATCTTTGGAAATTTTGAAGACATGCTTGCACCACTTCAACCTTGCTTCCACCATGCTCCATCTTTTCTTAAGGTAACCTTGCCACTTCTTCTTTGGCTTGCCTTGTTTGCCTTAAGCTTGTGCTTATTGATGGACGAAAACTATGTCTTTGATCCTGGTGGATATGTTTCATGCTTCTTCCGTTGATGATCAAGGTCGAGTCGGGCTCACGACTCGGTTAACAAAAAACCAAGCGCTTCTTGGGAGGCAACCCATGCATCTATCTTTTCGCTTTCTTTATCATAAGTGTAGGGGAGACCCGTTGGTTTTCTTTCCTCTCCTCACTTCTTAATCAGGGATTCGAGCTTCAATGATCCACTCTTGATGATTCTTGACGACCCGTGATTCCGTGTTCCATTATTCCCGGTTCTATCCTAAACTCTTTTCGATTCACTATTTTATATTTTCTCAATATTAAAATAGGAATCTCTTTAGTTGTCTCTTCCTTAGCAAGATTTAAACAACGTGCACAATGTCCTAAGTGTAGGGGAGTTTACTCCCACATGCTTAAACATTGAGGACAATGTTTATCTTAAGTGTAGGGGGGACTTCTATCGAAGTTAAGTGGTCTTTTCCTTGTATTTGTCCTCATTTTAACCGAAAAATCAATTTTTCAACATTTTTCAAAATTTTTGATCTATTTTGGCCTATTAGTTTTTACCTTTGTATAGTTATTTTCTTTCTTTGCTAGAATAAATGTTTAATAAAGTGGTTTTAATTTTCAAAACATTGTGAATCTTTTGACTCAATCCGAGTTTACTTATCTAAGTTTGCTCTAGCTAGTACCCTTAACGTATTTAAGTCGAGTTTTGATAGGCTTTTATATAGGGAGCTATAAAACGCGAAAGTCTTAACTCTCACGGGTTAAGAACAAGAACTTTTCGCAAGTTCCTATAATTGATCCTAGAGAGTCGTTTATCAAGGGAACTTTAAAATGCGATTTCTAATAAACTGTGGAGAACGAGAGATGATAGAGCCTATTATAAGTTCGGTATTCTTTCGTGAATTTATGTGAGTTAATTATGAGCCTATTCTCCCATCACTTGCTAATAAATTTATCTTCTAATAAATAAGGTTGTACGATTTGAAAAGTTACTTAGCTTCTAGCCCATGATCGTTTAAAAGTTGCTCGGTATGGATTAGAGTTCATAGCCAAGGCATAACTTATTGAAGCGGGATGCGAAGATTGGCGAGTCCGAAAAGGCCCTAACAAGGCATGAGGGCTATATTTTGTGGCTAAAGATCCAAAAGTGATGTGAAGAATCATTTATCGAAAATCAATATGAAGGATCGAGACACACAACGAAAAGCAAATACTCCCCAAAAGTCATGGAGAAGTGTATCCGAAAAGACCCTAACATGGTATGAGGATAAATAGATCCAAGTCATAAAAGGAGGCGGATCGTTGTATATCAAAGTCCAATATAAAGATTGGAGAAAAATGAAGAAGTCGTGGTCCAAGTATGAATCTCTCAAAACTTCAAGTGAAGAAATTACTATATGAAGAGAAGACCATAATTTCATGAACGTCTCTCAAGGGTTGAAGTATGAAGTCGCTGCCAAATATCGGTCCGAGAAAGGTCTCAAATCGCGAAGCGAGTTATGCCAAGATATTTACTTTATGAGGTCCCGAGAAGCAGTTTTAAAAGATTTTGTCCTTTAGCTAACTATTGATTAAATCGTTCACTTTATTTTCAGACTAAATAACTATCGAAATAAGTCAAAAATGCATCCTCGTGATCATTCAAGACAATAATAAAATATAAGAGACACACCTAGGAATAAGGGAGTCTAAGTGAATAATTGGCCCACATGTGTTTGAGTTGCAATTACTGAACTACATAATGTAAATATAGCTATTGCATCAGTTTGTATCAGTTTCAACTCCACTAGTGGTTTGGCTTGTGAATGCTTATTTTATTGATTATCCAGATTATTTAAGTCTTTTGTTGCTCACCTTTATATTTCATATTGGTTGCATGCCCTGAAATTGCTTAAATTTCATTATTCCTTTGTAAATTGATATATTGCTCAACATAAGGGGTGTTTGGGACTGTATGTTTAAGCTTATTGACAACATGATTTAAACCTCCTATTACCTGCACACCTAGTGTTTAGTAACAATAGGTTATAGTTGGTTTTTATTTCAGTTTGTATTCACAAATTTTGTGATTAGCATGTATTGCAAAAATCTGCTCATTACTGAAGTGCACTAGCTATTGACATAATGAGTATAAATTGTGTCTGCAAGAAGTTTGCATAATCTTTAATACAGAATTTTGTCATACTTGTCAAGTTTGTGCTCAAATTCATACTTAAATCGTTCATGTACCTTCTTTTTAATTTCATACACACAACACATTCTGCTATCTTAACCCCCAAAAATTACAACAGATACTGATATTAAGCATAACTATAAGTTAAAGAACAATTTAATTAGATGTAATAAAAATTAAGATAAACACAATAGCAGACATTAAACATTAAACATAATTAAACATAAATGTCATTACCATTACCATTATACATTATATACATATTAGATATGCAGTTAAACAAAAGAACTGGTTTAGATACGACATACCCAAACTGCATTTGATGGGCTAAAATAACAAAAAGATATGTGCCCATGCACAACAATCATCAAACATTTTCTTCTGCTGGTGGAACCATTTCCATTTCGGTGGACCAAGATTTCAACTGATCGACACCTTCAACTTGTTCCTGAACAATAATGTTCAAACGGTAAAGCTTCGTCTCCAACCTCTTCTTTAAATCAGTAAAAGCTTGAATTGACTGCTCCCAATCAGCAGCTAGATGCTTGGTCTTTGATAGGTGTGAAAACACCCATCTTTTCTACCACTTAATTACAATAATAACCGGACCAAAACATGTATTTTATGTCTTTTATGTCGGAATTATGCGTGGTTTGTATTTTTATTGTGATTTAGGACGAAAAGGTGAAAAGTGGAGAAAACACGGGAATTCACGGGCATTTACGGACTTTTATTGAAGAAAAAGATGAAAGACGAAGCCAAGAAGTCAAGAGTGTAAAAAGAACGGAAGTCCAAGACCAATTCTGAAGAGTTATCGAGGAAAAAGTCAAAAGACGGAAGTTTACCAAAAGCCGAAGAACTCGAGTCTTATTTATTGAAGAATTAAAAGACGAGTCCAAAGAAATCCCGAGCCAAAAGTCATCAAATTCCAAGATTAACAAAGAGATTAAGAAAGAAGGACTTAAGGGCGCAATTAATAATAAAGGAAAGAGGGGAGGAAGCTTCCTCTAACCATCCTCCTAATCACCTATATATACCTCTCATTTTCATTTCATTAAGTGTTGTTGACTAAGTGTGACAATTAGTCTTCCACCATTTTCTTATCTTGTCATTTACATTTCATGTCATTAAATACATGTTTTGCACCTTAATTATCTTTTAATTCCAAGTAAGTTTTCAATTTGTGTTCTTTAAATTCTTGTCTTTACCTTTCTTTATCATTTGATCAAGTTTATTTTTACCATTCTCATTCTTCTCTTCTCATTTTGTTTCGGTTTGAATTTCGGATTAAGCAAGTTTTGCTTAATCCATTTGCTTATTTAACCAAAAATCTCGTCCTTTTAAGTCCTCATACGAAATAAGCCTCGAGATTGACAACCTTGTGTGCTTATTTGGTATTTTGTTTAAGTGTTTTGGAAGTTTTCTTTAAAGTTTTGATTTTTAAGTTTTGATTTCATTTAAGTTTCGTCTTTTAAAGTTTGAAAGATTTTAACTTTTTTAGCTTATTGTTTCGTTTTGATTTCATTTCATTAAAGTTTTTGGTCACGGCTTATTAGAAGTAGCTTAATTAGAATTGTGTTTATTACGAATTTGGTTACATCGGAAAGCAAGGGTTTTTGATTGCGACGGCTAGCAACATCACATTCTGATAGTGACAGTATTGGCCTAAGGGTTTTTGCATTCCGATCCGGGATTGCGACAGGAGTAACATTTCCTCATTCCGATCTGGGGATTGCGATCGCATATTGCGATCGCTCTTTCTGACGGCTCTTGAGGCTTACTTAGACGAAGTGCTGCCAAATTTTCCTTAGCCACATTGCGATAGATTGCACTTTGCATTCCGATAGGTGAAATTCCGATCTGGAGGATTTCGATCTGAGACATTACGATCTGAACTTCATTCCGATCTGGGTTGTTTGGTTATTCCGATCTAGAAAGGTGACATATTCCGATCTGGGTTTCAATCAATATTCCGATAAGGGGTGTGTTCATTCTGATGGTAAGGTTGATCGGAATATATTCCGATCTGGGTTAACTTTTATGTTTTGTCTTGTTTAATTTTTAGTTTATGTTTTTTTATACTTGTCTAATTTTAATTCTCATCACGCTTTAATTTTAAGTCATTAAATTAATTTAATTTCCGTCACGTTTTTAAATATTGCACCCTTTTGTTTAATTAGATTTAGATTTATTTTAAACGCCACTTTACTTTCAACGACATTTACTTTTAAGTCTTTGCACATTTAAATGTAAAACCAACCAAAAATATTTGTTTCCACCAAAATAAAACTGAGTCACATAGAGAACCTAGATCAATTCGTTAAGATACCGAGAATACGAACTTTAATTTTCTTACTAGGCAAAAGCCTTGTATCAGTCTTCATTTCAGAAAGTGCAGTACGTACCCTTTTTAGGCTTACCTTAACCGGTTCAATCAAATCCCGAATATCAATATTAAAAGCCTTCTCTTCAATAATCTGTTGCTCGAAGTATACCCTCATGGCATACGAAATATTTACACCACCAGCGAGTTGCATAATCTCGTCCAACACAGGGGTGGCATTTGCATCATAAGTACTTCCTTGATAATCTGCCATGGATTGATCTGTTAATAGAAAGTAAAAATGTGTTTTTTATTTGGGGAAGATGATATGTTAGTTGGTGATGTTATATATTATATAATCATAGGCAGGGTATTTATACAACCCATAACAACCACAGTTTTTTATTGGGGCAAATGAAGAGTTGCAAACCATAATGGCAAATAGTCAGAACTCAATGCATTCAGGGAGGAGTTTCAGGGAAGCTTCGACACACACTTATAAATGTGTGTGACAAATTTTTTTTGATGGGCTTAGTTAGTCACATAAAAAAATACTTGTTGAGACAAACTATTATTTTATGGGCTTAGTTAGTTACATAGAAAAATACTTGTTGTGACTGTGTGTAGTGACTTTAGTCATACAAACACCAAAAAATGTGACTCATAACAACATTAGTGAAAATTGAGATTACATTTGGTTCTAAACATTTGTCACATGAATATTTTACTATGTGACTTTTTCAATGTGTTGGTCACATATAATCCCATTATAATGTGACCATAAATATAATTTAGTTTCACATTTCTCAAATGTTGGGACTATTGGAAAATATATAGTCACATAATTTTTTGGTTATTGAGTATGATCATGTATTATATTTGATCATAGTCTTCAAGTAATTGTAAAATATTTGTCATATTTAAATAAATATAGTGGCAAATGTTTCAATACCTACTTTCCACTTGAAACACATACAAAATTCATGTGTGGTTAAAAATTAACAAAATATACTAGTCACATTAAAATAATGTGTGTGACAACTTTGTTTATCAATTTGTCACTTGTAAAATAAGTCTATGTGACCATATATGATTTTTGGTCACATTCGATGTGTGTATGACAAATATTTGTCACACATGTATAGGTATTATGTGACAACTACTTGAACCAGACTTTGATTCGGTAACACTCTCAAATTATTAAGTGACTAACGACTCATCCAAAAAACATTTGTTATCCCTAGTCACGTAAATATTCATACGCGTGACAAACAAAATACATAATGGTCATACAAACTGACTTCAAGTGTGACTGTTTATTTATCACTGGCGAATTCAGTCAAACAAAAAATTTATTTGTGACTACACGAACTTCGGTATGTGCGACCGAAACCCATTTTTGTACTAGTGCCTAGTTGTCACCACTTGGAAAATATCCTATGACATGTAAAATATCTGATTTTCAAACTTAGAATAGGAGGGAAAAGGTTTAAAATATGTTTTAGAGGAAAAATATAAAACTGGGTATTAAATCTAGGGCTTGTAACTTATACTTTGTAATTTTGGTGATCAGGGACTTAGGAAAGTGATTATGGAATGACTAAGGCTTAATTAGGGTTTAGAAATTCTATTTAGAAGAGTTAGGTCCTTGGTTTGAAGTTTAACAAAGGTTTGATGTGAAAATGAGAAGTAAACTTATGTAGATTAGGGTTTTCTAATGATCTAGGTTTAAATCTTAGTAAAAATCATCATTTTCCTCTTAACTACTAATGGAAACTTAATTTAGGTCATAGAAATTGTGTTTTGAGTGTCCAATAAGTTCTCACACTTGGTTTGATAGCTTAGTTTAGGTAAACATGTCTAAAAAGTGAAAATACCTATTTTGACCTAGTTTACAAGTCATGTATTGAAATATTGTACCTTGTGTATTAGGATACTTGTACATCTTCTTAACATAATCTTATGACCTTAATGAAGTGCTACGAGTGCTTGTAGACTTGGCCTAAGAGACCAGGTAATGATTCTATGTAGATTTTTTAATATAATGGTTTCTAGGTCATTAAGCCTAATGACTTTCTATCTTGGGTAATTAGGGTTTATATCTTAATATACACTTATTCTAGGTCTTATATAGTATGTTTATGACTTCTAGAGTTTATACATTCTTAGTTTAAGTGTTTATATAGGTTGATCATATCTTAGGGTTAATTAAATAAGCTTAAGGTCCTATGCTTTGAAAACTTTACTTTATGCTTTATTAATTTGTAAATTTGTTTAAGATAAATGTATTAACTTATTATGATACTTAGTTGAGCTTTATATTTTGTTTCTAAATATTAGACTCTAATTCACTATAGAATGGATTTTATATGATAATCTTGGTTATAGGTCATTTACTTGTAATTAGTTTGAGATTAGTGAATATTAGTGTTTTGCGATTAGATAGATTATAATTAGTATAGTGTATTTCATAATAGTACATAGATATTATGTAGTTATATTTCTTGAAACATTAGTTTACAAGGTATTTCTAAGGCTTTCTTAGGAATTTAGGGTATCCTTGTTCTATTTGAGTTGTTCTTATTCATTGTATATACATATAGTTACTTTTAGAACTCAGACTTGATATATACATAGTGTTTACAACATATAGGCATATGTTGATGTGGCAATTCAGATAGTGAGTATACATATATTCAACAATTCAGTCACATATCATAATAAAATGCAAAAATTTCTTACCAAAATTACCTCTTTATTTATAAACATAGATAATACATTAGTCAAAATTAATAGATGTTATAGTCTCTTCCCCTTATTTTAAATCTCATTCTAAAATTAGCTAGAACTAGGGTTAACAGAAGAGAATAGATGCAAGTAGTTAGCTTGAATTTAATCTTCACGTTCCCAAGTATACTTAGGTCCTCTCTTCTAGTTCCATCGTACCTTGACTATCGGATATGGCTCTGCATCAATCGTTTGATTTCTCTATCCATGATTTCCACAGGATCTTTAATACTCGATTTTGCAACCAAGTATAAAATATTGTTGTCCCAAGTCTCTTTGAATTGACTAATTGTTAAGAGTGCGACTTAATTGTCTTTTGGTGAACGAGAGAATGGTTTGGTTGATTTATCTAATTTTAAACTATTAGCAAGTAATTTAAGTGTCGTTGAGTAAAGTAGAAGCTTTGACAAAACTAAACTAAAAGTTAATTTAGGAAAATACTTAAAACTTAAAACTTTGTGAAACTTTAAAACTTAAAAACTTAGTCAATAAGAATAAAGCAATTCATGTCCATCGGAATGCACCAAATGATAGCCATCGGAATATGGAAATTGGAAATCCATCGGAATGTTAAACTTACTACCCATCGGAATGCAACTACACAAAGTCTATCGCAATGTTGATCGTCGGAATGTCCTCTTATCGCAATGTCTCAGATCGGAATGACTAAAACACCCCTATCGCAATGTGCTTCTATCGCAATGTGCTTCTATCGAAATGTCGCTGTCGAGAAATGGGCAGCACATCGTCTTAGCAAAGACCTTGATCCCGTCGGAATGTGCGATCGCAATGAGCGATCGCAATCCAGATCGGAATAAGGGGGAAATGACAACCTGATCGCAAAGTAAAACCCTAATGGGTTATTGCGATCAAAACTATTACACCCGTCGGAATGTGCAAAAACCCCAAGATTGCGGTGGAAGCTAACTTAATCCGAAATTGGTGGCAAATGTAAAACTCAATAAGCACAATCAATAATCTATTGTATCCAAAACTTAAACAACTCGAAAAGCTTAAATTTGACAACTTGTAAAACATAAAAGATTATCAACTTAATGAAATGAACTTTAAAATGACTAAAATCTTTATGATATCTGAAAATCAATAAGCTAAAACTCGAATAAGCCAATAAGCGTTGAAAGCTTACAACTTATACGTTTAGAAGCATATGTAGGAATAAAGAGAATGAATCTTCTAACCATACAAACTCAACTTCAATCACGGAACATGGAAGATTCGGATCCAAGAAGAGATTTTGAATCAAAAACCAAGTAGACCAAGAAATGTAGAAGAAGATTGACAACTCAAAAGTTAACTTGAATTAGATAGATCAAATCCAAATACAAGAATGATGAAAGCTTAAAAGAAAGGAAGAATGAAAAACTTAGTGAGAGAAAGTTTAGAACTTTCTCTCTCTAAAACTAGAAAGAAAACTTAAAAATAAAAACTAGTTAACTCCCTCCTAATGTGTATTAGGAGGGTATTTATAGGGAAGGTGGAAGGAGTGCATGTGTTGCATCTTCTTTCTTTTTCTTCTCGACTCGACTTTAATTCTTTGTCTTTTCTTGATGTCGTCTCGGGCTTTGAACTTTTCTTTTAATTTTCTTTTTCTATTAGACTTAAGTTCTTCGACTTCGTTAAACTTCCGTCTTTAGACTTTTTCTTCGATAAATCTTTAGAATAGGCCTTGGACTTCCGTTCTTTTTGCACTCTTGATCTTTTGACTTCGTCTTTTCCCGTTTTATTCGATAAAAGCCCGTGAAAGCCCGTGTTTTCTTCCTTTTTCATATTTTGGTCCTAAAACACAATAAAAACACAAACCACGCATAATTCCGACTTTTACGACATAAATCACACGTTTTGGTCTTGTTATTATTGGAAATAAGTGGTAAAAGGATATGTGTTATCACACTTATTAAATCCCATACACTTGACCATTGCAATGCCCTCATGCAATGCATTAATTTTAAAGCACGGTTTACATTTTCCATCATAAATAACCCACCTTGGCCTTTATTAAATACTAAACATAAAAAGATAGAACAAGTAAAGAAATCAAACACATACATTGGTAGATGTTTAGTGATTAGTTTATTTAAGTTTTTGGTGAAAAACTTGGTGATTTTTGTATTGAATTCGAGTTCCCTGTTCTTCGGTTAAAGTTACTGTTCTTGAGTATTCCCAGGTTCCGAATGAACCAAAACTTCCGAATGAACAAATAGTTCCGGATGAACTGAAAGTTCCGCATGAGTCTTAGAAGTTCCGAATGAAAGTGTTTTCAAAAGTTCCGGATGAGTTTTAAATGTTCCGAGTAAATTTCCTTTCAAAAAACTTCCGAATCAATTTTCAAAAGTTCCGAGTGAAGCATCTTGACCAAAAGTTCCGAACCAAGTTCCGGATAAACTTCCGAACGAAGTTCCGAATCAAGTTCCGACTCAAAGTTCCGGGTGAAGGATTTTTCAATGTTCCGAATCAACTTCCGAATAAAGTTCCGAACTAACTTCCGAATCAAGTTTCACATGAAGGTTCTGAGTAAAGTTCCGAGTGAAGGGTCCGAATAGACTTCCGGATGAAGGTTACGAGTTAAGTTCCGAACGAAGTTCCGGATCAAGGGTTCCGAGTAAACTTCCGGGTGAAAACTTCTAAATCAAGGTCAAACTTCCGAATCATTTTTATTTTGAGTATTTCTAAGGTTTACTTACTGTTTATTCAGTTCATACTTATATTTTAATTTTAATTTTAATTTTAATTTTAATTTTAATTCAAGTTTTATTAATTGTTATTAATTTAATTGCTTTTAAATTTAAGTTTACATTTTAATGCATTTAGTAGACTAGAAAATCACTCTTTTTTTTAGTAACCAAGAACAATCATTCCACTTAGAACCAAGATCAATTCGAGAGGATATCGAGAGAACATAATTGAACCCTATTGAAAATCCATGTATCAAATGGCGCCGCTGCCGGCTCTTCTCGTTAAGATCAAAAGTTTTTTGTGAGAACTTGGATTTTGGGATCCGTTCCCCGTGAACGTTACTTTTTCATAAAAATTCTCAAAAAATCCTAAAAAATATAAAATTTTCAAAAATACAAAAAAAAAATTAAAAAAAAAAAACATAAAAAAAAAGAAAAAATATTTTTGCTTTGTTTTTCTCTTGTTAGTTCTTTTGCAGGTGTATGCGCACTCGATCAACGTCTTATCAAGAGTCCGAGCCTCTCGATAACTTAGACATGGCCGGTGTACAAAACAACAACAACATACCACCTCAAAACAACAATAATAACAACAACAACCCACCTTTCAACAACATGAATAATAACAACAACAATGAGCCCTACCGGATCATCGCCCGATGATTGAACTGCTGCAAGCCCATGTAGATGGAAACAATGATCCAATTGTTATACCAGCATTTGCAGCCAACAACTTTGAGCTCAAATCAGGCTTTATCCAGATGGTCTCTGCTCAACCATTCTTGGGGCGTACCATTGATAATCCACATGACCACATCAAGAGATTCTTACAACTCACTAATACGGTCAAGTTCAATGGTGTTCCACAAGAGGTAATCCGGTTACAACTTATTCCCTTTTCTATAGAGGGACAAGCCCGACATTGGCTTGCTAAGGAACCGCCACAGAGTATCCTCTCGTGGACGGATTTGGAAACCAAGTTCATCAATTACTTTTTCCCACCCTCTCGTACTACCACTTTGCGGAATGAAATCATAAATTTTGAACTAAAGTACGATGAGTCGTTTAGTGAATCTTGGGATCGTTTTAAAGATCTTTTAAGAAAGTGCCCACAACATGGTTTTACCAAAGTACATCAAATTAATACTTTTTACAATGGTTTAAGCATGAGTGACCAAGATTCACTAAACAGTGCCTCGGGGGGTAATCTTTTGGCTAAGACTTCCAATGCTGCTTGGGATATCATTGAGAATAAGTCTTGTGTGCAAACCAAGAGTGTTCGGACCAATGTTGCTAGTGCTAGCACTAGTCACAGCGACAAGCGACTTGACAAAATCATTGTGCTTCTTGAATCGCTTGCGACCCAAACCGCCAGCAACACCAACAACATCAACGCTAGAAACGCTAAAGACGCTCAAGTCAATGCTGTTAGCCAACCTTGTGAGATATGCGGTGGTCCTCACTCTTACACCACTTGTACCGCCACCCAAGACTACCCTGCTGAGAATGTGAATGCAGCATATGGCACCTACCCTCAACCTGCTTATCAAGCTAGGCCTCAAGGTGACCGTAATTTGCTTAGCTACCGTTCCAACAACTACCTCTCACCACCTGGTTTTCCTCCAAACAACCCAAACCAACAACAAACCCTAAATCGCCCTCCTCAACAACAACAACAACCTCGTACACCATACATCCCTCCTCACAAGCAGCAACAACCACCTCAACGAAACAACCAAGTTTACCAGCAACCTGCTCATCAACCACCCGCATATAATGCTCCTCCCAACCAACCCACCGCTCTTCACCCAGAAGTGGAAACCTACATGAGGACTAACGATGTGATAGTGGGAAATCTTCAGCGGGAAGTGCTCAACCTGAAAGCAGACCTGGTCAAACAAGGGAACGATCTGAGAGCTGACATGAGAAACACGTTGGATAGTCAAACGAATGACTTGAAGAACATGATGGCTAGTTTCTTCCAAGGTAATCAACCCTCTTCTTCGGGTACTCTTCTGAGTAACACCGTTGCGAATCCAAGAGGGGAGATGAAAGCAATCACCACTCGAAGTGGCAAAGGTACAAAGGAACCCGAGCTTCCTATACCTCCACCGGTGGTTGTGACTAAGGAGAACGAGTCACCTGCTCCTATTCCTCATCCTTCTACTTCCCCAATTTCTCCGCCTCCTTCACCTTCTACCCCCATCTCCTCACCACCCGTGGTTGTGAGTGATCCTATTCCCCTAAAGCCTTCTTCTTCATCCAATATACCTTATCCTTCAAGGTTGAGGAAAGAGAAGCAAAAGAGCAAGGATGATATTCAAGTTTTAAACTTTCTCAAAATGTTTAAACAATTGAATTTTAACATCTCCTTTGCCGAGGCTCTCGCTCACATGCCCAAATACGCTAAGATGTTTAAAGATCTTCTAAACGACAAGGAGAAGCTTCTTGATATTTCTAACACCCAACTTAATGAGAATTGCTCTACAGTGCTCTTAAGGAAATTGCCAACCAAGCTTGGTGATCCGGGTCGTTTCTTAATCCCTTGCAACTTCCCGGGAGTAGAGAACTGCATGGCCCTAGCCGATCTAGGTGCCAGTATCAACTTAATGCCCTTAAGCGTTTGGAAGCAATTATCTCTCCCTGAGCTAGTCCCCACCAAAATGACTTTGGAATTAGCTTACCGTACGGTTGCTTATCCAGTGGGGATAGCCGGAGACGTCTTTGTAGGAGTCGACAAATTCACTTTTCCTGCTGATTTTGTCGTTGTTGACTACGACATGGACCCTCGTGTGCCATTGATCGTTGGTCGTCCATTCCTGAAGACCGGTCGCACGCTAATCGATGTTGAAGCCGGTGAGCTTATCATGAGAGTGGGTGACGATAAGATCGTCTTCAACATGGGAAAGCTTTCTAAACAGCCTTATTCATACGAGAGTGTTAATTGTATTGACGTTCTTGATGAGGCTTGTGAAGAACACTTCAAAGATGCTTGTAAAAGTATTCCTACCTCTCTTCCTAATGTTGAGACCGTTTCCTCTATCGACTCATCACTATCTCTATTTGGAGAAAGTGATTTCCTTTGGAAAGACTTGGAAGCTACCATGGGAGATGTGAACTTAGACCAAGACGATTCTACCACCAATTGGGATGAAGATCTCCGCCTCATTGAAAACCTTCTCAAAGAAGACAATCTTTCTCCTCTATCTCCGACGGTTACTGCTATTGATCCTCCTTCTCCTAAAGAGGTGACTAATGATGATCCATCGTTAGTTTCACCATCTATTGAGGATCCTCCCACTCTTGAGCTTAAGGACCTACCTCCTCATCTTGAGTACGTTTTCCTTGAAGACAACGAGAAGTCGCCCGTCATCATCGCAAAGGACCTAAAAGAAGAAGAAAAAGCCCGACTTGTCGCCATGTTGAAGAAGCATAAAACAACTATCGCTTGGAAAATCTCCGACATTCGTGGAATTGATCCTCACTTCTGCACACACAAAATTCTCATGGAGGATGACTTTAAGCCCACAATTCAAAGCCAACGAAGGGTGAATCCAAAAATCCATGAAGTCATCAAAACAGAGGTTATCAAACTTCTTGATGCGGGTATGATTTACCCTATTTCGGATTCACCATGGGTTAGTCCAATCCATTGTGTGCCTAAGAAAGGCGGCATCACCGTTGTGCCCAATGCTAACAATGAGCTGATTCCTACCCGTCTCGTCTCTGGGTGGAGAGTTTGTATAGACTACCGCAAACTCAATGATGCCACGAGAAAGGATCATTTCCCTCTACCTTTTATGGACCAAATGCTTGAACGTTTAGCGGGTAATGAATATTACTGCTTTCTTGATGGTTTCTCGGGTTACTTCCAAATACCCATCGATCCCCAAGATCAAGAGAAGACAACATTCACTTGTCCCTATGGCACATTTGCTTACAAAAGAATGCCTTTTGGCTTATACAATGCCCCCGGGACTTTCCAAAGGTGCATGTTAGCTATCTTCCATGACATGGTTGAACAAACCATGGAAGTCTTCATGGATGATTTCTCGGTCTTTGGGATTCCTTCTCTTCTTGCCTTGCCAATTTGGAACGTATGCTTCAGCGGTGCGAAGACACTCGCCTTGTTCTAAATTGGGAAAAATGCCATTTTATGGTAAAAGAAGGCATTGTGCTAGGACACAAAATCTCTAAAGCCGGTCTTGAAGTCGACCGTGCTAAAGTAGATGTCATAGCCAAATTACCTCCACCTTCAACCGTGAAGGGTGTGAGAAGCTTTCTGGGTCATGCGGGCTTCTATCGTCGATTCATTCAGGATTTCTCTAAAATCGCTCACCCGATGACCCACCTCTTGAAAAAAGACACTCCTTTTATCTTTTCCAAAGAGTGCCTTGAAGCCTTCAACTCGCTTAAGGATAAGCTTACTAAGGCACCCGTCTTAGTTACCCCTAATTGGGAGCTGCCCTTTGAGTTGATGTGCGATGCTAGTGATTTTGCTATTGCAGCGGTTTTGGGCCAAAGAGTGAATAAACACTTCCAACCAATCCACTATGCTAGCAAGACAATGACGGGGGCACAATTGCATTATACGACAACCGAAAAAGAGCTTTTAGCTGTTGTCTATGCTTTTGAAAAATTTCGCCCCTATCTTGTCCTTTCCACCACAATCGTTTACACGGACCATTCCGCGTTGAAGTACTTGATGACAAAGCATGATTCTAAGCAAAGACTTCTTCGCTGGGTTTTACTCCTTCAAGAATTCAACATTGAAATTCGTGACAAGAAGGGTGCCGAAAACCTGGCCGCGGATCATCTGAGCAGACTTGAGGATCCATATCAAGGGGATCATCCGAACAAAGAGATCAATGATTCTTTCCCCCTTGAGACCTTAATGTCTATAAATCTCAATCTTGACGGCACCCCGTGGTTTGCCGATATTGCAAACTACTTAGCGGGTGGTGTTCTCATCCAAGGGTTAACATCCCAACAAAAAAAGAAGTTCTTGAACGATGTTAAGACTTACTTTTGGGATGACCCTTTTCTATTCAAACAATGCGCTGACTTGATTATTCACCGATGTGTTGACGGACCGGCCGCTTTGGACATTCTCCAGGCTTGCCACAAAGGACCCACCGGTGGTCACTTTGGTCCCAACTACACCGCCAAAAAAGTGTTTGATTCGGGATTCTATTGGCCTACCATTTACCGTGATGCTCACGAGATGGTTAAACATTATGATACTTGCCAAAAACAAGGCAAGATCACACATAAAGATGAGATGCCTCAAAATTTCATACAAGAATGTGAAATCTTCGATGTATGGGGCATCGACTTTATGGGGCCATTCCCTTCTTCTAAAGGCAATAAATACATCCTTGTCGCTGTTGACTACATTTCCAAATGGGTTGAAGCCAAAGCTTTACCCACTAACGACGCGAGGGTGGTTTGTAAATTCTTGAAACAACTGTTTGCTCGATTCGGTGTTCCTCGTGCTATTATCAGTGACCGCGGGACTCATTTTTGCAACGATCAATTTGCAAGAGTCATGGCGAAGTATGGTGTCAATCACCGTCTTTCCACCGCTTATCATCCTCAAACCAACGGTCAAGCCGAGATATCCAACCGTTGATTGAAGCGAATCTTGGAGCGTACTGTGGGAGAGCATCGTGCCGCGTGGGCCGATAAGTTAGATGATGCTCTGTGGGCTTTCCGTACTGCTTATAAGACCCCGATCGGTTGTACACCTTATCGTCTTGTGTACGGGAAAGCATGCCACCTTCCCATCGAGCTGGAACATAAGGCGCACTGGGCCTTGAAGTGGGCTAACTTCGACATCAACAAAGCCGCTGATCATCGCAAGACTCAACTCAACAAGCTCAACGAACTGAGGAATGAAGCTTATGAGAACTCGCTGATCTACAAAGAGAAGACGAAGATCCTTCATGACGCAAAAATCAAGAACCGAGAGTTCCACGTTGGTGATCAAGTCTTACTTTTTAACTCTCGGTTAAAGATCTTCTCTTGCAAGTTGAAGAGCCGCGGGTCTGGTCCATTCACCGTCGCCAAAGTCTTTCCATATGGGACCATTGAGCTTTCTCAGCCAAATGGGCCCAATTTCAAGATGAATGGCCAGCGTCTGAAGTTGTACTTTGGTGAGGACATCTCTCAGGAGATGATTCCATCCCTCACCACGTTCCCCATGAACTAAATTTGGGTCGAGTCAGGCTCGTGACTCGGTTATCAAAAACAAGCGCAACTCGGGAGGCAGTCCGAGTATCTATCCTTTTCCGTTTAACCTCCTAAGTGTAGGGGGACCTATATAGGTTGCTTTCTTTGTGTGGTGATCTGATTACAGGGATAAGTGCACTCTTGGAATCTTTGAAGAACCGTGCTCCCGTGTTATTCGAAATCCGGTTCTATCTCTCAACTCTCGTGATTCAATTTTCTTCATACTCACATTTGAAATTGATCACTTTAGTCGTCTCTTCCTTAACTTGAGTTAACCAACGTGCACAATGTCTTAGGTATAGGGGAGACTTTTCCCACATGCTTAAACATTGAGGACAATGTTTATCTTAAGTGTAGGGGGACTTCTATCGAAGTTTTAAGTGGACTTTTCCATGAAAATGCCTTCATTAACCAGAAAATCCTATTTTCAAACATTTTTCAAATTTTTTATTAACTTTGGCCATTTAGTTGTAATTTTTTTTATCTTTGCTTTCATATGTATATATCCGCAATAAAGTCAAAAATATTAATAAAGTGGTGTAGCTAGTTTAGAAATCTTTGACATATTAGGCCCGTTGCGTTTATTTTGACTCAACCCGAATAGACTTATTCAAGTTTATTCTAGCTAGTATCCTTAACCATGTAGACCTTAATTGGTTTATTAGGCTAAGTATCCACGAGTCTCATTACTTGAGATTTTAAATTGTGGAGGACGAGAAATGATAGAGTCAATTATAAGTCGGTATTCTTGCACAAGCTCACTTGGTGTAATTATTTGCCTATTCTCCCATCACTTGCTAATAATTTATCTGCAATAAGTAAGGTCGTACGATTTGAAAAGTTACTTAGCTTCTAGACCAAGATCGTTTAAAAGTTGCTCGGTAATGATAAGAGTTCATAGCCAAGGCATAACTTATGAAGCGGGGCGCGAAGATTGGCGAGTCCGAAAAGGCCCTAACAAGGCATGAGGATTCCATTTTATTGCTAAAGATCCAAAGTGATGTGAAAATAATTATTCCCAAAGTCAATATGAAGGATCAAGACTCACGACGAAAAGCAATCAACTCCCATAAAGATGATGGAGAAGTCTATCCGAAAAGACCCTAACAAGGTATGAGGATAAATAGATCCAAGTCCGAAAAGGAGGCGGATCGTTGTATCTCAAAATCCCAAATAGAGATTGAAGAAATAATCATGAAGTCGTGGTCAACAAAGTTGGAGTACCTCTCAAAAGTCTCCAAGTGAAGAAACTCTATGAACGATGAGAAGACCATTATCTCAAGCACGTCTCTCAAGATATTAAGTATGAAGTACATGCCAAATATCGGCCCGAGAAAGGTCTCAAATCGTGAACCGAGTTATGCCAAGATATGAAGTTTTTGATATCCCGAGAAGCAGTTTTAAGAGATTTTGTCCTTTAGCTAACTATTGATCAAATCGTCCTACTTTGCTTTCAGCCTAAATAGACTATCGAAATAAGTCCAAAAATGCATCTTCATGATCATTCTAACACAAAAATAAAATATAAGAGATACACCTAGGAATAAGGGAGTTTAAGCATTTAATTAAGCCATGTGTGTAAGTGTTTGATTTACTAACTTATAATAACAATGATCTCGTTTTTAAGCTTAGTTTGGGGAACGTGAAACTTGAGGATGATAAATCTTCGCAGCACCAAAGCCCTAATGTAAGTCCTTGATCTCTTTGCAAGTTATTTCCATGTAGCTATTTTCAAGTGAAAATGGTTTTCTATCTTTTTGTTTCCTTTAAAGTTTTAAATTCTTTTAGTATTTTATTTTTGGTTAGTAGAATTTGAATAAGGCCAAGGTTGATTAATTACGAGAAAAGTGTAAAATTGCTTTATCACTAAGCATTGCATGAGGGCATGACAATGGTTAAGTGTAGGGGATTTGATAGGTGTGTAAACACCCATCCTTTTACCACTTAATTCTGGCTAAAACGAGACCAAAACGCGTATTTAACATCATTTGTTTGGAATTATGCGTGGTTTTTGTGTTTATTATGTTTTCAGAGCCAACCGGATGAATATTGGAGAAAACATGGGATTGCACGTGATTTATCGAAGAAAAAGATTCAAGATGAAGTCTATTGACCAAGAGATGCAAAAGATTTGAAGTCACTGGGCCTATTCGAAGATTTATCGAAGAAAAGGACCAAAGATGGAAGATTTATATAAGTCGAAGAAACTCAAGTCTATTAAACGAAGAAATTAAAAGACGAGTTGAATTTAATCGACGACAAATCCTGAATCAGAATCGAAAACGTCAACTTTTCTGAAAAGACGAGAAGACAAGAAGAACGGGAGAAAACCCACTCACCAACCAAAGGGGACACCTATAAAAGGAATCCCCCTCACACTTTTCATTCAGTTTTTTTAGTTTTTCTTCCTCCCTTCTTTTTCTCCTTTTCTGTTCGTAGCATCACCAACACCACTAGGGTGTTTGGTGATTTTGATCTTTGTTTTTCAATCTTGTAATTTTAATCTTTTTTTTGTGATTGTTAAAACCTTAATCATTCAATACATAAATCTTTCCATTTCATCTTGTTCATCTCCATCTATTTGGTTAAAAGTTTAAGTTCTTATTTGATTGATTTAATCTTTAAAAGTTGTTGGGTTTGTGTTTTTATTGATGGGATTTGTAGTTTATGGTTGGTAGATGTTTAGTGATTAGTTTATTTAAGTTTTTGGTGAAAAACTTGGTGATTTTTGGATTGAATTCGAGTTCCCTGTTCTTCGGTTAAAGTTACTGTTCTTGAGTATTCCCAGGTTCCGAATGAACCAAAACTTCCGAATGAACAAATAGTTCCGGATGAACTGAAAGTTCCGCATGAGTCTTAGAAGTTCCGAATGAAAGTGTTTTCAAAAGTTCCGGATGAGTTTTAAAAGTTCCGAGTAAATTTCCTTTCAAAAAACTTCTGAATCAATTTTCAAAAGTTCCGAGTGAAGCATCTTGACCAAAAGTTCCGAACCAAGTTCCGGATAAACTTCCGAACGAAGTTCCGAATCAAGTTCCGACTCAAAGTTCCGGGTGAAGGATTTTTCAAAGTTCCGAATCAACTTCCGAAGAAAGTTCCGAACTAACTTCCGAATCAAGTTTCGCATGAAGGTTCTGAGTAAAGTTACGAGTGAAGGGTCCGAATAGACTTCCGGATGAAGGTTCCGAGTTAAGTTCCGAACGAAGTTCCGGATCAAGGGTTCCGAGTAAACTTCCGGGTGAAAACTTCCGAATCAAGGTCAAACTTCCGAATCATTTTTCTTTTGAGTATTTCTAAGGTTTACTTACTGTTTATTCAGTTCATACTTATATTTTAATTTTAATTTTAATTTTAATTTTAATTTTAATTTTAATTCAAGTTTTATTAATTGTTATTAATTTAATTGCTTTTAAATTTAAGTTTACATTTTAATGCATTTAGTAGACTAGAAAATAACTCTTTTTTTTAGTAACCAAGAACAATCATTCCACTTAGAACCAAGATCAATTCGAGAGGATATCGAGAGAATTTAGAAGAACCCATACAAAATCATTGTATCAGTCGGG
The DNA here is from genome assembly GCA_025667525.1 of Glebionis coronaria. Classification (NCBI taxonomy): domain Eukaryota; kingdom Viridiplantae; phylum Streptophyta; class Magnoliopsida; order Asterales; family Asteraceae; genus Glebionis; species Glebionis coronaria. The sequence goes on from CM046879.1 coordinate 223,686,330, forward strand.
CTTTTTCTTCTTCTTTCAGGTCCTTAGCGATGATGACCGGTAACTTCTCGTTGTGTTCAAGGAAAACGTACTCAAGATGAGGAGGTAGGTCCTTAAGCTCAAGAGTGGGAGGATCCTCAATAGATGGTGAAACTAACGATGGATTATCATTAGTCACCTCTTTAGGAGAAGGAGGGGAAAACAGGTCTTCATTGAGAAGTCTCTCAATAGTACGAATGTTTTCATCCCAATCGGTGGGCGAATTATCATACTTAATATCGAGAGGACCCAAGCTAGCTTCGAAATCATCCAAGTCACTTTCTCCAAAAGGAGTCAATGCCGGAGCTATTGAGGCAACGGTCTCAACATTGGGTAGAGAAGAAAGAGTACTTTTGCAAGCATCATGAAAATGTTCTTCACAAGCCTCATCGAGAACATCAATAGCATTAACACTCTCATATGAATAAGGTTGCTTAGAAATCTTACCCATGTTGAAGACAATTTTATCGTCACCAACTCTCATGATTATTTCGCCCGCGGCTACATCAATGAGAGTGCGACCGGTCCTTAGGAAGGGACGTCCAACGATTAATGGAACACGAGGATCCATCTCGTAGTCAACGACAATAAAATCCGTCGGGAAGGTGAATTTGTCAACGCCAACAAAGACATCTTCGGCTATCCCCACCGGATACGTAACCGTACGGTTGGCTAATTCCAATGTCATTTTGGTGGGACAAGCTCGGGGAGAGATAATTGCTTCCAAACACTTAAAGGCATTAAGTTAATATTGGCACCTAGATCGGCTAGGGCCATGCAATTCTCTACTCCTGGGAAGTTGCAAGGAATCAAGAAGCGACCCGGATCACCAAGTTTGGTGGGCAATTTTCTTAAGAGCACTGCGGAGCAGTTCTCATTAAGTTGGGTCTGAGCAATGTCAAGAAGCTTTTCCTTATCACTTAGAATATCTTTAAACATCTTAGCGTATTTGGGCATGTGAGCGAGAGCCTCGGCAAAGGAGATGTTAAAATTCAATTGTTTAAACATTTTAAGAAAGTTTGAAACCTGAATATCATCCTTGTTCTTTTGCTTCTCTTTCCTCAACCTCGAAGGATAAGGTATATTGGATAAAGAAGAAGGCTTTAGGGGAATAGGATCACTCACAACCACAGGTGGTGGGGAAATGGGGATAGAAGGTGGAGGAGGTGAGGAAAGTTGCTCTGTTTCCTTGTTCACAATCACGGGTGGAGGTGTAAGAAGCTCGGGTTCCGTATAACCTTTTCTATTACGAGTGGTGATTGCTTTCATCTCCCCTCTTGGATTCGCAACGGTGTTACTCGGAAGAGTACCCGAAGAAGAGGGTTTATTACCTTGGATGAGCGAACCAATCATATCACGAATGTTAAGCGCTTGAGTGCTGAAAGAATCTCTGATGTCGGCACGAATTTCATTGCTTTGTTTTGCCATATCATTCCTTAGCTCGGCTCTAATATCGCTCCCTTGTTTCGCCATTTCGCCCTTCAAGTTGATGACTTGACTCTGAAGATTCGTCACCAGCTCCCGATTAGTCTTCATGAACGTCTCGACGTCTGGATTTACTGACATCGGTTGATTGAGAGGTGGAGCTTGGTAAGCTTGAGAATTTCCTTGAGTTGGGTATGGGTTTCTTTGGGATTGATATTGATTGTTAGCACGAGGTTGGGATTGGTTGTTTCGGTTATAGCTTTGTTGTTGGTTTTGGTTGGTAGGAGGGAAACCAGGTGGAGCAAGATAGTTATTGGAACGATAACTTAGCAAGCTACGGTCTCCTTGAGGGTGAGCTTGATAGCCTCCCGTGGGATAAGTACCGTAAGCTGCGTTAACGTTTTCAGAAAAATTGCCTTGGGTAGAAGGACAATCATTGTAAGAATGAGGACCACCACATGTGTCACAAGAAATAGCAACGGCTTTAGCTTGTTGAAAGTGGTTTGTGGGCATGGCCATGAAATTCTTGTTCATTTCAGCGAGTTGTCGAGAAATTTCAGTCATCTCAGGATTGGAAGTAGTAGAAGAAACATTGACTCTCGAGTTAGATCTTGAGGATGCGGATGAATCCCAATTCTTGTGGTGAGTAGTCATATTTTCAATCAACTCTCGACAATCCTCCGGTCTCCTTTTCATAAAAGTACCACCGGCGGCGGCATTGATCGTGTCACGATCACAAAAAGTGAGACCATTGTAGAAGGTGTCAATGAGAGTGACGGGGAGCATATTGTGATTTGGACAGCGGTCGATCAAATCATTGTATCGTTCCCAAGCATCGAAGAGCGATTCATCATTGTCTTGCATGAATCCACTGATTTGGTTACGAAGGCTTGTGACCATGGATGGGGGAAAGTAGCGCGACAAAAAGCGTTGAGTCATGTCATTCCACGTATGAATAGAATTCTTAGCAAGACGGTCAAACCATTTTTCGGCATGGTGAGAAAGCGAGTGGGGAAAAAGTTGAAGGCGAAGGTCATCCATAGAAACACCGGGGCACTTCTTGCTTTGGGTTATAGTAATGAATTTGTCGAGGTGTTTGTTGGCATCATCATCCGGAATTCCACGAAATGGGTTAGTTTGCACTTGTTGGATCATGTGAGGCTTCAACGAAAACTCCTGAGCCGTGACGTGCATCGGCGCAATCGGGCCTCCGCGTCCGTTCATGGTGGGTTGACACAATTCCTCCATTGTTTGTAAATCAGGTAGGAGGACATTGTTGTTGTTGTTGTTCAAATTGGGTTGAGGTGGGTTGTTATTGTTATTATTAACACCAGCCATATCTAGATCTTCACGAGTCTCGGGCTCAGAATAGTTCGAAGATCTAGTACGCATACACCTGCAGAAGAAAAATATACACAGAGAATATCTATATAATCTTTTTGGTGCAAACCTTTAGAAAAGAATTGCTTTTTATGATTTTTCAATGTTTTTGTGTTTTTGAAGAATTTTATATTTTTTAGGATTTTTGAAAATTTTTAAAGCAAGGAAAATAACGTTCAAAGAACGGATCCAAAAATTCAATGCGTCTCTCACTAAAAACCGTTAATCTTAATGAAAAGAGCCGGCAGCGGCGCCATTTAATACTCGATTTTGCAACCAAGTATAAAATATTGTTGTCCCAAGTCTCTTCGATTTGACTAATGGTTAAGAGTGCGACTTAATTATCTTTTGGTGAACGAGAGAATGGTTTGGTTGATTTATCTAGTTTTAAACTATTAGCAAGTAATTTAAGTGTCGTTGAGTAAAGTAGAAGCTTTGACAAAACTAAACTAAAAGTTAATTTAGGAAAATACTTAAAACTTAAAACTTTGTGAAACTTTAAAACTTAAAAACTTAGTCAATCGGAATAAAGCAATTCATGTCCATCGAAATGCACCAAATGATAGCCATCGGAATATGGCAATTGGAAATCCATCGGAATTTTAAACTTACTACCCATCGGAATGCAACTACACAAAGTCTATCGCAATGTTGATCGTCGGAATGTCCTCTTATCGCAATGTCTCAGATCGGAATGACTAAAACACCCCTATCGCAATGTGCTTCTATCGCAATGTCGCTGTCGAGAAATGGGCAGCACTTCGTCTTAGCAAAGACCTTGATCCCGTCGGAATGTGCGATCGCAATGAGCGATCGCAATCCAGATCGGAATAAGGGGGAAATGACAACCTGATCGCAAAGTAAAACCCTAATGGGTTATTGCGATCAATACTATTACACCCGTCGGAATGTGCAAAAACCCCAAGATTGCGATGGAAGCTAACTTAATCCGAAATTGGTGGCAAATGTAAAACTCAATAAGCACAATCAATAATCTATTGTATACAAAACTTAAACAACTCGAAAAGCTTAAATTTGACAACTTGTAAAACATAAAAGATTATCAACTTAATGAAATGAACTTTAAAATGACTAAAATCTTTATGATATCCAAAAATCAATAAGCTAAAACTCGAATAAGCCAATAAGCATTGAAAGCTTACAACTTATACGTTTAGAAGCATATGTAGGAACAAAGAGAATGAATCTTCTAACCATACAAACTCAACTTCAATCACGGAACATGGAAGATTCGGATCCAAGAAGAGATTTCGAATCAAAAACCAAGTTGACCAAGAAATGTAGAAGAAGATTGACAACTCAAAAGTTAACTTGAATTAGATAGATCAAATCCAAATACAAGAATGATGAAAGCTTAAAAGAAAGGAAGAATGAAAAACTTAGTGAGAGAAAGTTTAGAACTTTCTCTCTCTAAAACTAGAAAGAAAACTTAAAAATAAAAACTAGTTAACTCCCTCCTAATTTGTATTAGGAGGGTATTTATAGGGAAGGTGGAAGGAGTGCATGTGTTGCATCTTCTTTTTTTTTCTTCTCGACTCGACTTTAATTCTTTGTCTTTTCTCGATGTCGTCTAGGGCTTTGAACTTGTCTTTTAATTTTATTCTTCTATTAGACTTAAGTTCTTCGACTTCGTTAAACTTCCGTCTTTAGACTTTTTCTTCGATAAATCTTTAGAATAGGCCTTGGACTTCCGTTCTTTTTGCACTCTTGATCTTTTGACTTCGTCTTTTCCCGTTTTCTTCGATAAAAGCCCGTAAAAGCCCGTGTTTTCTTCCTTTTTCATATTTTGGTCCTAAAACACAATAAAAATACAAACCACGCATAATTCCGACATTTACGACATAAATCACACGTTTTGGTCTTGTTATTATTGGAAATAAGTGGTAAAAGGATATGTGTTTTCACACTTATTAATCTTTTACGAAATTTAACTTATCATAGAGTATAAGTTCTTTCATTGGTATGATTAGAGATTCATCAAATAAGCATTTCTTCAGATTCGAAACATGAAAAGTATTGTGAACATTAGTAAGCTCTTCAGGAAGCTCTAGTTTATATGCCACAGGGACAATTATTTTGGTTATTTTGAATGGTCCTATAATCCTTGGGTTCAGTTTCTTTTTCTTTCCAAATCGAATAACTCCTTGACGATGCGGAACTTATAACATCACACGATCTCCAACTACAAATTCTGAAGGTTTACGTCTATTATTAGCATAACTCCTTTGTCTATCTTGTGTAGCTTGTAATCGCTGTCAGATTTGGATAATCTTTTCAGTGGTTTCGTGTATTATTTCTGGTACTTTCAATTGAACATCTCCAACTTCGGCCAAACAAACAGTCGATCAACACTTTCTTCCATAAAGTACTTCGAAAGGCGCTGCTTTAATATTAGCATGATAACTATTGTTATAAGAGAATTCTACTAAAGATATATGTTTCTCCCATCCTTTTCCAAAGTCTATGAAACAAGATCTAAGCATATCCTTGAGAGTTTGAATAGTCCTTTAACTTTGTCTATCTGTTTGTGGATGATATGTCGTACTCATGTCCCATTGAGTACCTAAGGCACTTTGCATCGATCTTCAAAATATAGATGTAAAACGACTATCACGATATGAGATAATAGATACAGGCACTCCATGTTGAGAGATTATTTCCTTAGTGTACAATCTCGTAAGAGTTTCCATTCTATCGGTCTCTTTACTAGGAAGAAATCGCACAGATTTTGTAAGACGATCGACAATAACCCAGATGGTGTTATATCCATTTGATGTCTTAGGTAATTTAGTCACAAGATCCATCGTAACTCTTTCCCATTTCCATATTGGAATCTTTGGTTGTAATAACAGTCCTGATGGCTTTTGATACTCTGCTTTAATTCTAGCACACGTTAAACACTTACTACCGTATTCTGCTAGGATTTTCGTCATGTTAGGCCATTGATGAGACCAATTATACATAGTCTCATCCTCTAAATCGGGCTTAAAATGTACAAAAATGTCATAAAATACCATAAAATATGCTTGTGTTTGTTCATTGTGTATTTTAGGTCCGGATATCGTGAATTCAACAACAGAGAACAAGATTCAAGAAAAAACGAACACGGAAAACGAAGCCGCACAAAGAACCAGACCTGAATCATGAATTTCCAAAGAAGTCCTTGAAGTTTTGAAGGTTGACAAGGATGGTCCCTCAACTTTGGAAGACTTGTCACTTTTAACCCTTGCAAAAAAAATTGCATTTAGGTCCTTAAAGTTTCAAGACATGTCATTAAAAGCCCTTGTAGAATGCCAAAATTGCACATTAGGTCCTTGCTTAAAGCTATGGAAAAGACTACACCAAAAATAACAACAAGGCCAAAGTTATATCAAAGGAAAATGGAGAAAAGCTGTTTAAAACCTTATGTGCCAAAAACATGGAACTTGAGGGGTCCAAAATGCCAAAACCCCAAACATATTACCCATTATACCCGGTTTTAACCCATTATCAGCCCACCACCACACCTGAGCCCACTTACTCTACCATACCCAATCCAAAACCTTACAGACCCATACCCTAACCCACAATTATACCCACTCAGCTTAATAACAATAAAACAAATTTAAACATGTTTTATTATTTTTATTTCTCTCGGTCTTCACTTATTCTTCCCATCACAACACCCCTAATCCCACTTAAAAACCCTAATCCAATCACTAAACTAATGAAAGGGGAAATTCTTATTCTTTCTAGAACCCCAATTAACACTGTGACAATCTAACATTTTCAGGTAGTAAATTATTTTCTCGTATATTATTTTGAAACTTATTTTTGTATTGGTTAATGAACTCATAATTTACGGGTTGAAATTAGGGCTTACGTGCATAATTTAACGTCCTTTACGACTAAACCGGAAACCCTAGGTTTACGTATTTACGTTTTTGAACTCTGTTTTTTATGAGACAATTTTTATTAGATTCGTTTTGTGTCGTTGATTCATAATTTATAAAAACGTTTTTCGTAAAACAACCCAAGGGCACGCAAATAGAGGAAACTAGAATCGAGGAGTACCCATAAATTAGTGGGGATGAGACAAGTTAACACTTGCCCCACCCCCACTAAGGGGTGGCCAAGCTTAGCCAACACACCTCATTAGGTGTCAAGATGCATGATAACTAAGGACACTTGTCTTTAGTTACACATCAAAACCATCCAACACCTCATAACTACTAACCACATACCATTTACTCATTCTTGTTACATGCAAACAACCACAAAACTCTCTCTAGCTCTCCCCATTGTTGTCCCCTACTCCACCAGAAACCACCATTTGATCAAAATTTAACCATGAATCTTGTGTTAAACTTGCACAAGATGAAAGCCTTTTGAAGTCTTGTTGATTGTAGGTGATCCTAACATCTACAAAGAAGTTTCCTTGGATTCTAGGGCTGATTTTTCTCAAGGTGTTCATATATTTGGGTGATCTTGAAGGTGTTCTTGGTTTATCATAAGGTTGGTTATCAAAAACCAAGTCTTATTCTTACCTTTCACTATCTTGGTTGGTAACAAGATCATTTCTTCTATTACATTGTTATTTTGTAAATGTAATCTTGTATTTTCTTTATAAATGTATATTTATATGATGATAAATGATGATCAAAGTATTATGTGGGGATCTTGTGTTGATAGATTTGGTTAAAAAGACTAAAATATATATGTAAAGATGTTAAAATCATGGTTATATTTATAGGCTGTATAAAACAGTAAGTAACGATATGGTAACCTGATAAAATGACTTCGATTATTGAAAATACAGTAAGATATATGATTTTTACATATGTGAAGAGTTGGCCACTCAATGGAATCAATAAAATGAGCAAGATATGATCAAAATACTATTAAGGTTCAATTCTATATAGTCTGTTTTGGACGAATTATTAGGGATACTTAGAGGATGATTGAGCAGTAGCTAAATTGGAGTTATTTGTAGCACCTATTATTTAGTTTGTGCTTCCCAAATTTGAGCTTCTATCTCCTTGTATAACTCAAGATATGGCAAAAATGGTGAAAGTGATTTGGAAATAAAAGTATATAATATAAAATGAGCACTCAAGTAATATTATTATAAAATACATATATAAAACCCACTAACTTATGATAATACTTATAAAATAGGTTGTATACTTTGATAAATAAGTATGAAATTTTATAAAATTACAAATTGATATGTTTTCTAAGTTATAAAACTATATATATAAGTTTTACGTCTTTTCGGCTAAAAACCGAAAGATTAACGTTTTCGTCAAATAAAATTTAGACGGTCGGACCCGTCTAATGTAAACTTTTTATAACTCATCTACTGATATGTAAGTACATTTTACAAGTAAAAACCGATAAAACCCGAGCTTTATAACTAATGGACATTAACGGGCCAAAGTAGCCTTATTGGACTATTAACCCAACTAGTTTGGCTAAACACTAATGGACTTACTCATGGGCTTAACCCACTTGGGCCCAACATATGAGAATAGGCCTGGTATTAAAAGTATAAATGGACTAATATAATGTATTGGGCTTTTAATGGGCTTATTGGGCCTTAATATGTAAACAAGTTAAAACTAGTGTAACTAGTCTAAAAATTTACTAACACATTACACTATAATGATTGAATAAAGATATAAAATCCTACTTGATCATCATTATACTTATAATATCATCATATATATACATAGCCATTATTTTTATAAAGTTATTGGACAAAAGTCTAAGACCAATATTCTTTATATAGGTTTCCGTGATTGAAGCATGCACCATCGCCGATAACCCGCCTTTCATAATCAACTTGAGTTCATAGCCTCACACTCTTTTAAATGTTTTATAAAATGTTTTGTAAACCCGCGAGGGAGATAACATGCTAGTTTTTGATAAAAATAGAACACAAGTAGTCCCGATGGTATGTGAAATGTGTATAGTTGAAGTTCGTTTTCTCAGTTCTTAACAAATTGAAAGTCCTAACAAGATCGAGTTTTTAATTGTTTTTGGTTGTTAAGGTATTTGGATATTCTATATCTAATTCAAACAAATCTGTGCTAAAATGAAAAATAAAGTCTACTTATACGTAAAACAAAGTGCACAAACCAAGTATTTATTCAATTAAAATGCACAAATGTAAATTCTACAAAATTTAAAGGACTGAAATTGTAAATTCTATGAAAATTAAATGCCAAAAAGATAATTATAAAAGTCTAGGGACTATTTATGCAAAAACAGTTAACCAAATGGACTAAATATGAAAATATATCTAACAAAGTAACTAACTTTTAACTAATTTGAAAAATGATTAACCAATTTTTAACAAACTTGAAAATAGAAGGACTTAAATTTTGCAAAACCTAATAAAGTGTGCAATTAGCCAGTAATGAAAACTGTTAAACAAACTAGGGACTTAAATGCAATTTCCAAAAGTTTTTTAACAAAAACGGGTTTAGGACTTAAACAAGCTCGTGTAAGCTCATTTCTTAACCAAATAAGCTCAAACCAGTTTTAAAAGACTTAAAATTGAAATTTAGCTAGACTTGTGAAAGGAAATAAGCTGAAACTTCTTAAAACTCTAATAAGCAATTTCTAATAAGCTCAAAATAAGCTATCTAATAAGCCAAACGTTCACAACTTGATTTTAATGCAAAAATCTGTTAATCAGCTCAAAAGAAGAAGGGGAAATCAAGTCTTATAAAAAATGATTCATTAATAAGCTCAGAAAATGATAATAAGCTAAAATGAGCTTATTTTGAATTTTGTTGACCAAAAATCCAAAAATCTAAAAACTTCAAAACTTAACCAGGAACACTTTTTGAAGTGATTTGTGAAAGAAAATAAGCAAGTTTCTGAAGTGGATAAGCTAGTATGAGAAAACAGTTAAGCTTTTTATCACAGGGAATTGCATTTGCTCACAGGCTTAAACAAATGCTTATATCTAGCTTACTACTGGATACTATATAATTTCCTATTAACAGCTTAAACTACATATGTTGTGTAAGGGCTAGAAACAAATTTCAAGAATTTCCATCAAGTAACAAATAAATGGCAATGGATTGAAAATCAAGACTTTTCTGAAAACTAGTTTATCAAAGCTGACCCAAACTTTTTATGATGCCATTTGCCTTTTTGACTAAAAACTTGACCTGAAACTTTTTAAACTAGTTTACCTTGACCTATTTATTGAATAAAGACTAGAATTAACCAACTACAATTACTTGAACCCTAATGATTACTTACTCCCAAACACAAGTTTAACTGAATTGATAAAACTTTTTGAAAGAAATTTGAGTTAAAAGCTCAACTAATTGAAGACAGATATTTAACCAAGTTTTATAACTGAAATGTGATGAAAAGAAACCAAGTACAATCTATGAAACAAACTTTTACTCTAAATGCAATATAAAGGTAATATGACTGATTTTAAGCACTTAGTAATGAGAATTAAGCTAGTGATTAGGTGATATACTACAAAAGAGCTACTCAAATCTCAACAGCTACTCAAAAAACACATTTGATCATACATCAAACAAGGTTACACTAAGTATTGAGCATGCCTACAACATTTGAGTGGAACAAAAATGCGGAAAACTGAAACCTTTTAGCTTAGGCCTCCTTTGGACAGTAGAGTAGCGCTGAGCTATCTAGCTAGTGCTAAACCACCACCTTAGCACTAGTATCACTAATAAACAATCAACTAATCAGCTAATCAACTAGAACTCCATTGTTGAACTTGAATTTCTGCAAATTCTACCAAACTCTTGAAATGAATGATCAAATCAATGAAAACAGCTACTGGATGAAATCAATCAGCTACAATCTTCAACAAGGCTCCCAATGATCAAGTATGATCACTAGAAACAAGCATCATCAAAGGTGTATGGACAGAATGTAAAGGCATTGAGAGAATTGGAGGGAAATTTGAAATTTACTGATTATGAATGAAAAGTGGTTACAAGGTTTGTTAAAACTAACTAACAAACTCTCAAAAGGTTGTAAAGCTTTTGAGAGTTGTTAACTACAACTGCTAATAACAGAATGAGAGAGAGAATTAAAATCTAGTGTGTGTGTTTTCACACTAGCTAACTATATACAAATGAGAGACTCTAGGCCTATTTATAGAATGGAAAAGTAAAGTTGTTGGGGAGAGTGACGTGTCCAGACCAATCATTGGGCTCCACGTGTCACAATTCTGCTAATTGGTTTTTGCAAGTGAAGAACATAATTGGGGATTATTGATTGAGTTGATTTTATGTTAATTGAGTTGATGGGATGGATTCGTCTTTGGATTTTGATCAACTTTGATGTTTATAACTCTTTCTGAAATGCACTCTAGCTCAATCCCGTTTTTGGCAATTTTTGTTTGTAGAAGATGACACGTGGCAGGCTGTGGTTGGTGGAGAAATAGGAACATGGATCATTATCCATTTCCTGAAGTTTGATTGGCTGATAATAGAAGTGGTGGATCACACTGTTGTGATTGGGTAATAAATGAATGGCGGTTGTGAGTGGGCTTAGGTGGTAATCCAAATTATTTATTTCCTTGATTCTCATTGGTCTAAACCATCTCACACGGATTAAACCCAAAATACTTTGCATGTTTGGCAGTTTAGGTCCCTTGACTTGACAGATTTGTGTTTTAAGCTAGAATCTTCATTCCTTTGGCAAAAATGGTCCTTCAACTTGCATTCTTGCTTCTTTTGACCCTTTGACTTGGTTGACTTCATTATTGACCATGTTTGACTTTGATCTTGACTTTGGCAAATATATACTTTTGGTCCTTCATCTTTGAAATATAGTCAAGATAGGTCCTTTATCTTCAAAGTCTTGTCACTCTTGATCCTTCTTTGTCTTTTTCATCCAATTAAGCTTGATTTTCTTCTTGTTTTCTTGAAAATGCATCCTTCTTACCTATTTATACAAACACAGAACATACCACATAATACTGCTTTTATAGCACAAAAGTTAGGTATTTGCTATGTGTTTAGGGTGTTTTGTTGATTAATTGATATGACTTTTTGCTCATATCATATCCCCTACACTTGAACATTGTCATGTCCTCATGCAATGCTATATTTTAAAGCACAAATTTACATTCTCCTCTTAATTAATCCACCTTGGCCATTATGGAATGCATCTACACTACTCTACACTATATGATGCATGATTTTGATTTTGATAATGCAATGCACAAGATACAATTCTATTTATATCTTTTTGGATTTTCTTGAAATGGTTTGATGGAAATAACTTATAAATAATTCAATGACTTTGATTAGGGCTTGGGTACCATGGATATTTATCACCCTCAAGTTTCACTTTCCCCATGCCAAGCTTAAAAATGGGATCATTGTATTCACAAGTAAAAAGTGCATCAACTTATTCATCACAATTAAATGTGGAACCGTTTATTAATTGAGCAAATTGCTTGTGGGCAAATTTGTCATTATTTCAAGCGTGGAGTATAAGAAATGCAAAATCAAAAAATAAGGAAGCACGGTTTCAATCCTAAGTAATCCTCTCATCCATTACTTGAAAAACCGCTCACAATTAATATAAGTCCGTTTCAAGAGTAATAAGTCATTCGCCTTATGTGTAAAATCCTCATGTCATGCTTTAATAAGTAGCTACACACTCGGTAAGGAAAGAAAAATAAAACTCACGCAATAATTTACATCCGTCGCCTTTTTGAGACTTTGGATCTTCAACCGCGCAACCCGTCAAGGTAATATTGGATTGGAGCAACTATTAAATCCCCGCAACCCGTCAAGGTAATATTGGAATCTAATAGTTACTATAATTAACACTTAACTGCCCCTCTTGGGAGTCTTGTATAACTATTATTTTTTTTTCTTTTTCTCTTTTTTTTCTAGCCACTCATTTTTTTTTGTAAGCCGCTCTTATTTTTCTTTATTCCTCACAAAGAAAGTTGAAAAGAATAAAAGGAAAAACACCCGCTAAATATTAAGCATGACATAAGTCTTGTACACATAAAATGTTCTAACTTAGAATATTAAGACGTACTTATATCAACCATGAATGATTAGACAAAAATGCATAAGAGACTACAAACCAACTAAATCCGTTCTTGATTATTTATTAAAATATATACATGCGAAGAAAGTAGAGGTAAAGAAGAGAAGGGTTTAGCCACAAGTAATTATCATGAAGTTTGTCTAGCCCTTTTATACTTGCTTCAACTCTATCATTTCCCATTCTCCACAAATTTAAAATCTCAAATAATGAGATTGGTGGATGCTTAGCCTAATAGACCAATGAAGGACTACATGGTTCAGGATACTATCTAGAGAATGCTAAAATAAGCAAACTCGGGTTGAGTCAAAATATCCATGGCTGGCCTAATATGTCAAAGAAGTCTAACTTTGTTAAACCATGTCCTTATTATATTTTTTTCTTTTTATATCTTTTTGATGAAAAACAAAAGAAGAAATATATACAATGCAAATGTGATATGCAAATGAAAAATGATTAATGCAAAAATTATGAATGCATATTTTTGCTGGCCAAAGTAGATCAAAAATTTGAAAATTGTTTGAAAATTTAATTTTCCAATTATCATGAAGATCAATGACAAGCTCTAGGTAAGGTCACTTCGATAGAAGACCCCCCTACACTTAAGCTAAACATTGTCCTTAATGTTTAAGAGCATGAAAGTATAAAAACTTCCCCTACACTTATGACAATGAATAGACTTTGCTTAATCCAAGTTAAGGAAAGGTCAACTATTGGTGAATTCATGTTTAAGCACAAGGTGTCTATGAAAAAGCACAAATAGCAACGAAGTGAACCGGATACAAGGGCCTCCTCCATAAGCTCCAAATCATGAAATGAGTGAGCAACCCTACAAACAACATAAAGACAAAAGAAGGTCTCCCCCTACACTTATCCTCAATTCTATACCCTTAGTACTAACCTACAATACTCTAAACCTAGTTATATGATGCTTGAGTTAAGGAGTCTCTAGCTCGACTCGTCCCTCAATGAATTAATTCATGGGGAAAATGGGGATCTCTTGGACCATTTCAACGGAAATGTCCTCCCCAAAATAATGTTTCACACGGTGACCATTCACTTTAAAGTTTGGACCATCGGGTTGTGACAACTCAATAGTTCCATATGGAAACACTTGAGCAATAGTGAATGGACCGGGCCATCTCGACTTAAGATTGCCCATAAAAAGTTTCAACCTTGAATTAAAGAGGAGAACCAGCTCTCCAACTTTAAACTCACGGTTCTTTATCTTAGCATCATGCAATTTCTTAGTCTTTTCCTTGTAAAGCAAAGAATTCTCATAGGCATTGGCTCTTAATTCATCCATCTCATTAAGTTGATCTTTCCTATGTGAACCGGCTTGGTTTAAATCAAAGTTAGCCCACTTGAGAGCCCAAGATGCCTTGTGTTCTAACTCGAATGGGAGGTGACACGCTTTTCCATAGACAAGCCTATAAGGAGTACAACCAATTGGTGTCTTAAAAGCCGTCCTAAAAGCCCACAAAGCATCATCAAGCTTGTCCGACCAAGAAGCTCGATGCTCTCCCACCGTTCTCTCTAAAATTCTCTTTAAACCACGATTTGTAACCTCGGTTTGACCATTGGTTTGAGGGTGATACGCGGTAGAAAGTCTATGATTAACTCCATATTTCTTCATAACTCTCGCGAATTGATCATTACAAAAGTGCGTACCACGATCACTTATGATGGCCCGAGGTACACCAAATCTAGCAAACAATTGCATTAAGAACTTCACAACAACTCTAGCATCATTGGTAGGTAAGGCCTTAGCCTCAACCCATTTAGACACATAATCCACCGCCACAAGTATATACTTGTTTCCCTTAGAAGATGGAAAAGGTCCCATGAAATCTATGCCCCATACATCAAAAATCTCACACTCTTGAATAAAATTTTGTGGCATCTCATCACGTTGCGTAATTTTTCCTTGTCTTTGACACACATCACAAAATTTCACCATCTCTTGGGCATATTTGTAAATGGAAGGCCAATAATAACCCGAATCAAAGACTTTCTTGGCGGTATAGTTGGGCCCAAAATGTCCACCCGTAGGTCCTTTATGACATGCTTCTAAAATTTTAAATGCCTCGGGCCCATCTACACACCGTCTAATGATTTGGTCCGCACATTGCCTAAAAAGATAATGATCATCCCAAAAGTAATACTTAACTTCCTTAAGAAATTTCTTCTTTTGTTGGTAAGTAAGACCCTCAATAAGCACATTCCCCACAAGATAGTTTGCTATATCCGCAAACAAAGGGGCGGCATCCTCTTGGGAAGAGATAGACATGAGCTCCTCTAATGGAAAGGATTCATTGATTTCTTTATTAGGAAAATCTCCTTGAAAAGGATGCTCAAGTCTACTCATGTGATCCGTCGCTAAATTCTCGGCCCCTTTCTTATCTCGAATTTCTATCACAAACTCTTGAAGCAACAAAACCCATCTCAAAATCCTAGGCTTAGCATCTTG
Source organism: Glebionis coronaria (assembly GCA_025667525.1). Classification (NCBI taxonomy): domain Eukaryota; kingdom Viridiplantae; phylum Streptophyta; class Magnoliopsida; order Asterales; family Asteraceae; genus Glebionis; species Glebionis coronaria. The sequence goes on from CM046879.1 coordinate 223,701,694, forward strand.
TTTTGTCATGAGATACTTGAGAGCGGAATGATCCGTATACACTATGGTTTTGGATAGCACAAGGTATGGTCTAAATTTCTCAAAAACATAGACTATAGCAAGCAACTCTTTTTCCGTGGTAGTATAATGAAGTTGTGCACCGGTCATGGTTTTACTCGCATAGTGCATAGGCTGAAAATGCTTATTCACTCTTTGTCCTAAGACGGACCCCACCGCATAATCACTAGCGTCACACATAAGCTCAAAAGGTAATTCCTAATTTGGAGAAACCAAAACGGGAGCCTTTATTAATTTCTCCTTAAGAGTCTCAAAAGATTCCAAAATATCTTGGTTAAAAATGAAAGGAGCCTCTTTTTCCAAGAGGTGAGTCATCGGTCTAGCTATCTTAGAAAATTTTTGTATAAAGCGCCTATAAAATCCCGCATGACCTAAGAAACTCCTTACACCTTTAACCGTAGTAGATGGGGGAAGCTTAGCAATCACATCAATTTTAGCTCGATCCACTTCTAATCCCTTATTGGATATTTTGTGTCCTAAAACAATTCCCTCTTTCACCATAAAGTGACATTTCTCCCAATTAAGCACTAAACGTGTTTCCTCACAACGCTTAAGCATTCTTTCTAAATTGGTGAGACATGAGGTAAATGAATCTCCAAAGACGGAAAAGTCATCCATGAAAACCTCCATTGTTTGCTCTATCATATCATGGAAAATCGCCATCATGCACCTTTGAAACGTCCCCGGTGCATTACATAAGCCAAAAGGCATGCTCTTGTAGGCAAATGTATCGTAGGGACAAGTGAATGTGGTCTTTTCTTGATCCATAGGGTCAATGGGTATTTGGAAATAACCTGAAAAGCCATCAAGAAAGCAATAGTACTCATTTCCCGCTAAGCGTTCAAGCATTTAGTCCATAAAAGGTAATGGGAAATGGTCATTCCTAGTAGCTTCATTGAGCTTCCTATAGTCAATACAAACTCTCCAACTGGTAACAAGTCTTGTAGGAATAAGCTCATTGTTCTCATTAGGTACTACGGTGATTCCACCCTTTTTAGGAACACAATGTACCGGGCTAACCCATGGAGAGTCGGAAATGGGGTAAATCATGCCTGCATCAAGGAGTTTGATCACTTCCTTCTTAATGACCTCATGGATTTTTGGGTTACCCTTCGTTGACTTTGAATAGCGGGTTTGTAATCATCCTCCATAAGGATTTTGTGTGTACAAAAATGTGGATCAATTCCCCTTATGTCAGATATTTTCCATGTTAAGGCTTTCTTGTGTTTCTTAAGGACTTCAATGAGTTTCTCCTTCTCATCCTCTTTCAACTCTTTAGCAATTATCACGGGTAATTGGTCTTTGCCCTCTAAGAAAGCATACTCTAAGTGGGATGGAAGGTCCTTAAGTTCAATTGGAGGTGGACTCTCTATGGAAGGTTTTACTATGGAAGGATCCTCATTGGTAGCTTCTTGTGGAATAGGGGAAGGAATAGGGTCCTCATTGAGCAACTTTTGAATAGTAAGAATATCTTCTTCCCAATTAATGGGAGAATCATCATCACCAAGAAAGTTGGACTCAAATTACTCCAAGAGGAAATCACTCTCTCAAAAAGGTGTTAAAGAGGGAGCAATTGAGGCCACGGTTTCAACATGGGGCATTTCCTCACTAGTACTCTTGCAAGTATCATGAAAGTGTTCATCACACACCTCATCTAGCACATCAACTATGTTAATAGTCTCACACGGTCTAGACTCCTTAACCTCTTTCCTATCACAAACTTTCCCTAACTTAAACATTACTTTCTCATCCTCTACTCTCATAATTAATTCTCCATCCGCCACATCTATCAAAGTACGACACGTTCGCAAAAACGGTCTACCAACAATAAAAGGAACTCTAGGATCTATGTCATAATCAACCACTACAAAGTCCGCCATAAATGTAAACTTATCCACACCTACAAACACATCCTCCGCGATACCTACTGGGTAAGCTATGGTTCGGTTGGCTAACACAACGGTCATCCTAGTGGGAGTGAGCTCGGGAAGAGAGAGTTTTTTCCAAACCGATAAAGTAATGAGGTTTATGCTTGCTCCTAGATCCGCCAAAGCCATGCAATTTTCCACACCGGGAAAATTACAAGGTATCAAGATGCGCCCCAGATCTCCAAGAATTGTTGGTAAGGTTTTAAGTAGCACGGCGGAACAATTTTCATTAAGGGATGTGTTGGGCAAATCAACCAATTTTTCCTTGTTTGAGAGTAAATCCTTGAACATCTTAGCAAACTTTGGCATATAAGCAAGAGCTTCCGCAAAGGATATGTTGATGTTGAGTTGCTTGAACATCCTTAAGAAATTTGAGACTTGGATGTCATCCTTGTTCTTTAACTTGTCCTTTTTCAACCTTGAAGGATATGGAAGAGTTGGTTTAGGTGTAGGTGTCGTAGTGGAAGATTTGTCTTTGATAGCTTCTTCATTGGGATATGTGGAAGGTAGAGGAGAAGTAGGAATAGGTTGAGAAGGTGTGTTTGATTGAATGGGAACATTTTTAGGTGGTGAAATAGATGTAGAAAGCTTGTCACATGTAGGAACAAAAGTGGGTTTAACAATAGGAGGTTGAGGAGGTGAAGGATCCTTTGTTGACTTTCCACTTCTTGTTGTAATAGCATTGACATTTGCCCTTGGGTTTGCTTGTGTGTTAGATGGTAAAGCGCCTTGTGGTCTTTGATTATACATAATCTGGTTGTGAAGAAGAGCAAATTTCTTGTTATTTTCCTCTTGAGCATCTTTCATTTGTTTCTCATAAGAAGTAAGCTTTTGAAGGATCAAATCCATGGGGTTAGGTTGCACATTCTCTTGATAGAAACCTTGATGTGGATAAGGTGGAGGTGGTGCATTAAATCCTTGATTTGGTGGATAAAAGTTATTTCCTTGATGTTGAAAATGGGTGGGTGCCTTGTAGTTATTCCCTTGGTAATGTGGTCTTGGGCCTTGATTCCGTTGTAACAATTGAGGAGGATTTTGGTGAGGTTGGGTGGGTGGTTGGGGTGGGAATCCCGGTGTAGTAAGGTAATTTTAAGACTTGTAAGAAAGGTTATTGGGATTGATATTTGGCTTGAAATGTTCACGATGTTCCTCTTGGTAAGTATAACATTCCCATTCATAACCTTGCACCTTATCACATTGTTCATATGAATGGGGACCTCCACAAGTCTCACATGAAAGAGTTATGGCATGCACATCATTTGTAGAATTATTCAATGAAAGGCTCTTAATAGCTTGGATCAATTCTTAATGTGCCTTAAAACTCGTCTCATGATCCCTATCTATCTTTTGAATAATCTCTTGGTGATACTTGAGGAATTAGTTATCACAAGGTGTTTGAGAATTGTTTTGGATAACATGAACCCTTTCTTCAAATTGAGTGTTTGTTTGTACCATTGCTTTGGTCTCAGTAATATCCCAAGCCTCTTGAATGGATTTAAGAAGAATATTTCCTCCCGCGGAAGCATTGAGTGAGTCTTGGTGATGAGGTTTAAGGCCATTGTAGAAAGTATTGATTTGGTGAACTTCATCCAATCCATGGTTAGGGCATCTCCTCAATAACTCTCTAAACTCCTCCCAAGCATCACTAAAGGTTTGACTAGGTTTTTGTTGAAAGCCTATAATTAAGTTCCTCAAAGACGTGGTCTTAGATGGAGGAAAGAACATGTTCAAAAACTTAGTAGTGAAACCATCCCATGTGGTGATACTATCGGGTGGTTGTGTATCTAACCAATGCTTAGCCGGGCCCTCTAGTGAAAATTGAACCAATATCAACTTAATGGCATCATGGGGAACTCCATTGTACTTAATGGTATTGCAAAGAGCAAGAAATCTCTTAAGGTTATCATGAGGATTATCATTCTTGTTTCCATAAAAAGGTGTGTTTGAAACCAAGTTAATCATAGCCGTTTTTAGCTCAAATGAATTTGCGGGAATATCGGGTATCTTGATAGCATCGGCATGTAACACCCCCAAATTTATACAACTCAATACAGCGGAAGACTCGTTGGTGTTACGGGATAGCACATTACTCACATCATAGACAACGCTTAAAAATCGTGTCGTTTATTAATAAAGCATTTCCATTCATAAATATCAAAGTTACATAGGTCCCCAGTCATTGTATTTAATACAGGTTTTAACAGCATTGAATGGAAATAAGTATTTAGGTGCGGGCCATGAATTCTTGATGTCTTCCCGATAATTACCTTCAAGTACCTGAGATAAAACATGTTAAAAGAAAAGGTCAGCAATAACGCAGATTGAATTCATAGAGTTTAATAAAATCCATCAATATAACATCGGTATAAAATTATTACCGAAAATCATTTTGTACAAATCATTGTAATAGGCCATAAAATAGCCAAAATCATTTTATACAAATCTTTATCAATCATAATATAGGCATTTGCCTTAAAAACCATTATACGAGCCAATGTCGTAAAAACATCATACAATACGTCTTATGACGTTGTATGAAAATAAAAACCGTTATATGAATATGGTTATGAAAACCAAAACACGAACATAATATCAATAGTATGACCCCGTATTGCTAGTCAGGCGATACATCGTAACTCGTTGCGTATAGTAGTATTTCGTTAACTGGATTATTATAAGCCGCATGACATTGTTACCTTACTAAACCAAACAACGGGTAGCTAACCCGATACTCACATTTCCCATCTAAAGTAGCGTGTCGTCACAAATGTCACGCTATGGAAATCTTCTCATACATAAATTCGCTTACCAATCAATGTGGCACGACGGGGATCAACCGTCAAGGCGCGAACTGGGGTGATCGTCCCCAAATAGTACTATTAAATGCATAAGCGTCTACCAAATACCGGTAGTTCACAATTCATGCTAGTCGGAATTTTAGTGACATAACCTAACTTTAATAATCCATTTAATTTCATCTATCGGTTCCTTTAATCATTTATCGGGTCATACAATCGGGTCATACAATCATTCGGGTCCAAATCAAACAAACAATCGGGAGAAATGGTGTCCTATTTTATAAAAACTAACATGTTATCTCCCTCGCGGGTTTATAAAACATTTCATAAAAACATTTAAAAGAGTGCGAGGCTATGAACTCACGTTGATGTGGGAAGGCGGGTTGTCGGCAATTCGGATGTACGGTACGTGCTTCAATCACGGAAACCTAGATAAATAATACTCGTCTTAGACTCATGTCCAATGACTTTATAAAAATAACAATTATGTATACATATGATGATTATATATATATGATGATCAAGTGGGTTTACATATTCTCGTTTACTCATTTTAGTGTTATGTGTCGATAACTTTTATACTAGTTTACTAGTTTTACCTATTTACGTGTTTTAGGTTCAATAAACTTATTATAAGTTCTTTAACTTGTTTTAATCCATTTTATACTTATATTATCAGTATTTAAACTTTACAAGTTGGGCCCAAATGGGTTAAGCCTAATAAGTTCTTTTTATAAGAGTTTAACTTATTTAGTCCAATTATTAGTCTAATATGTTTACTTAGCTCGTTAATGTCCGTATGTCCTATAGTTCGGGTTTTATCGATTTTTACTTGTATTAGATACTTATATATCAGTATATGACTTTTAAAAACTTTACATTAGACGGGTTTGTTCGTCTAAGTTTTAATTAGCGAAAAACATTAATTTTACGGTAATAGCCGAAAAAGTCGTAAAAATCAAGTTTATAGTTTTTATAACTTATAAATATTATTCCACTACCATTTTTATAATTTATTCATTTATTTAAACTTTAACATATTTATAAAAATAAAATTCATGAGTTAGGGGGTTTTAAATTTTACATTTTATACAATAAAATTTTGAGTGCTTATATAATAGTAATAAACATTAATTCTCAAAATCTGATTTTTATTTTCATCTTCACGAAAACTTCCATATCTAGAGTTCTATATGGAGATAGAAGCTAAAATTATTATGACGTAAACTACATGATATGTGCTCCATTTAACTCGCCTATAGCTACTGTTGAATCATCTTCTAAGTATTTTCTAAAAATCGTCCAAAACAGTGAACTCAGATTTGTACTTTGAACTTGTATTGATCATATCTCACTCATTACAATGATTCCATTGCATGGCCAACTTTCACATGTGTACAAGACATATAGCTTACTGTATATTAATCTATTTAAGCCATTTTACCAGTTTACCATATGATTCTTTACTGTTTTATACAGCCATCTAAATTAAGCAAGATTTTAACCTTGTTTCTTATTGTTTTTCATCTTTTTAAGCATGTTTATCAACACCAAATCCCCACACAATATTTTTATCATCATATAATCATCATATACATATACAATAGGAACTAAAATACATGATTACACAATAAAAATAACAAGAAGATGGGGAGAACAATCTTTATACCACCAAGTTGATGTAGGTTGTGATCAAAACATGGATTTTGATGGAGAAACTTGTGAATAACCAAGACCATCTTCAAGACCACCATTCTTCATGAACACCTTGTGGAAAATCAGCCCCAAGACTCCATGGAAACTCCTCCTTGGATGTTATAATCACCACCATCAATAGGGTTTCAAAAGGGCTTCAACATGTGCAAGAATAACATAGGATTTCATGGTTGATTTTGATCAAAAGTGGTGTTTTGGTGTTGTTTTTGGACGGCACAAATGGAGGAGGAAGAGATAAATGAGAGTGTTTGCATGAGTGGAAATGATACTAGTGGTTTGTGTTATCTGGTTTTGAGGTAAGTTAGCTTACAATGTAAGCTTAAGACATGTGTAGTGAAGTTAGCTTACACTTGACACATAAGTGGTGTGGTAGCTAAGTTAAGGCCGGTTTTGAGTGGGGGTGGGACAAGTGTGTGACAATCCGTCAATTTACGATTGATATTTTATTCTCAAATATTATTTGAAAATATTATTTTAATGTTACAATATGAACTCACTTATATTTTGGGAAGAAATTTGGATTTACGTCTTGAAGTAGCATCGACTACGTTTAAACCGGAGGATTCTACGTTACGTGCTTACGTTTACGTACACCATCTTTGGTGACAGTCCGACATTTCAGAAAATAAATTTATCTGAGAATATTATTTTGGAGTTTTAAATTTGTGTTGGTTCATAAACTCACAAATTTACGAGAAGAGACTAGGACTTACGATTTTATTTTAACGTCCTTTACGACTAAACCGGAAACCTTAGGATTACGTATTTACGTTTTCGAACTCCGTTTTTGATGAGACAATTTTTATTGGATTCGTTTTGTGACGTCGATTCATAATTTATAAAAACGTTTTTCGTAAAACGACCCGAGGGCACGCAAATCGAGGAAACTAGAATCGAGGAATACCCGTAAATAAATGGGATGAGACAAGTGGGACACTTGTCCCACCCCACTCAATATGGACGGCACAACACTACACCTTAACACACTTGGTGTCAAGACTTAAGCTAGCTAGTTACAAGTGTAACTTAGCTTACATCTTAAGCCTTTCCACCTCAAAAACAACTAGCTACTTCATACTTCCCATTTACAACATGCAAACCACCATTTTCTCCCATCTCTCTCTCTAGATTGCCGTCCCAAATTCAGCCCTTAAACACCATCATTGATCAAAATTTAACCATAAACATATGTTATAATTAACATATGTTAATCCCCATTCAAAAAGATAAAGATTGGTGCAACTTATAACATCCATGGAGGAGTTTTCATGGTGTCATGAGTCTGATTTTCCACAAGGAGTTGATGAAGATTGGAGTTCTTGAAGATGGTGTTGGCTAAGCACAAGTTTCTCCATCAAAAACCATGCCAAACTCATAACCTACATCAAGTTGGTGGTATAAAGATTGTCCTCCTCAACTTCTTGTTATTTTGATTATGTAAACATGTATTTTATTTCCTATTGTATATATTTATGATGATTATATGATGATAAAAATGTTATGTGGGGATTTGTTGTTGATAAACATGATTAAAAAGGTGAAAAACCATATGAAACAAGGTTAAAATCTTGATTAATTTGCATGGCTGTATAAAACAGTAAAGAACCAAGTGGTGAACTGATAAAATGATGAAGTAAAATAGATTTACAGTAAGCTATGAGTCTTGTACACATGTGAGAGTTGGCCATGCAATGGAATCAAAATAATGAGTGAGATATGATCAAAACAAGTTTAGGGTATAAATCTGAAGTTACTGTTTTGGACGATTTTTAGAAAATACTTAAAGGATGATTCAACAGAAGCTATAGTAGAGTTAAATGTAGCAAATATCATGTAGTTTATGTGATAAAAATTTGAGCTTCTATCTCCATGTAGAACTCAAGATATGGCAGTTTTGGTGAAGATGAAGTTAAAAATCAGATTTTTTAAAATTAAAGAATAATACTATTATATAAGCACTCACATTTTAATATATAAAATGTAAAATCAAAATCCACTAACTTATAAAACTTATTTATATAAATATATATAAGGTTAATCAAATGGATAAATTATATAAATGGTGGTGAAATAATGTTTATAAGTAATAAAAACTATAAATATGATTTTTACGACTTTTTCGGCTATTGCCGTAAAATTAACGTTTTTGTTAAATAAAACTTAGATGGTTGGACCCGTCTAATGAAAACTTTATAAAACTTATATACTGATATATAGACATGTATAACAAGTAAAAACCGATAAAACCCGAACTATAGGGCATACGGACATTAACGAGCTAAGTAAACATAATGGACTAATACTTGGACTAATAAATGGACTAAGTAGGATAAAAACTCGTAAAAAGAATCTATTGGGCTTAACCCATTTAGGCCCAACTTGGAAAGTATACATACTGATAATATAGGTACAAAATGGATTAAAATAAGTTAAATAACTTATAATAAGCTTATTGGGCTTAAGACACGTAAACGGGTAAAACTAGTAAACTAGTATAAAAGTTATCGACATATAACACTAAAAGGAGTAAACGAGAATATGTAAACCCACTTGATCATCATATATATATAATCATCATATGTATACATAGATGTTATTTTTATAAAGTCATTGGACAAACGTCTAAGACCGATTATTATTCATATAGGTTTCCGTGATTGAAGCACGTACCGTACGTCCGAATTGCCGATAACCCGCTTTCCCATATCAACGTGAGTTCATAGCCTCGCACTCTTTTAAATGTTTTATAAATGCTCTATAAACCCGCGAGGGAGATAACATGTTAGTTTTTATAAAAGTTTGGACACCACTTGTCCCGATTGTTTGTTTATTGATTTTGGACCCGAATGATTGAATGACCCGATTGTATGACCCGATAAATGAATAATGGACCCGATAGATGAAATAAAATGGATTATTAAAGTTAGGTTATGTCACTAAAAGTCCCATTAGCATGAATTGTGAACTACCGGGAGTTGGTAGATGCTTATGCATTTAATAGTACTATTTGGGGACGATCACCCCAGTTCGCGCCTTGACGGTTGATCCCCGTCGTGCCACATTGATTGGTAAGCGAATTAATGTATGAGAAGATTTCCAATAGCGTGACCTTTGTGACGACACGCTACTTTAGATGGGCAAAATTGGTATCGGGTTAGCTACCCGTTGTTGGTTTAGTAAGGTAACAATGTCATGCGGCTTATAATAATCCGAATTAACGAAATACTAATAGACGCTCCGAATTACGATGTATTGCCTGACTAGCAATACAGGGTCATACTATTGATATTATGTTTGTATTTTTGGTTTTCATAACCATACTCATATAACGGTTTTATTTTCATACAACGTCGTAAGACGTATTGTATGATGATTTTACGACATTGGCTCGTATTATAATTTTTAAGGCAAATGCCTATATTATGATTTTCGATAAGGATTTGTATAAAATGATTTTGGCTATTTTACGGCCTATTACAATGATTTGTATGAATTGATTTTTGGTGCTAATTTTATACCAAAGTTATATTGATGGAATTTACTAAACTCTATGAATTCACTCGGCGTTATCGCTGACCTTTTCTTTTAACATGTTTTATCTCAGGTACTTGAAGGTAATTCTCGGGAAGACGACAAGAATTCATGGCCCGCACCTAAACTATATTTTCCATTCAAATACTTTGTAAAACTTTGTATGAAATATAATGACTTGGGACCTATGTAACTTTAATATTTATGAATGGAAATGATTTATTATAAAACGACGCGATTTTTATGCGTTGTCTATGATGTGAGTAATGTGTTATCCCGTAACACCAACTAGTCTTCCGCTGAACTGAGTTGTATAAATTTGGGGGTGTTACAGTTTGGTACCAGAGCTCTCGTTATAGAGAACGAAAGATTTTTAAAACCAAGGTTTTGAATAAAACATTTCAAAATCTTTTAACTATAAACATTTTTCTAAAAATGTCTAAAAATCTTTTGACTATAACGGTGCCGAAGAATTCCCGAGTTACCGACAAGGCCAGTCTGAGAAGTGTTATTTTAATATATATATAACTTGGATTATATATATATATATATATGATGTAATTTTATTACATGATTGTTCGATGATTATTTTGATTTTTATACGAGGTATTTATACGACGTAGATTGTCACAAATAACCCTAAATCCCCTAGTAAATTAATCGAAGCTATTCTCGTAGGAATTCTAGCTATCCTAGATCTAAACCAAGTTGTGGATGTTTATGATCCCAACAAATGGTTGATATTCGTAGAATTGTAGACATTAGTTGATTGTGATATTGAAGAAGAATTGGCGAGATTACATCTGATATCGATGTCATGACGATCTTTTCTTATAGAGTGGAGTTTGACAAAACGTTACCACCTAGAAAGATGTCATCTGATTCGTTGTCATCCAATTCTTAAATTGAAATCAAAAGGGGTGAATGTTGCACTTGAGGCTGTCATTGGAACCATTACCCAAAAGCCTCATGCCACTAATACCTTTCCGAGAAGTCTAAGTTAAATGATCAAGTCATTTCATATTAATGACTCATTTGATAATTGTTGTTGTAAGAGCTAATAGGATTGGAAATTAAGTGTTGATTTATATTGAGATTGTATTGCCTTTACAAGGCCGAAGAATAAGATTGAAAGTATTGGAGATTGAGGTAGGATATCGAATTGAGTATAAAATTTGATGAAACTTGAATAAAGTGAAACTTAACCTATATGGAATATGAGATTATTAATAGAAGTCGTTAAGTTTTGTGATTGAATTATAAGGATTTAAATGATTGTAGGTTCGTGTTAAGGGTTGTTCCTAGACCATTGTCCACTAACGAGGATGCCCAGTGTCCAAGAAATAAATTGAAGAAATCTTCTTCTGAATTGGGACCGATGGATCTTCCGGGACAGGCAGGACACCTAATGACTCTTGTAGATTAGTATTCATTGTGGTATCTTTTAAAAATAATCCCTAACTTAACTGAGATATCAGTTGGTAGGATGAGTTCTGAGAATTGTATGACATAGTGACATGTAATGTGTTACGGTACAATTTGACTTGTTTGCGATTAATGAAAAGACTACCTTTGATTGCTAAATTCTACATGTATCGATGTTATCTATCTTTTATTGCTTCATCCTAATGTTCGCATTAGTGATGCAACCATTGAGCAAGTACTCATCTTGATTTGAGTTACATCATGAATCATTCTTCGTGAGTGCCATCGAAGTCATGAACCTCATGATTAATTGGCTAAGGCTCATTTCCTATTATATTGAAGTTAGTTCTTGATGAACAACTCTTCATCACTCTTTTGCAGATCACACATTGTTTTTATAAAGTTAAAACCGTATCCTTGAGAAAAATTGAATTCTCATCATCAAAAGGATTATTCAAAATGAGACTTATAAATGATTGATATCAAAATAAAGTCGTTTATGAAACACTTTGGAAACTTAATTGTTTTCATAACAAGGAAAATCTTTGTAAATTTATTCCTGATTCTTATTTAAGAATTAAGCATGAAAATGTTTTTATTATAAACATGATCATAAAATTTTGACGAACTGAGTATTGCATCGTTAATCTTGAAATTGTATATAGTTGCGCGCCTACATACAATTTGGAATGGACCATGCAAGGCTGATTAGTAGTCACCATAAAACTAATGAATAAACACTACACTTTCTTTGAAGATTGTGAAAAGATTAAATTTTTATGAGATCTGCAAAAGGTGAAAAATAGGGACATAGTGTTAGGGACACCTACATATGTGCCTATAGCATCTATTCTTCTGAGTCGAATTTACTCATCTGTAGAAATTGTCTTATTTGACAATTGACAATTCTTTCTTGTCCAACTCTCCCGTAGTGAGATTCTTAGGAAAAGTATTTGATTACCGAGTGTTGATACCCGACTGGATGTATCGACGTTCCTATCATTTCTTATGATTTGACTTCATTTGAATGACCTGGGTAACGATCCGAGGAGCTTTCGAATGCGTACTCAAATTATGAAAACATGGAATATATTCATATTCGTTAAGTGTTTTCGTTTGTATCTGATTTGAAATTCTCTCGCGTAAATTATGAGTTGACCTTACTCTTTTGATAGTAGTTGTGTCTCCAGATATCCTTGAATTTGTGAAGGATTATGAATTATTATTAGTCTTTTGAGAAGCTCACATCTTATCGACAACAATGAAACTGGAAAGTTGATAATTCCAGTAGAATGGATTGATTGATTATGACATGACGACATTGTCTTAATTGATGGGAACTCGAGTAGAATTCCCCTAAATGATAGGATGTTGATTATCAAAAGTGATCTAAATAACTCTTGATGGATGATTTTATCCTGTAATTAGACTTGAGATTATACCGTGAATGGTTGTGAACTAGTTATAGATATTGTAATCTAGAAGAACCTAATATGAATTTATTAAAAGATGTTTCTATTATCTGAAACTCTAGTAAGTATTTGTTAATGAATTACCTAGACTTTTGCCATTAAGGCAAGTTGAATTTGGTATTGATTATATTCTCGGTGTTGCACCTGTGCCTCGTGCACTGTACGTCAGCACCATCTGAATTAAAGGAATTACCGTACAACTGAGAGAGTTGTCGGAGAAAGATTTTATTCTACCTAGCCTGTCATCCTGAAGAGCTATGGTGTTATCTTTCCTTATATTTATAGATTACTGTGACTGAGTAAATTGACAATCGAAAACGATATCCATAACTCGAAATGGAAGAATTGTTCGATCATTTACAAGGTTCTAGTAAATTTGATCCATAGCATGGTTATCATCAAACTTCGCATCTGCGAAAGAGATTATCTATTCCAATCACTGCATCCAGAACTTGTAATGGACATTATGAGTTTCACGTGAAGTCGTTTGGATTGACCAACACACATGTAGCATTCTTAAATTTGGTGAATCACGTGTGTAGGCTGTAAATTGATAAATTCATGCTCGTGATCGTTAAGGACTATTTGTTTGTTAATACGAATAATAATGAGTTAGTAATTATTTATAGATTGCCCTGAATTGGCCAAACAATGTAAACCTGAACCTTGAATAATTAACACGTGATTAAAGATTAGAACCATTAACGCTTAGGGGTTAAAAAAAAAAAAAAAAAAAAAAAAAAAAAAAAAAAAAAAAAAACTTAATCCTTTACATAAAATGACCATTGGATTAATAATGGTAAGATGTATGCATATAGACTCTTCAAATTAAGAGCCCTTTTAAGACTTTGAGTTATACTAAAAAGAAAGTGCAAATATATTTTGACAAATATTTTAACAAAGGATTTTAAGGGATTATTCCCTTATACACAAACCATTTAACTAAACTTCTGTTTAGGGGTAAATGTTTGTGTATACTTTTAGACAACTTAAGAGGAATTGAGGAAACTATATAAAACATGACTTGAAATTTGAAACGATAATTTACGCTTTTCAAACTAAGGAAATTTTGACCAAAGTATAAACAAAGATTATTCAAACATTTACGAATCTTATTAATTATTTTCGATAAATCAACAAAAATCTTGTTAATTAAATTCAAATTTATTTTTGAACATTTTATATAATTGGTCGAACTAAGAAATTTAAACTTTTAACGTTTACGTTTTATAAAAATTTAATAATTATAATTTAATTAATTGTAATAATTATCGACGCTTTAGACGCCGGATTGAGAAAAACTGATAAAAATGATAGTTGAGACGAAACTGAAACATAGAAGATATGAAGAAAGAATTTTGAATAAATACGGTTATGATATTTATTTCATTAGGGAATTGAACGTAATTACTGACGCATAATATAGAAAGAATATCTGAGTGAATTGTGGACATGATAATTACATCATCATGAGAAGTGAATATAGATACTGACATATTATATAAAAAGGATAAAGAACCAATTAGAATATATTTCTTAATAATGAACGTGCAAAATAAGTGCCGAACAATATAAAAATAAACGATGTTCGAAAAAAAAGGATAATATAAATAATAAAAAGTGTTTCGCGGCTAATGTGAACCATTAAAATAGAGAAGCCAATAGGGTTAAATGTTTTAAAGGCCACTTGTGGTTGCCTAAATATGGAAATTGTGAGATATAGTTATGTTGGAATTTGTAAGTATAAGTATTCTATTTATGTCATTTTATGACTAAGAGTATCTTTGTCTGAAGAGGTTGTACTAATGACAAATTATGAAGGCAGACATCGCCTCATACATTAGTTAACGTCTAGCTATTGCAAAGGTCATCATCTGAATTTGATTCGATTTGGGTCATCGTCGACAGACTGACCAAATTATCTAATATCATTCCCGTTAATGATAAATGCAAAAGAGTTATATAAACATAGTGTGCCTGTATCGATCATCTATATCAAGATCCTCGCTTCGCATCGAATTTCTAGAGATTTGCTCAGAAGTCATTGTGAACGAACCTTGATGAGAGTACTATGTACCATCCCAAATCGAAGGGACGAGGTAAAGTAACGATACAAGGTAATATAAGTGCTGTTTTATGTTTGAATGATTGACCTTTGGTAATAGACCGTATAATCGTTTTCCTTTGGAGAGATTATCCTTGATAATCATCGTATTAGGGTTGAGATCGAATCTTGTTAGGATCTAAATCTTAGAGCATCTGTAAGCAGGAGTTGAGATAAAGACACCCGACAAACACCCATTGTGAGTTGGACATGTCTTTTAGGTTTAAGGTTTCCTATGATGGTGAACCTATCCTTGTAAAATACCCGACCCGCGAGATCTGAAATGATTGCTGAAATTAGGAATTGGTTATTGACTGCCGATAGTGGGCAAGAGGTTATGTGAATGTGAAATGTAGATCTTGAAGTGCCAAATGGGTAGCGAAGTTATGCCACAATTTTTAACCTTGGAAAAAAATGAATTCATGATCTGACAAATCATGGGATATAAGTCCCCGTTGTTTGGGACCATTGAAATGATGTAAAAAGTTGGGATTGAAAGGCATATAAGCTGGATCTACCCTAGGACTTCAAAGACTGCGTGAATTATGCTTCGTAAATCGAACTTGATGGAATACCTATCAAGTGAAAATCTGATTATTCTTAGTAAAGCTTAGATCGGCGAAAAGTTGCATTCATCAGAAACCCGTGAACATCATGGATAGAGAAAGTAAGTCAACATTAAGCCTGATCTTATTCCCGTAGTTATGTTTGATGAAACTCGCGTATTATAATGAATTGAAGTTGTGAGAAAAGACCGAATGTGGAGGAAATACCCACATGGCTTTAACTCTATAAGAAGCGAGTAGTAAGGTAAGATGATCTTTGAGGACAAAGATCCTGTTTAGGGGTAAATGCTGTGACAATCCGTCAATTTACGATTGATATTTTATTCTCAAATATTATTTGAAAATATTATTTTAATGTTACAATATGAACTCACTTATATTTTGGGAAGAAATTTGGATTTACGTCTTGAAGTAGCATCGACTACGTTTAAACCGGAGGATTCTACGTTACGTGCTTACGTTTACGTACACCATCTTTGGTGACAGTCCGACATTTCAGAAAATAAATTTATCTGAGAATATTATTTTGGAGTTTTAAATTTGTGTTGGTTCATAAACTCACAAATTTACGAGAAGAGACTAGGACTTACGATTTTATTTTAACGTCCTTTACGACTAAACCGGAAACCTTAGGATTACGTATTTACGTTTTCGAACTCCGTTTTTGATGAGACAATTTTTATTGGATTCGTTTTGTGACGTCGATTCATAATTTATAAAAACGTTTTTCGTAAAACGACCTGAGGGCACGCAAATCGAGGAAACTAGAATCGAGGAATACCCGTAAATAAATGGGATGAGACAAGTGGGACACTTGTCCCACCCCACTCAATATGGACGGCACAACACTACACCTTAACACACTTGGTGTCAAGACTTAAGCTAGCTAGTTACAAGTGTAACTTAGCTTACATCTTAAGCCTTTCCACCTCAAAAACAACTAGCTACTTCATACTTCCCATTTACAACATGCAAACCACCATTTTCTCCCATCTCTCTCTCTAGATTGCCGTCCCAAATTCAGCCCTTAAACACCATCATTGATCAAAATTTAACCATAAACATATGTTATAATTAACATATGTTAATCCCCATTCAAAAAGATGAAGATTGGTGCAACTTATAACATCCATGGAGGAGTTTTCATGGTGTCATGAGGCTGATTTTCCACAAGGAGTTGATGAAGATTGGAGTTCTTGAAGATGGTGTTGGCTAAGCACAAGTTTCTCCATCAAAAACCATGCCAAACTCATAACCTACATCAAGTTGGTGGTATAAAGATTGTCCTCCTCAACTTCTTGTTATTTTGATTATGTAAACATGTATTTTATTTCCTATTGTATATATTTATGATGATTATATGATGATAAAAATGTTATGTGGGGATTTGTTGTTGATAAACATGATTAAAAAGGTGAAAAACCATATGAAACAAGGTTAAAATCTTGATTAATTTGCATGGCTGTATAAAACAGTAAAGAACCAAGTGGTGAACTGATAAAATGATGAAGTAAAATAGATTTACAGTAAGCTATGAGTCTTGTACACATGTGAGAGTTGGCCATGCAATGGAATCAAAATAATGAGTGAGATATGATCAAAACAAGTTTAGGGTATAAATCTGAAGTTACTGTTTTGGACGATTTTTAGAAACTACTTAAAGGATGATTCAACAGAAGCTATAGAAGAGTTAAATGTAGCAAATATCATGTAGTTTATGGGATAAAAATTTGAGCTTCTATCTCCATGTAGAACTCAAGATATGGCAGTTTTGGTGAAGATGAAGTTAAAAATCAGATTTTTTAAAATTAAAGAATAATACTATTATATAAGCACTCACATTTTAATATATAAAATGTAAAATCAAAATCCACTAACTTATAAAACTTATTTATATAAATATATATAAGGTTAATCAAATGGATAAATTATATAAATGGTGGTGAAATAATGTTTATAAGTAATAAAAACTATAAATATGATTTTTACGACTTTTTCGGCTATTGCCGTAAAATTAACGTTTTTGTTAAATAAAACTTAGATGGTTGGACCCGTCTAATGAAAACTTTATAAAACTTATATACTGATATATAGACATGTATAACAAGTAAAAACCGATAAAACCCGAACTATAGGGCATACGGACATTAACGAGCTAAGTAAACATAATGGACTAATACTTGGACTAATAAATGGACTAAGTAGGATAAAAACTCGTAAAAAGAATCTATTGGGCTTAACCCATTTAGGCCCAACTTGGAAAGTATACATACTGATAATATAGGTACAAAATGGATTAAAATAAGTTAAATAACTTATAATAAGCTTATTGGGCTTAAGACACGTAAACGGGTAAAACTAGTAAACTAGTATAAAAGTTATCGACATATAACACTAAAAGGAGTAAACGAGAATATGTAAACCCACTTGATCATCATATATATATAATCATCATATGTATACATAGATGTTATTTTTATAAAGTCATTGGACAAATGTCTAAGACCGATTATTATTCATATAGGTTTCCGTGATTGAAGCACGTACCGTACGTCCGAATTGCCGATAACCCGCTTTCCCATATCAACGTGAGTTCATAGCCTCGCACTCTTTTAAATGTTTTATAAATGCTCTATAAACCCGCGAGGGAGATAACATGTTAGTTTTTATAAAAGTTTGGACACCACTTGTCCCGATTGTTTGTTTATTGATTTTGGACCCGAATGATTGAATGACCCGATTGTATGACCCGATAAATGAATAATGGACCCGATAGATGAAATAAAATGGATTATTAAAGTTAGGTTATGTCACTAAAAGTCCCATTAGCATGAATTGTGAACTACCGGGAGTTGGTAGACGCTTATGCATTTAATAGTACTATTTGGGGACGATCACCCCAGTTCGCGCCTTGACGGTTGATCCCCGTCGTGCCACATTGATTGGTAAGCGAATTAATGTATGAGAAGATTTCCAATAGCGTGACCTTTGTGACGACACGCTACTTTAGATGGGCAAAATTGGTATCGGGTTAGCTACCCGTTGTTGGTTTAGTAAGGTAACAATGTCATGCGGCTTATAATAATCCGAATTAACGAAATACTAATAGACGCTCCGAATTACGATGTATTGCCTGACTAGCAATACAGGGTCATACTATTGATATTATGTTTGTATTTTTGGTTTTCATAACCATACTCATATAACGGTTTTATTTTCATACAACGTCGTAAGACGTATTGTATGATGATTTTACGACATTGGCTCGTATTATAATTTTTAAGGCAAATGCCTATATTATGATTTTCGATAAGGATTTGTATAAAATGATTTTGGCTATTTTACGGCCTATTACAATGATTTGTATGAATTGATTTTTGGTGCTAATTTTATACCAAAGTTATATTGATGGAATTTACTAAACTCTATGAATTCACTCGGCGTTATCGCTGACCTTTTCTTTTAACATGTTTTATCTCAGGTACTTGAAGGTAATTCTCGGGAAGACGACAAGAATTCATGGCCCGCACCTAAACTATATTTTCCATTCAAATACTTTGTAAAACTTTGTATGAAATATAATGACTTGGGACCTATGTAACTTTAATATTTATGAATGGAAATGATTTATTATTAAACGACGCGATTTTTATGCGTTGTCTATGATGTGAGTAATGTGCTATCCCGTAACACCAACTAGTCTTCCGCTGAACTGAGTTGTATAAATTTGGGGGTGTTACAAAGTGTCTCACTTGTCTCATCCCCATTTATTTACGGGTACTCCTCGATTCTTATTTCCTCGATTTGCGTGCCCTCGGGTCGTTTTACGAAAAACGTTTTTATAAATTATGAATCAACGGCACAAAACGAATCTAATAAAAATTGTCTCATAAAAAACGGAGTTCGAAAACGTAAATACGTAATCCTAGGGTTTCCGGTTTAGTCGTAAAGGACGTTAAAATAAAATTGTAAGTCCTAATCTCTTCTCGTAAATTTGTGAGTTTATGAACCAACACAAATTTAAAACTCCAAAATAATATTCACGGATAAATTTATTTTCTGAAATGTCAGACTGTCACCAAAACGGTGTATGTAAACGTAAGCACGTAACGTAGAATCCTCCGGTTTAGACGTAGTCGATGCTACTTCAAGACGTAAATCCAAATTACTTCCCAAAAATAAGTGAGTTCATATTGTAACATTAAAATAATGTTTTAAAATAAATATTGAGAATAAAATATCAACCATAAATTGACGGATGCCTTGTGTTCTAACTCGAATGGGAGGTGACCCGGCTTGGTTTAAATCAAAGTTAGCCCACTTGAGAGCCCAAGATGCCATGTGTTCTAACTCGAATGGGAGGTGACACGCTTTTCCATAGACAAGCCTGAGTACAACCAATTGGTGTCTTAAAAGCCGTCCTAAAAGCCCAGAAAGCATCATCAAGCTTGTCCGACCAAGAAGCTCGATGCTCTCCCACCATTCTCTCTAAAATTCTCTTTAAACCACGATTTGTAACCTCGGTTTGACCATTGGTTTGAGGATGATACGCGGTAGAAAGTCTATGATTAACTCCATATTTCTTCATAACTCTCGCGAATTGATCATTACAAAAGTGCGTACCACGATCACTTATGATGGCCCGAGGTACACCAAATCTAGCAAACAATTGCTTTAAGAACTTCACAACAACTCTAGCATCATTGGTAGGTAAGGCCTTAGCCTCAACCCATTTAGACACATAATCCACCGCCACAAGTTTATACTTGTTTCCCTTAGAAGATGGAAAAGGTCCATGAAATCTATGCCCCATACATCAAAAATCTCACACTCTTGAATAAAATTTTGTGGCATCTCATCACGTTGCGTAATTTTTGCTTGTCTTTGACACACATCACAAAATTTCACCATCTCTTGGGCATCTTTGTAAATGGAAGGCCAATAATAACCCGAATCAAAGACTTTCTTGGCGGTATAGTTGGGCCCAAAATGTCCACCCGTAGGTCCTTTATGACATGCTTCTAAAATTTTAAATGCCTCGGGCCCATCTACACACCGTCTAATGATTTGGTCCGCACATTGCCTAAAAAGATAATGATCATCCCAAAAGTAATACTTAACTTCCTTAAGAAATTTCTTCTTTTGTTGGTAAGTAAGACCCTCAATAAGCACATTCCCCACAAGATAGTTTGCTATATCCGCAAACAAAGGGGCGGCATCCTCTTGGGAAGAGATAGACATGAGCTCCTCTAATGGAAATGATTCATTGATTTCTTTATTAGGAAAATCTCCTTGAAAAGGATGCTCAAGTCTACTCATGTGATCCGTCGCTAAATTCTCGGCCCCTTTCTTATCTCGAATTTCTATCATAAACTCTTGAAGCAACAAAACCCATCTCAAAAGCCTAGGCTTAGCATCTTGTTTTGTCATGAGATACTTGAGAGCGGAATGATCCGTATACACTATGGTTTTGGATAGCACAAGGTATGGTCTAAATTTCTCAAAATCGTAGACTATAGCAAGCAACTCTTTTTCCGTGGTAGTATAATGAAGTTGTGCACCGGTCATGGTTTTACTCGCATAGTGTATAGGTTGAAAATGCTTATTCACTCTTTGTCCTAAGATGGCCCCCACCGCATAATCACTAGCGTCACACATAAGCTCAAAAGGTAATTCCTAATTTGGAGAAACCAAAACAGGAGCCTTTATCAATTTCTCCTTAAGAGTCTCAAAAGATTCCAAACAATCTTGGTTAAAAATGAAAGGAGCCTCTTTTTCCAAGAGGTGAGTCATCGGTCTAGCTATCTTAGAAAAATCTTGTATTAGCGCCTATAAAATCCCGCATGACCTAAGAAACTCCTTACACCTTTAACCGTAGTGGGTGGGGGAAGCTTAGCAATCACATCAATTTTAGCTCGATCCACTTCTAATCCCTTATTGGATATTTTGTGTCCTAAAACAATTCCCTCTTTCACCATAAAGTGACATTTCTCCCAATTAAGCACTAAACGTGTTTCCTCACAACGCTTAAGCATTCGTTCTAAATTGGTGAGACATGAGGTAAATGAATCTCCAAAGACGGAAAAGTCATCCATGAAAACCTCCATTGTTTGCTCTATCATATCATGGAAAATCGTCATCATGCACCTTTGAAACGTCCCCGGTGCATTACATAAGCCAAAAGGCATCCTCTTGTAGGCAAATGTACCGTAGGGACAAGTGAATGTGGTCTTTTCTTGATCCATAGGGTCAATGGGTATTTGGAAATAACCTGAAAAGCCATCAAGAAAGCAATAGTACTCATTTCCCGCTAAGCGTTCAAGCATTTGGTCCATAAAAGGTAATGGGAAATGGTCATTCCTAGTAGCCTCATTGAGCTTCCTATAGTCAATACAAACTCTCCAACCGGTAACAAGTCTTGTAGGAATAACCTCATTGTTCTCATTAGGTACTATGGTGATTCCACCCTTTTTAGGAACACAATGTACCGGGCTAACCCATGGAGTGTCGGAAATGGGGTAAATCATGCCCGCATCAAGGAGTTTGATCACTTCCTTCTTAATGACCTCATGGATTTTTGGGTTAACCCTTCGTTGACTTTGAATAGCGGGTTTGTAATCATCCTCCATAAGGATTTTGTGTGTACAAAAATGTGGATCAATTCCCCTTATGTCAGATATTTTCCATGCTAAGGCTTTCTTGTGTTTCTTAAGGACTTCAATGAGTTTCTCCTTCTCATCCTCTTTCAACTCTTTAGCAATTATCACGGGTAATTGGTGTTTGCCCTGTAAGAAAGCATACTCTAAGTGGGATGGAAGGTCCTTAAGTTCAATTGGAGGTGGACTCTCTATGGAAGGTTTTACTATGGAAGGATCCTCATTGGTAGCTTCTTGTGGAATAGGGGAAGGAATAGGGTCCTCATTGAGCAACTTTTGAATAGTAAGAATACCTTCTTCCCAATTAATGGGAGAATCATCATCACCAAGAAAGTTGGACTCAAATTACTCCAAGAGGAAATCACTCTCTCCAAAAGGTGTTTAAGAGGGAGCAATTGAGGCCACGGTTTCAACATGGGGCATTTCCTCACTAGTACTCTTGCAAGTATCATAAAAGTGTTCATCACACACCTCATCTAGCACATCAACTATGTTAATAGTCTCACACGGTCTAGACTCCTTAACCTCTTTCCTATCACAAACTTTCCCTAACTTAAACACTACTTTCTCATCCTCTACTCTCATAATTAATTCTCCATCCGCCACATCTATCAAAGTACGACCCGTTCGCAAAAACGGTCTACCAACAATCAAAGGAACTCTAGGATCTATGTCATAATCAACCACTACAAAGTCGGCCATAAATGTAAACTTATCCACACCTACAAACACATCCTCCGCGATACCTACTGGGTAAGCTATGGTTCGGTTGGCTAACACAACGGTCATCCTAGTGGGAGTGAGCTCGGGAAGAGAGAGTTTTTTCCAAACCGATAAAGGCATGAGGTTTATGCTTGCCCCTAGATCCGCCAAAGCCATGCAATTTTCCACACCGGGAAAATTACAAGGTATCAAGAAGCGCCCCGGATCTCTAAGTTTTGTTGGTAAGGTTTTAAGTAGCACGGCGGAACAATTTTCATTAAGGGATGTGTTGGGCAAATCAACCAATTTTTCCTTATTTGAGAGTAAATCCTTGAATATCTTAGCAAACTTTGGCATATAAGCAAGAGCTTCCGCAAAGGATATGTTGATGTTGAGTTGCTTGAACATCCTTAAGAAATTTGAGACTTTTGATGTCATCCTTGTTCTTTAACTTGTCCTTTTTCAACCTTGAAGGATATGGAAGAGTTGGTTTAGGTGTAGGTGTCGTAGTGGAAGATTTGTCTTTGATAGCTTCTTCATTGGGATATGTGGAAGGTAGAGGAGAAGTAGGAATAGGTTGAGAAGGTGTGTTTGATTGAATGGGAACATTTTGAGGTGGTGAAATAGATGTAGAAAGCTTGTCACATGTAGGAACAAAAGTGGGTTTAACAATAGGAGGTTGAGGAGGTGAAGGATCCTTTGTTGACTTTCCACTTCTTGTTGTAAGAGCATTAACATTTGCCCTTGGATTTGCTTGTGTGTTAGATGGTAAAGCGCCTTGTGGTCTTTGATTATACATAATTTGGTTGTGAAGAAGAGCAAATTTCTTGTTATTTTCCTCTTGAGCATCTTTCATTTGTTTCTCATAAGAAGTAAGCTTTTGAAGGATCAAATCCATGGGGTTAGGTTGCACGTTCCCTTGATAGAAACCTTGATGTGGATAAGGTGGAGGTGGTGCATTAAATCCTTGATTTGGTGGATAAAAGTTATTTCCTTGATGTTGAAAATGGGTGGGTGCCTTGTAGTTATTCCCTTGGTAATGTGGTCTTGGGCCTTGATTCCGTTGTAACAATTGAGGAGGATTTTGGTGAGGTTGGTTGGGTGGTTGGGGTGGGAATCCCGGTGTAGTAAGGTAATTTTGAGACTTATAAGAAAGGTTATTGGGATTGATATTTGGCTTGAAATGTTCACGATGTTCCTCTTGGTAAGTATAACATTCCCCTTGATAACCTTGCACTTTATCACATTGTTCATAGGAATGGGGACCTCCACAAGTCTCACATGAAAGGGTTATGACATGCACATCATTTGTAGAATTGTTCAATGAAAGGCTCTTAATAGCTTGGATCAATTCTTGATGTGCCTTAAAACTCGTCTCATGATCCCTATCTATCTTTTGAATTATCTCTTGGTGATACTTGAGGAATTAGTTATCACAAGGTGTTTGAGAATTGTTTTGGATAACATGAACCCTTTCTTCAAATTGAGTGTTTGTTTGTACCATTGCTTTGGTCTCAGTAATATCCTAAGCCTCTTGAATGGATTTAAGAAGAATATTTCCTCCCGCGGAAGCATTGAGTGAGTCTTGGTGATGAGGTTTAAGGCCATTGTAGAAAGTATTGATTTGGTGAACTTCATCCAATCCATGGTTAGGGCATCTCCTAAATAACTCTCTAAAATCCTCCCAAGCATCACTAAAGGTTTGACTAGGTTTTTGTTGAAAGCCTATAATTAAGTTCCTCAAAGACGTGGTCTTAGATGGAGGAAAGAACTTGTTCAAAAACTTAGTAGTGAAACCATCCCATGTGGTGATACTATCGGGTGGTTGTGTATCTAACCAATGCTTAGCTGGACCCTCTAGTGAAAATTGAACCAATATCAACTTAATGGCATCATGGGGAACTCCATTGTACTTAATGGTATTGCAAAGAGCAAGAAATATCTTAAGGTTATCATGAGGATTATCATTCTTGTTTCCATAAAAAGGTGTGTTTGAAACCAAGTTAATCATAGCCGTTTTTAGCTCAAATGAATTTGCGGGAATATCGGGTATCTTGATAGCATCGGCATGTAACACCCCCAAATTTATACAACTCAATACAGCGGAAGACTCGTTGGTGTTACGGGATAACACATTACTCACATCATAGACAACGCTTAAAAATCGCGTCGTTTATTAATAAAGCATTTCCATTCATAAATATCAAAGTTACATAGGTCCCAAGTCATTGTATTTAATACAGGTTTTACAAAGCATTGAATGGAAATAAGTATTTAGGTGCGGGCCATGAATTCTTGATGTCTTCCCGAGAATTACCTTCAAGTACCTGAGATAAAACATGTTAAAAGAAAAGGTCAGCGATAACGCCGAGTGAATTCATAGAGTTTAATAAAATCCATCAATATAACATCGGTATAAAATTATTACCGAAAATCATTTTGTACAAATCATTGTAATAGGCCATAAAATAGCCAAAATCATTTTATACAAATCTTTATCAATCATAATATAGGCATTTGCCTTAAAAACCATTATACGAGCCAATGTCGTAAAAACATCATACAATACGTCTTATGACGTTGTATGAAAATAAAAACCGTTATATGAATATGGTTATGAAAACCAAAACACGAACATAATATCAATAGTATGACCCCGTATTGCTAGTAAGGCGATACATCGTAATTCGTTGCGTATAGTAGTATTTCGTTAACTGGATTGTTATAAGCCGCATGACATTGTTACCTTACTAAACCAAACAACGGGTAGCTAACCCGATACTCAATTTTCCCATCTAAAGTAGCGTGTCGTCACAAAGGTCACGCTATGGAAATCTTCTCATACATAAATTCGCTTACCAATCAATGTGGCACGACGGGGATCAACCGTCAAGGCGCGAACTGGGGTGATCGTCCCCAAATAGTACTATTAAATGCATAAGCGTCTACCAAATCCCGGTAGTTCACAATTCATGCTAATCGGACTTTTAGTCACATAACCTAACTTTAATAATCCATTTAATTTCATCTATCGGGTCCTTTAATCATTTATCGGGTCATACAATCCGGTCATACAATCATTCGGGTCCAAATCAATAAACAAACAATCGCGACAAATGGTGTCATATTTTATAAAAACTAACATGTTATCTCCCTCGCGGGTTTATAAAACATTTCATAAAAACATTTAAAAGAGTGCGAGGCTATGAACTCACGTTGATGTGGGAAGGCGGGTTGTCGGCAATTCGGATGTACGGTACGTGCTTCAATCACGGAAACCTAGACAAATAATACTCGTCTTAGACTCATGTCCAATGACTTTATAAAAATAACAATTATGTATACATATGATGATTATATATATATGATGATCAAGTGGGTTTACATATTCTCGTTTACTCATTTTAGTGTTATGTGTCGATAACTTTTATACTAGTTTACTAGTTTTACCTATTTACGTGTTTTAGGTTCAATAAACTTATTATAAGTTCTTTAACTTGTTTTAATCCATTTTATACTTATATTATCAGTATTTAAACTTTAAAAGTTGGCCCCAAATGGGTTAAGCCCAATAAGTTCTTTTTATAAGAGTTTAACTTATTTAGTCCAATTATTAGTCCAATATGTTTACTTAGCTCGTTAATGTCCGTATGTCCTATAGTTCGGGTTTTATCGGTTTTTACTTGTATTAGATACATATATATCAGTATATGACTTTTAAAAACTTTACATTAGACGGGTTTGTTCGTCTAAGTTTTAATTGGCGAAAAACGTTAATTTTACGGTAATACCCGAAAAAGTCATAAAAATCAAGTTTATAGTTTTTATAACTTATAAATATTATTCCACTACCATTTTTATAATTTATTCATTTATTTAAACTTTAACATATTTATATAAATAAAATTCATGAGTTAGTGGGTTTTAAATTTTACATTTTATACAATAAAATTTTGAGTGCTTATATAATAGTAATAAACATTAATTCTCAAAATCCGATTTTTATTTTCATCTTCACGAAAACTGCCATATCTAGAGTTCTATATGGAGATAGAAGCTAAAATTTTTATGACGTAAACTACATGATATGTGCTCCATTTAACTCGGCTATAGCTACTATTGAATCATCTTCTAAGTATTTTCTAAAAATCGTCCAAAACAGTGAACTCAGATTTGTACTTTGAACTTGTATTGATCATATCTCACTCATTACAATGATTCCATTGCATGGCCAACTCTCACATGTGTACAAGACATATAGCTTACTGTATATTAATCTATATAAGCCATTTTACCAGTTTACCATATGATTCATTACTGTTTTATACAGCCATCTAAATTAAGCAAGATTTTAACCTTGTTTCTTATAGCTTTTCATCTTTTTAAGCATGTTTATCGACACCAAATCCCCACACAATATTTTTATCATCATATAATCATCATATACATATACAATAGGAATTAAAATACATGATTACACAATAAAAATAACAAGAAGATGGGGAGAACAATCTTTATACCACCAAGTTGATGTAGGTTGTGATCAAAACATGGATTTTGTTGGAGAAACTTGTGAATAACCAAGACCATCTTCAAGACCACCATTCTTCATGAACACCTTGTGGAAAATCAGACCCAAGACTCCATGGAAACTCCTCCTTGGATGTTATAATCACCACCAATCAATAGGGTTTCAAAAGGGCTTCAACATGTGCAGGAATAACATAGGATTTCATGGTTGATTTTGATCAAAAGTGGTGTTTTGGTGTTGTTTTTGGACGGAACAAATGGAGGAGGAAGAGAGAAATGAGAGTGTTTGCATGAGTGGAAATGATACTAGTGGTTTGTGTTGGATGGTTTTGAGGTAAGTTAGCTTACAATGTAAGCTTAAGACATGTGTAGTGAAGTTAGCTTACACTTGACACATAAGTGGTGTGGTAGCTAAGTTAAGGCCGGTTTTGAGTGGGGGTGGGACAAGTGTCCCACTTGTCTCATCCCTATTTATTTACGGGTACTCCTCGATTCTTGTTTCCTCGATTTGCGTGCCCTCGGGTCGTTTTACGAAAAACGTTTTTAAAAATTATGAATCAACGACACAAAACGAATCTAATAAAAATTGTCTCATAAAAAACGGAGTTCGAAAACGTAAATACGTAATCCTAGGGTTTCCGGTTTAGTCGTAAAGGACGTTAAAATAAAATCGTAAGTCCTAATCTCTTCTCGTAAATTTGTGAGTTTATGAACCAACACAAATTTAAAACTCCAAAATAATATTCACGGATAAATTTATTTTCTGAAATGTCGGACTGTCACCAAAACGGTGTATGTAAACGTAAGCACGTAACGTAGAATCCTCCGGTTTAGACGTAGTCGATGCTACTTCAAGACGTAAATCAAAATTACTTCCCAAAAATAAGTGAGTTCATATTGTAACATTAAAATAATGTTTTCAAATAAATATTGAGAATAAAATATCAACCATAAATTGACGGAT
The DNA here is from genome assembly GCA_025667525.1 of Glebionis coronaria. NCBI lineage: Eukaryota > Viridiplantae > Streptophyta > Magnoliopsida > Asterales > Asteraceae > Glebionis > Glebionis coronaria. Next base: position 223,730,143 of record CM046879.1, read on the forward strand.
TGTCACAGCATTTACCCCTAAACAGGATCTTTGTCCTCAAAGATCATCTTACTACTCGCTTCTTATAGAGTTAAAGCCATGTGGGTATTTCCTCCACATTCGGTCTTTTCTCACAAGTGTAATTCATTACAATACGCGAGTTTCATCAAACTAACTACGGGAATAAGATCAGGCTTAATGTTGACTTACTTTCTCTATCCATGATGTTCACGGGTTTTTGATGAACGCAACTTTTCGCCGATCTAAACATTACTAAGGAAGAATCAGATTTTTCACTTGATAGACATTTTATCAAGTTCGATCTACGAAACATAATTCACGCAGCTCTTGAAGTCCTAGGGTAGATCCAGCTTATATGCCTTTCAATCCCAACTTTAACATCATCTCAATGGTCCCATACAACGGGGACTTATATCCCATGATTTATCAGATCATTAATTCATTTTGTTCCAAGGTTAAAAATTTTGGCATAACTTCGCTACCCATCTGGCACTTCAAGATCTACATTTCATATTCACATAACTTCTTGCCCACTACCGGCAGTCAATAATCAGATCCTAATTTCAACAATCATTTCAGGTCTCGCGGGTCGAGTATTTTGTAAGGTTAGGTTTGCCATCATAGGAAACCTTAAACCTAAAATACATGTCCAACTCACAATGGGTGTATGTCGGGTGTCTTCATCTCAACTCTTGCTTACAGACGCCCTAATATAGATCCTAACAAGATTAGATCTCGATCCTAATACGATATTTATCAACGATAATCTCTCCAAAGGAAAACGATTATACGGTCTATTACCAAAGGTCAATCATTCAAACCTAGTACAGCACTTATAGTATTTTGTATCGTTACTTTACCTCGTCCCTTCGATTGGGGTGGTACATAGTACTCTCATCAAGATTCGTTCTCAATGACTTCTAAGCAAATCTCTAGAAATTCGATGCGAAACGAGGATCTTGATAGAGATGATTGATACATGCACACCATGTTTACATAACTCCTTTAAATACAAAAGAGTCAATTTCTTCATCAAGAATTTATCATTAACGAGAATGATATTAGCAGATTTGGTCAGTCTGTCGACGATGACCCAAATCGAATCAAATTCAGATGATGACCTTTGAAATAGCTAGACGTTTACTAATGTATGAGGCGGTGTCTGCCTTCATACTTTGCCATTAGTACAACTTCTTCAGACAAAGATACTTTTAGTCAGAAATGACATAAATATAATACTTATACTTACAAGTTCCCAACATAACTAAATTTCACAAACCTCCATATTTAGGCAACCATAAGTGACCTTTTAATCATTTAGCGCCATCGGCTTCATAATGCTAATGGTTCACATTAGCCGCGAACCCCTTTTTATTATCTATATTATCCTTCTTAGAAGCATTATTTATTTTTATATTGTTCGGCAATATATTTTGCACATTCATTATTAAGAAATACGTCGTAATTGATTCTTTATCGTTTTCTACATAACGTGTCAGTATTTACATTCATTAAAAATTTCTTTCTTCACATTTTCTAAGTTTATTTTCTTCTTAACTATCATTTTTATCCGTTTTACTCAATCTGGCGTCTAAAGCGTCGATAATTATTACAACTAATTAAATATTAAATATTCAATCTTTATGAAACGTAAACGTAAAGATTTTAAATTTCTTAGTCCGTCCAATTATATGAAAATGTTTAAAATAATTTTTAATTTAATTAACACGATTTTTGTTGATTTATCGATATTAATTAATAAGATTCATAAATGTTCGAAAAATCTTTGGTTATACTTTGGTCAAAGTTTTCTTAGTTGAAAAGCGAAAATTAATGTTTCAAATTTTTAAGTCATGGTTTAAATGGGTTTACTCAATCCTTCTTAGGTTGTCTTAAGGTATGCAAAAACATTCAGCCCTAAACAGAAGTTTAGTTAAATGTTTTGGTTATAAGGGAATAATCCCTCAAAAGTTCTTTGTTAAAACATTTGTCAAAACACACTTGCACTTTCTTTTTGGTAAAGCCAAAAGTCTTAAAAGGGCTCTTAATTTTTGAAGAGTCAATATATTCCATTATCTATTAATCACAAGGTTAAATCATGTAAAGGATTAAGTCTTAAGTCTTATGTTAAATATTCAAGGTACAATTTTTAATTGTTCGGCCAATTCAGGGCAATCTATAACTAATTATTAACTCATTCTTATACTTATAAACAAACAAATAGTCCTTAGTGATCAAGAGTATGAATTTATCAAATTACAGTCTACACACGTGATTCACCAAATTTATGAATGCTACATGTGTATTAGTCAATCCAAACGACATCACGTGAAACTCATAATGTTTATCACAAGTACCGGATGTAGTGATTGGAATAGATAATCTTTTTCGCGGACGCGAAGTTGATGATAACCATGCCGTGAATCAAATCTTTAAAACATATGCTAGAACCTTGTAAATGATCGAACAAATCTTCCATTTCGAGTTATGGATATCGTTTAGATTGTCAATTTACTCGGTTCACAGTAATCTATAAATATAAGGAATGATAACACCATAGCTCTTCATGATGACGAGCTTGGTAAAATGAAATCTTTCTCCGACAACTCTCTCAGTTGTACGGTAATTCCTTAAAAGATGGTGCTGACGTACAGTGCACAAGCCACAGGTGCAGCACCGGAAATATAATCCATACCAATTTCAACATGCCTTAATGGCAAAAGTCTAGGTAATTCATTAACAAATACTTACTAAAGTTTCAAATAACAGAATTATCTTTTAACAAATTCATATTAGGTTCTTCTAGATTACAATATTTATAACTAGTTCACAACCATTCATGGTATAATTTTTAAGTCTAAATGCAGGATATCGTCATCCACCATGAATTATTTATATCACTTTTGATAATCAACATCTTATCTTTTAGGGGAATTCTACTCGATTTCCCATCAATTAAGACAATGTCGTCATGTCATAATCAATCAATCCATTCTACTAGCACTATCAACTTTCCAGTTGCATTGCCGTTGATAAGATGTGAACTTCTCAAAAGACTAATAATAACTCCTAATCCTTCACAAATTCAAGGATATCTAGAGACACAACTACTATTAAAAGAGTATGGTCAACGCATAATCTAGGCGAGAGAATTTCAAATCAGATACAGATGAAGACATTTAACGAATATGAATATATCCCATGTTTTCATAATTTGAGTACGCATTCGAAAGCTCCTCGGATCGTTACCCAGGTCATTCAAATGAAATCAGATCATAAGAAATGATAGGAACGTCGATACATCCAGTCGGGTATCAACACTCGGTAATCAGATACTTTTCCTAAGAATATCACTACGGGAGAATTGGACAAGAAAGAATTGTCAATTGTCAAATAAGACAATTTCCACAGATGAGTAAATTCAACTCAGAAGAATAGATGCTACAGACACATATGTAGATGTCCCTAACATTATGTCCTTATTTTTCACTTCTTGCAGATCTCATAAAATTTAATCTTTCACAGTCTTCAAAGAAAATGTAGTGTTTATTCATTAGTTTTATGGTGACTACTAATCAGTCTTGCATGGTCCATTCCAAATTGTATGTAGGCGCGCAACTATATATAATTTCAAGATTAACCATGCAATACTCAGTTCGTCAAAATTTTATCATCATGTTTATAATAAAAATATTTTCATGCTTAATTCTTAAATAAGAATCAAAAATAAATTTACAAAGATTTTCTTTGTTATGAAAACAATTAAGTTTTCCAAAGTGTTTTATAATACAACTTCATTTCGATAACAATTACTTATAAATATTACTTTGAATAATCCTCATAGTGATGAAAATTCAGTTTTCTCAAAGGAAACTATTTTATCTTATAAAAACAATGAGTGATCTGCAAAAGAGTGATGAAAAGTTGTTCACCAAGAACTAACTACAATATGATAGGAAATGAGCTTAGGCAAATAATCATGAGGTTCATGACCTCGATGGCCCTCAAAAAGAATAATCCACAACGTAACTCAAATCAAGATGAGTACTTGTTCAATGGTTGCATCACTAATGGGAACATTAGGATGAAGAAATAAAGGATAGATAACATCGATACATGTAGAATTTAGCAATCAAAGGTAGTCTTTTCGTTAATCACAAACAAGTCAAAATTGTACCGTAACACATTATATGTAACTATGTCATACAATTCTCAGAACTCATCCTACCAACTGATGTCTCAGTTAAGTTAGGGATTTTTTTTTTAAGATACCACAATGAATACTAATCTACAAGAGTCATTAGGTGTTCCACATGTCCCGAAAGATCCATCGGTCCCAATTCAGAAGAAGATTTCTTCAATTTTATTTCTTGGACACTGGGCATCCTCGTCAGTGGACAATGGCCTATGAACAACCTTTAACACAAACTAACAATCATTTAAAACCTTATAATTCAATCACAGGACTTAACTACTTCCTCTTAACAATTTAATATTCCATACAGTTTAAGTTTCACTTTATTCAAGTTTCAACCAATTTTATACTTAATTCGATATCCTACCTCATTTTTCAATACTTTCAATCTTATTCTTAGATCTTTAAAGGGCAAAAAAAGCTCGATATGATCAACACTTAATTTCCAATCCTATATCTCTTACAACAACAATTATTAAATGAGTCACTAGTATGAGATGACTCATACATTCAATTAGACTTCTCGGAAAGGTACTAGTGGCATGAGGCTTTTGGGTAATGGTTCCAATGACAGCCTCAAGTGCAACATTCACCCTTTCGATTTCAATTTAAGAATTGGATGACAATGAATCAGATGACATCTTTCTAGGTGGTAACATTTTGTCAAACCCCACTCTATATGGAAAGATCGTCATGACATCGATATCATATTTAATCTCGCCAATTCTTCTTTCAATTTTACAATCAACTAATATCTACATTTCTACGAATATCAACCATTTTTTGGGATCATAAATATCCACAACTTGGTTTAGATCTAGAATAGCTAGAATTCCTACGAGAATAGCTTTGATTAATTTACTAGGGGATTTAGGGTTCCTTGTGACAATCTACGTCGTATAAATATCAAAATAATCATCAATCAATCATGTAATAAAATTACATCATATATATAATCCAAGTTATATATATATTAGAATAACACTTCTCAGTCTGGCCTTGTCGGTAACTCGGGAATTCTTCGACACCGTAATAGTCAAAAGATTTTTAGACATTTTTAGAAAAATGTTTATAGTTAAAATATTTTGAAATGTTTTATTCAAAACCTTGGTTTTAAAAATCTATCGTTCTCTATAACGAGAGCTCTGGTACCAAACTGTAACACACCCAAATTTATACAACTCAATACAGTGGAAGACTCGTTGGTGTTACGGGATAGCACATTACTCACATCATAGACAACGCTTAAAAATCGCGTCGTTTATTAATAAAGCATTTCCATTCATAAATATCAAAGTTACATAGGTCCCAAGTCATTGTATTTAATACAGGTTTTACAAAGCATTGAATGGAAATAAGTATTTAGGTGCAGGCCATGAATTCTTGATGTCTTCCCGAGAATTACCTTCAAGTACAATATGTTAAAAGAAAAGGTCAGCGATAACGCCGAGTGAATTCATAGAGTTTAATAAAATCCATCAATATAACATCGGTATAAAATTATTACCGAAAATCATTTTGTACAAATCATTGTAATAGGCCATAAAATAGCCAAAATCATTTTATACAAATCTTTATCAATCATAATATAGGCATTTGCCTTAAAAACCATTATACGAGCCAATGTCGTAAAAACATCATAAAATACGTCTTATGACGTTGTATGAAAATAAAAACCGTTATATGAATATGGTTATGAAAACCAAAACACGAACATAATATCAATAGTATGACCCCGTATTGCTAGTCAGGAAATACATCGTAATTTGTTGCGTATATTAGTATTTCGTTAACTGGATTATTATAAGCCGCATGACATTGTTACCTTACTAAACCAAACAACGGGTATCTAACCCGATACTCAATTTTCCCATCTAAAGTAGCGTGTCGTCACAAAGGTCACGCTATGGAAATCTTCTCATACATAAATTCGCTTACCAATCAATGTGGCACGACGGGGATCAACCGTCAAGGCGCGAACTGGGGTGATCGTCCCCAAATAGTACTATTAAATGCATAAGCGTCTACCAAATCCCGGTAGTTCACAATTCATGCTAATGGGACTTTTAGTAACATAACCTAACTTTAATAATCCATTTAATTTCATCTATCAGGTCCTTTAATCATTTATCGGGTCAGACAATCGGGTCATACAATCATTCGGGTCCAAATCAATAAACAAACATTCGAGACAAATGGTGTCCTATTTTATAAAAACTAACATGTTATCTCCCTCGCGGGTTTATAAAACATTTCATAAAAATATTTAAAAGAGTGCGAGGCTATGAACTCACGTTGATGTGGGAAGGCGGGTTGTCGGTAATTCGGATGTACGGTACGTGCTTCAATCACGGAAACCTAGACAAATAATACTCGTCTTAGACTCATGTCCAATGACTTTATAAAAATAACAATTATGTATACATATGATTATTATATATATATGATGATCAAGTGGGTTTACATATTCTCGTTTACTCATTTTAGTGTTATGTGTCGATAACTTTTATACTAGTTTACTAGTTTTACCTATTTACGTGTTTTAGGTTCAATAAACTTATTATAAGTTCTTTAACTTGTTTTAATCCATTTTATACTTATATTATCAGTATTTAAACTTTACAAGTTGGGCCCAAATGGGTTAATCCCAATAAGTTCTTTTTATAAGAGTTTAACTTATTTAGTCCAATTATTAGTCCAATATGTTTACTTAGCTCGTTAATGTCCGTATGTCCTATAGTTCGGGTTTTATCGGTTTTTACTTGTATTAGATACTTATATATCAGTATATGACTTTTAAAAACTTTACATTAGACGGGTTTGATCGTCTAAGTTTTAATTGGCGAAAAACGTTAATTTTACGGTAATAGCCGAAAAAGTCGTAAAAATCAAGTTTATATTTTTTATAACTTATAAATATTATTCCACTACCATTTTTATAATTTATTCATTTATTTAACCTTTAACATATTTATATAAATAAAATTCATGAGTTAGTGGGTTTTAAATTTTACATTTTATACAATATAATTTTGAGTGCTTATATAATAGTAATAAACATTAATTCTCAAAATCTGATTTTTATTTTCATCTTCACCAAAACTGCTATATCTAGAGTTCTATATGGAGATAGAAGCTCAAACTTTTATGACATAAACTACATGATATTTGCTCCATTTAACTCGACTATAGCTACTGTTGAATCATCCTCTAAGTATTTTCTAAAAATCGTTCAAAACAGTGAACTCAGATTTGTACTTTGAACTTGTTTTGATCATATCTCACTCATTATAATGATTCCATTGCATGGCCAACTCTCACATGTGTACAAGACATATAGCTTACTGTATATTAATCTATTTAAGCCATTTTACCAGTTTACCATATGATTCTTTACTGTTTTATACAGCCATCTAAATTAAGCAAGATTTTAACCTTGTTTCTTATAGTTTTTCATCTTTTTAAGCATGTTTATCAACACCAAATCCCCACACAATATTTTTATCATCATATAATCATCATATACATATACAATAGGAATTAAAATACATGATTACACAATCAAAATAACAAGAAGATGTGGAGAACAATCTTTATACCACCAAGTTGATGTAGGTTGTGATCAAAACATGGATTTTGATGGAGAAACTTGTGAATAACCAAGACCATCTTCAAGACCACCATTCTTCATGAACACCTTGTAGAAAATCAGCCCCAAGAATCCATGGAAACTCCTCCTTGGATGTTATAATCACCACCAATCAATAGGGTTTCAAAAGGGCTTCAACATGTGCAAGAATAACATAGGATTTCATGGTTGATTTTGATCAAAAGTGGTGTTTTGGTGTTGTTTTTGGACGGCACAAATGGAGGAGGAAGAGAGAAATGAGAGTGTTTGCATGAGCGGAAATGATACTAGTGGTTTGTGTTGGATGGTTTTGAGGTAAGTTAGCTTACAATGTAAGCTTAAGACATGTGTAGTGAAGTTAGCTTACACTTGTCACATAATTGGTGTGGCAGCTAAGTTAAGGCCGATTTTGAGTGGGGGTGGGACAAGTGTCCCACTTGTCTCATCCACATTTATGAAAACGTAAGCACGTAACGTAGAATCCTCCGGTTTAGACGAAACGAATCTAATAAAAATTGTCTCATCAAAAACAGAGTTCGAAAACATAAATACGTAATCCTAGGGTTTCCAGTTTAGTCGTACTGTCACCAAAACGGTGTATGTAAACGTAAGCACGTAACGTAGAATCCTCCGGTTTAGACGTAGTCGATGCTACTTCAAGACGTAAATCCAAATTACTTCCCAAAAATAAGTGAGTTCATATTGTAACTTTAAAATAATGTTTTCAAATAAATATTGAGAATAAAATATCAACCATAAATTGACGGATTGTCACACGGCATATCCGTGAACATTGAATTGCAAACGTTCCATAAAAGAACGAGTATCAACTCCGGCCATGGCTTCTTGTTGTGGATGAATCAAAGCACGATTCTCGTGATCGGCTTGATGGACGGTGGTGTTTCTACTCTCTCTTTTTCTTCCTTTTCGGAGGAAGGGGTTGTACACCAATCGGTATTTGTGCACGCCCGCGAGTGAGCATGCAACTCAATACGAGGAATGAGAGAGAAGCTCTCGTGTGACTTTAAAGAGAAAAGGATTATCCCCTTCGAGTTTCAATATGAAATATCCACAAGAAAATAATAATATATGTATATACTACTTGGGTGCAAAACCCCCAATGAAACCGTCCTTCTTAGAATACGCACAAGTGAACGGGGGGTTAGGTGGCGCGAAGCACTTAAGTACTTATTGACCCTTAGATGGCATTTTATAGCACATCGTCTTTCTATTCACTTAATTGCTTGTATTCTTCGAATTGTTTCTTATTGGAAGTATTTATCTATTCTTGCTTTATTTTGTTTGATCGATACACGTGTCAAGGACCGGAACGCCCCTCAACACGGTGTATTGCCTTGGCAATACTTATGGAGAATATGTGAATTGGTTGTTCTTATACGTATACGTATTTACTTATAATAATATATGGAAAATATTTTTGTATTTATGAGTTTTTAAGAGAAAATACTATATGTACATAAAAACCGAGAGAATCCAATAATATATATTTTTGGGTGCAATCTCTTAGGAAAAAGATTGCTTTTTGGATTTTTTGATTTGTTTGGTCAATTCTTTAGGAAAAGAATTGTTTTGTTAATTTTTTAGTTTTTATATATTTTATTATTTTTGATTTTTTTATTGTTTTTTATTTACGATACGTAAAAATAACGTTCACGAGGTGAACGGATCCCAAAAGCCAATGAAAACCGTCAATCGATAGTCTCTCGTAAAGTCAAAGAACCGGCAGCGGCGCCATTTGAAATGTGTATAGTTGAAGTTCATTTTCTCAGTTCTTAACAAATTGAAAGTCCTAACAAGATTGAGTTTTTAATTGTTTTTGGTTGTTAAGGTATTTGGATATTCTATATCTAATTCAAACAAATATGTGCTAAAATGAAAAATAAATTCTACTTATACGTAAAACAAAGTGCACAAACCAAGTATTTATTCAATTAAATAGCACAAATGTAAATTCTACAAAATTTAAAGGACTGAAATTGTAAATTCTATGAAAATTAAATGCCAAAAAGATAAATTCTAAAAGTCTAGGGACTATTTATGCAAAAATAGTTAACCAAATGGACTAAATGTGAAAATATATCTAACAAAGTAACTAACTTTTAACTAGTTTGAAAACTGATTAACCAATTTTTAACAAACTTGAAAATAGAAGGACTTCAATTTTTCAAAACCTAATAAAGTGTGCAATTAGCCAGTAATGAAAACTGTTAAACAAACTAGGGACTTAAATGCAATTTCCAAAAGTTTTTTAACAAAAACGGGTTTAGGACTTAAACAAGCTCGTATAAGCTCATTTCTTAACCAAATAAGCTCAAACCAGTTTTAAAAGACTTAAAATTGAAATTTAGCTAGACTTGCGAAAGGAAATAAGCTGAAACTTCTTAAAACTCTGATAAGCAATTTCTAATAAGCTCAAAATAAGCTATCTAATAAGCCAAATGTTCACAACTTGATTTTAATGCAAAAATCTGTTAACCAGCTCAAAAGAAGAAGGGGAAATCTAGTCTTATAAAAAATGATCCATTAATAAGCTCAGAAAATGATAATAAGCTAAAATGAGCTTATTTTGACTTTTGTTGACCAAAAAACCAAAAATCTGAAAACTTCAAAACTTAACCAGGAACAATTTTTGAAGTGATTTGTGAAAGAAAATAAGCATGTTTCTGAAGTGGATAAGCTAGTATGAGAAAACAGTTAAGCTTTTTATCACAGGGAATTGCATTTGCTCAAAGGCTTAAACAAATGCTTATATCTAGCTTATTACTGGATACTGTATAATTTCCTATTAACAGCTTAAACTACATATGTTGTGTAAGGGCTAGAAACAAATTGCAAGAAATTCCATCAAGTAACAAAGAAATGGCAATGGATTGAAAATCAAGACTTTTCTGAATACTAGTTTATCAAAGCTTACCGAAACTTTTTATGATGCCATTTGCCTTTTTGACTAAAGACTTGACCTGAAACTTTGTAAACTAGTTTACCTTGACCTATTGAATGAATAAAGACTAGAATTAACAAACTAGAATTACTTGAACACTAATGATTACTTACTCCCAAACACAAGGTTAACTGAACTGATAAAACTTTTTGAAAGAAATTTGAGTTAAAAGCTCAACTAATTGAAGACAGATATTTAACGAAGTTTTATGACGGAAATGTGATGAAAAGAAACCAAGTTCAAGCTATGAAACAAACTTTTACTCTAAATGCAATATAAAGGTAATATGACTGATTTTAAGCACTTAGTAATGAGAATTAAGCTAGTGATTAAGTGATATACTACAAATGAGCTACTCAAATCTCAACAGCTACTCAAAAAACACACTTGATCATACATCAAACAAGGTTACACTAAGTATTGAGCATGCCTGCAACATTTGAGTGGAACAAAAATGCAGAAAACTGAAACCTTTTAGCTTAGGCCTCCTTTGGGGAGTAGAGTAGCGCTGAGCTATCTAGCTAGTGCTAAACCACCACCTTAGCACTAGTATCACTAATCAACAACCAACTAATCAGCTAATCAACTAGAACTCCATTGTTGAACTTGAAATTCTACAAATTTTACCAAACTCTTGAAATGAATGATCAAATCAATGAAAACAGCTACTGGATGAAATCAGTCAGCTACAATCTTCAACAAGGCTCCCAATTAGGGGTGGGAATCGGGTCGGGTCAACCGGGTTCGGGTTAAGTCACGTCGGGTCAAGTCGGGTCAGAACTCAAAAAAATCAAACCCGAACCCGAGCCTAATTAGAACTCGGGTCAGTCGGGTTCGGGTCAATTCGGGTCGGGTAAATTCGGGTCGGGTCAACTCGGGTTCGGGTCAACCCGAGTATAAGAAAAAAATTTAAAATTTGACATATTTAAGTATATTTACAAGGTAAAATGTGGTAAAAAAACTCGGGTCAAGTCGGGTTGGTCGGGTTCGGGTCAAGTCGGGTTGGTCGGGTTCGGGTCAAGTCGGGTCGGGTCAAGGCTAAAAAATATAAACCCGAACCCGAGGCTAATTAGAACTCGGGTCAATTCGGGTCAACCCGAATTGACCCGAATATGTTTTTGAACCCGAGTGACCCGACCCGAATAGGCTATTTCGGGTTCGGGTTCGGGTCGGGTCAACTTTTTCGACACCCCTACTCCCAATGATCAAGTATGATCACTACAAACAAGCATCATCAAAGGCGTATGAACAGAATGTAAAGGCATTGAGAGAATTGGAGGGAAATTTGAAATTTATTGATTATAAATGAAAAGTGGTTACATGGTTTGTTAAAACTAACTAAGAAACTCTCAAAAGGTTGTCAAGCTTTTGAGAGTTGTTAACTACAACTGCTAATAACAGAATGAGATAGAGAATTAAAATCTAGTGTGTGTGTTTTCACACTAGCTAACTATATACAAATGAGAGACTCTAGGCCTATTTATAGAATGGAAAAGTAAAGTTGTTGGGGAGAGTGACGTGTCCAGACCATTCATTGGGCTCCACGTGTCACAATTCTACTAATTGGTTTTTCTAGGTGAAGAACATAATTGGGGATTATTGATTGAGTTGATTTTATGTTAATTGAGTTGATGGGATGGATTCGTCTTTGGATTTTGATCAACTTTGATGTTTATAACTTTCTGAAATGCACTCTAGCTCAATCCCATTTCTGGCAATTTTTGTTTGTAGAAGATGACACGTGGCAGGCTGTGGTTGGTGGAGAAATAGGCACATGGATCACTATCCATTTCCTGAAATTTGATTGGCTGATAAGAGAAGTGGTGGATCACACTGTTGTGATTGGGTAATAAATGAATGGCGGCTGTGAGTGGGCTTAGGTGGCAATCCAAATTATTTATTTCCTTGATTCTCATTGGTCTAAACCATCTCACACGGATTAAACCCAAAATACTTTGCAAGTTAGGCAGTTTAGGTCCCTTGACTTGGCAGATTTGTGTTTTAAGCTAGAATCTTCATTCCTTTGGCAAAAATGGTCCTTCAACTTGCATTATTGCTTCTTTTGACCCTTTGACTTGGTTGACTTCATTATTGACCATGTTTGACTTTGATCTTGACTTTGGCAAATATACACTTTTGGTCCTTCATCTTTGAAATATTGTCAAGATAGGTCCTTTGTCTTCAAAGTCTTGTCACTCTTGATCCTTCTTTATCTTTTTCATCCAATTAAGCTTGATTTTCTTCTTGTTTGCTTGAAAATGCATCCTTCTTACCTATTTGTACAAACACAGAACATACCATATAATACTGCTTTTATAGCACAAAAGTTAGGTATTTGCTATGTGTTTTAGGGTGTTTTGTTGATTAATTGATATGAGTTTTTGCTCATATCAGTATGCTTATTGATATAGACCCGAATGATGCTATGACCCAATGAATGAGATGAAATGGATTATTAGTAGTTAGGTTATGTCACTTAAAGTCCCATTAGCATGAATTGTGAACTACCGGGATTTGGTATACGCTTATGCATATAATAGTACTATTTGGGGAAGATCACCCCAGTTCACGCCTTGACGGTTGATCCTCGTCGTCCCACATTGATTGGTAAGCGAATTTATGTATGAGAAGATTTACATAGCGTGATTTTTGTGACGACACGCTAACTTAGATGGGCAAATTATTTGTCAGGTTCGCGGCCCGTTTTTTGTTATAGTAAGGTATCAATGTCATGCGGCTAGTAATAATCTAATACAATTCACTATAATCCAATTATCTAAAATAATAATGTTACCTATAATGGTAATATTGAGACTACGGTTTCATGGACGGTTTAAGATGTATGACTTGATTTATATATATTGCCTGACTAGCAATACGAGGACTCACTTCTGATATTATACTTGTGTTCTGATTTCTATGACTGTTTTATATAACGGATTTTATTAAACTCTATGAATTCACTCGGCATTCGCTGATATGATTTTCGTATGTTTTATCTCAGGTGCTTGAAGGTAACTTGGATGGAGATCGACTCTGATGGCCCACATAATAAAATTATTCTTCGATCTATGTTTTGTAAACTTTATGACTGTGTAATTTGGGGACCTGCTGTAAATTTAAAACTTTTATTCGAATGAATGTATGTTAAACCTTGTACAACCATTTTTATGTGTTGTATATGATTGGAGTTATTGTGCTATCTCGTAACACTCTATTGACCCTTCCGCTGACCCGATACGAAATTTGAGAGTGTTACAGTTTGGTACCAGAGCTCTCGTTATAGAGAACAAAAGATTTTTAAAAACCAAGGTTTTGAATAAAACATTTCAAAATCTTTCAACTATAAACATTTTTCTCAAAATTTCTAAAAATCTTTTGACTATAATTGTGCCAAAGATCTCTGACGTTACCAACAAGCCTTATTGAGAAGATATATATTTTGATATATATAATTTAATTTATATATATGTATATATCGTGAATTCCATATGTAACTGTTTAATAATTATTTTTATGCTAATACGAGATATATTATAAATGCAGATTGTCATGGCTGACCCTAATATTCCTGTAGGGAACCATGCTATTCCCGAACCTAACGTAGATGACAACCCTTACTTAGACTTAGTGGATTATAATGTAGATGAGGATATGGATGATCAAGTGGAGGAACCATTTGAGGATCCCGGGCCCGATATAGGACTAGGAGATCAGATTGCCCCTCAGGTTGATGTTGTACATAATGCTAATGATAATGTTGGTATTGAGGAAGATGATGAGATTGGTATAGAAGATGTAGGTAATGAGAATAATGACTAGGATGTCGAGGAGGAGGTAGGTATAGATGATGAGTTTGATGATGATGATGAGGCTGAGCTTATTTTCCTTTATGATGTAGAGGAGGGTGAGCCCTTACCCCCTCCAGTTGATTGGTCTGATTCTGAGTTTGAGTTACTTAGAGATGAATTTTCTAAATCTTCTAAATCTGATTCTGACTCAGAGGATAATGAGGATGATGATGCACCTGATGGTACTGATGGGATTGCTACTCGTAGGCATGTGATAGGATAGTCGTCTAGGGTTTGAGAGGCTACTCATATTGATGGACTTGCACCTTGGGCCTTGAGACGTGATTTAGATGCTTCCCGCGTTCGAGGGAGTATGACAGAGATTGGTTTAGGTGTTGTTCAGACTTATGTTGCTTATTTGGAGTCGAAGACAAAGGTTGGTGAGAAAGAGCGAGAGTTGCTTAATTTGGATTTGACTGATGTGGAGTGTGGTTTGAATGAGGCGTTTAGGAGGTTATTTGTGTTGGAAAGTGGTGAGTAAGCCGAGATGAAGAAAAAGGTGAATACTATGGAGATTCAGTTGAGTGTAGCTCGTGTGATGCGTGAGAAGGCTGAAAAAGAGTTGAATATATCTGTTGGTTGGAACAGTATGTTTTATACTAAGATGGTCGAGAAAGAAGTGATTTGTAAGCGCCCAGCTGAAGATGTGTCTTGTGATCGTCCGAGGAAGATACCGAAGACGATGGATGATGGACCTTCTAGCAGTTCTTAGTAGACCAGTCTATCTTTAGTATTATCTTTTGTATCTTTTGTAACTTTAACTAAACCGACATATTAGTTAGTAGATCTGGCACGAATTTTGGGCCTGTATAGTGCTAGAAACTTTGATGTGGAATGTAAATTAAGACAATGTGGTTGTGTCTAATCCAATGAAATATGTATCTTTGTCTTGAATTCCATATCATGCCTTATTTGTACCTTGATTATGAATTCAATCCATCTTATATGAATCCCTTGTTGGGTGAATGCATAATATACTTTGAAATTGTGAAATTATAGAACCATGCCGCCCAAGAAAGCTGTGACTGAGGATGATGTACGTAGGATCATTGTGGACCAAGTTCCCGCATCTATGACTAAATTTATGGAAAATGCTAGAAATGGAGCTGGTGGTAGTGGAGCTGGCGGTAGTGGAGCTGGCGGTAGTGGAGCTGTTGGTAGTGGAGCTGGGGGTAGTGGAGCTGGCGGTAGTGGAATTGGTGGTACTAATGTGAATGTGAATGCTAATAATGTGAATGCTAATGCTGGAGTAAATGTAGGAGGACTTGGACCTAATGCGCCTGAAGTCGGTGGTTGTACTTATGTGATGTTCAAGAAGTGTGAACCTCTACCTTTTAATGGAACTGAAGGTGATGTAGGATTAAGCCAGTGGATTGAGAAGATTGAGTCAGTGTTTTAGATTAGTAAGTGTAAGGAGGAGGATAAAGTGACTTTTGCTATAGCTACTCTTAGAGGTCGTGCGTTGACTTGGTGGATTGGGAGAATTTCTTTTATGGGTATTGATGTTGCTAATACTACTCCTTGGGCTGAAATTAAAAAAATGGATGACTCTGGCATTCCGTCCCCGTAGTGTGATTATACGGTTGGAACAAGAGTTGATTCATTTGAGAATGAAAGGTGTGGACATTGATAGCTACATAAACCGATTCCATGAATTGGCCTTGCTGTGTCCTCAATTGGTGGAACCCGAAAAGATTCGAATTGAACAATATATTAAAGGGTTGACCAAGAATATCCGAGGGGATGTGACAGCATCATAACCATTGACCATTGATGATTCTTTTCGAATGGCTTACCAACTCATTGGAAAAATAATTCAGGACAATGAGGATGAAGCACATGCTGGTGAGAAAAGAAAGGGTGAAGGCGATCGTGGAGGTCGAGGTGACAATAGGCAGAATTTTAATCGCTGTCAAAACCAAAGAAGGGGGAACGCAAATGCTCTTACCAACAACACACCGCACAATGATGAAAAGTGTCCTAAGTGTGGTAATAAGAGGCATGCTGGCGACTATGCAAGTGCCGAAATTGCGGAAAGCTATGACACAAAGTGGAAAAGTGTAAGAGGGGAGTTAATTGCTTCAACTGTAATGAAGAGGGTCATAAGAAATTGGATTGCCCCAAGTTGAAAAGGATTGGACATGGAAGAAACCCCCAGGGTGGTGCCTATCAACTTGGAACTGTTGAGGTTAAGAAAGAGGATCCAAATGTCGTTACTGGTACGTTTTTACTCAACAATCATTATGTTGTTGTTTTATTTGATTCGGGTGCTGATAGGAGCTTTGTATCCACTAAATTTAGTGCCCTTATTGACATTTAACCTGTTGAGATAAATACTAGTTATGAAGTGGAATTGGTTGATGGTAAATTAGTAAAAACTAAAACGCTGTTAAAAGGATGTTCTCTAAGTCTCTTAAACTATTCCTTTCCGATTGATTTGATGTTTATAGAACTAGGTAGTTTTGATATTATTATTAGTATGGATTGGTTATCGTTGAATAATGCTACTATTTTATGTGGAGAAAAGAAGGGTAAGATTCCTCTTAGGAATAGGACGTTAGTAATTGATCGTAATCGAGGTGAATCCCGTTTGAAAATCGTTTCATGTATTAAAGTCCAAAAAAACATCAGGATCGGTTGCGAGCTATTCTTAGCTCAAATGACCGGGAATGTGTCTAAGGAGAAACGATTGGAAAATGTGCCTATTATCTTTGATTTTCCAGAGGTATTTCGTAATGATTTACACGGACTTCCGCCGATAAGGCAAGTCGAGTTTCGAATCGATCTAATTCCTGGTGCTGCACCGGTGGCACGTGCGCCTTACCGATTAGCACCTTCTGAATTAAAGGATTTATCCGAACAACTTAAGGAGTTGTCTGATAAAGGTTTTATTCGACCGAGCTCTTCACCTTGGGGAGCTCCAGTCTTGTTCGTTAACAAGAAGGATGGATCTTTCCGTATGTGCATCTATTATCGGGAACTGAATAAGTTGACAATAAAAAATCGATATCCTTTACCAAGGATTGATGATTTATTTGATCAACTACAAGGATCTAGTGTGTATTCTATGAAGATATTCCAATAACTGCATTTAGAAATCGTTATGGACACTATGAATTTCAAGTAATGCCATTTGGGTTAACTAACGAACCTACGGTCTTCATGGTTCTAATGAATCGAGTGTGCAAACCCTATTTGGACAAATTTGTGATCGTGTTTATTGACGATATTCTAATCTATACTTAGAATAAAGAGGAATATGGAGAACACTTAAGGACTATCTTGAGCTTGTTAAAGGATGAAAAGTTGTATGCTAAGTTTTCGAAATGTGATTTTTGGTTAGACTCTATGCAATTTCTTGGTCATGTGATTAACAAAGATGGAATTCATGTTGATCCTGCAATTGGTCTGCACCGACAATGCCAACGGAGGTGCGACAGTTCTTACGATTGGCTGGATATTATAGGCGATTCATTAAAGAATTTTCTTAGTAGCTATACCCCTGACCAAGCTAACTCAGAAAAATAAACCTTTCGTTTGGGGAAGTGAAGAAGAAGGGGCATTTCAGATATTGAAGAAAAATTATGTAGTGCACCAAGTCAATCATTACCCTATGGAAGTGAAGATTTTTTAGTATTTTGTGATGCATCACTTAGAGGTTATGGAGGCATCTTGATGCAACGAGAAAAGGTGATAGCTTATGCTTCTAGAAATTAAGGAAGAATGAGGAGAATTATACTACTCATGATCTTGAGTTAGGAGCTGTAGTCTTTGCTCTTAGGTTGTGGAGACAGTATCTGTATGGCAGCAAGTGTACGATATTCACCGATCATAAAAGCCTACAATATATTCTCGATCAAAAGGAATTAAATATGAGGCAACGAAGATGGATAGAACTATTAAGTGATTATGATTGTGATATAAAATATCACCCGGGAAAAGAAAATGCTGTTGCCGATGCATTAAGTAGAAAAGATAGAGAGCCTATCAGGGTACGTTATCTAGTCTTGACGGTGCACAATAATTTGCCTGAGCAAATTAGAAATGCGCAAATAGAAGCCTGTAAGAAAGAAATTTTTTTTAATGAAGGGTTTGAGGAGAACGAGATCCTTTAGAGGTTAGAGCTGATGGAGTGAAATGCTTAAGAGGTCGTATGTGGATACCTAAGTTTGGAGGCTAAAGAGATTTAATCATGTTGGAATCCTATAAATCTAAATATTCCATTCATCCTGGATCTGATAAAATGTATCATGATTTGAAGAAGTTGTACTGGTGGCCGAATATGAAAGCTGATATTGCTATGTATGTATTTCAATGTTTGACTTGTGTAAGAGTCAAAGCTTAACATCAAAAGCCATCAGGACTACTTCAGCAACCAAAGATTCCTGAATGGAAGTGGGGGCGAATCACGATGGACTTTATCACTAAGCTTCCTAGAACATCTTCTGGAAATAACTCGATTTGGGTCATTGTCGACAGACTGACCAAATCAGCTCACTTCATTCCTGTTAAAGAGCAGTTCTCATTGGAGAAGTTGACTCGTATTTATCTTGAGAATGTTGTATGTAAGCATGGAGTGCCTATATCGATAATTTCGAATCGAGATCCTAGATTCGCATCGAATTTTTGGAAATCCCTCCAAAGATCTTTTGGAACGAATCTCGACATGAGCACTGCTTATCACCCCCAAACTGATGGGTAGAGTGAAAGAACAATACAGACACTGGAAGATATGATGAGAGCTTGTGTGAAAGACTTTGGTAAGAATTGGGATAAACATTTACCTTTAGCATAATTTTCATATAACAATAGTTATCATGCTAGTACTAAGGTTGCACCGTTTGAAGCTTTGTATGGTAGGAAGTGTAGATCTCCTGTATGTTGGAGTGAAGTTGGGGATACCCAGCTCACAGGACCAGAATTAATCCGGGAGACTACGGAGATGATAGTTCAGATTAAGAATCGGTTGTTGACTGTCCGAAGTAGACAGAAAAGTTACGCAGATGTGCGGCGGAAACCGATAGAGTTTGAAGTGGGTGACCGTGTAATATTGAAAGTGTCGCCATGGAAAGGCGTCATAAGATTTGGAAGGCGAGTGAAATTGAATCCCCGCTATATTGGACCCTTTAAGATTTTATCTAGAGTAGGTCTGGTAGCTTACAAATTAGAGTTACCCCAAGAAATTCATGATGTTCACAACACATTCCATGTATCTAATCTGAAGAAATTTTTAGCAGTATGTGATGAGAAAATCTCGTTGGATAAGGTCCGAATTGATGAGAAGTTGCATTTTATCGAATAACCGGTAGAGGTTATGGATCGTGAGGTAAAGCAACTTAAACAAAGTCGGATACCTATCATCAAGATCCGGTGGAATTCAAAGCATGGACTAGAATTTACTTGGGAACGAGAGGATGAAATGTGGAAGAAATAGCCACACCTCTTTGATTTCAATAAGAAACGGACATCAATATGAAATGGATCATTAGGACGTTGATCCCTTTTGGGAGGAAATGCTGTGACAATCTAACATTTTCACGTAGTAAATTATTTTCTCGTATATTATTTTGAAACTTATTTTTGTATTGGTAAATGAACTCAAAATTTACGGGTTGACATTAGGGCTTACGTTAATCATTTAACGTCCTTTACGACTAAACCGGAAACCCTAGGTTTACGTATTTACGTTTTTGAACTCCGTTTTTGATGAGACAAATTTTATTAGATTCGTTTTGACCCAAGGGCACGCAAATCAAGGACCCAAGGGCACGCAAATCAAGGGCACGCAAATCAAGGAAACTAGAATCGAGGAGTACCCGTAAATTAGTGGGGATGAGACAAATTAACACTTGCCCCACCCCCACTAAGGAGCCCAAGCATAGGACGGACCTACATGGATGACCCCGATCGTCAACTATTTGACTAATGAAACCCTTCCGGACGAGGAAAAAACGGCACGACGCATCAGAAGGAAGTCGTAGCACTTCGATCTTCGAGAAGGTATCCTTTATAAGCGCTCTTTCTTGCATCCGTGGTTGCGGTGTGTGGGACCACGTCAGGCCACTTACGTGATCAGTGAGATACATGAAAGGTTATGCGGCATGCATGCGGGGCCCCGATATGTGGTGGCTCGAGCCCTATGCATAGGATATTATTGGCCTACCATGCATAGGGTCACACACGACATGATTCGCAAGTGCAGTGATTGCCAAGTGCACAGACCAGTGCCGCGACATCCGCAGCAGGAACTTACACCTATTACATCCCCATGGCCTTTCTATAAGTGGGGGATCGACATTGCAGGACCATTTCCTGTAGCTGCGGGGAGAGTTAAGTTCTTGATTTTCGCAATGGACTACTTTACACGTTGGATAGAGGCCAAGGCAGTCAAATCCATCACAGGCAATCAAGTTAAAAAGTTTGTTCGGGAGAACATCGTGTGCCGCTTTGGCTTACCAGGAGAAATCATCTCGGACAACGGGAAGCAATTCGCGGATAATCCATTCAAGGACTGGTGTGCGGCATTGAATATCAAACGGCGCTTCGCGTCTGTTAAGCACCTGCAGACAAATGGTCTTGTGGAACGGGCAAATAGAAGTTTGGGAAATGGCATCAAGGCGCGCTTGGAGGAACGAAGTGCCAAATGGGTGGATGAACTACCGCATGTTCTTTGGGCGCATAGGACTATGATCAATAAAGCCAACGGGGACACTCCATTCGCATTGGATTACGGCACTGAAGCTGTTATACCAGCAGAGATAGGAATGCCTACCATCCGCACGGCGGAGGTTAATGTCGTCACGAACGACGAGCAACTCCGGATCAATCTGGATTTGTTGGCGGAAAAAAGGGAGATAGCGGCTATCAATGAGGCCAAGTCCAAGGCCAAAATGAAGGCTTATTATGATGCCAAGGTTAAAGGTGTTTCTTTTTTGACCGGGAGATTATGTCTATCGTGCTAACGAAGCAAGTCGCGCAGAGAATACAGGAAAGCTGGGACCTAAGTGGGAAGGACCATATGAGGTCACAGAGGCCTTAGGACGGGGCGCGTACAAGTTACATGACATGGATGGCCACGATCTGGAACGCACATGGAATATCTCCAATCTCAAAAGGTGCTATCTTTAAAAGCTACGGCTTCCGCATGGACACTTTGCTATATTTGGCTTTAATGAAGATCCATGTGTTCTCTTTGTTTTGTTTCTTATGCTTTTATAGGTTCTTTTTGTTTTTAGGGTTTCCCATTCTTGTCAAAACAAAAAATGTAAACGTTCTAATAAAATGTCGTGGTGCCTATCTAGCTCCACGGCTAGTTTTCCTTGTAAATTGTTTGGTTATTCTTTAGATTCTATTATAGTCATATGGATTTAGTTATTATAATATGCCATGTCTCATTCATATGCATTCATTCAATCATCGTACATGTACTATACGCATCCAGGCGGGGTAAGAGGATTAAGTGAACCTACTAAATCAACTTGTCGCATAAGAGGGATGCAACCCCAGCGACGCGGATCATGTATCCTTACTAGACACCTTAATCACAAGACGTTGTGATAAGTTTCCGTATGTTGTACTCACGCAGTGCTTTGCATAGTAAAGACGCACGTCGCACGTCTAGTAAATTATAGACTTGATTGTATTTTTTAGTAAGACGTGACATGTCATGCAGTATAGGTATACGATATCCAACAAAAAAATACACAAGTTTCAAAATCATAACAAAATGGCCGTGGTTATCACGGATTTACTTGCATACATATGACAGTTATTTCACACATCAGTCTTAGCCATGTACATACACGGACGAATAAAAGATACAAATGTTAACAAGGTAAATTACAACGAAGGTAGGAACTCCCCTATATCCTTCTTCCCTTCTTCAATCATGGCGCGGAGGGCCTCCCCGCGAGCATTCTTCCCATCCTGTGCCTTGATCGCATTCGCATCCAATGCCTCAGCAAGCAGTTTTTCACCTTTCATTACCTTCGACACGGAGTCATAGGTAGGCAAGGTCAGTTGGATGGGATCAGCAGTAAGCTTGGACATTACTACCTCATTAGGAGCATCCTTCAGCGCCTCCAGCTCGTCTAAAAGAGGATGTTGGATTTCAGAAAGTGCATCCATTGACGTGGTCATCTTGTCCGCAGCTGAAGGGTTGTGGTAGGCGTGCTGGGTGATATCTTCATTCTTACCTATCAATTCCGCAGCTTGGACCAAGCCCTCGTGCCTACCACGGTCAATCCCATCCGAAACGACGCCTGCGAATGCTTGCAGCAGGTACGGAGCTTCCATAACCTTGCTCACGGCAAGGCGCATTCCCTGACCAATCATCCACCTGCGCCCAGCTATGGCTGATAGCAAAGGAGGAAACATCCTTTCAGCATAATCCGTGGCCATCTTGCTTAGCTCCTCCTCAGCTGTCGCAGCTTGCTCCTCCAAATTAATCCGCGCTTGGGTTAGCTCATCCTTCAGCGCGTCGCGCTCTTGTGCGATGTTGAATGCTTGTACGGTTACAGCTTTGGTAGAGGCTTCGGCTGTGGACACCTGCATATGGCACTTAGAGTTATCACAGGGATAATGTGTTTTTTTTTCTTGTGTAAAAAAAACATTCATGTTGAAAGCATACCTTCTCGTAGGATGCGGCTACAAGGGCCTCAAGCTCGGCGATGGGTTTTTCCCGAGTGTTGGCGTGATGGGACTGCTCCTTCACGGTAGACTCTGTTGTAACCAACTCCGTTTGTAAGGACGCGATGGTCTTCTCGTGCTTCACAACTAGTGCTTCACAACGAGCTATCCTTTTGTCCGCACGCTTCACATTCGCCAAGGCCTTGATCAGACGGCGTCTTAAGGCAGCACCCACTGTCACTTGGTGTGCGGATGACACATCAAATTGCTCCAGCAAGGACTCATGGTCTAGTTCGTCCAAGTCTTGAGCCAGGGTCGGAGGAGTGATATGCTCGATAAATTTCATGCACTCAGACTCCGCCTCCAACCTTGTTAAATTGGATAAATTCCATGCTAGGCGCAGGCTGTTCTCCGGTCCTTCAGGAAGTGGCTCCTCGGCATGTGTCACAGGAGGGGATGGAGGTCTTATTGATGTCATGGGGGAAGGGTCCCTTTCCACTTCTTCCTCTTGGGCTACTGTCGACGAATCCGCCCTGTTATTGACAAATTAATTTTGTTTAGGCATTCTATCCTTGAAAAAAAAGAAGAAAAGGGATAAAGAATGAGAAGGTGCTTACGTGGTACCAGTTGTAGGTTCCGGGATGGTAGAAGCTACGGTGCTCACGGGGGTGGCCATCCAGACTTGTTCTTCTACGTGCGGTGTAGGGTTGACCTGAGCCGTCGCAGTGCCGCTTCTGTACTGGTACTGTGGATGGTCTTTTCTTAGTTTCTTTGGGAGAGCGTTAGAGGCCCCCGCCCCGTCCCCTAGTGTCTTTGCCACCCTCCTGGTGGTCTTCCTCTTTCTGGATACGGGCTTGGGGGACCCGGAGGCTTGGGTAATTTCTTCATCCTCACCAGTAAGGTTGATGAAATCCTCTTCTTCTACATCCTCCTGGTGCGGCACGACACCCTCAAGCAGAAACTCTCCACCATCTTCATTGTGGAAGTCAATAGGGGATTTCTCAATAATGGGCTCTCCCTCATCTGATCTTTGCTCGGAAGTTTCTTCAAGGGGAATGGTTCGGTCTACGGTTGCATCAAGGAGAGGAAGTTCATTCTCTTTCAGCGGGCGGAAACCTTCGGGCACTTTCATTGGGTCGCCCTGGCGCAAAAGCCCATGTAGGTTCATCTCTGCGGACGTATACAATTGTACGTATTAGTAAGTTCCTGACATGCAAATAACATTTATCATATCTACAAACATAAGTAAACCTACCATGTCTACGTTCCGTCAGGAAGCACGGATACATGTCTTCCCTCCCATAATAGTGGCGGCTTAATCATACTAAGCACAGAAAATGATCCGGCAACCCCCTATGGAATTCTGTGCGGTGGGTATCTAGTATTTTCAAGTGTTTGCTGCTATTGTCTCTAGATTTGGGCGGAAAATCTTTGGGTGCTCTGGTTTTAAGGATGAAAGGAGTAGGGAATACTTTTTCATCAACAAAAAAGTAATGATCGTACCAGCTCTTAAGGGAGTCTAAGAGCTTCCTATACGTCATGGGGGCGTTCCCGAATCATTTTTTGAATGATAGCCACCCATTTACTAGTTGGGGGGGAGTAAAAGACCCTAAATAGGTTTACGGTCGGGGTTACTCCGCATGTATGGCAAGTAATCTCAAATTGATTGATTTTACACGCCCCTATGCGGTGCAGCTAGGTTATATGGAATCATAGTACAAAAGCAGATCTACCAAGAACTTGATAAGGGGATGCGGTAATTATCCGAATCGAATAGGCGCGTATATACGCCTATCTTTCCCCTCGGGGCATCCGTAATTGCTTCACCCTCACCTGGATAGGTTGGGTGTACGCTTTCGGGGATGTAATATTTAGACAAAAAGTCTATATATTTTTCCGCAGGAATCACATTCAGGACATCTGTAATGACGGGGTTGTCCTTTACCATGTTTTATAAAAAGGATTTGAAAGGCGTGATGATCTAACATGCGGTGATGGAAATCCGTAGAATAAGAGGCAAAAGATGGAGGGGAGAAGCTTGGAATAACAATGGTGGAATGACTATGAACTGTGTGTAGCAGTTTCACACACCAACTGTTATATAGGGTTGCCTCGATTTCTGAGGTAACATGGATGTTTGCCACGTGTAAAACACTACGTCCATCCAACGGGTGGGATTTTTGACACTTCTGAAACGACAGAAGGGACCCATGGGTCACTTCATAACAGTTTTACGTGGCTCAATGATGGGTATTAATGGTGCACTTTTTGCAGGTGTGCGACTGATTAGTTGACTACCATTAATGCATTCATTCTTGTGTCGGATTATGCAGTCATACGTAAGACTATATTCAATGCTGTATTTATTTTGTCTCGGTCGTCACGTGCGGCTGAGGTACCATTGGAATAAATTCCTAAGGCAGCCATGTGCGGCCAAAACAAAATTTTAAATGTTTATCATTCCCTAGATCTTTCTTGGTATGTCCGAAGAGCATCTTGATAGTCTAGAGGTTACGCCTACGGCTATAACAACTAGACTGAGGGGACATGATGACGTATAGTCCCCAGCCGGGTCATGAGCCCGGCCCACGGGTACTACCCGTATCCGACCCATCTCGAATGGGTGGGAATAATGTTATTTAAGCTTATGGGCTTAGGTGAACAGTAACCGCACACACGTGTGCGACCCACGGCCCGACATGGCCGGTACAGGGTTAGACATAATCATAGTCCTACTATGATTGGGATTTATCCCAAAGGAGAGGATATTCACTCACCATAATTAGGAGATAACAATCAATCTAATTCTGATGTTTATCCTTTCCTTGGGGCCAAAATATCAGTGACAGCCCATTAGGGTTTCACTGCCTATATAAGGAACCCCCAAGGGTTCCACAAAGGTATTACATTCTACACTCTCAAACTCTCATCTGATTCCTATAACCCTAATCGATTACTTACTCTCACGCTGGAGTCTAATCATGGGAAACATTCCCATGGTAAGCCTAACACGTGTTGTTTAGTGTGCAGGATCCCAACCATACGATTCACTTGGTGCAGGAGCCGGAGTCCAGTCAACCCAAGCCTAATTCGGGTCTAGCAAGGATCACCCAACTTTTGTATCAATAGGCCAAGCTTAGCCAACACACCTCATTAGGTGTCAAGATGCATGATAACTAAGGACTCTTGTCCTTAGTTACACATCAAAACCATCCAACACCTCAAAACTACTAAACACATACCATTTACTCATTCTTGTTACATGCAAACAACCACAAAACTCTCTCTATCTCTCCCCATTGTCATCCCCTACTCCACCAGAAACCACCATTTGATCAAAATTTAACCATGAATCTTGTGTTAAACTTGCACAACATGAAAGCCTTTTGAAGTCTTCTTGATTGGAGGTCCTAACATCTACAAATAAGTTTCCTTGGAGTCTATGGCTGATTTTTCTCAAGGTGTTCATATATTTGAGTGATCTTGAAGGTGGTCTTGCTTTATCATAAGATTGGTTATCAAAAACCATGTCTTATTCTTAACTTTCACTATCTTGGTTGGTAACAAGATCATTTCTTCTATTACCTTGTGATCCATTGATCATTTGGGTGCCTTTGTGTAACTTGAATCTCCAAAAAAGTCACTAAAGACAAAAAAAGTCAACAAGTCACGCAGGTGGAAAAAGTTTCCATTGCACAACATCCAAAACTAGCCCCTACTAGTACATTTTTTCATTTAGCTTATCAATAAGCTATTTTGGCTTATCCAGACCTGCAACAACTTATTTTTTGTTATAGATCTTCATTATTTGACCCATTT
Organism: Glebionis coronaria; assembly: GCA_025667525.1. Lineage (NCBI taxonomy): Eukaryota > Viridiplantae > Streptophyta > Magnoliopsida > Asterales > Asteraceae > Glebionis > Glebionis coronaria. The sequence goes on from CM046879.1 coordinate 223,757,226, forward strand.
AATTGAACTGGAGCTTATTAGACTTTGACTTTGACTTTTTGCTAGAAAACCAACTTATTTGACTTTTTCATAAGTGCTTATTTGCTTTTTCCATCTTATTGAGTCAACTTATTTGCAAAACCTTTTGTTGATTAAGCTTAGTTAAGTCATTTAAAAGCTTTAGAAACTTAAATCCGCTCTTGGGATAGCCTAGAACTCAAAAACGACTATTTTGTCGTTTTCTATAGATTGCTTTTTGCATTTTCGGGCTTATTCCTTTGGCTTATTTCAAATTTCTTTTTAAAAAAGTCTTAAGCAACTCAAAAGAAGCTTGTGTGTCTAATTTGAGCTTATGGCATCAGCTTATTGCTTAATGGGCCAAAAAGCCCATTAAGAATAAGCTGTTTGGTATAAGTCAGCTTATTTCATATTTTCAGCTTTTGGGCCTTTGAAAAGTTGTGATTACAATCAAATTTTGAGTCAGATAGGAGCTTTTGGGCTTAATTGGACAACATTTTTCTTATTGAGCTTATTTTGGCCCATTAAGGTGACTGTTTGGACTTTTGGCCTATTTGGTGGCCCATTAGGGGTATTTTTGTAATTTCAACTTCATTTTCTGTTCATTTAGGTTAAATTAAGCTAGTTTGCAAGTTTTTAGAATTTTTTATAAATTTTGGATTTTTAATAATATTTTATTATTAAAAATTAAAATTTAGATTTTTCAAGTTTTTATATTTTTCTTAGGTTAAATACATAAAGTTAGGAATTTTATAACTTTTAGAATATTTTTATTGTTCTTAGATTAATTCTTATTATTATTTTTAGTTTTAATAGTTTTTAATTGTCTTTAAATAGTTTTAATTAATTTTATAATTTTCAAAAATAGATTTAAATTAAGTTAGGACATTTTAGAGGTTTACAATGTGATAAAACTCATTTTGGGCTTTTTGTTAATTAAATTGATTTTTAGGGCTTTAATTAGCATTAAAAACATTATTTAACTAAATAAAAGGTTTGGGTGATTTTTGATTTTTTGTAAACTCTTATTACATTATTTAGGATTTATTGGAATTTTTTTTGAATTTTTAGAGTAAATTTTTAAATTTGGTGCTTTTACGGTTTTACGTGTACGACCTTTTCGTCTTAGTGTAATCGTCATCGTAACCGTCATTCTCTTCTTATCCCCTTTCTATTTACTTTTTCATAATCATATAATCACATAATTAATCATTTCATTACACACACACCAAGCCTCCTTGAGAACGATCCCCACTTTGGGTCATAACTTGTGGTTTTCCTAAACTACTTGTGTATTTAACCTAATTACACTTTGTTTTCCTAAACAAGGTTGTAAAAACACTCCATCATTTTGGCGCCACTGCCGGGGAGGCGTGTTGTGTTTTGATTTGGCAATTGTTGTTTTTATATATAGCCATAATATATATTTGTATTAGTAGCACTCTACTAATACGTATTCTCGGTTTTTCGTTTTTGTGTGAATATTATTACTATATTGTATACGCAGAACAATAAATTCACAAGTACTCCAAAAGTGTGAAAACACAACCTTGACTTGGGAGGTCATTACCCAATCATTGTATTCGAATCTCAAACAAGATAGAAAAGGCAAAAATAGATAAATACTTTCGTAAAGCTCAATTTTGAAAAATACAAACTATAAGGTGGGTATAAGGCGGATATTATTAAATATATCCTAAGGAAAAAGGCTCTTAAGTGCTTCACGCGCCTCGTTTCCCCGCTTGCTTGTGAGTATTTGATTTTGAGAGCTAACCGAGGGTTTTGCCGCCCAAAGTATTATTAAGTATCATATATACTTTCTTGGTTTCATTTGATTAAACCCTCTTGAACGTTTTGGTGTTCCACCAACGTTCTAAAGTCATCGAAGGCGTTCACTTCACGTGATCGTTTTCATTCCTTGAGGCTTCTTTAATCAAGAGATTTGATTAAGGAGGAGATTTGTAAATTTTGGTCTACCTAATACAATCGCAAAAAAAAAGTAAAAACAATCAAAAACCACAAAAAAAAATTGGAAAAATACAAAACACCAAAAAGAATCTTCTTTGCTCATCCCCTCATTGTACGTGACGTTTATGCAAACCCGAAACCAAGCAAGACGTGCACGTAAATGAAAAAACAGAAAGGAGTCAACACCTACTCCTAATCTTTCTAGTGAGGAGTCTCCTATTGACGAACCCATTGTAAGAGAAGAACCAACCATGGCGAATCGAACTATGATGGAGTTACTTCAAGCACCCACCGAGGGTTATGGAGAGGCTATTGTGATTCCCGCTATCCTTACGGAGAATTTTGAAGTAAAAATGGGTTTGTTGTCGATGATCCAAAACAACAAATTCCGTGGTGATGAGAAGGACAACCCGCACAACCATATCCGCCAATTCAATCGTCTTACCGCCACTTGCAAGTTTAAGGATGTTGCTAATGACTCGATTAAGATGATGCTTTTTCCGTATTCCTTAGCGGGGCCCGCTAAAATTTGGTTAGAGAAAGAGCCACCCAATTCTATATTGACGTGGAAGGATCTCGTGTCTAAGTTTGTGAACCAATTTTTTCCGCCCTCTAAGACTACCCATTTGAAAAACGAGTTTTCAAAATTTTCACAAGAGTTTAATGAAAGTTTTTCAAGGGCTTGGAATAGGTTTAAGGAAATGTTACATTAGTGTCCTCATCACGGTTTTTCTGACTTGCATCAAATTGACACGTTCTACAATGGACTTAATGATCATGAAAGGGGTTATCTTAATGCCGCCGCGGGTGGTAATTTTTTGTGTAAAACGGTTGAGGAAGCTTTGGTGACAATTGAGAATAGATCTTAGGTGTATAGTCCTCGTAGCACGTCTAGTGTTCGTATGGCTTCGTCTTCGGCTTCACCTTCTTTGTCTACTACCATCGATGCTTGCCAAATTGAGGCGAACTTGGAAAACAAAATCTTTGATAAGCTTAAAGGTCTTTTGATTAAGTTCAAAGTTGGAGAACCAAGTGCTCCCGCTACGGCTAAAGCGGTTGAGGTTTCATGCATGTATTGTGGTGGAGGTCATGATTTCTCCGAGTGCATTACCAACGGTGGTAACACTTCGAGTGCCTACGCGGCCACGGGAACTTACAACCAAAACGGTCAAGTTACCCGCTCTAATCAATTGACTCCACCGGGTTTTGGTTCAAATCAAAATGCTAACAACAACTATCAAAACAATCAAGTTGGTTTCAAAAACAATTACAACAAGGGAAACTATGGTAATCAAGGGGCTAATAATCAAGTTTCAAACAAAAATCAATATGATTTTCAAAACAACAACAAAAGTTTACAAACTTTGAAAGATCTTCCAAATGAATTTGTTGAATACGCTAATGGGAACGATGCTAGGTTTGACAACATTCAAAGAGAAATCATTAGCCTAAGATCCTAGTTTAAGAACGACTTGAAGAAAGAGTTAAAAAATGAGTTAGCAAATGAGCTTAAAATCAATACCAACAAGATGGAAGGAAATGTAACAAGGTTACAACAAAACCAACAAAAAATGGAACAAGGGAAACATGAAATTAAGCAAGAGATGATTAAAGCCGAGAAGAGGCAATCCATGTTTGAGGACAAAATTTCATCTATGTTTGAGGCAATTATGTGCAAACCGTCTTCGATTAGTCTTCCTAGCAACACCATATCAAACCCTAAGGGTGAGATGAAAGTGATTACCACACGTAGTGGTAAGACACTTAAGTAACCGACTCCTCAACCAATTACTCCTACGGAGGAAGCAATTGAGGAAGAACCCGAGGTGGTGTTCCAAAAGGAGCATGTTCCAATCCTACAAAGTACCGCTCCTGCCACACCTACGGTTGACCCATTACCAACATTGGAACCCGAGATTCCAAAGGCTATGCCTATGCCTCAATCCACACCACTTTTGCCCTATCCATCGAGACTTAGAAAGGAGAAACGTCAAGAGCGCGACAATTATCAATTTTAGCTTTTTATGAAAATGTTTCATGATTTGCACTTTAATGTGAATTTCTCCGATGCTTTGGTCATGATGCCTCGATTTGCCGCTAACTTTAAGAGTATGTTGAACAACAAGGAGAAATTGCATCAATTGTCTAGTTGTTCATCGGTTTATCTTAATCGCAAACCTCAAAAAGTCGGTGATCCCGGTAAATTCTTGATCCCTTGTGCAATCCAAGATATAGAAGAATGCTTTGCCTTGGCCGATCTTGGTGCTAGCATTAACTTGATGCCACTTGCCATCTATAAGTCGCTCAATCTTCCTAATCTTACTCCTTCACTAATGTCTATCGATTTGGCCGACCATTCCACGATTCCCGCATGTGGATTGGCGGAAGACGTTTTTGTGAAAGTGGGAAAGTTCTATTATCCGGTAGACTTTATCGTTGTCGATATTCCCATGGATCCTCAAGTTCCTCTCATTTTAGGTCGTTCGTTTTTAGATACGTCTATGGCTTTGATCGATGTTCATGCTAGAAAGATCACCTTACGTTTCAATGACGAGGAACTTGTTATAAACGCAACTCAAAACTCTCAAATTTCTCATGTTTATTCTGTTGTAACCATAAACCTCGTTGATATGATCGACGTGGTTTGCGAGGAATTTTCACAAGAAGTTCTAGGTTTTGGTGATGATGAAAATAGTGGCAATCCCACTATGTTAGATCCCATTCTTGATAACTCGACACCAACCTTCACTCCTTTTGAAGGTGGTGGTTTTACGTTGGAAGAATTCGATGTTCCACGTACTTGTAACGAAGACCTCGACAATGATGAGGACTTCTCGATTATCAAGGATTTTCTTAACGATTTCCCATTTCCTCCATCCGAGGAGGTTATGAGTATCGAGCCCAAATCTTCAATTGAGGAACCACCTATCCTCGAGTTGAAAGATTTACCTCCTCATCTCGAATATGTCTATTTGGAGGAGGGCGACAAGTTTCCGGTTATTATTGCGAAAGAACTTTCGAATGATGAAAAAACCGCACTTGTCGATGTTCTAAAGGATCACAAAGGGGCAATTGCGTGGAAGTTATCCGAAATTAAGGGGATCGATCCCAAATTTTGTACCCATAAAATCTTAATGGAGGAGGATTACAAGCCCGCAATCCAATGTCAAAGGAGGGTGAACCCCAAAATTCACGACGTCATCAAAAAAGAAGTCCTTAAACTCCTTGGCGCGGAAATGATTTACCCTATTTCCGATAGCCCTTGGGTGAGTCCTATTTATTGTGTCCCTAAAAAGGGAGGAATGACCGTTGTGCCAAACGATGCCAACGAGTTAATTCCCACTAGACTCGTGACCGGATGGAGAGTGTGCATTGACTACCGTAAGTTGAATGAAGCCACTCGTAAAGACTGTTGGGAATAAATTAAGGCCAGATCACTTGAACGCTGACAAGAACAACTCAAGCGTTGACAAGAGCAAAGTGAGCGCTGACAGCTTAAGCGTTGACAAGTTAAAGTCAAGCGTTGACAGATTGAAGACAAGCACTGATGGAAGATATGAGCTACACGTTTATTATGTTCTAGAATACTTCTAGTAAGGATAGAAACGACAATGTATTTTCTATGTTTATCTTTACCTAGAATAGTTGATACGTAGCTTATTGTACAAGGCTTCTTAGTCTATAAAAGAAGGCCTTTAGGTTAATGTTTAGTATCAAGTTTTCATTAAGTTTTCATTCGTAAACATCTTTCATTGTAAGCAAGTTCGACATTGATAATCAAAGTGAAAGTTTTGTTTACATCTTGTGTTCTTGTTTAAGTATTAAATTCCGCATAATACTTAGTATGTGTTTTGGATTCTTTTTGTAAAAGTATGTACAGGATGATGCATTATTATTATTGGTCTTATTGATAATTTAGATTTTCCACTATATTTTTCTAACCCTGACAAAGGTTGTTTGAACACTGATAAGTGTTTTTGCAACGTTGTCAGCAATATAGTTGTCTAACGCTGACAAAGCTTCCTTCAACGCTGTTATGTGTTATCGGGGCGTTGTCAGCAACAATGTTAGTTTTGTGGTTTTCAATCTAAATGTGCAGATGGTGTTAGCAGTATACCATTGGATACAGAGTTGCTTATGGATCAAAGAAGAAGCATTTGGACAAGTTTTTATTTATGGATGATGGTTGGAATGTTTCATTCCTATCTTGACATAAATTTTTTATGTTCATGCATGTTTTTAGCAAACTCTTTGTATGTTTGTTTAAGGGGAGGTTTTAGGAACCTTTAGGATTTTTGGGTATCCATATGATACTCTTATCACAATTCTAGATTGTGTCCACAGGTGAGTATGGGTTAGTTTTACTAAACCATGAGGCCCTGTAGCATGCACAGTATATCAACTTTGCATGCTGCCAAGACATTTTTGGCCTAGAATTGGTTGTGGTCTGTTGGGAGACTTGGGAATCATTTTGATATGGGATTTACCTGGGAGTAACAAGAATTTTATGAGGTAACTTGGTTGTTAAGAATTTTGGTTAGCAAGGGACACTAGAGGACTGTTATGTCTATCTTGCTTGTGCAAGTGTGCATAACTGGACAGTGCTTGCCGCCCTATGATAATTATCAGCTTTTGGTTATCTTCTCTAGGATAAATTACTTGTTAAGGTCATTTTTCACTTTTTAAAACAATTTTATTTTTGGACGCTGACAAGATTTTTCCAAGCGTTGTTGTGACCAAATTGGACGCTAACATGGCTTTAGGCGAACGTTGACAAGATTATAGCCGTTGGGCGTTGATGGGTTATATTTGACCGTTGACAATCAATGGGACCTACCCAGTTGTTACTTTTTGACATATTTTCAAGCCGTAATTTTAGGAGTTGTTACTTTCATTAAATGCATGAGATAACTTATAACTTTTTCAATATTTTCATGATTAGTTTTTGAAAATCTTTGCCTATTTTTGGGCCAATCACATGCATTCATCCACTCCTATAAATTTGGCTCCTATTTTTAAACAAGGTATCTATAATTCTTGTCTAACACTTTTCTCTTATCAACCTTCATCTTCTATACTTCAAATTAACAGCTTTCATCAATGGCACCAAGATTTAACTCAGCAGAATTGGATTTGGGGTTCAAGTCTCAACACAACATGATTGCTTATCTTGTTGCTGATAATACTTTGTTCCCTCAATACACACAAATGGTGGCGTATTTGAACGCATCCCCATTAAGGTATGCTCTTTCTCATGCACCACTCATTCCAGTCACACACATTAAACAGTTTTGGAACACTATCAGTTCCTCAACAGTTAATAGAGTGACCACATTAACTTCTATTGTTCATGGGAGATCTTGGGTGGTTACTGAGGCCTTGGTACGCCAGGCCTTGCATCTTGATGATGCTGATGGTATAACCATTCTTCCAATAACTGAAATAGAACAAGGGCTTAGGGCTTTGGGATACCCTATTCCTGATGAAGGTACTCTTAATAAGTACCATAAGCAGGAATTTCCCCTAGCCTGGAAGTACCTCATTCACATTCTCCTTCAATGTTTGAGTCCCAAATGTACTGCACACAATGAGATCAATAGATCCATTGCAACTGCTATTGTGTGTATTGCAACAGGGCAAAAATATAACTGGTCTAAAATGATTTTTGAAGGAATGTGTAAAAACAAGGGGACAAAAATGACTTTAGCTTATCCCCGTTTTCTGCAAATGATTTTTGATGATCAAAGATATTGTTCAAGGGATCACAATGATTTTTATAAAATCCCTGAACAAAAGAAAGCTATTTTTACCAAGATGAATTCACCACCTCATAGGGACTTACCTTTAACCCCAGCCATGCTTGCTGTTATTGCAGCAGCACAACCCCAACCAGACCCCCAACCTCATATTGACCCTCACCCACAACTTGAACCTATCCCTGAACCTTTACCCTCACCTGACCAAATGCAAATTGACCAAGAACCCTTTGACGCTGACACATCTAATGTGGGCGTTGATGTGCCTATTTCCAACGCTGACACCCAACCATCACAATCCCAAACACCCCTTAACCAACCCACACCTACCCATTCTTCCACACCATCTTCCACACCACCTGAATATAGGTTGCTTAAACGCCAAAGGACTGCTGGAGTGTTCTCCTCTGGTGGTCCTAGCCATGAAGCAGAGAGAACCACCACCACAAGTGTGGCTGGTGACCTGGATGAGGCTGGGACTATTGGTTCTGGCTTAGAAGCTGGCCAAGGCAGTCCCACCATAATTAAGTCCTCATCCATGCCCAATGAACCTGACTTGGGAGGTCAAATCCCCATTTTAGAAGAGGGCAGACTGGAACCAATGACTCTTTTGGAATTGACGGCTGTCTGCATTAGCTTGCAAAAGCAGAATGCAGACTTAGTACAAATTGTCAGCAACCAAGGCCTTGAACTCAAGGAATTGAGGGAGAGAATTGTTGTTTTGGAGAGTGCTCATGCAAAGGGAGGTATGGAGGAGTCTTCCAAAGGGGAGGAAGATCAAAGAAATCTGAGTGGTAAGAGCAGTCAAGATGGTCAATCATTGGATGTTGCTGAAGCTCTTACTACTTTGAAGGAACAAACAGGTTTTGATATGTCCTTAATATCTCCAACCAATCTAAATTTATCATTTACAGCAATGTTGAGAGAGGTTACACAAGGCGCTGAGGGAAAATATTTGAGCATTGACAAGACAAGTTTGGACGCTGATAGAAGTATTTTGAGCGCTGATAGAGGAAATTTGGGCGTTGACAGATCTGTATATGGAGGTGATGTATTCCAGTCATCATCTATCATCAAGGATGTTCCTATTCAGGTATTACCATCTACCTTACCAACAATTGCACCATCAGATAAGGGTAAGGGTAAGTTGGTAGAAGAAATTGTTCCAAAGAATGCAGCTCAGGTTGAATTTGATAGAAGATTGGCTGAGCAAATGATGGAACAAGGTGAAAAGGAAAAGTCACCATTTGTTGTGACTTCTGAAGAAGAAAGTGATGGAGCTAGCTCAGACTCAAGTGTGATGATTATTGAACCAGAAAGGCTTGAGTATGGTGATGAGCTTGCTAGGGAAAAGCTGAGAGATTTAAAGTTGCAGATTGATTTTGATATGCCAGAGGTGGTTCAGATGTACAATTCTTGGGAAGAAAGCTGTATGGATAATCCAGACTTGACCATTTCAGATCAGATATGGGGTTTGGAAATTCTTCTTAGAGTTCAGAAGGATTGTAAGGTGATTTTGAAGCACAAGGCAAGCAACATTCTCTCTGAGTTGAAGAGGGATAGAAGGAAGCTCTACTTTATGTTGCTCAGATGTCATGGAGTTGGATGGACACATCAGAAGCTGAAGGCTTTGACATTTGATGAGTTAGAACATAGGGCTTATCCTATTTGGGTGAAAGTGTTGGAAGAAAACACTTTCAGACTTCTTTCAGATGACAGAAAGGAGCAACTTGCAGAAGAGATGGAAATCAAGAAAGCTATGATAGTTCCCAGACCAGTGAAGAAGGGATTTACACTTGAGTTTCCAAAAGATATGAATCAGCTATATCCAAGTGAAGCAGTTATTAGAAAGAGCCTCAAGCTCTCCCCATTAGAAGCTTCAGATATGGTGCATGTGTTACCACTAGATTCCAGGAATCCAATTGTGAGTTATTATGAAGATGAATGTGGATTCTGGAAGATTGGAAGATATGGCAAGGAGGTACACACTTTTACCACTCTCATATCTTTATTTGCAAGTTGTGATAGAGAAGACTTGGTGGACCTTTGGAGGTTGCTAGAGACCAAGTATGAGGCTGAAGTACCAACTTCAGCTAACGGAATAAAACTTTGGACCACATTTAAAAGGATGTGTGGGACAAATGAGGAAGATCCTGAAATATGGAAGGATCTTGAAGATGACCTCAGTGGTCTTCAATGGAGGTTATATTCAGCTGCTGGTGTATACCATTTGAGTTCTACAAAGTTTGCTGAGTATTTACTTGTAGATGCTCAGTATTTCATATCCAAGGCTGTTTTGGAAAAGATGAAGGACACCCAGTTGGAGATAGATTACACAAGTGACGTGCCAAAGAATTTGATCAGATTTATTTATTACCAATATGATAAGGTTTGTCAGACTCCTCCAAGTTCTTAATGTTTATTCAGAAACTTGATCATAAGAGTGGATATCAAGTTTAGGGGAGGATTGTTGGGAATAAATTAAGGCCAGATCACTTGAACGCTGACAAGAACAACTCAAGCGTTGACAAGAGCAAAGTGAGCGCTGACAGCTTAAGCGTTGACAAGTTAAAGTCAAGCGTTGACAGATTGAAGACAGGCACTGATGGAAGATATGAGCTACACGTTTATTATGTTCTAGAATACTTCTAGTAAGGATAGAAACGACAATGTATTTTCTATGTTTATCTTTACCTAGAATAGTTGATACGTAGCTTATTGTACAAGGCTTCTTAGTCTATAAAAGAAGGCCTTTAGGTTAATGTTTAGTATCAAGTTTTCATTAAGTTTTCATTCGTAAACATCTTTCATTGTAAGCAAGTTCGACATTGATAATCAAAGTGAAAGTTTTGTTTACATCTTGTGTTCTTGTTTAAGTATTAAATTCCGCATAATACTTAGATTCACAAAGCATATAACAAAAGTTTCTCTACGTGTTATACTTGATCTAATCTCGTATACACAAAGCTAATCGATCTAAGTTTGGGATCAACAAAGACCATTTTCCCTTGCCCTTCATGGACCAAATGTTGGAGCGTCTTGCGGGAAACGATTTCTATTGCTTTTTAGATGGTTTTTCCGGTTACTTCCAAATCCCCATCGATCCTTGTGACAACCCTAGATTTTGGATTTTTCACTTTTGACTGTTAGATGTTGATCATGTGCTTGGTGTGCGTTTATGTGTTATGTGCTCATATTTGAGACTTTATCATGATGTTAGACATTTTTTTGTAGTACATGGTACGTTATATGATGATGTGATGGGGTTGGTTCGTGCTCATGAGTTCACATGAATGTATAAATCATGGTATAAGTTGGAAAATAAACGAAATGAAATGAAATGAAATGAGTTCAGAAATGAACTGCAGAAAAGTTCGGGTATCGTTTTGATAAGGTTTCGTGTACGTATCGTATGTTATATGTATGTATTAAGTATAAATAATATGGTTAGGATAAGTTTTATAGTTACTTTCTATATTTAGAAACTTTTAGAAATGAAGGCTAGTTCAAAAATCGCGTAAAAAGACGAAAAATTAGCAAAAGGGTACCCGGTTTGGTCCCGAAAGTGTATAGGAGTATAAGTAAACATAAAATAGAAGGGAGAGAGTGTAAATATGATAAAACACAGAGAGGAGTCGAATTTGTGGGTCCCATAGCCTTAATTTTAATAATTAAATTAATAAAAATAGGATAATTACCATTTAAAAGTTCTAATTGGGCCTAAACTTGTCCAGAAGGTTACCAAGGCATATATAAACACCCCTAGACCCCTAAAAACGACTAATAACCCTAAATAAACCTAAAATCAGTCTAAATCTTCCATGGATATCAAGAGAAGTCGAAATTATGATTAGGGTTCATTAATTTTTCTTGTTTCAAGGTAAGTGATCAATTAAACCTTAATATAATTTATGTTTTTATTAATTAATCATAATTGTATTGTTAATTAACCATCATTGAGATGATTAGGGTTTTATTAATTTTATGGAAAAATATATTAATTAAGATCCATCAATGATTTTAGGGCTTGTGTTATAAATTTAGGGATAATTAATGATGTTTAGAGGGTTAGTGCATAAAGGCGTAAAACAGTCTGATTTTTAAGGCTGTCTTGTGTCGACTGTTCCGGGCAGTAGGTAGCACCTTTGGTCGAGTTTCTTTTTTTTTTAAATTAAGTTCAGGGAGTCTACTTTTCAAAAATGTAAGGTTGGTCGAAAATGGAGTTGGGTAAGGTCGTCAAATAATTTTTACAAAAACAGTGCGCTGTTCAGGAATAAATTTTGATTTCGGAGATTTGAGTCAAAACCTAACCAAACGGATGAGATAGCCAAATATTTTTGATTTGGGAAATCTTTATAATGTATATAAAAGGACTGGATGTTTTCAATAAAATTTATGGTGTTTAGGTCGGGGTTTTGGTGTCAAACATTTAGCATGTACGGAAAATCAGTTTTGGTGAAAACGACTTTTGGCGTAGAGACTAAACGAAAGGGTTAAACGTGTAATTAGAAAGTAAAATTGGTTTTTGAAGTTCTTAGATCATATAACAACATAACTCCAGTAGGGTAGGAGTCAAGTGTGGTGTTAAGTTCACTTCATGTGATCGTTTAGTGACTAGTAAACCGTACCGGGGAAAAACTGGAATTTTACGTATAGAATAGCTTGTAGTGGGAGAACTAGATAGTGGGGATTGGGGGATTAGATTCATCTCCTTGATTGTTACTTAACTTGGGTGTTAAGACCTGAGCTAAGGTTGTCGTGTATAATTTTATAGGTTTGCAGGAGTGCTAGCTTGCTGTGCTATCAAGTGAGTTCATAGTCCCATTTTTACTAAGTTTTTAAATGTTTTCTTCTAGTACGGGATGGAGATGACATTTGTGGTGTTCTTAAAATGTTTCAGTACTATATTTTTATAAATTTTTGGACATAGATGTGTTATTGTGTGACATGCGTGCTTATGTGTTCTCATATGTGCTTTGATACATGTTCTGATATATGAATCTTGATTGAGTTATGATTGGGATTGGTACATAGATGTATGGGCGTCTATAGGACCAGTTGTGATGTGTGTGGAGTGTGGGGCACGATCCGTCCTGAGTTCTTGGTTCTGAGTTCTTGGTTCGTGGGGCACGATCCGTCCTGAGTTCTTGGTTCGTGGGGCACGATCCGACCTGAGTACTTGTGCATCGTCTCTTTGGAGGCAAGATATCTCGACAGGGATATAGTTCATCTTACACAGGTGGTGTGGGAAAGATCCGGATAGTGTGGTGTGTGTTCTTGTGTGTGTGACGGGATACTTCTTGATTGTTATAGTGTGCTTTGTGAATTATAGATGTGATCGGTACTTGGTTTAAGTTTTGTTGTGGATGCATGTAACATGATTATCACATTATGGTCCATTACTATAAATTGTTTTCTTCAACTTATTTACAGCGGATGTTAAGGTTTCTTATGATGTTCTAGATAACTTAAACCTATGTTCTCACCAACTTTATGTTGACAGATTTTAGTGTCATTTTCAGGTGAGGTAGTTGTGTAAGATGATGTTAAAAGTGGCTACAGTATAGAGGCTGCTAGGATTGCATTAGGAGGATTCCCTTTCCTCTTAGATTTTATTTTGTGTTTTGATTAAGTGAACTTTATGGTACCTATATGTTTGATGTTTGCTCATTTGTATGTCTTTGGTAAGAGGTAGGCCTGTTACCTACTTACCTAGACGCCTACATTATTTGAGATATTGTCATGACATTGTGTCACCTTTTTATGAAATTTCTATTTCATTTAGTTAACTCTATAGACACGCTATTGTTGTGATGATATCCATACGTCGCGCCCCATATTCCACCATGGTGGGGTGTGACAATCCTCGTGATCAAGAAAAAACTACGTTTACGTGTCCATATGGAACGTTTGCCTATCGTAGAATGCCATTCGGACTTTGTAATACACCGGGAACATTTCAAAGGTGCATGATGACTATTTTTCATGATATGATCGAGAAGACGATGGAAGTCTTCATGGATGACTTTTCCGTGTTTGGTAATTCGTTCACTTCGTGTTTGTCGAATCTTTAGAGGATGTTGAAGCGTTGTGAGGAAACCAACCTTGTGCTCAATTGGGAAAAATGTCATTTTATGGTTAAACGTGGAATCGTCTTAGGGCACATGGTCTCGAAAGCGGGGATTGAGTTAGATCAAGCTAAGGTAGACGTCATCGCCAAATTACCTCATCCCAAAACCGTTAAGGGAGTTAGGAGTTTCCTAGGCCACGCGGGCTTTTATCGTTGATTCATCAAGGATTTTTCAAAGATCTCTCGACCTATTACACATCTTCTTGAAAAAGAGGCACGTTTTGTCTTTGACGAAGATTGTGTACGAGCCTTTGAAATCCTTAAGAGGAAACTTACCGAAGCTCCCATTCTTGTTGCTCCCAGTTGGAACATCCCCTTTGAGCTCATGTGTGATGCTAGTGACTACGCTATTGGGGCCGTATTGGGGCAACGTCATGAAAAGCACTTCTTGCCTATTCAATATGCTAGCATGACGATGACCGAGGATCAACTTAAATACATTACAACGGAGAAGGAGTTCCTTACCGTGGTGTATGCATTTGAGAAATTTCGACCTTATCTCGTCTTGACGAAATGCATAGTGTGTACGGATCATTCGGGTATCAAGTATCTTATGGCTAAACAAGATGCAAAGCCGAGATTACTTCGTTGGATTCTCCTCCTTCAAGAATTTGATCACAAAGTGTTTACGAGCCAAAGGAAATCACCGAAACATTTCCGCTCGAGACACTAGGTGTAGTGAATTCTAAGCTTGATTCTTCCACCCCATGGTTTGCGGACTTTGCAATTTACCATGCGGGCAACTTCATCATCAAGGGTATGACGACTCAAGAAAAATGAAAATTCTTTCGTGACGTCAAGTTCTACTTTTGGAACGACCCTTACTTGTTTCGAACTTGTGTGGATCAAATAATTTGAAGTTGTGTTTTTGGCACCGAAGCTTCTAACATCCTTAGAGCTTGTCACAAGGGACCCACGGGTGGTCACCATGGTGCTAATCTCACGGCTAAGAAGGTGTTTGATGTCGGTTTCTTTTGGCCTACTATTTACCGAGATGCACATGAGCTTGTGAAGTCGTGTGACTCGTGCCAACGACAAGGAAAAACCTCACAAAAAGATGAAACGCCACAAAATATCATCCAAGTGTGTGAGATCTTTGACGTTTGGGGCATTGACTTTATGGGGCCGTTCCCATCATCTCGTGGTAATAAGTACATCCTTATCGCGGTTGACTACCTATCTAAGTGGGTGGAAGCTAAGGCTTTGCCCACCAATGATGCTCGTGTGGTAGTCAAGTTTTTGAAAAACTTGTTTTCTCGGTTTGGAACCCCTCGTGCGATCATAAGCGATCGTAGAACCCATTTTTGTAACGACCAATTCGAAAGGGTCCTAAATAAATATGGGGTTACACATCGGCTTTCTACGGCTTATCACCCACAAACGAGTGGGCAAGTCGAGGTTTCAAACCGAGCGTTAAAGAGGATCTTGGAGAGATCGATTGGGGAAAACCGACAATCTTGGTCGAATAAGTTGGACGATGCTTTATGGGCCTTAAGGACCGCTCATAAGACGCCCATTGGGTGCACTCCCTATAAGCTTGTGTATGGGGAAAATTGTTACATGCCAATTGAATTGGAACACAAGGCTTATTGGGCCCTAAAGCATTGTAATGATGACATGGAGACCGCGGGAAAACATCGGAAATGCAATTAAATGAATTGGATGAATTAAGAGATATTGCTTATGAAAATTCATTGATTTATAAAGAAAATACTAAAAAGTTGCATGATTCTAAAATTAAAAACCAGGTTTTTAACATTGGGGATCAAGTTTTTCTTTTTAATTCTCGTTTGAAAATCTTTTCCGTAAAGTTGAAATCCCGTTGGTCTGGTCTATTCACCGTGACTCAAGTTTTTCCATATGGGACCATCGAGCTAGCTCAAAATGATAGCCCCAATTTCAAGGTGAATGGACATAGGTTGAAGCACTACTTTGGCGGGGAAGTTCCATCCTTGAACTACCTCGACCAAATCTCCTTCCCCAATGATAATTAGTATTGAGGGGATCGAGTCGAGCTCATGACTCCGTAATCAACAACGAGGTGCCTCGTGGGGGAGTCCCATGCTTATCCTATGTACATATTATTGCTTTCTAATGTAGTAACGTGTGGGGATTTGTGCCCTTCCAACCTTTGATCCGTGGTTGTTTATGAATTGTGGATTTTAGATGATCATGATCTTCATGTTTGGAGCCTCTCGTGTTCGTTTTATGGGAGCACTCGATCATTTTCTTTGAAGACTTTCTCAATATCCATGATATATCCTTTGATAAGCATACAAACTACTGATGAAAGTGCAGGTAATAAAGTAAAGGTTCAACAAGAACACAAAGGTTTTCCATATTCATACCGTTTAACAAAAGACACTCTCAGAGTTTGGTTGCTGAAGAAGCAAATATCAGAGAAATACGTGTCTCAGGGGTTTCACAAGTAAGATTCAAAATGACTTATAGTCAAATTACAGGCTGTAACTCGTTTTTCAAAGACAGGAAAGTTCATCCCGAGTATGACTTATCCTCAAAACGAGAAATTCAATTTTCTCAAACACGAGCTTGCAATAAAACTATTCGAAAAGTTTTAAGCTCGTGTATATGACTTCTAAGCGCATCACAGCTTAGGACTCGGACCTTAAAAAAGGAAAGTTTATCAACGACGATAACTTATCCTTCTCAACGAGAAATTCATATTTCTCGGTCATGAGCTTCTCATAAAAACATTCAAAGTTTTTAAGTTCATGAAAAACGACTTCTAAGTAAATGTCAGCTTAGAACTCGAACTTCAACTAAAGGAAAGTTTATCACGGATGATAACTTATCCTTCACAACGGGAAAATAATTTTTCTCGATCATGAGCTAGTCACAAAACATTCAACGTTTTGAGCTCATGTAAATCGGATACTATTTTAAAATCGTTGAACACAATTTGTCAATAATTTCTCAAAAAGTTTTTTCTAAATTTTTCAAAATTATGTGTTCAACACTCCCTTCCTCATAAAATGTTTTTATACATCAAAAATGTCATATGTTATTTTGATCAATTCTTGAGGGGGAGCGTTTTAAAATCAAAGCCTTTAATGTTGTTGGGTACATCTTTGATATTGTCATATTTTATGTATCCAACACATTCCGTAAATGACATAAAATTGTCAAATGTAATATATTATATCGGAAAAGCCATGGTATCTCCGTACCTCAACATATTTTGTGGTGTCGTTTTCCAAAATTTTGTCAAATTTTTGTCTTAAGACACACATATATTGTTGAGGGGGAGCGACCCGACTACAAATGTTCCATGATTTATGCGTGCACACATTTTTCTCTCCCATCGATTTTCAGAAAATTGTCATATTTTAATCAATTGGTATCTCTAATATTATATTTTTATATTAGAGATAGGGGAGAAAATGTAATTAAAATGATCTTAAAGACACAAGTGCAACTCTTTCCTTCACATGCTAAACTATTTCGTATATCGATACATGTGTGTAGGGGGAGCTTTTAGGAAATGTAAAACTTTCAAGTGTTTAAAGTTTTTATTTTTATCAAGCACTTTGAATGGTTTTCAATAGTTTTATGGTTACGATCTTTACCCAAAACAACCTACTGTCCACGACGGAACGATGGAGTCAAAAGGTGGTTTAGGATAGGAAACTAAGTCCTATCATCCAACCAGAATCGGAGGGATCTACCCAAGGATATTCCATAGCTAGAAATAGTTGTCCTTAGGAAAGATGGAGTTTAATGAAGCTGAATGCGGACCAATTACTTAAGTTAGCACTGGAACAATCACAACAAGGTGCTAGTGATGACGTATTGGTAAGCATTGAAGGAGTTGAATATTCTATGCAACTTAGGCAGAAACCGGGTTAACACATCTATCGAAGACAAGTGTCATGGACCCAGTGATGCGATGCACAACCCTTCCCCAGCCATTTGAGTTTCTCTCAAAATAAACTTGTCCCATTGTCATGGAGATCAACACGTATCTATTGAATTTCTCACTCCGAGTTAGTTAATATTGAAAAGGTGGCAGTCTGCTCCAGCCTCCGATTACCAAAATGATCTTATTGAGTCTAGAGCCAAACGAGATCTATCTATCATCTCATTAGGACACAATCGAGTCCTACGCATTATCCTTGTGATATTGCCAGAACATCTGAGTGATACGACTCACAATGAAGATGGAAATCCTGCTTGAGCCAGCATCAAACAAGCTCATGGTAGGTAACTTGTGCGATTCTACACGAATCAAACTTGTGAGAACTGGAAAGCAACTAAGCTTGGATTCCTAATTGATTCAAATTTGATTCCAGGTTTCTTTGCAAAATCCGTATGATCTTTCCAGAACATTCAGAGTGACACTCATTAGTGTTCACAGTGACGAATGGAAATCCTTCCAGTGTCAACATCAAACAGCACTGCGGTAGGTAACTCGCAAGATTCTCTATGAATCAAGCTTGTGACAAACTGGAAAGCAACAATGGTGCGATTCTTTTAGAATCAAACTTGTTCCTGGAATTCTGAATTGACGACTCTAATCAGACGGATAATTTATCCTTATAATTCACTCTTTACGTTCGCAGTCTGCTTTGAGACGGTCGAGTAAAGAGAACTGGCTACTACCGCCGAGAAACCCTGTCAAGGAGGTTCTTAATCGAATCTACCCGATCACAGGTACGGTATCTAATACCGTCTAACGGTCTTCACCGATCGGAGGTAAAACGCTACCGAGTTAGGATGAAATGTTCAAAGCCATTTTATCCGTGTCTATATATGTTGCTGCATATCAAGAAGGTGGCGTAGCTGTGTTCTAACCGATGTCGATTCAGAAGTCACAAGAGCACAAGATGGCGATAATCAAGATACCTAAGAATGTAAGAATTTACTAGGTCATCTTAGTCACAAGGAACACAAGATGGAGATTTCAAGCTCTCAAAGTCAAATGACAAAGGCTCAAGATAAAGATCACAAAAGCATGAAGGAACAAAGCCGTTATAAACATGATTAAGACCAAGATACAAGACCAAAAGAAGGAAGATCGCCTCCACAAGAATGTATTCACTCAATCATCTTATGCATTTAAAGATGACCGATACATTGGGTGAGATTGTTAGCCCTATATTTTATATAGTCGAACAAGAATGTAATAGGTCATCTTAGTCGTTAAAGGTCTTGTATTGTAATAGGTTAGTCAGGAAAATCGGGCTTGGACTTTAAGCTAATATTGTATAAGTTAGGGGCGTAAGCCCGAGCAAAGCCAAGCCTGACCCATGAACAAACCCAATAAAGCCTTAATGGCGTGGGGTATATATACCCTCTTCCATGTGTGGAAGAGGGTGTTGATTCATAATTACTTTCTCTCTCTAGTTATGATTTAACCATCCAATTCTCTCTACTTTTTCTCCCTACCTTCATCTATTTCTCTCTCTAAATATAATCATTATTGTGTGTTATGGATTGAAGTGAGATTTACAATATCTCGACCCATTACACATCTCCTCAAAAAAGATGCTCCTTTTGTCTTTAACGAAGATTATGTACGATCCTTTGAAATCCTTAAGAGGAAACTTACCGAATCTCCCATTCTTGTTGCTCCCAATTGGAACCTCCCCTTTGAGCTTATGTGTGATGCAAGTGATTACGCCATTGGGGCCGTTTTGGGGCAACGTCATGAAAATCACTTCTTGCCTATCCACTATGCTAGCAAGACTATGACCGAGGCTCAACTTAAGTATACCACAACGGAAAAGGAATTCCTTGCCGTGGTGTATCCATTTGAGAAATTCCGACCTTACCTCGTCTTGACTAAATGCATAGTGCATACGGATCATTCGGCAATCAAGTTCCTCTTGGCTAAGAAAGATGCAAAGACGAGATTGCTTCGTTGGATTCTCCTCCTACAAGAATTCGATGTCACAATCCTTGACAAAAAAGGAGCCGAGAATCTAGCGGCTGATCATCTTTCTCGCTTGGAAGATCCTCACCAAAGTGTGTACGAGAACAAGGAAATCACCGAAACGTTTCCTCTCGAGACACTTGGTGTAGTGAATTCTAAGAAAGACTCATCTACCCCATGGTTTGCAGACATCGCAAATTACCATGCGGGCAACTTCATCATTAAGGGTATGACGACTCAACAAAAACGACAATTCTTTCGTGACGTCAAGTTCTACTTTTGGAACGACCCTTACCTATTTAGGACTTGTGCGGATCAAATTATTCGACGTTGTGTTTTTGGCACCGAAGCTTCTAATATCCTTAGAGCTTGTCACGAGGGACCCACAGGTGGTCACCATGGTGCTAATCTCACGGCGGAGAAGGTCTTTGATGCCGGTTTCTTTTGGCCTACTATTTACCGAGATGCACATGCACTTGTCAAGTCATGTGACTCATGCCAACGACAAGGAAAAGCCTCACAAAACGATGAAATGCCACAAAACATCATCCAAGTGTGTGAGATCTTTGACGTTTGGGGAATTGATTTTATGGGATCGTTCCCATCATCTCGTGGTAATAAGTACATCCTTGTCGCCGTTGACTACCTATCCAAGTGGGTGGAATCTAAGGCTTTGCCCACGAACGATGCTCGTGTGGTAGTCAAGTTTTTTGAAGCAATTGTTTCTCGGTTTGGAACCCCTCGTGCTATCATAAGCGATCGTGGAACCCATTTTCGCAATGACCAATTTGAAAGAGTTTTAAAGAAATATGGGGTTACACATCGGCTTTCTACGGCTTATCACCCACAAACGAGTGGGCAAGTCGAGGTTTCAAACCGAACGTTGAAGAGGATCTTGGAGAGATCAATTGGAGAGAACCGACAATCGTGGTTGGATAAGTTAGACGATGCTTTATGGGCTTTTCGTACTGCTCATAAGACGTCCATTGGGTGCACTCCTTACAAGCTTGTGTATGGGAAGAATTGTCACTTGCCAATTGAACTTGAACACAAAGCTTATTGGTCCCTAAAGCATTGTAATGATGACATTGAGACTGCGGGAAAACACCGGAAAATGCAACTTAATGAATTAGATGAATTGAGAGATATTGCTTATGAAAATTCATTGATTTATAAAGAGAAAACTAAAAAGTTTCATGATTCTAAAATTAAAAACCGGGTTTATAACATTAGAGATCAAGTGTTGCTTTTTAACTCAAGACTGAAAATATTTTCCAGCAAGTTGAAATCCCGTTGATACGGACCATTCACCATTTCCAAGTGTTTCATTATAGGACCATCGAGCTAGCTCAAAATGATGGCCCTAACTTCAAGGTGAATGGCCATAGGTTGAAGCACTACTTTGGTGGGGAAGTTCCTTCTTTGAACTACCTCGACCAAGTCACCTTCCCCAATGATAATTAGTATTGAGAGGATCAAGTCGAGCTTATGAATCGGTAATCAAAAATGAGGTGCCTCGTGGGGGAGTCCCATGCTTATACATGTACAGATTATCGCTTTCTAATGTAGTTAACATGAGGGGATTTGTGCCCTTCCAACCTTTATTCCGTGGTTGTTTGTGACTTGTGGTTTTTAGATGATCATCATCTTCATGGTTGGAGCCTCTCGTGTTCGTTTTACGTGAGCACTCGATCGTTTGCTTTGAAGAATTTCTCGATATCCACATGATATATCCTTAATTGTTCTAACCTTAGGTTTATAGCACACTTCATAAACGGCTATAGATTTAATGGTTACACCCTTTCCATGCTAGATTAGGCATTCGACTTCGTCTCTAGTATGGGGGTATCCTACCCTTATACTCGAAACATTGACGACCATGTTTAACTTTAGTATGGGGTGAATAGATACTTGCCTAGCCAAACCTTCACGCTTTCAAAAATTTATCTTTTTGTTTATCGTTTTGTTGCAAATAAGGCTAAAAATGGCCAAATTTTAAAATTTTTCTCATGTTTTATAAGTGTCTGAAGACACGAATGTAGATTTTCTGATGGCGAGAATAAGAGTAATTTTTTACTCGACCGTGCGTGTTGAGCACTTAGCTTCGATTCCTTAACTTTATATTAGGCTAACTCTCTTAAATGAGGACGAGAAATGATAGAGTTAATTATAAGTTACTATGCTAAACGTAGAGTACTTGTATTCTTTCAAAAACTCATGTGTTCTCGTTGTTTGCTTATTCTTCCTTCGCTTGTATATATATTTTGCTAATAAGTATTGGCTTAGCGGTTTAGTCTTGATTGTTGGTTTCTAGTCTTTTCTAGTAGCTTCCACGTAATTAAATTGGGAAGACATTAAGGTATCGCCAGCGTCACGGTTTTGAAGTATTGGCAACCCGAATAATCGAAAGCTTCACCTAATAATAGATTTCAAGTGCTCACCTAAATTAGTCAAAAATTTGAAGCTCACAAGGCCGAAAATTCTATGACCAAATTGAAAGTGAATCAAGCCTTAATCTTTGAAGCTTTAAAGATCCAAAATTCGCTTTAGCGTGAGGATATACGTCTTTGGCCATAATAAACACCTCATGGCGAGGTTAAATAAAAGACAAGGCAAGACCGAAGTCATAATAAAAGCTCCATGGCGGAGTTGAATAAAAGATGGAGGTAAACCTATGATAATAAGGCCCATCCGGTAGGGGCGTATAAAAGTCTTGGTAATAAGTCTCATGTTCAAAACCGTAATAAAACCGTGTTTATCGATCCTTCTTGTTGACTTAATTTTTTAACATCGTTGTCTATTAGGGGGTTATTAATTCGATGGTCTTGGTTACACCGTTATGACTCTATTTTGGACCTAAATCTCTATCATCGCATAAGTAAAAAATGTATCCTCGTGGACATTCAAGACAAAAATAAAATATAAGAGATACCAATTAGGATTAAGGGAGTCTAAGTACGTGATTAGGGCATATGAGTAGTGTTAGCATTACTAACTTACAATGAAAATGATCTCGTTACACACTTGGCATGGAATTGGGTGAATATCGAGGACGACGAAATTATTTCTAACGAAGCATTCACGTGTTTTTGTTCTATGAACCTAAACGTCCCATTTTGCGATGAAAATCATACATTATGTCTAAAACGCAAGTAGTAGAAAGTAGTAGTAGTGTAGTAAGTTTATGATTCAATAAACGTCCATAAAAATGAATTTGGAGGTGCTAAGATACTTTATTCTATCATTGCATGAGGGCACGACAATGGTTTAGTATGGGGGAGTGATGAGACTGCTTTTATACATAGTCTCATCGTCTAAAACGGCCTTAAAATGGTTAAAATATCATAAAATGTTCCAAATATATGCTTGTGTTTGTTCAATGTGTATTTTAGGTACGGATATTGAGAAAATGGCAAAAGATCACAAGAAACAAGCAAAAACAAACACGGGAAACGAAGCCGCACAAAGAACCGGACCCTAAAGTTGATTTTCCAAGAATAGTCCTTGAAGAATTGAAGATTGTACAAGAAGGGTCCTTCATTATTGAAGAATTGACACTTTAAACCCTTGTATATTCATAATTACAAGTTTGGTCCCTAAAGTTTGTCAAAATTACAAAAAGGACCCTCAACTTTGAAGAATTGGCAAGAATGGTCCCTCAAATTTGAAGACTTGTCACTTTTAGTCCTCCATAAAGACAAAGAAACAAGTAAAGACCTTGAAGAATGAAGAAATGCCAAAATCAGCCCTTCAAATATCAAGATATTACAAAACAAGTCCTTTGAAAAACCTTTTGAAAAGTTTTCTGGCCAAAATAGAAAAAACAAAACTTACTTAACAAAGGAAATTCGTTTTTGGCTGAATAAAACACAAGTGAAAGAAGAAAGAAAGACAAGGGGTTAAAGTTTCCAAGACAAGAAAGATACATAGACCACTAACAAGCTGACACCTCACCCACTCAATCCCACCCTCCAATCACAACACCCCATTTTGCCACCTCACTAATCCACTCACCCGGTTTAATAACTAATTTAATTAGTTATTTAAATCACGTGCTAAACACATTTTTAAAACCAAAACCGGATTAAACCTTAATTATTCATCACATGAACACGATTGGGCATTTCTTAATTACTTGAAAATAAGTCTTAATCTGTTCTAGATTTATGATTAAGGTCTTAATGAACATAATCCAACCCTTAATCCCTTTGCCACATCACCACATTGCTCACATGTATAGTCCCCTGCTACAAAGTTGAGAAAAAGACAAAAGATGCCAGTGGAATCAACGAACCAAAAACCTACTTCAATCCTAAGCTCATTAGGACCCTTTGGATCAATTGCCATCTACTTTACAGCTCCACAAACAGCCAAATGTTCACACATGTTCAAGAATTTTCAAACTTCAAAGGGTAAAACTGGAAGATCATATACTAGGGTTTCATGTTTTATTTTCAGCTTTCTAGAACCATTGTAGCCTATATAAGGCATTAGCACTCATACATTAGCTTTTGCTCTTGGTTTTTCTTTGGTCACATTTCTGTAAAGCCTATGTTCAATGGAATGAAATAGTGTTTGAATTTGTTGACAAAATCCAAGTGCCACTCTTTATATCTTATTGTTATTGTTATATGTTTGTGAAATTGAAGTTTCAAAGTTTGGTTTTAAGGATTGTGCAAGTTGGTGCAAAAGTTTTCCAAAATCTGATTTTTTTCCTAAGTCTTAGTTCAAACACTTGAACTTTTGGATCATAAGTGATCATAACACCCTGATAAGATACTTATCAAGGTGTAGTGAGCTTGTGGTTTGGGAGGATTCAAGGAGTGGGGAACAAGCTTGGATCAAATCTTGTTCATTTTCATCATTTTTCATATAATCTGTTTGTTTCTAACCTTGTTGTTCTTAGCAGCTTATTGGAAGCATGTGCCTTGTTTAGCTAGGCACATAAGCTATAAATCAGTGAGTGTGGATGTACATTCATGAGGTTTGAGCTTTCTTTCCCAAAAATCTGTTGAAAATTGGTTCTAAGTGATTTTGTGATTCTACTGTTGTATGAGGTGTTCTTGTGGCTTGAATCTTGTTCTTACTACATGATATTGTTGGTATGATGCTTGATTAGGCTTGGGTAAACCTGTTAAACACATTTGCTTGTTTAAATTTTGATTTAAAATGTTAAAAGGGTGTTTGGGTCTACTGTTTTAGGTTTTGAATGTTAGTTTGAGTAGGTGTTAAGGTTTGTTTTGAGTTTGTTTCTGATATATAAGTGGTTAAGTGTTGGTATTTGCAAGTCTTGTGTTTTAAACATCAAAATCTAATATGTGCTATATCTTGCTTGTTTTTGCCTATTTTGACTTGAAAATTTGGGAACACTTAGTGTGTATGCTTATTTAGGGTTAACAAGGATAAAAACAAAGTTTTTGTAAGCTGATAAGTAGATTTGAGGGTTTAAAATTAGATTTGTGGTCAAGTATATCAGCAAGTAAGGTCTTTGTATTCATCATTGTTCATCAGTAACTATAATAAGCCTTAATCTAGATCTAATCATCGAACCAGTGCATGATATGAGTTTATTTATGCTTATTTAAGTTTATTATAGCTTGTGTATGCTTTTTGTTGAGATTTGTTGGCTTATTCTCGCTTATACTGCTTATTTCTTCAAATCTGCTTATTGTTCATGTTTGTGTGATGTCTGAGCATAAATTGAACTAACTACACTAATTGGCTGGGTGTTTTTGTTATTTGTTGCTTGTTATTGACTCCTTATAACCCACTGGTTACAAGGGTGCCTTGATTGTTCATTAATTCCAAGTAAATCTAAATAAAAACAAGAGTCAAGAAAGTCAAACAGTGGGAACCCTTTCCCACTACTACTAGCCACTGCTAGTGTTAATTTGCATTCAGCTTATCAATAAGCTATAATAGCTTATTTTATTGTGCAACAACTTTGTTTTGGTAATCAATCTTCCTTATTTGACCCATTTGACTAATCTGGAGCATTTGAGCCGTTGACTTTTAGGTTTGACTAGAAAACGAATTGACTTTTCTTTTTCAAAACAGCTTATTCCGTATTCCAGCTTATTCAGTGTGCTTATTTGAAATCTTTTTGATTATTAAGGTTAGTTAAGTGATTTAAAACATTTTGCAAAAAGAATCAGCCCTTGAATTGGTCTAGAACTCGAAAACGACTATTTTGTCGTTTAGTGTAGAGAGCTTTTGCTTATTTCAGGCTTATTTCTTGGGCTTATTCAAATTTTATTTTTACAAACAGCTTTATAAGGTCAATAGAAGGATGTGTGTCAAATTTCAGCTTATGGCATTATCTTATGGCTTAATTGGCCAAAAAGCCCATTAAGAATAAGTTGTTTGCTTATTAAGTTGTGATAAGCACTTATTCAGCTTTTGGGCCTTTAGAGTTTTGTGTTTAAAATCAAATTTTAAGCTAGACTGAAAGTTTTGGGCTTATTTGGAAAATGTTTTCGTATTGGACCTTAAACAAGCCCATTAGGTAATCTGTTTGGACTTTTGGCTCATTTAGAAGCCCATTAAGGGTATTTTGGTCATTTTACTTTCATTTTCTGTTTATTTAAGTTAAAATAAACTAGTTTGCAAGTTTTTAGAATTTTTTATAATTTTTGGATTATTATTATTTTTTTTTTTTTTTTATTATTAAAAATTATTTTTAGGATTTTTGCAACTTTTTCATTTTTCTTAGGTTAAATACATTAAGTTAGGATTTTTAAAACTTTTAGATTAATTTTCTTGTCATTTAATTAGTTTTTAGGATTATTTTAATATTTTAATAGTTTTAAATCATTTTTAAATAGTTTTAAATAATTTTAAATTTTACAAAAATATTTTTTAGTTTAAATAAGTTATTTTAGAGATTTACAAATTGAAAAATCTCATTTTGGGCTTTTTGTTAATTAATTTAATTTTTTTGGGCTTTAAGTAGCATTAAAAAATAATTATTTAATTAAATAAAAGGTTTGAGTGATTTTTGATTTTTTGTAAACTCTAATTACATTTTTTCGGATTTATTGCAATTTTCTAGGAATTTTTAGGGTAATTTTTAAATTTCGTCACGTTTTACGGTTTTACGTTTACGACTTTCGTCTTAGTTTAATTTTAATCATAACCGACATCCTTTTTTCTTTTGTTTCTTCATAATCATAATCCCAAACATTTAATCATCTCTTAATACACACACTAGCCTCCTTGAGAACGAACCCACACAAAGGGTCATAAGTGCTTACGTTTTCCTAAACGTTCACTTAGTACTTACCGCTTTACAACCATCAGTTGTAGTAAGCCACTAGACTGTTGATGCTCGATCTTAACCTGCTGGCAGGTAAGACATTTGGAGACGTAAGTCGCAACATCCTGTTTCATACCACTCCACCAAAAGTATTGCTTGATGTCGTGGTACATCTTGGTCGAACCAGGATGAATGGAGAATGGGGAGCTATGAGCTTCAGCTAATAATGCTTCCCTGAGTGTAAGATCATCAGGAACACAAAGTCTAGTGCCCTGCCATAAGATACCATCTTCATCTAACCGAAACTCCGTCTGCTGTTCCAAGTTCTGAATGATCGCCCAAATTTCACCATCATCCTTTTGAGCTTCCTTGATCCTAGAGAGTAACTCAGGTTCCACTCTAAGATTAGCCTAGTAACCATGTTGTCCACGTACCATGATCTTGATGTCTAGTCGCTCTAAGTCTCTTATAATTTCCTCCTCAATTTAATGCCGTTTATCATTCCGGACTTTCTACTAAGTGCATCTACCACTTCATTCGCCTTGCCGGGATGATACTACAGATTAATGTCATAATCCTTCAACAGATCTAACCATCTTCTTTGTCTCATATTCAGCTCACGTTGAGTGAAGATGTATTTCTGGCTCTTTTGATCTGTGAAGATGTCACATGATTCTCCATACAAGTAGTGCCTACATATCTTCAATGCAAACACGACTGCTGCAAGTTCCAAGTCATGCGTAGGGTAATTTTCCTCATAAGGCTTAAGCTGTCGTGAAGCGTACGCAACCACTTTCCCATGTTGCATGAGAACACAACCAAGTCCCTTCCCGAAAGCATCACTGTAGATTTGAAATCCACCTGTACCAGATGGGAGAGTAAGATCGGTGCAGATACTAACTTCTGCTTTAGGTCTTCAAAACTCTTCTCTCTTTCTTTAGTCCAAACGAATTTCTCCCCTTTCCGCATCAGTTTGGTCAATGGTAGTGCTAAACGGGAAAAGTTCTCAACGAACCTACGGTAGTAACCAGCTAAGCCTAGGAAACCGCGAACTTCAGTCGCTGATGTCGGTCTTGGCCAGTTGGTAATAGCCTCAACCTTTGCTGGATCCATGGTGATTCCTTCTGCTGATACAATGTGACCTAGGAACGCCACCTTGTCTAACCAGAACTCACACTTGGAGAATTTAGCATACAACTGCTTCTGGCGAAGAATCTGTAATACTATACGAAGATGGTCTTCGTGTTCCTCCTTGGACTTAGAGAAAATCAGGATGTCGTCAATGACGAACTTGTCCAGGAACTCGTGGAAGATACGGTTCATCAGATCCATGAAAACAGTTGGAGCATTGGTAAGGCCAAAAGGCATGACTACAAACTCGTAGTGCCCATAGCGTGTACGGAAAGCAGTCTTGGCGACTTTAACCCATAACTGATGATAGCCCGACCTCAGATCAATCTTGGAGAAATGTTTGGCCCCTTAGAGTTTGTCAAACAAGTCGTCAATGTGTGGCAGCGGATACCTATTCCTGATGGTGATCTTGTTAAGCTCACAATAATCTATGCATAGACGCATGTTGTCGTCCTTCTTCTCTACAAACAGAACAGGTGAGCCCCATGGAGAAGCACTAGGTCGAATGAAACCGCGCTCTAACATTTCCTGAAGTTGTTCCTTTAACTCCTTCAGCTCGATGGGATCCATGCGATAAGGAGCCATGGATATTGGTCAGCTCCTGGGACGAGCTCAATATTAAACTCCACTTCACGAGCAGGTGGTATGCCCAGAAGTTCTTCTAGAAATACGTTTGGGAATTCTGACACGATGATTGATTCTGGATAGATGGAGCTTCAGCCTCCAAATCATGAACAGTAGCAAGATAGCCCTCACAACCATGTGACAGTAGTACACGTGCTTGCAAGGTCGATATGATTTGTACAGACCTTCTGGGTACAAACCCGTTATGAATGTACTCTGGTGCATTTACATCACCGAAGATGACCCGATATGTATGGTAGTCTATGGTGGCGTGATGCTTAGATAGCCAGTCCATGCCTAATATCATGTCAAAATCGCACATATCCAGTGGAAGTGCGTCAACATGACGAATCTAATGGCATAGGGGATATCCTAACATTCTTAGCATAAGCAGTAGAAATGACTGAATGAGTAGCACCCGTGTCAAATAAAACACATGCAGCTTGACCGTACATATACAAGATTCCAGTGATGGTACCTGTAGACTTGTTGGCCTGGTCGCGAGAAGTCGTGTAAACGCGTCCACTATTAGGAGGCGGCTTGGAATCAGCATGTCCAGATTTGCCCTCCATCTCGCCCTTGCGGCAATCCTTCATGCGATGACCAGTAAGGCCACACTTGTAGCATGCGCTGTCGCGGAGACATGGCCCTGGGTGCCTACGGTTGTAGGTAGTGCAAAGAGGGTGAGTATACCCTCTAGCAAGTGCCCTTGCTGGCTGGGAGCCTGTTTGGAAAGGTACACATGAGACATGATTTATAGGTACAATAGGACAATGCGGAAAAATCGTAAGATATAATACCAGTGATAGCTGGACGGTTAGGTTGTGAACCTCTTTGGTTCTGGTCCCTCCCGTTACCATGATTCCTGGTAGAAGATTGCTAATGTGTCAAAATTATGAAATATCACATGCAACATAAGGAAATAAGTGTAAGGACCTGTTGCTGTTGGAGTTTCCAGCGTTTTTACGGTAATTATCATTACCGCCACGCCTATCCGTAGCAGAACGGTCTTGACTCTGACCGTTTCCCTTGGGCTGAGTAGGTTGTTGCTGAGTAGCCGGCTGAGACCGGTCCCCAGTCTTCTGCCTGAAAGAAGCAGTTTAAAGAGAGATATAAATATTGGATAGTATTGAATGAATTCGGAATGGTGAACGTTGAATAACAAATAAATACCTCTCCTCGGGTCTCTCTGCTTCCCCAAACTCCTCTCTTTCTTGAAGCATCTCCAGCTTACGTGCTGCATCGGCAACTTGTGCCACCGTGTTACAGGTAGCATACGCCGAGTTATTAGAGATGGATGGGCGAAGCGCCCAACGAAAATGGTGTGTTCGCTCTTCAGCATTTCGCGCTGCTGGGCCTAACTCGCCGGCCAAAACAAGAAAATGCTACATAAACTCGCTGTTGTTTTCCTCCTCTCTTTGCCTAATCGCGTAGTACTCCCTTGTCAGTCTACTCCTTATTGTCGTGGGAAAAATTTGAGGTGGGGGAGGATAGTCATCGTTTTGGTCAAGGATGTCTTGCAAATCTGCATTGGCAGCTGCAACCATCTCCCGAATATTGCGTGTGTTCACCATCTGACAGTATAAAAACAAAGTATATACACGAGAGTGAACGCCTATGGTCAGTTCACTAATAAAAGACATGGCGAGGGGACGCCAATGGGTCGGTCCCAAAGTTAAAAGTTTCGATAAAAGCACGTGCGGCTAAATAGGGCTAGTCTTGTACCAACCATTACTTAGTCATAAACCTACGACAATGACATATATACATATGAATGCATGAAAACAATGAACGCATGAAAACCGACTATCAGTTCTAGGAAGACCATAGTGACTACCCACTAATAACAGGTCGTGTTTTGAGAGCCTACAGGTCGAAGCCTTGGCTCTGATACCATAATTGTAACACCCTATTTTGGTAAATGGAATGTCACGCGTGATTATGGCGTGTCATCAAAGCATACAAGGAAAAATGTCTTAAAACATTACATGACCATAAAAGGAAATACCGGAAACAAACATCGGTACCCCAAAGTATAAGTTCATCACACACAAACATAAGCACTATAAAGGAAAAGGACTAAATAATGTCCACGGATATAAGTATCAAAATGTATGATGAAATGCATAGAGTAGAGAAGGCTAGAAAGCTTCCAATCCATATGCACGTACACTTAAAGTCTACAAGCTACCTTGAGTACCTGCCGTTTGGGAACATGAAATGAAAACGGCTGAGCATAACGCTCAGTGCATGGATATACAAGTATGACATGGAATAACGTAAGCATATAAGACTAATAGCAGCTGAATGTCATAAGTTCTAAGTAATCTAGATTCATGTTCATAAAACTGGTTTTATAGTTTGAAAAGACTTATGTTTCTATGAAAAACTGTTTAATTAGCCAAATAGCCCATATAGGTCATGAGGTTCCACCGTGCATGAATACTTGGAGGGGAGACCTCGTCATGCATTAGAGGGGTTGCCTCTAATTAAATAGTCTGGGTAGGAGGGATCAACTCCTAGTGAAGGATGCAAGTCACACATCGCATTCACTCTGTTATTACTGGTAAACATGTAACTAGGATGCACCCATACGCCCCACATGATAATATAATATAATGACCAAAACTGAAAAGGGACGCCATGAGCAATCACTTTGCCATGGGGAAGTCATAACACAGGTGCCTCCAGTGTTATGGTTATGGTACCTCCATAACTAGGTGACACTGGTCATGCATGTATATGGCTTAGGCTCTTAATCTAACATAAGTATCAAACATATAAAACAAATACTGGGAAAACAGTTGGCTGCAGACGGGGAAATCCTAATAAGGAAAGAATGTCCATACTGAAAGGACGGTAAATCCGTACCTTATGTCCAGTGAACGAAGAAGACGAACAGAAGAGAGTCATACTTCGATCTGACTAATGCTACATAAATAGTATACGTGTATAGTATTCTGATTTCTGAGTACGTAATTGGTTTTATCATGTCTTAACTTGTTTTATATGTTCATGTCTTGTTTTACTGATTTTAATGTTATGCTGTATTTATCATGTATTCTGTATATTCTGATTAAGTATTACTTGTATTTCTTGTATTAATATACTTGTTGTGTAATAATAAGTAACTTTCTAAAAATAGCAGGTTTCCTAAAATAGAAAGTTTCCAAAATAGATTAACTGCTTAAAATAGATTAGTTTCTAAAAATAGAAAGTTTCCAAAAATAGTAAGTTTCCTGAATTAGAAAGTTTCCATAATTAGAATTAAGGTGGATTAATATCATAAGTCATGTAGTTATAGTATAGTTATTTAATAATAATTTGTTAATTAAATAAACTATAGGTTATACGATTTAATTAAATATAAGCATGATTTAATTAAACAAAGTGTATAAAATACTTAGGTTAAAACATGTATTAATACTATATTAATATAACCTAAGTCATTATTATTAATTAATCACGTGTCATGTTTAATAATTAATTAATACTATATTGTAAAATAAATAAATAAATACTTAGGTTAAAACATGTATTATTTAATAATAATAATAACCTAAGTTTCATGTTTAATTAAATTAATTATAAGTCATGTATTAATTAATTAAATTATCTTATAAAAATAATATACTTGTTAAAATTAATTAGACTTGTAAAAATAATCGTGAACTGAACCCGTGTGTTAACTAATTAAAACATGTCGTGAACCGGACCCGTGAACCCGTAAACCGGTCCGAACCAACACCCCAAAAAACAGTGGCAAACCGGCTGATCTTGTTGCCCCTGCTTTTGGTATGCTGCCACCGGCTGTGTGCCGGTGGTCTTGCTCTCGGCTAGCTGCTGACACCACAAGGATTCCCACCGGCTGTGTGCCGGTGGCCCCTGCTGCCTGCGTTGCGGTTCCCACTGCTTTCCTAAAATAGCCACCGGCTTAAGCTGGTGGTGGGGCTGTTGCTGCCAAGACCAACCGAAACCACAAGGACACCCCTGACGCATGTCGGGGTGCCTTGTCCCTGCTGTCGACCGAACCCAAACACCACCAAGACCTAGGTCTTGGTTGGTGGTGCGAACCAAACGACGCCGAGAGCCTTGAGGCTCTCGGTTTGTGTGGCGCACGAAACAAACAAACCCGAAACACCCTTAATTATTTACCCATGATCCCATGACATGATTTTATCATGTTTTTATTTAATTACTTGTTCATGTTATGCTTAATTAAATAAAAGAAAGAAAGCAAAAGGGTTATGGATTACCAAAACACTTGGAATGAATAGATCTTGATCACACGAACATACTTGTAAGATTTGTATAATCAAAATCAACCAAACACACTTGTGGTGTTTTCTTGCCGCCGGCCTAAGGAGAGACAGAGAGAGAGAGATTTTGGGTTTTTTATTTTTGTAAAAAACTCTGTAATGTTTATGTTTCCTTTTTTATTATTTTTAATACAACAAGTCATGGGTTGGGGCCCTCTCTTCTCTTGTTTCCGCGGCTATAAGGGCCCACCAATGGAAACCCGAAGCTTTTCTTGTGTCTGTTCTATTACGTGTTTGTGTGTTCGTGATTACGTGTTACGTTTAATTATTCGTGTTATTATAATTACGTGTACGTAATGATATTTATCGTATTAATAATATACGTAAATACATAATTATATGTTCGTGATTTTTACGTTCATGATTTCATGTTCGTGATTATAATTATATTGGTAATAATTATCGTGTATTAACATGTACTTAATACTTATCGTATAATTATACGTACATAATTTCTGTAACTCCTAATCGTGACACGTGTTCAAGCTATAAAAGGAAAGTTTTTAAATGTACGTACGTTACTAAGGGTAATATTCATGGTAAACGCATGCGGGTTTTACAATCAAGTTGAATGAAGTCAATCCTACTGGTCAATTGGCTTGCTTGGTTGCCAAATCCTTAGAAGATAAAGCCATTTAATGACATAGAAGGATGGGGCATGTTAATTTTAAAACAATTCATAAGCTGGAAAATATGAACCTGGTTTCTGGGTTACCTCCCAAAACCTTCAAGAATGACATCAATTGTCTTGCTTGCAGCAAAGGCAAACAACACAAAGCATCCTTCAAAGCCATTACTGATCTCAGTCTTATCATTGAACCTTTGCAACTCCTTCACATGGATCTCTTTGGTCCTACCTCCATCTGAAGCATTGATCATAAACAATACTGCCTAGTGGTAACAGATGGCTATAACAGATTCTCATGGGTCTTCTTTCTTGCTGCTAAAAATGAGACTTACCCCATTCTCAAAGACTTCATTGCCTTAATTGAAAATCAACTGTCTAAGAAATTAAAAGGTATTCGATGCGACAATGGCACTGAGTTCAAGAATACAAAACTCATAGAACTTTTCAAATCCAAAGGTATTACAAGAGACTACAGTGCTGCCCGAACTCCTCAACAAAATGGTGTTGTTGAAAGGAAGAACATGACTCTTATAGAAGCAGCAAGAACCAGGCTTGCTAATTCAAAGCTTCCGACTATGTTTTAGACAGAAGCGGCCAACACTGCTTGTTATGTGTTGAATAGGGTCTCCATTAATAATCCTCATACGAAGACTCCCTATGAGCTACTCACAGCCAAACTGTTGTCCCTTAATAATATGATGGATTAAGATATGAGATGGAAAGAGATGAGTTTTAGAGAGAGAAAGTAGTGAGAGAAAGTAGAGAGAAGGAGAGGATTAACTTGGTGAATATTAGATTAGGAAAAAGATTTGTTACAAATGACCATTCACCCTCCTAACATGCTAGGAGGGTAGTATATATAGTCCACCCACATGCGGGCTTTAATGGGCTATATATTTGGCCGGGCTTGTCTTTTGGACTTTAATTAGTTTAAATCCAAGCCCGTAAACCACGACTAATTAACTACCTATTACAACGTTCTAATAAATATTACAATAGAAACCTATGACCGAACATTCTTGTTTGACTCAATATTTTGAGGCTAACACAAACTCCCAAAATGTGAGGTCATTCCTCTTCGATATTTGGAGTCCAATGGAGATTTATGAATTTCGTCATAAATGAGTCTTGAACGTGTAATAGTAGTGTTGTTCCTTCATGTTGTGATCTTTGAGCCTTTGTCGTTGTCTTTCGACTTAGTCTTTTATCTTGAGATCTTCAAATCATTCTTGACTTGTATTTGCCATCTTGCGATCTTGTGTCTTTATTTACATGCTCACACTATTAATTGTTGAATAAGTCTTTGGGCATGAATATGTGGTTTTGAATCTTTGACTTTACTGAGTACACCGTGACGCTACCTTCTCGAGATAAAACATAGACACGGACTGAATGGCTTTGACATTCGTCCTAAATCGGTAGTGTTTTACCTCCGGTCGGTGAAGACCGTTATACGATATTAAATATCGTACCTGTGATTAGGTAGATTCAATTAAAAATCTCCTTGACAAGGTTTCGCGGCAGTACTAGCCGTTCTCTTTACTCGACCGTCTCAAAGCAAGACTGCGAACATAAAGAGTGAATCAATTGGATAAATATCCGCTTGATTAAAGTCGTCAATTCAAATTCCTGGAACAAGTTTGATTCGTTAAGAATCTTACCATTGTTGCTTTCCAGTTGACACAAGTTTGATTCATAAGAATCTCACAAGTCACCTACCGTAGCACTGTTTGATGTTGACGCTAGAAGGATTTCCATTCGTCACTGTGAATATTAAATGAATATCACTCTGAATGTTCTAGCAAGACCATAAAGATATTTCATAGAGACCTGAAATGAGTTTGAATCAATTCAGAATCAAACCACTGTTGTTTTTTAGTTTTACATATGTTCAATCCATAAAGAATCTTGCATATGACCTACCGCAGTGCTGTTTGATGTTAACACTGGAAGGATTTCCACTCATCATTGTGAATACTAAGTAGTATCACTCTGAGTGTTCTAGCAATATCACAAGGATATAGCGTAGGACTCTCTTGATCTTCATCCTTGTGTCCTAACGAGATTTGATTGATCTCTTGGCTCTAGACTCAAATTGTGCACTTTTAGTGGTCGGAGGCTGGAGCAGATGCCACCTATTCAATATCAACTATCTCGGAGTGAGAAAGTCAATAGAAGTCATGTTGATCTCCGTGACAATAAAACAAACTTCTTTTGAAAGAAGTCTGAGTAGCTAGGAAAGGGTTGTGTTTCACATCACTGGGTCCATGATGAGTTTGTCTTCATGATGAGTTGACCCGGTTTCTGCCTAAGTTGTATGGAGGGCTTCTTTCTTTAGACCCTTTATCCTTACATTTCTTTTTCATTCTTCAACCCCTTCAATGCTTACCAAGACATCATTACTAACACCTTGTTGTGATTGTTCCGGTGCTAGCATCAGTACTTAGTCGGCATTCGGCTACGTTCACATTCTACTCCATTTTTCCTAAGGACTTCTAATAATCTATTGGATTGTCCCTGGGAAGATCCCTCTGGTTCTGGTTGGATCATAGGACTTAAACCTAACCACCCTTTTGACACCAATAACGTCGTGAATTAAAGATGTTGTGGGTATTTGATCGGAACCATGAGTACTTGAGTCTATAGATCACATTTTCTCCCCATATCTCTAATATTTAAAACCTTTTGATATTAGAGATACCAAATTTGATTAAAATATATTTTGAAAAATAGTCTTGAAAATCTACGGGAGAAAGATGTGACAAACGTAGCATGAATTTTGGAACACTCCCCCTCAAAAAATGATCCAATGGCATTGTCATTATGAGGATTTGATCCACATTAAACTTTTGAGGATAGGATTTGTTGAACACACAATTTTTGAAAGATTTTGAATATCATTGAGAAATTCTTGAAAAAATTGTGTTCAACGCTGTTTGAAAAATCAATTCTTTTTGTCGAAAAGGTTTTTCTAAAGCATAAACTTGAGTTCATAGACTTTGAATGTCTTGACGAATCCACTCAAGTGTAAGAAGATTTAACTTCTTTTGCTAAGGGTAAGAGCACTAAATTGTACACTCCCCCGTGAATATAGTTCCGGGTTGCAATCTGAAAGTGATTACAAGCCATTGTGTTGAGCTCAAAACGTTGAATGTTTTGTGACAAGCTCAACCCAAGATAGATTGCTCTACCCGTTGTTGGAAATATTGTCCAAAATAGACAATTTCCTTTTGAAAAGATAGAAATGACATGTTTTGAAAAATATTTACAACTTTCATTCGAGCTTTATGTACATACCCGTGTCGTTATTGAGCGACATTTCTAGGTACGTCCATATTATCGATACTGAAAGACATGTCGAGAAGAATATTTTTGGATTTTCAAAGATTTTTTAATTTTGTATTTTTCTTTTTCATTAATATTTACAGATAGATGTTTGATAGATGAATCAAGCAGGCTTCTTTGCTAGAACCTCCAGTTCTACTGGAGTCAAACATCTCATACCAATTTGCCTAACAATATACGCAAACCTCTCTTTCGAAAGAGCTTTTGTAAACAAGTCAGCTAATTGGTAATCAGTTCCAACAAAGTATAATTCAACAATACCCCTTTCAACTTGTTCCTTAATGAAGTGATATCTGACATCAATGTGCTTCGTGCGGGAATGCTGTACCGGATTGCAGGAGATGGCTATGGCCGACTTTGAGTCACAGTACATAGGTACTTTATCAAAATGGAAGCCATAATCCGTGAGTTGTGTTCTCATCCAAAGAACTTGAGCACAACACGCAGATAGAGACACATACTCCGCTTCGGCTGATGAAAGTGACGTGCAATCCTGCTTCTTGGAAGACCATCCCACAAGCTTGTCTTGACCTAGAAATTGTGCACCACCAGAAGTACTTTTACGTGTATCAAGACACCCTGCATGAT
Source organism: Glebionis coronaria (assembly GCA_025667525.1). Lineage (NCBI taxonomy): Eukaryota > Viridiplantae > Streptophyta > Magnoliopsida > Asterales > Asteraceae > Glebionis > Glebionis coronaria. Next base: position 223,794,860 of record CM046879.1, read on the forward strand.
CAGAATCTAAATAGGCCGTTAGAAAGAAACTGGTTTCCCTCGGATACCAGAGTCCCATTTGAATGGTATTCTTAAGGTACCGAAAGATCCGTTTAACCTCCTTGAGGTGATTTTCATTGGGTCGTGCTTGATATCGTGCACAATAACATGTAGCATGACGAATATCAGGTCTGCTTGCTGTCAAGTACATGAGGGACCCGATCATCGAACGATATCTCGTTTGATCTATGGGTAATCTCTCCAAATCAGCATCTAGGGATGTGGTTGATAATTGTGTCCCAACGGGGTCACATGATGTCATACCATGCTTTGTGATTATCTCTTGACAATACTTAGCTTGGTTAATAAAGATACCACTTGGGGATTGGTGAACTTGAATTCCTAGAAAGAATTTTAGTTCGCCCATCATAGAAATTTCAAATCTGCTATGCATTACTTTTTCAAACCATTTTGAAAGTTTTGGGTTTGTAGACCCGAAAATAATGTCATCAACATAAATTTGCACAAGCAAAATGTCATCCCCATATTTATAAGTGAACAAAGTTAAATCAATGGAACCTTTTGAGAAACCTTTGGAGACCAGAAATTTCGAGAGCTCGTCGTACCACGCCCTTGACATGGATTCGGCCCAAAAGTATAGTGGAAGTTTTGAAACGGATAATAATGTTCGAGCAGCTTCAACCAAAGTACGGTTTCGTCTTTCAACAACGCCGTTTTGTTCGGGTGTTCGAGCAATAGATGTTTCATGTTCAATCCCTTCGGCTTCGAAATACTTTATCACATTTGAATTCAAAAATTTTGTACCTCTGTCAGTATGAACCACTTTAACTTGAGCTTGAAGACCATGTTGTATCAATTTAAGGAAGTTGATGAGAACGTCGGGTGTTTCATCCTTGGACCTCAAGAAGTGAGTCCATGTGTACCTTGAGTAATCATCGACTATGACCAGAATATATTTCTTTCATTGATACTCTGAACACGCATGGGACCACACAGATCCATGTGAAGAAGATCTAACCGTCCTTTAGAGCTTGGTGTGGTCTTTGTTTTGAAGCTACTTCGTTTAGCTTTACAAAGTTCACAAGAAGAACAAAGATGATATTTGATGAATTTCAAGCTTGGAAGGCCTCTCACAATATCTTTCTTGGAAAGCAAGTTAATGGTATCAAAGTTGAGATGAGAAAGACGTTGATGCCATAACCATGCCTGAGTCGTTGAAGCTTTAGCCATGAAGCAATTTGGAGTTGATGAAGTTGTGTCTTGAAGTAATATTGTGTAAAGATCAGTACCCCGTGTACCGGTAAGTAAGTCATTCCCATCATGATCACGAACAAAACATGTCTTCTTTCTGAAAGCAACTTCCAAATCCGCATCACAGAATTGACCAACCGAGAAAAGATTGTGATTCAGCCCTTCGGCGTAGTATACCCTTTTAATCGTGATATTCCCCTGAACCAAATCTCCATATCCTAGGATCGGTGAAAATTGATCATTTCCGAATCAAATCGTACCCAGGAACTTCTCCACGAAGTTAATTAGAAGCTTGAGATTCCCCGTCATGTGCTTCGTGCATCCAGAGTCCAGTATGAAGAGAATTATTTGTATCACCTGCAGAAGAGTTAGAACACGATGGAGCATTTGCTAAATTGGATACCACAGTAGTTGTGATAGTAGAATCATTAGTGTCCTTATCAACATTTAAAGGCAAACTAACACTCGTTTTCACATTTTTTGTCCTAGCTTTCGGCATCCATTTATATCCGGGAGGACATTGATTAACAAACCACCATTTCCAAGACTTGCTAGCAGACTCATATAATTCCTTAATTTTGCTTCTAGGATTCTTAGTGGTGGAGTCTGATGCATTACTTTTCTTAGTGGGGGTAGCACCAGAATGGTTCACATTGCGTTTGGGTTTACTAGCTCTAATAGGCATCGTAACTTGCTTCTTAGTTCTAGTATCTACGCCTTTGACTTTATTCATAGCACACATAGAATGATTAGCATTAGCACACTTGCCACATTTGACACAAACAAATTTCACATTCATAGCATTCAAATCATTCACATCATTCATATCGTCATTACATGCGATTACAGACTTTTTATTCTTAAAAACATTCAAATTCCTAGGGTGTGCTTCTACTTCCTTCATCTTCCCTTGATTCTTGTGTTTCCAGACCTTATCATTCACTTGAGTGCTCTTAAGCTGAGGTCGGATAACACTAGTAGTGGAGACTATTCCTGTAGTAGAAGACACACGAATATTAGTGTTTCTAGAAGTCTGAGGCGATTGAATAACTTTGTTTGTGGGCTTAGTGGTCATCCTATACATCCCTGGTTTAATCACATTAGTGTGCTTAATGCTTGGTGCTATGGCATTCCTTATGGGTTGATTTTGTGGTAACCTTTCCTTTCCATATATCTTGGGGGCAAACACAGGTTTAGCAAACGAGGAATTTGATAAAGCAGATGGTTTTCCTAAGATAGAGGATATATTCACTTTAGAAGCATTGGGTTGTCTAACAACAGGTTTCTTAATGCTAGGTTCCATGATTTTCCCACCCATTTTAGCAACGAGTTTCTGCAACTCTGCTATCGCTCTGTCCCTGTCTTGTAACTGAGCTTTCAACCCTTTAATTTCCAAATTCTGTTCATTCATTTCTCGAAAGTTTGGGAAAGTTTTTCTTGCAATTTATTATCATGTGGAAAACTACCAACGTCTTTTTGCAAAGCAAGTTCAAGTGAATGACAATGTTTTTGAAGGAAATCAATTTTGTGTTGAAGTAACTCAAAAGCCTTTTTGTCAACATTTTCTTTACGTTTCGAAAGCTCAATTTCAAGACGTTCACATTCTTTGCTTTTATCAAGATATTGGCATGCAACTTCAGAATATTCATCAATATCAGCACAAGATGTAAAATAAGCACACATAACATCTTTAGAAACGCATTCTTGCAAGAGTAAATCATATTCATCTGAAAAATCAGACTTCTCCATTTGAAGATCTTCAATGTGTTTCTCAAGAGATTCAAAATATTTTAAATCATCATACATTTCAGTCCGAATGAACTCCTCAAGTTGAAGAACAGTTTCTTTAATCAACGTCGTGTTAGGAATTAAGAGTTCTTTCACAAGCAATGTAATATCTTGAGGAATCGGACGTGTCCACTCAGCATTTTCACGTTTTGCCCAGTCTCTTTCAACAATACATTTAACATTATCTATGTGGTGTTTAAGAATACCTAATGTTTTCCTACTCTTGCTTTTAGATTCATCTAGAGGGAGGTAGTTTATGTATTTGTAAACATTAGATTTCTTAGGGGCAAATGCTTTCTTCTATTAAATTCTCTTTTGTTTGCATTCTAGGAACACTTCCTCACGAGTTTTCTGAGTTTGTTTGAAAAGACCATAAAGACTATTCTCATAAGCATAATTATATGGTTTTACAAACTCCTTATTGACAAGAGGTTGACTATCAGCATCCCAAAGGGCAGTCTCTTCACTATCGGCACTTACAGGCATGCAATCAAGATCAGTTCTTTCAGTCTCATCAAGATAAAGATGCGGGTTCGCAGCTTGAGCTTTGGCAAGGTACTCAGGACTTGCAAAGCTAGCTTGACCCTTAAACATCGACGGAGGTGCAAGCATTCTTACGGATTGAATAGAATCATGCGTTTTATAAACAACGTTCTTCAAAAATTCGACTTGTGCTTCTAGTTTCGTTACTTTTTTGGTTTCCTTATCATATCTACTTTTGAAGTCTTGTTTTAACGCATCTACCTCTTGTTTCTTATCCTCAAGAATTTTAGCAGAATCTGTAGTGGTCATAGATAGCTTTTGTTCAAGTTCATTAACTTTGGTATTGGCAAGGTACGTTTTTTGACGTTCATCCATTAAGAAAACATTATATTGACGCTTCTCTTTGGCTAGTAACTCAAGAGTTGTATTATATTTGTTTTCAAAATCGTCCTTCTGACTTTTTAACGTACTACCCTTGTACCCCTCAAGCTCTTTGGTTTTCTAAAGGAGCTCATCTCTATAGCTTTCAGTCATCTCAGTAGATTTGATGAGAGCAGCTTTGCATTCTTCAAAACTTTGAGTGAGCGTAGCGTTTGCCTTCTTTAATTGCTTTTGACTCTTTTTATTTTCAGTGACATCTTTTTGTAAAGTAGCAATTAAATTAGCAAGCGCAATACGTTCCCCTTCATCATATTCATTTTCATGTTGATCATCCTCAGACTCGTTATTGCACATGTCTGATGAATCGGGTGTGGTATTGCTATCAACCGTTTCCATCATACACGTGTAACGGCACTGGGTAGATCACTATGCTTATGAGTATCACCAAACACATTATATTCATCAATATTGTGTACCTTATCGATTGGCTCTGTGTCAAAGATAGGGCCATTGTCATCTTCAGTAACTTTGAGAACTTCTTCAACCTTTGCCATGTACGAGTAATGTGCATCGAGCTCTTGATCAGAATCTTCATCATCAGTATCATCAAGCATTGCTCCTTCCTCAGCTGACAATTTAACCCCTGCTTCCATTTTCTTGCATAGCAGCATCTTTTCCTTGTGATAGCTGGAGTCTCTAACCCTTTTCGGCTTCCTGCATTCCTTTGCCATATGCCCATAACCTTGGAAATTAAAACATTGAATCCCACACTGCTGAACCACTTGAATTCCAACTGTTTCCCTATTCCTAGTAGCAGCAGCAATCCTCTGAGTATCATACTTGGCAGTTTGTCGATCATATCTTGTAGAACCCTCAACATGTGTTGGATTATGTCGATCATACCTAGAAGTACTTTCACCACGTCGACGTGTGTCATACCTTGGAGGACTCTCAACATATCAGTTCTTGGTGTTAGATGATGTGCGAAGATTGTTGTTGGTGGGTTTGTAGATTTTCTTGTAAGTCTTCATTATGGAAGCAATTTGTTGTTTCATCTCTCGGTTCTTTTGAGCTTGGTCTTCATCACTATCTTCTTCAGATGAGGACTCAGGTGGTGGAGATGGTGCTCTTGGCACTTTACCTCGAGATCTTGTGGGTAATGAAGACTTAGATGATGTGGAAGATCGTGGTGAAGATGATGTAGTGGAATATGACTTAGGAGCACGAGAGTTATGACCTTGAACATGTTGAGTTGTAGTCACTAAAGCAAGTGGATTAGCCGTCTTGGCAACACGTTCAGCTCGAATCTCATTTGCTTCATTCTAAAATTGCTTCAAGATGTCAAAGAGTCGATGATATGAGACCTCGTCTAACTTTTCTTGTTGTTTCACCAAGGTAACGAACCGTGTCCACTCGGGTTTAAGTTGTTGAAGAAATTGGACATTGACTTGCATGGTGGAGACTTGCAGATTATTTCTTGTCATGTCATTCATCATCTTATAAGACCTGGAGTAGTAAGAGTCAATTGATTGTCCATCCCTTGAAGTAAACTTGCCAAAATTCCAAAACAAGCTTGTTTTGACATCTTGTTTGTTGAGTGATTCTCCTTGTTGCAAGCGTTCAATAGCAGTCCACATTTCATGTGTTGTGGGGCATGCATCAACCATGGAGTAAATATCATCTCCAATTCCACTTAGAACCATATAGATGGCTTCCTTCTCCACATCATGCCAAGCACAATTTTCAGGTGTGAGATCGGCTCTTGTTTCATCACGTTCACTTGCAGGGATTGGATCAGTAGTATATGTGGCTGCTCTTGGAGGAATTGAGATTTTCTTGAATACATATGGTCCATGAGTAATACATTTCCTCAAGGCATCACCATTGGGTCTTGTATCAAGATATCTTATGAAACGTGATTGCCATTGAGCATACCTACCAGACACAAGCATTGGTGGTCTCTCTTTATTCCCCGCCACCATGTTATTGTTGTTTGTGACACGATATTCTTGAGTAGAATCCATCTCAAAACTAATATGGAGTGAATAGGATCTTAAGTAGATGAAATTGTGAAAAAATTGTGGTTGAAACTTGACGAAATTGTGAAGAAAATTTATCCGGAAAAACAAGCGCTTATCCGGAATAGTCTCCACAAGTATATCCGGAATAAAATTAGTTGAGTTATCCGGAATAATAAAGAATGATGCTTATCCGGAATCCGTGTAGGTCTTCTTATCCGGAATAATTTGTCCTTTCTCTTATCCGGAAAAAAAATGTTTTTCGATTTATCCGGAATGCTTCACTTTGCTCTTATCTGGAATGTTTTGAGATGAGTTATCAGGAATAATAAAAAATAAGTCTTATCCGGAATCTGTGTAGATTTTCTTATCCGGAATAAATGTTCTTTCTCTTATCCGGAATAAATGTTATGCTCCTTATCCGAAATAATTCTTCCGTGGTTTATCCGAATAAAATCTTTAGACCCTTATCCGGAATACGACTAATTCAACTTATCCGGAATAATCTAACAAAACTCTTATCCGGAATAAACTCTTATCCGGAAAAATTAGGAACCTCTTATCCGGAATAAACTCTTATTCGGAAAAATTAGGAACCTCTTATCCGGAATAAACTCTTATCTGGAAAAATTAGGAACCTCTTATCCGGAATAACTCTTACCCGAAAAAATTTAACCCTTTTATCTGGAATACCTTGAGCACCGCTTATCCGGAATGATTAGAAACGTCTTATCCGCAATATTTGCCAAACTACTTATCTGGAATACACAGGTGAGACTTATCCGGAATTTGGAAGACAGTCGTGGTATCCGGAAAGAACTAATGCTGTTTATCCTGAATATACTGAAGCACCTTATCCGGAATATACTGCAACAGTAGCTTATCCTCAATCCCCAACTTCGGCTTATCTGGAATAATTAAACCATCTTATTCCGGATAAAGACACAAACTCTCCAAAACGTGATTTAGCCAAACTATTCCGAAAATGAGACCAAATTTAGCAACTTTTTATAAAAAATCAAGAACAATGATAAACACAAATTCCTACCACAACTATGTAGGCAATTTGTATATAGATTTTGAGCTTGAAAACACAAATGTTTTTTATATGAAATGATTTTAGAGATGAAAATCACACGAAATCAAAAATAATAACCATAAACTAAACACACATCTACCCCATGGCGATTGATACCAACTCTTGTCCCTTAATAATATGATGGATTAAGATATAAGATGGAAAGAGATGAGTTTTAGAGAGAGAAAGTAGTGAGAGAAAGTAGAGAGAAGGAGAGGATTAACTTGGTGAATATTAGATTAGGAAAAAGATTTGTTACAAATGACCATTCACCCTCCTAACATGCTAGGAGGGTAGTATATATAGTCCACCCACATGCGGGCTTTAATGGGCTATATATTGGGTCGGGCTTGTCTTTTGGACTTTAATTAGTTTAAATCCAAGCCCGTAAACCACGACTAATTAACTACCTATGACAACGTTCTAATAAATATTATAATAGAAACCTATGACCGAACATTCTTGTTTGACTCAATATTTTGAGGCTAACACAAACTCCCAAAATGTGAGGTCATTCCTCTTCGATATTTGGAGTCCAATGGAGATTTATGAATTTCATCATAAATGAGTCTTGAACGTGTAATAGTAGTGTTGTTCCTTCATGCTGTGATCTTTGAGCCTTTGTTGTTGTCTTTCGACTTAGTCTTTTATCTTGAGATCTTCAAATCATTCTTGAATTGTCTTTGCCATCTTGCGATCTTGTGTCTTTATCCACATGCTCACACTATTAATTGTTGAATAAGTCTTTGGGCATGAATATGTGGTTTTGAATCTTTGACTTTGCTGAGTACATCGTGACGCTACCTTCTCGAGATAAAACATAGACACGGACTGAATGGCTTTGACATTCATCCTAAATCGGTAGCGTTTTACCTCCGGTCGGTGAAGACCGTTATACGATATTAAATATCGTACCTGTGATTAGGTAGATTCAATTAAAAATCTCCTTGACAGGGTTTCGCGGCAGTACTAGTCGTTCTCTTTACTCGACCGTCTCAAAGCAAGACTGCGAACATAAAGAATGAATCAATTGGATAAATATCCGCTTGATTAAATTCGTCAATTCAAATTCCTGGAACAAGTTTGATTCGTTAAGAATCTTACCATTGTGGCTTTCCAGTTGACACAAGTTTGATTCATAATAATCTCAAAAGTCACGTACCGTAGCGCTGTTTGATGTTGACCCTAGAAGGATTTCCATTCGTCACTGTGAATATTAATAGAATATCACTCTGAATGTTCTAGCAAGACCATAAAGATATTGCGTAGAGACCTGAAATGAGTTTGAATCAATTCAGAATCAAACCACTGTTGCTTTTCAGTTTTACATATGTTCAATCCATAAAGAATCTTGCATATGACCTACCGCAGTGCTGTTTGATGTTAACACTGGAAGGATTTCCACTCATCATTGTGAATACTAAGTAGTATCACTCTGAGTGTTCTAGCAATATCACAAGGATATAGCGTAGGACTCTCTTGATCTTCATCCTTGTGTCCTAACGAGATTTGATTGATCTCTTGGCTCTAGACTCGATTTGTGCACTTTTAGTGGTCGGAGGCTGGAGCAGATGCCACCTATTCAATATCAACTATCTCGAAGTAAGAAAGTCAATAGAAGTCATGTTGATCTCCGTGACAATAAAACAAACTTCTTTTGAGAGAAGTCTGAGTAGCTAGGAAAGGGTTGTGCTTCACATCACTGGGTCCATGATGAGTTTGTCTTCATGATGAGTTGACCCGGTTTGTGCCTAAGTTGTATGGAGGGCTTCTTTCTTTAGACCCTTTATCCTTACATTTCTTATTCATTCTTCAACCCCTTCAATGCTTACCAAGACATCATTACTAACACCTTGTTGTGATTGTTCCGGTGTTAGCATCAGTACTTAGTCGGCATTCGGCTACGTTCACATTCTACTCCATCTTTCCTAAGGACTTCTAATAATCTGTTGGATTGTCCCTGGGAAGATCCCTCCGGTTCTGGTTGGATCATAGGACTTAAACCTAACCACCCTTTTGACACCAATAACGTCGTGAATTAAAGATGTTGTGGGTATTTGATCGGAACCATGAGTGCTTGAGTCTATAGATCACATTTTAATCACATTTTCTCCCCCTATCTCTAATATAAAATCTTTTGATATTAGAGATACCAAATTTGATTAAAATATATTTTTAAAAATAGTCTTGAAAATCTGCGGGAGAAAGATGTGACAAACTTAGCATGAAATTTGGAACGCTCCCCCTCAAAAAATGATCCAATGGAATTGTCATTATGAGGATTTGATCCAAATTAAACTTTTGAGGATAGGATTTGTTGAACACACAATTTTTGAAAGATTTTGAATATCATTGAGAAATTCTTGAAAAAATTGTGTTCAACGCTGTTTGAAAAATCAATTCTTTTTGTCGAAAAGGTTTTTCTAAAGCATAAACTTGAGTTCATAGACTTTGAATGTCTTGACGAATCCACTCAAGTGTAAGAAGTAACTTCTTTTGCTAAGGGTAAGAGCACTAAATCGTACACTCCCCCGTGAATATAGTTCCGGGTTGCAATCTGAAAGTGATTACAAGCCATTGTGTTGAGCTCAAAACGTTGAATGTTTTTTGACAAGCTCAACCCAAGATAGATTGCTCTACCCGTTGTTGGAAATATTGTCTAAAATAGACAATTTCCTTTTGAAAAGATAGAAATGACATGTTTTGAAAAATATTTACAACTTTCATTCGAGCTTTATGTACATACCCGTGTCGTTATTGAGTGACATTTCTAGGTACGTCCATATTATCGATACTGAAAGACATGTCGAGAAGAATATTTTTAGATTTTCAAAGATTTTTTAATTTTGTATTTTTCTTTTTCATTAATATTTACAGATAGATGTTTGATAGATGAATCAAGCAGGCTTCTTTGCTAGAACCTCCAGTTCTACTGGAGTCAAACATCTCATACCAATTTGCCTAACAAGATACGCAAACCTCTCTTTCGAAAGAGCTTTTGTAAACAAGTCAGCTAATTGGTAATCAGTTCCAACAAAGTATAATTCAACAATACCCCTTTCAACTTGTTCCTTAATGAAGTGATATCTGACATCAATGTGATTCATGCGAGAATGTTGTACCGGATTGCGGGAGATGGCTATGGTCGACTTTGAGTCACAGTACATAGGTACTTTATCAAAATGGAAGCCATAATCCGTGAGTTGTGTTCTCATCCAAAGAACTTGAGCACAACACGCAGATAGAGACACATACTTCGCTTCGGCTGATGAAAGTGACGTGCAATCCTGCTTCTTGGAAGACCATCCCACAAGCTTGTCTTGACCTAGAAATTGTGCACCACCAGAAGTACTTTTACGTGTATCAAGACACCCTGCAAGATCAGAATCTGAATAGGCCGTTAGAAAGAAACCGGTTTCCCTCGGATACCAGAGTCCCATGTGAATGGTATTCTTAAGGTACTGAAAGATCCGTTTAACCTCCTTGAGGTGTTTTTCAGTGGGTCATGCTTGATATCGTGCACAATAACATGTAGCATGATGAATATCAGGTCTGCTTGCTGTCAAGTACATGAGGGACCCGATCATCGAACGATATCTTGTTTGATCTATGGGTAATCCCTCCAAATCAGCATCTAGGGATGTGGTTGATAATTGTGTCCCAACGGGGTCACATGATTTCATACCATGCTTTGTGATTATCTCTTGACAATACTTAGCTTGGTTAATAAAGATACCACTTGGGGATTGGTGAACTTGAATTCCTAGAAAGAATTTTAGTTCGCCCATCATAGACATTTCAAATCTGTTGTGCATTACTTTTTCAAACCATTTTGAAAGTTTTGGGTTTGTAAACCCGAAAATAATGTCATCAACATAAATTTGCACAAGCAAAATGTCATCCCCATATTTATAAGTGAACAAAGTTAAATCAATGGAACCTTTTGAGAAACCTTTGGAGACCAGAAATTTCGAGAGCTCGTCGTACCACGCCCTTGGAGCTTGCTTGAGTCCATAAAGTGCTTTGTGGAGAAGATACACCTTGTCAGGATAATGAGGATTGACGAATCCTTCCGGCTGCGTGACATAAACTTCTTCCTTCAAAGGACCGTTAAGAAACACCGTCTTTACGTCCATTTGATAAACGATGAATCCCTTATGTGCAGCATAAGCAAGGAAAATCCTGACCGCTTCCATTCGAGCTACTGGTGCAAATGCTTCTTCAAAATCAATACCCTCTTTCTGTCCATACCCTTTAGCCACTAGCCTAGATTTATTCTTGATGATCGTGTTCTCTTCATCCATCTTGTTTTTCCAGATCCATCGAAGATTTAATGGTGTTACATCGTATGGTCTGTCAACAAGTTCCCAGACTTTAAGTCTTTCGAATTGTTGAAGTTCATCCGTCATCGATTCAATCCAAGCATGATCAGCCAAGGCTTCTTTGATGTTTTTCGGTTTGGCTGAACTCACGGTGAGTGCGAACATACAAACATCGCCATCGGTGTGAAGCTTTCGTCTTGTACGAATGGGCTGTGAAGGGTTTCCAATTACATGAACCAAAGGATGATCTCGGGTCCAATTAGGTGTTGAAGGATGTCGTTGGTAGAACGTGTGCATATTTGACGGATCAACATGGCGAGTAGAAGACTCTCCAGTTTCGTGTACCGGTGTACCAAATGGGTTGATAAATTCGTCTTCGTCAGATAATGCATTGTCTGCTTGATTTGTGTTCTCTGTAGCAATGACAGTAGTTGTGGATGTTGTAGGATCGATTGTTGAAGTGATATTCTGAGGAGGTAAATCTGCAGCAACCCGTGTTGAAGTAGATGAAGTTGTATCCATTTGTTGACGATGATCGATATCATCATTCATATCATGAGTGACAGCGGAAGACTTCGATACAACTTGTTTCTCCCCCGTGAAATATTCATCATACATTGGTCCATATAACATGTCCAACTCTTCAATTGTCGTGTCGGCTGTCATATCAGCTCTAGGAACATTTTCTGGAACCAGCTTCGAACTTGACAGTTCATTGTTGTGGTCTTGAGTTCCGAGTTCCGTGCGGTTGTGAACGGAAGTCGTTTGTCGTTGTGGATCGGGACTTAAACTGTTTTGTTCAAGTGCCATTTCTTGTAATTCATCAAATCGGATGTGAATAATCTCCACAATAAATTTTGTTCTCCTGTTGTATACTCTATATCCCTTAGACTGAGTTGCATATCCCACAAGAATACATGCATCACCTTTTTTTCATCTTATCTAAATTTTCACCATCTCGAATAATGTAACAGGTACATCCAAAAACATGAAGGTGTTTGAGTGAAGGATTTCGATCATGAATTATGTGATATGGTGTCTTTTCGTGTCTTGGGATAATTAAGGAGCGGTTTTGTGTGTAGCATGCGGTTGACACGGCTTCGGCCCAAAAGTATAGTGGAAGTTTTGAAGCGGATAATAATGTTCGAGCAGCTTCAACCAAAGTACGGTTTCGTCTTTCAACAACGTCGTTTTGTTCGGGTGTTCGAGCAATAGATGTTTCATGTTCAATCCCTTCGGCTTCAAAATACTTTCACAGATTTGAATTCAAAAATTTTGTACCTCTGTCAGTACGAACCACTTTAACTTGAGCTTGAAGACCACGTTGTATCAATTTAAGGAAGCTGATGAGAACGTCGGGTGTTTCATCCTTGGACCTCAAGAAGTGAGTCCATGTGTACCTTGAGTAATCATCGACTATGACCAGAATATATTTATTTCCATTGATACTCTGAACACGCATGGGACCATACAGATCCGTGTGAAGAAGATCTAACCGTTCTTTAGAGCTTGGTGTGGTCTTTGTTTTGAAGCTACTTCGTTTAGATTTACAAAGTTCACAAGAAGAACAAAGATGATCTTTGATGAATTTCAAGCTTGGAAGGCCTCTCACAATATCTTTCTTGGAAAGCAAGTTAATGGTATCGAAGTTGAGATGAGAAAGACGTTGATGCCATAACCATGCCTGAGTCGTTGAAGCTTTAGCCATGAATCAAATTGGAGTTGATGAAGTTGTGTCTTGAAGTGAGATTGTGTAAAGATCAGTACCCCGTGTACCGGTAAGTAAGTCATTCCCATCATAATCACGAACAAAACATGTCTTCTTTCTGAAAGCAACTTCCAAATCCGCACCACAGAATTGACCAACCGAGAAAAGATTGTGATTCAGCCCTTCGGCGTAGTATACCCTTTTAATCATGATATTCCCCTGAACCAAATCTCCATATCCTAGGATCGGTGCAAATTGATCATTTCCGAATCGGACCGTACCCAGGAACTTCTCCACGAAGTTAATTAGAAGCTTGAGATTCCCCGTCATGTGCTTCGTGCATCCGGAGTCCAGTATGAAGAGAATTATTTGTATCACCTGCAGAAGAGTTAGAACACGATGGAGCATTTGCTAAATTGGATACCACAGTAGTTGTGATAGTAGAATCATTAGTGTCCTTATCAACATTTAAAGGCAAACCAACACTCGTTTTCACATTTTTTGTCCTAGCTTTCGGCATCCATTTATATCCGGGAGGACATTGATTAGCAAACCACCATTTCCAAGACTTGCTAGCAGACTCATATAATTCCTTAATTTTGCTTCTAGGGTTCTTAGTGGTGGAGTCTGATGCATTACTTTTCTTAGTGGGGGTAGCACCAGAATGGTTCACATTGCGTTTGGGTTTACTAGCTCTAATAGGCATCGTAACTTGCTTCTTAGTTCTAGTATCTACGCCTTTGACTTTATTCATAGCACACATAGAATGATTAGCATTAGCACACTTGCCACATTTGACACAAACAAATTTCACATTCATAGCATTCAAATCATTCACATCATTCATATCGTCATTACATGCGATTACATACTTTTTATTCTTAAAAACATTCAAATTCCTAGGGTGTGCTTCTACTTCCTTCATCTTCCCTTGATTCTTGTGTTTCCAGACCTTATCATTCACTTGAGTGCTCTTAAGCTGAGGCCGGATAACACGAGTAGTGGAGACTAATCCTGTAGTAGAAGACACACGAATATTAGTGTTTCTAGAAGTCTGAGGCGATTGAATAACTTTGTTTGTGGGCTTAGTGGTCATTCTATACATCCCTAGTTTAATCACATTAGTGTGCTTAACGCTTGGTGCTATGGCATTCCTTATGGGTTGATTTTGTGGTAACCTTTCCTTTCCATCTATCTTGGGGGCAAACACAGGTTTTGCAAACGAGGAAGCAGATGGTTTTCCCAAGATAGAGGATATATTCACTTTAGAAGCATTGGGTTGTCTAACAACAGGTTTCTTAATGCTAGGTTCCACGATTTTCCCACCCATTTTAGAAACGAGTTTCTTCAACTCTGCTATCGCTCTGTCCCTGTCTTGTAACTGAGCTTTCAACCCTTTAATTTCCAAATTCTGTTCATTCATTTCTCGAAACGTTTGGGAAAGTTTTTCTTGCAATTTATTATCATGTGGAAAACTACCAACGTCTTTTTGCAAAGCAAGTTCAAGTGAATGACAATGTTTTTGAAGGAAATCAGTTTTGTGTTGAAGTAACTCAAAAGCCTTTTTGTCAACATTTTCTTTACGTTTCGAAAGCTCAATTTCAATACTTCACATTCTTTGCTTTTATCAAGATATTGGCATGCAACTTCAGAATATTCATCAATATCAGCCCAAGATGTAAAATAAGCACACATAACATCTTTAGAAACGCATTCTTGCAAGAGTAAATCATATTCATCTGAAAATCAGACTTCTCCATTTGAAGATCTTCAATGTGTTTCTCAAGAGATTCAACATATTTTAAATCATCATACATTTCAGTCCGAATGAACTCCTCAAGTTGAAGAACAGTTTCTTTAATCAACGCCGTGTTAGGAATTAAGAGTTCTTTCACAAGCAATGTAATATCTTGAGGAATCGGACGTGTCCACTCAGCATTTTCACGTTTTGCCCAGTCTCTTTCAACAATAGATTTAACATTATCTATGTGGTGTTTAAGAATACCTAATGTTTTTCTACTCTTGCTTTTAGATTCATCTAGAGGGAGGTAGTTTATGTATTTGTAAACATTAGATTTCTTAGGGGCAAATGCTTTCTTCCATTGAATTCTCTTTTGTTTGCATTCTAGGAACACTTCCTCACGAGTTTTCTGAGTTTGTTTGTTGAAAAGACCATAAAGACTATTCTCATAAGCATAATTATATGGTTTTACAAACTCCTTATTGACAAGAGGTTGACTATCAGCATCCCAAAGGGCAGTCTCTTCACTATCGGCACTTACAGGCATGCAATCAAGATCAGTTCTTTCAGTCTCATCAAGATAAAGATGCAGGTTCGCAGCTTGAGCTTTGGCAAGGTACTCAGGACTTGCAAAGCTAGCTTGACCCTTAAACATCGACGGAGGTGCAAGCATTCTTACGGATTGAATAGAATCATGCGTTTTATAAACAACGTTCTTCAAAAATTCGACTTGTGCTTCTAGTTTCGTTACTTTTTCGGTTTCCTTATCATATCTACTTTTGAAGTCTTGTTTTAACGCATCTACCTCTTGTTTCTTATCCTAAAGAATTTTAGCAGAATCTTTAGTGGTCATGGAGAACTTTTGTTCAAGTTCATTAACTTTGGTATTGGCAAGGTACGTTTTTTGACGTTCATCCATTAAAAAAACATTATATTGACGCTTCTCTTTGGCTAGTAACTCAAGAGTTGTATTATATTTGTTTTCAAAATCGTCCTTCTGACTTTTTAACGTACTACCCTTGTACCCCTCAAGCTCTTTGGTTTTCTGAAGGAGCTCATCTCTATAGCTTTCAGTCATCTCAGTAGATTTGATGAGAGCAGCTTTGCATTCTTCAAAACTTTGAGTGAGCGTAGCGTTTGCCTTCTTTAATTGCTTTTGACTCTTTTTATTTTCAGTGACATCTTTTTGTAAAGTAGCAATTAAATTAGCAAGCGCAATACGTTCCTCTTCATCATATTCATTTGCATGTTGATCATCCTCAGACTCATTATTGCACATGTCTGATGAATCGGGTGTGGTATTGCTATCAACCGTTTCCATCATACATGTGTCATTAATGGCATTGGGTATTTAACTATGCTCATGAGTATCACCAAACACATTATATTCATCAATATTGTGTACCTTATCGATTGGCTCAGTGTCAAAGATAGGGCCATTGTCATCTTCAGTAACTTTGAGAACTTCTTCAACCTTTGCCATGTACGAGTAATGTGCATCGAGCTCTTGATCAGAATCTTCATCATCAGTATCATCAAGCATTGCTCCTTCCTCAGCTGACAATTTAACCCCTGCTTCCATTTTCTTGCATAGCAGCATCTTTTCCTTGTGATAGTTGGAGTCTCTAACCCTTTTCGGCTTCCTGTATTCCTTTGCCATATGCCCATAACCTTGGCAATTAAAACATTGAATCCCACTCTGCTGAACCACTTGAATTCCAACCGTTTCCCTATTCCCAGTAGCAGCAGCAATCCTCTGAGTATCATACTTGGCAGTCTGTCAATCATATCTTGCAGAACCCTCAACATGTGTTGGATTATGTCGATCATACCTAGAAGTACTTTCACCACGTCGACGTGTGTCATACCTTGGAGGACTCTCAACATATCGGTTCTTGGTGTTAGATGATGTGTGAAGATTGTTGTTGGTGGGTTTGTAGATTTTCTTGTAAGTCTTCATTATGAAAGCAATTTGTTGTTTCATCTCTCGGTTCTTTTGAGCTTGGTCTTCATCACTATCTTCTTTAGATGAGGACTCAGATGGTGGTGATGGTGCTCTTGGCACTTTACCTCGAGATCTTGTGGATAATGAAGACTTAGATGATGTGGAAGATCGAGGTGAAGATGATGTAGTGGAATATGACTTAGGAGCACGAGAGTTATGACCTTGAACATGTTGAGTTGTAGTCACTAAAGCAAGTGGATTAGCCGTCTTGGCAACACGTTCAGCTCGAATCTCATTTGCTTCATTCTAAAATTGCTTCAAGATGTCAAAGAGTCGATGATATGAGACCTCGTCTAACTTTTCTTGTTGTTTCACCAAGGTAACGAACCGTGTCCACTCGGGTTTAAGTTGTTGAAGAAATTGGACATTGACTTGCATGGTGGAGACTTGCAGATTATTTCTTGTCATGTCATTCATCATCTTATAAGACCTGGAGTAGTAAGAGTCAATTGATTGTCCATCCCTTGAAGTAAACTTGCCAAAATTCCAAAACAAGCTTGTTTTGACATCTTGTTTGTTGAGTGATTCTCCTTGTTGCAAGCGTTCAATAGCAGTCCACATTTCATGTGTTGTGGGGCATGCATCAACCATGGAGTAAATATCATCTCCAATTCCACTTAGAACCATATAGATGGCTTCCTTCTCCACATCATGCCAAGCACAATTTTCAGGTGTGAGATCAGCTCATGTTTCATCACGTTCACTTGCAGGGATTCGATCAGTAGTATATGTGGCTGCTCTTGGAGGAATTGAGATTTTCTTGAATACATATGGTCCATGAGTAATACATTTCCTCAAGGCATCACCATTGGGTCTTGTATCAAGATATCTTATGAAACGTGATTGCCATTGAGCATACCTACCAGACACAAGCATTGGTGGTCTCTCTTTATTCCCCGCCACCATGTTATTGTTGTTTGTGACACGATATTCTTGAGTAGAATCCATCTCAAAACTAATATGGAGTGAATAGGATCTTAAGTAGATGAAATTGTGAAAAAATTGTGGTTGAAACTTGACGAAATTGTGAAGAAAATTTATCCGGAAAAACAAGCGCTTATCCGGAATAGTCTCCACAAGTATATCCGGAATAAAATTAGTTGAGTTATCCGGAATAATAAAGAATGATGCTTATCCGGAATCCGTGTAGGTCTTCTTATCCGGAATAATTTGTCCTTTCTCTTATCCGGAAAAAAAATGTTTTTCGATTTATCCGGAATGCTTCACTTTGCTCTTATCTGGAATGTTTTGAGATGAGTTATCAGGAATAATAAAAAATAAGTCTTATCCGGAATCTGTGTAGATTTTCTTATCCGGAATAAATGTTCTTTCTCTTATCCGGAATAAATGTTATGCTCCTTATCTGAAATAATTCTTCCGTGGTTTATCCGAATAAAATCTTTAGACCCTTATCCGGAATACGACTAATTCAACTTATCCGGAATAATCTAACAAAACTCTTATCCGGAATAAACTCTTATCCGGAAAAATTAGGAACCTCTTATCCGGAATAAACTCTTATTCGGAAAAATTAGGAACCTCTTATCCGGAATAAACTCTTATCCGGAAAAATTAGGAACCTCTTATCCGGAATAAACTCTTATCCGGAAAAATTTAACCCTTTTATCCGGAATACCTTGAGCACCGCTTATCCGGAATGATTAGAAACGTCTTATCCGCAATATTTGCCAAACTACTTATCGAGAATACACAGGTGAGACTTATCCGGAATCTGGAAGACAGTCGTGGTATCCGGAAAGAACTAATGTTGTTTATCCTGAATATACTAAAGCACCTTATCCGGAATATACTGCAACAGTAGCTTATCCTCAATCCCCAACTTCGGCTTATCCGGAATAATTAGACCCTCTTATTCCGGATAAAGACACAAACTCTCCAAAACATGATTTAGCCAAACTATTCCGAAAATGAGACCAAATTTAGCAACTTTTTATAATAAATCAAGAACAATGATAAACACAAATTCCTACCAAATCTATGTAGGCAATTTGTATATAACTTTTGAGCTTGAAAACACAAATCTTTTTGATACGAAATGATTTTAGAGATGAAAATCACACGAAATCAAAAATAATAACCACAAACTAAACACACATCTACCCCATGGCGATTGATACCAATTGTTGTCCCTTAATAATATGATGGATTAAGATATGAGATGGAAAGAGATGAGTTTTAGAGAGAGAAAGTAGTGAGAGAAAGTAGAGAGAAGCAGAGGATTAACTTGGTGAATATTAGATTAGGAAAAAGATTTGTTACAAATGACCATTCACCCTCCTAACATGCTAGGAGGGTAGTATATATAGTCCACCCACATGCGGGCTTTAATGGGCTATATATTGGGCCAGGTTTGTCTTTTGGACATTAATTAGTTTAAATCCAAGCCCGTAAACCACGACTAATTAACTACCTATTACAACGTTCTAATAAATATTACAATAGAAACCTATGATCGAACATTCTTGTTTGACTCAATATTTTGAGGCTAACACAAACTACCAAGCATTACTCATTTGAAACCTTTTAGTAGTCCTGTCACCATTCTCAACACTAGTGACTATTTCGGGAAATTTGATGGCAAGGCTGATGAAGGCTTTATTATAGGTTATTCAGTTCACTCTATAGCCTATAGGGTCTATAATCTTACTGCCAAGCGTTTCATTGAAACAATCAACCTAAGGTATTTTGAAGAGAAGACAAACCTTTAAGGGAAAAGTCATGATTGGTATTTTGATCTTCACTATCTCAGTATCTCTTTAGGATATTTTCGCTTCAAAACTAACCAACATGCAGGTCCACAAGAGTCTATCACTTTTAATTCAGGTGCTACTTCATGCTTCTCGAACTCAGAAGAGGATGATGACATTTTTGTTATCCCATCCTATTCTACATCTGTTGCTCCAGACACCTCTGCTACTCCTGTTGATGCTACTTCACCAGACATCACTGGCTCACAAGAAGATCTTGATATAGTGCTTAGTAATATTATAAATCCTTGAAAGGATCATGTTATTCATTTAGTTAATTGTTTCTTCTTGCTCTTTGTGATAACCTGAAACCAATGTCATTGCCTAATCTTGTTTTACGACTATATTTGAAATTTTTTATGAGCTTGAATGATTTTTGTTTTTGATGGTTTAAGTTTAAACCGATGTTGGGAGACTTATATTTTATCTTCAATAAGTATAAGGATTATTAGCAAGCGTGATGTCGGTGGATGCCCAATATTTTACGTTTTATTGTCGATTGTTCGATGTTTGTCGTTTTTGATGTTTCTTTTTAATGACGTGTTAAGTCGAGTCGGGAGACGATATTTTTATATTTGAGATACGTTTTAACTTTTGAGAAGTATTTTTATAAAACCCGAGCCCCGTGAATATTTTCAAAATTGATTAATAGTCATTTCCCGCTTTTTAGCTAACTATTTTCATTTTGGACCACAACTATCCCAAATTGGCAAAAGAGGCCCTTGGACCACCATATAAAAGCTCATTTTCCACCAACCTTTCTCATGGTGGAAAGTTTAACAAGAAAAATCACCTCCTCCCTCCTTGCTTTTTTTAGCCGTCACCCTAACACCACACAAAACACAATTTTCATTCAATTTTTACTTTGATCTAAGCTAAAACAAATCAAGACCCTATCTTAGAATTCAAAGGGGATTCCATTGGTACTAATTTTAGCAACATGCATGAAGTTTGAATTTTTGGTTAAGAATTAGGGTTGGTGGGTTAGATGGATGATCATGCATGTGTTATTTGATGATGATCAAGTGATGATCATGTTGTTTTTGCTAAAAACATGTTTTTTGATTTTTGGTTTTTTGATTTGAATATTGATACAAGTGTTAGGAATAGGTTGTTTTGTTATTAGGGGCTTAGGATGATGATAAAAATGGTTGATTTTGATCAAAAGTATGATTTCATGTTAGATTTTAAAGGGTAATTTAGGGCAGTGGGTAAAAGGCTGTTTTTGGATGCCTTATGTTTTGAAAATGGTTAAGATAATTAGATAGAGTAATGGAGATTTTGATTATATTCGTTTTGGCGTAAAGTAGAGCTTCTAGCTCCAAACGAGCGAAAAGTTGTGATAGTTTGATTATTCGTGTACCGGGAGACGAGTATCGGCACAATATGTAGTTATTGTCGATATTTGGATCGAATCTCGGGGACTATAAAATGAGTTTTGAAATGAGTCAAGGACTGATATAAAAGTGTAAACCCTATATGGTGAGTCTATTTTCAAACCTAAGTGTCGGTTTTGCAAATGGAGTCGTTTATAGAAGTTAAAACGGTTGTATGAGTCGATAACATAAAATTGTCCGGTTTTTGTAGTACAAAGATGTGTCGGGAAGGGAGACTTAGAAGTAAAATCATTTGATAAACTTTTTGGAGGACTTTCTATATATAGTAATTTAGTTCCTCGAGTCGTTTCATAAACTTTTGACGTGTCTAAGTGGGGTAAATGAGCTAGTACATTTGGTATGTGCCAGCAGATTTTTATCGAGAGTATAGAATAATAAAGTAAATGTGTAGAAGAGTATAATAGTATCACTTGTATCGTTTTCTCTCGAGTTTTTCGTGATTTTATGATTTTTGAGTTTGATATTCCTCTGTTATGATTTATTACTCGAGTCTATTATTAATGAACGCGCCTTATTTGATAGGTTGCGGTTCTCGTGTTTGAAAGGCATCACCTATCATCGACGATCATCTCGCTAGGTATCTTATACTAAGGTAATTCTATAGCCTCGCTTTTCATGCTAGCTACTAAATGTTTTAATACCCTCGAGGGGGATACATGCTATTTAAAGATAAATGAACACAAGTCATGATTAATTGTTTGGACCCGAATGTTGCCTATGTTGCCTTGAATTGTATTGAGTAACTTGTTTCTAAAGACCCTAAATTCATGAACCGTTAACTATGTTCTGACTTGATGTTCTGAGTTGGGAATAGCCGCTTATTCGAATGATAGTATTATTGGGTTGACCACCTTATATGAGACCAGGGCATTACGTTGATTAACCTCTGGGAAGGATAATTTACGAGAATGAGATTTGGGTATATATCTAGCAACTAATACCCTAGAGGGGCAATGGTTTTATCTAGTCATGTTGGCATTTGGCGTGGGTGACTAATTGGTTAAGGGGTCGGTGTCATGAGCTTAAATACAATGAGTTGCCTTGATATAGATTGTATGTACAACAATTCTATAAAATGATTATGATTGATTTTCTTCTTGTGTTCAACTGTGATTTGCTAAACCAATGGACTTGCTCAACATTATTGTTGACTTGTTTAAGCATGTGTTTCAGTTAATCGAAGGTGATTGATGGCGGAGCATTGTTGTGGATGTTGTGTGTTTGCTTTTGAAGTGTTATGGTCTAGAACAATTTCTATCCTTTTATTGTTGAACAATTTATCTAATGTTTGTGTACTATACTAAAACTTGTTGGCTTGATGTTGAGATATATGGGAACTAAACGCTTTACTCTGGTGTTGTCTGGTACATTATGGGATGAAAATCATGTTTTAGACAATGTGTGAAATCTTATTATCTTTTATGTGTAAATGTCTCTTTTTTAGTCGTTCAAATACCTTGTGTGATGATACTTGTGTTTAGCACCCAATTGTGTACTTCTGCCGCGCAATGTGAATTGGGGGTGTTAATGATTGGTATCAGAGCTACAAGTTATAGAGAATTAGGTCGATTTTGAAAAATGTCCTCAACTATAACTTTGGTGTCGAAAGTATGTATTTTTCAAAAGCACACAACTTCTCCTACAACGCTCCGGTAAGATCACTTTTAGTTTTACTTTTTATTATAGATGTATCCCTCAGAACTGAAATGATTTCCCGAGTATTTATTAAGTAAATACTATGATATTGTATCGATGTTATTCAAAGTGCGTTGAGTGCTTGTCATTATCATATTTTATTTTTGCGAGCATTGCATAAACATCATTTGGATTGCATTGCATACCATGGGTTACGTATAACATTTGCATGCTCATGCATTGCATTTATAATTTTTAACAATGACCTTAAGTATCATTAAATCCCTATAATTGTAGAAAATGACTGATATACCACGTGATGATGATTGGATTGAGATGAATGACATAGTAGGAGATGGAGAAGTAGATAATTTTGGTACTAGTGACGACAAGGAGCCTTATGAATATCTGGATGATGGAATTGCTCCTGATGCAGTAGGACAGGCTGAGCCTGAAGTGATCCAAGGTAGTTATGTGTCGAGAGTTAATGGTTTGCCACCGACTGTTCAGGATTGTTAGCGACCTGTTGTACGTTCTTCTATGCCTACTTGTGATGTTTATTTGAGCAGTTTGCCTATGGTTTCCCGTGTTAGAAATGATTTCTCTGCTGAGTCAAGCAATGCTGCTAGTGCCCGATCCATCCATGACGATATAGCTAAGGTGTATTGTCCAGGTCCTAGATCTTATGAAGATATTTATTGGTTTCTTAAAAAGTTTGATAGGTCTTTGTTTGAAAGGTATGTAGTTGAAACCCGTGTGATCAAAAGGTTTGAGCAGAATGAGAAGCAGTTTGACAGGTTTGTTTCTAGTTTGCGAGCGATAGTGTTGAATTTGAGTGGTCAGTTTGAAAGGTTTCGCGAGGAGCAAGAAAGGAATGCAAGGGTGAATGTGTGGAATTTCCTAGTAAGGTCTTTTCTAAATCAAGGTATGGTAATCCGGGATGTGCCGAGTCGTGCTGAGACCTACTCATTGGTGAAGTCGTGTGAAGGAACAAGCCGTAAAGGAAAGGAGAAAGTGGAAATGAAGTCTGATGATGAAGATAACAGTAGTGATGATGAGCCGATGTACAAGAAGCCGCGTGGATCACATGATTAGTTTCTTTGTGTTATCTTTATTAGCCTTGTTGTAATAGAACTTATGTAGACTGGTATTGTAGTTTGTGATGAAACTTAATGACTTCTTAAGTTTACCATGATTAAGGGTTGTAGTGGCATTACTTGTCACGATTTTGTGGAAATTTTCCAATGCAATCCAAATTACCTTCATGATCTATGATTTGTCTTTTTAGTTCTTTTGTGATTTGGTTGATGATTCATTTTGGATTGTGTTGTTTGTGCATGTAGTATCCATGATACGTCTTGATAGAGAAATCCTTCTTTTTATCTTGATATGAATACTTATTATTTTCTTTCATTTGTAATGACATAAACATGCCACCAAAATTGACAACTGCTACTATGAGAAAATATGATTGAGCAAGTTATTGCTAGAGCACTGGAAGCCAAACGTGCTGCGAGGAACCAAGAGACTGAGAATAGGAATGCTACTGGTCAAGTTGGAGGGAATGTTGCTGATCCAGTTGGAGGTAATGCTAATGAGCCAGTTGAAGGAAATGTTGTTGGTCAAGCTGGAGGTAATGTTGATGTTCAGTAAATTCAGAAGGAGTGTTCATATGCTAGTTTCATGAAATGTGGACCTACCCAATTTCATGGTACTAGTGGTGCTTTAGAATTAAGAAGGTGGATTGAGAAAGTTGAAAGCACTTTTGAAATCAGTGGATGTTCAGAAGCCAGTAAGGTAAAGTTTGTTGGAAATACTTTTCAAGATGATGCTTTAAGTTGGTGGAATAGTCAGGTAGCTACTGTCGGTTTGGTTGAAGCAAATGCAAGAACATGGACGGTGACCAAAGGACTGCTAACTACCAAGTTTTGTCCTAAGGAAGAGTTAGGTCAGTTGGAGGATGAATCTAGACATTTGGTGCTGAGGAATAATGATGTGGTTGATTATACGAAAAGGTTTTCTGATTTGTGTTTATTGTGTCCTGATGCTTTTGCTGATGACCGAAAGAAGATGAAGTAGTATATCAGAGGTTTATCTAGAAATATCAAGGGAGAAACTACTTCGTCGAAACCAAAGACTTTTGATGAAGCTGTTCAGATGGCTCATGCTTTGATGGACGTTAAGCTGCAGGATAGAAGGAATAGTATTGCTGAAGGGAACAAAAGAAAATGGGAAGCTACACACTCAAATCAAGGGCAGAATAGAGGAGGTTATCGGAACAACAATAACCAAGGACCAAATAGGAATCAGCAATACAACTTTAGAAGGAATGATGGTGTTCGTGCTGCTACTGGAACCCAAGGTAACAAAGTGAACCCGAAGTGTGGTCGATGCGATCTGTATCATATTGGAAATTATCCACATGCTTGCAACGAGTGTGGGAAGGCCGGACATAAAGCGGCAGACTGTATGAACAAGGGTGTGGCCACTGGAGCCAATGCTGTCAAGGTGATTAATTGTTTTGGATGTGGAGGCCGTGGACATAAGTAAGGGAAATGTCCGAGGGTTGGCGCTCGACAGGGAGGCAATGTTTATGTTGTTACTGCTGGGACTGCTTCTCCAGCCTATGTCGTGGGAGATGCTGACAAACCTCAAGGGCCGAATGTAGTGACTGGCACGTTCTTACTCGATGCTTGTCATGCTAGTGTGTTATTTGATTCTGGATCCGATAGAAGTTTCGTAGATTTTAGATTCAGTCAGCTATTGGATAGAGAACCAGTAAGATTGACAACTAGTTATAATGTGGAGTTAGCTGATGGTAAGGTTGTTAGCACTAGTTCTATACTGAGAGGTTGTTCCTTGAAGTTAGGGAATTATGTGTTTAATATTGATCTGATGCCCATACCATTAGTATCTTTTGACGTGATTATTGGTATGGACTAGTTAGTTGCGAATGGTGCAGTGATTGTTTGTGGAGAGAAATTAGTTTAGATACCACTAAGGAATAAGGTATTGATTGTGAAGGGTGATGAGTGTACTTCTCGTTTGAGAATCGTTTCGTGTTTGAAGATGATGAGGTATATGGAAGAGGGTTGTGAAGTGTTTCATGCTCAGATAACTATTGATGGTGTGAATGAGAGGAAACTGGAGGATGTGCCTGTGATTAGAGAGTATCCTGAACATTTATCAGGATTACCGCCGCATCGTGAAGTTGAGTTCCGTATTAACTTAGTACCGAGAGTTGCGCCTGTTGCTCGTGCACCGTATCTGTCACAAACGAGAATTTTGAATCTATTTAATTTACATAAAACGCGATAGTTCAGGTTAGACTTGTGTGTCTATTGATATTCCCGATTGATTACGCGTATTTTATGTACAAAATTGATTTTTTATGAGTGAAGTTCATACGAAATATTGCTAGAATGACTGTTATTTGTTACGTCACGTACTAGGCATTTTTATTTTAAGAGACGACATCAAATTTCATCTCATCTAAGAGTTTCACTACGCACATTTAATATTTCACCCAATATGTTTACGACACACTTATAGATTACCTATATTCTTTTATTTTCCTCCTCAAACTAAATTAGTTAAATTACTACTACTTAAACTTCATTTAGACACAATGTTTTGTTGTTTTAAACCTTTACTACATTTTATACTCATACAACAAATAAACAATTGCAAGTTTATCCTAAATAAAAGAAAAACAAAACCACCTTTTGTTTTATCCTTGCTCAAAACCGGACCCCCATGGTTTATTAAAAACCCACATTTGTATTGCTATTTCGCATTTGAAATATGGTACCACACTCAACTCTTAATGATCTTTGTACTTCTTGTTCCCTCTTTGCTCTCTTTAACCAACGAACCCACCTCAATGTCCCATAGTTTTTAAATCTTTTAACTTGTACAACTCTTGGTAACAAAAGTCCACCATGAAAGGGACCCTAATTGTCCTTCCTTCTGCCACAAACCGAACCCAATGCACCCTTTTGTTCTTCCCAAGCTCCTCACCCTTTCCCAGGGTACTTGCTAGTTTCCCCTCCTAGTTAAGAAACAACCAAATCATTTAGAAACCCTAACTAAGTTTTAAAGATCTCTTTAGTACCAAATTTCCCTATAAATACCAACAAAAGTCTCACCATAAACACACTTACAAAAACACATAGAAACAAAATATAAAAACTCCCCTGTGGTACTTTGGGACGCTGTCAAGGAAGAAAGAAGGAGGTCTCTAATTTCTTTTATTGTGTAAACGAGATTTAGATCTAGTAGTATTGCTTCGGGTTTACGATATATACAAGCAACAAGCCTTGTTCTTCTACCCCTCTCATCACTTGCTCTAGGACCGTTGTAAGACTCCCTTTTAAATCTTTGTTTAGTTATCCTCACAATTGGTTGATATGTACTTGAAAAACAAACTTGGTATAACACTTATAAAGAGCTATGATAAATTTCTTACCACGGCACATCTTCTGTAACAAAACCATACCTAAGGAGAGTACTAATAAACATTGGTGTTGTATAATCCCTTAACATGTGAGTCAAACTACTAGTCGTATACTAATAGTTTAGGGCTGCGTATAACATGATATGAACGTGATGCTACTACCTTGGCCTATAAAGAAAAACAAAGGAAAATGAATCCTCAACAAACGAGCACAATCAAAATAAAACTATGACCATGTGATGTGGTATGCACGTGTATAGATATATGGTTATAAGAAAGCTATTGTTAAAAAAGAAAGATGAAGATGTAGACTTATGTTATGTAAGTGTATATGTGTGATTAGCAACAAGAAACAAGGAAAGGCCATGCTCATACGCTACTTGTGTGTGCATGTATACAGTCTTGGTGTGCATGGGAAAGAGGTGTGTATATGGTGTCATGTCTTCAAAATGGGTTGTTGCTTATGTGTTTTAAACTACTAAAACGCCAAACAAGTTGGAGTTCATGTGTGGATGTTAATTATAGTATATGTGTCGAAAATATACTCAAAGTAGGGAGAACCCGTACCCTTTAAGATGAAGTAAGTATTTGTACATGGTGTGATGTGTGTGTGATTTTATGTATGACTTAGAACAAAGACTCCCATTTCCCTCAATTTTAAGTGTTTCTCTAGTATATAGCGTGCATGTGTGTGTATGTAACTTACCTTTATTGGCATAGTATGCATGCTTGTAACTTATAATTATCAGTTATCACCCCCATCAAATAAACAAGTGGGTCTAGTGAGCTTATGTTTTAAAACGAGTACATCTTTAAAATATGGGACCATCTCATGTGTGTATTACAAATAGCAATAAAACAAGCTGACAACAGTAGGATTCATGCGTGAATTTTTGTGCGTGTTGATGCATGAGTACAGCAGGCCAAATACCAAAAGTGCTATGTCCTGGTGTAATGGTGTTACATAATAAACAACAAGGGGGAAAAGACAATGGTATGTGTATGTTGCGTGTATAAAAATGAGCCAGGAAAGAGTAGAGCTTTGCAGCTCAATTAAATAAGTAATGTGTAGGAAAGTAAAACATATTGTCAGGAAAGTCAAGCCATATTAAGAAATACATGTGTGAAAGTGTAGTGTCGAGAACCAAAAGGACTAAGAACTACTAAAGTATGAAGTGTGCGTGCGTGTGTAAACTGGTGATGGACACGAGTTGGGCGAGGGAAAAGTAAAAATACACAGTGAACGAAAAGTAACACAATTATTTTGGCACTTGGGTTATGTTTTTCTTATTGACCCAAAGCCTCATTTCACGCCACATTTTAACTTTCTAAACGAACATGGTTTATAAGACTAAAAATATGTATCAATCTTGACGTGGCCAATTTACGGAAATACTTTCTGTACGTCATGAAGATCAATAATGATCACGTTATTCGCTCACAAAAACGATAGAAAAACCTACTTACATGAAATAATAGGAAGCAACTTAAATGCCTGGCCCGAGTAGCTCGCATTGGCCTATTATTTGAAATACTTAGGGAATAAAATAAAAAGCGATATCGGTTACTGATGACCTCGCGGCCTAGTTTTCATATTGACAACTCGCTTGTTTTTCGTACTATTAATAAACAAGTTATTGGCCTTCAAAGATGAACCCATGACTCCAATTTGTAAACTTGAAAAATGTTGAAAATGCTTTTATAAATTTAATGCAAGTACATATTATCAACCAAGTGCCTTGTAAATTATTATTTTGTATATTTAGCCTAAGTATGGATATTTTACTTAGGTTACGAGTCTCTGTGCCATTACTATTATTTCCGCTTTGCTATTTCATCGAGGTGAGTTTCATAGCCCCACTTTTAATTGTTTTAACTATTCTGGGGTGAGAACATTGCTTGTTTTTAACGGATGAACATAAGTGCCTTAAACTGATACGTTTGCCTACATGATATCTAAGTAGCGATATCCCTAGATGCTTTAGCTCACTATCGTGAACCGTTAATTACTTTGTGTAAGCGCGAATGTTATGGATAGGTCTATCGGGATTAACCTCCCTATCTAATTTGGTTGTGTGGCCAAAGTTAGATACACTTACATTTGAGGATTTACAAATGCTTCGGTATAGGAATTTGCTCGGGCTCTTATTATATCTTGTTGGTTTAGGTTAACGCTTCGGTGTCACGAGCTTAGACGTAGGTGATTAAAACGTATACTTTTGATTATAATCTTGTATTTGTTATAAGATTATATGTCGGTTGCCTTGAAAATCTTATGGTTCATCACACTATTTAAACTTAAACCTATGAACTCACCAACCTTTGTGTTGACGCTTTAGCAATGTTTTTTCTCAGGTATCAAAACGGAGGAGTGACGTGGTTATGCGTGGGAGATTTTTAATAAAATGGTCGTGACTAGTTTTTGGATATTTGGAACAATGTTGAAGTCCTTTGAAAAAATGTTTTATTTATGATCTTGTGTAATTCGCTTCCGAACAAGTTTATGCTTTTAATTAAATGAAAACGGATTTTAAATAGTCGTTCTTTGTATCTATATCTTGTGATATTCATGACCGTCGCACCCCATTGTGTTGCCTTCCTTTGATAAATTGGGGGTGTGACAGATTGGTATCAGAGCTATAGTTATAGAAAACTAGGTTATTTTGCAAAATGATTTTTATAAACGTGAGTCAAAAATTTATTTATCGGAAAAGTAAGTCTAGACTATAACTGTCTCTCAAAAATCTCCAAGAACCACTTCACTCCACGTCTTCGATGCAAGTAAGTTGTGACTTAAGATAGTTTATGATTTTTGTAATGCTAAGTTTTGAATTTGATTGCTACGTGTTATTAGAATTAGGTATTCCCTTACCGTGTTTGAGTGATACCCATAGGGACATGTAATAAAATGATTTTTAAGTTGAAATAAAATGCCTAACATCCTTGTATAGATTGTTACGATACACAAATGGTTTGTGCCATATTCATTTAAATGGTTTGTGCCATCTTTATTTGAATGGTTTGTGCCATATTTATTTGAATGGTTTGTGCCATATATATGTATTCTCTTTTGAGATTAAACGTACGCATACTTATGCTCAACATATTTTAGATAGTCCGCGGGACTATTATCGACTATCGAAACGTTTTGTGTTTCATATCACTATACGCCGAATTAAAAATCTCGACATGATTCCTAGAACGAAAACTATACGAGTATATTTACTTACCATGTGTTTGGTAGTATGTTAATTTGTAGTAATACTTGAATCAAGCGATGCTATTATAAATGTAGAGAGGAGCAACTATTTATTGGCTTCAGTAAATTGTTACTCCACTAAACATTTATAATAGACTCGGTTGAGGAAAAGTGACCTACATTAATTAACGGTTTCGAAATTGAAATTGAATGCGTAAGTTATCATATCCAATTATTATTTTGAGCACGACCGAGGAACGACGACGACGTCACTATTTAAGATGACATATGACGATAAAACACTTATTACAATTATTACTCTTGTAATGCTCCAAAGAATACTACAATTCAAAGAACGAATAAATTTCACAATATATGAACTATCCATAAATACGCTGACGCGTAAGTCAAATGGTTATCGAAGAAACTTTTATTGGAAATAAATTACGCAAATACAAATCAAAGTTTTTATTAGTCCATTGGTTGCGACTAAGTTATCATGACTTTATTATAAATTTCCAAGTTACGATATAGATATAAATTAAAGGGTTTACCCTTGGTTAAACAATTATGCCAATTTCTACATCAAAGGGATTATCGCGTTGCGTGATATTTGAGAACCCAAGATGCGAAATGTGGGCATATATTGAGATCTTAATTACAAGTTATAAATATACAACAATGACTATAAAGTTTATCTAAGATTGCGAGCAAGACGCTAGACGAGAGCAAGATAAACGAAACATATAAGGTATAACGGAACATATTCCAAAATCAGAGAAATTCTTGTAATAAAATTTAGTAATTGCTCGAATTGAACATTTTGAACGATTACGGATTAGAAACATATAGAACAATCCTTGTGATAAAATTTTAGTACTCGACTCGTTTAAATCAAATTAACAATTTTTCAAGGTGTAAAAATTGTCGAAAGTATACGAACTAGCAATACTAAGTTAAGGAGAGACTTATGAATGAACAAGAACTAGTACGGGCTACGTAATAGCCATAAGCCGTCTACACCTCAAACACATACTTACTCATCCGAGTTACAAGTAATAGACGTTTAGCAAGAGGAAATTGCACAAAAATAAACGTCGGGGTAAAACTAAATTGATGAAAGGATTGATTAAGGATAATTGTATTTATCCATCCGTGCATAATCACTACTAAGAGAACGTACAAATAATAAGTATGTGGAAGAGCATGTTAGAGGACTTTAACATTCCACGATTCACTTATTGTTTTCCATGTAAAGACTGCTTGGACATTTAAGTAGACTTGTGGATCAATGTACGAGAACTTACTCTAAATAAAAGAAAAATTACGAAGCATCATACTACTCATCTCTATTTTTAGAACATTCGAAAAATACTCTACTCTTACCTATCTAATAACCGGCGTTTTACATTTGGTGATAGGCGAAAAAGGAAAGATGCCTCTCATTCCGGTTGTCATTTTGCAATCCGAATCCGACAAGGAAATTACCCCCATCCGGAGCGTAATCACAATAAATTTGGATGATGAGCAAGATTCGCCAGTCATGATGTCAAATGTCACTACGGGACTTCCTTCCATCTTCCCAGATATTCCTACTACTACTATGCCAATCCCTACTCCTAGGCCTTCACCATTACCTGAAACTTCTAGAAAAAGAAACCGTACACCTTCACCACCACCTAATGTTGCTCATTCCCCAGGAGACGAGCCTACATCAGAATCACTCGGATTCGATGCAGAACACCTAATAGGTCGTCTGGAGGATGTAGAGGGTGATGTGGATCACCTTATCGAGCAAGATGAGGACAAGGACTTAGTAATAGCCGAGTTACGAGAGTCTCTTGAGACTGCTGAGTCTGAGATCGCAATTTTACAAATAAGGAACAATCATGTCGAGGCTAGGCAAGCTGCGGATCATGCTCAGATTCAAGAAATCTTACGCCATCTATGTCTTTAGGATTTTATCTCCTTTCTAATAAAAGTATGATGTTTTGTAATAAATGTATGACGTTTTGTCAAGACTAAAAGAAGTCATTCATTAGTTGGATGAGAATTTTGTACTCTAAGATCCAAAACTATGTATGGAACGTAATTCAAGAATGAAATATATGAATTCTTATGATATGATGCCTTGATAATTGCACTACAATTATTGTGAGAAAAGCTCGGTCAAATTTGAACGATCGTAAGAATTGATAACAATGAAAGAACTAACAAAAATATACATAATTCGTTCGTTAATGGTACACAGAAAAATTGGAATGACGGAACAAGGTTGCAAGGACCTCAAGGAGGTCATCACTCGTCAATACCAAAATGCCATTAGGGTCGTTGATGCATTTGAAGCTAGTATCCGCACGGTTGACCGAACCATGGATCCTAGTGTCTACGAAAAAGCTAAGGAAACAAGTGCTACTCCGGTTAAAACTTTTGGACCTCGAAAGACCCTTTCGAAAACTAAGGTAAATCATTTTGTTAGTGGAAGAAAAGGGCCTTATGAGAGGAGATGCTATATGTTGAAGAACCACTCAAGGTTTAATACCATGAAGCAAAGTGTCGGAAGGCTTAACCCTCACCCTATGACTAAACCAAAGAATCACTCGTGGAAAAGGCCATGTGTCCACCAAGGAAAAACCTTACCACCCCCTACTTGTTGTGCAAGGACAAATTTCCCGGAGGATGTGCCCAAACCAACTCCGATCTTGAACAAGAAGTATCTCGGCAACCTTCCATATTGCCTCAAGTGTGACTACCACCACAAAGGTAGTTGCGCGAACCATTGCATGCTTTGTGATGAATTTGGGCACTTGGAGGGTGATTGTCGAGTGATAATGTCCTATGAGAAGAATATGAAGGAACGCTACATGGAGGAATGCCGTTTAAGACAAGAAATACTTGAAATCGCCCAAGAAGGAAGCTCGGGGCAAAGAGCGTCCAATACCCCACCAATGTTTTACACCGGTTGTCTTTCAAGAAAGATGCGCCGATAATCTTCAAGTATCAACCCAAGGGTTTCTACCCTCGTCATGTATAGAGCGTAGAAATTTACTTATTATGAACTATTTTACTTTTATGCAAATCAAGTGACTCGACGTCCGTCGATGTTACCACCAACAAACTTAATTATGTAACCGTATTCCAAGTCTTCCAATAAATTGTATTTTTTTAAAGACTTTTTTGTTTAACCAACGAGAAAGTTTTATTTTATTTTTTTTATTTTTCATGTGTCGGAGAAAAAAAATCATCCACCAAAAATTTTACTTAAGAAAGACTTTTCTTCTACAATATTTTCTTTACCTATCGAAGAGAAATAAATAAAGTAAATTTTCACTAAAAGATTTATGTAAAATATTCTTTAGAAAATATCAAAAAAATTTATTAGAAATGACCACCGGAAACACTTATTAGTGGGAATGATAACAATTCTTTTTAATGTAAGTTGGAAGATTAGTAAATGTATTATTAATCAAATGCCGCAAATAATAGTGAAATATTTTTGGTAAGAACTACCATGTAAAGTTTTGGAACTTGGTTTGACGACCAACTCAATGTGGAGAACAAAAACTATTGATAAACTTGTCGAGAACTAGTACGAATAATTATGGGAATTATTTTGTCAATTGTGAAAAGTGAGCAATGGTTGCAAATGAAATGAACTATGCGCTAATTTGTTGATTATGGAAGTGAACAACGGTAACGAACGAAATGCACTATGGACTACCAATATATAATTACAACCTCAAAGAGTCAAATTATGATGAAAAAGAGGATGCAACCGTTGGTCCCGAGACGTACGTAGCTTGATCAACTACGTATGATCGTGGTTGAACGCGAGTATGCTCATAGTAGTCATCTTAAAAATAAAATATCCTAGTACTAGTAAAATATATTCAAGTTGACCTATTCGCCAAAGAAAAATTTATTATGTGCTATGAATGTCGAACATTTTTATACTGTCTTAAGTAAAAGCGTCGAGTACGCGATACGAGTAAACCTAGTATAATTATTTTCTTCGCCACTATTACATACAAAGTCGTATATGACACGCAAATACTGAGAGCACCACTTGTTTTTGACGACAATAAAACCCAAATAGATTAGAGTTGGAAAATCGAAAACAAATTTTAAATAATAATGAGAAGAACGAAACGTCATTTGAGTAAAACCCAAATTTAATGGATATTCAGAACTCGCCGTAACATAACCCATGTTAAAAAAACAATTGAGTCAAGATGAGCATACTTTGGTATATAATTGGAATACCGGAACCACTCGGACAAAAATCTATTTTACCTAACGATGTTTGAGCATCACACCGTACTCATAGGCTTAAGAAATATTATATATACTTTCTTCATAGAAGGAATCTGAACGAACTATGATTTAAATATATTATAAATTGTGCACCCGTCTTCTTCTCCATGAAAAAGGAGATAAACGAGGAGGAACGCAAACTAAATTGATTAATTAACGAAATTACCTAATATTGAATGTCACATAAATGGAAGAAATGTCTTGACCACCATGTATTAGGACGATCAATTGATTAAGATTTTTGGGAAACCGATTCAAGAAACCTTGACGCATACGCTACTTATCACTACCAAGTAGACGGCTAACGTGAACGGGATTAATCAAACTATATGGAACGATTTTCAAATGTGCGATATATAGTCATCTAGGTGAAAAATGACAATACGCGACACTTTAAAGTAGAAGTAATACGCGGGACGACACGAAAGTTAATAATGAGAAAACTCATTAAACAAAACCGACGTCGTCAAGAAAAGACTTAGGGAACGCTATTGAACCATGTTCAAGTTGGAAGAAATTTTTGTTCGTTTTAATCCTAACAAGATTATAGTAATTTTAATCTGAGCAACAAACTAAACAAAAACGAACGCATTGAACACCATGAAAGGAAGATAAAAATTTAATTGACCTTTTGTTTTGATAACGATATCGACGTGCTAGTTTTGAGGACAAAACTCAATTTAAGGGATTACGGATGTCACAAACGAGAATTTTGAATCTATTTAATTTACGTAAAACGCGATAGTTCGGGTTAGACTTGTGTGTCTATTGATATTCCCGATTGATTACGCGTATTTTATGTACAAAATTGAATTTTATGAATGATGTTCATACGAAATATTGCTAGAATGACTGTTATTTGTTACGTCACGTACTAGGCATTTTTATTTTAAGAGACGACATCAAATTTCATCTCATCTAAGAGTTTTACTACGCACATTTAATATTTCACCTAATATGTTTACGACACACTTATAGATTACCTATATTCTTTTATTTTCCTCCTCAAACTAAATTAGTTAAATTACTACTAATTAAACTTCATTTAGACACAATGTTTTCTTATTTTAAACCTTTACTACATTTAATACTCGCACAACAAATAAACAATTGCAAGTTTATCCAAAATAAAAGAAAACAAAACCACCTTTTGTTTTATCCTTGCTCAAAACCGGACCCCCATGGTTTATTAAAATCCCACGTTTGTTTTGCTATTTCGCATTTTAAATATGGTACCACACTCAACTCTTAATGATCTTTGTACTTCTTGTTCCCTCTTTGCTATCTTTAACTAACGAACCCACCTCAATGTCCCATAGTTTTTAAAGCTTTTAACTTGTACAACTCTTGGTAACAAAAGTCCACCATGAAAGGGACCCTAATTGTCCTTCCTTCTGCCACAAACCGAACCCAATGCACCCTTTTGTTCTTCCCAAGCGCCTCACCCTTTCCCAGGGTACTTGCTAGTTTCCCCTAGTTAAGAAACACCCGAATCATTTAGAAACCCTAACTAAGTTCTAAAGATCTCTTTAGTACCAAATTTTCCTATAAATACCAACAAAAGTCTCACCATAAACACACTTAAAAAAACACATAGAAACAAAATATAAAAACTCCCCTGTGGTACTTTGGGACGCTGTCAAGGAAGAAAGAAGGAGGTCTCTGATTTCTTTTATTTTGTAAACGAGATTTAGATCTAGTACTATTGCTTCGGGTTTATGATATATACAAGCAACGAGCCTTGTTCTTCTACCCCTCTTGTCACTTGCTCTAGGACCGTTGTAATACTCCCTTTTAAATCTTTGTTTAGTTATCCTCACAAATGGTTGATATGTACTTGCAAAACAAACTTGGTATAACACTTATAAAGAGCTATGATAAATTTCTTACCACGGCACATCTTCTATAACAAAACCGCACCTAAGGAAAGTACTAATAAACATTGGTGTTATATAATCCCTTAACATGTGAGTCAAACTACTAGTCGTATATTAATAGTTTAGGGATGCGTATAACATGATGTGAACGTGATGCTACTACCTTGGGCGGTAAAGAAAAACGAAGGAAAATGAATCCTCAACAAACGAGCATAATCAAAATAAAACTATGACCATGTGATGTGGTATGCACGTGTATAGATATATGGTTATAAGAAAACTATTGTTAAATAAGAAATATGAAGATGCAGACTTATGTTATGTAAGTGTATATGTGTGATTAGCAACAAGAAACAAGGAAAGGCCATGCTCATACGCTACTTGTGTGTGCATGTATACAGTCTTGGTGTGTGTGGGAAAGAGGTGTGTATAGGGTGTCATGTCTTCAAAATGGGTTGCTGCTTATGTGTTTTAAACTACTAAAAACGACAAACAAGTTGGAGTTCATGTGTGGATGTTAACTACAATATGTGTGTCGAAAATATACTCAAAGTAGGGAGAACCCGTACCCTTTAAGATGAAGTAAGTATTTGTACCTGGTGTGATGTGTGTGTGATTTTATGTATGACTTAGAACAAAGACTCCCATTTCCCTCAATTTTAAGTGTTTCTCTAGTATATAGCGTGCATGTGTGTGTATGTAACTTACCTTTATTGGCATAGTATGCATGCTTGTAACTTATACTTATCAGTTATTACCCCCATCAAATAAACAAGTGGGTTTAGTGAGCTTATGTTTTAAAACGAGTACATCTTTAAAATATGGGACCATCTCGTGTGTGTATTACAAACAGCAATAAAACAAGCTGATAATAGTAGGATTCATACGTGAAATTTTGTGTGTGTTGATGCATGAGTACAGCAGGCCAAAGACCAAAAGTGCTATGTCCTGGTGTAATGGTGTTACATAATAAACAAAAAGGAGGAAAAGACAATGGTATTTGTGTGTTGCGTGTATAAAAATGAGCCAGGAAAGAGTAGAGCTTTGCAGCTCAATTAAATAAGTAATGTGTAGGAAAGTAAAACATATGTGTCAGGAAAGTCAAGCCATATTAAGAAATATATGTGTGAAAGTGTAGAGTGTCGAGAACCAAAAGGACGAAAAACTACTAAAGTATGAAGTGTGCATGCGTGTGTAAACTGGTGATGGACACGAGTTGGGCGAGGGAAAAGGAAAAATACACAGTGAACGAAAAGTAACACAATCATTTTGGCACTTGGGTTATGTTTTTCTTTTTGACCCAAAGCCTCATTTCACGCCACATTTTAACATGTTAAACGAACATGATTTATAAGACTAAAAACATGTATTGATCTCGACGCGGCCAATTTACAGAAATACTTTCTGTACGTCGTAAAGATCAATAATGATCACGTTATTCGCTCTCAAAAACGATAGAAAAACCTACTTACATGAAATAATAGGAAGCAACTTAAATGCCGGACCCGAGTAGCTCGCATTGGCCTATTATTTGAAATACTTAGGGAATAAAATAAAAAGTGATATTCATCGGTTACTGATGACCTCGCGACCTAGTTTTCATATTGACAACTCGCTTATTTTTTGTAATATTAATAAACAAGTTATTGGCCTTCAAAGATGAACCCGTGACTACAATTTGTAAACTTGAAAAATGTTGAAAATGCTTTTATAAATTTAATGCAAGTACATATTATCAACCAAGTGCCTTGTAAATTATTATTTTGTATATTTAGCCTAAATATGGATATTTTACTTAGGTTACGAGTAGAGCGTTTACGCATCGATATGCATGCCTTGTTTTCTGTTCCATTACTATTATTTTCGCTTTGCTATTTCATCGAGGTGAGTTTCATAGCCCCACTTTTAATTGTTTTAACTATTTTGGGGTGAGAACATTGCTTGTTTTTAACGGATGAACATAAGTGCCTTAAACTGATACGTTTGCCTACATGATGTCTAAGTAGCGATATCCCTAGATGCTTTAGCCCACTATCGTGAATCGTTAATTACTTTGTGTAAGCGCGAATGTTATGGATAGATCTATCGGGATTAACCTCCCTATCTAATTTGGTTGTGTGGCCAAAGTTAGATACACTTACATTTGAGGATTTACAAATGCTTCGGGATAGGCATTTGCTCGGGCTTTTATTATATCTTATTTGTTTAGGTTAACGCTTCGGTGTCACGAGCTTAGACGTAGGTGATTAAATCGTATACTCTTGATTATAATCTTGTATTTGTTATAAGATTATATGCCGGTTGCCTTGAAAATCTTATGGTTCATCACGCTATTTAAACTTAAACCTATGAACTCACCAACCTTTGTGTTGACGCTTTAGGAATGTTTTTTCTCAGGTATCAAGACGGAGGAGTGATGTGGTTATGCGTGGGAAATTTTTAATAGAATGGTCGTGACTAGTTTTTGGATATTTGGAACAATGTTGAAGTCCTTTGAAACAATGTTTTATTTATGATCTTGTGTAATTCGCTTCCGAACAAGTTTCTGCTTTTAATTAAATGAAAACGGATTTTAAACAGTCGTTCTTTGTATCTATATCTTGTGATAGTCATGACCGTCGCACCCCATTATGTTGCCTTACTCTGATAAATTGGGGGTGTGACTGTATCGTTTAGCGCCGTCTGAGATGAAGGAATTATCTGATCAATTGAAGGAACTGGTGGATAAGGGATCTATTAGACCGAGTTCGTCGTCGTGGGGTGCTCCTGTGTTGTTTGTTAAGAAGAAAGATGGTTCGTTTCGATGTGTATTGATTATCGGGAACTTAACAAATTAGTTCCACCCACATGCGGGGTTTAATGGGCTATATATTGGGCCAGGCTTGTCTTTTGGACTTTAATTAGTTTAAATCCAAGCCCGTAAACCACGACTAATTAACTACCTATTACAACGTTCTAATAAATATTACAATAGAAACCTATGACCGAACATTCTTGTTTGACTCAATATTTTGAGGCTAATACAAACTACCAAGCATTACTCATTTGAAACCTTTTAGTTGTCCTGTCACCATTCTCAACACTAGTGACTATTTCGGGAAATTTGATGGCAAGGCTGATGAAGGCTTTATTATGGGTTATTCAGTTCACTCTATAGCCTATAGGGTCTATAATCTTACTGCCAAGCGTTTCATTGAAACAATCAACCTAAGGTATTTTGAAGAGAAGACAAACCTTCAAGGGAAAAGTCATGATTGGTATTTTGATCTTCACTATCTCATTATCTCTTTAGGATATTTTCGCTTCAAAACTAACCAACATGCAGGTCCACAAGAGTCTGTCACTTTTAATTCAGGTGCTACTTCATGCTTCTCGAACTCAGAAGAGGATGATGACATTTTTGTTATCCCATCCTATTCTACATCTGTTGCTCCAGACACCTCTGCTACTCCTGTTGATGCTACTTCACCAGACATCACTGGCTCACAAGAAGATCTCGATATAGTGCTTAGTAATATTAGAAATCCTTGAAAGTATCATGTTATTCATTTAGTTAATTGTTTCTTCTTGTACTTTGTGATAACCTGAAACCAATGTCATTGCCTAATCTTATTTTACGACTATATTTGAAACTTTTTATGAGCTTGAATGATTTTTGTTTTTGATGGTTTAAGTTTAAACCAATGTTGGGAGACTTATATTTTATCTTCAATAAGTATAAGGATTATTAGCAAGCGTGATGTTGATGGATGCCCAATAATTTACGTTTTATTGTCGATTGTTCGATGTTTGTCGTTTTTTATGTTTCTTTTTAATGACGTGTTAAGTCGAGTCGGGAGACGATATTTTTATATTTGAGATACGTTTTAACTTTTGAGAAGTATTTTTA
The DNA here is from genome assembly GCA_025667525.1 of Glebionis coronaria. Classification (NCBI taxonomy): domain Eukaryota; kingdom Viridiplantae; phylum Streptophyta; class Magnoliopsida; order Asterales; family Asteraceae; genus Glebionis; species Glebionis coronaria. The sequence continues at coordinate 223,835,170 of CM046879.1, forward strand.
TAAAACCCGAGCCCCGTGAATATTTTCAAAATTGATTAATAGTCATTTCCCGCTTTTTAGCTAACTATTTTCATTTTGGACCACAACTATCCCAAATTGGCAAAAGAGGCCCTTGGACCACCATATAAAAGCTCATTTTCCACCAACTTTTCTCATAGTGGAAAGTTTGACAAGAAAAATCACCTCCTCCCTCCTTTCTTTTTTTAGCCGTCACCCTAACACCACACAAAACACAATTTTCATTCAATTTTTACTTTGATCTAAGCTAAAACAAATCAAGACCCTATCTTAGATTTCAAAGGGGATTCTATTGGTACTAATTTTAGAAACATGCATGAAGTTTGAATTTTTGGTTAAGAATTAGGGTTGGTGGGTTAGATGGATGATCATGCATGTGTTATTTGATGATGATCAAGTGATGATCATGTTGTTTTTGCAAAAAACATGTTTTTGATTTTTGGTTTTTTGATTTGAAGATTGATACAAGTGTTAGGAATAGGTTTTTTTTGTTATTAGGGGCTTAGGATGATGATAAAAATGGTTGATTTTGATCAAAAGTATAATTTCATGTTAGATTTTAAAGGGTAATTTAGGGCAGTGGGTAAAAGGCTGTTTTTGGATGCCTTATGTTTTGAAAATGGTTAAGATAATTAGATAGAGTAATGGAGATTTTGATTATATTCGTTTTGGCGTAAAGTAGAGCTTCTAGCTCCAAACGAGCGAAAAGTTGTGATAGTTTGATTATTCGTGTACCGGGAGACGAGTATCGGCACAATATGTAGTTGTTGTCGATATTTGGATCGAATCTCGGGGACTATAGAATGAGTTTTGAAATGAGTCAAGGACTTATATAAAAGTGTAAACCCTATATGGTGAATCTATTTTCAAACCTAAGTGTCGGTTTTGCAAATGGAGTCGTTTATAGAAGTTAAAACGGTTGTATGAGTCGATAACATAAAATTATCCGGTTTTTGTAGTACAAAGATGTGTCGGGAAGGGAGACTTAGAAGTAAAATCATTTGATAAAATTTTTGGAGGACTTTCTATATATAGTAATTTAGTTCCTCGAGTCGTTTCATAAACTTTTGACGTGTCTAAGTGGGGTAAATGAGCTAGTACATTTGGTATGTGCCAGCAGATTTTTATCGAGAGTATAGAATAATAAAGTAAATGTGTAGAAGAGTATAATAGTATCACTTGTATCATTTTCTCTCGAGTTTGTCGTGATTTTATGATTTTTGAGTTTGATATTCCTATGTTATGATTTATTACTCGAGTCTATTATTAATGAACGCGACTTATTTGATAGGTTGCGGTTCTCGTGTTTGAAAGGCATCACCTATCATCGACGATCATCTCGCTAGGTATCTTATACTAAGGTGATTCTATAGCCTCGCTTTTCATGCTAGCTACTAAATGTTTTAATACCCTCAAGGGTGATACAGGCTATTTAAAGATAAATGAACACAAGTCATGATTAATTGTTTGGACCTGAATGTTGCCTATGTTGCCTTGAATTGTATTGAGTAACTTGTTTCTAAAGACCCTAAATTCATGAACCGTTAGCTATGTTCTGACTTGATGCTCTGAGTTGGGAATAGCCGCTTATTCGAATGATAGTACTATTGGGTTGACCACCTTATATGAGACCAGGGCATTACGTTGATTAACCTCTGGGAAGGATAATTTATGAGAATGAGATTTGGGTATATATCTAGCAACTAATACCCTAGAGGGGCAATGGTTTTATCTAGTCATGTTGGCATTTGGTGTGGGTGACTAATTGGTTAAGGGGTCGGTGTCATGAGCTTAAATACAATGAGTTGCCTTGATATAGATTGTATGTACAACAATTCTATAAAATTATTATGATTGATTTTCTTCTTGTGTTCAACTGCGATTTGCTAAACCAATGGACTTGCTCAACATTATTGTTGACTTGTTTAAGCATGTGTTTCAGTTAATCGAAGGTGATTGATGGCGGAGCATTGTTGTGGATGTTGTGTGTTTGCTTTTGAAGTGTTATGGTCTAAAACAATTTCTATCCTTTTATTATTGAACAATTTATCTAATGTTTGTGTACTGTACTAAAACTTGTTGGCTTGATGTTGAGATCTATGGGAACTAAACGCTTTACTCTGGTGTTGTTTGGTACATTATGGGATGAAAATCATGTTTTAGACAATGTGTGAAATCTTATTATCTTTTATGTGTAAACGTCTCTTTTTAGTCGTTCAAATACCTTGTGTGATGATACTTGTGTTTAGCACCCAATTGTGTATTTCTGCCGCGCAATGTGAATTGGGGGTGTTAATGATTGGTATCAGAGCTACAAGTTATAGAGAATTAGGTCGATTTTGAAAAATGTCCTCAACTATAACTTTGGTGTCGAAAGTATGTATTTTTCAAAAGCACACAACTTCTCCTACAACGCTCCGGTAAGATCACTTTTAGTTTTACTTTTTATTATAGATGTATCCCTCAGAACTGAAATGATTTCCCGAGTATTTATTAAGTAAATACTATGATATTGTATCGATGTTATTCAAAGTGTGCTGAGTGCTTGTCATTATCATATTTTATTTTTGCGAGCATTGCATAAACATCATTTGGATTGCATTGCATACCATGGGTTACGTATAATATTTGCATGCTCATGCATTGCATTTATAATTTTTAACAATGACCTTAAGTATCATTAAATCCCTATAATTGTAGAAAATGACTGATATACCACGTGATGATGATTGGATTAAGATGAATGACATAGTAGGAGATGGAGAAGTAGATAATTTTGGTACTAGTGACGACGAGGAGCCTTATGAATATCTGGATGATGGAATTGCTCCTGATGTAGTAGGACAGACTGAGCCTGAAGTGATCCAAGGTAGTTATGTGTCGAGAGTTAATGGTGTGCCACCGGCTGTTCAGGATTGTTAGCGACCTGTTGTACGTTCTTCTATGCCTACTTGTGATGTTTATTTGAGCAGTTTCCCTAGGGTTTCCCGTGTTAGAAATGATTTCTCTGTTGAGTCAAGCAATGCTGCTAGTGCCTGATCCATCCATGACGATATAGCTAAGGTGTACTGTCCAGGTCCTAGATCTTATGAAGATATTTATTGGTTTCTTAAAAAGTTTGATAGGTCTTTGTTTTAAAGGTATGTAGTTGAAACCTGTGTGATCAAAAGGTTTGAGCAGAATGAGAAGCAGTTTGACAGGTTTGTTTCTAGTTTGCGAGCGATAGTGTTGAATTTGAGTGGTCAATTTGAAAGGTTTGGCGAGGAGCAAGAAAGGAATGCAAGGGTGAATGTGTGGGATTTCCTAGTAAGGTCTTTTCCAAATCAAGGTATGGTAATCCGGGATGTGCCGAGTCGTGCTGAGACCTACTCATTGGTGAAGCCGTGTGAAGGAACAAGCCGTAAAGGAAAGGAGAAAGTGGAAATGAAGTCTGATGATGAAGATAACAGCAGTGATAATGAGCCGATGTACAAGAAGCCGCGTGGATCACGTGATTAGTTTCTTTGTGTTATCTTTATTAGCCTTGTTGTAATAGAACTTATGTAGACTGGTATTGTAGTTTGTGATGAAACTTAATGACTTCTTAAGTTTACCGTGATGAAGGGTTGTAGTGACATTACTTGTCACGATTTTGTGGAAATTTTCCAATGCAATCCAAATTACCTTCATGATCTATTATTTTTCTTTTTAGTTCTTTTGTGATTTGGTTGATGATTCATTTTGGATTGTGTTGTTTGTGCATGTAGTATCCATTATACGTCTTGATAGAGAAATCCTTCTTTTTATCTTGATATGAATACTTATTGTTTTCTTTCATTTGTAATGACATAAACATGCCACCAAAATTGACAACTGCTACTATGAGAAATATGATTGAGCAAGTTATTGCTAGAGCACTGGAAGCCGAACGTGCTGCGAGGAACCAAGAGACTGAGAATAGGAATGCTGCTGGTCAAGTTGGAGGGAATGCTGCTGATCCAGTTGGAGGTAATGCTAATGAGCCAGTTGAAGGAAATGTTGTTGGTCAAGCTGGAGGTAATGCTGATGTTCAGCAAATTCAGAAGGAGTGTTCATATGCTAGTTTCATGAAATGTGGACCTACCCAATTTCATGGTACTGGTGGTGCTTTAGAATTAAGAAGGTGGATTGAGAAAGTTGAAAGCACTTTTGAAATCAGTGGATGTTCAGAAGCCAGTAAGGTAAAGTTTGTTGGAACTACTTTTCAAGATGATGCTTTAAGTTAGTGGAATAGTCAGGTAGCTACTGTCGGTTTGGTTGAAGCAAATACAAGAACATGGACGGTGACCAAAGGACTGCTAACTACCAAGTTTTGTCCTGAGGAAGAGTTAGGTCAGTTGGAGGATGAATCTAGACATTTGGTGCTGAGGAATAATGATTTGGTTGCATATACGAAAAGGTTTTCTGATTTGTGTTTATTGTGTCCTGATGCTTTTGCTGATGACCGAAAGAAGATGAAGTAGTATATCAGAGGTTTATCTAGAAATATCAAGGGAGAAACTACTTCGTCGAAACCAAAGACTTTTGATGAAGCTGTTCAGATGACTCATGCTTTGATGGACGTTAAGCTGCAGGATAGAAGGAATAGTATTGCTGAAGGGAACAAAAGAAAATGGGAAGCTACACACTCAAATCAAGGGCATAATAGAGGAGGTTATCGGAACAACAATAACCAAGGACAAAATAGGAATCAGCAATACAACTTTAAAAGGAATGATGGTGTCCGTGCTGCTACTGGAACCCAAGGTAACAAAGTGAACCCGAAGTGTGGTCGATGCAGTCTGTATCATATTGGAAATTGTCCACATGCTAGCAACGAGTGTGGGAAGGCCGGACATAAAGAGGCAGACTGTATGAACAAGGGTGTGGCCACTGGAGCCAATGCTGTCAAGGTGATTAATTGTTTTGGATGTGGAGGCCATGGACATAAGTAAGGAAAATTTCCGAGGGTTGGCGCTCGACAGGGAGGCAATGTTGATGTTGTTGCTGCTGGGACTGCTTCTCCAGCCTATGTCGTGGGAGATGCTGACAAACCTCAAGGGCCGAATGTAGTGACTGGCACGTTCTTACTCGATGCTTGTCATGCTAGTGTGTTATTTGATTCTGGATCCGATAGAAGTTTCGTAGATTTTAGATTCAGTCAGCTATTGGATAGAGAACCAGTAAGATTGACAACTAGTTATAATGTGGAGTTAGCTGATGGTAAGGTTGTTAGCACTAGTTCTATACTGAGAGGTTGTTCCTTGAAGTTAGGGAATTATGTGTTTAATATTGATCTGATGCCCATACCATTAGTATCTTTTGACGTGATTATTGGTATGGACTGGTTAGTTGCGAATGGTGCAGTGATTGTTTGTGGAGAGAAATTAGTTTAGATACCGCTAAGGAATAAGGTATTGATTGTGAAGGGTGATGAGTGTACTTCTCGTTTGAGAATCATTTCGTGTTTGAAGATGATGAGGTATATGGAAGAGGGTTGTGAAGTGTTTCATGCTCAGATAACTATTGATGGTGTGAATGAGAGGAAACTGGAGGATGTGCCTATGATTAGAGAGTATCCTGAAGATTTATCAGGATTACCGCCGCATCATGAAGTTGAGTTCCGTATTAACTTAGTACCGAGAGCTGCGCATGTTGCTCGTGCACCGTATCTGTCACAAACGCGAATTTTGAATCTATTTAATTTACGTAAAACGCGATAGTTCAGGTTAGACTTGTGTGTCTATTGATATTCCCGATTGATTACGCGTATTTTATGTACAAAATTGAATTTTTATGAATGAAGTTCATACGAAATATTGCTAGAATGACTGTTATTTGTTACGTCACGTACTAGGCATTTTTATTTTAAGAGACGACATCAAATTTCATCTCATCTAAGAGTTTCACTACGCACATTTAATATTTCACCCAATATGTTTACGACACACTTATAGATTACCTATATTCTTTTATTTTCCTCCTCAAACTAAATTAGTTAAATTACTACTACTTAAACTTCATTTAGACACAATGTTTTGTTGTTTTAAACCTTTACTACATTTTATACTCACACAACAAATAAACAATTGCAAGTTTATCCAAAATAAAAGAAAAACAAAACCACCTTTTGTTTTATCCTTGCTCAAAACCGGACCCCCATGGTTTATTAAAAACCCACATTTGTATTGCTATTTCGCATTTGAAATATGGTACCACACTCAACTCTTAATGATCTTTGTACTTCTTGTTCCCTCTTTGCTCTCTTTAACCAACGAACCCACCTCAATGTCCCATAGTTTTTAAATCTTTTAACTTGTACAACTCTTGGTAACAAAAGTCCACCATGAAAGGGACCCTAATTGTCCTTCCTTCTGCCACAAACCGAACCCAATGCACCCTTTTGTTCTTCCCAAGCTCCTCACCCTTTCCCAGGGTACTTGCTAGTTTCCCCTCCTAGTTAAGAAATAACCAAATCATTTAGAAACCCTAACTAAGTTCTAAAGATCTCTTTAGTACCAAATTTCCCTATAAATACCAACAAAAGTCTCACCATAAACACACTTACAAAAACACATAGAAACAAAATATAAAAACTCCCCTGTGGTACTTTGGGACGCTGTCAAGGAAGAAAGAAGGAGGTCTCTAATTTCTTTTATTGTGTAAACGAGATTTAGATCTAGTAGTATTGCTTCGGGTTTACGATATATACAAGCAACGAGCCTTGTTCTTCTACCCCTCTCGTCACTTGCTCTAGGACCGTTGTAAGACTCCCTTTTAAATCTTTGTTTAGTTATCCTCACAATTGGTTGATATGTACTTGCAAAACAAACTTGGTATAACACTTATAAAGAGCTATGATAAATTTCTTACCACGGCACATCTTCTGTAACAAGACCACACCTAAGGAAAGTACTAATAAACATTGGTGTTGTATAATCCCTTAACATGTGAGTCAAACTACTAGTCGTATACTAATAGTTTAGGGCTGCGTATAACATGATATGAACGTGATGCTACTACCTTGGCCTATAAAGAAAAACAAAGGAAAATGAATCCTCAACAAACGAGCACAATCAAAATAAAACTATGACCATGTGATGTGGTATGCACGTGTATAGATATATGGTTATAAGAAAACTATTGTTAAATAAGAAAGATGAAGATGTAGACTTATGTTATGTAAGTGTATATGTGTGATTAGCAACAAGAAACAAGGAAAGGCCATGCTCATACACTACTTGTGTGTGTATGTATACAGTCTTGGTGTGCGTGGGAAAGAGGTGTGTATATGGTGTCATGTCTTCAAAATGGGTTGTTGCTTATGTGTTTTAAACTACTAAAAACGCCAAACAAGTTGGAGTTCATGTGTGGATGTTAATTACAGTATGTGTGTCGAAAATATACTCAAAGTAGGGAGAACCCGTACCCTTTAAGATGAAGTAAGTATTTGTACATGGTGTGATGTGTGTGTGATTTTATGTATGACTTAGAACAAAGACTCCTATTTCCCTCAACTTTAAGTGTTTCTCTAGTATATAGCGTGCATGTGTGTGTATGTAACTTACCTTTATTGGCATAGTATGCATGCTTGTAACTTATACTTATCAGTTATCACCCCCATCAAAAAACAAGTGGGTCTAGTGAGCTTATGTTTTAAAACGAGTACATCTTTAAAATATGGGACCATCTCGTGTGTGTATTACAAATAGCAATAAAACAAGCTGACAACAGTAGGATTCATGCGTGAATTTTTGTGTGTGTTGATGCATGAGTACAGCAGGCCAAAGACCAAAAGTGTTATGTCCTGGTGTAATGGTGTTACATAATAAACAACAAGTGGGAAAAGACAATGGTATGTGTATGTTGCGTGTATAAAAATGAGCCAGGAAATAGTAGAGCTTTGCAGCTCAATTAAATAAGTAATGTGTAGGAAAGTAAAACATATGTGTCAGGAAAGTCAAGCCATATTAAGAAATACATGTGTGAAAGTGTAGTGTCGAGAACCAAAATGACTAAGAACTACTAAAGTATGAAGTGTGCGTGCGTGTGTAAACTGGTGATGGACACGAGTTGGGCGAGGGAAAAGTAAAAATACACAGTGAACGAAAAGTAACACAATTATTTTGGCACTTGGGTTATGTTTTATTTTTTGACCCAAAGCCTCATTTCACGCCACATTTTAACTTGCCAAACGAACATGGTTTATAAGACTAAAAATATGTATCAATCTTGACGTGGCCAATTTACGGAAATACTTTCTGTACGTCATGAAGATCAATAATGATCACGTTATTCGCTCACAAAAACGATAGAAAAACCTACTTACATGAAATAATAGGAAGCCACTTAAATGCCTGACCCGAGTAGCTCGCATTGGCATATTATTTGAAATACTTAGGGAATAAAATAAAAAGCGATATCGGTTACTGATGACCTCGCGGCCTAGTTTTCATATTGACAATCGCTTATTTTTCGTACTATTAATAAACAAGTTATTGGCCTTCAAAGATGAACCCGTGACTCCAATTTGTAAACTTGAAAAATGTTGAAAATGCTTTTATAAATTTAATGCAAGTACATATTATCAACCAAGTGCCTTGTAAATTATTATTTTGTATATTTAGCCTAAGTATGGATATTTTACTTAGGTTACGAGTAGAGCGTTTACGCATCGATCTGCATGCCTTGTTTTCTTTGCCATTACTATTATTTCCGCTTTGCTATTTCATTGAGGTGAGTTTCATAGCCCCACTTTTAATTGTTTTAACTATTTTGGGTGAGAACATTGCTTGTTTTTAACGGATGAACATAAGTGCCTTAAACTGATACGTTTGCCTACATGATGTCTAAGTAGCGATATCCCTAGATGCTTTAGCCCACTATCGTGAACCGTTAATTACTTTGTGTAAGCGCGAATGTTATGGATAGGTCTATCGGGATTAACCTCCCTATCTAATTTGGTTGTGTGGCCAAAGTTAGATACACTTACATTTGAGGATTTACAAATGCTTCGGGATAGGCATTTGCTCGGGCTCTTATTATATCTTGTTGGTTTAGGTTAACGCTTCGGTGTCACGAGCTTAGACGTAGGTGATTAAAACGTATACTTTTGATTATAATCTTGTATTTGTTATAAGATTATATGTCGGTTGCCTTGAAAATCTTATGGTTCATCACGCTATTTAAACTTAAACCTATGAACTCACCAACCTTTGTGTTGACGCTTTAGCAATGTTTTTTCTCAGGTATCAAGACGGAGGAGTGACGTGGTTATGCGTGGGAGATTTTTAATAAAATGGTCGTGACTAGTTTTTGGATATTTGGAACAATGTTGAAGTCCTTTGAAAAAATGTTTTATTTATGATCTTGTGTAATTCGCTTCCGAACAAGTTTATGCTTTTAATTAAATGAAAACGGCTTTTAAATAGTCGTTCTTTGTATCTATATCTTGTGATAGTCATGACCGTCGCACCCCATTGTGTTGCCTTGCTCTGATAAATTAGGGGTGTGACAGATTGGTATCAGAGCTATAGAAAACTAGGTTATTTTGCAAAATGATTTTTATAAACGTGAGTCAAAAATTTATTTATCGGAAAAATAATTCTAGACTATAACTGTCTCTCGAAAATCTCCAAGAACCACTTCACTCCACGTCTTCGATGCAAGTAAGTTGTGACTTAAGATAGTTTATGATTTTTGTAATGCTAAGTTTTGAATTTGATTGCTACGTGTTATTAGAATTAGGTATTCCCTTACCGTGTTTGAGTGATACCCATAGGGACATGTAATAAAATGATTTTTAAGTTGAAATAAAATGCCTAACATCCTTGTATAGATTGTTACGATACACAAATGGTTTGTGCCATATTCATTTAAATGGTTTGTGCCATCTTTATTTGAATGGTTTGTGCCATATTTATTTGAATGGTTTGTGCCATATATATGTATTCTCTTTTGAGATTAAACGTACGCATACTTATGCTCAACATATTTTAGATAGTCCGCGGGACTATTATCGACTATCGAAACGTTTTGTGTTTCATATCACTATACGCCGAATTAAAAATCTCGCCATGATTCCTAGAACGAAAACTATACGAGTATATTTACTTACCATGTGTTTGGTAGTATGTTAATTTGTAGTAATACTTGAATCAAGCGATGCTATTATAAATGTAGAGAGGAGCAACTATTTATTGGCTTCAGTAAATTGTTACTCCACTAAACATTTATAATAGACTCGGTTGAGGAAAAGTGACCTACATTAATTAACGGTTTCGAAATTGAAATTGAATGCGTAAGTTATCATATCCAATTATTATTTTGAGCACGACCGAGGAACGACGACGACGTCACTATTTAAGATGACATATGACGATAAAACACTTATTACAATTATTACTCTTGTAATGCTCCAAAGAATACTACAATTCAAAGAACGAATAAATTTCACAATATATGAACTATCCATAAATACGCTGACGCGTAAGTCAAATGGTTATCGAAGAAACTTTTATTGGAAATAAATTACGCAAATACAAATCAAAGTTTTTATTAGTCCATTGGTTGCGACTAAGTTATCATGACTTTATTATAAATTTCCAAGTTACGATATAGATATAAATTAAAGGGTTTACCCTTGGTTAAACAATTATGCCAATTTCTACATCAAAGGGATTATCGCGTTGCGTGATATTTGAGAACCCAAGATGCGAAATGTGGGTATATATTGAGATCTTAATTACAAGTTATAAATATACAACAATGACTATAAAGTTTATCTAAGATTACGAGCAAGACGCTAGACGAGAGCAAGATAAACGAAACATATAAGGTATAACGGAACATATTCCAAAATCAGAGAAATTCTTGTAATAAAATTTAGTAATTGCTCGAATTGAACATTTTGAACGATTACGGATTAGAAACATATAGAACAATCCTTGTGATAAAATTTTAGTACTCGACTCGTTTAAATCAAATTAACAATTTTTCAAGGTGTAAAAATTGTCGAAAGTATACGAACTAGCAATACTAAGTTAAGGAGAGACTTATGAATGAACAAGAACTAGTACGGGCTACGTAATAGCCGTAAGCCGTCTACACCTCAAAAACATACTTACTCATCCGAGTTACAAGTAATAGACGTTTAGCAAGAGGAAATTGCACAAAAATAAACGTCGGGGTAAAACTAAATTGATGAAAGAATTGATTAAGGATAATTGTATTTATCCATCCGTGCATAATCACTACTAAGAGAACGTACAAATAATAAGTATGTGGAAGAGCATGTTAGAGGACTTTAACATTCCACGATTCACTTATTGTTTTCCATGTAAAGACTGCTTGGACATTTAAGTAGACTTGTGGATCAATGTACGAGAACTTACTCTAAATAAAAGAAAAATTACGAAGCATCATACTACTCATCTCTATTTTTAGAACATTCGAAAAATACTCTACTCTTACCTATCTAATAACCGGCGTTTTACATTTGGTGATAGGCGAAAAAGGAAAGATGCCTCTCATTCCGGTTGTCATTTTGCAATCCGAATCCGACAAGGAAATTACCCCCATCCGGAGCGTAATCACAATAAATTTGGATGATGAGCAAGATTCGCCAGTCATGATGCCAAATGTCACTACGGGACTTCCTTCCATCTTCCCAGATATTCCTACTACTACTATGCAAATCCCTACTCCTATGCCTTCACCATTACCTGAAACTTCTAGAAAAAGAAACCGTACACCTTCACCACCACCTAATGTTGCTCATTCCCCAGGAGACGAGCCTACATCAGAATCACTCGGATTCGATGCAGAACACCTAATAGGTCGTCTGGAGGATGTAGAGGGTGATGTGGATCACCTTATGGAGCAAGATGAGGACAAGGACTTAGTGATAGCCGAGTTACGAGAGTCTCTTGAGACTGCTGAGTCTGAGATCGCAATTTTACAAATAAGGAACAATCATGTCGAGGCTAGGCAAGCTGCGGATCATGCTCAGATTCAAGAAATCTTACGCCATCTATGTCTTTAGGATTTTCTCTCCTTTCTAATAAAAGTATGATGTTTTGTAATAAATGTATGACGTTTTGTCAAGACTAAAAGAAGTCATTCATTAGTTGGATGAGAATTTTGTACTCTAAGATCCAAAACTATGTATGGAACGTATTTCAAGAATGAAATATATGAATTATTATGATATGATCCCTTGATAATTGCACTACAATTATTATGAGAAAAGCTCGGTCAAATTTGAACGATCGTAAGAATTGATAACAATGAAAGAACTAACAAAAATATACATCGTTCGTTCGTTAATGGTACACAGAAAAATTGGAATGACGGAACAAGGTTGCAAGGACCTCAAGGAGGTCATCACTCGTCAATACCAAAATGCCATTAGGGTCGTTGATGCGTTTGAAGCTAGTATCCGCACGGTTGACCGAACCATGGATCCTAGTGTCTACGAAAAAGCTAAGGAAACAAGTGCTACTCCGGTTAAAACTTTTGGACCTCGAAAGACCCTTTCGAAAACTAAGGTAAATCATTTTGTTAGTGGAAGAAAAGGGCCTTATGAGAGGAGATGCTATATGTTGAAGAACCACTCAATGTTTAATACCATGAAGCAAAGTGTCGGAAGGCTTAACCCTCACCCTATGACTAAACCAAAGAATCACTCGTGGAAAAGGCCATGTGTCCACCAAGGAAAAACCTTACCACCCCCTACTTGTTGTGCAAGGACAAATTTCCCGGAGGATGTGCCCAAACCAACTCCGATCTTGAACAAGAAGTATCTCGGCAACCTTCCATATTGCCTCAAGTGTGACTACCACCACAAAGGTAGTTGCGCGAACCATTGCATGCTTTGTGATGAATTTGGGCACTTGGAGGGTGATTGTCGAGTGATAATGTCCTATGAGAAGAATATGAAGGAACGCTACATGGAGGAATGCCGTTTAAGACAAGAAATACTTGAAATCGCCCAAGAAGGAAGCTCGGGGCAAAGAGCGTCCAATACCCCACCAATGTTTTACACCGGTTGTCTTTCAAGAAAGATGCGCCGACAATCTTCAAGTATCAACCCAAGGGTTTCTACCCTCGTCATGTATAGAGCGTAGAAATTTACTTATTATGAACTATTTTACTTTTATGCAAATCAAGTGACTCGACGTCCGTCGATGTTACCACCAACAAACTTAATTATGTAACCGTATTCCAAGTCTTCCAATAAATTGTATTTTTTTAAAGACTTTTTTGTTTAACCAACGAGAAAATTTTATTTTATTGTTTTTATTTTTCATGTGTCGGAGAAAAAAAAATCATCCACCAAAAATTTTACTTAAGAAAGACTTTTCTTCTACAATATTTTCTTTACCTATCGAAGAGAAATAAATAAAGTAAATTTTCACTAAAAGATTTATGTAAAATATTCTTTAGAAAATATCAAAAAAAAATATTAGAAATGACCACCGGAAACACTTATTAGTGGGAATGATAACAATTCTTTTTAATGTAAGTTGGAAGATTAGTAAATGTATTATTAATCAAATGCCGCAAATAATAGGGAAATATTTTTAGTAAGAACTACCATGTAAAGTTTTGGAACTTGGTTTGACGACCAACTCAATGTGGAGAACAAAAACTATTGATAAACTTGTCGAGAACTAGTACGAATAATTATGGGAATTATTTTGTCAATTGTGAAAAGTGAGCAATGGTTGCAAATGAAATGAACTATGCGCTAATTTGTTGATTATGGAAGTGAACAACGGTAACGAACGAAATGCACTATGGACTACCAATATATAATTACAACCTCAAAGAGTCAAATTATGATGAAAAAGAGGATGCAACCGTTGGTCCCGAGACGTACGTAGCCTGATCAACTACGTATGATCGTGGTTGAACGCGAGTATGCTCATAGTAGTCATCTTAAAAATAAAATATCCTAGTACTAGTAAAATATATTCAAGTTGACCTATTCGCCAAAGAAAAATTTATTATGTGCTATGAATGTCGAACATTTTTATACTGTCTTAAGTAAAAGCGTCGAGTACGCGATACGAGTAAACCTAGTATAATTATTTTCTTCGCCACTATTACATACAAAGTCGTATATGACACGCAAATACTGAGAGCACCACTTGTTTTTGACGACAATAAAACCCAAATAGATTAGAGTTGGAAAATCGAAAACAAATTTTAAATAATAATGAGAAGAACGAAACGTCATTTGAGTAAAACCCAAATTTAACGGATATTCAGAACTCGCCGTAACATAACCCATGTTAAAAAAACAATTGAGTCAAGATGAGCATACTTTGGTATATAATTGGAATACCGGAACCACTCGGACAAAAATCTATTTTACCTAACGATGTTTGAGCATCACACCGTACTCATAGGCTTAAGAAATATTATATATACTTTCTTCATAGAAGGAATCTGAACGAACTATGATTTAAATATATTATAAATTGTGCACCCGTCTTCTTCTCCATGAAAAAGGAGATAAACGAGGAGGAACGCAAACTAAATTGATTAATTAACGAAATTACCTAATATTGAATGTCACATAAATGGAAGAAATGTCTTGACCACCATGTATTAGGACGATCAATTGATTAAGATTTTTGGGAAACCGATTCAAGAAACCTTGACGCATACGCTACTTATCACTACCAAGTAGACGGCTAATGTGAACGGGATTAATCAAACTATGTGGAACGATTTTCAAATGTGCGATATATAGTCATCTAGGTGAAAAATGACAATACGCGACACTTTAAAGTAGAAGTAATACGCGGGACGACACGAAAGTTAACAATGAGAAAACTCATTAAACAAAACCGACGTCGTCAAGAAAAGACTTAGGGAACGCTATTGAACCATGTTCAAGTCGGAAGAAATTTTTGTTCGTTTTAATCCTAACAAGATTATAGTAATTTTAATCTTAGCAACAAACTAAAGAAAAACGAACGCATTGAACACCATGAAAGGAAGATAAAAATTTAATTGACCTTTTGTTTTGATAACGATATCGACGTGCTAGTTTTGAGGACAAAACTCAATTTAAGGGATTACGGATGTCACAAACGAGAATTTTGAATCTATTTAATTTACGTAAAACGCGATAGTTCGGGTTAGACTTGTGTGTCTATTGATATTCCCGATTGATTACGCGTATTTTATGTACAAAATTGAATTTTATGAATGATGTTCATACGAAATATTGCTAGAATGACTGTTATTTGTTACGTCACGTACTAGGCATTTTTATTTTAAGAGACGACATCAAATTTCATCTCATCTAAGAGTTTTACTACGCACATTTAATATTTCACCTAATATGTTTACGACACACTTATAGATTACCTATATTCTTTTATTTTCCTCCTCAAACTAAATTAGTTAAATTACTACTACTTAAACTTCATTTAGACACAATGTTTTCTTATTTTAAACCTTTACTACATTTAATACTCGCACAACAAATAAACAATTGCAAGTTTATCCAAAATAAAAGAAAACAAAACCACCTTTTGTTTTATCCTTGCTCAAAACCGGACCCCCATGGTTTATTAAAAGCCCACGTTTGTTTTGCTATTTCGCATTTTAAATATGGTACCACAATCAACTCTTAATGATCTTTGTACTTCTTGTTCCCTCTTTGCTATCTTTAACTAACGAACCCACCTCAATGTCCCATAGTTTTTAAAGCGTTTAACTTGTACAACTCTTGGTAACAAAAGTCCACCATGAAAGGGACCCTAATTGTCCTTCCTTCTGCCACAAACCGAACCCAATGCACCCTTTTGTTCTTCCCAAGCTCCTCACCCTTTCCCAGGGTACTTGCTAGTTTCCCCTAGTTAAGAAACCACTGAATCATTTAGAAACCCTAACTAAGTTCTAAAGATCTCTTTAGTACCAAATTTCCCTATAAATACCAACAAAAGTCTCACCATAAACACACTTACAAAAACACATAGAAACAAAATATAAAAACTCCCCTGTGGTACTTTGGGACGCTGTCAAGGAAGAAAGAAGGAGGTCTCTGATTTCTTTTATTGTGTAAACGAGATTTAGATCTAGTAGTATTGCTTCGGGTTTATGATATATACAAGCAACGAGCCTTGTTCTTCTACCCCTCTTGTCACTTGCTCTAGGACCGTTGTAATACTCCTTTTTAAATCTTTGTTTAGTTATCCTCACAAATGGTTGATATGTACTTGCAAAACAAACTTGGTATAACACTTATAAAGAGCTATGATAAATTTCTTACCACGGCACATCTTCTGTAACAAAACCGCACCTAAGGAAAGTACTAATAAACATTAGTGTTGTATAATCCCTTAACATGTGAGTCAAACTACTAGTCGTATACTAATAGTTTAGGGTTGTGTATAACATGATGTGAACATGATGCTACTACCTTGGCCGGTAAAGAAAAACGAAGGAAAATGAATCCTTAACAAACAAGCATAATCAAAATAAAACTATGACCATGTGATGTGGTATGCACGTGTATAGATATATGGTTATAAGAAAACTATTGTTAAATACGAAAGATGAAGATGCAGACTTATGTTATGTAAGTGTATATGTGTGATTAGCAACAAGAAACAAGGAAAGGCCATGCTCATACGCTACTTGTGTGTGCATGTATACAGTCTTGGTGTGCGTGGGAAAGAGGTGTGTATAGGGTGTCATGTCTTCAAATTGGGTTGCTGCTTATGTGTTTTAAACTACTAAAAACGCCAAACAAGTTGGAGTTCATGTGTGGATGTTAACTACAGTATGTGCGTCGAAAATATACTCAAAGTAGGGAGAACCCGTACCCTTTAAGATGAAGTAAGTATTTGTACCTGGTGTGATGTGTGTGTGATTTTATGTATGACTTAGAACAAAGACTCTCATTTCCCTCAATTTTAAGTGTTTCTCTAGTATATAGCGTGCATGTGTGTGTATGTAACTTACCTTTATTGGCATAGTATGCATGCTTGTAACTTATACTTATCAGTTATCACCCCCATCAAATAAACAAATGGGTCTAGTGAGCTTATGTTTTAAAACGAGTACATCTTTAAAATATGGGACCATCTCGTGTGTGTATTACAAACAGCAATAAAACAAGCTGATAACAGTAGGATTCATGCGTGAATTTTTGTGTGTGTTGATGCATGAGTACAGCAGGCCAAAGACCAAAAGTGCTATGTCCTGGTGTAATGGTGTTACATAATAAACATAAAAGGAGGAAAAGACAATGGTATATGTGTGTTGCGTGTATAAAAATGAGCCAGGAAAGAGTAGAGCTTTGCAGCTCAATTAAATAAGTAATGTGTAGGAAAGTAAAACATATGTGTCAGGAAAGTCAAGCCATATTAAGAAATATATGTGTGAAAGTGTAGAGTGTCGAGAACCAAAAGGACAAAGAACTACTAAAGTATGAAGTGTGCGTGCGTGTGTAAACTGGTGATGGACACGAGTTGCGCGAGGGAAAAGGAAAAATACACAGTGAACGAAAAGTAACACAATCATTTTGGCACTTGGGTTATGTTTTTCTTTTTGACCCAAAGCCTCATTTCACGCCACATTTTAACTTGTTAAACGAACATGGTTTATAAGACTAAAAATATGTATCGATCTTGACGCGGCCAATTTACGGAAATACTTTCTGTACGTCGTGAAGATCAATAATGATCACGTTATTCGCTCTCAAAAACGATAGAAAAACCTACTTACATGAAATAATAGGAAGCAACTTAAATGCCGGACCCGAGTAGCTCGCATTGGCCTATTATTTGAAATACTTAGGGAATAAAATAAAAAGCGATATTCATCGGTTACTGATGACCTCGCGACCTAGTTTTCATATTGACAACTCACTTATTTTTTGTACTATTAATAAACAAGTTATTGGCCTTCAAAGATGAACCCGTGACTACAATTTGTAAACTTGAAAAATGTTGAAAATGCTTTTATAAATTTAATGCAAGTACATATTATCAACCAAGTGCCTTGTAAATTATTATTTTGTATATTTAGCCTAAGTATGGATATTTTACTTAGGTTACGAGTAGAGCGTTTACGCATCGATATGCATGCCTTGTTTTCTGTGCCATTACTATTATTTTCGCTTTGCTATTTCATCGAGGTGAGTTTCATAGCCCCACTTTTAATTGTTTTAACTATTTTAGGGTGAGAACATTGCTTGTTTTTAACGGATGAACATAAGTGCCTTAAACTGATACGTTTGCCTACATGATGTCTAAGTAGCGATATCCCTAGATGCTTTAGCCCACTATCGTGAACCGTTAATTACTTTGTGTAAGCGCGAATGTTATGGATAGATCTATCGGGATTAACCTCCCTATCTAATTTGGTTGTGTGTCCAAAGTTAGATACACTTACATTTGAGGATTTACAAATGCTTCGGGACAGGCATTTGCTCGGGCTCTTATTATATCTTGTTGGTTTAGGTTAACGCTTCGGTGTCACGAGTTTAGACGTAGGTGATTAAATCGTATACTCTTGATTATAATCTTGTATTTGTTATAAGATTATATGTCGGTTGCCTTGAAAGTCTTATGGTTCATCACGCTATCTAAACTTAAACCTATGAACTCACCAACCTTTGTGTTGACGCTTTAGCAATGTTTTTTCTTAGGTATCAAGACGGAGGAGTGATGTGGTTATGCGTGGGAAATTTTTAATAAAATGGTCGTGACTAGTTTTTGGATATTTGGAACAATGTTGAAGTCCTTTGAAACAATGTTTTATTTATGATCTTGTGTAATTCGCTTCCGAACAAGTTTCTGCTTTTAATTAAATGAAAACGGCTTTTAAACAGTCGTTCTTTGTATCTATATCTTGTGATAGTCATGACCGTCGCACCCCATTATGTTGCCTTACTCTGATAAATTAGGGGTGTGACTGTATCGTTTAGCGCCGTTTGAGATGAAGGAATTATCTGATCAATTGAAGGAACTGGTGGATAAGGGATCTATTAGACCGAGTTCGTCACCGTGGGGTGCTCCTGTGTTGTTTGTTAAGAAGAAAGATGGTTCGTTTCGAATGTGTATTGATTATAGGGAACTTAATAAATTGACTGTCAAGAACCGGTATCCGTTGCCGAGGATTGATGATTTGTTTGATCAGTTGCAAGGGTTAATTATATACTCGAAGATCGATTTGAGATCTGGATATCATCAACTGAGAGTTAGGGAAGAAGATATTCCTATAACAGCTTTCCGTACTCAATATGGACATTTTGAATTTCAAGTGATGCCTTTTGGATTAACGAATGCGCCTGTCGTATTCATGGACTTGATGAATCGTGTGTGCAAGTTGTATTTGGATGAGCTTGTTATCGTATTCATTGATGATATTTTCATTTATTCCAAGAGTGAAGAAGAACATGAGAAGCATTTAAGGATAATTTTGGAATTGTTGAAGAAAGAGAAGTTGTATGCGAAGTTCTCTAAATGCGAGTTTTGGTTGAAATCAGTGCAGTTTCTGGGGCAAGTGATTGATAGTGAAGGTGTTCGTGTAGATCCTGCTAAGATTGAGGCTATCAAGGATTGGTCGATACCAACGACGCCGACTGAATTTCGCCAATGTCTTGGTCTAGCTGGGTATTATAGAAGGTTTATCGAGAATTTTTCACTAATTGCTAAACCATTGACCAAGCTTACTGAAAAGAATCGAGTGTTTGAAGGGGGTTTAGAAGAGGAAGCTACATTTAATACGCTGAAGGATAAGTTGTGTTATGCGCCGATTTTGTCTTTGCCAGAAGGATCTGAAGATTCTGTAGTGTATTGTGACGCGTCTCATAAGGGATTTGGAGCTGTGTTGATGCAAAGAAAAAAGTGATAGCTTATGCGTCGAGACAATTGAGGAAGCATGAAGAGAATTATACTACTCATGATGTAGAACTTGGAGCTGTGATTTTTGCTTTGAAGCTGTGGAGGCACTACTTGTATGGAACCAAGTGTGTGTTTTCACTGACCATAAGAGTTTGCAACTTATTTTGGATCAAAAGGAGTTGAATATGAGACAAAGGAGATGGGTAGAATTGATGAGTGACTATGACTGCGAGATTCGTTACCACACTGGTAAAGCGAATGTGGTAGCTGATGCACTTAGTAGAAAGGAAAGAGAGAAGTCTTTAAGAGTTAGAGCTTTGGTAATGATGGAAAGTGTTGATTTGACAGAGATGATATTGAAAGCCCGAGCTAATGGTTTGAAGAAAGAGAATGTTGAGGCAGAGAATCTGGGTAGAATGTTGAAATCGTTGTTTGTAGTAAGACAGAATGGAATGAGATATTTTGAGAATAGGATTTAGTTACCATTGTGTCCGTCTGAGGAAGGTGCTTTAGGAGTGCGAGATTTAGTAATGAATGAATCTCATAAGTCCAAGTATTCAGTACATCCTGGATCGACAAGATGTATCAAGACCTTAAGAAAGTATATTGGTGGCCGAATATGAAGGCAGATATAGCCCAGTATGTTAATAAGTGTTTAACTTGTGCGAAAGTGGAGGCTGAACATAAGAAGCCGTCTGGATTATTTGTGCAACCTGAAATTCCTGAGTAGAAATGAGAGAAAATTACTATGGATTTTGTGACAGGTTTGCCAAGGACTTCTAGTGGTTGTGATATGATATGGGTGATTGTAGATAGATTGACTAAGTCTGCTCACTTTTTACCAATGAAGAAGACAGATAGTATGGAAAGGATGACGACAGTGTATGTGAAGGAGATTGTGTGTCGACATAGTGTGCCTTTGTCAATAATTTCAGATCGTGATAGTAGGTTTACCTCAGAGTTTTGGAAATCTCTGCAGAAAGCAATGGGAACGGAGTTAAGTTTGAGTACAACATATCATCCCGAGACTGATGGACAAAGTGAAAGGACGATTCAAACATTAGAGGATATGCTTCGAGCGTGTGTGATTGACTTTGGAAATAGTTGGGATAGACATTTTCCATTGGTGGAGTTTTCGTATAATAATAGTTATCATGCTAGTATTAAAGCCACACCATTTGAAGCTTTGTATGGACGTAAGTGTAGGTCTCCAGTTTGTTGGAGTGATGTAGGAGAGAGTCAATTGACTGGACCTGAAATGATATTTGAGACAACTGAGAAGATTGTGCAAATTAAGAATCGTTTGTTATCTGCCAGAAGTAGACAAAAGAGTTATGCTGATAATAGGAGGAAGCAGTTAGAATTTGAAGTATGAGACATGGTTATGCTGAAAGTATCACCACGGAAAGGGGTGATTCGTTTTGGAAGGAGAGGAAATTTAAGCCCGAGTTATATTGGACCATTTAAGATCATTCAAAGGATTGGATTGGTTGCTTATAAGTTAGAATTGCCGGATGAACTTAGGGCTATTCATAACACTTTTCATGTGTCTAATCTGAAGAAGTATTTAGCAGAAAGGGATTTGGTGATTCCATTGGAGGAAATTCAACTTGATGATAAGTTGCATTTTATAGAGGAACCTGTAGATATTATGGATAGGGAAGTTAAGAATTTGAAGCATAGTAGGATTCCGATTGTGAAAGTGAGATGGAATTCTAGACGTAGACCAGAGTTTACCTGGGAATGTAAGGACTTCTTTAAGAATAAGTATCCTCATTTGTTTAGAGAAGGGTAAGCGCCGGGACGTCGCTCTCTTTAAGAAGGAGGGGATGTGATAACCTGAAACCGAGGTTATTGCCTAATCTTATTTTACGACTATTTTTGAAATTTTTGATGAGCTTGAATGATTTTTGTTTTTTATGGTTTAAGTTTAAACCGATGTTAGGAGACTTATATTTTATCTTCAATAATTATAAGAAGTATTAGCAAGCGTAATATCGATGGATGCCCAGTATTTTACGTTTTATTGTCGATTGTTCGATGTTTGTCGTTTTTGATGTTTTCTTTTTAATGACGTGTTAAGTCGATTCGGGAGACGATATTATTTTATTTGAGATACGTTTTAACTTTTGAGAAGTATTTTTATGAAACCCGAGCCCCGTGAATATTTTCAAAATTGACTAATAGTCATTTCCCGCTTTTTAGCTAACTATTTTCATTGTGGACCACAACTATCCCAAATTGGCAAAATAGGACCTTGGACCACCATCTAAAAGCTCATTTTCCACTAACTTTTCTCATAGTGGAAAGTTTAACAAGAAAAATCACCTCCTCCCTCCTTTCTTTTTTTAACCGTCACCCTAACACCACACAAAACACAATTTCATTCAACTTTTACTTTGATCTAAGCTAAAACAAATCAAGACCCTATCTAAGAATTCAAAGGATATTCTATTTGTACTAATTTTAGCAACATGCATGAAGTTTGAATTTTTTGTTAAGAATTAGGGTTGGTAGGTTAGATGGATGATCATGCATGTGTTATTTGATGATGATCAAGTGATGATCATGTTGTTTTTGCTAAAACCATGTTTTTGATTTTTGGTTTTTTGATTTGAAGATTGATACAAGTGTTAGGAATAGGTTATGTTGTTATTAGGGGCTTATGATGATGATAAAAATGGTTGATTTTGATCAAAAGTATGATTTCATGTTAGCTTTTAAAGGGTAATTTAGGGCAGTGGGTAAAAGGCTGTTTTTGGGTGCCTTATGTTTTGAAAATGTTTAAGATAATTATATATAGTTATGGAGATTTTTATTATCTTTGTTTTGGCGTAAAGTAGAGCTTCTAGCTCCAAACGAGCGAAAGGTTATGATAGTTTGATTATTCGTGTACCGGGAGACGACTATCGGCACAATATGTAGTTGTTGCCGATATTTGGATCGAATCTCGAGGACTATAGAATGAGTTTTGAAATGAGTCAAGGAATGATATAAAAGTGTAAACCCTAGATGGTGAGTCTATTTTCAAACTTAAGTGTCAGTTTTGCAAATGGAGTCGTTTATAGAAGTTAAAATGGTTGTATGAGTCGATGACGTAAAACTGTCCGGTTTTTGTAGTACAAAGATGTGTCAGGCAGGGAGACTTAGAAGTAAAATCATATGATAAACTTTTTGGAGGACTTTCTATAGATAGTAAGTTAGTTCCTCGAGTCGTTTCATAAACTTTTGACGTGTCTAAGTGGGGTAAATGAGCTAGTACATTTGGTATGTGCCGGCAAATTTTTATCGAGAGTATAGAATAATAAAGTAAATGTGTAGAAGAGTATAATAGTATCACTTGTATCGTTTTCTCTCGAGTTTGTCGTGATTTTATGATTTTGAGTTTGATATTCCTATGTTATGATTTATTACTCGAGTCTATTTTTAATGAACGCGCCTTATTTGATAGGTTGCGGTTCTTGTGTTTGAAAGGCATAACCTATCATCGACAATCATCTCGCTAGGTCTCTTATACTAAGGTGATTCTGTAGCCTCGCTTTTCATGATAGCTCCTAAATGTTTTAATACCCGCGAGGGGGATACATGCTATTTAAAATAAATGAACACAAGTCATGATTAATTGCTTGGACCCGAATGTTGCCTATGTTGCCTTGAATTGTATTGGGTACCTTGTTGCTAAAGACCCTAAATTCATGAACCGTTAACTATGTTCTGACTTGATGTTCTGAGATGGGAATAGCCGCTTATTCGAATGATAGTACTATTGGGTTGACCACCCTATCTGAGACCATGGCATTACGTTGAGTAACCTTTAGGAAGGATAATTTACGAGAATGAGATTTGGGTATATATCTAGCAACTAATACTCTAGAGGGCAATGGTTTTATCTAGTCATGCTAGCATTTGGCGTGGGTGACTAATTGGTTAAGGGGTCGGTTTCATGAGCTTAAATACAATGAGTTGCCTTGATATAGATTGTATGTACAACAATTCTATAAAATGATTATGATTGATTTTCTTCTTGTGTTCAAATGTGATTTGTTAAGCCTATGGACTCGCTCAACATTATTGTTGACTCGTTTAAGCATGTGTTTCAGGTAATCGAATGTGATTGATGGCGGAGCATTGTTGTGGATGTTGTGGGTTTGCTTTTGAAGTGTTATGGTCTAAAACAATTTCTATCCTTTTACTGTTGAACAATTTATCTAATGTTTGTGTACTGTACTAAAACTTGTTGGCTTGATGGTTGAGATCGATGGGGACTTAATGCTTTACTCTGGTGTTGTTTTGGTACATTATGAGATGAAAATCATGTTTTAGACATTGTGTGAAATCTTATTATCTTTTATGTGTAAATGTCTCTTTTTGAGTCGTTCAATATACCTTGTGTGATGATACTTGTGTTTAGCACCCAATTGTGTATTTCCGCTGCGCAATGTGAAATGGGGGTGTTAAATTCTTAGTGTTTGTATTCCGCACAAATACTTTGTTTTCATTAGAGTCTCTCTATGAATAAACTTGTGACTACAGAAGTTGTTCACCATCCTTAACAGGCTGAAAGATCTATATCTGAAGGACCCAACAGGACTTTCAAACGAACATTAGAGTTCGTTTATATGTTATATAAGATATCTGGAAGAGGGCTAATCAATTGGGATAGTGGAAGACCCTCTGATCATAACAAACTTTTTATATGTTCAAAATCAGTAAATCTAGATAGACAAAAGTATATACATGTATATCGGGTCCTTAACAGTAGCATTAAGGCTGGGGCAAAAGAGAGGAGTTAACTAACACATGTAAGGGATAAGTTTTTCTTTACAAAAACCATGGGTATGGTTAGATGGGCGTTTGGCTAGTGATTTGGGGACTAAAAACCAGGACTGTTTTAGGAAAATGCAAACGGGATAGGTATCGAACTTAACCAAGTTAAGGACTTGTTAGAGAGGGGTAATGGGATGCTTAGAGCATATGAATGGGGTATATATATGGGAGAAGGTTAGATTTCCATCATAGGTTGATGAGCCATATTAGTCATTGGTTCATGTCTTGATGTTATACATTTTTTTGTTTAGCTTTTGTTAGTACGCGGGATAATTGGAGGAGCTCAATCAGGTGAGTTTCATAGTCCCATTTTCTTTATCTTTTTACTTCCAGATGGGATGGAAGGAACACTGTCGTTACTTGTTCTTGTTAATTTTCTTCTAAATGAAATTGTTGTGCATGTTTTTATATGTTAGTTTTGGACAATTACGTGTTTACTTATGCATGGAACTTGTTATGTGGAAATACTTAATATAGTTAAGTATACTTGATATCAAGGAGGACAAGGCAGGGCCTTGGGGACAAGACTGGGTCTTGGGGATGGATTTTAGGTGTATGGGCGCCTAATATGTCATGGAAAGGAAGGAAGGATAAGCAAGGCATGGAGCCTTGGGACGGAAAGGATAAGCGCTTAGTACGGAATAGTTATGCATGTTAGTAGAACACTGTCCAAATGCTGTATATGTTCTTGAATGTTGTTATTCACAGCTAGTGTACTGAAATGTTATATTTTGGGGTCGGATTCTAAACCTATGACTGTTACCAACATTATTGTTGACGTAATTTAGTGTCTCTTTCAGGTGAAGTTATAGTTAAGCCTTCAAGTTGGAGTGACTAGTTAATAACTGGTTTATAGTATATTAAAAATTATATCTTTGTTCGTTCTCGGTGTCTTAACGAATTGATTTCCGGTTAAATGTGTGACTCAATTTTTTTTGTTAAGAAAAAGGGAAGTTTGGTTATCTATTTCTACTTAAAAGGTAAAAGCGAAACGTAATAAAAACAAACCAAAAACTTTTTAACTAATAATAAAGGAGCAAAACGAATAAACAAACGTAAATTAAAACGAAACAATTAATAAAAATAAAACTAAAGGACGAAATTAACTATCGACTCGAAAATAAAGTTTACTTAATGAAAAAGGAGAGAATAAAACTAAGATGGTACTTTAAAGCTAAACGAGGCAAAACCTAAAGCAGGTACTAAATAAAAGATTAAACTTGAACTTTACGAAAAAATATTAATTTTAAAATTAGACGAAAAATTCAACTAAAAATACGTAACTTTCAGAAATAAAATCGGAACAACTTTCAGATAAAACTAAATGATTACGGAACAATATTAATAAATAAGGCAGGCAGGCAAGCTGCTCAAGCAAGCAGGCACACAACTTAAATTGGCGGGAAATAATATATAAGCTGGCAGACTTATTCGGAATCTTTCTTCGTTCGGGATATTAGCTTCATTCGGGAAGTTTTATAAAAACTTGTTGGTTCGGTATTTTCAACTAAAAGGCTTCATTCGGTAAAAAATACTCAAAACCTTCATTAGGTAAAATTAGTTGGTTCGGGAAAAATTGTTGGCTCGGTAAAAATTGCTCATTCGGGAAAAAACACTGGTTCGGGAAAATAACTGTACACAGTAAGAACACGAATTTATCTAAAAACAACCATAATTCAATCTAAAAATTATACTAAACTAACCACTAATAATCAACTAACAACGATCAATCAAACCAAATTAATAAAACTAAAAATAAAAACCAAATTAATCAAAACCCACTTAATAAATAAAACTCAAATCAACCAAAAACAATAAAACTAAAAACAATAAATCACAAATTAAGATCTACCAAGCATTAAAACATCTAAATCAACAAACTTTATGAAACCAAAATCAATAAAACTATGAAACCCACTTGATTAATCAAATTTAAATCAACCAAATCAATAAACCAAACACTAAATTAAACCAAACAAGAAAGGAAGGATGAGATTTAATTAAAAACTTGATTAAAAGTAAAAGATTCAACAATTAAAACATATAGATTAAAGATTCTACATATTAATCTAGAGAGAGAAAGTGAAAACTAGAGAGAGAAAGTAAATCTACACTACTCCTAATCTAAAACTAACTAACTACCTCCCAATGACACATTAGGAGGGTATTTATAGGAGGAGTAAAATGTTGGTGCTTTCTTCCTTCTTTCTTTTTGTCTCGACTCGATTTAAATTCTTTGTCATTCTCGACGTCGTCTCGGGATTTGTCAATATAAATTGAACTCGTCTTATAATTTTCTTCTTTAATTAGACTTGGTTCTTCGACTTCATTAAACTTCCGTCTTTAGACTTTTTCTTCGATAAATCTTCAGAATAGGCCTTGGACTTTCGTTCTTTTTGCACTCTTGATCTTTTGACTTCGTCTTTTCTCGTTTTCTTTGATAAAAGCCCGTGAAAGCCCGTGTTTTCTTCCTTTTTCATCTTTTGGACCTAAAACACAGTAAAAACACAAACCATGCATAATTCCGACATTTACGACATAAAATACACGTTTTGGCTTGGTTATTATTATAATTAAGTGGTAAAAGTATGGGTGTTTTCACACCTATCAAAACCCCTACACTTGACCATTGCAACACGCTCATGCAATGCATTAGTTACAAAGCAAGATTTACATTTTCCATCATAATTAACCCGCATTGGCCTTTATTAAACATAAATAAAGGAAGAAAAACAAATAAAGAGATTAAAGACTTACATTGAGGCTTTGGATTTTCATGAATGTTTATCATCCTCAAGTTTCACGTTCCCCAAACCAAGCTTAAAAACGAGATCATTGTTATTATAAGTTAACAAACTAATACAAACTCATGTGGCCAAATTATTCACTTAGACTCCCTTATTCCTAGGTGTATCTCTTATATTTTATTGTTGTCTTAAATGATCACGAGGATGCATTGTTGACTTATTACGATAGTTATTTAGGCTGAAAATAAAGTGGGACGATTTAATCAATAGTTAGCTAAAGGACAAAATCATTTAAAACTGCTTCTCGGGACCTTTTAAAGTTCATATCTTGGCATAACTCGCTTAACGATTTGAGACCTTTCTCGGATCGATATTTGGCATTGACTTCATACTTCAAATCTTGAGAGACGTTCATGAAATAATGGTCTTCTCTTCATAATAGGAATTTCTTCTCTTGAACTTTTTGAGAGATTCTTCATATTTGGACCACGACTTCTTCATTTTTCTCCAATCTTTATTTGAGATTTTGATATACAACGATCCGCCTCCTTTTAGGACTTGGATCTATTTATCCTCATACCTTGTTAGAGCCTTTTTGGATAGACTTCTCCATGATCTTTAGGGGAGTTTTTGCTTTTTTCCGTGTGTCTCGATCCTTCATATTGATTTTTGATAAATGATTCTTCACATCACTTGGGATCTTTAGCAACAAAATGTAGCCCTCATGCCTTGTTAGGGCCTTTTCGGACTCGCCAATCTTCGCATCCCGCTTCAATAAGTTATGCTTTGGCTATGAACTCTAATTAATACCGAGCAACTTTTAAACGATCTTGTGCTAGATGCTAAGTAACTTTTCAAATCGTACAACCTTATTTATTGCAAATATATGTATTAACAAGCGATGGGAGAAAAAGCTTATAATCAACTCACATAAATTCATGAAAGGATACCAAACTTATAATTGACTCTATCATCTCTCGTTCTCCACAATTTAAAATCCCAAGGAATGAGACTCGTGGATGCTTAGCCAATTAAATCAAAGTTTTGGGTTTTCAAATCATCTATAGGATCTTGCAAATTCTTAGACTCTTTCAAGTTTAGAAATCGCATTTTAAAGTTCCCTTGATAAACGACTTTCTAGGATCAATTATAGGAACTTGCGAAAAGTTCTTGTTCTTAACCCGTAAGAGTTAAGACTTTCGCGTTTAAAAGTTTCCTATATAAAAGCCTAGCAAAATTTGACTTAAACACGTTAAGGATACTAGCTAGAGTAAACTTAAATAAGTAAACTCGGGTTGAGTCAAAAGATTCACAACGTTGAAAAATTAAAACCACTTTATTCAAAATTTATTCTAATGAAAGAAAATAACTATAACAAAGGTAAATACTAATAGGCCAAAATAGATCAAAAATTTTGAAAAATATCGAAAAATCAATTTTCCGGTTAAAATGAGGACAAATACAAGGAAAAGCCCACTTAACTTCGATAGAAGTCCCCCTACACTTGATATAAACATTGTCCTCAATGTTTAAGCATGTGGGAGTGAACTCCCCTACACTTAGGACATTGTGCACGTTGTTTAAATCTTGCTAAGGAAGAGACAACTAAAGTGATTCCTATTTTAATATTAGAAAATATAAAATAGAGAATTAAAAGAGTTTAGGATAAAACCGGGAAGACGGGTACACGGGATCACGGTTCGTCAAAAGTCATCAAGAATGGATCTTTGAAAGCTCGAATCCCTGCACATGATAAGAAGAAAACAACAAACACATACTAGGGTCTCCCCTACACTTATTATAAAAACAGATAAAGATAGATAGATAATCGGGTTGCCTCCCGAGAAGCGCTTGTTTTTGTTAACCGAGTCACGAGCCTGACTCGTCCCCGAATTAAATGGTCCATGGGGAAGCCTCGAATGTAATACCCGGATCAAAGACCTTGTCCTCGTTCCCGGAGGACATTAATAAAGGAGAGGCCGGAGGATAAGTCTTAAAGGGTAGAAAAAGTCCTCTCAACATACGAAAAGTATGTGAGATCATGATCCACGGGAGGTGGGGTGGGTGAAGGAATCAAAATGTCAGCCCCAAAAGACATATGATTATCACTGAGCGGCAAAGCCGTAAAGGTGTCAAGCATGGAATGTTAATGTCACCTCCCGGGTCAAAGCACTCATCCTCAGTAATAGTCTCTAAAGGTTGGGATAAAAGGTGCTCGGGAGGGGGACTTGGGACAATACCTTCATGTAGCAAATTATTAAAAATAATAACCCCCTCCGTGTCATCATCATCAATACCCGGAGGTATTGAGAGAATGTCGATTTCCTCCATAGCTGTATCAGTATTCTCAACTGAAGTAATAGACGGAGGTAAACACTCGGAAATAGGAGCAGAATTCAACGCTTCAATCTTAACAATAAGAAGATGAACTTTCAGTAATTTGTCGCGAAGAATAACGTCTTCCACCTCATCTACAAGACCAAGTTCAGTGGTGAACTTCTCGTAAGTCGGAGAGAATAAATCAACATCGCCCTCATCTCCCGGAGGAGATTGAGAATTTTCAAAGGTGAAATTCTCATAGCATGGAGAAAAATCATCATCATTAAGAGCGACCTCGTCCGTAAGCTCAGCAAAAGTAGGGACATCACAAACCTCATCAAAGAATTTATCAAGATCAAAATCACTAATCTCACTTGATGTATCACTGTCCTTAGACGCATTAGGGATATCAAGAGTAGGAGTAGTAATCTCAGAAGATGGGTTGAGATCATAGATATCATCCTCGTCATCATCATAATAGTAGTATGGACGCACAAGAGGAGGAGTATAATCACTAAGATTAGATACTTGCTCTTGTCGTTGATCCTCTTGACATTTTTCGATGTATTTATTTAAAGCTTCTTGAAGTTTTTGACCTTGCTTAACAAGAGTGACCCATTGTTCGTTGGGGCTCAAATGTTCGAAGTAAGGTTGATGATCGACGGTGTGACGTGGGGGCTCAAAATTTTGAAAACCAGAATTATAGCAAGGATGTGGCTCATAATTCATCGGTTGAGAAGAATTAGAACACGGATGTGGGTCATAATAATTCATCGGTTGACAATAAGAAGTATCGTGAGGGCCCCCACAATTGTTGCAATACGGGTATTGAGGAAAACCGGGTGCATCATGTGGATAGCTATTCACGTTGTCATAATTGTAAACCGGTTCTTGCTCGTCATGAGACGGGTATCGAATCGGACACGAAACATGCCAATGAGAATCGCTTGCACAATATATGCAAGAGGGTGGAGTAAGTGCATTAGAAGCAAAGGATGAGTTAATCGAATTGCACCAGGGACAAAATCAAAATTGTGTATCGTCGATATCATTTCCACACCGCTCACAGGTACACCATTGACATGTTTGAAAGCCATACAATGGTCTTCCACACCCTGCAGCACAAGCAACATACGAATTCATTAAGAACAATAGATAAGCAAGAAGAATATTATAGGTGCAAACTTTCAAAAAAGAAATGCTTTTTATGATTTTTTAATTGTTTTTGGGATTTTTGAATTTTTTTAAAAAATTTGACGAGAAAAATAACGTTCAAAAGTGAGCGGATCTCAAAATCCAACGCGTCTCTCACTAAAAAACGTTAATCTTCACGAAAAGAGCCGGCAGCGGCGCCATTTAATAACTGGTTTTTAATATATTAAAAATTATATCTTTGTTCGTCTCGGTGTCTTAACGAATTGATTTCCGGTTAAATGTGTGACTTAATTGTTTTTGGTTAAGAAAAAGGGAAGTTTGGTTATTTATTTCTACTTAAAAGGTAAAAGCGAAACGTAATAAAAATAAACCAAAAACTTTTTAACTAATAATAAAGGAGCAAAACGAATAAATAAACGTAAATTAAAACGAAACA
Organism: Glebionis coronaria; assembly: GCA_025667525.1. Classification (NCBI taxonomy): domain Eukaryota; kingdom Viridiplantae; phylum Streptophyta; class Magnoliopsida; order Asterales; family Asteraceae; genus Glebionis; species Glebionis coronaria. The sequence continues at coordinate 223,866,543 of CM046879.1, forward strand.
ATTAATAAAAATAAAACCAAAGGACGAAATTAACTATCGACTCGAAAATAAAGTTTATTTAATGAAAAATGAGAGAATAAAACTAAGATGGTACTTTAAATCTAAACGAGGCAAAACCTAAATCGGGTACTAAATAAAAATAAAACTTTAACTTTACGAAAAAATATTAATTTTAAAATTAGACGAAAAATTCAACTAAAAATACGTAACTTTTAGAAATAAAATCAGAACAATTTTCAGATAAAACTAAACGATTACGGAACAATATTAATAAATAAGTAAGCAGGCAGGCAAGCTTCTCAAGCAAGCAGGCACACAGCTTAAATTGGCTGGAAATAATATATAAGCTGGCAGGCATGTAGCTTGACAATTACTTATTTGGAATCTTTCTTCGTTCGGGATATTAGCTTTATTCGGGAAGTTTTATAAAAACTTGTTGGTTCGGTATTTTCCACTAAAAGGCTTCATTCGGTAAAAAATACTCAAAACCTTCATTCGATAAAATTAGTTGGTTCGGGAAAAATTGTTGGCTCGGTAAAAATTGCTCATTCGGGAGAAAACACTGGTTCGGGAAAATAACTGTACACAGTAAGAACACGAATTTATCTAAAAACAACCATAATCAATCTAAAAATTATACTAAACTAACCACTAATAATCAACTAACAACAATCAATCAAACCAAATCAATAAAACTAAAAATAAAAACCAAATTAATCAAAACCCACTTAATAAATAAAACTCAAATCAACCAAAAACAATAAAACTAAAAACAATAAATCACTAATTAAGATCTACCTCGCATTAAAACATCTAAATCAACAAACTTTATGGAACCAAAATCAATAAAACTATGAAACCCACTTGATTAATCAAATTTAAATCAACCAAATCAATAAACCAAACACTAAATTAAATCAAACAAGAAAGAAAGGATGAGATTTAATTAAAAACTTGATTAAAAGTAAAAGATTCAACAATTAAAACATAAAGATTAAAGATTCTACATATTAATCTAGAGAGAGAAAGTGAAAACTAGAGAGAGAAAGTAAATCTACACTACTCCTAATCTAAAACTAATTAACTACCTCCTAATGACACATTAGGAGGGTAGTCATAGGAGCAGTAAAATGTTGGTGCTTTCTTCCTTCTTTCTTCTTGTCTCGACTCGATTTAAATTCTTTGTCATTCTCGACGTCGTCTCGGGATTTGTCGATATAAATTGAACTCGTCTTATAATTTTCTTCTTTAATTAGACTTGGTTCTTCGACTTCATTAAACTTCCGTCTTTAGACTTTTTCTTCGATAAATCTTCAGAATAAGCCTTGGACTTTCGTTCTTTTTGCACTCTTGATCTTTTGACTTTGTCTTTTCTCGAAAAACATTCTTCATGGACATTTCGCATCTATTATTTCTTCGATAAAAGCCCGTGAAAGCCCGTGTTTTCTTCCTTTTTCATATTTTGGTCCTAAAACACAATAAAAACACAAACCACGCATAATTCCGACATTTACGACATAAAATACACGTTTTGGCTTGGTTATTATTATAATTAAGTGGTAAAAGGATGGGTGTTTTCACACCTATCACTAGTCTTGGAAGCATAGGATTTCATATAGAAGGAAATCCCCGTTCCTTCTTAGTTTATTTTTTTCATTTTGAATAAGTGATACTTGGACACCTATATGTTTGCTTTGCTTGTGTTATTTGTTTGTCTCGGGTAAACGGTAGGACTATTATCTACTTACCTAGACTCCTGCATTGTTGAGATATTGTCATAACATTTGTGTCACCATTTATGACATTTCTTATTTCATTTAGTTTCTCTTTAGACACACCATGTTGTGATGATATCCATACGTTCGCGCCCCATATTCCGCCATGGTAGGGTGTGACAATTCACTCCGAATAAATTGATATTGAAAAGGTCGCAATCCTCTCCAGCCTCTGCTCAGTAAATCAAAACACACCATTGAGTCTAGAGCCATGAGATCATCAAAAGTATCATTAGGACACTTTCCAATTATTCCTTGCTTCTTCTCACACTGTGAAAAGTAAGAAAGATTTTACGAGTCCTACGCAATATTCTTGTAATATTGCCAGAACATCTGAGTGATACAAAAGTATTACAATGAAGATGAAAATTCTGCTTGAGCCAATATCAAACAAGCTCATGGTAGGTGACACGTGCGGTTCTTTAAAAAACCAAACATGTGATAACTGGAAAGAAACGATGGTTTGACTCTTAACTGAACTCAAACTTGTTCTAGGGCCTCTACACAAAATATAAGTGATCTTGTCAGAACACTCAGAGTGACACTCTTTAGTGTTCATAATAATGAGTGGAAATCCTTACAATGTTAACATCAAACAACACTACGGTAGGTGACAAGCAAGATTCTATTAGAATGAAGCTCGTGACAACTGGAAAGCAACGATGGTGAAGCTCTTAATTGAATTTCACTTGTTCTAGGTATATGAATTGATGGATTAAATCATAAGGATAATTTATCCAAATGATTCACTCTTTATGTTCGCAGTCAGCTTTGGACGGTCGAGTAAAGAGAACAGGTTTACCCGTGAAATCTTGTCAAGGAGATTTTTTATTAAATCTACGTGCCACAAGTACGATATTTAATATCGTCCAACGGTCTTCGCCGACCAGAGGTAAAATGCTACCAAATTAGAATGAAATGTCAATGCCATTTCGTTCGTGTCTACTTGTGTTGCTGCAATTGAAGACGGTGGCGTTGTGGTGTCCGAAAAGAAGTCTTCCTCACATAATACTTTCTACACCAAATATTTTAGTAAATTCAAGAAATTTCAACATAAAGTTTCCGTTGTATCAAACTCTAAAGCTTTATAGAATTCAACAAAGTATAAGTGTGTGGGACATGAAGTCACGAGGAGGCAAGTATCACAAAAAGGCAAAGGTCGCACGTGAAGATGATCTCTAATCACATAACAAGTCAAGGTCAAAAGAACATGCTTCAAGCCAAAGCCTAAAGATTATTAACACATATTCACAAAGACGAAAAAGAAAAGAAGAAAAGAGAATGGACTATAAGCACAAGAACGAAGATCTAATATGCTATATTTTGGACTTTGTAATTTGGAGTGACCTCCCTTAGGGGGGAGATTGTTGGAAATATGTTTTTCCCATTAGAAGACTCAGTCACTCCAACAATATAGTTATTGGCTCGTAGTATAGTTAGTTATTTAACAATTAAACAAACCGGAACCATGGGCATGTCCATGGGCTGGCGGCCCATAAACCCTCTCCTTTTATGGTAAGGGTGTTGCTTGGTTTCACTTTTCACTTAATAATACACATATTTTCTCTCATTTCTCTCTCTAACTTTCTCTCTCTAGAAAACCTTCAACCTCACTCTTGGTTAAGGATTACCAATATTCTACAAGAAGTTTGGTAGCATTAATTTTCGTTTCAACCTTTTTAGACTCGAGAGCTTTGAAATCCGTTTTAAGTTTGTAAAAATTATTGAAAACCGACTCTTTTTCCTTTAACTCATTTGAAAGATTAGCTATGTTTCTATTTCTTATAAGTGTTCTAGCCTTTCAAAACGAAATTGGTCAAATTGTGAATAAGTTATTTTCTCTGCTTGAGGGACCATTTTAAAAGTTTTGACCTTTTCTTTATACATCGCAAGCTCAGCGATAAGGGTGGCATTCATATCTACGGTTTGTCAGATAGCAACATTCATGTCATCGATTATATGTTTAGGCACCATTACCAAATCTTGTTGAGCATAAGATACCATACCCGTCGTATCATTTAGTTGAGGTTCACTCGAATGAGAAGGATTGGATACCCTAGCATTTGAATTACTATTTACCGAAGGCTGTTCGGGGTTGTTATTTTCATGCCCAACTTGATGTGGATTATTATGAACAATATTGGTTGTGGTTGGTACCTTACTGACGACATTTGAACCGTAGGGATAAATGTTAGCAACGAGAGCAGCTTGGGCCGAGTGACTCTCATCACAATCTGAATCATATGCATCAAGATCATCCGCTTGATATGTTGCATTTGAAGTAGAAACGATGGTAATGTCTTCATTATCTGTTGCCATTGGGTCTACAAGAAATGTTAATTCCTCTGAATCCAAATATTTCCGTTAGATTGAGTATCGACCAAGAACATCTTCTCCTAAAACCACAATGCATCCCTTCTCCTTTTCGACTGAGTACACTGCTTAGCCATGTGACCTTGTCCTTGGAAATTATAGCAAGTCACAACCTATTAAGGACCAATGAAACTTCCATTTCCACTAGCTTGAGCATTCACAGCCTAAGCATTCACGGTTCTTATAGTTGGTCTAAATGAATTTTGCCTTCCTTGGATAGATTGCGCCGTCAATTGACCGTCTTGAATAGTGGCTTGTTGGCGAGGATTTGAAGATGTGCGGAGCTGATTGTTCGTAGGTGGAAATCCTCTAGTTGCAACAAGTTTTGACAAGTAGGTAGGGAGATGGTTTAAAACATCAGTTGGACAATCATTTTGATTGAGGACCGGTACTTGAATTGCTGGAAGTTCATTAGAATACAAGGCTTGTGCTCGTGGTGCTTCAATTGGAAAATATCATTGCCGAGGAGTATAGCCCATTGGAGAATTGATAGCTTGAGATGAAGATGCTTGATGAGATAGTTGCTATGGATAAGGTTGTTGTAAAACACTTGGTTGTTGAAAGGATTGTTGTGACATCATTGGTGGTTGATATGATGGTTACAATGGTTGCTGATAGATGTGTTGTGGTTGTTGCTGATATGACGGTTGTTGATAAGAGTAATTCAAGTTGTGTTGAGGAGTCATTATGAGAAGCAAACATAGCAAGTGGATCATAGACTTGATATTTTGACAATCGAATCACTTGCACGTGGCATTCTTGTTGTTGAAGATAAGCTTGAAGTTGATCCACGTTGGTTTGATGCAAATTCTTAACCAACTTAACTGATAGTCCCTTAATATGAAAATTGTTGAACCTATAACTTGTATAACCACGAAAACACAACGGAATACTTTCAAACGCGTAATGCTTTATTAACTGTTATAAACAAAGTATTACAAAGTGCTATGAATACACCCGTTGAATGACAATAAGAAATGAACCCTAGAACAAGTAAACTAGATTCGAGACTCAAGTTTACAAGGGAAGCAATGAGACGCTGGTAGACAGCTGAGGGCTCAGTGGTTCCAAAGTGAGAAATAACTTAGATAATTTATCCAAGCACAAGGGTTGGTTTTACTCTTCTTTCTCACTCCTATTTATAGTGGTACGAGGTTGCTTCCTTAGTGGGGGTAGTTGATACGTGTCATCTTCTGAATGGAAGAGTACAACGTATTAAATGCATGTCCAAATCGAGACATACCTTTAAACAACTTTAGGTGAACAGTTCTGCCAACTGTTCACCTTTTGACCCACTAGGTCGTACTAGGCTTTATCTTGAATCTCTTGTTTTGTCCCGCTCAAAACACTTGGTAGATTCTCCCGCCTAAACTATAAAGGATTGGACAAGCTTTGCTTGTATCAGACTTCTAGGGTTCTTAGGTGATCTTTGAGTATTGTCAACTCAGAGATCCTTGAACACCAGTACATTCCTTCTACATCCCATTTATCCATAATCGCTGGTGAGTATGACTTCAGATTGTCTTCGAATTCTCTGACGTTGTCTTTGACTTGAATGTTCCTGGTGTGCCAGCTGAGGCTTTGCCTTCCACTGGTCTGGTCTCTGTCGCTGGTCCTCTCAGCGATCAGTAACACTTAGTCTAATTTAAACAATTCTAGACTGGGCCATAGTTAACACTTTCATTGGCCCAACAATGTCCCCCTATTTGTTTATAAATTATACTAAGTCTAAAATTATTGTAAGTGAGTACACACCTTCTTCTTACACATAATTTAACAAACACACCTCATAGTTTTATTAAACATAAAGAACCTAGTCGATTACAAGAAAACCTAGTGGTGTAAACATAAACAAAATAAAAAGTTCTTCAGCGATCGAGGCCTTGATCATAGATTCTCTGAGCTTCAACTTTGTCACTCCTAGAGTTAATGATCAGCTCAACTTGAAACTCAAAATCATCAGCTAATTTGCAATTCCTTAGGATGCCTTGTTTGAGTCTGATGAGTTGGATAGTTGATGCCAGATGTAGTTCATTCATCCGCTGAAAGCAATACTCACAATTACCATTCATGAAGACCATTCCTGTCTCTGGTTCTGAGTATACTTGGCCACCCACTAGTTTAGTGATCTCTTTGGGCAGTACCAGGTTTCTATGCATTCCATCTATAACAATATTCTCAGTGACCAGCTTTTCTACCAGAGGCCCTGATGAGACTGTATTTATACATAGCCTCATCGTCCAAATCGGGCTTAAAATGCTTAAAATGTCATCAAAATACCCAAAATATGCCTGTGTTTGTTCATTGTGTATTTCAGGTACGGATATCGTGAATTCACCAAAAGATCAAAGGAATCAAGCAAAAACGAACACGGGAAACGAAGCCGCACAAAGAACCGGACCCGAATCATGATTTTCCTATCAAGTCCTTGAAGTTTGAAGATTTGGCAAGATTGGTCCCTCTACTTTTGAAGACTTAACATTTTATACCCTTGCAAATCTCATTATTGCATATTGGGTCCCTTAAATGTTGAGATATTGCATTATTGGCCCTTGAAGAATGCATAAAGTGCATTAAATACCCTTGGAAAAAGTTTATGTAAATGACAAGCCAAAATTGACAAGTTAAGGAAAGTTATTTACAAAGGAAGTGCAAGTTTGTGGCTGTTTGAGTTAAAGAGACAAGAGTTAGGGAGATAAAGGACTAAACATGGGCAGACAAGAGAACTTTCCTCATCCAACCAACCAGCCACATCATCACAATCCACCAATCATAAACCCCCAAAACCCCACGTCATAACCCACTACCCACTACATAACAGATTATTTATTAATCTGTTTAATTAACAGATTTGGGAGGCAAACACGTTTTTTGAACCATAAACAAGATTAAATCCCACTGTTTATCACCCCCATACCCCTATAAACCCTAATCTTTATACACAACAAATCAAAGGGTTTATGTACCATAATCTCCAGATCATTAATTCACCTAATTGTCTCCTAAACCCACTCCTTAAAACGTCCACCACTACACCCAAGGTCCCCACATGGGATTCCCCTGCTATGTCACTTTCACTCCTCTTTCCCAAATCCGACCAAATCAACGCACCAAACCCACTCCTTGGTCCCTACTCTTGTTTCAACGTTTGAGATCATCCCAGTACAGCTGCAACATCACATGATGAAGAATTGACCAAGTTTGAAGATTCAAAGCTGAGGGCTTTTGTGGAATTTCATCTAGATTAGGGTTTTGCTTTTATGTAATTCTAGAACCCTCTATAGCTTAGTATAAATGGGAGATGACTTGTATCCCCATTTTTTTGTTCCAGTCTTTGTATTATTTTTTTTCAAATTAATGAACATGAAACGAATTTAAATTATTCAATACTGAGTTCCTTATTCTGTTTTTCTTAGTGTAGAAATTTGAATTTATTGCAAAGATAGTGTAGGTTTCAAAGGAAAGAAATAGGTACTTGTGTTGCAAATTTCTGAAAAATCGTTTTTTTAAACAAACTTTGAAACTCCCATTCACATGAAAGTGAAAGTGGAAGTGGGAATTGGAGCTTCAAGTTTGTGTTAAAAGTTTTTATTAAAGGTTTCAATAGGTTGTTTCTTTTAAGTTCTTTCAAAGATTTTCCAAGAAAAAAATCTTTTATCATTTTTTTATTATTAACAGTTACTGTTCACATAAGCCAAATAGCATAAGCTGTATGAAAAACAGCTTATGGTATTTACTTATGTGAGCTTCAAGTTGTCTCTTGGTTGATTATGATTGTGCAGGAGTGAAGGTCAAGTTCACACTTCATTTTTCCTTTTTGATTCCATAGAAGATATATTCTATCTTGGTTCTGCAGTAGAACCCCAACAATATATCTCTACATCAGCTTATTTATGAGCAAAGGAGTGCAAAATATAGATGGCATCAGCTCTTGGTAAGGCTTGAACCCTATAACTGCATGAATCTGCCTAATTTGTATGCTATATGAAGAGATTTTGTTTGACTGATTTTCTTGAGTAATTTGTGTTATTTTATGCTTGAATATTATTTGCATGCTTGTTAGAATAGTTGCTAAGTAGTTAGGATTGGTTTCATGAGCATTTGGTTAGTTAAAATTCACTTTCTGAAATTAAGGTAGTGTTTGGATTTGGGTATTAAGGCTAGAGTTTGACAACTTCTTGTGTTAATATCCACTTAGACATCTCTATTATGGTATTTTAAGTCTTGTTTAGTGCCTTGTGTTTGTTTGTTAAGGTTATTCCAGAAGTTTGTATGCTCACTCTTGGGTAAAAACAGCTAATATAATCAGTAGGCTTTATTATAGAGTTGTTCTTGTAATTTTTGAGTTAAGAGTTTGTTGACTGTTAAGAAGTAGGGTCATCTAGGATTATACTTAGCCTATAAGTGATTTGGTAATATTGTATGCAATTTGTGGCCATTTGAAATTCGTTTTTTAAGCCAAATAGTTCAGTCACTGTAGCACAGCCCCCTATACCATCACAACAACTGCAAATTGCTCCCCTGTGTGTTATTCTTGTGAAAAACTTGCTCTTTTCCTTGTTTAAACTGACTCCCCACACTTCCATGAGTGTGGGGTTCCTTTGTTGCCATTCAAATCCAAGTAACCAAGCTTTCCTAAGCTTAAAGTCCACCAGACTTTGAAATTAAACTAGCAGTGGGAACTTCATTACCCCTGCTAGTGTCCTTGTTTCCCCTGCTTGGCTATAAGACAGAAAACAAGAAAAGGTCACTATCAGATTCTTATTTAGTTGTCTTTAGTGAACAAATTTAGGACTTAGGACTTCTTTCTTTTTCCATTATTTTTCTTTTTTAATTCTTAATTTTTCTTTTTAATTAGTTTTTATTCTACTGTTCATTTGATAATTTTTGGATTATTTTGCATTTTTAATTACTTTTTAATATTCAGTTTTTGTCATTTAGTGTAGAAAATTATTATTTTTCACTTTTAAAATTTTTCCTAGACTTAGAATTATATTTTAAGATTTTTGGTTTTAAAAATATTCACTGTTCACTTTTTAATTATTTTTTATAATTAATTTAGTTTAATTAGGGTTTTAATATTAACTAGTTTTGTCTTTTAGTGCAAATTTTTACTTTTTTAAAACTTTTTCAATTTTCTACTGTTCATTAGGGTAATTTAGGATTTTTAAAATTGTTAAATTAATTTTGGCATTATGTTATTATTTTTTATGATTATTTTAGTTTAAAAATAGTTTTTAGTCATTTAAAAATAGAAAAATAGTTTTTAAAATTTAAGAAAAATACTTTTTAGTCTTTAAATAATATAAGTTAGTTATTAGTTCAATAAATTAATATTTTGGACATTTTGTTAATTATATTTAATTTTAGGGCTTTAATTAGCATTAAAAATTGAATATTTAATTAATAAAAGGTTTTAAAATATATTTGTTGGATTTTTATTCTTATTTATATTATTTAAGACTTAGTTTTAATTTTTAATTAATTTTTAGGTTAAATTTTTAATTTCGTCACGTTTTACGTATTTACGTTCGCGTTTTACGTCAACGCCGTAGTTTAATCGTAGCGTAACTCGTCTTTTACTTTTTCTTCTCAAAACCAAAAATGTCACTAATCCAAACATTGTTATTTTATATATTGGCACATTAATACTCACACCTCCTTCGAGAACGAACCCGCATTTATTCGTCTTCACGGTTTTCCTAAATCGTGTCGATTAATACTTGTCGCGTTTATATTTGCTTTTTCCTAAAAGTAGATATATACTAAAACCTACATCAGGCCCAATTTGGGTTTTCCTTTTTCTTTGTCCTTGAGAAGATTGTTGTTGTGATAGTTGAGGAGGCAGAGGTAGCTTCAGCTTCTTTGTAGTGTCCCTTACCCAATTCAGCTTAGCTTGAATGTTTTTCATCATTTGGGCAGCACCAGGCCCAGTCTTCTTTTGGGCAAGAGACAGCATTTCTAACCATTCAGAGAGGCCCAGGTCTCTGAGTTTAAAGTCACTGAAGACTTTGTAGTTGGTCAGTTGGTTTTCTCTGTATAAGGTCATCACTACTCTTTTGTCTTTGTCCGTGTAACATGTGTACTTGGTGATTTGACCGGGCTCTGCTCTTTGGTCCACTATTCTCTCATATTCCTCTTGAAGGTTGCTCCTTTTAACTTCAAGTTCTTTGAGCTTATTCAACTGAGCTTCCTTTACAGCTGGAGAGAGAAGTTTGTTCAGAGCTTCTTTGCTTTTCATTTCAGCAGCTCTAATGTTTGCTAACCTTTTTGTTCCAAGATTTGAGCCTTTGCCTGTTCTGGGGTTAGTGGTGGTTCATCAGCGCTTTTAAATTTGTTCAAGTCAGAGTGCTTTGGCTGTGGATCCACCTTCTTCTTAGAGGGAGTGCAGGGTTATTTCAGGTACCTCAGTGGTAATTCCTTTTCCCTTGTCCTGTGCTACCTCAGTGATGGGGTTGAATGATCTGATGGGTTTTAGTGTTATGATCACTTTTGAGGGTGCTGGTTGTTTAAGTGATTGATCCCCCTTAGGTGGAGCTGTATCTGTTTCTTCTTCAGAGGTGGAGGTTGCTGAATTCTCTCCCTCATGCATAGCGCCGGCAGTAGCTGTGCCTGATCCAGGTTTGAGGAACTTAACAAATTCTTGATGGACAAATAAGCAGATTTCTTTAAGTTCCTCTTGTAAGAGCTCCTGAAGAAGTTGTCTGGAAGGCTCAGATGCCTTGGAAATAGCAGCAACATTTGCTTTCACAACTGTGGTGAGGACTGATGGTATGTATTGCTGAAGACTCTGGTTTAGAACTGTTGGGAGGTGAGTTTGCAAGGCATTTCCCAGCAGTTGCGGAAGCAATGCAGTCATAGAGGATTCCACAGATGAGGTTAGTGAAGTCTCTAGGGTAGTGGTGAGTTCCTCAGCAGCATGAGTGAGTGTTTGTAATTCAGAGAGGATGACATCATTTGTGACTTTAGGCTTGGTGATACTGATGTCTCCCCTCTTGACCCAGAGTTCCTCAGCGGCTAGTTCCTGAACATCTTTCATTCTAGGAACATGGACAGGCTTGAGGTGTTTCAGATGTTCCAAGTGTTTTATTGCCCCCAGTTCCATGACATTTGGCAAAGTGGGGAAGGGAACTGGGGTTGGTGTACTGAGCCTCTGGTCCCATAGCTGCTTGGCAGCTAGTTCTTGAACATTTGTCATTGATGGGAAGGATATGGGTTTAATTCTGATGTGACTTGGTCATCATCAGCATCCATATCAGCATAATGGTCAGGTCATCTTCAATAATAAAGACCTCATCTTCTGGAATGGAGTCAATATCTGACATGGCATCCAGATCAATGTGGGGGGATTCAACATTTTCATCACCAGCAATGGAATAGGCATCATCATTTTGCTGTTCTTCATGAAGATTATGAGCCTGTTATGACATTTGTTAGTAACCAGTGTGAAAAAATATGAAGTTATAGATCGCCATTCGCTGCCCTTAGGAAAGCTGGGTGTGATTATCTAGCCCCCCCTCCTAAGGATTTCTCCTTGGGACTCTTTTAGCGTGAAACATATGTGTTGAAGGGTCGCCATTCGCTGCCCCTAGGATAGCTGGGTGTGATTATCCAGCTCCCCCATAAGGATTACTCCTTGGGACTCTTTTGAGTTGTGAAAACTATGTGGTGAATGGTCGTCGTTCGCTGCCCCTAGGATAGCTGGGTGTGATTATCCAGCTCCCCCTGAAGGATTGCTCCTTGGAACTCTTTTTAATTGTGAGTTAAAGGAAGTTAAAGGTCGCCTTTTATCGCTGCCCCTAGGAAGACTGAGGGTGATTATTCAGTCCCCCAAAAAGAATAAATTCTTTGGGACTCTTTTAAATGTGACATATTTGAAGGTAATGGTCGCCTTTTATCACTGCCCCTAGGAAGACTGGGGGTGATTATTCAGTCCCCCCAAAAGAATAAATTCTTTGGGACTCTTTTCAATTGTGAGGGGACCCAGAGACCACGTGAGGTGTAGAGACTCTGGGTCGGGACCTATAGCATGCTCAAGTTGTTATGGACAAGAGCACAGTCCAGAGGGTGAAGGATCATCAGGGTGCATTATGAACACAAGTGAATCATATCCTTGTGTTAAGATAGAGTGTACACATAATCCTAAAGTTCTAGGTGCTAACACAGACACTCTATGGGTTGAGGCAAACCCTAAGACTTCATCACTCTCTCCTACAGAATGTTGAGAGTGATTGTATGTGAACCTCTAATAGAAGAAAAAAATGCCAAGCTAATACTTGAGAGATATCAGTGTTGAGAAGGTTCTTAGTTGTCTCTGCTGATAGGGAGACGCTAGACTCTGGTTGTTTGTCAGTGGTAGGCTCTTCAACCACATCCTCCAGAGAAGGGGATGGGTTCTTCTTGGTCTTCTTCGTCTTGAAAGGATTAACAGAAGGGGTTTCAGAGGAAAGGGGGATGTATTTCCTCTTCTTCTTCTTGTCCTTGGGCGCCTTGGGCTGAGAAGTGGACTGCACAGAGGTCTTGGACAAAGACTTGTCAGTTTGTCTTTCAGCATTCACCTCATTATGAGGGATCAAGGGCTCTCCATCAGCAATGAGTAACCCAGCAACCTGCATCATATGCCTGCTGAGAGGCACTTCATCCTCCAAGGGAGTCTTTAGTGATGCTGGAGTGATACGATAGGGAGAGAAGGAGTGAAGTTCATCATTTGTATAGGTTTCACCCAACATATCCTCTATGAGAAGAGAGAGATATCTTGTGTAGCAGAATGTGGCCAGTCGATGCTTCTTCCCTTTGTTTTCTAGCTTAGCAATGAGGTCAGTGTAAAGTATGTGGGCGATCCCTATATCTTGCCCCCAAATTAAGCTGTAAGTGATTTCTTGCTGAGCACCATTAAGCTGATCATGTAACCCCTGGTTTCCTCCTAGACATTTCATAATATACAGCATCAGCGTCCTCCAGATGGGTGAAAAGTAATTCACTTTGATCAGTGATTTGTTTTGAAAGCCTTGGGTGGTGAAGGGTTTTTCATCCTCATCATGAGGACGAAGGGTAGCCAAATCCTTCTTCACTGTGGCGTTGGCGGGCACAGTGGACATGCCTTCATTGACTGGGAGTCCAATGACTTTGGCAAAGGTGTAGAAATCAAAGGTGAGGGGTTGTGGATGTGTGGAAAGGTTGAAGGTGATGTGTGAGGAGGTTTGATCAACTTCAGCGCTGTACCAGAACTCCTTCAAGTATTGGTGGTAGCATGTGGAAGGTTCTCTGGTAATGGCTTCAAAAAGGGTGGAGTTATTGAGGAAGGATAACAAAGGATGGTAGAGGGGATTGTTATGTTCCAAGAGAGCTACACAGTTTTTCAGGGCGATCTTACCATCGTTTATCCCAAAATCTACGTTTGAGGCGGCCAAGACGGTGAAAGATGTGGTTGTTGATGAAGACGCCATTGTTGATAGAAGGAAGAAATGGAGGATGTGAAGAAGATAAATAGTATGTGTGTGTGAAAGTAATGAGTAATGTGATGTTTGAAAAATGAGTCAAGGGTTTTGATAAAAGGTTTAGCCGTTTTCAATTAAAGCATTTAATGCAAAAGTTTACCTTTTAGAAAAAATGGGACCCCTTGACTCTTCATGTGATTTTTTCTGTCCCCTTGGAAAGTGGGAAAGTTGTTGACAATAAAGGATAATCATTTGAATTAAATATGGGAATATATTAACTCCCATTGGAATATAACTACCTCGTTACATTCAATTCCCTTAAATGCCCAGAGACAGAGATCATTTATCAGATTTGTTTACCGATATTGAGCATACCCAGCTCAGCAACCAACCTAGTAAAACTTGGCTCAGCCAGAGGCTTGGTGAATATATCAGTGAGCTGGTATTCAGTGGGTATAAAATGAAGCTCAATATCACCTTTTAAAATATGGTCTCTGATAAAGTGATACCTGATGTCAATATGCTTAGTTCTGGAATAAAGTACCGGATTATTGGAGATGGCTATAGCACTTGGTATTGTCACAGAATATAGGAACCTTTTCATAAGTGATCCCATAATCAGCCAGTTGACTTTTCATCCAGAGAACTTGAGCACAGCAACCAGCGGCCGCTACATATTCAGCTTTAGCTGATGACATGGCCACAGAGTTTTGTTTCTTAGCACTCCAGCATACTAACTTTCCTCCAAGGATTTGACAACTCCCAGAGGTGCTCTTTCTATCAAGACAGCACCCAGCCTAGTCAGAGTCTGAGTAGGCTTTGAGGTCGAAGCCTGATCCGTCTGGATACCAGACACCCAGTGTGGGAGATCCTTTTAAGTACCTGAAAACTCTTTTGACAGCTACAAGGTGGGATTCCTTGGGATTAGCTTGGTACCTAGCACAGAGACATGTGGCAAATTGTATGTCTGGTCTGCTTGTTGTGAGGTACATTAGTGACCCAATCATGCCTCTATATAAGGTCTCATTAACTGAGACCCCTGAGTCGTCAGCTCCCAAGTTGTTGGGAGGAAGCATAGGGCATTTCACTGATGCACAATCAGACAGATCATACTTCTTGAGCAAATCCTTAACATATTTTCTTAACAAATGGAAATTCCTTTTGAATTTTGTTTAATTTGAAAACCCAAGAAAAAAGTTAATTCCCCCATCATGCTCATTTCATACTTTTTGGTCATAAGTTTGGCAAATTGTTTGCTCAAGGTAACATTGGTTGAACCAAAAATTATATCATCCACATAAATCTGTACTAAAATGACATCACCCTTGGACCTATAAGTGAACAGGGTTTGATCAATGGTACCTCTGACAAATTTATTTTCAAGTAAGAATTTTGATAGGGTTACATACCAGGCTCTAGGCGCTTGTTTCAGCCCATAGAGTGCTTTGTGAAGTCTGCAGACGTGATCAGGATACTCACTGCTTTCAAACCCTGGGGGTTGATAGACATATACTTCCTCTACAAGCTTACCATTTAGAAAAGCGTTCTTCACATCCATCTGGTATACAGTAAACCCCATATAAGCTGCAAAGGCTAGGAAGATTCTGATAGCTTCCAATCTGGCTACTGGTGCAAACGTTTCATCATAGTCAATACCCTTAGATTGATTGTACCCTAGCACCACAAGCCTAGCCTTGTTTTTAACAATCATGCCAGCTTCATCCCTCTTGTTTCTGTAGACCCATTTAGTTCTAACCACTTTTTTTCCAGCTGGAGCTTTTACTAGAGTCCACACCTTGTTCCTCTTGATCTGATTCAACTCATCTTGCATGGCAACAACCCACCCTTCATCTAGAAGCACAGCAGCCACATTCTTAGGTTCATCTTCAGAGAGAAAATCAGCGAAAAGGCATTCATTCACTGAGGCGGTTTCCAGAGATCTCAATTTGCCTCTGGTGGTGACTCCCTCAGAGGGTTCACCAAGAATATTCACTAGAAGAATATCTTGGTTCCTACTCCATTTGGATTGAGGAGCAGGAGTCTCTGTGGGTTCAGGAGTCACAATAGGTTCAATGAATGCTGGGGGATCTTCGCATGTTATTTCTTCATCCATAATCTCTTCATCAAGGTGAGAGATTGGTTCGATAAGATCAGCATTCACTATAGTAGGTGGAGTGATCAGTTCAGCATTTTCAACCTCTGGAGTGATGTCAGAGATTGAGTGAGGATCAAATGCATGAACATAAGGAAAGTCCTTGTGACAGGCATGAGATGATTCCTTGGGATTTGAGAAATCATCCTCTGGATATGATTTGACTTCATTGAAGTCAATGTCACATTCTTCTGTGTTGGTGTGAGTAATGACAACATCTGCTTCATTAAAGGTGACATGGATGGATTCTTCTAGTTCTTGTCTGCGGATGTTGAATACTCTATAGGCTCTGGAGGTGGGAGAGTAGCCAACAAAGAATCCATCATCTGACTTTTCATCAAATTTTCCCAGGTGATCTCTGTAGTTGTGAATGAAAACAGGGCAACCAAAGACATGGAAGTAGCTTATATCAGGGGCTCTCTTCCTATACACTTCATAAGATGTCTTGCCGTGTCTCTTTACAATAATAGACTGTTTTGTGTGTAACAAGCTGTGTTCACAGCCTCACCCCAAAATTGTTTTGGAAGTCTTGATTCGTTGAGCATGGTTCTAGCAGCCTCTATGAGAGTTCTGTTTCTTCTTTCAGCGACACCATTTTGCTCAGGGGTGCCTGGGTTAGAAAAGTTCTGTGATATTCCCTTTTCATCACAAAAGGCTTCCATGGCATGATTCTTGAATTCAGTGCCATTGTCACTTCTGATAGCCTTAACTTTGCAGTCATTGAAGTTCTCTATTTCTCTGATGAAAGACATTATTCTTTCAGCAGCATCACTCTTTCTTTTGAGAAAGAATACCCAAGTGAATCTGGAGAATTCATCTACAATGACTAGTGTATACTTGTTGTGATTAAGGGATTGAGGTTTTACTGGTCCAAATAAGTCCATGTAAAGAAGATGGAGGCACTTATTTATGGAGAATGATTACTTTGTCTTGAATGAGGCTCTGTGGTGCTTCCCTTTCTCGTAGGCTGAGCAGGGTCTGTCTTTGGTGAAGGTCAGAGAGGGAAGCCCAGCTACTAAATCATTCTTGGCCAGTTTGTTGATGTTCTTGAAGTTGAGGTGGGAGAATCTCTTATGCCGTAGCCAATTTTCACTATCAAATGCTTTGGCATAGAGACAGGTGTTTATCCCTTCTGGACATGATGTCATGTCAATGACATACACATCCCTTCTTCTAGGTGCAATTAGAACAACATCATCATTTTGATTGAAGATTGTTCCTTGGGTCTTAGTGAACAGAACTTTGAAACCCGCATCGCAGAGTTGACTAATGCTGATTAAGTTGTGCTTTAGTCCATTGACATAAGCGACCCTCGTGAAGGTTATTCCGCTGCAATCCACTGAGCCATAACCCTTAGTAGCCCCTGAGGAGTCATCTCCAAAGACTACTTTTGGACCAGACTCCTTCTTATATCTATGCAGATATTGTTTAACCCCTGTCATATGTTTGGAGCACCCGCTATCCAGATACCAAACAGATTTCTTTAGATATTCCTGCATAGGTATAACAAAGCCAGATTAGTTTCTATGATGAACCCACTTTCCAGTGGGTCCATGTTGTCGCTGACCAGCGACATTGGGTCTTCTCTGGTTTCTATCTCCCCCTCTTTGGTTGCAATCTCTGGGTTCATGACGCATACTTTCACAGATGTCACATCCGGGATAATGCTCGCACTTATCAGAGTGATGGTCAAAGAAGCCGCAGTACTTGCATGGGGGATTTGGTCAGTAACCCTGAGAATTGTCTCTGGGTTTGGGCTCAGCTCTTCTAGAGGGCCTGTGAGGAGTTTTAGACCTTAATTGAGTTCTGGTTCTTTGAACAGCAATAGTCTCCTCATGCTCTCTAGAGGTGTGTTCAGTAGACTCGCATGTGATACATTTTGGTTTCTTTGAGCAGTCCTCAGAAGAATGATTTTTGAAACCGAAATGCTTGCAGGGCCTGAATAAAGCTCTCCCCTTAGAGCTACTAGATCCTTCACCAAGAGAGTTAACAGATGGACTGTTAACTTTGGGGTTGATTTGTTGTTTCAGCCCCTTTACTTCTTCCATCAAGGTGAGGAGAAGTTGTTTGGTGGG
This sequence comes from Glebionis coronaria, assembly GCA_025667525.1. Lineage (NCBI taxonomy): Eukaryota > Viridiplantae > Streptophyta > Magnoliopsida > Asterales > Asteraceae > Glebionis > Glebionis coronaria. Next base: position 223,884,355 of record CM046879.1, read on the forward strand.
TGAAAGCTCTTCAAGGGGAGGAGTGGATTTGTTGGAGTCCTTGGCCACAAAAACCTTTTTGTGCGCTTTATCAGCGACTTTGAGAATTGAATTCCCAGGGGTTTTGGTTAGAGGTTTTGGGCCAAGCAAGAAATCAGATGGGTTAGCACCAGCGAGTCTTGGTAAGGCTGGTACCTCTGATTGCTTGTCAGAGTTTATCTCATCCACAGAGGTGGAAGATGGAGAAGAAACATCTGAAGGGACAAATTTAACACTGGGTATAGGTATATGATTTTTGTATCTACCCTTTCCCCCATAGCCTGAACCACATCACCTGGTATGGCTTCAGCAACTATTTCTTCCACTGTGGATTGAGCCAAATTCCATTTTTCAAGGGTTTTTCTGAGTTCAATGTTTTCATCAGTTAAAGACTCATTTTCAATGGACAATTTGCTTACTTGATTTTGAAGTTGATTTGTAAGATTCACAAAGGGTTTAAGATTTGCTAATTCAGATTGACAAAGATTTAACTCTGTTTTAAGACTATGAAACTTGTTTAACAGGTTTTTTCTTTGCTCTTCCACAAAGTGGAGGTCAACCAAGGTATACTCACTAACATGGTCTCTATTAGGACCTTCAGGCATAGATAGCAGTCTTTGTACCTTTTTCATGGTGATGTCCACCCATTGACCAGATCTTGCTTCGCTTTTCCCACAGCAGGTTCTTCATCAGCGACAGCCATAAAGGCTCTGACGGTAGTGGTTCCTTCATCCTCAGATGCAAGGGGTTCATCATCCCAGTCGAATGAAGCAGCAATCAGACCTTTTTTAGTCTTCTTAACATCCTTTTTCTTAGTTGCATCTTCAGCTTTCTGGTTGAGTTTTAACAACTCTGCTATCAAGGCTTTTGTAGGATCTTGTTTTTCTAAGGATTAGGCATTGTTGGATAATCTATTGAGATGGATGGAGAAATGAGAAACTTAGAGAGAGAAAGAAGAGAGAGAAAGGAGAGGATTAAGAAGAAAGATGAAATGTGATTATGAAATGGAAGTGTTCAACAACCCCTCCTAACATGCTAGGAGGGGGGTTTATATAGCCCACCCTACATGTGGGCTATATGGGCTATATTGGATCACGAGCCCAATATCATTGGAGTGACCGATCCTTTCTAAATACGTAAAAACGTATTTCCAACAATCTCCCCCAAAGGGAGGTCACTCCAAGTTACAATGTCCTAAATAGTCTATAGCTCGTGATCTATGCTAATAATGATGTGACCGAGACTTTCCTTGGAAAAACGTATTTCCAACAATCTCCCCCAAAGGGAGGTCACACCATTTTACAAAATCTTAAACCTAGCATACTATGCTTGAGTCTTCGATCTTGTTCTTGTGAATATGCTTGATGTGATCTTTGACTTCAGCCTTGAGCATGTTTCCTTGCCTTGATCTTGTGCATTCATCACTTGTGATATTCGCCTCTTCGTGACTTCATGTTCCACATACTTATACCTTTATAATTCTTGAAAGCTTTAGAGTTTGATACAGCGGAAGACTTGACCTTCAGACTTTCTTGAATTCGTTGAAGTACTGAGTGTATGCAGTATAAACATGTGGTGACGACTTCTTCTGGATTATACACCGCAATGCCACCTTCTTGTTACGCTGCATAAGACAGTTAGCAACAAACCATATACACGGATGAAATGGCCTTGAACATTTCATTCTAATTCGGTAGCATTTTACCTCCGGCCGGTGAAGACCGTTGGACGATATTAAATATCGTACTTGTGGCAGGTAGTTTCAATAAAGAACCTCCTTGACAAGATTTCGCGGGTAAACCCGTTCTCTTTACTCGACCGTCCAAAGCTGACTGCGAACGTAAAGAGTGAATCATTTGGATAATAATATCCGCATGATTTGAAGCCGTCAATTCATGTTCCTGGAACAAGTGAGATTCAATTAAGAACCGCACCATCGTTGCTTTCCAGTTGTCACGAGCTTGATTCGTATAGAATCTTGCAAGTTACCTACCAAGTGCTGTTTGAGGTTAACACTAGAAGGATTTACACTCATCACTGTGAACACTAAGGTATCACTCTGAGTGTTCTGGCAAGATCACTAAGATATTGCGTAGAGGCCTGGAACGTGTTTAAATTCATTTAAGAATTAAACCTCTGTTGCTTTCCAGTTATCACAAGTTTGATTCATAAAGAATCGCACAAATCACCTACCATGAGCTTTTTGATATTCGCTCAAGAAGGATTTCCATCTTCATTGTAAATACTTTCGTATTACTCGGATGTTCAGGAAAGATCAAGAAGATTTTGCGTAGGACTCTTAAGATCTTTCTTACTTTTCACAGTGTGTGAAGAAGCAAGGAAATATGAAAGGGTGTCCTAATGAGATATTTGATGATCTCAAATGGCTCTAGACTCGATCGTGCATTTTGGATTTTTAGTGATTGGAGGCTGGAGAGGAGTGCCACCTTTTCAATACCAATTTATTCGGAGTGAATAAATCAATAGATAATGTGTTGTCTCCGTGTGATTAAAACAAATATCTTTTAAGAGATATCTGAGTTAGCTGGGATGGGTTGTGTATTGCATCACTGGGTCCATGATGTCTGTCTTCAATATCAAGAATCATTAAACAATGATCTTAATAGCATATGTATTGACCCGGTTTCTGCCTAAGTTGTAAGGAGGGCTTCTTTCTTTACACCCTTTATCTTTACAATTCTTTTTCATTCTTCAACCCCTTCAATGCTTACCAATACTTCATCACTAGCACCTTGTTGTGATTGTTCCAGTGCTAACTTAAGTACTTGGTCGGCATTCAGCTACGTTCACAATCTTTCTCCATCTTTCCTAAGGACTACTATTTCTAGCTATGGAATGTCCTTGGGAAGATTCCTCCGTTCTAGAGAAATCATTGGACTTTAACCTATCCTACCATCCTTATGTCACCACAATCTTCACCGTCGTGAATAGAGATGTTTTGGGTAAGTGTATGTCACCATGAAATCCATTTTGAAGTGCAAATCCATTTTGCTCCCCCTTAACATATGCCACGATATCCGAAAACATTTTGCACATGTCGGGATGAGCTATCACGTTAAGTTAAACCATTTATGATTGATCATATCCCATATTAAATCACATTTTCTCCCCCATATTAAAAATATTAACCCAATCGATGTTTTTAATATCAACTTATTTAATAGCATTTTAAGAAAATTTGGGAAGAAAAATGCAAATCCAATTATCTTCAAGAATTACACAAGCTCCCCCTCAAATTAATGAGGGTGTGCTGAAACGTAAATTAAATACCTTTTAAACACAAGTGTAAGGTATTTATCACGTGCAAAGATCATATATGATAATGAATTCACAAGATTAGCAATTTACGAGGTAGGACCTGAATGATGTAGAACATCATATGAAAGATTCACATGGTTCTTGTTCACGAATGTTGGTCACCTCGTCACGTCTGAAGTTATCTCTTGACTCCATGTGTATGATTGATATCGTTGTCTTGACACCAATATGTGAACTTGGCACTCTCGGCATCAAGGATTCTGAATGCTGGACAATTGCTCCCCCTCAATTTTTGACCCGTGTTCTATTGAAAGAGCTGTAGTCACCGTTTGAGTAGTCGTATCGTCGAGTATGTAGATATCAATTGTAAGTTGCTACGGTTGGTGGAGATGATAACTTCATAAAAACAAGACTTCTCTTGTTTTAACAAATAAATGCACTGAATCATACATATATTCGTGTTAGATTGTGTTATTACGTAAACACAATCCCTTACATGGTTATAAAGTAAACCATGCCCGAGAAAATTAATTCCCGTTGTTGAGTCAAAGCTTTCTGGTGAAATGCTTGACTTGAATAAGAAAATCGGGTTACTATCTGAAATAATAGCAAACCATTTTGAGCATGTTTTAAAACATTTGAACTTCTGCTCGAACTTTATTTACAACCCCGTGTCATTATTGAATGACATTTCTAGTATCGTAAATATTATCGATTCCAGAAGACATGCTCTTTTTATCAAAACATTTTTTGAACACACAATTTTGAAAGATTTAGAAAAACCTTTTTGAGAAATTCTCGAAAAATTGTGTTCAATGTTTTGAAAACCAATTACTTGAGCTTAAGATGTTGAATATCTTACAAAACGAGCTCAAGTCTGAGAAGTTGTAAACTTCCCGTTGTTAAGGATAAGTTTATCATCAGCGATAAACTTTCCTTTTAACTGAAGAACGAGTCCTAAGTTGACATTTACTTAGAAGTCGTTTTCATGAGCTTGAAGAACTTTTGAATGTTTTAACGTAAAGCTCATGACCGAGAAAGGTGAATTTCTCGTTAGGAGGAAAAGTTCTCTTATTTAAAAGATACACTTTCCTTAATGAGCTTAAAACCTGGAATGTTTTACTACAAGCTCATGACCGAGAAAAATTAATTTCCCGTTATGAGGATAAGCTATCTTTAAAGATAAGCTTTCCTTTAATTGAAGTCCGGGGCATAATCTGAAATATAATTATACACCATTTTACACGATCTTAAAACCGTTGAATAGTTTTAAAGTAAGCTCGTGTCCGAGAAAAATTAATTTCTCGTTTTTGAGGATAAGTTTATCATCGGCGGTAAACTTTCCTTTATTTGAAGATCGGGTCATCATCTGATATTTAATGAAGAGCCTTATACACGAGCTTAAAACCTTTGAATGGTTTTAGGATAAGCTCGTGTCCAAGAAAACTTAATTTCTTGTTAAGAGGGTAAGTTATCGTTGCGTAGACAAACTTCCCTATCTCTGAAGTCCGGGTCATCGTCTGTCATTTAACGAGGAGCCATTGTGCATGAGCTTAAAAACTTGGAATGTTTTTTATATAAGCTCATGCCCGAGAAAAAATAATTTCTCGTTGTTAGGATAAGTTTACCATCGGCGATAAACTTTCCTTTCTTTGAAGATCGAGTTATAGTCTGTGATGTGACTATAAGTCCTTTTACACGAGCTTAAAACCTTTGAATAGTTTTAACGGAAGCTCGTGTCCGAGAAAAAATAATTTCTCGTTTTGAGGATAGGTCATCATCAGGATGAACTTTCCTGTCTTTTGAGAGCGAGTTACAGTCTGTTATGTGACTGTAAGTCCTTTTACACGAGCTTAAAACCTTTGAATAGTTTTAACGGAAGCTCGTGTCCGAGAAAAATTAATTTCTCGTTTTGAGGATAATTCATCATTGGGATGAATTTTCCTGTCTTTTGAGAGCGAGTTACAGTCTGTTATGTGACTGTAAGTCCTTAGTATTAAGCTTAACCATGAATCCCCTGAGACACTTGTTTCTCTAATATCTGCTTCTTCAGGAACCAAACTCTGAGAGTATCCTTTGTTGAACGGTATACAATGATTGAACCGTTTCGTTCTTTTGGAACATCAACTTTGGTACCTGCATTCTCATTAGTAGTTTGTATACTTTGACCTGGGTTAGCGATATCTATCTTAAAAGCATGTGGGGGTTCACAGTTTTCTTTTCTTGTGTCAGAGGTGGCCTGAGGGGATGATTCACTTGTCTTAGTTGGCAAACGTTTCCTTTTATAGAAAACCTTAAGTTCATGCTTAAGTGATGTATCATCCTTTGCAATTTCCTCCCTAGTAGTCTTCGTAGAATCAGAGACTATCCTAGTTAAAGGGCACTCGTTTCCTACAAGAGTGAAAGTTCTACCAGTAGGGCGCCACATTTTGCCAACGGGTTTGATTTTAGCTACCCACTGGGATTTAAGTCTAGCACGGGAGTTCACCTCATTAAGTAGTTTCTTGATACAAGAATCATGATTTGCCGTAAAGACACATTTTCTACATGTTTTACAAGTAGCATATTTAATGTCCGAGTAAGATCTAGAATTCCTAGATGATTGATTGATGCTCCTAGGATGTGACATGCTACGGTTAGCAGTGTTGGGTAAACTAGAAGGCATCTGACTAGGTTTGAAATTCCTATCTCTTACTTGTGTCTTTTGCTTAGCTTCCCTTAGACCAAATGTATGGCGAACGTCATTTGAACTAGTTCGAGACGTATTCTTTGGACTATGTCTAGGGAAATTGAGGCAATCATGTGATTAGGTCTTGCAAAAGCTGTTTTAGTCACATTGGGCCTAGATGGTGGAGTGATTGTTCTAGAAAGATGAACCATATCAAATTGGGAGGCAAACCGCGGTCTCGAGGATTGTGATCGCTCGGATCTAAGTGCAGTAGGTTGTCTGACGAACTGATTTGTAGGCGGTTTCCCCAAGATTGATGGTTTTTCAAGGTTAGTGTCCACACTAGGTCCTCTAGTTTTCCTTAACTCGTTTTTCAACGCAGCTATAGCAAAGACCTTTTCCTGTACTTGAGCCTTTAATGTCTCATTCTCTTTAAGCACTCTATCTTGGGATGCCAATTTAGATTCAAGCAACTTAATTTGTTTCAAAAAATTATCCTTTTCAGCTTTAGAATCTAGAACAGTTTGATCCAATTTTCGTTCAAGAACAACGTTTGACTTTTCAAGTTTTTCAAAATATGTTTCAAATTTCTCTGTTTTCTTTGAAAATTCAATTTTGGCATCCTCAAGCTCTTTGGATTGCTGAGCTAAAATGGTTTCAAGCTCTTTAGTCCTAGACACGGAATTGGTTAAAGAAGCAGTCGTACAACGATTAGCAAGATTGTTAATTAGGGCATTCATTTCAGACAACATATGAAGAATATTATCTGTACCTGACATGCTACTTGGTTCCTGTGTTCCTCCTGATTCTATTCTCTTGTGACTGCCTCTTGTAGCGTCTTGCAATATATGCAATTCGCCCTCTTGAAATTTCGAATTCAACGAATCCATTGTAAATTTGATGAAAGATTTCTTGGATCCTTGTTGGGACACAATAATTTTGTGGTCGTGGTTGATTTCGGGATATCACAATTCGAGAAGAAACTTAGAAATGAAATTCACGGGATATGAAAAAAACCAACGAAACGAGCCGTAAATAAATCTGAAAAATCCTCGATGGATGATAAAATTCGTCTTCACGGACAAGTACCCGATCAACAATCCGTCGGCAAATTAAACCTTGTCACTTTATCACGTCACTTTTGTCACGTAGTCACGTCACTTTGTCCCGACTATAACGTAATGTCAAAAAAAAATCCAAAATAAAAATTTTAATAAAAATAAAAATATCAATTGAATATCAAAATTAATATCCAAAATAACAAACAATATCCAAAATAAAAGTTTTTTCAAAATAAAAATAAAATAACGAAAGTTACTTAACTTAAAAACATAACTAAAATTAAAAAAGTAAAAAATCTGATATACATGTGATTTTTTTTAAATAAATACAAAAAAAATCTAATATGAAACGTGTCCCAAAAAGGAGCCTCCTTTGTTTTCTCCGTCTCAAAAAAACGTGTATGTGGCAGTTAGAACAGAAGACAACGTGTATCCACTTGGATTTAATATAATCTAAATTAGCCTAAAAACAAGGTAGTCTCAAACCTAATCACACACTCAACAAGAATAACTCGGCCCCCTGTCTACAAAATCTCTCAAATAGTCACCCACCATAAAAATCAATCTCAAAAACCAATCATCCATCCATGAATCAAAATCAAAATCATCATCCACGAATCAAACAAGTTCATAAAAGGAGATAAATTTATCTACTGTTTTTCCAAATAAAATCAATCCCACTGACGAATCCAAAACCATGAAGAACACACGGTTTTATGGCTTCAAGATCCCTTAATGGATCTCGGGTAGGTTTAATTTAGATTGCATGTTGTTGATTTTGTTTCAAACCTTGTTAAAGGTTTTCGGGTCGAGTCTAGAGTTTGTGGTTTTTGGGTCAGTCTTGGTCGAATTTAGTTGTTGTTTCGAGTCGATGGTTTGGGTCAGGTTGGTTGTTGGTTATGGGTATGTATCAGTCAAGTGAATGTCTTTTTGGGTTGGAGTCGAGGGTCTGAGTCAGTTCAGTTTGTGTGGGTTTTTGAGTCGAGGTTGTTGTCTAGAGTCGTCTGATTTTGGGTCGAGAGATGTGAGTGTTTGTCGAAGTGTTGTTAATGTTGTCGAGTCTTGTGTTTTCGAAAGTCGAGAGTTTGGGTGAGGGAGTCAAGGGTGATGGTCGAGAGTCGAGAGTGGGTTTGGTTGAGTTTGTGACTGAGATCGTGTTTGTGAGTGAGTCAATCGTGAGAGTTTGTCAGTTTTGTATGAGGTCGAAGTAGAGTTGGTGTTGGAGACGAGTATGTTTGAGGTGTGTTTTTGTTTGGGTGATTTCGATTGATGAAGTTGAGTTCAAATATGTTGTGTCAAGTCTTTGAGTCAGTTTGGTTTAAGAGTCGAGTGTTGTTTTGAGTGGTTCGAGAGTGTGAGGGTTCTGTTATTCGTCGAGGTTGTGTCGAGAGATGTTGGTCGAGACAGGTTTTGGAAACGGGGGTGGGTGGTTGTGTGGGTTTCAGAGTCTTGTTTGTGTTGAGTCAAATCTTGGTTAAAACAAATTGAAATTTTCTATCGCAATCTTAAAAGAAATTCTATCGCAATATTCTCAAACTTTCTTTCATCGCAATAATCAAAAAAAAAATTCATCGCAATATTGAACAGGTTCATCGCAGTACAACAAACAGCTGAAACCATCGCAATGTTCAAAATACTTCTCTCTTCACAATATCCACTACACATCCCATCGCAATACCTTCTTCATCGCAATATCAAAGACTCACCATCGGAATGTGTTTAAAAAATTTGGGCAGAGTACTGTCTCAATGATCCTTGATCCCGTCGCAATCACGATCGCAAAGTGCTATCGCAATCAACGTCGGAATAAGGGAATCTGAAAACAAAGTGATCGCAAAGTAGAACCCGAGGGTTATTGCGATCGATATGGACAAACCTGGTGACGTTACGATCGAAATAAGGCGACTGTCTATCGGAATATGAGAAAGTTATGCATCAGAATGTTATACCCTTTTTAGACTGATATAGAGACAAAAACATATTGGAACAAAAAAATGATAAAACTAAAAAAAAAATTGTAAAATAAGGACAAAATAGAAACGTGACCAAATTCAAAAATAGACAAAACAGGAACTTTTTATAGAAAATTGATAAGAATAGATAAAGATTTGAGAAGAATTAATGTTAAAAGTGAATAATAAAAAAATGGATTAAAAATTTGAAAGTGGAGAAAAGTAAAAGAAACTTTTAGACGAAAGATTGGATAAAACTTTTATCAAAGATTACCAAATTAAAAGATAAAACGAGACAAAGAATAACAAAGTGGATAAAAATAGACTAAAGAAAGAAAAAAATTTGTAAAAGAAAGAAATTTTACCACCAAATCAATAGATAAAAAACACGCTAATTCGAAGATTCAACCATGCTCTTGATACCAATTGTAGGATCTTGTTTTTCTAAGGATTAGGCATTGTTGGATAATCTATTGAGATGGATGGAGAAATGAGAAACTTAGAGAGAGAAAGAAGAGAGAGAAAGGAGAGGATTAAGAAGAAAGATGAAATGTGATTATGAAATGGAAGTGTTCAACAACCCCTCCTAACATGCTAGGAGGAGGGTTTATATAGCCCACCCTACATGTGGGCTATATGGGCTATATTGGATCACGAGCCCAATATCATTGGAGTGACCGATCCTTTCTAAATACGTAAAAACGTATATCCAACAATCTCCCCCAAAGGGAGGTCAATCCAAGTTACAATGTCCTAAATAGTCTATAGCTCGTGATCTATGCTAATAATGATGTGACCGAGACTTTCCTTGGAAAAACGTATTTCCAACAGCTTTGTACTTAACTTTGTAGTCCTTCTTTCCCTCTGAGTCAGAGTGGGAAGTTTGCTTGAAATGTGAGGTGGAAAACTTCTTTTTGCTGCTGTGGTTGTTGCTGGATGAAGGAAAGCTTGGAGAGGAGGTTTTGTTTGACCAACAATCTTTCTAAAAGTGACCAGTCTTTCCACAAGTGTAGCATGACACCTTGGATTTATCAATCTTAGCAGCTCCAACTCTACCAGATCTCTTGTAGTACCTCTTTTGGTCAGCTAGAAGGGCTCTGTCATGGAACTCAACATGTAATTCATCAAGAAATTCTTGAGTGCTTCTGGTGTCCTCTTCTATGTCAGAGTCGTTGTCCTGAAAAGAATGGTTAGCAACAAGAGCTTTTGATCCAATGATATTGGTGGTAAACATATCAGTCTCTGATTTGTAAATGGAGTCAATTAGCCCTTCTTCATAGTTATATCTACCAAACAGTTGGGCTAAAGTATCATTTTTTATAGCATTATTTGCTCTTAAGGTCTGGTTTAGGCTAAGCCATTTTCTAGGTAAACTATTGAAAAATGTAGCATTAACCTCAGCCTTAGGTAGAGCAACTCCATTATTTCCCAAGTCATTCAATTAAATCTTACGCCTAGTATAGATTTGAGCAACAGTTTCTGTTTCCAAAGCTTTAAAAGCATTAAACTTAAGTCTAAGGGCTTGGATTTTGGTTTCTTTTGTTTCCTTTGGACCTTCATACCCTATAACTAACTCAGTCCACATCTCCTTAGCAGAGTTGCATTTTATGATGGACTTCATAATGTTCTTGGGTAGGCAAGAGACTATGATACTTTTGAGTTACTTGTCCTGGTTAGCCAGACGTCTATCCGCTAGAGACCATTGCTTAACAGGCTTCTTGATGGGTCTCTCAGGGGTAGAGGAAACGACCAGTGGTACATAGGGACCATTTTATAAGATTTCTATCAAGAAGGGTTCTAAGCCATCTAAATAAATAAGAAATTCACTTTTCTTACTTGAAAAATCTTCTTCATCAAACGCTGGAACATTGGACACATGTAACCCCCCACGAACATCAAGTAGTTGGGGAAGGTCATCATTATTATTACCAGTGCTTACAACCGGTGTAGGCATGGTAGTAGATGTGGTGGCCGGTGCGGTGGTCGAAGTGGTACCTTGACTATTTTGACCAAAGGGTGGAGGAGGTATAGTATCAGTCATATTAGGATCTTGATTTTAAAAACAAGAACGGTTTATAAAAATGTTTTATAAATCAGACCGCTCTGATACCAATTGACAGTCCCTTAATATGACAATTTTTGAACCTATAACTCGTATAACCACGAAAACACAACGAAATACTTTTCAAACGCGTAATGCTTTATTAACTGTTATAAACAAAGTATTACAAAGTGCTATGAATACACCCATTGAATGACAATAAGAAATGAACGCTAGAACAAGTAAACTAGATTCGAGACTCAAGTTTACAAGAGAACCAATGAGACACTGGTAGACAGCTGAGGGCTCAGTGGTTCCAAAGTGAGAAATAACTTAGATAATTTATCCAAGCACAAGGGTTGGTTTTACTCTTCTTTCTCACTCTTATTTATAGTGGTACGAGGTTGCTTCCTTAGTGGGAGTAGTTGATACGTGTCATCTTCTGAATGGAAGAGTACAACGTATTAAATGCATGTCCAAATCGAGACATACCTTTAAACAACTTTAGGTGAACAGTTCTGCCAACTGTTCACCTTTTGTCCCGCTAGGTCGTACTAGGCTTTATCTTGAATCTCTTGTTTTGTCCCGCTCAAAACACTTGGTAGATTCTCCCGTCTAAACTATAAAGGATTGGACAAGCTTTGCTTGTATCAGACTTCTAGGGTTCTTAAGTGATCTCTGAGTATTGTCAACTCAGAGATCCTTGAACACCAGTACATTCCTTCTACATCCTAGCTATCCATAATCGCCGGTGAGTATGACTTCAGATTGTCTTCGACTTCTCTGACGTTGTCTTTGACTTGAATGTTCCTGGTGTGCCAGCTGAGGCTTTGCCTTCCACTGGTCTGGTCTCTGTCGCTGGTCCTCTCAGTGATCAGTAACACTTAGTCTAATTTAAACAAATCTAGACTAGGCCATAGTTAACACTTTCATTGGCCCAACATTAACATTCGTGACAAACTTGCTCCATTCGGGAGGAAGAGTACTCATATACTTTATGTTGAGCTGAAACTATGGTATATTCATAGCAAAAATATTAAACTTATTTAACATTAAAGTGAATCTTAAATAGTAGTCATGCAGAGACTCTCCTGGAACATAGGTAAACTTATCAAACGTGTCATATAGCTTACCCTCTCGTTCTTGTTGAGTTAACGAGGTGCCTTGTATCAAAATGCGAATTCTCTCCCATAACTCATTGGCAACTTTCTGATGACTCACGAGTTTGTAGACATTTGGAGGAAGACCTTGGAGAATGATGTTTGTAGCTTGAATATCACACTTAGCTTGAATTTTAGCATCTCCAGTCAATTCGGCCATTGTGCGATCACGAGTGACCATACCCTCCGTGGCGGTACCATAATCTAATGGTCCAGTTTGAACCGATGCCAAAATGAGATGTTCATTATCATGATTCAACATATAAAGTTCCATTATAGACGTCCATGCCTCGTACATTTCCTTCACCAACATTGGTGGATGATTATCCGTACCCGAGAGGATGGACCTTATCCGTAAGAGAAGTATACTCCATTAGGATAATTAAGATTTACAAACGATGATCGAACAATGAGAGAAAGTACATGTTCTTGTTGTCGAAAGAACAATACAGGATTTTACAAATCGTGGAGAAAACGAAAAATAAATTCGCGGGATTTTACAAACCATCGATAAAACCGTGAAAATTCTTGAAACCTTGTTTGTTGATGTAGATAATAGGTTAGAAATCCTCTAAGTTAGCCTTGAGTTAAAGCGAATCAACGTATTACTTAAATATCCAAATTTAAAAAAATTGAAATTTTGAAAAGAAATCTAGTCTTAAACATGAAATTCTCGGCACTGCCTAAAACCAAATTCTCGGCACAAAAGAAGAGCAAGTTCTCGACACTAAATGCGACAAGTTCTCGGTACCAAAACCTACAAGTTCTCGGCACCAAATGCTACAAGTTCTCGGCACCAAAACTTGGCAGTACAATTCTCGGCATCAAGTTCTCGACATCAAGTTCTCGGCACCAAGTTCTCAGCACAATTTCGACAAGTTCTCGGCACCAAAACCTACAAGCTCTCGGCACCAAAACTCGGTAATACAATTCTCGGCAATGCTTAATTTTCGGTAGTGTCAAGTTTTCGGCACCAAGTTCTCGGCTTATAAGGATTTATGATGCCGAGTTTTTTTGCAACTTTTCCAACTTCAAAAATATCAACTTTTTGATTGAATCCCACAAAACAACTTGTACTTCCAAGGATTATAGCATACAAAGAACCATAAATACAAACATTTTCAATTTTTTGACGAAAAAATTTAAATCAAAATTTGTACTTTTCAATATAGATTTTCATAAAAAATAAACCAAACAAGATGAAATTTTGTGTTTTTGGCCAAACGAAAAAACCCAAATCACTCCTAAAAGGTAGTAGATGATTTGTAACAAGTTTAAACCCGAACAACACAAAAAAAATTGTGTCGTGGCGAACAAACATAGAAAACAAACACATAAAACAATACTAACTTCCCATAGCTCTTGATACCATTTGTTAGTTTATGTAAACCTTGATATTTTAGAGCGAGAAAGTAGAGAGAGAAAATGTTACGCACACACACACACACTTAGAGAGAGAAAGTAGAGAGAAAACACATTAGATGTGTGTGAAATTATGAGAGCAACCACCCCTCTCCAACTAAGGAGAAGGGTTACCCAACCCTTGTGATGGGCTTGGGCTTACAAATGGGTCGTCGGCCTAGAGTTCATGGGCTAGGCTTTGGCCTTGTTTACTTAACTTAATACAATGACTACGAGCTACTAACTATATATTGTAGAAGTGACTGATCATCCTTAAATACGTAAAAACATATTTTCAACAAGCCATATGAACTGATCTAGATAGCAAGTAATCCAACCTCTCTAATACTACTTGTTAGTCCCTAATTCTCGTGCACACGACGAATCTATAAGGATCTATGAAGAACACTATGCACAAGTAACCAATCGACTAACTAATAACAAAGTTTGTACTTTTCATCGTTTGTATATATTATTAGTAATGAATCGATAACTTTGCAAGGCTTGCTCGGTTGTTTGCAAAATAACAACCGTGCAATGAATGACAAACTAAACTCCCATTGTTCTATGCTAGCTAAGCTTGTGAACCAATGGGAGGAGAACAATGTCCACTAAATGTTACATTTGGTATTTCCTCTGGATGAGAATCCTTAGCAATCTCAATACAATGAGACACACACACACACACACACATATATATATATATATATATATATATATATATATATATATATATATATATATATATATATATATATATATATATATATATATATATATATATATATATATATATATATATATCTTAATACTTTATAAAAGGTTTATACCTTTTTCTAATTATGGAAGTCTTAAAACTTTAAGCCTAAAACATTTCTTAAATAGGAAATAATATACAAATCTTTTCAATATAGATCATTCATGTGAAACATTGCAAACTTGTAACTGCCGAGATTTTTAAACAAACTTTTACAACTATTTAAATAAAAAAACGTCCCCTAAGTCCTTCAATTCAGTCAACTTGTAACATCTATCATTTACAAACCAATTCAAATGTTAATAAAAGTCGAACCCTTAGTCAAAGTGAGCAATAAAAGTGTTATTAATAGTCTACATACGTTTTTTTATTCAAAAGTTATAACAGCCCAATTTAAATGTATATAATAGCTTCCTTACAATCTGCATCACCCACACAACCGCCTCCTCATCTTCCAAAATTGATATGCACAATAAAAAAAGGGCTAAACATGAATTATCCAACTACAATCATGTTGTAGGTATTGCAAAATGCAACTATAAATTGAAGGCCCAATGTTGAACTTCCAACAACAGTTGTTGCTTGCTGCTCCTGCCACTCTTTCAGCACATGCACCTCTCTCTATCCCTTTTTCAGATCAAGCTCAAAGCAACCGAATTTTGGATTACGCATGGTCTTTGCAATCTTTATATTTTAACATGCCTGCTGAATATAACATCACAAATTACTAGCATTATTTTGTTTTATATTTCAGCTTCAAAAGAAACGTAAAAGATTCGAAAATTTGATGCATTCGAAATGGGATGAAGTCATTAACCTGAATGATGAGGAAGAAACCCCGCTAGAGACTTACACAGCTAGGAGTGCCAAACGCATACGAACAAAACCCACTTTGATTTTTTTGGCAATAACCGGGTTACTTGTTTCAAGTCGATGCAATAAAACTAATAACAATAAAGTTATGTACCTTTTGTTTAGCTAAATACATAGTTGCTACTTTTTGATACTCTTCTTCCCAGTTCATATTTCAACTCGATGCAAGTGCTTCTTTAAAATATTAATAACATGACACAAATTAGAAACCAACAACATTAATAACACCATTCTGAATTTTATGTGTTCATAATCTATCAAACTACTAAATTATAGTTCTATGCTTTTCTGTCTGCATATATTGTAGCAATCAATGACAAGTGATGAGGAAAATGCAAATGTTGTTGGTCACCAAAGGAATGTACATACCGAAAAGCAAAAATACACTAGCAACTATACTGCACGACAAAAGCAATGTGTCTCTCATTCGTAAATTTATTTTAAATACTTATTTTGATTAAAATTTGTCATTCATTTGTAAATTTATTGTTAAAAACAAATATATAAACGATAAATATTTGCTCTCCCTCAAAATTAGTCACCAGGTATCCGCCGCCGCATTGCGCGGGTACCCGGCTAGTATATATATATATATATATATATATATATATATATATATATATATATATATATATATATATATATATATATATATATATATATATATATATATATATAGTGGGAATGTGAAGCTTACTTGAGAAGCTTCATTGAAGTATAAGTAACCACCTTGTACTTTCTTGTCTTCCTTTTTGCAACCTTTGACTATGTACAAGTGTCACCTCGTGTACCTTTTGTCTAATATTGTCAATAAGAAAGTTTCCACTAATTACTTTAGTGTCAATACTTTAGGTCTTCAGATCAGAGTTGGTCTTTGGGGAGTCAGCAAGTTATTGTCATGACTCACTAACTCTATCATCCTGATCTTGGTTCTTTTCTTAACAAGCTGAGATCCGCTACAGGCGCGAAGGAGTCTTTGTCTCATACTTATAATAACATCTTGAGGATGACTTGTTGAACTTACTTAAGTTCAACGACCTATTTACTACTTAGGACACTTTACATTCAAATCTTGTACAATGGATAATCAGGCTCCGAATTGACCCTTCAACTTACACTATAAGAAAAGCGGGTATTTGAGAAGGTAGAAAACCGTTCCAAATACTTGAAAAACTGTGCCAAATACTATTTGGCACGACTTTGGCACCGTTTTGACTTCATCCTAAATATTAGGGTGCCAAATACATTTGGATCGAGTTATAATCGTGCCAAATAGTATTTGGCACGATTTTCGACGGTTTTGCTTTTGTTTGCCATATGTAGGTATTTGGCACTCTTGGTAATCACTCGTTTCAAATGCGAATTTAGCACACTTCTATCATTGTGACAAATGAGTATTTGACACGGTTTCATCTCTTGTGACATGTATGTATGTATTTGGTACATTTTGTCTCCCATGCCAAAAGTTGTCAAAAGATCAATCTCGCACTTATTTTCTTTTTGAAAATACATATAGAAAATTCCATTAAACAATTATTGTATTTCAAATCTAAATGAATCCCATATATTTTTATAACAAAAGATAAATCAGTATCTCAATACACAAATCAACATGGAATTTAATACGTATTTCATAAATCACCCCTATAGAATGTCATTACATTGTGTTGAATCCAATAAAAAAGCTAGCTACATTATGAATGTACATCCATGTTCCTATACTAGTAGAACCAATTCGAATTTTATATTGAAGAGAAAACAATGAGCTGAGCAATGAGCGTCACCACCATCATTCAGTCACGAAGAAGACAATCCTATAACGTCAAGTGTCCTATAAAATACAAACTTTATGCATCATTAGGTTGCTTGAAACAAGATCAAATATTTAATAAAAGAAACAATGAGAGTAACGAACATAAAAATAGTAGTTGAACCAAATTAAGGACATAAACATACATTATAAAAGTAGCTAAAATAGCACATGCATGATGGTAATATATAACACCTATGTTTGAACACTAGTTGCTTACGACAATAAGTACCTTTTTAAAAGATAGATCCTGAAAAAGAAAACCAAAAAGACTTAATCACGTTAATGACATAACACCAAATAATACTTTATCAGAAAAAAGAACCAATAAATGTCACGTTTTATAAATAAATGTTACATACTATTGGCTCTAGTTATTTGTACTCTGCACAAGACATTTTATAGCCTTTATTAATCAGTAAAATTGATATAAAACGTAGTAATTGTCAACCGTCGAATGAAACTTTCAAGTATAAGAAAGAAACTCACAAGGTTATGATTGGTAATCTATTTGGGAATCGTGGTATACTACTAGTGACTGGAGGTTGTGAGTTCAATAACAAAGAGAACAAAAACATTTTCAAAATCAAAAAGAAAGAAACACAAAAAATGTTAATCAAATAACAAGTTAAATATTTTTTTGTAACCAAAAATCTATAATTACACATCAAAAAGCTAAAGACATATAAAAACTTACTAATTAGAATCGAGTATAGACGATGACAATACAACCAAACAAGAGAATGATAGATATATTTCATACCACATTTATGTGACATGATTAAAGGGTGTCAGTGTAATGGACGTTGTGACTTTAGGGTTGTAGATAAGCAAATGAAAACAAAGTACTCCTGTAAATGAGGAGATATGTGGGACAAGAAATTAGCAATTTGTTTTAAATGATTTAAAAGACATTAAGTTTGAATTTGATTAAGAGGGACTATGAAATTAATTTGAGTTGAAAGGCGGGTATCTTAAAATAATGAATATTTAAGATATGGTCATATCGTGAATTCAACATATATGGAAATAAAACTCAGAAATATATTTTAATAATATTAAAGAAGACTATATGTAAGCATTTATCATGATGTTCTAAAACAATGTCGAATACATAACCAAAGTTTTATATAGTGTGAGATGTGATGTGACGACATGAGTAAGTTAGCGTTTGAGCCGCTATAGTGAATTCCCCTTCTTATTGCCCACGGAGCAGTGAGAAAAAATGGGACTTGGCATTTTTTTTATCTACTGTTAAAATGAAATAAATCCAATCATAACCGTTTAAAATATAACAAGTCCTAATTCATAGCAAATAACCCTAATTATTAGCACATTTACTATATCCACCATGTTTACTATATCCATATTAACTTACCTATATATAATGAACCGGTCAATTCAGTTTGTGTTTATCGGCATGAGTAAGTTAGTGTTTGAGCCGCTATAGTGAATTACCCTTCTTATTACCCACGGAGCAGTGAGAAAAAAATATGACTTGGCATCCTTTATCTACCGTTAAAATGAAATAAAATCCAATCCTAACCGTTTAAAATATATAAAGTCCTAATTCACAGAAAATAATCCTAATTATTAGCACATTTACTATATCCAACATGTTTCCTATGTCCAAACTAACTTACCTGTATATAATGAACCGGTGAATTAAATTTGTGTTTATCTTAAACTAACACCATTATATAAGTGAATATATTTCATTTATGATCCATACATATGCCATCTATTTGAGAATGACACGCTGAATCATCTCATAAGCATTTGGAACTATTTCAATACAACATTATTTCAAAAGAATTATGTGATGAAGATATACAAGTTGAAAATGGGAGCTGCAAAAAAGAGTAACAACATAGGAAACACTCGAGATTAGGATGGGTAAGATTGCATATTTTGTCTACGCGTTCCTTTTTTTTCTTCAGCTGTAATCAAGTACTTCGTTTTAATTGTAATAAAAGTTTAAGAGTGTGCTTGGGTATTATATTAGATCATAAATATATCATCAGGGTCAATAAAATTAAAATATGGTGTTACAGTGCATGTGGAAAAAGTACATATAACTTAAACAAAATTAACTATTAGCCATGCAAAAGGTGAAGAAAAAATTGACAAGTTAAAAGAAGCAATCAAGCATGGCCGCAAACATGCGCATAAAGATGAAACAGAAGCTAGCTGATGAGCCAATAATTTCCTTAAGCGACCACATTTGGACATAGTTAACCCACTCGTGCGATCCTTTTCGAATTTGGAAAAATAGGAGAAACACGGTGACTCACCTCGAGTGTCCTCATTATATAGAGAACATATTATATACACAGACAATATTGACTCATACATAGAAATTTAATAGGTGTTGACTTATGTACCCTTGCCTTTACAGTTCACACATATTATCTTGCCATTCACCCACAAATGTTACCCAAAACTGCTTCCCCACTTTTGTTTCCCAGCCTTTTATTCTCTCTTTCTTTCCACCGACGTTGAGATTATCTTGATGACCTTACATCTACACAGTTTCTCCAATAAAAAATCAAGATATAATTTGCATAAAATGCTCAAACTAAGCTTTCGATGTTTAATCGAATGGTAAAATTGCTTGATGTAACATACTAATTTTCGATGTTCGAGTTACGGTTCGTACAGTATGTGGGTATTGGAATCAAAGCTTGAAGTTGAACATGAGATGTTGTCATATAAGAAAATGGATAAACTCCAAACGTTTATCATCTCATTATATTTGATTATTTTTAGGATTTAATAAAGTGAACAAAGCAGCAGTATTATTTTTCGTAAAGGTAACCATCATAAGATTTTGAGAGTAATTGTTATTTCGAAGAAATAACAACATCAAAAAATCTGGTACTTCGCATAAGTTTGTGATTAATATAGATTTTGCTTCTCCTCGTGCATTATTTAATTTAACAATATTTTGCTAAACATAAACACGGTGATTAGGTTAAGCGAACAACATTGAAATAATGAAATGAAAATGAAAAAGATCACACGAAGATAATAAAATATGGGATGAAAAGAGAGAAGATTGAAAGTAGAACAATGGGATAATGGTCAAAACACCATAATATATGTGTGCGGATAAAAAAGATCCGTGTACATATCAACTCCCATCATTTATATGCATCGTATATCCATATATACAATATACTTGAAAACGCGACGCAAAGCAGATATATCCACACATCATTATCTCACAAATTGTCTCGCAAACGCTCTGTTACTTTTTCATCCATTCATTTGACATAAAAACACATCCAAAACGTATAAAATATATTATTTCCTGGTTTAACAAGATAGGCCGCATAAAATATCATGAAACTAACTTAGCTTTATTTACGTATCTGATTGTCACAAAGTCACAACCTTAAAAAATCTACGAGTAAAATTAAAAAAAAATATATGTTTGAATCGGTCAAAGTAATATTTTTAGATTTAGATTCAAATTTTTTGATATTATTTACATCTACTTAGAAATTTAATCAAGCACCACTACTATTAAGTTAGAGCATTATCTGGTTTTATTTGTATACAACATCTTAAAAAGGTTATTGAGTGTATAAGTTATCGATGACTAAATTTTAAAGAAGACGTAAATTGCTTATTTTTTAGGATCTTCTTTAGTCTCCTACCATAGACCATGCATGTAACATTCTACTTTATCAACTTTTCTACAAGACTATGATGCTAGGTTGTGGTGATATTTAACGAGAACTCCATAAAAGAAATGTTTTTCCCGTTAATGTACTTCTACAATTTCTTAGGATGGTTACTGAGTGTCCAAGCATTTTTGTGGTAGGTTCATAATTATGGTATTTACAATAATGTAAGTTTGTTTGGAAATGAGTTGATTGATGTTTCTTGCTCGCGATTTGAATAGGTCATAAAGAAAAGAGGTCCTGACTTTTGATATGTAGCACTGGTATGCCAACGCGCAGCGATATTGTTTGCCTTTCTTTTATGAGTTCAAATGCTAGCCTTAGTATGGATTCCATGGTTCATAATTAGTGTTTGTAATAATAGTTGCTTGGTGGTCGATGTTTATGAATGGGTTTTTTATTCTTGTTTCTAACCTTCCATTGATACGGACATGTTGTTTCTTGGTCCCAATATAGTCCCCATGGATGACGAATCAAGTTTAACATGATTGTAGCTCATTTTTTTCCTTGTCCATGAAACAAACAGATGTTGGAACTATGCTTATGCACATCACCATCTCTATTGGTAATGAGTTAAATGTTGGAACTTCCATTTATATATTTACTTTATTAAATTCTGATGTTGTTTTTAAATCTGTTGATAAAGAAATGATTCACTTTTTATATATGTCCTTTACATATTCAATATTAGGTAGTTGTAAAGACACTGATTCACTTTTTACTGTGACCCGTGCAACGCACGGGTATTACACTAGTTTTCTTTATGAGGTGTGGCTTAACACGATATAAAATATTTAAATATCTATATACTGTATTTAATATATCTCGAGTTTAAAATCGTTGTACATAATGAATTAAGTTAAAAAGTTATCCTTACATGTAATTATCTTTATTTTTAATATTTTTTTATTAAAACTGAACCGAAAAAGCCCGTTACGCCTTAACACGCCACACCTAACACCTTGATCCACTTCATAACATAGAGATTACGCCTAGCGTTTAGCACCGCCATGGTATGTCTTTTAGAAACTTATACATAACTATTCAGAACAACCATTAGAAACCGTTCCAAATATATATATATATATATATATATATATATATATATATATATATATATATATATATATATATATATATATATATATATATATATATATATACATATATATATACATATATATATATACATATATATATATATACTAGCTTCTAAGGCCCGCCCGTTGGGCGACGAGCTTTAAGATTTTGTTTGAGAAAACATTTGCATTCTGATAGTTGTTCGATACTGTATTGATTGTTCCGACTAATGCGTATCATATACATAACTTTGTCAAATATATTTGTGCATTACTGTTTTCATGGTTACAAAACATAATGTTATCATTCACATGAAGTGGTGTTAATGAAACTAAACTTATACTACTCGTGTGTTAGTTTTTAAAATTTAAAAGTTTTTAAAATTAAACTATGGTTGATTGAATGTTAACACATATCAGGTTTTCATGTTGCAAATTCCCTTCCTCTAATATCGCGTTCTCCTTTGGAATAACTTTTTCTTGCATTTGTGTATTTCCTGCAAACGTTTCTTTTCGTCCAACCTAACTTGGCCTCTTTGTTCACACCTTTAATTTAAGAAAATTGATTAGTCAAAAGAAGTATGTTCTTAACTATGATGAATTAAAGTTTTTTCTTCAATCTGAATGCACTAAACAAATGATGTGTATGAGCGAACGTTATTCTTTAAAACAACTATATTCAGTCATAGTTTATAGGTTTTACTTTTGATCTACTCGGTAACTAAACTTCTAATCATACTAAAGGTCTGAAAGAGAGAAGCAAGTCAAAGCAGTTTTTCATAGAAGAAACCCAGATGCATGTGAATCTTAACAGATGTGTAGGCAGTTTTGAAATATGTCAATCAAGAATTTTAACATTCATGTTCACTCTCTTGGGAACCTATGTCTAATTATTGTATCATATAACCATTTCAATAAGTAATGCCAAACACTCCCTTATTTCAATATATGGCATGCAAACAAACACACATCACAACCTTATATTAGTACAAACCACAAAGAAACACAAGTAGAGTTTAAGACAAGTACAATCGATCATCAACCTAATGATTTGGGCCTAGAAACGAGAGAAGGAAAGGCTGATAATGTATATTCTTCTGAGTGGATCGCGCCGTTCAAAGTCTTCTTGTACTTATTATAGTACTCAGCCTTTATGTACCACATATCGATCTCAGTTGGTGTCACAATCACCCATATAAGCATTGTGTCATTAGTCACTAAGCCTTTCATCAAGTTATATAGCACATATAAACATTTTCAATACCATGCGAGTATCCTATAGTATATACAAACATGTAAACTTATGCATAATTAGTTGACTAAAGGTTTTACCTTTGCAAAAAACTTCGCACGATTTTATGCACACTGTAAGATTGTCAAAAGGTGTACTCTCAAATAACGCTGAAATCTCACTCTTTATAGCCTGCAAAACTGTCGAAATAAGATATGTAATTCGCCCACTTACTGGTCAATGAGTTGACAATTAACTTTAGTAACTTCTAATATGTCATACAATCATACGGGTTACTTTTCACTTCATGATTGACAAATATTCTATGTAATCGTTATATAACCATGCAACACCTGGTGATAAAATAAAGTTTCATACTTTTCATTAGTCGTGTAAAATGGAAGGGTTGAGTTACACGTGATAAAAGAAAATATATTGGTAAAAATCAAGCTGTGTCAACAACGCTTTCGCTTTCAAACTTATTTTTCTACTAACTTATTCTGTTTGACTTATTAAAATTATACATAACCGGACTCGACAACACTCATGTTCATATTATTATTATTTAATTTAAGTTTTAGTTTTATGAACCCATTAAAGCGAAAACATAAGCACTCGAATTTTTTTATTACATTCATAAGTACAACAACTCAATCTATTATACTTTTCACAATTTCAAATATAAAGAAGATGCTAAAATAGTTTGTTTAATGCTCATTCACACCATTTTATATTGCCCAATATCTTTTCCACCCTAATAAATATGAAGACATCAAAGCTGAAGACCACGAACCTTCAATGGGAAATTTTAAAAAGTTAACCTGGATTGATCTTATCTTAAAAATAACACGTGTTATTAGTTAGATCTTAATGTGTACTACTTACTCTTTAAAAAAGGTTAAGCTTTAAACAAACTCTTATTTGCTTCCTCTTGTTCCTTTTTTTCCATTTTGCTTTGTACTTCTTCATGCCTATCAAGCAAAATCACAGTTGAGATCATACTCACGTAAAGCAGATTCCATTTCTTGGTTTACCATATGGATCTTTTGAGAATAAAAAAATTACAATGAATGAATTAACTAAAACGGATAATGATATCCTGTATAAAATTACCTCCTCCTTAATTGAGTGTATGCAGGTAGTCTATAAATTTTCATACTCCCATTGTTCACCAAATTCTTTCTGTTTTTCCTTATAAGCTTCGATATCATGTATTCGCCAACCGTTCTCCGGATGCTTCATCAATTTCGGTTCTTAAGAGATAGCTGTCAATAAAACAAATCTAAGGGTTAAAGCGAATATAAATATTAATAGTAAGCGTGCCATGGTTTACAACATATACTTTTTTACATATTAACCTGAATGGATCAATAAGTCCATTTTGTCCATTTGTGGACATTCAATGCAACCTATATGAGTGCTTGAGGATCACCATATCAACCGGAATATTAGCAGCTGCATATGAATGTTATTGAAATAAGGCTTACAAAATACATTATTGTCCAATATCCCGCCTGTAACATCTTGTTTCTCCATTTGTCTCGAGTTTACCCATTAATTAGCGGCAAAGTATTACCATTTACATTTGCCAATGCACAATTTTTGCTTCCTAACATATTTGAGAGTTTGTGTACCTCAGACGTCCATGGAAGGTTCAAATGCAATGGCGGGTATCAGTAGGGGCAGGGGAGGGCCACGACCCATATACGAAATACCTACTGTATACAAATCATCATGCTTTATTATCGAAGACACTCACGAACGATGATTATTCAAAAAATATCTCATCCCAAAAAAATTAAACCATTGATTTATGATTTGAGTTATTGCTTCGCAGATCTAAGGCTTATAATTCTTGGGTTGTTATTGCTTCACAGATCTAGGTTTAGTATATTTTTTTGGGGGTTACGGTTTATGATTTGGTTAACGTCGTTTGTTGTTAAAATTAAATGTGAGATAATAAAGGAGAAGCTCAACCGTTGATTATTCAGTATTATACACGTGTTATTTTTTTAGATTTTTGAGCTAAGATTGAATTTTTCAAAACCATGCTTTATATAAGTAGTATATATATATATATATATATATATATATATATATATATATATATATTTGGCACACTTTTTACACACTATTCCAAACACAGATGTATTCGACACCTATTTACGGTAGTGGTTCCAAATACATGTTTATTTGGCACGGCTATCCGGATAGTGCCGAATACATGCATTTGACACTTTTTACCGTTTCAAAAAGTTGGTCCTAAAACACCCTTTATTTTGCAGTGTTATATAATTAATAGGGTTAAATGACAAAAATACATAAAATAATAAAGATGGGATTATTAAATGCAAATATAAAACTTTATATATATAATATTATTATATAAACCCACATATTATTATATAAACCACAAAGTTATCACTTACCAAAACCACCTTATATAATCTTATAAGCCCAGTCATATAAGTTTAGCCAAACACTTGTTTTAACGTATTTAGCACATATAAGTTAATAAGCTGATAAGCTAATCTGATAAGGTTAACTAAATACGCCTTACCCAATTGTAAAAAACACATATGACTCGTTCGATTACCAACCTACACGCTCATAATACATGTTCAAATTATACATCTATCTTTTATTCTCTATCAATCATTCTTTTTTTATTGTTTTTATATAAATAAATCTTAATTTTAAATAATTTATTAAATTATAAATAATTATTTATTTATTTTATACTATATTTTATTTATTTTGCATCAAGTTCAAATTCAAATTTATATCTAACTTTAAATATTTAATCAAAACCCGCTTCAAACCAAACAAACCCTTTAGTTTTGGATATAAGGGTTTGATTCCAATATATGAAACCAGCATTCCCAAACACAATAGTAACAAGATGAGGTAGGAGTGAGTGAGTGTCAGCGGCCTAGTTGAAACATATCGAAACCCAGTTTTGGGTTTTTTTCTAAATCAAAAAAAAAAAAAAGAGAGAGAAAAAACCCTAGGCGCAGGGGGAGGTTTCAAATCTGATTCCAAATCAACAAATAACAGAATCGAATCGAATCGAATGGGCGACAATAATAGAATCGTGGGTAACAAGTACAAACTTGGTCGCAAAATTGGCAGCGGATCCTTTGGTCAAATCTTTTTAGGTTCTTTTTTAGCCGCCCCAGCTTATTGCTCGTTTTTTTTTTTTTCCGTAAATCCAATTTATAATAAAGATTTGTTTTTGTTGTGATTGCAGCCACTCATGTTGATACTCATGAAATCGTTGCTGTTAAAATGGTGACTCACTACTACTGTACTAACTAGTAATACTATTCAGTCTTAACTACTACTACTACTACTAACTCAATTTCTTTTCTTTGGTTTTTGTTTATTATTATTATTATAGGAAAATCGGGAGACCAAACATCCGCAATTGCTTTACGAGGCCAAGCTTTATAATTATCTTCAAGGACTTGCTGGTATTGCTGGCATTCATTGGTCTGGGATTGATGTTGAGGACAATGTCCTTGTCCTTGACCTTCTTGGCCCCAGTCTCGAGGATCTCTTCGTCTATTGTGGACGCAAGTTTTCTCTCAAGACCGTCTTAATGTTAGCTGATCAAATGGTCACTATTCTTATACCCCGTTAAACTAATTTCATCCTGTTTTTTTTGTTGCTCAAGTTTGTACTCACTTGTATTATAATACCTGCTCTGCCCAGCTTACCAGAATCGAACTCATGCACGCTAAAGGATTTCTTCATAGAGACTTAAAACCCGATAATTTTCTCATGGGTCTAGGCAGGAAAGCAAATCAGGTAATACCACTTTATGTCAAAGTGCCGTCTTTCGATTTATTAATTTTAGTTTTTTTTTTTATTTATAAAAAAGCAGTGCGTTCGAATTGAAAAGTTCATTCTATGCACATTATAATACATGCTAATAATCTATCTACTAATATCACCAATTGTCTCTCTTATCAGGTCTATGTTATCGATTTCGGACTTGCTAAAAGATATCGCGACCCATCTACAAGTTGCCATATTCCATACAAGTATGAATTATTTTTAAGTTGCGTTAATATCATCTCATCTGTGTCGGTATGCTGTTGTGTTTCAGATATTGCATAATTCATATATGTTTTGTTGTCTCTTTTCAGTACTACATCACCCCCATTTACACCACCGCAAAGTTTTCTGTTAGTGCTCATAAAGCGCCTTTAGATACTGACCCTAAGAAAAGGACCACACATACTGCAAAATTTTAGGACCTCAAGTTATATTTATTACTTTGGATCTATTACACAAATCATGTCTGAGGTGCTATTCACCGTTATGGTGATCTTAGTTTTTCAAATGGATAATATGGTTATTTGGTCATGAATCTGGATCATTTCTGCTTATGTTGCTACAGAAGTTCTTCCTTGTGTGCATACTACTCACATTAAGTAGGATTTTACACGTACAAATGTCTTTCCTACTTTTCTTTTAGAAAACAAAAGCTGAACTATAGAAGACATCAGATCATTTAAGCTATTGTATATGTTTTGGTGTCCGACCTTGAACCTTTTTTCTATTTTCTTATCTAATCTGATCATACATTCTTATCGTCTATGTATGCAGATCAAACAAAAACTTGACAGGGACCGCACGCTATGCAAGCTGTAATACTCATCTGGGATATGGTATGAAATCATTAATGATCTCTTGTGCTTTAATATTTCGTATTGATGTCTACTTTGACATAATAATATTTTTACTTTTAATCCAGAACAAAGCCGGCGTGATGATTTGGAGTCTCTTGGCTATGTTTTCTTATACTTTCTGAGAGGGAGGTATATAGTGAAGCATTATTTAAATCCATGTTGATTAACGTAAATCTGGCAGCTCGATAGTACATTCCTTTCTATTTAAATAGATCTATTCTGAACACAATAAACTTGTTGTCTGCAGTTTGCCATGGCAGGGCTTAAAAGGTGCTACGAAGAAGCAAAAATATGACAAAATATGTGAAAAGAAGGTAGCCACTCCCATTGAGGTATGTAGCTTTACCAAGTTTGTGCTAGTCAGCGACATTATTTAGTGAATTGTGCACACATGCATTTGTGTTCAGCGTTTAGCTTTAGCATATTAGTTTAGTCATTATGGTAATTGGATATATCATTTTTTGAAACAAAATATTAGATATATCGATACCGATTGTTTGATATAGTCATTGTTAAATTGTTTTAGCGGAGTATCATGTTTATATACATAAACCTGTTTTAAATTGCTCAACAGGTGTTATGTAAGTTTCATCATGTGGAGTTTATATCATACTTCCAGTATTGCCGATCTTTGACATTTGAGCAGCGACCTGATTATGGATTCTTAAAGCGCCTATTTCGTGACTTGTTTACGCGGGAAGGTACACTAATGTTTCACCAAATACTCAAGTCTCCAGTTATATTTATATTCTTATAAGAGTTGTGCCTAGATTTTGACATCAGATCTTTTTACCTAGTATTATGGTTGATACACTTAAAAGAATTCGTTCCAGCAACTTGCGACAATTGTACTGCTTGCTGAGTTGATGGCTTTATTAGTTCGCTGTCTTTTGTTAATTTTGTTTGTCTCTGTTGATGTGGCTCTTAATATGATGTTCTGCCTATTGCAGGATATGATTTTGATTATGTGTTTGATTGGACAGTCTTAAAGCACCAGTCGGAAAAGCCAAAACAACAGCACCATTCAACGGTTAATTTGCATTCAAATTTTTTTCCAATTTAAAGCAACAACATGCTTAAATGAGTTTTTATAAGGTGTACCTTACTTATTTCGTTGAGTCGTCATCCTTGTATTCAACTAGTATTTTGATTATGATGCAGAGTCGACCAGTTCCAGGAGTGATTAACAGAGCAACGCCACCTTCAAATAAGCGTCAAGGTATTTAATCTGATTAGGGAATTTTACTAGGACGCTAGTTTTTCCCCTAAATGTAGTTCTGTACGATAATGTGTGTTAAGCTTCTAGGTAGCACAAGGAGGATTGGGATTCATTTTTTTTTTTTAAGTTGCATATATTTCTCTCTAGATCTGGTAATGCTGATCAGAGTCTCAGAGAGGCTAAATTATCTCACCCTTGACCCTATTGTTTTAGACCTTAGAGATATAAGATGAATCAAGACATTTCACTTTTTCTACTACTGCTATCTACTCAAATATTCAGTGGGAGGCTTATGATGGAACCAGGGGACACAATCTTAATCCTTTTGTCGAAGATTGGTCACTCCGCGTTATATAATTTTATAAAAGGCCAGATTGAGGATCAAGTTAAATAACTATGCTCATTACTATTGTCCTGGGATGATCTTAGAGTTGCTCATTGTTTTTTGCTTCAGATTTAATAGGTTCATTATGATCCATTTGTTGTATGAGTGAATTTATATGGTCAAGATTGAATAGGAGATGGTAAAAAAACATTCACATGTGTAATATCTCTTTATCCGATAAGTAAACTGATATGCAATTTTGTGAAAATTATATATCACCCTTAAGTTGGTAATGAGTTATTTATAAAGTTCTGAAAAAAGATAGGAACTCAGCATGTATAGTGTTCCAAACTAACTAATCAACTTACAATGGGATGGGAAGAGTTGCTTAAAGTTGGAAAAGCATTGCCATAAAGTTTTAGCTTCGGTTTGTTGGATATGTTTTTGACCGGATGGAGTAGGGTTTAATATCCGTACCATATGCTCCAATGTATACATTGTATGTGCTATAAATTAAATATAATTTGTTAACACTACTCTTATTATTGGTTACTACTTATATGTTAGGGTTTAATGATGATTGCTACCAAAATGGAGCAGCAGAACGAAGAAAATCAAATCCAGCTCGTCGTGACATGCATAACAATTCAAGACCACAGTACGAACTTAACGATAATATCACACCTGGAAAACATGTAAGTCATCGCTAGATGCAGTAGAGAATTTACCAAACTTGGTTTACCTTTTCATGCAATATTTCCTCAAGAGTGCCATTAACCTATGAATATTCCCAACCATTGCTTATTATGGAAGCCTTTGTATTTTATTTTTTATTGATGCTGATATCGATTGTATTCACTGTGAACGAGCATTTTTTTTTAATTACTATTGATTTTGATTGTTGCAGATGATAAGTATGGGACCAAAGGTGTCTATGTCATTCTCTATGGGTGTCACCTCCAGACCACCTCTTTTCAAACTAGATGATTCAGTTGATACCACACAAGATGACCATGGTCTTGGTAAAAAGCCCGCTGGTGCTTAAAGTTGTTGGATGTGATCTTTGCATGGTATTTCTTCTACCAAGTAATTGATTACAAGATTCACTTCTGTCTGGAATTGGTTGGCATGTGCCTGCAGCATAATGCACACATCTTCTTTGGCAGATCAGAGCTATCAAGCAATCAATCACTAAGCAGTTTGATTTGGCCTACCAAAACATGGGGCGAGGATCTACCAGCAGTCTCAAACATTTGTCACCTTGAAGTAATTGCTCGGATGCTTCTGCTCTGGATCATACATGTAATTTCTTAAGGTGATTACAAAGCACAATATGTGGTGCTTGAATATGTTTCCTGGTTTGATTATGTTCACATCAGTAGGTCATTTTAAGACTATGCTTGTTGCATGTTCTAGTGAGGATAATGTTGTACAGATTTTCACAATTCTTTCTTTCTTAAAATATAAAATTCGCCACCTTTGTATTTGTTTTTATGCTCCCAAAACTTTTTATTTTACTCTGTTTATGTTAATTTTTATAAATCAGAGTTTCTTGATGTTTTATTATTTCAGTTCTAACACTGGTACCAGAGTTCCTCCGAATGTATATGGCATGACCTTTTAAGGTACATTAAGTGCAAACCATTGTTTTAAGTACCAGAAGCTGTGATGATAAAGCTGTATGCCAGAGATTATCACCACTGATTTCATATTTTCTTATACCATTCAGGTTCCTGTAATAAATGGATGTTAGAAGGACATGAACAGCAAAGCCAACCAAGGTAATTACAAGTTTGGATATTTTATCTTACGAGGTTCCAGGGTAATTAAGCATATGCATTCACACTTTAGCAGTTATTAGAATGTGAATAGAAGGTATGTTGTTTAGCGGGTTTGATGCGGGGGTGTTGTATGTATTGCTGCTCTTCATTCCGTGTATACAAAGTGGTAATGAGAAATGCAAGCTGTTTACCCTTCCCTGGGTCCAGATAAGTATCACTAAGATCTAGAATTATTCCTAACACTCTTTCTGGACAATAATAGTGTTGAGTTATGACATATTAGCAAAATGACTTGCTCCTAGTCTCTAGATAGTAAGCCTAATCAAGAATGATACAGATTAAAAAAAAATGGTTTTGATGTTTAGTTTCAAAATAACAGACCTTCTTAAGAGGAGTATAAAGTGGTTTCATGGTTTTGGCACGATGAAAATACGTACAGAATTTATTTAGATCAGTAATGTTAATTTTGTGACTTCTAGTAGTTTGACTACCATGTTTCTTGTTTCTACGACCAATTTCTGTCCAAAAAAAATAGTATATGCTTCATGTCCGACCTGCATATGACCCGCATATGCTTTATTCGCCATGTCCATCTTTTCCATAACTTTGAACCCATCCATGATATTTTGTTACCTATCCGAGGGAACTTAGGTTATATGCTAATGTTTAGGCTCTTACCTAAACTAAAGCTTATGTGCTCCTTCACAAACAAAGAATTACACATCTATTTCTTTGATAGACAAGTTTTTCTTATCCAGATAATCCAAACGGGATCTTTGATAGAGAAGGATATATGATGGTAAAAGAAATTGGAAAGAGTTGGCAAAATGAGTGTCGAGCAGGCTGGCAGAAAAAAAGGACAATTTGGTAAGGTCTGGTTGATGCAACAAAACACTTTTTAGTGAATATTCTTTTTTAAACCTTTCATTATTTACTAATTTGTATTGTGACAGTAGTTATCTAATTTTGTTCTTTGATATAATCGACTCAATTTGAGATAAAACACAACCCGGTATTGACAGCCTCTTGTAATATCATAATCATCTGATCAGGAGCTGAATCTGTGTCCAAGTTTGAATAAACAAGTTTAGTGGGACGGGAATGAGTTACTTGTAAGAATGAAAACTGATGGTAAAAAGTGACTTATGCTGCTATGGGATGTGGGGACCCAACACAGGCCATATTTGTCACAGACCTGTACCTTAGATGGATTGGCACGAACTGGATATATTACTCTTTCTAGTACTGGTGGTCTAAATTCCTATGACCGAGTCTTTCTGGGTCTCAATAATTGTTTGCACGAAAGGGGTTATGGATGCTAAATCATTCTTTGTATTGAAAACATGTACATTGGATTTGCGAATATGTGAGTATAGTTTTTTCAGGCCTGGTGAATTTCGTTCCAAAATCCAAGGTTATCAAGTACGTGAAACAAACCACAGCTTACTAGACTTTTCTCCGCTGAGTTGGGTCAAAGAATAAGTTACTGCGCATCATCTATGGTTTAATTATGTAAAGCTGAATCTTATTGTTTATTGCCCATAAAGTTTCGAAGTATGAAAGTCATGTCAGACGAATTTGCATTTAAAACGACATGAACAAATTTTGCTCTGATAATCGGATTACTTATCTGTTTTGTTTGATCGATCTCAATGGTCTGACAATCAAATCTTACTACTAGTGTTATTAGTGATTTTAATGCCAGATTGCCAGCCAAGTACGTTATTGAAGCTGTTAGATGATGTTCGTGTAAAACTGTTTGCGTCTTAAATTCTCAGGATTTGTGTAGATTTGGTATGTAAAATCTAGTGCATTGTCCATGTGAAATTTGTATGAACATGATTACAGATGGCAGAAAAATCGGCTAGTCGCTCTAGTAGCTTCGCCTACTGGCTGAGGTTGTCAACGGTATTTATGATCGGTTTGTACTTTGAAGACGTGAAAAATGTAAAGTGGATTTTTAATATCTCAATTCAATTGCTTGTTGATTAATGAATTTGCCGTCATTTCAAATAAAAATTTCATTAAGATTACGTTCTGTTTGAAAATACAAAAGATGGTGAGTTTGTTGTATTATTTTGTTAAATATTAGGGGCGTTCGCTGGTCGGTTTGGTTAGTTGAAAGATTTTAATTATCCGTTGAGGGGCGGGTAGTTATTTTTACTACCCGAAATCGAACCGTACTAGACGAGTAACCGGACATGCGAGTATCTGAAGTGAGCGGTTACCCTCGATTCGGTTATAGGTTAACAATTGTTATGTTTAATCAAATTTTACCGTATAAAGAATACCGTGATCTATAACATAATATGTTATTTAGTTAAATCAAATAACATTTTAGTACGTTTAAAAGTCGCATAAAAATCATATAAACATATAAAAGTTATTTTCTTTATATATTACAATTACATTAATCAATTTTCACATATAGATTATTAAAGATGCTTATATTAAGAGCTAAAAAGTTGTTATTAAATAGAGCAGTGCAATAAAATTGATTAATATATGTACGATTATTTTTAATGTTTAGCTAAAAAAAATTATATATAATATGTATGATTCGGTTCGGTTAACCACAAATTTTTAAAATTAAAAACCGAAACTGAACCGTGATGAACGGGTTTTTTTGGTTTCGATTTTTTCGATTTCGGGTTTTTTGTTTTCGAGGTTTTTCGATTTCCGTTTCTTCGTTTTCGGGGTTTTTCGATTTCGGTTTAAGCGGTTTGGCTCGGTTCGATGGTTTTTCGGTTTATTTTTAACACTATACTATTAAATATATGCTCTCAAGTCTCACTGACATTTAAATAATTTTAAACCTCACGCAACCTTTCTCGATATAAATACCAACTCTTAGTTTCCTATTCTCATCATTCCAAATCGTTTCATATCAATCGTAAGTTCTCTATCGCTCTTTTTGCTTCTTCATCTTGTATATGATTTTTTGTTTACCTTATATTTGTATTGTCGTTGTTTTTCATTCGATTAGTTATTTAGTTATATAGGTCGGCTTTGTTATAAGCAACGATGCATCATGCATCATATTAGTTGCATGCAATGCATAAGTTTAAATTTAATGCAGGACAGTACACATCAAAAACTTATGTATTGATTCTAGCTAATCTTTAGTTTTATGTCTTTCAGAAACAAGTTAATTCAAGTTAGTAAGGCAATGGCGATACTTTCGCCACGCGTTTTCATGATTCTGGTCATATGTTGTTGTGCAACCTTTGCTGAATCGATGAACATGAAGTACAAAGACCCGAGTCATCAGCCACTACTTTTACGAATAAATGACTTGATGCTGCGAATGACGTTAGAAGAAAAGATTGGTCAAATGACACAGATCAATGGAGAAGTTGCTACACGTGACGTAATGAAGAACTACTTCTTAGGTGAATTGCAAGTTTACTACGTATATATAACTTTATTTTTGGAATTCAAATACTTCAAGATTCGTATAAAGAGTATGCTTATAACGATTTTTGACTTTTCTATAGGGAGTGTTAGTGTTCCGGCCAAAGAAGCCTCCCCGAAGACATGGATTAATATGGTGAACGAGTTAATAAAAGGATCGCTGTCTACACGTTTAGGGATACCGGTGATGTACGGGAATGGTGATGGAAGTAGTAATGCTTTTGGAGCCACCGTCTTTCCGCACAATGTTGCGCTTGAAGAAACAAGGTAAATAATCTTTGTATCAACTTTGATCCATCATTGTTTTACTTTGATGGATATTTTTTCTTACTAGTGATATATATTTTTGAAACTCTTGAATAGGGACCCTGAATTGAAGAAAATCGAAGCTCCTTACTATGACGTGATACGGAAGGGTGTTGCAGTTGCAACCATCAAGGTTTCATATCCAAGTCGGACTGGACGTAAAAATAAAGAACTTATAGCGGGGCTTCTCAAGGACAAACTCAAATTTAAAGTAAATTACTCCTCCATTCTATTATTATTATCATTATCAAGATTTTACTTTCATTATAGCCGTATTTACAAGGCTTTTTGTTTAATGTGTTTCAGGGATTTGTGATCTCAGATTTTATGGGCATTGAGATGATTATGGATCCAGCGCATGCTAATTACGCTTACTTGATTGAACAAAGTGTTGGTGCTGGCGTAGACATGGTACGTTGTCTTGAATACATCAGAACATAGATTAACCAAGTTATATTTTGTTTTGGTTGGGTGTGGTTTCTTACTTTGTATAATTATCGCAGATTATGGTTGAAAACAACTACAAAGAATTCATCGACGGATTAACGTCACTTGTGAAGAACAAAGTCATCCCAATGAGACGAATTAATGATGCAGTTAGGAGGATCTTACGTGTGAAGTTCATCTTGGGCTTGTTTGAAAACCCGTTAAATACTGATCTAAGCAATGCAGAAAACCTTGGAGAGCAAGTTGAAAGACAGAATCAACAAGATATGGCTATGCAAGCCATGTGTATTGACAGGTCGATGATTCCATTACGCAAAAGAACAGCAAGAATCTTGGCAGCGCCTACTCATGCTGATAACCACGGGAATCAGTGTGGTAGATGAAATGATGATTAAAGATATTAAAGTCGTATCTGCGGAGTACAACGAGTCAAGAGAGGCTAAACGGGTTAGCGACCGTGAGTATTGAAACTAGCTTTTTAGCAATTGTCGACTATGACAAGATAATTGATATTTTCGCTTCAAGAAACGCACGTAGACATCGTTTTAGGTGATCTATGTCGAACTTGTTATTCGGAGTTATCTCCTCGTATTGTAACATTGTAATTAATGAATAAATATCGGCGTGGGGATGAGCCGCCTGGCTTGACCAGGTTCCAAACCCCTAAAAAATGTGTTGTTTGGTTACAAGGTGGCATATTTCATTGACTCACCCACCCAGGGCAACCAAAATCTCAGGACCGGCCCTGATGATGAATATTGATGTTAACACTTAACAAGCACAGCCATTTTATCTGCTATAAAAGCGACATTGGATCCAATGATTGAAGCCGTGTACAAGTTGTTCGCGTTTGAATTCAAGCTCAAGAACCACTCAGCCTATTAGCGCAACAAGTTAGAAAGTCTACGCTACTCGAGGACATGTGTTAAGATTGGTGAACTTGAGACTATTATTGAGTCATGAAAAACGAAACTACTTCGTCTCAACTTATGTTTGGTAGTTGTGATTTTTTTTGAAGTTCAAATGTTATGCAGACATTTTTTTAATTGCATACGTTTTTTTAACTGTAGCCAATGCTTTATATTGTCCTAACCAAACATGATATTTTCAATCTGTGCATAAAAATAACCCGTGTATCAAGTACACAACATATTGATATGAATGGCATGTCGTCGAGTCGATATAATCGAACTTGTGTAAGCAATATATGCTATACCTGTGAATTTCACCAAGTCCATGAATTTCAAATTTCCATATTACAAGTCCATGAATTTCAAATTTCCATATTACAAGTCCATGGATTTCAAATTTCCATATCGCAATGCACATGTAACGCTCATATGGGGATAATTGCACATCAACCTAATGCTACTTTACTTCATGGGACAATTAACAAAAACAGGGCTAAACTAATGGAACAATTTCATCATCATCACTCAAGGATTCCACTCTTCTGCTGTAATATTTGTCTTTTGCTCATTTATAAAATCTGGAAATAAAAGTATATAGTAATGTTTAACTCCATATAAGTTATTGCTATGATATTCATCTTGGTCTAAATCAAACAAGTCAACAACATACTCTTTAAAGTTTATCAATCTATAGAGAGACCCTTGATTGAACTATACTCACTTCCTTCTTTTGTGGCTCAATACAAAATCATCTTCATCATCGCTATCATCCATAACACGTTTTGGTGGTTTTGCATCCCCATTCTTTGAGACTGGTTGTGGCTTGTTTGAACTATCGCCTCTACTCGGTGGCGAAAACTGTTGGGGCTTTATTGAAATTTCCCCTCTACTCTGTGGTTTTGCATCCCCGTTCTTTGAGACGGGTTGTGGCTTGTTTGAACTTTCGCCTCTATTTGGTGGCAAAGACTGTTGGGGCTTTTTTAAAATTTCCCCTCTACTAGGTGGTGGAAACTGTTGAGTAGGCTTCTTTGAACTTTCGCCTCTGCTTGGTGGTGGAGATTTGATAGGCGTTCCCATTCTTATTTGCTTTTGTCTCCTCTGTTTTTTCTCGTATGCCTTTTTTGCCCTCTCAGGTGACAGCATACCATGTTCCATCAGCCTGCACAACCAGATGCAATTAAACAAAACTTAACTTCTGTACACGGATAGTGTCTGTTTGATATAAGGGTGTAATCAAGTTGTGAATTAACCAATGAAAATAATGATTCTAAAGCTCTGTACGGACTATTCTCAATGACTGATTGACTTAAGTTAGCATTTTAGCACTTTATATCATTTGACTATAAATCTCCGCTATTATATCTAATCCACTTGAGTTGGGAAACTCATGACTCATCCCGGACTTGCTTCATAGAAACAGAGCGAATAGGATCTCTCTAGGCTTGGTTATTATATTACGAAGCTAGTGATCAGTTTGAATATCAGTTGATTAAACAAGTAGGAAATGTATACGTTGGTCGATTCCGGTTTGTGTTTTATTGCCACGTAAAGTTAGTATTACTTACAAACTTGGCTATAAAGAAGAGGTATCAAACAAAGTCACCCATGCCGTTTGCACTCGTGTTTACAACCTCCTAAACTCTTTTATTATATAAAATATGTGCAGTGATATAGTTAATCACTTAATCACATCTAAAGCACCGCATGCATTTAAACTTGACCTGGTAATAACCAGTGTTTCATAATTTATAGCAACTCCCTAGCTAATTATTTAAGTTCGATTAATATTATAAAACTGGAATTATAGTCAGTTTTAGACAAACACTGGAACCTATGTGTAGTTTAAGATAATCATACTTCATAGAAACCTTTTATGCTTCATGTTAATAAGTAGACTTACCAAAACTCTGCCATTTCGCTAGAAGGTATCTGTTCGGACAATGACTCATAAAAGATCCTTAGAGGTTCCCTCTGTCACACATGAATTACATCAAAAGGTAAATATCATAATCATGACGAATAGATCGATTATTAGTACATAGGAAAATGAACAAAAAACATTGTGTACCTCTTCTGGAACGTCAAACTTCTGGCCAGGCAAGGAATAAACTTTCTTTTCTCTTTTGACGACTGTTGTTGTTTTGGTCTTTGATGAAGTCACAATTGATTTTCCTTTAGCCTTCAACAAACAGGCACAAGAAACAATTTACCGACCAATTTAGTAAAGATAAACATATAGGCCAATGCAGTACAACACATAAACAACCACGATACACTGTATATGTTTCGGTAAACTGCATAAGTGCATATATAACCTAAATCAGGGGTGTTTTGATATGTGATTCTTGTAAATCACGATCAAAATCTAACACTAGTAATTAGATAAAGA
This sequence comes from Glebionis coronaria, assembly GCA_025667525.1. Lineage (NCBI taxonomy): Eukaryota > Viridiplantae > Streptophyta > Magnoliopsida > Asterales > Asteraceae > Glebionis > Glebionis coronaria. The sequence continues at coordinate 223,922,863 of CM046879.1, forward strand.
GTTAAATAAGATTTTTATTTCTAAATTTGACAATCAAATTGTAGAATCATTCTCGCAGCTACCAACATATGTAAGAAATTGTAATTCAATTGGCTATACCAATAATTAGAACAAATTTAATTGACGATATATAGATGAATCAACATGAAATTTGGAACTGATCTACCTCAGATTTGAAAGGGGTGGTTGTAAAGTTCTCTATGGGATCACCGGAATCACCACCAATTCTGTTCTTGATAACAGATGGATCAAACTTAGCTTTTGCATCACGAATTCCACTGTTATCGTCGGGTTTCATCTTATCAACCAAATTAGATTTGGTTTCTGTGGCCATTTCTGATCTGATCGGATCAGATCTAAAACCTTATTAGGTGTGCGTGCGTGCGTGAGATTTATTTCCTAAACCAAGTAGTTGAAGTTTCGAGTCCCATCAAGGACATATGTGTAATTTATGTAGGTGTTGAAAAAGAATAGCTTAGGTGTGTGCGCGTAAGAAAAATTTTCTTAAAAAAAAAGGAAAATTCTATATCCGTGACATATATACTGTCGTGTTGAAGTCCTATTAACGCAACAAACCAACAAAGAAAGAGTATTGTAAAGGGAACAAAGTGAAAACGTTCGATATATGTTCAAGTTCTAGCTATAAGAACTTTGTCAAATAAGTATATCCATATTAAAGCTCTAGCTCGATAGCGCACAACTCACATCTATCAATAAAGGCTATAGTTACTGTCGAAAGACATAATATTTGGAGTCTTGAATAACAATGAATGTTTATATATACAAATTAAAATAAACAAATCCCATGGCATCTAACAAATTAAACTACGGAATTGAAAGCATATACATCTCTATTAATTAGAAGTTCTTATCCTAATTAATCAAATTCAGGTCACAATAATCAGTTTGGCCATCCTGATCACTAGTATTTTCATCTTCGCTAACATAAGCAGACAGGTTAATATACTTTTCTTGTTCAGCTCGATCCTTCCACCTGGCTCTGCACATGACACAGCTCGTTGAGCGTCTTCTACTACTCCTTTTCCACGCCAACAAACACTCCTCATGTATCGGATTCTTACACGTCCCACATGCCACCAATTTCCTCTCCCCTCCTCCCATATCCTCCAAACAAACCGGACACATGGACCCTTCTTCCGCTACCACAGGCGGCACCTTCCCATCCGGATGCGTCACAGCTCGGTGCGTATACATCTCTTGAAACCGTTGCCTTATGACAACACCCGCAACCGAATCAATGGCGATAGGCAATGAAAGAAGAGTCGCAACCTCACTCGGATTAAGCGTCTGACGCCACAGACACGGGTCGTCCAAAGAAACGGAAAGCACACGAATATAAACAAACAAAATATGTTTGCACGGGGTAGTACGGTCAGGGCAGCTACAAGACGGAGCAGACGAGATATTAACAGTATAAACATTCCCGGTAGCACCCAAGATAAAAAACTCGGAATTGGCGCGGTGAAGGAGACGTAAGCGATGCTCAAGAGCACGCAAGACTCGTTCGGTGAGAGACTCAGGCGGATACTGCGGCGGGGCGGGTAAAGCCGAACTCGAGGCGGCACTGGAAATCTCCATATTATTAAGTGTTTTTTCTCCTAGTTGTTATGGGTTATGGAATTCGGAATGAGCAAACGATGGAAGATTAATATAGTAATGTAGTAAGGGGGTAATAAAAGAGAGATTCTAAGTAGAGACGTGAGGGAGTTAGTTATATAACAGAACAAGTTAACGGTAACCCTGTTGTAAAAGAATGAACCTAGTCCACAAGGCAAGTAAGTCAAACATACCAATCAAATTAAGGAAGCAAGTAAGTAAATACCTCAGCAGAAGATTTAGTGGTAGCAGAAGAAGATGTAAATTTGGATGAAGAACCAGAACCAGAAGCAGAAACAGAGGAAACAACTCTGTGTTTGATAACAGATGAATCAAATTTGGTTTTCGAGTCACGAATTCCGGAATTATTGGATTTCATCTTATTCACCAAATTTGAGGCCATCTTTTGATCTGATCGGATGGATCAACCACACCAACCTTAACTTATATACAAAACATACAAAGAAAAGACCACTTTTCTACAAGTGGGTAACCGACTGTCTGTTATAAAAAACTTTACCCAATTCATAATTACTGTTACCATCTTACGAAACTTTCTATTTTCTTGGTCTGCGAATATATTTCATCAAACTTTCTATTTTCGTTTTTTTTTTTCAAAATAATTATTTTTTTTATCACATTTAACTTAACTAGGCGAATACCCGCGCATAGCGGCGGAATGCCTAGCGGCAGATGGTTAACGAAACGACTTATTTTATAGCAAATGTTTTTTGAAACCGAAAGTGAATTTGCTAAAATAGAATTAGAAACATTCAAACATTCGATGAATTCTTAACATGTAGGAAACACATAAAAAACAATTAATGTATATGATGAAAGGGAAACATTACATGAATTATCAATAATGAGATAAAGTTTAACAACTCGTACTACTCGTCGCGTAAAACTTCTTGGTACACGACATTTGAGGTGTAGACTCCTTCACCAAACTCTTTGACGGGTTTCACTAATACCTTTGTAGTTGCACGTGATATCCCTCTAGACAACGCAACATAAAGCTGGCCATGCGAGAAAACCGAGTCGGGTAAATATACACCGACATTTGGAATTGTTTGCCCTTGAGCTTTATTAATAGTCATCGCTAAGCTAAGTCGAATAGGGAATTGTGTTCTCTTAAGCTTGAAAGGGAACATGTCATCTTCAGATGGAGCGAGAGGAATTCTTGGTAAGAGTACTCTAACTCTAGCGTGCTGCCCAAAAGCAATTTCGGCATTGATGACATTAGGATCAAAACTTTTGCATATCAACCTTGTGCCATTACATAATCCATTTGCCGGATCAAGATTCCTTAACAAAATAATCGGGCATCCAACTTTCAAGCGCAAGTAATGTGGAGGCAATCCGCCAACGTTGAGCGAGTTTAAGAATTCAAGAGGGTAATAGTTGTGCGTATCGTCTTCCGCTTCATCAAAACTATAGTAAATCTGTTCTTCGCCGGGAAATCTGTCAATCAACAACTCATTAATTTTATCCACATGTTCATTTTTAGTTGATAATATTGCTCTTGAAACTATATCAAAAGAATTATGAACGTTGGTGGCAAAGGAAAGAAAAATTTCATTGATCAATGCATCTTTTGAGGCGACTTCCGTAGTGTATGGAATGGTCCTTTCATCAGGTATTCGTATGTAGTCTTCATCGATGACCTCTTCATATACCCATCATGTTGCGCATATTTACTAACAGGAACCTAGAAATGTAAAGAGAGTGTGGTCTGAAAAAAATAGCAGCAAGATCTTATCTATTATAGTTTTATGTAAGCCAAAAAGAATGTGTTTGGTACAAATTTTAATTATTACAAAATCATCTAAAAATTTGATGATTCTATACCACGTTTTATCATATACCCATTTTGAGTTCAATTTGAATGTGCTTCCATTATAGTTCCTTATTTCTACTGTATTTAGATTCCAATAAAAGAGCCAAAATAGGCATATAAAATCATGAAAAAGTCATAGGGTTTAATATCACAAAATGTAACATTGCAGCAGGTTAAAATGAATACTCAGAACTATATTTGGATCTTCCTAAGATTATGTGCATATTATGTTATCATATGCTAGTTTACATAATACTGGGATTAAATTATGATATGTAACAATTAATATATGAATTAAAAAGGTAAATGGTATATCTATTGGGTTACCTCAACGTTATTATCAACATGGTTAGGGTTGAATACAAGATCAACTTCCATAGGAGCAAAAGCCGCAAGGATTTCCGAGTCGATCTAACAGGAAGACAATATATATTAGAATGCTGCAACAAACGAATATATTAGAAAAGGCTTAACAAATTGTGTTCGATGTACGTGGCCAACAGGTTGACCATCATTTGCATCTGCATGATTTGATGGGCTATGTGCAGGTGTTTTCATTGTATATTGCGAGAAATATTTATCTTTATGCTAATGCTAAAGTACTCATATACCCGGGTAAAGCTTTCTTCTGGTTTTTATTATGTCTATGATTGATGATGAGGATGCAGTGTTTCAATTTATACTATACACGATTAGTAGTAGGGTTGATCGTGGTATTACAGGTCATTTAAAAAACGTGTATTATAATTGGAATGTATTTTCGTAACATATTTCTTTAGTTAGAATATAGTTATCCTCTAATAGCGTGTTTTTTTCAAAGACCTGTCATAAATAGAAAATCATAATGATACGCGTGGTTACAGATGTGGACAAAAAATTGAAACAATTTAGGAATGGCTATTCACTCGGAAATGCGAATGATCTTGTGGATGTTGGGGTTTGCTTATCAGAAGCGCTGTTATGTTTTGGTAAAAATTAGAAGATTTTCAGATGTGGACAAAAAACAATGCACGGGATTGTGTTTGGATGGGTTTATTCGGTAACAAAACAAGATAGTCTGATAGATCCATTACGTTTTTTTAAATATGTTACGAAGAACACTGTTGATACGCATGACGTATATATTTTAAATTGTTTAGAACGAATCAATATTTTGTGTAAATAAAAGTACTATTTAAACCACATATTTAAACCACAAACCACAGATGTTTTAAATTTCAGAATTTGTTATATTTATTTTTTTCAACCACATATTTACTATAAATAGAATCTGTATCCTCATCAATTGAGATGATTTTTCAACCACAGCTAGCTTGGATGTTTTAAGTTTCCTAAATAATTTTTTCAATCACAGCTAGCTTTCAAGTACCGAGTTTTTTTTAAGTTTCCTATATTATTGATTTTTCAACTTTCAAGTTTCAATTTTATATTTTTCAACAAATGCGATAAACCCTTTATAGGGTATATAGACTAAAAACTTGGCAGACATTTACGCCTTTTAAGTCTTAAAATTTATAAGATAAAAAATGTTATTATAAAACAAAATTTTAAAAAGAAATTTAAGAACAAATAACATCCCAAAAAATTAATGATCTTAAATTTATACACTTGTAACATCTAAATTGTTTTATGTCTTCAACCATCATCACATTAAACAATTCACTCAAAAAAACATAAAAAGAAAACTATATCAAGATAAGTTTAACAAAAATAAACTCACACAATGATGTGGTATGAAAACTATCGATAGGATATCTCAAATAAATTTATTCTTTTCATATATGCATCAACAAATCTACCTACACATCATTTGTAGATTTTATTTTATAAAACTATGTGGATGTAGAATTACACATAAAACACTTTTATATCCGCACATTTGGACCCGTCAGATCTCGCAATCTACTAAAGCCCAGCTCCCATTGTTGTACTTATAACTGGTTGACCAAGAACCACAACTATCACAACTAAACTATCATCTTCGAAAAAATGGTTGACGAGGTGTCATTTTATACACTTTTTAAAGGCCATTTCACCCTGTTATTTGTCCTAAAATACCGTAAAAACGTCTTAATCATTTTCTTTTTTCTTAGTTTAGCAATTTAGAAGCACTTGACGCATTTGGGTGATTTTTGAGGTGTTTTCTAGCATTTTTAAGGCTTTTGGAACAAGTATGTAACAGACCAAGTCAAGAATGCACAGATTTTAAAAGTCCACAAGGACTGTTGTCATCAGGCCGCATTGACAACGTCACAATTAACATACGATGCCTTCGCAACGATTGAACATATGAAATTAGGCTATAACTCTGACGGCGTCACAACCAACTGACTTTAGAAGCCCATGGAACATTCGACGACCCTGGTGACGTCGCGATTAACATACGACGCCTTCGCAACCCAAACTATATATATATATATATATATATATATATATATATATATATATATATATATATATATATATATATATATATATATATATATATATATATATATATATATATATAGGATGGAGTTATTATAAAAGAAAGTTTAAAATAAAAAGGGTAGGAGAAGATCCTAGCCATTGGATCAATACTTCTTAAATTTAATACAAAAAAGGGGCGGTGGGGTAAACATTGCAAACTTCAGGGGTGAAACTTGTGATTGTGTGTTTTATATAAAAAAAACATTCGTTCTTTTATCCCGACCCATTTCTAGATCTCACTTTCTCTCTCTAAACACACTTTCTCACACTAGAAATCCATACACAGCTTAATCATATCTATCACGATTGAATCGCTAAACCATCAAATCATACACATCGAATAACAACTACATCGAATCGTTAAAGCTTCTAATCAAGATTGATTCATGTGTACATCATCATGTTATAGATGTTTTGTATGAATCTATAGCATCTATAATGAACATGTAAGTTGATTTATGAACCCTATTTTTATTGCTTCATCTCTTTTTGAACAAATCGTACAAATAAATAATGTGACAAAAAGTTGCTTACAATATGTTTGATAAAATGTCTCAACTAGAGTCTAAAAGTGTGATGCACTAAATTTAAACGGTTATGTAGTTGTTTTGATTATTGATGTAACTATATTTTATATTATGCGTAGTAGGTTTTTCTTTTAATGTGATACAATAGGTTGTTTATGTTTCTATGTTTGGTTATATGTGTAATTCACTAAATTTTTTACAATGATGCACTAGGTGTTCAGTTTTCATCTATAATTATGTATTAGGTTAAGCACAAGTGTAGTACATCATTGTTTTTCTATTGCATTACAGTCTTGGAGTCTACCGAATTACTGTTAGTTCTAATGCATTATAGTAGAATATAACTGTAATATAGTAGAATATAAGACTTTAATGCAGTAGAAAATAATGATGTACTAGAAATATAAGACATTCATTCCTATTGCATCGTAGTTTTAAAACTAGTACATTATAGTGTTATAACTGCAATGCGCTATATTTAATACGGTGATGCAGTATTAAGTTAGTTGGTTGCTACAGTATTAAGTTCTGTAGCTCTTTCATTATGATGCAGTACATATAAAACGAAGATGCAGTAAGATTCTGAGTTTAAACATCAACTATGATGCACTAGAAACGTGAATTGTCATGCACTAGGATATATTTTGATGTTTAAAGGCATGACTTAGGCTAAAGGAGGTTTGTCGTTTTTGCGAAATTAATATACATGCATGATTGTGTTTTATATGTGCTAGAAATTGAACTATAATGCAGTAGGATGTATGGTAATGTTTAATGGCATTATTTAGGCAAAATGTGGGTTTGTGGTTTGTCCGAAAATGAATATGTGTTTCTGATTATTTATGAGATGTGCTAGAAATTTAACTATAGTGCAGTAAGGTGATGTTTAAAGGCATTATGTAGGCTAAATATGGGTTATCGTTTGTCCAAAAATGAACATTCGTGTTTGATTATGTTTGAGATGTATAAAAATAGAGATGTAATGTGGTAGGATGTATGTTCATGTTCAAAGGCATTAAATAGGCTAAATGTGCTTTGTCATTTGCGTAAAATGATTTGCGTACCTGATTATGTTTACAATGTATTAAGATATTGAAATGCAATAGGATACTTACGTTGTTCATAGTGATTTAGCTTTATTTCTACTATATTATGTATAAATGAACTGTAATGTAGTAGAAAAAATTGTTATGAACGGTGATGTAGTAGAAAATACATTGTAATGCAGTAGAAAATGCATTTTAAGGCAGTAGGTTCCTTACATTGTTCATACGAATGATTTAGTGTAAATGCGAACTGGTATTTTTAATGAAATTGATTATGTTTGCCTGTTTTTTTCTTGTAATGTGGTAAAAATGAAATGTATTACAGTGGAATGGAGTAGGTACTTGCATGTGGCGTGTGAGTTAAGGTTACTTTACGAACAAAGCATTTTAGTTGGCGAAGAGTGTATACATGGGTGAACATCCAAAGTGGCATACACACTCTTTTGGCTATGAAAACTTATGGCGTGTTCTACTGTTTAAATATTATAATGCAGGCTAGTATCCGTTGGATGGCTGTATCCAATTGACAAATAAAAAAAACTAACAAGTTCTTCTCTTATGAACCATATATATCTACAATGTACTTTAAATTAATACTTTGTAATCACTTAGTTCTTTTCATGTACCAATCTTACACGGTTCTTTTATAATGCAGGCTATGATTCAGCGTGTGAAAATTCACCACCTAAAGAAAAATCAAAGAACTGGCCCCAATTTGTAACAATACTTGATGATGCACTCAATTTGAAAGACGAAATGGTACAAACCCTTATTGAACGTGTAACAAGGATTCTTGGATGAAACTTGTGGATCTTTAAAAAATAATGTTTAAATTCTATTGGATGTAATAATTTGGATTAGTGAATGTTGAATAAGTACTGTACATGTTAATGTTGATAGTTATGTTTTATAATATTATTTTTTGAATGAATTACAGTTAAAAATATTCGTAATGTATTTATAATTTTTTTGTTGCATTATTGTTTTATTTCTATTGCATTCCAGTTATACTCCATTGCATGCCAATTTAATTTTTACTGCATCACATAGTATATCTTGGTATTCCTACTACATTATTTTTATTTCTATTGTATTACAGTAGAATATAACTATAAAGCAGTAAAGTGCAAGACTATAATGCAGTAGAATACAAAATAACAACGATGTGTTAGTTATTGTAGTTAACAGAATAATCATTATTACTGCAATACTAAAATTCTTTTACTTCATCACAATGTATAATTTATTGCATTACAATATCGAGGCTACAACATCATAATATATAGGATACTGCATTACTATGTAAATGCTACTGCATCACAATAAACTAAACAAAAATAACATTATGCATAAATTTAAAATCATAAGAAAAAACACAGTATATTCAGAAACAAATGGATTATTATTGTATTGTAGTGCGATAAAAATTACACACATCTCCCAAAATAAAATTTGTCTTGTAATCAATCTTTGAATCAACAAGATTATTTGGAGAAATTTCTTTAAAAAATAATAATCCGAAAATCATGTTGAAAATATGTTCTAAGACCCATTCTTGTCGCCTATACTCTTTTCTTGATTTTCTTTGATGGTTGCAATGGTTCTGCAATATTGAAATGCTTAGCATTCTTTAACCATCTGACAAACATCCTTAATATTGTCCATTCCGAACACATAAAAGATGTGTCGGAAAAGAAGACCATATACCTCATAGTGCTTACAGCTACATTCAATATCCATTGCACATTTTTAGAAATCAACCTGCAAAATATTTAAAATAAAATCATTCAGCATGACAATATAAAACCTATTGTATGAAAGTAAAAATCTACTTCATGATAATACAAAGCCTACTGCATGACAGTACAAAACCTACGACATGACAATAAAAAACCTATTGCAGGACAATATAAATCCTACATTAAAAACACACAAAACTTTAGTATTGTATACAAACAAATCAAATGACAATACAAAACCTACTGCATGACTTTACAAAACCTACTGCATAGTAGTAGAAAACCTACAACATGACATTATAAAATGTATTGCATAACACTACAAAATTTACTGCATTAAACATTAGAAACACATAACACCTTTAATAGAACTATGATAGAGTAGATGCACTACTAAAATATTTATAAAGGAAGATGGTATACTTGTTTGAGCAAAAAAATAGCATCAAAAGAGACGATAATGAGATATGTCCTTCCACAGCTCACTCCATATGACTAATCTTGGGCCTGTGACATGCTGAGTAGTAAAATCATGTTTAAAAAGTGCAAATGAAAGTAACCATTGCAACATGTATAGTAAAATCATGTAGATGAAAATATAAATTTTATAATTACACTTGCAAACTAAATACCTACCGCATCTCAATTTATTTTCTACTGCATCATAGTATTATAAACTAAATGATACATAATGCAATTCAATGAATCTGATTCACAAGTAATAACGGTTTGAATACTTCACTTACTGTATTATAGTTTATAACTAGTGCATCGCAATTATATCGATCATTGCATTACCGTGTTAACAATAGTTCATCACAAACTGGTGCATCGCATTAAAAAACTACCGCATCACAGTTATAAAATATCATGTAGGCATTTTATTACGAGACTAAAACATAGAAATACTCACAATATTATATCTACTGACTCACAACTATAAAATATCTATCTACAACGATCAATTGCATCACATTCTTATATCTAATGCATCATAATCTTACAATCACTATTACAAAATCAAAAGTATACTAAATTATTCTACTACATTACAGTCTTATATTTCAATCATTATTTACGTCAGTAAAATATAATCTATTGCATTACACATATTTAATCTTCTACTGCATTACAATGTTATATTGTACTTCATTATAATTATTATAAAACTCTAATGTGGTAAGAAAGCAATGAAACATATTTAAACTATGGTGTAGTAAAAAATAAACTGCAATGCAGTAAGTAATATGTTTATTACATGTATTATAGTTGATATAAAAACTAGATGAATGAATGTTTCGGCTCAGTAACTTGTCAACAGCCATTTGAGCATCTCAATCTCCAATAAAATTATCTATTTTCTTCTTATAAGTCGCCTGCTGTTGCAACAACTTTATTAAAATTCATCGTGCATTTGTTTCATCAACCTAAACCTATAGTAGAACCCTAGCGCATCACAGTACAAGCATAACGCATTACAGTTATAGATTATCATGTATGCATTTTATCAAACACCTAGTATGCAGGTTTAACATCCAGGTTTAATATGCATGTTTTCGTCTTGTTTTTTAGCATGTGATGTATGAATGTCTCAAATCTTGCATCATATCAACTACTTCATAATTACAAACATAATCTACTACATATACTACATCATATTATAACAGATACAAAATTAAAAGATACATACTTTGAATAAAACACTTACCATCAGATGATGAACTACACTCATTTCTCGTTGATAATTCAATACATCTTTTAATAAATAACTGATATGAACCATGATTATTAATTAATCTTCAAAAATGATGGTTATGGAGGATGCCGGTGGTTAACGGTGGTGGGGAAGACGATGGATAAGGTGGAGAAGGTGGTGGTTAACGGTAGGGCAAATGATGGTTAATGATTGTTGAAGGTCGATGTATTTTAGAAGAGAGGTTGAAGATGATGGTCAAACAGTTTTGTCAACTGTGTGAAAAAATTATATAATATATAGGGTTAAAGAATAATTTACAAATACCCCTGAAGTTTAGAATAAAAAGACGAAAATACCCCTGAGCTTATTAAAAAAAGGTGGGGACTGGTAGGACACGTGGTGGCCTGTGGTTCCACCTTACCAATTTTATTATAAAATCTTTTTTATTTTACCTCAACTATATATATATATATATATATATATATATATATATATATATATATATATATATATATATATATATATATATATATATATATATATATATATATATATATATATATATATATATATATATATATATATATATATATATATATATATATATATATATAGATTTACGTTCATGTACTGACCAAACTTAAAATAAAAACAATAGGAACCAATCATATTTGGGCAGGTGTTTTTTCAAAGAATATGAATACTATCATTAATATGTTTAAGGGCATTTTAGTAATTAAAATAAACATTTAAGGGATTTAATAATCCTTATTTTATTTCACCTTCTCGTTAATGGAAACGGTCGTTATTTTTTTTAATGAATACCACGTTAAAAACAAGACCACTATTCTCTTTTTGAAGTTTGTGTTTTTGCACCTATTTCATTATTTTATTAGTAGGCACATTACTATTTTCTTTATTTTTGAAGTATTGTGTTTTTGCATGTATTTCATTTTTTTTGGCGTCATACGTATCTCAAATTCGTCTTTGCTTTTGGGTTTTTTTGATATTATTCAATGATTTTTTGTTGTCTTTCATTTGACTTTTCATCGTATTAACATTTTCGCTAACACTTTATCGCATAAATGTTAGGAATGAAGAGTGTCACTATAAATGTATCATAAAACTAAATGTGTTAGAAACTTAAGATTGTCAATTAAAACTTGTTAAAAAAGTTAATGTGTCACTACACGTGTATTAAAAGACTAAGTGTGTAGAGAAATTTGTGAAAAAATTTAGTGCGTCACTAAAATATATTATAAAACTTTTATAAGTGTGTCAAACGACTTAAATTATCATTAAAAATAAAATGTATCATAAATATTTTATGTGTCACTACAAATGTATCATAAAATAATTAATGTGTCACTATATGTGTCAAGAAAAGTTGTGTGCTAAACATAACGTGTCATTATAAATCTATTAAACATTTATAACGTGTCTCTAAAAATGTATTAATTTTTAATATTATCACTTTAATTGTATTTAATAACTTGAATATTCAAATTCTAATGTGTGAAGAAAAAATTATAACAAAATTTTATCTTAGGTATAAGATGATTTCATTTTTGTACTACTTTGTGTTAATGATTCAATATTTGTTATCACTTGTGTTTTTTTTGTTGATTGTGTTTTTTAGCTATGTATCATTTGTGTCTTTTTTGGTTGATTGTGTTTTTCTTAAGATACGTATTATTTGGATTTTTTAGTTAGTTGTATATTTTTTTTAAATATATTACTTGGGTCTTTTTTGGTTTATTATGTATTTTTTAGGATATGTATCATTTGAGTTTTTTTAGTTTGTGTGCATTTTTGTTATACATATTACTTGGATATTTTTTTTTTGGTTGTGTATTTTTAAGATACGTATCACTTGGGTTTTTTAGTTGATTTATATTTTTTGAATACGTATCAGTAGATTCTTTTAGTTGATTATGTATCATTGGTTTATGTGTCACTTGAGTTTTTTATTACCAATATATTGATTTTTATGTATCAATTCTTTATTGATATTATTTGAAATAAAAAATAAATGAATAATTATGTATTGGTAAAGATTAAGAAAAAACAATGATAGATAATTCTGTTTATCATATCGTATAGACAGTCCGTCTAAAAATATACAACGACATCTAATTTGTAATAAGAAGTTTTGTGGAAAAAAAACTATCGAAATATAATCCAAATAAATGTGTTAAATTTTAAATAGACAATTAGAAGGTTACGTGAATTTTTAATGATGTTTTAAAATGAGCTTCAAAAATGCCACCAACTTGAATAATTATTACAATAATGTCATTTAACTTAATTAATGTAAATTAAATCTCAATGATACATCTAACGGTCCAAAACAGTTCTTATTGTTTTTATTTTAAAGGTGGTCACTACAATAACACTACTCTCTCTCTCTCTCTCTCTATATATATATATATATATATATATATATATATATATATATATATATATATATATATATATATATATATATATATATATATATAGACCCCTTGTAAACATACAATACGTGTAGAATTTTAGGGTTAGCTTCAAGCAGCCATAACCAACAGATTTTATGGTTTCAAAACCTTAAGAAACTCCATTCTTTCACCTATATCAATTGTGGAACAAGGTTTTACTTATTTTCATTAATCATGTCTATGTGTTTGATTATTATAGCTTCTATCTTTTTTTCTCTTCGTATGCTAGGCTAAATCTTATGTTGTTTATCTATGATTACATGAAAACTATGATGCTATATTCTTGTGTTTGTTGCTAGTTGGCTTGATTGTGTACACGTTAGGTTCTAAATACTAAATTAGATCTTCATATCTTAACTATTGATATTGATGACGTATAATCCCTAGTCGGGCTGGATAGTCCGACTCACGGGTATTACCCGCATCCATCAGGAATGGATTGAATGCTTGCGCGACGCGCGCGCGCAACTCAGTAGACCCGGCAAGCCGCTGTCGCACATACGGCTGATTACTTAGCCAGGTCCTTGTCGCAGCGTGACAGGATCATACAAGAATATAATCTATCATATAGATATATTTGCCTAGAGGGAAGAGATATACACTTGCTTTGGTTATGCGATAAGGATCAAGCTATTCTAGGTCATTATCTCTTCCTTTGGCCGCAAGTGTAGGTGTAAAACCCGCATGCTTTTACCATGAACAGTACATATATAATCGTATGTACATGATTAAAACTTTTCTTATATAACATGTTTACGTTTCACGAATGTTAATTACAAGTATTACGTCCGTGTTATTACACGATAAGTATTTAATACGTATTAATGCACGGTAATTATTTCCAATAATAATTATAATCATGAACATGAAAACATGAACGTAAATAATCACGAACATATTATTATGTAATTACGTAATTATTACGTACAAGTATATATTATAACACGAACAATTAAGAATAAAGTCACGTAAATACGAGCACGAGAACACGTAATAATTTAGAGCACTGAAAACGTCGGGTTTCCCCTTGTGGGCCCCACATACCCGCGGACAAGACAAAGAAAAGGGCCAAGCCCACTTTTAATTTTGCTAAAATAGAAAAAAGGGAAAACATATTTTTCATATTACAAAAGATTTAGAAAAATACAAAACCCTAGCCTCCCTTTTCTTCTCCCTTTTGGCCGCCGGTTTTAACACCACAAGGAGAGGGTGTTTGTTGATCTTGGTTGATTAAATTCAAGTGTGGTGTCCATGTTATTGTCATCCAATTGTTTCACGCATTGGTAATCCTATAACCTTTTCTTTTTAATTATTTTATTAGGTCAAGAACACATGAAATCATGGGTTTATTAATAAACAAGATTAAAAACATGTTAGTTAAATCATGGGGGTAATAAAAAGAATGGTTTTTTTGGGGTTTGGTTCGGCCGACGCAAGGAACCGAGAGCCGAAGATCTCGGTGGTCTTCGAATCACCACCAACCGAGACCCCATGGTCTCGGTGTGGTTTTTTGTGTCTCGGCCGCAAGAAACAAGGGACCCCGACGCATGTCGGGGTACCGTTTGGTTTGATTGGGTATCAGCTGAAAATAAACAAGCACCACCAGCTCAAGACGGTGGCTAATATGATCAAGCAGGGAGAACTCAAGCCGCGACAGCGGCTAGCCGAGAACCAAAGGAACCACCGGCTTAAGCCGGTGACATTATTGCGAAAACAGTGGCACCCGGCCAAGCCGGTTCGCCACTGCTAAGTGGGTGTTTGTTTGGTCCGGTTCAAGGGTAAACACGGTCCGGTTCACGACTTAATTTTACAAGCCTAATTAATTTTTACAAGTTTAATTAATTACAAGATTTATTAAATTAATTTGACATGTTATATAATTAATTTAAGACAAGACTTAGGTTTATTATTATTATTATTAATAATACATGATTTTAACCTAAGTATTTTATTATTTAATTTAGACTAAAGTAATTAATTAATTATTAAAACATGACATGTAATTAATTAATTTTCATGACTTAGGTTATATTAATATAATTATTAATACATGTTTTAATCTAAGTATTATATACACTTTAATTTAATTAAATCATGCTATATTTAATTAAATCTTATAATATATAGTTTATTTAATTTACATGTATTAATTAATAAACTATACTATTAATCACATGACTTAGAATATTAATCAGTAAAACTTAAGCTTATGTTATTAGCTTAATAATCCAACTTATTTCTAAATATGGAAACTTTCTATTTTTAGAAACTTATCTATTTTAAGCAGTTAATCAATTTATGGAAACTTTCTATTTTTAGAAACTTATCTATTTTAAGCAGTTAATCTATTTGAAACTTTCTGTTTTTGGAAACTTTCTATTTTAGGAAACCTGCTATTTTTAGAAAGTTACTTATTATTACAAAACAAGTATAATAATACAAGAAATACAAGTAATACTTAATCAGAATATCCAGAATACATGATAAACACAGCATAACGATAAAACCAGTAAAACAAGACATGAACATATAAAACAAGCTAAGACATGATGTAGAACCAGTTACGTACACAGTAATCCGAACACTTATACACGTATATTATTTATGTAGAATTAGTGAGATCGAAGTAGGACTCTCTTCCGTTCGTCTGCTTCGTTCACTGGACATAAAATATGGATTCTCCGTCCTTTCAATATGGACATTCTTTCCTTATTAGGATTCCCCGTATGCAGCCAACTATTTTCCCAGTATATGTTTTATATGTTTTAATTTGCTTATGTTTAATTAAATGCCTAAGCCATATACATGCATGACCAGTTTCACCTAGTTATGGAGGTACCATAACCATAACACTGGAGGCACCGGTGTTATGACTTCACCACGGCGGAGTGATAGCTCGTGGCGTCCCTTTCAGCTTTTGGCCATATTATTATATTATCATGTGGGGCGTATGGGTGCATCCTAGATTACATGTTTTTACAGATTATTCAGGTGAATGTGGTGTGTGCCTTGCATCCTTCACAAGGAGCTGATCCCTCATACCCAAACTTATATTAATTAGAGGCAACCCCTCTAATTGCATGATGAGGTCACCCCTCCAAGTATTCATGCACGTTGATATTTCATGACCTATATTGGCTAATAGTAAACATGTTAAACAGTTCATAAGATACACATAAGGCTTTTCAAACTATAAAACCATTTTTACTAAGTTATACCAAGTTTTCCAGGACTTAACCAATTCCGCTGCTATATGTTGTATATGCTTATGTTATTCATTCTATGCTTGTATATCCGTGCACTGAGCGTTATGCTCAGTCGTTTTCCTTTCATGTTCCAAAAACGGCAGGTACTTAGGGACGCTCGTAGACTCTAAGCGTACGTGCATATGGATTGGAAGCTTTCTAGCCTTCATTACTTTATTATTCATACATTTTGCTACTCATTTCCATGGACATTTTTTAGTCCTTTTCATTTACAGTACTTATGTTTGTGTGTGATGAGCTTTTACTTTAGGGTACCGATGTTTGTTTCCGGTATTTCCTTTATGGTCATGTAATGTTTAAGACATTTATCCTTGTATGCTTTGATGACACGCCATAATCACGCGTGACATTTCATTTACCAAAATAGGGTGTTACAATTATGGTATCAAAGCCCAAGGCTTCGACCTGTAGGCTCTCAAAACACGACCTGTGATTAGTGGGTAGTCACCATGGTCTTCCTAGAACCGACAGTCGGTTTTCATGCATTTATGGTTTTCATGCATTCATATATATGTCATTGTCGCAGGTTTATGACTAAGTAATGGTTGGTACCAGACTGACCCTATTTAGTCGCATGTGCTTTTATCGAAACTTTTAACTTTGGGACCGACCCATTGGCGTCCCCTCGCCATGTCTTTTGTTTTGAGTGAACTGACCTTAGGCGTTCACTCTCGCGCATATAAAGGTTTTCATAAACTGCATCATGCATTCATATACTAGTTTTCTTGCATAAAAGTTTTCTCATGATTTATTGGTATAAATTTTTTCATGTATATATTTTATGTTTTGATCAGTTAAATCATGTATTTTATGTTATACTGTCAGATGGTTCTCACACGCGAGCAGGAACAACTCAATGCAGCAGTCCAAGCTACGATGCAAGCTATGCTTCCTCAGCTGAGGAACGAAATCAGGGCTGAGGTGCAGGCTGCCAACAATCAGCAACAACACCCAGTACCTCCTCTCCTCCTCCAACAACATTGGTCACATGGCTGGAGAGATTCAACAAGCTACGCCCTCGATCCTTCGAGAAAACAGATAGCCCTAGTGAAGTTGAAAGCTGGTTGGCTCACATTGAGAAGATCTTCGATGCAATGGGCTGTGACCCCGTCTTCAAGTCGAGGTTGGCTTGTTACAGGTTCGAAGGTGATGTGCTAGCATGGTGGAAGGCACTGAAGCAGTCTGAGGGAGGTGATGATTGGGTTGCTGGTTTGACTTGGGCTCAGTTCAGGGATTTAGTGATGGGACAGTTATTTCCCAAGGCTGAGCAAGACAAGCTGAAAAGAGAGTACCATGGGATCAGACAGAGAGCTGGGGAGAACATCAACGAGTTCATGCAGCGCTTTCTTCGTTTGGCTGGTTTTCTTGGCGCAACAGCATGTACTGCCGAAGAGCAAGCATACCACTTCCGGTGGGCTCTTCGTACATCGGTCGCCAACAACTTGGTGTGTGCTACGTTCAACACGGTGGCACAAGTGGCCGATGCATCACGTAAGTTGGAGATGCTGCAAGAAAGAGATGAGTTCGGGGAAGTAGAGAGACCCGAGAAGAGGTAAACATTCGTTATTCAGCGGTGACCAAACCGTATTCTTTCAGTATATGTCCAATAATGTTTATATCTCTTTTAAACTGTATCTTCTAGGCAGAAGACTGGGGACCGGTCTCAGCCAGCTACTCAGCAACAGCCTACTCAGCCCAAGGGAAACGGTCAGACTCACGACCGTTCTGCTACGGATAGGCGTGGCGGTAATGATAATTACCGTAACAACGCTGGAAACTCCAACATCAGTAGGTCCTTACACTTACTCATTTCTTATGTTACATGCAATAGTTCATAATTCTGACACATTAGTAATCTTCTACCAGGAATCATGGTAATGGGAGGGACCAAAACCAAAGAGGTTCACAGCCTAAACGTCCAGCTATCACTGGTATTACATCTTACGAATTTTCCGCATTGTCCTTTGTACCTATTAGCATGTCTCATGTATACTGTTCTTATCAGGCTCCCAGCCAGCAAGGGCACCTGCTGGAGGGTATACTCATCCTCTTTGCACTACCTGCAACCATAGGCACCCAGGGCCATGTCGCCGCGACATCGACGCATGCTACAAGTGTGGCCTCCCTGGCCATCGCATGAAGGATTGCCGCAAGGGCGAGATTGAGGGCACATCTGGACATGCTGATACTAAGCCGTCTCCTACTAGTGGACGCGTTTATACGACTTCTCGCGATCAGGCTAACAAGTCTACAGGTACCATCACTGGAATCTTGTATATGTATGGTCAAGCTGCATGTGTTCTATTTGACACGGGTGCTACTCATTCGGTCATTGCTACTGCTTATGCTAAAAATGTTAGGATATCCCCTATGCCATTAGAGAATGTACCGAACATTTCTATGCCTTTAAGAGACTCTGTACGCATAACACATGTGTACAAGAGCCTTCCCCTAGAGTTTGACGACAAGATTCGTCCTGTTGACGCACTTCCGCTGGACATGAATGATTTTGACATGATATTGGGCATGGACTGGCTATCCAAACATCATGCTACCATAGACTGCCATTCATATCGAGTCATCTTCGGTGATGTTAATACACCAGAGTACATTCACAACGGGTTCATACCTGGAAGGTCTGTACAAATCATATCAACCATTCAAGCACGTGCATTACTTTCACATGGTTGCGAGGGCTATCTAGCTACTGTTCATGAAATGGATGCTGAATCTCCATCAATTCAGAATCAGCCGATAGTGTCAGAATTTCCAGATGTATTTCCAAAAGAATTTCCGGGCATACCACCTGCACGTGAAGTAGAGTTTAATATCGAGCTGATCCCAGGAGCTGAGTCGATTTCCAAGGCTCCTTATCGCATGGCTCCCATAGAGTTGAAGGAGCTGAAGGATCAATTGCAAGAACTTCTTGAACGAGGCTTCATTCGATCGAGCGCATCTCTATGGGGCGCACCGGTCTTATTCGTGAAGAAGAAGGACGACAGTATGCGTCTTTGCATAGATTATCGCGATCTCAACAAGATCACCATTAGGAATAGGTATCCTATACCACGCATTGACGACCTGTTTGACCAACTCCAAGGGGCCAAACATTTCTCCAAGATTGATCTGAGATCGGGCTATCATCAGCTACGGGTTAAATACCAGGACATCGCCAAGACTGCTTTCCGTACACGCTATGGCCACTACGAATTTGTAGTTATGCCATTTGGCCTTGCCAATGCTCAAGCAGTGTTCATGGATTTGATGAACAGAATCTTCCATGAATTTCTGGACAAGTTCGTCATTGTCTTCATTGACGATATCATGATATTCTCTAAGTCTAAGGAGGAACACGAAGACCATCTTCGTACAGTGTTACAAATTCTTCGCCAGAAGCAGCTGTATGCTAAATTCTCCAAGTGTGAGTTCTGGTTAGACAAGGTGGCGTTCTTAGGTCACATTGTATCAGCAGAAGGAATCACCGTAGATCCAACAAAGGTTGAGGCTATTACCAAATGCCCAAGACCGACATCAGCAACTGAAGTTCATAGTTTCCTAGGCTTAGCTGGTTACTACCGTAGGTTTGTGGAGAACTTTTCCCGCTTAGCACTACCATTGACCAAACTGATGCAGAAAAGGGAGAAATTCGTCTGGACTAAAGAAAGAGAGAAGAGCTTTGAAGACCTAAAGCAGAAGTTAGTATCTGCACCGATTCTTACTCTCCCATCTGGTACAGGTGGATTTCAGATCTACAGTGATGCATCAGGGAAGGGACGTGACTGTGTTCTCATGCAACATGGGAAAGTGATCGCGTACGCTTCACGTCAGCTTAAGCCTTATGAGGAAAATTACCCTACGCATGACTTGGAACTTGAAGCAGTCGTGTTTGCATTGAAAATATGGAGGCACTACTTGTATGGAGAATCATGTGACATTTTCACGGACCACAAGAGCTTGAAGTACATCTTCACTCAATGTGAGTTGAACATGAGACAGAGGAGATGGTTAGAGCTGTTGAAGGAATATGACATTAATCTGCAGTATCATCCCGGCAAGGCGAATGTAGTGGCAGATGCACTTAGCAGAAAGTCCGGAATGATAAACGACATTAAAATTGAAGAGGAAATTATAAGAGACTTGGAGCGACTAGACATTGAGATCATGGTACGTGGACAGCACGGTTACTAGGCTAATCTTAGAGTGGAACCTGAGTTACTCTCTAGGATCAAGGAAGCTCAGAAGGATGATGGTGAAATCTGGGCGATAATTCAGAATTTAGAGAAGCAGACAAAATTTTGTGTAGACGAAGACGGTATCTTATGGCCGGGCACGAGACTTTGTGTTCCTGATGATCAAGAACTCCGGGAAGCATTGTTAGCTGAGGCTCATAGCTCCCCATTTTCCATTCATCCTGGTTCGACCAAGATGTACCATGACATCAAGCAATACTTTTGGTGGAGTGGTATGAAACAGGATGTTGCGACTTATGTCTCCAAATGTCTTACCTGTCAACAGGTTAAGATCGAGCATCAGCGATCTGGCGGTCTTCTACAACCGTGAGATATTCCAGAATGGAAGTGGGACAAGATCACCATGGATTTTGTTACCGGTCTTCCGCAGACAAAGAGGAGGCACAATGCAATTTGGGTTATCGTTGATCGACTTACCAAGTCAGCTCATTTCTTACCGACCCGCAAGGAAGATTTGGTTAGTAAACTCGCCGATACTTACAAGAAGGAGATCATGAGACTTCATGGTGCTCCATCCAGCATCGTCTCATACAGAGATCCTCGTTTCACTTCACGATTTTGGAGGAGTCTGCAAAAAGCTTGGGGGACAAAACTTAAGCTTAGCATGGCTTTTCATCCTCAAACAGACGGAAAATCGGAGCGAACGATTCATACATTAGAAGACATGTTGAGGTCATGTGCGTTGGAATGGACGGGAGATTGGGACGATTACATCTGTCTGGTATAGTTTTCATACAACAACAGTTGGCACAGAAGTATTAAGTGTGCTCCATTCGAGATGTTGTATGGCAGGAAGTGTCGTGCCCCAATCTGCTGGGATCAGGTTGGTGAGCGAACACATGAAGGACCAGAAATGATAGAGTTGACCAACGAGAAGGTCACAGTAGCTAAGCAGAAATTGCAAGAAGCACGGTCACGTCAGAAGAGTTACGCCGACAAGCATCGTAGGGAATTACATTTTAACGTAGAAGATCACGTCTTCCTTAAGGTATCGCCGGCACGTGGTGTTAGACGTTTTGGAATCAAAGGGAAGCTCAGTCCTCGATTCATTGGACCGTGTGATGTCATTGAGCGAGTCGGTAAAGTATCTCATCGTTTAGCGTTACCTCCGTAGCTTTCTCATGTTCACAATGCTTTCCATGTGTCCTTACTCAAAGGGTACAAGTATCATCCCCTTCACATGGTTCAGTATCACTGGAACAGATCTCATGAAGATCTTACCTTCATAGAGGAACCCGAACGAGTTCTTGACAGACAAAAACGAGTCATGAGGAGGAAGACGATTCCATTCGTCAAAATCCTTTGGAGGGATCATACCGAGCGGGAAGCCACTTGGGAAACAGAGGAGTCTACCCGGGCTTCTTACCCTCATCTCATATTTTGAATTCGGGTATGTTCTTCTTTTCCAGTTTACGTTATCTATAATTCGGGGACGAATTATTCTTTTTAGGGGGAAGAGTTGTAAAACCCGCTTGTTTTTATCATTAACAGTACATATATAATCGTACGTAGATGATCAAAACTTTCTTTATATAACATGTTTACGTTTCACGAATGTTAATTACAAGTATTACGTACGTGTTATTACACGATAAGTATTTAATACGTATTAATGCACGATAATTATTTCCAATAATAATTATAATCATGAACATGAAAACATGAACGTAAATAATCACGAACATATTATTATGCAATTACGTAATTATTATTACGGTTACGTACAAGAATATATTATAACACAAACAATTAAGAATAAAGTCACGTAAATACGAGCACGAGAACACGTAATAATTTAGAACACGGAAAATGTCGGGTTTCCCCTTGTGGGCCCCACATACCCGCGGACAAGACAAAGAAAAGGGCCAAGCCTACTTTTAATTTTGCTAAAATAGAAAAAAGGGAAAACATATTTTTCATATTACAAAAGATTTAGAAAAATACAAAACCCTAGCCTCCCTTTTCTTCTCCCTTTTGGCCGCCGGTTTTAGCACCACAAGGAGAGGGGTGTTTGTTGATCTTGGTTGATTAAATTCAAGTGTGGTGTTCATGTTATTGTCATCCAATTGTTTCACGCATTGGTAATCCTATAACCTTTTCTTTTTAATTATTTTATTAGGTCAAGAACACATGAAATCGTGGGTTTATTAATAAACAAGATTAAAAACATGTTACTTAAATCATGGGGGTAATAAAAAGAATGGTTTTTTTGGGGTTTGGTTTGGCCGACACAAGAAACCGAGAGCCGAAGCTCTCGGTGGTCTTCGAATCACCACCAGCCGAGACCACATGGTCTTGGTGTGGTTTTTTGTGTCTCGGCCGTAAGAAACAAGGGACCCTGACGCATGTCGAGGTACCGTTTGGTTTGATTGGGTCTCGGCTGAAAACAAACAGGCACCACCGGCTCAAGCCGGTGGCTAATATGATCAAGCAGGGGGAACTCAAGCCGCGGCAGCGGCTAGACGAGAACCAAGGGAACCACCGGCTTAAGCCGGTGGCATTATTGAAAAAACAGTGGCAACCGGTGATTGTAGTGATTTTACACACCTTTAGGAAAAGGAGGTAAATAGGGAAGGTATTAAATACGACGATTTAGGAAAACCGTGTACTAATGACCCAAAGGTGAAAGTTCGTTTCCCAAGGAGGTATATGTGTGTGAATAATTCGTAATAAGATTTGAGATTAATATTTGAAAGAAGGGGATGAGAAAATAGAATGACGAAGACGTGAAATTAATTACTACGACGACTAAAATTAAAACCGTAAAAAGAGCAAAAATAAAAATTAATTCTAAAAATTCCCAAAAAAATTACCAAAAATCAAATTAAATAAACTAAGAGTTTACAAATGATCAAAACTTTTTCAAACCTTTTAATTAATTAAATATTAATTTTTAAATGCTAATTAAAGCCCTAAAAATCAAATTAATTATCAAAAAGCCCAAATAAAGATTTTTTACTTTGTAAACCTTTAAAATGACCTAAAAAGATTAAAAACTATTTTTATAAAATTTTAAACTAATTAAAACTATTTAAAAATGATTTAAAAACTATTTAAACTTAAAATAATTATAAAAATTAAGAAAATGATGATAAAACTAATCTAAGAGTTGCAAAAATCCTATTTTAATGTATTAAACCTAAGAAAAATATAAAAGGTGTAAAAATGTGAAATTTGAAATTCAATAATAAAATAATATTAAAATAATATTAAAAAATCCAAAAATTATAAAAAGTTCTAAAAACTTGCAAACTAGTTTATTTTAACCTAAATAATCAGAAAATGAAAGTGAAATTACAAAAATACCCCTAATGGGCTAAAAACAAAAACAGTCAACCTTAATGGGCTCTTGGGCCCAAAAAGTCAAACTAGGCCCAAATGACCTGAAAAAGCCCTATCTGACTCAAAGTTCAATTCTAAACATAAAAGTCTGAAGGCCCAAAAGCTGATTTTGAGCTTATCACGACTTAAATAGCCAACAACTTATTCTTACTAGGCCAATAAGCCCATTAAGCAATAAGCCAATGCCATAAGCTCTGCTTAAACACACAACCTTCTTTTGAGATGCCTAAGAGATCTATGAAAAGAAATTTTGAAAAAGCACACTCAATAAGCCAGAAATAAGCAAAGTAGAAATCCACAAAATGACAAAATAGTCGGGATAGAGTTCTAGGACGTTTCAGAAGCTCTAGTTTGTTGCAAAAGCTCACAAATAGCTCAACTAAGAATAATCAATCAAGAAAACCCCAATAAGCCAAGTACAATAAGCTGTGTGAAGCAATAAGCACTCTTTTAAAATAAGGAAAGTTAATTTCCTAGTGAAAAGTTCTTATTAAGTTCTGATTTCTTCCAGTTAAGCTTATAAGGTGAGATAAATGATGAAAAGTACAAAAATTAAGTTGTGGCACATTTCAATAAGCTAATCTAACCTGATAAGCACTTTTTGCCTTGGTCAACTAAAGTCAACGTGCTCCAAAAGTCACCAAACTTGTAGGACTTGATTATGAGATGGAAATAAGCTTGTTTGAAGCTGTTTTAGATCAAGTCTAGAGGTCTAGACCAATGAGCTTAGCAAAACAGTTGTCTTACTATGCTTGATTTTGGCACAATAAGCACTATAAGCCAGTTAGCTTAATAGGCTTCAAATAAGCACACAACCAGTTTAAACAAGTACAATAGCAACCAAAGAAGAGATATCAAGCAACACACTGCAAAATCTTATGGGTGCAAGCAATTGTAGAGGTCAAATAGAGGTGGTCATTTGCTGGTGCATTTGACCACTTCAGTAAACTTTACAAGCTCTTGGCTTATTCAATAAGCCACCAATAAAATAAAACAGATAGTGCAGAGTTACATACCAATGAAAACTACTCCCAAGCCAAAATTCACCCCTTGAATCCAAGTTTTAAACAATTTACAGCTTCTGATGTGTTTGACCTTAAACCAAAACTTTTTGACAGATTTTTGATAAAATGTGCAAAACTTAGTTATAGGTTTAGGGAACTTCCCAAATAGCTAAAACAACTTAAAAACTACTATTACTGACCTACAAACTTTAAAAACCAATAAGCAAAGGCCTTAAGGCCTTGCTCAACCAAACACCCCTTAAATCCTTTGTTTGACTGATTTTCACTTGATTTCCAATTTTTCCAAATAACCTATCCTTTTTATGGTTCCTACAAGTCCACTAGGTGACTACTAATACAAATGAACAAAAGAAATGATCCTACAAACACCAATACACAAAATCACATAGCACTCCAACTTAACAGATTTTAAGCCAAATTTATTGAGAGGAATTTTAAAGAGAAAACAAACCTATCCCCCACAACTTCCTAGGGGGATTCAGCTATGCTCCTTGGACCTTGTTCAACAGCTAGAACAAGACCAAGGTTCTTGGACAACAAAGCACCCTAAAGGAGGATCAAAGGTTGAACCCAAGGGCCTTCAATGGTGAATCTCCTTCCATAATGAAAAAACAGCCAAACCAATACCCCAAATCTTTCCTAAAGCCTGCTGGTAACAAGCTTTGATCAATCCTTGGAGCAGGGTTGGGGTTAGTAACAGATGCAATAAAAAATAATGAAACAAGTAATAACAGCAGCCTAATAAGCACCTTTTGAGTGCTTATAGAAGCTTAGTTATGTAAGACCAGTCCAAGCCCTTCAAGTATGGACTACTTGAGAGGCACGACAACAGATCTACAACCTTGTTATCCACAAACTTCAACAATTGAAGTTATGAACAACAGATCAAAGTACTACCTCAGACCACTTTTGAAATCAAAATTCCAAAAGTGTTTTCTATCCTAGGTTTGAAATCAAGCCTTACACCTCAGATATGATGAACCTAAGATGGAAAGGAGTGTTTACAAACCCTAAGATCCAAAGTTACTTTAAGAATCAAGCACTTAGAACCCTAAACGTATATGACAGAAACATGAAAATATTATGTGAAAATTTTCAAATCCTATCAAACCAAATCTGAATCCTAAACAAACCACTCACAAACATCAACAATGAATATGGAACTCAAATTCTAGCATCTAAACAACAAATTCAATTTTATAAAAAGGAATTACACTTGAACTTTTCAAAAACCAACTTTTATTAAAACTTGAAAGAAAATTACAATTTAGAATGCTAGAAAATGGAACAAAGGGGTACTCCACATATTGGGCCTCCTTTTATAGGCAAATGCGTACAATACTATTCATAAACCCTAATGAACTAAATTCCCTAAACTAGCCTTGCAGAATCTTCTAGGCTTATTGCCAGCTTGCTTGGATGAATCAGGGACGTTCATTGAGTGCTTGGTGACCAAGGAAAGGCTTTAGTTCGTTGATTTTGCCATGTCATGATTCTTTGCCAGGTGTCGACTCATGAGAGGTACTTGTGGGGTCTTTCTGGTAGTGGAAGTTGAGGTTTTTGTTGTGGGATGTGATTGAGGTGAGGTGAATCACACGTGAGATGAGTCAATTTCCTTTTCCCCTTTGTTTTCTTCATTTTTAAACCTGGGTAAAAGGGTGTTCTTGGGTGGTAAAAATCGCTACAGTAAATGTTACCCGCTCAATTAGGAGTTTGAACTTTGGACTTGGCAGCTTTGGTCCTTGTTTTTTGGAAAAAAGTGAATAGCAAGTTATTTCATCATTTAAAACGTATTCCTTTGTTAAATAAGTTTCAACACTTTGCCCACCAAACTTCATGATAAGGGTTTCAAGGGTTGTTTTTGCCATTTTTGAATATTTGAAGGACTGATCTTGGACATTCTTGATCTTCAAAGGTCTTCATTGTATCTTTGACTTCATGAGGGACCATTATTGATAATTTAGAATTGACGAGGGACTAAACTTGCCAATTCTTCAAAGTTGAAGGACCATTTTGTAATTTTGACAAACTTAAGGGACCAAACTTGTAATTATGAATATAAAAGGGTTTTAAGTGTCATTTCTTCATAATTTGAGGATCAATCTTGTACATCTTCAAGTCTTCAAGGGTGTTTCTTGGATAATTCATGAACTAGGTCCCGGTTCTTTGTACGGCTTCATTTCTCGTGTCCGTTTTTCCTTGTTTCTTGTGATCTTTTGTCTTTTTCACGATATCCATACCTAAAACACACAAGTAAACAAATACAAGCATATATATGGTATTTTATGACATTTTAATGCATTTAAAGCCCGAAAATAACGATGAGATCATGTATAAAAGCCATCTCATCACTCCCCCATACTAAGCCATTGTCGTGCCCTCACGCAATGTTAGAATAAAGTATCTAAGCATCACCAAAATTCAATTTTATTACCCTTTATTGAAATGTAAAAGACTTGCAACAATACTACGAAGATGT
Organism: Glebionis coronaria; assembly: GCA_025667525.1. Taxonomy (NCBI): domain Eukaryota; kingdom Viridiplantae; phylum Streptophyta; class Magnoliopsida; order Asterales; family Asteraceae; genus Glebionis; species Glebionis coronaria. Next base: position 223,950,636 of record CM046879.1, read on the forward strand.
GTAAAGACATAATGTATGATTTTCATCACGAATGTGACTTTTAGGGTCAATGAATAGAAACAAGTAAATGTCCCCTAGAGTAAATTTCGTCATCCTTGATTGTCATACATTCCATGCTAAGTGCAAAAACGAGATCATTGTTGGTACAAGTCACAATGCTAACACTACTCGTACGTCCAAATTATGTAATACTTTTTCTCCCCGCAATCCTAGTTATTGTAAAGGAAATGAGTTTCTAGAATTTTTTTAACTATTTGTCATGGATCACAAGTGATTCATATTGACTTATTTGAGTATTTATTAGTCCGAAAATAAAGTAACACGATTTAATCGATAGTTACCCGAAGGACAAAATCTTTTAAAACGGCTTCTCGTGTATCTCCTTAAGTTCATATCTTGGCATAACTCGTTTCACGATTTGAGACCTTTCTCGGACCGATATTTGGCATGTACTTCATACTTCAAATCTTGGGAAGACATTCTTGAAATTACGGTCTTCTCTTCATATATTGGAATTTCTTCATTTGAAGTTTTTGAGAGATTCTTCATAGTTGGACCACGACTTCATCATTATTCTTCAATCTTTATTTTGGATTTTGATATACAACGATCCGCCTCCTTTTCGAACTTAAATATATTTTTCCTCATACATTGTAAGGGTCTTTTTGGATAGACTTTCTCCATGATCTTTAGGGGAGTAATTACTTTTTGTCGTGTGTCTCGATCCTTCATATTGATTTAGGAATAATGATACTTCACATCATCTTGGATCTTTAGCAACAAAATAGAGCTCCTCATGCCTTGTTAGGGCCTTTTTGGATCTTCACCAATCTTCGCGTCCCGCTTCAATAAGTTATGCCTTGGCTATGAACTCTATTCAACCCCGAGCAACTTTTAAACGATCTTGTGCTAGAAGCTAAGTAACCTTTCAAATCGTACGACCTTACTTATTGCAATTATTTTTATTCCTAATGCATTGATCTTATGGGAGAAAAAGCCACAATTAAAAACATATGAGTTATTGAAAGAACATTTTCATGTTCTACGTTTAGCATGATCACTTGTCAAACTCTATCATCTCTCGTTCTTCACTATTTAAAGACCTCTAATTAAAGAGACTCGTGAATACTTAGCCATGCAAGTCAAAATTAAGCCAAAGTTAGATTAGATTTCATTAAGACTATATCAAATCAAAGTTTTGGGTTTTCAAGCCACCTATAGGATCTTGCACTCTCTTGGACTTTTTCAAGTTTAGAGAATGCATTTTATAGTTCCCTTGATAAGTGACTTTCTAGGATCAATTATAGGAACTTGCGAAAAGTTCTTGTTCTTAACCCGTATGAGCTAAGACTTTCGCGTTTTAAAGTTCCCTATATAAAAGTCTAGCAAAACTTGAATTGAGCGGGTTAAGGAATGCAAAGGGCTCCAAATGCCCATCAAGTCAAAAATTAGCTCTTATTCTACCCATCGGAAAATATACATTTGTGTCTTAAAAACACTTATTAAAACTAAGAAAAATTTTAAAGTTTTGCCATTTTAGCCTTATTAGCAACAAAACATTGAAAGTTGGAAAACGTGAGGGCGTAACAAAGAAAGTACCTATTCACCCCCCATACTAAAAGTAAACATTGTCCTCAATGTTTCGAGTCTAAAGGTGGAGCACCTCCATACTAGAGACGAAGAGTCGAATGCTTAGGATCTAGCATGGAAAGGGTGATCAACAATATATCTAAAGCCGTTTATTAAGTATGCTAAAAGATAATTGTTAGAACAATAAAGGATATGTCATGGATTCGTGAAAAACTTCTTCAAGCGAATGATGGAGGCTCACGTAAACGAACACGAGAGTCTTCAATCGTAGTGATGATGATGATCTAGATAACACATTAACAAACAACCACGAGACAACGATTTGGAAGGGAACAAATCCCCTCTCATTATTTATTAGAAAGCATAAAAAGATAAGCATGGGATTTCCCCCACGAGGCACCTCATTTTTGATTACCGAGTCATGAGCTCGACTCGATCCCCTCAATGCTAATTATCATTGGGGAAGGTGACTTGGTCGAGGTCATCCAATGAAGGAATTTCCCCACCAAAGTAGTGCTTAAGCCTATGACCATTCACCTTGAAGTTAGGACCATCATTTTAAGCTAGCTCGATGGTCCCATAAGGAAACACTTGTGTAATGGTGAAAGGACCCGACCAACGAGATTTCAATTTCCCGGAAAATATCTTTAATCGAGAGTTAAAAAGTAACACTTAATCACCAACGTTAAAAACCCGGTTTTTAATCTTTGCATCATGAAACTTTTTAGTCTTTTCTTTGAAAATCAATGAATTTTCATAAGCATTATCTCTTAGTTCATCCAATTCATTCAATTGTATTTTCCGATGATCTCCCGCGGTCTTCAAGTCAAAGTTTGCATGCTTAAGGGCCCAATATGCCTTATGCTCCGAATCAATGGGCCAATGACAATTCTTCCCATAGACTAACTTATAAGGAGTACAACCGATAGGCGTCTTATAAGCGGTCCTAAAGGCCCATAAAGCGTCATCGAGTTTGTCGGACCATGAAGCACGGTTTTCTCCAATCGACCTCTCTAAAATCCTCTTCAAATCTTGGTTCGAAACCTCGACTTGCCCACTTGTTTGTGGGTGATAAGTCGTAGAAAGACGACGAGTAACTCCATATTTCGTTAAGACCTTCTCGAATTGGTCATTACAAAAATAGGTTACACGATCGCTTATAATAGCACGAGGGGTTCCGAACCGAGAGAATAGTTGCTTCAAAAACTTTACTACCACACGAGCATCATTAGTAGGTAAAGCCTTAGCTTCCACCCACTTAGAAAGGTAGTCGACAGCGACGAGGATATACTTGTTACCATGAGACGATAGGATCGAACCCATAAAGTCTATGCCCCAAATGTCGAAAATCTCACACACTTGAATTATATTTTGAGGCATTTCATCACGTTGAGACGATTTTCCTTGACGTTGGCACAAATCATACGACTTCACAAGTGCGTGTGCATCACGATAGATAGAAGGCCAAAAGAAGCCGACATCGAACACTTTCTTAGCCGTGAGATTAGCACCATGGTGACCACCCGTGGGTCCCTTGTGACAAGCTCTAAGGATGTTAGAAGCTTCGGTACCAAAAACATAACGTCGAACGTGTTGATCCGCACAAACCCGAAAGAGATAAGGGTCGTCCCAAAAATAGAACTTGACGTCACGAAAGAATTTTCGCTTTTGTTGTGTCGTCATACCCTTGATTATGAAATTGCCCGCATGGTAATTTGCAATGTCGGCAAACCATGGGGTGGTGTCTTTAGAATTCACTACACCGAGAGTCTCGAGAGGAAAAGTTTCGGTGATTTCCTTGTTCTCGAAAAAATCTTCGTGAGGATCTTCTAGACGAGAGATATGATCGACCGCTAGATTTTTGGCTCCTTTTTTGTCAAGCACGGTGACATCAAATTCTTGGAGGAGGAGCATCCAACGAAGCAATCTCGGCTTAGCATCTTGCTTAGCTAAAAGATACTTGATAGCCGAATGGTCAGCATACACGATGCTTTTAGTTAAGACGAGATAAGGTCGGAATTTCTCAAAAGCATAGACCACGGCAAAGAATTCATTTTCCGTTGTGGTGTACTTTAATTGAGCCTTGGTCATCGTCTTACTAGCATAATGGATACGACGGAAATGCTTTTCATAACGTTGCCCTAAGACGACCCTTATAGCATAATCACTTGCATCACACATGATTTCAAAGGGTAATTCCCAATTAGGAGCAACAAGAATGGGAGCTTCAGTAAGTTTCCTTTTGAGAGTTTCGAAAGCTCTAACACAATCCTCATTGAAGTTAAAAGGAGCATCCTTCTCGAGAAGGTGTATCATAGGTCGAGAGATTTTCGAAAAGTCTTTGATGAAACGACGATAAAAGCCCGCGTGGCCTAGGAAACTCCTAACTCCCTTAACGGTTTTGGGGTGAGGTAACTTGGCGATGACGTCTACTTTAGCTTTATCGACCTTAATCCCCGCTTTCGAGACCTTATGTCCTAAGACGATTCCTTGTTTACACATAAAATGACATTTTTACCAATTAAGCACAAGATTGGTTTCTTCACAACGTTTTAACATTTGTTCGAGATTAGATAAACACGACGTGAACGAATTGCCAAACATCGAAAAGTCATCCATAAACACTTCCATCGACTTCTCGATCATATCGTGAAAAATAGCCATCATACACCGTTGAAACGTACCCGGTGCATTGCAAAGTCCGAAAGGCATCCTACGATAAGCAAACGTTCCATAAGGACATGTAAACGTAGTCTTCTCTTGATCACGAGGGTCGATAGGGATTTGCAAGTAACCGGAAAAACCATCTAAAAAGCAATAGAATTCATTTCCCGCGAGTCGCTCCAACATTTGATCCATGAAGGGCAAAGGAAAGTGGTCTTTACGAGTGGCGTCATTTAACTTTCGGTAGTATATACACAACCTCCAACCGGTCACAACACGAGTGGGAATTAACTCGTTGTTTTCATTAGGCACAACGGTCATTCCTCCCTTTTTAGGGACACAATGGATTGGGCTCACCCATGGGCTATCGGAGATAGGATAAATCATTCCCGCGTCAAGGAGTTTTAAAACTTCCTTTTTGATGACATCGTGAATTTTGGGGATTACCCTTCTTTGACTTTGAATTGCGGGTTTGTAGTCCTCCTCCATTAAAATCTTGTGAGTACAAAATTTTGGGTTAATACCCTTAATGTCGGAAATTTTCCACGTAATTGCCCCTTTATGAGCTTTAAGAACTTTCAAGAGCTCGGTTTTTTCATCATTAGTAAGACCTCTTGCAATAATAACCGGCAACTTGTCATCACCTTCCAAGAATGCGTATTCAAGGTGACACGGGAGATCTTTCAATTCAAGGATAGGTAGTTCCTCGATTGAAGATTTTTGCTCAACACTCATAACTTCCATCGGCGGAAGAAATGGTGGAATAGAAGTATCATCACTAATAATCACCTCATCTTCATTGTCGATTTCATTTGAAGTAAAATCGCCTCCTTGGAATGGAGTGAGATTTGGTGTAGAATTAGCAAGAATCGGATCCAAAATAGTGGGATTGCCACTTGACGAGCTATCGGAAAAACCTAACACTTCTTGTAAAAACTCATCGCAAACCACATCAACTAAGTCGATGTGATTGATGGTAGCGATCGCATAAACATGAGAAGGTTTTGAGTTTTGAGTAGCGTTTATAACAAGTTCCTCTTTGTTGGATCTCAAAGTGATAGTTCTTGCATGAACGTCGATAAGCGTTCTCGAGGTGTCTAAAAATGGACGTCCTAAAATTAGAGGAACTTGAGGATCCGCGGGGATGTCAACTACTATAAAATCAACGGGATAGTAGAACTTCCCCACTTTCAAGAAAACATCATCGGCTACTCCACATGCTAAAATCATAGAATGATCGGCCATCTCGATAGACATGTTCGAAGGAGTAAGAGCCGGAAGCGAAAGCGATTTCCAAATGGAAAATGGCATCAAATTAATGCTCGCACCAAGATTGGCCAAGGTGAGGCATTCTTTCATATCTTGTATGTCACAAGGAATGAGAAACTTTCCGGGGTCACCAACTTTTTCCGGTATGAGGTTAAGATAAACCGAAGAACAATTAGCAAGTTTTGAAAGCTTTTCCTTATCGTTCATCATACTTTTAAAAGTGGAAGCAAAACAAGGCATATATAACAACGCGTCGGCTAAACTTACATCAAAATCAACTTGTTTAAACATCTTTATAAAAAGCTCGATTTGTTGTTTGTTACGTTCTTGCAATTTCTCTTTGTTTCATCTCGAAGGGTAAGGTAAGGGTGGTGTGGGTTGGACATTAGGCAACGGCCTTGGAATCTCGGGTTCCATGATTGGTATTGGTTCAACCGTAGGTGTGGTTTGAGCGGTACTTTGCGGGCTTGCGATATGCTCCTTTTCGACCATCACCTCGGGCTCTTTCTCAATTTCCTTCTCCGTAGAAGTACTTGGACGAGAGATTGGTTCCTTGAAAGTTTTACCACTACGTGTAGTAATAACCTTCATTTCTCCCTTCGGGTTTGCAATGGTATCACTAGGAAGACCACCCGAGGAAGAGGGTTTACACATGATTTCTTCAAACATTTTTGCCATTCGGTCTTCAAATTTTGATTGCCTTAAATCCGCTTTTACAATTCTTGCTTAATCTCATGTTGTCCTTGTTCCATCTTTTGTTGATTTTGTTGAAGACCTTGAACATTTCCTTCCATTTTATTAGCATGAGTCTTAAGTTCATTAGCAAGTTCATTTTTAAGCTTGTTTTACAACTCGGATCTTAAGCTAATCATCTCACGTTGCATATTATCAAACTTAGCATCATTTGCTTTAGTATAATCCAAAAATTCTCCTTGAAGATTTTTAGTGTGAGCATTTTGAAAACCTTGTGTAGTGTTTTGAAAATCACGGTTTTGGTTTTGATTTGAAACTTGTCCATTCCCACTTTGATAATTCCCTTTGTTGTAGTTACATGAATTGCCTTGATAACCACCATTTTGATTGTTGTTTCGATAGTTATTAACATTTTGATTTGGTGGAGCTTGATTTGGGCGGGAACCTTGGCCGTTTTGGTTGTAAGTTCCCGTTGCTACGTAAGCACTCGAAGTGTTACCACCGGCGGTAATGCACTCGGAAAGATCATGAGCTCCACCACAAGACAAACAATTCTTATCAACCGCTTTAACCGAAGCGGAGTTCAAAGCGTCTTGTGCTTTCCAATGAGTCATAAGATTTGAAAACCTATCGAAAAACCGATTTTCCTCATTAGCTTCATCATGTAAGGCATTAATGTGACGAGACGATGACGACGATGACGAACCCATATTAGCAACAATCGGTGTGTTACGAGGGTTATAAACCTTAGATCTATTCTCGATAATCTTTAAAGCTTCATTGGTCGTTTTGCACAAAAAATTACCACCCGCGGCGGCATTCAAATAATCTCGTTCATGATCATTAAGCCCATTATAGAAAGTATCTATTTGATGCAATTCCGAAAAATCATGGTGTGGACATTCATGTAACATTTCCTTAAATCGTTCCCATGCCATTAAAAAACTCTCATTATTACGTTGTGTAAACCTTGAAATCTCATTTTTCAAATGTGTTGTTTTAGATGGTGGAAAAAATTGGTTCACAAACTTAGAAACGAGATCACCCCATGTCAAAATCGAATTTGGCGGTTCTTTCTCGAGCCTAATTTTTGTGGGTCCATCTAACGAGTATGGAAACAACATCATCTTAATGGCGTCATGTGGAACATCCTTAAACTTGCTAGTTGCGGTGAGACGATTAAAATTCCATATGTGGTAATGCGGGTTGTCTTTTTCATGACCTCTAAACTTATTTGCTTGCAACATCGACATTAAACCCGTCTTAATCTCGAAATTCCCCGCAAGGATGGCGGGAGTCACAATAGCTTCTCCAAAACCCTCTGTAGGTGCTTGAAGCAACTCCATCATAGTACGATTAGCCATGATAGCTTCTTGTTCTACAATAGGTTCAACAATTGGAGTTTGTTCTTCAATCAAAGGCTCTTGATTTCCTTGACTTTGATGACGTTTACAAGCTCGTTTTGCTTGATTACGAGTTTGCATAAACTTCACGTAGAATGGAGGTGAGCAAAGAAGATTCTTTTTGGGTGTTTTGTGAATTTTCAATTTTTTTGTGTTTTTGATTGTTTTTAATTTTTTTTGGATTTTGTGTATCTTCGTAGACAACAATCTACCAAATCTCTCCTCGAATCAAACTCTTGATAAAAGAAGCCTAAAAAGAATGAAAACGATCACGTGGAGTGAACGCCTTCGAATGACTTTAGAACTTTGGTGAAAACCAAATTGTTCAAGAGGGTTTAATCACAAAGAAAACCAAGCAAATATATATGATATGTAATAATACTTTGGGCGGCAAAACCCTCGATTAGCCTTCAATCTCAAAATACTCACAAGCAAGCGGGAAAACGAGGCGGCGCGAAGCACTTAAGAGCCTTTTTCCTTAGGGTATATTTTATAATACCCGCCTTATACCCACCTTATAGTTTGTATTTTTCAAAATCGAGCTTCACGAAAGTATTTATCTATTTTTGCATTTTTCTTTTGTTGAGATTCAAATACAATAATTAGGAGATCAAATCCCAATTAAGGTTGTGTTTTCACACTTTTGGAGATACTTTGTATCGATTGTGATACTTAATACAATATAGTAATAATAATTTCACAAGAAAAAATGAAAAAATGATAATACTTATTAGTAGATTTCTACTAATACAAAAACCATTTATGGTTAATATTAAAAACAACAAGACAAATTAATTACGACACACCTCCCCGGCAGCGGCGCCAAAATGATTGTAGTGATTTTACACACCTTTAGGAAAAGGAGGTAAATAGGGAAGGTATTAAATACGACGATTTAGGAAAACCGTGTACTAATGACCCAAAGGTGAAAGTTCGTTTCCCAAGGAGGTATATGTGTGTGAATAATTCGTAATAAGATTTGAGATTAATATTTGAAAGAAGGGGATGAGAAAATAGAATGACGAAGACGTGAAATTAATTAATACGACGACTAAAATTAAAACCGTAAAAAGAGCAAAAATAAAAATTAATTCTAAAAATTCTCAAAAAATTTACCAAAAATCAAATTAAATAAACTAAGAGTTCACAAATGATCAAAACTTTTTCAAACCTTTTAATTAATTAATCATTAATTTTTAAATGCTAATTAAAGCCCTAAAAATCAAATTAATTATCAAAAAGCCCAAATAAAGATTTTTCACTTTGTAAACCTCTAAAATGACCTAAAAAGGTTAAAAACTATTTTTATAAAATTTTAAACTAATTAAAACTATTTAAAAATGATTTAAAAACTATTTAAACTTAAAATAATTATAAAAATTAAGAAAATGATGATAAAATTAATCTAAGAGTTGCAAAAATCCTATTTTAATATATTAAAGCTAAGAAAAATATAAAAGGCGTAAAAATGTGAAATTTGAAATTTAATAAAAAAATAATATTAAAATAATATTAAAAATCCAAAAATTAAAAAAAATTCTAAAAACTTGCAAACTAGTTTATTTTAACCTAAATAATCAGAAAATGAAAGTGAAATTACTAAAATACCCCAAATGGGCTAAAAACAAAAACAGTCAACCTTAATGGGCTTTTGAGCCCAAAAAGTCAAACTAGGCCCAAATGACCTGAAAAAGCCCTATCTGACTCAAAATTCAATTCTAAACACAAAAGTTTGAAGGCCCAAAAGCTGATTTTGAGCTTATCACAGCTTAAATAGCCAACAGCTTATTCTTATTGGGTCAATAAGCCCATTAAGCAATAAGCCAATGCCATAAGCTCTGCTTAAACACACAACCTTCTTTTTAGATGCCTAAGAGATCCGTGAAAAGAAATTTTGAAAAAGCACACTCAATAAGCCAGAAATAAGCAAAGTAGAAATCCACAAAACGACAAAATAGTCGGGATAGAGTTCTCGGACGTTTCAGAAGCTCCGGTTTGTTGCAAAAGCTCACAAACAACTTAACTAAGAATAATCAATCAAGAAAACCCCAATAAGCCAAGTACAATAAGCTGTGTAAAGCAATAAGCACTCTTTTAAAATAAGAAAAGTTAATTTCCTAGTGAAAAGTTCTTATTAAGTTCTGATTTCTTCCAATTAAGCTTATAAGGTGAGATAAATGATGAAAAGTACAAAAATTAAGTTATGGCACGTTTCAATAAGCTAATCTAACTGATAAGCACTTTTTGCCTTGGTCAACGAAAGTCAACGTGCTCCAAAAGTCACCAAACTTGCAGGACTTGATTATGAGATGGAAATAAGCTTGTTTGAAGCTGTTTTAGATCAAGTCTAGAGGTCTAGACCAATGAGCTTAGCAAAACAGTTGTCTTACTATGCTTGATTTTGGCACAATAAGCACTATAAGCCAGTTAGCTTAATAGGCTTCAAATAAGCACACAACCAGTTTAAACAAGTACAATAGCAACCAAAGAAGAGATATCAAGCAACACACTGCAAAATCTTATGGGTGCAAGCGATTGTGGAGGTCAAATAGAGGTGGTCATTTGCTGGTGCATTTGACCACTTCAGTGAACTTTACAAGCTCTTGTCTTATTCAATAAGCCACCAATCAAAGAAAACAGATAGTGCAGAGTTACATACCAATGAAAACTACTCCCAAACCAAAATTCACCCCTTGAATCCAAGTTTTAAACAATTTACAGCTTCTGATGTTTGACCTTAAACCAAAACTTTTTGACAGATTTTTGATAAAATGTGCAAAACTTAGTTATAGGTTTAGTGAACTTCCCAAATAGCTAAAACAACTTAAAAACTACTATTACTAACCTACAAACTTTAAAAACCAATAAGCAAATGCCTTAAGGCCTTGCTCAACCAAACACCCCTTAAATCCTTTGTTTGACTGATTTTCACTTGATTTCCAATTTTTCCAAATAACCTATCCTTTTTATGGTTCCTATAAGTCCACTTGGTGACTATTAATAGAACTGAACAAAAGAAATGATCCTACAAACACCAATAAACAAAATCACATAGCACTCCAACTTAACAGATTTTCAGCCAAATTTGTTGAGAGGAATTTTAAAGAGAAAACAAACCTATCCCCCACAACTTCCTAGGGGGATTCACTATGCTCCTTGGACCTTGTTCAACAGCTAGAACAAGACCAAGGTTCTTGGACAACAAAGCACCCTAAAGGAGGATCAAAGGTTGATCCCAAGGGCCTTCAATGGTGAATCTCCTTCCACAATGAACAAACAGCTAAACCAATACCCCAAATTTTTCCTAAAGCCTGCTGGTAACAAGCTTTGATCAATCCTTGGAGCAGGGTTGGGGTTAGTAACAGATGCAGTAAAAAATAATGAAACATGTAATAACAGCAGCCTAATAAGCACCTTTTGAGTGCTTATAGAAGCTTAGTTATGTAAGACCAGTCCAAGCCCTTCAAGTATGGACCACTTGAGAGGCAAGACAACAGATCTACAACCTTGTTATCCAAAAACTTCAACAATTGAAGCTATGAACAACAGATCAAAGTACTACCTCAGACCACTTTTGAAATCAAAATTCCAAAAGTGTTTTCTATCCTAGGTTTGAAATCAAGCCTTGCACCTCAGATACGATGAACCTAAGATGGAAAGGAGTGTTTACAAACCCTAAGATCCAAAGTTACTTGAAGAATCAAGCACTTAGAACCCTAAACGTATATGACAGAAACTTGAAAATATTTTTGTAAAAATTTTCAAATCCTATCAAATCAAATCTGAATCCTAAACAAACCACTCAAAAACATCAACAATGAATATGGAACTCAAATTCTAGAATCTAAAAAAAAACTTCAATTTTATAAAAAAGAATTACACTTGAACTTTTCAAAAACCAACTTTTATTAAAACTTGAAAGAAAATTACAATTTAGAATGCTAGAAAATGGAACAAAGGGGTACTCCACATACTGGCCTCCTTTTATAGGCAAATGCTTACAACACTATTCATAAACCCTAATGAACTAAATTCCCTAAACTAGCCTTGCAGAATCTTCTAGGCTTGTTGCCAACTTGCTTGGATGAATCAGGGACGTTCATTGAGTGCTTGGTGACCAAGGAAAGGCTTTAGTTCGTTGATTTTGCCATGTCATGATTCTTTGCCAGGTGTCGACTCATGAGAGGTACTTGTGGGGTGTTTCTGGTAGTGGAAGTTGAGGTTTTTGTTGTGGGATGTGATTGAGGTGAGGTGAATCACACGTGAGATGAGTCAATTTCCTTTTCCCCTTTGTTTTCTTCATTTTTAAACCTGGGTAAAAGGGTGTTCTTGGGTGGTAAAAATCGCTACAGTAAATGTTACCCGCTCAATTAGGAGTTTGAACTTTGGACTTGGCAGCTTTGGTCCTTGGTTTTTGGAAAAAAGTGAATAGCAAGTTATTTCAGCATTTAAAACGTATTCCTTTGTTAAATAAGTTTCAAACTTCTCACTTTGGCCACCAAACTTCATGATAAGGGTTTCAAGGGTTGTTTTTGCCATTTTTGAATATTTGAAGGACTGATCTTGGACATTATTGATCTTCAAAGGTCTTCATTGTATCTTTGACTTCATGAGGGACCATTATTGACAATTTAGAATTGATGAGGGACTAAACTTGCTAATTCTTCAAAGTTGAAGGACCATTTTGTAATTTTGACAAACTTAAGGGACCAAACTTGTAATTATGAATATACAAGGATTTTAAGTGTCATTCATTCATAATTTGAGGATCAATCTTGTACATCTTCAAGTCTTCAAGGGTGTTTTTGGATAATTCATGAACTAGGTCCCGGTTCTTTGTACGGCTTCATTTCTCGTGTCCGTTTTTCCTTGTTTCTTGTGATCTTTTGTCTTTTTCACGATATCCATACCTAAAACACACAAGTAAACAAATACAAGCATATATATGGTATTTTATGACATTTTAATGCATTTAAAGCCCGAAAAGAACGATGAGATCATGTATAAAAGCCATCTCATCAACCGGCCAAGTCGGTTTGCCACTGTTAAGGGCGTGTTTGTTTGGTTTGGTTCAAGGGTAAACACGGTCCGGTTCACTACTTAATTTTACAAGCCTAATTAATTTTTACAAGTTTAATTAATTACAAGATTTATTAAATTAATTTGACATGTTATATAATTAATTTAATTAAGACTAGACTTAGGTTTATTATTATTATTATTAATACATGATTTTAACCTAAGTATTTTATTATTTAATTTAGACTAAAGTAATTAATTAAATTAAAACATGACATGTAATTAATTAATTTTCATGACTTAGTTATATTAATATAATTATTGATACATGTTTTAACCTAAGTATTATATACACTTTAATTTAATTAAATCATGCTATATTTAATTAAATCTTATAATATATAGTTTATTTAGTTTACATGTATTAATTAATAAACTATACTATTAATCACATGACTTAGAGTATTAATCAGTAAAACTTAAGCTTATGTTATTAGCTTAATAATCCAGCTTATTTCTAAATATGTAAACTTCCTATTTTTAGAAACTTATCTAGTTTTAGCAGTTAATCTATTTATAGAAGTTTTCTATTTTTAGAAACTTATCTATTTTAAGCAGTTAATCTATTTTTGGAAACTTTCTATTTTAGGAAACCTGCTATTTTTAGAAAGTTACTTATTATTACACAAAAAGTATAATAATACAAGAAATACAAGTAATACTTAATCAGAATATCCAGAATACATGATAAACACAACATAACGATAAAACCAGTAAAACAAGACATGAACATATAAAACAAGCTAAGACATGATGTAGAACCAATTACGTACACAGTAATCAGAACACTTATACACGTATATTATTTATGTAGCATTAGTGAGATCGAAGTAGGACTCTCTTCCGTTCGTCTTCTTCGTTCACTGGACATAAGGTACGGATTCTCAGTCCTTTTAGTATGGACATTCTTTCCTTATTAGGATTCCTCGTATGCAGCCAACTGTTTTCCGAATATATGTTTTATATGTTTTGATTTGCTTATGTTTAATTAAATGCCTAAGCCATATACATGCATGACCAGTTTCACCTAGTTATGGAGGTACCATAACCGTAACACTGACTTCACCATGGCGGAGTGATAGCTCGTGACGTCCCTTTCAGCTTTTGGCCGTACTATTATATTATCATGTGGGGCGTATGGGTGCATCCTAGATTACATGTTTTTACAGATTATTCAGGTGAATGTGGTGTTTGCCTTGCATCCTTCACAAGGAGCTGATCCCTCCTACCCAAACTTATATTAATTAGAGGCAACCCCTCTAATTGCATGATGAGGTCACCCCTCCAAGTATTCATGCACGTTGATATTTCATGACCTATATTGGCTAATGGTAAACATGTTAAACAGTTTTATAAGATAAACATAAGGCTTTTCAAACTATAAAACCAGTTTTACTAAGTTATACCAAGTTTTCTAGGACTTAATCAATTCCGCTGCTATATGTTATATATGCTTATGTTATTCATTCTATGCTTGTATATCCGTGCACTAAGCGTTATGCTCAGCCGTTTTACTTTCATGTTCCCAAAATGGCAGGTACTCAGGGACGCTCGTAGACTCTAAGCGTACGTGCATATGGATTGGAAGCTTTCTAGCCTTCATTACTTTATGCATTTATTCATACATTTTGCTACTCATTTCCATGGACATTGTTTAGTCCTTTTCATTTACAGTACTTATGTTTGTGTGTGATGAGCTTTTACTTTGGGGTACCGATGTTTGTTTCCGATATTTACTTTATGGTCATGTAATGTTTAAGACATTTATCCTTGTATGCTTTGATGACACGCCATAATCATGCGTGACATTTCATTTACCAAAACGGGTTGTTACAGTAGGAGAGCCCAGCCAGGACTCTCTCGAGTATAAAAGGAACCCCATAGGTTCCACAAAGGTACGATACACATAATACCCTAAACACTGTATACTCAAATCGATTACTTACTCTCACACTGGAGTCTAATCGTGGGTCACAAACCCACGGTAAGCTTAACGGTGTCTGTTTATTGCACAGGGTCCTCAAAACAAGTTTCACTTGGTGCAAGAGCCGGAGTCCACAAGACCCCGAATTAAGCCTAATTCGGGTCAAGCTCGGTCCATCCAACTTTTGTATCAACAAGTTGGCGCCGTCCGTGGGGCCCATACTAAGCTCTAATGTGATGACGAAAAGCGGCGCAAACCCGCCCCCACCAAAGGGGGGGATCCAAGAAGCCTACATGTCCATACTCAAGCTTTGAACCTAATAACCCAGGTCCTGGAGGGAAGGGACTACAAGTATCTTTCTCTCCACTAGTCACTTCTACCCCACAGACAGTCGGGGATGCATCGTCCTCTCGGGAGATCCCTGATCAAGGCCACAAGGATGCTCTGGGCACAAGGGTTGTGATAGATCCGTAAGCTGAGACGGGAATTCCCCCCTCGGCGAAGCAAAGTATGAGCGACTATGTTGTAGAAAACTATGATGCTTTGATCCCACTCATGAGGGCGCAGATGAGGGCTGATCCAACAAGAGATCTTCTAATCAGTCTAGACTTCGATAAAGAATTTAAGGCTAGGGAAGGGTCAAGACCTAGCAAGGAAGCTAGAAAGGAGAAGAGAAAGAAAGAACGACTGAGATCCCAACATCTCCTTCGGATGCGCCTCTCATTGAAGACGCATCGTCCTTAGACAGTTCTGAGAACCCAAGAGAAGAGGACGGTTTCATTACACTAGTCAATAACCATCAGCGCACAAGCGTGAAGGACAGATTAGGGCCCGACCCTACTGGTAGACAAAGCGCCCTTAAAAGACTGGGCCCCTTAGAAAGAGATTCATCTCAGGATCTGCAAGTTTAGGAAAGGAATAAGAGCACTGGAAGGGCGAGCAGGAGGAACTCCTCGAGTGAAGATTCCTCGGACTCCAATTATAGCGACCGACACCCTCGCCATAAAAGGGTATCCCCTTCATCCACTGAGGATTCTGGTTCCTCTAACTACGACAAAAAACACCGCAGGACACCCAAAAAACCAAGGATATAAGGTGAAGATAAATGGACCTTGCCATGGCGTCGAGAGAAAGGAAGTGCGTTTCGGAGCGCATAACTACTTTCAGGGATAACAAAAAAGACGCATGCCGTCCAATGTCAAGACCTACGACGGTATGATGGATCAAGATGATCATCTAAAAGTGTTCGAATCTCAAGCGGGGATAGAACAATGGCCAGAAGCCGTGTGGTGTCACATGTTCAACTCAACGCTCATTAGGAACGATCAGACATGGTTCGACCGTCTCCCGCAAGGAGCATTCATGGGTTCGAAGAACTTAGGAGAGCGTTCCAAAGAAATTATGTGCAGCAAAAGAAGTACGACAAAAGCCCCGTTTCACTTGCAAGAGTGAAGCAGAGGCATAACGAAAGCCTCGAAGACTTCATGGAGCGCTTCAAATCTGAATGCAACCAGATTAAGGATTGCCCGGAGATTCTTAAAATTTCTGGATTCCTCACAGGCATCACCAACCCGGACCTAATAAAAAATTTGAACGACAGAACCCCGACAACATTTGACGGGGTAATGAAAAAGGTCCGAGCATTTATCCAAGGAGAAACCACAGCAGCAGATAGCAGGCAGATGACATCAGGCTACAAGTACCAAGACTGGCCCAAGAAATAATCATATGGGCAAAACATCAGTCGCACGTTGGACTTCCAAGGGACGGCAAAGCAAGGGCGCAACAACAACAACAAGTTCACCCTACTGCAAAAAACCTCCAGGGAGATATTCCTATCAGAAGGAGCAAGTTTTCCAAATCCTAGCCAAATGATGGGACCATCGGATAAACGGGATAACACAAAACATTGCGAATACCATGATGATAAAGGACATGCTACTGATGAGTGCATTCAATTGAAAGGCACATTGAGAGCCTAGTCAAAGCAGGGAAGCTAAACCACTTGATAAGAGACTGGAGAAAGAGTACAGATACAAAGAAGGGTGAAGCGAAGAAACAGAATGATAAACCCATAACCATATACATGGTAGAAAGGGAAAAATCTTTCATGCAAAGAAGGGTGGTCGCAGAATTTTCGCACGATAAAGAAATAGCATTCCCTATTCTTTTAGATATGGAATATAGAGTCGGGTCGCGGACCATTGACATAGCCCTCGGGGACCACACTATAGAAGGCATGTGCGTCGACGGGGGGTCTGCAGCGAACATATTGAACGGGCATTGTTTCGCGTGGCTACTATGGGAAATAAGGAAGGATCTGGAAGAAACAACACAGATCCTCACAGGGTTTAGCGGTGATATAACTCGACCACTGGGACACCTCTACACATAGGTGACCATTGGAAACGCAGAACACTCGACGACGGAGTGGATTGACTTCATGGTTGTGCGGTCTCAATCATCGTACAACGGGATAATTGGACAACCGACACTAAAAACGCTGCGCGCAGTACCTTCCACAACACATGGTATGTTTAAATTTCCAGTGCAAGATGGAGTAGTCACCATCCGTAACATAGACACACTCGAAGGGGGTAACAACACTTCTAGACCCAGCACCAAAAGGAAGCGCGTAGTCAGGTGTCAACACGACATGGAGCCCAACTCACAGATGAAAAGAAGGAGGGTATCTCGGAAGAGTCCAAGGCAAAGAGCACATTCGTACGCGAGGGCTCGCTGTCAGAGCTCCCGTGGGTCCTCTTCTCGACAGGTTTCGTAGGAAACAGAGGACCAGATGCAGGGTTCATCCTCACGAATCAGGGCGACATAAAAATCACCTACGCATTGCTGTTTGACTTCCATACAACTAGCATGGAAGAAGATTTTGAAGCCCTCATAGCAGGTCTAAGATTGGCACTTAGAATGGGCATGAAGAGCCTAGTGGCCTACGCATACAACCCTTTGGTAACAAGTAGGGTCGAGGGGTCATGCGAGCCACGAGGGCAGGTGCTAATCCAGTACACGAAAAATATACGACACATGACAGCACAGTTCGCAGAATTTGCTATACAAAGGGTTGCAGGAAAGAAGGGCGAAATCTCGGTGGACATGGACCAACTTTCAATTGTGGACATGGATAAACCTGCTAGTCACGTTCTAGTCGATTTTATCTTGCACAAAAATGTGAGCGCGGACATGGAGTCACCAACATGGATAAAACCTATTAGAAAGTTTTTGTCACATAACAAGTTGCCAAGCAGCAGAAGGAAGGCTAGGCAAATACAGGTGAGCGCTAGGCACTTTAAAATTGTCAAAGGAACGTTGTACAGACAATCAAGCAATGGTCGGATGTTGCAATTCCCAGCACCAGATCAAGCGCGGGCAGTGGTGGAAGCCACGCACAGAAGAGTGTGTCCTCGTGGCCCGATTGCTGTGGTTGAGGAAATTACTCGCTTTGGATATTTTTGCGCATTTATTCACAATGATGCTCATAAAAGAGTGGTGAGTTGTCCGAGATGACAGGCAGACTCAAAACGTAGGATAAATTCTAACATGGTTACTGGTCCACCCTCAACCAAAGGCGTAGAGGGAGGAGGAATGCTCTCAAAACTAGGGCGTACTATTGGCTCCCTAGCGACATCAATAGGAAATGTGGCGCGGCGGGCATCAACACTACTCCAATCTAAAGGTAACCACCAGTAACAACGCAGAGGAGCAGTCACCCCCGCAGCCAGGATAACTGCTCGCACTATGCGGCAACGGGATCGTACGGGTATACTACCAGCAGCGCGAAGCATGCAACAACGCAGTGAGGCAAACAAAAGACTCTCACAGACTGGGATGAGTACGCGTAGCTATGCAGAGTCAGTATCCAGCCCTGCGAGAAGTGACTTAAGAGGCAGCAAGAATTTTGGACGATATTCTCTTTGAGATATCGCATAGTTAGCATGGACCATTCTCTTGGCTACTGATAGCCCCAATAAGGATCCATGTATTTTTTCTTTATTATCGTTTTTAGGGTTTTGTTTTTGTTATTTGTTTCAACATTTGCAAAAAGTATGAATAAAACGCTGCGGTTCCTAGCTAGCTCCTCAGCCCAAATGATCTTTTTTTATCTTTTATGCATAAGAGTATCGTTTCTTTTCTGAAATATATAAATTTGGCCTTCCGGTGTACATGTACAATAAAACGTTTCCTGGCGAAATAAGAGGAATAAGTTTACCCTACCAATTAAACTTGTCACGTAAGAGGGATGCACCCCCAGCGGCGTCGGATCAGGTATCCTTTGTTAGGCAGCTTCCTACGAGACGTTGTGGTAAGTGTAACAGTCTGCATACTTTATGACGGATATGCACAAGACACAGTGTGCACGCCTAACAAACATGTCATTCTCTATGACATTGCTTATGGTAGTAGTGGCAGGCCCACACGTAATGAACTTTCGGCTCACCCATAGGTTCATAGTCACACTCCAATGAGTGTACTCATAAACATGCAATCTGTCTCACAAACTCAGGCGTGAATGCAGAAACCTGGACACACATATGTAACAATGAGCGTGAGCGTAGCGCAGGACGCTATGTGCTGGCAAACATACGGGTTGCTATAAATATTATACAAATTCCTTTATTTACAAGTTATTGTGTGTAGTTAGTACAAGGTGGATAGTAAGGAAAGGTGCCTTCTATAAAAGGTCGCTCGCTGACAGCGACCTCTTCAACCTGCGATGTGCTGGGTTCAATGATGCGCGGTGCTGTACCCATGCCTCCTTCATGCACTGCAGCACGCGTGTGTGATACACATCGATGGAAGGCATGCTAACTGGTACACCATCGGGTCGACTAGGGTGCGCTAAACCTAAACCAATAGCGATACCTTTAGTTGAATTCCGGTTCTTCTTCGCAACACGTCTCACGTGCTGTTTCAACTTGTTTTCCAACGAAATCATTATTGGTGCACCAGAGATATAGACAGGGACATGTAGTTGAGAAATATCCGGTTTGGCCATGGTGTGGGGACCTTCTTACGTTTTTTCTACGCAGTGGATTGATAAGGTAAGGCCGGCCATGATCACACTTATAGGAAAATCTTGATCTTTCTCAATGCGGTCTATGATGGGCAGTGGGAGGTCTTCTAGTCTGTGGAATGCAGTGTCAAAGATCTCTTGTGCGTACCTGGAATAAATTTCACTACCCTCCAGGCGTCCGGTTAGTAAATTTTCCTTAAAGGCGCGCTCCATGGCGAGGCTTTGTCCTAGTAGCCGCGCGACATCAAAGATGTCCTTGATCGCTTTATTGAGGTTGGGCAGCTCTACGGCACCTTTCACAGCTAATGGCAGACCATGCTTTATTAACCAATGATTCTCCGTGCGTACGACGTTGAGGTACGAATAGAGCTCTTCATCAAAATCGGTGCTCATATACTTTAGCATCTCGAATTTCTTAGCCATATCTTTGTGAAAATTGGCAACAAAATTGTTACAATTTGAAGTGAGGCCACTCATACCTTCTTCTAGCTTGGACATAGCCCATCGGTTTTCATCCTCTTGCTTCACGCACAAGCGGCGCTCACTATCTATAAGTTCAAATAATGATGCCTTTTCGTCCTCTAAATATTGGATTGATCCGGCATTCATGCTGGACACAGCGTGAACGTGCAAGCTCGCACTGGGCAATTGAGATTTCGCGGTCTTTTTGTTCTGTTGCTTGGTTGACCTTTTGGTTTGCTTGTGCCAGATGCTTAGACAAATGAGATACCTTCTTTTTCAAATAAGAGACTAGTGTTATTTACTATGAGGCAACTGTATCCAACTCTCTCATTAGTATTTTGTCAGGCATTTCGTGCAAAAGTTGGGCGCGACCAGGGGGAGTTAAATGTTGGAGGAAATCCTCACATACAGCTGCGCTATCCAGTGTGCATGAGCGGGTGCAGTTCCAGGGAGGAAGGAATCTGGTAGACTTAGAGGTGCGGACACCAGCTTTGGTCGTTGCACCATGGGAGCTGCAAATTTGATATCCTACGAGTGTTAGAGAAGTGCACGCATTGTTTGTCTCGAACTGATGGTAAGGTGGCGTGGTGATACCATGATATATGTGTCTTTTCCCGTGGTCTTGAGAGTATTCCCCGCGAAGTTACATTGGCGCGAGGTCTAGTCTACAGTGTTCTCCCCCTTTTGGGAATTTGCTGTGTGGGGGAGCACGGTAATTTTTTTGTATCTAGGAACATGTATGATCTCTTCTGATGGACCTATGTGGGAGTCCCCTTCAAAACCATGGTCTTCTTCATCTCCCAGATTCGTTTCTTCTGACGAAGACTCTACGGTACATGGCACACTTCGGATGGGAGTAGCATTTACCATGGTTTTCCTCTCGGTGCTCCCTCCAGGTGTTGGGGAAGGAAACTCCAGGGACACGGTGCGTTGACCAACGCGCCATCCATTAGATATCTCAAATGGTGTGAAAGGTCGAGCGTGCATAGTTACCGCGCACGGATTCTCGCGCTTCATGAGCTGCGTATAAGTTAGTTCTACAAAAGTATGAGGAATATGTGAGTATATACACATAAGTCATTTGAATTTTTGGTTTTTGGGAATACAAGGTTCTTACCATGGTCGAATTCATCGAAGTATTAGGGAAGGTGGTTTGCAGGAAGGGTCGGTGTATGGCTCAGTCTTAGGGCGTATAGTAGAGCCTCTGGGTATTCCTGCATTGGTATCTGATCGGTGTTAATTATTGTTAGCCGTATTTAAGTGATGGTCATATAATATACCGTTGGGAAGCTCGTGGAAACTGCTACATATTGGTGTTGAGAGTTCTAGTATAATGTTTGGTATGTAACAGGAATTAGTGTAACACCCCCGATTTCACAAGGCAGCGGAATATCAACATTGGGCGTTACTTCATTGCACATCACACACAGTCATAGAAAACGACCTCAAAAGAGACGTTTTATAAAATAAACCATTTGATAATTTTATTAAATCAGAGTTAATTAAAAAAGAGGTCCCAACAATTTATACAAACCTTAATAAAAATAAGGATTTGTCAAATGTATCAAATGGAAATTGTTTGTATTGCCTTTACTTAACCTGCGCGGCTCCATGCTCCAGCTGCTCTTAAACCTACACACCTGAGAATACATGCTAACATGTCAACACAACGGTTGAGTGAATTCATAGGTTTTTAAATAAACAATAAAGGGATTTTAAATAAACCATAAAGCTTTTGAACACAAGAATCTCATACACTGTCGATAGTGCAACACATGCAATACCCAAAGTCTACGCTATTCTACTAAGCCATGACACCAAAGCCTTAAGTATACTAATGCCCTAGTCAGGTATTTTGCCGAATACCCCCTTACTTCTAATACAACACACCTGGCTGAGCCTCCAATCCACAGGTGCGACCTGCCCATGTGGGGGCCATCCCCGATGGATCCATCCGTCTGTACCAGCGCCTACCCATTATAAGTAGTTAACGGTTCATGGGTTTTAGGGACTTTCAAATTTTGGCAATGCAACACTTAGCAAATAGCGGTTCACAATCAATACAATCAACGCTTGTGTTCATCTTTCAAAAGCACTTAATCAAACACCTTACATTCATTTAGAACAACTTGTATTCGTTCAAAGCATATAGCCAAACATCGCATGTTTATTCATAAACATGTATTCTCTCAAAAGGTTAAATATAAACACATATGCTTATTTACCAAGAGCATGTATTCCCCCTCGCAGGTTTATAAACACATATAAAACAGTAAAAGCGAGGCTACGAATTCACCTAATATAGCTATTTCACGTAGATCAAGGAAGAAACGTCCAATAGTCGATACACGACTTCACGAGATATCAATCGCTCATTGATCGAGAAAGAGACGCCTAATGGTCGATATATAACCGAACGAGACTAACATGACGAGACGCGTCTTAGGCTCGAGACTATACATAAGTCATATATATATGTAAATAGTTCACTTTAGTAAGTTTGGATATTGTATAAGTTTCATAAAACTCTTCATAAGACATTTGATAACAATAAAGCCCATTCTGGCCCATAAGTGGCCCACTACAAGTTCATGCGATTTAGATCCATTTCAAACTCAGTATTAATTTCTAAATACATTATTAATCTCAGGTCCAATAATGGCCAATATCTATTGTAAGTATAAGTTTTGCTTTTGTGGCACAATACACTTTATATGCTTTTCAGTTTCTAAAACGCCCCAAAATGATGCCGACTTAATATTTCAAGATGGTCGGGTCTCTGGTATTTTATAATATATAAATGAATCTATATTTCCTAAAAAGTGGCTCCTACCACTTTGGTGTTTATAAAAATCATCACGTTTTATGTTAATTAAATATAATCAAATTCTTACAATTTACCGACATGCCTCGAAGATTAGATCGTTTCTCCTAAACCGTAAATGATCTAGATGAGTTATTTTTATCAAAATCATTCTTAACTTATGTAGTTTTCTTATTATAAGTCCAATTACCCAACTTAGAAGAGTTGGATGTTTTTCGCACCCAACTTCAGTTCCACCGTTTTGCCCGCCATTTCCAACCCGTTTATTCGTAGAAAACCATCCGATTCGTGTATGTTCTACATAAGTTTATCTACAACCTATAGTTTTACATTTTTCAATGATTCTGGTTTTTAAAATGAGTTCTCAGTCTGCTCATTCAGCATGTTCAGAATCGACACTTTTTATCCTTTCGGCCATATATAATTCATCGGGTATCGTCATGAGACGGGCCACCCGGCCAAATCACCACAAAACACAGGGCTATCTCCCTGTATTTTTATTAAAGTCTCATGAGCCACTAAGTTTACTCAATAACACGTTTTATCCACTGATCATAAATTACCTACTCATTATTTTATTCATAATGCTCATTCAATCATGTTTTCAAGTTTCAATGTCCATATACAATGTCCAATCCTACTAATCAACTATTATATGATCCAAATCAGTAGAAAATGATAAAAATACATACATAAAAAAATTACAAATTAATGTTACAATAAAAAATGATAACAAAAATCCTTACTATGATGAAAATCAATTGATCACTAGTTTTCTCAATTTAACCATAATAATCAACCCACCAAATCTTTGCTTCAAATCAACACCACTTTACCCAAATATGTTTTTGTCCAAAATAAAAACCATATGCAAGAATCTTTTTATTCAGCCCCATAATCACCAAAAACCATTGCTAAACCTTTGTTTCAAGAAGATACAACATCAAAAACCTTTACTTGAATCAATGTTCACTTGACAACAATACTTGTTGTAGCTAATTTTTGAAATGGTTTTGTGTTTGAGTATAATTATGGTACCGCAAGATCAAGATAGAAGGGTGAGGTGAGTGACTTTTTGTTTTTACAAGAACTGATGATATGTTTAGAATTGTTGATATGTTTAGTGTTATGGTAAAGTTTACAATGCAAAGTAAACTTGACACGTGTGTTAACATGTCTACAATAAGATTTAATATAAGTGAGACGTGTAAGTAGTATGATAGGGGTAAGATTATTAATAAATCTTGCCCAATAATTTGCAAAGCGGGTATTATCGAAGTCCGATATTTTAATAGATACACAATTTGAAAGATATGCGTGAAACACGAAAATTAAACTCTCAATATAAAATAAAAACATTGACATTTAGAGAACATTTATATTTTGATATATCAATGAGGGCTTATGATTTAAAATACGTTAACGCATTATATAAACGAATGTCGCCTAAATGCTTAACGTAAATAATGAATAATGCTCGTAAAACGAAAAACTAAAATGACGACAATATAAAATATTTCTCTGTCATAATGACAATATTTACGGTCGATGACGGATATACACTTTGCCGATAATTAATAAATGACACATATTCGATACGCTAAAACCCTAATCTTGTCGTCTAGTCGAGAAATCAATATTATTCGTCGAACGAACATGACAAATAAAAGTCGATTAATAAATATTGGTCCGAATAATAGAATTAGTATTAGAACTCGGTCTAAATGTTGATTTTAAGGTTCGGGTTACTACATTATCTACCCCTTTAGGAAGCGATGTCCCAGTGCTTAATTTGTCTCAATAGTCTTCGGTTAAAGGCGAAGAGGTGAGAGATAGACAAGTCATCGATGAGGTTTCTAAAGAATGTTAAATGAACAAAATTCAAAGCAACGAGTATACATAACAACCATGAATGAACGTTTTAAATGTAGCTTTAACCCTTATAAGTAAAGAATAATACATAACTCGAAGGAGAAGCCATTGAAAACGAAAAATTAACAAGCCGTCAAATTTTGAAAGTGCTTTGTCGACGTATAGTCTGCAGTTGGCCCGGCCCAACAGGCCCACGGCCCACACATACCTAACTTACCCTTCAAGAAACCCTAGTCCTATAAATAAAAGGGTAGGGGTCTCATTCTACATCAGGTTTTCTCTCATAACTACACCTCTTATACCACATATTCATCCGATACTCACTTGACCGTCGGAGGTGGACCTCGGGGCTCCGGCCTCGGGTCCACGTCTAACCGGTTTACCTTTGTTTGCAGCATTATTCAGCACCCGGGAAGACGATTAACGGCCCAGGAGAGTCGTCGAACCGGCCCAGCCAAACTATGCTCCACCAAGTTGGTGCCATTCGTGGGACCCTGACTAAACTATGTTACGTGGTCTCATACTAGCGAAAAGCAAAAATCCACTTTATCGAAAATCGGTAATTCTGAAACTTTGTTATTTGTTTTTCTTTCATTCTATTTTTGACAGGCGCACAAATTGTTCCTTTCTTTTTTCGTAGTAATTGGCTGCTTTAAAAACTGATCTATTAGATCAGATCGTGGTATCATTCGGAAAAGTTTACGATGTTAAAGAATAATGCCATGACTAGAATTAGAAAAACTAACCTATTGTGCCATCTCGAAAAGATAAAGAAATTTTATTTTTTGCATTAGTATCTTTGACTACATTCTGCTCGTACATAGCAATATCCCATGCGCTTCTTGTTCTGTCAGAATTAGATTTTATAAATGGTTACTGGGATGTTAAATATTGTATGGCGATAAGCATCGTGCGTGTCAAAATAGGTAACCCTTAAAACTTTTCTATTTTTTCTTTTCGTGTTCTACGGAATGCATGCACTCACTCATCGCATTAGATTATTAATGCCTTGTAGTACTCTTCTTGATCACGTATGATACTCCAAATAAACTAAAAAAAAATGACATAGGACAAAAATTTCTTCTACGTCATCAAAATATGGGGAGAAGAATTGTATGTGCCACACTTTATTAATTCCTACTACTTTATTAGTTCATCAGTTACATTGACTAATATTGTGATTGCATTTAATTATATTCACTTTATTTTTTATTTTTTATTTTATCCGCGGTAATGAGCCGCGTCCTTCCGTGTAAGTCCGATATTAGTAAAATATTACGCAATATTTTATATTTATACAAAGATTTTTAATATCTTATTTTTTCGGTAACAAGATTTACCCATATCTTTTAAAATAAAAATAATATTTTATCAATATTTTTCATGTAAATAAAAGATATTACATATATCTTTTAAATTAGCAAGGGGATATTACATACATCTTTTAATTAAATATATTTTTCGTATATGTCGCGACCCGACGTAATATCATGATTCGCGGTCGTGGCTCGTCTATCCGTACTCGTTTGCACATTCAGCCGTTATTTTATTTTATTTTTTATCCGCGGTCATGGTATGTCCATCCGCGCTACTCCGTACATTCGGACATCTTTTATCCTACGGGCGTACGCGTACACATCGTTCCCATGTGGAATAAGAGGATTGAGTGAACCTAATAATTCAACTTGTCGTGTAAGAGGGATGCAACCCCAACGACCATGGATCATGTATCCTTGTTAGACACCTTACTATCAAGACGTTGTAGTAAGTTACGCAAACCACATGACT
The DNA here is from genome assembly GCA_025667525.1 of Glebionis coronaria. Classification (NCBI taxonomy): domain Eukaryota; kingdom Viridiplantae; phylum Streptophyta; class Magnoliopsida; order Asterales; family Asteraceae; genus Glebionis; species Glebionis coronaria. The sequence continues at coordinate 223,977,233 of CM046879.1, forward strand.
CATGATGGACTTGCAAAAGACACACTGTGCACGTTTAACAAAATTATGTCAAAACTTTGACCGTCCTTATGGTAGTAACGGTACGCCGCACGTAATAGCATAACGCATCCCATAGTTAGTTAAGATACGTCTTATACTATGTGACAATTCGCGGTTATGGCAAGATCCATCCGCGTTGGTTTGCACGTTCGAACCTAATCTCTATCTTTTGTACGCGGCTATGGTACATCCATTCGCGTTGGTCTACGCGACCGTAAATTTTTGAATACTTGATTAAGTTTAATATTACTAATCGAGTTTAGCACCATTAAACTTGGGGGCTACCAGGGTATAATAATACCACTATTTCCGTGCATGACACGCAAATATCTTTGGATATATTCCTTCGCCGCGGATGTCCTCCTTCCGTGCGCTTGTCCTTTTTCCACGGAAGTATCTCTTCCGTTGGCTTATTCATGCGCCGTGGAAGTAATCTTCCACGTGCTCATTATCATTCGTCGTGGAAGTACTCTTCCACGTACTCATTATCTTTCGCCGTGGAAGTATTCTTCCATGGGCTCATTCTCCTTCGCCGTGGAAGTATCTCTTCCACGTGCTCATTATTTTCGACGTGGAAGTATTCTTCCACGTGCTCGTTATCTTTCGCCGTGGAAGTCTTCTTCCACGTACTCATTATCTTTCGCCGTGGAAGTATTCTTCCACGGGCTCATTCTTCTTCGCCGTGGAAGTATCTCTTCCACGTGTTACTTATCTTCGCCGTGGAAGTATCTCTTCCATGTGCTCCTTATTTTCGCCATGGAAGTATCTCTTCCACGTGCTCCTTATTTTTTCCGTGGAAGTATTCTTCCACGTGCTTGTTATTTTCGCCGTGGAAGTATCTCTTCCACGTGCTTGTTATTTCCGCCGTGGAAGTGTCTCTTCCACGTGCTTCTTATCTTCTCCGTGGAAGTATCTCTTCCACGTGCTCGTTATCTTCGCCGTGGAAGTACCTCTTCCACGTGCTTATTATCTTCACCGTGGAAGTATCTCTTCCACGTGCTCGTTATCTTCACCGTGGAAGTACCTCTTTCACGTTCTTATTATCTTCTCCGTGGAAGTATTCTTCCACGTGCTCGCTATCTTCGCCGTGGAAGTATCTCTTCCACGTGCTTCTTATATTTACCGTGGAAGTGTCTCTTCCACGTGCTTATTATCTTCGCCGTGGAAGTATCCCTTCCACGTGCTCATTCTCTTCGCCGTGAAAGTATTCTTCCACGGGCTTCTTATCTTCGCCGTGGAAGTATCTCTTCCACGTGCATATTATTTTCTCCGTGGAAGTATCTCTTCCACGTGCTAATTATTTTCGCCGTGGAAGTATCTCTTCCACGTGCTCATTATTTTCGCCGTGGAAGTATCTCTTCCACGTGCTTATTTTCTTCGCCGTGGAAGTATCTCTTCCACGTGCCTATTATCTTCGCCGTGGAAGTATTCATCCATGTGCTCGTTATCTTCACCGTGGAAGTATTCTTCCACGTGCTTCTTATCTTTGCAGTGGAAGTATTTCTTCCACGTGCTTATTATCTTCGCCGTGGAAGTATCTCTTCCACGTGCTTATTATCTTCGCCGTGGAAGTATTCTTCCACGTGCTTCTTATCTTCGCAGTGGAAGTATTTCTTCCACGTGTTCATTATTTTCGTCATGGAAGTATTCTTCCACGGCGCATCGTTATTTTTCGCCGTGGAAGTATTCTTCCACGGCGCATCATTATCTTCGCCGTGGAAGTATCTCTTCCACGTGCTTATTATCTTCGCCGTGGAAGTATCCCTTCCACGTGCTCATTCTCTTCGCTGTGGAAGTATTCTTCCACGGGCTTCTTATCTTCGCCGTGGAAGTATCTCTTCCACGTGCATATTATTTTTGCCGTGGAAGTATCTCTTCCACATGCTTATTATTTTCGTCGTGGAAGTATCTCTTCCACGTGCTCATTATTTTCGCCGTGGAAGTATCTCTTCCACGTGCTTATTTTCTTCGCCGTGGAAGTATCTCTTCCACGTGCCTATTATCTTCGCCATGGAAGTATTCTTCCACGTGCTCGTTATCTTCGCCGTGGAAGTATTCTTCCACGTGCTTCTTATCTTCGCAGTGGAAGTATTTCTTCCATGTGCTTATTAATTTCGCCGTGGAAGTATCTCTTCCACGTGCTCAATATTTTCGCCGTGGAAGTATCTCTTCCACGTGCTTATTTTCTTCGCCGTGGAAGTATCTCTTCCACGTGCCTATTATCTTCGCCGTGGAAGTATTCTTCCACGTGCTCGTTATCTTCGCCGTGGAAGTATTCTTCCACGTGCTTCTTATCTTCGCAGTGGAAGTATTTCTTCCACGTGCTTATTATCTTTGCCGTGGAAGTATCTCTTCCACGTGCTTATTATCTTCGCCGTGGAAGTATTCTTCCACGTGCTTCTTATCTTCGCAGTGGAAGTATTTCTTCCACGTGCTTATTATCTTCGCCATGGAAGTATCTCTTCCACGTGCTTATTATCTTCGCCGTGGAAGTATTCTTCCACGTACTTATTATCTTCGTCGTGGAAGTATCTTTCCACGTGCTTATTATCTTCGCCGTGGGAGTATTCTTCCACGTGCTTCTTATCTTCGCCGTGGAAGTATTCTTCCACGTGCTTATTATCTTCGCCGTGGAAGTGTCTCTTCCACGTGCTTCTTATCTTCGCCGTGGAAGTATCTCTTCCACGTGTTCATTATTTTTGTCGTGGAAGTATTCTTCCACGGCGCATTGTTATTTTTCACCGTGGAAGTATTCTTCCATGGCGCATCGTTATGTTTCGCCGTGGAAGTATTCTTCCACGACGCATCGTTATCTTTTGCCGTGGAAGTACGCCTTCCACTGGCTATTTCTGCCACAGAAGTACGTCTTCTGTTGGTTCATATCTTTGTTACGGAAGTACGTCTTTCGTGATGAATTACTTGGCCCGGCTAAGAGTGAATTTCCAAAATTTATATCGTTTATACTTAATTAGACAAGGATTGATCAACTACGTTTAATCCAGGGAAAACGTTGACAAATTTTGGAAGTCGTTATCAAATGTCGTGTCCATAAAACGGATGTGATATCCGCATCACTTTGCCACAGAAATACGAATTCTGTTGGCTTTAAGACGAATGCAATATTCGCGCTATGATGCATCATTAGTGGGTATAAGAAGTACGCCTTCAAATGTTCACGATGCAGCATACGGGTTCCACCTCCACCTTCACAAAACCTTCTTATTATCCTCACGTTAGAGATGAATAAGAATGATACCTTGCCAATGCCAGTGTTACCCCGGCTATAGAACACGTTTTCTTCTTACGGGGTCCTTACCGTGTACTCACGGAAAACCAAGCTTTCGAGCACAACCACCCACCTTACGTATACATGTTTTCTCATTTCTTTCGACGTGGATATGCTTACAGGTAGCGAATATGGTGTAAAGTCTAGTAACCTCGGTGACAACCTCGCATACTAGACTGGGGGGACATGATGACGTATAGTGGTTATGCTCACTATTCGCAATCCCAGCCCATCATCTTTTTGCTAAAGGAAGCCCATTACGAGTGGAGCAATATGTTACGGACGACCCACGAGGATATCCTAGCAACAAGCCGCACGCGGTTGTTTAGTAAGCGTGATACATGAATGAGTCTAGCATAACATGATCATGGACCATATCATACTAGACTGGGGGACATGTCGACGTATAGTCTGCAGTTGGCCCGGCCCAACAGGCCCGCGGCCCACACATACCTAACTTACCCTTAAAGAAATCCTAGTCCTATAAATAAAAAGGCAAGGGTCTCATTCTACATCAGGTTTTCTCTCATAACTACACCTCTTATACCACATATTCATCCGATACTAACTTGACCGTCGGAGGTGGACCCCAGGGCTCCGGCCTCGGGTCCACGTCTAACCGGTTTACCTTTGTTTGCAGCATTATTCAGCACCCGGGAAGACGATTAACGGCCCAGGAGAGTCGTCGAACCGGCCCAGCCAAACTATGCTCCAACATGCTTCAAGGTACATTACCACTAGCTTATCAAGCATGCGGCGGTCGATGTAAGCTCGAAAATCTTGACATGACAAGTGAAGAGTTGAAAGAAGTAGGTGCATTTGAAAAATTTTCAATGCGAGAATCAATTCAAAGCTATCGACGATCCCATCGATCAAATCGAAACACATATGTTCTACGGGTTTCATAAGAAAATTAGCTCATAAAAGAAAATCTCATGGATCACACATAATTTCATCGAAAACGTTACAAAATATTCACGACGAGGCAATTATTACGAGTCGCACAAAATCATCTAGTCGTATGATCTCAAACATGCAAACCTATTTCTTGAAAATCAAATTTATCGACATAGAAATCGTTCGAAGTATACAATACTCTATCGAAGGAACTACGATCCAAATCAAATACAAAAGCCATCACTAGGCACATATAGTCACATTACGACATGCTTGCAGAATAGCCAAGCCATGCCAAATCAATAAGTTCGATCAAGTTAACTCATGCTTGCTAAATAGTCAAGACACGATAAAATGAATATCTAATAGGATTTTCAGATGAGTCTAGTCAAAGGAAAGTTTGCAAGTTAAAGGATGTTCACGATATTGATTGCATAGATGCATATAGAACAATATTTTCGTCATCAGAGGGTGCTCACACACAGATGCATACCCAAATGACATTGCAGGGTGCTCATAAACGGATTCATACCCAACATATATTACAGGGTGCTAACAAACGGATCCATACCCAAAAGATGATTCTCGTTATGTTTGAAAAATTATTCGATGAACCATCCTTAATAACAAGCAAAATTTCAAAATATTTTCATCCAAGATAAGCTATCAGTGATAACTTAATCGCCGGTCGATCGACAAGTACACACTTAAATACTAGTGTCGATTAAACAAGTCGTCTATCCTTAGAACGTGTAATGGTTCTTAACGATCAGCTTATCAAGCTTACGATAGTCGGGCACATTATAAATGGTCCATAAAGACAAATCACAACTTGGGAAAAAACTAATGGGTTACTCGTACATAGACGATAATCAATAATAACCATAAGGACGATCGTAATGAACGAATCATACCAACGAAACACGAGTCAAAGAAATACATCCGTATACAAAATAATCACAAACCAACTCAGGCACACTTGAGCCCACTCATTTATAATTCATTGTTTACATCCAAAGGCGTCCCAATCCATGTAAACAAGAATTATAAATTTATGGTTCGGGAACTTATAACTTTCTTGTTCAAATAAAAAGGCGTCCTAATTTATTTCAACAAGATGATTATAAGTCATCCTACTCAGGTAATACTGTCACATAACACGATATCATAACCAAATTAAATGCCAAGAAAAGTATAGGGTGTCAAACTTACTCCATGATTTCTGTATTCAAACGTCCCATACCGTTTGAATAAAGAAATCATCGACAATCTAAGGTCCAGTGGTTTAAAACCTTCTTATTCAAATGTCCTGATCCATTTCAATAAGAGAACCTTAAACGACACATAGTTGGGCGATTTAAAATCTTTATATTTAAATGTCCCATTCCATTTAAATATAAATTTTTAATTTGCTCAACTAATGACTACTATGAGCATGTCTTTGTTGTACCCAAATTATATATAGTTGATTAGGTATATATATATTTTAGGCCCAACACTCGCATCCTCCTTTTCGCCAACAAAAGGTAATCAAACAATAAATTAAACGTCTTATTACGTAGAAGATGTCTCCTTGAAGAAATGATTCTTCAAAATCATAAGGAGTACATATATAAAATAATATGTTTATCAATTACGTTTCAAAAGGAAATGTCCTAAAATGGCACATCACGATGCGATGACAACAATCGAGCTTAAATTAGTCGATATGAGATATATTATGAAACAATATATATGTACTCAATATATCAAACGAGTTCCATACTCGCATTCGGATAATAAATTATTTATCGAAAAAGGTGATTGGTGGCGAGGCCAAACTCTCTATAAAACCGTATCATAAAATGTACGATAATCACGCAAGGATCATTGCTTCATGCGCAATACCATTAAATACCATAGTATATACATTCATATACATACAACCATTTCTACATACACATAGGATCACATTATTACAACCAAGCATTGGTTTCTAAGAGCCATGAGCGCGCGGATACTTTGTAAGGCAATCAAACAATTTTACGAAAGAGCAGTTATAGTCTAGGTTTTAAAATGACCTAGTTTCTATAACTAGTGCTCTGATACCAATCTGTAACACCCCTAATTTCACAAGGAAGTGGAACATCAACATTGGGCGTTACTTCATTGCACATCACACAGTCATAGAAAACGACCTCAAAAGAGACGTTTTATAAAATAAACCATTCGATAATTTTATTAAATCAGAGTTAATTAAAAAAGAGGTCCCAACAATTTATACAAACCTTAATAAAAATAAGGATTTATCAAATGTAGCGAATGGAAATTGTTTGTATTGCCTTTACTTAACCTGCGTGGCTCCATGCTCCAGCTGCTCTTAAACCTACACACTTGAGAATACATGCTAACATGTCAACACAACGGTTGAGTGAATTCATAGGTTTTTAAATAAACAATAATGAGATTTTAAATAAACCATAAAGCTTTTGAACACAAGAATCTCATCCACTGTCGATAATGCAACACATGCAATACCCAAAGTCCACGCTATTCTACTAAGCCATGACACCGAAGCCTTAAGTATAATAATTCCCTAGTCAAGTATTTTGCCGAATACCCCCTTACTTCTAATACAACACACCTGGCTGAGCCTCCAACCCACAGGTGCGACCTGCCCAGGTGGGGGCCATCTCCGATGGATCCATCCGTCTGTACCAGCGCCTACCCATTATAAGTAGTTAACGGTTCATAGGTTTTAGGGACTTTCAAATTTTGGCAATACAACACTTAGAAAATAGCGGTTTACAATCAATACAATCAACGCTTGTGTTCATCTTTCAAAAGCACTTAATCAAACACCTTACATTCATTTACAACAACTTGTATTCGTTCAAAGCATATAGCCAAACATCGCATGTTTATTCATAAACATGTATTCTCTCAAAAGGTTAAATATAAACACATATGCTTATTTACCAAGAGCATGTATTCCCCCTCACAGGTTTATAAACACATATAAAATAGTAAAAGCGAGGCTATGAACTCATCTGATATAGCTATTTCACGTAGATCAAAGAAGAAACGTCCAGTAGTCGATACACGACTTCACGAGATATCAATCGCTCATTGATCGAGAAAGAGACGCCCAATGGTCGATATATAACCGAACGAGACCTAACATGACGAGACGCGTCTTAGGCTCGAGACTATACATATGTCATATATATATGTAAATAGTTCACTTTAGTAAGTTTGGACATTGTATAAGTTTCATAAAACTCTTCATAAGACATCTGATAACAATTAAGCCCATTCTGGCCCATAAGTGGCCCACTACAAGTTCATGCGATTTAAATCCATTTCAAACTCAGTATTAATTTGTAAATACATTATTAATCTTAGGTCCAATAATGGCCCAATAGACATTGTAAGTATAAGTTGTGCTTTTGTTGAACAAGTACACTTTATATGCTTTTTGGTTTCTAAAACGCCCCAAAATGATGCCGACTTAATATTTCAAGATGGTCGGGTCTCTGGTATTTTATAATATATAAATGAATCTATATTTCCCAAAAAGTGGCTCCTACCACTTTGGTGTTTATAAAAATCATCACGTTTTATGTTAATTAAATATAATCAAATTCTTACAATTTACCGACATGCCTCGAAGATTAGATCGTTTCTCCTAAACCGTAAATGATCTAGATGAGTTATTTTTATCAAAATCGTTCTTAACTTATGTAGTTTTCTTATAATAAGTCCAATTACCCATACCTTATACTTATCACAGCTTAATTATCTATTCTATCACTTAGAAGAGTTGGCTGTTTTTCGCACCCAACTTCAGTTCTACCGTTTTGCCCGCCATTTCCAACCTGTTTATCCGTAGAAAATCATCCGATTCGTGTGTGTTCTACATAAGTTTATCTACAACCTATAGTTTTACCTTTTTCAATGGTTCTAGTTTCTAAAATGAGTTCTCAGTCTGTTCATTCAGCATGTTTAGAATCGACACTTTTTATCCTTTCGGCCATATCTAATTCATCGGGTATCGTCATGAGACGGGCCACCCGGCCAAATCACCACAAAACACAGGGATATCTCCCTTTATTTTTATTAAAGTCTCATGAGCCACTAAGTTTACTCAATAACACGTTTTATCCACTGATCATAAATTACCTACTCATTATTTTATTCATAATGCTTATTCAATCATGTTTTCAAGTTTCAATGTCCATATACAATGTCCAATCCTACTAATCAACTATTATATGATCCAAATCAGTAGAAAATGATAAAAATACATACATAAAAAAATTACAAATTAATGTTACAATAAAAAATGATAACAAAAATCCTTACTATGATGAAAATCAATTGATCACTAGTTTTCTCAATTTAACCATAATAATCAACCCACCAAATCTTTGCTTCAAATCAACACCACTTTACCCAAATATTTTTTTGTCCAAAATAAAAACCATATGCAAGAATCTTTTTATTCAGCCCCATAATCACCAAAAACCATTGCTAAACCTTTTTTTCAAGAAGATACAACATCAAAAACCTTTACTTGAATCAATTTTCACTTGACAACAATACTTGTTGTAGCTAATTTTTGAAATGGTTTTGTGTTTGAGTATAACTATGGTACAACAAGATCAAGATAAAAGGGTGAGGTGAGTGACTTTTTATTTTTACAAGAACTAATGATATGTTTAGAATTGTTGATATGTTTAGTGTTACGGTAAAGTTTACAATGCAAAGTAAACTTGACACGTGTGTTAACATGTCTACAATGAGATTTAATATAAGTGAGACGTGTAAGTAGTATGATAGGGGTAAGATTATTAATAAATCTTTCCCCACAATTTGCAAAGCGGGTATTATCGAAGTCCGATATTTTAATAGATACGCAATTTGAAAGATATGCGTGAAACACGAAAATTAAACTCTCAATATAAAATAAAAACATTGACATTCAGAGAACATTTATATTTTGATATATAAATGAGGGCTTATGATTTAAAATACGTTAACGCATTATATAAACGAATGTCGCCTAAAGGCTTAACGTAAATAACGAATAATGCTCGTAAAACGAAAAACTAAAATGACGACAATATAAAATATTTCTATGTCATAATGACAATATTTACGGTCGATGACGGATATACACTTTGCCGATAATTGATAAATGACACATATTCGATACGCTAAAACCCTAATCTTGCCGTCTAGTCGAGAAATCAATATTACTCGTCGAACGAACATGACAAATAAAAGTCAATTAATAAATATTGGTCCGAATAATAGAATTAGTATTAGAACTCGGTCTAAATGTTGATTTTAAGGTTCGGGTTACTACAATTAGTCCCGAACACACAAATGAGGAAGGCCTTCTACTCTTACACTTGTAGTATAAAAGGCACTAAACACCTCCTTTATGTGCGTGTGTTTTCCATTTCATAGATTGTAGAGAGAGAAACTTATGTCTTTCTCTCACTAGGAATTCACAACTTTTTGTTTTCTCTTTATTCTTCATCTAATCTAATCTTTCTTTTTGGTTTAATCCATGATGGTATTCGCATTTCATGTGCATAAGTCTTACAAGTGGAATAATTCGCCAAGGGATTCGTGGATAGCTCTTGGGTGTTGTCCTTGTTTTTCTTGTGTTTCGTTATTCATATATCTTTTAAGTAGTTGTAGTAGCGATTTGGGTACATTGGTTTGGCTAGAAACACGAATTCCCAGGTACAAATCTCATCTTTCGTATTGCCTTAAAGTCTCGAACTTTTTATTCATTACGATCCGAATATTGCGATCGCATAAACCTGGGGTTTCTACTTGTGATCGAATATAACGATCACCTCTTACGATCTGTGTTGCGATCTGACACTACGATCTGTGTTACGATCTAACACTGATCACGACTTGTGATCACTTGTTACGATCAAGAGTTACGATAAGGGATTGCGATCACGTGTTGCGATCAATAGTTGCGATCAGGGGTGAGATCACTTGTTACGATCAAGAGTTACGATCAGTGATTGCGATCACGTGTTGTGATCAATAGTTACGATCAAGGTTGCGATCACTTGTTACGATCAAGAGTTATGATCAGGGATTGCGATCACGTGTCGCGATCAATAGTTGCGATCAATGTTACGATCACGTGTTACGATCAAGAGTTACGATCAGGGTTGCGATCAGAGGTTACGATCAGACTTGCGATCTAGACTTGAGATCAACATTCCGATGTACATTGCGATCTGTTTGGTTAAATCTTGTTCGAGTATTTTTTAGACTTAGCCACTATCTAGACTTGGCCCGGAACATAGTTTACACGGAGATTAAAAAAAAAGAGTTAAAACTTTTAGGTCAAGTAAAATCAAATTTTTTCCCTACTAGTTTTTGGCTATCTCTAACTCAATTTCAAAATTTGGCGATTGATATGTGTGAAAACACACATCTTTTCTACCATTTAATTACATGTCTTGCACCTTTAATTACATGTCTTGCACTTTATTTACCATTTAATTTCAAGTAAGTGTCTCTTTTAATTCTCGCACCCTTACTTTATCTTGTTGATCTCATTCTTCCTTTCTTTAATCTTTGATTTATATGCTTTTTATCTTGTTGATTTGTTTAAAGATTACATTTTTATGTTTTTGATTGTTTTAAATCATTTATTTTCATAGCTTATTTTGTTTATTTTCAAGTTCATATAGTTTTTATAAAAGTTATTTTCGTATAAAAGTTGTTTTTCTTAAAGTTTGTCCTTTTCATGTTTTAAAAGTCTTTAAATTTCTGTTTAATAGCTTTTCTTAATCGGTTTGCTTTAGAAATTTAGTCTTGTGCTTATTAGAATCATAGCTTATTTTTCTAGCTTATTTTTAGTACTTTCCTTCGTATTCCGATTGGGGTAAATCGGAAAAGGGTTTTAACTTTCCGATTGGTGGAGACTTTGGTATTCCGATTGTGGGTAAGGTAAGTGGTATTCCGATCAGGTAAGTCACATATATTCCGATTGGTACTCTTTGCCATACTCCGATTGAGGTGTTCGTTTTGGTTATTCCGATCAGAGTGAGTGACACATTCCGATTGTAGTCCCGATCAGCATTCCGACCAGAGTCTTCTCGACATTCCGATCAAAGGTGAGCTATTCCGATCAAGGGTATCAAGCACATTCCGATCGTGTGTAAGTGACAGTTATTCCGATCGAGGGTTTTTTGATATTCCGATTTGAAGGTAGGCTCACATTCCGATTGGAAGGGTGTACATTCCGATCAAGGTAAGATCGGAATATATTCCGATTGGGGATTGGTTTTCATGTTTTGTTTTGTTTATTTTTCTAAGTTTACATTTTAATACTTGTCTAATTTTAATTTCGTCACGCTTTTAATTCTTGTCATCTAATTATTTTACCTTTCGTCACGTTTTTAAATATAGCACCTTTCGTTTAATTAGATTTAGATTTTACTTTAACGCCACTTTACTTTAACGACATTTACTTTTAAGTCTTGCACATTTAAATATCAAAACAACCAAAAATATTTGTTTCACCAGATTCAACTGAGTCGTACTTTAAGCCGGGAATCAATTCGATTAGACACACATCAAAGAACGAACTTAACTTTTATACGGGGTGTCAAAAGCCTTGCATTAAATGGCGCCGCTGCCGGCTCTTTTCGTAAAGATTAACGGTTTTCTGTGAGAGACGCGTTGCTTTTTGGGATCCGTTCACTTGTGAGCGTTATTTTTCTTGCATAAAAATTTCAAAAAACCATAAAAATTAAAAATTGTTAAAAAAAACCATAAAAATTAAAAATTTCAAAAATCCAAAAGATTTTATCTTTATTGTGTATATATATTGTCTTTGTGTTTGGTTTCTTTTTCTTTTGCATTTTCAGGTGTATGCGTACTAGATCTTCTAATTATCAAGAGCCCGAGCCTCAAGAAGATTTAGCTATGTCTGGTGTAAACAACAATAATCCACCGCACCCTAATAATAACAACAATGTTCTTCCACAGCCCGATCTTCGGACCATGGAGGAGCTTTGTCAACCTACAATGTTTGGACGAGGAGGACCGATTGCGCCGATGCAAATCAACGCTCCTGAGTTTTCGTTGAAGCACCACATGATTCAGCAAGTGCAAACTAACCCATTCCGTGGATTGCCTGATGATGATGCCAACAAACACCTCGACAAGTTCATTACAATCACCCAAAGCATGAAGTTGGCTGGTGCCACAATGGATGAACTTCGCCTACAACTCTTTCCACATACATTATTACATCATGCCGAGAAATGGTTTGATCGTCTCCCGAAGAATTCTATTCACACTTGGGATGACATGACTCAACGCTTTTTGTCGCGCTACTTTCCACCATCCATGGTCACGAGCCTTCGCAATCAAATCAGCGGTTTCATGCAAGATCCTGATGAATCTCTTTTTGATGCTTCGGAGAGATATAATGTCTTGATCGATAGATGTCCAAACCACAACATGCTACCCGTGACCTTAATTGATACTTTCTACAACAGTTTGACTTTTTGAGATCGTGATACGATTAATACAGCCGCCGGTGGCACATTCATGAAAAGGAGACCCGAGGAGTGTAGAGAGTTAATTGAGAACATGACTACTCACCACAAAAACTGGGATTCCTCTGCTTCTTCAAGGAACAATCCGAGAGTCAATGTTTCTTCAACTTCAGCAAACCCTGATATGACCAAACTCACCCGTGTGTGTCTAATCGAATTGATTCCCGGCTTAAAGTACGACTTAGTTGAATATGGTGAAACAAATATTTTTGGTTGTTTTGATATTTAAATGTGCAAGACTTAAAAGTAAATGTCGTTAAAGTAAAGTGGCGTTAAAGAAAAATCTAAATCTAATTAAACGAAAGGTGCTATATTTAAAAACGTGACGGAAGGTAAAATAATTAGATGACAAGAATTAAAAGCGTGACGGAATTAAAATTAGACAAGTATTAAAATGTAAACTTAGAAAAATAAACAAAACAAAACATGAAAACCAATCCCCAATCGGAATATATTCCGATCTTACCTTGATCGGAATGTACACCCCTCCAATCGGAATGTGAGCCTACCTTCAAATCGGAATATCGAAAAACCCTCGATCGGAATAACTATCACTTACACACGATCGGAATGCGCTTGATACCCTTGATCGGAATAGCTCACCTTTGATCGGAATGTCGAGAAGACTCTGGTCGGAATGCTGATCGGGACTACAATCGGAATGTGTCACTCACTCTGATCGGAATAACCAAAACGAACACCTCAATCGGAATATGGCAAAGAGTACCAATCGGAATATATGTGACTTACCTGATCGGAATACCACTTACCTTACCCACAATCGGAATACCAAAGTCTCCACCAATCGGAAAGTTAAAACCCTTTTCCGATTTACCCCAATCGGAATACGAAGGAAAGTACTAAAAATAAGCTAGAAAAATAAGCTATGATTCTAACAAGCACAAGACTAAATTTCTAAAGCAAACCGATTAAGAAAAAGCTATTAAACAGAAATTTAAAGACTTTTAAAACATGAAAAGGACAAACTTTAAGAAAAACAACTTTTTATATGAAAATAACTTTTATAAAAACTATATGAACTTGAAAATAAACAAAATAAGCTATGAAAATAAATGATTTAAAACAATCAAAAACATAAAAATGTAATCTTTAAACAAATCAACAAGATAAAAAGCATATAAATCAAAGATTAAAGAAAGGAAGAATGAGATCAACAAGATAAAGTAAGGGTGCGAGAATTAAAAGAGACACTTACTTGAAATTAAATGGTAAATAAAGTGCAAGACATGTAATTAAAGGTGCAAGTAATTAAAAGTGCAATAAAATAAAGGTGGAAGAACTAGTTTGTCAATCTAGCCAACAAAACTTAATGAAATGAAAATGATAGGTATATATAGGTGATTAGGGGAGAGGTTAGAGGAAGCTTCCTCCTCTCCTTCCTTTCTTCTTATTGCGCCCTTAAGTCCTTCCTTCTTAATCTTTTTGTTAATCTTGGACTTTGATGACTTTAGGCTCGGGATTTCTTTGGACTCGTCTTTTAATTCTCGATAAATAAGACTTGAGTTCCTCGGTTTTAAGTAAACTTCAGTCTTTTGACTTTTTCTTCGATAAATCTTCAGAATTGGTCTTGGACTTCCGTTCTTTTTGCACTCTTGACTTCTTGACTTCGTCTTTCATCTTTTTCTTCAATAAAAGTCCGTAAATACCCGTGAATTCCCGTGTTTTCTCCACTTTTCACCTTTTCGTCCTAAATCACAACAAAAACACAAACCACGCATAATTCCGACATAAAAGACATAAAATACACGTTTTGGTCTGGTTATTATTGTAATTAAGTGGTAGAAAAGATGTGTGTTTTCACACATATCAAATCCCCTACACTTGACCATTGCAATGTCCTCATGCAATGCATTAGTTACAAAGCACGTCTACATTTTTCATCATAATCAATCCACGTTGGCCTTTATTAAAGAGATATAAAATGTAAACATTCAAAGTAAAGAAATTAAAAGCATACCTTGGGTTTTGGAAATGTCATGAATAATTATCATCCTCAAGTTTTCACTTTCTCCAAACCAAGCTTAAAAACGAGATCATTGTTATTATAAGTTAGTAAACTATCACGAACTCATGTGGGCCAATTACTCACTTAGACTCCCTTATTCCTAGGTGTATCTCTTATATTTTATTATTGTCTTGAATGATCACGAGGATGCATTTTTGACGGACTTCTATCGAAGTTAAGTGGCCTTTTCCTTGTATTTGTCCTCATTTTAACCGGAAAATCAATTTTTCGACATTTTTCAAAATTTTTGATCTATTTTGGCCTATTAGTTTTTATCTTTGTATAGTTATTTTCTTTCCTTATTAGAATAAATTCTTAAATAAGTGGTTTTAATTTTCAAACATTGTGAATCTTTTGACTCAACCCGAGTTTACTTGTCTAAGTTACTCTAGCTAGTATCCTTAACGTGTTTAAGTCAAGTTTTGCTAGGCTTTTATATAGGGAGCTATAAAACGCGAAAGTCTTAACTCTCACGGGTTAAGAACAAGAACTTTTCGCAAGTTCCTATAATTGATCCTAGAGAGTCGTTTATCAAGGGAACTTTAAAACGCGATTTCTAAACTTGAAAAAGTCTAAGAATTTGCAAGATCCTATAGGCGACTCGAAAACCCAAAACTTTGACTTAATAGGCTAAGCATCCACGAGTCTGATTCCTTGAGATTTTAAACTGTGGAGAACGAGAGATGATAGAGCTAATTATAAGTTTGGTATTCTTTCGTGAATTTATGTGAGTTAATTATAAGCCTATTCTCCCATCGCTTGCTAATAAATTTATCTGCTAATAAATAAGGTTGTACGATTTGAAAAGTTACTTAGCTTCTATCCCAAGATCGTTTAAAAGTTGCTCGGTATGGATTAGAGTTCATAGCCAAGGCATAACTTATTGAAGCGGGATGCGAAGATTGGCGAGTCCGAAAAGGCCATAACAAGGCATGAGGGCTATATTTTGTTGCTAAAGATCCAAAGTGATGTGAAGAATCATTTATCGAAAATCAATAGGAAGAATCGAGACACACGACGAAAAGCAAAACTCCCAAAAAGTCATGGAGAAGTGTATCCGAAAAGACCCTAACAAGGTATGAGGATAAATAGATCCAAGTCATAAAAGGAGGCGGATCGTTGTATATCAAAGTCCAAAATAAAGATTGGAGAAAAATGAAGAAGTCGTGGTCCAAGTATGAATCTCTCAAAAAGTTCAAGTGAAGAAATTCCAACTATGAAGACAAGACCATAATTTCATGAACGTCTCTCAAAGTTTGAAGTATGAAGTCACGGCCAAATATCGGTCCGAGAAAGGTCTCAAATCGCGAAGCGAGTTATGCCAGGATATGAACTTTATGAGGTCCCGAGAAGTAGTTTTAAAAGATTTTGTCCTTTAGCTAACTATTGATTAAATCGTTCACTTTATTTTCAGACTTAATAACTATCGAAATAAGTCAAAAATGCATCCTCGTGATCATTCAAGACAATAATAAAATATAAGAGATACACCTAGGAATAAGGGAGTCTAAGTGAGTAATTGGCCCACATAAGTTCGTGATAGTTTACTAACTTATAATAACAATGATCTCGTTTTTAAGCTTGGTTTGGAGAAAGTGAAAACTTGAGGATGATGATTATGCATGACATTTCCAAAACCCAAGGTATGCTTTTAATTTCTTTACATTGAATGTTTACATTTTCTATCTCTTTAATAAAGGCCAACGTGGATTGATTATGATGAAAAATGTAAACGTGCTTTGTAACTAATGCATTGCATGAGGACATTGCAATGGTCAAGTGTAGGGGATTTGATATGTGTGAAAACACACATATTTTCTACCACTTAATTACAATAATAACCAGACCAAAACGTGTATTTTATGTCTTTTATGTCGGAATTATGCGTGGTTTGTGTTTTTGTTGTGATTTAGGACGAAAAGGTGAAAAGTGGAGAAAACACGGGAATTCACGGGCATTTACGGACTTTTAGTGAGGAAAAAGATGAAAGACGAAGTCAAGAAGTCAAGAGTGCAAAAAGAACGGAAGTCCAAGACCAATTCTGAAGATTTATCGAAGAAAAAGTCAAAAGACGGAAGTTTACTTAAAACCGAGGAACTCAAGTCTTATTTATAGAGAATTAAAAGACGAGTCCAAAGAAATCCCGAGCCTAAAGTCATCAAAGTCCAAGATTAACAAAAAGATTAAGAAGGAAGGACTTAAGGGCGCAATTAAGAAGAAAGGAAGGAGAGGAGGAAGCTTCCTCTAACCTCTCCCCTAATCACCTATATATACCTCTCATTTTCATTTCATTAAGTTTTGTTGGCTAGATTGACAAACTAGTTCTTCCACCTTTATTTTATTGCACTTTTAATTACTTGCACCTTTAATTACATGTCTTGCACTTTATTTACCATTTAATTTCAAGTAAGTGTCTCTTTTAATTCTCGCACCCTTACTTTATCTTGTTGATCTCATTCTTCCTTTCTTTAATCTTTGATTTATATGCTTTTTATCTTGTTGATTTGTTTAAAGATTACATTTTTATGTTTTTGATTGTTTTAAATCATTTATTTTCATAGCTTATTTTGTTTATTTTCAAGTTCATATATTTTTTATAAAAGTTATTTTCGTATAAAAAGTTGTTTTTCTTAAAGTTTGTCCTTTTCATGTTTTAAAAGTCTTTAAATTTCTGTTTAATAGCTTTTTCTTAATCGGTTTGCTTTAGAAATTTAGTCTTGTGCTTATTAGAATCATAGCTTATTTTTCTAGCTTATTTTTAGTACTTTCCTTCGTATTCCGATTGGGGTAAATCGGAAAAGGGTTTTAACTTTCCGATTGGTGGAGACTTTGGTATTCCGATTGTGGGTAAGGTAAGTGGTATTCCGATCAGGTAAGTCACATATATTCCGATTGGTACTCTTTGCCATATTCCGATTGAGGTGTTCGTTTTGGTTATTCCGATCAGAGTGAGTGACACATTCCGATTGTAGTCCCGATCAGCATTCCGACCAGAGTCTTCTCGACATTCCGATCAAAGGTGAGCTTTCCGATCAAGGGTATCAAGCACATTCCGATCGTGTGTAAGTGATAGTTATTCCGATCGAGGGTTTTTCGATATTCCGATTTGAAGGTAGGCTCACATTCCGATTGGAGGGGTGTACATTCCGATCAAGGTAAGATCGGAATATATTCCGATTGGGGATTGGTTTTCATGTTTTGTTTTGTTTATTTTTCTAAGTTTACATTTTAATACTTGTCTAATTTTAATTCCGTCACGCTTTTAATTCTTGTCATCTAATTATTTTACCTTTCGTCACGTTTTTAAATATAGCACCTTTCGTTTAATTAGATTTAGATTTTACTTTAACGACATTTACTTTTAAGTCTTGCACATTTAAATATCAAAACAACCAAAAATATTTGTTTCACCAGATTCAACTGAGTCGTACTTTAAGCCGGGAATCAATTCGATTAGACACACATCAAAGAACGAACTTAACTTTTATACGGGGTGTCAAAAGCCTTGTATTAGCGATACAAAATTTTTTCAGCTTACCATTTTGTCGAACTGAGGTATTTTTGTCGTGCTAGAAAATTTAGGCAAAGTTTGATTTTGTTGACACTCCAACACACGCTTTCTACGAATTGAGATCCTGTTTTTCACACGACTTCTACGATGACGTCTCAACAAGATATTTATGCTGCGGGTACTGAGAATCATCCACCCATGCTTACCAAGGAGAATTACACTACATGGACTAGTCGTCTCCTTCGTTATGCAAAATGTAAACCGTTGGGAAAGTTGATTGTCAACTCGATTCAAAAAGGTCCGTATGTTAGAAGAACAATTCTTGTGCCTGGGGACCCTACGAATGCTAACCCAGTGGCTGACTCTAGTCATGAGCAAACGGATGAAGAATTAACTGAAGCTGAATCCAAACAACTCGACGCTGATGATCAAGCAATTCAAGTCATTCTCACGGGACTTCCTGAAGATGTTTATGCTGTTGTTGATAGTTGTGAAACCGCACACGAGATGTGGCTTAGGATTCAGAAAATGATGAAGGGGAGTGAAATAGGTTTCAAGAAAAGGAAACTAAGTTGCTTCGTGAATGGGAGAAATTTACGTCTACTGAAAGGGAACAAACTGAACCTTTGTAACACCCCATTTTGATAATGGAATGTCACGCGTAATTATGGCGTGTCATCAAAGCATACAAGGATAAATGTCTAAAACATTACATGACCACAGGAATAACCGGAATCAAACATCGGTTCCCAAAATAAGCCCAAAACATAATAAAGCAAAAGAAATGAATGAAAGACTAAACAAGCATAAGTATATGAGGGCAAGAAGGAAAAGAAGTCTCTAGCAGCTTCCATCCTATGCACGTCCTCCAAATGCTCGAGTCTTCCCTAGGGTACCTGCCATTTTGGGACATGAAAAGGAAAGTAATGGCTGAGCAAAACGCTCAGTGCACGGATATAGACATAGTATGAATGACTAAGCATAATAAAGACTTAATAGCAGCGGAAATGTATAAGTCCTGGAAAACCTGGAACATGTTCATAAAACTGGTTTTATAGTTTGAAAAGCCTTATGTTTATCATATGAAAACTGTTTAACATATTTTACCATTAGCCAATATAGGTCATGAAAATCCACCGTGCATGAATACTTGGAGGGGTGACCTCATCATGCAAATTAGAGGGGCTGCCTCTAATTTAATATACTGGTTCTGGGTAGGAGGGATCAGCTCCTTGTGAAGGATGCAAGGCATACACCACATTCACCATGAAATCCTGACTGAAAACATGTAACTAGGATGCACCCATACGCCCCACATGATAAATATAATATAAATGGCCAAAAGCTGAAAGGACGCCACGAGCAATCACTCCGCCGTGGTGAAGTCATAACATCAGTGCCTCTAATTTTATGGTTATGGTACCTCCATAACTAGGTGAAACTGGTCATGCATGTATATGGCTATAGGTATTCTTAATTAAACATAAGCAATCAAACACGTAACTTATACTACGGGAAAACAGTTGGCTGCATACGGGGAATCCTAATAAGGAAAGAATGTCCATACTAAAAGGACGGGAATCCGTACCTTATGTCCAGTGAACGAAGAAGATGAACTGAGCGGAATCCTACTTCCGTATCACTAGTGCTACATAAATACATACATGAATAAGTATCTGCTTACTAAATACGTAGCTGGTTTCGTGTCATGTCTTAGCTTATTTTATGTGTTCTTACCATGTTTTACTGTTTTAAAGCCTTAAACTGTGTTTATCTTATATTCTGTTTAATCTAATTAAGTATTTCTTGTATTTCATGTATTATTATACTTACTGTGTAATAATAAGTAACTTTCCAAAAATAGCAGGTTTCCTAAAATAGAAAGTTTCCAAAAATAGAAAGTTCCCAAAAATAGAAAGTTACCAAAAATAAAAAGTTTCCAAAAATAGAAAGTTTCCAAAAATAGAAAGTTTCCAGAAATAGAAAGTTTCCAAAAATAGAAAGTTTCCAAAAATAGAAAGTTTCCAATAACAGAAATTTTCCAAAAATAGAATTACTGCTTAAAATAGATAAGTTTCTAAAAATAGAAAGTTTCCATAAATAGATCAGCTGCCTTAATTAAATAAGTTTCCATAAATAGATTAGCGGCCTGAAATAAATAAGTTTGTAAAAATAGAAGGTTTCCATAAATAGATTAGCTGCCTTATTTAATTAAGTTTCTAAAAATAGAAAGTTTCCATAATTAGAAATAAGCTGGCTAAATAAGCTAAGTATATAAGCCTAAGTGTTTTCATGATTATTTTCTAAGTCATATGATATAATGTATAGTTTAATAATTATTTCATGTAATAAAATTAAACTATAGGTTAAAATATTTAATTAAAGTATAACATGTTTTTAATTAAATAAAGTTAAGTACTTAGGGTAAAACATGTATTATTATTTATTAATAATATAACCTAAGTCATGTAAATTAATTAATTATAACCATGGTTTTTAAATAATTAATTAATTATAAGTCTAAAATATAAAAAAAAATACTTAGGTTAAATAATTTCATGATTATTAATAATTAAAATAACCTAAGTCATGTAATTAAATTAATCATGTCATATTATTAATTTAATTTTAACATAAGATCATAAAAAAATAAAAACTGAACATACACCATGAACCGGATCTAGACTAAAAACCATGAACCGGACATGAAATCGACACCGTACCCCGAACCAAATCGGGGTACCCCTTGTCTTGATGCTGCCGTGGGACCCACACCAACCAACCGGGACCATATGGTCTCGGTGGTGGTCGGATGGCCAAACCGAAACCCCCTCGGATTCGGTGTAGGCTGCGGCCAAAACAAACACCCCTTAAAACATTACTTTTGATTTTATTAAATCCCAATTCATGTTAGATCTATGATATAATTAGGTTTTATAAAAAAACATAACATGTTGTTAATTAATAAAAGATCAAATAAAAAGAAAAAGGTTTAAAAGGATTTACCGATTACGTGGATCAAAAGAATGAAGAACAAACACGAACACCAACAAGAATTCCAAGATCCAAGATCAACAAACACCCCCTTTTGGTGTGTTTGAAGGTGGCGGCCATAAGAGAAAAAAAAGAAGGAGGAGGAGGATTTTAGGTTTTCTGTAAAATTCTTCTGTAGAAAAAAAATGACTAGTGTAAATTCCTTAACCTCCTTTTAGTGAAAAATTGATGGGCTAAGCCCATCCTCCCTCCCTAATTTCGTGGTAATGGGGCCCACAAGGGGTAACCCGAATGTTTTCTGTGTCTAAAATATTGGTGTGTTCTCGTGTTCGTGTTTTACGTGTTCTCGTTAAATATTAACCGTGACTTTATATATTTATTCGTGTTCGTAATAAATATATATATACTTAATTAATATTAGCTCGTGATTAAATTACGTTCATGATTTCATGATCGCATGTTCGTGATTAATTATTGTCAAATAATTATTGCGTGCTCGTGCGTAGTAAATACTTATCGTGTTCTAACACGTACGTAATACGTAAAATCCTAACATGTAATCGTAATCATGCTATATTAGGAAAGTTTAAATCTAGTACGTACGATCTTAAGGGTACTATTCATGGTAAAAGCATGCGGGTTTTACAACTCTTCCCCCCTAAAAAGAATAATTCGTCCTTGAATTATAGATAACGTAACTGAAAGAGAAACATACCCGAATCAAACTGAGAGGGTATGTAAGATTAATGGACGTGCGGGTTTCCTGGCAGAAGGAACGCAGAACGTGACATGTCTTGAAAGGACATGGAACGTGACGTGACTGAAAGGACATATCTAGTTGATAAGAGAAAAACGGATAAAAGTTCGGATGAACTTGTCCATTTCCAAGCGGCCTCCCTCTTGGAACGGTTCCTTCAGAAGATCTTGACACAAATGATAAATCTTGGTCCTCCTGACCTTGACTTTGAATACGAAGAAATTCTTGGTTATCAACAGAAGGTAGATCCCCTAAATTCGATCGAGGAAAATAAGAGTTAACGTGCTAGGGTAACTGAAATGTTATGATGCAAGTCAATCTGACTTAACTGATAATTAGAAACGATGCGCGAGACATAAAGAAACGTAGTACGTGAAAAATTTTGAACGTGATACGTGAAATTTTTTGACCGTGCTACGTGGAGATATGGCGAGTGTAGTATGAGTAAACATATCGTGATCCATGATACGTGTAACATATCTTAATCATGATATGAGGAACGTGGAATGAACATGACATGTGAAACATATCGTGATCATAGAATACAATGGCGGTAACGTCAAACGCTACAAGGTGAGACGTGGAATATGACGTGAAACGTCTATCTGATGATGGAGAGTTATACTAAACTTGGGTCTGGTCTCTCAAGTTCTTGCAAACTACCTAGAATGAGAAAAGAAATGAACGTAAAATCGTAAGCCAAAATACGATCATGAACGTGAATAGTGTCATGAACGCGAGCGCGAAAGCAAGGCGTGGAATTAAAACAAAGACGTGAAGTAACTGAGGAGCATAATTATGAATATTTGTCTGACTCGATAACTGATGAATTTCCAAGTGATCGGATGAGCCTTGGCTGGAACATGTCCGATCAATCTGTTAGTTCTGAAATCCTTGCAGATGTAAGGATTTGCAGACTTGATCAAACTGTTTGTAATAAACCAGATAACATCATGCTTCTTCTGAGTTTGCGTTAAACTGGTAACCAAAATCCATGGAGATCTTGTCCCATTTTAGTTCACAATTTTAATGATGAAACATCCCAGTTTGTTGGTGTCCTATCTTAACCTGTTGGTATGTCAGGTATTTATATATGAACGTAACTGTATCTTGCTTCGTAGAACTTGATACCTAGGAGTTTGTGAAACTCTGAGTCTCTGAATCTAGACTTCTCCTAGCGTAGAATTTTCTAGAACACCTAATGTAGTGTAGGGTTCTCTCCTTTACGCATAAGCTGAGTCATGGTAAGATTAACCATAGAAACCCATGTGATTCAGTGTGTCACTGTAATGAAACAGAATTGATATTGGAAAATTTTCCAGGGTAGAATTTCTCTTGTCATAGAATTTGCAACATAGTGCAGATATGGTCTTCCTGTTCTTCTCTAGGCTTAGAGGAAATCAGGTTATCCTCAATAAAAACGCTGATGAATTTGTTTAGGAGTCCATGGAAACTCAATTTATTAAGTCCATAATGCTGTTGGAGCATTGATGAGACTAATTCAAAATCATAAATCTAGCATGACCGAGTCGTGTACGAATAACAGTCATGGACATGTCCTGCTCTTTCACCCGTCACTATTGGCAGCATGATCATGAATCTGATCTTGTCAATACATGGAGGAGAGTAACGGTCGTTGAAACTTAGATTTTTAGTCCAATTAATGTTCGTTTTTCCTCGACTCGACTCGAATTGATTTCCGGTTTATCGTATCGACTTAACTTTGTTTTTGGTAAACGTATTTTTAGGATATTTTAAAACTAATTTAAAAAAAAACTATTTAATAATAGAGCTATTTAATCTAATAAAATCTATTTTGAAACTAATTTAAAGAAAATCTAATTTTAATAAAAATGTAAACTAATTAAAAACTTAATTTTATAAAACTTTAAATAAAAAAAAACTAAATTTTATAAAAAACCAACTAATTTGACGAAAACTAATTTTTAAAAATCTAATTTAATCTAATAAAACTATTTTGAAAATAAAAGTAATTTAAAACTAATTTAAAATTTAAAGAAAGTAAATAAAATATTATTTTGTCTTTTTGTATTTTTATAAAAACTGAATTAAATCAAAATACTATTTAAATACTTTTTAAATAAATTATACTAAACTTAAAACTTAATTAACTCTAAATTAAATTACTGCCATTAAAAATCTAATCCTATATTAATCAATTGTTGCAAATCAATACACAAATAAAGGTTTAGAACAGATGGTTGTGCGTTTGGCTGGTAAGCGAGGGGTCTGGGGTTCGAATCTCACCCCAAAAAAATCTTTGTTAATATTTTTGTTATATTTTTCTTTAAACAGGTTAAGAAAACTAACAATAAACAGGCGAAAATATAGCCAACAAAACCAAATACAA
Source organism: Glebionis coronaria (assembly GCA_025667525.1). Lineage (NCBI taxonomy): Eukaryota > Viridiplantae > Streptophyta > Magnoliopsida > Asterales > Asteraceae > Glebionis > Glebionis coronaria. Next base: position 224,001,705 of record CM046879.1, read on the forward strand.
ACGCAGACTAAAAAAAAAACAAATACCAATAAGCACTAAAGGCTGAAAACAAATAAGCTAATAAAAACAGATGATAAAACTAAGCAGGTTCAGACATAAGCATAAACTGATATAAACAGACTAGCAAATAACTGATCCAAATATGACTGACTAATTCTATAAACCTAATCAGAAACTTAATAAGGACTTAAACAAGTTCAATATAAATTTCAAACTAAAACTAAGCAGATTAATGTAGCAGATATAAATAAAGCAGATTTAAAAACTAACATAAACTGAATCAAACTTAAGCAAATCTAATAACATATTACCAAATTTTAACACAAAATCAAACAGTACCATTAACTGAAGAAATTAAACAGATAAATAACATAAACAATATAAGCAAATTTCAATTAACTAAAATTAATCAAGAACATTAAAAAGAGAATAGAACCTATTGGCGATATCCGTTGTGACGAAGGGTGGTGCTGAACCCCCTTATGACCCGAAAACAAACACCGCCTTCATCATCTCGAACATCAACAAGAACCAGAAAAGTCTCTTCGATCCAATATTTTTCTTTCTTTTTTTTAATTTTTTTTATTTTTATATTAATCTCGAACAGTATCAAAAACAATATTTAAAAAACATTAATCGAATAATATTAAAATGAACAGTATCAAAAACGTAGATTCGGATTAAAATTAAAATTGACAGAAGATTAAAAAGAGACAGAAATAAATTGAAATAAAATCAACTTTTCATTAATTAAATTCAAAATTACAAGTGCTGGAAATTTAAAAATACAAGATTAAATCTAATCTAATTACTGAAAATAAAATAAAGAAAAAGCTATTCAAAATTACACAAGTGAGGGGTTTTTATAGGCAAACCCTAGAAACCCTTCTCCTTAGCTTCATCTTTAAGCAACAAATCCTAGCCCTTCTTTTCTTCATTCTTCTTTCTCTCTCTTGATCATCGGCTGAAAATCAGTCTAGAGACACGGATTGCCAGGGTGGTGTATTTTTATTGGTGGGATTGGTGAGATGTGGTGTTTCCACCAATCAAAAGCAAGATCTTAGGCCACGTCGGATTAATTGAGGACCATATTGTGGGTGTTTGATGCGAAAAACTTGGGGATTTAATCCCCAAGTGTGTGAATTACACACTTGAGATAAAAGCCCCATTTTTTAGTGGTTAATTTTTGAAGGGATGAATTAGGGTTTGAAAGAAAAATGGTAATAAGGGTGTGACTGCGTTTGAGATAAAAGGGATGGTAAAGTGTGTTTTCTTGTATTTATCGAAATGAATAAAATGGTGTGGGGTGGGTAATTATTAAATACGTGTGAGTGGGGGTGAGAATAAGTTTCGTGTGAACGTTGTGTGTGAGGTTGACAAAGAAAATTGACTGGGATAAAATGTATTCATTCGTTCCATTTTGTTTATACCATTTGGGCTTGGCCCAAACCTTTTTCATCCGTATGTCAAATTGTTAATGACCATGGGCTTTTTGCCCAATTAGTTAAATATCATCCGCCCCTTAATTGTTATTATTGGGCCTTGTTGGGCTTTCATTAAGAAAAGTGAATAGACAACTTTATCAAATGGGCTTTTAGGCCCATTAACCAAAAGTGGGACCCACAAGGCCCAAATAACTTCATTAAGATTAAATCCACTAAAAACGAACTCGATTTCAGATTTGTCGATCTTTTCTTCAAACTCGAGTCGGTTTAGCCGGTTTTCGTGAACTTGGGCACACTTTTGGTCTTTTGACTTTGTCTTTGTCTCTTTTTGGACTTTTCATCAACATTTGGCCGTGAAATCCCGTGTTTTCTTCTATTTTGTCTTCTTGTACCTATTTTACCACAAAAACACAAAACCACGCGTAATTCTGACATTTATGATATAAAACACATGATTAGGTCTTGTTTTTCCTGGATTTTAGTGGCAAAAGGATAAGTGTTTATACACTTATTAAATCCCCTACACTTGACCATTGCAATGACCCCATGCAATGCTTTATTTTAAAGTATAAAGTTACATTTTTCTCATAATTAATCCATCTCGGCCTTTATTACTATTACTACTACTACTACGACGAAAATATAAAAGGAAGCAAAAGTTACAACGACTTATTAACTTGGAATTTATTTGATGGAAGAAACTTGTAAAGAAATCTAAGATTTTAATTAGGGCTTTGGTGTCATGAATATTAATCACCCTCAAGTTTCACGTTCCCCATACCAAGCTTAAAAACGAGATCATTGTTACTACAAGTTAGCACAACTAACACTTACTCATGTGGTTTAATTAATCACTTAGACCCCCTTATTCCTACGGTGTAACTCTTGTATTTTATTTTTGTCTTGAATGATCACGAGGATGCATTTTTGACTTATTTCGATAATTTATTAAGGCCGAAAATAAAGTGGGACGATTTAATCAATAGTTAGCTAAAGGACAAAATCTTTTAAAACTGCTTCTCGAAACCTCATAAAGTTCATATCTTGGCATAACTCGTTTCACGATTTGAGACCTTTCTCGGACCGATATTTGGCTTGTACTCCAAACTTCAAATCTTGAGAGACGATCTTGAAATTATGGTCTTCTCTTCATTTTGGTATACATCTTCATTAGGAGTGAAAGATGCTTCAAATGTTGACCACGACTTCTTCATTTATCCTCTTCTTTATTTAGGATTTTGATATACAACGATCCGCCTCCTTTTCGGACTTGGATCTATTTATCCTCATACCTTGTTAGGGTCTTTTTGGATAGACTTCTCCATGATCTTTAGGGGAGTAATTGCTTCTCGTCGTGTGTCTTGATCCATCATATTGATTTGGATTAATGATCTTCACAATCTCTTAGGATCTTTAGTAAAAAAGTGAATCCTCATGCCTTGTGAGGGCCTTTTTGGACTCGGGTATCCTCATGCCTTGTTAGGGCCTTTTTGGATAAGCCAATATTCGCGTCCCGCTTCAATAAGTTATGCCTTGGCTATGAACTCTAATTAATACCGAGCAACTTTTAAACGATCTTGTGCTAGAAGCTAAGTAACTTTTCAAATCGTACAACCTTATTTATTGCAAATATATTTATTAACAAGTGATGGGAGAAAAAGCTCATAACTAACTCACATAAGTTAATGAAAGAATATCAAACTTATAATTAACTCTATCATCTCTCGTTCTCCACAATTTAAAATCTCAAGGAATGAGACTCGTGGATGCTTAGCCTAATAAACCAATTAAGGTCCATATGGTTAAGGATACTAGCTAGAGTAAACTTGGATAAGTAAACTCGGGTTGAGTCAAAATATTCACGACAGGCCTAATATATCAAAGATATATCTAAACTTGTTAAAACCATTTTATTTAATTATTTATTTTTGACTTTATTCTTGAAATGAAAAATATAAATACGATGCAAAGACAAAAGAAAAGAAAAGAAAAATACTATAAGGCCAAAATAGATCAAAAATTTGAAAAACGTTGAAAATTTTAAAAATTTTCCGGTTAAATGGGGTCAAATTCATGGAAAAGGCCACTAAAATTTCGATAGAAATCCCCCCTACACTTAATATAAACATTGTCCTCAATGTTTAAGCATGTGGGAGAATAAACTCCCCTACACTTAGGACATTGAGTACGTTGTTTAAATCGAGCTAAGGAAGAGACAACTAAAGTGATTAAATTTATTCGTTTTATTTATATACAAGATTGAATCACAATAGCAAAAACTTATCGAAGGAAACGGGTACACGAGAAACACGGGAACACGGGTCTCGTCAAAAGTACCAAAAGTGGATCATTAAGCACATGTCCCTGCACACAACATCACAACATAAACAACCTACTTGGCTCCCCCTACACTTATTGGTGAAAATGGGTGAAAGGTAAAAAAGGGTGGAAAAGGGTAAAAAATCTAACCTAGTTATACGATGCTTGATTTTTAAACACGAGTCTCTAGCTCGACTCGAATTCCCGAATGTCATCATTCAAACGGGAAAATCATGGAAAACCGAGATTTCCAAGGGAGGAAAATCTCTCCATGATAACGGGGAAACAAAGTCATACAAAGCATACCCCATGAAAAATCCACCCTGGTCAAACACACGATTTCCATCACAAAAGGAAATAAACCCCGAGGTGGTATGCAAGTCAAAGAAAAGTGGGGTATCCTTAGGTAAAAGTCTCTTACAAGGAAAGGTAAGGTGATTTGGAAATGATAGCACTAAAGTCTCTATTCCCGGATCAAACACCGGTTCCTTAATGGGAAAATAGCAAGAGGTGTTGATATTTAAGCTCAAAATATCATCAAAATCCATAGTGGGAAAGTCATCCTCTTCCAAACTCGATGTGAAAACATAAGTATCATCGGAGTCATAGGAAAACTCTTCCTCATGAGGAAAATAGGTATTTAGAAAGATATCTAAATCTTCCTCAAATGGAATAGCCTCTAAAGTAGGAATGATCTCTAAGAGTGGAGGATCCTCCTCAAAAGTCATGACTTCTAAAATTGGAGTATAAAAGTCAAAAGGAGTTTCCATGGAAGAATCACTCATAGAGATATGAGGTACGTTAAGATCATGGGGTGGGTCATCAAAAGTAATGAGATCACTTAAGGAAGTGTCATCATCATAGGTATCAAAGATTGGGGTATCATAAATGGGTGGGTCAAAAGTGGGTGGGTCAAAAGACGAGTCTTCTAAGCCGAAGATAGTGTGATCACTTGAAAAAGTGTCATCACTATTGGTGTCATAAATAGGAGTTTCAAAAATTTGAGGCTCTAAGGGAAGGGATGAGTTTATCACAAAATCATTTTGAGTAGACTTTTCAATTCCAAAAGGATTAATAAAAATCTCATCATTATCATAATTAAGAACATCAATCATATTGACCGATTCTTTTCCATTTGATTTTGTTGTGATTTTTCCCATTTTAAAAACTTGTTGTTCATACCGAACCCTAAGAATTAACTCCCCTTCGGCCACATTAACTAAGGCTCTTCCGGACCTTAAGAATGGTCTACCAAGTATTAACGGAATACGAGGATCCATCTCATAGTCGACGACGACAAAGTCCACGGGAAAAGTGAATGTACCAACTCGAAAAAAAACATCTTCGACAATACCAACGGGGTATGCGAGAGTTCGATTAGCTAACTCTAAAGTCATACGAGTCGGTACAAGGTCGGGTAATGAAAATTGTTTCCAAACCGAAAGTGGCATAAGATTGATGCTAGCGCAGAGATCCGCTAAAGCCATACAATCATCGATTTGAGGAAACGAGCAAGGTAACACGAATCGTCCGGGATCTCCTAGCTTTTCGGGAAGCTCTTTGAGAAGAACCGCGGAACAATTCTCATTTAAACGGGTGTTCACGAGCTCAACCATTTTTTCTTTCTTATTAAGCAAATCTTTAAACATTTTGACAAATTTTGGCATTTGAGCAAGTGCTTCAATAAGGCTTATGTTAACATTCACACTGGAAATCATTTTCAAAAAGTTAGAGACATGAACGTCATCTTTGGTGAGAACTTTAGCCTTGCCTAACCTAGATGGATAAGGAATATTAGGCTTAGACTTTGAAGGTTGAGAAGGAGAAGGACTCGCTTCTTGAACAACCGTAGGAATAGGCTCTTTCGGTAATGGAGCACTAGTACTAGGAGTGGTAGTGGGGGGAATCACCGGAGGGGGAGTAGGATTACTCATTATGACCTCCGGGCCTTGTCTCTCCTTTATGGGCGAAGAGATGGAAGGTTCCACTAAAGTGGCTCCACTTCGAGTATTGATAGTACTCACATTAGCACGCGGGTTAATCTCGGTATTTGAAGGTAAGGCTCCTTGAGGTCTAAGGGTTTTTAACTTAGTTAAAAATCTCTTATCGTTGGACTCTTGCATTTGTCTAGTAGATTCTTGCATAGCTTGCATGATTTTCTCATGTTCGGTCAATTTTTGTAGAACCAAGTCCATTTGAGGATTTTGCATGTTCCTTTGATTAAACCCTTGATTAGGAAAACCTTGATTTTGATATTGAAAACCGTTGTTATTATAAAAACCTTGATTATTATTTTGAAACCCTTGGTTTTGACCATTAAAATTCCCTTGATTGGCATTCCCTTGAAAATTACCCATTTGAGGACCTTGGTTCCTATTTTGGTATTGGGTATTTTGGGCGGGTGGGGGTGGTCTTTGTGGTGCTACAAAACCCGGGGGAGCCAAATAATTAGTACTTTTGTAAGACAAATGGTTAACATCAACATTAGGTTTAAATGGAACCCTTTCATTAGCATTAAAAGCACAAACTTGTTGTTGTTGATTATAAACCTTGTCACAATTGAAATATGAATGTGGTCCACCACAAGTCTCACACGTTTCACTATTATCTTTCACGACATGCACATGTGTAGTGAGGGCGTCGGTTTTTGGAGCAAGGTGTTTCACAATTGATGTAAGATCCTTAATTTGATTATTCACCTCATTATCACTAGCACTAGCTATTGTAGTCCGAACACTCTTAGTTTGCACTTTTGCCTTGTTCTCAATAATGGCCAAAGCCTCGTTCATGGTTTTCACAAGCCCCCGCGGCACTATTAAGTGAGTCTTGGTCATTTAGAGTTAAACCATTGTAAAACGTATTTATTTGATGCACTTTGGTGAAACCGTGTTGTGGACATTTTCTCAAAAGCTCTTTAAATCGATCCCAAGACTCACTAAACGTTTCCCCATATTGTTGCTCAAAGGTGATTATTTCATTCCTTAAAGATGTGGTCCGTGATGGTGGGAAAAATTAGTTTATGAACTTGGTCTCTAAATCAATCCATGATGTAATACTTTGGGGTGGTTCCTTATCAAGCCAAATCCGGGCTTGTCCCTCGAGGGAAAAAGGAAAGAGTTGCAAACGAACGGCCTCTTGTGGCACCCCATTGTATTTGACGGTATTAGCTAATTGGATAAATCTCTTGATATGATCATGAGGGTCATCTTGGGAACGACCCAAAAATGGGATAGCGGAAACCATTTTAATTAAATCCGATTTGAGTTCAAAATTATTTGCTCCAATTGCGGGGACAACGATAGCGTCATCGTTTCCTTCAACGTGAGATTGCAAAATCTCGAGCATAGGTCGGTTATCCGTTTCCATTGTAATGTCGAAAGCACGATTCTCGAGATCGGCTTGAATTACGGTTTTTTTGTTTTTCTTCTTCTTCTTCTTTTTGGACGAATTGGAAGAATTTGGTACACCACTTGGTATGTATGTACGCGCGCGAGTGCGCATATAATTAAAAATTTTGGAATGAGGTAGGTGACCTCGGTCGACTTTGAGAGGAAAAGGATTTTCCCTCTCGAGGAGCAATATGAAAAATCTACAAAAATATATACTTAAGTACTACTTGAGTCGGCAAACCAATAATCGGTCGTCCCTCTCAATATACGCACAAGCAAGCGGGGAAACGAGGTGGCACAAAGCACTTAAAAACCTTTATCCTTAGACGGCCTTTTATAGCGCGTCGTCTTATACCCACCTTATAGTTTGTATATGTCGAGTTCAAACGTCTTACTAGTATTTATCTATTTTGCCCTTTTATTTCGTTTAGGATGCGACTACAATAGTTAGGTGATGAAATCCCAACTAAGGCTTATTTGAAAAGTAGGTAATTTTATTGTGCTACGCAATATATTATAGTAAAAGAAAAATCTTTTTGTATTTTTTAAGAAAAATATATATTCACAAGAAAAATCGATAGAAATCGAACTAAAAATTAACACTAATACGTAATATTTTTGGTGTAATACTTTTAGTAAAAAGTATTACTTTTGTATTTTTTTTAATTTTTTTGGTGCAATTCTTAGGAAAGAAATTGCTTTTGTGATTTTTTAATTTTTTTGTATTTTTAAGTTTTTGATTTTTTTTTGTATTTTTGATTTTTGTTGCAAGAAACGTAACGTTCAAAGCGAACGGATCCCAAAATCCAAACGTCTTCACGAAAAATCGTCAATCGTACGAGCGAAGCGGCAGCGGCGCCATTAGAAACTTAGATTTTTAGTCCAATTAATGTTCGTTTTTCCTCGACTCGACTCGAATTGATTTCCGGTTTATCGTATCGACTTAACTTTTGGTAAACGTATTTTTAGGATATTTTAAAACTAATTTAAAAAAAACTATTTAATAATAGAGCTATTTAATCTAATAAAATCTATTTTGAAACTAATTTAAAAAAATCTAATTTTAATAAAAATGTAAACTAATTAAAAACTTAATTTTATAAAACTTTAAATAAAAAAAAACTGAATTTTATAAAAAACCAACTAATTTGACGAAAACTAATTTTTAAAAATCTAATTTAATCTAATAAAACTATTTTGAAAATAAAAGTAATTTAAAACTAATTTTAAATTTAAAGAAAGTAAATAAAATATTATTTTGTCTTTTTGTATTTTTATAAAAACTGAATTAAATCAAAATACTATTTAAATACTTTTTAAATAAATTATACTAAACTTAAAACTTAATTAACTCTAAATAAAATAACTGCCATTAAAAATCTAATCCTATAATAATCAATTGTTGCAAATCAATACACAAATAAAGGTTTAGAACAGATGGTTGTGCGTTTGGCTGGTAAGCGAGGGGTCTGGGGTTTGAATCTCACCCCAGACAAATCTTTGTTAATATTTTTGCTATATTTTTCTTTAAACAGCTTATGAAAACTAACAATAAACAGGCGAAAATATAGCCAACAAAACCAAATACAAACGCAGACTAAAAAAAAACAAATACCAATAAGCAGTAAAGGCTGAAAACAAATAAGCTAATAAAAACAGATGATAAAACTAAGCAGGTTCAGACATAAGCATAAACTGATATAAACAGACTAGCAAATAACTGATCCAAATATGACTGACTAATTCTATAAACCTAATCAGAAACTTAATAAGGACTTAAACAAGTTCAATATAAATTTCAAACTAAAACTAAGCAAATTAATGTAGCAGATATAAATAAAGCAGATTTAAAAACTAACATAAACTAAATCAAACTTAAGCAAATCTAATAACATATTACCAAATTTTAACACAAAATCAAACAATACCATTAACTGAAGAAATTAAACAGATAAATAACATAAACAATATAAGCAAATTTCAATTAACTAAAATTAATCAAGAACATTAAAAAGAGAATAGAACCTATTGGCGATATCCGTTGTGACGAAGGGTGGTGCTGAACCCCCTTATGACCCGAAAACAAACACCGCCTTCATCATCTCGAACATCAACAAGAACCAGAAAAGTCTCTTCGATCCAATATTTTTTTTATTATTATTAATGTATCTCGAACAGTATCAAAAACAATATTTAAAAAACATTAATCGAATAATATTAAAATGAACAGTATCAAAAATGCAGATTCGGATTAAAATTAAAATTGACAGAAGATTAAAAAGAGACAGAAATAAATTGAAATAAAATCAACTTTTCATTAATTAAATTCAAAATTACAAGTGCTGGAAATTTAAAAATACAAGATTAAATCTAATCTAATTACTGAAAATAAAATAAAGAAAAAGCTATTCAAAATTACAAAAGTGAGGGGTTTTTATAGGCAAACCCTGGAAACCCTTCTCCTTAGCTTCATCTTTAAGCAACAAATCCTAGCCCTTCTTTTCTTCATTCTTCTTTCTCTCTCTTGATCATCGGCTGAAAATCAGTCTAGAGACACGGATTTCCAGGGTGGTGTATTTTTATTGGTGGGATTGGTGAGATGTGGTGTTTCCACCAATCAAAAGCAAGATCTTAGGCTACGTCGGATTAATTGAGGACCATATTGTGGGTGTTTGATGCGAAAAACTTGGGGATTTAATCCCTAAGTGTGTGAATTACACACTTGAGATAAAAGCCCCATTTTTTAGTGGTTAATTTTTGATGGGATGAATTAGGGTTTGAAAGAAAAATGGTAAAAAGGGCGTGACTGCGTTTGAGATAAAAGGGATGGTAAAGTGTGTTTTCTTGTATTTATCGAAATGAATAAAATGGTGTGGGGTGGGTAATTATTAAATACGTGTGAGTAGGGGTGAGAATAAGTTTCGTGTGAATGTTGTGTGTGAGGTTGACAAAGAAATTTGACTGGGATAAAATGTATTCATCCGTTCCATTTTGTTTATACCATTTGGGCTTGGCCCAAACCTTTTTCATCCGTATGTCAAATTGTTAATGACCATGGGCTTTTGGCCCAAATAGTTAAATATCATCCGCCCCTTAATTGTTATTATTGGGCCTTGTTGGGCTTTCATTAAGAAAAGTGAATAGACAACTTTATCAAATGGGCTTTTAGGCCCATTAACCAAAAGTGGGACCCACAAGGCCCAAATAACTTCATTAAGATTAAATCCACTAAAAACGAACTCGATTTCGGATTTGTCGATCTTTTCTTCAAACTTGAGTCTGTTTAGCCGGTTTTCGTGAACTTGGGCACACTTTTGGTCTTTTGACTTTGTCTTTGTCTCTTTTTGGACTTTTCATCAACATTTGGCCGTGAAATCCCGTGTTTTCTTCTATTTTGTCTTCTTGTACCTATTTTAACACAAAAACACAAAACCACGCGTAATTCCGACATTTACGATATAAAACACATGATTAGGTCTTGTTTTTCCTGGATTTTAGTGGCAAAAGGATAAGTGTTTATACACTTATTAGTCGTAAATGGTGATTTGTTTAAAAATCGACGGTAGTCGACACATAATCTTATGTTACCGTCCTTCTCCTTGAAGGTTCTTCTGGAGTGTAAGGAACAATTTGGAATAATCCGTTGGTTATGCGTAAAAGGACTTTAGTAGTCGTGTCTTACTGACCACTAGAAAATTTTAGCAATCATGGCTAACAAAGCACATGCTTGGGAAGCATAGATAATTTGTACAGATTTTCCTGATGGAGAATCAAGCTGAATATATTCAGGGGCCTGAACACTACTGTACATAATTATGAATCGTAGCATGGTGTGCTGTTCATAGTCCATAATTAGGATAAAATTCATCTCGTGTCTGTCCGAGGAAATGCGTTAGCAGCTTGGATCTCATCATTAAACTGAAGGAAAACCTTCGTATGCGTGGGAATACGAAAGGCGTCCTTTGTGGACATGAATATATGGGCTATAGTGAAAGAAATGGAAGTGACATCGGCAACGTGACAGTTCTCACTGATGCGCCGATAATGGTATTGAAATTCTTGTGTCCTGATTAATACATGGCACAACAAAATGGATATACCCTTGGAGGGTACCCTGAATTTCTTAGAAATGTTCCATAATTAGACGTGAGTCATGTGTCTTGACTCGTGTCTTGAGAAATGTAAACGTGACATATGTCTTGACTGGTATCTTGACATGTGTCTTCAGAAAGTATACGTGAGACATGTGTCTTGACTGATGTCTTGACATGTATCTCGAGAAGTGAAACAATTAGAACTACAAATATTAGGTTATTATGCCAGAATTGGCGGATCGGTTGGACTACTGATCCTTTGTATGTCTGATCACGTCCGTGGCCGGAGCCTCGGTTGCGATTTCTGGGATAGTTCTGTCATAGTAGTGGTTACTATCGTCTTGTCTGTCAGTTCCATGACGGTCATTCTCATGACCGTGATTCATGTAACTATTCAGCTGAGTGGTCGGCTGGTACCGGTTTGCACTCATATGGCTGAAATGACAGCCGAATGACGTGTGACATGTAACTAAGAATTAGGGACAATGAATGATGGAAATTGTCTGATGGTGAAGCATCTTCTCGTCCAATTGCTTTGCTCCGACGCCTTTGTCTTCGTCTAGTAGGATCTCCAGGTTGTGCACAGTATCCGCATCTCGTAGCGTCTCCGAACGTCAGCAGCATCAACCTTTAGTAACATCTCCCAGTTATGAGCGACATCAGCAATCTTGTAGAATATCAGTAATTGAAAATACGCCTGAGGTGATTCAGAATCGACTAGCGAATACTCGTGAAGTATTGCAAGTGGAATACACATGGATCAAGGTACATGTAAAACACATGAAATACGGTACGTAGAGTACACGTGCAATGCACATGAAATGATCGGTATGTGGTCGATCTTTTATCATGATTTAAGGAAAGTATATCGGTTAAACGGTCAGGAAAACCATCATGATAACCTGGCAGTATTAGCATAGACATCATTTTGGTTATATCGAGAAGCGTTAAAGTGTGGTTACACAAAATTCAACGATGATTTGCCTGACAACATGATCAATGAAAACCAACCATGACTATCATGAAAACAGAATTCAATGAAATCCAACAATGTTTTGCGTGAAAGCATAAATAACAAAAGAGGCGTAAGACGTAATCAACATGAAGACGGAATTCTCATGAAGAAACATGAACAATTCAACATGAAGGAGTGTATAACATAATCAGCATGAACTGAAGTTAACCATGACAGTATGAAACCATACTTGACTAAAAACATATTATCTTATGAGGGGACATGAAATTCTTTTTATGCCAATTTAAATCATGAGAAAAAAATTTTATGCATGGAAAACAATACATGAATGCGTAATGCAGTTTATAAAAACCTTTATATGTGCGAGCGGACGCCTATGGGTCGGTCCCAAAACAAAATACATGGCGAGGGGACGCCTATGGGTCGGTCCCAAAGTTAAAAGTTTTGATAAAAGCACATGCGACTAAATAGGGCCAGTCCTGTACCAACCATTACTTAGTCATAATCCCTGCATCAATGATACATGAAACATAAATAAATGAAACTTATCTGTCAAAACTTATCAGAATTTTTTTTATGTGACTAATTATGAACTACTGGGGTTCAGTCCACATAGTCACAGTTCACGAGGAACATTATGCATGAAACAATGACACATAACTAAATATGAATGACGGTTGTCCATCCATATTAGTAAAACAATATCGATGAAAACATCAAGGTTAAAACCTCAAGGTGCTGAAAACATCATGGTTAAAACAACAATGCGCTGAAAACATCAATACGTGGAATAACAAACGTTGGCTTAGGAAGCTCCTGGTGACTACCCACTAGTAACAAGTCGAGTTTTAGAGCCTACAGGTCGAAGCCTTGTCTCTGATACCATAATTGTAACACCCCATTTTGATAATGGAATGTCACGCGTAATTATGGCGTGTCATCAAAGCATACAAGGATAAATTTCTAAAACATTACATGACCATAGGGATAACCGGAATCAAACATCGGTTCCCAAAATAAGCCCAAAACATAATAAAGCAAAAGAAATGAATGAAAGACTAAACAAGCATAAGTATATGAGGGCAAGAAGGAAAAGAAGTCTCTAGCAGCTTCCATCCTTTGCACGTCCTCCAAATGCTCGAGTCTTCCCTAGGGTACCTGTCGTTTTGGGACATGAAAAGGAAAGTAACGGCTGAGCAAAACGCTCAGTGCACGGATATAGACCTAGTATGAATGACTAAGCATAATAAAGACTTAATAGCAACAGAAATGTATAAGTCCTGGAAAACCTGGAACATGTTCATAAAACTGGTTTTATAGTTTGAAAAGCCTTATGTTTATCATACGAAAACTGTTTAACATATTTTACCATTAGCCAATATAGGTCATGAAAATCCACCGTGCATGAATACTTGGAGGGGTGACCTCATCATGCAAATTAGAGGGGCTGCCTCTAATTTAATATACTGGTTCTGGGTAGGAGGGATCAACTCCTTGTGAAGGATGCAAGGCACACACCATATTCACCATGAAATCCTGACTGAAAATATGTAACTAGGATGCACCCATACGCCTCACATGATAAATATAATATAAATGGCCAAAAGCTGAAGGGACGCCACGAGCAATCACTCTGCCGTAGTGAAGTCATAACATCAGTGCCTCTAATTTTATGGTTATGGTACCTCCATAACTAGGTGAAACTGGTCATGCATGTATATGGCTATAGGTATTCTTAATTAAACATAAGCAATCAAACACGTAACTTATACTACAGGAAAACAGTTGGCTGCATACGGGGAATCCTAATAAGGAAAGAATGTCCATACTGAAAGGACGGGAATCCGTACCTTATGTCCAGTGAACGAAGAAGATGAACTGAGCGGAATCCTACTTCCGTATCACTAGTGCTACATAAATACATACATGAATAAGTATCTGCTTACTAAATACGTAGCTGGTTTCGTGTCATGTCTTAGCTTATTTTATGTGTTCTTACCATGTTTTACTGTTTTAAAGCCTTAAACTGTGTTTATCTTGTATTCTGTTTAATCTAATTAAATATTTCTTGTATTTCATGTATTATTATACTTACTGTGTAATAATAAGTAACTTTCCAAAAATAGAAAGTTCCCAAAAATAGAAAGTTTCCAAAAATAGAAAGTTCCCAAAAATAGAAAGTTACCAAAAATAAAAAGTTTCCAAAAATAGAAAGTTTCCAAAAATAGAAAGTTTCCAAAAATAGAAAGTTTTCAAAAGTAGAAAGTTTCCAAAAATAGAAAGTTTACAAAAATAGAATACTGCTTAAAATAGATAAGTTTCTAAAAATAGAAAGTTTCCATAAATAGATCAGCTGCCTTAATTAAATAAGTTTCCATAAATAGATTAGCTGCCTGAAATAAATAAGTTTCTAAAAATAGAAGGTTTCCATAAATAGATTAGCTGTCTTATTTAATTAAGTTTCTAAAAATAGAAAGTTTCCATAATTAGAAATAAGCTGGTTAAATAAGCTAAGTATATAAGCCTAAGCGTTTTCATGATCATTTTCTAATTCATATGATATAATGTATAGTTTAATAATTATTTCATGTAATTAAATTAAACTATAGGTTAAAATATTTAATTAAAGTATAACATGTTTTTAATTAAATAAAGTTAAATACTTAGGGTAAAACATGTATTATTATTTATTAATAATATAACCTAAGTCATGTAAATTAATTAATTATAACCATGGTTTTTAAATAATTAATTAATTATAAGTCTAAAATATAAAAAAAATACTTAGGTTAAATAATTTCATGATTATTAATAATTAAAATAACCTAAGTCATGTAATTAAATTAATCATGTCATACTATTAATTTAATTTTAACATAAGATCATAAAAAAATAAAAACTAGACATACACCATGAACCGGATCTAGACTAAAAACCATGAACCGGACATGAAATTGACACCGTACCCCGAACCAAATCGGGGTACCCCTTGTCTTGATGCTGCCGTGGGACCCACACCAACCAACCGGGACAATATGGTCTCGGTGGTGGTCGGATGGCCAAACCGAAACCCCCTCGGGTTCGGTGTAGGCTGCGGCCAAAACAAACACCCCTTAAAACATTACTTTTGATTTTATTAATCCCAATTCATGTTAGATCTATGATATAATTAGGTTTTATAAAAAAACATAACATGTTCTTAATTAATAAAAGATCAAATCAAAAGAAAAAGGTTTAAAAGGATTTACCGATTACGTGGATCAAAAGAATGAAGAACAAACACGAACACCAACAAGAATTCCAAGATCCAAGATCAACAAACACCCCCTTTTGGTGTGTTTGAAGGTGGCGGCCATAAGAGAAAAAAAAGAAGGAGGAGGAGGATTTTAGGTTTTCTGTAAAATTCTTCTGTAGAAAAAAAAATGAGTAGTGTAAATTCCTTAACCTCCTTTGAGTGAAAAATTGATAGGCTAAGCCCATCTTCCCTCCCTAATCGTGGTAATAGGGCCCACAAGGGGTAACCCGAATGTTTTCCGTGTCTAAAATATTGGTGTGTTCTCGTGTGTTCTCGTGTGTTCTCGTGTTCGTGTTTTACGTGTTCTCGTTAAATATTAACCGTGACTTTATATATTTATTCGTGTTCGTAATAAATATATATATACGTAATTAATATTAGCTCGTGATTAAATTACGTTCATGATTTCATGATCGCATGTTCGTGATTAATTATTGTCAAATAATTATTGCGTGCTCGTGCGTAGTAAATACTTATCGTGTTCTAACACGTACGTAATACGTAAAATCCTAACACGTAATCGTAATCATGCTATATTAGGAAAGTTTAAATCTAGTACGTACGATCTTAAGGGTACTATTCATGGTAAAAGTATGCGGGTTTTACAACCTTACTACCATCGGTTTTCAACCCTCATGAATCATCTTAGAAGAAACAAACATGAACCTGCACAAATTGCTGCCAACATCAAATTTCTTGATAATCTTCCTTCTGAATGGTCACGATATGTCACTCTTGTCAATCAAACCAAGGATCTTCATGTCGTGGACTACACTCAAGTATATGATTATTTGAAGATGAATCAAGATGAAGCTAACGAAGTTAGGGCTGAAAGACGTGCCAAAACCCAAGATCCATTGGCTTTTATGGCAAATTCTCCGTCATCTATGTCATATCCCATGGTACCCTACCATCAACCCTCATCAAGTAACTTCATGCCAGAAAAACAACAACAACTCACCTCTTATAGATATCAACCTCCTGCTGCTGTGAATTACTTACAACAACCCATTGCTTGTTTTGATGACATCATCGATCCTGCTCATACTATTAAAACTGGTCTTGCCCTTCTTGCAAAGGCATTCAAATTCACCATTAACCCCACCAACAACAATCAGGGAATCTCCTCGAACACTAGAAATTGGTAGATTGCTCAACCTTTCATGAATGCGAATCAAGATCGCCAATTGGTAATTTCTGGGAACACGGGGACTCAGTTTCAACAATATGGTCAGAATGCTGGGCAGACCGTTGGCAATGCAGGAAATCAGTATGGTCAAAACCATGGTCAGAATCCGAATGCTCCGAATGTGGGTAATCAGAATGGGTTAATAGTTGTGCCAGCGGTTGGTAACCAGATGGGAAACATTGTGGCTATAAGGGCTGAGAATACTGGTACGAGAAATGGAAACAACAATTGTCAGTTTCAGTGCTACAACTGCAGGGGATTTGGTCATTATGCTCGAGATTGCACAGCCAAAAAGAAGAGGGATGCTACTTACCTTCAGACTCAGCTTCTCATAGCACAAAAGGAAGAGGCAGGGATTCCACTTCAAGCTGAGGAATTCGATCTTATGGCTTCTGCTGCAGAATATGACGAGGAAGAAGAGGTGAAAGCCAACTACATCTTGATGTCTAACTCACAAAAAGCATCTACCTCATGAATGCATATTGACAGAGCTTCCGTTTATGATTCAGACGGTCCCTCTGAGGTACATCCACGTTTCAATGATAATGATATATATAGTACGTCTAATCAGGAGGAGGAGTATACTGAGATGCTTGAGCCCTACATTGAGACACACGGGGATCAAACGAATAATAGTAATATTAGTTTGAATGAGCCCAGTGTGGACCTTAGTGTGGATCAAGTTGCCCATCCTACAACCCTTCCTGATGCGGCACATGCGTATTATAAATCTTTATTTGATAAGCTTGCTAAGGATGTTGACCATGCTACGGTGGTCAATAATAAGTTTAGAGAAACTAATGCCAATTTGACCACTAAGCTTGTGATGCGTGGTGTTGGTAACAAGTTTTAAATTTATAAACACGAATTACCGGATTGACTAAAAACGCACAGGCAAGTATAACCCTTTCGTTTGTGTATAGCTTTTATGTGGTAATACCGAGATCGTTCACAGGGATTTGGAAAACCTATGATTATTCTAAAATGAAACTATAATCGTTGATTGTAGCAATTGTTGACAAACAAATAATAAGTAAAAATGATGAGATAAATAATATGATTAAAGGTACACTTGGTAAAGACTAGTTTGAGCATTCGTAATGGTATGATTGTGATGACACGTTAACAAATATGATTATGATAATTAGATAGATAATCCAATCTATTGTTTTTAAAAGCTTTAATCTTCGTCAAGACCTTGGTTAAAGAAAACAAGCATTAGACTCAATCACTTAATTCAAGACTTAATCCAATTTCAACACATTCGATTCACGGTCGTTTCACGAATTTGTAACACTTATAATTATGTTTCTTGATAATCAAAAATTCTTAAGAAATGATCAATACAAAAGATAGCCAATCATAGACAAACCGGCTATGACTTGTTGATAGAAAATAACCCTTTCGACCTATGAAATCTTTACCAACAAATTAAGTTTTGATAGAAATTGTCACATGAAACATAAATATCAATGATCATAGGAAAGCTTGACATTGGATTAAACATAAATCACAATCACAACCATCACTTCATACTACAAACATTATCATACCAAGTGTAGAATGAAACTTAGCTACTCATAACAAATGATGAAATAAACTCAGAAATAAAAGTATTATAAGTCATAATCAAGTGTCTTACAAAGTGGAAAAATGATACTAATGATTAGGTTAATGATCCCTAAGAGTTTCGTGATGATAACTTTGCTTATCGGGACTCAAAATCTGACTTTTCTAGCACCACCTTGTTTAAATCCGGGAATGGGAGTTTGGACAAGGATGAGAGAGTTTATTTGGTGTAGTAATGAGAAAATGATTGAAAGGTATTAAGAGATATTGATAGATGTTTTAAGATATGTAGTTACATGACCCCAAGGGTCTTATTTATAAGCTAGTTGATGGCATGGAGTGAATGCATGGCTTGGAGCCAAAGACAAATACTTGGAGCCAAAGCAAGTCTAGAAACTTCTTGTATGATCTTGCATGTATGTAGACACATTTTTGCCTAGACAAATGTTGGAGGCAACTTCACTCATGATGGAGGAAAATCAACTCCCATGTGATGGTGGCAACTTCACTCTTGCCAGTGGCAAGTTGAATGTATGTTGATGGTGGCAACTTTCATGCTGAATATCTTTATTTTCTCCTTGGAAATACTTGTTCTTGCACCCGAAACTGATCTTCAAATGCTTGTAACTTGTACACGGGTCTTGAACTTGACTAGGATTCTTCGTACTCGTACAATTCTTCATTTTTATGTTTTTTATACTCCATTCATGCAATTGGATACACAAAGACTTGCAAACACATTTGGGCACAAATATGCACAAAAGTATCATATAATTAACCAATATACATGTACAAAAGTACGGATAACGCTCCTAAAACATGTTGGATTTAGGCGTTATCAAATCCCCTCACACTTAAGTTTTTCTTGCCCTCAAGCAAGAAGAAAAGAAAATTAAATCCAAAGGTACATGTATCTTTACAAAAATTCGATGCAAGTCTACCAAGTACAAGTACAAGATAAAACTCATCGTCTTAAGTTTTTAAGGTTGAAAAACTGAGATATGAAGTCAATACCCATAAAAATCTAGAAAGTCTTTTATTTCTAACTATACTACACTAATGACATATGAATTGAAGCAACATGTATCACGACTTAGCACATTGGCTAATCGATACCTTTTATTTCTTCTTCTTCCTTCAACTTCATAACATTATAGCTCATTGGCTATTTATTTGTCTTTTTGACTTTTTTCTTTCTTTTTCTCTTTTTTTTTTCTTGGCTAAAACTCCTAGCCATGGATCAACATACTTGTAAAGTTCAAGTTGTATCGACAAACATTCAGCTTCCATCCTTCTCCTAATTTTTCTAGATTTTTCTTCTACTATTATATGAGACTTTGACTTGGGTAATTTTGACACAAAAATATATCTCAAATTTTCAAAAATTTCCAATTGGATAATTTCTTAATTTATTTATATACATTGCTTGAAACTTTTTATTTACAAGGGAAAAACAAGAACAAAAGTTTTAAAATAGCCCAAAAATATGGCAATTAAGCATCTTTTTCTCGATTTTCCTACAACCCCCTCACACTTAAGTTTAGCATTGTCCTCAATGTGATAAAACTGAACAAAAGCAAGGGAATGAGAGAAAAACCAGAATCACGGGCATATCATGCATCATAAAAGAGTCTTGTCTTCGCCTTCAACTTGCGGTACTGACAAAAAAGATAAAACACACAAAAATACAGAAAAACACTCTATTTTTGGGTTTTTATAGGTTTTTTTAAAAGCGACACATGCTACACTCCCTCACACATAAGCAAAACATTGGTTAAAAATGTGGGGTGTAAGCATGAATTTATTTTAAAAAGGAAAATCACACTTAAAAATTTAAAACACACGGGTTGCCTCCCGATAAGCGCTTATTTTTTATTATTGAGTCATTAGCCGGACTCGTATTTCTTTTTAGTTTTCTTTATTTTCTTTGAGCGGAAAATGTTCACTCCACTCCTCATGGTATAGTTTAACACGGTGTCCATTAACAATAAAGCTTCCTCCATTCTTGTCATACAATTCAACATAACCGGACGGGTATCCATGTTTTACTATAAAAGGACCGTACCACTTTTGTTTAAGCTTGGGGGCTTTAAATTTATAGCGCATATTAAACAAGAGAACTTTATCTCCTTTCTTGAATTCTTTTCGGATTCGAAGTTTCTTGTCGTGATAAGCTTTGGTACGTGCTTTGTACAATTTCGAATTCTCATAAGCTTGGAGTCTTAATTCATCGAGTTCATGCATTTCCAAGAATCGGTTTTCTCCAGCGATTTTGAGATCGGGATTACAGCTTCTCAATGCCCAATAAGCACGGTGCTCGATTTCAAAGGGCAAATGACACGTTTTACCGTACAATAAACGATAAGGTGTTGTGCCAATTGGTGTCTTATAAGCTGTTCGGAAAGCCCATAGAGCGTCGTCAAGTTTCCTTGACCAAACAGAAGGATTGTCCTTAATCGTTTTTTCGAGTATTCGTTTTAAGGCTCTATTGGTATTTTCAACTTGTCCACTCGTTTGTAGATGATACGCGGTTGCAAAGCGATGGGTGACTCCATAACGCTTTAAGATTTTCTCCATTTGTTTATTACAAAAATGGGAACCTCGATCACTAATTAAAGCTTTCGATATTCCATAGCGAGAGAAAAGCTTTTTCAGAAAGTTGATTACGACTCGTGAATCGTTCGTGGGTAAAGCCTCAGCTTCCGCCCATTTGGACACGTAATCAATAGCGACTAAGATATATTCGAACTTATGGGACTTGGGAAAGGGTCCCATGAAATCAATTCCCCATACGTCAAATACTTTGCTAACTTGGATGATGTTTTGAGGCATTTCGTCTCTTCGTGAGAGGCTACCAGTACGTTGGCAAGCACCACAATTTTAGACCAGAGTGTAGGCCTCTTTAAAAATTGTTGGCCAATAAAAACCAACATCGAAGACTTTTTTCACGGTGGTTGAAGGACCATAATGTCCCCCAGTAGGGCCATGATGACATTCATCAAGGATCTTCCTTGTTTCCGTGCCGTAAACACATCTCCTAATCATGCCATCGGGGCATACTTTGAAAAGATAGGGATCTTCCCAGAAATAGTGTTTTAGGTCAGAAAAGAATTTACATCGTTGGTGATAGGTTAAACCTTTTCTTAGAATTCTTCCAACGAGGTAATTTGCAAAATCTGCAAACACAGAGATTCGTCCGTAGAGATTTTCATAAGAGTTTCATCGGGAAAATAATCGTCGATATCTTCGTCCCTTAACTCTTCTATGTTTGGATTTTCAAGTCGCGACAAATGATCGGCTGCGACGTTTTAAGCTCCTTTCTTGTTTTGAATTTCGATGTCAAATTCTTGGAGTAGTAAAATCCATCTAATAAGACGCGGCTTAGCATCTTGTTTTGAGAATAGATATTTCAATGCGGAATGATCGGTGAATACAATCGTTTTCGACAACACGAGATAGGATTGGAATTTGTCGAAAGCAAAGACTACGACAAGTAGTTCTTTCTCGGTGATTGTGTAGTTGATTGCGCGCTATTTAGAGTTTTGCTTGCAAAGTGAATAGGACGGAAATGTTTTCCTTCACGTTGTCCTAATACGGCTCCTACAGCGAAATCGCTTGCATCACACATAAGTTCAAACGGTTGCGACCAATACGGTGAAACCATGATCGGTGCATTCGTTAGCTTGTCTTTAAGCTTGTCAAATGCCTTTATGCATTCTTCATTGAAATCAAAGACTATATCTTTTTCAAGGAGTTTGGTCATCGGTCTAGCGATTTTGGAAAAATCTTTTATGAATCGGCGGTAGAATCCCGCATGACCTAGAAAACTTCTAACGACTTTAACGTTAGTGGGTGGTGGTAATTTGGATATCACTTCGATCTTGGCCTTGTCTACTTCCAATCCGGCTCCAAAGACTTTGTGTCCAAGCACAATTCCTTCAGTCACCATGAAGTGACATTTCTCCCAATTGAGCACGAGATGAGCTTGTTTGCATCGGATGAGCATGCGCTCTAGATTAAAAAGGCAAGACTCGAATGAGTTCCTGAAGACTGAGAAATCATCCATGAAAACTTCCATGGATACTTCGATCATGTGTTGAAAGATTGCGATCATACACCTTTGAAAAGTCGTAGGTGCACTGCAAAGACCAAAAGGCATACGCTTATAAGCGAACGTTCCAAAGGGACACGTAAAAGTGGTCTTGTCTTGATCGGATGGTTCGATAGGTATTTGAAAATATCCGGAAAAGCCATCAAGAAAACAAAAGAATTTGTTCCCCGTTAGTCTTTCCAACATTTGGTCCATAGGAAAATGATCTTTTCGTGTGGCATCATTCAATTTGCGGTAATCAATACACACACGCCAACCGGTAACGGTTCTTGTAGGAACAAGTTCGTTATTTTCGTTGGTCACAACAATCATTCCTCCTTTTTTTGGAACGCAATAAATAGGACTAACCCAAGGACTATCCTGTATGGCATAGATGATTCCTGCCTCAAGGAGGTTGATGATTTCGGCTTTTACTCTCTCCTTCATGTTTGGGTTAAGTCGACGTTGCCTCTCAATAATGGGTTTGGCATTGTCTTCGAGATTGATCTTGTGTTTTCAAAAAATTGGGCTAATACCCAGTATATCGGATGTTTTCCAAGCAAATGCTTCTTTGTGGTTTTTGAGCATAGAAACAAGACGTTTCTTTTGATCTTCCTCGAGCTTGGCTGAGATAATCACCGGAAGGAGTGAGTCCTTCTCTAGATAAGCATACTCGAGATGTTCGGGAAGAGGTTTCAACTCAAGATCCGTCGGTGGATCATGAATAGATTTGTGAATTATAAAGTTCGATTTCGAAGGCAAAACTTCAAACGGCTTGTTTTCCTCTTCTTCGAGAGTTACTTCGGAATCAAGGGCCATGAATTCTTCGAATTCACGATCACGATCGATATCGCTAATCTTTTCCGAAGTTGTTTGGAATGGTGCGTTGTCATCAAGCGATGCGTCCAACTCTTCTTCCGTTACTTCATCGATAATATCCACGCGGAAGCATGTGTCATCATTGGAATGTGAGTGTTGCATAGCTTTATCGACTAAGAATGTGACTCGATCGTCACCAACTCCAAGGTTGAGTTCTTTATTCTTCACACGAATTATAGCATCGGCGGTGTGCAAGAATGGTCGTCCTAAAATGAGAGGGACTTGATGGTCTTCCTCCATCTCAAGGATTACGAAGTCGGCGGGAAATATGAATTTTCCAACTTGAACAAGCATGTTCTCGGATATCCCAATGGGATATTGGTAGGTGTGGTTAGCCAAACGTATACTCATACTCGTAGGTTTCAAAGTATTGATTGAAAGATTCTTGTATAGTGAGTATGGCATAAGATTGATACTTGCGCCTAGATCGGCCAAGGCGTGACATTCGATATTGTTGTTTAGGGTGCATGGTATGAGAAAGCTTCCCAGATCTCCGAGCTTCGGTGGAAGTTTTCTTTGCAAGGCTGCAGAACATTCTTCATTTAGAAACGCAACAGAGATTTGCTCCGTCTTACTATGGTTGCTCACAAGATCTTTGAGGAATTTCCCATAGTTGGGCATGCCGGTTAAGATGTCAACAAGTGGAACGTTGATCTTAACATCCTTGATCATCTTAAGGAGTTTGGCATTACGAGCCTCCATCTTTTCTTTTTGTAGGCGTTGAGGATACGGAATTTTTGGTTCATATGCCTTCGGTGTTGGTGTTGGAATGGGTGTGGTTTGTTTTGGTTTGGGGTTGGAAGGAGGAATGGTTTCTTCCTTCTCGGGCTCATCGGCCTCGTCTTCACTTTCATCGGCGAAAGTGGGAGCTTTGTTGTTCGGGTTTTGTGGTGGATCATAACTCAGCCCACTCCTTGTGAATACGACATTCACATGTTCATTACGGGCGGGTGGTTGGCGGTATGGTTTATTAATAACTAGATTTTCACTTAGTTATGAAAGTTCGTTAAATCCAGTCTTTTCGAATTGATTACTAGTTAAGAGTGCGACTCAGTCGTTCTTGGTGGAAAATAAAAAGGTTGTCGTTGTCTATAACTAATTAAAAAGTAAATGCGAAACGTAATTAAAATAAGCTAAAAGCAAATCTAGAAAAACTGTCACTTTTTCTCTCTAAAAATATTAGAAAAACACTTGGTAAAAACAGAGATTTCGGGAAGCGTGCAATTTTTGGAAATTAAAACGTAATGAATTTAAAACTTAAAACTTAACAAAAATAAATAAAAAACTGAAACCCATCGGAATCCTATCGGAATGCACCGTCGGAATCTCGTCGGAATGTTGTCACAACACACTCGTCGGAAAGTCCAATCGGAATCCCAAAAGGAATATGATCGGAATCCCAAAAGGAATACTATCGGAATAAAGGACAAAAAGGAAAGCTATCGGAATATGAGTAAACAAGTCCTATCGGAATGACAAAAGGAATACTGGTCGGAATAAACTAAAATAATGCTATCGGAATCCAAAAAGGAATCCTGATCGGAATAAACAAAACCCTTTTCCGATCTTACGATCGAAATACTGATCGGAATAGGTAAACCCTATTCCGATGGCGTGATCGGAATGTGAAATCCCTTGTCGGAATGTAAGATCGGAAAGGGGTTTACCCTTTCCGATGGTATGAATTAGAAAATAACTCAAGTTTTAAGCTATTTTTAATAAGCTCAAACCAATACTTGATCGAATTAATAATAAGCCGAACTAATAAGCATAAATTAAGAACTTTTTAAACTTTAAATAAGCAAGTTTTCAAAAAAAACTTTAAAAACACTAAACTTTTAAGAAAACTAAAAAAAGTAAATAAGCTAAATACTAAATAAGCCAAAAAGCATAACAAGCCTTAAGCTTAATCGTATAAAAACTTATATAGGATTAAAAAGATAAACTTTTTAATCACATAAACAACAAGATGAAACTAAATCAAAGATGATAACGGATCAAAAGTAAATAAAATCAAGAAAGGTAGAAGAAGATTAAAGATAAAAAGTTTAACTTGAACTTGTAGATTAAAGATTAAAAAATACAAGATTGAATTAAAGCTTAAACATGAAAGGAAAGAAAAGATGAAATTCTAGTGAGAGAAAGTTAAACACTTTCTCTCTCTAAAAATAAAACTAAAGAAAGAAAAATAAACTAGCTAACACCCTCCTAATGTGTCATTAGGAGGGTATTTATAGGAGATGGGGAGGTGCATGTGTTGCCTCCTCTTTCTTTCTTCTCGTCTCGACTCGATTTAAATCCTTTGTCTTTCTCGACGTCGTCTCGGGATTTGAACTTGTCTTATAATTTTATTCTTCTATTAGACTTGAGTTCTTCGACTTCATTAAACTTCCGTCTTTAGAATTTTTCTTTGATAAATCTTCAGAATAGGCCTTGGACTTCTGTTCTTTTTACACTCTTGATCTTTTGACTTCGTCTTTTCTCGTTTTCTTCGATAAAAGCCCGTGAAAGCCCGTGTTTTCTTCCTTTTTCATCTTTTGGTCCTAAAACACAATAAAAACACAAACCACACATAATTCCGACTTTTACGACATAAAATGCACGTTTTGGTCTTGTTATTATTGGATATAAGTGGTAAAAGGATAAGTGTTTTCACACTTATTAAATCCCGTACACTTGATCGTTGAAATGCCCTCATGCAATGCATTAATTTCAAAGCACAAATTACATTTCTCATCATAAATAACCCACCTTGGCCTTTATTAAATACTAAACTTTAAGGAAACTAAAAAGATAGAAATATGTACAAAATAAGTAAAGAAATCAACGACTTACATTGGGGTTTTGGCTGTCATGAATGTTTATCATCCTCAAGTTTCACGTTCCCCATACCAAGCTTAAAAACAAGATCATTGTTATTATAAGTTAGGAAACTAACACGAACTCATGTGGCCCAATTATTTACTTAGACTCCCTTATTCCTAGGTGTATCTCTTATATTTTAATTTTGTCTTGAATGATCACGAGGATACATTGTTTGACTTATTTTGATAGTTTATTTAGGCCGAAATTAAAGTGGGACGATTTAATCAATAGTTAGCTAAAGGACACAATCTTTTAAAACTGCTTCTCGGGACCTCATAAAGTTCATATCTTGGCATAACTTGATTCACGATTTGAGACCTTTCTCGGACCGATATTTGGTAGCGACTTCATACTTCGAATCTTGAGAGACGTTCTTGAAATTATGGTCTTCTCTTCATAATAGGAATTTCTTCACTTGAAGTTTTGAGAGATTCTTCATACTTGGACCACGACTTCTTTATTTTTCTCCAATATTTATTTGGGGATTTTGATATACAACGATCCGCCTCCTTTTAGGACTTGGATCTATTTATCCTCATACCTTGTTAGGGCCTTTTTGGATAGACTTCTCCATGATCTTTTGGGGAGTATTTGATTTTCGCCGTGTGTCTCGATCCTTCATATTGATTTTTGATAAATGATTCTTCACATCACTTGGGTTCTTTAGCAACAAAATGTAGCCCTCATGCCTTGTTAGGGCTTTTTCGAACTCGCCAATCTTCGCATCCCGCTTCAATAAGTTATGCCTTGGCTATGAACTCTAATTAATACCGAGCAACTTTTAAACGATCTTGTGCTAGAAGCTAAGTAACTTTTTAAATCGTACAACCTTATTTATTGCAGTTAAATTTATTAGCAAGCGATGGGAGAAAAAGCTGATAATCAACTCACATAAATTCATGAAAGAATACCAAACTTATAATTGACTCTATCATCTCTCGTTCTCCACAATTTAAAATCTCAAGGAATGAGACTCATGGATGCTTAGCCAATTAAATCAAAGTTTTGGGTTTTCGAGTCATCTATAGGATCTTGCAAACTCTTAAACTTTTTTAAGTTTAGAAATCGCATTTTAAAGTTCCCTTGATAAACGACTCTCTAGGATCAATTATAGGAACTTGCGAAAAGTTCTTGTTCTTAACCCGTGAGAGTTAAGACTTTCGCGTTTTAAAGTTCCCTATATAAAAGCCTAGCAAAACTTGACTTAAACACGTTAAGGATACTAGCTAGAGTAAACTTAGATAAGTAAACTCGGGTTGAGTCAAAAGATTCACAACGTTGAAAAATTTAAAACCACTTTATTGAAAATTTATTCTAACACAGAAAGTAAATAACGATAACAAAGGGAAATACTACTATACTACTAGGCTAAAATAGATTAAAATTTTTTAAAAATGTCAAAAAGTCAAATTTTCCGGTTAAAATGAGGACAAATTAATGGAAAAGCCCACTTACTTCGATAGAAGTCCCCCCTACACTTGATATAAACATTGTCCTCAATGTTTAAGCATGTGGGAGTAAACTCCCCTACACTTAGGTCATTGTGCACTTTGTTTAAATCTTGCTAAGGGAAGGACAACTATAGTGATTCCTATTTTAATATTAAAGAATATAAAATAGTGAATCAAAAGAGTTTAGGATGGAACCGGGAAGATGGGTACACGGGATCACGGTTCGTCAAAAGTCATCGAGAATGGATATTTGAAGCTTTAATCCCTGCACATCAAAAGAAACAAGACAACAAACACATACGGGGCTCCCCCTACACTTATTATGAAAACGGTAAAGGATAGATCAACGGGTTGCCTCCCGAGAAGCGCTTGTTTTTTGTTAACCGAGTCACGAGACTGACTCGACCCAGAACTAATTCAAGGGAAACGTGGTGAGGGATGGAATCATCTCATGAGAGATGTCCTCACCAAAATACAGCTTCACGCGCTCGCCATTCACTTTGAAATTGGTCCCATTTGGTTGAGAAAGCTCAATGGTGCCATAGGGGAAGACTTTGGCAATGGTGAATGGACCAGACCAACGGCTCTTCAGCTTGCCCGAGAAGATCTTCAACCGAGAGTTAAAGAGTAAAACTTGATCACCAACGTATAACTCTTGGTTCTTAATCCTTGCATCATGGATGATCTTGGTCTTCTCCTTGTAGATCAATGAGTTCTCATAAGCTTCTTCCTCAGTTCATTTAGCTCGTTGAGTTGAATCTTCCGAAGATCACCGACTTTGTTGATGTCAAAATTGGCCCACTTCAAGGCCTAGTATGCCTTAAGTTCCAGCTCAATAGGGAGGTGGCATGCCTTCCCGTACACAAGACGATATGGAGTGCAACCAATCAGAGTCTTATATGCGGTACGGAAAGCCCACAAAGCATCATCTAACTTATCAGCCCACGAGGCACGATGCTCTCCCACAATTCGCTCTAAAATTTTCTTCAGTCCATGGTTAGAGATCTCGGCTTGACCATTTGTTTGGGGATGATAGGCGATGGAAAGACGGTGATTGACACCATACTTAGCCATGACTCTTGCGAATTGATCATTGCAAAAATGAGTCCCGCGGTCACTGATGATAGCACGAGGAACACCAAATCGAGCAAAAAGCTGCTTCAAAAAGTTCACAACTACCCTCGCATCGTTCGTAAGGAGAGCCTTGGCTTCAACCCATTTAGAAACGTAGTCAACGGCTACGAGGATGTACTTTTTCCCTTTGGAGGATGGAAATGGCCCCATAAATTCGATGCCCCATACATCAAAGATTTCACATTCTTGTATGAAATTTTGAGGCATCTCATCTTTATGTGTGATCTTGCCTTGTCGTTGGCAAGCATCACAATGCTTAACCATTTCGTGAGCGTCACGATAAATGGTGGGCCAATAAAATACAGAGTCGAACACTTTCTTCGCGGTGTAGTTGGGACCAAAGTGACCGCCGGTGGGTCCTTTATGGCAAGCTTCGAGAATGTCTAAAGCTGCGGGTCCATCAACACATCGACGAATAATCAGATCAACACATTGTTTGAAAAGGTAAGGGTCGTCCCAAAAATAGTGTTCAATGTCTTTAAAGAACTTTTTCTTTTGTTGAGACGTTAACCCTTCCTTGAGAATTCCACCCGCCAAGTAGTTTGCAATGTCCACAAACCACGGGGTGTC
Organism: Glebionis coronaria; assembly: GCA_025667525.1. Lineage (NCBI taxonomy): Eukaryota > Viridiplantae > Streptophyta > Magnoliopsida > Asterales > Asteraceae > Glebionis > Glebionis coronaria. Next base: position 224,030,970 of record CM046879.1, read on the forward strand.
ATCGAGATTGGAATTGATAGACATTAAGGCCTCAAGGGGAAAAGAGTCATTGATCTCTTGATTCGGATGATCCCCTTGATAAGGATCCTCAAGTCTACTCAGATGATCCGCGACTAGGTTTTCCGCTCCCTTTTTGTCACGAATTTCGATTTTAAATTCTTGAAGGAGCAAAACCCAACGAATAATTCTTGGCTTAGAATCTTGCTTAGTCAACAAGTACTTCAACGCGGAATGGTCGGTATAGACAATGGTGGTGGAAAGGACAAGATAGGGGAGAAATTTTTCAAAGGCATACACTACAGCTAAAAGCTCTTTTTCAGTAGTGGTATAATGCAATTGAGCCCCCATCATTGTCTTGCTAGCATAATGGATTGGTTGGAAGTGTTTGTTCACTCTTTGGCCCAAAACCGCTCCAATAGCAAAGTCGCTATCATCACACATCAATTCAAAAGGTAGCTCCCAAATAGGGGTAACCAAGACCGGTGCCTTAGTTAGCTTTTCCTTAAGAAGATTGAAGGATTCAATACACTCTTTAGAAAAGATAAAGGGAGTATCTTTTTCCAAGAGGTGGGTCATCGGGTGAGAGATTTTAGAAAAATCTTGAATGAATCGACGATAGAAGCCCGCATGACCAAGGAAACTTCTCACACCCTTCATGGTTGAAGGTGGAGGCAATTTAGCAATAACATCAACTTTAGCGCGGTCCACTTCCAGACCGGCTTTGGAGATTTTGTGTCCAAGAACAATGCCTTCTTTTACCATGAAATGGCATTTTTCCCAATTTAGAACAAGGCGAGTGTCTTCACACCGCTTAAGCATGCGTTCTAAATTGGCAAGGCAAGAAGATAAGGAGTCACCATAGACCGAGAAATCATCCATGAAGACTTCCATAGTTTCTTCAACCATGTCATGGAAGATATCCATCATACACCTTTGGAAAGTCCCAGGAGCATTGCATAAGCCGAAAGGCATTCGTTTGTAAGCAAATGTTCCATAAGGACAAGTGAATGTGGTTTTTTATTGGTCTTTAGGATCGATGGGAATTTGAAAATACCCGGAGAAACCGTCTAAAAAGCAGTAATAGTCATTACCCGCTAGACGTTCAAGCATTTGGTCCATAAAAGGAAGGGGGAAATGATCCTTTCTCGTAGCATCATTGAGTTTGCGATAGTCTATACAAACTCTCCACCCTGTAACGAGACGAGTAGGAATCAACTTGTTGTTTTCATTGGGCACAACGGTGATTCCGCCTTTCTTAGGCACACAATGGACCGGACTAACCCATGGTGAATCCGAGATAGGGTAGATCATTCCCGCATCAAGAAGTTTGATAACCTCTTTTTTGATAACGTCATGGATCTTGGGATTCACCCTTCTTTGGTTTTGAAAAATGGGTTTAAAGTCGTCCTCCATGAGAATTTTATGTGTGCAAAAGTGAGGATCAATTCCACGAATATCGGAGATTTTCCAAGCAAGCTCTTTCTTATGGTTCTTCAGCACGGCGATAAGTCGATATTTTTCTTCTTCTTTCAAGTCCTTAGCGATGATGACGGGTAACTTCTTATTGTCTTCGAGGAAAACGTACTCGAGATGAGACGGTAGGTCCTTAAGCTCTAAATCTGGAGGATTTTAGATGGAAGGCGTAGTCAAATTCGGATCATCGATAGAGATTTCTTTAGGAGATGGTGGAGAAATATGGTACTCATTGAGAAGTTTCTCAATGGTACGAATGTTTTCATCCCAATTGGAGGGAGAATCGTCATATTGTAAGTCCACATCTCCCAAATTTGCTTCAAATTCTTGCAAAAGGAGATCACTTTCTCCAAATGGAGTTAGTGATGGAGCAATAGAGGCAACGGTCTCAACAATGGGTAGAGAAGAAGAACCACTTTTACAAGCGTCTTTGAAATGTTCTTTATAAGCCTCATCAAGAACGTCAATGAAATTAACGCTCTCGTTTTCAGAAGGCTGCTTAGAAAGTTTACCCATGTTGAAGACGATTTTATCGTCACCAACTCTCATGATTAATTCGCCCGCGGCTATATCAATGAGAGTGCGACTGGTCCTCAAGAATGGATGTCCAACGATTAATGGAACACGGGGATCCATCTCGTAGTCAACGACAACAAAATCCGCCGAAAAGGTGAATTTGTCGACACCGACGAAGACATCTTCGACTATCCCCACCGGATAAGCAACCGTACGGTTAGCTAATTCCAAAGTCATTCGTGTGGGTACTAGCTCAGGTAGAGATAATTGTTTCCAAACGCTTAAAGGCATTAAGTTGATAATAGCACCTAGATCGGCTAGGGCCATACAATTCTCTACCCCGGGGAAGTTGCAAGGGATTAGAAAGCGACCGGGATCTCCTAACTTAACTGGAAGTTTTGTCAAAAGAACGGCAGAAAAATTCTCATTTAATTGGGTATTGGCGATGTCGAGCAATTTTTCTTTATCACTTAAAAGATCCTTAAACATCTTAGCATATTTAGGCATGTGAGCGAGAGCCTCAGCAAAGGAGATGTTGAAATTCAGTTGTTTAAACATTTTAAGAAAGTTAGAAACCTGAATATCATCCTTGTTTTTCAACTTCTCTTTCCTCAACCTTGAGGGATAAGGTATATTGGGTTGAGATGAAGGCTTTGGAATGGAATTCTCACTCACATCCTTGGATGGTGGATGGGTAGAAGTGGAAGGTGGAGGAACCGGTTTTGGAACCGAAGGTGTGGTATAAACTTGAGGTATCGGTAGGACATAAGGTGCAGACGAAGGCATAACGGGTGGTATATCACAAGTAGAAGGAATCTCGGGTCCTTGGTTAGTTGGGGAAGAAGAAGGTTCAACGATGATCTTACCGCTCCTAGTAGTGATGGCATTAATGTTGGCCCTAGGATTGGTCACGGTGTTAGAAGGGAGAGTACCTTGGGGTGGGCCTTGGGGATTAATGGCTTGAAACATTAGCATAAATTTATTATCACTCGATTCTTGCATAGCAGACATGATTTTCTCATGTTCACTCAACTTATCAGTCAAATTTTGAAGAACCAAGTCCATTAAAGGGGAATTCGTGTTTTGCCCTTGATTTTGAAAACCTTGGTTTGGATATTGTTGTTGATAAGCGTTGTTATTATTAAAACCTTGGTTAAAGTTGTTATTTTGAAACCCTTGGTTTTGTCCATTAAAAGCCCCTTGATTTTGATTATGAAAATTCCCTTGATTTGAGTTATAATTCACTTGATTATTAGAAGAATTCCCTTGGTAGTTACTTCTTTGGCCTTGGTTCCTTGGTGCGTATTGTGTGTTGTTCAATGGAGTTGGTGGTGGTCTATTATGGGATTGAAAACCGGGTGGTGAAAGAAAGTTATTCGAACGATAACTAAGCAAATTGCGGTCACCTTGAGGACGTGCTTGATAGCCTCCCATAGAAAATTTACCGTTGGCGGCATACACATTTTCCGGATTGTCATGAGTATAAGAACAATCGGTGTATGAATGAGAATCCCTGCAAATCTCACAAGACGTGGCTACAACTTTAGCTTGTTGAAATTGGTTAGTGGCTAAAAGTTCAATCTTTTTGCTCATTTCGACAATTGCGCGGGACATTTCGGTCATATCAAGGTTTGAAGAAGTAGAAGAAACATTGACTCTCGGGTTTGATCTTGAGGATGCGGATGAATCCCAATTTTTGTGGTGAGTGGTCATGTTCTCTATAAGCTCTCTACACTCCTCAGGTCTTCTCTTCATGAATGTACCACCGACGGCAGCATTAATCGTATCACGATCACGAAAAGTAAAACCATTGTAGAAGGTATCAATCAAAGTAACGGGGAGCATGTTATGGTTCGGACAACGGTCGATCAAGACATTATAACATTCCCAAGCATCGAAAAGCGACTCATCAGGTTCTTGAGTAAATCCACTGATTTGGTTGTGAAGACTAGTGACCATGGATGGTGGAAAGTAGCACGACAAAAAGCGTTGAGTCATGTCATTCCATGTATGAATTGAGTTTTTGGGAAGACGATCAAACCATTTCTCGGCATGGTGGGATAAAGTTTGTGGGAAGAGATGTAGGCGAAGGAAATCCATAGTAACACTGGGAAGTTTCATGCTTTGGGTGACGGTAATGAATTTGTCGAGGTGTTTGTTGGCATCATCATCGGGTAATCCGCGAAAAGTACAAGCGTTTTGAACTTCCTGGATTATGTGATGCTTCAATGAAAATTCAGGAGCCATGATTTGCATCGGCGCAATCGGTCCTCCGCGTCCGTTCATTGTTGGCTGACAAAGCTCCTCCATTGTTCGTAAGTCGGGTGGGGGAACATTGTTGTTGTTGTTATTGTTATTCAAATTGGGTAAAGGTGGGTTGTTATTATTGTTATGCACACCAGCCATATCTAAATCTTCACGAGTCTCGGGCTCTGGATAAGTTGAAGATCTAGTACGCATACACCTGCAAAAGAAAAAAGAAAAAAATACCAAAGAAACAAAGAATATATATGTACTTGTAAAAATAAAATCTTTTTGGTGCAAAACTTTGGAAAAGAAATGCTTTTTATGATTTTTTATGTTTTTGTATTTTTGAAATTTTTTTAAATTTTCATGGATTTTTTTTGAAAATTTTTAAGCGAGGAAAATAACGTTCACGAATGAACGGATCCCAAAATCCAACGCGTCTCTCACTAAAAACCGTTAATCTTAACGAAAAGAGCCGGCAACGGCGCCATTTAATAACTAGATTTTCACTTAGTTATGAAAGTTCGTTAAATCCAGTCTTTTCGAATTGATTACTAGTTAAGAGTGCGACTCAGTCGTTCTTGGTGGAAAATAAAAAGGTTGTCGTTGTCTATAACTAATTAAAAAGTAAATGCGAAACGTAATTAAAATAAGCTAAAAGCAAATCTAGAAAAACTGTCACTTTTTCTCTCTAAAAATATTAGATAAACACTTGGTAAAAACAGAGATTTCGGGAAGCGTGCAATTTTTGGAAATTAAAACGTAATGAATTTAAAACTTAAAACTTAACAAAAATAAACAAAAAACTGAAACCCATCGGAATCCCATCGGAATGCACCGTCGGAATGCTGTCACAACACACTCGTCGGAAAGTCCAATCGGAATCCCAAAAGGAATATGATCGGAATCCCAAAAGGAATACTATCGGAATAAAGGACAAAAAGGAAAGCTATCGGAATATGAGTAAACAAGTCCTATCGGAATGAAAAAAGGAATACTGGTCGGAATAAACTAAAATAATGCTATCGGAATCCAAAAAGGAATCCTGATCGGAATAAACAAAACCCTTTTCTGATCTTGCGATCGGAATACTGATCAGAATAGGTAAACCCTATTGCGATGGCGTGATCGGAATGTGAAATCCCTTGTCGGAATGTAAGATCGGAAAGGGTTTTACCCTTTCCGATGGTATGTATTCGAAAATAACTCAAGTTTTAAGCTATTTTTAATAAGCTCAAACCAATACTTGATCGAATTAATAATAAGCCGAACTAATAAGCATAAATTAAGAACTTTTTAAACTTTAAATAAGCAACTTTTCAAAACAAACTTTAAAAACACTAAACTTTTAAGAAAACTAAAAAAAGTAAATAAGCTAAATACTAAATAAGCCAAAAAGCATAACAAGCCTTAAGCTTAATCGTATAAAAACTTATATAGGATCAAAAAGATAAACTTTTTAATCACATAAACAACAAGATGAAACTAAATCAAAGATGATAACGGATCAAAAGTAAATAAAATCAAGAAAGGTAGAAGAAGATTAAAGATAAAAAGCTTAACTTGAACTTGTAGATTAAAGATTCAAAAATACAAGATTGAATTAAAGCTTAAACATGAAAGGAAAGAAAAGATGAAATTCTAGTGAGAGAAAGTTAAAAAATTTATCTCTCTAAAAATAAAACTAAAGAAAGAAAAATAAACTAGCTAACACCCTCCTAATGTGTCATTAGGAGGGTATTTATAGGAGATGTGGAGGTGCATGTGTTGCGTCCTCTTTCTTTCTTCTCGTCTTGACTCGATTTAAATCCTTTGTCTTTCTCGACGTCATCTCAGGATTTGAACTTGTCTTATAATTTTATTCTTCTATTAGACTTGAGTTCTTCGACTTCATTAAACTTCCGTCTTTAGACTTTTTCTTTGATAAATCTTCAGAATAGGCCTTGGACTTCCGTTCTTTTTACAATCTTGATCTTTTGACTTCGTCTTTTCTCGTTTTCTTCGATAAAAGCCCGTGAAAGCCCGTTTTTTCTTCCTTTTTCATCTTTTGGTCCTAAAACACAATAAAAACACAAACCACGCATAATTTCGACTTTTACGACATAAAATACACGTTTTGGTCTTGTTATTATTGGAAATAAGTGGTAAAAGGATAAGTGTTTTCACACTTATTATTTATCCGTAGATGGTTTTGAGTTCGTTTGAGTGTTGGTCGGTAGCGAACCACTTGGTCGATTGGCTAATTGATCGGTGATTCGACCGAGTTTGGTTTCGAGATCATTAATGGTTGCGGTGTGGTGTCTTTGTCCTCTTTCAACGTTGGCTTTGAGATCGAAGAATTGGTTCTTAATGAACGTGTTTTTCGATTTTTGAGATTCTATGAAAGCTAACAACGTTTTCTCTAGGGTCGACTCTTCGGGTTTCTTTTGGTTTGATGGACCGGAATTTTCGTTCTCACGGGGTTGTGAGCTACGATTTTCGTTTTTGGGATACTCACGCCCCATATGCCGGGATTTCTACCGTAGTAGTTACCTCGATAACCACTTCCTCAGTATCCTCCTTAGGCGTAGTTTGCTTCTTGTGGCGGTTCTCTTATTGGTGTATCATCACACGCCGTGGACGGGTGTGGTCCTCCGCAAAGAGTACATTCACCTCGCATCTCCTTCATTTCGTCTTTGATGGTTTTGAATTGCGAGTCGAATTTAGATGTGAGAACGTCCATCTTTTCCATGAGTTTGGAATTTTCGTCACTTTCAACGAAAGCAACGGTTTTCTTGAAAGGTTTGGTTCGGTTATCTTTGGACCAATCGAGTTTTAAGAGAACTCGGTCCTAGAGCAATTGATATGCTTCGTTGGGAGTCTTATAGAGAAAGAGTCCACCGGCGTCAAGGATTGCTTGCGTCGGTTCATTAAGACCATGATAAAAGATTTGGATGATGGTTCCTTTTAGTAAACCATGTCCATGACAACTACGAAGTAGGTCTTTCATTCGATTCCACGCATCAATGAGTGTTTCTTGTGGAAGTTGGGCGAAACCTCAGATTTCTCCCATGAGTGTTTCGTACATGGCGGGTGGAAAGAAATGGCTAACAAAAGCGGTTCTCATTTGTTCCAATGTATCAATGGTACCGGGCTTCAACTCGTTGTACCAAAACCTTGCATCTCCGGATAGAGATGATGGGAAGAGTTTGAGTTTTATGGCGTCTCCATCGACGTCGGCTCCATAACGAAACATGCCACATATTTATATGAATTCGGATATGTGTTTATGCTGATCGGCCCGCGTACGGCCGTCAAATTGGTGGTATTTGATAATTGAAAGGTGATGACCTTTCACGGTAAAGTTTTCTCCAAGCTCAACTTGAACAATAGCAACCTCGGTGGTAGGTGCTACTACTAGGTTGGCTGCCCACATTGATTGATCGTCAGCCATTGGAAATGGTAGATCGTTAAATGGGTTGTAGACGACAAAGGCGTCTAAGAGATTATCACATGGTGGGTTTTTGGTTTTTAAGATTCGGTTTTCAAAAGAAACAAAGGGTTGTTTCTTGCGGTTTTTCTTTCGGGATTGGTGAATATAACGTTCGGGATCGGTGTATGGACTAAGCAATCCTTGACCGGAAGAACATGTGTTCATTCAAGTCTTGAACGACTTTTGAAAAGGATTACAAGTAACAAAAACAAAAACAAAAAAATATAACTAATAAGAAAATAAGTAAATAGGAAATTAAATAAACCAAACAAAATAAGAACATAATTTTTTTTTTAGTGTCTGGGACCTTTCCGGCGGCAAACAGGGGTTGCCAGACGGAAAATTACCTTATGTTTGTCGCTTTCCGGCGGCAGGACTACATTGCCGGACGGCAAAGGTGGTTCTGTGATGATGTTGCCGGCGGCAATGCTCTCCTGTCAGATTTTTTTTTATTTTTTTAACTTTTTTTTTTGATTTTTTTTTGGGTTTGTTTGCAATGAGGACAATACAATAGGTTTGATTATAGGATGATTTTGGAACTAAGAACACAATCAAATCCCCGGCAGCGGCGCCAAAATTTGATGCGTGGTGTTGGTAACAAGTTTTAAATTTATAAACACGAATTACCGGATTGACTAAAAACGCACGGGCAAGTATAACCCTTTCGTTTGTGTATAGCTTTTATTTGGTAATACCGAGATCGTTCACGGGGATTTGGAAAACCTATGATTATTCTAAAATGAAACTATAATCGTTGATTGTAGCAATTGTTGACAAACAAATAATAAGTAAAAATGAGGAGATAAATAATATGATTAAAGGTACACTTGGTAAAGACTAGTTTGAGCATTCTTAATGGTATGATTGTGATGACACGTTAACAAATATGATTATGATAATTAGATGGATAATCCAATCTATTGTTTTCAAAAGCTTTAATCTTCATCAAGACCTTGGTTAAAGAAAACAAGCATTAGACTCAATCACTCAATTCAAGACTTAATCCAATTTCAACACATTCGATTCACGGTCGTTTCGCGAATTTGCTAACACTTATAATTATGTTTCTTGATAATCAAAACTTCTTAAGAAATGATCAATACAAAAGATAGCCAATCATAGACAAACCGTCTATGACTTGTTGATAGAAAATAACCCTTTCGACCTATGAAATCTTTACCAACAAATTATGTTTTAATAGCAATTGTCACATGAAACATAAATATCAATGGATCATAGGAAAGCTTGACATTGAATTAAACATAAATCACAATCACAACCATCACTTCATACTACAAACATCATCCTACCAAGTGTAGAATGAAACTTAGCTACTCATAACAAATGATGAAATAAACTCAGAAATAAAAGTATTATAAGTCATAATCAAGAGTCTTACAAAGTGGAAAAATGTTACTAATGATTAGAGTAATGATCCCTAAGAGTTTCGTGATGATAACTTTGTTTATCGGACTCAAAAACTGACTTTTCTAGCACCACCTTGTTCAAATCCGGGAATGGGAGTTTGGACAAGGATGAGAGAGTTTATTTGATGTAGTAATGAGAAAATGATTGAAAGGTATTAAGAGATATTGATAGATGTTTTAAGATATGTAGTTACATGACCCCAAGGGCCTTATTTATAAGCTAGTTGATGGCATGGAGTGAATGCATGGCTTGGAGCCAAAGACAAATACTTGGAGCCAAAGCATGTCTAGAAACTTCTTGTATGATCTTGCATGTATGTAGACACATTTTTTTCCTAGACAAATGTTAGAGACAACTTCACTCATAATGGAGGCAAATCAACTCCCATGTGATGGTGGCAACTTCACTCTTGTTAGTGGCAAGTTGGATGTATGCTGATGGTGGAAACTTTCATGCTGAATATCTTTATTTGCTCCTTGGAAATACTTGTTCTTGCACCCGAAATTAATCTTCAAAGGCTTGTAACTTGTACACGGGTCTTGAACTTGACTAGGATTCTTCGTACTCATACAATTCTTCATTTTTATGTTGTTTTATACTCCATTCCTGCAATTGGCTACACAAAGACTTGCAAACATAATTGGGCACAAATATGCATAAAAGTATCATATAATTAACCAATATACATGTACAAAAGTACGGATAACGCTCCTAAAAACATGTTGGATTTAGGCGTTATCAGCTTGCGGGATATAAGGAACGGGAGAAAAGTTTTGAAATTCACCAGACTAAAATTAAAGAACTTGAACAAGCTCATGTTTACATCGGTTTATCAAGAAAAATGCACAACTAAAAAATTAAACGCCTTACATTTAAGTAGTGCTAAAAAGATACGCGAATTGAATGATGAAATCACCTCTCTTAATAAACAGCTTACAACTGAAAAATCTACTATTTTGGATTTAAAAGAAGAACGAAAAAAGCTGAAACATGATTTCAAAATTCGAGAAGATGGGCTTCTCGAGGATTTTTGCAAAGCTCAGGATAGGATTAGAGAATTAGACAACCTTTTAGTAAAACGTGGCCAAACTATGCAGACGATAAATATGCTCGCACCAAAAGTAAATGAGATAAATTACACTCGATACAAATTGGCTTTAGGTTGTCCTCTTCCTCATAATCCCGGATATCTTAAGCAAGTTCACGCCACTAATGAAACTTTATATAATGGTAGTGTGTTCTTGTCTGATGAGCATGATCCTCCTAGTGTGCATGATTCTGAGGAAACTACTGAACTTGCAGTAGAGACTCGTTTAAGAATAAAAAAGCTTGATAAAGAAGTAACACCCGTTTATTATCCAAAAGTTAATCCTCCAACTGTTTTTGTTCGGTCTAAAACGAGTACTGAAATGCTTTTGCTCCCAAGTGAGGAATTGTCTGATGACCCTCCTAAACCAAGTATCACACACCGATTTCTGAACGAGCTAAAAGATAACTTTGTCATACTTAAACGTGTTGTTAATTCCAAAATCACTGGAGGAAATTTTACATCACCTGTTCAGATTGAGGTCTAGAAAATTCTTCAAAACAATATTAATCCGATTATTAATCAAGTTGATGCTCAGGTAAGCAATTTGGAAAACGCTTTTCTAAAAGAATTAGCCAACGTTGTTGAAAACTTTAAATCTTTGACGAAGGAGGCTGATGAATCTCTTGATAAAATCAAAGTTTTGGAAAACGATCTTGAACGTCTCTCTAATGCATGTGATAATGTTGATAGTAGCCCCATTGCGTTAGATACCTCTGTGTCGAATCAAGAAACCCTCCAAACTGAGCTTGAACGTATGAAAGAGAAAATGGAATCTGTTGTCATTAAAAAGGACAAATAATTTACCGATATATGGAATAAGTTTGTCAAAAAATGTGATGAATGCAAATATGACAAAATTTCGTATGATAAAGCCTACAATGAAATGCAACAAACTATCGCACGGTTGCAGGCTCGGTTAGGAGGGGTTAAGGAAAATAATTTGGCCTCTTTAGGGTTAGAGAATGTCAGTGATGGAATGTTCAGAAGCTTAAGGCTAAAATTGTAGATTTAGAATCTGTTGTTGTTTCATATAAGCGGGCTGTTAAACAAAGTAAGTCTGTCTATAAAAAACTTATTGATAAAATCTGTGAGAACTGTAAGTTAAAAGCCTTATTAAAAGATACGACTTCTGAGCCTAGTACGATTCAGACACCAGCAACCTCGGGACCCACTCGTATTGTTGTGACACCTTTTCCCAAGGTTGCTGGAACAAAAACTGTTGTGATTGCCCCAGGAATGTTTCTTGTTAGTTCTCCCTCTGTGCCTAGCAAACAACGTAAAGCAAGCGTTAGGACAAAACCGATCACTATAACTCAACCACAAGTCATTGATTTAAAAAGTGCTAATTCTAATAGACACGTGTCTTCTTCTACATGAATAAACAACTACACTAAGAGCAGAAGGCCACAGCCTATGAGCAATACAAGGAATGATAGGGTCCCTTTTGCCTCTAGAAGTAGTCGCCCCAAGATCAATAATGTGGATGTAGAAGAACACCCTAGGAATTTACCGTTTTTAATCATAATCAGAAACTTAATTCATCTGAATGTAATGACTTTAAGCTTGCTATTCGGAATGAAATATCTGAAGTTATTTGTGCTAAATGTAATAAATGTTTCTTTACTTTTAGTCATGATGCTTGTGGTTTGAATATGAATGGTTTGAATTATGGTGGTTACCCTCGAATTGACAAGCTGTCAGTCAGTGAACAATAACGCACTCCTAAGGCTAAGGTGTATGCTCCAAAAAGTACGCACGTAGGGTCCACAGAAAGTCTTGCTAAGCCTAGTAGCCCTAGATTCACCTCTAAATGGTTGCCTACTGGTAGAAATTTTGACTGTAGTGGCAAAATTATCGACACTAGTAGATCTCATACTGACAGTGAAATGTCGGTATGTGATACGGCTTAATTATCATCTAACCCTACAGGAACCTATTTCATCGGTTGCCAAAATATTTTCTTCTCTTATCATTGGCAGGCTGTTGAAATTTGTCTCTGGTGCGTGGACTCGGGTTGTTCCAAACATATGACTGGGAATCGAAGCCTTCTCAAGAACTTTGTATGGCGTTTCATGGGAACTGTTCGATTTGGAAATGATCATGTTGCGGAAATTCTAGGCTATAGTGATCTTCATTGGGGAAATATAATCATCACCAGAATCTCTTTTGTTGATGGCTTAGGACACAATTTGTTCTCGGTTGGGCAATTTTGTGATTCAGACTTGGAGGTTGCTTTCAGAAGTCATACATGTTTTGTAAGAGATCTTGAAGGAACTGATTTGTTGAAAGAAAATCGTACCACCAACCTTTACACCATTGATCTTTTTTGAATGTCTGCTGCTTCTCCAATTTGTCTCATGGCCCGAGCCACATCAACAAAGTCATGGTTATGGCATCAAAGGTTATCTCATCTCAATTTTGATGCCATCACCCACCTCGCGAAAGATGATCTCGTTACCGGTCTTCCAAAGTTCAAATATACAAAAGACCATCTTTGTCCTTCCCATGAGAAAGGAAAAAGTAAGAAGAAGCTTCACAAACCCAAACCTGTTCCAAATTCGACGAATAGGTTGCATCTCCTTCATATGGATTTGTGTGGCCTAATGAGAATCAAAAGCATTAATGGAAAGCTGTATGTCCTAGTAATTGTGGATGATTATTCTCGTTACACATGGGTTCATTTTCTTGCATCAAAAGATGAAGCCCCTGATGTAATTATTAACTTCTTGAAGAAAACATCATTACTACTGCAAGCCCCTGTCATTATTGTGAGAACGGATAACAGCACAGAATTCACCAATCAGAAATTGAAAGCTTATTTTGACGAAGTTGGGATTTCTCATCAAACTTCGGCTGTAAGAACTCCAGAGCAGAATGGATTTGTGGAACGGAGGAATGGTACGTTAGTTGAAGCTGCTCGGATGATGCTTCTCTCCTCCAATGCATCGTTATTCCTTTGGGCCGACGCTATAGCAACTGCATGCTATACTCAAAACCGCTCCATTATTCACACCCGATTTAACAAAACACCTTATAAGATCAATACAAGGTTTTTAGCCAAGTATAAAATAAATTCGTTCCAAGTCTTTTCGAATTGATTATTGGTTGAAAGTGCGACTCAATTGTTCTTGGTGGAAAATAAAAAGGTTTGGTTATCTATTTTAAACTAAAAATGAAAATGTCGTTGAGTAAATAAAGATGAAAGCTTTAAAATTTAAAACTAAAAATGAAGATTTTAAAAATTAAAAAGAAAATGATTAAAAACTTATAAAAATGTAAACTTTAAATATTTAAAATAGAACAAGACAAGTTAGAATAAAGATAAGTAAAAAGGCGGGGAAAGGTTGAAATTCAAAAACTGTAAAAACAAAACCTTATCCGAAATAATATCCGGATTGTAGAACTGTGGCTTATCCGGAATGTTAAAACTGATGCTTATCCGGAATCTTGGCTGGAGGTACTTATCCGGAATATTGTCTTCGTGCTTATCCGGAATCTTCACGAGTGTCTTATCCGGAATAAATATCGAACGGCTTATTCGGAATATGGTTCAGAAGCTTATCCGGAATACTTGAATATGAAGCTTATCCGGAATAAGTAACTTCTCCTTATCCAGAATCCACAAAATCAAACTATCCGGAATAAATCTTAAGTGAATCTTATCCGGAATGCTAGTTCGGACCCTTATCCGGAATGTTTTCCGGATTCTTATCCAGAATCTACGTCCTGCTACTTATCCGGAATACAACGACTTGATCACTATCTGGAATAATGAAAAATCCCTTATCCGGAGTGAAGAACTATGGCTTATCCGGAATATTTACTCCTACTGCTTATCAGGAAAAATGACTTGTGATGCTAATCCGGAATACCTGTTTGTCTGACTATTCAGAATAAAGATCGGAGACTTATCCGGAATATATATATCAAAACTCTTATCCGCAATACTTGAAACGTAATTTATCCGGAATAAGCTATTAAGAAGCTTATCCGGAAAGTGGTGGAGACTAATATCCGGAAAAAGAGGGTTAGTACCTCTTATCCGGAATAATAGGGACTTGACAGATTTCGGAACAAGGAAAATTAGCAATAAGCAAAAATAAGCCAAAAATCAATAAGCATTTTACCAAAAACATAACCAAAAGATTTTAGAAAAAGTAAATAAGCTAGAATTTAAAAACTTTTAAAACTCTAAATAAGCTAGAAATCAAAAAGCACTTTTTATAAAACTTAAACTTATTAATAACAACTTATTTCTAAAAACTATTAAGCATAAAGATTAAGAAATATAAGCACTTTTATATAAAAACTTTTAAGATCACCAATTTAATAAGCACAACCAAATAAGCTAAACAATTAAACCATCAACAAGATTAAGATAAAACTACATGATTATCAAGATTAAGTAAAAGATTAAGAAAGGTAGAATGAGAATTAAGGAAATAAGCTTGATTGATTAAAGATTAATATCAAAAGATTATAAGATTAAAGTTGATAAACTTGGAAAACTAGAGAGAAGAAAACTAAAGAAAAACTTGAAAAATAAACTACTACTAAAAATTAACCACCTAACCACCCTCCTAATGACACATTAGGAGGGTATTTATAGGAAGTGGGGAGATTACATGCTTAAGCTATCTTATTTCTTTCTTCTCGTCTCGACTCGACTTAATTTCTCTGTCTTTCTCGACGTCGTCTCGGGATTAGTCGATATTAGTTGAACTTGTCTTATAATTTTATTCTATAATTAGACTTGAGTTCTTCGACTTCATTAAACTTCCGTCTTTAGACTTTTTCTTCGATAAATTTTCAGAATTGGCCTTGGACTTCCGTTCTTTTTGCATTCTCGATCTTTCGACTTCGTCTTTAGTCTTTTTCTTCGATAAAAGCCCATGATAACCCATGTTTTCTTCCTTTTGCATCATTTGGTCCTAAAACACAATAAAAACACAAACCACACATAATTCCGACTTTTACGACATAATATACACGTTTTGGTCTTGTTATTATTGGAAATAAGTGGTAAAAGGATAAGTGTTTTCACACTTATTAATCATTAATGGAAGAAAACCGGATATTTCATTTTTACATGTCTTCGGTGCATTATGTTATCTGAAGAATGATCGTGAAGATATCGCTAAACTTGAACCTAAAGGTGATATTGGTTTCTTCATTGGTTATTCTTCAACTGCTTGTGCTTACAGGGTTTATAATCGAAGGACAAGAAAGGTAATGGAGACTATGAATGTTACCTTTGATGAACTCTCGGGTATGGCCTCTCAAAATAGAAGTTCACATCCCGAGCTTCAAGGTCAGACTTCTGGACACGTAAGTTCAAGACTCGCGCTTCAATTTGCACCATCAACAATCTCATCGTTACAACCCTCGGAACATGACTTGGAAGTTCTAGTTGGGCCAATCTATGATGAATATATGGAGGGTCCTTCGTCATTTGGTGTTCCTCAAAATGCCCCGGTTGCACCTGTTACGGTAGTTCAAGAACCTCTGATTGCATCTACACCAACGACATCTACTTCTGCACCATCTACGTCAACCTCAACCATATTGGCCCCAAATATTGCAACCACTTCTCCGACTGCTGACGCTAATCAACAACATTCTCAACAAATTCCTAATCATGTTCATTTTCAAAATGAAATAGTTGCTGAAAATGCAAACAATGCGACGCTCAACGAACATGAGTTTGTTAATCCATTTGCGGCTTCCACATGTACTACTCAGCTTTCAATACAATATGTGGATTCGTCGAGCTCGCATCAAGTTTCTCATACACTTCCACATGAACACAAATGGACTAAGAATCATCCTTTGGTTCAAGTGATTGGCAATCTCTCACGACCAGTCTCTACACGAAATCAGTTGCGTACCGATGGTGATATGTGTATCTATGCACTATCAGTCAGCACAATGGAACCAGCAAGTGTTAAAGAAGCAATGACCGATGCACCATGGATTGAGTCTATGCAAGAAGAGCTCAATCAGTTCATCCGGCTTGATGGGAGTTAGTACCACACCCGGACAATATCGATCCCCTTACCCTGAAATGGTTATTCAAAAACAAGATGGATGAGGAGTAAACAGTCATTAGGAACAAGACTCGGTTAGTTGTGAGAGGTTATAAACAGAAGGAGGGAATTGATTTCGTAGAATCCTTCGCCCCGGTTGCTCGAATGGAAGCTATTAGGATTTTCTTGGCATACGCTGATCACAAATCGTTCACTATGTATCAAACGGACGTGAAGACGGCTTTATTGCATGGGCCGTTAAAAGAAGATGTGTACGTATGTCAACCTGAAGGTTTCATCAACACCGAACATCCAAGCTATGTCTACAAGTTGAAAAAGGGAATTTATGGTTTAAAACAAGCACCAAGGGCATAGTACGATGAATTATCATCAATTCTTCTCCAAAATCACTTCAGTAAAGGAACCATTGATCTAACGTTGTTTATCAAGCACTACAACAACGACATCTTGGTGGCTTAGGTCTATGTAGATGATATAATTTTTGGTTCTACAAACCCAAAATATTCCATATTATTTGCCGACCTTATGAAAATCCGATTTGATATGTCCATGATGGGAGAAATGACGTTCTTTCTTGGTCTCCAAGTTCACCAATCCCCCTGTGGTCTTTTCATAAATCAGTCCAAATATGTGCTAGAGATTCTAACGAAATTTGGAATGGAAAACTGTGATCCTATTGGTACTCCAATGGATACTAAACACAAGCTTGATTTGGATAAGAAAGGGACATTTGTAGATGCTACAAAATACCGAAGTATGATCGGGTCCCTTATGTACTTAACCTCAAGAAGATCGGACATTATGCATGCTATTTGTTTATGTGCTCAGTATCAGGCTAAGCCACCCGAGAAGCACCTCAAAGAGGTTAAAAGGATCTTTCGTTATCTCCAGGGAACCATTCACATGGGTCTCTGGTATACGAAGGATTCTAGGGATGAGCATTTTGACCCGAATCCCGAATCCGAACCCGAACCGTTCCCGGAACCGTACCGATTCTCGGTACCCGAATCCCGTTCGGTACGGGATCGGGACTACAAAATAAGGTGAAAAAAAATCGGGACCAATAATTCGGTAGGGGATCGGTACC
Source organism: Glebionis coronaria (assembly GCA_025667525.1). Lineage (NCBI taxonomy): Eukaryota > Viridiplantae > Streptophyta > Magnoliopsida > Asterales > Asteraceae > Glebionis > Glebionis coronaria. The sequence goes on from CM046879.1 coordinate 224,048,330, forward strand.
AAATCGGGAAATTCCCGAAAATAAACGGGAAAATCATGATTTCCCGGTACCGGTACCGGTACCGGTACCCAAATCCCGTTCGATACGGGATCGGTACATAAATTTTTAGATCGGGAAAAAATCGGGAGCACTAAATCAGGACGGGATCGGGACGGGATTGGTCCCGAGCTCATCCTAATGTAGGGTGTCATGATACATTCAAGAGTACTTCCGGTGGAGCACAATTCTTAGGCGAGAAGCTAGTAAGCTGGTCCTCAAAAATACAAGATTGCACGGCGTTGTCCACCGCGGAAGCATAATATGTGTCTCTATCCGTGTGCAGTGCTCAAGTCCTTTGGATGAGAACACAACTCACGGATTATGGCTTTCACATTAACAAAGTACCTATTTATTGTGATTCACAATCAGCCATAGCCATATCATGTAACCCGGTCCAACACTCCAAGACCAAGCACATAGCTGTCCGATTCCATTTCATAAAGGAGCATGTGGAAAGAGGAACGATCGAACTGTATTTTGTCAAGACGGACTACCAACTAGCCGACATCTTCACCAAATCTCTCTCTCTCAAGACAGATTTGAATTCTTGGTTCGTCGACTTGGTATGCGTAGTTTCACTCCAGATGAACTTGAACGTCTTGCATATTCGCAGTAACCTTGTATATATTTATCAGAAAATCAAAATACAAAAATATAAAACCTATAAAAACGTATTAAAAAATGCGAAAAACTTTCAAAAATACCAAAAATATTCTTCTCTGACATGTCTCTCAGCATCGATAATATGGACTTACTTAGAAATGTCGCTCAATAATGACACGGGTATGTACATAAAGTTCGAATGAGAGTTCAAATGTTTTTCAAAACACGTCTTTTCTACTTTCTTCTAATAATGGCTTATAGTCACATGTCAGACTATAACCCGGTCCCCAAAGAAAGGAAAGTCTTTGACTTAACCTCAATAACGAGAAATTAATTTTTCTCGGTCAATGGGCTTATATCAAAACATTAAAAGTTTTAAGCTCATGAACACAAGGAAAATGTTCATTTATGTACATTATTCCTTAACAACGGGAAAGTAAGTTTCCTCGATTTTTTGCGCACAATTTTTCAAAGTATTTCAAAACTGTGTGATCATATACTCCCCTATTTTAATTAGAATTTCTTTTCGAGGGGGAGTACAAACTTTCATGCAACATTATTCTCTCCATGTTTCATCACTAGTTTCACAAAAAATTCAATCTCATGCAATTTTTTAGGGGGAGAATAGTAATTAAGATGTGTCATCTTGGATAAGATCTTTGATATAAGTGATGTATCTTCCTAATATGTGCAAATACCTTTCCTTTTATGATGCACATATGTAGGGGGAGCATTTTGGTGATATAGAAAACTTTCAAGGTGTAAACACGGATTTCATCAACACCTTGATTTTTTTTTCAACAAGTTTTTCTGGTTACGATATCTATATCCTTCAACACATTAATTCACGATGGTATTGGTGTCAAAAGGTGGTTAGATATTCGTCCTATGATCCAACCAGAACAGGAGGGATCTTCCCAGGGACAATCCATTAGAATTTAGATGTCCTTAGGAAAGATGGACTAGTTGTGTGTACGGGAATAATGCCGACTAATGACTTAAGCTAGCATTGGAACAATCACAACAAGGTGCTAGTTATGACGTCTTGGTAAGCATTGAAGGGGTTAAAGAATGAAAAAGAAATGTAAGGATAAAGGGTATAAAGAAAGAAGCCCTCCATACAACTTAGGCAGAAACCGGGTCAATACATCTATTATCAGAATCACTTTGATGATTTCTGATACTGAAGACAAAGCATCATGGACCCAGTGATGCAATGCACAACCTTTCCCAGCCTACTCAAGCTTCTCTCAAAAGAAGTTTGTTTTATTGTTACGAAGTTCAACTCATTTCTATCAACTTTCTCACTCCAAGATAGTAGATATTGAAAAGGTGGCAGTCTGCTCCAACCTCCGATCACCAAATAAACGTGCACTTATAGAGTCTAGAGCCAACGAGATTCATCAAAAAAATCTCATTAGGACACTTATTCCATATATCAATTGTTGTTCATCACTAGAACACAAGCGATAATTTACAAAGTCCTATGTTATATCCTTGTGAAATTGCCAGAACATTCAGAGTGATACTCATTAGTATTCACAGTGATGAATGGAAATCCTTCCAGTGTTAACATCAAACAGCACTGCGGTAGGTATCCATCCCTAACCCTAATGAATCGAGTATGAAGGGGTCAAGCGGTTCGGGTTTTCGGTCGGTTCCCGTTCACCTTCCCCCTCATATGTAAGATTCACTTGAATTGAACATATGTTAACTGGAAAGCAACAGTGGTTTGATTCTTTTGTGATTCAAACTCGTTCCAAGTCTCGATGGAATATCTTTATGATCTTGCCAGAACATTCAGAGTAATACTCCTTAGTATTTACAGTGACGAATGGAAATCCTTCCAGTGTCATCATCAAACAGCACTGCGGTAGTTGACTTGTGAGATTTCATACGAATCTAACTTGTGTCAACTGGAAAGCAACAATGGTTTGATTCTTAATTGATTCAAACTTGTTCCAGGAAATTGAATTGACGACTTAATCAACAGAATGGAACTGCATGATTCACTCCTTTCTATGAAGTATCTTTCGATATATTCAAGTATTAAGAACGGCTACCACAGCCAGAAACCCTGTCAAGGAAGTTCTTTGAACTTACCTAATCACAGGTACAATATTCGTACTGTATAACGGGAAACCGGAGGAATGCAAACGATGGTGTAACCTCAAGATTCGTAATTCAAGACCACATGCTCATGTAAAAGAAGAAAGCTCAAGAATATCTAAAGACAAAGACATCCACTACTCTGATTATCAAGGGAGATTGTTAACAAGCTTTCATATCAAATCAAAGTTTGAGTATGTGGGGAAAGACGCAAGAACACAAGATGGCAAAGTTTTAAGATCAAGTCAAGGCAAAGATCAAAGATCCAAGATCACAAGTCATGAAAGGAACTATGAAAGAACTCTCAAGACAACGAGCTTCAAAGTAACAACACCAAAGAAGTGAAGTAACATATTACATGAACACCCCTTAGGGGGAGATTGTTAGCCGTATTTAAAATGATGGTCATATAATATACCGTTACGAAGCTCGTGGAAAATGCTACATAATGGTGTTGAGAGTTCTAGTATAACTTTTGGTATGTAACGGGAATTAGTCCCGAACACACAAATGAGGAAGGCCTTCTACTCTTACACTTGTAGTATAAAATGCATTAAACACCTCATTTGTGTGTGTGTGTTTTCCATTTCATAGATTGTAGAGAGAGAAACTTATGTCTTTCTCTCACTAGGAATTCATAACTTTTTGTTTTCTCTTTATTCTTCATCTAATCTAATCTTTCTTTTTGGTTTAATCCATGATGGTATTCGCATTTGGTTAAGTCGTGTACATAAGTCTTACGATTATCTGTGCGTCTGCTTCGTTGTACGAGGCAGCTATGGGGCGGTCATCTTTCATCATTGTCTCGGGGGTGATGAAATCATAATCGAACGGAAATACAAACTTATCTACCCAGAAGAATTTGTCGTTCCACTTCTTTAGAGAATCTATCTTTACCGAGTAACATTGTAATTGACCAGGGCGTTTTGCAAAAGATATCCACCCGTTTATCCACGAGGGTCGGTAGAAGGCGCGAAACAGGTTTATTGTCGGGTCAACGTTCTTAAGTAAGCAGTATATTTCAGAATTTGAGATTTTGGCGGCACCTATACAATGCAGCTTTGATAGGTGTATGCTGTAGTAGCTTAGTATATCCATCAGAAAGCGGCTTAGGGGTATGCGATTGTTGGAAAACTCGATGAACCGGGTGTATACAACAATTTTTCCTTCTGGAAACTTCAAATATGTGCTTGTGGATCTAGCACAGTGGGATGGAGATCTGAAGATATATGGTACTTAGTGGTGAAACGGGAGAGTTCTTGTTCTGATATACGGGACGTCACATCAAACAACCGTGCTACCATTTTTCCTTGTAAAATATTTTAAATACGGGGATGGAGTTGGTATTGTTTTTGATCAAGAGTATTGTTTCCTGCTATTTTCAACAATGGTGGGAGGGTTTTTTGGATAGGCAAAGAAGAAGGCTGAATGTCTGTCAGACTGCATTTAATACACTATGAACGCATGGGATCTTGCGGCACGTGTCTAAAATGCTTCTTTCATCCTACGGTGTTCGCTAGTTGGCTCCTCTGACGTGGTTAGTGTCTTTCCCAGTTCTCGATGCAGGGTTGTGATAGTGGAGTCTGACGTGGATACTTATTCAAACTCATTTCATATGGGTTGTGCGTGGTATAGTCCCTAACATATGTTTGCAAGAGGGCCTGAATGGTTTATAGTCTAGTAGCCGCGGTAGGAACATGCGATCACTAGATTGGGGGGGGGGGGGGCATGATGATGTATAGTCCCTGGTGGGCTGGATAGTCCGACTCACGGGTACTACCCGCATCCATCAGTAATGAATTGAATGCTTGTGCGATGCGCGCGCGCAGTCCAGGAGGTCCGTTAAGCCGCTGTCGCACATACGACTGATTACTTAGCCAGGTCCTTGTCGCAGCGCGACAGGATCAAACAAGAATATAATCTATCATATAGATATATTCACCTAGAGGGAAGAGATTTACACTTGCCTTGGTTATGCGATAAGGATCAAGCTATTCTAGGTTATCTCTTCCTTTGGCCGCAAGAGTAGGAGAGCCCAGCCAGGACTCTCTCGGGTATAAAAGGAACCCCATAGGTTCCACAAATGTACGATACACATAATACCCTAAACAGTATATACTCAAATTGATTACTTACTCTCACGCCAGAGTCTAATCGTGGGTCACAAACCCACGGTAAGCCTAACAGTGTCTGTTTAGTGCGCATGGTCCTCAAAACAAGTTTCACTTGGTGCAAGAGCCAAAGTCCACAAGACCCCGAATTAAGCCTAATTCGGGTCAAGCTCGTTCCATCCAACTTTTGTATCAACATATATGTATAGGTAAACGTGGGTGATAGATGATGCCTCGCTTCATAGATCCATGTTCTTAGTCGTGAACTCCCTTGACCGGGTCGTCAATTGCTTGAAAATTGCTTTGCTTTTTCTGGCGGATTCCTTTAAGTGTTTGTCAATGCGTGTTTTAATGAGAGGTTTGTGTGTGGCTCCAGGTACACAAATTATTACTTAGATGATTGTAAGGATGTATTTCAAATGGGTAAGAACTAGTGAACGTTGACAACACCCAAATCCAACATGTTTTTGGGAGCGTATCCGTACTTTTGTACATGTATATTGGTTATATCTATGATACTTGAAATGTAGTATAATGCAGTTCGTTTTCTCAGTTCTTAACCAATAGAAAGTCCAACCAATATCGGATTTTTAATTGTTCTTGGTTGTTAAGCTTGCTTGGTAATCTATTGCTAATTCAACAAATGCTTGCCAAAAGGAAAAATAATACCTACGTATATGTAAAACAAATTGCAAATACCACGTTTTTATTCAAGTAAAAATTTAAATTGCAAAATTTGAAACTAAAGGGACTGAAATTGTAAATTCTATGAAAAGTAAATGCTTGAAATGTAAATTCTAACAATTATAAGGACTAAAAATGCAAAACAGTTAACTACAAGGACCAATTATGTAAAACTAGTAACAAACTAACCAAAATGGTAACAAATTAACAAACTATCCAACTGAATTTAAAAAAAGTAAAGGACTTAAACTTGCAAATTCCAGAAAATTAGGAAGTTTAGCTAGGAATTAAAACTGATTAAACCTTTAAGGACCTATTTGCAATTTTTGAAAACTTTTTAATCAAAAACGGGTTAAGAACAAAATAAGCTCGTTTGAGCTTATTACTAAACCAAAATCAATGAAACAAATTGCAAAAGACTTCAAATCCAATTTAAACTACGTGTGTCTAAGGAATTAAGCTAAAGATGGAAATTGAGCTAATGAGTGCTTATTAATAAGCTCAAAATAAGCTACAGCTTAAACCAAACAGTCACAACTTGATTTTTGTAATGAAACTGATTAAGCAACTTATTTCAAGAATGGGAAATCAAACCAGAACTATTTTCATCAAGAAATAAGCTAGAAATCTGAATTAAGCTCAAAAGAGCTTATGTTGACCAAGTTTGACCAGATTTTGGAAAAAGCTCAAATTTTCAAAAATCAATATTCAACACTTTGTAAACGTTTTTGTGAAAGAAAATCACTACTTTTATGAAGTGGATTTGGAGATTCAAGAAAACAGTGCCTAAAACATTACAGAAAAAGCACTTTGCTAAGACTGAACTAAAAAGCTATTTTCTGGCTTATTGTTGAATACTGTAGAAAATCCTCACTATCACAGAAACCTTAGATGTTACTTGATCTATAGAAAAAGGTTTGAGCAAAAATGATTAACTAACAAAGATGCTATAATGTTTTGAAACTTGAAAGTTCTAAAAATGCTAATTTGCAAAGACTGATGCACAAAGTTTCAAAACACAAAAGTAAGCTATTTGACTTATGAGTGGAAGATATCAGAAAAATTGAACTCAACTTGATCACACAAGACCAAAACAGGCTAAAAATCCAACTTGTTACAACTAGAACACCACAACTCTCACAATGATTATGGCTTAAACCTGTTGCCAAACACTACTTATGATCTTTTTATGAGATTTTGTGAAAGATTATTGAGCAAAAGTTTATACTGAGTTAAGAGCTATAATATCCTAAGTTTATAAACCAAGATGCAATGGATACAAGCAAGTAACAAGAGTTAAGCACTACTAATTCTCAAAATGAATAGCTAAACTTATGAAAACTGAAACAGACTAAGTATCAAGCTATAAAGCTATAACCAATTACACTAAAGCTACACAGGTCTAGAATCAATCACAACTGAACTAATCAACTTTTATCATGCCACCAAGTAAATTCTACACTAGGTATTAAGCATGGCAATTGCAATTGAGTGGAACCAAAAATGAGCAATTCAAAACCTATTGAAGTAATCCTTTGAGAAGAAGAGGAGCGCTGAGCTCTCTTGCCCTAGTGATAACCACCACCTTATCACTAGGGAACACTTAATCAACAATCTAATCAGCTACAAATCATCTACAATCTTCAATCTGCTTGAAATCTTCAAATGAACAATGGAATGAACAAATTCTGATCAAACAGCTACCAATCTTCCTCAATGTTAATTATGATCAATGATTGATCATAACAAACACTCAACAGCAAAAGGATGATCACACAAGAGCAGTATAGAAGCAGTAATATGAAGAACTCAATTGGCGGGAAAAAGTGTATTTGAATTTTATTGAGGTAAATCAGTTACAAAGTTTGTTACAAGCTATCAACTAACTAACTAACTCAAGAGTTTGTCAGACTCTTGAGTAGTTAGGGTAGAATTAAGGGAAAAAGGAAAGGAAAGGGAGAACTAGGTGTTTTACAAAATTAAGCTACATCTGAAAATGAAGTACAATCTAGCTATTTATAGGCATGAGAGGAGAGTTAGTTGGGGTTGGTGACGTGTCAGGGCCAATCCCAGCTTGCCACGTGGAGAAATCTGCTTAATTGCATTTTGAAGGTTATGAACAGATTTGGGTGTTTTTGATTGGATGAGTGACTTGTTAATTGGTTTACACCGTTGAACTCGTCTCTCAAAATTGAGCAATATTGGTGTTTTAATCTTCCCATGAAATGGCTTCTATCAAAATCGCGATCCTGGCAATTTTTCACTTTGAAGAAGAAGACACGTGTCAATCTCTGATTAGTTGTGGGAGAGAGTTGTGGATCAAACTGTTGAGATTGTGTATTAAATGTGGCGGCGATAGTGGGCATTTATTGAGCTGAAGTGGCAATCCGTGTGAAGCATTATTTCTCTTCTCATTGGTTGAAATCTTGACACATGGATCACACTTGCATATCTTTCCAATCTTGGCAAAACAAGTCCTTTTTCTTGGCAGATTGCTGTTTTAAGCTAGGATCTTCATTCTTTTGACATTTTTGGTCCTTTAACTTTGACTCTTCAACAAAATCATCCCTTGACTGAGTTGACTTGATAGTTGACCAGGTTTGACTTGAATCTTGACTTTTACATTATTTCACTTTTAGTCCTTCAACTTTCATAACTTGTCAAGATAGGTCCTTATACTTCAAAGTCTTGTCACTTTTGATCCTCTTTTGTCTTTTTCATCCATTTGAGCTTGATTTTTCCTTGTTTGCTTGAAAATGTATCTTCTTACCTACACAAGTGCACACAAACACAAACATACCACATAATACTGTTTTTGCCAAATAAATTGGTATTTTGCTTCATGTTTTAGGGTTTTTATTGATATAATTGATATGAGATTTAAGCTCATATCAAATTCCCCTACACTTGAACATTGCCATGTCCTCATGCAATATTATATTTCGAGGCTCAAAATTTTACATTTCCCTCTTAATTAATCCACCTTGGCCATATGAGATGCATCTATACTACTCTAAACTAAATGATGCATGATTTTGACTTTTAATAATGCAATGAATCACAATACAATTCTATCTATATCTTTTTGATTTTTCTTGAAATGGTTTTGATGGAAATAACTCATAAAGAATTCAATGACTTGGATTAGGGCTTGGATACCATGGACATTTATCACCCTCAAGTTTCACTTTCCCCATACCAAGCTTATAAATGGAATCATTGCATTCACAAGTAAAAAGTGCATCAACTTATTCATGACAATTAAATGTGGAACCGGTTATTATTTGAGCAAATTTCTTGTAGGCAAATTTGTCGTTATTTCAAGTGTGAAGTATAAGAAATGTAAAATCCAAAAATAAGGAAGCACGGTTTTAATCCTAAGTAATCCTCTCATCCATTACTTGAAAAACCGCTCACAATTAATACAAGTCCGTATTAAGAGTAATAAGTCATTCGCCTTATGTGTAAAATCCTCATGTCATGCTTTCATAAGTAACTACTCACTCGCTAAGGAAAGAAAAATAAAACTCACGCAATAATTTACATCCGCATCTTTTTGAGATTTTGGATCTTCAACCCCGCAACCCGTCAAGGTAATATTGGATTGGAGCAATCTATTGAATCCCCGCAACCCGTCAAGGTAATATTGGAACTCAATAGTCACTATAATTAACACCACACTGCCCCTCTTGGGAGTCTTGCAATATTTTTTTTTCTTTTTCTTTTTCTTTTCTTTTTTTTCTAGCCACTCATTTTTTTTCATAAGCCGCTCTTATTTTTCTTTATTCCTCACAAAGAAATTTGAAAAGAAGAAAAGGAAAAACACCCGCTAAATATGGAGCATGACATAAGTCTAGTACACATAAAACGTGCTAACTTAGAATCTTAAGACGTACTCATATCAACCATAAATGATTAGCCAAAAATGCATAAGAGATTACAAACCAAATAAAACCGTACTTGATTATTTATTAACAATTATATACATGCGAAGAAAATAGAGGTAAAGAAGAGAAGGGTTTAGCCACAAGTAATTGCCATGAAGTCTATCTAGCCCTTTTACACTTGCTTCAACTCTATCATTTCCCATTCTCCACAAATTTAAAATCTCAAATAATGAAATTGGTGGATGCTTAGCCTAATAGACCAATGAAGGACTACATGGTTAAGGATACTAGCTAGAGAATGCTAAGATAAGCAAACTCGGGTTGAGTCAAAATATCCATGGCGGGCCTAATATGTCAAAGAAGTCTAAATTTGTTAAAACCATGTTTTATTATATTTTTTTTCCTTTTTATTTATTTTGATGAAAAATAAAAGAATATATACAATGCAAATGTGTTATGCAAATGAAAAATGATTGATGCAAAAATTATATGTATGCATATTTTTGGTGGCCAAAGTAGATCAAAAATTTGAAAAATGTTTAAAATTCAATTTTCCATGTTATCATGCAAGACAATGACAAGTTCTAGGTAAGGTCACTTCGATAGAAGACCCCCCTACACTTAAGCTAAACATTGTCCTCAATGTTTAAGAGCATGGAAGTATAAAAACTTCCCCTACACTTATGACAATGAATAGACTTTGCTTAACCCAAGTTAAGGAAAGGACAACTATTAGTGAAATCATGTTTAAGCACAAGGTGTCAATGAAAATTCACTAAAGTAACAAAGTGAACCGGATACAAGGGCCTCCTCCATAAGCTCCAAAGCATGAGATGAGTGAGCAACCCTATAAACAAGCATGAAGACAAAAGAAGGTCGCCCCTACACTTATCTCCAAGTCTATGCCTTTATTACTAACCTACAACACTCTAAACCTAGTTATACGATGCTTGAGTTAATGAGTCTCTAGCTCGACTCGTCCCTCAATGAATTAATTCATGGGGAAAATGGGGACCTCTTGGACCATTTCAACGGAAATGTCCTCCCCAAAGTAGTGTTTAACACGGTGACCATTCACTTTAAAATTTGGACCATCGGGTTGGGACAACTCAAGAGTTCCATATGGAAACACTTGAGCAATAGTAAATGGACCGGACCATCTCGACTTAAGCTTGCCCGCAAAAAGCTTCAATCTTGAGTTAAAGAGGAGAACCGGCTCTCCAACTTTGAACTCACGATTCTTGATCTTAGCATCATGCAATTTCTTAGTCTTTTCCTTGTAAAGCAAAGAATTCTCATAGGCATTGGCTCTCAACTCATCCATCTCATTGATTTGATCTTTCCTATGTGAACCGGCTTGGTTTAAATCAAAGTTAGCCCACTTGAGAGCCCAAGATGCCTTATGTTCTAACTCAAATGGGAGGTGGCACGCTTTTCCATAGACAAGCCTATAAGGAGTACAACCAATTGGTGTTTTAAAAGCCGTCCTAAACGCCCACAAAGCATCATCGAGCTTATCCGACCAAGAAGCTCTATGCTCTCCCACCGTTCTCTCTAAAATCCTCTTTAAACCACGATTTGTGACCTCGGTTTGACCATTTGTTTGAGGGTGATACGCGGTAGAAAGTCTATGATTCACTCCATATTTCTTCATAACTCTCGTGAATTGATCATTACAAAAGTGCGTACCACGATCACTTATGATGGCCCGAGGTACACCAAATCTAGCAAACAATTGTTTCAAGAACTTTACAACCACTCTAGCATCATTAGTAGGTAAGGCTTTAGCCTCCACCCACTTGGACACATAATCCACCGCCACAAGTATATACTTGTTTCCCTTAGAGGATGGAAAAGGTCCCATGAAATCTATTCCCCATACATCAAATATCTCACACTCTTGGATAAAATTTTGTGGCATCTCATCACGTTGTGTAATTTTTCCTTGTCTTTGACAAACATCACAAAATTTCACCATCTCTTGGGCATCCTTGTAAATGGAAGGCCAATAGTAACCCGAATCAAAGACTTTCTTGGCGGTGTAGTTAGGCCCAAAATGTCCACCCGTAGGTCCTTTATGACATGCCTCTAAGATTTTAAATGCCTCGGGTCCATCTACACACCGTCTAATGATTTGGTCCGCACATTGCCTAAAAAGATATGGATCATCCCAAAAGTAATATTTAACTTCCTTAAGAAACTTTTTCTTTTGTTGGTAAGTTAGACCCTCAATAAGCACATTGCCCACAAGATAGTTTGCTATATCCGCAAACCAAGGTGTGGCATCCTCTTGGGAAGAAATAGACATGAGCTCCTCTAGTGGAAAGGATTCATTGATTTCTTGATGTGGGAAATCTCCTTGAAAAGGATGCTCAAGTCTACTCAAATGATCCGCCGCTAAATTCTCGGCCCCTTTCTTATCACGAATCTCTATCTTAAACTCTTGAAGCAACAAAACCCATCTCAAAAGCCTAGGCTTAGCATCTTGTTTTGTCATAAGATACTTGAGAGCGGAGTGATCCGTATACACTATGGTCTTAGAAAGCACAAGATATGGTCTAAACTTCTCAAAAGCATATACTATAGCAAGCAACTCTTTTTCCGTGGTAGTGTAATGAAGTTGTGCACCGGTCATGGTTTTACTCGCATAGTGTATAGGTTGAAAATGCTTATTAACTCTTTGTCCTAAGACGGCCCCCACCGCATAATCACTAGCGTCACACATAAGCTCAAAAGGTAATTCCCAATTTGGAGAAACCAAAACGGGAGCCTTTGTCAATTTTTCCTTAAGGGTCTCAAAAGATTCTAAACAAGCTTGATCAAAAATGAAAGGAGCCTCTTTCTCCAAGAGATGAGTCATCGGTCTAGCTATCTTAGAGAAATCTTGTATAAAGCGCCTATAAAATCCCGCATGACCTAAGAAACTCCTCACACCTTTAACCGAGGTGGGTGGGGGAAGCTTAGCAATCACATCAGTTTTAGCTCGATCAACTTCTAATCCCTTATTGGATATCTTGTGTCCTAAAACAATCCCCTCTTTCACCATAAAGTGACATTTCTCCCAATTAAGCACCAAACGTGTTTCCTCACAACGCTTAAGCATTCTCTGAAGATTGGTGAGACATGAGCTAAAAGAATTTCCAAATACGGAAAAGTCATCCATAAAAACCTCCATGGTTTGCTCTATCATGTCATGGAAAATCGCCATCATGCACCTTTGAAACGTCCCCGGTGCATTACATAGGCCAAAAGGCATCCTCTTGTAAGCAAATGTACCGTAGGGACAAGTGAATGTGGTCTTTTCTTGATCCTTAGGGTCAATGGGTATTTGAAAATAACCCGAAAAGCCATCAAGAAAACAATAGTACTCATTTCCCGCTAAGCGTTCAAGCATTTGATCCATAAAAGGAAGCGGGAAATGGTCTTTCCTAGTTGCTTCATTGAGTTTTCTATAATCAATGCAAACTCTCCAACCGGTTACATGTCTCGTGGGAATAAGCTCATTGTTCTCATTAGGCACCACGGTGATTCCACCCTTCTTTGGAACACAATGAACCGGGCTAACCCATGGAGAGTCGGAAATGGGGTAAATCATACCCGCATCTAAAAGTTTAATCACTTCCTTCTTAATAACCTCATGGATTTTTGGGTTAACTCTCCTTTGGTTTTGAATGGCGGGTTTATAGTCATCCTCCATAAGGATTTTGTGAGTACAAAAATGTGGATCAATTCCCCTTATGTCGGATATTTTCCATGCTAAGGCTTTCTTGTGTTTCTTAAGGACTTTAATAAGTTGCTCCTTCTCATCCTCTTTCAACTCTTTAGCAATAATCACCGGTAATTGGTCTTTTCCTTCTAAGAAAGCATATTCTAAGTGGGATGGAAGTTCCTTAAGTTCAATGGGAGGTGGACTCTCTATGGAAGGTTTTACTATGGAAGGTTCCTCAATGGTAATCTCTTGTGGAATAGGAGAAGGAATAGGGTCCTCATTGAGCAACTTTTGGATTGTAAGAATATCTTCTTCCCAATTAATAGGAGAATCATCATCACCAAGAAAGTTGGACTCAAATTCCTCCAAAAGGAAATCACTCTCTCCAAAAGGTGTTAAAGAGGGAGCAATTGAGGCCACGGTTTCAACATGTGGAATCTCATCACTAGCATTCTTACAAGCATCATGAAAGTGTTCATTACACACTTCATCTAACACATCCACAATGTTAATAGTCTCACAAGGTCTAGACTCCTTAACCTCTTTTCTATCACAAACTTTGCCTAACTTAAACACCACTCTCTCATCTTCTACTCTCATAATTAATTCTCCTTCCGCCACATCTATCAAGGTATGACCCGTTCTCAAAAACGGTCTACCAACAATCAAAGGCACTCTAGGATCCATGTCATAATCGACCACTACAAAGTCGGCCGGAAAGGTAAACTTATCCACACCTACAAACACATCTTCCGCTATACCTACGGGGTGAGCTATGGTTCGGTTGGCTAGTTCAAGAGTCATCCTAGTGGGAGTGAGCTCGGGAAGAGATAGTTGTTTCCAAACCGATAAAGGCATGAGATTTATGCTCGCCCCTAAATCCGCCAAAGCCATGCAATTTTCAACACCGGGAAAATTACAAGGTATCAAGAAGCGCCCCGGATCTCCAAGTTTTGTTGGTAAGGTTTTAAGTAACACCGCGGAACAATTTTCATTAAGTGATGTGTTGGGCAAGTCAACCAATTTTTCTTTGTTTGAGAGCAAATCCTTGAACATCTTAGCAAACTTTGGCATATAAGCAAGAGCTTCCGCAAAGGATATGTTGATATTGAGTTGCTTGAACATCCTTAAGAAATTGGAGACTTGGATGTCATCTTTGTTCTTTAACTTGTCCTTTTTCAACCTTGAAGGGTATGGAAGAGTAGGTTTTGGTGTAGGTGGAATAGGTGTTGTGGTGGAAGATTTGTCTTTGTTAGCTTCTTCATTGGGAAGTGTGGAAGGTAAAGGAGAAGTATGAGGTGGTTGAGAAGGTGTGTTTGAGTGAATAGGAGCATTTTGAGGAGGTAGAGTAGAAGTAGAAGGCTTGTCACAAGTAGGAGCACAAGTGGGTTGAACAATAGTAGGCTTAGGAAGTGAAGGATCCTTTGTTGTTGTTCCACTCCTTGTTGTAATAGCATTGACATTGGCCCTAGGGTTTGTTTGTGTGTTAGAAGGTAAAGCCCCTTGTGGTCTTTGAGTTACCGCCACTAAAACCCTATTGATTTGTTCCTCCATTGTACGTTTCAATTGATCATTCATTCTCTTCTCAATTTCACGCATTTTCTTGTCAACATACTCTTGAGTCTCTTGCATCCCATATCCTTGATTTGGATTTTGAGGGTAAGCTTGATTTGGTATTGGAGCATATGCTTGATTGGGAATAAATGGAAGTGGTTGATTAAATCCTTGTTGTGGTGGATAAAAGGTATTTGCTTGAGGTTGAAATTGATTGGGTGCCTTGTAGTTATTTCCTTGGTATGGTTGTCTTTGCCCTTGATTCCTTGCTAAAATTTGAGGAGGATTTTGTGGAATTTGGTTGGGTGGTTGGGGTGGGAAGCCGGGTGGAGTAAGGTAATTTTGGGATTTATAAGAAAGGTTATTTGGATTGATGTTAGGTTTGAAGTGTTCACGATGTTCCTCTTGGTAAGCATAACATTCCCCTTGATACCCTTGCACCTTATCACATTGTTCATAAGAGTGGGGACCTCCACAAGTAACACAAGAAATGGTGATGGCATTCACATTATTTGAGGAATTGTTCAATGTCATGCTCTTAAAATTTTGAAACATTTCTTGTTGTCTTTGCAAATTCCTTTCACTATCTCTATCCATCCTTTGAAAAATCGCTTCTTGAAACTTGAGGAGTTGGTTGTCACAAGGAGTTTGAGAAGTGTTTTGGATAACATGAACCCTTTCTTCAAATGGATTGTTTGTTTGAACCATTGCCTTAGTCTCAATAATGTTCAAAGCCTCGTGGTATGTTTTAAGAAGAATACTCCCTCCCGCGGAAGCATTTAGTGAATCTTGGTGGTGAGGTTTAAGGCCATTATAGAAGGTATTGATTTGGTTTACATCATCCAATCCATGGTTAGGGCATCGCCTCAACAACTCACTATACTCTTCCCAAGCATCACTAAAGGATTGACTAGGTTTTTGTGTAAAGCCCATAATTAAATTCCTCAAAGCCATAGTCTTTTGTGGAGGAAAGAATTTGTTCAAAAACTTAGTGGAAAAAACCGTCCCATGTGGTGATACTATCGGGTGGTTGGGTGTCTAACCAATGCTTAGCACTCCCATCTAAGGAAAATGACACTAACATCAATCTAATGACCTCATGTGGAACCCCATTATGCTTAATGGTATTGCAAAGTGAAAGGAATCTCTTAAGGTGAGCATGGGGATCCTCATTTTGTTTTCCCAAGAAAGGTGATAAAGCAACCATATTGATCATAGATGTATGTAGCTCAAATGTGTTAGCGGGAAAGTCGGGAATCTTAATGGCACTAGAATATCCATGAATGTTGGATTGCATACGTTCATACAAAGTACGATTATCAATAGCCATGGCTTCTTGTGGTGGTGACAAGGTACGATTCTCGTGATCGGCTTGATGGACGGTGGTGGTCCTACTCTTTCTCTTTTTCTTCCTTTTCGGAGGAAGAGGTTGTACACCAATCGGTATTTGTGCACGCCCGCGAGTGAGCATGCAACTCAATACGAGGAATGAGAGAGAAGCTCTCGTGTGACTTTGAAGAGAAATGGATTATCCTCTTCGAGTTTCAATATTAAATATCCACAAGAAAATAACAATATATGTATTTACTACTTTGGGTGCAAGACCCTCAATGAAGCCTTCCTTCTTAGAATACTCCCAAGTGAACGGGGGGTTAGGTGGCGCGAAGCACTTAAGTACCTATTGACCCTTAGATGGCATTTTATAGCACATCGCCTTTCTATTCACTTAAATGTTCGTATTCTTCGAATTATTGCTTATTGAGAGTATTTATCTATTCTTGCTTTATTTTGTTTGATCGATACACGTGTCAAGGACCGGAGCGCCCCTCAACACGGTGTATTGCCTCGGCAATACTTATGGAAGATATGTAAATTGATTGTTCTTATACGTATACGTATTTACTTATAATAATATATGGAAAATATTTTTGTATTTATGAGTTTTTTAAAGGAAAATACTATATGTACATAAAAACCGAGAGAATCCAATAATATATATTTTTTTGGGTGCAATCTCTTAGGAAAAAGATTGCTTTTTGGATTTTTTAATTTTTTTGGTCAATTCTTTAGGAAAAGAATTGTTTTGTTAATTTTTTAGTTTTTATATATTTTTATATTTTTGATTTTTTTTTTATTTGTTTTTGATTTATGATACGTAAAAATAACGTTCACAAAGTGAACGGGTCCCAAAAGCCAATGAAAACCGTCAATCGATAGTCTCTCGTGTAGTCAAAGAACCGGCAGCGGCGCCATTTGAAATGTAGTATAATGCAGTTCGTTTTCTCAGTTCTTAACCAATAGAAAGTCCAACCAATATCGGATTTTTAATTGTTCTTGGTTGTTAAGCTTGCTTGGTAATCTATTGCTAATTCAACAAATGCTTGCCAAAAGGAAAAATAATACCTACGTATATGTAAAACAAATTGCAAATACCACGTTTTTATTCAAGTAAAAATTTAAATTGCAAAATTTGAAACTAAAGGGACTGAAATTGTAAATTCTATGAAAAGTAAATGCTTGAAATGTAAATTCTAACAATTATAAGGACTAAAAATGCAAAACAGTTAACTACAAGGACCAATTATGTAAAACTAGTAACAAACTAACCAAAATGGTAACAAATTAACAAACTATCCAACTGAATTTAAACACTTTCAAAAGTAAAGGACTTAAACTTGCAAATTCCAGAAAATTAGGAAGTTTAGCTAGGAATTAAAACTGATTAAACCTTTAAGGACCTATTTGCAATTTTTGAAAACTTTTTAATCAAAAACGGGTTAAGAACAAAATAAGCTCGTTTGAGCTTATTACTAAACCAAAATCAATGAAACAAATTGCAAAAGACTTCAAATCCAATTTAAACTACGTGTGTCTAAGGAATTAAGCTAACGATGGAAATTGAGCTAATGAGTGCTTATTAATAAGCTCAAAATAAGCTACAGCTTAAACCAAACAGTCACAACTTGATTTTTGTAATGAAACTGATTAAGCAACTTATTTCAAGAATGGGAAATCAAACCAGAACTATTTTCATCAAGAAATAAGCTAGAAATCTGAATTAAGCTCAAAAGAGCTTATGTTGACCAAGTTTGACCAGATTTTGGAAAAAGCTCAAATTTTCAAAAATCAATATTCAACACTTTGTAAACGTTTTTGTGAAAGAAAATCACTACTTTTATGAAGTGGATTTGGAGATTCAAGAAAACAGTGCCTAAAACATTACAGAAAAAGCACTTTGCTAAGACTAAACTAAAAAGCTATTTTCTGGCTTATTGTTGAATACTGTAGAAAATCCTCACTATCACAGAAACCTTAGATGTTACTTGATCTATAGAAAAAGGTTTGAGCAAAAATGATTAACTAACAAAGATGCTATAATGTTTTGAAACTTGAAAGTTCTAAAAATGCTAATTTGCAAAGACTGATGCACAAAGTTTCAAAACACAAAAGTAAGCTATTTGACCTATGAGTGGAAGATATCAGAAAAATTGAACTCAACTTGATCACACAAGACCAAAACAGGCTAAAAATCCAACTTGTTACAACTAGAACACCACAACTCTCACAATGATTATGGCTTAAACCTGTTGCCAAACACTACTTATGATCTTTTTATGAGATTTTGTGAAAGATTATTGAGCAAAAGTTTATACTGAGTTAAGAGCTATAATATCCTAAGTTTATAAACCAAGATGCAATGGATACAAGCAAGTAACAAGAGTTAAGCACTACTAATTCTCAAAATGAATAGCTAAACTTATGAAAACTGAAACAGACTAAGTATCAAGCTATAAAGCTATAACCAATTACACTAAAGCTACACAGGTCTAGAATCAATCACAACTGAACTAATCAACTTTTATCATGCCACCAAGTAAATTCTACACTAGGTATTAAGCATGGCAATTGCAATTGAGTGGAACCAAAAATGAGCAATTCAAAACCTATTGAAGTAATCCTTTGAGAAGAAGAGGAGCGCTGAGCTCTCTTGCCCTAGTGATAACCACCACCTTATCACTAGGGAACACTTAATCAACAATCTAATCAGCTACAAATCATCTACAATCTTCAATCTGCTTGAAATCTTCAAATGAACAATGGAATGAACAAATTCTGATCAAACAGCTACCAATCTTCCTCAATGTTAATTATGATCAATGATTGATCATAACAAACACTCAACAGCAAAAGGATGATCACACAAGAGCAGTATAGAAGCAGTAATATGAAGAACTCAATTGGCGGGAAAAAGTGAATTTGAATTTTATTGAGGTAAATCAGTTACAAAGTTTGTTACAAGCTATCAACTAACTAACTAACTCAAGAGTTTGTCAGACTCTTGAGTAGTTAGGGTAGAATTAAGGGAAAAAGGAAAGGAAAGGGAGAACTAGGTGTTTTACAAAATTAAGCTACATCTGAAAATGAAGTACAATCTAGCTATTTATAGGCATGAGAGGAGAGTTAGTTGGGGTTGGTGACGTGTCAGGGCCAATCCCAGCTTGCCACGTGGAGAAATCTGCTTAATTGCATTTTGAAGGTTATGAACAGATTTGGGTGTTTTTGATTGGATGAGTGACTTGTTAATTGGTTTACACCGTTGAACTCGTCTCTCAAAATTGAGCAATATTGGTGTTTTAATCTTCCCATGAAATGGCTTCTATCAAAATCGCGATCCTGGCAATTTTTCACTTTGAAGAAGAAGACACGTGTCAATCTCTGATTAGTTGTGGGAGAGAGTTGTGGATCAAACTGTTGAGATTGTGTATTAAATGTGGCGGCGATAGTGGGCATTTATTGAGCTGAAGTGGCAATCCGTGTGAAGCATTATTTCTCTTCTCATTGGTTGAAATCTTGACACATGGATCACACTTGCATATCTTTCCAATCTTGGCAAAACAAGTCCTTTTTCTTGGCAGATTGCTGTTTTAAGCTAGGATCTTCATTCTTTTGACATTTTTGGTCCTTTAACTTTGACTCTTCAACAAAATCATCCCTTGACTGAGTTGACTTGATAGTTGACCAGGTTTGACTTGAATCTTGACTTTTACATTATTTCACTTTTAGTCCTTCAACTTTCATAACTTGTCAAGATAGGTCCTTATACTTCAAAGTCTTGTCACTTTTGATCCTCTTTTGTCTTTTTCATCCATTTGAGCTTGATTTTTCCTTGTTTGCTTGAAAATGTATCTTCTTACCTACACAAGTGCACACAAACACAAACATACCACATAATACTGTTTTTGCCAAATAAATTGGTATTTTGCTTCATGTTTTAGGGTTTTTATTGATATAATTGATATGAGATTTAAGCTCATATCAATACTTTTGTGCATATTTGTGCCCAATTGTGTTTCCAAGTCTTTGTGTAGCCAATTGCAGGAATGAAGTGTAAAACACCGCAAATATGAAGATTAGTACGAGTACGAAGAATCCTAGTCAAGTTCAAGACCCGTGTACAAGTTACAAGCATTTAAAGATCAATTTCGGGGTGCAAGAACAAGTATTTCCAAGGAGCATACAAGTCACTCAACATGAAGTTGCCACCAGCAGAAATAAAGTCGTCATTGGCAAAACTCATCCAAGTTGCCACCAACAGGATTCAAGTTGCCACCCACATTTGTGTAGACATAATTCGTGTCTACATTCATGCAAGCTTATGGGAGAACACACAAGATCATACAAGAAAGTTCTAGACTTCCTTTGGCTCCAAGCATTTGTCTTTGGCTCCAAGCCATGCATTCACTCCATGCCTTCAATTTTGCTTATAAATAAGACCCTTAGGTTCATGTAACGTATACAACTCAAATATCTCTTCACATCATCTCATAATATCTTTCATAATCACAAAATA
The DNA here is from genome assembly GCA_025667525.1 of Glebionis coronaria. Lineage (NCBI taxonomy): Eukaryota > Viridiplantae > Streptophyta > Magnoliopsida > Asterales > Asteraceae > Glebionis > Glebionis coronaria. Next base: position 224,068,877 of record CM046879.1, read on the forward strand.
ACTCTCTCAACCTTGTCCAAACCTCCATTCCCGGATTTGAGCAAGGTGGTGCAAGAAAAGTCACTTTTGGAGTCCGAAAAGAAAAGTTAACATCACGAAACTGTTAGGGATCATTACCCTAATCATTAGAAACATATTTCCACTTTGTAAGGCTCTTGATTATGACTTGTAAGACTATTATTTCAGAGTTTTTTTCATTGTTTGTTATGAGTAGCTAAATCTCATTCTACACTTGGTAGGATGATGTTTGTGGTATGAAGTAGTGGTTGTGATTGTGATTTATGTTTATTTTAATGTCAAGCTTTCCTTTGAACCATTAGTACTTATGTTTCATGTGACAATTGTTATCAAAACTTAATTTGTTGGTAAAGATTTCATAGGTCGAAAGGGTTATTTTCTATCAACAAGTCATGGCTGGTTTGTCTATGATTGGCTATCTTTTGTAGTGATCATTTCTTAAGATGTTTTGATTATCAAGAAACATAATTATAAGTGTTATCAAATTCGTGAAATGACCGTGAATCGAATGTGTTGAAATTGGATTAAGTCTTGAATTGAGTGATTGAGTCTAATGCTTGCTTTCTTTAACCAAAGTCTTGACGAAGATTAAAGCTTTTGAAAATAATAGATTGGACTATCCATCTAATTATCATAATCATATTTGTTAAACGTGTCATCACAATCATACCTCTACGGATGCTCAAACTAGTCCTTACCAAGTGTTGCTTTTAAATCTTATTATTAATCTCACCATTTTACTTGTTACTTGTTCGTCACCTATTGCTACAACCAACGATTATAGTTTTATTTTTGAATGATCATAGGTTTTCCAAATCCTCGTGAACGATCTCAGTATTACCACAAAGCTATACACAAACGAAAGGGTTATACTTGCCTGTGCGTTTTTAGTCAATCCGGTAAATCGTGTTTATAAATTTAAAATTTGTTCTCCAAATCCAACCACGACGGACGCATCAAGTTTTTAACGCCGCTTCCGGGGATTTGATTATGTTCTTAGTTCCAAAATCATCCTATAATAAAACCCATTGTAGCGTTCTTGTTGCCAAAAGCCCAAAAATCAAAAAGTAAAAAAAAAAAAACAAAATTTTTGCAGCAGAGTCGATTTTGCCGCTGGCAAAACCTCTCTGCCACCAGCAACAACATCTCAAAAGCACTTTTGCCGACCGACAAAGTACTTCTGCCGCCGGCAACTCCAACAAAGATCAGCTTTTGCCGACCGACAACACCATTTTTCCGCCGAAAAAGCGTGGACAATAAAAAAAATAAAAAAGTTATGTTTTTATTTTGTTTAGTTTATTTAATTTCTTATCTACTTATTTTCCTATTAGTAGTATTTTGTTTGTTTTTATTTTTTTTACTTGTAGTCATTTTCAGAAGTTCTTCAAGACTTGAATGAACACACGTTCTTCCGGTCAAGAATTGCTTAGTCCATACACCGATCCCGAACGTTATATCCATCAATCTCGAAAGAAAAACCGCAAGAAGCAACCCTTTGTTTCTTTTGAAAACCGAATTCCAAAAACCAAAAACCCACCGTTTGATAATCTCTTAGACTCATTTGTCGTCTATAAACCGTTTAACGATCTACCATTCCCAATGGTCGACGATCAATCCATGTGGGCAACCAACCGAGTAGTAGCACCTACCCCCGAGGCTACTATTGTTCAAGTTGAGCTTGGAGAAAACTTTACTGTGAAAGGTCATCACCTTTCAATGATTAAAGACCACCAATTTGAAGGGCGTACGCGGGCCATCCGCATAAGCACATAGCCGAATTCATAGAGATATGTGGCATATTCCGATATAGAGCCGACGTCGATGTAGACGCTATAAAACTCAAACTCTTCCCATCATCTCTATCCAGAGATGCAATAGTTTGGTATAATAAGTTGACGCCCGGTACCATTGAAACATGGGAACAAATGAGAACCATTTTTGTTAGCCGTTTCTTTCCACCCGCCATGTACGAAATACTCATGGGAGAAAATCCAAGGTTTCACCCAACTTCCACAAGAAACACTCATCGATGCGTGGAACCGAATGAAAGGCCTACTTCGTAGTTGTCATGGACATGGTTTATTAAAAGGAACCATCATCCAAATCTTTTATCATGGTCTCAATGAACCGACGCAAGCAATCCTTGACGTTGGTGGACTCTTTCTCTATAAGACTCCCAACGAAGCATATCAATTGCTCGAGGACCGAGTTCTCTTAAAACTCGATTGGTCCAAAGATAAACGTTCCAAACCTTTCAAGAAAACCGTTTCTTTCGTTGAAAGTAGCGAAAATTCTAAACTCATGGAAAAGATGGACGCTCTCACATCTAAATTCGACTCACAATTCAAAACTATCAAAGACGAAATGAAAGAGATGCGAGGCAAATGTACTCTTTGTGGATGACCACACCCATCTACGGAGTGTGATGACACACCAATAAGAGAACCACCACAAGAAGCAAACTACGCCCAAGGATACCGAGTAGGTGGTTATCGAGGTAACTACTAAGGTAGAAACCCCGGCATTTGGCGTGAGTACCCCAAAAACGAAAATCATAACTCACAACTTCGTGAGAACGATAATTCCATTCCATCAAATGAGAAGAAACCCGAAGGACAAACTTAGAAAAAACGTTGTTAGCTTTCATAGAATCTCAAAAATCAATAAACACGTTCATTAAGAACCAATTCTTCGATCTCAAAGCCAACGTTGAAAGAGGACAAAGGCACCACACTGTCACTATTAGTGATATCGAAACCAAGATCGGTCGAATCACCGACCAATTAGCCAATCGACCAAGTGGTTCGTTGCCAAGCAACACTCAAACAAACCCAAAACCATCCACGAATAAACCATAACGCCCACCCTCCTCCCGTAATGAACATGTGAATGCCGTATTCACAAGGAGTGGGTTGATTTATGATCCACTGATACAAGGTTTTTGCCTAGTATAAAAATTTGTTCGTCTCGTTTCTAATCGAATTGATCTCTGGTTAAATGTGTGACTCAGTCGTTCTTGGTGGATAAAAGAAACTGTCGTTGATTATCTATAGCTAATTAGAAAGTAAATGCAAAAAGTAATAAAAATAAGCTAAAAGCAAATAACTAATAATAAATAAACGATATTAAAACGAATATTAAAAACAAAACAATTAATTAAAATATAACTGATGATATGTCATTTATACATGATCTCATCGTTCTTTTCGGGCTTTAAATGCATAAAAATGTCATAAAATACCATATATATATGCTTGTATTTGTTTACTTGTGTGTTTTAAGTATGGATATCGTGAAAAAGACAAAAGATCACAAGAAACAAGGAAAAACGGACACGAGAAACGAAGCTGTACAAAGAACCGGGCCCTAGTTCATGATTTATCCAAGATTAAACCTTGAAGACTTGAAGATGTACAAGACTGATCCTCAAAATATCAAGAAATGACACTTAAAACCCTTGTATATTCATAGTTACAAGTTTGGTCCCTTAAGTTTGTCAAAATTACAAAAATGGTCCTTCAACTTTGACGAATTGGCAAGATTAGTCCCTCATCAATTCTAACTTGTCAAATATGGTCCCTCATGAAGTCAAAGATACTATGAAGACCTTTGAAGATCAAGAAAGTCCAAAATCAGTCCCTCAAGAATTCAAAAATGGCAAAATAACCCTTGAAACACTTTTGCCAAAGTTTTGGGGCAAAAGTGTGAAAATAAGAAGTTCTAATACAAAGGGAATACGTTTTGGTGGCTGAAAAACTTGATTTATCCATTTCACCAAAACACAAGGGCCAAAGATGGGCATTTGAGACATTCAAACAAAGAAATGCGCCAAACACTTTCCACTCCTACAAAAACGGATCAAAAGGTGTTAATGTTCACCTTTCACCCCCAGTTACTATCTCACTTAAACCAAAGGGTAAATCCCAATTACCCACACCCACGTGTGATTCAGACATGTAGAAACCCATCCCACATACAAAACCCTCACCTCCACTCACCAAAGGGTCCCACCATTTCATACGTCCACCCATCACATCACAACTTAGCCTCCAAAGGAATGCCAGGTGTCAAAATCAATAACCCACACTCCTTGCTTGGTTACAAAGCTAAAATGAACAATCAGGATTCATTTGGACAGCTCTAACATCAAATGCGTCTAGAAGATTCAAGGGCATTTTAGGAACTTCATAGCTAGGGTTTTCTCATTGTAATCTCAGCCTTTGTGGCCTATATAAGGACTCCTCAACTTGTGAGAGAGCCTTGTTCCAGTTTTACCCTTTAAACATTGTAATTCCTTTTTGAATTTTATAGAAGTTGGTATTTTGAGAAAATTGTAATTCCTTTTTATGTTTTTGAAAGTTGGTGTTGTTTAAGGGTAATTCTAAGTTCCATTATATGTTATAAGTGTGCTTGAATCTTGTGGTTCAAGGATATTTATGTTTGGTAAGGTTTTCAAGTTTGAAAAAAGCTTGAAAAGTGGTTTCTGATTTTGCTATTTTTGTTGTACTAATCCTTAACCAAAAACTATAAGCTCTTACAAGCTTGTTGATACCAAGCTTGTGAAGGGATTGGAGCCTTTGGTTGGGTTGTTTGTTCATTGTGTTGAAGAAATCAAGCCCTTGAGTTTCTGCTTTGAAACATCAACCAAGGCAGTCATCCATCTTTCTTGTTGAAGTACCTTGGTCTTGTTCTAGTTGTTGAACAAGGTCCAAGGAGCATTGTTGGTCCTCCTAGGATGTTGTGGAGGACAGGTATAAGCTCTTGTTAAGATTCCTTTAAAAATCACATGTTATGGTCTGTTTTATATTTTGCTATGTGATTTGGTGATTTTGTTTTTGTGCTTTGTGTTTTATGGTTGGTATCTATTAGTTGTCACCTAGTGTAGCTATTTGATCTTTAAAATCAGTAGGTTGTTTGAAGGATTAAGAATTTTGTTTGAAAAGTCCTTATTAAAGGATTGTTTGGGATTACTGGTTCATAAGGCCTTGTGGCCTTGTGCCCTTGGTTCTTAGGGTTTGGGAAGTCTAAACAAGTCATAATATACAAGTTTTAGTCATTGGTTAAGTTTCTGAAAGTTTGGAAAAGGATTTCAAGTGTTGCAAAAATCTGATAAAAGGTGTTTTGAAATTGGTCTAACACATCAGATTCAATATCTTCTTTGTTTGTTGGATCTAAGGTCTGAAATCAGGTTTGGGAATAGTTTAGGTGATAAGCTATCTATTGGTTATCTGGTTGATGAATTTGGTGGCTTATTGAGTGTGCTATAGCTTATCAAAGTTGGCTGAAGTGGTCATTTGCATCAGCAAAGTGATCACCTCATTTGGTGCTTGCATTTGTATTTCTAGTGTAAGGCTTGTTGTTTTGTTGCTTGGATCCTGTTTATGTGCTGCTTGTGAGGATATTTGGCTATTTGGATTGCTTTGTTGCTAGCTTATAAGCTTACTGTCTTATTAGCTTATTTGTTCCAATACTAGTCAAGTCTGCCCAACAGGTAGACCTTGATTCACAAGGTTTGTAGTCAAGCCTTAACCAGCAGGTTGAAAACAAAGTTTTAACACTTCATTAAGTCTGTCAATGTCCAAAATTGTGCTTGTCAGCGTTTGAATTACTCTTGTCAGCGTTTGACTATTGGTCAAACTTGGTCAAATAGCTTATTGAATCTGTTTTGCTTATTGGTACATGCAACAACTTTATTTTTGTAATAGAACTCATTTTTCTCAGCTTATTAACAAGTCTGGAAGGTTACAAGTCTTTTGGTTAAGCTTTTGCTAGAAAACTAGCTTATTTGGCTTTTTCAACCAACTTATTGGTTCTTATAGCTTATTCTACTTGGCTTTTTGTGATTTTATTGATTGATTACTCTTAGTTAAGCTATTTGTGAGCTTTTCCAACAAACCAAAGCTTCTGAAACGCCCTAGCACTCTAACCCGACTATTTTGTCGTTTAGTGGATTTCTATTTTGCTTATTTCTGGCTTATTGAGTGAGTTTTTTCAAAATTTCTTTTTACAGATCTATTAGGCATCTCAAAAGAAGGTTGTGTGTTTAAGCAGAGCTTATGACATTGGCTTATTGCTTAATGGGCTTATTGGCCCAATAAGAATAAGCTGTTTGTTATTTAAGCTGTGATAAGCTCATATTCAGCTTTTGGGCCTTCAGACTTTTGTGTTTAGAATTAAATTTTGAGTCAGATAGGGCTTTTTCAGGTCATCTGGGCTTAGTTTGACTTTTTGGGCCCAAAAGCCCATTAAGGTTGACTGATTTTGCTTTTAGCCCATTTGGGGGCCCATTAGGGGTATTTTGGTAATTACACTTTCATTTTCTGATTATTTAGGTTAAAATAAACTAGTTTGCAAGTTTTTAGAATTTTTTATAATATTTGGATTTTTAATATTATTTTATTATTATTTTTCAAATTTCACATTTTTTCACTTTTTATATTTTTCTTAGCTTAAATACATTAAAATAGGAATTTTGCAACTCTTAGATTAATTTTATCATCTTTAGATTAATTTTTATAATTATTTTAAGTTTTAATAGTTTTTAAATCATTTTAAATAGTTTTTATTAGTTTAAAATTTTATAAAAATAGTTTTTAATCTTTTTAGGCCATTCTAGAGGTTTACCAATTGAAAAATCTTTATTTGGGCTTTTTGATAATTAATTTGATTTTTAGGGCTTTAATTAACATTTAAAAATTAATATTTAATAAATTGAAAGGTTTGAAAAAGTTTTGATCATTGGTAAACTCTTAGTTTATTTATTTTGATTTTTGGTAAATTTTTGGGAATTTTTAGAATTAATTTTTATTTTAGCTCTTTTTACGGTTTTACGTTTAGTCGTAGTAGTAATTTATTTCACATCTTCGTCATTCTATTTTCTCATCCCCTTCTTTCAAATATTAATCTCAAACCAATTACGAATTACTCACACACATATACCTCCTTGGGAAACGAACTTGGAACTTCATTAGGGTCATTTGTACACGGTTTTCCTAAACCGTCGTATTTAATACTTTCCCTATTTACCTCCTTTTCCTAAAGGTGTGGTAAAACACTACAGTCATTTTGGCGCCGCTGCCGGGGAGGTGTGTCGTGATTAATTTGTCTTGTTGTTTTTAATATTAACCATAATTAGTATTTGTATTAGTAGAAATCTACTAATACGTATTATCGGTTTTTTGGTTTTTCTTGTGAAATTATTATTACTATATTGTATTAAGTATCACAATCAATTCAAAATATCTCCAGAAGTGTGAAAACACAACCTTAATTGGGATTTGATCTCCTAATTATTTTATTCGAATCACAAACAAAAGAAAAAGGCAAAAATAGATAAATACTTTCGTGAAGCTCAATTTTGAAAAATACGAACTATAAGGTGGGTATAAGGCGGGTATTATAAAATATACCCTAAGGAAAGAGGCTCTTAAGTGCTTCGCGCCGCCTCGTTTCCCCGCTTGCTTGTGAGTATTTTGAGATTGAATGCTAATCGAGGGTTTTGCCGCCCAAATTATTATTATGTATAATATATTTGCTTGGTTTTCTTTGTGATTAAACCCTCTTGAACAATTTGGTTTTCACCAAAGTTCTAAAGTCATTCGAAGGAGTTCACTCCACGTGATTGTTTTCATTCTTTTGAGGCTTATTTAATCACGAGTTTGATTCGAGGGGAGATTTGGTAGATTGTTGTCTACGAAGATACACCAAAATCCAAAAAATTAAAAACAATAAAAAACACAAAAAAATTGAAAATTCACAAAACACCAAAAAATAATCTTCTTTGCTCACCTCCCATTCTTCGTGAAGTTTATGATAACTCGTAATCAAGCAAAACGAGCTCGTAAACGTTGTCAAAATCAAGGAAATCAAGAGACGTTGATTGAAGAACAAACTCCAATTGTTGAACCTATTGTAGAACAAGAAGTCGTCATGGCTAGTCGTACCATGATGGAGTTGCTTCAAGCACCCACCGAGGGTTTTGGGGAGGCCATTGTGATTCCCGCTATCCTTGCGGAGAACTTCGAGATTAAGACGGGTTTAATGTCGATGTTGCAAGCTAATAAGTTTAGAGGTCGAGTGAAAGACAACCCGCATTACCACATAAGGAATTTTAATCATCTCACCGCTACTAGCAAGTTTAAGGATGTTCCACATGACGCCATTAAGATGATGTTGTTTCCATACTCGTTAGATGGACCCGCTAAAATTTGGCTTGAGAAAGAACCGCAAAATTCAATTTTGACATGGGGTGATCTCGTTTCTAAGTTTGTGAACAAATTTTTTCCACCATCTAAAACAACACAGAAAAATGAGATTTCAAGATTTGTACAACGAAATAATGAAAGTTTTTCAATGGCATGGGAACGATTTAAGGAAATGTTACATGAATGTCCACACCATGATTTTTCGGAATTACATCAAGTTGATACTTTTTATAATGGGCTTAATGATCATGAACGAGATTATTTGAATGCCGCAGCGGGTGGTAATTCTTTGTGCAAAACGACCGATGAAGCTTTAAAGATTATCGATAATAGATCTAAGGTTTATAGCCCTCGTAACACACCGAGTGTTGCCAATATGTGTTCGTCATCGTTGTCATCGTCTCGTAGCATTAATGCCTTACATGATGAAGGTAATGAGGAAAATCGGTTTTTCGATAGGTTTTCAAATCTTATGACTCATTGGAAAGCACAAGAGGCTTTGAATTCCGCTTCGGTTAAAGCGGTTGATAAGAGTTGTTTGTATTGTGGTGGAGCTCATGATCTTTCCGAGTGCATTACCGCCGGTGGTAACACTTCGAGTGCTTACGTAGCAACGGGAACTTATAACCAAAACGGCCAAGGTTCTCGCCCAAATCAAGCTCCACCAAATCAAAATGCTAATAACTATCGAAACAACAATCAAGGTGGTAATTATCAAGGCAATTCACGTAACTACAACAAAGGGAATTATCAAAGTGGGAATGGACAAGTTACTAATCAAAACCAAAACCGTGATTTTCAAAACACTACACAAGGATTTCAAAATGCTCACACAAAATATCTTCAAGGAGAATTTTTGGATTATGCTAAAGCAAATGATGCTAAGTTTGATAACATGCAACGTGAGATGATTAGCTTAAGATCCGAGTTGAAAAACGAGCTTAAAAATGAACTTGCTAATGAACTTAAAACTCATGCAAATAAAATGGAAGGAAATGTCCAACGTCTTCAACAATATCAACAAAAGATGGAACAAGGACAACATAAGATTAAGCAAGAATTGTTAAAAGCGGATTTAAGGCAATCAAAATTTGAATACCGAATGGCAAAAATGTTTGAAGCAATCATGTGTAAACCCTCTTCCTCGGGTGTTCTTCCTAGTGATACCATTGCAAACCCGAAGGGAGAAATGAAATCGAGAAGGAAATCGAGAAGGAAATCGAGAAAATCGAGTACTTCTATGGAGAAGGAAATCGAGAAAGAGCCCGAGGTGATGGTTGAAAAGGAGCATATTACAAGCCCACGAAGTACCGCTCATGCCCCACCTACGATTGAACCAATACCAATTATGGAACCCGAGTTTCCAAGGCCGTTGAGTAATGTCCAACCCACACCACCCTTACCTTACCCTTCGAGACGAAACAAAGAGAAATTGCAAGAACGTAACAAACAACAAATCGAGCTTTTTATAAAAATGTTTCAACAAGTGCATTTTGATGTGAGTTTAGCCGACACGTTGTTATATATGCCTCGTTTCTCTTCCACTTTTAAAAGTGTGATGAGCGATAAGGAAAAGCTTTCAAAGCTTGCTAATTGTTCTTCGGTTTATCTTAACCGCATACTGGAAAAAGTTGGTGACCCCGAAAAGTTTCTCATTCCTTGTGACATACAAGATATGAAATAATGCCTCGCCTTGGCCGATCTTGGTGCGAGCATTAATTTGATGCCATTTTCCATATGGAAATCGCTTTCGCTTCCGACTCTTACTCCTTCGAACATGTCTATCGAGATGGCCGATCATTCTACGATTTTAGCATGTTGAGTAGCCGAGGATGTTTTTGTGAAAGTGGGGAAGTTCTACTATCCCGTTGATTTTATAGTAGTTGACATCCCCGCGGATCCTCAAGTTCCTCTAATTTTAGGTCGTCCATTTTTAGACACCTCGAGATCGCTTATCGACGTTCATGCAAGAACTATCACTTTGAGATTCAACGAAGAGGAACTTGTTATAAACGCTACTCAAAACTCAAAACCTTCTCATGTTTATGCAATCGCTACCATCAATCACATCGACTTAGTTGATGTGGTTTGCGATGAGTTTTCACAAGAAGTGTTAGATTTTTCTGATAGCTCGTCAAGTGGCAATCCCACTGTTTTGGATCCGATTCTTGCTAATTCTACACCAAATCTCACTCCATTCCAAGGAGGCAATTTTACTTCAAATGAAATCGACAATGAAGATGAGGTGTTTATTAGTGATGATACTTCTATTCCACCATTTCTTCCGCCGATTGAAGTTATAAGTGTTGAGCAAAAATCTTCAATCGAGGAACCACCTGTCCTCAAATTGAAAGATCTTCCTCTCACCTTGAATACGCATTCTTGGAAGGGGATGACACGTTGCCGGTTATAATTGCAAAAGATCTTGCTAATGATGAAAAAACCGAGCTCTTGAAAGTTCTTAAAGCTCATAAAGGGGCAATTGCGTGGAAAATTTCCGACATTAAGGGTATTGACCCAAAGTTTTGTACTTACAAGATTTTAATGGAGGAGGACTAAAAACCCACAATTCAAAGTCAAAGAAGGGTAAACCCCAAAATTCACGATGTCATCAAAAAGGAAGTTTTAAAACTCCTTGACGCGGGAATGATTTATCCTATCTCCGATAGCCCATGGGTGAGTCCAATCCAATGTGTCCCTAAAAAGGGAGGAATGACCGTTGTGCCTAATGAAAACAACGAGTTAATTCCCACTCGTGTTGTGACCGGTTGGAGGTGTGTATTGACTACCGAAAGTTAAATGACGCCACTCGTAAAGACCACTTTCCTTTGCCCTTCATGGATCAAATGTTGGAGCGAATCGCGGGAAATGAATTCTATTGCTTTTTAGATGGTTTTTCCGGTTACTTTCAAATCCCTATCGACCCTCGTGATCAAGAGAAGACTACGTTTACGTGTCCTTATGGAACGTTTGCTTATCGTAGGATGCCTTTTAGACTTTGTAATGCACCGGGTACGTTTCAACGGTGTATGATGGCTATCTTTCACGATATGATCGAGAAGTTGATGGAAGTGTTTATGGATGACTTTTCGGTATTTAGCAATTCGTTCACGTCGTGTTTATCTAATCTCGAGCAAATGTTAAAACGTTGTGAAGAAACCAATCTTGTGCTTAATTGGGAAAAATGTCATTTCATGTGTAAACAAGGAATCGTCTTAGGACATAAGGTCTCTAAAGCGGGCATTGAGGTCGATAAAGCTAAGGTAGACGTCATCACCAAGTTACCTCATCCCAAAACCATTAAGGGATTTAGGAGTTTCCTAGGCCACGCGGGCTTTTATCGTCGTTTCATCAAAGACTTTTCGAAAATCTCTCGACCTATGACACACCTTCTCGAGAAGGATGCTCCTTTTAACTTCAATGAGGATTGTGTTAGAGCTTTCAAAACTCTTAAAAGGAAACTTACCGAAGCTCCCATTCGTGTTGCTCCTAATTGGGAATTACCCTTTGAAATCATGTGCGATGCAAGTGATTATACTATAGGGGCCGTCTTAGGGCAACGTTATGAAAAGCATTTCCGTCCTATCCATTATGCTAGTAAGACGATGACCGAAGCTCAATTAAAGTACACCACAACGGAAAAGGAATTCCTTGCCGTGCTCTATGCTTTTGAGAAATTCCGACCTTATCTCGTCTTAACTAAAAGCATCATGTATACCGACCATTCGACTATCAAGTATCTCTTAGCTAAGCAAGATGCTAAGCCGAGATTGCTTCGTTGGATGCTCCTCCTCCAAGAATTTGATGTCACCGTGCTTGACAAAAAAGGAGCCGAGAATCTAGCGGCCGATCATCTCTCTCGTCTAGAAGATCCTCACAAAGATGTTTTCGAGAACAAGGAAATCACCGAAACATTTCCTCTCGAGACTCTCGGTGTAGTGAATTCTAAAGACACCACCCCATGGTTTGCCGACATTGCAAATTACCATGCGGGCAATTTCATAATCAAGGGTATGACGACACAACAAAAGCGAAAGTTCTTTCGTGACGTCAAGTTCTATTTTTGGGACGACCCTTATCTCTTTTGGGTTTGTGCGGATCAACTCGTTCGACCTTGTGTTTTTGGTGCCGAAGCTTCTAACATCCTTAGAGCTTGTCACGAGGGACCCACGGGTGGTCACCATGGTGCTAATCTCACGGCTAAGAAAGTATTTGATGCCGGCTTCTTTTGTCCTTCTATCTATCGTGATGCACACGCACTTGTGAAGTCGTGTGATTCGTGCCAACGTCAAGGAAAATCGTCTCAACGTGATGAAATGCCACAAAACATAATTCAAGTGTGTGAGATTTTCGACATTTGGGGCATTGACTTTATGGGTCTGTTCCCATCGTCTCATGGTAACAAGTATATCCTCGTCGCGGTTGACTACCTTTCTAAGTGGGTGGAAGCTAAGGCTTTACCTACTAATGATGCTCGTCTGGTAGTGAAGTTTTTGAAACTACTATTCTCTCGGTTCGGAACCCCTCGTGCTATTATAAGCGATCGTGGAACCCATTTTTGTAATGAACAATTCGAGAAGGTCTTAAAGAAATATGGAGTTACTCATCGTCTTTCTACGGCTTATCACCCGCAAACGAGTGGGCAAGTCGAGGTTTCGAACCGAGCTTTGAAGAGGATTTTAGAGAGGTCGATTAGAGAAAACCGTGCTTCATGGTCCGACAAACTCGATGACGCTTTATGGGCCTTTAGGACCGCTTATAAGACACCTATCGATTGTACTCCTTATAAGTTAGTCTATGGGAAGAATTGTCATTTGCCCATTGAATTGGAGCACAAGGCATATTGGGCCCTTAAGCATGTAAACTTTGATTTAAAGACCGCGGGAGATCACCGGAAAATACAATTGAATGAATTGGATGAACTAAGAGATAATGCTTATGAAAATTCATTAATTTTCAAAGAAAAGACTAAAAAGTTTCATGATGCAAAGATTAAAAACCGAGTTTTTAACGTTGGTGATCAAGTGTTACTTTTTAACTCTAGACTTAAGATATTTTCCGGGAAATTCAAATCTCGTTGGTCGGGTCCCTTCACCGTTACACAAGTGTTTCCTTATGGGACCATCGAGCTAGCTCAAGATGATGGTCCTAACTTCAAGGTTAATGGGCATAGGCTTAAGCACTACTTTGGTGGGGAAATTCCTTCAATGGTTGACCTCGACCAAGTCACCTTCCCCAATGATAATTAGCATTGAGGGGATCGAGTCGAGCTCATGACTCGGTAATAAAAAACGAGGTGCCTCGTGGGGGAGATCCCATGCTTATCCTTTTATGCTTTTTAATAAATAATGAGAGGGGATTTGTGCCCTTCCAACTCGTTGTCTCGTGGTTGTTTGTGATTGTGTTATATAGATCATCATCATCTACGATTGAAGACTCTCGTGTTCGTTTACGTGAGCCTCCATCGTTTGCTTGAAGAAGTTTTTCACGAATCCATGACATATCCTTTATTGTTCTAACAATTATCTTTTATCATACTTAATAAACGGCTTTAGATATATTGTTGATCACCCTTTCCATGCTAGATCCTAAGCATTCGACTCTTCGTCTCTAGTATGGGGGTGCTCCACCTTTAGACTGGAAAACATTGAGGACAATGTTTACTTTTAGTATGGGGGGGTGAATAGATACTTGCTTTGCTACGCCCTCACGTTTTCCAACTTTCAATGTTTTGTTTTGTTACTAATAAGGCTAAAAATGGCCAAATTTTAAATTTTTTCTTAGTTTTAATAAGTGTTTTTAAGACACGAATGTATATTTTCCGATGGGTAGAATAAGAGCTAAATTTTGACTTGTTGGGCATTTGGAGCCCTTTACATTCCTTAACCCGCTCAATTCAAGTTTTTCTAGACTTTTATATAGGGAACTTCAAAACGCGAAAGTCTTAGCTCATCCGGGTTAAGAACAAGAACTTTTCGCAAGTTCCTATAATTGATCCTAGAAAGTCACTTATCAAGGGAACTATAAAATGCATTCTCTACACATGAAAAAGTCCAAGAAAGTGTAAGATCCTATAGGTGGCTTAAAAACCCAAAACTTTGATTTGATATAGTCTTAATGAAAGCTAATCCAAATTTGGCTTAATTTTGACTTGCATGGCTAAGTATTCACGAGTCTCTTTAATTAGAGGTCTTTATATAGTGAAGAACGAGAAGTGATAGAGTTAGACAAGTGATCATGCTAAACGTAGAACATGAAAATGTTCTTTCAAAAACTCATATGTTTTTAATTGTGGCTTTTTCTTCCCATAAGATCAATGCATTAGGAATAAAAATAATTGCAATAAGTAAGGTCGTACGATTTGAAAGGTTACTTAGCTTCTAGCCCAAGATCGTTTAAAAGTTGCTCGGGGTTGAATAGAGTTCATAGCCAAGGCATAACTTATTGAAGCGGGACGCGAAGATTGGTGAAGATCCAAAAAGGCCCTAACAAGGCATGAGGAGCTCTATTTTGTTGCTAAAAATCCAAGATAATGTGAAGTATCATTGTGTCAAAATCAATATGAAGGATCGAGACACGCGACGAAAAGAAATTACTCCCTAAAGATCATGGAGAAAGTCTATCCAAAAAAGACCCTTACAAGGTATGAGGATAAATATATCCAAGTGCGAAAAGGAGGCGGATCGTTGTATATCAAAGTCCAAACTAAAGATTGAAGAAAAATGATGAAGTCGTGTTCCAAATATGAAGAATCTCTCAAAAACGTCAAGTGAAGAAATTCCAATATATGAAGAGAAGACCATAATTTCAAGAACGTCTTCCCAAGATTTGAAGTATGAAGACATGCCAGATATCGGTCCGAGAAAGGTCTCAAATCGTGAAACGAGTTATGCCAAGATATGAACTTAAGGAGATACACGAGAAGCCGTTTTAAAAGATTTTGTCCTTCGGCTTACTATCGATTAAATCGTGCTACTTTGCTTTCGGACTAATAAATACTCAAATAAGTCAATATGAATCACTTGTGATCCATGACAAATAGTTAAAAAATGCTAGTAACCCATTTCCTTTTATAATAACTAGGATTGCGGGGAGAAAAAGTATTACACAATTTGGACGTATGAGTAGTGTTAGCATTGTGACTTGTACCAACAATAATATCATTTTTGCACTTAGCATGGAATGTATGACAATCAAGGATGACGAAATTTACTCTAAGGGATATTTACTTGTTTCTATTCATTGACCCTAAAAGTCACATTCGTGATGAAGATCATACATTATGTCTTTACACATCTTCGTAGTATTGTTGCAAGTCTTTTACTTTTCAATAAAGGGTAATAAAATTGAATTTTGGTCATGCTTAGATACTTCTATTCTAGCATTGCGTGAGGGCACGGCAATGGCTTAGTATTGGGGAGTGATGAGATGGCATTTATACATGATCTCATCGTTCTTTTCGGGCTTTAAATGCATAAAAATGTCATAAAATACCATATATATGCTTGTATTTGTTTACTTGTGTGTTTTAGGTATGGATATCGTGAAA
Organism: Glebionis coronaria; assembly: GCA_025667525.1. Classification (NCBI taxonomy): domain Eukaryota; kingdom Viridiplantae; phylum Streptophyta; class Magnoliopsida; order Asterales; family Asteraceae; genus Glebionis; species Glebionis coronaria. The sequence continues at coordinate 224,084,648 of CM046879.1, forward strand.
AAGACAAAAGATCACAAGAAACAAGGAAAAACGGACACGAGAAACGAATCCGTACAAAGAACCGGGCCCTAGTTCATGATTTATCCAAGATTAAACCTTGAAGACTTGAGGATGTACAATATTGATCCTCAAAATATGAAGAAATGACACTTAAAACCCTTGTATATTCATAATTACAAGTTTGGTCCCTTAAGTTTGTCAAAATTACAAAAATGGACCTTCAACTTTGAAGAATTGCCAAGATTAGTCCCTCATCAATTCTAACTTGTCAAATATGGTCCCTCATGAAGTCAAAGATACTATGAAGACCTTTGAATATCAAGAAAGTCCAAAATCAGTCCCTCAAGAATTCAAAAATGGCAAAAATAACCCTTGAAACACTTTTGCCAAAGTTTTGGGGCAAAAGTGTGAAAATCAGAAGTTCTAATACAAAGGGAATACGTTTTGGTGGCTGAAAAACTTGATTTATCCATTTCACCAAAACACAAGGGCCAAAGATGGGCATTTGAAACATTCATACAAAGAAATGCGCCAAACACTTTCCACTCCTACAAAAACGGATCAAAAGGTGTTACTGTTCACCTTTCACCCTCATTTACTATCTCACTTAAACCAAAGGGTAAATCCCAATTACCCACACCCACATGTGATTCACACATGCAGAAACCCATCCCACACACAAAACCCTCACCCCCACTCACCAAAGGGTCCCACCATTTCATACGTCCACCCATCACATCACAACTTAGCCTCCAAGGAATGCCAGGTGTCAAAATCAACAACCCACACTCCTTTCTTGGTTACAAAGCTAAAATGAACAATCAGGATTCATTTGGACAGCTCAAACATCAAATGCGTCTAGAAGATTCAAGGGCATTTTAGGAACTTCATAGCTAGGGTTTTCTCATTGTAATCTCAGCCTTTGTGGCCTATATAAGGACTCCTCAACTTGTGAGAGAGCCTTGTTCCAGTTTTACCTTTTAAACATTGTAATTCCTTTTTGAATTTTATAAAAGTTGGTATTTTGAGAAAATTGTAATTCCTTTTGATGTTTTTGAAAGTTGGTGTTGTTTAAGGGTAATTTTGAGTTCCATTATATGTTATAAGTGTGCTTGAATCTTGTGGTTCAAGGACGTTTATGTTTGGTAAGGTTTTCAAGTTTGAAAAAAGCTTGAAAAGTGGTTTCTGATTTTGCTATTTTTGTTGTACTAATCCTTAACCAAAAGCGATAAGCTCTTACAAGCTTGTTGACACCAAGCTTGTGAAGGGATTGGAGCCTTTGGTTGGGTTGTTTGTTCATTGTGTTGAATAAATCAATCCCTTGAGTTTCTGCTTTGAAACATCAACCAAGGCAGTCATCCATCTTTCTTGTTGAAGTACCTTGGTCTTATTCTAGTTGTTGAACAAGGTCCAAGGAGCATTGCTGGTCCTCCTAGGATGTTGTGGAGGACAGGTATAAGCTCTTGTTAAGATTCCTCTAAAAATCACATGTTATGGTCTGTTTTACATTTTGCAATGTGATTTGGTGATTTTGTGTTTGTGCTTTGTGTTTTATGGTTGGTATCTATTAGTTGTCACCTAGTGTAGCTATTTGATCATTAAAATCAGTAGGTTGTTTGAAGGATTAAGAATTTTGTTTGAAAAGTGCTTATTAAAGGATTGTTTGGGATTACTGGTTCATAAGGCCTTGTGGCCTTGTGCCCTTGGTTCTTAGGGTTTGGGAAGTCTAAACAAGTCATAATATACAAGTTTTAGTCATTGGTTAAGTTTTTGAAAGTTTGGAAAAAGGATTTCAAGTTTTGCAAAAATCTGATAAAAGGTGTTTTGAAATTGGTCAAACACATCAGATCCAATATCTTCTTTGTTTGTTGGATCTAAGGTCTGAAATCAGGTTTGGGAATAGTTTAGGTGATAAGCTATCTATTGGTTATCTGGTTGTTGAATTTGGTGGCTTATTGAGTGTGCTATAGCTTATCAAAGTTGGCTGAAGTGGTCATTTGCATCAGCAAAGTGACCACCTCATTTGGTGCTTGCATTTGTATTTCTAGTGTAAGGCTTGTTGTTTTGTTGCTTGGATCCTGTTTATGTGCTGCTTGTGAGGATATTTGGCTATTTGGATTGCTTTGTTGCTAGCTTATAAGCTTACTGGCTTATTAGCTTATTAAGCTTACTGGCTTATTAGCTTATTTGTGCCAATACTAGTCAAGTCTGCCCAACTGGTAGACCTTGATTCACAAGGTTTGTACTCAAGCCTTAACCAGCAGGTTGAAAACAAAGTTTTAACACTTCATTAAGTCTGTCAACGTCCAAAATTGTGCTTGTCAGCGTTTGAATTTCTCTTGTCAGCGTTTGACTATTGGTTAAACTTGGTCAAATAGCTTATTGAATCTGTTTTGCTTATTGGTACATGTAACAACTTTATTTTTTTTAATAGAACTCATTTTTCTCAGCTTATTAACAAGTCTGGAAGGTTACAAGTCTTTTGGTTAAGCTTTTGCTAGAAAACTAGCTTATTTGGCTTTTTCAGCCAGCTTATTGGTTCTTATAGCTTATTCTACTTGGATTTTTGTGATTTTCTTGATTGATTACTCTTAGTTAAGCTATTTGTGAGCTTTTTCAACAAACCAGAAGCTTCTGAAACGCCCTAGAACTCTAACCCGACTATTTTTTCGTTTAGTGGATTTCTATTTTAGTTATTTCTGGCTTATTGAGTGAGCTTTTTCAAAATTTCTTTTTACATATCTCTTAGGCATCTCAAAATAAGGTTGTGTGTTTAAGCAGAGCTTATGGCATTGACTTATTGCTCAATGGGCTTATTGGCCCAATAAGAATAAGCTGTTTGTTATTTAAGCTGTGATAAGCTCATATTCAGCTTTTGGGCCTTCAGACTTTTGTGTTTAGAATTAAATTTTGAGTCAGATAGGGCTTTTTCAGGTCATTTGGGCTTAGTTTGACTTTTTGGGCCCAAAAGCCCATTAAGGTTGACTGATTTTGCTTTTAGCCAATTTGGGGGCCTATTAGGGGTATTTTGGTAATTTCACTTTCATTTTCTGATTATTTAGGTTAAAATAAACTAGTTTTGCAAGTTTTTAAAATTTTTTATAATTTTTGGATTTTTATTATTTTAATATTATTTTTCAAATTTCATATTTTAGCACTTTTATATTTTTCTTAGCTTAAATACATTAAAATAGGAATTTTGCAACTCTTAGATTAATTTTTTATCATCTTTAGATTAATTTTTATAATTATTTTAAGTTTAATAGTTTTTAAATCATTTTAAATAGTTTTTATTAGTTTAAAAATTTATAAAAATAATTTTTAATCTTTTTAGGTCATTCTAGAGGTTCACTAATTGAAAAATATTTATTTGGGCTTTTTGATAATTAATTTGATTTTTAGGGCTTTAATTAGCATTTAAAAATTAATATTTTATTAATTGAAAGGTTTGAAAAAGTTTTGATCATTGGTGAACTCTTAGTTTATTTATTTTGATTTTTGTTAAATTTTTGGGAATTTTTAGAATTAATTTTTATTTTAGCTCTTTTTTACGGTTTTACGTTTAGTCGTAGTAGTAATTAATTTCATCTTCGTCATTCTATTTTCTCATCCCCTTCTTTCAAATATTAATCTCAAACCAATTACGATATACTCACACACATATACCTCCTTGGGAAACGAACTTGGAACTTCATTAGGGTCATTTGTACACGGTTTTCCTAACCGTCGTATTTAATACTTTTCCTATTTACCTCCTTTTCCTAAAGGTGTGGTAAAAGACTACAATCAATAACTAAAAGAGGAAATTGATTTTCGATTTAAAATAAAACTTACTCAATGAAAAAGGAGAAAACAAAACTAAGTGGCTACTTTAAAACTAAACGAGACAAAAACTAAAGCGGGTACTAAATAAAAGTCAAAACTTAAACTTTTCGAAAAAATACTAATACTAAAATTCGACGGAAAATATAACTAAAAATACGTAACTTTCAAAATAGAAATTGGAAAAACTTTCAGATAAAACTAAACGATTACGGAACAATATTAATTAATAAACAAGCAAGCAAGCTAGTAGCTCAAGCAAGCAAGCTAGTAGCTCAAAATGGCACCAAGAAAAAAAATGAAACATGTAGGCATGCATGTCATTCTATCAAAATGTTGAAAACCTATCACAATATGAAAACCTATCACAATATGAAAACCTATCACAATATGAAAAACCTATCACAATATGAAAACCTATCACAATATGAAAAACCTATCACAATATGAGGTATCACAATATGGAAAACCTATCACAATATGGAAAACCTATCACAATATAAAAACCTATCACAATATGAAAACCTATCACAATATGAAAACCTATCACAATATAAAAAACCTATCACAATATGAAAAACCTATCACAATATGGCTGTTGAAAATTGGGCAGCGTTTCGTCGCAATATGCCTTAAATCCCGATCGCAATCCACAATGCCAGGGGCAATCGCAATCCTCGATCGGAATAAGGGGATATTATAACACTTCAATCGTAATGAAGCTGTCGGAATGAGCTGTCACAATAAGCTGTCACCATGTCAAAACCCTAATGATATTGTGATGGAAAAATCACAATATTCGGATGGAGTACAATAAGCTAAAAATCAAATAAGCACTTTAACCAAAAATTAAACCAAAACAACAATAAGAAGAACAAAATAAGCTATGAATTTAAAAACTTTCAAGATGCCAAATAAGCAAAATTTATAAATTGAACTAAAAGAAAAAGATTAAACTTTAAAAAGATAAAACTTTTAAAAATACTTAAATGAAAATAAGCTAGACACCAATTAAGCAAAAAGCACAATAAGCTAAGACCATGAATCACACGAAAATGATAATAACAAAAAGATAAGAACTTTAATCAAATCAAGCATAAAGATGAAAACTTTAAGATTAATCAAACAAGACAATAGATTTTTAAAACAAGAAGAGAAGAAGTAGAATGATTATGAAAAACTTGAAATTAAAGATGAAGATTAAAGATTCAAATACAAGATTAAAGTTAAAAGCTTAAAACTTTAAAGAAAAAACTAGAGAGAGAAAGTAAAAACTAGAGAGAGAAAGTAAAAACACCTACTCCTACTCCTACTCTAATCTACTCCTAATTTTCTAACACTCCAAAATGAAGGAATGGAAGACTATATATAGGAGGAGGGGGAGTTGTTGTTGCTTCCTTCTTTCTCTTATCTTTTTGTCTTTTAATTTCTTCGTCTTTCTCGACTTTGTCTCGGGATTTGTCGAATAATAAAATGAACTCGTCTTTTCTTCTTTTGGTAGACTTGGTTCTTCGACTTCGTTTAAACTTCCGTCTTTTGTCTTTTTCTTCGATAAATCTTCAGAATAGGCCTTTGACTTCCGTTCTTTTTGCACTCTTGACCTTTTGACTTCGTCTTTTGTCTTTTTCTTCGATAAAAGTCCGTGAAATCTCGTGTTTTCTCCCTTTTTCATATTTTTATCCTGAAACACAATAAAAACACAAACCACGCATAATTCCGACTTTTACGACATAATATACACGTTATGGTCTCGTTTTTATTATAATTAAGTGGTAAAAGGATGGGTGTTTTCACACCTATCATCCACCACAAAACCCAAACACCAATGCTCCCACTTTCACTGATGAAAGTGAAGATGAATCCGATGAGCCCGAGAAGGAAAAAACCGTTCCTCCTTCCAAACCAAAACCAAAACAAACCACACCCATTCTAACACCAGCACCAAAGGCGTATACACCAAAAATTCCATATCCTCAACGCCTACGAAAGGAAAGGATGGAAGCTCGTAATGCAAAATTCCTTAAGATGATCAAAGAAGTTAAGATCAACGTTCCCCTTGTTGATATCTTAACCGGCATGCCCAACTATGGGAAATTCCTCAAAGATCTTGTGAGAAACTATAGTAAGACGGAGCAAATCTTTGCTGCATTTCTGAATGAAGAATGTTCTGCAGCCTTGCAAAGCAAACTTCCACCAAAGCCCGGAGATCCGGGAAGCTTTCTCATACCATGTACTCTAGCCAATAATGTTGAATGTCACGCCTTGGCTGATCTAGGAGCGAGTATCAATCTTATGCCATACTCATTATAAAAGAATCTTTCAAACAATACTTTGAAACCTACAAGTATGAGTATACGCTTGGCTAACCACACTTACCAATATCCCATTGAGATAACCGAGAACATGCTTGTTCAAGTTGGCAAATTCATATTTCCCGCCGACTTCGTAGTCCTTGAAATGGAGGAAGACCATCACGTCCCTCTCATTTTAGGACGAATGATTGCACACCGCTGATGCTATCATTCGTGTGAAGAATAAAGAACTCAACCTTGGAGTTGGTGACGATCGAGTCACATTCTTAGTCGATAAAGCTATGCAACATTCTCATTCAAATGATGACACATGCTTCCGCGTGGATGTTACCGACGAAGTAACGGAAGAAGAGTTGGATGCATTGTTTGATGACAACGCACCATTCCAAACAACTTCGGAAAAGATTAGCGATACCGATCGTGATCGTAAATTCGAAGAATTCATGGCCCTTGATTCTGAAGTAACTCTCGAAGAAGAGGAAAACAAACCCTTCGAAGTTTTGCCTTCGAATTCGAACTTTATAGTTCACAAATCTATGCATGATCCACCGACAGATCTTGAATTGAAACCTCTTCCCGAACATCTCGAGTACGCTTATCTAGAGAAGGATTCACTCCTTCCGGTGATTATCTCAGCCTCACTCGAGGAAGATCAGAAGAAACGCCTTGTCTCTATGCTCAAAAACCACAAAGAAGCGTTTGCATGGAAGACATCCGATATAACAGGAATTGATTCACAATTTTGCAAACACAAGATCAATCTTAAAGAAGATGCCAAGCCCGTTATTGAGAGGCAACGTTGACTTAATCCAAACATGAAGGAGATTGTAAAAGCCGAAGTAATCAAACTCCTTGAGGCAGGAATCATCTTTGCCATAGAAGATAGTCCTTTGGTTAGTTCTATTCACTGCGTTCCTAAGAAAGGAGGAATGACTGTTGTGACCAACGAACATAACGAACTTGTTCCTACAAGAACCGCTACCGGTTGGCGTGTGTGTATTAATTACCGCAAATTAAATGATGCCACATGAAAAGATCATTTTCCTCTACAATTCATGGACCAAATGTTGGAAAGACTAGCAGGGAACAAATTCTTTTGTTTTCTCGATGGCTTTTCCAGATATTTCCAAACACCTATCGAACCATCCGATCAAGACAAGACCACTTTTACGTGTCCTTTTGGAACATTTGCTTATAGGCGTATGCCTTTTGGTCTTTGCAATGCACTTGCGACTTTCCAAAGGTGTATGATCGCGATCTTTCAAGACATGATCGAAGTATCCATGGAAGTTTTCATGGATGATTTCTCAGACTGAAGGAATTGTGCTTGGACAGAAAGTCTCTGGAGCTGAATTGGAAGTAGACAAGGCCAAGATCGAAGTGATATCCAAATTACCACCACCCACTAATGTTAAAGCCTTTAGAAGTTTTCTAGGTCCTGCGGGATTCTACCGCCGATTCATAAAAGACTTTTCCAAAATCGCTAGACCGATGACCAAACTCCTTGAAAAAGACAGTCTTTGATTTCAACAAAGAATTCACAAAGGCATTTGAAAAGCTTAAAGACAAGTTAACGAATGCACCGATCATGGTTTCACCGGATTGGTCGCGACCGTTTGAACTTATGTGTGATGCAAGAGATTTCACTATAGGAGCCGTATTAGGACAACGCAAAGGAAAACATTTCCGTCCTATACATTTTGCGAGCAAAACTCTAAATAGCGTGCAACTCAACTACACGATCACCGAGAGAGAACTACTTGCCGTAGTTTTTGCTTTTGACAAATTTTGATCCTATCTCGTGTTGTCGAAAACGATTGTATTCACCGATCATTCCGTGTTGAAATACCTATTCTCTAAACAAGATGCTAAGCCGCGTCTTATTAGATGGATTTTACTACTCCAAGAATTTGACATCGAAATTCAAAATAAGAAAGGAGCTGAAAACATCGCAGCCGATCATTTATCGCGACTTGAAAATTCAAACATGGAAGAGTTAAGGGACGAAGATATCAATGATTGTTTTCCCGATGAAACTCTTATGCAAATCTCTACGGATGAATCTCCGTGGTTTGCAAATTTTGCAAATTACCTCGTTGGAAGAATTCTAATAAAAAGGTTTAACCTATCACCAACGATGTAAATTCTTTTCCGACCTAAAACACTATTTCTGGGAAGATCCCTACCTTTTCAAGGTATGCCCCGATGGCATGATTAGGAGATGTGTTTATGGTGCGGAAACAAGAAAGATCCTTAATGAATGTCATCATGGCCCTACTGGGGGACATTATGGTCCTTCCACCACCGCGAAAAAAGTGTTTGATGCTGGTTTCTATTGGCCAACCATTTTTAAAGAGGCTTATACTCTAGTCGAAAATTGTGATGCTTGCCAACGTACTGGGTAGCCTCTCACGAAGAGATGAGATGCCTCAAAACAACATCCAAGTTAGCGAAATTTTTGACGTATGGGGAATTGATTTCATGGGACCCTTTCCAAAATCCCATAAGTTCGAATATATCTTAGTCGCTATTGATTATGTGTCCAAATGGGCCAAAGCCGAAGGTTTACCCACGAACGATTCACGAGCCGTAATCAATTTTCTAAAAAAGCTTTTCTCTCGTTATGGAATGCCGAAAGCTTTAATTAGCGATCGAGGTTCCCATTTTTGTAACAAACAAATAGAGAAAATCTTAAAGCGTTATGGAGTCACCCATCGCTTTGCCACCGCATATCATCCACAAATGAGTGGACAAGTTGAGAATACCAACAAGCCTTAAAACGAATACTAAAAAAAACGGTTAAGGACAATCCTTCCATTTGGTCAAGGAAACTTAACGACGCTCTGTGGGCATTCCGAACAGCTTATAAGACACAAAGTGGCAAAACACCTTATCGTTTATTATACGGTAAAACGTGTCACTTGCCCTTTGAAATTGAGTAACGTGCTTATTGGGCATTGTGAAGCTGTAATCCCGATCTCAAAATCGCTAGAGAAAACTGATTCTTGCAATTGCATGAACTTGATGAATTACGACTCCAAGCTTATGAGAATTCCAAATTATACAAAGCATGTACCAAAGCTTATCATGACAGGAAACTTCGAATCCGAAAAGAATTCAAGAAGGGAGACAAAGTTCTCTTGTTTAATATGCGATATAAATTCAAAGCTCCAAAGCTTAAACAAAAGTGGTACGGTCCTTTTATAGTAAAAGATGGATACCCGTGCGGTTATGTTGAATTGTATGACAAGAATGGAGGAAGCTTCATCGTTAATGGACATCGTGTTAAACTATACCATGATGAGTGGAGTGAACATTTTCTGCTCGATAAAAATAAATAAAAATAAAAAGAAGTACGAGTCAGGTTGATGACTCGATAATAAAATAAGCGCTTCTCGGGAGGCAACCCGTGTGTTTTGAAGTTTTTTAAAATTTTAAGTGTGATTTTCCTTTTTAAAATAAATTCATGCTTGCACGCCACAATTTTTAACCAATGTTTTGCTTAAGTGTGAGGGGGTGTAGCATGTGTCGCTTTTATAAAAACCTATAAAAACCAAAAATAGAGTGTTTTCGTATTTTTGTGTGTTTTATCTTTTTTTTGTAGGTGCCGCAAGTTGAAGGCGAAGACAAGACTCTTGTATGATACATGATATGCCCGTGATTCTGGTTTTTCTCCTATTCCCTATACTTTTGTTTAGTTTCATCACATTGAGGACAATGCTAAACTTAAATGTGAGGGGGTTGTAGGGAAATCGAGAAAAAAAATGCTTAATTGCCATAATTTTGGGCCATTTTAAAATTTTGTTCTTTTTTGCCCTCGTAAATAAAAAGTTTCAAGCAAATGTATATAAATAATTAAGAAATTATCCAATCGGTAATTTTTGAAAATTTGAGATATATTTTTGTGTCAAAACTTACCCAAGTCAAAGTCTCATATAATAGTAGAAGAAAAATCCAAAAAAAAAATTAGGAGAAGGTTGCAAGTTCCATGTTTGTCAATACAACATGAACTTTGTTGATCCATGTCTAGGAGTTTTAGCCAGGAAAAAAAAAGAAAAAAAATTAGAGAAAAAAGAAAGAAAAAGTCAAAAAGACAAATAAATAGCCAATGAGCTATAATGTTATGAAGTTGAAGGAAGAAGAAGAAATAAAAGGTATCGATTAGCCAATGTGCTAAGTCGTGATACATGTTGCTTCAATTCATATGTTATTAGTGTAGTTAGAAATAAAAGACTTTCTAGATTTTTATGGGTATTGAATTTATATCTCAATTTTTCAACTTTAAAAACATAAGTCGATGAGTTTTATCTTGTACATGTACTTGGTAGACTTGCATCGAATTTTTATGATACATGTACCTTTGGATTTAATTTTCTATTCTTCTTGCTTGAGGGCAAGCAAAACTTAAGTGTGAGGGGATTTGATAATGCCCAAAATCCAACATGTTTTTGGGAGCGTTATCCGTACTTTTGTACATGTATATTTGTTATATCTATGATACTTTTGTGCATATTTGTGCCCAATTGTGTTTGCAAGTCTTTGTGTAGCCAATTGGAGGAATGAAGTGTAAAACAACGCAAATATGGAGATTAGTACGAGTATGAAGAATACTAGTCAAGTTCAAGACCCGTGTACAAGTTACAAGCCTTTAAAGATCAATTTCAGGTGCAAGAACAAGTATTTCCAAGGAGCATACAAGTCACTCAGTATGAAGTTGCCACCAACAGAAATAAAGTCGCCACTGGTAAAACTCATCCAAGTTGCCACCAGCAGGATTCAAGTTGCCACCCACATTTGTGTAGGCAGAATTTGTGTCTACATTCATGCAAGCTTATGGGAGAACACACAAGATCATACAAGAAAGTTCTAGACTTCCTTTGGCTCCAAGCATTTGTCTTTGGCTCCAAGCCATGCATTCACTCCATGCCTTCAATTTTTCTTATAAATATGACCCTTAGGGTCATGTAACATATACAACTCAAATATCTCTTCACATCATCTCATAATATCTTTTATAATCACAAAATAACTCTCTCAACCTTGTCCAAACCTCCATTCCCGGATTTGAGCAAGGTGGTGCAAGAAAAGTCACTTTTAGAGTCCGAAAAGCAAAGTTAACATCACGAAACTCTTATGGATCATTACCCTAATCATTAGTAACATATTTCCACTTTGTAAGGCTCTTGATTATGACTTGTAAGACTATTATTTCAGAGTTTATTTAATTGTTTGTTATGAGTAGCTAAATCTCATTCTACACTTGGTAGGATGATGTTAGTGGTATGTGTTGATCCCAAACTCAGATCTTAAACCTTAGCTTGTTTAAGGGTTGTGATAGAAAGAATGAATTCCAACTAACACTAGAGAAACTTTGCAATACACAAAGTAACTAAACAAGATGCGGAATATAGTGTTTAGCACAAGAACACATATTAAGATCAAACGTTAAACTTTAATATATCAAAGATACACGAATACCCAATAGTGGTATTAGGGTTATACAACCTTAAAGTATGAAATGAAATGAACATTGAAAGATATGTTTACATGAAACCCTAGTGAGTCCTTTTATAGCACAAGGACTCACGTATAAGATTACTACTAACAAACTAGGAAACTATTATGGAGTAGTAACATAAACACGTTATAATCTCTTCCATGTTTATCTTGTAGCAGGGTCTTTGACTTTCAGCAGGGGACCAATCCCCCTGCCTTTGTTATTTAGCAGGGGGAACTTACTCTAGCAGGGGGAACTCTGACCAACCAGCAGGGGGAACTAATACACATACATTTATTCCCAACAATCCTCCCCTAAACTTGTGCTTTACCCTAAAGACAAGTTTCTAAATAAATGCTAGTTGATGAGGATGCTTAAAAAGTTCCTGGCCAAAGCTGCCTATGAATAAATCTTACCAAATCATAAGCAACAGGTTCCTTGGCATCTACAATCGTTATTATCCTTTCACTCAAGAAGGTCTCTTGAGTGAAAGGATAATAACGATTATTAAGCAGACAAACTCTTAAACCTTCCATGGCCACCTCATAAACACCAGAATTGGTAAACAACTTCCAATACAGCATCTCTGCCCTATTCACTACATCAAAGAGAGGATCATTCAACTCATGCGCATACATCTGTGCATGCAATCCCAAATTACCCAGTCTTTATCTACACCATCTAAAGTAGGAGGATTTGCGGCAAACGCCCCCTTCAAGATCCTCCAAAGATCATCTAGGTCTTCTCTGTCCAATATTTGAAATAACAGATCCAGTCTTAGAAAGATATGTGCTGTGTTGTCAGCTCTAGTAAGCTTCCACCAAGACATTCCTTTGTGCTCATGAAATGCATACTCTACTATGGTGTATTTCATCCCAAACTCACTTGGTGCAATTTCATAATTCTCTTACATAATCAAATGCTGCTCTATTTCTTCATTGGAAGGATGCTGAGTTTTTTAGTAACTAGACCAATCTTCTCCATCCTCTTTAGTCTTTTGGTTGCTCTCTGTGAATTGAGAACAGATCTTTCAAATGCTGGAAAAGTTGCACCTGCTTGGGATGATGCACCTGCTTGTGTTGTTTCCACTGCCACACCTTCAACCTTTCTTTTTCTAGCCTCCCTAGCTTTCTGTATTATCTCTTCTTTCTTCTTTATATACTCAACGTCTTCAGGAGTGCCTATACCAATGAGACCCTCAACATTTGTCTCCCTTAGTATTGGCCTAGCTGCTCTCTTTATCTCCTCAAAAGTCATATCTTTGAAGTGAGCATCAGTCCACCTCTTGTGTCTTTTAAGCATAACCTTGTAATGTGCCAGCCTTCCTTTTTCAGACTTCAAGTACTTCTCCTTCTAAATCTGACTCATTCTTCTTTCCAAGTAATCTTTTTGAAAATTGAAGACCAGAAGAAGCAGTTCATACCTTTCTTCCAAAGGAGCATTTACCAACTCCTTGTCCCATTGTTCCAGAAATTCTTTCACATGAGGTACCCTGTCATCCAGCTCTCTATGCATGATTTCAACCTGTTTAAGCATTTTGATGTGCCTCATTTGTACTTGTTCCTGCTCATGTTGTGCTCCTTTTCTCATCTGTTTCATTCTCTGTTCTTGCATGTGTAGCTCTTCTTATTGTACTTTTAGAGCCACCTGTTCATCATGTTCCTCTTGAGCCCTTAGTTGTTCAAGTGTTTTGTGTTTGTACTTCCTTTTGGGCTGTTCAATCATCTTCCCCTTTCCTTTGTCTTTTGGATCCACTGCTGGTTTTGATTCGGGTGCAGCTTCTCCAATCTTTATCCCATTCTGAGCTGGTTGCCTTCTGTTCTTCCTAGCAAATGTTTGAGTAATAGGTTTAGCAGGGGAAGGACTTACAGCAGGGGGATCAATTGTAGCAGGGGAAACTTTTGTAGAAGCAGGGGCTTCTTCTTCATTTCCCATGTTCAACAAGGCTTGGGCTATATCTTTTGTGGCACTCCCCTTATCACTTCCTTCCTCATCACTTGCCACCTTCTCTTATCCTAGATCCTGACCACTAGGAAATGCATACCACTGAGTAGACTCATCTGTTTGAGGAACTTCCTCCCCTTTGGAAGCATCCTCATCTGTAGTAACAATAAGCTTTGGTCTTCTCCTCCCCTCAAGTGTAGCAAGTCTGGTCTCCAAATTATTAATAACCAGACCTTTCTCTTTGCCAGTTTGTACCAGTTGTGCATTTTGCTCTTTCAAGCTAATGAGCATATTCGTCAACTACAATAAGGATAGTGGTTTCAGTCTGCTCTCAACCCTAGGAGGAGACTGCTCTCCTTTTTGGGTATCACTGAGTGAGGGAGAGGACTTACTTATGGTGTCACTATCCTGCTCACCCCTTGGGGACGAGACAGTAGTTGCAGCCAAACCCCCAGTATGCTCCAACCTTTTGAAGACTCTCCTCTCTGCTACTTTTGAAGATTCACCAGGCAAGGGAGACCTAGAAAACCTGGTTTTGGTTCTCCTTTCTTATTATGGGTTGGCAGGGGGAAGTTGACTGGCAGGGGTATCACTAGTAGGGGCATCAGCAAGAGTGGTTTGGGTTATGTAAGGTAACTGCCAGAGTGGTGAACAATTTGGTTGTATGGGGGTTAGCTTCAAAATAATCCTTGTGACGAATTTTACCATGTTGCCTCATATCCAACAAAATTTCTATAAACCTTGGATACATACAAAATTTTGAATGACTTGTAACATTTTTGACCATACCTTCAAAAATCATTTAAGAAAAACAATATTTTCTCCCTGTTGCAAAGCAAATCAGGGCATAAGCAACTTGACTCCCAAATTCATTAAAAGCTGTAGTTTTGGATGATAAGCTTTGCAAAATAGTGTGAATTAAAAACTTCCAATAGGGTGAAAACGGACCTTTAGCAAATTTACATTTTTGATCAGCAAAAATGTTGTACCCCAAGTTTGTAAGACCCTCAAAGATTTCAGACTCTTGGAAAAACCACCCCACCCTCATCATTCAAGACTAATTTGTCTCGAATGGAGGCAAGTGTAACCACCTTGGGATGGCCACCAACCAGGCTCTTAATTGTTACCTATCCATCTACTGTTTCAACCTTTGCATTAGCCCAAAACTGTTGGATGTGTGAGGTGTATATTCTAGGACTGATTACAAGAGCTAACCTAAAATAGCAAGATTTAAGATAAGCAACAACATCAGTGAATTCAACAGAATCTTGAGATAAAAGAGCAATTTGATTATGGTTAGGAGCAATTTTGAGAGTCGTGGAAGAAATTTTAAGCGTAAAAAGATTTATGTTTGTGAAAAAGTAGTGGGATTTGATCGAGAGAGTGAGTTAGGCCTGCTGGTTGAGGGAATTGAGTTTTTATAGGCGAATTAAAGAGCTATGATTGGACCAAATTATCAATTTGCAAAAATATCAGAAATAAATCTTGCTAAGAAAGTAATTTATTTGAAATAATAATAAAATGGTTACCAATCAGCGAAGAAAGCGCCTTAAATATCTTTTGAAAAGAATAAAATATTCCCTAACAAAAAAGTTAGCAAGCAGGCCCAACGGCTATAAGCAGGGCAACGGTATTGTCGGTCAACGGTCAAACAGGGGAATGTTTTGCAAAGCAGGGGAAAGTTGTATTAGCAGGGGTATCAAAAAAATTAAAGCAGGGGAAACTTTCCTAAGGGTATTAGACTTAACCTGAATAGATCAATGCTAAACAGCTCTGCTCTAATGCACACCCTTGTACAAACAAGTTAGATACATAGAAACTCAAGAGTCCTCCATTCAGCAAAGTTCCAAACAGAAAAAGTCAACACATAAGCAATCCTGCACCTGGTCAGCCCAATAAAATAAGCATACCCCAGACTCCATCCCTACCATTTCCTTGCTATGGTTAGTTGGTCTTGGAAATTTATGAGACTGCTTTTATACATAGTCTCATCGTCCAAAAAGGGCTTTAAATGCATTAAATATCATCAAAAATGCCAAATATATGCTTGTGTTTGTTACTTGTGTATTTTAGGTACGGATATTGAGAAAATGACAAAAGATCACAAGAAACATGCAAAAACAAACACGGGAAACGAAGCCGCACAATGAACCAAGCCCTAATGAAGATTTTCCAAGAAAAACCCTTGAAGATTTGAAGATTATGCAAGAAGGGTCCTCCAATATTGAAGAATTGACACTTTAAACCCTTGTTTATTCATAATTACAATTTTGGTCCTTAAAGTTTGTCAAAATTACAAAAAGGGCCCTCCATTTTGAAGAATTGGCAAGAATGGTCCCTCAACAATCATGACTTGTCAATATTAGTTCTCCAAAAATTCAATCATACAAGTCAAGACCATAATCTATGAAGAAAATGCCAAAACAACCCTTCAAGAATCAATAAATGGCAAGAAATACCCCTGAAAATACTTTGGAAAAGTATTTGGGGCAAAAGTGTGAAAATAAAAACTTCAAATACAAAGGAATTCGTTTAACTTTGAGTTTAAACTGAATTGAAAAAAGAAGAAGAAGTGAGGGACCAAATTGGACAGACAAGGATACATATCTTAACCACTCACACCTTGACACCTGTCCCACTAACCCATTTCCACCAATCAAAAGCCTCCTTTCCTCCACCTCATCATCCACTAAACCCGGTTTTATATTTAATAAAACTTGACGCCTTAACAAATATTTAAACTTAATCCCACCTTAATCTGGATTAAACTAAACACTATTTGCTCAAGAACACGAATTGGGTACTTTTGATTTAGCAAAAATTAAACCCTAATCATCTCTAGATTAGTGATTAGGGTGTCCCTAAACACAACCCAACTTTAAAAACCAATGCCACATCACCCTAGAGTTCACATGCTCTATGCCCTACACACGTTTTTGAGGATACTCCCAAAGTTTGCCAGGGAATCAACACTCAGTATTCAGATTTCATTCTAAGCTTCATTCTTCGCCCTTGGATGCAATTCTACCTTGGACACCTCACACAAACTGCCAAATTCAGTCACATGATCAAGCAAAATGCCAAAACTCTAAAGGGCATTTTAGGGACTTTACACATTAGGGTTTTATGTTTTTATGCATTGTAGTAGTTCATTTGTAGCCTATATAAGGCATAGAAGCTGCATCATAGCAGCTTGCTCTTGATTTTTCCTAGTTCACATTTCTATAAATCCTACTTTCAAGTTATGAAATAGAGTTTGAATTTTGTGAAGAAAAACCAAGTGCCAACCTTTTATTCTGTTTGTTTATGTTATATGATAACTAATCTTGAATCTCAAAACGTGTTTTTAAACCTTGTGCAAGAAATTGCTCAAAGGATCAAAATTTGATATTTTGCTAAGTCTTGGTTTAAACCTTGGAATTCTTGGGCTATAAGTGGATCACAGCATCCCGATAAAGTGTTATCAAGGTGTTGTGAGGCTTATAACTTGGGGATAATCAAGTGTGGGAACAAGGTTGCATTAATCAAGTTTATTTTCCAAGTTGTCACCTTTCTATTTTTGATTTTATTGTGCTAACCTTGTTGAATCTTAGCAGGGTTGTTGTTGGAAGCTTGTGCTTGTTCTTGCTAGCACATCAGCTCAAACATTCGTGGGTGTGGATGTACATCATGAGGTTTGACCCCTTTTACCCAAAATCTGCTTTAATACTTGATTTTTGGTGATTTGGTGCATTGCATGTGTTCTTGTTGAATTTGTGGCTTGATCTTTCTTGATACTGCATAATACCTCTGTTATTGTGTTTGATTAGGCTTGGGTAACATTGGAATACACTTATACTTGTTTAAACTTTGATTTGAAAAAGATAAAGGGTGTTTGGGATTACCTGTTTAAGTGCACAAGTTGGATTTGAGTGTGTGTTTGTTGATTATTTGAGTTGGAATCTGTTTAACACTTGGTTGTATGCTAAAACCTGCAAGTTCTCAGTTTTGAAACATCAATTTAAAGATTGTGCTATATCTCACTTGATTTGACTGTTTTTGACCTAAGATTTTGGAAACACCTAGAGTGTATGCATGTTTAGGGCTAAAAGGTGTTAAATCAAAGTTTGTGTAACCTGATTTGAAGATTTGAGTGTTTAAAATTGGCTTGGTGGACAAGTATATCAACAAAGTAAAAAGTCTGCTTGTTCTTGTTCATCAGTAACTATTTTGTGCTTGAATCTTGATTTAGACCTTGAACCAGTGCATGCAACCTGTTAGAATTTGTTCATTTGAATTTATTATGGCTTGTGTATGCATTTGGTGAAGTTTGGTTGGTTGATTTTTGCTTAAAGTGCTTATTGAACCAAAACTACTTATTGTTCATATCTGGGCTAGGTTTGTGGATCTTTTGATTTAACTACACTGATTGGTTGTTTGAAATTGTGTTTTTGTGATTAATATTGACTCCTTATGATTAACTGATCATTTGGGTGCCTTTTCTTAACTTGAATCCACAAAAAAGCCATAAAAGACAAAAAGTCAAAAAGGTCAAGCAGGGGGAAAAGTTCCCACTGCTCAACCACCAAAACTAGCCCCTGCTAGTGTAAAACATCATTCAGCTTATTCATAAGCCAATTTGGATTATCCAGACTTGCAACAACTTATTTTTTGTGATAGATCTTCCTCATTTGACCCATTTATTTGATCTGGAGCTTATTAGACTTTGACTTTGACTTTTTACTAGAAAACTCATTAAGTTAACTTTTAAACAAGTGCTTATCTGCTAATTCTGGCTTATTGCTTGTGCTTATTTGAAAACTTTATGATTATTTTTCTTAGTTAAGTCATTTAAAAGCTTTTGAAAGTTGAATCAGCACTTGAGGTGGTCTAGAACTCAAAAACGACTATTTTGTCGTTTTGTAAAGAGAGTCTTGGCTTATTTCGAGCTTATTTCTTGTGATTTTTCCAATTTTCTTTTTACAGATCTCTTAAGTAACTCAAGAGAAGCTTGTGTGTCAAATTTTAGCTTATGGCATCAGCTTATAGCTTAATGGGCCAAAAAGCCCATTAAGAATAAGTTGCTTTGAAATAAGCTAGCTTAAACACATTTTCAGCTTTTGGGCCTTCAGAGTTTTGTTCTTAAAATCAAATTTTAAGTCAGATTGGAGATTTTGTGTTTATTTGGATAATATTTTTCTTATTAGGCCAATTTGAGCCCATTAAGGGACTGTTTGGACTTTTAGCCCATTTTAAGGCCATATATGGGTATTTTTGTAATTTCAACTTCATTTCTGTGTTATTTAGGTTAAAATAAACTAGTTTGAAACTTTTTAGAATTTTTTATAAATTTTAGATTTTTATTAATATTTTATTATTAAAAATTAAAATTTAGATTTTTCAAAGTTTTTCATTTTTATTAGATCAAATACATTAAGTTAGGAATTTTACAATTTTTAGAATATTTTTATTTTCATTAGATTAATTTTAAAATTATTTTAAGTTTTAATAGTTGTTAATTGTTTTTTAAATAGTTTTTATTAATTTTAAAATTTTCAAAAATAGCTTTAAAATTTAATTAAGTCATTTTAGAGGCTGACAAGTGAAAAAATCTCATTTTTGGCTTTTTGTTAAATAAATTGATTTTTTGGGCATTAATTAGCATTAAAAAATTATTATTTAATTAAATAAAAGGTTTGAGTGATTTTTGGTTTTTTGTAAACTCTAATTACATTTTTTAGGATTTATTGCAGTTTTCTAGGATTTTTAAGGGTAAATTTTTAATTTTGTCACTTTTTACGGTTTTACGTGCACGACTATTCGTCTTATTCATAATCGTAACCGTCATTCTCTTCTAATCTCTTTTCTTCTTTTAATTTCTCATCAATATAATCACAAACCATTAATCATTTCGTAACACAACGCACTTGCCTCCTTGGGAAACGAACTTGAACTTCATTGGTCATTAGTGCTTGGTTTTCCTAAACCGACACTTAATACTTGCCCTATTTACCTCCTTTTCCTAAAGGTGTGTAAAATCACTACTATCATTTTGGCGCCGCTGCCGGGGAGGCGCGTTGTGTTTTGATTTGGACAATTGTTGTTTTTATACTAACCATAAATAGTATTTGTATTAGTAGCACTCTACTAATACGTATTATCGGTTTTTCGTTTTTTGTGTGAATATTATTACTATATTGTATACGTAGAACAATAAATCCACAAGTACTCCAAAAGTGTGAAAACACAACCTTGATTGGGAGGTCATTACTCAATCATTGTATTCGAATCTCAAACAAGAAAGAAAAGGCAAAATAGATAAATACTTTCGTGAAGCTTAATTTTGAAAAACAAAAACTATAAGGTGGGTAGAAGGCGGATATTATAAAATATACCCTAAGGAAAAAGGCTCTTAAGTGCATTGCGCCGCCTCGTCTCCCCGCTTGCTTGTGCGTGTTTAGATAAAAAGGGCTAATCGAGGGTTTGCCAACCAAAGTATTATCTAAGTATCATATATATTTTCTTGGTTTCAATTGATTAAACCCTCTTGAACGTTTTGGTGTTCCACCAATGTTCTAAAGTTATCGAAGGCGTTCACTTCACGTGATCGTTTTCATTCCTTGAGGCTTCTTTAATCAAGAGATTTGATTAAGGAGGAGATTTTTAGATTTTTGTCTACCTAATACAATCACAAAAATCCAAAAAAAGTAAAAACAATCAAAAACCACAAAAAAAATTGGAAAAATTAAAAACACCAAAAAGAATCTTCTTTGCTCATCCCCACGTTGTACGTGACGTTTATGCTTAATCGTAATCAAGCAAGACGTGCACGTAAACGAAAAAACCGAAAGGAGTCAACACATACTCCTAATCTTTCTAGTGAGGAGTCTCCTATTTACGAACCTATCGTAGAAGAAGAACCAACCATGGCGAATCGAACTATGATGGAGTTACTTCAAGCACCCACCGAGGGTTATGGAGAGGCTATTGTGACCGCTATCATTGCAGAGAATTTTGAAGTGAAAACGGGTTTGTTGTCGATGATCCAAAACAACAAATTCCGTGGTGATGAAAAGGACAACCCACACAACCATATCCGCCAATTCAGTCGTCTTACCGCCACTTGCAAATTTAAGGATGTTGCTAATGACTTGATTAAGATGATGCTTTTTCCGTATTCCTAAGCGGGGCCCACAAAAATTTGGTTAGAGAAAGAGCCACCTAATTCTATATTGACGTGGAAGGATCTCGTTTCTAAGTTTGTGAACCAATTTTTTCCACCCTCTAAGACTACGCATTTGAAAAACGAGATTTCAAAAATTTCACAAGAATTTAATGAGAGTTTCTCAACGGCTTGGAATAGGTTTAAGGAAATGCTACTAAGTGTCCTCATCACGGTTTTTCCGAATTGCATCAAATTGACACGTTTACAATGGTTTAAATGATCATGAAAGGGATTATCTAAATGCCGCCGCGGGTGGTAATTTTTTGTGTAAAACGGTTGAGGAAGCCTTGTTGATAACTAAGAATAGATCTAAGGTGTATAGTCCTCGTAACACATCGAGTGTTCGTAAGGCTTCGTCTTCGGCTTCACCTTATTTGTCTAATACCATCGATGCTTGCCAAATTGAGGCAAGCTTGGAAAACAAAATCTTTGATAAGCTTAAAGGACTTTTAATTGAATTCAAAGTTGGAGAACAAAGTGCTCCCTCTACGGTTAAAGCGGTTGTGGTTTCATGTATGTATTGTGGTGGAGGTCATGATTTCTCCGAGTGCATTACCAACGGTGGTAACACTTCGAGTGCCTACGCGGCCACGGGAACTTACAAACAAAACGATCAAGTTACCCGCTCCAATCAATTGACTCCACCGGGTTTTTCTCCCAATCAAAATGCTAACAACAACTATCGAAACAATAAAGTTGGTTTTAAAAACAATTACAAAGGAAACTATGGGAATCAAGGGGCTAATAATCAAGTTTCAAACAAAAATCAAAACAATGATTTTCAAAAGAACAACAAGGGTTTGCAAACTTTGAAAGATATTCCAAATGAATTTGTTGAATACGCCAATGGAAACGATGCTAGGTTTGACAACATTCAAAGAGATATCATTAGCCTAAGATCCTAGTTTAAGAACGACTTGAAGAAAGAGTTAAAAAACGAGTTAGCAAATGAGCTTAAAATCCATACAAACAAAATGAAAGGGAATGTAACTAGGTTACAACAAAACCAACAAAAAATGGAACAAGGGCAACATGAAATAAAACAAGAGATGATTAAGGCCGAGAAGAGGAAATCCATGTTTGAGGATAAAATTTCATCTATGTTTGAGGCTATAATGTGCAAACCGTCTTCGAGTAGTCTTCCTAGTAATACCATATCGAACCCTAAGGGAGAGATGAAAGTGATTACCACACGTAAGTGGTAAGACACTTAAGGAACCGACTCCTCAACCAATTGCTCCTACGGAGGATGTAATTGAGGAAGAACCCGAGGTGATGGTCGAAAAGGAGCATGTCCAAATCCCACGAAGTACCGCTCATGCCACACCTATGGTTGACCCATTACCACGTTTGGAACCCGAGATTCCAAAGGCTATGCCTATACCTCAACCCACACCACCTTTGCCCTATCCATCGAGACTTAGAAAGGAGAAACGTCAAGAGCGCGATAATTACCAAGTTGAGATTTTTATGAAAATGTTTCGTGACGTTCATTTTAATGTGAGTTTTGCCGATGCTTTGGTCATGATGCCTCGATTTGCCGCTAACTTTAAGAGTATGTTGAACAACAAGGAGAAATTGCAACAATTGTCTAGTTGTTCATCGGTTTATCTTAACCGCATACCTCAAAAAGTCGGTGATCCCGGTAAATTCTTGATTCCATGTGCTATCCAAGATATGGAAGAATGCTATGCCTTGTCCGATCTTGGTGCTAGTATTAACTTGATGCCACTTGCAATCTTCAAGTCGCTCAATCTTCCTAATCTTACTCCTTCACTAATGTCTATCGAGTTGGCCGACCATTCTACAATTCCCGCATGTGGATTGGCGGAAGACGTTTTTGTGAAAGTGGGAAAGTTCTATTATCCGGTAGACTTTATTGTTGTCGATATTCCCACGGATCCTCAAGTTCCTCTCATTTTAGGTCGTTCGTTTTTAGATACGTCTAAGGCTTTAATTGATGTGCATGCTAGAAAGATCACCTTACATTTCAACAACGAGGAACTTGTTATAAACGCAACTCAAAATTCTCCAATTTCTCATGTTTATTCCGTTGAAACCGTAAACCTCGTTGATATGATCGACGTAGTTTGCGAGGAATTTTCACAAGAAGTTTTAGGTTTTGGTGATGATGAAAATAGTGGCAATCCCACTATGCTAGATCCCATTCTTGATAACTCGACACCAACCTTCACTCCATTTGAAGGTGGTGGTTTTACGTTGGAAGAATTCGATGTTCCACGTACTTGTGACGAAGACCTCGAAAATGGTGAGGACTTCTCGATTATCAAGGATTTTCTTAACAATTTCCCATTTCCTCCACCTGAGGAGGTTATGAGTATCGAGCCCAAATCTTCAATTGAGGAACCAACTATCCTCGAGTTGAAAGATTTACCTCCTCAACTTGAATATGTATTTTTGGAGGAGGACGAAAAGTTGCCGGTTATTATTGCGAAATATCTTTTGGATGATGAAAAAACCGCACTTGTCGATGTTCTAAAGGATCACAAAGGGGCAATTGCGTGGAAGTTATCCGACATTAAGGGGATCGATCCCAAATTTTGTACCCACAAAATCTTAATGGAAGAAGATTACAAACCCGCATTCCAATGTCAAAGGAGGGTGAACCCCAAAATTCATGACGGTCATAAAAAAGGAAGTCCTAAAACTCCTTGACGCGGGAATGATTTACCCTATTTCCGATAGCCCTTGGGTGAGTCCTATTCATTGTGTCCCTAAAAAGGGAGGAATGACCGTTGTGCCAAACGATGCCAACGAGTTAATTCCAACTAGACTCATGATCGGATGGAGAGTGTGCTTTGACTATCGTAAGTTGAATGACGCCACTCGAAAAGACCATTTTCCCTTGCCCTTCATGGACCAAATGTTGGAGCGTCTTACGTGAAACAATTTCTATTCTTTTTAGATGGTTTTTCCGGTTACTTCCAAATCCCCATCGATCCTCGTGATCAAGAAAAAACTACGTTTACGTGTCCATATGGAACGTTTGCCTATCGTAGAATGCCATTCGGACTTTGCAATGCACCGGGAACCTTTCAAAGGTGCATGATGGTTATTTTTCATGATATGATCGAGAAGACAATGGAAGTCTTCATGGATGACTTTTCTGTGTTTGGTAGTTTGTTCACTTCGTGTTTGTCTAATATTGAGAGAATGTTAAAGCGTTGTGAGGAAACCAACCTTGTGCTAAATTGGGAAAAATGTCATTTTATGGTTAAAAGTGGAATCGTCTTAGGGCACAAGGTTTCGAAAGCGGGGATTGAGGTAGATCAAGCTAAGGTAGACGTCATTGCCAAATTACCTCATCCCAAAACCGTCAAGGGAGTTAGGAGTTTCCTAGGCCACACGGGCTTTTATCGTTGATTCATCAAGGATTTTTCAAAGATTTCTCGACCTATTACACATCTCCTCGAAAAATATGCACGTTTTGTCTTTGACGAAGATTGTGTACGAGCCTTTGAAATGCTTAAGAGGAAACTTACCGAAACTCCCATTCTTGTTGCTCCAAATTGGAACCTCCCCTTTGAGCTCATGTGTGATGCTAGTGACTACGCTATTGGGGCCGTATTGGGGCAACGTCATGAAAAACACTTCTTGCCTATTCACTATGCTAGCAAGACGATGACCGAGGCTCAACTAAAATACACTACAACGGAGAAGGAATTCCTCGCCGTGGTGTATGCATTTGAGAAATTCCGACCTTATCTCGTCTTGACTAAATGCATAGTGTATACGGATCATTCGGCTATCAAGTATCTTATGGCTAAGCAAGATGCAAAGCCAAGATTACTTCGTTGGATTCTCCTCCTTCAATAATTTGATCACAAAATCGTTGACAAAAAAGGAGCAGAGAATATAGCGGCCGATCATCTTTCTCGTTTAGAAGATCCTCACCAAAGTGTTTACGAGCCCATGGAAATCACCGAAACATTTCCGCTCGAGACACTTGGTGTAGTGAATTCTAAGCTTGATTCTTCTACCCCATGGTTTGCGGACATCGCAAATTACCATGCGGGCAACTTCATCATCAAGGGTATGACGACTCAAGAAAAACGAAAATTCTTTCGTGACATCAAGTTCTATTTTTGGAACGACCCTTAATTGTTTCGAACTTGTGCGGATCAAATCATTTGACGTTGTGTATTTGGCACCGAAGCTTCTAACATCCTTAGAGCTTGTCACGAGGGACCCACAGGTAGTCACCACGGTGCTAATCTCACGGCTAAGAAGGTTTTTGATGCCGGTTTCTTTTGGCCTACTATTTACCGAGATGCACATGCACTTGTGAAGTCGTGTGACTCATGCTAACGACAAGGAAAATCCTCACAAAACGATGAAATGCCACAAAATATCATCCCAGTGTGTGAGATCTTTGACGTTTGGGGCATTGACTTTATGGGGCCGTTACCATCATCTCGTGGTAATAAGTACATCCTTGTCGCCGTTGACTACCTATCTAAGTGGGTGGAAGCTAAGGCTTTGCCCACCAACGATGCTCGTGTGGTAGTCAAGTTTTTGAAAAGCTTGTTTTCTCGGTTTGGAACCCCTCCTGCGATCATAAGCGACCGTGGAACCTATTTTTGTAATGACCAATTCGAAAGGGTCCTAAGGAAATATGGGGTTACACATCGGCTTTCTACGGATTATCACCCACAAACGAATGGGCAATTCGAGGTTTCAAACCGAGATTTGAAAAGGATCTTGGAGAGATCGATTGGGGAAAACCGACAATCTTGGTCGGATGAGTTGGACGATGCTTTATGTGCCTTTAGGACCGCTCATAAGACCCCATCGGGTGCACTCCCTATAAGCTTGTGTATGGGAAGAATTTTCACTTGCCAATTGAACTTAAACACAAAGCTTATTGGGCCCTTAAGCATTGTAATGATGATATGGAGACCACGGGAAAACACCGGAAAATGCAATTAAACGAATTTGATGAATTTACGGACATTGCTTATGAAAATTCATTGATTTACAAAGAAAAGACTAAAAAGTTTCATGATTCAAAAATAAAAAACCGGGTTTTTAACATTGGAGATCAAGTGTTGCTTTTTAACTCTAGTTTGAAAATCTTTTCTGGTAAGTTGAAATCCCGTTGGTCCGGTCCATTCACCGTGACTCAAGTTTTTCCATATGGGACCATCGAGATAGCTCAAGATGATGGCCCCAATTTCAAGGTGAATGGACATAGGTTGAAGCACTACTTTGGCGGGGAAGTTCCATCCTTGAACTACCTTGACCAAATCACCTTACCCAATGATAAATAGTATTGAGGGGATCGAGTCGAGCTCATGACTCGGTAATAAAAACGAGGTGCCTCATGGGGGAGTCCCATTCTTATCCTATGTACATATTATCGCTTTCTAATGTAGTAACGTGTGGGGATTTGTGCCCTTCCAACCTTTGTTCTGTGGTTGTTTGTGAATTGTGGATTTTAGATGATCATGATCTTCTCGATTAGAGCCTCTTGTGTTCATTTTATGGGAGCACTCGATCGTTTGCTTTGAAGAATTTCTCAATATCCATGATATATCCTTTTATGTGCTAACCTTAGGTTTATAGCACACTTCATAAACGGCTTTAAATTTAATGGTTCCACCCTTTCCATGCTAGATTAAGCATTCGACTACGTCTCTAGTATGGGGGGTTTCCAACCCTTAGACTCGAAACATTAAGGACAATGTTTAACTTTAGTATGGGGGTGAATAGATACTTGCCTTGCCAAACCTTCACGCTTTTCAAAGTTTATCTTTTTGTTTATCGTTTTGTTGCAAAATAAGGCTAAAAATGGCCAAATTTTAAATTTTTTCTCATGTTTTATAAATGTTTGAAGACACAAATGTAGGTTTTCCGATGGCGAGAATAAGAGTAATTTTTTACTCGACCGTGCGTGTTGAGCACTTAGCTTCGATTCCTTAACTCTATATTAGGCTAAGTCTCTTAAATGAGGACAAGAAATGATAGAGTTAATTATAAGTTACTTTGCTAAACGTAGAGTATCCGTATTCTTTCAAAAACTCATGTGTTCTCGTTGTTTGCTTATTCTCCCTTCGCTTGTAAATATTTTTTGCTTAATAAATATTGACTTAGTGGTTTAGTCTTGATTGTTGGGTTCTACTCTTTTCTAGTAGCTTCTAGGTAATTAAATTGGGAAGACATTAAAGTATCGTCAACGTCACGGTTTTGAAGTATTGGCAACCCGAATAATCGAAAGCTTCACCTATTAATAAGATTTCAAGTGCTCACCTGAATCAAGCAAACAATTTGAAGCTCACAAGGCCGAAAAATCTATGCAAAATTGAAAGTGAATCAAGCCTTAATCTTTGAAGCTTTAAAGATCCAAAATTCGCTTTTAGCGTGAGGATATACGTCTTTGGCCACAATAAACACCTCATGGCGAGGTTAAATAAAAGACAAGGCAAGACCGAAGTCATAATAAAAGCTTCATGGCGAAGTTGAATAAAAGATGGAGGTAAACCTATGATAATAAGGCCCTTCTGTTAGGGGGCGTATAAAAGTCTTGGTAATGAGTCTCATGTTCAAAACCGTTATAAAACCGTGTTTATCGATCCTTCTTGTTGACTTAATTTTTTGACATCGTTGTCTATTATTAGGGGTTATTAATTCGATGGTCTTGGTTACACCGTTAGGACTCTATTTTTAGACCTAAATCTCTATTATCGCATAAGTAAATAATGTATCCTCGTGAAACATTCAAGACAAAATAAAATATAAGAGATACAACTTAGGAAAATGGGAGGATAAGTACGTGATTAGAGCATATGAGTAGTGTTAGCATTACTAACTTATAATGACAATGATCTCGTTGCACGCTTAGCATGGAACTGGGGTGAAAATCGAGGACGACAAAATTATTTCTAACGAAGCATTCACGTGTTCTTGTTCTATGAACCTAAACGTCTCATTTTGCGATGAAAATCATACATTATGTCTAAAACGCAAGTAGAAGTAATAGTAATAGTGTATCTAGTTTATCATTCAATAGAAGTGAATAAAAATGAATTTTGGAGGTGCTACGATACTTTATTCTAGCATTGCGTGAGGGCACGGTAATGGTTTAGTATGGGGGAGTGATGAGACTGCTTTTATACATAGTCTCATCGTCCAAAAAGGGCTTTAAATGCATTAAATATCATCAAAAGGCCAAATATATGCTTGTGTTTGTTACTTGTGTATTTTAGGTACGGATATTGAGAAAATGACAGAAGATCACAAGAAACATGCAAAAACGAACACGGGAAACGAAGCCGCACAATGAACCAAGCCCTAATGATGATTTTCCAAGAAAAACCCTTGAAGATTTGAAGATTATGCAAGAAGGGTCCTCCAATATTGAAGAATTGGCAAGAATGGTCCCTCAACAATCATGACTTGTCAATATTAGTCCTTGATAGGTGTGTAAACACCCATCCTTTTTACCACTTAATTACAATAATAACCGAGCCAAAACGTGTATTTTATGTCTTTTATGTCGGAATTATGCGTGGTTTGTGTTTTTGTTGTGATTTAGGACGAAAAGGTGAAAAGTGGAGAAAACACGGGCATTTACGGGCTTTTATTGAAGAAAAAGATGAAAGACGAAGTCAAGAAGTCAAGAGTGCAGAAAGAACGGAAGTCCAATACCAATTCTGAAGATTTATCAAAGAAAAAGTCAAAAGACGGAAGTTTACTAAAAGCCAAAGAACTCAAGTCTTATTTATTGAAGAATAAAAAGACGAGTCCAAAGAAATCCCGAGCCAAAAGTCATTAAAGTCCAAGATTAACAAAAGATTAAGAAGGGAAGGACTTAATGGTGCAATTAAGAAGAAATGAAGGAGGGGAGGAAGCTTCCTAAGCATTCCTTAATCCTCCCCTATATATAGTCATTAGGATGATCACTTTCATTTTTGTTGGCTAGAGTGACACTAGTTCTTCCACCTTTTAATTACTTGCTCTTTAAATACATATCAATTTAAATACTTGTCTTGCACTTTTAATACCTTTAATTTCCAAGTAAGTGTTCTTTAATTTTCTTGTTTTAATCTCTCATTCTTCCTTTCTTTTTATGCTTTAATCTTGTGTTTATATGCTTATTGTGTTGCTTATTTGATTGAAGATTATGTTTTTATGCTTTTGATTGTTTTGGATCATTGATTTTTATAGCTTATTTGTGTTTATCTTCAAGTTTCTTAAGTTTTTATAAAAATTATTTTTATATAAAAGTTATTTTCGTGAACCTTTTTCATTTTCGTGTTTTTAAAAGTCTTTAAACTGTAGCTTATTAGCTTTTTCTTATACGTGTTTGCTTAGGATTTTAGTCTAGTGCTTATTTGATTTATAGCTTATTTGTTTAGCTTATTTTCGGTTCCTTTTACTATATTCCGACCATACAGGTCGGAAAAGGGTTTATTATTCCGACCATAGCTCCTTGGCTTGGTCGGAAAAGGGTTTTGATTTTCCGATTGGTATTCCGATCAGAAGGGGGAGTTTGGTTATTCCGACCAGAAAGTAAGTGACAACATTCCGATCTGAGCCCACTCCACATTCCGATTAGGTGTTCCGATCAACATTCCGATCTGGGGCTTTTGTTTGGTTATTCCGATCAGAAAAAGGTGACAGCATTCCGATTGGGGTTTCTGATCAATATTCCGTCCAGAAGGGTAAGTGTATTCCGATTGGACCTCCTTCCGATTGGGAGGATTGTATACATTCCGATGGTAAGTCTGATCGGAATATATTCCGATTAGGGTATTTTTTTTACTTGTTTCGTCTTGTTTAATTTTTAAAAGTTGTCATTTTAATACTTTGTCTAATGTTAATTCTCGTCACGCTTTAACTTTAAGTCATTTATTTTCTCGATTATTTACTTTTCAAAGTTTTTAATATTGCACCCTTTCTTTTAATTAGACTTAGATTTATTTTAACGCCTTTTATTTTAACGTCCATTTACTTTAATTGTCTTGCACATTTTATTTAAAAACAACCAAAAATATTTGTTTTACCAAAGTCAACTGAGTCGTACTTTAAGCCAGAAATCAATTCGTTAAGATACCGAGAACTTGAACTTTAACTTTTTACATACAAAATCTAGTTATCAAATGGCGCCGCTGCCGACTCTTCTCGTTAAGATTTCCAGTTTTTTGTGAGAACTTGGATTTTGGGATCCGTTCGCCGTGAACGTTACTTTCGCATAAAATTTTCAAAAACCCTAAAAAATATAAAATTTTCAAAAATCCTAAAAATTAAAAAACATAAAAACCAAAAATATTTCTTGTTTGCTTTGTTAGTTCTTTTGCAGGTGCATGCGTACACGATCCACGTCTTATCAAGAGCCCAAGCCTCTCGAAGACTTAGACATGGCCGGTGTACAAAACAACAACAATAACAATCCACCTCTCAACAATAATAATAACAACAACAATAACAATCAACCTCTCAACAACAATAATAACAACAACAATGAGCCTCTACCAGACAATCGCCCGATGATTGAACTTCTGCAAGCACATGTAGATGGCAACAATGATCCAATTGTCATACCCGCGATTGCAGCCAACAACTTTGAGCTCAAATCCGGCTTTATCCAGATGGTCTCTGCTCAACCATTCTTGGGGCGTACCATTGATGATCCACATGACCACATCAAGAGATTCCTGCAACTCACGAATACGGTCAAATTCAATGGTGTTCCACAAGAGGTAATCCGTTTGCAACTTTTTCCTTTCTCCCTAGAGGGACAAGCCTGACATTGGCTTGCAAAGGAATCGCCACAAAGTATTCTGACGTGGACGGATTTGGAGACCAAGTTTATAAACTACTTTTTCCCACCCTCTCGTACTACCGCTTTGCGGAATGAAATTATCAATTTTGAACAAAAGTACGATGAGTCTTTTAGTGAATCTTGGGACCGTTTTAAAGATCTTTTAAGAAAGTGTCCACAACATGGTTTTACCAAAGTGCACCAAATTAATACTTTTTATAATGGTTTAAGCATGAATGACCAAGATTCACTAAACAGTGCCTCAGGGGGTAATATTTTAGTTAAGACTTCCAATGCCGCTTGGGATATTATTGAAAATAAGTCTCGTGTACAAACCAAGAGTGTGCGGACGAATGCCGCTAGTGCTAGTACTAGTGACCACGACAAGCGACTTGACAAAATTACTACGTTTCTTGAATCACTTGCTACCCAAACCGCTAGCAACACCAACAACATCAATGCTAAAAACGCTCAAGTCAATGCTGTCAGCCAACCATGTGAAATCTACGGGGGTCCTCACTCTTACACCACTTGTACCACCACCCAAGACTACCCTTCTGAGAATGTGAATGCAGCATACGGTACCTATCCTCCGGCCGCTTATCAAGCTCGTCCTCAAGGTGACTGAAACTTGCTTAGCTACCGCTCTAACAACTTTCTTTCCCCACCCGGTTTTCCTCCTAACAACCCAAACCAGCAACAAAACCTCAATCGCCCTCCTCAACAACAACAACAACCTCGTGCACCATACCAACCACCGCACAAACAACCATATCCACTCCAAAGAAACAACCAAGTTTACCAACAACCTGCTTATCAACCACCCGCCTACCATGCTCCCCCTCCCAACCAACCCACCACATTACATCAAGATGTTGAAACCTACATGAGGACCAATGATGTGATCGTGGAAAATCTCCAGCGGGAAGTGCTCAACTTGAAAGCAGACATGGTGAAACAAGGGAACGATCTGAGAGCTGATATGAGAAACACTTTGGCAACTCAAACGAATGACTTAAGGAACACGATGGCTGGTTTCTTCAAAGGTAATCAATCCTCTTCTTCGGGTACTCTTCCGAGTAACACCGTTTCTGTTTGGAATAAATTAAGGCCAGATCACTTGAGCGCTGACAAGAACAACTCAAGCGTTGACAAGACCAAAGCAAGCGCTGACAGCTCAAGCATTGACAAGTTAAAGTCAAGCGTTGACAGATTGAAGACAAGCACTGATGGAAGATATAAGCTACACGTTTATTATATTCTAGAATACTTCTAGTAAGGATAGAAACGATAATGTATTTTCTATATTTATCTTTACCTAGAATAGTTGATACGTAGCTTATTGTACAAGGCTTCTTAGTCTATAAAAGAAGGCCTTTAGGTTAATGTTTAATATAAAGTTTTACATAAGTTTTCGTTCATAAACATCTTTCATTGTAAGCAAGTTCGACATTGATAATCAAAGTGAAAGTTTGTTTATATCTTGTGTGTTCTTGTTTAAGTGTTAAATTCCGCATAACACTTTGATCTACAAAGCATATACAAAGGTTTCTCTACGTGTTATACTTGATCTAATCTCGTATACACAAAGCTAATCGATCTAAGTTTGGGATCAACAAGTGGTATCAGAGCTTGTTGAGGAACTTTTGATCTTTGAAGAACACCAGAACCATACACGAACACCAAAACCCTAATTTTCTCAGAAACCCTAACAACATCATGTCTGAAGCAATAACCTCCTCCTCCTCAGCCTTACCTAACATCAAGATTCCCATGGTTGATGCAACCCACTTTGACCTATGGAAGTTCAACTTTGAACAATATCTAGGGATCTATGACTACACTCTCTGGGAGATTATTGAATATGGAAACTCATTCAATAAGGCTCAAAAGATTCTTGATGCCATTACTCAAAGATCAGCTGTTGAAGGATGCCCTGATGAAGATAAGAAAGAAAAACCTGGAGATGGTAGAGCTGTAGGTGCTGAAGATATTGCAAAGAAAAGGGTTGACATGAAAGCCCTAAATATTCTGAAAGTCTCTTGGGGACAAGAAAACCAACACAAATATAGAGGCTATGAATCTGCTAAGGATCTTTGGGAAGCACTTGAAGTTGCATATGGTGGCAATGCAGACACTAAGGAAGAAAAGAAAAAGCAACTTCTGCATGATTATGCTGTCTTCAAAGCTCAGCCCAATGAAAAACTGAGTAGTGTGAGAAGCAGATTGCTTGACATCATAAGCAAGCTGTCCTTTATGGGGACACAAGTTGGTGATGTTGACACCAATGCTACCTTTCTGAAAAGTCTTGGTGAGGCATGGAAGATTGAGGCAAGATCTATTCTTGCCAATAATACTTACAAGAGCTCCTCGTTTGATGACATCTACAACAAACTAAGTCTGTTGGAGGATGAAACTCTTTCAGATCATGGAAGCAAATCTAGCACCAGCAACATGGCCTTCTTCTCTCATAGTGAAGGTCAATTCAATCAGAAGGACTCTTTTATGCATCCAGTTACTGGATCATCATATGTCAGCGCTGGAACAAGTCCTGTCAACGTCTCCTTTTCAGACGCTGACACATTCATGAATGACTCCCCAAGAGTTAAACCTGTTGGTTTGGATTTGGATACTGTTTGTGCTTACATTGCTTCTTTGCCCAATGGTTCAGTGATTACATATGAGGACCTTGAGCAGATAAGTGATGAGCACTTGGAAGAGATGGACATCAAGTGGAACATGGCTCTTGCTAGCATAAGAGCAAATAGGTGGAATAGAAGGTTCAAGAAGAATATGACCTTCAATGCTAAAGACACAGCTGGATTTGATAAATCCAAAGTTGAATGCTACAACTGTCATCGTATGGGGCACTTCATGAGGGAATGCAGATCTCCTAGAAGATCTGATGCTGGTAAACCCTCAAGTCAGGTTGTTAAAGCTCAAGATTCCAAAGCCATGGTTGCAGTTCAAGGAATTGATGGTACAGGATGGGATTGGAGCTATCTGGCTAAGAATGCTGAAGAGGACAAAGCTTTGGTTGCTGATATTGAAGAAGAAGAGCATGTTGAATATGCTCTCATGGCACACTCCTCCTCTTAATCTGATAATGAGGTATATGATGATGCTTTTTGTAGCAAAGGTTGTAGGTTAAACACTGATAGACTTAACAAAGAGGTGTTAAAACTAAAAGATGATATGAGCACTGAAAGGTGTAAATTGTCCAATTACCAACTAGCTCTTACTGAAACTGAGAAAACCGTTTCTGAATACAAGAAAATGGAATTTGATTTAAAAGATAAGATAAATATCTTAAAACATGAGCTAGAGGGTAGTATGGATATTAGAAATATCATGACAAAGGTCAATAGAGACCTACAGGCTAAGTTAGATGAGGCCATTAAGAATAAAGATAATGTTGACCTCAAGATTCAAAGATTTGATAGAGCCACCCAAACCCTAGGAGACTGTGTAGCTAAACAAAGGGATCCTAAGGACATGACTGGGATTGGGATGACTGATTACTCTCTGGTTCCACCACCAGCTGGTGACTTCTATGGTGTCCTTAGAGAGGACTTGTCTTGGACTGGTATACCAGAATGCCAAGAAGAGGAATTCTCTCCTCCACCAACAGTTGTCACTCTAGTTGAAGAGTATCAACAAAAACTGACTGACCTAAATGAGTGGAAGAAAGCTAACCCTACTTTATTTGTTAAGGGAGGTTTACTATGTGAGAGTCCCAATGAATCACCACCCATTAAGGTTACTAACCCAATCACTGGTAAACCTGTTGACCTAGGCTCAAACACTGTTAGAAGACCTACCATTAAATATGCAGAGATGTATAGGAATAATAGGTCACCCAAGAGCCAAGTTAGCAATCATGGAACATGTTTCTTCTCTACTAGACCTAAGGTTGTGTCTACGAAAGCCTGTTACACTTGTGGTAGCTTTTCACATTTGGCATACAAGTGTGTCAATGCTCCCAAAGCCAGCGCTGATAGGAACCATTTTAGCGCTGATAGGAAGAAAGTCAACGTTGTTAGGAAGTCAAACGTTGTCAGACCCAAACCTTGTGTGCAGCAAAGTCCACAAGTGATTAGACCTGCCCCATTCTTCTCTAGAAGGTCTAACACTCATGGAAAAAGACCTTTTCAAAAGACAAACACCTGGTCAAATAGGCAATGGGTTCCTGTAGCAAACCCTAGGTTCAACGCTGACAAGGGTAATTTCAGCGTTGATAGGACAAAATCCAACGCTGATAGAAACGTGACCAGGCCTAAATATTTGCAGCCACAAGGTAAGAGGTCTAAAGCTTCCTCAAGCTTAACATGGAGACACAAGAAAGATCAAAACCCTAATGATAATGGAATTTCAATGACTTGCAATAGATTTAATTATATTTCAAAGGTCATTACAAAACCAATTGGGGTTAACTGGGTATTTCATCCTAAAAAGGATGAGAATGGGGTTGTTGTGAGAACTAAGTCTGTTCTTATTGAACAACCAGATGAATCCAAGTCTTCTGAGACTTGGGTTCCCAAAGAAAACTAATTTGTTTTCTTTATGTGCAGGGCATTCAAAGACAGATCAATGATTATGGATATTAGGATAGTGGATGCTCAAGGCACATGACAGGAAAGGAAGACTATCTGACGAACTTCACTCCTATTAAAGATGGTGATAAGGTATACTTTGGAGGGGGCTATGGCACCATTACAGGCAAAGGAACCCTTCTCACCAATAATCTGCATTTTTAAAACGTCTTCCTGGTAAAAGAATTTGATTATAATCTGTTTAGTGTATCACAAGTTTGTGATAACAAAAATAAGGTTCTTTTCACTGATACTGAGTGTTTGGTGTTAAGCAAGGATTTCAAGATCCCTGATGAGAAATATATTGAGTATAGAACACCTAGGCATAAGGACATATATAATGTGAATTTAAATAGGATCAAAATGAATGCAAATATGTCTTGTTTTTATGCTAAGGCCTCAGTAGATGAAAGTAATTTGTGGCACAGGAGACTAGGGCACATAAACTTTAAAGATATCAATAGGCTTGTGAGGCTTGGTTTAGTTGATGGTTTGCCTGAGAAGGCCTTCCACAATGACCACTCTTGTGTTGCATGTCTTAAAGGCAAGCAGCACAAGGTCTCATTTAAGTCCAAACAGGTGCATACTAGTTCCAGACCTCTTCATATGCTTCACATGGACCTCTTTGGTCCAACAAATATAGAAAGTTTGAATGGCAAGTCATATTGTTTTGTTGTCACAGATGATTTTTCTAGGTTTACTTGGACATTATTTCTAGCCATGAAGAGTGACACAGCTGATGTTCTTATTGATTTTATCACTCAGATTGAGAAAAGGTCTGGAAATGAGGTTAAGATGCTTAGGAGTGATAATGGTGGAGAATTTAGGAACAAGAAGCTTGATGATTTTTGTGCCAGGAAAGGAATTACTAGGCAGTTTAGTATTGCTAGAACCCCACAACAAAATGGGGTTGCTGAAAGGAAAAATAGAACCCTAATTGAAGCAGCCAGAACAATGTTGGCTGATGCTCACTTTCCAATAGCCTTTTGGGCTGAGGCTGTTAATACAGCATGCTATGTGCAAAATAGAGCATTGGTTAACAAAATTCAGAACAAAACACCTTATGAGTTACTTTGGGGTAGAAAACCTAATATTGGTTTTCTCAGACCTTTTGGTTGTCATGTAGTAGTGTTGGATACTAGTGATGCCTTAGGGAAATTTAGTGCAAAAGGTGATGAGGGTTACTTCATGGGGTATTCAGTCCAGAGCAAGGGTTATATGGTTTATCTTAAAGAGGACAAACGTATTGTTGAGAGAGTACATGTTAGGTTCTTAGAGAATAAACCTAGTGATCCTGAGAGTGGTCTAATTGGTTGTTTGATTTGGAACCCTTATCTAGAACTTTAAACTATATGCCTGTCACTAATCCAGACATTGTAAAGGTAACTTCAAATGTTGTGGATGAACAAGTTGTTAATGTTTCAGGTACACAGGTTCATGAGAAGGTTGGATCACAAGCAGAAAAGGCATCTCCTACATTTGAATATGTCACAATTCCCATTTGGACAGATGCTTTTGCTACTGCTGCTGCTGCTGGACAAGATAATGGTGGTTTCCAAAAACCACCAGATACAAACATGCATGGTTCTTCAGGCGCTACAAAGGCAAATCTAGCGCTGACAAGACCAATTCAGACGTTGATGGCTCAGACGTTGACAACAACATTTCAAGCGCTGTTAGCCCAGACGCTGACAACCAAGATTCAGACGTTGACAACACTTATGGGCATCTTTTCTCTTCCAGTTTTGAACAAGGTGGACCTTCCAATGTTCATGAAGAGATTCCTGTTGCTCAAAGAGAGTCTGATGAAGAAGATATTGGCAACATGGAGCGTGAAGTTGAGGACACCAGACTTTTTGAAGGAGGGGTTCTTACTTCCACAATGAAGAATCACCCCACATCTCAGATCATTGGTGAGATTATGACTCCAGTTCAGACAAGAAGATCTCATCAAGGACTTGGTGGATTTATTGCCAATATACACAAGAAGGTTGATACCCCTCTTGTGCAAGAATGTTTGTTTACATGTTTTCTGTCACAAGAAGAACCTAAGAAAATATTTGATGCTCTCAAAGAACCAAGTTGGGTGGAAGCAATGCAGGATGAGCTTCACCAATTTGCAATTCAGGATGTTTGGGAGCTGGTTGATTGTCCTAGATATGTCAGACCTATAGGGACAAGATGGGTTCTCAGGAACAAAAGAGATGAAAGAGGTATTGTGGTCAGAAACAAGGCAAGGTTAGTGGCTCAAGGTTATACACAAGAGGAGGGGATAGACTATGAGGAGGTCTTTGCACCAGTTGCAAGGATTGAAGCTATTAGAATTTCCCTAGCCTATGCTTCCTGCATGGGCTTCACAGTCTATCAAATGGATGTCAAGAGTGCTTTCTTATATGGCACCATTGTTGAGGAAGTATATGTCATGCAACCTCCTGGTTTTGAGGATCCTGAGCATCCAGATAAAGTGTATAGAGTCAAAAAGGCTATGTATGGCCTTCATCAAGCCCCTAGAGCATGGTATGGTACTTTGTCTACCTATTTGGTGGACAATGGATTCAAGAGGGGCACCATAGATCAGACACTATTTACAAAGAAGAAAGGCAAAGATGTGTTGCTTGTGCAGGTCTATGTTGATGATATCATTTTTGGGTCTACTGATCCAAAGATGAGTGAGGATTTCTCCAAGCTTATGACAGACAAATTCAAGATGAGTGCTATTGGGAGATGAACTTCTTTCTTGGTTTACAAGTTCAGCAGAAAGAGGATGGTATCTTCATCTCCCAGGACAAATATGTTGCTGAAATCTTGAAGAAGTTTGGCTTTTCTCCACATGAAAAGAGGGCTACTACTCCTATGGATAGAGAACACCCTTGGGGAAAGATTGGAGATGGGAAAGATGTTGATGTCAGGCATTATAGATCCATGATTGGATCCTTGATGTATCTTACTGCTTCCAGACCTGATATCATGTTTGCTGTGTGTGCTTGTGCACGCCATCAAGTGACTCCCAAAGAATGTCACCTTTATGCTGTGAAGAGGATCTTTAGGTACCTAAGATGCTATCCTAATCTTGGTTTGTGGTACCCAAAGGATTCACCATTGGAGCTGATTGCATATTCAGATAGTGATTATGGAGGTGATAAGTTTGATAGGAAATCCACAACTGGTGGATGTCAGTTTCTTGGGAGCAGGTTAATATCTTGGCAATGCAAGAAACAAACAGTGGTGGCTAATTCTACAACTGAAGCAGAGTATGTGGCTACAGCAGCATGTTGTGGTCAAGTGTTGTGGATTCAGAACCAGCTGTTGGACTATGGGTATAATTTCATGCATACTAAGATATTTGTTGACAATAATAGTACTTTATGCATCATTAAGAATCCTGTACATCATTCTAAAACTAAAAACATAGAAATTAGACACCATTTTATAAGAGATTGCTTTGAGAAAGGTTTAATACAACCAGATAGGGTTGACACTGAGGAAAATGTGTTAGATTTATTAACTAAACCTTTTGATGCTGGAAGATTTCAATACTTGGTAACAAGTATTGGAATGGTTAATCTCACATAATATGTGTTTTTGATTCTTTTTGTAAAAGTATGTACAGGATGATGCATTATTATTATTAGTCTTATTGATGATTTAGATTTTCCACTATATTTTTCTAACACTGACAAAGGTTGCTTGAACACTGATAAGTGTTTTTGCAACGTTGTCAGCAATATAATTGTCTAACGATGACAAAGCTTCCTTCAACGCTGTCATGTGTTATCGGGGCGTTGTCAGCAACAATGTTAGTTTTGTGGTTTTCAATCTAAATGTGCAGATGGTGTTAGCAGTATACCATTGGATACAGAGTTGCTTATGGATCAATGGAGAAGCATTTGGACAAGTTTTTATTTATGGATGATGGTTAGAATGTTTCATTCCTATCTTGACATAAAATTTTTTTATGTTCATACATGATTTTAGCAAACTTTTTGTATCATCGTTTAAGGGGAGGTTTTAGGAACCTTTAGGATGTTTGGGTATCCATATGATACTCTTATCACAATTCTAGATTGTGTCCACAGGTGAGTATGGGTTAGTTTTACTAAACCATGAGGCACTGTAGCATGCATAGTATATCAACTTTGCATGCTGCCAAGACATTTTTGGCCTAGAATTGGTTGTGGTCTGTTGGGAGACTTGGGAATGATTTTGATATGGGATTTACCTGGGAGTAACAAGGATTTTATAAGGTGACTTTGTTGTTAAGAATTTTGGTTAGCAAGGGACACTAGAGGACTGTTATGTCTATCTTGCTTATGCAAGTGTGCATAACTGGACAGTGCTTGCCGCCCTATAATAATTATCAGCTTTTGGTTATCTTCTCTAGGATAAATTACTTGTTAAGGTCATTTTTCACTTTTTTTTAAAACAATTTTATTTTTGGACGCTGACAAGATTTTTCCAAGCGTTGTTGTGACCAAATTGGACGCTGACATGGCTTTAGGCGAACGTTGACAAGATTATAGCCGTTGGGCGTTGATAGGTTATTTTTGACCGTTGACACTCAATGAGACCTACCCAGTTGTTACTTTTTGACATATTTTCAAGCCGTAATTTTAGGAGTTGTTACTTTCATTTAATGCATGAGATAACTTATAAATTTTTCAATATTTTCATGATTAGTTTTTGAAAATCTTTGCCTATTTTTGGGCCAATCACATGCATTCTTTTTCTCCTATAAATTTGGCTCCTATTTTAAACAGGGTATCTATAATTCTTGTCTAACACTTTTCTCTTATCAACTTCATCTTCTACACTTCAAATTAACAGCTTTCATCAATGGCACCAAAGTTTAACTCAGCAGAATTGGAATTGGGGTTCAAGTCTTAACACAACATGATTGCTTATCTTGTTGCTGATAATGATTTGTTTCCTCAATACACAGAAATGGTGGCGTATTTGAACGCATCCCCACTAAGGTATGCTCTTTCTCATGCTCCACTCATTCCAGTCACACACATTAAGCAGTTTTGGAACACTGTCAGTTCCTCAACAGTTAATGGAGTGACCACATTAACTTCTATTGTTCATGGGAGATCTTGGATGGTTACTGAGGCCTTGGTACGCCAGGCCTTGCATCTTGATGATGCTGATGGTGTAGCCATCCTTCCCATCAATGAAATAGAACAAGGGCTTAGGGCTTTGGGATATCCTTTTCTTGATGAAGGTACTCTTAATAAGTACCATAAGCAGGAATTTCCCCCAGCCTGGAAGTACCTCATCCACATCCTCCTTCAATGTTTGAGTCCCAAATGTACTGCACACAATGAGATCAATAGATCCATTGCCAGTGCTATTGTGTGCATTGCAACAGGGAAAAAATATAACTATTCTAAAATGATTTTTGAAGGGATGTGTAAAAACAAGGGGACAAAAATGACTTTAGCTTATCCCCGTTTTCTGCAAATGATTTTTGATGATCAAGGTTACTGCTCAAGGGATCACAATTATTTTTATAAAATCCCTGGGCAAAAGAAAGCTATTTTTACGAAGATGAATTCACCACCCCATAGAGACTTACCTTTAACCCCAGCCATGCTTGCTGTTATTGTAGCAGCACAACCCCAACCAGACCCCCAACCTCAAATTGACCCTCAACCACAACTTGAACCCATTCCTGAACCTTTACCCTCACCTGAACAAATGCAACTTGACCAAGAACCCTTTGACGCTGACACATTCAATGTTGGTGTTGATATGCCTATTTCCAACACTGACACACAACCTTCACAATCCCAAACACCCCTTAACCAACCCACATCTACTCATTCTTCCACACCATCTTCCACACCACCTGAATATAGGTTGATAAAACGCCAAAGGACTACTGGAGTGTTCTCCTCTGGTGGTCCTAGCCATGTAGCAGAGAGAACCACCACCACAAGTGTGGCTGGTGACCTGGATGAGGCTGGGACTATTGGTTCTGGCTTAGATGCTGTCCAAGGCAGTCCCACCATAATTAAGTCCTCATCCATGCCCAATGAATCTGACTTGGGAGGTCAAATCCCCATTTCAGAAGAGGGCAGACTGGAACCAATGACTCTTTCGGAATTGACGGCAGTCTGCATTAGCTTACAAAAGCAAAATGCAGACTTAGTACAAATTGTCAGCTCTCAAGGCCTTGAACTCAAGCAATTGAGGGAGAGGATTGTTGTTTTGGAGAGTGATCATGCTAGGAGGGGTATGGAGGAGTCTTCCAAAGGGGAGGAAGATCAAACAAATCTGAGTGATAAGGGCAGCCAAGATGGTCAATCAATGGATGTTGCTGAAGCCCTTACAACTTTGAAGGAACAAACAAGTTTTGATACGTCCTTAATCTCTCCAACCAATCTAAATTTATCATTTACAGCTATGTTGAGAGAGGTTACACAAGGCGTTAAGGGAAAATATTTGAGCGTTGACAAGGCAATTTTGGACGCTGATAGAAGTATTTTGGGCGCTGATAGGATAAATTTGGACGTTGACAGACCTGCACATGAAGGTGATGTATTCCAGTCATCATCTATCATCAAGGAAGTTTCTACTCAGGTATTACCATCTACCTTACCAACCATTGCACCATCAGATAAGGGTAAGGGTAAATTGGTAGAAGAAATTGTTCCAAAGGATGCAACCCAAGTTGAATTTGACAGAAGATTGGCTGAACAAATGATGGAACAAGGTGAAAAGGAAAAGTCACCATTTGTTGTGACTTCTGAAGAAGAAAGTGATGGAGCTAGCTCAGACTCAAGTGTAATGATTATAGAACCAGAAAGGCTTGAGTATGGTGATGAGCTTGCTAGGGAAAAGTTGAGAGACTTAAAATGGCAGGTTGACTTTGACATGCCAGAGGTGGTTCAAATGTACAATTCTTGGGAAGAAAGCTGCATGGATAATACAGACTTGACCATTTCAGATCAAATATGGGGTTTGGAGCTTCTTCTTAGAGTCCAGAAGGATTGTAAGGTGATTTTGAAGCACAAGGCAAGCAATATTCTCTCTGAGTTGAAAAGGGATAGAAGGGAGCTCTACTTTATGTTGCTCAGATGTCATGGAGTTGGATGGACACATCAGAAGTTGAAGGCTTTGACATTTGATGAGTTGGAACATAGGGCTTATCCCATTTGGGTGAGAGTGCAGGAAGCAAACACTCTCAGACTTCTTTCAGATGAAAGAAGGGAGCAACTTGCAGAAGAAATGGAAATCAAGAAAGCTATGATGATTCCCAGGCCAGTGAAGAAGGGATTTAAATTTGAGTTTCCAAAAGATATGGATCCACTATATCCAAGTGAAGCAGTTATAAGAAAGAGCCTCAAGCTCTCCCAATTAGAAGCTTCAGATATGGTGCAGGTGTTACCATTAGATTCCAGGAATCCAATTGTGAGTTATGATGATGATGAATGTGGATTCTGGAAGATTGGCAGATTTGGTAAAGAGGTACACACTTTTACCACTCTCATATCTTTATTTGCAAGTTGTGATAGAGAAGACTTGGTGGACCTTTGGAGGTTGCTAGAGACCAAGTATGAGACTGAAGCACCAACTTCAGCTAATGGAATAAAACTTTGGACCACATTTAATAGAATGTGTGGGACAAATGAGGAAGATCCTGAAATATGGAAGGATCTTGAAGATGACCTCAATGGTCTTCAATGGAGGTTATATTCAGCTGCTGGTGTATACCATTTGAGTTCTACAAAGTTTGCTGAGTATTTAATTGTGGATGCTCAATATTTCATATCCAAGGCTATTTTGGAAAAGATGAAGGACACCCAGTTGGAGATAGATTATTCAAGTGACGTGGCAAAGGATTTGATCAGATTTATTCATTACCAATATGATAATATTTGTCAGACTCCTCCTAGTTCTTAATGCTTATTCAGAAACTTGATCATAGGAGTGGATATCAAGTTTAGGGGAGGATTGTTGGGAATAAATTAAGGCCAGATCACTTGAGCGCTGACAAGAACAACTCAAGCGTTGACAAGACCAAAGCAAGCGCTGACAGCTCAAGCGTTGACAAGTTAAAGTCAAGCGTTGACAGATTGAAGACAAGCACTGATGGAAGATATAAGCTACACGTTTATTATATTCTAGAATACTTCTAGTAAGGATAGAAACGATAATGTATTTTCTATATTTATCTTTACCTAGAATAGTTGATACGTAGCTTATTGTACAAGGCTTCTTAGTCTATAAAAGAAGGCCTTTAGGTTAATGTTTAATATAAAGTTTTACATAAGTTTTCGTTCATAAACATCTTTCATTGTAAGCAAGTTCGACATTGATAATCAAAGTGAAAGTTTGTTTATATCTTGTGTGTTCTTGTTTAAGTGTTAAATTCCGCATAACACTTAGATCTACAAAGCATATACAAAGGTTTCTCTACGTGTTATACTTGATCTAATCTCGTATACACAAAGCTAATCGATCTAAGTTTGGGATCAACAGTTTCGAATCCAAGAGGGGAGATGAAAGCCATCACCACTCGTAGTGGTAACAGTACCAAGGAACCCGAGCTTCCTATACCTCCACCGGTGATTATGACTAAGGAAAACGAGTCACCTGCTCCTATTCCTCATCCTTCTACTTCCCCAATTTATCCACCTCTTACTTCTACCTCTCCTCCACCCAAGGATGTGAGTGATCCTATTCTCCCAAAGACTTCCTCTTCTTCCGATATACCTTATCCCTCAAGGTTGAGGAAAGAGAAGCTCAAAAGCAAGGATGATATTCAGGTTTCGAACTTTCTCAAAATGTTTAAACAATTGAATTTTAACATCTCCTTCGC
The DNA here is from genome assembly GCA_025667525.1 of Glebionis coronaria. Taxonomy (NCBI): domain Eukaryota; kingdom Viridiplantae; phylum Streptophyta; class Magnoliopsida; order Asterales; family Asteraceae; genus Glebionis; species Glebionis coronaria. The sequence continues at coordinate 224,128,627 of CM046879.1, forward strand.
TGAGGCTCTCGCTCACATGCCCAAATACGCAAAAATGTTCAAAGATCTTCTTAGTGACAAGGAAAAGCTTCTTGATATCGCTAACACCCAACTTAATGAGAATTGCTCTGCAGTGCTCTTAAGGAAATTGCCAACCAATCTGGGTGATCTGGGTTGCTTCTTAATCCCTTGTAACTTCCCGGGAGTAGAGAATTGCATGGCCCTAGCCGATCTAGGTGCCAGTATTAACTTAATGCCTTTAAGTGTGTGGAAGCAATTATCTCTCCCTGAGCTAGTCCCCACCAAAATGACTTTGGAATTAGCTAACCGCACGGTTGCTTATCCAGTGGGGATAGCCGAAGACGTCTTTGTAGGAGTCGACAAATTCACTTTTCCTGCCGATTTCGTCGTCGTCGACTACGATATGGACCCTCCTGTGCCATTAATTGTTGGTCGTCCATTCTTGAGGACCGGTCACACTCTCATCGATGTTGAAGCGGTGAGCTTATCATTAGAGTAGGTGATGATAAAATCGTCTTCAACATGGGAAAGCTTTCTAAAGAGCCTTATTCATATGAGAGTGTTAATTGTATTGACGTTCTTGATGAGGCTTGTGAAGAACACTTCAAAGATGCTTGTAAAAGTATTCCTACCTCTCTTCCCAATGTTGAGACCGTTTCCTCTATTGATTCATCACTATCTCTATTTGGAGAAAGTGATTCCCTTTGGAAAGATTTGGAAGCCACCATAGGAGATGTGAACTTAGACCATGACGATTCTCCCACCGATTGGGATGAAGATCTTCGCCTCATTGAGAACCTTCTTAAAGAAGACATTATTTCTCCACCATCTCCCAAGGATATTGCTATCGATGAACCGACTTTGAATACGCCTACCATCGAAAATCCTCCGGATTTAGAACTTAAGGAGTTGCCGCCCCATCTCGAGTACGTGTTCCTTGAAGAAAACAAGAAGTCGCCTGATAGGTGTGTAAACACCCATCCTTTTTACCACTTAATTACAAGAATAACAATACCAAAACGTGTATTTTATGTCATTTATGTCGGAATTATGCGTGGTTTGTGTTTTTGTTGTGATTTAGGACGAAATTGTGAAAAGTAGAGAAAACACGGCATTTACGGGCTTTTATTGAAGAAAAAGATGAAAGATGAAGTCAAGAAGTCAAGAGTGGAAAAAGAACGGAAGTACAAGACCAATTCTGAAGATTTATCGAAGAAAAAGTCAAAAGACGGAAGTTTACCCAAAAGCCGAAGAACTCGAGTCTTATTTATTGAAGAATTAAAAGACGTGTTTAAAGAAATCCCGAGCCATAAGTCATTAAAGTCCAAGATTAACTAAAGATTAAGAAAAGAAGGACTTGATGGTGCAATTAAGAAGAAAGGAAGGAGAGGAGGAAGCTTCCTCTAAACACCTTCCTAATATCCTATAAATACCTCTCATTTTCATTTCATTAGTTTTGTTAGCTAATTTGACAAATTAGTTCTCCACTTTATTTTATGCACCTTTAATTACTTGTCCATTTAAATACTTGTCTTGCACTTTTAATACATTTAATTTCCATGTAAGTGTTTATTAATTTTCTTGCTTTTAATCTCTCATTCTACCTTTCTTTCTTGCTTGATCTTGTTGTTTACATGCTTATTGTTTTGCTTATTTGATTAAAGATTGTGCTTTTATGCTTTTGATTGCTTTAGATCATTGATTCTTATAGATTATTTGTGTTATTTTTAAGTTTTTATTAAATTTATTTTCGTATAAAGTTTGATTTCAAAAACTTTTGTTTCATTTCGTGTATTTAAAAGTATTCAAATTGTAGCTTATTAGCTTTTTCTTATACGGTTTGCCTTAGGATTTTCGTCTTGTGCTTATTAGAGTTATAACTTATTTTTCTAGCTTATTTTTGGTTATTTCTACGGTATTCCAATCTGGTAAATCGGAGAAGGGTTATACATTCCGATTGGAGTGATCGGATTAGGGTTTTGATATTCCTAACAGCATTCCGATTTGGGGGACTTTGGTATTCCGATCAGGGGAGTTTTGGGTATTCCGATCAGGTAAGTGACAGGTATTCCGATTGGTGCTCTTTCCCTCATTCCGATCGAGGTGTTTGTGTGGTATTCCGATCAGGTATAGCTTCGATATTCTGATCAGGGGTTCTGCTCAAAATTCCGACCAAGCTCCATTCTGCATTCCGACGGGATCTATATTCCGACCAGAAGAGTAAGTAAACATTCCGATCAGGGTTCTAACATTCCGATCGAGGGTGTTTTGATTATTCCGATGGTGAGACTAATCGGAATATTTTCCGATTAGGGTAATTTTTACTACTTTGTCTTGTTTTATTTTTAAGTTATCATTTTTATACTTTGTCAATTTTAATTCTCGTCACGTTTTTTTATTTAAAATCATTTAATTAATTTACTTTTCTAAGTTTTTAATATTGCACCCTTTATTTTAATTAGACTTAGATTTACGTTAACGCCATTTTACTTTTAAGTCATTTATTTTAATTGTTTCACACTTTTTAATTATACTACAACGACACATTTTTGTTTTCACCAAAGAACAGCTGAGTCGCATAGTTAACTCTTTTTTCAATTCGAAGAGATTGGTTCAACGATATTTTTAACTAGGTAAAATCTTATTTATTATCGCCCGTCATCATCGCAAAAGACTTGAAAGAAGAAGAGAAAACTCGCCTCATCGCCGTGCTTAAAGATCATAAGAAGGCAATTGCTTGGAAAATCTCCGATATCCGCGGAATTGATCCAAACTTTTGTACTCACAAGATTCTCATGGAAGATGACTTTAAACCCGCAATCCAGAGCCAAAGAAGAGTTAATCCTCGCATTCATGACGTCATCAAACAAGAGGTTATCAAACTTCTCGATGCCGGCTTGATTTACCCTATCTCGGATTCGCCTTGGGTAAGTCCCGTCCATTGTGTGCCCAAGAAGGGCGGAATAACCGTTGTTCCCAATGAACACAACGAGTTGATTCCCACTTGTCTCGTTACTGGGTGGAGAGTTTGTATTGACTATCGCAAGCTCAATGATGCCACGAGAAAAGATCACTTTCCTCTTCCTTTCATGGATCAAATGCTCGAGCGTCTTGCGGGTAATGACTATTACTGCTTCTTAGACGGTTTCTCCGGGTATTTTCAAATCCCCATCGATCCCAAGGACCAAGAAAAGACCACATTCACTTGTCCCTATGGAACATTTGCTTACAAACGCATGCCTTTTGGTTTATGTAATGCTCCTGGGACGTTCCAAAGGTGTATGGTGGCTATCTTCCATGACATGGTTGAAGAAACTATGGAAGTATTCATGGATGATTTCTCGGTTTATGGCGATTCTTTCTCTGCTTGCCTTGCCAATTTAGAACGTATGCTTAAGCGGTGTGCAAGGGTGGTTTGTAACTTTTTGAAATCGCTGTTCGCTAGATTCGGTGTGCCTTGTGCCATTATTAGTGATCGCGGGACTCATTTTTGCAATGACCAATTCGCAAGAGTCATGGCTAAGTATGGTGTAAATCATCGTCTTTCCACCGCCTACCACCCACAAACTAATGGCCAGGCTGAAATCTCTAACCGAGGATTAAAGCGAATTCTTGAAAGAACCGTGGGAGAGCATCGTGCCTCACGGGCTGATAAACTTGATGATGCTTTGTGGGCTTTTCGTACTGCATACAAGACTCCGATTGGTTGTACACCATATCGTCTCGTGTACGGGAAAGCATGCCACCTACCCATTGAGTTGGAGCACAAGGCTTACTGGGCCTTGAAGTGGGCTAATTTTGATATCAACAAAGCCGGTGACCTACGCAAGATCCAACTCAATGAGCTGAATGAACTCCGGAATGAGGCTTATGAAAATTCTTTGATCTATAAGGAGAAGACTAAGCTCATTCACGACTCTAAGATTAAGAACCGAGAGTTCCAAGTTGGAGACAAAGTTTTACTCTTTAACTCTCGGTTGAAAATCTTTTCGGGCAAGCTGAAATCTCGTTGGTCCGACCCATTCACCATTGCCCAAATTTTTCCATATGGTACTCTCGAGCTCGCTCAACCTAATGGACCTAATTTTAAGGTGAATGGCCAACGAGTGAAGTTGTACTTTGGTGAGGACATCTCTCATGAGATGATTCCATTCCTCACCACGTTCCCCATGAACTAATTTTGGGTCGAGTCAGGCTCGTGACTCGGTTATCAAAAACAAGCGCTCCTCGGGAGGCAACCCGAGTATCTATCCTTTTCCGTTTTAACCTCCTAAGTGTAGGGGGACCTCTATAGGTTGTTTTTGTTTGAGTAGTGATGTGATTACAGGGATGAATGCACTTTTGGAACCTTTGAAGAACCGTGCTCCCGTGTTATCCGAAATCTGGTTCTATCTCTCAACTATCGTGATTCAATTTTCTTCATACTCACATTTGAAATTGATCACGTTAGTCGTCTCTTCCTTAACTTGATTTAACCAACGTGCACAATGTCATAAGTGTAGGGGAGACTTTTCCCACATGCTTAAACATTGAGGACAGTGTTTATCTTAAGTGTAGGGGGGACTTCTATCAAACTTTTAAGTGGACTTTTCCATGAAAATGCCTTCATTTAACCGAAAAATCATCTTTTTCAACATTTTTCAAATTTTTAATTAACTTTGTCCATTTAGTCGTAATTTTTAAATTTTTATCGTTGCTTTCATATGTATATATCCCGCAATAAAGTCAAAAATATTAATAAAGTGGTGTAGCTAGTTTTGAAATCTTTAACATATTAGGCCCGTTGCGATTATTTTGACTCAACCCGAATAGACTTATCCAAGTTTATTCTAGCTAGTATCCTTAACCATGTAGACCTTAATTGGTTTATTAGGCTAAGCATCCACGAGTTTCATTACTTGAGATTTTAAATTGTGGAGATCGAGAAATGATAGAGTCAATTATAAGTCGGTAATCTCGCACAAGCTCACTTGGTGTAATTATTTGCCTATTCTCCCATCACTTGCTAATAATTTATCTCTAATAAGTAGGGTCGTACGATTTGAAAAGTTACTTAGCTTCTAGCCCAAGATTGTTTAAAAGTTGCTCGGTAATGATAAGAGTTCATAGCCAAGGCATAACTTATGAAGCGGGGCGCGAAGATTGGCGAGTCCGAAAAGGCCCTTACAAGGCATGAGGATTCAATCTTATTGCTAAAGATCCAAGATGATGTGAAAAGCATTATTCCCAAAATCAATATGAAGGATCAAGACTCACGACGAAAAGCAATCAACTCCTATAAAGATCATGGAGAAGTCTATCCGAAAAGACCCTAACAAGGTATGAGGATAAATATGTTGGGAATAAATTAAGGCCAGATCACTTGAGCGCTGACAAGAACAACTCAAGCGTTGACAAGAACAAAGTGAGCGCTGACAGCTCAAGCGTTGACAAGTTAAAGTCAAGCGTTGACACATTGAAGACAAGCACTGATGGAAGATATAAGCTACACGTTTATTATATTCTAGAATACTTCTAGTAAGGATAGAAACGACAATGTATTTTCTATGTTTATCTTTACCTAGAATAGTTGATACGTAGCTTATTGTACAAGGCTTCTTAGTCTATAAAAGAAGGCCTTTAGGTTAATGTTTAATATCAAGTTTTATATAAGTTTTCATTCGTAAACATCTTTCATTGTAAGCAAGTTTGATATTCATAATCAAAGTGAAAGTTTTGTTTACATCTTGTGTTCTTGTTTAAGTGTTAAATTCCGCATAACACTTAGATTCACAAAGCATATAACAAAGGTTTCTCTACGTGCTATACTTGATCTAATCTCGTATACACAAAGCTAATCGATCTAAGTTTGGGATCAACAAGTGGTATCAGAGCTTGTTGAGGAACTTTTGATCTTTGAAGAACACCAGAACGATACACAAACACCAAAACCCTTATTTTTCTCAAAACCCTAAAAACATCATGTCTGAAGCAATAACCACCTCCTCTTCACCCTTACCAAACATCAGGATTCCCATGCTTGATGCAACCAACTTTGACTTATGGAAGTTCAACTTTGAACAATATCTGGGGATCTTTGATTACACACTCTGGGAGATTATTGAATATGGAAACTCATTCAATAAGGCTCAAAAGATTCAGGATGCCATTACTCAAAGATCAGCTGTTGAAGGATGTCCTGATGAAGATAAGAAAGAAAAACCTGGAGATGGTAGAGCTGTAGGTGCTGAAGATATTGCAAAGAAAAGGGTTGACATGAAAGCCCTAAATATTCTGAAAGTTTCTTTGGGACAAGAAAACCAGCACAAATATAGAGGCTATGAATCTGCTAAGGATCTTTGGGAAGCACTTGAAGTTGCATATGGTGGCAATGCAGACACTAAGGAAGAAAAGAAAAAGCAACTTCTGCATGATTATGTTGTCTTCAAAGCTCAGCCCAATGAGAAACTGAGTAGTGTGAGAAGCAGATTGCTTGACATCACAAGCAAGTTGTCCTTCATGGGGACACAAGTTGGTGATGTTGACACCAATGCTACCTTTCTGAAAAGTCTTGGTGAGGCATGGAAGATTGAGGCAAGATCTATTCTTGCTAATAATACTTACAAGAGCTCCTCGTTTGATGACATCTACAACAAACTAAGACTATTGGAAGATGAAACTCTTTCAGCACATGGAAGCAAACCTAGCACCAGCAACATGGCCTTCTTCTCTCATAGTGAAGGTCAATTCAATCAGAAGGACTCTTTTATGCATCCAGTTACTGGATCATTATTTGTCAGCGCTGGAACAAGTCCTGTCAACGTCTCCTTTTCAGACGCTGACACATTCATAAATGACTCCCCAAGAGTTAAACCTGCTGGTTTGGATTTGGATACTGTGTGTGCTTACATTGCTTCTTTGCCCAATGGTTCAGTGATTACATATGAGGACCTTGAGCAGATAAGTGATGAGCACTTGGAAGAAATGGACATCAAGTGGAACATGGCTCTGGCTAGTATAAGAGCAAATAGGTGGAATAGAAGGTTCAAGAAGAAGATGACCTTCAATGCTAAAGACACAGCTGGATTTGATAAATCCAAAGTTGAGTGCTACAACTGTCATCGTATGGGGCACTTCATGAGGGAATGCAGATCTCCTAGAAGATCTGATGCTGGTAAACCCTCAAGTCAGGTTGTTAAAGCTCAAGATTCCAAAGCCATGGTTGCAGTTCAAGGAATTGATGGTACTGGATGGGATTGGAGCTATCTGGCTAAGAATGCTGAAGAGGACAAAGCTTTGATTGCTGATATTGAAGAAGAAGAGCATGTTGAATATGCTCTCATGGCACACTCCTCCTCTTCATCTGATAATGAGGTATATGATGATGCTTTTTGTAGCAAGGTTGTAGGTTAAACACTGATAGACTTAACAAAGAGGTGTTAAACTAAAAGATGATATGAGCATTGAAAGGTGTAAATTGTCCAATTACCAACTAGCTCTTACTGAAACTGAGAAAACCGTTTCTGAATACAAGAAAATGGAATTTGATTTAAAAGATAAGATCAATATCTTAAAACATGAGCTAGAGGGTAGTATGGACATTAGAAATATCATGACAAAAGTCAATAGAGACCTACAGGCTAAGCTAGATGAGGCCATTAAGAATAAAGATAATGTTGACCTTAAGATTCAAAGATTTGATAGAGCCACCCAAACCCTAGGAGACTGTGTAGCAAAACAAAGGGATCCTAAGGACATGACTGGGATTGGGATGAATGATTACTCTCTGGTTCCACCACCAGCTGGTGACTTCTATGGTGTCCTTAGAAAGGATTTATCTTGGACTGGTATACCAGAATGCCAAGAAGAGGAATTCATTCCTCCACCAAGAGTTGTCACTCCAGTGGAAGAGTATCAACAAAAACTGACTGACCTAAATGAGTGGAAGAAAGCTAACCCTACTTTATTTGTTAAGGGAGGTGTGCTATGTGAAAGTCCCAATGAATCACCACCCATTAAGGTTACTCACCCAGTCACTGGTAAAGCTATTGACCTAGGCTCAAACACTGTTAGAAGACTTACCATTAAATATGCAGAGATGTATAGGAATAATAGGTCACCCAAGAGCCAAGTTAACAATCATGGAACAGGTTTCTTCTCTACTAGACCTAAGAGTGTGTCTAAGAAAGCCTGTTATACTTGTGGTAGCTTTTCACATTTGGCATACAAGTGTGTCAACGCTCCCAAAGCCAGCGCTGATAGGGAAAATTTCAGCGCTGATAGGAAGAAAGTCAACGTTGTTAGGAAGTCAAACGTTGTCAGACCCAAACCTTGTATGCAGCAAAGTCCACAAGTGATTAGACCTGCCCCATTCTTCTCTAGAAGGTCTAACACTCATGGACAAAGACCTTTTCAAAAGACAAACACCTGGTCAAATAGGCAATGGGTTCCTGTAGCAAACCCTAGGTTCAACGCTGACAAGGGTAATTTCAGCGTTGACAGGACAAAATCCAACGCTGACAGAAACGTGATCAAACCTAAATATTTGCAGCCACAAGGTAAGGGGTCAAAAGCTTCTTCAAGCTTAACATGGAGACCCAAGAAAGATCAAAACCCTAATAATAATGGAATTTCAATGACTTGCAATAAATTTAATTACATTTCAAAGGTCATTACAAAACCAATTGGGGTTAACTGGGTATTTCATCCTAAAAGGGATGAGAATGGGGTTGTTGTGAGAACTAAGTCTGTTCTTATTGAACAACCAGCTGAATCCAAGTCTTCTGAGACTTGGGTTCCCAAAGAAAACTAATTTGTTTTCTTTATGTGCAGGGCATTCAAAGACAGATCAATGACTATGGATATTGGGATAGTGGATGCTCAAGGCACATGACAGGAAAGGAAGACTATCTGACGAACTTCACTCCTATTAAAGATGGTGATAAGGTATACTTTGGAGGGGGCTACGACACCATTACAGGCAAAGGAACCCTTCTCACCAATAGTCTGCGTTTTGAAAACGTCTTCCTGGTAAAAGAACTTGATTATAATCTGTTTAGTGTATCACAAGTGTGTGATAACAAAAATAAGGTTCTTTTCACAGATACTGAGTGTTTGGTGTTAAGCAAGGATTTTAAGATCCCTGATGAGAAGTATATTGAGTATAGAACACCTAGGCATAAGGACATATATAATGTGAATTTAAATGGGATTAAAGTGAATGCAAATATGTCTTGTTTTTATGCTAAGGCCTCAGTAGATGAAAGTAATTTGTGGCACAGGAGACTAGGGCACATAAATTTTAAAAAATATAAATAGACTTGTGAGGCTTGGTTTAGTTGATGGCTTGCCTGAGAAGGCCTTCCACAATGACCACTCTTGTGTTGCATGTCTTAAAGGCAAGCAGCACAAGGTCTCATTCAAGTCCAAGCAGGTGCATACTAGTTCCAGACCTCTTCATATGCTTCACATGGACCTCTTTGGTCCAACTAATATAGAAAGTTTGAATGGCAAGTCATATTGTTTTGTTGTCACTGATGACTTTTCTAGGTTTACTTGGACATTATTTCTAGCTATGAAGAGTGACATGATATGAGCTTAAACTCATATCCTTTTAACAACAAATAACCCTAAAACATGAAGCAAAATACCAATTTATCTTGCAAAAACAGTGTTATGTGGTATGTTTGTGTTTGTGTACACTTGTGTAGGTAAAAAGATACATTTCCAAGCAAACAAAGAAAAATCAAGCTCAAATGGATGAAAAAGACAAAGAAGGATCAAAAGTGACAAGACTTTGAAGTACAAGGACCTATCTTGACAAGTTGTCAAAGTTGAAGGACTAAAAGTGCAAATATTGTGAAAGTCAAGATTCAAGTCAAACTTGGTCAACTCTCAAGTCAACTCAGTCAAAGGACCATTTTGTTCAAAGAATGAAAGTTGAAGGACCAAATATGTCAAAAGAATGAAGATCCTAGCTCAAAACAACAATCTGCCAAGTTGAAGGACCAATTCTGCCAACTTTTGAAAGATATTCAATGTTTGATCCATGTGATTACATTCCAGCCAATGAGAAGAGAGGATAACAAGTCACACGGATTGAATATTAAATATCCACTCAGCCGCCTTGCATTTATTATCCAATCCCAACAGTTTAATCCGTGTGATAAAAATTTAGCCAATCAATGGATGACACGTGGCATCTTCTTCTTCAAATAAATTTGCCAGGATCGCGTTTTAGCTACAAGCAATTTCATGGAAAGTTTTCAACACCAAACTTGATCGTTTTGAAGAGACAAACACAATGGTGCCAATCAATTAACATATCATTCACTTAATCAAGAAACCCCAATTCCTTGTTCATACATGCAAATGCCCTTTTGCAGAATTGTACACGTGGCAAGCTGGGATTGGTTCTGACACGTCACCAACCCCAACTAACTCCTCCTTCATGCCTATAAATAGATGGATAGACTTCATTTGTAACTGGTAGCTTAAATTTGTAAAAAACACATAGTTCTTTACTTTCTTTCCCTTTCCTTCATTTTTACCCTAACTACTCAAGAGTCTGACAAACTCTTGAGTTAGTTAGTTAGTTACTAGCTTCCAACAACTTTGTAACCGTTTTTCCATGAATAAAAATTGAATTCAAGCTTTCCCGCCAAAATTGTTCTTCCTATTCCTGTTCATTTCCTGCTACTTGAGTTGCTGTTTTGTGTTTGTTATGATCATAGACTGATCATAACTGACATTGGAGAAGTTTGTTAGCTGTTCTTGAAGATTTCAGTTCATTCCATTGATTTTTGATGTTTCCAAGCAGAATGATGATTCTAGTTGATTTGTTAGCTGTTATTGTTGATTGATTGTGTCCTAGTGATAAGGTGGTGGTTATCACTAGGCTAAGAGAGCTCAGCGCTCCTCTTCTTCTCAGTGGTTAACTCCAATAGGTTCTAAAGCCCTTGTTTTTGTTCCACTCAACAAGTCTAATGCATGCTATTTTTCTTAGAATAAACTTGATGGCTGCATGATAAAAGCTGATTTGAGTTGCTAATTGTTTGATTGCTGATCACTTTTAGCTTACTTCCTGTTTACTTGTTTTTAGTTTTGTATTCAGCTTAGCCTTAGCTTATTTCAGTTGAAATCTGGTTCTAGCATCTTATTTGGTTATAGTTGTTCTTAGTGCTCACTTGTACTCTTAAATAAGTTCATTTGAAGTATAAAACTTGGAGTTAAAAGCATTTGAGTCAGCTTAATTCAGTTCTTAAAAAGCCTTTGTAAAAGTTTATAATATCTGTAAAGGAGTGTTTGGGATTAGCTTAAAAAGATTTTTCAAGTATTGAGTTTTGGTGTTTTAGAGTTCATTTGCAGTCATTTGGTGGTTATTAAGTGTTCTAAGTCATTTGCAAGTCAAAAACACAGTCAAACAGGCAAATGGCACATAAAAAGTTTGGGTCAGTCTTATGCATTTTGGTCATTTAGAACTTGCTACTTTGATTTGATCAGTTCTCATTCCATACTTGATGAATTTACACCAAATTTGTTCTCAGCTTTAGCTTACATCATATAGTTTCAGATTCTAAGAGGATTTTCTACAGTATTCCATATTCAGATAGTGATAAGCAAAATTCAGATAAGCCAACTTAACTCAAGTTTCTGTAAATGAAATCTGAAATTTTGTATCTCCTTATTCTCTTCATAAACTTGGCAATTTTTCTTCACAAATCCTCTTAAGTCATTGAGTTACATGATTTTTGAGAAAATCAGCTTTTCGAAAATAAGCTGGTCAACGCTTGGTCAACATAAGCCCATTTTTAGCTTAATTCAGATTCTAGGCTTATTTCTTGATGAAAAATGTTCTAGTTTGATTTCCCAATCCTTAATTCAGTTGCTTAATCAGTTTTAATCAAAAAATCAAGTTGTGACTGATTGGATTTTGCTATAGCTTATTGTGTGCTTATTGATAAGCACTCATTTGCTTATTTCTAAATTTTAGCCAGTTTCCTTTGACACACGTAGCTTATTTTGGATTTGAAACATATTGCAACTTGTTTCATCAAATTTGGTTGAGTAATAAGCTCAAACGAGCTTATTTCCATGCTTTGCCCGTTTTTGCTTAAATAGATTTGGAAATTGCCATTTAGTCCCTAGTGTTTTAATCAGTGTTTAAAATTGGCTAACTTTCCATGTTTTTAGGGTTTGCACTTTGTTAGTCCTTGTAGTTTTAAAAGTTGTTAAAATCAGTTGGATAGTTGTTAGTTTGTTACAATTTTGGTTAGTTGGTTAATAGTTTTGCACTTTTGATCCTTGTAGTTATCTGTTTTACACTTTCAGTCCCTAGAATTGTTAGAGTTTACATTTCAAGCATTTATCTTTCATGGAATTTACAATTTCAGTCCTTTTAGTTTCATGTTTTACATTTTGAGTTTTACTTGAATAAAAACTTGGAATTTGCAATTTGTTTTACATATAAGTAGGTAATATTTTTTTCCGTTTTGCAAGGTTTTGATTGAATTAGCAAATAGAATATCCAAGCAAGCTTAACAACCAAGAACAATTAAAAACCCGATATTGGTTGGACTTTCCATTAGCAAGAACTGAGAAAAAACGAACTGCATTATACCCAATTTCAAATGGCGCCGCTGCCGGTTCTTTGACTACACGAGAGACTATCGATTGACGGTTTTCATTGGCTTTTGGGATCCGTTCACTTTGTGAACGTTATTTTTACGTATCATAAATCAAAAACAAATAAAAAATCAAAAATATAAAAATATATAAAAACTAAAAAATTAACAAAACAATTCTTTTCCTAAAGAATTGACCAAAAAAAAAAAATCCAAAAAGCAATCTTTTTTCTAAGAGATTGCATCCAAAAATATATATTATTGGATTCTCTCGGTTTTTATGTACATATAGTATTTTCTCTTAAAAAAACTCATAAATACAAAAATATTTTCCATATATTATTATAAGTAAATACGTATACGTATAAGAACAACCAATCTACATATTCTCCATAAGTATTGCCGAGGCAATACACCGTGTTGAGGGGCGTTCCGGTCCTTGACACGTGTATCGATCAAACAAAATAAAGCAAGAATAGATAAATACTCTCAATAAGCAACAATTCGAAGAATACGAACATTTAAGTGAATAGAAAGGCGATGTGCTATAAAATGCCATCTAAGGGTCAATAGGTACTTAAGTGCTTCGCGCCACCTAACCCCCCGTTCACTTGTAAGTATTCTAAGAAGGAAGGCTTCATTGAGGGTCTTGCACCCAAAGTAGTATATACGTATAGTGTTATTTTCTTGTGGATATTTAATATTGAAACTCGAAGAGGATAATCCATTTCTCTTCAAAGTCACACGAGAGCTTCTCTCTCATTCCTCGTATTGAGTTGCATGCTCACTCGCGGGCGTGCACAGATACCGATTGGTGTACAACCTCTTCCTCTTAAAAGGAAGAAAAAGAGAAAGAGTAAGACCACCACCGTCCACCAAGCCGATCACGAGAATCGTGCTTTGACTCCACCACAAGAAGCCATGGCTATTGATAATCGCACTTTGTATGAACGTATGCAATCCAACATTCATGGATATTCTAGTGCCATTAAGATTCCCGACTTTCCCGCTAACACATTTGAGCTACATACATCTATGATCAATATGGTTGCACAATCACCTTTCTTTGGTAAACAAAATGAGGATCCTCATGCTCACCTTAAGAGATTCCTTTCACTTTGCAATACCATTAAGCATAATGAGGTTCCACATGAGGTGATTAGGTTGATGTTAGTGTCATTTTCCTTAGAGGGAATTGCTAAGCATTGGTTAGACACCCAACCACCCGATAGTATCATCACATGGGATGGTTTCACCACTAAGTTTTTGAACAAGTTCTTTCCTCCACATAAGACTATGGCTTTGAGGACTTTAATTATGGGCTTTCAACAAAAACCTAGTCAATCCTTTAGTGATGCTTGGGAAGAGTATAGTAAGTTGTTGAGGTGATGCCCTAATAATGGATTGGATCAAGTTCACCAAATCAACCTCTTTTATGATGGCCTTAAATCTCACCACCAAGATTCACTCAATGCTTCCGCGGGAGGGAGTATTCTTCTTAAGACCTATCAAGAGGCTTTGGACATCATTGAGACTAAGGCAATGGTTCAAACAAACAATCCATTTGAAGAAAAAGTTCATGTTATCCAAAACAATTCTCAAACCCCTTGTAACAACCAACTCCTCAAGTTTCAAGAAGCGATTTTTCAAAGGATGGATAGAGATAGTGAGAAGAATTTGCAAGTACACTTAGAAATGCTTCAAGCTTTTAAGAACTTGTCATTGAACAATTCCTCAAATAATGTGAATGCCATCACCATTTCTTGTGTTACTTGTGGAGGTCCCCATTCTTATGAACAATGTGATAAGGTGCAAGGGTATCAAGGGGAATGCTATGCTTACCAAGAAGAACATCGTGAACACTTCAAGCCTAATATCAATCCAAATAACCTTTCTTACAAATCCCAAAACTACCTTTCTCCACCCGGCTTCCTACCCCAACCACCCACCCAAATTCCACAAAATACTCCTCAAATTTTACCAAGGAATCAAGGGCAAAGACCATCATACCAAGGAAATAACTACAAGGCACCCAATCAATTTCAACCTCAAGCAAATACCTTTTATCCACCAAATCAAGGATTTAACTCCCAACCTTTACCTTTCCAACCTCAAGGTTTTCAAGGTTATGTGCCACAAGAGTTTAACACAATGGATCTCTTGCAAAAGATGAATCAAGAGAATGAAAGGAAGTTCCAAGCTATGGAGAAGAAAATGAATGACCAATTCAATAAGGTTTTAGTGGTATTAAATCAAAGACCACAAGGGGCTTTACCTTCCAACACACAAACAAACCCACGGGCCAATGTCAATGCTATTACAACAAGGAGTGGAACAACAACAAAGGATCCTTCACCTCCTAAACCTACTATTGTTCAATCTACTTGTGCTCCTACTTGTGACAAGCCTTCTACTTCTACTCCACCTCCTCAAAATGCTCCTAGTCACTCAAACACACCTTCTCAACCACCTCATACTTCTCCTTTACCTTCCACACTTCCCAATGACGAAGCTAACAAAGACAAATCTTCCACAACAACACCTATTCCACCTACACCAAAACCTACTCTTCCATATCCTTCAAGGTTGAAAAAGGACAAGTTAAAGAACAAGGATGACATCCAAGTCTCCAATTTCTTAAGGATGTTCAAGCAACTCAACATCAATATATCCTTTGCGGAAGCTCTTGCTTATATGCCAAAGTTTGCTAAGATGTTCAAGGATTTGCTCTCAAACAAAGAAAAATTGGTTGATTTGCCCAACACATCCCTTAATGAAAATTGTTCCGCGGTGTTACTTAAAACCTTACCAACAAAACTTGGAGATCCGGGGCGCTTCTTGATACCTTGTAATTTTCCCGGTGTTGAAAATTGCATGGCTTTGGCGGATCTAGGGGCGAGCATAAACCTCATGCCTTTATCGGTTTGGAAACAACTATCTCTTCCCGAGCTCACTCCCACTAGGATGACTCTTGAACTAGCCAACCGAACCATAGCTCACCCCGTAGGTATAGCGGAAGATGTGTTTGTAGGTGTGGATAAGTTTACCTTTCCGGCCGACTTTGTAGTGGTTGATTATGACATGGACCCTAGAGTGCCTTTGATTGTTGGTAGACCGTTTTTGAGAACGGGTCGTACCTTGATAGATGTGGCGGAAGGAGAATTAATTATGAGAGTAGAAGATGAGAGAGTGGTGTTTAAGTTAGGGAAAGTTTGTGATAGAAAAGAGGTTAAGGAGTCTAGACCTTGTGAGACTATTAACATTGTGGATGTGCTAGATGAAGTGTGTAATGAACACTTTCATGATGCTTGTAAGAATGCTAGTGATGAGATACCCCATGTTGAAACCGTGGCCTCAATTGCTCCCTCTTTAACACCTTTTGGAGAGAGTGATTTCCTCTTGGAGGAATTTGAGTCCAACTTTCTTGGTGATGATGATTCTCCCATTAATTGGGAAGAAGATATTCTTACAATCCAAAAGTTGCTCAATGAGGACCCTATTCCTTCTCCTATACCACAAGAGATTACCATTGAGGAACCTTCCATAGTAAAACCTTCCATAGAGAGTCCACCTCCCATTGAACTTAAGGACCTTCCATCCCACTTAGAATATGCATTCTTAGAAGGAAAAGACCAATTACCGGTGATCATTGCTAAAGAGTTGAAAGAGGATGAGAAGGAGCAACTTATTGAGGTTCTTAAGAAACATAAGAAAGCTTTAGCATGGAAAATATCCGACATAAGGGGAATTGATCCACATTTTTGTACTCACAAAATCCTTATGGAGGATGACTATAAACCCGGCATTCAAAACCAAAGGAGAGTTAACCCAAAAATCCATGAGGTTATTAAGAAGGAAGTGATTAAACTCTTAGATGCGGGTATGATTTACCCCATTTCCGACTCTCCATGGGTTAGCCCGGTTCATTGTGTTCCAAAGAAGGGTGGAATCACCGTGGTGCCTAATGAGAACAATGAGCTTATTCCCACGAGACTTGTGACCGGTTGGAGAGTTTGCATTGATTATAGAAAACTCAATGAGGCAACTAGGAAAGACCATTTCCCGCTTCCCTTTATGGATCAAATGCTTGAACGCTTAGTGGGAAATGAGTACTATTGTTTTCTTGATGGCTTTTCGGGTTATTTCCAAATACCCATTGACCCTAAGGATCAAGAAAAGACCACATTCACTTGTCCCTACGGTACATTTGCTTACAAGAGAATGCCTTTTGGCTTATGTAATGCACCGGGGACGTTTCAAAGGTGCATTATGGCGATTTTCCATGACATGATAGAGCAAACCATGGAGGTTTTTATGGATGACTTTTCCGTATTTGGAAACTCCTTTAGCTCATGTCTCACCAATCTTGAGAGAATGCTTAAGCGTTGTGAGGAAACACGTTTGGTGCTTAATTGGGAGAAATGTCACTTTATGGTGAAAGAGGGGATTGTTTTAGGACACAAGATATCCAATAAGGGATTAGAAGTTGATCGAGCTAAAATCGATGTGATTGCTAAGCTTCCCCCACCCACCTCGGTTAAAGGTGTGAGGACTTTCTTAGGTCATGCGGGATTTTATAGGCGCTTTATACAAGATTTTTCTAAGATAGCTAGACCGATGACTCACCTCTTGGAGAAAGAGGCTCCTTTCATTTTTGACCAAGCTTGTTTAGTGATGAGATGGCATTTATACATGATCTCATCGTTCTTTTCGGGCTTTAAATGCATAAAAATGTCATAAAATACCATATATATGCTTGTGTTTGTTTACTTGTGTATTTTAGGTATGGATATCGTGAAAAAGACAAAAGATCACAAGATACAAGGAAAAACGGACACGAGAAACAAAGCCGTACAAAGAACCGGGCCCTAATCATGGAATTTTCAACAAATACCCTTGAAGACTTGAAGACATACAAGAATTGATCCTCCAAGAATGAAGAAATGACACTTAAAACCCTTGTATATTAATAATTACAAGTTTGGTCCCTTAAGTTTGTCAAAATTGCAAAAAGGTCCTTCAACTTTGAAGAAATGACAAGATTGGTCCCTCAACAAAATCAATTTGTCATTTATGGTCCCTCATGAAGATTAAGAGACATTGAAGACCTTTGAAGATCAAGATTTTCCAAGATCAGCCCTTGAATTATTCAAAAATGGCAAAAACAATCCTTTGAAACCCTTTTCCAAAACTTGGTGCCAAAAATGTCAAGATGTGAAAGTTATTAACAAAGCAAATACGTTTTTAGGGCTGGAAAACTTTATTTGCCAAAAATTTCAAAAGACAAGGACTGAAGTTGCCATACTCAAACATTCAAATCTAAAAAACGCGCCTAACACATTTCTTCCCCCAAAATCGGATCAAAGTAGTTATTGTGCATCTTTTTCACCCCCAGAAATTACCCCAACTTAAACTTGGGTAAAAACCAATTAAACTTGCCCACGTGTGATTCACACACGCAGGAACCTTTCCCACACCTAAAACCCTCAACCCACTCACTGTAGACCCCACCCCCAATTCCCTATTCAACCAATCACATCACACCTTGATCCCCAAGTACTGTGACGTGTCCCAAATCAAAGGATAATGTTTATTGCTTACTCACAACGCAAAAACAAACGTCCAGGATCAAATTTGGACAGCTCACCACTCAAACACGTCTAAGGGCATTTTGGGATTTTTCTAGTGATTAGGGTTTGTATTTTATGATTCTAGTATGTTCTTAAGAGTAGTATAAAAGGAGGTCCAGTATTGTGGTAACCCCTGGTTCCAGTTTTTTTAGCTTCTCACTTGTAATTCCTTTTTAATAAAATAAAAGTTTGGTTTTTGTTTTAAACAAGTATAATTCCTTTTTAGGTTTGTTAAAAGTTGTGTATTGTGTTGAAGCTAAGATTCTGAGTTCCACTTTGTTATTTGGTGAAGTAATTTTGATTTTCAAAGTTATTTAAAAGTTTCTGAAATTGAGATTATTCGGTATAATCTGTTTCAGTTTTTGGTGGTAAGAAGTTTTAGTAATTGGTGAGTCATTGTTATAAAAACGTGTTTTTAAAGTTTTCATAGATTTTGGAAGGTTTTAAGAAAGAAGAAAGTGAAATAGAATATATATTGCTTGTATACTGTTTTTCTTTGATTTTTCTTAAGCAGGTGTTGATTGTTTGTTGATCCAAGGATCTGCATGCACCCGGGTGCATAAGGAGGTGGATTGACATCCACTAGGGCTTTGGATGTAAAGCCCTAAGGTAATTTTCTTTTTACCATTTTGAAAAATCTCAGAAAAGTGTGTTTTATGTGATCTGGTTGATTGAGTGTTCTATTGTTGTTGTAAGTTGTTGATTCATGTTCTTTTGTGTTTAGATTCATGCTAGAGTATCATAGGATCAGTTTGAGTAGCTTTTGAACTGTTTTGGTTTGTAAAAATTGGTTTTCAAAATTTAAAAGGGTGTTTGGATATAGGTTTTAGCAGGGGGATAATTTTAATTTGTGTTTTAATTAGATGTTAGAAGGTGTTAGATAGGTGTTATAGGTGTGAGTTAGGTTGCTTGTAGGTTTTAGATTGGATTGGGTCAAGTTTTGAAGCATATGGTGTGTTAAAAAAGAAAAAGAGTAGCTAGAAATCTGTTTTGTCACTATCTGCTTGTTTCTCTCCATTTTGGTACATGATTGTGTGAAATCTGTTAGTAGTTAGGGAGATTGGGAGTTTGTATTTGTTTGTGCATCATCTTGTAAGGTTGTGTGCTTAATTTGGTAATTTGAATATCATTAGATTGCAAGTATTAAGCTCATTAGTCCTCAAACCTGCTCAAATCATCACAGAAACTTGCATTGCCTTGGTGTGCTATTGTTTTGAGAATTTTGGTGTGCTAAGTGCTTCTTGTCTACTTGTACTTGACTCCTTGTGCTTAAATAAGCACAAGGGTGCCCCCTGTCCATAATATCAACTCCAAGTCCTCTTGGTGCTTTTCATGCTGTGAAGAAAACAAGTGAACACAAAAGCTTGTGTTCATCAAAAAGTGAAATCTGTCACATTTTGTTTGATCAATCTGGTTAAATCCTAGATAAAAAAGGGATTGATTTGTGTTTCCAAGCTTATTAAAGGTCACTATTGGATTGGCAAAGAAAAAAATAAAAAAAGAAAAAAATAGCAAAAACTCACCCGTAGCAGGACTCGAACACTAGACCTCTCGCTGGAGGGTTAAGTGTCCTACCGCTAATCTAGATGGTTTTTTACATTAGTGTTTGATTTCCATTTCTATTTAACCACGTTTTCTTTCTAGTTTATTAATATACGCCGTGAGCAAATAAGCTCATTTGAGCTTATTGGTTTAACGTTTTTGGCTTATTTGATTTTTCCTAGGACCATTATAGGTTTATAAATTTTTCCAGCTTGGTTTCATTTTTTTCCCTTTATTTAATTATTTTCTAGGATTTATTTAATACCCGTTTTTTATAAAATCATTAAAAAATAGAAAAAAGAGTTTAAATTTTTAGGAAAAATAATTTTTAGTTTTTAAAATAATATTTTGAGGTTTACATCTAGTTTTGGCTTTAAAAACTTAAATTTTTAATTTTATATTATTTTAAGGTTTTTTATAAACTTTAAATATTTTTATAAAATTATTAAAAAGGGTTTAGGAACTTTAATTTGTGTTTTTCTCTTAGTTAGAATATTTTAAGATTTTAGAAATTTTTTAGAATTAATTTTAGAAACTTTTTATTTTTAGTATTATTTTAATATTATTCTATTATTAAAAAATCAAAATTTTATTTTTCTTTCTTTTTCATTTTTCTTAGGTTCTTTATCATTAATTAGGACTATTTCCATTTTTAGAATATTTTTATAGCTTTTAGATTTATTTTTATAATTATTTTAAGTTTAATTAGTTTTTAATCATTTTAAATCATTTTTAGAGTTTTAAAAATAGTTTTAATAGCTTTTAATTTTTAGAAAATTACTTTTTAGTCTTCTAATAATATAAGTTAAGTAATTATTCAATAAAATCATATTTTAGACATTTGAATTAGTTAAATTTAATTTTAGGGCTTTAATTAGCATTTAAAATTAAATATTTAATTAATAAAAGGTTTTAAAATATCTTTGTTGGATTTTTAGCTTTATTTATATTATTTTAGACTTCTTTTTAGTCTTTTTAATTCTTGATTTTGTTTTTGGTCTTAGTTAAAATTTTTAATTTGGGTAGTTTTTCACGACTTTACGTCTTTTACGTCGTAGTTTAATTTTAACGTAACCGTCTTTTCATCTTCTCATCCCCATTCTTCTCAATATTAATCTCAAATAATTATAAGTTAATTCACAACACATATACCTCCTTGGGAAACGAACTTTCTCTCTTTTTAAGTGATTGGGTCATTAGTGTTGGTTTTTCCTAAAATCATCACTCGATACTTACCGCTCATATACGTTCTTTTGTTTTCCTAAACAAGAGTCGTGTTTTAGACTACAATCAATTTTGGCGCCGCTGCCGGGGAGGTGTGTTGTGCTTTAATTTGGAAGCTTTTGTTTTTGATATTATCCATAATAAGTATTTGTGTTAAGTGGAACTCCCTTAACACGTATTATCGGTTTTCTTGGTTTTTCTTGTACAAATATTATTAATATATTGTATTAAGTATCACAATCAAAATACAATATCTCCAAAAGTGTGAAAACACAACCTTAATTGGGATTTGATCTCCTAATTATTGTATTCGAATCTCAAACAAAAAGAAAAGGCAAAAATAGATAAATACTTTCGAGAAGCTCGATTTTGAAAAATACAAACTATAAGGTGGGTATAAGGCGGGTATTATAAAATATACCCTAAGGAAAAAGGCTCTTAAGTGCTTCGCGCCGCCTCGTTTCCCCGCTTGCTTGTGAGTATTTTGAGATTGAAGGCTAATCGAGGGTTTTGCCGCCCAAAGTATTAATACGTATACTATATTTGCTTGGTTTCTTTGTGATTAAACCCTCGTGAACAATTTGGTTTTCACCAAAGTTCTAAAGTCATTCGAAGGCGTTCACTCCACGTGATCGTTTTCATTCCTTTGAGGCTTCTTTAATCAAGAGTTTGATTCGAGGAGAGATTTTGTAGATTGTTGTCTACGAAGATACACCAAAATCCAAAAAAATTAAATATCATCAAAAACACAAAAAAATTGAAAATTCACAAAACAACCAAAAAGAATCTTCTTTGCTCACCTCCCATTCTTCGTGAAGTTTATGATCACTCGTAATCAAGCAAAACGAGCTCGTAAACGTCTTCAAAAGCAAGCAAGTCAAGGATCGTTGATTGTTGAAGAACCTCAAATTGTTGAACCTATTGTAGAACAAGAAGTCGTCATGGCTAATCGTACTATGATGGAGTTGCTACAAGCACCCACCGAGGGTTTTGGAGAGGCCATTGTGATTCCCGCCATCCTTGCAGAGAATTTCGAGATTAAGACGGGTTTAATGTCTATGTTGCAAGCAAATAAGTTTAGAGGTCACGAGAAAGACAACCCGCATTATCATACTAGGAATTTCAACCGTCTCACCGCCACTAGCAAATTCAAAGATGTTCCACATGACGCCATTAAAATGATGTTGTTTCCATATTCGTTGGATGGACCCGCAAAAATTTGGCTCGAGAAAGAACCGCCAAATTCGATTTTGACATGGGCCGATCTCGTTTCTAAGTTTGTGAACAAGTTTTTTCCACCATCTAAAACAACACACTTAAAAAATGAGATTTCACGATTTGTGCAACGTAACAATGAAAGTTTTTCAATGGATGGGAACGATTTAAAGAGATGTTACATGAATGTCCTCACCATGATTTTTCGGAATTACATCAAATTGATACCTTTTATAATGGGCTTAATGATCATGAACGAGATTATTTGAATGCCGCCGCGGGTGGTAATTTTTTGTGCAAGACGACAAATGAGGCTTTACAAATCATTGAAAATCGATCTAAGGTTTATAGCCCTCGTAACACACCGAGTGTTGCCAATATGGGTTCGTCATCTTCGTCACAATCGTCTCGTAGCATTAACGCCTTACATGATGAAGCTAATGAGGAAAATCGGTTTTTTGATAGATTTGCTAATCATATGTCCCATTGGAAGGCTCAAGAAGCTTCCAATTCCGCTTCGGTTAAAGCGGTTGCTAAGAGTTGTTTATCTTGTGGGGGAGCTCATGATCTTTCCGAGTGCATTACCGCGGATGGTAACACTTCGAGTGCTTATGTAGCAACGGGAACTTATAACCAAAACGGCCAAGGTTCTCGTCCAAATCAAGCTCCACCAAACCAAAATGTTAACAATTATCGAAACAACAAGCAAGGTAATTACCAAGGCAACACACGCAATTACAACAAAGGGAATTATCAAAGTGGGAATGGACAAATCTCTAATCAAAACCAAAACCGTGATTTTCAAAACACTACACAAGGTTTTCAAAATGCTCACACGAAAAATTTTCAAGGAGAATTTTTGGATTATGCAAAAGCAAATGATGCTAAATTTGATAATATGCAACGTGAGATGATTAGCTTAAGATCCGAGTTGAAAAACGAGCTTAAAAATGAACTTGCTAATGAACTTAAAACTCATGCAAATAAAATGGAAGGAAATGTCCAACGTCTTCAACAAAACCAACAAAAGATGGAATTAGGACAACATGAGATTAAGCAAGAGTTATTGAAAGCGGATGCTAGGCAATCAAAATTTGAGGACCGAATGGCTAAGATGTTTGAAGCTATCATGTGTAAGCCCTCTTCTTCGGGTGGTCTTCCTAGTGATACCATTAACAACCCGAGGGGAGAATTGAAGGTTGTTGCTACACGAAGTGGTAAAACTTTCAAGGAACCAATCTCTCGTACAAGTACTTCTAAGGAGAAGGAAATCGAGAAAGAACCCGAGGTGATGGTCGAAAAGGAGCACATTACAATCCCACGAAGTACCGCTCATACCACACCTACGGTTGAACCAACACTAATTGTGGAACCCGAGTTTCCAAGGCCGTTGCCTAATGACCAACCCACACCACCTTTACCCTACCCTTCAAGACGAAACAAAGAGAAAGCACAAGAACGGAACAATTATCAATTTGAGCTATTTATGAAAATGTTTCGTGATTTGCACTTTAACATAAGCTTTGCCGACGCTCTTATCATGATGCCTCGATTCGCCGCAAACTTCAAAAGTATGCTAAACAACAAAGAGAAGTTACAACAAACGTCTAGTTGTTCATCGGTTTTTCTAAGCCGCATACCACAAAAAGTCGGTGATCCCGGTAAATTTTTGATTCCGTGTGCTATTCAAGATATGGAGGAATGCTACGCCTTGGCCGATCTTGGTGCTAGTATTAATTTAATGCCTCTCGAGATTTTCAAATCGCTTTCGCTTCCGGCTCTTACTCCTTCGAACATGTCCATCGAGATGGCCGATCATTCTACGATCATGGCATGTGGAGTAGCCGAGGACGTTTTCGTTAAAGTCGGAAAGTTTTACTATCCCGTTGACTTTATCGTTGTAGACATTCCTATTGATCGAAAAGTTCCTCTCATTTTGGGTCGTTCATTTTTGGATACATCAAGAGCACTTATCGATGTTCATGCTCGAAAAATCACCCTTCGTTTCAATGAAGAAGAACTTGTCATCAATGCAACACAAAACTCCAATCTTTCTCATGTCTATTCTATTGCAACTTTAAACCATGGTGACTCGACCAATGTCGTTTGCAAAGAATTTTCACCAAGAGTTTTAGGGAAAGTCGCCAAAAACAATTTACCATTTCCTCCGCCGGTGGAGGTTATGAGTGCTAAGCCTACAAAGAAGAAACCGTCAATACTTGAATCGAAAAATCCTTCGCCTCATCTCGAATATTCATTCTTGAAAAGTGTTGATAAGTTGCCGGTTTCTACGGAAGATCTTTCGGATGATGAATATGTTGACCCCAATGGGGAGGTTTTCTTCGTCGATAAACGTTTTGAGAACTTGCCACCACCAAAACCAAAACGGTTTCAAAATGTGAGAATTTTTAGTGTGACTAACATCGTCTTAGAAACACCAAATATTTTCGACATAATTAAAAAGGGTTTTCACAAGGAGAGTTCAAAAGATAAAAAAGAAAAAGATCTTAAATGTGATTTTTCTACAAATCTAACTCCGTCATCACCACGTGTTTTGAGTGCTACAAACTCGTCTACTCCTTTTGACGATGTTTTGTGTGGTTCTAGTATGGGGGAAGCCCCTTATGTTCCCTCATCCTTGTCCACCGAGGACGAGATATTCGATCCTGGAATTTCATGTAAAGGGAAATCTCGGTCTTCCACCGATGCAATAAATGGAAACTATATCTATTTGCTTGGTGCGAGTCTACCTCGAGTAGCTCAAACGTTTGTCTTACCAATTGTCTCACCCTTCTACTTCTCATCTATTTTCTTCAAACTCTTTGAGTTTATGGCACATGTTGGAGTGGTGTTAATTTTTCTTTTCAATGGAAACGAGAACGCCATTTTCGACCCCGGTATTTTGCATCATTTAAGGACTTAGTCCTTTATACCGGTTGCTTTTTGGGCCTTGTTTATCATGTAAGCCCCATCAAAAATTGACCATACCAAGATTTTCCCTAAATGTTCACATTTTGAGGGGATCGAGTCGAGCTCATGACTCGGTTATCAAAAACGAGGTGCCTCGTGGGGGAGATCCCATGCTTATCTTTTATGTTCACTAATAAGGGGACTTGTACCCTTCCAACTCGTTGTCTCGTGGTTGTTTGTGATTGTGTTATCTAGATCATCATCATCATCTACGATTGAAGACTCTAGTGTTCGTTTACGTGAGCCTCCATCGTTCATTTGAAGAAGTTTTTCACGAATCCATGACATATCCTTTATTGTTCTAACAATTATCTTTTAGCATAATTAATAAACGGCTTTAGATATATTGTTGATCACCCTTTCCATGCTAGATCCTAAGCATTCGACTCTTCGTCTCTAGTATGGGGGTGCTCCACCTTTAGACTCGAAACATTGAGGACAATGTTTACTTTTAGTATGGGGGGTGAATAGGTACTTGCTTTGCTACGCCCTCACGTTTCCAACTTTCAATGTTTTGTTTTGCTAATAAGGCTAAAAATGGCCAAATTTTAAAATTTTTCTTAGTTTTCATAAGTGTTTTTAAGACACGAATGTATATTTTCTGATGGGTAGAATAAGAGTTAATTTTTGACTTGATGGGCATTTGGAGCCATTTACATTCCTTAACCCGCTCAATTCAAGTTTTGCTAGACTATTATATAGGGAGCTTTAAAACGCGAAAGTCTTAATTCATTCGGGTTAAGAACAAGAACTTTTCGCAAGTTCCTATAATTGATTCTAGAAAGTCACTTATCAAGGGAACTTTAAAACGCATTCTCTAAACTTGAAAAATTCAAAGAAAGTGCAAGATCCTATAGGTGGCTTGAAAACCCAAAACTTTGATTTGATATAGTCTTAATGAAAGCTAATCCAAATTTGGCTTAATTTTGACTTGCATGGCTAAGTATTCACGAGTCTCTTTAATTAGAGGTCTTTATATAGTGAAGAACGAGAAATGATAGAGTTAGACAAGTGATCATGCTAAACGTAGAACATGAAAGTGTTCTTTCAAAAACTCATATGTTTTTAATTGTGGCTTTTTCTTCCTATAAGATCAATGCATTAGGAATAAATCATAATTGCAATAAGTAAGGTCGTACGATTTGAAAGGTTACTTAGCCTCTAGCGCAAGATCGTTTAAAAGTTGCTCGGGGTTGAATAGAGTTCATAGCCAAGGCATAACTTATTGAAGCGGGACGCGAAGATTGGCGATCATCCAAAAAGGCCCTAACAAGGCATGAGGAGCTCTATTTTTGCTAAAGATCCAAAGATGATGTGAAGTATCATTATTCCAAAATCAATATGAAGGATCGAGACACACGACGAGAAGCTATTACTCCCCTAAAGAATGGAGAAAGTCTATCCAAAAAGACCCTAACAAGGTATGAGGATAAATATATCCAAGTCCGAAAAGGAGGCGGATCGTTGTATATCAAAATCCAAAATAAAGATTGAAGAAAAATGATGAAGTCGTGGTCCTATATGAAGAATCTCTCAAAAACGTCAAGTGAAGAAATTCCAAATATATGAAGAGAAGACCATAATTTCAAGAACGTCTTCCCAAGATTTGAAGTATGAAGTACATGCCAAATATCGGTCCGAGAAAGGTCTCAAATCGTGAAACGAGTTATGCCAAGATATGAACTTAAGGAGATACACGAGAAGCCGTTTTAAAAGATTTTTTCCTTCGGCTAACTATTGATCAAATCGTGCTACTTTGCTTTCGGACTAATAACTACTCAAATAAGTCAATATGAATCACTTGTGATCCATGACAAATAGATAAAAAATGCTAGTAACCCATTTCCTTTTATAATAACTAGGATTGCGGGGAGAAAAAGTATTACACAATTTGGACGTATGAGTAGTGTTAGCATTGTGACTTGTACCAACAATGATCTTGTTTTTGCACTTAGCATGGAATGTATGACAATCAAGGATGACGAAGTTTACTCTAAGGGACATTAACTTGTTTCTATTCTTTGACCCTAAAAGTCACCTTTTGGTGATGAAAATCATACATTATGTCTTTACACATTCTCGTAGTATGTTGCAAGTCTTTTACTCTTCAATAAAGGTTAATAAAATTGAACTTTGGTGATGCTTACATACTTTATTCTAGCATTGCGTGAGGGCACGGCAATGGCTTAGTATGGGGGAGTGATGAGATGGCATTTATACATGATCTCATCGTTCTTTTCGGGCTTTAAATGCATAAAAATGTCATAAAATACCATATATATGCTTGTGTTTGTTTACTTGTGTATTTTAGGTATGGATATCGTGAAAAAGACAAAAGATCACAAGATACAAGGAAAAACGGACACGAGAAACAAAGCCGTACAAAGAACCGGGCCCTAATCATGGAATTTTCAACAAATACCCTTGAAGACTTGAAGACATACAAGAATTGATCCTCCAAGAATGAAGAAATGACACTTAAAACCCTTGTATATTAATAATTACAAGTTTGGTCCCTTAAGTTTGTCAAAATTGCAAAAAGGTCCTTCAACTTTGAAGAAATGACAAGATTGGTCCCTCAACAAAATCAATTTGTCATTTATGGTCCCTCATGAAGATTAAGAGACATTAAAGACCTTTGAAGATCAAGATTGTCCAAGATCAGCCCTTGAATTATTCAAAAATGGCAAAAACAATCCTTTGAAACCCTTTTCCAAAACTTGGTGCCAAAAATGTCAAGATGTGAAAGTTATTAACAAAGCAAATACGTTTTTAGGGCTGGAAAACTTTATTTGCCAAAAATTTCAAAAGACAAGGACTGAAGTTGCCATACTCAAACATTCAAATCTAAAAAACGCGCCTAACACATTTCTTCCCCCAAAATCGGATCAAAGTAGTTACTGTGCATCTTTTTCACCCCCAGAAATTACCCCAACTTAAACTTGGGTAAAAACCAATTAAACTTGCCCACGTGTGATTCACACACGCAGGAACCTTTCCCACACCTAAAACCCTCAACCCACTCACTGTAGACCCCACCCCTAATTCCCTATTCAACCAATCACATCACACCTTGATCCCCAAGTACTGTGACGTGTCCCAAAACAAAGGCTAATGTTTATTGCTTACTCACAACGCAAAAACAAACGTCCAGGATCAAATTTGGACAGCTCACCACTCAAACACGTCTAAGGGCATTTTGGGATTTTTCTAGTGATTAGGGTTTGTATTTTATGATTCTAGTATGTTCTTAAGAGTAGTATAAAAGGAGGTCCAGTATTGTGGTAACCCCTGGTTCCAGTTTTTTTAGCTTCTCACTTGTAATTCCTTTTTAATAAAATAAAAGTTTGGTTTTTGTTTTAAACAAGTATAATTCCTTTTTAGGTTTGTTAAAAGTTGTGTATTGTGTTGAAGCTAAGATTCTGAGTTCCACTTTGTTATTTGGTGAAGTAATTTTGATTTTCAAAGTTATTTAAAAGTTTCTGAAATTGAGATTATTTGGTATAATCTGTTTCAGTTTTTGGTGGTAAGAAGTTTTAGTAATTGGTGAGTCATTGTTATAAAAACGTGTTTTCAAAGTTTTCATAGATTTTGGAAGGTTTTAAGAAAGAAGAAAGTGAAATAGAATATATATTGCTTGTATACTGTTTTTCTTTGATTTTTCTTAAGCAGGTGTTGATTGTTTGTTGATCCAAGGATCTGCATGCACCCGGGTGCATAAGGAGGTGGATTGACATCCACTAGGGCTTTGGATGTAAAGCCCTAAGGTAATTTTCTTTTTACCATTTTGAAAAATCTCAGAAAAGTGTGTTTTATGTGATCTGATTGATTGAGTGTTCTATTGTTGTTGTAAGTTGTTGATTCATGTTCTTTTGTGTTTAGATGCATGCTAGAGTATCATAGGATCAGTTTGAGTAGCTTTTGAACTGTTTTGGTTTGTAAAAATTGGTTTTCAAAATTTAAAAGGGTGTTTGGATACAGGTTTTAGCAGGGGGATAATTTTAATTTGTGTTTTAATTAGATGTTAGAAGGTGTTAGATAGGTGTTATAGGTGTGAGTTAGGTTGCTTGTAGGTTTTAGATTGGATTGGGTCAAGTTTTGAAGCATATGGTGTGTTAAAAAAGAAAAAGAGTAGCTAGAAATCTGTTTTGTCACTATCTGCTTGTTTCTCTCCATTTTGGTGCATGATTGTGTGAAATCTGTTAGTAGTTAGGGAGATTGGGAGTTTGTATTTGTTTGTGCATCATCTTGTAAGGTTGTGTGCTTAATTTGGTAATTTGAATATCATTAGATTGCAAGTATTAAGCTCATTAGTCCTCAAACCTGCTCAAAACATCACAGAAACTTGCATTGCCTTGGTGTGCTATTGTTTTGAGAATTTTGGTGTGCTAAGTGCTTCTTGTCTACTTGTACTTGACTCCTTGTGCTTAAATAAGCACAAGGGTGCCCCCCTGTCCATAATATCAACTCCAAGTCCTCTTGGTGCTTTTCATGCTGTGAAGAAAACAAGTGAACACAAAAGCTTGTGTTCATCAAAAAGTGAAATCTGTCACATTTTGTTTGATCAATCTGGTTAAATCCTAGATAAAAAAGGGATTGATTTGTGTTTCCAAGCTTATTAAAGGTCACTATTGGATTGGCAAAGAAAAAAATAAAAAAAGAAAAAAATAGCAAAAACTCACCCGTAGCAGGACTCGAACACTAGACCTCTCGCTGGAGGGTTAAGTGTCCTACCGCTAATCTAGATGGTTTTTTACGTTAGTGTTTGATTTCCATTTCTATTTAACCACGTTTTCTTTCTAGTTTATTAATATAAGCCTTGAGCAAATAAGCTCATTTGAGCTTATTGGTTTAACGTTTTTGGCTTATTTGATTTTTCCTAGGACCATTATAGGTTTATAAATTTTTCCAGCTTGGTTTCATTTTTTTCCCTTTATTTAATTATTTTCTAGGATTTATTTAATACCCGTTTTTTATAAAATCATTAAAAAATAGAAAAAAGAGTTTAAATTTTTAGGAAAAATAATTTTTAGTTTTTAAAATAATATTTTGAGGTTTACATCTAGTTTTGGCTTTATAAACTTAAATTTTTAATTTTATATTATTTTAAGGTTTTTTATAAACTTTAAACATTTTTATAAAATTATTAAAAAGGGTTTAGGAACTTTAATTTGTGTTTTTCTCTTAGTTAGAATATTTTAAGATTTTAGAAATTTTTTAGAATTAATTTTAGAAACTTTTTATTTTTAGTATTATTTTAATATTATTCTATTATTAAAAAATCAAAATTTTATTTTTCTTTCTTTTTCATTTTTCTTAGGTTCTTTATCATTAATTAGGACTATTTCCATTTTTAGAATATTTTTATAGCTTTTAGATTTATTTTTATAATTATTTTAAGTTTAATTAGTTTTTAATCATTTTAAATCATTTTTAGAGTTTTAAAAATAGTTTTAATAGCTTTTAATTTTTAGAAAATTACTTTTTAGTCTTCTAATAATATAAGTTAAGTAATTATTCAATAAAATCATATTTTAGACATTTGAATTAGTTAAATTTAATTTTAGGGCTTTAATTAGCATTTAAAATTAAATATTTAATTAATAAAAGGTTTTAAAATATCTTTGTTGGATTTTTATCTTTATTTATATTATTTTAGACTTCTTTTTAGTCTTTTTAATTCTTGATTTTGTTTTTGGTCTTAGTTAAAAATTTTAATTTGGGTAGTTTTTCACGACTTTACGTCTTTTACGTCGTAGTTTAATTTTAACGTAACCGTCTTTTCATCTTCTCATCCCCATTCTTCTCAATATTAATCTCAAATAATTACAAGTTAATTCACAACACATATACCTCCTTGGGAAACGAACTTTCTCTCTTTTTAAGTGATTGGGTCATTAGTGTTGATTTTTCCTAAAATCATCACTCGATACTTACCGCTCATATACGTTCTTTTGTTTTCCTAAACAAGAGTCGTGTTTTAGACTACAATCATTTAGACTCTTTTGAGACTCTTAAGGAAAAATTGACTAAGGCTCCCGTTTTGGTTTCTCCAAATTGGGAATTACCTTTTGAGCTTATGTGTGACGCTAGTGATTATGCGGTGGGGGCCGTCTTAGGACAAAGAGTTAATAAGCATTTTCAACCTATACACTATGCGAGTAAAACCATGACCGGTGCACAACTTCATTACACTACCACGGAAAAAGAGTTGCTTGCTATAGTATATGCTTTTGAGAAGTTTAGACCCTATCTTGTGCTCTCCAAAACCATAGTGTATACGGATCATTCCGCGCTCAAGTATCTTATGATAAAACAAGATGCTAAGCCTAGGCTTTTGAGATGGGTTTTGTTGCTTCAAGAGTTTAAGATAGAGATTCGTGATAAGAAAGGGGCCGAGAATTTAGCGGCGGATCATTTGAGTAGACTTGAGCATCCTTTTAAAGGAGATTTCCCACATCAAGAAATCAATGAATCCTTTCCATTAGAGGAGCTCATGTCTATCTCTTCCCAAAAGGATGCCACACCTTGGTTTGCGGATATAGCAAACTATCTTGTGGGCAATGTGCTTATTAAGGGTCTTACTTACCAACAAAAGAAAAAGTTTCTTAAGGAAGTTAAGTATTACTTTTGGGATGATCCATATCTTTTTAGGCAATGTGCGGACCAAATCATTAGACGGTGTGTAGATGGGCCCGAGGCATTTAAGATCTTAGAGGCGTGTCATAAAGGACCTACGGGTGGACATTTTGGGCCTAACTACACCGCCAAGAAAGTCTTTGATTCGGGTTACTATTGGCCTTCCATTTACAAAGATGCCCAAGAAATGGTGAAATTTTGTGATGTTTGTCAAAAACAAGGAAAAATTACACAACGTGATGAGATGCCACAAAATTTTATCCAAGAGTGTGAGATATTTGATGTATGGGGCATTGATTTCATGGGACCTTTTCCATCCTCTAAGGGAAACAAGTATATACTTGTGGCGGTGGATTATGTGTCCAAATGGGTGGAGGCTAAAGCCTTACCTACCAATGATGCTAGAGTGGTTGTAAAGTTTTTGAAACAATTGTTTGCTAGATTTGGTGTACCTCGGGCCATCATAAGTGATCGTGGTACGCACTTTTGTAATGATCAATTCACGAGAGTTATGAAGAAATATGGAGTGAATCATATACTTTCTACCGCGTATCACCCTCAAACAAATGGTCAAACCGAGGTCACAAATCGTGGTTTAAAGAGGATTTTAGAAAGAACGGTGGGAGAGCATCGAGCTTCTTGGTCGGATAAGCTTGATGATGCTTTGTGGGCGTTTAGGACGGCTTTTAAAACACCAATTGGTTGTACTCCTTATAGGCTTGTCTATGGAAAAGCGTGCCACCTCCCATTTGAGTTAGAACATAAGGCATCTTGGGCTCTCAAGTGGGCTAACTTTGATTTAAACCAAGCCGGTTCACATAGGAAAGATCAACTTAATGAGATGGATGAGTTGAGAGCCAATGCCTATGAGAATTCTTTGCTTTACAAGGAAAAGACTAAGAAATTGCATGATGCTAAGATCAAGAATCGTGAGTTCAAAGTTGGAGAGCCGGTTCTCCTCTTTAACTCAAGATTGAAGCTTTTTGCGGGCAAGCTTAAGTTGAGATGGTCCGGTCCATTCACTATTGCTCAAGTGTTTCCATATGGAACTCTTGAGTTGTCCCAACCCGATGGTCCAAATTTTAAAGTGAATGGTCACCGTGTTAAACATTACTTTGGGGAGGACATTTCCGTTGAAATGGTCCAAGAGGTCCCCATTTTCCCCATGAATTAATTCATTGAGGGACGAGTCGAGCTAGAGACTCATTAACTCAAGCATCGTATAACTAGGTTTAGAGTGTTGTAGGTTAGAAATAAAGGTATAGACTTGGAGATAAGTGTAGGGGAGACCTTCTTTTGTCTTCATGATTGTTTGTAGGGTTGCTCACTCATCTCATGCTTTGGAGCTTATGGAGGAGGCCCTTGTATCCGGTTCACTTCGTTACTTTAGTGATTTTTCATTGACACCTTGTGCTTAAACATGATTTCACTAATAGTTGTCCTTTCCTTAACTTGGGTTAAGCAAAGTCTATTCATTGTCATAAGTGTAGGGGAAGTTTTTATACTTCCATGCTCTTAAACATTGAGGACAATGTTTAGCTTAAGTGTAGGGGGGTCTTCTATCGAAGTGACCTTACCTAGAACTTGTCATTGTCTTGCATGATAACATGGAAAAATTGAATTTTCAACATTTTTCAAATTTTTGATCTACTTTGGCCACCAAAAATATGCATTCATAAACCATTTTTCATTTGCATAACACATTTGCATTGTATATATTTCTTCTTTTGTTTTTCATCAAAAATATATAAAAAGAAAAAAAATATATATATAATAAACATGGTTTTAACAAGTTTAGATTTCTTTGACATATTAGGCCCGCCATGGATATTTTGACTCAACCCGAGTTTGCTTATTTTAGCATTCTCTAGCTAGTATCCTTAACCATGTAGTCCTTCATTGGTCTATTAGGCTAAGCGTCCACCAATTTCATTATTTGAAATTTTAAATTTGTGGAGAATGGGAAATGATAGAGTTGAAGCAAGTGTAAAAGGGCTAGATAGACTTCATGGCAATTACTTGTGGCTAAACCCTTCTCTTCTCTACCTCTAATTTCTTCGCATGTATATAAATGTTAATAAATAATCAAGTACGGTTTTAATTGGTTTGTAATCTCTTATGCATTTTTGGCTAATCATTTATGGTTGATATGAGTACGTCTTAAGATTCTAAGTTAGCACGTTTTATGTGTACTAGACTTATGTCATGCTCCATATTTAGCGGGTGTTTTTCCTTTTCTTCTTTGCAAATTTCTTTGTGAGGAATAAAGAAAAATAAGAGCGGCTTATAAAAAAAATGAGTGGTTAGAAAAAAAAAAGAAAGAAAAAGAAAAAGAAAAATAAAATAAAATAATGCAAGACTCCCAAGAGGGGCAGTGTGGTGTTAATTATAGTGACTATTGAGTTCCAATATTACCTTGACGGGTTGCGGGGATTCAATAGATTGCTCCAATCCAATATTGCCTTGACGGGTTGCGGGGTTGAAGATCCAAAGTCTCAAAAAGATGGCGGATGTAAATTATTGCGTGAGTTTTATTTTCCTTTCCTTAGCGAGTGTGTAGCTACTTATGAAAGCATGACATGAGGATTTTACACATAAGGCGAATGACTTATTACTCTTAATACGGACTTATATTAATTGTGAGCGGTTTTTCAAGTAATGGATGAGAGGATTACTTAGGATTAAAACCGTGCTTCCTTATATTCGGATTTTACATTTCTTATACTTCACGCTTTAAATAATGACAAATTTGCCCACAAGCAATTTGCTCAAATAATAACCGGTTCCACATTTAATTGTCATGAATAAGTTGATGCACTTTTTACTTGTGAATGCAATGATCCCATTTTTAAGCTTGGTATGGGGAAAGTGAAACTTGAGGGTGATAAATGTCCATGGTACCCAAGCCCTAATCTAAGCCATTGAATTCTTTATGAGTTATTTCCATCAAAACCATTTCAAGAAAAATCAAAAAGATATAGATAGAATTGTATTTTGTTCATTGCATTATTAAAAGTCAAAATCATGCATTATTTAGTTTAGAGTAGTGTAGATGCATCTCATATACCAAAGGTGGATTAATTATGAGGAAAATGTAAATTTGAGCTTTAATATATAATATTGCATGAGGACATGACAGTTCAAGTGTAGGGGAATTTGATATGAGCTTAAACTCATATCCTTTTAACAACAAATAACCCTAAAACATGAAGCAAAATACCAATTTATCTTGCAAAAATAGTGTTATGTGGTATGTTTGTGTTTGTGTACACTTGTGTAGGTAAAAAGATACATTTCCAAGCAAACAAAGAAAAATCAAGCTCAAATGGATGAAAAAGACAAAGAAGGATCAAAAGTGACAAGACTTTGAAGTACAAGGACCTATCTTGACAAGTTGTCAAAGTTGAAGGACTAAAAGTGCAAATATTGTGAAAGTCAAGATTCAAGTCAAACTTGGTCAACTCTCAAGTCAACTCAGTCAAAGGACCATTTTGTTCAAAGAATGAAAGTTGAAGGACCAAATATGTCAAAAGAATGAAGATCCTAGCTCAAAACAACAATCTGCCAAGTTGAAGGACCAATTCTGCCAACTTTTGAAAGATATTCAATGTTTGATCCATGTGATTACATTCCAGCCAATGAGAAGAGAGGATAACAAGTCACACGGATTGAATATTAAATATCCACTCAGCCGCCTTGCATTTATTATCCAATCCCAACAGTTTAATCCGTGTGATAAAAATTTAGCCAATCAATGGATGACACGTGGCATCTTCTTCTTCAAATAAATTTGCCAGGATCGCGTTTTAGCTACAAGCAATTTCATGGAAAGTTTTCAACACCAAACTTGATCGTTTTGAAGAGACAAACACAATGGTGCCAATCAATTAACATATCATTCACTTAATCAAGAAACCCCAATTCCTTGTTCATACCTGCAAATGCCCTTTTGCAGAATTGTACACGTGGCAAGCTGGGATTGGTTCTGACACGTCACCAACCCCAACTAACTCCTCCTTCATGCCTATAAATAGATGGATAGACTTCATTTGTAACTGGTAGCTTAAATTTGTAAAAAACACATAGTTCTTTACTTTCTTTCCCTTTCCTCCATTTTTACCCTAACTACTCAAGAGTCTGACAAACTCTTGAGTTAGTTAGTTAGTTACTAGCTTCCAACAACTTTGTAACCGTTTTTCCATGAATAAAATTTGAATTCAAGCTTTCCCGCCAAAATTGTTCTTCCTATTCCTATTCATTTCCTGCTACTTGAGTTGCTGTTTTGTGTTTGTTATGATCATAGACTGATCATAACTGACATTGGAGAAGTTTGTTAGCTGTTCTTGAAGATTTCAGTTCATTCCATTGATTTTTGAAGTTTCCAAGCAGAATGATGATTCTAGTTGATTTGTTAGCTGTTATTGTTGATTGATTGTGTCCTAGTGATAAGGTGGTGGTTATCACTAGGCTAAGAGAGCTCAGCGCTCCTCTTCTTCTCATTGGTTAACTCCAATAGGTTCTAAAGCCCTTGTTTTTGTTCCACCCAACAAGTCTAATGCATGCTATTTTTCTTAGAATAAACTTGATGGCTGCATGATAAAAGCTGATTTGAGTTGCTAATTGTTTGATTGCTGATCACTTTTAGCTTACTTCCTGTTTACTTGTTTTTAGTTTTGTATTCAGCTTAGCCTTAGCTTATTTTCAGTTGAAATTTGGTTCTAGCATCTTATTTGGTTATAGTTGTTCTTAGTGCTCACTTGTACTCTTAAATCAGTTCATTTGAAGTATAAAACTTGGAGTTAAAAGCATTTGAGTCAGCTTAATTCAGTTCTTAAAAAGCCTTTGTAAAAGTTTATAATATCTGTAAAGGAGTGTTTGGGATTAGCTTAAAAAGATTTTTCAAGTATTGAGTTTTGGTGTTTTAGAGTTCATTTGCAGTCATTTGGTGGTTATTAAGTGTTCTAAGTCATTTGCAAGTCAAAAACACAGTCAAACAGGCAAATGGCACATAAAAAGTTTGGGTCAGTCTTATGCATTTTGGTCATTTAGAACTTGCTACTTTGATTTGATCAGTTCTCATTCCATACTTGATGAATTTACACCAAATTTGTTCTCAGCTTTAGCTTACATCAAATAGTTTCAGATTCTAAGAGGATTTTCTACAGTATTCCATATTCAGATAGTGATAAGCAAAATTTAGATAAGCCAACTTAACTCAAGTTTCTGTAAATGAAATCTGAAATTTTGTATCTCCTTATTCTCTTCATAAACTTGGCAATTTTTCTTCACAAATCCTCTTAAGTCATTGAGTTACATGATTTTTGAGAAAATCAGCTTTTTGAAAATAAGCTGGTCAACGCTTGGTCAACATAAGCCTATTTTTAGCTTAATTCAGATTCTAGGCTTATTTCTTGATGAAAAATGTTCTAGTTTGATTTCCCAATCCTTAATTCAGTTGCTTAATCAGTTTTAATCAAAAAATCAAGTTGTGACTGATTGGATTTTGCTATAGCTTATTGTGTGCTTATTGATAAGCACTCATTTGCTTATTTCTAAATTTTAGCCAGTTTCCTTTGACACACGTAGCTTATTTTGGATTTGAAACATATTGCAACTTGTTTCATCAAATTTGGTTGAGTAATAAGCTCAAACGAGCTTATTTCCATGTTTTGCCCGTTTTTGCTTAAATAGATTTGGAAATTGCCATTTAGTCCCTAGTGTTTTTATCAGTGTTTAAAATTGGCTAACTTTCCATGTTTTTAGGGTTTGCACTTTGTTAGTCCT
This sequence comes from Glebionis coronaria, assembly GCA_025667525.1. Classification (NCBI taxonomy): domain Eukaryota; kingdom Viridiplantae; phylum Streptophyta; class Magnoliopsida; order Asterales; family Asteraceae; genus Glebionis; species Glebionis coronaria. The sequence goes on from CM046879.1 coordinate 224,166,233, forward strand.
TGTAGTTTTAAAAGTTGTTAAAATCAGTTGGATAGTTGTTAGTTTGTTACAATTTTGGTTAGTTGGTTAATAGTTTTGCACTTTTGATCCTTGTAGTTATATGTTTTACACTTTCAGTCCCTAGAATTGTTAGAGTTTACATTTCAAGCATTTATCTTTCATGGAATTTACAATTTCAGTCCTTTTAGTTTCATGTTTTACATTTTGAGTTTTACTTGAATAAAAACTTGGAATTTGCAATTTGTTTTACATATAAGTAGGTAATATTTTTTTCCGTTTTGCAAGGTTTTGATTGAATTAGCAAATAGAATATCCAAGCAAGCTTAACAACCAAGAACAATTAAAAACCCGATATTGGTTGGACTTTCCATTAGCAAGAACTGAGAAAAAACGAACTGCATTATACACAATCTCATGACACAGCTGATGTTCTTATTGATTTTATCACTCAAATTGAGAAAAGGTCTGGCAATGAGGTTAAAAGGCTTAGGAGTGATAATGGTGGAGAATTTAGGAACAAGAAGCTAGATGATTTTTGTGCCAGGAAGGGAATTACTAGGCAATTCAGTATTGCTAGAACCCCACAACAAAATGGGGTTGCTGAAAGGAAAAATAGAACCCTAATTGAAGCAGCCAGAACAATGTTGGCTGATGCTCACTTTCCTATAGCCTTTTGGGCTGAGGCTGTTAATACAGCATGCTATGTGCAAAATAGAGCATTGGTCAACAAAATTCAGAACAAAACACCTTATGAATTACTTTGGGGAAGAAAACCTAATATTGGTTTTCTTAGACCTTTTGGTTGTCATGTAGTAGTTTTGGACACTAGTGATTCCTTAGGTAAATTTAGTGCAAAAGGTGATGAAGGTTACTTCATGGGGTATTCAGTGCAGAGCAAGGGTTAAAGGGTTTATCTTAAAGAGGACAAACGTATTGTTGAAAGAGTACATGTTAGGTTTTTAGAGAATAAACCTAGTGATCCTGAGAGTGGTCCAAATTGGTTGTTTGATTTGGAACCCTTATCTAGAACTTTAAATTATATGCCTGTCACTAATCCAGACATTGTGAAGGTAACTTCAAATGTTGTGGAGGAACAAGTTGTCAATGTTTCAGGTACACAGGTTCATGAGAAGGTTGGATCACAAGCAGAAAAGGCACCTCCTACATTTGAATATGTCACAATTCCCATTTGGACAGATGCTTTTGCTGCTGTTGTTGCTGCTGGACAAGATAATGGTGGTCTCCAAATACCACCAGATACAAACATGCATGGTTCTTCAGGCGCTGACAAAGGCAAATCTAGCGCTGACAAGACCAATTCAGACGTTGATGGCTCAGATGTTGACAACAACAGTTCAAGCGTTGTTAGCCCAAGCGCTGACAAACAAGGTTCAGACGTTGACAACACCTTTGCACATCTTTTCTCTTCCACTTTTGAACAAGGAGAACCTTCAAATTCACATCAAGAAGGTCATCCTTATGTTGACATAAGAGAGTCTGATGAAGAAGACATTGGCAACATAGAGCATGAGGTTGAGGACACCAGACTTTTTGAAGGAGGGGTTCTCACTTCCACAATGAAGAATCACCCCCCATCTCAGATCATTGGTGATATTATGACTCTAGTTCAGACAAGAAGATCCCATCAAGGACTTGGTGGATTTATTGCCAATATACACAAGAAGGTTGATACCCCTCTTGTGCAAGCATGTTTGTTTGCATGTTTTCTGTCACAAGAAGAATCCAAGAAGATATTTGATGCTCTCAAAGAACCAAGTTGGGTGGAAGCAATGCAGGATGAGCTTCACCAATTTGCAATTCAGGATGTTTGGGAGCTGGTTGATTGTCCTAGATATGTCAGACCTATAGGGAGAAGATGGGTTCTCAGAAACAAAAGAGATGAAAGAGGTATTGTGGTCAGAAACAAGGCAAGGTTAGTGGCTCAAGGTTATACACAAGAGGAGGGGATAGACTATGAGGAGGTCTTTGCACCAGTTGCAAGGATTGAAGCTATTAGGAATTTTCTAGCCTATGCATCTTGCATGGGCTTCACAGTCTATCAAATGGATGTTAAAAGTGCATTCTTGTATGGCACCATTGTTGAGGAAGTTTATGTCATGCAACCTCCTGGTTTTGAGGATCCAGAGCATCCAGATAAAGTGTATAGAGTCAAAAAGGCTATGTATGGCCTTCATCAAGCCCCTAGAGCATGGTATGGTACTTTGTCTACCTATTTGGTGGACAATGGATTCAAGAGGGGCACCATAGATCAGACACTATTTACAAAGAAGAAAGGCAAAGATGTGTTGCTTGTGCAGGTCTATGTTGATGATATCATTTTTGGGTCTACTGATCCAAAGATGAGTGAGGATTTCTCCAAGCTTATGACAGACAAATTCAAGATGAGTGCTATGGGGGAGATGAACTTCTTTCTTGGGTTACAAGTTCAGCAGAAAGAAGATGGTATCTTCATCTCCCAGGACAAATATGTTGCTGAGATCTTGAAGAAGTTTGGCTTTTATCCACATGAAAAGAGGGCTACTACTCCTATGGATAGAGAACACCCTTGGGGAAAGATTGGATATGGGAAAGATGTTGATGTCAGGCATTATAGATCCATGATTGGATCCTTGATGTATCTTACTGCTTCTAGACCTGATATCATGTTTGCTGTGTGTGCTTGTGCACGCCATCAAGTGACTCCCAAAGAATGTCACCTTTATGCTGTGAAGAGGATCTTTAGGTACCTAAGATGCTATCCTAATCTTGGTTTATGGTACCCAAAGGATTCACCATTGGAGTTGATTGCATATTCAGACAGTGATTATGGAGGTGATAAGTTTGATAGGAAATCCACAACTGGTGGATGTCAATTTCTTGGGAGCAGATTAATATCTTGGCAATGCAAGAAACAAACAGTGGTGGCTAATTCTACAACTGAAGCAGAGTATGTGGCTGCAGCAGCATGTTGTGGTCAAGTGTTGTGGATTCAGAACCAGCTGTTGGATTATGGGTATAATTTTATGCATACTAAGATATTTGTTGACAATAATAGTACTTTATGCATCATTAAGAATCCTGTACATCATTCTAAAACTAAACACATAGAAATTAGACACCATTTTATAAGAGATTGCTTTGAGAAAGGTTTAATACAACCAGATAGGGTTGACACTGAGGAAAATGTGTCAGATTTATTAACTAAACCTTTTGATGCTGGAAGATTTCAATACTTGGTAACAAGTATTGGAATGGTTAATCTCACTTAATATGTGTTTTGGATTCTTTTTGTAAAAGTATGTACAGGATGATGCATTATTATTATTGGTCTTATTGATGATTTAGATTTTCCACTATATTTTTCTAACACTGACAAAGGTTGTTTGAACACTGATAAGTGTTTTTGCAACGTTGTCAGCAATATAATTGTCTAACACTGACAAAGCTTCCTTCAACGCTGTTGTGTGTTATCGGGGCGTTGTCAGCAACAATGTTAGTTTTGTGGTTTTCAATCTAAATGTGCAAATGGTGTTAGCAGTATACCATTGGATACAGAGTTGCTTATGGATCAAAGGAGAAGCATTTGGACAAGTTTTTATTTATGGATGATGGTTGGAATGTTTCATTCCTATCTTGACATAAATTTTTTATGTTCATGCATGATTTTAGCAAACTTTTTGTATCATAGTTTAAGGGGAGGTTTTAGGAACCTTTAGGATTTTTGGGTATCCATATGATACTCTTATCACAATTCTAGATTGTGTCCACAGGTGAGTATGGGTTAGTTTTACTAAACCATGAGGCACTGTAGCATGCATAGTATATCAACTTTGCATGTTGCCAAGACATTTTTGGCCTAGAATTGGTTGTGGTCTGTTGGGAGACTTGGGAATGATTTTGATATGGGATTTACCTGGGAGTAACAAGGATTTTATAAGGTAACTTGGTTGTTAAGAATTTTGGTTAGCAAGGGACACTAGAGGACTGTTATGTCTATCTTGCTTATGCAAGTGTGCATAACTGGACAGTGCTTGCCGCCCTATGATAATTATCAGCTTTTGGTTATCTTCTCTAGGATAAATTACTTGTTAAGGTCATTTTTCACTTTTTAAAACAATTTTATTTTTGGACGCTGACAAGAATTTTCCAAGCGTTGTTGTGACCAAATTGGACGCTGACATGGCTTTAGGCGAACGTTGACAAGATTATAGCCGTTGGGCGTTGATGGGTTATTTTTGACCGTTGACACTCAATGGGACCTACCCAGTTGTTACTTTTTGACATATTTTCAAGCCGTAATTTTAGGATTTGTTACTTTCATTAAATGCATGAGATAACTTATAACTTTTTCAATATTTTCATGATTGGTTTTTGAAAATCTTTGCCTATTTTTTGGGCCAATCACATGCATTCTTTATCTCCTTTAAATTTGGCTCCTATTTTTTAAACAGGGTATCTATAATTCTTGTCTAACACTTTTCTCTTATCAACTTTCTGTTGATCCCAAACTTAGATCGATTAGCTTTGTGTATACGAGATTAGATCAAGTATAACACGTAGAGAAACCTTTGTTATATGCTTTGTGAATCTAAGTGTTATGCGGAATTTAACACTTAAACAAGAACACAAGATGTAAACAAAACTTTCACTTTGATTATGAATGTCGAACTTGCTTACAATGAAAGATGTTTACGAATGAAAACTATATAAAACTTAATATTAAACATTAACCTAAAGGCCTTCTTTTATAGACTAAGAAGCCTTGTACAATAAGCTACGTATCAACTATTCTTGGTAAAGATAAACATAGAAAATACATTGTCGTTTCTATCCTTACTAGAAGTATTCTAGAACATAATAAACGCGTAGCTTATTTCTTCCATCAGTGCTTGTCTTCAATGTGTCAACGCTTGACTTTAACTTGTCAACGCTTGAGCTGTCAGCGCTCACTTTGTTCTTGTCAACGCTTGAGTTGTTCTTGTCAGCGCTCAAGTGATCTGGCCTTAATTTATTCCCACCAATCCTCCCCTAAACTTGATATCCACTCTTATGATCAAGTTTCTGAATAAGCATTAAGAACTTGGAGGAGTCTGACAAACCTTCTCATATTGGTAATAAATAAATCTGATCAAATTCTTTGCCACGTCACTTGTATAATCTATCTCCAGCTGGGTATCCTTCATCTTTTCCAAAACAGCCTTGGATATGAAATACTGAGCATCTACAAGTAGATACTCAGCAAACTTTGTAGAACTCAAATGGTATACACCAGCAGCTGAATATAACCTCCATTGAAGACCACTGAGGTCATCTTCAAGATCCTTCCATATTTCAGGATCTTCCTCATTTGTCCCACACATTCTTTTGAATGTGGTCCAAAGTTTTATTCCATTAGCTGAAGTTGGTGCTTCAGCCTCATACTTGGTCTCCAGCAACCTCTAAAGGTCCACCAAGTCTTCTCTATCACAACTTGCAAATAAAGATATGAGAGTGGTAAAAGTGTGTACCTCCTTGCCAAATCTTCCAATCTTCCAGAATCCACATTCATCCTCATCATAACTCACAATTGGATTCCTGGAATCTAATGGTAACACATGCACCATATCTGAAGCTTCTAATGGGGAGAGCTTGAGGCTCTTTCTGATAACTGCTTCACTTGGATATAGTGGATTCATATCTTTTGGAAACTCAAGTGTAAAGCCCTTCTTCACTGGCCTGGGAACTATCATAGCTTTCTTGATTTCCATCTCTTCTGCAAGTTGCTCCTTTCTTTCATCTGAAAGAAGTCTGAAAGTGTTTTCTTCCTGCACTTTCACCCAAATAGGATAAGCCCTATGTTCCAACTCATCAAATGTCAAAGCCTTCAACTTCTGATGTGTCCATCCAACTCCATGACATCTGAGCAACATAAAGTAGAGCTTCCTTCTATCCCTTTTCAACTCAGAGAGAATATTGCTTGCCTTGTGCTTCAAAATCACCTTACAATCCTTCTGAACTCTAAGAAGAAGCTCCAAACCCCATATTTGATCTGAAATGGTCAAGTCTGGATTATCCATACAGCTTTCTTCCCAAGAATTGTACATCTGAACCACCTCTGGCATGTCAAAATCAACCTGCAATTTTAAATCTCTCAACTTTTCCCTAGCAAGCTCATCACCATACTCAAGCCTTTCTGGTTCTATAATCATCACACTTGAGTCTGAGCTAGCTCCATCACTTTCTTCTTCAGAAGTCACAACAAATGGTGACTTTTCCTTCTCACCTTGTTCCATCATTTGCTCAGCCAATCTTCTATCAAATTCAACTTGGGCTGCATTCTTTGGAACAATTTCTTCTACCAATTTACCCTTACCCTTATCTGATGGTGCAATGGTTGGTAAGGTAGATGGTAATACCTGAGTAGGAACCTCCTTGATGATAGATGATGACTGGAATACATCACCTTCATGTGCAGGTCTGTCAACGCCCAAATTTCCTCTATCAGCGCCCAAAATACTTCTATCAGCGTCCAAATTTGTCTTGTCAACGCTCAAATATTTTCCCTCAGCGCCTTGTGTAACCTCTCTCAACATAGCTGTAAATGATAAATTTAGATTGGTTGGAGAGATTAAGGACGTATCAAAACCTGTTTGTTCCTTCAAAGTTGTAAGAGCTTCAGCAACATCCATTGATTGACCATCTTGACTGCTCTTATCACTCAAATTTCTTTGATCTTCCTCCCCTTTGAAAGACTCCTCCATACCCCTCCTAGCATGATCACTCTCCAAAACAACAATCCTCTCCCTCAATTGCTTGAGTTCAAGGCCTTGTAAGCTGACAATTTGTACTAAGTCTGCATTTTGCTTTTGCAAGCTAATGCAGACTGCCGTCAATTCCAAAAGAGTCATTAGTTCCAGTCTGCCCTCTTCTAAAATGAGGATTTGACCTCCCAAGTCAGGTTCATTGGGCAAGGATGAGGACTTAATTATGGTGGGACTGCCTTGGCCAGCTTCTAAGCCAGAACCAATAGTCCCAGCCTCATCCAGGTCACCAGCCACACTTGTGGTGGTGGTTCTCTCTGCTTGATGGCTAGGACCACCAGAGGAGAACACTCTAGTAGTCCTTTGGCGTTTGATCAACCTATATTCAGGTGGTGTGGAAGATGGTGTGGACTAGGAATGATCATTGTTCATATGATTATACAATCAAAGCGGAATTAGAACAACAATCATTAACAAGGTATTTAGGCACAAATAACATGAATTAAAACAATTGGGATGTTCATTATATTAATAACAAACATCCACTAGACGTGTATACATTGAATCCCACGTCTAGTCGACACACACTTTAGGTTTACATTGTGAATGAATTATATGAATAAAACCTATGACCCTTGGTTCCTTTTATAGTATAAGGATTAGGGTTTACAAGAGATCAAATCAAATAAACAACTAAATATTCTATTTCTATAGATATATACTGAATATATTATTTAGAATATATCCAATATATTCTGTAAATAGAATTCTCCATCAAATCCATCAGCGTTGACTTTTGTTGACTGCGTTTGACTTTTGTTGACTTCTATCAACGCCTACATTGCTCTTGTCAACTCTTGTATTACTCTTGTCAACGCTTGAGTAAATGTTCTTCGATTTTGAGTTTCTGCCACATCAACTTTTTGACCCAACAATCTTCCCCTAGTTGATAGTGGCAAAACTCTATGTGTATCTCTTGTAAGTTATACATGATCTTCAAATTTCTTCCCCTCAAGTGTAGCACGTATTTCTTCCCCTTTTTGTCACATCAACAAGGAAGTAAACGATGTATGCAATGTTGAAGATTCTCCAGAAGTAGGCTCTATGTAATGATCTTGAAGAACAATTAATATAATATTTTTGATGTAGAAGTAGAATAACCCAACCTTGTGTTCCATGTCTTGTACTATCCACGTGACTAAGAACTTATAGAGGAGGATATAAGTAGACCTCGATCCCTTGTCAATATTCTCATCCTTTGTGAGACACTGAGCACGATAATGTAACTCCTTCAAGTGTTATGACAAGTCTTCGTCACCAAACATGTAAAGCACGAACAAGTTACCTTTAAAGTCTACGACACTTTAAGATATGATAGAACACAAACTCGCGAAAATCTTCTTCAATCATCAAACTTACCATAAGAATTCTTCCCCTTAAGCCAACATCTCTTCATGACGAATTTAATGAAAGAACATCTTCATACCATATGTAACAACCTCTCACAAGGTTTAGCCCAATTACATAGTTTAAAATATCCATCAAATTCTCATGAATAGTTGCTAACTCGCTTTAAGATCATTAATCCCTTTCAAAAATATCCGAGCCATAAATATCAACATGATATTCTAAATAAGACTGAGATTCCATGTACCTTTGTGTGTATTTTCCTCCTTTTTGTGTGCTTAAAACGTCCAATTTTCTCAACAGCAGCAAACCTTTTGTTGTCCAACATCCTTCACTGTCCAAGATATCAACACTGTGTGTTGTCCAATATCGGACAACACTTGTCAGCGTTTGAAAATGTATATATCGGACAACAAGTGTCAGCGCTTCCCAACAGCGCTTAACTTACTCCTGTCAGCGCCAACTTTGTACCTGTCAGCGCCTGGCCATCGGCGTCTCATCCATGCCTTGTCAGCGTCACACCAACATCTATCAGTGTCACACCAACATCTATCAGCGTCTAAATAACACCCATCAGTGGCAAATTGATCTAGGGTTTTATAAACCCTAAATCATTATTTCATGTGAAAATCCATAAACTGCAGTGAACTTCGACAGCGAATAACTTCTTCATAAATGCTCAGATCGAAGATCCCTTCAGTGAGATCCTAGACATAAGTGTCAAGAACCTACAGATCGAATTTCACGACGATCCAACGGTTAACGAAGGAGAAATCGCGTTTTTACTATTACTGTTCACAGAAAGCAGCATATGACCCCTGCTGACTTCGACGCTTAATAACTTTTTCTTGGGGATAGATCTCGACAATCCTTCCGGTGGATGTTTAGATATATGTATAAAGAACACACATATAAAATTTCGTGACGATCCAACGGTTCAATAAAAAGTTATGCCCTTCTGAATGCTGCTGCGCACACAAAAACGTCCAGAAAAACCCTAGACGGATTTTTCTTTTCTTCTCGAAACACGAACACCTTGTTGGTCCTAGCATCACGAGCCACGAGGCTCTGATACCAATTGTGATCCCAAACTTAGATCGATTAGCTTTGTGTATACGAGATTAGATCAAGTATAACACGTAGAGAAACCTTTGTTATATGCTTTGTGAATCTAAGTGTTATGCGGAATTTAACACTTAAACAAGAACACAAGATGTAAACAAAACTTTCACTTTGATTATGAATGTCGAACTTGCTTACAATGAAAGATGTTTACGAATGAAAACTATATAAAACTTAATATTAAACATTAACCTAAAGGCCTTCTTTTATTGACTAAGAAGCCTTGTACAATAAGCTACGTATCAACTATTCTAGGTAAAGATAAACATAGAAAATACATTGTCGTTTCTATCCTTACTAGAAGTATTCTAGAACATAATAAACGCGTAGCTTATATCTTCCATCAGTGCTTGTCTTCAATGTGTCAACGCTTGACTTTAACTTGTCAACGCTTGAGCTGTCAGCGCTCACTTTGTTCTTGTCAACGCTTGAGTTGTTCTTGTCAGCGCTCAAGTGATCTGGCCTTAATTTATTCCCAACACTTTCATCTTCTACACTTCAAATTAACAGCTTTCATCAATGGCACCAAAGTTTAACTCAGCAGAATTGGATTTGGGGTTCAAGTCTCAACACAACATGATTGCTTATCTTGTTGCTGATAATGATTTGTTTCCTCAATACACACAAATGGTGGCGTATTTGAACGCATCCCCACTAAGGTATGCTCTTTCTCATGCACCACTCATTCCAGTCACACACATTAAGCAGTTTTGGAACACTGTTAGTTCCTCAACGGTTAATGGAGTGACCACATTAACTTCTATTGTTTATGGGAGGTCTTGGGTGGTTACTGAGGCCTTGGTACGCCAGGCCTTGCATCTTGATGATGCTGATGGTGTAGCCATCCTTCCCATAAATGAAATAGAACAAGGGCTTAGGGCTTTGGGATATCCTTTTCCTGATGAAGGTACTCTTAACAAGTACCATAAGCAGGAATTTCCCCCAGCCTGGAAGTACCTCATCCACATCCTCCTTCAATGTTTGAGTCCCAAATGTACTGCACACAATGAGATCAATAGATCCATTGCAAGTGCTATTGTGTGCATTGCAACAGGGCAAAAATATAACTATTCTACAATGATTTTTGAAGGGATGTGTAAAAACAAGGGGACAAAAATGACTTTAGCTTATCCCCGTTTTCTGCAAATGATTTTTGATGCCCAAGGTTATTGTTCAAGGGATCACAATGATTTTTATAAAATCCCTGAACAAAAGAAAGCTATTTTTACAAAGATGAATTCACCACCTCATAGAGACTTACCTTTAACCCCAGCCATGCTTGCTGTTATTGCAGCAGCACAACCCCAACCAGACCCCCAACCTCAAATTAACCCTCAACCACAACTTGAACCCATTCCTGAACCTTTACCCTCACCTGAACAAATGAAAATTGACCAAGAACCCTTTGACGCTGACACATCAAATGTTGGCGTTGATGTGCCTATTACCAACGCTGACACACAACCATCACAATCCCAAACACCCCTTAACCAACCCACATCTACCCATTCTTCCACACCATCTTCCACACCACCTGAATATAGGTTGATAAAACGCCAAAGGACTACTGGAGTGTTCTCCTCTGGTGGTCCTAGCCATGAAGCAGAGAGAACCACCACCACAAGTGTGGCTGGTGACCTGGATGAGGCTGGGACTATTGGTTCTGGCTTAGATGCTGGCCAAGGCAGTCCCACAATCGTTAAGTCCTCATCCTTGCCCAATGAACCTGACTTGGGAGGTTAAATCCCCATTTTAGAAGAGGGCAGACTGGAACCAATGACTCTTTTGGAATTGACGGCAGTCTGCATTAGCTTGCAAAAGCAAAATGCAGACTTAGTACAAATTGTCAGCTCACAAGGCCTTGAACTCAAGCAATTGAGGGAGAGGATTGTTGTTTTGGAAAGTGCTCATGCTAGGAGGGGTATGGAGGAGTCTTCCAAAGGGGAGGAAGATCAACGAAATCTGAGTGATAAGAGTAGCCAAGATGGTCAATCAATGGATGTTGCTGGAGCTCTTACAACTTTGAAGGAACAAACAGGTTTTGATACGTCCTTTATCTCTCCAACCAATCTAAATTTATCATTTACAGCTATGTTGAGAGAGGTTACACAAGGCGCTGAGGGAAAATATTTAAGCGTTGACAAGACAAATTTGGACGCTGATAGAAGTATTTTGGGCGCTGATAGAGGAAATTTGGGCGTTGACAGACCTGCACATGAAGGTGATGTATTCCAGTCATCATCTATCATTAAAGAAGTTTCTACTCAGGTATTACCATCTACCTTACCAACCATTGCACCATCAGATAAGGGTAAAGGTAAATTGGTAGAAGAAATTGTTCCAAAGGATGCAGCCCAAGTTGAATTTGATAGAAGATTGGCTGAACAAATGATGGAACAAGGTGAAAAGGAAAAGTCACCATTTGTTGTGACTTCTGAAGAAGAAAGTGATGGAGCTAGCTCAGACTCAAGTGTGATGATTATAGAACCAGAAAGGCTTGAGTATGGTGATGAGCTTGCTAGGGAAAAGTTGAGAGATTTAAAATTGCAGGTTGACTTTGACATGCCAGAGGTGGTTCAGATGTACAATTCTTGGAAAGAAAGCTGTATGGATAATCCAGACTTGACCATTTCAGATCAAATATGGGGTTTGGAGCTTCTTCTTAGAGTTCAGAAGGATTGTAAGGTGATTTTAAAGCACAAGGCAAGCAATATTCTCTCAGAATTGAAAAGGGATAGAAGAGAGCTCTACTTTATGCTGCTCATATGTCATGGAGTTGGGTGGACACATCAGAAGTTGAAGGCTTTGACATTTGATGAGTTGGAACATAGGGCTTATCCTATTTGGGTGAGAGTGTAGGAAGAAAACACTCTCAGACTTCTTTCAGATGAAAGAAAGGAGCAACTTGCAGAAGAGATGGGAATCAAGAAAGCTATGATGATTCCCAGGCCAGTGAAGAAGGGATTTAAACTTGAGTTTCCAAAAGATATGAATCCACTATATCCAAGTGAAGCAGTTATTAGAAAGAGCCTCAAGCTCTCCCCATTAGAAGCTTCAGATATGGTGCAAGTGTTACCATTAGATTCTAGGAATCCAATTGTGAGTTATGATGAGGATGAATGTGGATTCTGGAAGATTGGCAGATTTGGCAAGGAGGTACACACTTTTACCACTCTCATATCTTTATTTGCAAGTTGTGATAGAGAAGACTTGGTGGACCTTTGGAGGTTACTAGAGACCAAGTATGAGGCTGAAGCACCAACTTCAGCTAATGGAATAAAACTTTGGACCACATTTAAAAGAATGTGTGGGACAAATGAGGAAGATCTTGAAATATGGAAGGATCTTGAAGATGACCTCAGTGGTCTTTAATGGAGGTTATATTCAGCTGCTGGTGTATACCATTTGAGTTCTACAAAGTTTGCTGAGTATCTACTTGTGGATGCTCAGTATTTCATATCCAAGGCTGTTTTGGAAAAGATGAAGGACACCCAGCTGGAGATAGATTATACAAGTGACGTGGCAAAGAATTTGATCAGATTTATTCATTACCAATATGATAAGATTTGTCAGACTCCTCCAAGTTCTTAATGCTTATTCAGAAACTTGATCATAAGAGTGGATATCAAGTTTAGGGGAGGATTGTTGGGAATAAATTAAGTCCAGATCACTTGAGCGCTGACAAGAACAACTCAAGCGTTGACAAGAACAAAGTGAGCGCTGACAGCTCAAGCGTTGACAAGTTAAAGTCAAGCGTTGACACATTGAAGACAAGCACTGATGGAAGATATAAGCTACACGTTTATTATATTCTAGAATACTTCTAGTAAGGATAGAAACGACAATGTATTTTCTATGTTTATCTTTACCTAGAATAGTTGATACGTAGCTTATTGTACAAGGCTTCTTAGTCTATAAAAGAAGGCCTTTAGGTTAATGTTTAATATCAAGTTTTATATAAGTTTTCATTCGTAAACATCTTTCATTGTAAGCTAGTTCGATATTCATAATCAAAGTGAAAGTTTTGTTTACATCTTGTGTTCTTGTTTAAGTGTTAAATTCCGCATAACACTTAGATTCACAAAGCATATAACAAAGGTTTCTCTACGTGCTATACTTGATCTAATCTCGTATACACAAAGCTAATCGATCTAAGTTTGGGATCAACAAAATAGATCCAAGTCCTAAAAGGAGACGGATCGTTGTATCTCGAAATCCCAATTAGAGATTGAAGAAATAATCATGAAGTCGTGGTCAAAAAAGTTGGAGTACCCCTCAAAAGTCTCCAAGTGAAGAAACTCTATTAACGATGAGAAGACCATTATCTCAAGCACGTCTCTCAAGATATGAAGTATGAAGTACATGCCAAATATCGGCCCGAGAAAGGTCTCAAATCGTGAACCGAGTTATGCCAAGATATGAACTTTTTGATATCCCGAGACGCAGTTTTAAGAGATTTTGTCCTTTAGCTAACTATTGATCAAATCGTCCTACTTTGCTTTCAGCCTAAATAAACTATCGAAATAAGTCCAAAAATGCATCTTCATGATCATTCTAAGACAAAAAAAATATAAGAGATACACCTAGGAATAAGGGAGTATAAGCATATAATTAAGCCATGTGTGTAAGTGTTTGATTTGCTAACTTATAATAACAATGATCTCGTTTTTAAGCTTAGTTTGGGGAACGTGAAACTTGAGGGAGATGAATCGTCGCAGCACCGAAGCCCTAATGTAAGTCTCAGATCTCTTTGCAAGTTATTTCCACGTAGCTATTTTCTATCCTTTTGTTTACTTTAAAGTTTTAATCTCTCGTAGCACTTTAATTTTTGTTTAGTACGTTAATAAGGCCAAGGTTGATTGATTATGAGAAAAGTGTAAATTTACTTTGTCACTAAGCATTGCATGAGGGCATGGCAATGGTTAAGTGTAGGGGATTTGATAGGTGTGAAAACACCCATCCTTTTACCACTTATTTCTGGCTAAAACGAGACCAAAACACGTATTTAATATCATTTGTTTGGAATTATGCGTGGTTTTTGTGTTTATTGTGTTTTCAGAGTCAACCGGATGAATATTGAAGAAAACATGGGATTGCACGGGTTTTATCAAAGAAAAAGACTCAAGACGAAGTCTATTGTCCAAGAGATGCAAAAGATTTAAAGTCATTGTGCCTATTTGAAGATTTATCTAAGAAAAAGGCCAAATATGGAAGATTCTTATATGTCGAAGAACTCGAGTCTAATAAACAAAAGATTATAAGACGAGTTGGAATTATTCACCGACACTTCTCAAAATCCAAAGTCGGAAACGTTTATTTAAAGAAACGTAAAGACTAAAGAAGAAAGAAGAAAAGAAGCCCAAAAACAAAGCCCATTCACAAGCCCACAAGCAAACGCCTATAAATAGGACTTCACTTCACAATTTTGGAGTTAGTTAGTTTTTAGTTTTAGTTTCACTTTTTCATTTTTCCTCTCTAGTTTTAGAGAGAGAAAGTTCTCAACTTTCTCTCACTAAGTTTTCATCTTTCTTTCTTTTAATCTTTCAAAGATTAAACCTTTTGTATTGTTGATTTCATTAATCAAGTTTAAGTTTAAGCTTTTAATCTTTCATCTCTTTCTACCTTTCTTTGATTTTGATTCACTTTTGGTGCGAATTACTTATGATCCATGTTGTTCATTAATGTTTTCGTGCTTAAAAAGTTAATCTTTTTATGTTTATTTAAGTTTTCATACGAATAAGCTTTAAGATCTTTGTGCTTATTGGCTTGTTTATATGTTTAGCTTATTTACTTTTTAAAAGTTTTCTTAAAAAGTTCATCTTTTTATGGTTTGATTGAAAAGATTGCTAATTTGAAGTTAGTGAAAGTTGTTGTTTGTGCTTATTGAGTCCTTTCCATTATAGATTCGTCCTTGTTTTGGTGATTAGCTTATCTAAATAGCTTATTGCCTTGCGTTATTTTCGGATCAAAGGAGTTATCGGAAAGGGTAAAACCATTTTCCGACCACGTATTCTGACTACACTACCCCCTCTATTCCGATCGTTTGATCGGGAAAGGGTTTAATATCATTCTGATTGGTTTGATTTGGTGGTATTCCGATTGGGTGTCTCCCTTACATTCCGATTAGAACCATTTTCCCATTATTCCGATAAGGGTATTTTCATCTTATTCCGATTAGCCTTTCCGATAGCACATTCCGATTGGTGCTTGTTTCCATATTCCGATTGGACCTATTTCCCATGTATTCCGATCAGCTTATTCCGATTAGCCTATTCCGACGGGATTCCGACCAGGGGTTCCGACGGACTTAATTTCTTGTTTTTGCAAAGTTTCCAAGTTTTAGATTTATTAAGTGTTCAGGTATTTTTTCTAATCTTGCCTTTAAGTTTTCAAGCATTTATTTTTAACTCGTCTTTTTAGTTTAATTTTTAAACTAGATTTTGTATGTAAAAAGTTAAAGTTCAAGTTCTCGGTATCTTAACGAATTGATTTCTGGCTTAAAGTACGACTCAGTTGACTTTGGTAAAACAAATATTTTTGGTTGTTTTTAAATAAAATGTGCAAGACAATTAAAGTAAATGGACGTTAAAATAAAAGGCGTTAAAGTAAATCTAAGTCTAATTAAAGGAAAGGGTGCAATATTAAAAACTTTGAAAAGTAAATAATCGAGAAAATAAATGACTTAAGTTAAAGCGTGAACATTAGACAAAGTATTAAAATGACAACTTTTAAAAATTAAACAAGACGAAACAAGTAAAAAAAATACCCTAATCGGAATATATTCCGATCAGACTTACCATCGGAATGTATACAATCCTCCAAATCGGAATGAGGTCCAATCGGAGTACACTTACCCTTCTGGTCGGAATATTGATCGGAAACCCCAATCGGAATGCTGTCACCTTTTTCTGATCGGAATAACCAAACAAAAGCCCCAGATCGGAATGTTGATCGGAACACCTAATCGGAATGCGGAGTGGGCTCAGATCGGAATGTTGTCACTTACTTTCTGATCGGAATAACCAAACTCCCCCTTCTGATCGGAATACCAATCGGAAAATCAAAACCCTTTTCCGACCAAGCCAAGGAGCTATGGTCGGAATAATAAACCCTTTTCCGACCTGTATGGTCGGAATACAGTAAAAGGAACCGAAAATAAGCTAAACAAATAAGCTATAAATCAAATAAGCACTAGACTAAAATCCTAAGCAAACACGTATAAGAAAAAGCTAATAAGCTACAGTTTAAAGACTTTTAAAAACACGAAAATGAAAAAGGTTCACGAAAATAACTTTTATATAAAAATAATTTTTATAAAAACTTAAGAAACTTGAAGATAAACACAAATAAGCTATAAAAATCAATGATCCAAAACAATCAAAAGCATAAAAACATAATCTTTAATCAAATAAGCAACACAATAAGCATATAAACACAAGATTAAAGCATAAAAAGAAAGGAAGAATGAGAGATTAAAACAAGAAAATTATAGAACACTTACATGGAAATTAAAGGTATTAAAAGTGCAAGACAAGTATTTAAATTGACATGTATTTAAAGAGCAAGTAATTAAAAGGTGGAAGAACTAGTGTCACTCTAGCCAACAATGAATGTGATCATCCTAATGACTATATATAGGGGAGGATTAAGGAATGCTTAGGAAGCTTCCTCCCCTCCTTCATTTCTTCTTAATTGCACCATTAAGTCCTCCCCTTCTTAATCTTTTGTTAATCTTGGACTTTAATGACTTTTGGCTCGGGATTTCTTTGGACTCGTCTTTTTATTCTTCAATAAATAAGACTTGAGTTCTTCGGCTTTTAGTAAACTTCCGTCTTTTGACTTTTTCTTCGATAAATCTTCAGAATTGGTCTTGGACTTCCGTTCTTTCTGCACTCTTGACTTCGTCTTTCATCTTTTTCTTCAATAAAAGCCCGTAAATGCGCGTGTTTTCTCCACTTTTCACCTTTTCGTCTTAAATCCCAACAAAAACACAAACCACGCATAATTCCGACATAAAAGACATAAAATACACGTTTTGGCTCGGTTATTATTTTAATTAAGTGGTAAAAAGGATGGGTGTTTACACACCTATCAAATCCCCTACACTTGACCATTGCAATGTCCTCATGCAATGCATTAGTTACAAAGCACATTTACATTTTTCATCATAATCAATCCACGTTGGCCTTTATTAAAGAGATAGAAAATTAAAAACATTCAAAGTAAAGAAATCAAAATCATACCTTGGGTTTTGGAAATGTCATGAATAATCATCATCCTCAAGTTTTCACTTTCTCCAAACCAAGCTTAAAAACGAGATCATTGTTATTATAAGTTAGTAAACTAACACGACCTCATGTGGGCCAATTATTCACTTAGACTCCCTTATTCCTAGGGGTATCTCTTATATTTTATTATTGTCTACTTATTTCGATAGTTATTTAGTCCGAAAATAAAGTGAACGATTTAATCAATAGTTAGCTAAAGGACAAAATCTTTTAAAACTGCTTCTCGGGACCTCATAAAGTTCATATCTTGGCATAACTCGCTTCGCGATTTGAGACCTTTCTCGGACCGATATTTGGCACCGACTTCATACTTCAAACCTTGAGAGACGTTCATGAAATTATGGTCTTCTCTTCATAATGGAATTTCTTCACTTGAAGTTTTGAGAGATTCATACTTGGACCACGACTTCTTCATTTTTCTCCAATCTTTATTTTGGACTTTGATATACAACGATCCGCCTCCTTTTATGACGTGGATCTATTTATCCTCATACCTTGCTAGGGTCTTTTCGGATACACTTCTCCATGACTTTTGGGGAGTTTTTGCTTTTCGTCGTGTGTCTGGATCCTTCATATTGATTTTCGGTAAATGATTCTTCACATCACTTTGGATCTTTAGCAACAAAATATAGCCCTCATGTCTTGTTAGGACCTTTTTGGACTCGCCAATCTTCGCATCCCGCTTCAATAAGTTATGCCTTGGCTATGAAATCTAATCCATACCGAGCAACTTTTAAACGATCTTGGGCTAGAAGCTAAGTAACTTTTCAAATCATACAACCTTATTTATTGCAGATAAATTTATTAGCAGGCGATGGGAGAATAGGCTTATAATTAACTCACATAAATTCACGAAAGAATACCAAACTTATAATTGGCTCAATCATCTCTCGTTCTCCACAGTTTAAAATCTCAAGGAATGAGACTCGTGGATGCTTAGCCTATTAAATCAAAGTTTTGGGTTTTTGAGTCGCCTATAGGATCTTGTAAACTCTTAGACTTTGTCAAGTTTAGAAATCGCATTTTAAAGTTCCCTTGATAAACGACTCTCTAGGATCAATTATAGGAACTTGCGAAAAGTTCTTGTTCTTAACCCGTGAGAGTTAAGACTTTCGCGTTTTATAGCTCCCTATATAAAAGCCTAGCATAACTTGATTTAAACACGTTAAGGATACTAGATAGAGTAAACTTAGATAAGTAAACTCGGGTTGAGTCAAAAGATTCACAACGTTTGAAAATTAAAACCACTTTATTAAACATTTATTCTAGCAAAGAAAGAAAATAACTATATAAAGGGAAAAACTAATAGGCCAAAATAGATCAAAAATTTTGAAAAATGTCGAAAAATTGATTTTCCGGTTAAAATGAGGACAAATACAAGGAAAAGGCCACTTAACTTCGATAGAAGTCCCCCTACAATTAACATAAATATTGTCTTCAATTTTTAAGCATGTGGGAGTAAATTCCCCTACACTTAGGACATTGTGCACGTTGTTTAAGTCTCGCTAAGGAAAGGACAACTAAAGAGATTCCTATTTTAATATTGAGAAAATATAAAATAGTGAATCGAAAAGAGTTTAAGATAGAACCGGGAAGAAGGGAACACGGAATCACGGGTCGTCAAGAATCATCAAGAGTGGATCATTGAGCGCTCGAATCCCTGATTATAAGAGGAGAGGAAATAGCAAACCAAAGGGTCTCCCCTACACTTAGGATAAAGAAAGCTAAAAGATAGATTCATGGGTTGCCTCCCTAGAAGCGCTTGATTTTTGATTACCGAGTCGTGAGCCTGACTCGACCTTGATCATCCTAGGAAGAAGCATGAAACATATCCACCGGGATCAAAGACATAGTTTTCGTCCATCAAATAGCACAGGCTTAAGGCGAACAAGGCAAGCCGAAGAAGAATAGGCAAGGTTCCCTTAAGCAAAGATGGAGCACGGTGGAAGCAAGGGTGAAGTGGTGCAAGAAGATTTCCATAAGTTCCAAAGATATATCCTTTTATTTCATCAGGTGGATACTGAGATGGCTGCAGGATATCAATACCGGGGTCGAACACCTTTTCCTTTAGGGGAAAATAGCACTCAGGCTCAACAGAGTGTGAAGAAGATCCGCGAAGAAGATGCACAACCTCGTCCTAAGAAGGGGGACAAAAAGGTGTTAAATCATATGTGCTACGGAGATTGGTGTCGACCGGTTTCTTCTCCTTTGAAAGAATGTTCTTCAAATCCAAAGTAGGATCAAGACGATAATCTTCAAAGTCCAAAGGAGGAGCATCACTCTCATGCGGGAAGTAAGTGTTGAGAAACGTAGAGAAGTCTTCCTCAAATGAGTAATCATCCAAAGTAGGATCGAGTGATGGCGGAGGATCTTCATCATGTGAAGAATCGCTCGAAAGAGTATCAGCCTCATCAAAATCATCATATGTGGGCAGATGGGATACTCAGAAGTAAGGTCATCATAATCTTCCGAATCTGAGCTAGAATCATCATCATAAGCATCGAAGACCGGTGGAGAATCATAAATGGGAGAAGCATCCAAATTGGATAAAGAATCATCCACATTGTCTTGAAAAAGTGGATTATCAATGCAAGAATCGAATAGAGGATTGTTGTAGACGACAAAATCATCGAGCACATTAATCATATTCACTGATTCTCGTCCAAAGGATTTGCTTGTAATCTTCCCCATTTTAAAAACTTGTCAATCATTCCCGACTCTTAAGATTAACTCACCTTCGGCTACATCAACTAAAGCTCGTCCGGTTCTCAAGAATGGTCGACCAAGTATTAAAGGAATACGAGGGTCCATTTCATAATCAACAACCACAAAGTCGACCGGGAAAGTAAATGTGCCAACTTTAATGAACACGTCTTCGGCAATACAAACGGGGTAAGCGAGAGTGCGATTTGCAAGTTCAAGAGTCATCTTTGTTGGAGTAAGGTCGGGCAATGATAGTGTTTTCCAAACACTCAAAGGCATAAGATTAATACTGGCCCCGAGATCAGCAAGGGCAGTAAATTCTTCAGTTTTGTTAAAAATGCAAGGCAACATAAAACGACCGGGATCTCCAAGCTTTTCTGGAAGTTCTTTAAGAATAACTGCAGAGCAGTTTTCATTTAAGCGTGTGTTGGCGAGCTCAATCAACTTCTCCTTCTTGTTAAGCAATTCCTTGAATACTTTCACAAATTTTGGCATGTGGACAAGTGCTTCAACAAGGCTAATGTTGATGTTCACTTGAGAGAGCATCTTTATATAGCTTGACACTTGACAGTCATTCTTGGTTAGCTCGTTGGTCTTGCCTAAGCGAGAAGGATAAGGGATATTGGGTTTGGGTGGTGAAGGTGAAGGTGTAGATAATGGGGGCGGTATAGGTGGTCCTACTATGGTGACTCCACTACGGGTAGTAATAGCACTCACATTAGCTCGCGGATTGGTGACGGTGTTTGAAGGTAGAGAACTCGAAGAAGAAGGTTGAGCGGCGGGTAAGAAACTAGCAAGCATATTCTTCAAATCATTCGTTTGATTGCTGAAGGAGGATTGAATATTATCTCGAAGCTCGGATCTTATCTCATTCCCTTGCTTGGTAATATCTCCTTTTAGATTGATAATTTGGCTCTGCAGATTCTTGATTTGCTCACCTTGGGTTCTCATGATGGCTTCAACATCCGGGTTAATGGGTGGGGTTTGTTGAGCGGGTGGGTGATAAGGATTAGAAGCTCTTGGTGGGATTTGGTTGCTTCTATTGTAGTTGTTGGCGGGGTTTTGGTTTTGAGGAGAAAAACCGGGGAAAGGGTAGTTGTTTGACCGATAACTCAGCAAATTTCTATCCCCTTGAGGTCGAGCTTGGTAATTTTCCGGTGAATAATTACCTGCATACACATTTTCCGGATTTCCTTGCGTAGAAGGACAATCGGTGTATGAGTGAGGACCGCCGCATGTTTCACAAGAAGGTGCAACCGCTTTAACTTGTTGTTGTTGGTTTGAAGCGAGAAGCAAGATACTTTTGCTCATTTCAGACATCATGCGGGTGAGTTCGGTCATATCAGGGTTTGCTGAGGTAGAAGAAACATTGACTCTCGGGTTGTTCCTTGAAGAAGCAGAGGAATCCCAGTTTTTGTGGTGAGTAGTCATGTTCTCAATAAGCTCTCTACACTCCTCGGGTCTCCTTTTCATAAATGTGCCACCGGCGGCTGCATTAATCGTATCACGATCACGAAAAGTCAATCCGTTGTAGAAAGTATCAATTAAGGTCACAGGGAGCATGTTGTGGTTTGGACAACGATCAATCAAGACATTATATCTTTCCCAAGCATCAAAAAGAGATTCATCGGGATCTTGCATGAAACCGCTGATTTGATTGCGAAGGCTCGTGACCATGGATGGTGGAAAGTAGCGCGACAAAAAGCGTTGAGTCATGTCATCCCAAGTGTGAATTGAATTCTTCGGAAGACGATCAAACCATTTCTCGGCATGATGTGATTAAGTATGTGGAAAGAGTTGTAGGCGAAGAACATCCATTGTGGCACCAGGCAACTTCATGCTTTGGGTGATTGTAATGAACTTGTCGAGGTGTTTGTTGGCATCATCATCAGGCAATCCACGGAAAGGATTTGTTTTCACTTGCTGAATCATGTGGTGCTTCAACAAAAACTCCGGAGAGTTGATTTGCATCGGCGCAATCGGTCCTCCGTGTCCAAACATGGTAGGTTGACAAAGCTCCTCCATTGTCCGAAGATCGGGCGGTGGAAGAACATTGTTGTTATTATTGAGGTGCGGTGGATTATTGTTGTTGTTAACACCTGACATACTTAAATCTTCTCGAGTCTCGGGCTCTTGATAATTAGAAGATCTAGTACGCATACACCTGAAAATGCAAAAGAAAAAGAAACCAAACACAAAGACAATATATATACACAATAAAAATAAAATCTTTTTGGATTTTTGAAAATTTTAATTTTTATGGATTTTTATCAATTTTAATTTTTAAGGTTTTTTGGATTTTTTAAGCAAGAAAATAACGCTCACAAGTGAACGGATCCCAAAAAGCAACGCGTCTCTCACAGAAAACCGTTAATCTTTACGAAAAGAGCCGGCAGCGGCGCCATTTAATAACTATATTTTGTATGTAAAAAGTTAAAGTTCAAGTTCTCGGTATCTTAACGAATTTATTTTCGGCATAAAGTACGACTCAGTTGACTTTGGTAAAACAGATATTTTTGGTTGTTTTTAAATAAAATGTGCAAGACAATTAAAGTAAATGGACGTTAAAATAAAAGGCGTTAAAATAAATCTAAGTCTAATTAAAAGAAAGGGTGCAATATTAAAAACTTTGAAAAGTAAATAATCGAGAAAATAAATGACTTAAAGTTAAAGCGTGACGAGAATTAACATTAGACAAAGTATTAAAATGACAACTTTTAAAAATTAAACAAGACGAAACAAGTAAAAAAAATACGCTAATCGGAATATATTCCGATCAGACTTACCATCGGAATGTATACAATCCTCCCAATCGGAATGGGTTCAATCGGAATACACTTACCCTTCTGGTCGGAATATTGATCGGAAACCCCAATCGGAATGTTGTCACCTTTTTCTAATCGGAATAACCAAACAAAAGCCCCAGATCGGAATGTTGATCGGAACACCTAATCGGAATGTGGAGTGGGCTCAGATCGGAATGTTGTCACTTACTTTCTGATCGGAATAACCAAACTCCCCCTTCTGATCGGAATACCAATCGGAAAATCAAAACCCTTTTCCGACCAAGCCAAGGAGCTATGGTCGGAATAATAAACCCTTTTCCGACCTGTATGGTCGGAATACAGTAAAAGGAACCGAAAATAAGCTAAACAAATAAGCTATAAATCAAATAAGCACTAGACTAAAATCCTAAGCAAACACGTATAAGAAAAAGCTAATAAGCTACAGTTTAAAGACTTTTAAAAACACGAAAATGAAAAAGGTTCACGAAAATAACTTTTATATAAAAATAATTTTTATAAAAACTTAAGAAACTTGAAGATAAACACAAATAAGCTATAAAAATCAATGATCCAAAACAATCAAAAGCATAAAAACATAATCTTTAATCAAATAAGCAACACAATAAGCATATAAACACAAGATTAAAGCATAAAAAGAAAGGAAGAATGAGAGATTAAAACAAGAAAATTAAAGAACACTTACTTGGAAATTAAAGGTATTAAAAGTGCAAGACAAGTATTTAAATTGACATGTATTTAAAGAGCAAGTAATTAAAAGGTGGAAGAACTAGTGTCACTCTAGCCAACAAAAATGAAAGTGATCATCCTAATGACTATTATAGGGGAGGATTAAGGAATGCTTAGGAAGCTTCCTTCCCTCCTTCATTTCTTCTTAATTGCACCATTAAGTCCTTCCCTTCTTAATATTTTGTTAATCTTGGACTTTAATGACTTTTGGCTCGGGATTTCTTTGGACTCGTCTTTTTATTCTTCAATAAATAAGACTTGAGTTCTTCGGCTTTTAGTAAACTTCCGTCTTTTAACTTTTTCTTCGATAAATCTTCAGAATTGGTCTTGGACTTCCGTTCTTTCTGCACTCTTGACTTCTTGACTTCGTCTTTCATCTTTTTCTTCAATAAAAGCCCGTAAATGCCCGTGTTTTCTCCACTTTTCACCTTTTCGTCCTAAATCACAACAAAAACACAAACCACGCATAATTCTGACATAAAAGACATAAAATACACGTTTTGGCTCGGTTATTATTGTAATTAAGTGGTAAAAAGGATAGGTGGTGATAACTAGATTTTGTATGTAAAAAGTTAAAGTTCAAGTTCTCGGTATCTTAACGAATTGATTTCCAGCTTAAAGTACGACTCAGTTGACTTTGGTAAAACAAATATTTTTGGTTGTTTTTAAATAAAATGTGCAAGACAATTAAAGTAAATGGACGTTAAAATAAAAGGTGTTAAAATAAATCTAAGTCTAATTAAAAGAAATGGTGCAATATTAAAAATTTTGAAAAGTAAATAATCGAGAAAATAAATGACTTAAAGTTAAAGCGTGACGAGAATTAACATTAGACAAAGTATTGAAATGACAACTTTTAAAAATTAAACAAGACGAAACAAGTAAAGTAATACCCTAATCGGAATATATTCCGATCAGACTTACCATCGGAATGTATACAATCCTCCCAATCGGAATGAGGTCCAATCGGAATACACTTACCCTTCTGGTCGGAATATTGATCGGAAACCCCAATCAGAATGCTGTCACCTTTTTCTGATCGGAATATCCAAACAAAAGCCCCAGATCGGAATGTTGATCGGAACACCTAATCGGAATGTGGAGTGGGCTCAGATCGGAATGTTGTCACTTACTTTCTGATCGGAATAACCAAACTCCCCCTTCTGATCGGAATACCAATCGGAAAATCAAAACCCTTTTCCGACCAAGCCAAGGAGCTATGGTCGGAATAATAAACCCTTTTCCGACCTGTATGGTCGGAATACAGTAAAAGAACCGAAAATAAGCTAAACAAATAAGCTATAAATCAAATAAGCACTAGACTAAAATCCTAAGCAAACACGTATAAGAAAAAGCTAATAAGCTACAGTTTAAAGACTTTAAAAAACACGAAAATGAAAAAGGTTCACGAAAATAACTTTTATATAAAAATAATTTTTATAAAAACTTAAGAAACTTGAAGATAAACACAAATAAGCTATAAAAATCAATGATCCAAAACAATCAAAAGCATAAAAACATAATCTTTAATCAAATAAGCAACACAATAAGCATATAAACACAAGATTAAAGCATAAAAAGAAAGGAAGAATGAGAGATTAAAACAAGAAAATTAAAGAACACTTACTTGGAAATTAAAGGTATTAAAAGTGCAAGACAAGTATTTAAATTGACATGTATTTAAAGAGCAAGTAATTAAAAGGTGGAAGAACTAGTGTCACTCTAGCCAACAAAAATGAAAGTGATCATCCTAATGACTATTATAGGGGAGGATTAAGGAATGCTTAGGAAGCTTCCTTCCCTCCTTCATTTCTTCTTAATTGCACCATTAAGTCCTTCCCTTCTTAATATTTTGTTAATCTTGGACTTTAATGACTTTTGGCTCGGGATTTCTTTGGACTCGTCTTTTTATTCTTCAATAAATAAGACTTGAGTTCTTCGGCTTTTAGTAAACTTCCGTCTTTTAACTTTTTCTTCGATAAATCTTCAGAATTGGTCTTGGACTTCCGTTCTTTCTGCACTCTTGACTTCTTGACTTCGTCTTTCATCTTTTTCTTCAATAAAATCCCGTAAATGCCCGTGTTTTCTCCACTTTTCACCTTTTCGTCCTAAATCACAACAAAAACACAAACCACGCATAATTCTGACATAAAAGACATAAAATACACGTTTTGGCTCGGTTATTATTGTAATTAAGTGGTAAAAAGGATGGGTGGTGATAACTAGATTTTGTATGTAAAAAGTTAAAGTTCAAGTTCTCGGTATCTTAACGAATTGATTTCCAGCTTAAAGTACGACTCAGTTGACTTTGGTAAAACAAATATTTTTGGTTGTTTTTAAATAAAATGTGCAAGACAATTAAAGTATATGGACGTTAAAATAAAAGGCGTTAAAATAAATCTAAGTCTAATTAAAAGAAAGGGTGCAATATTAAAAACTTTGAAAAGTAAATAATCGAGAAAATAAATGACTTAAAGTTAAAGCGTGACGAGAATTAACATTAGACAAAGTATTGAAATGACAACTTTTAAAAATTAAACAAGACGAAACAAGTAAAAAAATACCCTAATCGGAATATATTCTGATCAGACTTACCATCGGAATGTATACAATCCTCCCAATCGGAATGAGGTCCAATCGGAATACACTTACCCTTCTGGTCGGAATATTGATCGGAAACCCCAATCGGAATGCTGTCACCTTTTTCTGATCGGAATAACCAAACAAAAGCCCCAGATCGGAATGTTGATCGGAACACCTAATCGGAATGTGGAGTGGGCTCAGATCGGAATGTTGTCACTTACTTTCTAATCGGAATAACCAAACTCCCCCTTCTGATCGGAATACCAATCGGAAAATCAAAACCCTTTTCCGACAAAGCTAAGGAGCTATGGTCGGAATAATAAACCCTTTTCCGACCTGTATGGTCGGAATACAGTAAAAGGAACCGAAAATAAGCTAAACAAATAAGCTATAAATCAAATAAGCACTAGACTAAAATTCTAAGCAAACACGTATAAGAAAAAAGCTAATAAGCTACAGTTTAAAGACTTTTAAAAACACGAAAATGAAAAAGGTTCACGAAAATAACTTTATATAAAAATAATTTTTATAAAAACTTAAGAAACTTGAAGATAAACACAAATAAGCTTTAAAAATCAATGATCCAAAACAATCAAAAGCATAAAAACATAATCTTTAATCAAATAAGCAACACAATAAGCATATAAACACAAGATTAAAGCATAAAAAGAAAGGAAGAATGAGAGATTAAAACAAGAAAATTAAAGAACACTTACTTGGAAATTAAAGGTATTAAAAGTGCAAGACAAGTATTTAAATTGACATGTATTTAAAGAGCAAGTAATTAAAAGGTGGAAGAACTAGTGTCACTCTAGCCAACAAAAATGAAAGTGATCATCCTAATGACTATATATAGGGGAGGATTAAGGAATGCTTAGGAAGCTTCCTCCCCTCCTTCATTTCTTCTTAATTGCACCATTAAGTCCTTCCCTTCTTAATCTTTTGTTAATCTTGGACTTTAATGACTTTTGGCTCGGGATTTCTTTGGACTCGTCTTTTTATTCTTCAATAAATAAGACTTGAGTTCTTCGGCTTTTAGTAAACTTCCGTCTTTTGACTTTTCTTCGATAAATTTTCATAATTGGTCTTGGACTTCCGTTCTTTTTTCACTCTTGACTTCTTGACTTCGTCTTTCATCTTTTTCTTCAATAAAAGCCCGTAAATGCCCGTGTTTTCTCCACTTTTCACCTTTTCGTCCTAAATCACAACAAAAACACAAACCACGCATAATTCCGACATGAAAGACATAAAATACACGTTTTGGCTCGGTTATTATTGTAATTAAGTGGTAAAAAGGATGGGTGTTTACACACCTATCAAATCCCCTACACTTGACCATTGCAATGTCCTCATGCAATGCATTAGTTACAAAGCACGTTTACATTTTTCATCATAATCAATCCACGTTGGCCTTTATTAAAGAGATAGAAAATTAAAAACATTCAAAGTAATGAAATCAAAATCATACCTTGGGTTTTGGAAATGTCATGAATAATCATCATCCTCAAGTTTTCACTTTCTCCAAACCAAGCTTAAAAACGAGATCATTGTTATTATAAGTTAGTAAACTAACACGAACTCATGTGGGCCAATTATTCACTTAGACTCCCTTATTCGTAGGGGTATCTCTTATATTTTATTATTGTCTTGAATGATCACGAGGATGCATTGTTGACTTATTTCGATAGTTATTTAGTCCGAAAATAAAGTGAACGATTTAATCAATAGTTAGCTAAAGGACAAAATCTTTTAAAACTGCTTCTCGGGACCTCATAAAGTTCATATCTTGGCATAACTCGCTTCGCGATTTGAGACCTTTCTCGGACCGATATTTGGCAGCGACTTCATACTTCAAACCTTGAGAGACGTTCATGAAATTATGGTCTTCTCTTCATAATGGAATTTCTTCACTTGAAGTTTTGAGAAATTCATACTTGGACCACGACTTCTTCCTTTTTCTCCAATCTTTATTTTGGACTTTGATATACAACGATCCGCCTCCTTTTATGACTTGGATCTATTTATCCTCATACCTTGCTAGGGTCTTTTCGGATACACTTCTCCATGACTTTTGGGGAGTTTTTGCTTTTCGTCGTGTGTCTCGATCCTTCATATTGATTTTCGATAAATGATTCTTCACATCACTTTGGATATTTAGCAACAAAATGTAGCCCTCATGTCTTGTTAGGACCTTTTTGGACTCACCAATCTTTGCATCCCGCTTCAATAAGTTATGCCTTGGCTATGAACTCTAATTCATACCGAGCAACTTTTAAACGATCTTGGGCTAGAAGCTAAGTAACTTTTCAAATCGTACAACCTTATTTATTGCAGATAAATTTATTAGCAGGCGATGGGAGAATAGGCTTATAATTAACTCACATAAATTCACGAAAGAATACCAAAATTATAATTGGCTCTATCATCTCTCGTTCTCCACAGTTTAAAATCTCAAGGAATGAGACTCGTGGATGCTTAGCCTATTAAATCAAAGTTTTGGGTTTTCGAGTCGCCTATAGGATCTTGCAAACTCTTAGACTTTTTCAAGTTTAGAAATCGCATTTTAAAGTTCCCTTGATAAACGACTCTCTAGGATCAATTATAGGAACTTGCGAAAAGTTCTTGTTCTTAACCCGTGAGAGTTAAGACTTTCGTGTTTTATAGCTCCCTATATAAAGGCCTAGCATAACTTGATTTAAACACGTTAAGGATACTAGCTAGAGTAAACTTAGATAAGTAAACTCGGGTTGAGTCAAAAGATTCACAACGTTTGAAAATTAAAACCACTTTATTAAACATTTATTCTAGCAAAGAAAGAAAATAACTATACAAAGGGAAAAACTAATAGGCCAAAATAGATCAAAATTTTTGAAAAATGTCGAAAAATTGATTTTCCGGTTAAAATGAGGACAAATACAAGGAAAAGACCACTTAACTTCGATAGAAGTCCCCCCTACACTTAACATAAACATTGTCCTCAATGTTTAAGCATGTGGGAGTAAACTCCCCTACACTTAGGACATTGTGCACGTTGTTTAAGTCTCGCTAAGGAAAGGACAACTAAAGAGATTCCTATTTTAATATTGAGAAAATATAAAATAGTGAATCGAAAAGTGTTTAAGATAGAACCGGGAAGAAGGGAACACGGAATCACGGGTCGTCAAGAATCATCAAGAGTGGATTATTGAGCGCTCGAATCCCTGATTATAAGAGGAGAGGAAATAGCAAACCAAAGGGTCTCCCCTACACTTAGGATAAAGAAAGCTAAAAGATAAATGCATGGGTTGCCTCCCAAGAAGCGCTTGATTTTTGATTACCGAGTCGTGAGCCTGACTCGACCTTGATCATCCTAGGAAGAAGCATGAAACATATCCACCGGGATCAAAGACATAGTTTTTGTCCATCAAATAGCACAGGCTTAAGGCGAACAAGGCAAGCCAAAGAAGAATAGGAAAGGTTCCCTTAAGCAAAGATGGAGCACGGTGGAAGCAAGGGTGAAGTGGTGCAAGCAGATTTCCATAAGTTCCAAAGATATATCCTTTTATTTCATCAGGTGGATACTAAGATGGCTGCAGGATATCAATACCGGGGTCGAAACCCTTTTCTTTTAGGGGAAAATAGCACTCAGGCTCAGCAGATTGTGAAGAAGATCCGCGAAGAAGATGCACAACCTCGTCCTCAGAAGGGGGACAAAGAGGTGTTAAATCATATGTGCTGCGGAGATTGGTGTCGACCGGTTTCTTCTCCTTTGAAAGAATGTTCTTCAAATCCAAAGTAGGATCAAGACGATAATCTTCAAAGTACAAAGGAGGAGCATCACTCTCATGCGGGAAGTAAGTGTTGAGAAACGTAGAGAAGTCTTCTCAAAAGAGTAATCATCCAAAGTAGGATCGAGTGATGGCGGAGGATCTTCATCATGTGAAGAATCGCTCGAAAGAGTATCAGCCTCATCAAAATCATCATATGTGGGCAGATCGGGATACTCAGAAGTAAGGTCATCATAATCTTCCGAATCTGAGCTAGAATCATCATCATAAGCATCGAAGACCGGTGGAGAATCATAAATGGGAGAAGCGTCCAAATTAGATAGAGAATCATCCACATTGTCTTGAAAAAGTAGATTATCAATGCAAGAATCGAATAGAGGATTGTTGTAGACGACAAAATCATCGAGCACATTAATCATATTCACTGATTCTCATCCAAAGGATTTGCTTGTAAGCTTTGATACACTGGTTTTCATTGGGTTCAGATTAAGTTCTTGGTATCTCCTCGAATTGATCACAGCTAAAAGTGGAATGATTTGTTCTTGGTGACAAAAAGGGGTTTTGGTTTTCTATTCTACTTAAAAAGGTAAATGAGTAAAGTAAATTAATATTCAAACCAAAAATAGTGAATGAAATAACCTTGAATTGAAATTTAACAGTTAAATGATTAAACAGTAAAAGACCCTTACTGAAAACTAGAGCTATCCGGAATAATGACCATGCGGAATATTGTTCTTACTCGGAATATTTTGACTATGCGGAATAACAAGCCTTATGCGGAATAAATGCCTACTCGGAATAATGAGTCCATGCGGAATAAAACTTGCTATTAGGAAAAATGGACTTATGCGGAATATTTGAAAATTGCTCTATGCGGAAAATATTCCTACTCGGAATAAAGACTCTACTCGGAATATATAAAAATTCCGAATGAAGGAAAGTAAAAGGTGCTACACGGAATATAGAACCTATTCGGAATATGGAAAATATTCCGAATAAAGAAAAATCTAAGAAAGCTATTCGGAATAAATTATATTCCGAATGAGAGAAAAAGGAAATGGCAATTCGGAATAATCCAAAATTCCGAATAAGGGAAACAGTAACTCGACTACTCGGAATAACTGGATGAAGAACAGTAACAGTACTGGGAGAACGATTTCGAAGCCAAATCAAGCTAAATAATCAAAACGGTTTAACCAAATTAACCACAAATCATCTACTAACTACAAGGATCAAATCCCAATCATAAAAACACAAATTCAACAACTTTTAAAGATCAAACTTCGACTAAATAAGAACTTAAGAACTTTCAATAAAAAGATGATGAAGAACAAGAAGAAATGAAAAGATTAAAGGAAAGCTTGTATTGATGATTAAGATTCAGCAACACAAAAGGAAAGGATTAAACTTACAAGATTAAAGAAGAAATAAAAGAGATGAAAAACCACTCCTTAAGGGAGATGGTTTCCTACGAACTAGGAGAAAATGAAACTGAAACTAAAAACTAGATCCAAATTTTGTGAGGGTGATCCCTTTATATAGGCTAAGTGGTTGGTTGGTGAGTGGGGTTTCTCCCTTTCTTCTTGTCTTCTCGTCTTTTCAGAAAAGTTGATGTTTTCGATTCTGATTCGGGATTTGTCGACGATTAAATTCAACTCGTCTTTTCATTTCTTCGTTTAATCGACTTGAGTTTCTTCGACATATGTAAATCTTCCGTCTTTGGTCCTTTTCTTCGATAAATCTTCAATTAGGTCCATTAACTTCAAATCTTTTGCATCTCTTGGACAATAGACTTCGTCTTTAGTCTTTTTCCTTGATAAAACCCGTGCAATCCCATGTTTTCTTCAATAATCATCCGGTTGACTCTGAAAACACAATAAACACAAAAACCACGCATAATTCCAAACAAATGATATTAAACACGATTTTTGGTCTTGTTTTAGTAAGAAATAAGTGGTAAAAGGATGGGTGTTTTCACACCTATCAAATCCCCTACACTTAACCATTGCCATGCCCTCATGCAATGCTTAGTGATAAAGCAAATTTACATTTTCTCATAATCAATCAACCTTGGCCTTATTAAAATACTACTAAACAAAAATTAAAGTACTAAGAAAAATTAAAACTTTAAAGTAAACAAAAGGATAGAAAACCATTTTCAATTGAAAATAGCTACATGGAAATAACTTGCAAAGAGATCAAGGACTTACATTAGGGCTTTGGTGCTGCGAAGATTTATCACCCTCAAGTTTCACGTTCCCCAAACTAAGCTTAAAAAACGAGATCATTGATATTATAAGTTAGCAAATCAAACACTTACACACTTGGCTTAATTATACGCTTAAACTCCCTTATTCATAGGTGTATCTCTTATATTTTATTTTTGTCTTAGAATGATCATGAAGATGCATTTTTCGACTTATTTCGATAGTTTATTTAGGCTGAAAGCAAAGTAGGGCGATTTGATCAATAGTTAGCTAAAGGACAAAATCTCTTAAAACTGCTTCTCGGGATATAAAAAAGTTCATATCTTGGCATAACTCGGTTCACGATTTGAGACCTTTCTCGGGCCGATATTTGGCATGTACTTCATACTTCATATCTTGAGAGACGTGCTTGAGATAATGGTCTTCTCATTGTTCATAGAGTTTCTTCTCTTGGAGACTTTTGAGGGGTACTCCAACTTTGTTGACCACGACTTCATTATTATCTCTTCAATCTCTATTTGGGATTTTGAGATACAACGATCCGCCTCCTTTTCGGACTTGGATCTATTTATCCTCATACCTTGTTAGGGTCTTTTTGGATTGACTTCTCCATGATCTTTATGGGAGTTGATTGCTTTTCGTCGTGAATCTTGATCCTTCATATTGATTTTGGGAATAATGCTTTTCACATCACTTTGGATCTTCAGCAATAAAATGGAATCCTCATGCCTTGTTAGGGCCTTTTCGGACTCGCCAATCTTCGTGCCCCGCTTCATAAGTTATGCTTTGGCTATGAACTCTTATCATTACCGAGCAACTTTTAAACGATCTTGGGCTAGAAGCTAAGTAACCTTTCAAATCGTACGACCTTACTTATTGCAGATAAGTTATTAGCAAGTGATGGGAGAATAGGCAGATAATTACACCAAGTGAGCTTGCGCAAGAATACCGACTTATAATTGACTCTATCATTTCTCGTTCTCCACAATTTAAAATCTCAAGTAATGAGACTCGTGGATGCTTAGCCTAATAAACCAATTAAGGTCTGTATGGTTAAGGATACTAGCTAGAATAAACTCGGATAAGTCTATTCGGGTTGAGTCAAACTAATCGCAACGGGCCTAATATGTCAAAGATTTCAAAACTAGCTACACCACTTATTAATATTTTTGACTTTATTGCGGGATATATACATATGAAAGCAACGATAAAAATTTAAAAATTACGACTAAATGGCCAAAGTTAATTAAAATTTTGAAAAATGTTGAAAAAGATGATTTTCTGGTTAAATGAAGGCATTTTCATGGAAAAGTCCACTTAAAACTTCGATAGAAGTCCCCCCTACACTTAAGATAAACATTGTCCTCAATGTTTAAGCATGTGGGAAAAATCTCCCCTACACTTATGACATTGTGCACGTTGGTTAACTCAAGTTAAGGAAGAGACGACTAACGTGATCAATTTCAAATGTGAGTATGAAGAAAATTGAATCACGATAGTTGAGAGATAGAACCGGATTTCGGATAACACGGGAGCACGGTTCTTCAAAGATTCCAAGAGTGCATTCATCCCTGTAATCACATCACCACACAAAGACAAAGAACCTATACAGGTCCCCCTACACTTATGAGGTTAAAACATAAAAGGATAGATACTCGAGCTGCCTCCCGAGGAGCGCTTGTTTTTGATAACCGAGTCACGAGCCTGACTCGACCCAAAATTAGTTCATGGGGAACATGGTGAGGGATGGAATCATCTCCTGAGAGATGTCCTCACCAAAGTACAGCTTCAGACGTTGGCCATTCACCTTGAAATTGGGCCCATTTGGCTGAGAAAGCTCAATGGTCCCATATGGAAAGACTTTGGCGACGGTGAATGGACCAGGCCAGCGGCTCTTCAACTTGCCAGAGAAGATCTTCAACCGAGAGTTAAAAAGTAAGACTTGATCACCAACGTGGAACTCTCGGTTCTTGATTTTTGCGTCATGAAGGATCTTCTTCTTCTCTTTGTAGATCAGCGAGTTCTCATAAGCTTCATTCCTCAGTTCGTTGAGCTCGTTGAGTTGAATCTTGCGATGATCACCGGCTTTGTTGATGTCGAAGTTAGCCCACTTCAAGGCCCAGTGCGCCTTATGTTCCAGCTCGATGGGAAGGTGGCATGCTTTCCCGTACACAAGACGATAAGGTGTACAACCGATCGGGGTCTTATAAGCAGTACGTAAAGCCCACAGAGCATCATCTAACTTATCGGCCCATGAGGCACGATGCTCTCCCACGGTTCTTTCCAGAATTCGCTTTAATCCTCGGTTGGATATTTCAGCCTGACCATTAGTTTGTGGGTGGTAAGCGGTGGAAAGACGATGATTTACACCGTACTTAGCCATGACTCTAGCGAATTGGTCATTGCAAAAATGAGTCCCGCGATCACTAATAATGGCACGAGGCACACCGAATCTAGCGAATAGCGATTTCAAAAAGTTACAAACCACCCTTGCCTCATTAGTAGGTAAAGCTTTGGCTTCAACCCACTTTGAAACGTATTCAACGGCTACAAGGATGTATTTGTTTCCTTTAGAGGAAGGGAATGTCCCCATAAAGTCGATACCCCAAACATCAAAGATTTCACATTCTTGTATGAAATTTTGAGGCATCTCATCTTTATGTGTGATCTTTGCCTTGTTTTTCGCAAGCATCACATCGTTTAACCATATCGTGAGCATCACGATAGATGGTGGGCCAATAAAATCCCGAATCAAACACTTTTTTGGCGGTGTAGTTGGGACCAAAGTGACCACCGGTGGGTCCTTTGTGGCAAGCGTCAAGGATTTCCAAAGCTGCCGGTCCATCAACACATTGGCGAATAATCAAGTCGGCACATTGTTTGAATAGATACGGGCCAAAAGTAAGTCTTAATGTCTTTGAAAAACTTTTTCTTTTGCTGGGATGTTAACCCGTCAACGAGAATTCCACCCGCCAAGTAGTTTGCAATGTCCGCAAACCACGGGGTTTCATCAGAATTCGAATTAATAGACATTAAGGTCTCCAAGGGAAAAGAATCATTGATTTCTTTGTTCGGATGATCCCCTTGGTAAGGATCCTCAAGTCTACTGAGATGATCCGCGGCTAGGTTTTCAGCTCCTTTTTTATCGCGAATTTCGATTTTAAATTCTTGGAGAAGCAAAACCCAGCGAAGAAGTCTTGGTTTGGAATCTTGCTTTGTCAACAAGTACTTCAACGCGGAATGATTGGTGTAAACGATTGTGGTGGAAAGGACAAGATAAGGGCGGAACTTTTCAAAAGCATAGACAACAGCTAAAAGCTCTTTTTCGGTTGTCGTGTAATGCAATTGGGCCCCAGTCATTGTCTTGCTAGCGTAATGGATTGGTTGGAAGTGTTTGTTCACTCTTTGGCCTAGAACCGCACCAATAGCAAAGTTACTAGCATCGCACATCAACTCGAAAGGCAGCTCCCAATTAGGGGTAACCAAGACGGGTGCCTTAGTTAGCTTATCCTTAAGCGAGTTGAAGGCTTCAAGGCACTCGTTGGAGAAGATAAAAGGAGTATCTTTTTCCAAGAGGTGGGTCATCAGGCGAGCGATTTGAGAAAAATCTTTGATGAATCGACGGTAGAAGCCCGCATGACCCAGAAAACTTCTCACACCCTTCACGGTTGAAGGTGGAGGCAACTTAGCGATAACATCGACTTTAGCACGGTCTACTTCAAGACCGGCTTTGGAGATCTTGTGTCCTAGCACGATGCCCTCTTTTACCATAAAATGGCATTTTTCCCAATTCAGAACAAGGCGAGTGTCTTCGCACCGCTTAAGCATACGTTCCAAATTGGCAAGGCAAGAAGAGAAGGAATCCCCGAAAACAGAGAAATCATCCATGAAGACTTCCATGGTTTGTTCAACCATGTCATGGAAGATAGCTAACATGCACCTTTGGAAAGTCCCGGGGGCATTGCATAAGCCAAAAGGCATTCTTTTGTAAGCAAATGTGCCATAGGGACAAGTGAATGTTGTCTTCTCTTGATCTTGGGGATCGATGGGTATTTGGAAATAACCCGAGAAACCATCAAGAAAGCAGTAATATTCATTACCTGCTAAACGTTCAAGCATTTGGTCCATAAAAGGTAGAGGGAAGTGATCCTTTCTCGTGGCATCATTGAGTTTGCGGTAGTCTATACAAACTCTCCACCCAGTAACGAGACGGGTAGGAATCAACTCGTTGTTTGCATTGGGCACAACGGTGATGCCGCCTTTCTTAGGCACACAATGAACTGGACTAACCCATGGTGAATCCGAAATAGGGTAAATCATACCCGCATCAAGAAGTTTGATAACCTCTGTTTTGATGACTTCATGTATTTTTGGATTCACCCTTCGTTGGCTTTGAATTGTGGGCTTAAAGTCGTCCTCCATGAGAATTTTGTGTGTGCAGAAGTGAGGATCTATTCCACGAATGTCGGAGATTTTCCAAGCGATAGCTCTTTTATGATTCTTCAACACGGCGATAAGTCGGGCTTTTTCTTCTTCCTTTAGGTCCTTTGCGATGATGACGGGCGACTTCTTCTTATCTTCAAGGAACACGTACTCGAGATGGGGCGGCAACTCCTTCAGTTCTAAATCCGGAGGATTATCGATGGGAGGCGTTTTTAGAGTCGGAGCATCGATAGCAATAACCGTGGGAGATGGTGGAGAAAGATTGTCTTCGTTGAGAAGGTTTTCAAAGAAATGCATGTCGTCATCCCCATCGGTGGGAGAATCATCATTAGCTAAGTTCACATCTCCCATGGTGGCTTCAAGATCTTTCCAAAACAAATCACTTTCTCCAAATAGAGATAGTGATGAATCAATAGAGGAAACAGTTTCAACATTGGGAAGAGAGGTAGGAATATTTTTACAAGCATCATTAAAGTGTTCTTCACAAGCCTCATCCAGAACGTCAATACAATTAACACTCTCGTGTGAATAAGGTTGTTTAGACAACTTTCCCATGTTGAAGACGATTTTATCGTCACCCACTCTCATGATAAGCTCACCGGCTTCAACATCGATAAGAGTGCGACCGGTCCTCAGGAATGGACGACCCACGATCAAGGGAACACGAGGTTCCATCTCGTAGTCGACGACGATGAAATCGGCAGGAAAAGTGAATTTGTCGACTCCTACAAAGACGTCTTCGGCTATCCCCACTGGATAAGCAACCGTACGGTTAGCTAATTCCAAAGTCATTTTGGTGGGGACTAGCTCAGGGAGAGATAATTGCTTCCAAACGCTTAGAGGCATTAGATTAATACTGGCACCTAGATCGGCTAAGGCCATGCAATTCTCTACTCCCGGGAAATTGCAAGGGATTAAGAAACGACCCGGATCACCAAGCTTGGTTGGCAATTTCCTTAAGAGCACTGCAGAGCAATTCTCATTAAGTTGGGTGTTGGCAATATCAAGAAGCTTTTCGTTGTCACTCACAAGATCTTTAAACATTTTTGCGTACTTAGGCATGTGAGCGAGAGCCTCAGCGAAGGAGATGTTGAAATTCAATTGTTTGAACATTTTAAGAAAGTTCGAAACTTGAATATCATCCTTGCTTTTGAGCTTCTCTTTCCTCAACCTAGATGGATAAGGTATATCAGAAGAAGAGGAAGGCTTTGGGATCGAAGGATCACTCACATCCTTGGGTGGAGGAGGGGTAGAAGTAAGAGGTGGAGAAATTGGGGAAGGAGAAGGATGAGGAATAGGAGCAGGGGACTCGTTCTCCTTAGCCACAACCACCGATGGAGGTATAGGAAGCTCGGGGTCCTTGGTACCTTTGCCACTGCGAGTGGTGATTGCTTTCATCTCCCCTCTTGGATTCACAACGGTGTTACTCGGAAGAGTACCCGAAGAAGAGGGTTGATTACCTTGGAAGAAACTAGCCATCATGTTCTTTAAGTCATTCGTTTGACTATCCAACGTGTTTCTCATGTCAGCTCTCAGATCGTTCCCTTGTTTCACAAGGTCTGCTTTCAAGTTGCGCACTTCTTGTTGAAGATTTCCCACGATCACATCGTTAGTCCTCATGTAGGTTTCCACTTCTTGGTGTAAAGCGGTGGGTAGGTTGGGAGGAGCATTGTATGCGGGGGGTTGATAAGCAGGTTGCTGGTAAACTTGGTTGTTTCTTTGAGGTGGTTGTTATTGTTTGTGAGGTGGTATGTATGGTCCACGAGGTTGTTGTTGTTGTTAAGGAGGGCGATTGAGGGTTTGTTGTTGGTTTGGGTTGTTAGGGGGAAAACCGGGTGGTGAAAGATAGTTGTTGGAGCGGTAGCTAAGCAGGTGGCGGTCACCTTGAGGTCGAGCTTGATAAGCAGGTTGAGGATAGGTGCCATAAGTTGCATTCACATTCTCAGAAGGGTAGTATTAGGTGGCGGTACAAGTGGTGTAAGAGTGAGGACCACCGTATATCTCACATGGTTGGCTAACAGCATTGACTTGAGCGTCTTTAGCGTTTCTAGCGTTGATGCTGTTGGTGTTGCTGGCGGTTTGGGTAGCAAGCGATTCAAGAAGCGTAGTGATTTTGTCAAGTCGCTTATCGCTGTCATTAGTACTAGCACTAGCGACATTGGTCCGAACACTCTTGGTTTGCACACGAGACTTATTCTCAATGATATCCCAAGCAGCATTGGAAGTCTTAGCCAAAAGATTACCCCCCGAGGCACTGTTTAGTGAATCTTGGTCATTCATGCTTAAACCATTATAAAAAGTATTAATTTGGTGCACTTTAGTAAAACCATGTTGTGGGCATTTTCTCAAAAGGTTTTTGAAACGGTCCCAAGATTCACTGAACGACTCATCGTACTTTTGTTCAAAAATGATAATTTCATTCCGCAAAGCGGTAGTACAAGAGGGTGGGAAAAAGTAATTGATAAATTTGGTCTCCAAATCCGTCCACGAAAGAATACTCTGTGGTTGTTCCTTAGCAAGCCAATGCCGGGCTTGTCCCTCTAAAGAAAAGGGAAAAAGTTGTAAACGGATTACCTCTTGTGGAACACCATTGAATTTGACCGTATTGGTGAGTTGCAAGAATCTCTTGATGTGGTCATGTGGATCATCAATGGTACGCCCCAAGAATGGTTGAGCAGAGACCATCTGGATAAAGCCGGATTTGAGCTCAAAATTGTTTGCTGCAATCGCGGGTATAACAATTGGATTAGTGTTGCCATCTACATGTGCTTGCAGAAGTTCAATCATCGGGCGATTATCCGGTAGAGGCTCATTGTGGTTGTTATTATTGTTTTTGAAAGGTGGATTGTTATTGTTATTGTTATTGTTTTGAGGTGGGTTATTGTTGTTGTTTTGTACACCGGCCATGTCTAAGTCTTCGAGAGGCTCGGGCTCTTGATAATACGTTGATCGTGTACGCATTCACCTGCAAAAGAACTAACAAGGCAAAAACAAAGCAGAAATATTTTTGGTTTTTATGTTTTTTAATTAATTTTTTTTTTTGGATTTTTGAAAATTTTATATATATATATATATTTTTTTTTTGTTTTTGAAAATTTAATGAAAAAGTAACGTTCACGGTGAACGGATCCCAAAATCCAAGTTCTCACAAAAAACTGTTGATCTTAACGAGAAGAGCCGGCAGCGGTGCCATTTGATACACTGGTTTTCATTGGGTTCAGATTAAGTTCTCGGTATCTCCTCGAATTGATCACAGCTAAAAGTGGAATGATTTGTTCTTGGTGACAAAAAGGGGGTTTGGTTTTCTATTCTACTTAAAAAGGTAAATGAGTAAAGTAAATTAATATTCAAACCAAAAATAGTGAATGAAATAACCTTGAATTGAAATTTAACAGTTAAATGATTAAACAGTAAAAGACCCTTACTGAAAACTAGAGCTATCCGGAATAATGACCATGCGGAATATTGTGCTTACTCGGAATATTTTGACTATGCGGAATAACAAGCCTTATGCGGAATAGATGCCTACTCGGAATAATGAGTCCATGCGGAATAAAACTTGCTATTCGGAAAAATGGACTTATGCGGAATATTTGAAAATTGCTCTATGCGGAAAATATTCCTACTCGGAATAAAGACTCTACTCGGAATATATAAAATATTCTGAATGAAGGAAAGTAAAAGGTGCTACTCGGAATATAGAACCTATTCGGAATATGGAAAATATTCCGAATAAAGAAAAATCTAAGAAAGCTATTCGGAATAAATTATATTCCGAATGAGAGAAAAAGGAAATGGCAATTCGAAATAATCCAAAATTCCGAATAAGGGAAACAGCAACTCGACTACTCGGAATAACTGGATGAAGAACAGTAACAGTACTGGGAGAACGATTTCGAAGCCAAATCAAGCTAAATAATCAAAACGGTTTAACCAAATTAACCACAAATCATCTACTAACTACAAGGATCAAATCCCAATCATAAAAACACAAATTCAACAACTTTTTAAGATCAAACTTCGACTAAATAAGAACTTAAGAACTTGCAATAAAAAGATGATGAAGAACAAGATGAATGAAAAGATTAAAGGAAATCTTGTATTGATGATTAAGATTCAGTAAAACAAAAGGAAAGGATTAAACTTACAAGATTAAAGAAGAAATCAAAGAGATGAAAAACCACTCCTTAAAGGAGATGGTTTCCTACGAACTAGGAGAAAATGAAACTGAAACTAAAAACTAGATCCAAATTTTGTGAGGGTGATCCCTTTATATAGGCTAAGTGGTTGGTTGGTGAGTGGACTTTCTCCCTTTCTTCTTGTCTTCTCGTCTTTTCAGAAAAGTTGACGTTTTCGATTCTGATTCGAGATTTGTCGACGATTAAATTCAACTCGTCTTTTCATTTCTTCGTTTAATCGACTTGAGTTTCTTCGACATATGTAAATCTTCCGTCTTTGGTCCTTTTCTTCGATAAACCTTCAATTAGGCCCATTGACTTCAAATCTTTTGCATCTCTTGGACAATAGACTTCGTCTTTAGTCTTTTTCCTTGATAAAACCCGTGCAATCCCATGTTTTCTTCAATAATCATCCGGTTGACTCTGAAAACATAATAAACACAAAAACCACGCATAATTCCAAACAAATGATATTAAACACGATTTTAGGTCTTGTTTTAGTAAGAAATAAGTGGTAAAAGGATGGGTGTTTTCACACCTATCAAGCTTCCCCATTTTAAAAACTTGTGAATCATTCCCGACTCTTAAGATTAACTCACCTTCGGCTACATCAACTAAAGCTCGCCCGGTTCTCAAGAATGGCCGACCAAGTATTAAAGGAATACGAGGGTCCATTTCATAATCAACAACCACAAAGTCGACCGGGAAAGTAAATGTGCCAACTTTAATGAACACGTCTTCGGCAATACCAATGGGGTAAGCGAGAGTGCGATTTGCAAGTTCAAGAGTCATCTTTGTTGGAGTAAGGTCGGGCAATGATAGTGTTTTCCAAACACTCAAAGGCATAAGATTAATACTGGCCCCGAGATCAGCAAGGGCAGTAAATTCTTCGGTTTTGTTAAAAATGCAAGGCAACACAAAACGACCGGGATCTCCAAGCTTTTCCGGAAGTTCTTTAAGAATAATTGCAGAGCAGTTTTCATTTAAGCGTGTGTTGGCGAGCTCAATCAACTTCTCCTTCTTGTTAAGCAATTCCTTGAATACTTTCACAAATTTCGGCATGTGGACGAGTGCTTCAACAAGGCTAATGTTGATGTTCACTTGAGAGAGCATCTTCATATAGCTTGACACTTGATAGTCATTCTTGGTTAGCTCGTTGGTCTTGCCTAAGCGAGAAGGATAAGGGATATTGGGTTTGGGTGGTGAAGGTGAAGGTGTAGCCGGTAAAGGTTGAGATGTTGAAGGTTCCTTCCTAGGTACATCGTCATGACGGGGCGGAGACGATAATGGTGCACTAATACTAGGTGTAGGAGGAGTAAGGATAAATGGTGGTGGAGGAGGTGTAGATGATGGGGGCGATATAGGTGGTCCTACTATGGTGACTCCACTACGGGTAGTAATAGCACTCACATTAGCTCGCGGGTTGGTGACGGTGTTTGAAGGTAGAGAACTCGAAGAAGAAGGTTGAGCGGCGGGCAAGAAACTAGCAAGCATATTCTTCAAATCATTCGTTTGATTGCTGAAGGAGGATTGAATATTATCTCGAAGCTCGGATCTTATCTCATTCCCTTGCTTGGTAATATCTCCTTTTAGATTGATAATTTGGCTCTGCAGATTCTTGATTTGCTCACCTTGGGTTCTCATGATGGCTTCAACATCCGGGTTAATGGGTGGGGTTTGTTGAGCGGGTGGGTGATAAGGATTAGAAGCTCTTGGTGGGATTTGGTTGCTTCTATTGTAGTTGTTGGCGGGGTTTTGGTTTTGAGGAGAAAAACCGGGGGAAAGGTAGTTGTTTGACCGGTAACTCACCAATCTATCCCCTTGAGGTCGAGCTTGGTAATTTTCTGGTGAATAATTACCATAAGCTGCATACACATTTTCCGGATTTCCTTGTGTAGAAGGACAATCGGTGTATGAGTGAGGACCGCCGCATGTTTCACAAGAAGGTGCAACCGCTTTAAATTGTTGTTGTTGGTTTGAAGCGAGAAGCAAGATACTTTTGCTCATTTCAGTCATCATGCGGGTGAGTTCGGTCATATCAGGGTTTGGTGAGGTAGAAGAAACATTGACTCTCGGGTTGTTCCTTGAAGAAGCAGAGGAATCCCGGTTTTGTGGTGAGTAGTCATGTTCTCAATAAGCTCTCTACACTCCTCGGGTCTCCTTTTCATAAATGTGCCACCGGCGGCTGTATTAATCGTATCACGATCACGAAAAGTCAATCCATTGTAGAAAGTATCAATTAAGGTCACAGGGAGCATGTTGTGGTTTGGACAACGATCAATAAAGACATTATATCTTTCCCAAGCATCAAAAAGAGATTCATCAAGATCTTGCATGAAACCGCTGATTTGATTGCGAAGGCTCGTGACCATGGATGGTGGAAAGTAGCGCGACAAAAAGCGTTGAGTCATGTCATCCCAAGTGTGAATTGAATTATTCGGAAGAC
This sequence comes from Glebionis coronaria, assembly GCA_025667525.1. NCBI lineage: Eukaryota > Viridiplantae > Streptophyta > Magnoliopsida > Asterales > Asteraceae > Glebionis > Glebionis coronaria. The sequence goes on from CM046879.1 coordinate 224,209,650, forward strand.
GATCAAACCATTTCTTGGCATGATGTGATAAAGTATGTGGAAAGAGTTGTAGGCGAAGAACATCCATTGTGGCACCAGGCAACTTCATGCTTTGGGTGATTGTAATGAACTTGTCGAGGTGTTTGTTGGCATCATCATCAGGCAATCCACGGAAAGGATTTGTTTGCACTTGCTGAATCATGTGGTGCTTCAACGAAAACTCCGGAGCGTTGATTTGCATCGGCGCAATCGGTCCTCCTCGTCCAAACATGGTAGGTTGACAAAGCTCCTCCATTGTCCGAAGATCGGGCTGTGGAAGAACATTGTTGTTATTATTGAGGTGCGGTGGATTATTGTTGTTGTTAACACCTGACATACTTAAATCTTCTCAAGTCTCGGGCTCTTGATAATTAGAAGATCTAGTACGCATACACCTGAAAATGCAAAAGAAAAAGAAACCAAACACAAAGACAATATATATACACAATAAAAATAAAATCTTTTTGGATTTTTGAAATTTTTAATTTTTATGGATTTTTATCAATTTTAATTTTTAAGGTTTTTTGGATTTTTTAAGCAAGAAAATAACGCTCACAAGTGAACGGATCCCAAAAAGCAACGCGTCTCTCACAGAAAACCGTTAATCTTTACGAAAAGAGCCGGCATCGGCGCCATTTAATAACTAGATTTTGTATGTAAAAAGTTCAAGTTCAAGTTCAAGTTCTCGGTATCTTAACGAATTGATTTCCGGCTGAAAGTACGACTCAATTGACTTTGGTAAAACAAATATTTTTGGTTGTTTTTAAATAAAATGTGCAAGACAATTAAAGTAAATGGACGTTAAAATAAAAGGCGTTAAAATAAATCTAAGTCTAATTAAAAGAAAGGGTGCAATATTAAAAACTTTGAAAAGTAAATAATCGAGAAAATAAATGACTTAAAGTTAGAGCGTGACGAGAATTAACATTAGACAAAGTATTAAAATGACAACTTTTAAAAATTAAACAAGACGAAACAAGTAAAAAAAAATACCCTAATCGGAATATATTCCGATCAGACTTACCATCGGAATGTATACAATCCTCCCAATCGGAATGAGGTCCAATCGGAATACACTTACCCTTCTGGTCGGAATATTGATCGGAAACCCCAATCGGAATGCTGTCACCTTTTTCTGATCGGAATAACCAAACAAAAGCCCCAGATCAGAATGTTGATCGGAACACCTAATCGGAATGTGGAGTGGGCTCATATCGGAATGTTGTCACTTACTTTCTAATCGGAATAACCAAACTCCCCCTTCTGATCGGAATACCAATCGGAAAATCAAAACCCTTTTCCGACAAAGCCAAGGAGCTATGGTCGGAATAATAAACCCTTTTCCGACCTGTATGGTCGGAATACAGTAAAAGGAACCGAAAATAAGCTAAACAAATAAGCTATAAATCAAATAAGCACTAGACTAAAATTCTAAGCAAACACGTATAAGAAAAAAGCTAATAAGCTACAGTTTAAAGACTTTTAAAAACACGAAAATGAAAAAGGTTCACGAAAATAACTTTATATAAAAATAATTTTTATAAAAACTTAAGAAACTTGAAGATAAACACAAATAAGCTTTAAAAATCAATGATCCAAAACAATCAAAAGCATAAAAACATAATCTTTAATCAAATAAGCAACACAATAAGCATATAAACACAAGATTAAAGCATAAAAAGAAAGGAAGAATGAGAGATTAAAACAAGAAAATTAAAGAACACTTACTTGGAAATTAAAGGTATTAAAAGTGCAAGACAAGTATTTAAATTGACATGTATTTAAAGAGCAAGTAATTAAAAGGTGGAAGAACTAGTGTCACTCTAGCCAACAAAAATGAAAGTGATCATCCTAATGACTATATATAGGGGAGGATTAAGGAATGCTTAGGAAGCTTCCTCCCCTCCTTCATTTCTTCTTAATTGCACCATTAAGTCCTTCCCTTCTTAATCTTTTGTTAATCTTGGACTTTAATGACTTTTGGCTCGGGATTTCTTTGGACTCGTCTTTTTATTCATCAATAAATAAGACTTGAGTTCTTCGGCTTTTAGTAAACTTCCGTCTTTTGACTTTTTCTTCGATAAATCTTCAGAATTGGTCTTGGACTTCCGTTCTTTCTGCACTCTTGACCTCTTGACTTCGTCTTTCATCTTTTTCTTCAATAAAAGCCCGTAAATGCCTGTGTTTTCACCACTTTTCACCTTTTCGTCCTAAATCACAACAAACACACAAACCACGCATAATTCCGACATAAAAGACCTAAAATACACGTTTTAGCTCGGTTATTATTGTAATTAAGTGGTAAAAAGGATGGGTGTTTTTAACTTTTACCATTTGTTGATTCTTGAAGGGTTGTTTTGGCAATTATTCACGTTCCCCGGCAGCGGCGCCATTTAATACAAGGCTTTTACCCCAAGTATAAAATCTTATCGTCCGATCTATTCGAATTGATTTCCAGTCTAAAGTGCGACTCAATTGTCTTTTGGTGAACAAGAGAATGGTTTGGTTGATTGTCTATTTTAAACTAATAGCAAATAAGTAAATGTCGTTGAGTAAAGTGAAAGCTTTAAAGATTAAACTAAAATGACGAGTTAAAAAGAAATGCATGAAAACTTAAAGACAAGATTAGGGAAATCACTAGAACACTTAATAAATCTAACACTTGAAAACTTTGCCAAAAACAAGAAATTAAGTCCGTCGGAACCCCTGGTCGGAATCCCGTCGGAATAAGGTTATCGGAATATACTGATCGGAATAACGTAACTGGAGCAATCGGAATGTGGCAAATGTGACTGATCGGAATACTAGGAAATAGCTCTAATCGGAATATTGAACAACATCCCCAATCGGAATGTTAATATTAACTCCCAGATCGGAATATTCTAAAATGCCAAATCGGAATATTCTAAAATGCCAAATCGGAATACCACTCAAAGAATCAAATCGGAATGTTAAAGAAATTCTATAATCGGAATAAGGCAAAAGGAATCAGTCGGAATGCGAAACCCTATTCCGATCCAAAGTGATCGGAATGCAGAGGTGCAAATCGGAATGGGTTAAAACCCTTATCTGATCTAATGATCGGAATGAAGAAAGGGGGATGCAGGTCGGAATGTACCGATCGGAAAGGGGTTTAGACCCTTTCCGATTTATATGGGATCCGAAATAAGCTAGTGATAAGCTACTATGATAAGCTCACACCAAGACTAGCACGAATCAAATGTGAAATATACTAAATAAGCACAATCAACAACTTATCCAAACTCAAAATAATCAATCTTTCGAATCAAACTATATATAAAAAATGAACTTTTTAAGAAAACTTTTAAAAAGTAAATAAGCTAAACATGTAAATAAGCCAATAAGCACAAAGATCTTAAAGCTTATTCGTATGAAAACTTACGTAAGCATAAAAAGATTAACTTTTTAAGCACGAAATCATTAAGAACAACACGGATCAAATGAAATTCGCACCAAAATCAATCTAAAAATCAAAGAAAGGTAGAATGAGATGAAAGATTTAAAGCTTAACTAGAACTTGATTAATGAAATCAACAATACACAAATGTTTAATCTTGAAAGATTAAAAGAAAGAAAGATGAAAACTTAGTGAGAGAAAGTGGGAGAACTTTCTCTCTCTAAAAACTAGAAAGAAAAGTGAAAAATGAAAACTAAAACTAAAAACTAACTCCTCTCCTAATGTGTATTAGGAGGGTATTTATAGGGAAAAATGGGAAGGAGTGCATGTGTTGCCTCTTCTTTCTTTCTTTCTTCACGTCTTCTCGACTCGATTTAATTCTTTGTCTTTTCTCGACGTCGTCTCGGGATTTGAACTTGTCTTGATAATTTTCTTCTTTAATTTAGACTTGAGTTCTTCGACTTCATTAAACTTCCGTCTTTAGACTTTTTCTTCGATAAATCTTCAGAATAGGTCTTGGACTTCCGTTCTTTTTGCACTCTTGATCTTTTGACTTCGTCTTTTCCCGTTTTCTTCGATAAAAGCCCATGAAAGCCCGTGTTTTCTTCCCTTTTCATCTTTTGGTCCTAAGACACAATAAAAACACAAACCATGCATAATTCCGACTTTTACGACATAAAATACACGTTTTGGTCTTGTTATTATTGGAAATAAGTGGTAAAAGGATAAGTGTTTTCACACTTATTAAATCCCCTACACTTGACCATTGCAATGCCCTCATGCAATGCATTAATTTTAAAGCACGGTTTACATTTTCCATCATAAATAACCCACCTTGGCCTTTATTAAATACTAAACATAAAAAGATAGAAATAAGTAAAGAAATTAAAAACTTACATTGGTTTTTGCTGTCATGAACGTTTATCATCCTCAAGTTTCACGTTCCCCATACCAAGCTTAAAAACGAGATCATTGTTATTATAAGTTAGCAAAGTAACATGAATTCATGTGGGCCAATTATTCACTTAGTCAATCATACAAGTCAAGACCATAATCTATGAAGAAAATGCCAAAACAACCCTTCAAGAATCTACAAATGGCAAGAAATACCCCTGAAAATACTTTGGAAAAGTATTTGGGGCAAAAGTGTGAAAATAAAAACTTCAAATACAAAGGAATTCATTTAACTTTGAGTTTAAACTGAATTGACAAAAGAAGAAGTGAGGGACCAAATTGGGCAGACAAGGATACATACCTTAACCACTCACACCTTGACACCTGTCCCACTAACCCATTTCCACCAATCAAAAGCCTCCCTTCCTCCACCTCATCATCCACTAAACCCGGTTTTATATTAAATAAAACTTGGCGCCTTAACAAATATTTAAACTTAATCCCACCTTAATCTGGATTAAACTAAACACTATTTGCTCAAGAACACGAATTGGGTACTTTTGATTTAGCAAAAATTAAACCCTAATCATCTCCAGATTAGTGATTAGGGTGTCCCTAAACATAACTCAACTTTAAAAACCAATGCCACATCACCCTAGAGTTCACATGCTCTATGCCCTGCACACGTTTTTGAGGATACTGCCAAAGTTTACCAGGGAATCAACACTCAGCATTCAGGTTTCATTCTAAGCTTCATTCTTGGACCTTGGATGCAATTTTACCTTGGACACCTCACACAAACTGCCAAATTCAGTCACATGATCAAGGAAAATGCCAAAACTCTCAAGGGCATTTCAGGGACTTTACACATTAGGGTTTTTAATAAGTGTGAAAACACTTATCCTTTTACCACTTAATTATAATAATAACCAAGCCAAAACGTGTATTTTATGTCGTAAATGTCGGAATTATGCGTGATTTGTGTTTTTGTTGTGATTTATGACCAAAATGTGAAAAGGGAAGAAAACATGGGCTTTCACGGGCTTTTATCAAAGAAAAAGACAAAAGACGAAGTCAAAAGATCAAGAGTGCAAAAAGAACAGAAGTCCAAGGCCTATTCTGAAGATTTATCGAAGAAAAAGTCTAAAGATGGAAGTTTAATAAAGCCGAAGAACTCAAGTCAAAATGAATGAAGAAATTATAAGACGAGTTCAAATAATCCCGAGACAAAGTCGAAAAAGTCGAAGAATTTAGAAGACGAAAAGATGAGAAAGAAAGAAAGAAGGAAGCAACACATGCTTAACCTCCCTAATCACTATAAATACCCTCCTAATGACACATTAAGAGTTGTTGGCTATTTTGACAAACTAGTTTTCCATTTAATTACTTGCACTTTTCTTAATGTTATTTACTTAATTGCACCTTTAATTTATTGTCTTGCACCTTAAATTTGTAAGCTTTTAATTCTTGTTTTTACTTTTATTGTTGAATCTTAATTTTAATCAAGTTTTAATTAATCTCTCATTCTACCTTTCTTGTTTTGATTTAATATTTGTGCTTATTATCTTTTTGTCATGCTTATTTGATTAATTGTTATGTTTTTATGTTATTGATTGTGTTTGCTTATTGATTTATAGCTTATTGTGTTTTTTTTCTTAAATTTAATTAAGTGCTTATTAGTTAATTTTTATAAAAAGTTGTTTTAAAATATTTTTAGTATTTAGTGTTTTTAAAAGTTTTTAAATTTTGGTTCATTGCTTTATCTTAAAAGTAATTTGGTTAAGTTTTTAGATAAGTGCTTATTTGTTTTTAGCTTAATTTTAATCTTTAGCTTATTTGCATCTTTCTGTTATCCGAGGTTTTCATAACCCCAATATTCCGAATACTGAAGTACCTATTATTCCGGACAAGTGGTTCAATCTCCTCATTCCGGATAACACATACAGCAAATTCCGGATAAGCCCTCTAGCCAGGTATTCCGGATAAAGAATTTGGAACAAATTCCGGATAAGAGAAAGAAGATCCAATTCTGGATAAGTATCCGGAATTTATTCCAGATTGTGACATCTTGTGGGAATTCAGGATAAGTCTTCGGTTTGGTATTCCGGATAAGCAACTTGATTTGGATTCCGGATAAAGGCTTAGTGAACGCATTCCGGATAACCTTCGGAACTAGGATTCCGGATATGAATCACTCCGGATAAGGACCAGCAGATTATTCCGGTTAGCCTAGCTTTGTTGATTCCGGATAAAGGGTGTTGTGAATTTTGAATTCCGGATAAGGCAAGGTTTGTTATTCAGGATAAGAGTAAGATTGGATTCCGGATAGTGACAGTATTTTGAATCCTGACTCAGGTTCTGTTTATCCTCTAGTTTTATTTTAAAGCAGTTGTTTTTCCCGCCATTTTTCTTTAAGTGTTAGTTTAATTGTTTTTCTTTATTTTAAATTTCAAGTTTACATGTTTATTACATTGTCAAATTTACTTTTCGTCAAGTCTTAATTTTTGTCATTTAATTAATTTACTTTTAAAAGTTTTAATATTGCACCATTTACGTTTTAATTAGTTTTAGCTTTAATTACCGTCATTTACTTTAAAGTTTTGCACATTTACTTTACTACAACGACAAATCTATTGTTTTCACCAAAAGACGACTGAGTCACACTTAAACCAGTAATCAATTGGAACAGACACACAACGAACTTAATTTTCATACTAGGCAAAAACCTTGTATTAAATGGCGCCACTGCCGGCTCTTTTCGTAAAGATTAACGGTCTTCTGTGAGAGACGCGTTGAATTTTGGGATCCTTTCACTCGTGAACGTTATTTTCTTGCTTAAAAATTTTCAAAAAACCATAAAAATTAAAAATTTTCAAAAATACAAAAACATTAAAAAATTTATAAAAAGTAATTCTTTTCAAAAGTTTTACACCAAAAAGATTTTATTTTTATAAGTGTACATATATTCTCTATTTCTTTGGTATCTTTTTCTTTTGCTTTTGTAGGTGCATGCGTACTAGATCTTCCACTTATTCAGAGCCCGAGACTCGTGAAAATTTAGATATGGCTGGTGTGAACAACAACAATAACCCACCTCACCTCAACATGAATAACAACAACAATTTTCCCCCACCCGATCTTCGAATGATGGAGGAGCTTTGTCAACCAACGATGAATGGACGAGGAGGACCGATTGCGCCGATGCAAATCACGGCTCCAGAGTTTTCATTAAAGCATCACATGATCCAACAAGTTCAAAATACTTGTCCATTTCACGGATTGCCGGATGATGATGCCAACAGACACCTCGACAAGTTCATTACCGTTACTCAAAGCATGAAGTTGCTCGGTGTAACTATGGATTTTCTTCGCCTTCACCTATTTCCACATACCTTATACCACCATGCCGAAAAATGGTTTGATCGTCTTCCGAAGAATTTAATTCATACTTGGTATGAGATGACTCAATGATTTTTATCGCGCTACTTTCCACCATCCATGGTCACGAGCCTTCGAAATCAAATTAGTGGATTTACACAAGAGCCTGATGAATCACTTTATGATGCTTGGGAACGATATAATGTTTTGATCGATCGATGTCCAAACCACAACATGCTTCCCGTTACCTTAATTGATACTTTCTACAACGGTTTAACTTTTCGTGATCGTGATACGATTAATGCAGCCGCCAGTGGAACATTTATTAAAAGAAGACATGAGGAGTGTAGAGAGCTTATCGAGAACATGAGTACTCATCACAAAAATTGGGATTCATCCGCATCCTCAAGATCAAACCCGAGAGTCAATGTTTCTTCTACTTCTTCAAACCCTGATATCACCGAATTAACCCGTGCAATGGTCGAAATGAGCAAGAATATGCAACTTTTGGCTACAAATCAACACCAACAAGTTAAAGCTGTTGCAACTTCTTGTGAGACTTGCGGGGGTCCTCATTCATACACTGATTTTCCTTCTACTCATGACAATCCAAAAAACGTGTGTGCGGCTTATGGTAACTACTCAACGGAAAACTACCAAGCCCGACCTCAAGGTGATCGTAACTTGCTAAGTTACCGTTCTAACAACTTTCTTGCACTCGGTTTTTCTCCTCAAAAACACAACCCCAATAACTACAATCGAAGCAACCCAAACCCACCTCGAGCTTCTAATCCTTATCACCCACCCGCTCAACAAGCCCCACCCATTAATCAAGATGTTGAAGCTTTCATGAGGACCCAAGGAGAGCAAATCAAGAATCTACAAAGCCAAATCATCAATTTGAAAGGAGATTTCACTAAGCAAGGTAATGATATTAGATCCGAGCTTCGACATGATATACAAACCTCTTTTAGCACTCAAACAAATGATTTGAAAAATATGCTGGCTAGTTTCTTACCAATACTCAACCCTCTACTTTGGGCTCTCTTCCTTCTAATACCGTCACCAATCCAAGAGCGAATGTGAGTGCTATTACTACACGCAGTGGAGCAACCTTAGTAGGACCATCTATCCCTCCCCCAGTTACTCCATCTACAGCTCCTCCACCACCATTTATCCCTCCTACTCCCACGCCTAGTATTAGTTCTCCATTACCGTCTCCACCTCTTACTAAAGTACCCAAGAAGAACCCTTACCAACCCCACCTTCCACCTATAAACCCAATATCCCTTATCCTTCTCTCTTAGACAAGGCCAAACTGCAAACCAAGGATGACATTCAAGTGTCGAACTATTTGAAAAGGATTTTGGGACTGACCATCACCTTTAGCCTTGTTGAAGCTCTTGCACAAATGCCTAAATTTGTTAAGATGTTTAAGGAATTGCTTAATAAGAAGGAGAATATGGTCGAGTTTGTTAATACTCGATTGAATGAAAATTGTTCTGCCGTCCTTCTTAAAGAACTTCCGGAGAAACTTGGAGATCCCGGTCGTTTTGTGCTGCCATGTACTTTTAACCAAACCGAAGAAATGACTGCCTTAGCCGATCTCAGGGCAAGTATAAATCTGATGCCTTTAAGTGTTTGGAAAAAGTTATCATTACCCGATCTTACTCCAACAAAGATGACTCTTGAGCTAGCAAATCGCACTCTCGCTTACCCCGTTGGTATTGTCGAAGATGTGTTCATTAAAGTTGGCACCTTCACTTTTCTGTTCGACTTTGTTGTTATTGATTAGGAAATGGACCCTCGTATTCCTTTAATACTTGGTTGGCCATTCTTGAGAACCGGAAAAGCCTTAGTCAATGTTGTTGAAGGTGAGTTAATCTTAAGAGTCGGGAATGATGCACAATTATTTAAAATAGGGAAGATCACAACCAAATCAAATGGAAGAGAATCAACGAATATGATTAATGTGCTTGATGATTTGGTCGTATACAACAATCCTCTTTTCGATTCTTGCTTTGATAATCCATTGTTCCAAGATGATGTGGATGATTCTCTCTCCAATTTGGATCCTCCACCAATTCATGAATCTCCTCCAATTTATGATGACTATGATGATGATTCTAGTTCTGACATGGATGATTCTGATGATTTTTCTTCTGAGTATAAAGACATGCCAACATATGATGATTTTGATTTTGACGATGTCGATACTCTTTCGAGTGATTCTTCACATGATGAAGATCCTCCGCCAACAACACTTGATCCTACTTTGGATGACTACTCATTTGAGGAAGATTTTGCTACTTTTCTCAACACTTACTTCCCAAATGAGAGTGATGCTCCTCCTTTGGACTTTGATGATTATGGTCTTTATCCTCCTTTGGATATGAAGAAACCTGTTTCAAAGGAGAAGAAGCCGGAAGACACCGATATCTGCAGTACTTATGTCTTGACACCTCTTTATCCACCCTCTGAGGATGAGATTGTGCGATTTATGAGCGGATCCTCTTCAAATTCTATTGAGCCTGAGTGTTATTTTCCCCTAAAGGAAAAGGTGTTCGATCCCGGTATTCTAATTGTTAAGCCATCTCAGTATCCATCTGATGAAATAAAAGGAGAGATTTTTGGAACTTTTGGAGATATGCTTGCACCTCATCACCCTTGCTACCACCGTGCTCCCTCTTTGCTTAAGGGAACATTGCCTACTCTTCTTTGGCTTGCCTTGTTCGCCTTAAGCTTGTGCTATTTGATGGACAAAACCATGTCTTTGATCCCGGTGGATGCTTTTCGAGATTCTTCCTATGCTAATCAAGGTCGAGTGAGGCTCACGACTCGGTTAACAAAAACAAGCGCTTCTCGGGAGGCAACCCGCAGTATCTATCCTTTTTCTTTTGTTTTTATAATAAGTGTAGGGGAGACCCTAGTATGTGTTTGTTGTTTTCTTTCTTATCATGTGTAGGGATTCGAGCTTTCAAAGATACATTCTTGATGACTTTTTACGACCCGTGATTCCGTGTACCCGTCTTCCCGGTTTTATCCTAAACTCTTTTTATTCTCTATTTTATATTCTTCAATATTAAAATAGGAATCACTTTAGTTATCTCTTTCTTAGCAAGATTTAAACAAAGTGCACAATGTCCTAAGTGTAGGGGTGGTTACTTCCACATGCTTAAACATTGAGGACAATATTTATATTAAGTGTAGGGGGAATTCTATCGAAGTTAAGTGGTCTTTTCCTTGTATTTGTCCTCATTTTAACCGGAAAATTAATTTTTCGACAATTTTCAAAAATTTTAATCTATTTTGGCCTAGTAGTTTTATCTTTGTTATAGTTATTTTCTTTCTTTATTAGAAAAAAGTTTAATAAAGTGGTTTTAATTTTTAAACGTTGTGAATATTTTGACTCAACCCGAGTTTACTTATCTAAGTTTACTCTAGCTAGTATCCTTAACGTGTTTAAGTCAGTTTTGCTAGGCTTTTATATAGGGAACTTTAAAACACGAAAGTCTTAACTCTAACGGGTTAAGAACAAGAACTTTTCGCAAGTTCCTATAATTGATCCTAGAAAGTCGTTTATCAAGGGAATTTTAAAACGCGAATTCTAAACTTGAAAGAGTCTAAGAAGTTGTAAGATCCTATAGATGACTTGAAACCCCAAAACTTTGATTTAATAGGCTAAGCATCCACGAGTCTCATTCCTTGAGATTTTAAATTGTGGAGATTCGTGTATTTATGTGAGTTTATTATAAGCTTTTTCTCCCGCCGCTTGTTAATAAATTTAATTGCAATAAATAAGGTCGTACGATTTGAAAAGTTACTTAGCTTCTAGCACAAGATCGTTTAAAAGTTGCTCGGTACTAATTAGAGTTCATAGCCAAGGCATAACTTATTGAAGCGGGATCCGAAGATTGGCGAGTCCGAAAAGGTCCTAACAAGACATGAGGGCTACATTTTGTTGCTAAAGATCCCAAGTGATGTGAAGAATCATTTATCAAAAATTAATATGAAGGATCAAGACATACGACGAAAAGCAAATACTCCCGTAAAGATCATGTAGAAGTCTATCCAAAAAGGCCCTAACAAGGTATGAGGATAAATAGATCCGAGTCCTAAAAGGAGGCGGATTGTTGTATATCAAAATCCCAAATAAAGATTGGAGAAAAATGAAGAAGTCGTGGTCCAAATATGAAGAATCTCTCAAAAACTTCAAGTGAAGAAATTCCTATTATGAAGAGAAGACCATATTTTCAAGAACTTCTCTCAAGATTTGAAGTATGAAGTCGCTGCCAAATATTGGTCCGAGAAAGGTCTCAAATCGTGAAGCGAGTTATGCCAAGATATGAATTTTATGAGGTCCCGAGAAGCAGTTTTAAAATATTTTGTCCTTTAGCTAACTATTGATTTAATCGTCCTACTTTATTTTCGGCCTAAATAACTATCGAAATAAGTCAACAATGCATCCTCGTGATCATTCAAGACAACAATAAAATATAAGATACACCTCGGAATAAGAGAGTCTAAGTAAATTATTGGGCCACATGCGTTTGTGATAGTTTGCTAACTTATAATAAAAATGATCTCGTTTTTAAGCTTGGTATGGGGAACGTGAAACTTGAGGATGATAATCATTCATGACATTCCAAAACCCCAAGGTAAGTTTTTAATTTTTTTTTACTTGTTATCTTCCTTTAAATATTGTATCTCTTTAATAAAGGCCAAGGTGGATTGATTATGATGGAAAATATAAAAACTTGCTTTGTAAATAATGCATTGTATGAGGACATTGCAATGGTCAAGTGTAGGGGATTTAATAAGTGTGAAAACACTTATCCTTTTACCACTTAATTATTATAATAACCAAGCCAAAATGTGTATTTTATGTCGTAAATGTCAGAATTATGCGTGGTTTGTGTTTTTGTTGTGATTTAGGACCAAAATGTGAAAAGGGAAGAAAACATGGGCGTTCACGGGCTTTTATCGAAGAAAAAGACAAAAGACAAAGTCAAAAGATCAAGAGTGCAAAAAGAACAGAAGTCCAAGGCCTATTGTAAAGATTTATCGAAGAAAAAGTCTAAAGACGGAAGTTTAATAAAGCCGAAGAACTCAAGTCTAAATTAATGAAGAAATTATAAGACGAGTTCAAATAATCCCGAGACAAAGTCAAAAAAGTCGAAGAACTTAGAAGACGAAAAGATGAGAAAGAAAGAAAGAAGGAAGCAACACATGCTTAACCTCCCTAATCACTATAAATACCCTCCTAATGACACATTAGGAGTTCTTGGCTATTTTGACAAACTAGTCTTCCATTTAATTACTTGCACTTTTCTTAATGTCATTTACTTAATTGCACCTTTAATTTCTTGTCTTCCACCTTAAATTTGTAAGCTTTTAATACTTGTTTTTATTTTATTGTTGAATCTTAATTTTAATCATGTTTTAATTAATCTCTCATTCTACCTTTCTTGTTTTGATTTAATCTTTGTGCTTATTATCTTATTGTCATGCTTATTTGATTAATTGTTATGTTTTTATGTTATTGATTGTGTTTGCTTATTGATTTATAGCTTATTGTGTTTTTTCTTAAATATAATTAAGTGCTTATTAGTTAATTTTTATAAAAGTTCGTTTTAAAATATTTTTAGTATTTAGTGTTTTTAAATGTTTTTAAATTTTGGTTCATTAGCTTTATCTTAAAAGTAATTTGGTTAAGTTTTTAGATAAGTGCTTATTTGTTTTTAGCTTAATTTTAATCTTTAGCTTATTTGCATCTTTCTGTTATCCGGGGTTTTCATAACCCCAATATTCCGAATAGTGAAGTAGCTATTATTCCGGATAAGTGGTTCAATCTCCCCATTCCAGATAACGCATACAGCAAATTCCGGATAAGCCCTCTAGCCAGGTATTCCGGATAAAGAATTTGGAACAAATACCGGATAAGAGAAAGAAGATCCAATTCCGGATAAGTATCCGGAATTTATTCCGGATTGTGACATCTTGTGGGAATTCCGGATAAGTCTTCGGTTTGGTATTCCGGATAAGCAACTTGATTTGGATTCCGGATAAAGGCTTAGTGAACGCATTCCAGATAACCTTCGGAACTAGGATTCTGGATATGAATCATTCCGGATAAGGTCCAGCAGATTATTCCGGATAGCCTAGCTTTGTTGATTCCGGATAAAGGGTGTTGTGTTCATTCGGGATAAGCAGCAGATTCAGATTGGGGATAAGGGTGACAACCTTATTCCAGATAAGCAAGGTAAGATCGGGTATTCCGGATAGTGACAGTATTTCGGATTCCGACTTAGGTTTTGTTTATCCTCTGTTTTATTTTCGAGCATTTATTTCTCTCGCCAATTTTCTTTAAGTGTTATTTTAATTGTTTTGCTTTATTTTAAATTTCAAGTTTGCATTTTTATTACATTGTCCAATTAATTTTTGGTCGAGTTTTAATTTTGTCATTTATATAATTTAATTTTAAAGTTTTTAAATTTGCACCATTTACATTTTAATTAGTTTTAGTTTTAATTACCCGTCATTTACTTTAACGTCTTGCACATTTAAATTACTACAACGACCATTCTATTGTTTTCCACAAAAAGACGACTGAGTCGCACTTAAACCAATAGTCAATTCGAAAAGTCTAGTTCAAAGATATTTTTAACTGAGTAAAATCTCCTGTATTAGTTTTATGTTTTTATGTATAGTAGTAGTTCATTTGTAGACTATATAAGGCATAGAAGCTGCATCATAGCAGCTTGCTCTTGATTTTTCCTAGTTCACATTTCTGTAAATCCTACTTTAAAGTTATGAAATTGAGTTTGAATTTTGTGAAGAAAAACCAAGTGCCAACCTTTTATTCTGTTTGTTTATGTTATATGATAACTAATCTTTAATCTCAAAACGTGTTTTTAAACCTTATGCAAGAAATTGCTCAAAGGATCAAAATTTGATATTTTGCTAAGTCTTGGTTTAAACCTTGGAATTCTTGGGCTATAAGTGGATCATAGCATCCTGATAAAGTGTTATCAAGGTGTTGTGAGGCTTATAACTTGGGGATAATCAAGTGTGGGAACAAGGTTGCATTAATCAAGTTTATTTTCCAAGTTGTCACCTTTCTATTTTTGATTTTATTGTGCTAACCTTGTTGAATCTTAGCAGGGTTGTTGTTGGAAGCTTGTGCTTGTTCTTGCTAGCACATCAGCTCAAACATTCGTGGGTGTGGATGTACATCCATGAGGTTTGACCGCTTTTACCCAAAATTTTCTTTAATACTTGATTTTTGGTGATTTGGTGCATTGTTTGTGTTCTTGTTGAATTTGTGGCCTGATCTTGCTTGATACTGCATAATACATCTGTTATTGTGTTTGATTAGGCTTGGGTAACATTGGAATACACTTATACTTGTTTAAATTTTGATTTGAAAAAGATAAGGGGTGTTTGTGATTACCTGTTTAAGTGCACAAGTTGGATTTGAGTGTGTTTTTGTTGATTATTTGAGTTGGAATCTGTTTAACACTTGGTTGTATGCTAAAACCTGCAAGTTTTCAGTTTTGAAACATCAATTTAAAGATTGTGCTATATCTCACTTGATTTAATGTTTTTTACCTGAGATTTTGGAAACACCTAGAGTGTATACATGTTTTGGGCTAAAAGGTGTTAAATCAAAGTTTGTGTAACCTGATTTGAAGATTTGAGTGTTTAAAATTGGCTTGGTGGTCAAGTATATCAACAAATTAAAAAGTCTGCTTGTTCTTGTTCATCAGTAACTATTTTGTGCTTGAATCTTGATTTAGACCTTGAACCAGTGCATGAAACCTGTTAGAATTGGTTCATTTGAATTTTTTATGGCTTGTGTATGCATTTGGTGAAGTTTGGCTGGTTGATTTTTGCTTAAAGTGCTTATTGAACCAAAACTGCTTATTGTTCATATCTGGGCTAGGTTTGTGGATCTTTTGAATTAACTGCACTGATTGGCTATTTGAAATTGTGATTTTGTGATTGATATTGACTCCTTATGATTAACTGATCATTTGGGTGCCTTTTCTTAACTTGAATCTACAAAAAAGCCACAAAAGACAAAAAGTCAAAAAGGTCAAACAGGGGGAAAAGTTCCCACTACTCAACCACCAAGACTAGCCCCTGCTAGTGTAAAACATCATTCAGCTTATTCATAAGCCAATTTGGATTATCCAGACTTTCAACAACTTATTTTTTGTGATAGATCTTCCTCATTTGACCCATTTATTTGATTTGGAGCTTATTAGACTTTGACTTTGACTTTTTACTAGAAAACTCATTAAGTTGACTTTTAAACAAGTTCTTATCTGCTTATTTTGGCTTATTGCTTGTGCTTATTTGAAAACTTTTTGTTTATTTTGCTTAGTTAAGTCATTTAAAAGCTTTTGAAAGTTGAATCAGCACATGAGGTGGTCTAGAACTCAAAAACGACTATTTTGTCGTTTTGTGAAGAGAGTCTTGGCTTATTTCAGGCTTATTTCTTGTGCTTTTTCCAGTTTTCATTTACAGATCTCTTAAGTAACTCAAGAGAAGCTTGTGTGTCAAATTTAGCTTATGGCATCAGCTTATAGCTTAATGGGCCAAAAAGCCCATTAAGAATAAGCTGCTTTGAAATAAGCTAGCTTAAACACATTTTCAGCTTTTGGGCCTTTAGAGTTTTGTTCTTAAAATCAAATTTTAAGTCAGATAGGAGATTTTGGGCTTATTTGGACAATATTTTTCTTATTGGGCCAATTTGAGCCCATTAAGGGACTGTTTGGACTTTTAGCCTATTTTAAGGCCCAATAGGGGTATTTTGTAATTTCAACTTCATTTCTGTGTTATTTAGGTTAAAATAAACTAGTTTGCAACTTTTTAGAATTTTTTATAAATTTTGGATTTTTATTAATATTTTATTATTATTTTATTATTAAAAATTAAAATTTAGATTTTTCAAAGTTTTTCAATTTTCTTAGATCAAATACATTAAAATAGGAATTTTACAATTTTTAGAATATTTTTATTTTAACTAGATTAATTTTTAGAATTATTTTAAGTTTTAATAGTTGTTAATTGTTTTTTAAATAGTTTTTATCAATTTTAAAATTTTCAAAAATAGTTTTAAATTTATTTAAGTCATTTTAGAGGTTTACAAGTGAAAAAATCTCATTTTGGGCTTTTTGTTAATTAAGTTGATTTTTTGGGCTTTAATTAGCATTAAAAAATTATTATTTAATTAAATAAAAGGTCTGAGTGATTTTTGATTTTTTGTATACTCTAATTACATTTTTTAGGATTTATTGAAATTTTCTAGGATTTTTAGGGTAAATTTTTAATTTTGTCACTTTTTACGGTTTTACGTGCACGACTATTCGTCTTATTCATAATCGTAACCGTCATTCTCTTCTAATCTCTTTTCTTCTTTTCATTTCTCATCAATATAATCACAAACCATTAATCATTTCTTAACACAACGCACTTGCCTCCTTGGGAAACGAACTTGAACTTCATTGGTCATTAGTGCTTGGTTTTCCTAAACCGACACTTAATACTTGCCCTATTTACCTCCTTTTCCTAAAGGTGTGTAAAATCACTACTATCAGCAATATGCACCAAAAATCTTAAATTAGGCAGCAAGCTGCTTAATAAAGAATTTTGAGTACACATTATAGTGCCTCAAGGTTTCAGAACTCTAACAGGCTTTACAACAAGTCTTCATTAATCCAAACCCCTACTCACCAGTGGATATGATCTAGAATCATATATAAGTATCCTAAGGATACCCTAAGTCCTAAAGGTGTGACCTAACCTCCCTTGAAACATAGAGAATATACCTGATTCTCCCATAATGTAGTATGCTCCATTAGGATCTCTGCATTGTTAGTCTAAAACCACATATAACCACTTTAAAACGAACAAACCCAACTTAAGAGAAAAACTCTTAGCAGGGAAAAATGCCTTAGTAGGGGGATGAACCCCAGCAGGGGAAACTTTGTTCAAAAGCAGTGGAATGAAGAATAATGGAAAATGTGACTAACATATGTACAACAATAGCAATAATACAATCCTGAATACAAAAGACAATTCAGACATCTATTTTTAGGGAGTGATCATTCCAATACTTTCAACCAAGTACTGAAACCTTCCTACATCAAAATCTTTTGTCAAAAGATCAGCAACATTAAGTTCTATATCAATTACCTCTAGGACAATCAATCCTTTTTCAAAACAATCTCTAATGAAATGATTTCTGATTTCAATATGTTTAGTCTTGCTATGAAAAACAAGATTTTTAATAATGCAAATGGTGCTGTTATTGTCAATGAATATCTTGGTTTTAAGAAAATTGTACCCATAATCAAGCAGCTGGTTCTGAACCCAAATAACTTGTCCACAGCATGCAGCAGCTGCTACATATTCAGCTTCAGTTGTGGATGTGGCCAGAATAGTATGCTTTTTACACTGTAAAGATATAAGCATGCTTCCCAAAAACTGACATCCACCTGTGGTGGAGTTCCTATCATTGTTGTCACCAGCATAATCACTATCTGAATAGGACACTAGATCAAATGGTGTCTCCTTGGGATACCAAAGTCCTAAAGTTGGATGACACTTCAGATACCTAAAGATTCTCTTCACAACAAACAGATGACACTCTGTGGGTGTCACTTGGTATCTTGCACATAAGCAGACTGCAAACATGATGTTAGGTCTTGAAGCTGTAAGGTACATGAGACATCTAATCATGGACCTATAGTTCCTGACATCAATAGGCTTCCCTGGGCCATCTTTTCCCCAAGGATGCTCCTTATCCATGGGAGTGGAGACTTTCTTTCCTTCACACATTCCAAACTTCTTCACAATTTTAGCAACATACTTGTCTTGTGAGATAAAGATCTCATCGTTCCTCTGCTGAAGTTGTAACCCCAAAAAGAAGTTGAGTTCACCCCTTGTACTCATTTGAAATTTATCTTGCATCAACTTGGCAAACTCTTTGCTAAGCAGAGAGTTTGTGGATCCAAAGATGATGTCATCCACATATACTTGTACCAAAAGAAAGTCACCCTTCTGTTTCTTAATAAACAGGGTCTGGTCAATTTCCCCCCTGTTGAAGCCATTATCCAACAGGTATTTAGAGAGAGTTCCATACCAGGCCCTAGGAGCTTGATGAGGTCCATACATAGCCTTCTTCACCTTGTAAACCTTGTCTGGGTGTTTCGGATCTTCAAACCCTGGAGGTTTCATCACGTAAAATTCTTCATCAATGGTGCCATATAAAAAAGCACTCTTAACATACATTTGATATATTGTGAAGTCCATAAATGAAGCATAAGCCAAAAACAATTTGATGGCTTCAATTCTGGCCACTGGAGCAAAGACCTCTTCGTAATCAATACCTTCTTCCTAAGTATATCCCTGTGCTACCAGTCTTGCTTTGTTTCTGACTACAATGCCCCTCTCATCCTCTTTGTTCCTGAGCACCCACTTTGTCCCAATGGGTCTTGCCCATTTTGGACAATCTACCAGAATTCATACTTCGTGGATGTCAAATTGCAAGAGTTCTTCTTGCATATCTTCAACCCAGCTTGGATCATTGAGAGCTTGAAAAATCTTCTTTGGCTCTTCTTGTGACAAAAAGTCAGTAAACAGACATCATTGCATATTTTCATGGTTAAACTTCATAGTAATGTTGGCAATGAAGTTGTGTTCCTTTGCCGAATACCTTGTTTGTCTGGGAGTATCAAGATCACCTATGATTTGATATTGGGGTGATCTTTATTGATTCTGTAGGTAGGCTACATGCTCATGATTACCTCTGTTTCATCCTTTTCCAAATCAGGATATATAGTACTATCTTGATTGGGAAAGAAATCCTCAAAAGAGCTTCCAAATGATACTACATGACTGAGGGATGGATGCTGGTGAGCTGAATGCAGCTCTAAATAACTTGGACCTTCATTCCTAATTATTCTGCTTCCACTACTAGATAAAGTGATTGGTGAAGATGAGGAAATGAGTGGGGATTCTCTTTCTTCATCATTTACATCATTGACAACTGGTTCTTTAGCAACAGGGGAAACATTTGGTCCAACAAGGGAATCCTGGATTCCACTGCTTTCAGGAGTTGACTTAGCAGGGGAAGGGATTGACTGCTCCTTCCTTTGAGATGTGTCATCTTCTTCATCTGTTTTTGTAGCAGCATCATCAATGGGAAACAATGAGGGTACAGTCATGTACCTCATTGGTGGCTTTTCCAAAGCAGTTGGTTCTTTTGTACCTGAAATGTTAGTATTCTCCAAAGCAACAGGCACATAATTCATTGATTTAGAAAGAACTTCAATGTCAAAGAACCAATCAGGACCTGTTTATACATCTTCAGGGTTGTCTTCAAGAAAATCTACATGGAGATTTTCTGTCACTTTGCTTATCTTCTTGTTGAAGACCCTATATCCCTAGATGTTTAATGAATAACCTATAAAGTACCCATGATCCATCTTTTCATTGAATTTACCTAAACTGTCAATTGTGTTCAGAATGATCACATGACATCCAAATGGTCTAAAAAATTCAATCAAAGGAGGTTTGCCATTGAACAGCTAATAGGGGGTCTTGTTATGTGACTTTTACCACCAAGGCCCTGTTTTGAACATAACAAGCAGTGGCTACAGATTCAGCCCAAAAGATAACTGGAAACTTGGAGTCAAACAACATAGTCCTTGCAACTTCAATAAGTGTCCTATTTTTTCTTTTTGCAACTCCATTTTGTTGAGGTGTTCTTGCTATACTGTATTCCCTCCTTATTCCTTTGTTTGTGCAGAAAGTGTCTAGCTCCTTGTTTCTGAACTCACCACCATTGTCTGATCTAATGGTTACCACCTTCATGCTTTTGGAGAGTTCAATCTGATTAATAAAACCTTTGAGTACACATGCTGTGTCACTCTTTTCAAACAGAAAGAATGTCCATGTGAACCTTGAAAAATCATCAGTAATCACTAGGCAGTACCATTTCTTCATTATGCTTGCCACAGAAGTAGGACCAAACAGGTCCATATGCAGCAATTTCAATGGCTTGGTGGTGGACAGACTTGTTTTTGACTTGCAAGAGGCTCTGTGTTGCTTCCCTTTCTGGCAGGCAACACAAGTATTGGAAGGGAGACCATGAACAAGATTGAGCTTGACCAGTTTGTTCATGTTCTTGAAGTTAAGATGACTAAGCCTTCTATGCCATTTCTTGCATTCATCAACTGATTCTTTGGCAATGAAACAATTTTCATTGTCTTGAAGAGTAATGTCCTTTAAATCAATGGTGTACATGTTCTTCTGTCTTGGGGTTCTTAGCACAATAGGAGTGTCTAGTGGCAAAACAAACTCCTTTCCTAAAACAAGACATTCAGTATCAGTAAAGAGGACAAATTCTTGTTATCAGTCATCTGGGACACACTAAAAAGATTGTACTTTAGCTCTTTCACCCAGTAAACATTATCAAATGTCATTCCATTAGTGACAATAGTCCCTTTTCCTATGATTATACCATGCCCATCTCCAAATGAGACACCATCATTGTCATGCAGGGGAACAAAGTTATACATATAGGATTTATGTCCAGTCATACTCCTTGAACATCTACTATCCCAATAGGCTTTATCATTCCTGGTCTATTTTGTCACCTGCAAAAAGAAAAACAATTTAGTTTCTCTTGGGGACCCAAGCCATTACTGTCTTGGATCTACCTCGTGTATCAATGTAAGATACTTTTTCAAAGACTAGAGATACACCATTGGATTGAGTACCCCTTTTGGGTACCCAAACCCAACGAGCTGAGGCTTTCACAGCTTTTCCCCATTTTCCCACGTTTCTAGAGGGTAAAACTTTGCCAGCAGGGGATACCCTGGACTTAGCAGGGGAATCCCTATGCTTAGCAGAGGGAACCCATCTTTTGTTTTGGCCTCTATATGTGTGTTGGTAGGGTCTATAGGCAGCTTTACATGAAGTATGAGGTTCCGGTTTAGTCACATAAGAACTAGATTTGGGACATGCATCATTCACCTTTCTTAGTGTAGGAACTACATACTTTTCAAACACCTTATTTCTCAAAGTAGGGGAAAAAGATCTTGCCCCTGCATTCAATAGAATGGATTTTGGTTGCATTTCCTTTAAAGGATTTGCAGCCACCATTTCTATTGGTGCTTGACAGTCTTGATAAATGTGATCAAAACTGCCACAAGTGAAACAAGGTTTGGTGTTTTTCACAAAGTTCTCTCCTAATTGATGAGACTTTTGGTTGTTCTAATTCCTCTGATTACCTTTAATGGGTCTATACATACCAGCATATTTAATAGTAGTTTTAGGAGGTTTTGGTCTTGATTCAGATCTGCTAGAGGTTCTAGATGAACTACTTTTAGAACTGGAATCACTTCCAAACAATCCTTCTCTTGAAAAGAGAACATGGTTATCTATTTTCCACTGTTTGAAAGCAATTTGTTCCTTTTCAAAATCCCTAACAACACTAGTTTTCACTAGAGGTTCTTCTGTTTCTAGATTCTTTAGTATGTAGGCATTTAAGTAAAACTCAATGTCCTCCTGCTTTTTGAAACAAGGAAGACCAGTCCAAGAAAGATCTTTCCTAGGCATGGGTGCATGTATATTAACAAGTGGTGGTGGAATTGTAGCATGTTCATTTTTGACTCCAAAACCTGTTTTTTCCCTTGGAGATTGTCCAATTTCAACGGCCTTAATGAGATCTTTAGAAGCTTTTCCAAAGTTTTCAACAGTTTGTTCATCTATCTTCTTGTTAGATCTAAAAACTTCTAATTCAGCAGTTAATTCCTTAATGGAATCATCTTTTTATCTAGGATCTCTTTCTAATATGACAATATGATCTCTATAATCATTTTCTCTCTGTTTATATTCTTTTATGGTGGACTCTAACTGTTCTAGAGCATGTTTGTAGTTATCTAAATCATTATCACAATTAATGTAATCAACTTTTAGCTTTCTTATTTGATCATTCAATGACTCAGTATTTTTTCTACATGCTTTGGTACAATATGAATCATCATATACCTTATTGTCTAAACTAGATATTGACATGGCCATAAGAGCAAACTCTTCCTCTTTCTCTTCAGCAACTAGGGCTTGATTCCTTTCAACACTCTCTATCATAGCACTCCAGTCCCATCCACCTGCTCCATCTATCCCTTGCATAGCTACCATAGCCTTAGCCCCATAATCATCATCCCTGGTTTCCTTACTATAGCTGCTTCCATTCTTTGTCCCTTTGCACTCCCTAGCAAAGTGGCCTTTCTTGGCACAGTTGTAGCATTCCACCTTTGATTTGTCAAATCCAGCTACATCAGAAGGATTGATGGAAATATTCTTCCCATATTTCTTGTAAAATCTGTTGGCTCTCATACTGAGTAGAGCCATGTTCCACTTGATGTCCATCTCCTCCAGTCCTTGCTTACTGATTTGATTCAGATCTTCATGTAACATAGTAGATCCTTGAGATCCTTGAGATGCTATGGAAGCACAATTAGTGTCAAGACTGAATATTGCAGGCCTCTCTTCTTCATAAGAAGGTCCAGATCTTGTAGTAGGGGAATGGGTAGCAGGGGAAACTTCAATCCCACTGCCTTTGGAGATTCCACTGCTGTGAGATATAAAGGCCATATTAGCAGGTAAATCAGCAGATCAACTTGAATTAGTGGGGATGGTTCCTGATGACTTCATCTCATTGACTACTGGCTCAAAAACTTTCAGGTTATTGTAGATATCATCAATGTTCTTATCATCAGTGTCATCTCTATTTTGCCAAATGGCTTTGTAAACAAACCATTCTTTCTAAAGGCTGTTGAGGAATCTTGTATTCACCTGTTCTCTTGAGACTTCTATGTCAAAGAACTCCATGTTGGGAATAAAATGAGCCAAGACACTTAGACGCTGACAAGATTTATTTGGACGCTGATAGGAATAAATCAAGCGCTGACAGATCAAGCATTGACAAGAAGTATCCAAGCACTGATAGGAAAACTTAGTCAACAAGTTTGTTATTTGAAGAAAAGATATACTCAAATATTGTATTTTCTATATTTATCTTTTCCTAAAATAGTTGATAGGTTATCCATTGTACATGACTCTTTGTGTTATAAAAGGAGGTCGTAGGGTTTTTATAATATATACATTATTTTTATTCAATATTCAACTTTCATTGTAATCAAGTTTGTTTCATCAATCAAAAGTGAAAGTTTGTTTTACTTGTTCTTTATTCAAGTGTTAATTCCACATAACACTTGGATTGTTCATACAACAAACAAAGTTTCTCTAAGTGTTTAACTTGATTTAATCTCTTTAACACAAATCTAATCGATCTAAGTTTGGGATCAACAAGTGGTATAGAGCTTGTTGAGGAACTTTGATCTTGAAGAACAGTAAACCCTAAAAACACCAAAACCCTAAAAACCGGACAAGATGTCTACTCCAGATATGACCTCCTCCTCATCAAGTCACAACCTAAAAATCCCCATGCTAGACCCTGACAACTTTGAGTTATGGAAGTTCAATTTTGAACAATACCTTCAAATTCATGATCACACTCTCTGGGAAATTATTGAATATGGAAACACATTCGATAAAGATGCTAAGATTGCTGCTGCTATTGCTTTAAGATCAGTTGAGGGTTTAACTAAAGAGGATCGAAAAGAAAGACCTACGGATGGGAGAGCTGTCTCAACTAAGGATATTGCAAAGAGAAGGAATGACATGAAAACTTTAAGCATTCTCAAACTCTCTTTGGGACCAAGCAATCAACACAAGTATAGAGGTTTTGAGTCTACCAAAGAACTTTGGGAAGCTCTTCAAGTCAACTATGCTGGTAATGATGATACTGCCCTAGACAAAAAGAAGCAACTTTTGCATGAGTATGCTGTGTTCAAGGCTCTTCCCAATGAGAAGCTAAGTGAGGTAAGAAGCAGGCTTCTAGACATCACTAGCAAATTGTCCTTTATGGGAGTAGAGTATAATGATGCTGATATCATTACTAATTTCCTTAAAAGTCTTGGTGATGCATGGAAAATTGAAGCTAGGTCTATCATTGCTACCAATGCTCACAAGAGTTCTACTTTTGACGACGTCTACAGTAAGCTAAAAATTATATAGAATGAAATCTTTTTGGATAATGGAAGAAAATCCACCTCTGGAAACATGTCTTTCATCTCACATAGTGAAGCTCAAGTTGATAAGAGAGAATCATATGTGCATCCTGTTACTATATCACCTGTGTCAGCGGTGGATCAAACTTTGTCAACGCTTCTCATTCAAACGCTGACACATACAATGTTGACTCACCAAGGATTAAACCTGCTGGTATTGATCTAGACACAGTGTGTGCATACATTGCTGCATTTCCCAATGGTTCAGTGATTACATATGAGGACCTTGAGCAAATCAGTGAGGAGAATTTGGAAGAGATGGATATTAAATGGAATATGTCACTTGCAAGCATAAGGGCCAACATATGGAATATGAGATTCAGAAAGAAGATGACCTTCAATGCTAAAGACACTGATGGGTTTGATAAATCCAAGTTTGAGTGTTACAACTGCCATAGGATGGGTCACTTTATGAGGGAATGCATTTCTCCAAGAACATCTGATGCTAGAAAGCCTTCAATCCAAATCATCAAGGTTGAAGACACAAAGGCTATGGTTGCCATGCAAGACATTGATGGTGTTGGATGGGACTGGAGCTTTTTGGCAAAGGATGTGGAAGAGAACAAGGCCTTGATTGCAGAGAAGGAAGAAGAAGAGCATGTTCACTTTGCTCTCATGGCACATTCTTCGTCTTTATCAGATAATGAGGTATATGATGATACTTTATGTAGTTAAGGCTGTCGTTTAAACACTGAAAAACTTAACAAAGAAATTCTAAAGTTAAAATCTGATGTTTTTGATGAAAAATGCAAGCTATCTAATTATCAAATGGCACTTGTTCAAACTGAAAAGACTGTAGAAGAATATAAGAAAATGGAATTTGACCTAAAAGATCAAATTAATGTTTTGTCTCATGACCTCAAAGTTAGTGTTGAACTTAGGGACATACTGGTGAGATCCAAAGGAGTTATACAACTTAAGTTAGATGAGGCCATTAAAGATAAAGAGAATGTAGGGCTTAAAATTCAAAAGTTTGATAAATCCACTCAAACCCTAGAAAAATGTGTAAGTGAGCAAAGAGATTCTATGGATATGTCTGGGATTAGGCTAAAAGAGTATGTTAATGTTCCACCACTTGCTGGAAACTTTCTTGGTGTCCTGAAAAAGGATTAATCTTGGACTGGTATACCAGAACTCCAAGAAAAGGAATTCATTCCTCCACCAAGAGTTCTTACTCCAGTAGAGCAGTATAAGCAGAAAGTTACTGACTTGGAACAATGGAAGAAAGCCAATCCTACATTGTTTGTTAAAGGTGGAATGCTTATTGAGAGTCCACTAGAGCCAACACCCATAACTGTGACCAACCCTTCTAATAGAAAACCTGTTGACCTTGGCTCATATGTTAATAGAAAACCGAGTGTTAAGTATGCATAAATGTATAGAAAACCTAGGTCACCACAAAGCCAAGCTAGTGTTAATAGGACAGGGTTCTTTCACTCTAGACCTAAGGTTATATCTAGAAAAGCTTGTTATATATGTGGGAGTTTTTCTCATTTGGCTTATAAGTGTGTCAGTGCTTCAAAAGTCAACGCTGACAATAAGTCAACCATGGTCAAACCCAGACCTTTTGTCTAACCAAGTCCACAAGTTACTAGACCAGCTCCATTCTTTACTAAAGGGACTAATACACATGGACAAAGGCCCCTTCAAAAGACCAATACATGGTCTAACAGACAATGGGTTCCTGTAGCAAACCCTAATTTTGGCGCTGATAAGTACAAATTCAACGCTGACAAGAACAACTTTAACGCTAGCAGAAATGTTTCCAATGCTGTTAAACAAGGTAATAACAAGTACTTGCAGCCTAAGGGAAAGGGGTCTAAAGCTTCATCTAGTTTGACATGGAGACCCAAACAAGATCAAAACCCTAATTCTGATGGGATTTCTATGACCTGTAACATATTTCATTATATTTCAAAGGTCATAACTAAACCAATTGGGGTCAAGTGGGTATTCAAGCCTTAAAGGGATGAACCAGAGGTTGTTATAAGGACTAAATTTGTTCTTGTTGAACAACCAAATGAATCCAAGTCTGCTCAGGCTTGGGTTCCCAAAGAAAACTAATTTGTTTTCTTTATGTGCAGGGCATTCAAAATCAGGTAAATGATTATGGATATTGGGACAGTGGATGCTCTAGGCACATGACGGGGAAGGAAGATTATTTGACTAACTTTACCCCTATTAAAGATGGTGATAAAGTGTACTTTGGAGGAGGATATGGTACAATTTTTGGAAAAGGCACTCTTATCACCAATAGTTTGCGTTTTAAAAACGTATTTCAGGTAAAAGAACTTGATTATAATTTGTTTAGTGTGTCACAAGTTTGTGACAATAAGAATAAGGTTCTTTATACTGATACTGAATGCGTGGTGTTAAGCAAAGACTTTAAGATGGCTGATGAGAAGTTTATTGACTATAGAACACCTAGGCATAGGGACATTTATAATGTTAATCTAACAATAATTTGTCATGTATATATGCTAAAGCTTCAGTTGATGAAAGTAATCTATTGCACAGAAGGTTAGGGCACATAAACTTTAAGAACATCAATAGACTTGTGAGACATGGTTTAGTTGATGGTTTGCCTGAAAAGGCTTTCCACAATAATCATTCTTGTGTTGCATGTCTTAAAGGCAAACAACACAAAGTCTCATTTAAGTCTAAACTTGTGCACTCTAGTTCTAAACCACTTCACTTGCTACATATGGACTTATTTGGCCCAACTAATATAGAAAGTTTGAATGGTAAATCCTATTGTTTTGTCATAACTGATGATTTTTCTAGATTTACTTGGACTTTCTTTTTAGCCTTAAAAAGTGAAACTGCCACGATTTTGATTAACTTTATTACCCAAATTGAAAAGAAAACAGGGAATGAGGTTAAAATACTTAGAAGTGATAATGGTGGTGAGTTTAGAAACTAGTTGTTAGATGCCTTCTATGTTAATAAAGGGATTACTAGGGAGTTTAGCATAGCTAGAACCCCACAGCAGAATGGGGTGGCTGAAAGGAAGAATAGAACACTCATAGAAGCAGCTAGGACAATGTTGGCTGATGCTCATTTTCCCATTGCTTTTTGGGCTAAGGCTGTGAATACAGCCTACTATGTTCAGAATAGAGCATTGATCAACAAAATCCATATTAAGACATATTAAGACACCTTATGAGCTGTTTTGGAATAGGAAACCTAATATAGGTTTTCTTAAACCCTTTGGATGTCATGTAGTGATACTGGATACTAGTGATGCCTTAGGAAAGTTTAGTACTAAAGGTGATGAAGGCTATTTGATGGGCTATTCAGTACAAAGTAACGGATATAGGGTTTACAATAAGAAAGAAAAATGTATACTTGAAAAGCTACATGTTAAGGTTTTAGAGAGTAAACCTAGTGATCCTGAGAGTGGACCAAATTGGTTCTTTGATCTAGACCTTTATCTAGAACCTTGAATTATATGCCTGTTACTAATCCAGACATTGTGAAAAGGGATTCAAATGTTGTGGAAGAACCTATTGTTGAAATTGTAGGTAAACAGGTTGACAAGGAAGAAGGATCACATGCAGTCAAATCAGACCACATACTTGAGTATGTTACCATTCCTATATGGACTAATGGATTTGCACAAGCTGCTGCTGCTGAAAAGGAGAAATTAGGTCCACAAGAGAAGCCAGTTGATGAAAACATGCATGAATCTTCAAGCGCTGATAAAGGTAAATCCGACGCTGACAGGCCAAATTCATGCGTTGATAGCTCAAATGCTGACAACCCATTTGACCATTTATTCTCTTCCAATACTTTTGAACAAGGTGAACCTTCCATACTTCATGAAGAGGTTCATTCTAGTGATGATGGAGGAGGCTATAAAGATGATATTGGCAACATGGAGACTGAGATTAAAGACAACACACTCATTGAAGGAGGAACACTTATAACTACTATCAAAAATCATACTCCTTCTCTAATCATTGGTGATGTTTTGTCTCCTGTTCAAACAAGAAGGTCTCATCAAACTTAAGGAAGTTTCATTGCCAATATCCACAAGAAGGTTGATACCCCTCTTGTACAGGCATGTTTGTTTGCTTGTTTTCTGTCACAACATGAACCCAAGAAGATTTTTGATGCTCTCAAAGAACCAAGTTGGGTGGAAGCAATGCAGGATGAGCTTCACCAGTTTGCTATTCAAGATGTTTGGGAGTTAGTGGATTCTCCAAGATATGTAAGACCTATTGGGACACGTTGGGTTCTTAGAAACAAGAAAGATGAAAGAGGAATTGTGGTCAGAAACAAGGCACGTTTAGTTGCTCAAGGATATACACAAGAAGAGGGAATAGACTATGAAGAGGTTTTTGCACCTGTTGCAAGGATTGAAGCAATAAGGATTTTCCTAGACTATGCTTCTTGCATGGGCTTCACAGTTTATCAAATGGATGTGAAGAGTGATTTTCTTTATGGCACAATTGCAGAGGAGGTTTATGTCATGCAGCCTCCTGGTTTTGAAGACTCAGAACATCCAGACAAAGTGTATAAGGTAAAGAAAGCAATGTATGGACTTAATCAAGCCCCGAGATCATGGTATGGAACATTGTACACCTATCTGGTGGAAAATGGATTTAAGAGGGGCACCATAGATCAAACTTTATTTAGACTGGTAAGGACTTTCTACTTGTTCAGGTCTATGTCGATGATATCATCTTTGGTTCATCAAGTCCAAAGATGAGTGAAGACTTTTCCAAGCTCATGATAGACAAGTTCAAGATGAGTGCAATGGGAGAGATGAAATTCTTTCTAGGTTTACAAGTCCAACAGAAAGAAGATGGTATCTTTATCTCTCAAGACAAGTATGTAGCAGAAATCTTGAAGAAGTTTGGCTTTTCTCCACATGAAAAACGGGCTAGCACACCCATGGATAGGGAACACCCTTTGGAAAAGACTGGAGATGGAAAAGAGGTGGATGTCAAGCATTATAGATCAATGATTGGATCATTGATGTATCTTACAGCTTCTAGACCTGACATCATGTTTGCTGTGTGTGCATGTGCACGACATCAGGTGACTCCCAAAGAGTCTAATCTTCATGCTGTCAAAAGAATCTTTAGATACCTTAGGTGATATCCCACCTTGGGATTATGGTATCCAAAGGATTCTCCATTGGAGCTTCTTGGTTATTCAGACAATGATTATGAAGGTGACAAGTTTGATAGAAAATCCACAACTGGTGGATGCCAATTTCTTGGGAGTAGATTGATATCTTGGCAATGCAAGAAACAAACAGTGGTGGCCAACTCTACAACTAAAGCAGAATATGTGGCTGCTGCTGATTGTTTTGGACAAGTTCTATGGATTCAAAACCAACTGTTGGATTATGGGTATAATTTATGCATACCAAGATATTTGTAGATAATAACAGTACATTATGCATTATTAAGAATCATGTACATCATTCTAAAACAAAACACATAGAAATTAGACATCATTTTATAAGAGATTGTTTTGAAAAAGGTTTAATACATCAAGATAGGGTAGACATAGAAGAGAATGCGGCTGATCTTTTAACTAAACCTTTTGATGTTGGGAGGTTCCAGTACTTGGTAACAAGTATTGGAATGATCAATCTCACCTAAATGTGTTTTTGAAGTCATTGTATAGTTTGTACAGGATGTGTACTGTTATTGGTCTTTATACAAAATTAGGTTTTCCACTTTATTTTTCTAACGCTGACAAAGGTTATTTTAACGTTGATAAGTGTTAAAATGAACGCTGACAGCAATATGTTAGTTTTGTGGTTTTTAATCTAATTATACATGCATTATGAGCATTGTACAAATGGATACAGAGTTGCTTATGGATCCTTGAGCTTACTAGGAGTGTGTTCCAGTTTATGGATGATGGTTGGAATGTCATGTTGGGTCTATTATGAGTTGATGTGACAAAAATATAAGACAAGAACTAAATCTTTTTTATTAATATCTTCTACAAGTTTATCCACCATCTTGTAGTTTCACCATATGCTAGATTTAGTCCTTGTTTTATAGTTTTGTCACATCAACTCATAATAGACCCAACAATCTTCCCCTAGTTGATGTCGACAAAACTCCTTGTGTATCTCTTGTAAATGGTACATGATCTTCAAATTGCTTCCCCTCAAGTTAAGCATCTATATCTTCCGTTTTTTGTCACATCAAATAGGGAAGTAAACAATGTATGCAATCGAAGATTCTCCAAATGAAGGCTCTATGTAATGATCATGAAGAAAAATAAATAAAGTAATCTTGATGTAGAGGTAGAATAACCCAAATCTATGTTCCATGTCTTGTACTATCCACGTGACGTTGAACTTATATTGATAAAAAAATATAAGTAGACCTCGATCCCATTGTCAAAATCCTCATCCTTTGTGAGACACTGAGCACGATAATGTAACTCCTTTAAGTGATAGCAAGTTATCTAGTTGCTAGATTTGACAAGTCTTCGTCACCAAACATTTAAAGCACGAACAAGTTATCATCAAAGTCAGTTGTTGTTGACTTTAAAGATATGATAAAACACAAACTCGCGAAAATCTACTTCAAGCATCAACTTTACCATAAGAATTCTTCCCCTTAAGCCAACACCTCTTCATGACGAGTCTTAATGAAACAATATCTTCATATGTAAAAGCTGTTATCGAATAATTCTTTCACAAGGCTACCCCGATTACATAAGAAATATTACTCCAATAAATTACTTCACGAATTGTTGCTAACTCGCGTAAAAATCATTGACCCCTTTAAAAATATCTGAGCCATTAATATAAAAACGATATTCTGAATAAAATAGAGATTCCATGTACCTTCATGTGTATAAATACCTCTTTTTTGTGTGCCAAAACGTAACCAAAATTCCAAACAGCAGGAAAACCTTCTTTACCCGATATCCATCATTGTCCGATATCTCTTCATCGTGTGTTGTACAATATTAGACGACATTTGTCAGCGAATAAAAAAAGGATATATCGGACGATACTGTTGCTAGCGGATAAATCATACTTTGTCAGCGGCAAGGTATCGCTGACACCTATCTGTGGCTACTACCCTAATGACAGTGGGTAAAAATAATAATTGTAACAGTGGAAACTCCAATTTTAGAATATAGATCATATCCAGTCCATTATTTTCTTTCACCATAATACATCTCGTTGTGTCCTCCAAAAATAATGCAACATACCTCCAAGAAATCAGCAACATTTTGAACATGCTTGTTGTTGACTCTATTTCCATTCCCTAAACTTTAGGGATTTCACACAAACCTGTTATATCTTCACGTAAAACTTTATCCAATTCTTGGGTAATAACCACCCATAATCACAGCGACATAAATCCCTTCAACCGTATCAATATAATCAGCACCAAGCATATATTACGTTCGAATATAGGAGATAAAATATGATCGATCACAAATCATAAAGATTCGCAAGTAAACCAGCTGTGATCTCCAAAAATTAGTTGCCTCCAGATATATGTACTTCCGTAACTAGCATATGGTGAAACTAAAAGCTGATGGACAAATTTGTAGAAGATATTAATTTAAAAGATTTAGTTGTTTATTTGATATTATCTTTTGTAACAGCTGTGGTTTGTAGTATATAAACAAACCATCAGTCGTAGGTTTTTCATTCACTTCATCATTCACAATGTAACCTACAAACAAAGTGTGTGTTCTAGGCATGGGATTCGATGTATACATGCCTAGGTTATTTGTGTTTAAAGATTAATGCAAGTAACGTTAAGGAGAAATTCATCATGTTTGTTTCAAACACCTTGTTCAATGATTATTGTTCTAGTTTCGCTATGATTTTATGTCATATGAATAATGATCATTCCTAGCAGCCTAAAGATTCGGAATTATAGGATTCAACAATTGGTATCAGAGCCTCGTGGCTCGTGATGCTAGGACCAACAAGGTGTTCGTGTTTTGAGAAGAAAAGAAAAATCCGTCTAGGGTTTTTCTGGGCGGTTTTGTGTGCGCATCAATATTCAGAAGGCCATAACTTTTTATTGAACTGTTGGATCGACACGAAATTTTGTGTGTGTGTTCTACACACATATATCTAGATATCCACTAGAGGGATTGTCGAGATCTATTCCCAAGAAAAAGTTATTAAGCGTCGAAGTCAATAGAGGTCATATGTTGTTTTATGTGAACAGTAATAGTAAAAACGCGAATTCTCCTTCGTTCATCGTTGGATCATCGTGAAAATTTTGCTGTAGGTTCTTGGCACTAGTGTCTAGGATTTCACTGAAGGGATCTTCGATCTGAGCTCTCATGAAGAAGATATTCGATGTCGAAGTTTGCTGCAGAATATGATCTTTACATAAAATCATGATTTAGGGTTTGTAAAACCCTAGATCAATTAGCCGCTGACATGTGTTATGTAGACGCTGATAGATGTTGGTGTCAGTGGATATTATTGACGCTGACAAGGCAAGGATGAGGCGCTGATGGCCAGGCGCTGACAGGTATAAAGTTGGCGCTGACAGAAAAACTTAGTGTTGTCCGATATATAATTTTTCAAACACTGACAAGTGTTGTCCGATATTGGACAACACACATTGATGATATCTTGGATAAAGAAGGTTAATGGACGACAAAGGAATAACTGTTGTTTAGAAAATTGGATAGATTTTGGCACACAAAACGAGGTATTTACACACGAAGGTACATGGGATCTCCGTTTTTATACAGAATATCAATTTGATATTAATGGATCGGATATTTTTAAAGGGGTCAATGATTTTTCTAAGTTAGCACCATTAGTGAAGAATTTGATTGATATTGGATTTGATTATGTAATCGGGGTAGCCTTATAAAAGAGTTATCCATCTTAATTCTTTTACATATGATATGAAGATATTATTTCCTTAAGATTCGTCATGAAGAGGTGTTGGCTTAAGGGGAATAATTCTTATGGTAAATTTGATGCTTGAAGTAGATTTTTGCGAGTTTGTGTTCTATCATATCTTAAAAGTTGTGCCTAGTCAACATTACTTTTAAAGGTAACTTGTTCGTGCTTACACGGTCGGTGACAAAGACTTGTCATATCTAGCAAACTTACATTGCTATCACTTGAAGGAGTTACATTATCGTGCTCAGTGTCTCACAAAGGATGAGGATTTTGACAACGGGATCGAGCTCTACTTATAATTTACCATTAGTATAATTTCTTTATCACGTGAATAGTACAAGACATGGAACATAGGTTTGGGTTACTCTACTTCTACATCAAGATTAATTTATTTATTTTTCTTCAAGATCATTACACAGAGCCTACATATGGAGAATCTTCGATTGCATACAATGTTTCCTTCCCTATTGATGTGACAAAAAGGGGAAGACATACATGCTACACTTGAGGGAAGCAATTTGAAGATGATGTACCACTTACAAGAGATACACAATGAGTTCTGCCGACATCAACTAGGGGAAGATTGTTGGGTCATAAAGTTGATGTGACAGAAACTCAAAACGAAGAAAACATGAAGGCATTTGTTCAACGTTGACACATTGTGTCTAGACGTTGAAAAGTGTTAACGAAACGCTGACAGAAGTCAAACCCTGTTGGAAATATCTATTTAGGTTAAATATTCAAAATATTATTTATTAATATTCTGTATTAGTTTATTTAAATAGAAGATACACATGTTTATTTGATATTATCTCTTTTAAAACCCTAATCCTTACACTATAAAAGGAACCAAGGATTATTAGGTTTTTCATAACTTCATTCACAATGTAAACCTAAAGCGTGTGTTGCACTAGACGTGGGATTAATGTATACACGTCTAGTGGTTGTTGATTATTAATATAATTAGCAACCCTTTGATTAATTTATGTGTTCTTGTGTACTAAACACCTTGTTTAATGATTATTGTTCTATTCCGCTTTGATTGTTAATCATATGAACAATGATCATTCCTAGTTGCTTAAAGATCTGAGGAAACCAAGGTTTCCACATGTCATACATTCCTGTCTTGACATAAATTTTTATTGCATATTTTATTTTTGGCAACTTTGTATATCATTGTTTAAGGGGAGGTTTAGGAAACCTTTAGGATTTTTGTGTATTCTTATAATACTCTCATCACAATTCTAGATTGTGTCCACTGGTTAGTACGAGTTAGTTTTCTAAATCGTGAGGCACTGTAGCATGCAAAGTTTATATACTGTGCACGCTGCCAATACTTTTCGGCCTAGAATTGGAGTTGGACGGTTGGGAGACTTGGGAATGTTTTTCTTGGGCTTAACTGGGAAGTTACAAAGGGTTTATGTGAGATAACTTCATTGTTAAGAACTTTGGTTAGCAAGGGACACTTGAGGGTAATTATGTCTATCTTGCTTAAGCAAGTGTGCATGATTGGACAGTGCTTGCCACCCTATAATGATTTTCAGTCTATGAGTTATCTTCACTAGGATAAATTACTTTGTTAAGGTCCTTTTTCTTTTTATTTATTTTTATTTTTGGACGCTGACATTTTTCCTTCCAAACACTGATAAGACCAATTTTAACGCTGACATGGCAAATTTCCAACACTGACATAGCCGTTGGACGCTGATACGTTAACTTTGACCGTTGACAAACATTGGGTCCTACCCAGTTGTTATTTTTGACGAAAATATGGGCCGTAATTTTAGGATTTGGTAATTTTTTATTAATGTTTGAGATAAGTTATATATTTTCAAGATTTTCATAATTACTTTTTGAATATAACTGCCTCACGTTTTGACCAATCACATATTTTCACCTCTCCTATATATTTGGCTCATTTCTTTTAAACAGGGTAACTGCTTGTTCTTGTCTAACTATAATTTCTCAAACCTTTATCTTCCATAACTTTTATCACAGCTTTCTTACATCAATGGCACCTAAGTTTAAACCTATAGAATGGAATTGGGGTTCAGGAGTCAACATCATATGGTAGCTTATTTGCAAGCTGATAATGATCTGTTTCCCCAATATACTCAGATGGTTGAGTATTTGAATGCGTCCCCATTAAGGTATGCACTTTCACATACTCCTCTTATCCCCGTCACACACATTAAACAGTTTTGGAACACCGTCCATTCCTCAACAGTTAATGAAGTGACTACATTGACTGTTATTGTCCATGGGGTTTCATGGGTGGTTACTGAAGCCTTGGTTCGCCAAGCTTTGCATCTTAATGACGCAGATGGTATAACCACCCTACCCATTGCAGAGCTAGAGCAAGGACTCAAAGCCTTGGGTTATCCTTTGCCTGAAGAAGGCCATTTAAACAAATATACAAAACAACAATTTCCCCCGGCTTGGAAGTACCTAATACATGTCATTCTTCAATGTTTGAGTCCCAAATGCTCTTCACACAATGAAATCAACCGATCAATTGGGAGTGCCATTGTGTGTCTTGCAACTGGGAAAAAGTATAACTTTTCAAAAATGATTTTTGATAGCATGTGTCATAATAAGGGTAATAAGATGACTCTTGCTTACCCTAGGTTCTTATAAATGGTTTTTGATTTACAAGGATACTGCAATAGGGATCATAATGTTTTTTATACGATCCCTGTTCAAAAGAAAGCAATTTTTGAGAAGATGACATTGAACTGTATAGAGACCTACCTCTCACCCAAGCCATGCTTGTTGATGTTGAGTAAAATACGTCTTTTAGGAAAAAGAGCGTAACTAGGGAAAGTATTAAGTGTCGGTTTAGGAAAACCAAAGCACTTATGACCCAAAGTGGGGATCGTTCTCAAGGAGGCAAGTGCGTTGTGTAGAGAGATGATTAATGGTTTGTGATTATATTGATGAGAAATGAAAAAGAAGAAAAGAGATTAGAAGAGAATGACGGTTACAATTATGAATTAAACTAAGACGAATAGTCGTGCACGTAAAACCGTAAAAAGTGACAAAATTAAAAATTTACCCTAAAAATTCCTTGAAAATTGCAATAAATCCTAAAAAATGTAGTTAGAGTTTACAAAAAATCAAAAATCACTCAAACATTTTATTTAATTAAATAATAATTTTTTAATGCTAATTAAAGCCCAAAAAAATCAATTTAATTAATAAAAAGCCCAAAATGAGATTTTTTCACTTGTAAACCTCTAAAATGACTTAACTAAATTAATAACTATTTTGAAATTTTAAAATTAATTAAAACTATTTAAAAATAATTAAAAACTATTAAAACTTAAAATAATTTTAAAAATTAATAATGACAATAAAAATATTCTAAAAATTGTAAAATTCCTAACTTAATGTATTTGATCTAAGAAAAATGAAAAAGCCTTTGAAAAATCCAAATTTTAGTTTTTAATAATAAAATAATAATAAAATATTAATAAAAATCCAAAATTTATAAAAAATTCTAAAAAGTTGAAAACTAGTTTATTTTAACCTAAATAATACAAAAATGTAGTTAAAATTACAAAAATACCCATATTGGGCCTTGAACTGGGCTAAAAGTTCAAACAGTCCCTTAATGGGCTCAAATTGGCCCAATAAGAAAAATGTTGTCTAAATAAGCCTAAAATCTCCTATCTGACTTAAAACTTGATTTTAAGAACAAAACTCTGAAGGCCCAAAAGCTAAAAATGTGTTTAAGCTAGCTTATTTCAAAGCAACTTATTCTTAATGGGCTTTTTGGCCCATTAAGCTATAAGCTGATGCAATAAGCTCAAATTTGACACACAAGCTTCTTTTGAGTTACTTAAGAGATCTGTAAAAAGAAAATTGGAAAAAGCACAAGAAATAAGCCTGAAATAAGCCAAGACTCTCTTCACAAAACGACAAAATAGTCGTTTTTGAGTTCTAGACCACCTCAAGTGCTGATTCAACTTTCAAAAGCTTTTAAATGACTTAACTAAGCAAAATAATCAAAAAGGTTTCAAATAAGCACAAGAAATAAGCTGGAATAAGCAGATAAGCACTTGTTTAAAAGTCAACTTAATGAGTTTTCTAGTAAAAAGTCAAAGTCAAAGTCTAATAAGCTCCAGATCAAATAAATGGGTCAAATGAGGAAGATCTATCACAAAAAATAAGTTTTTGCAAGTCTGGATAAGCCAAATTGGCTTATGAATAAGCTGAATGATGTTTTACACTAGGAGGGGCTAGTTTTGGAGGTTGAGTAGTGGGAACTTTTCCCCCTGCTTGACCTTTTTGACTTTTTCTCTTTTTTGGCTTTTTTGTGGATTCAAGTTAAGCAAAGGCACCCAAATGATCAGTTAATCATAAGGAGTCAATATCAATCACAAAAACACAATTTCAAACAACCAATCAGTGTAGTTAATTCAAAAGATGCACAGACCTAGCCCAGATATGAACAATAAGCAGTTTTCACTCAATAAGCAGTTTTAGCAAAAATCAGCCAACCAAATTGCACCAAAAGCATACACAAGCTATAATAAATTCAAATGAAAAAATTTAAACAGGTTTCATGTAATGGTTCAAGGTCTAGATCAATATTCAAGCATAAAATAGTTAGTGATGAACAAGAACAAGCAGACTTGACAATTGCTGATATACTTGACCACACAGCCAAATTCAA
Source organism: Glebionis coronaria (assembly GCA_025667525.1). Lineage (NCBI taxonomy): Eukaryota > Viridiplantae > Streptophyta > Magnoliopsida > Asterales > Asteraceae > Glebionis > Glebionis coronaria. The sequence goes on from CM046879.1 coordinate 224,248,124, forward strand.
ACACTTAAATCTTCTTAACAGGTTATGTTGGGTATGATTTTTCACTTTCATCCTAAGTCTAAGCCTAGAACTAGGTGTTAATAACTAGGTTTTTACTTAGTTATAAAAGAGTTTATCGTCCGATCTTTTCGAATTGATTACTAGTAGAAAGTGCGACTCAGCCGTCCTTGGTGGAAAAATAAATGGTTTGGTTATCTATATTAAAATAAAAGTAAATATGAAAATGTCGTTGAGTAAAATAAAAGCTTTAAAAATTAAACTAAAATGACGAGTTAAAGATAAATGATTGAAAAGTTAAAAACAAAATTAGAAAAACACTTAGTAAAAATAGAGATTTCGGTAAGCGTGCAATTTGTGGAAATTAAAACATAATGAATCTAAAACTTGAAAACTTTGTAAAAACAAGAAATTAATCCCATCAGAATGTTCTAATCGGAATATGATCGGAAAGCTGGTCGGAAAGTCCAATCAGAATGTGATCGGAATATACTCAAAATTAATCTGATCGGAATGAGGCCAAATCGGAATGCAGTCGGAATAATGGCAAGGTTATCGGAATACTGGAAAATAATAGCTATCGGAATGTATAAAAGGAAGTGATCGGAATAAAGGAAAACAATGCAACCGGAATCGAAAAAGGAATCCAGGTCGGAATAACAAAACCCTTTTCCGATCAAGATGAATGGAATAAATGAAGCAGATCGGAATAAAGGAGCTCAAATCGGAATGCTTAATCGGAAAGGGGTTTACCCTTTCCGATGGTAGGTAATTCGTATAAGCCAAGTTAATAAGCTATATTTGATAAGCTCAAACCAAGACTTAACCAAATCAATAATAAGCCGAACTAATAAGTATAAAGTAAGAACTTTTTAAACTTTAAATAAGCAACCTTTTTAAATCAAACAATAAAAAGATGAAACTTTTAAGAAAAAACTTAAAGCAAATAAGCTAAATACAAAATAAGCCAATAAGCATGTCAAGCTCAAAGCTTAAGTTGTATAAAAACTTAAAGATTGATAGAAAGATAAACTTTTTAATCAATCAAACATCAAGATTAAGCAAAATCAAAGATTATCACTAACCAAGATTAAATTAAAAATAAGAAAGGTAGAAGAAGATTAAGATCAAAAACAAGATTAAACTCTCAAAAGTAAAGATTTGATTCAACAAGAAAGGAATAAAAGATGAAGTTTTCCTAGTGAGAGAAAGTTAAACACTTTCTCTCTCTAAAAACTAAAACTACTAAAATTGAAAAAATGAACTAATTAACTAACACCCTCCTAATGTGTCATTAGGAGGGTATATATAGGAAGTGGGAAGGTGCATGTGTTGCTTCTTTTTTCTTTCTTCACGACTCGATTTAAAATCTCTGTCTTTCTCGACGTCGTCTCGGGATTTGTCGATACAAATTAAACTTGTCTTATAATTTTCTTCTTCTATTAGACTTGAGTTCTTAGACTTCATTAAACTTCCGTCTTTAGACTTTTTCTTCGATAAATCTTTAGAATAGGCCTTGAACTTCCGTTCTTTTTGCTCTCTTGATCTTTTGACTTCGTCTTTTCTCGTTTCCTTCGATAAAGCCCGTGATAGCCCATGTTTTCTTCTTTTTTCACATTTTTATCCTGAAACACAATAAAAACACAAACCACACATAATTCCGACTTTTACGACATAAATTACACGTTTTGGTCTTGTTATTATTGGAAATAAGTGGTAAAAGGATAAGTGTTTTCACACTTATTAAATCCCCTACACTTGACCATTGCAATGCCCTCATGCAATGCATTAATTTCAAAGCACAAATTACATTTCTCATCATAAATAACCTACCTTGGCCTTTATTAAATACTAAACTTTTAAAGAAACTAAAAAGATAAAAATATGTACAAAATAAGTAAAGAAATCAAAGACTTACATTGAGGTTTTGGTCGTCATGAATGTTCATCATCCTCAAGTTTCACGTTCCCCATACCATGTTTAAAAACGAGATCATTGTTATTATAAGTTAGCAAACTAACACGAACTCATGTGGCCCAATTATTCACTTAGACTCCCTTATTCCTAGGTGTATCTCTTATATTTTAATTTTGTCTTGAATGATCACGAGGATACATTGTTTGACTTATTTCGATAGTTTATTTAGGCCAAAAATAAAGTAGGACGATTTAATCAATAGTTAGCTAAAGGACAAAATCTTTTAAAACTGCTTCTCGGGACCTCATAAAGTTCATATCTTGGCATAACTCGCTTCACGATTTGAGACCTTTCTCGGACCGATATTTGGCAGCGACTTCATACTTCAAATCTTGAGAGACGTTCTTGAAATTATGGTCTTCTCTTCATAATATGAATTTCTACGCTTGAAGTTTTTGAGAGATTCTCCATACTTGGACCACGACTTCTTCATTTTTCTCCAATCTTTATTTTGGACTTTGATATACAACGATCCGCCTCCTTTTAGGACTTGGATCTATTTATCCTCATACCTTGCTAGCGTCTTTTTGGATAGACTTCTCCATGATTTTTTGGGGAGTATTTGCTTTTCGTCGTGTGTCTCGATCCTTCATATTGATTTTCGATAAATGATTCTTCACATCACTTTTAGATCTTTAGCAACAAAATTTAGCCCTCATGCAATGCATTACTCCACCTATTGTCACCATGGACAATCAACCAATGATCGAGCTTTTATAATCGCACGTAGAGGGCAACACCGATGCTATTGTCATACCCGAGATTGGAGCCAACAATTTTGAGCTCAAATCCGGCTTTATTCAAATGGTATCTGCTCAACCTTTCTTGGGGCGTTCACTTGATGATCCTCATGACCATATAAAAAGGTTTCTTCAACTCACCAATACGGTTAAGTATAATGGGGTTTCACAAGAAGTGATTCGCTTGCAACTTTTTCCTTTCTCCTTAGAGGGACAAGCCCGAAATTGGCTTGATAAGGAACCGCCATAAAGTATTCTTACGTGGACGGATTTAGAGACTAAATTCATCAACTACTTTTTCCCACCCTCACGTACTACCGCTTTGCGGAATGAAATCATTACCTTTGAACAAAAGTACGGTGAGACATTTAGTGAATCTTGGGACCGTTTTAAGAAACTTTTAAGAAAGTGTCCACAACATGGTTTCACAAAAGTACATCAAATTAATACTTTTTACAATGGTTTAAGCATGAATGACCAAGATTCACTAAATAGTGCCTCGGGGGGTAACATTTTGGTTAAGTCTTCTAATGCCGCACGGGACATTATTGAGAATAAGTCTAGAGTGCAAACCAAGAGTATTCGGACTAATGTGGCTAGTGCTAGCACTAATGAGAGCGACAAGAGAATTGATAATCTTACTTCGCTTGTTGAAACACTTGCTCTCCAAACCGTTAACAACACCAAAGCTATCAATGCTCAAGTTAATGCTATGAGTCAGTCATGTGAAATATGCGGGGGATCTCATTCATACACCGATTATCCTTCGACTCATGACAATCTGGAAAATGTGTATGCCCCAACGGTAACTATTCCACGGGAGGCTATCAAGCACGTCCTCAAGGTGACCGCAATTTGATCAGCTATCGCTCAAACAACTTTCTTTCACCACCTGGTTTCCCACCACAAAACCCAAACAACCTCAATCGCAACAATCAAAACCAACCTCGAGCTCCAAATCAATATCAAACCCAAAGAAACCCATATACACCTCAACGAAACAATCAAGTTCACCAACCACCCGCTTATCAACCACCTGCCTACCATGCTCTTCCTCCCACCCAACCCACCACATATAATCAAGAGGTTGACACTTACATGAGGACTAATGATGTGATAGTGCAAAATCTTCAGCGGGAAATGGCCAACATGAAAGCAGATATGGTGAAACAAGGGAATGATCTTCGAGCCGATATGCGAAACTCTTTGGCAAGTCAAACGAATGACTTAAGAACATGATGGCTAGTTTCTTCCCAAGTAATCAAGCCTCTAGTTTGGGTTCTCTTCCGAGTAACACCATTGCTAATCCAAGAGGGGAGATGAAAGCAATCATCACTCGTAGTGGAAAAGGTTTAAAGGAACCCGAGCTTCCTACACCTACACCGGTGATTGTGACAAAGGAAAACAAATCCCCTTCTCCAATTCCTCCAACTTCTACTTCTCCAATCCCTCCAACTTCTACTTCTCCAATGCATCCGCCTTCTACTTCCACCCATCCACCACCCAAGGATGTGAGTGAGAATTCCATTCCAAAGCCTTCATCTCAACCTAATATACCTTATCCTTCAAGGTTGAGGAAAGAGAAATTGAAGAACAAGGATGATATTCAGGTTTCTAACTTTCTCAAAATGTTTAAACAACTGAATTTCAACATCTCCTTTGCCGAGGCTCTCGCTCACATGACGAAGTACGCTAAAATGTTTAAAGATCTTCTCAGTGATAAGGAGAAACTTCTTGACATTGCTCAGACCCAACTTAACGAGGATTGCTCCGCAATGCTCTTAAGGAAATTACCCACCAAACTTGGTAATCCGGGTCGTTTTCTTATTCCTTGCAACTTCCCCGGGGTAGAGAATTGTATGGCCCTAGCCGATCTAGGTGCTAGTATAAACTTAATGCCTTTAAGCGTTTGGAAACAATTATCTCTACCCGAGCTAGTCCCCACACGAATGACTTTGGAATTAGCTAACCGTACGGTTGCTTATCCAGTGGGGATAGCCGAAGATGTCTTCGTCGGTGTCGACAAATTCACCTTTCCGACGGATTTTGTTGTCGTTGACTACGAGATGGACCCCCGTGTTCCATTAATCGTTGGACGTCTATTCTTGAGGACCGGTCGCACTCTCATTGATGTAGCCGTTGGCGAATTAATCATGAGAGTTGGTGACGATAAAATCGTCTTCAACATGGGTAAACTTTTTAAGCAGCCTTCTGAAAACGAGAGTGTTAATTTCATTGACGTTCTTGATGAGGCTTGTGAAGAATATTTCAAAGACGCTTGTAAAATTGGTTCTTCTTCTCTTCCTATTGTTGAGACCGTTGCCTCTATTACTCCTTCACTAACTCCATTTGGAGAAAGTGATTTCATTTTGAAAGAATTTGAAGCAACTTTGGGAGATGTGGACTTGCAATATGACGATTCTCCCTCCAATTGGGATGAAGACATTCGTACCATTGAGAAACTTCTCAATGAGGACCATATTTCTCCACCATCTCCTAAGGATATCTCTATCGATGAACCGAATTTGACTACGCCTTCCATCGAAAATCCTCCGGGTTTAGAGCTTAAGGACCTACCGTCTCATCTCGAGTACGTTTTCCTTGAAGACAACAAGAAGTCACCCGTCATCATCGCTAAGGACTTGAAAGAGGAAGAAAAATCTCGACTTATCGCCGTGCTGAAGAATCATAAGAAAGCGATTGCTTGGAAAATCTCCGATATTCGTGGAATTGATCCTCACTTTTGCACACATAAAATTCTCATGGAGGACAAATTTGAACCTACTATTCAAAGCCAAAGAAGGGTGAATCCCAAGATCCATGACGTTATCAAAAAAGAGGTTATCAAACTTCTTGATGCGGGAATGATCTACCCTATCTCGGATTTACCATGGGTTAGTCCCGTCCATTGTGTGCCTAAGAAAGGCGGAATCACCGTTGTGCCTAATGAAAACAACGAGTTGATTCCTACTCGTCTCGTTACAGGGTGGAGAGTTTGTATAGACTATCACAAACTCAATGATGCTACGAGAAAGGATCATTTTCCCCTTCCTTTTATGGACCAAATGCTTGAACGTCTAGCGGGTAATGACTATTACTGCTTCTTAGATGGTTTCTCTGGGTATTTTCAAATTCCCATCGATCCCAAAGACCAAGAGAAAACCACATGCACTTGTCTTTATGGAACATTTACTTACAAAAGAACGCCTTTCGGCTTATGCAATGCTCATGGGACATTCCAAAGGTGTATGATGGTTATCTTCCATAACATGGTTGAAGAAACTATGGAAGACTTCATGGATGATTTCTCGGTCTATGGTGATTCTTTCTAATTGCCTTACCAATTTGGAACGCATACTTAAGCGGTGTGAAGACACTCGCCTTGTTCTAAATTGGTAAAAATGCCATTTCCTGGTAAAAGAAGGTATTGTTCTTGGACACAAAATCTCCAAAGCAAGTCTTGAAGTGGACCGTGCTAAAGTGGATGTCATAGCCAAATTACCTCCACCTTCAACCGTGAAGGGTGTGAGAAGTTTCCTTGGTCATGCGGGCTTCTATCGTCGATTCATTCAAGATTTTTCTAAAATCGCTCGCCCGATGACCCACCCTCTTAGAAAAAGATATTCCTTTCATCTTTTCCAAAGAGTGTCTTGAATCCTTCAATCTTCTTAAGGATAAGCTTACTAAGGCACCGGTCTTGGTTACCCCTAATTGGGAGCTACCTTTTGAATTTATGTGTGATGCTAGCGACTTTGCCATTGGAACGGTTTTGGGAAAAAGAGTGAACAAACATTTCCAACCAATCCATTACGCTATCAAGACAATGACGGGGGCTCAATTGCATTATACCACTATCGAAAAAGAGCTTTTAGCTGTAGTGTATGCTTTTGAGAAGTTCCGCCCCTATCTTGTTCTTTCCACCACCATCTTGTACACCGATCATTCCGCGTTGAAGTACTTGTTGACTAAGCAAGATTCTAAGCCAATACTTCTTCGTTGGGTTTTGCTCCTTCAAGAATTTAAATCGAAATTCGTGACAAAAAGGGAGCGAAAAACCTAGCCGCGGATCATCTAAGTAGACTTGAGGATCCTTATCAAGGGGATCATCCGAATCAAGATATCAATGACTCTTTTCCCCTTGAGGCCTTAATGTCTATCAATTCCAATCTTGATGACACCCCGTGGTTTGCGGACATTGCAAACTACTTAGCGGGTGGTATTCTCATCGAAGGGTTAACATCCCAACAAAAGAAGAAGTTCTTTAAAGATGTTAAGACTTACTTTTGGGATGACCCTTATCTCTTCAAACAATGTGATGATTTGATTATTCGTCGGTGTGTTGATGGACCAGCAGCTTTAGACATTCTCGAAGCTTGCCATAAAGGACCCACCGGTGGTCCCCTTTGGTCCCAACTACACCGCGAAGAAAGTGTTTGATTCGGGATTCTATTGGCCCACTATTTATCGTGACGCTCACTAGATGGTTAAAAATTGTGATGCTTGCTAACACCAAGGGAAGATCACACATAAAGATGAGATGCCTCAAAATTTCATACAAGAATGTGAAAACTTTGATGTATGGGGTATCGACTTTATGGGGCCATTTCCATCATCTAAAGGGAACAAGTACATCCGCGTAGCCGTTGACTACGTTTCTAAATGGGTTGAAGCCAAGGCTCTCCCCACGAACGATGCGAGGGTGGTTGTGAACTTTCTGAAGAAACTTTTTGCTCGATTCGGTGTTCCTCGTGCTATAATCAGTGACCGCGGGACTCATTTTTGCAATGATCAATTTGCTCGAGTCATGGCTAAGTACGGTGTCAATCACCGTCTTTCCACCTCTTATCATCCTCAAACAAATGGTCAAGCCGAGATATCTAACCGTGGATTAAAGCGAATTCTTGAGCGTACTGGGGAGAGCATTGTGTCTCATGGGCCGATAAGTTAGATGATGCTTCGTGGGCTTTCTGTACCGCTTATAAGACCCCGATTGGTTGTACACCTTATCGTCTTGTGTACAGGAAAGCATGCCACCTACCTATTGAGCTGGAACATAAGGCTTACTGGGCCTTGAAGTGGGTCAATTTCGACATCAACAAAGCCGGCGATCTTCAGAAGATTCAACTCAACGAGCTCAATGAACTAAGGAATGAAGCTTATGAGAACTCATTGATCTACAAGGAGAAAACCAAGATCATCCATGATGCAAGGATTAAGAACCGAGAGTTCCATGTTGGTGATCAAGTTCTACTCTTTAACTCTCGGTTGAAGATCTTCTCGGGCAAGCTGAAGAGCCGTTGGTCTGGTCCATTCACCGTCGCCAAAGTCTTCCCATATGGTACCATTGAGCTTTCTCAGCCAAATGGGCCCAATTTTAAGGTGAATGGCCAGCGTGTGAAGTTGTACTTTGGTGAGGACATCTCTCATGAGATGATTCCATCCCTCACCACGTTTCCCTTGAATTAGTTCTGGGTCAAGTCAGGCTCGTGACTCGGTTAACAAAAACAAGCTCTTCTCGGGAGGCAACCCGTTGATCTATCCTTTACTGTTTTCATAATAAGTGTAGGGGGAGCCCCGTATGTGTTTGTTGTCTTGTTTCTTTTGATGTGTAGGGATTAAAAGCTTCAAAGATCCATTCTCGATGACTTTTGACGAACCGTGATCCCGTGTACCCGTCTTCCTGGTTCTATCCTTAACTGTCGTGATTCAATATTTCATATCTTATATGTTCACATTGAAATCACTATAGTTGTCCTTTCCTTAGCAAGATTTAAACAAAGTGAACAATGTCATAAGTGTAGGGGAGTTTACACATGCTTAAACATTGAGGACAATGTTTATATCAAGTGTAGGGGGGACTTCTATCGAAGTAAGTGGTCTTTTCCATGAATTTGTCCTCATTTTAACCGGAAATTTTGATATATTGCGGCGAAAATCCCCACAAATAATTAACAATATGCTATATTGTGGTAAGTGTTTCGTGTAATGTACAAATAGAACATGAAAAGATTAAAATGACATTGCAAACACTCGTATCAAGCGATAAATTCTTAACATATATCAAACGATATATAAAAAGATTTGATGAGACTAAAAATAAAACATTACACGAATTATGAGATAAAAATATAAAATCTAACAACACATGTTACTCGTCGCATAAAACTTCTTTGATACATGAAGAGTATATTTATACGTAAGTCACTAAGTTGTTGTTCGTCTTCCATACCTGAAGGCCTCGTCGGTTGTTTGGAACTTAAAAATCAATTTGACTCCAAGATAGCCAAGTTAAAGCTCTACCAGATTTGTTTGTAATCATCTAGATATGTAATTAAAGGTGAAATCGAAGATAAAACATTAAATTAATTATGAGATATAACTAATATGTACGTTAAGCGACATTTAACATGTAGATTCCAAGTTAATCGAGCTCTATGAAGTCTTTCATGATCAAAAGTTAAAAGGTTATCGTAGGTCATTGTCAACATAGCCAAACTTACTGTCACGTTATCCACATAATATTGGTGGTGGAAAAACATGATACTAATGTGAAATAAAAACTTTACTTTTAGTTCTAAACAACCTTATTTGTTTGAAACAAATATGCAAGACCGCGTTTCTATGTGATGAGTATTGCTTAATCTTTTTGGTTTCTTTTCAGCAAATGTTCAGTTAAGACAACATTACATGACTTTCGAAACAGATTTTATAATGCCCTATCAGGAGGTTGGCCATTCAGACTTAAAAGTTATAAATATTTCGCATTTTGCTGTGCAATATGTGAAGGAGAACATTAAAACTTTTTAAGTACCTTTGTTTTCTAAAATACTTTGCATGCATGTGTAAACTTCACATTAACTTATTTTGGATCCATAAGAAAGAAAAATGAATTTTTTTATTTCCATGTCCAATATAAAATACTTAGTAATAAATTATTTATCAAGTAGAATCCGTAGAACAATAGGATGGAATCTTCATTACCAGTAATATCTGACTTTGCCACAATGACATAGTGATCATAAGTCTCTTTAAACTTGAAAGCCACAATGATTCCAATACAATCATGTTTCAGCCATACATGGATCATTAACAGTATTGGCAAAATCCTTGAGGTTGTCGGCTACCATTAGACGCCTATAGAGAACTCAGGTACCTTTAGGAGCCGAAGGCAAGGGGAATCGAAAACAACAAACATCAGCAATGCACCATCAATATTCAATTTCTCTTGTGATTTCTTCTTTATTCCTACTCACTGGAACCACATAATATGGGTTATCAACATCTGTTCCCATAATTCTTGTGAGCTGATATAAAACAAACTTGCAAAATTAATAAGCTAATGTCAACACAGATACATATCAAGATAAGTTACACATAGGTTTGATAAGTATGAAACTTTATCACCAACTTATTATATAGTATCTTAACTAAAAGATTATGATGCAATGTAGTGCTAAATAACCCTAAAAAGTTACAACATATGAGCATGAGTCTAAACTATATAGTAAATCGCTTTTACCAATACAATTATCTGTAAAAAACATGTATAAATTCCAAAATGAATCACATATTTATACATTGTAACATCTTCACTAAAAAAAATATATGAATTTCAAAGTAACTAACCAAACCAGTAATTTTAAAATTTTTGAATATTTTTAGTTTCTTGTTTTGCATTCCAAAAAAATCTTATTAAAGTTGTTTATGAAAATTGATAGTTCTGATAATGTATTTGGTTGATAGTTTCTTTGGCATTGTCCGTCATCTAAACCTAATTTTGAAGGGCTATAAATTCCCTAAAGCTTAGCAAGTGAACAGACACATTGGATTGCTTATCCACTTACTCATGCATTTGTAAAAGGTTACCGAATACCAACTTCCAGCTCCTAATTAAGTTACTGTTTTCTAAAAAAATATGGCCGGCTAATATAGAAATTCTTAATATATTCACCTTTACATCTAGCTCTTTCGCGGAGCAACCTTTTGGATTTAATGGAACCTCAACAGGGGGATATCACCGATCGATATCTTAATGTTTTTGGTTTATTCCTCGGGTCATAATCTAAACCTATTGCAAAAATGGGCATAGTTTCTAAGAACCGACGGTTCACGACATTCTCTAACAAGCGCATTAAAAGAGCTTATTTGGGAAAAAATATGCATGTATAAAAGAGCATAGTTGAAGGATATAATGCATAGCTTTTACGATATTGCTCCTTGTTTAATTCCAGATACCCAAACTTGTTGGCAAAAAAAATAGTGTCTTAGTTTTTACATCTGTATATTAAAATCAGATTCATATTTATAATACAAAGAAAAGAAAATATACGTATATTTATAAATTTAGATTACCAAATAAACTCACGATGACGATAGAGATTTCCACTCATGTCCCATATTCATCAACATCATCTTCAAGTTGGACACTATTTGGTTTCCCAATGTTTGCGTGTTCCACTCTGTATCTCTCAAGTCATGAGTCCTCGTTGTAACCAACGAAATCTTGGCTAACGACTACAACCAAAGCTAAATGACTTAACACGACACCCTTTGGCTTCCCAGTAGCCCCCTACAAACAGAATACAATTGCAATCGGTGTGTTCTTGCAAGACATAAAGAAAAAACCAATATTTAAGAAAGAGTTAATTAAGTACCTAAAGTGAAGCATGCATACTATTGTTGTGATGTTAAACTTTGAAGAATAGTTGAATGTTTGAGTCTTGTTAGAGGAATTGGGAATCTAAATGCCATATTGCGTTATTTCCTTGAGTCGCTAACTAATGCTTAATAAAGCCTCCTCCAAGTTGTAAAATGTAAAGTATAAAGATCATAGATAACTGTTTATAAGACATTCACGCGCGTACATGTTTATAGGCACTACGCCCGAGACAGCAAGCGCAAAAGGGCGCTTTGCTTTTCAAATGTTGTATCCTCCTGGAACATGAAACAATTATATGTAATCTAAAATCCAAACAACTTGGAAAAATGCTATTACCTATTTTTGCTATCATTTAATACGAAATTCATTAGAACCGTATTTGAATTGTCATCGAATTTTGTTTTGCTACTGCTCCTTGTTCAAATCTCAAACTCTATACATTTTTCTACCAAACGATGTGGATTATAGGAACTTATAAAGTCAACTTATACACATTTTACAACCACAATTTATACACATCTTATAACCACAGTTTATACACATCTTACAACCGTAGCTTAAACAGAGCTTAAGACCACAACTTAACTGACTTTTCTAGGAGCTTATTTTGTGGCTTATGAGCTTATTTGACGCGGCATTAAAGCAACATAATTAACACCCTAAAACGCATCAAATTAAACAGAAGGCACAATCTTTAATACACTTAAAAACCATGTAACTAATAAACAAATTCAATTAACCCTTAGAACCATCAAACGAAAAACAAAAAAACATAAACTTAAACACATCAATCGACCTAATAAGCAGAAAACAAAAACCATAAACCGACGTGATCCTTAATATGACCAAGTAAAACAACTTCAATTATAAAAAACAATTGCATAAACATATAACAAATCAACAATAATATGTAAAAAATTTGGAAAAATATTATTCACCTTCAATTTAAATTTTTCTTTATACCACAGGCATATATCAAGATCATAAAACGTACAACCTGAAAGTCAATAACTTCAATGTCAATATCAGTTCATATCAAGGGACAAAGTTACCGAATCGAAAAGAATCTACCCAACTGAAAATAAACGTTAACTTATTCAGATGCAAGAATACACAATTATTCGAAGCACACATAAAAACCCACCTATAAGCACATATAAAATAAAACTCTAAAAACGCATAACACAAACTAACCTTCAAAGCAAAAGTTAAATCACTGATGAAAACAATAACATCATAATAGTATCAAAATTGCAGAATCATTGATGATGATGATGATGATGTTATAGATAAAGATACTTAATCTTTTAAATTGAGAAAACAATAACATCCCTCTATAATATCTGGAAGAAACAAAGCTTGTGCAAAAAACACTATTATGTTTAGGGTATAACAATGAATGGTATTAGTTTGGTAGCAAATCATGGGTGTAAATGATAGGTTACAATTGGTGTAGGGTGGCCCGAATAAATAGAGGCTTATGTAACAAGCCGTTGAAAAAGTCAAAATTTATGTGTTCAAAATTTGAAATTAAGTATTATTCTTTCCATGTAAAAAAAACCTTGCCTTCTTACACAAATCATTGCCATGTTTGTGATGTCTGATATACATTTTGTTTCAAACATTGCTCTCTACACATTCCTCCTATACTTATTGTTTCCTAATATACTTTCAACTTTCAACATTCAACTTTTTCAACATTTGACATACACCCTTTATAGGGTATATAGATTTTGGCCTAGTAGTTTAGTAGTATTTTCCTTTGTTATGGTTATTTTCTTTCCTTGCTAAAATAAATTTTTTAATAAAGTGGTTTTAAATTTTTCAACGTTGTGAACATTTTGACTCAACCCGAGTTTACTTATCTAAGTTTACTCTAGCTAGTATCCTTAAATTGTTTAAGTCAAATTTTGCTAGGCTTTTATATAGGGAACTTTAAAACACGAAAGTCTTAACTCTCACGGGTTAAGAACAAGAACTTTTCGCAAGTTCCTATAATTGATCCTAGAGAGTTGTTTATCAAGGGAACTTTAAAATGCGATTTCTAAACTTGAAAAAGTATAAGAATTTGCAAGATCCTATAGATGACTCGAAAACCTAAAACTTTGATTTAATTGGCTAAGCATCCACGAGTCTCATTCCTTGAGATTATAAATTGCGGAGAACGAGAGATGATAGAGTCAATTATAAGTTTGGTATTCTTTCATGAATTTATGTGAGTTGATTATAAGCTTTTTCTCCCATCGCTTGCTAATAAATTTATCTGCAATAAATAAGGTTGTACGATTTGAAAAGTTACTTAGCTTCTAGCACAAGATCGTTTAAAAGTTGCTCGGTATTAATTAGAGTTCATAGCTAAGGCATAACTTATTGAAGCGGGATGCGAAGATTGGCGAGTCCGAAAAGGCCCTAACAAGGCATGAGGGCTACATTTTGTTGCTAAAGATCCAAAAGTGATGTGAAGAATCATTTATCGAAAATCAATATGAAGGATCGAGACACACGACGAAAAGCAAATACTCCCCAAAAGATCATGGAGAAGTCTATCCAAAAAGGCCCTAACAAGGTATGAGGATAAATAGATCTAAGTCCTAAAAGGAGGCGGATCGTTGTATATCAAAGTCCAAAATAAAGATTGGAAAAAAATGAAGAAGTCGTGGTCCAAATATGAAGAATCTCTCAAAAACTTCAAGTGAAGAAATTCCTATTATGAAGAGAAGACCATAATTTAAAGAACGTCTCTCAAGATTCGAAGTATGAAGTCGCTGCCAAATATCGGTCCGAGAAAGGTCTCAATCGTGAAGCTAGTTATGCCAAGATATGAACTTTATGAGGTCCCGAGAAGCAGTTTTAAAAGTTTTTGTCCTTAAGCTAACTATTGATTAAATCGTCCTACTTTATTTTCAGCCTAAATAACTATCGAAATAAGTCAAACAATGTATCCTCGTGATCATTTAAGACAATATTAAAATATAAGAGATACACCTAGGAATAAGGGAGTCTAAGTAAATAATTGGCCCACATGAATTCGTGTTAGTTTGCTAACTTATAATAACAATGATCTCGTTTTTAAGCTTGGTAATACTTGATATTTGCAACCAAGTATGAAAATTCGTTGTTCCAAATCTTTTCGAATTGAAAACCGGTCTTAAGTGCGACTCAGTTGTCTTTTGGTGAATCAAGAGAATGGTTTGGTTTGTTTGTTTGTTTTAAACTATTAGCAAGTAACTAAAGTGTCGTTGAGTAAAATGGAAGAATAAAGATTATTATTCAAAATGACGAATAAAAATAAATGATTGAAAACTAAAAGGTAACAATGGAAAAGTACTAGCACACTTAATAAGAATTAACACTAGGAAAACTTTCTAAAAATAAGAACTTAGTTAAAAAGTACTATAAGAAAGTAAGAACGGAAGAAACCAAAAACTCACAATCGGAATAAGCTAAAATAGCCCCAGATCGGAATGTATTTCGATCTGGTGGTCGGAATATTGCTAAAATACCCAATTGGAATGTGGGACAAGAAGGGACAATCGGAATGTCCAACTTGGCCACAATCGGAATAAAGTGCAAGTCAACCAATCGGAATAACGAAGGACGAGTACCAATCGGAATAATCAAAAGAAAGGCAAGATCGGAATAAATGTGAGTGCCAATCGGAAAATGAAAACCCTTTTCCGATTGGACTCAATCGGAAAGGGTGGTCAGGTCGGAAAGGGTCAATCGGAAAGGGTCAATCGGAAAGGGGTTTATACCCTTTCCGAAAATGATGGGATTCGAGTAAAAAGCCAATGAAATAAGCTATTTTGAAAAGCTTTTCACCAACTAAAATGAATCAATACTAAACCAAATCAAATAAGCACTTAACTCAACTTATCCGACTCGAAAATAAGCAACTTTTTAGATCAAACAATTAAAACATAAACTTTTTAAGGAAGATTTTTATAAAGTAAATAAGCTAATCATAAAAATAAGCCAATAAGCACAAAAGTCTTAAAGCTTAATCAAATGAAAACTTATAAAATGATCAAAAGATTAACTTTTTAAGCACGAAATCATTAAGAACAACACGGATCTATTGATAATCGCACCAAAATCAATCTTAAATCAAAGAAAAGTAGAATGAGATTAAGGATTTAAAGCTTAAAATGAACTTGATTAATAAAAATAAGCAATACAAAGTGTTTAATCTTGAAAGATTAAGAAAGAAGATGAAATTTAGTGAGAGAAAGTTTAAGACTTTATCTCTCTAAAACTAGAGAAAACTAAGAAAAAGTGAAAACTAGCTAAATTAACTAACCCCTAACAACCCCTCCTAATGACTATTAGGAGGGTATTTATAGGGAAGGTGGAAGGAGTGCATGTGTTGCATCTTCTTTCTTGCTTTCTTCACGTTTTCTCGACTCGACTTTAATTCTTTGTCTTTGTCGTCTCGGGATTTGAACTTGTCTTTTAATTTTCTTCTTCTATTAGACTTAAGTTCTTCGACTTCGTTAAAACTTCCGCCTTTAGAATTTTTCATCGATAAATCTTCAGAATAGGTCTTGGACTTCCGTTCTTTTTGCACTCTTGATCTTTTGACTTCGTCTTTTCCCGTTTTCTTCGATAAAAGCCCGTGAAAGCCCGTGTTTTCTTCCTTTTTCATATTTTGGTCCTAAAACACAATAAAAACACAAACCACACATAATTCCGACTTTTATGACATAAATCACACGTTTTGGTCTTGTTATTATTGGAAATAAGTGGTAAAAGGATAAGTGTTTTCACACTTATTAAATCCCCTACACTTGACCATTGCAATGCCCTCATGCAATGCATTAATTTTAAAGCACATATTACATTTTCCATCATTAATAACCCACCTTGGCCTTTATTAAATACTAAACATAAAAGATATAAATAAGCAAAGAAATTAAAAACTTACATTGGGTTTTGGCGGTCATGAATATTTATCATCCTCAAGTTTCACGTTCCCCATACCAAGCTTAAAAACGAGATCATTGTTATTATAAGTTAGCAAACTATCACGAACTCATGTGGGCTAATTATTCACTTAGACTCCCTTATTCCTAGGTGTATCTCTTATATTTTATTTTTGTCTTGAATGATCATGAGGATGCATTGTTTGACTTATTTCGATAGTTATTTAGGCCGAAAATAAAGTGAACGATTTAATCAAGAGTTAGCTAAAGGATCAAATCTTTTAAAACTGCTTCTCGGGACCTCATAAAGTTCATATCTTGGCATAACTCGCTTCACGATTTGAGACCTTTCTCGGACCGATATTTGGCAGTGACTTCATACTTCGAATCTTTGAGAGACGTTCTTGAAATAATGGTCTTCTCTTCATAATAGGAATTTCTTCACTTTGAAGTTTTGAAAGATTCTTCATCTTTGGACCACGACTTCTTCATTTTTCTCCAATCTTTATTTTGGACTTTGATATACAACGATCCGCCTCCTTTTAGGACTTGGATCTATTTATCCTCATACCTTGTTAGGGTCTTTTCGGATAGACTTCTCCATGACTTTTGGGGAGTTCTTGCTTTTCGTCGTGTGTCTCGATCCTTCATATTGATTTTCGATAAATGATTCTTCACATCACTTTTGGATCTTTAGCAACAAAATGTAGCCCTCATGCCTTGTTAGGGCCTTTTCGGACTCGCCAATCTTCGCATCCCGCTTCAATAAGTTATGCCTTGGCTATGAACTCTAATCCGTACCGAGCAACTTTTAAACGATCTGGGCTAGAAGCTAAGTAATCTTTTAAATCGTACAACCTTATTTATTGCAGATAAATTTATTAACAAGCGGAGGGAGAATAGGCTTATAATGAACTCACATAAATTCACGAAAGAATACCAAACTTATAATTAGCTCTATCATCTCTCGTTCTCCATAGTTTAAAATCTCAAGGAATGAGATTAGTGGATGCTTAGCCTATTAAATCAAAGTTTTGGGTTTTCGAGTCATCTATAGGATCTTGCAAATTCTTAGACTTTTTCAAGTTTAGAAATCGCATTTTAAAGTTCCCTTGATAAACGACTCTCTAGGATCAATTATAGGAACTTGCGAAAAGTTCTTGTTCTTAACCCGTGAGAGTTAAGACTTTCGCGTTTTATAGCTCCCTATATAAAAGCCTAGCAAAACTTGACTTAAACACGTTAAGGATACTAGCTAGAGTAAACTTAGGTAAGTAAACTCGGGTTGAGTCAAAATGTTCACGACTAAGAAAAATCTAAAACACTTTATTGAAAATTTATTCTAGCAATGGAAAGAGAATAAACATAATAACGGAAAATGCAACTATACAACTAGGCCAAAATAGATTAAAAATTTTGAAAAATGTTGAAAAATCAAATTTTTCGGTTAAAATGAGGGCAAATTCATGGAAAAGGCCACTTACTTCGATAGAAGTTCCCCCTACACTTGAGATAAACATTGTCCTCAATTTTTAAGCATGTGGGAGTAAACTCCCCTACACTTATGACATTGTGCACTTTGTTTAAATTTTGCTAAGGAAAGGACAACTAAAGTGAATTCAATGTGAACATATATAAAATATGAAATATTGAATCACAAGAGTTTAGGATAGAACCGGGAAGATGGGAAACACGGTATCACGGTTCGTCAAAAGTCATCAAGATGCTCTCTGAAGCTTTAATCCCTGCACAGCACAAGAAACAAGACAACAAACATATGCGGGGCTCCCCCTACACTTATTATGAAAGCTGTCAAGGATAGAACACGGGTTGCCTCCCGAGAAGGGCGTGTTTTTGTTCACCAAGTCACGAGCCTGACTCGACCCAATTTAGTTCATGGGGAACGTGGTGAGGGATGGAATCATCTCATGAGAGATGTCTTCACCAAAGTACAGCTTCAGACGCTGGCCATTCACCTTGAAATTGGGCCCATTCAGCTGAGAAAGCTCAATGGTCCCATAAGGAAAGACTTTGGTGACGGTGAATGGACCAGACCAGCGGCTCTTCAACTTGCCAGAGAAGATCTTCAACCGAGAGTTAAAGATCAAAACTTGATCACCAGCGTGGAACTCTCGGTTCTTAATCCTTGCATCGTGGATGATCTTGGTCTTCTCCTTGTAGATCAGCGAGTTCTCATAAGCTTCATTCCTCAGTTCATTTAGCTCGTTGAGTTGAATCTTGCGATGATCACCGGCTTTGTTGATGTCGAAGTTCGCCCACTTCAAGGCCCAGTGCGCCTTATGTTCCAGCTCGATGGGGAGGTGGCAGGCTTTCCCGTACACAAGACGATAAGGTGTACAACCGATCGGGGTCTTGTAAGCAGTACGGAAAGCCCACAGAGCATCATCTAACTTATCGGCCCACGCGGCGCGATGCTCTCCCACAGTACGCTCCAAAATTCTCTTCAAGCCACGGTTGGATATCTCGGCTTGCCCATTGGTTTGGGGATGATAGGCGGTGGAAAGACGGTGATTGACACCATACTTAGCCATGACTCTTGCAAATTGATCGTTGCAAAAATGAGTCCCGCGGTCACTGATAATAGCACGAGGAATGCCAAATCGAGCGAAAAGCTGCTTCAAAAAGTTCACAACCACCCTCGCATCATTCGTAGGAAGAGCCGTAGCTTCAACCCATTTAGAAACGTAGTCGACGACGACGAGGATGTACTTGTTCCCTTTGGAGGATGGAAATGGCCCCATAAAGTCGATGCCCCATACATCAAAGATTTCACATTCTTGTATGAAATTTTGAGGCATCTCATCCTTATGTGTGATCTTGCCTTGACGTTGGCAAGCATCACAATGCTTAACCATTTCGTGGGCGTCACGATAAATGGTGGGCCAGTAGAATCCAGAATCAAACACTTTCTTAGCGGTGTAGTTGGGACCAAAGTGACCACCGGTGGGTCCTTTGTGGCAAGCTTGGAGAATATCAAAAGCTGCCGGTCCGTCAACACATCGACGAATGATCAGATCAGCACATTGTTTGAATAGATAAGGGTCATCCCAAAAGTAAGTCTTAACATCGTTCAAGAACTTCTTCTTTTGCTGGGATGTTAACCCTTTGATGAGAATACCACCCGCTAAGTAGTTTGCAATGTCCGCAAACCACGGGGTGCCATCAAGATTGAGATTTATAGACATTAAGGTCTCAAGAGGGAAAGAGTCATTGATCTCTTTGTTTGGATGATCCCCTTGATATGGATCCTCAAGTCTGCTCAGATGATCCGCGGCCAGGTTTTCGGCTCCCTTTTTGTCACGAATTTCAATGTTGAATTCTTGAAGGAGTAAAACCCAGTGAAGAAGTCTTGGCTTAGCATCATGCTTTGTCATCAAGTACTTCAACGCGGAATGGTCCGTGTATACGATGGTGGGGGATAAAACAAGATAGGGGCGAATTTCTCAAAAGCATAGACAACAGCTAAAAGCTCTTTTTCGGTTGTCGTATAATGCAATTGAGCCCCCGTCATTGTTTTGCTAGCGTAGTGGATTGGTTGGAAGTGTTTATTCACTCGTTGGCCCAAAACCGCACCAATAGCAAAGTCGCTAGCATCGGACATCAATTCAAAAGGCAGCTCCCAATAAGGGGTAACCAAGACCGGTGCCTTAGTTAGCTTATCCTTTAGAAGATTGAAGGCTTTGAGACACTCTTTAGAAAAGATAAAAGGAGTATCCTTTTCCAAGAGGTGGGTCATCGGGCGAGCGATTTTAGAGAAATCCTGAATGAATCGACGATAGAAGCCCGCATGACCCAGAAAACTTCTCACACCCTTCACGGTTGAAGGTGGAGGTAATTTGGCTATGACATCTACTTTAGCACGGTCGACTTCCAGACCGGCTTTAGAGATTTTGTGTCCTAGCACAATGCCTTCTTTTACCATAAAATGGCATTTTTCCCAATTCAGAACAAGGCGAGTGTCTTCGCACCGCTTAAGCATACGTTCCAAATTGGCAAGGCAAGAAGAGAAGGAATCCCCAAAGACCGAGAAATCATCCATGAAGACTTCCATGGTTTGCTCAACCATGTCATGGAAGATAGCCAACATGCACCTTTGGAAAGTCCCGGGGGCATTGCATAAGCCAAAAGGCATTCTTTTATAAGCAAAGGTGCCATAGGGACAAGTGAATGTTGTCTTCTCTTGATCTTGGGGATCGATGGGTATTTGAAAATAACCCGAGAAACCATCAAGAAAGCAGTAATATTCATTACCCGCTAAACGTTCAAGCATTTGGTCCATAAAAGGTAGAGGGAAATGATCCTTTCTCGTTGCATCATTGAGTTTGCGGTAGTCTATACAAACTCTCCACCTAGTAACGAGACGGGTAGGAATTAACTCGTTGTTTGCATTGGGCACAACGGTTATTCCGCCTTTCTTAGGCACACAATGGACTGGACTAACCCATGGTGAATCCGAAATAGGGTAAATCATACCCGCATCAAGAAGTTTGATAACCTCTTTTTTGATGACTTCATGGATTTTAGGATTCACCCTTCGTTGGCTTTGAATTGTGGGCTTAAAGTCGTCCTCCATGAGAATTTTATGTGTGCAGAAGTGAGGATCAATTCCACGGATGTCGGAGATTTTCCAAGCGATAGCACGTTTATGCTTCTTCAACACAGCGACAAGTCAGGTTTTTTCGTCTTCTTTCAGATCCTTTGCGATGATGACCGGTAACTTCTCGTTTTCTTCCAGGAAAACGTACTCAAGATGAGGAGGTAGGTCCTTAAGCTCGAGAGTGGGAGGATCCTCAATAGATGGTGAAACCAACGATGGATCATCATTAGTCACCTCTTTAGGAGCAGGGGAAGACAACGGGTCCTCATTGAGAAGTCTCTCAATAGTACGAATGTCTTCATCCCAATTGGTGGATAAATTATCATACTTAATATCGAGAGGATCCAAGCTAGCTTCGAAATCATCCAAGTCACTTTCTCCGAAAGGAGTCAATGCTGGAGCAATTGAGGCAACGGTCTCAACATTGGGTAGAGAAGAAAGAGTACTTTTGCAAGCATCATGAAAATGTTCTTCACAAGCCTCATCGAGAACATCAATAGCATTAACACTCTCATACGAATAAGGTTGCTTAGAAATCTTACCCATGTTGAAAACAATTTTATCGTCACCAACTCTCATGATTATTTCGCCCGCGGCTACATCAATGAGAGTGCGACCGGTCCTCAGGAATGGACGTCCAACGATTAATGGAACACGAGGGTCCATCTCGTAATCAACGACAACAAAATCCGCCGGGAAGGTGAATTTGTCGACGCCAACAAAGACATCTTCTGCTATCCCCACTAGATAAGCAACCGTACGGTTGGCTAATTCCAAAGTCATTTTGGTGGGGACTAGCTCGGGGAGAGATAATTGCTTCCAAACACTTAATGGCATTAAGTTTATATTGGCACCTAGATCGGCTAGGGCCATGCAATTCTCTACTCTCGGGAAGTTGCAAGGAATCAAGAAGCGACCCGGATCACCAAGTTTGGTGGGTAATTTCCTTAATAGCACTGCGGAGCAGTTCTCATTATGTTGGGTCTGGGCGATGTCAAGAAGCTTTTCCTTATCACTTAGAAGATCTTTAAACATCTTAGCGTATTTGGGCATGTGAGCGAGAGCCTCGGCAAAGGAGATGTTAAAATTCAGTTGTTTAAACATTTTAAGAAAGTTTGAAACCTGAATATCATCCTTGCTCTTTTGCTTCTCATTCCTCAACCTTGAAGGATAAGGTATATTGGATGAAGAAGAAGGCTTTAAGGGAATAGGATCACTCACAACGACGGGTGGTGGGGAAATGGGGATAGAAGGTGAAGGAGGTGAGGAAAGTTGCTCTTTTTCCTTGTTCACAATCACGGGTGGTGGGGAAATGGGGATAGAAGGTGAAGGAGGTGAGGAAAGTTGCTCTTTTTCCTTGTTCACAATCACGGGTGGAGGTGTAGGAAGCTCGGGTTCCATATAACCTTTTCCACTACGAGTGGTGATTGCTTTCATCTCCCCTCTTGGATTCGCAACGGTATTACTCGGAAGAGTACCCGAAGAAGAGGGTTGATTACTTTGGATGAGCGAACCAATCATATCACGAAGGTGAACAGCTTGATTATTAAAAGAGTTTTGCATGTTTGCATTAATTTCGTTGCTGTGTTTGGCCATATCATTCCTTAACTCGGCTCGAATATCGTTCCCTTGTTTTGCCATTTCTCCCTTCAAGTAGCGGACTTGACTCTGAAGATTTGTCACCAACTCCCGATTAGTCTTCATGAATGTCTCGACTTCTGGACTCACTGCTATCGGTTGATTGAGAGGTGGAGCTTGGTAAGCTTGAGAATTTCCTTGAGTTGGGTAAGGGTTTCGTTGGGATTGATATTGATTGTTTGCACGAGATTGGGATTGGTTGTAGCTTTGTTGTTGGTTTTGGTTTGCAGGAGGGAAACCGGGAGGAGCAAGATAATTGTTGGAACGATAACTTAGCAAGGCACAGTCTCCTTGAGGGCGGGCTTGATAGCCTCCCGTGGGATAAGTACCGTATGCTGCGTTAACGTCTTCAGAAAAATTTCCGTGAGTAGACGGACACTCATTGTATGAATGAGGACCACCACATGTGTCACAAGAAATAGCAACGGCTTTAGCTTGTTGAGTTTGGTTAGAAGTCAAAATTTGGAGACTTTTGTTAATATCAAGAATAGCACGTTCCATAACGGACATGTTTGTGGTGGAAGAAGTAGATGAAACATTGACTCTCTGATTAGATCTTGAGGATGCGGATGAATCCCAATTCTTGTGGTGAGTAGTCATGTTTTCAATCAACTCTCGACACTCCTCTGGTCTCCTTTTCATAAAAGTACCACCAGCGGCGGCATTGATCGTGTCACGATCACGAAAAGTGAGACCATTGTAGAAGGTGTCAATGAGAGTGACGGGGAGCATATTGTGATTAGGACAGCGGTCGATCAAATCATTTTACCGTTCCCAAGCATCGAAAAGCGATTCATCATTCTCTTGCATAAATCCACTGATTTGGTTACGAAGGCTAGTGACCATGGATGGGGGAAAGTAGCACGATAAAAAGCGTTGAGTCATGTCATTCCATGTATGAATAGAATTCTTAGGAAGACGGTCAAACCATTTTTTGGCATGGTGAGAAAGCGAGTGTGGAAAAAGTTGGAGGCGAAGGTCATCCATAGAAACACCAGAGCACTTCATGCTTTGGGTCATGGTAATGAATTTGTCGAGGTGTTTGTTGGCATCATCATCCGGAATTCTGCGAAATGGGTTCGTTTGTACTTGTTGGATCATGTGATGCTTCAACGAAAACTCCTGAGCCGTGACGTGCATTGGCGCAATTGGGCCTCCGCGTCCGTTCATGGTGGGTTGGCACAATTCCTCCATAGTGCGTAAATCAGGTAGAAGGACATTGTTGTTGTTGTTGTTGTTATTATTCAAATTGGGTTGAGGTAGGTGATTATTGTTGTTATTAACACCAGCCATATCTAAATCTTCACGAGTCTCGGGCTCAGAATAGTTCGAATATCTAGTACGCATACACCTGCAGAAGAAAAATATACACAAAGAATATCTATATAATCTTTTTGGTGCAAAACCTTTTGAAAAGAATTGCTTTTTATGATTTTTTAATGTTTTTGTATTTTTGAAGAGTTTTATATTTTTTAGGATTTTTTAAAATTTTTGAAGCAAGGAAAATAATGTTCAAAGAACGGATCCCAAAATTCAATGCGTCTCTCACTAGAAACCGTTTATCGTAACGAAAAGAGCCGGCAGCGGTGCCATTTAATACTTGATATTTGCAACCAAGTATGAAAATTCGTTGTTCCAAATCTTTTCGAATTGAAAACCGGTCTTAAGTGCGACTCAATTGTCTTTTGGTGAATCAAGAGAATGGTTTGGTTTGTTTGTTTGTTTTAAACTATTAGCAAGTAATTAAAGTGTCGTTGAGTAAAATGGAAGAATAAAGATTATTATTCAAAATGACGAATAAAAATAAATTATTGAAAACTAAAAGGTAACAATGGAAAAGTACTAGCACACTTAATAAGAATTAACACTAGGAAAACTTTCTAAAAATAAGAACTTAGTTAAAAAGTACTATAAGAAAGTAAGAACGGAAGAAACCAAAAACTCACAATCGGAATAAGCTAAAATAGCCCCAGATCGGAATGTATTCCGATCTGGTGGTCGGAATATTGCTAAAATACCCAATCGGAATGTGGGACAAGAAGGGACAATCGGAATGTCCAACTTGGCCACAATCGGAATAAAGTGCAAGTCAACCAATCGGAATAACGAAGGACGAGTACCAATCGGAATAATCAAAAGAAAGGCAAGATCGGAATAATTGTGAGTGCCAATCGGAAAATGAAAACCCTTTTCCGATTGGACTCAATCGGAAAGGGTGGTCAGGTCGGAAAGGGTCAATGGGAAAGGGGTTTATACCCTTTCCGAAAATGATGGGATTCGAGTAAAAAGCCAATGAAATAAGCTATTTTGAAAAGCTTTTCACCAACTAAAATGAATCAATACTAAACCAAATCAAATAAGCACTTAACTCAACTTATCCGACTCGAAAATAAGCAACTTTTTAGATCAAACAATTAAAACATAAACTTTTTAAGGAAGATTTTTATAAAGTAAATAAGCTAATCATAAAAATAAGCCAATAAGCACAAAAGTCTTAAAGCTTAATCAAATGAAAACTTATAAAATGATCAAAAGATTAACTTTTTAAGCACGAAATCATTAAGAACAACACGGATCTATTGATAATCGCACCAAAATCAATCTTAAATCAAAGAAAAGTAGAATGAGATTAAGGATTTAAAGCTTAAAATGAACTTGATTAATAAAAATAAGCAATACAAAGTGTTTAATCTTGAAAGATTAAGAAAGAAGATGAAATTTAGTGAGAGAAAGTTTAAGACTTTCTCTCTCTAAAACTAGAGAAAACTAAGAAAAAGTGAAAACTAGCTAAATTAACTAACCCCTAACAACCCCTCCTAATGACTATTAGGAGGGTATTTATAGGGAAGGTGGAAGGAGTGCATGTGTTGCATCTTCTTTCTTGCTTTCTTCACGTTTTCTCGACTCGACTTTAATTCTTTGTCTTTGTCGTTTCGGGATTCGAACTTGTCTTTTAATTTTCTTCTTCTATTAGACTTAAGTTCTTCGACTTCGTTAAAACTTCCGCCTTTAGACTTTTTCTTCGATAAATCTTTAGAATAGGTCTTGGACTTCCGTTCTTTTTGCACTCTTGATCTTTTGACTTCGTCTTTTCCCGTTTTCTTCGATAAAAGCCCGTGAAAGCCCGTGTTTTCTTCCTTTTTCATATTTTGGTCCTAAACACAATAAAAACACAAACCACGCATAATTCCGACTTTTACGACATAAATCACACGTTTTGGTCTTGTTATAATTGGAAATAAGTGGTAAAAGGATAAGTGTTTTCACACTTATTACTTGGTATGGGGAACGTGAAACCTGAGGATGATGAACATTCATGACGGCCCAAAACCCAAACGTAAGTCTTTGATTTCTTTACTTGTTTTGTTCTTTTAGTTTCCTTAGTATTTAGTATTTAATAAAGGCCAAGGTGGGTTATTTATGTTGGGAAGTGTAATCTATGCTTTGAAATTAACGCATTGCATGAGGGCATTGGAATGGTCAAGTGTACGGGATTTAATAAGTGTGAAAACACTTATCCTTTTACCACTTATTTCCAATAATAACAAGACCAAAACGTATATTTTATGTCGTAAAAGTCGGAATTATGCGTGGTTTGTGTTTTTATTGTGTTTTAGGACCAAAAGATGAAAAAGGAAGAAAACATGGGTTATCACGGGCTTTTATCGAAGAAAACGAGAAAAGACGAAGTCAAAAGGTCAAGAGTGCAAAAAGAACGGAATTCCAAGGCCTATTCTGAAGATTTATCGAAGAAAAAGTCTAAAGACAGAAGTTTAATAAAGTCGAAGAACTCAAGTCTTAAAGAAGAAGAAAATTATAAGACAAGTTCAATTTGTATCGACAAATCCCGAGACGACGTCGAGAAAGACAAAGCATTTAAATCGAGTCGAGAAGAAAGAAAGAAGGAAGCAACACATGCACCTTCCCACTTCCTATAGATACCCTCCTAATGACACATTAGGAGGGTGCTAGTTAATTACTTCATTTTTCAATTTTTAGTAGTTTTATTTTTAGAGAGAGGAAGTGTTTAACTTTCTCTAACTAGGAAAGTTTCATCTTTTTATTCCTTTCTTGTTGAATCAAATCTTTACTTTTGAGAGTTTAATCTTGTTTTTGATCTTAATCTTCTTCTACCTTTCTTGTTTTTAATTTTAATCTTGATTAGTGATAATCTTCGATTTTGTTTTCATCTTGATGTGTATGTGATTAAAAAGTTTATCTTTTTGATCATATCTAAGTTTTAATACGGATTAAGTTTTGAGCTTTTCATGCTTATTGGCTTAGTTTGTGTTTAGCTTATTTACATTTTAAGTTTTTTTTTTAAGTTTTAGTCTTTGTAAAGGTTGATTTAAAAGTTTTGCTATTTAGAGTTTTGAAAAGTTCTTATTTCATGCTTATTAGTTCGGCTTATTATTGATTTGGTTATGTCTTGGTTTGAGCTTATCAAAAATAGCTTTTAAACTTAGCTTATTTTGAATCTTAAAGTCATCGGAAAAGGGTAAAACCCCTTTCGGATTGTGTATTTTGATTAGCCCCTTATTCCGACTGCATCACAAGTATTCCGATCACTAGTAATCGGAAAAGGGTTTTATGATTCCGAATCGCAATTGGATATTCCGATTGGATTTGATTTCAAGTATTCCGATTGTGTCCCCTTTTTACATTCCGATAACCTTGCCTTGCCATTATTCCGACTGTATTCCGATTTGGCCTCATTCAACCATACATTCCGATTGTAGCATTTTTAGACATTCCGATTGGACTTTCCGACCAGCTTTCCAATCATATTCCGATTAGAACATTCCGCTGGGATTAATTTCTTGTTTTTAGATAGTTTTCAAGTTTTAGATTCATTATGTTTTAATTTCCACAAATTGCACGCTTAACGAAATCTCTATTTTTATCAAGTGCTTTTCTAGTTTGTTTTTAAGTTTTCAATCATTTATTTTTAACTCGTCAATTTAGTTTAATTTTTAAAGCTTTTATTTTACTCAACGACACTTTCATATTTGCTATTAGTTTAAAATAGATAACCAAACCATTTTCTTTTCCACCAAGAACGACTGAGTCACACTTTCTACTAGTAATCAATTCGAAAAGACTGGAACAACGAACTTTGATACTTAGTAAAATCTATGTATTAATAACTAGGTTTTTACTTAGTTATAAAAGAGTTTATCGTCCGATCTTTTCGAATTGATTACTAGTAGAAAGTAAGGCTCAGTCGTCCTTGGTGGAAAAATAAATGGTTTGGTTATCTATATTAAACTAAAAGTAAATATGAAAATGTCGTTGAGTAAAATAAAAGCTTTAAAAATTAAACTAAAATGACGAGTTAAAAATAAATGATTTAAAACTTAAAAACAAAATTAGAAAAACACTTAGTAAAAATAGAGATTTCGGTAAGCGTGCAATTTGTGGAAATTAAAACATAATGAATCTAAAACTTGAAAACTTTGTAATAACAAGAAATTAATCCCAACGGAATGTTCTAATCGGAATATGATCGGAAAGGTGGTCGGAAAGTCCAATCAGAATGTGATCGGAATATACTCAAAATTAATCTGATCGGAATGAGGCCAAACCGGAATGCAGTCGGAATAATGGCAAGGTTATCGGAATACTGGAAAATAATAGCTATCGGAATGTATAAAAGGAAGTGATCAGAATAAAGGAAAACAATGCAATCGGAATCGAAAAAGGAATCCAGGTCGGAATAACAAAACCCTTTTTCGATCAAGATGATCGGAATAAATGAAGCAGATCGGAATAAAGGAGCTCAAATCGGAATGCTTAATCGGAAAGGGTTTTACCCTTTCCGATGGTAGGTAATTCGTATAAGCCAAGTTAATAAGATATATTTGATAAGCTCAAACCAAGACTTAACCAAATCAATAATAAGCCGAACTAATAAGTATAAAGTAAGAACTTTTTAAAGTTTAAATAAGCAACCTTTTTAAAGCAAACAATAAAAAGATGAAACTTTTAAGAAAAACTTTTAAAGAAAATAAGCTAAATACAAAATAAGCCAATAAGCATGTCAAGCTCAAAGCTTAAGTTGTATAAAAACTTAAAGATTGATAAAAAGATAAACTTTTTAATCAATCAAACATCAAGATTAAGCAAAATCAAAGATTATCACTAATCAAGATCAAATTAAAAATAAGGAAGGTAGAAGAAGATTAAGATCAAAAACAAGATTAAACTCTCAAAAGTAAAGATTTGATTCAACAAGAAAGGAATAAAAGATGAAGTTTTCCTAGTGAGAGAAAGTTAAACACTTTCTCTCTCTAAAAACTAAAACTACTAAAATTGAAAAAATAAACTAATTAACTAACACCCTCCTAATGTGTCATTAGGATGGTATATATAGGAAGTGGGAAGGTGCATGTGTTGCTTCCTTTTTCTTTCTTCACGACTCGATTTAAAATCTTTGTCTTTCTCGACGTCGTCTCGGGATTTGCCGATACAAATTGAACTTGTCTTATAATTTTCTTCTTCTATTAGACTTGAGTTCTTCGACTTCATTAAAATTCCGTCTAGACTTTTTCTTCGATAAATCTTTAGAATAGGCCTTGGACTTCCGTTCATTTTTCTCTCTTGATCTTTTGACTTCGTATTTTCTCGTTTTCTTCGATAAAAGCCCGTGATAGCCCATGTTTTCTTCCTTTTTCACATTTTTATCCTGAAACACAAAAAAAACACAAACTACGCATAATTCTGACTTTTACGACATAAATTACACGTTTTGGTCTTGTTATTATTGGAAATAAGTGGTAAAAGGATAAGTGTTTTCACACTTATTAAATCCCCTACACTTGACCATTGCAATGCCCTCATGCAATGCATTAATTTCAAAGTACAGATTACATTTCTCAGCATAAATAACCCACCTTGGCCTTTATTAATAACTAAACTTTTAAAG
This sequence comes from Glebionis coronaria, assembly GCA_025667525.1. Taxonomy (NCBI): domain Eukaryota; kingdom Viridiplantae; phylum Streptophyta; class Magnoliopsida; order Asterales; family Asteraceae; genus Glebionis; species Glebionis coronaria. The sequence goes on from CM046879.1 coordinate 224,277,600, forward strand.
AAACTAAAAAGATAAAAATATGTACAAAATAAGTAAAGAAATCAAAGACTTACATTGGGGTTTTGGCCGTCATGAATGTTCATCATCCTCAAGTTTCACGTTCCCCTACCAAGCTTAAAAACGAGATCATTGTTATTATAAGTTAGCAAACTAACACTAATACTAGGCTTTTGGCTAGTATAAAGTTAAAGTTCTTTGTCGTATGTCTAATCGAATTGATTACTTGTTTAAGTGCGACTCAGTTGTTTTTGGATAAGAAAAACATTTGTCGTTGTTGAAAAATAAAAGTGCGAGACTTTAAAGTAAATAGCTGTAATTTAAATCTAAATCTAAGTGAAAATAAATAACAGGAAATTAAAGCGTGACAAAAAACTAAAAGGCACTTAAAGTAAATAACGCAAACTTAAAACTATCCTAAAGGCAAACTTAAAATGCAACTAAAACTTAAAATAAGGCAAGGCTTAAAATAAATCTAAGGCAAGTAAACTTAAAGTGCGACTAAGTAAAAAAGGCGGGAAAAGTAAATCTTAAAAATTAAAACTTAAAAACAGAAACTTAAAATAACCTGAAAACAGCTCATTCGGAATAAACCTTTGTTTGGAATAATCATTCGTTCGGAATAAATCTTTTTCACTCGGAATATTTACCAAAACCCTTGATCCGGAATAAAATGCTCACCCGGAATAATTAAACAGATCCTTCATTCGGAATATCCAAAAGAGAACCTTCATCCGGAATAAATGTTTATTCGGAATAACAGTTGATCCGGAATAAACTGCTCATGCGGAAAAATTCCTTTATTCAGGAATATCAAACTCATTCGGAACAAACGTTCATCCGGAATGATATTGGATTCGGAATACTGTCTTTATCCGGAATAAATATTCATCCGGAATAAACTGTTGGTTCGGAATGTTGGCTTGATTCAGAATAAAAGTCTTGATCCGGAATGATTGCTTCGTCCGGAATAAACTTGCTGATCCGGAATAGTCACTTATTCGGAATAAAAGATGCTCATTCGGAATATCACTTGATCCGGAATATCTAATTGATTTGGAATATGTTGCTGATCCGGAATAACCAACTGATCCTGAATATGTCACTTATCCGGAATATCAAGTTGTTTATTCGGAATAATCACAACACACCCTTCATTCGGAATAATATGGGCTTGGTTCGGAATAACATGGAAACAAACAGTAATCGTGAAGAACAAGGAAACAACAAAAAGAACGAATCTAATACCAAAACTAATCAGATAAAACCCAAGGATTAAATCAAAACAACCACTAATGATCAACTAACAAATACTAATCAAACCAAATCAAAAACAATAACAATAATAATCAAAATAATCAAAACCCACTTAATCAATTTAATAAAAATTAAAGAACATGAACATAAACATAAAGATTAAAGATTAATCAACACAAGAAAGGAAGATAAGAGATTAACAAATAAGATAAAGATTTAATAACAATAAAAGAAAACTTACTTGTAATTAAAGGAATTAAAGGTGCGAGACAAGTATTTAAATTGACATGAAAATTAAATGTGCAAAATTTAAAGATGGAAGAACTAGTGTCACTCTAGCCAACAAGAAAAAGTGAAAGCCTAAAGATCCTATTTATAGTGGATTAGGGAGGTGCTTAGTGGAAGCTTCCTACCCTCTTTCTTCTTTCTTTAATTATAATTAAGCCCTTGTCTTCTTAAATCTTCTACTTTTGTCTCGGGATTAATAAACTCGTCTTGTAATTTTTTCAATAAATTAGACTTGAGTTCTTCGGCTTTTAGTAAACTTCCGTCTTTTGACTTTTTCTTCAATAAATCTTCAGAACTGGTCTTGGCCTTTCGTTCTTTTTGCACTCTTGATTTCTTGACTTCGTCTTTTGTCTTTTTCCTTGATAAAAGCCCGTGAAAGCCCGTGTTTTCTCCCCTTTTCACATTTTCGTCCTAAATCACAACAAAAACACAAACCACGCATAATTTCGACATTTATGACATAAAATACACGTTTTGGCTCGGTTATTATTGTAGTTAAGTGGTAAAAAGGATGGGTGTTTACACACATATCAAATCCCCTACACTTGACCATTGCAATGTCCTCATGCAATGCATTAGTTACAAAGCACGTTTTACATTTTCCATCATAATCAATCCATATTGGCCTTTATTAAAGAGATAGAAAATTATAAACATTCAAAGGAAGAAAGTAAGTAAAGAAATAAAAAACATACCTTAGGGTTTTGGAAATGTCATGAATAATCATCATCCTCAAGTTTTCACTTTCTCCAAACCAAGCTTAAAAATGAGATCATTGTTATTATAAGTTAGCAAACTAACACGAACTCATGTGGGCTAATTATTTACTTAGACTCCTTTATTCCTAGGTGTATCTCTTATATTTTATGATTGTCTTGAATGATCACGAGGATGCATTGTTGACTTATTTCGATAATTATTTAGGCTGAAAATAAAGTGGGACGATTTAATCAATAGTTAGATAAAGGACAAAATCTTTTAAAACTGCTTCTCGGGACCTCATAAAGTTCATAGCTTGGCATAACTAGCTTCACGATTTTAGACCTTTCTCAGACCGATATTTGGCAGTGAATTCATACTTCAAATCTTGAGAGACGTTCATGAAATAATGGTCTTCTCTTCATAATAGGAATTTCTTCACTTGAAATTTTGAGAGATTCTTCATATTTGGACCACGACTTCTTCATTTTTCTCCAATCTTTATTTTGGATTTTGATATACAACGATCCGCCTCCTCTTAGGACTAGGATCTATTTATCCTCATACCTTGTTAGGGCCTTTTTGGATAGACTTCTCCATGATCTATACGGGAGTATTTGCTTTTCGTCGTGTGTCTTGATCCTTCATATTGATTTTTGATAAATGATTCTTCACATCACTTTTGGATCTTTAGCAACAAAATGTAGCCCTCATGTCTTGTTAGGACCTTTTCGGACTCGCCAATCTTCGCATCCCGCTTCAATAAGTTATGCCTTGGCTATGAACTCTAATCCATACAGAGCAACTTTTAAATGATCTTCGGCTAGAAGCTAAGTAACTTTTCAAATCGTACAACCTTATTTATTGCAGATAAAATTTATTAGCAAGCGATGGGAGAATAGGCTTATAATTAACTCACATAAATTCACGAAAGGATACCAAACTTATTAATGACTCTATCATCTCTCGTTCTCCACAGTTTAAAATATCAAGGAATGAGACTCGTGGATGCTTAGCCCTATTAAATCAAAGTTTTGGGTTTTTGAGTCGCCTATAGGAGCATGCAAATTCTTAGACTTTTTCAAGTTTAGAAATTGCATTTTAGAGTTCCCTTGATAAACAACTCTCTAGGATCAATTATAGGAACTTGCGAAAAGTTCTTGTTCTTAACCCGTGAGAGTTAAGAGTTTCGCGTTTTAAAGCTCCCTATATAAAAGCCTAGCAAAACTTGACTTAAACACGTTAAGGATACTAGCTAGAGTAAACTTAGATAAGTAAACTCGGGTTGAGTCAAAAGATTCACACCGTTGAAAATTAAAACCACTTTATTAAAATTTATTCAAGAAAAGAAATAAAATAACTAAAATAAAGGAAAAACTACTAGGCCAAAATAGATCAAAAATTTTGAAAAATGTCGAAAAATTTATTTTCCGGTTAAAATGAGGACAAATACAAGGAAAAGACCACTTAACTTCGATAGAAGTCCCCCCTACGCTTGATATAAACATTGTCCTCAATGTTTAAGCATGTGGGAGTAAACTCCCCTACACTTAGGACATTGTGCACGTTGTTTAAATCTTGCTAAGGAAAAGACAACTAACGAGATTCCTATTTTAATATTGAGAAATATAAAATAGTGAATCGAAAAGAGTTTAGGATAGAACCGGGAAGACAGAAACACGGAATCATGGGTCGTCAAAAATCATCAAGAGTGGATTATTGAACGCTCGAATCCCTGAATATGAGAAGAAAAAAACCAAGAAACACCAACGGGGCTCCCCCCTACACTTATGGTGAAAATAGGGAAAGATAGATACTCGGGTTGCCTCCTGAAGAGCGCTTGTTTTTGTTAACCGAGTCACGAGCCTGACTCGTCTCCGAATTAAATGGTCCATGGGGAAGCCTCGAATGTAATACCAGGATCAAAGACCTTGTCCTCGTTCCCGGTTGACATCAACAAAGGGGAGGCGGGAGGATAAGTCTTAAATGGTAGAAAGGTCCTTTCAACATACGAAAAGTATGTGAAGTCTTGATCCACGGGAGGTGGGGTGGGTAAAGGGAGTAAAGTTAAATCCCCTCCCAGACAACTGATGGTCACTAGGCGGCAAAGCCGTAAAGGTGTCAATCATAGAATGGTCAATGTCACCTCCCGGGTCAAAGCACTCATCCTCATTTCCCGGAGAGTGAAATTGATACATCACCCGCTTGGGCGTGCACGCAGTAGGATGAGGTGGCAATATAGTATGAGAAGTAAGAGAACAATTACCTTCCACCCGCGTCACCTTTCCAGCAGAGTCAAATCTCTCCACCTCTGCGATAGAAGCGGTCATGGCTAACAAAGTATGCTCATCAATAGCAAGAGAATCAGAGCTATCAATGTCCTCAATCCCTTCGTCAAAGAGAGGATTCACCTCACTAGATATGTAAGCGTCATCAAAATCAAATAAAGGGTTCGAATAAATCTTGAAAGTTTCCTTCAGAACGTCTTCATCGGATAGTGACTCGTCATCACTAGAAGTAAAATCATCATCTTGATCAAAAAGAGGATTAGAGAAAGCCAAAGAATCCTCTCCCAAAGTGTTGGTGGAAGGAACATCATCAGAAGAAAGCGCATCATACTCATCGTCAATGTCGGATGTCAACTCAGATTCACTTGGAATTGGGACAAGGTTATCAGCACTAGACTTTATGAATTCGTCGGATTCCTTTGCAGGAATTGTGCTAAGATCCTCATCCCGTAGGATGGGTGAATCCTTAGGCTCCAGAGTCGGCAATTCGGGAGAAGGAATAGAATTCTCATCATTCCAAGAAATAGGACTCTCATCGTCATCATCATCATAATAATGTGGAGGCATAAGAGAAGTAGTATAAGCACTAAGGTTAGATACTTGCTCTTGTTGCTGATCCGCTTGACATTTTTCGATGATCTTGTTGCAAGCTTCTTGAATTTGTTGACCTTGCTTAACAAGAGTGGCCCATTGTTCATGGGAGCTCAAATGTTCGAAGGAAGGTTTATGATTGACGGTGTGACGTGGGGGCTCAAAATTTTGAAAACCAGAATTAGAGTTCTGATGTGGCTCATGATAATTCATCGGCTAACAATAAGAAGTATCGTGAGGGCCCCCACAATGATTGCAACACGGGTATTGAGAAAAACCCGGTGCATTTGGTAGATAGCTAGGACCATTGTCGTAATTGTAACCCGGTTCTTGCTCGTCAAGAGACGGGTATCGAATAGGACATATAATACACCAATGAGAATCGCTGTCACAATATATGCAAGGGGGAGGAATAGGTGGATTAGAAGAAAAGGATGAATTAGTCGAATTGCACAATGGACAAAATCCAAAATGGGAAAATTGTGAATCAGAAACGGTTGGAAGATCTTTTCCGCATTGCTCACAATAACAAAATTCACATAATTCGTCCTAAAATAATGGTCCCCTACACCTCCCGCAATGGACATTAAAAACCATGAAGAATTAAAAATAATAGAGGACAAAGAGGAATATTTTTGGTGCAAAACTTTGAAAAATAAATGCTTTTTATGATTTTTCAAATGTTTTTGGGATTTTTTGAAAATTTTTGATAGGAAAATAACGTTCACGAGTGAACGGATCCCAAAAGCCAACGCGTCTCTCACAAAAAACCGTTAATCTTCACGAAAACAACCGGCAGCGGCGCCATTTGATAACTGGGCTTTTGGCTAGTATAAAATTAAAGTTCTTTGTCGTATGTCTAATCGAATTGATTACTGGTTTAAGTGCGACTCAGTTGTTTTTGGTTAAGAAAAATATTTTTCGTTGCTGAAAAATAAAAGTGCCAGACTTTAAAGTAAATAGCTGTAATTTAAATCTAAATCTAAGTGAAAATAAATAACGGGAAATTAAAGCGTGACAAAAAATTAAAAGGCACTTAAAGTAAATAATGCAAACTTAAAACTATCCTAAAGGCAAACTTAAAACGCAACTAAAACTTAAAATAAGGCAAGGCTTAAAATAAATCTAAGGCAAGTAAACTTAAAGTGCGACTAAGTAAAAAAGGCGGGAAAAGTAAAGCTTAAAAATTAAAACTTAAAAACAGAAACTTAAATTAACCTGAAAACAGATCATTCGGAATAAACCTTCATTCGGAATAATCATTCGTTCGGAATGTCACCTTCGTTCGGAATAAATCTTCTTCACTCGGAATATTTACCAAAACCCTTGATCCGAAATAAAATGCTCACCCGGAATAATTAAACAGATCCTTCATTCGGAATATCCAAAAGAGAACCTTCATCCGGAATAAATGTTTATTCGGAATAACAGTTAATCCGGAATAAACTGATCATGCGGAAAAATTCCTTTATTCGGAATATCAAACTCATTCGGAACAAACGTTCATCCGGAATAATATTTGATTCGGAATAATATCTTTATCCGGAATAAATATTCATCTGGAATAAACTGTTGGTTCGGAATGTTGGCTTGATTCGTAATAAAAGTCTTGATCCAGAATGATTGCTTCGTCCGGAATAAACTTGCTGATCCGGAATAGTCACTTATTCGGAATAAAAGATGCTCATTCGTAATATCACTTGATCCGGAATATCTAATTGATTCGGAATATGTTGCTGATCCGGAATAACCAATTGATCCTGAATATGTCACTTATCCGGAATATCAAGTTGTTTATTCGGAATAATCACAACACACCCTTCATTCGGAATAATATGGGCTTGGTTCGGAATAACCTGGAAACAAACAGTAATCGCGAAGAACAAGGAAACAACAAAAAGAACGAATCTAATACCAAAACTAATCAGATTAAACCCAAGGATTAAATCAAAACAACCACTAATGATCAACTAACAAATACTAATCAAACCAAATCAAAAACAATAACAATAATAATCAAAATAATCAAAACCCACTTAATCAATTTAATAAAAATTAAAGAACATGAACATAAACATAAAGATTAAAGATTAATCAACACAAGAAAGGAAGATAAGAGATTAACAAATAAGATAAAGATTCAATAACAATAAAAGAAAACTTACTTGAAATTAAAGGAATTAAAGGTGCGAAACAAGTATTTAAATTGACATGAAAATTAAATGTGCAAAATTTAAAGATGGAAGAACTAGTGCCACTCTAGCCAACAAGAAAAAATGAAAGCCTAAAGATCCTATTTATAGTGGATTAGGGAGTGCTTAGTGGAAGCTTCCTCCCCTCTTTCTTCTTTCTTTAATTATCATTAAGTCCTTGTCTTCTTAATTCTTCGACTTTTGTCTCGGTATTAATAAACTCGTCTTGTAATTTCTTCAATAAATTAGACTTGAGTTCTTCGGCTTTTAGTAAACTTCCGTCTTTTGACTTTTTCTTCGATAAATCTTCAGAATTGGTCTTGGACTTCCGTTCTTTTTGCACTCTTGATTTCTTGAATTCGTCTTTTGTCTTTTTCCTTGATAAAAGCCCGTGAAAGCCCGTGTTTTCTCCCCTTTTCATATTTTCGTCCTAAATCACAACAAAAACACAAACCACGCATAATTCCGACATTTATGACATAAAATACACGTTTTGGCTCGGTTATTATTGTAGTTAAGTGGTAAAAAGGATGGGTGTTTACACACCTATCAAACACGAACTCATGTGACCCAATTATTCACTTAGACTCCCTTATTCCTTGGTGTATCTCTTATATTTTAATTTGTCTTGAATGATCACGAGGATACATTGTTTGACTTATTTCGATAGTTTATTTAGGCTAAAAATAAAGTAGGACGATTTAATCAATAGTTAGCTAAAGGACAAAATCTTTTAAAACTACTTCTCGGGACATCATAAAGTTAATATCTTGGCATAACTCGCTTCACGATTTGAGACCTTTCTCGGACCGATATTTGGTAGTGACTTCATACTTCAAATCTTGAGAGACGTTCTTGAAATTATGGTCTTCTCTTCATAATAGGAATTTCTTCACTTAAAGTTTTTGAGAGATTCTTCATACTTGGACCACGACTTCTTCATTTTTCTCCAATCTTTATTTTGGACTTTGATATACAACGATCCGCCTCCTTTTAGGACTTGGATCTATTTATCCTCATACCTTGCTAGGGTCTTTTCGGATAGACTTCTCCATGATCTTTTGGGGAGTATTTGCTTTTCGTCGTGTGTCTCGATCCTTCATATTAATTTTCGATAAATGATTCTTCACATCACTTTTGGATCTTTAGCAACAAAATGTAGCCCTCATGCCTTGTTAGGGCCTTTTCGGACTCGCCAATCTTCGCATCCCGCTTCAATAAGTTATGCCTTGGATATGAACTCTAATTAATACCGAGGAACTTTTAAACGATCTTGTGCTAGAAGCTAAGTAACTTTTCAAATCGTACAAACTTATTTATTGCAAATATATTTATTAACAAGCGATGGGAGAAAAAGCTTATAATCAACTCACATAAATTCATGAAAGAATACCAAATTTATAATTGACTCTATCATCACTCTTTCCCCACAATTTAAAATCTCAAGGAATGAGACTCGTGGATGCTTAGCCTATTAAATCAAAGTTTTGGGTTTTCGAGTCATCTATAAGATCTTGCAAACTCTTAGACATTTTCAAGTTTAGAATTCGCATTTTAAAGTTCCTTTGATAAACGACTCTCTAGGATCAATTATATGAACTTGCAAAAAGTTCTTGTTCTTAACCCGTGAGAGTTAAGACTTTCGCGTTTTAAAGTTCCCTATATAAAAGCCTAGCAAAACTTGACTTAAACACGTTAAGTATACTAGCTAGAGTAAACTTAGATAAGTAAACTCGGGTTGAGTCAAAATATTCACGACTTTGAAAAATTTAAAACCACTTTATTGAAAATTTATTCTAATAAAGAAAGTGAATAACGATAACAAAGGAAAACTACAAGGCCAAAATAGATTAAAATTTTTGAAAAATGTCGAAATTTTTTTATTTTCCGGTTAAAATGAGGACAAATTCATGTAAAAGCCCACTTACTTCAATAGAAGTCCCCCCTACACTTGATATAAACATTGTCCTCAATGTTTAGGCATGTGGGAGTAAACTCCCCTATACTTAGGACATTGTGCACGTTGTTTAAATCTTGCTAAGGAAAGGACAGCTATAGTGATTTCAATGTGAACATATAAGATATGAAATATTGAATCACGACAGTTTAGGATAGAACCGGGAAGACGGATACACGGGATCACGGTTCGTCAAAAGTCATCGAGAATGGATCTTTGAAGCTTAAATCCCTGCACATTATAAGAAACTAGACAACAAACACATACGGGGCTCCCCCTACACTTATTATGAAAACGGTAAAGGATAGATCACGGGTTGCCTCCCTAGAAGCGCTTGTTTTTGTTAACCGAGTCTCGAGCCTGACTCGACCCAGAACTTAATTCAAGGGAAACGTGGTGAGGGATGGAATCATCTCATGAGAGATGTCCTCACTAAAGTACAACTTCACGCGCTGGCCATTCACCTTAAAATTGGACCCATTTGGCTGAGAAAGCTCAATGGTGTCATATGGGAAGACTTTGGCGACGGTGAATGGATCAGACCAACGGCTCTTCAGCTTTCCTGAGAAGATCTTTAACCGAGAGTTAAAGAGTAGAACTTAATCACCAACGTGGAACTCGCGGTTCTTAATCCTTGCATCATGAATGATCTTGGTCTTCTCCTTGTAGATCAGTGAGTTCTCATAAGCTTCATTCCTTAGTTCGTTGAGCTCTTTGAGTTGAAGCTTCTGAAGATCGCCGACTTTGTTGATGTCGAAGTTAGCCCACTTCAAGGCCCAGTATGCCTTATGTTCCAGCTCGATAGGGAGGTGGCATGCTTTCCCGTACACAAGACGATAAGGTGTACAACCAATCGGGGTCTTATAGGCGGTACGAAAAGCCCACAAAGCATCATCTAACTTATCGGCCCACGAGGCACGATGCTCTCCTACAGTACGCTCAAGAATTCGCTTCAATCCACGGTTAGATATCTCGGCTTGCACATTTGTTTGAGGATGATAAGCGGTGGAAAGACGGTGATTGACACCGTACTTATCCATGACTCTAGCAAATTGATCATTGCAAAAATGATTTCCGCGGTCACTGATTATAGCACGAGGAACACCGAATCAAGCAAAAAGTTGCTTCAGAAAGTTCACAACCACCCTCGCATAATTTGTAGGGAGAGACTTGGCTTCAACCCATTTGGATACGTAGTCAACGGCTACAAGGATGTACTTGTTCCCTTTAGATGATGGAAATGGCCCCATAAAGTCGATGCCACATACATAAAAGATTTCACATTCTTGTATGAAATTTTGAGGCATCTCATCTTTATGTGTGATCTTGCCTTGGTGTTGGCAAGCATCACAATGCTTAACCATTTCGTGAGCATCACGACAAATGGTGGGCCAATAAAATCCAGAGTCAAACACTTTCTTCACGGTGTAATTTGGACCAAAATGACCACCAGTGGGTCCTTTATCGCAAGCTTCGAGAATGTCTAAAGCTGCCGGTCTATCAATACATCGACGAATAATCAGATCAGCACATTGTTTGAAGAGATAAGGGTCATCCCAAAAGTAAGTCTTAACATCTTTAAAGAACTTCTTCTTTTGTTGGGATGTTAATCCTTCGATGAGAATACCACCCGCTAAGTAGTTTGCAATGTCCGTAAACCAAGGGTGTCATCAAGATTGGAATTGATAGACATTAAGGCCTCAAGGGGAAAAGAGTCATTGATCTCTTGATTCGGATGATCCCCTTGATAAGGATCCTCAAGTCTACATAGATGATCCGCGGCTAGGTTTTCGGCTCCTTTTTTGTCACGAATTTCAGTTTTAAATTCTGGAAGGAGCAAAACCCAACGAAGAAGTCTTGGTTTAGAATCTTGTTTAGTTAACAAGTACTTCAACGCAGAATGGTCGGTATAGACAATGTTGGTGGAAAGAACAAGATAGGGGCGGAACTTCTCAAAAGCATACACTACAGCTAAAAGCTCTTTTTCGGTAGTGGTATAATGCAATTGAGCCCCCGTGTTGTTCCCATTCAATCCATAACACAAGATTTAGAAGAGATTTTTAGAGAGAGAAAGAGAAGAAAAGTAGAGAGAGAAACAAGAGAGATTTGGAAGGTTTATGTTTACTAGAGAGAGAAAGTAAAATGAACCAACACCCTCTTCCACATGTGGAAGAGGGTTATATATGCCACGGCCTAAGGCCTTTGTGGGCTTCATCTTGGGTCGGGCTTGGCTTTGTTTTGGGCTTACGCCCCTAACTTATACAATATTAGCTTAAAGTCCAAGCCTGGTTTTCCCGACTAACCTATTACAATACAAGACCTTTTAACGACTAAGATGACCTATTACATTTTATGTTCGACTATATAAAATATAGGGCTTACAATCTCCCCCAATGTATCGGTCATCTTAAAAAGCTTAAAAAGCATAAGATGATTGAGTGAATACATTCTTGTAGAGGAGATCTTCCTGCTTTGGTCTTGTATCTTGGTCTTGATCTTGTTTGTAACAACTTTGTTCCTTCATGCTTTCGTGATCTTTATCTTGAGCCTTTGTCATTTGACTTTGAGTGCTTGAGATCTTCATCTGTACTCCTTGTGACTAAGATGACCTATTACATTCTTACATTCTTAGGTATCTTGATTATCGCCATCTTGTGCTCTTGTGACTTCTGAATCGACATCGGTTACACAGCTACGCCACCTTCTTTATATGCAGCAACACATATAGACACGGATAAAATGGCTTTGAACATTTCATCCTAACTCGGTAGCGTTTTACCTCCGGTCGGTGAAGACCGTTAAACGGTATTAAAATACCGTACCTGTGATCAGGTAGATTCGATTAAGAACCTCCTTGACAGGGTTTCCCAGCGGTAGTAGCCAGTTCGCTTTACTCGACCGTCTCAAAGCAGACTGCGAACGTAAAGAGTGAATCATAAGGATAAATTATCCGTCGGATTAGAGTCGTCAATTCAGATTTCCTGGAACAAGTTTGATTCTAAAAGAATCGCACCATTGTTGCTTTCCAGTTTGTCACAAGCTTGATTCATAGAGAATCTTGCGAGTTACCTACCGCAGTGCTGTTTGATGTTGACACTGGAAGGATTTCCATTCGTCACTGTGAACACTAATGAGTGTCACTCTAAATGTTCTGGCAAGATCACATGGATTTTGCGAAGAAACCTGGAATCAAGTTTGAATCAATTAAGAATCGAAACTTAGTTGCTTTTTAGTTCTCACAAGTTTGATTCATGTAGAATCTCACAAGTTACCTACCATGAGCTTGTTTAATACTGGCTCAAGCAGGATTTCCATCTTCATTATGAATCGTATCACTCAGATGTTCTGGCAATATCACAAGGATAATGCGTAGGACTCGATTGTGTCCTAATGAGATGATAAATTGATCTCGTTTGGCTCTAGACTCAATAAGTGCATTTTGGTAATCGGAGGCTGGAGCAGACTGCCACCTTTTCAATATTAACTGACTCGGAGTGAGAAAGTCAATAGATACGTGTTGATCTCCGTGACAATGAGACAAGTTTCTTTTGAGAGAAACTCGAATGGCTGGGGAAGGGTTGTGCATCGCATCACTGGGTCCATGACACTTGTCTTCAAAAGATGTGTTAACCCGGTTTCTACCTAAGTTGCATAGAATATTCAACTCCTTCAATGCTTACCAATACGTCATCATTAGCACCTTGTTGTGATTGTTCTAGTGCTAACTTAAGTAATTGGTCCGCATTCAGCTTCATTCCACTCCATCTGTCCTTGGGTAGATCCTTCCGGTTCTGGTTGGATCATAGGACTTAGTTTCCTATCCTAAACCACCTTTTGACTCCATCGTTCCGTCGTGGATAGTAGGTTGTTTTGGGTATAGATCGTAACCATTAAACCATTGAAAACCATTCAAAGTGTTTGATAAAAATCAAAACTTTTAACACTTGAAAGTTTTACATTTCCGAAAAGCTCCCCCTACACACATGCATCGATATACGAAATAGTTTGGCATGTGAAGGAAAGAGTTGCACTTGAGTCTTTAAGATCACATGTTGCGATATATTACATTTTAATCACATTTTCTCCCCCTATCTCTAATATAAAAATATAATATTAGAGATACCAATTGATTAAAATATGACATTTTCGAAAAATCGACGGGAGAGAAACATGTGTGCACGCATGAATCATGGAACATTTTCAGTCGGGTCGCTCCCCCTCAACAATATATGTGTGTCTTGAGACAAAATTTGACAAAATTTTAGAAAAACGACACCACAAAATATGTTGGGGTACGGAGTTGAGATGCCTTTTCCGATATAATATATTACATTTGACAATTTCATATCATTTTCGGAATGTGTTGGATACATAAAATATGACAATTTTAGAGATGTACCCAACAACATTAAAAGGCTTGATTTTAAAACGCTCCCCCTCAAAAATTGATCAAAATAACATATGACAATTTTGAGATATAAAAACCACTTATGAGGAAGGGAGTGTTGAACACACAATTTTGAAAGATTTAGAAAAACCTTTTGAGAAATTCTTGAAAAAATTGTGTTCAACGGTTTTAAAATAATCATGATAGAAGACTTCTCTTCTATTGGTTAGGGAAAGCGCACTGAAACGTACACTCCCCTTTCGGGTCCGTTTTTCATGAGCTCAAAACTTTGATTGTTTTGTGACTAGCTCATGACCGAGAAAAATAAATTTCCCGTTGTGAAGGATAAGTTATCATCCGTGATAAACTTTCCTTAAGTTGAAGTTCGAGTTCTAAGCTGACATTTACTTAGAAATCGTTTTCATGAACTTAAAAAATTTGAATGTTTTTATGAGAAGCTCATGACCGAGAATTATGAATTTCTCGTTGAGAAGGATAAGTTATCGTCCGAGATAAACTTTCCTTAGTTGAGGTCCGAGTTCTAAGCTGTGATGCGCCTAGAAGTCATTGTGAGAGAATATCAAGCAGCTTCATTTGTCAAAACCTCCAAGTCTTCTGGAGTCATATACTTCATACCAAGACGGCCAACGAGATACGCAAACCTATCTTTCGATAGAGCTTTTGTAAACAAGTCTGCCAGCTGGTACTCAGTTCTGACAAAGTATAATTCCACGATGCCGCGTTCCACTTGTTCCTTGATGAAGTGATATCTGACATCGATGTGCTTGGTGCGGGAGTGTTGAACCGGATTGCAAGATATGGCTATGGCCGACTTTGAGTCACAATACAAAGGTATTTTATCAAAGTGGAAGCCATAATCCGTGAGTTGAGTTCTCATCCAGAGGACTTGAGCACAACACGCGGATAGAGCCATATATTCTGCTTCAGCTGATGAGAGCGAAGTGCAATCCTGCTTCTTTGACGACCAGCTGACAAGCTTGTCTTCCCCTAGAAATTGTATGCTACCAGAAGTGCTTTTACGACTATCAAGACAACCTGCGTGATCAGAATCTGAAAAAGCCGTTAGATGAAAACCGGTTTCCCTCGGATACCAGAGTCCCATGTGAATGGTATTCTTAAGGTACCGAAAGATCCGTTTAACCTCTTTGAGGTGCTTTTGAGTAGGTCTGGCTTGATATCGTGCACAATAGCATGTGGCATGATGAATAACAGGCCTGCTAGCTGTAAGGTACATAAGTGACCCGATCATACTGCGATATCGCGTTTGATCTACGGGATATGAGTACAAGTCAGCGTCTAGGGATGTGGTCGACAATGGTGTACCAACGCGAGCACATGAGGTCATACCATGCTTTTTAAGTATCTCTTGAGCATACTTAGCTTGGTTAATGAAGATACCACGTGGGGATTGATGAATCTGGAGGCCTTAAAAGAATTTTAGCTCCCCCATCATTGGCATTTCAAATCTGCTGTGCATTAATTTTTCAAAACGTTTTGAAAGTTTTGGGTTCGTAGAACCAAAAATAATGTCATCAACATAAACTTGCACCAGCATTATGTCATCCCCATATTTATTAGTAAAGAGAGTAGGATTAATAGAACCTTTGGAGAATCCTTTGGACACCAAGAAGTTTGAAAGTTCTTCGTACCATGCCCTTGGAGCTTGTTTAAGTCCATATACAGCCTTCTTGAGACGATAGACTTTGTTAGGATGATGAGGATCGACGAATCCTTCCGGCTGATTCACATACACTTCTTCCTTCAAATGACCGTTGAGAAAAGCTGTTTTGACGTCCATCTGAAAAACCGTGAAGCCCTTATGTGCAGCATAAGCAAGGAATATCCTGACTGCTTCCAAACGAGCGACTGGAGCGAATGATTCATCGTAGTCTATGCCTTCTTGTTGACGGTATCCCTTAGCCACAAGACGAGATTTGTTTTTGATGATGGTTTGTTCTTCATCAAGTTTATTTTTCCAGATCCATTTGAAATCTAGAATTGACATTCCATAGGGTCTGTCAACAAGTTCCCAAACATTTAGGCGTTCAAACTGATGAATTTCGTCTTGCATTGATTCAATCCACGCATGATCAGTCATGGCTTGTTTGATGTTTATAGGTACAGTTGAACTCACGGTGAGTGCATACATACACACATCGCCATCGGTTTCGAGTTGTCTGCGTGTTCGAACTGGTTGTGAAGGATTTCCAATGACTTGCTCCAATGGATGATCACGTGTCCAATGGTGAGTGGATGGATATGGTTGGTAGAATGTATGCATGTTGGACGGATCAACATGTTGAGTAGAAGACTCTCCGACTTCGTGTACCGGTGTACCGAACGGATTGATAAATTCTTCATCGTCAGGTTGTGCATCGACTGCTTGATTGTTGTTTCCTCCTTCAGCATTGACGGTTGGTGATGTTGGTTGTATGACAGTTTCTTGAGTTTGTTGAGTAACCAATGGAATTGTCTCTTGAGCAACGGTTGCTGAAGTAGAGGCAGTTGTGTCTTGTTGATTTTGTTCGGGTGCATCAGCAGTATTGACAGCGGAAGGCTTTGACACAACTTGATTGTTTCCATAGTAATATTCATCAAACATTGGATCATATAAATCAACCAACTCACTCATTTGTGTCGTATCCGTCGAGTCTGCTGTAGGAGTACTTTGTTGACATTCTTGCACGGGACGTACACTGTTGTGTGTAGGTGCCATTGCTGGACATTGAGGTGCGGGACTTGAGCTGATGTGATCAAGTACCATTTGTGGCAATTCGTCAAAGTTCACATGAATTGTTTCGACAATGACCTTTGTTCTCTTGTTATAGACCCGATATCCTTTCGACAATGTAGCATACCCCACAAAAATACATGCATCACCTTTTTCTTTCATCTTGTCGAGATTCTCACCGTCTTTAAGAATGTAGCATAAAGATCCAAAAACGTGAAAGAATTTGACAGTAGGTTTCCTGCCAATGATGATGTGGTAAGGTGTCTTTTCATGTCTAGGGATGACGAGAGAACGATTCTGAGTATAACAGGCAGTTGCAATTGCTTCAGCCCAGAAGAATAGCGGTACTTTTGAAGCAGAAAGCATTGTTCGAGCAGCCTCAACCAAAGTACGGTTCCGCCTTTCGACAACGCCGTTTTGTTCAGGAGTTCGAGCAATAGACGTTTGATGTTCGATGCCTTCTTCTTGAAAGTAAGATTGCAAGTTCTTGTTCAAAAATTCAGTACCCCTATCCGTTCTTACGGTTAAGACTTGATCTTGAAGATTGCGTTGTATCATCTTGAGAAAGTTTTTGAGAACCTCTGGTGTTTC
The DNA here is from genome assembly GCA_025667525.1 of Glebionis coronaria. Classification (NCBI taxonomy): domain Eukaryota; kingdom Viridiplantae; phylum Streptophyta; class Magnoliopsida; order Asterales; family Asteraceae; genus Glebionis; species Glebionis coronaria. Next base: position 224,294,599 of record CM046879.1, read on the forward strand.
ATCTTTGGACCTTAAGAAGAAAGTCCATGTGTATCTAGAGTAATCATCAACAATCACTAGAATATACTTTTTCCCGTTAATACTCTCTACACGCATGGGACCACATAAATCCATGTGTAGAAGTTCCAATCGTCCTTTTGAGCTAGGGGTAGTCTTTGTTTTGAAAGACTTTCGTTTTGCTTTCCCCAACTCACAAGAAGAACAAAGATGGTCTTTGACGAATTTCAACTTAGGAAGACCGGTCACAATATCATTCTTCGAAAGCAAGTTGATGGTGTCAAAGTTGAGATGTGACAATCGTTGATGCCATAACTGAAGGTCTACGAAATTTATGGCCTATTCTATATCATGGATTTGGTGGATTAGGTTGGTTGATTTAGATGATAATCATAAAGGGATGAAGGAATTAGATGAAGGATTAGAGAGAGAAAGGAGAGAAAAGGGGAAATGTAGAGAGAGAAAGTGAAATGGAAAAATGATTAATTGGAAAATGGAATCAACAACCCCCTCCTAACATGCTAGGAGGGGTTATATATAGCCCACCCTACATGTGGGCTATATGGACTATACAATAAGCAAATAGATCACGAGCCCGTTACATAATTATAGTTGGAGCGACCGATCCTTCATAAATACGTAAAACGTATTTCCAACAATCTCCCCCTAAGGGAGGTCGCTCCAAGTTACAAAGTTCTAAATAGTCTATAACTCGTGATCTATGCTAACTAAGATGTGACCGAGACTTTATAGGGAAAACGTATTTCCAACAATCTCCCCCTAAGGGAGGTCACATCTTTTTACAAAATCTTAAACCTAGCATCTATGCTTGAGTCTTCGATCTTGTTCTTGTGAATATGCTTGATGTGATCTTTGACTTTAGTCTTGAGCATGTTTCCTTGCCTTGACCTTGTGCATTCTTCACTTGTGATATTTGCCTCTTTGTGACTTCATGTTCCACATACTTATACTTTTAAATTCTTGAAAGCTTCAGAGTTTGATACAGCGGAAGACTTGACCTTCAGGCTTTCTTGAATTTGTTGAAGTACTAATTGTATGTAGTATAAGCATGTGGTGACGACTTCTTCTGGATTGTAAACCGCAATGCCACCTTCTTGTTACGCTGCATAAGACAGTTAGCAACAAAACAATATACACGGATGAAATGGCCTTGAACATTTCATACTAATTCGGTAGCAATTTACCTCCGGTCGGTGAAGACCGTTGGACGATATTAAATATCGTACTTGTGGCAGGTAGTTTCAATAAAGAACCTCCTTGACAAGATTTCGCGGGTAAACCCGTTCTCTTTACTCGACCTTCCAAAGCTGACTGCGAACGTAAAGAGTGAATCATTTGGATAATACTATCCGTATGATTTGAAGCCGTCAATTCATGTTCCTGGAACAAGTGAAGTTCAATTAAGAACCGCACCATCGTTGCTTTCCAGTTGTCACTAGCTTGATTCAAATAGAATCTTGCAAGTTACCTACCAAGTGCTGTTTGATGTTAACACTAGAAGGATTTCCACTCGTCACTGTGATCATAAAGAGTCACTCTGAGTGTTCTGGCAAGATCATATGATAATGCGAAGAGGCCTGGAACGAGTTTAAGTTCAATTAAGAATTAAACCACTGTTGCTTTCCAGTTATCACAAGTTTGATTCATAAAGAATCGCACAAGTCACCTACCATGAGCTTTTTGATATTCGCTCAAGAAGGATTTCCATCTTCATTGTAAATACTTCCGTATTACTCCGATGTTCAGGCAAGATCATGAAGATTTTGCGTAGGACTCTTAAGATCTTTCTTACTTTTCACAGTGTGTGAAGAAGCAAGGAATATGAAAGTGTGTCCTAATGAGATATTTGATGATCTCAAATGGCTCTAGACTCGATCGTGCATTTTGGATTTTTAGTGATCGGAGGCTGGAGAGGAGTGCCACCTTTTCAATACCAATTTATTCGGAGTGAATAAATCAATAGATAATGTGTTGATCTCCGTGTGATTAAAACAAATACCTTTTGAGAGATATTTGAGTTAGCTGGGAAGGGTTGTGCATTGCATCACTGGGTCCATGACGTCTTTCTTCAATATCGAGAATCATTAAAATGATCTCAATAGCATATGAATTGACCCGGTTTCTGCCTAAGGTTGTAAGGAGGGCTTCTTTCTTTACACCCTTTATCTTTACAATTCTTTTTCATTCTTCAAACCCTTCAATGCTTACCAATACGTCATCACTAGCACCTTGTTGTGATTGTTCCAGTGCTAACTTAAGTACTTGGTCGGCATTCAGCTACGTTCACAATCTTTCTCCATCTTTCCTAAGGACTACTATTTCTAGCTATGGAATGTCCTTGGGAAGATTCCTCCGGTTCTAGAGAAATCATTGGACTTTAACCTATCCTACCATCCTTATGTCACCACAATCTTCACCGTCGTGAATAGAGATGTTTTGGGTAAGTGTATGTCACCATGAAATCCATTTTGAAGTGCAAATCCATTTTGCTCCCCCTTAACATATGCTACGATATTCGAAAACATTTCGCACATGTCGGGATGAGCTAACACGTTAAGTCAAACCATTTATGATTGATCATATCCCATATTAAATCACATTTTCTCCCCCATATTAAAAATATTAACCCAATCGATGTTTTTAATATCAATTGATTTAATAATATTTTAAGAAAATTTGGGAAGAAAAATGCAAATCCAATTATCTTCGTGATGTTAACAAGCTCCCCCTCAAATTAATGAGGGTGTACTTGAAACGTAAATTAAATACCTTTTAAACACAAGTGTAAGGTATTTATTACGTGCAAAGATCAGATATAATAATGAATTCACAAGATTAGCAATGTACGAGGTTAGACCTGAATGATGGAGAACAGCATATGAAAGAAGCACATGGTTCTTGTTCACGAATGATGGTCACCTCGTCACGTCCCCGAGAAAATTAATTCTCGTTGTTGAGTCAAAGCTTTCCGGTGAAATGCTTGACTTGATTATGAAAAGCGGGTTGCTATCTGAAATAATAGCAAACCATTTTGAGCATGTTTTAAAAGTTTGAACTTCTACTCGAACTTTATTTACAACCCCGTGTCATTATTGAATGACATTTCTAGGTTCGTAAATATTATCGATTCCAGAAGACATGCTCATTTTATCAAAACGTTTTTGAACACACAATTTTGAAAGATTTAGAAAAACCTTTTGAGAAATTCTCGAAAAATTGTGTTCAAAGTTTTGAAAAACAATTACTTGAGCTTAAGATGTTGAATATCTTACAAAGCGAGCTCAAGTCCGAGAAGTTGTAAACTTCCCGTTGTTAAGGATAAGTTTATCATCGGCGATAAACTTTCCTTTTATCTGAAGAACGAGTCCTAAGCTGACATTTACTTAGAAGTCGTGTTCATGAGCTTGAAAACTTTGATTGTTTTAACGGAAAGCTCATGACCGAGAAAGGTTAATTTCTCGTTACGAGGAAAAGTTCTCTTATTTAAAAGATACACTTTTCCTTTCTGAGCTTAAAACTTCGAATGTTTTAAGACAAGCTCATGACCGAGAAAGGTGAATTTCTCGTTAAGAGGATAAGTTATCATAAAAGATAATCTTTCCTTTATTTTAAGTTCGAGTTACAGTCTGACATTTAACTGTAAGTCATTTACACGAGCTTAAAACCTTTGAATGGTTTTAATGTAAGCTCGTGTCCGAGAAAATTTAATTTCTCGTTGTAAGGATAAGTTTATCATCGGCGATAAACTTTCCTTTATTTGAGGAACGGGTTACCATCTGATATTTAATGATAAACCATTTACACGAGCTTAAAACCTTTGAATGGTTTTAGGGTAAGCTCGTGTCCAAGAAAAATTAATTTCTTGTTAAGAGGGTAAGTTATCGTTGCGTAGATAAACTTCCCTGTCTCTGAAGTCCGGGTCGTCGTCTGTCATTTAACGAGGAGCCAAAATGCATGAGCTTAAAAACTTGGAATGTTTTTGATATAAGCTCATGCCCGAGAAAAATGAATTTCTCGTTTTTAGGATAAGTTTATCATCGGCGATAAACTTTCCTTTCTTTGATGAGCGAGTTATAGTCTGTGATGTGACTATAAGTCCTTGTTTGCAGCTTAACCATGAATCCCCTGAGACATTTGTTTCTCTGATATTTGCTTCTTCAGCAGCCAAACTCTAAGAGTGTCCTTAGTTGAACGGTACACAACGATTGGACCGCTTCGTTCTTTTGGAACATCAACTTTGGTACCTGCAATCTCATTAGGAATTTGCATGCTTTGACGTGGGTTAGCAATATCAATTATAGAAGCACATGGGGGTTCACAGTTGGCTTTACTTGTTTCAGAGGCGACCTGAGTAGATGATTCACTAGTCTTGGCTGGCAAACGTTTCCTTTTATAGAAAACCTTAAGTTTAGGCGTAAGTGAAGTATCATCTTTATCAGTTTCCTCCCTAGTAGACTTAGTAGAATCGGAGACTATCCTAGTTAAAGGGCACTCGTTTCCTACAATAGTGAAAGTTCTACCAGTGGGGCGCCACATTTTACCAAAGGGTTTGATTTTAGCGACCCACTGGGATTTAAGTCTAGCACGGGAGTTCACCTCATTAAGCAATTTTTTGATACAAGCATCATGATTTGCCGTAAAGACACATTTTCTACATGTTTTACAAGTAGCATATTTAATGTCCGAGTAAGATCTAGAATCCCTAGACGATTGATCGATGCTCCTAGAAGATGGCATGCTACGGTTAGCAGTGTTGGTTAATCTAGAAGGCATCTGACTAGGTTGGACATTGCTATCTCTTACATGTGTCTTTTGAATAGCTTCCCTTTGACCAGATTTATGGCAAACGTCATTTGAACTAGTTCTAGACGTGGTCTTGGTATTTTTAGGGAAACTAGAGGCAATCATATGATTTGGTCTTGCTAAAGCTGGAGTGATCACATTGGGCCTAGTTGCTGGAGTGACTGGTCTAGGAAAATGAACCAAATCAACTTGGGAGGCAAACCGCGGTCTCGAGGATTGTGGTCGCTCGGATCTAAATGCAGTAGGTTGTCTGACAATCGGTTGTCTGACGAACTGATTTGTAGGCGGTTTCCCCAAGATTGATGGTTTTTCAAGCTTAGTGTCCACACTAGGTCCTCTAGTTTTCCTTAACTCGTTTTTCAACGCGGCTATAGCAAAGACCTTTTCCTGTACTTGGGCCTTTAATGTTTCATTTTCTTTGAGCACGTTATCTTGGGATGCCAATTTAGATTCAAGCAGTTGAATTTGTTTCAAAAGATTATCTTTTTCAGCTTTAGAATCTAGAACAGTTTGATCCAATTTTCTTTCAAGAACAACGTTTGACTTTTCAAGTTTTTCAAAGTATGTTTCAAATTTGTCCGTTTTCTTAGAAAATTCAAATTTGGCATCCTCAAGGTCTTTAGATTGCCGAGCTACGATCATTTCGAGCTCTTTAATCTTAGAATCAGAATCAGTTAACGAGGCAGTTATAAAGCATTTATCATGATGAACTATAGCATTTTGAACACTTTCTCCCCCATTATGACTCACATCGGATGAATCATAAGTGGTATTTCTATCACTCTTGTCCATCCCATGTTTGTCATAATTAGGTTCAGAATGCTCAATATGCGGCATGTCATCAGCATATACATCATAAACCACATTACATTGTACCATGTTTGCAGGCTCTGCGTCATAAATGGGTAAGGTGTCATCAAGAGAAATCTCGTGAACATTCCCTGACGTGCCACTGGCATCATGTTGTCCTCCTGAGTCTGTGCTCGTGCCATCGTTAGGCTCCAAGTTGTCAACCGTATGACCATTATCCTCTTGTATCTGCGTCATTGATTCTTGCACTCCATTAACAAGCACTTGCTGAAGTTGTGATCTTTGATATATCGAAGACGAGACCGATGACATGAGTTTCAAAATCGTATCACGGAAAACTCGAAGCTCGGTATGTGTATCTCGAAGAAACAATTGGCAAATCATTGAACTTTCAGGCTTGATGATATTAAATTGGAGGAAAGGCGTGAGGTGTGTCACAAGAGCCTTATATGCAAGTACCGATGCAGAGTGATTAAAGTTTCCATGGTTGAGTTGCTCGGCGAGTTGGGTCAAAGCGGTGAAAATTGAGTCGATGAATATATGACGATCTTGTCCAAAGATTGTCACAAATTCACTCCCTCCTTGAATCCCCGAAAGAGTGACAAGATGAGACTGGAGTAGTTGAAAGGAGGTGATGCCACTTTTCTTAACTTCGTTGTGCCTTAAATACAACTCTCCCTTTTGACATGTCGAATCGAACGAATCCATTAAAGATCGATTAAAACGAAAGACCCGTAGATAATACTGAAAATTCCTCGATGGATGGTATAAATGAAGCTCGTCACTTTGACTTGTCACGTGTGTCTTTAAATCCGGCCACAAAACTTTTAACCCGTCACTATAACTCGTCACGATAACCCGTCAAAGATTTTTCACGATGACTTTTTTAAAAATAGCCGCCTCGACACGATTTGCCAAAAATTAATAAACAAAATATACGAAACAAAAAATATAAAAGTGACAAAATAAAAATATAAAAGTGACAAAAATACAAAAAAAATAAAATGTGATATTTTTAAAAGAAAAAGGATAGATTTAACTAAAAAAAAATAAATAGACTTTTAAAAATTAACTTTAAGAAAACTAAATCAAAAAAAATATTTCGTTACTATAAATAAAAAAAATAAGATTTTGAGGACATTGTCAAATTTAATATATTAAAACTATAATCGCTTTGTTTACTCCGTCCAAACAGAAGAAACGTGTCCCAATGATACACGTGATAAAACTTTCCACCAAAACCAAGAAATACGTGGCCCAATCAAAGTTATGCCACCGCCCCACTCAATTTCTTGTTATATCCGCCCAAATAAATAATCCTGTTTGACTATAACCTAGTTATGTCCGCCTCACAATCTTAATCTCTCTCTCTCACACCAACCGTCTTCTCCAATCCTCCCAAAACTAAATCTCTCTCTCTCTCACACAAATAACCAAACACGCAGCCTAAAATCGCCTCAATCAAAACTCCAATAACCTTAATCAGATCACCTTCTAATCTTAATATACTCAGTAACCAAACTAAACTCTCCAATCTCACAATGTTTTTATGGCTTCAAGATCAATTAAATATTGGTCTCCGGTAAGATTTTCTTTTAATTTTAATGTTTTCGAGTCACTCTCTTCTACTGTTGAGTCTTTCTGTCGAAAAATCTGGTCTTGAGTCGATCGATGATGTTGTTTGTGAATCTTGGGTTGTGGTGGGTGTTAGAGTCGAGGGAATATGGGTCGAGAGGGTGTTGATGAAGGAGTGAGTGGATGTCAGACGAGGGAGGGTGTTGGAGTCTGTTGTTTTGATGGGTTTTGCGTGAGTTCGAGAGGTCTTGGGTGTGATTGTCAGTAGAGAGAGTCGAGAGTCGAGTGGTTTGGTCGATGTTGGGTTCGAAAAAGGGTTGAGGGAGTCTCGAGGGGTGTGGGTTGAGTCGGGGCTGTGAGGGTGTGTTGTTTGAGTCGGGAGGTGTTTGTGTGAGTGTTTGTTTGTTTGTGTTGCGAGGGAGAGAGTCACTGTTTTGGGTCGAGTCGAGAGGTGGTTGGAGTATTGTGAGGGTCTGAGTGATGAGCGGTCGAGTCTAAGGTCTTGAGTGGTTAGTGAAGTTAGAGTGAGTTTGGGTCGATGAGAGTGTGAGTCTGATGAGTTTGTGTTTAGAGTCTAAGTGGGTTGGATATTGTTGAGGCTGTTGTGTCGAGAGTCTTGTGAGTTCGAGTATGGTTTTCGAGAGTCGAGAGGGAATGAGTCTTTTTGAAAAGACGATGATTTGCCCGTTTAATTTGAATATTGTTGCTTCATTCGGAAGTTTTTCTTGATCCGGAAGATCTTGGTTCGGAAGTTCTTGATCCGGAACTTCTTGATCCGGAACTTTTGGCTTGATCCGGAAGTTCTTGGTTCGGAAGTTCTTGATCCGGAACTTCTTGATCCGGAACTTCTGGCTTGATCCGGAAGTTCTTGGTTCGGAAGTTTTCTTGCTTGATTCGGAACTTAATTATTGATTCGGAACATTTATATCAGATTTGTTGGGACAAGGTTGGACAGTTAGGACAGGACCAAAAAAAATGCCAGATGACCAGGAAAAATGACAGAAAATCCAGATAGAAGACAGTTAAAAAAAATGAGACTAAAAAATAAAAATAAAATTAAAATAATAAAAAAATATAGAAATAGACTGTTGGACAAAATTTTGACACAAGCCCAGATGAAGAAAAAATTAAAAAAAAAACTGATAAAAATAAAATAAAACATAAAAAAATACGAATTAAAATTTGATAAAAATTTATATAAATTGATAAAATTTAGAAAACATACCAACTTTTTATATAAATTGATTATTAAATTTGTGATAAAAAACAATAAAATAAAAAAAATACAAACTTTTTATAAAAAAAAACACAAACTTTTTTGAAATTTGATAAAAATTTAGAAATTTATAAAATTGATAAACTTGATACAAACTTTTTATAAAAACTACAAAATTAAAAAGAGAAAACAAAAACCTATAATAAAAAAAAAACACCAACTTTTTATAAAAAGTAAATAAATTTGAAGATTTGATATGATTTAACACAAAAAAACACAAACTTTTTATAAAAAATACAAACTTTTTATGATTTAAGCATGATTAAATCAAAACCCACCAAAATCAAAAAGAGATAAAAGAAGAATAAACCAAACTAACCAAGGCTCTTGATACCAATTGAAGGTCTACGAAATTTATGGCCTATTCTATATCATGGATTTGGTGGATTAGGTTGGTTGATTTAGATGATAATCATAAAGGGATGAAGGAATTAGATGAAGGATTAGAGAGAGAAAGGAGAGAAAAGGGGAAATGTAGAGAGAGAAAGTGAAATGGAAAAATGATTAATTGGAAAATGGAATCAACAACCCCCTCCTAACATGCTAGGAGGGGTTATATATAGCCCACCCTACATGTGGGCTATATGGACTATACAATAAGCAAATAGATCACGAGCCCGTTACATAATTATAGTTGGAGCGACCGATCCTTCATAAATACGTAAAACGTATTTCCAACAATAACCATGCTTGAGATGATGAAGCTTTAGCCATTAAGCAAATTGGATTTGTTGAAGATGTGTCTTGAAGAGTTACTGTGTAGAGATCAGAACCACGAGAACCTGTAAGAAGGTCATTCCCATCGTAGTCTCTAACATAGCAAGTAGATTTCCGAAAAGCCACTTCCAAATCCGCATCACAAAATTGACCAACCGAGAATAAATTGTGATTCAGTCCCTCGACGTAATAAACCCGTTTTATAGTGATATTCCCTTGAACCAAGTCTCCATATCCGAGTATCGGTGCAAATTGATCATTTCCAAACCGTACCGTACCCAGAAACTTCTCCACGAAGTTAATGAGAAGCTTGAGATTGCCCGTCATGTGCTTTGTGCACCCGGAGTCCATTATGAATAGGATGAGTTCGACGAGCTGCAGAAGAATTAGAAGACAATGTAGCATTTGACAAATGGGAGCCCTTGATAGAAACGGGTTCCAAAATAGTAGTGGACCTAGATTCTAAAGGCAAGCTAACATTCATAGACCCAATTAGAATGGGGGTTGTCTTAGGTACCCATTTGTATCCGGGTGGTGTGAATCTTGAATACCCCCGTGTACATGTCCTAATCATGTTCTCATAAAGCTTCTTTAACCTGCTTTGTTTACGTAGAGTAGTGGATTCTAACGCACTTAGTTTCTTAAGTGGTTGCTCAGTGGATTGGTTCAAAGTTCTTGTGGGTTTACTAGTACTAGTGGACATGCGAATAGGCTTCCTAGTTTTAGTATTCACGCCATTATAATTAAGAGCACAAGCATCATGATTGAAAGTACGAACACATTTGCCACATTCAACACAAACAAATTAAACATTCGAGGTCTTAGCATTTAAACTGTCATTACATGCAGTTACAGACGTTTTATTCTTAGAAAACTTAAAAATCCTACGGTGATCTTCTACTTCATTCTTCTTCCCTTGACTATTGTTAGGCATGACTTTATCTTCAACTCTAGTGCTCTTAAGCTGTGGTCCGCTAACACTAGTAGTGGGATTTACTCCTGTAGAAGAAGACACACGTTGATTAGTTTTCCTAGTATTCTGAGGTAACTGCGTTGTTCTAGTTTGAGTGGACCTAGTGTTCATTTTATACATTCCAGGTGCTATCACATTAGTGCTCTTATCATTTCCTATCTTAGGCAAAGTCTGTGGGGATTGTCCCAAAATAGATGTTTTAGGGCATTTAACCGCATTCGGTTGACGAACGGCGGATGGTTTACCCAAAACAGACTTTCCTTTGATTTTCTCAATGAGTTTCTGTAACTCACTTATGGCTATGTCCCTTTCTTTTAGCTGAGCTTTCAAATCATTTATTTCGAAATCTTTTTCATTCAGTAGACGAAACGAAGAAGCTGGCATTTCTTGACACTTTTTATGATTATGAGATTTTTCACCTTTTTGTAAAGCAAGTTCAAGAGAAATGGAGTGTTTCTCAAGTTGAGAAAAGCTTTTCGAAAGTTTGTTATATGACTGAATTTGTTTTGAAAGCTCTACTTCAAGATTGCGACATTTCTCGTCTGATTCTGACACTAGACATGCTACATGACAATATTGATCAAGATCGGTATACACACCAAGTAGAGCATTCATATGGTCAGCATAAAAGTATTCCTTAGAAAGTCGATCAATTTCGTTAGAAAGTTGGTGTTCTTGTGTCTTTAATTTAATTTGAAGAAAATCAACTTCATCTTCAAGAGATTTGACATAGCTTAAATCAGTTAACATTTCCTCAGTGAGAGCATTATAAAACATTTCCACATTTTTTGAAAGATCATCAATGGTTTGAACAATGCATTGTTGAATGACGACTTCTACTTGTGGGTTAGGTTTAATATTCCAAATGGTATCCCTAGAAACTTTTTCATAGTCGACGACACCTTTGTACAAATTTAAAACCCCTTGTTTTATAAACTCAAATTGCTGAACACTTTTGCTTTTCTCATCCCATTTACGTTATTCATCCAAAATTCGCTTTTCTAACAAAATTGATTGCTTTTTGAAACTCCTTTTTAAAGAAACTTTCTTTTGTGGTTCATCACTTGGTGGTGGAACACTATTATACATCTTTTGTTCTTTTGAAAGTTCTTTTTGAGGGACAAACTTAATATGATTGTTAGAATCAGAAAGGTTTATTAAATCACTTAAGTTTGATCGACTTTCTTCTTGTTGACGAATGATTTCGTCGCAGTCAGGGGAAAGCATAAGAGCAAGATTATCAACATAACAACCGATATCATAAAGAGCAGGCTTGGTACTTTGAGCCTTCTTGAGATATTCAGGCTTGACAAAACTCGTTTTCATATTTCTATTGAGCATATTCATAGTTTGAATAGACTGACCCGTTTTGTAAACAATGTTGTTTAACGTGTCGACTCTCTTTTCCAAAGCAAGAATTTTTTCAATATCCTTTTCTTCATGAGTTTTATAAAGCTCAGTTTGTTCTTTGTTAATCGACTCTACTTCAGTGATTTGGAGTTTATGTAGCAGCAGTTGTTCTTCAAGTTCCGATATCTTCTGTTTTGACATATGAATTTCGTGTGTTACTTCAGAACAATATTGTTCGTTGAGCACCTTACGTTCATATACCAAACCATTAGCTATTGCAACCCGTCGATCAGCTTCTTTTACATAATCACACTCTTTAAGCCTGTCTATCTCCTCGGCTAAGGATGTGTTTGCTTGCTTCAAACGTTTATTAGCATCTTTGTTTTCCTCAATTTCATGTTTTAAAGAATCAATAATAGACGCAAGCAAATCACGGTCCTCATCCGAGTCAGTATCCTGAACAGCTTTTCCGTCATCATTACACATATGCTGTGAATCCGTAGAGATATTGCTATCTTTCGTGTCCATTACATATGTGTCATTGATGCTTTCGGGTTGCTCAGGTTGCCGTCGTTCATTAGCAAACACATTATAGTTATCATGTGATGGTACCTTTTCAAGTGGCTCAGAATCATAGATGGGTCCAGAGGTATCATCAGTCTCTGGGATCACTTCTTGAATCTTTGCCATGTACACATAATGTGCCTCTAACTCTTGATCATCGGCTTCATCATCAGTGTCATCACGCCAGTCAACTTCATCTGCTGTGAGTGGAATTCCTGCTTCTTCTTTCTTGCACAACAACATCTTTTCCTTGTGATATCCCGAATCCTTAACCCGTTTTGGCTTCTTACATTCCCTAGCCATGTGCCCAAATCCCTTGCAGTTGAAGCATTGAATCCCAGTCTTCTGCACCACCGGAGTGCCTACAGTATCTCTAGGCCCAACTTGATTCAGCATCCTCTGATTATCATACCTAGCATCACGATCATACCTAGGTGCATGATCAACTTCCTTATATCTAGCATTGGATGATGATCTGAGGTTGTTGTTGGTAGGTTTGTAGATCTTCTTATAAGTTGTGGTGAGTAAAGACATGACTTCTTCAATCTTCTTGTCCCTTGAAGTTTGTTCATCATCACTGTCTCCATCTGACTCGGTGTCATACTTTGGAGGTGGAGTGGGGACAATTGCTTTTGCTTTGTGTTTAGCAGCAGCTAGAGGTTTGGTGGATGAGCTTGATGACTTCGAGGAATGATTAGGTGGTTGTTGACGAGGAACGGGTTTTGTTGAAGTAGCAGCCACAAAAGCAATAGAATTAGCAGACCGTTCTGCCTTTTCAGCCCTTAGTTCATTCACTTCATTCTGATGTTGTTTCAAGATATCATAGAGTTTGTGGTAAGATATAGTCTTGATATCCTCCCTTTGTTTGACCAAAGTCACAAACCTTTGCCATTCTGGTTTGAGTTGAAGTAGAAACTGAACATTGGCATGATGATTGGAGATGGTGCACTGATTTCTTACAAGCTCATTCATCATTTTGTAGAATCTCGAGTAATATGAGTCAATGGATTCACCATCTTCAGATGTGAATTTTCCAAACTCCCAAAGTAGATTAGTCTCGAGATCTTGAACATTGATTGACTCACCTTGCTTCAATCGATGAATTGCATTCCACATTTCCATAGCATTAGGACATGCATCAACTGTGGAATAGATATCGTTATCAATTCCAGTGAGTATGAAATTTACAGCATCAGCTTCAGCTTGGAGGAGTTTCTTTTTCTCAGCAGAACATGTGTCAAAATCCTCCATAGCTCGTATAGTTGATGAAGTACCATCCTCTGCCTGTGTTGAAATTGGTTTGAATTCAAAAACTGGAGGTGGGTTCTCAAGGAAGTGACGAAGAGCAGTTCGGTTTTCTTTTCCATCGAGAAATCTGAGAAAACGAGATCTCCATTGAACGTAGCAACCGGCAGTGAGCACAGGTGGGTTACCGTTGCCACCTTGTTCCAAACGAATTTGATTAGCAGTTGCAATGTTGATGTTGTTGTTAGACATGGTGAATACTTGTGGATGAATTGCAGATCTTAGTGGATTTGATGTGATGATGTGTGGTTAAAATTAAAATTCCGAAAATCCAAAAAAAAATTCTCAGTCCGACAATAAATTCCTCAGTCTGACAAAACGGTAAGCCGAAAAATTTTGTATCGCCAAATTTTGAATTTGAGTTAGAAATAGCCAAAAACTAGTAGGGAAAAAATTTGATTTTACCTGACCTAAAAATTTTAACTCTTTTTTTTTTTTAATCTTCGTGTAAACTACGTTCCGAAACTAGTCTAGATAGTGGCTAAGTCTAAAAATTACTCAAACAAAGTATCCATCGAAATGTCCATCGGAATGTTCTATCGCAATGTTCAGATCGGAATGTTCTATCACAATGCACTGTCGCAATGTTCAGATCGCAAAGCCTGTCGGAATACTCAGATCGCAAAGTCTATCGGAATACTCAGATCGCAAAGTCTATCGGAATACTCAGATCGCAAAGTCTATCGGAATACTCAGATCGCAAAGTAGCTGACAAAATTCAAGCAGAGTAACGACTTAAAATACTTCCTTATACCCGTCGGAATCCAGATCGCAAAGTACGATCGGAATGTCCAGATCGGAATAAGTAATAAAACCCACGTATCGTAATGTAGAACCAAAACCCTTTCCGATTTTGATGGTTATTTCGATGGAAGCCCACGTTTCACTTGTACTTTCCGATGGAGATTCTGCTTAAATTTCGGAATGAAGAACAAGAAGAAATTTCGCAACTTTTGATCCAAAAGATTTGTGTTTTAGCCAAAACCAAGATACCCAAATCACTAATACTAGTATGTAGATGATTTGTATCAAGAAAAGACCATAAAAAACACAAAAAAGAAGTTTTGGACGTGAGATGTAGATCAAAAAGGCCACGAAAATTCAAGAACACCACACACGAATCTTCAATCACTTATCCACTATAGGCTCTGATACCAAATGTTGTTCCCATTCAATCCATAACACAAGATTTAGAAGAGATATTTAGAGAGAGAAAGAGAAGAAAAGTAAAGAGAGAAACAAGAGAGATTTGGAAGGTTTATGTTTACTAGAGAGAGAAAGTAAAATGAACCAACACCCTCTTCCACAGGGTTATATATGCCACGGCCTAAGGCCTTTGTGGGCTTCATCTTGGGCCGGGCTTGGCTTTGTTTTGGGCTTACGCCCCTAACTTATACAATATTAGCTTAAAGTCCAAGCCCGGTTTTCCCGACTAACCTATTACAATACAAGACCTTTTAACAACTAAGATGACCTATTACATTCTTGTTCGACTATATAAAATATAGGGCTAACAATCTCCCCCAATGTATCGGTCATCTTAAAAAGCTTAAAAAGCATAAGATGATTGAGTGAATACATTCTTGTAGAGGAGATCTTCCTGCTTTGGTCTTGTATCTTGGTCTTGATCTTGTTTGTAACAACTTTGTTCCTTCATGCTTTCGTGATCTTTATCTTGAGCCTTTGTCATTTGACTTTGAGTGCTTGAGATCTTCATCTGTACTCCTTGTGACTAACATGACCTATTACATTCTTACATTCTTAGGTATCTTGATTATCGCCATCTTGTGCTCTTGTGACTTCTGAATCGACATCGGTTACACAGCTACGCCACCTTCTTGATATGCAGCAACACATATAGACACGGATAAAATGGCTTTGAACATTTCATCCTAACTCGGTAGCGTTTTACCTCCGGTCGGTGAAGACCGTTAAACGGTATTAAAATACCGTACCTATGATCAGGTAGATTCGATTAAGAACCTCCTTGACAGGGTTTCCCGGCGGTAGTAGCCAGTTCTCTTTACTCGATCGTCTCAAAGCAGACTGCGAACGTAAAGAGTGAATCATAAGGATAAATTATCCGTCTGATTAGAGTCGTCAATTCAGATTTCTTGGAACAAGTTTGATTCTAAAAGAATCGCACCATTGTTGCTTTTCTAGTTTGTCACAAGCTTGATTCATAGAGAATCTTGCGAGTTACCTACCGCAGTGCTGTTTGATGTTGACACTGGAAGGATTTCCATTCGTCACTGTGAACACTAATGAGTGTCACTCTGAATGTTCTGGCAAGATCACATGGATTTTGCGAAGAAACCTGGAATCAAGTTTGAATCAATTAAGAATCGAAACTTAGTTGCTTTCCAGTTCTCACAAGTTTGATTCGTGTAGAATCGCACAAGTTACCTACCATGAGCTTGTTTAATGCTGGCTCAAGCAGGATTTCTATCTTCATTGTGAATCGTATCACTCAGATGTTCTGGCAATATCACAAGGATAATGCGTAGGACTCGATTGTGTCCTAATGAGATGATAAATTGATCTCGTTTGGCTCTAGACTCAATAAGTGCATTTTGGTAATCGGAGGCTGGAGCAGACTGCCACCTTTTCAATATTAACTGACTCGGAGTGAGAAAGTCAATAGATACGTGTTGATCTCCGTGACAATGAGACAAGTTTCTTTTGAGAGAAACTCGAATGGCTGGGGAAGGGTTGTGCATCGCATCACTGGGTCCATGACACTTGTCTTCAAAAGATGTGTTAACCCGGTTTCTACCTAAGTTGCATAGAATATTCAACTCCTTCAATGCTTACCAATACGTCATCATTAGCACCTTGCTGTGATTGTTCTAGTGCTAACTTAAGTAATTGGTCCGCATTCAGCTTCATTCCACTCCATCTTTCCTAAGGACAACTATTTCTAGCTATGGAATGTCCTTGGGTAGATCCCTCTGGTTCTGGTTGGATCATAGGACTTAGTTTCCTATCCTAAACCACCTTTTGACTCCATCGTTCCGTCGTGGATAGTAGGTTGTTTTGGGTATAGATCGTAACCATTAAACCATTGAAAACCATTCAAAGTGTTTGATAAAAATCAAAACTTTTAACACTTGAAAGTTTTACATTTCCGAAAAGCTCCCCCTACACACATGCATCGATATACGAAATTGTAACACCCCCAAATTTATACAACTCAATACAACGGAAGACTCGTTGGTGTTACGGGATAGTACATTACTCACATCATAGACAACGCATAAAAATCACGTCGTTTATTAATAAATCATTTCCATTCATAAATATCAAAGTTACATCGGTCCCAAGCCATATTATTTCATACAAAGTTTTACAAAGTGTTTGAATGGAAAATATTGTTTAAGTGCGGGCCATGAATTCTTGTCGTCTTCCCGAGAATTACCTTCAAGTACCTGAGATAAAACATGTTAAAAGAAAAGGTCAGCGATAACGCCGAGTGAATTCATAGATTTTAATAAATTCCATCAATATAACTTTGGTATAAAATTAGTACCAAAAATCAATTCGTACAACTCATTGTAATAGGCCGTAAAATAGCCAAAATCATTTTATACAAATCTTTGTAATAGGCCATAAAATAGCCAAAGTCATTTTATATAAATCCTTATCGAAAATCATAATATAGGCATTTGCCTTAAAAATCATTATACGAGCCAATGTCGTAAAAACAATCATACAATACGTCTTATGACGTTGTATAAAATCAAATAAAAATCGTTATATGAATATGGTTATGAAAACCAAAATACAATCATAATATCAATAGTATGACCCTGTATTTCTAGTAAGGCAATACATCGTAATTCGGAGCGTCTATTATTATTTTGTTAATTCGGATTATTATAAGCCGCATGACATTGTTACCTTACTAAACCAACAACGGGTAGCTAACCCGATACCAATTTTGCCCATCTAAAGTAGCGTGTCGTCACAAAGGTCACGCTATTGGAAATCTTCTCATACATAAATTCGCTTACCAATCAATGTGGCACGACGGGGATCAACCGTCAAGGCGCGAACTGGGGTGATCGTCCCCAAATAGTACTATTAAATGCATAAGCGTCTACCAACTCCCGGTAGTTCACAATTCATGCTAATGGGACTTTTAGTGACATAACCTAACTTTAATAATCCATTTAATTTCATCTATCGGGTCCATTAATCATTTATCGGGTCATACAATCGGGTCATTCAATCATTCGGGTCCAAAATCAATAAACAAACAATCGGGACAAATGGTGTCCTATTTTATAAAACTAACATGTTATCTCCCTCGCAGGTTTATAAAACATTTATAAAAACATTTAAAAGAGTGCGAGGCTATGGACTCACGTTGATGTGGGAAGGCGGGTTGTCGGCAATTCGGATGTACGGTACGTGCTTCAATCACGGAAACCTAGACAAATAATACTCGGTCTTAGACGTTTGTCCAATGACTTTATAAAAATAACAATTATGTATACATATGATGATTATATATATATGATGATCAAGTGGGTTTACATATTCTCGTTTACTCATTTTAGTTTACTAGTTTTACCTATTTACGTGTCTTAAGTCCAATAAGCTTATTATAAGTTATTTAACTTATTTTAATCCATTTTGTACTTACATTATCAGTACTTAAACTTCACAAGTTGGGCCCAAATGGGTTAAGCCCAATAATAAGTTTATAAGTGTTTTTATCTTATTTAGTCCAATTATTAGTCCAATATGCTTAATTAGCTCGTAAATGTCCGTATTTCTTATAGTTCGGGTTTTATCGGTTTTTACTTGTTATACATGTCTATATATCAGTATATAAGTTTTATAAAGTTTATATTAGACGGGTCCAACCATCTAAGTTTTATTTAGCAAAAACGTTAATTTTACGGCAATAGCCGAAAAAGTCGTAAAAATCATGTTTATAGTTTTATCACTTATAAAACTTAACAAGTTACCATTTTTATAAAATGTCCACTTATTTAACCTTTTATACACTTATATAAATAAAATCCATAAGTTAGTGGGTTTTTATTTTATATTTTATATATTAAAATGTGAGTGCTTATATAATAGTATTATTCTTTAATTTCCAAAAATCTGATTTTTAACTTCATCTTCACCAAAACTGCCATATCTTGAGTTCTATATGGAGATAGAAGCTCAAATTTTTATCACATAAACTACATGATATGTGATACATTTAACTCTTTTATAGCTACTGTTGAATCATCTTCTAAATACTTTCTAAAAATCGTCCAAAACAGTAACTTCAGATTTATACCCTAAACTTGTTTTGATCATATCTCACTCATTATTTTGATTCCATTGCATGGCCAACTCTCACATGTGTACAAGACATTTAGCTTACTGTAAATGGATCCTACTTCATTATTTCATCAGTTCATAACATGTTTCTTTACTGTTTTATACAGCCATGTAAATTAATCAAGATTTTAACCTTGTTTCATATGGTTTTTCACCTTTTTAATCATGTTTATCAACAACAAATCCCCACATAACATTTTTATCATCATATAATCATCATAAATATATACAATAGGAAATAAAATACATGTTTACATAATCAAAATAACAAGAAGTTGAGGAGGACAATATTTATACCACCATGATGATGTAGGTTGTGATCAAAACATGGATTTTGATGGAGATACTTGTGCTTAGCCAACACCATCTTCAAGACCTCCCATCTACATGAACACCTTGATGATAATCAGCCCTTGACTCCATAGAAAACTCCTTGCTATTTGTTAAAATCACCTCCAATCAACAAGTCTTCAATAGGTTTCAATCTTATGCAAATTAAACATAAGATTTAGGGTAGAAAGTTTGATGAACATGGTGGTGGTGGTGGTGGAAGTAGACGGCCAAAAGTGGCTAGAGAGAGATGTGTGTGTTGTTTTGCATGTGAATAATGGATGCAAATGGTTTAGTTTGTTAGTTTTGAGGTAAGCTTAGCTTACTTGGTAAGCTTTGGTGACATGTGTAAGTAATAAACTAACAACTTGACACCAAGTTGTTGTGTTGGAGAGTTATAGCCGGTTTTGATGTGGGGATGGGACAAGTGTCCCACTTGTCTCATCCCCATTTATTTACGGGTACTCCTCGATTCTAGTTTCCTCGATTTGCGTGCCCTCGGGTCGTTTTACGAAAAACGTTTTTATAAATTATGAATCGACGTCACAAAACGAATCCAATAAAAATTGTCTCATCAAAAACGGAGTTCGAAAACGTAAATACGTAATCCTAGGGTTTCCGGTTTAGTCGTAAAGGACGTTAAAATAAAATCGTAAGTCCTAGTCTCTTCTCGTAAATTTGTGAGTTTATGAACTAACACAAATTTAAAGCTCCAAATTAATATTCACGGATAAATTTATTTTCTGAAATGTCGGACTGTCACCAAGGACGATGTATGTAAACGTAAGCACGTAACGTTGAATCCTCTGGTTTAGACGTAGTCGATGCTACTTCAAGACGTAAATCCAAATTTCTTCCCAAAAATAAGTGAGTTCATATTGTATCATTAAAATAATATTTTCAAGTAATATTTGAGAATAAAATATCAATCGTAAATTGACGGATTGTCACAGCATTTACCCCTAAACAGGATCTTTGTCCTCAAAGATCATCTTACCTTACTACTCGCTTCTTATAGAGTTAAAGCCATGTGGGTATTTCCTCCACATTCGGTCTTTTCTCACAAGTGCAATTCGTTACAATACGCGAGTTTCATCAAACATAACTACAGGAATAAGATCAGGCTAAATGTTGACTTACTTTCTCTATCCATGATGTTCACGGGTTTCTGATGAATGCAACTTTTCGCCGATCTAAGCTCTACTAAGAATAATCAGATTTTCACTTGATAGATATTCCATCAAGTTCGATTTACGAAACATAATTTACGCAGTCCTTGAAGTCCTAGGGTAGATCCAACTTGTATGCCTTTCAATCCCAACTTTTACATCATCTCAATGGTCCCATACAACGGGGACTTATATCCCATGATTTGTCAGATCATGAATTCATTTTTCCAAGGTTAAAAATTGTGGCATAACTTCGCTACCCATTTGGCACTTCAAGATCTACTTTTCACATTCACATAACCTCTTGCCCACTACCGGGAGTCAATAATAAAATCCTAATTTCGCCAATCATTTCAGGTCTCGCGGGTCGGGTATTTTGCAAGGTTAGGTTCGCCATCATAGGAAACCTTAAACCTAAGAGACATGTCCAACTCACAATGGGTGTATGTTGGATGTCTTCATCTCAACTCTTGCTTACAGATGCTCTAATATTTAGATCTTAACAAGATTCGATCTCAATCCTAATGCGATGATTATCAATGATAATCTTTCCAAAGGAAAACGATTATACGGTCTATTACCAAAGGTCATTCATTCAAACATAAAACAGCACTTATATTACTTTGTATCGTTACTTTACCTCATCCCTTCGATTGGGGTGGTACATAGTACTCTCATCAAGGTTCGTTCTCAATGATTTCTGAGCAAATCTCTAGAAATTCGATGTGAAGCGAGGATCTTGATAAAGATGTTTGATACAGGCACATTATGTTTACATAACTCCTTTAAATAAAAGAGTCATTTTCTTCATCGAAATTCTATCATTAACAGGAATGATATTAGCAGATTTGGTCAGTCTGTCGACGATGACCCAAATCGAATCAAATTCAGATGATGAACTTTGCAATAGCTAGATGTTAACTAATGTATGAGGCGATGTCTGCCTTCATAATTGCCATTAGTACAACTTCTTCAGACAAAGATACTTCTAGTCAGAAATATCATGAATAGAATACTTATACTTACAAATTCCAACATAACTATATCTCACAATCCTCCATATTTAGGTAACCACAAGTGGCCTTTAAAACATTTAACGCTATTGGCTTCTCAATTCTAATGGTTCACTTTAGCCGCGAACCACTTTTTATTATCTATATTATCCTTCTTACAAACATCGTTTATTTTTATATCGTTTTGTAATTTATTTTTGCACCTTCATTATTAAGGAACATGTCCTAACTGGTTCTTTATCTTTTCTACATAATGCATCGGTATCTATATTCACTTCTCATAATGATGTAATTATCATGTCCATAATTCACTCATGTATTCTTTCTATATTATGCGTCAGTAATTACGTTCACCTTCCTGATGAAATAAGTAACACAATCGTATTTATTCAAAACTTCTTTCTTCATATCTTCAATGTTTTAGTTTCGTCTCATCTATCATTTTTATCCGTTTTACTCAATCTGTCGTCTAAAGCGTCGATAATTATTATAATTAATTAACTAATAAATTTTCAATTTTTATGAAATGTAAACATAAAGATTTTAAATTTCTTAGTTTGACCAATTATATAAAATGTTCAAAATAAATTTGAATTTAATTAACAAGATTTTCGTTGATTTATCCAAAATATTTAATAAGATTCGTAATTGTTCGAAAAATCTTTGGTTTATACTTTAGTCAAAATTTTCTTATTTGAAAAGCAAAAATTGTCGTTTCAAATTTCAAATCATGGTTCAAATGGTTTCCTCAATCCCTTTTAGGTTATCTTGAGGTATACACAAACATTTACCCCTAAACAGAAGTTTAGTTAAATGGTTTGTGTAATCCCTTTAAAATCCTTTGTTAAAACATTTGTCAAAACATATTTCCATTTCTTTTTGGTAAAATCCAAAGTCTTAAAAGGGCTCTTAATTTTTGAAGAGTCAATTTATATTCCATTATCCTTTTAATCACACGGTTAAATCATATAAAGGATTAAGTCCTTAATCACATGTTAATTATTCAAGGTTCAGGTTTTCACTGTTTGGCCAATTCAGGGCAGTCTATAAATAATTATTAACTCATTCTTATTCTGATAAACAAACATATAGTCCTTAATGAACACGAGCATGAATTTATCAAATTACAGCCTACACACGTGATTCACCAAATTCATGAATGCTACATGTGCATCGGTCAATCCAAACGACATCACGTGAAACTCATAACGTTCATTACAAGTACCGGATGTAGTGATTGGAATAGATAATCTCCTTCGCGGACGCGAAGTTGAAAATAACCATGCCGTGGATCAAATATTTAAAACATACACTAGAACCTTGTAAATGATCGAACAAATCTTCCATTTCGAGTTATGGATATCGTTTTCGATTGTCAATTTACTCAGTCACAGTAATCTATAGATATAAGGAAAGATAACACCATAGCTCTTCAGGATGACAGGCTTGGTATAATAAAATCTTTCTCCGACAACTTTCTCAGTTGTACGGTAATTCCTTAAATTCAGATGGTGTTGATGTATTGTGCACAAGCCACAGGTGCAGCACCGGAAATGTAATCAATACCAAATTCAACTTACCTTAATGGCAAAAGTCTAGGTAATTCATTAACAAATACTTACTAAAGTTTCAGATAACCGAAACATCTTTTAATAAATTCATATTAAGTTCATTTTAGACTATAATATCTCTGACTAATTCACAACCATTCACGATATAATCTCAAGTATAAATACAAGATATCGTCATCCACCAAGAATTATTTATATCACTTTTGATATTCAACATCTTATCTTTTAGGGAATTCTACTTGAGTTCCCATCAATTAAGACAATGTCGTCATGTCATAATCAATCAATCCATTCTACTAGCACTATCAACTTTCAAGTTTTTATTGCCGTCGATAAGATGTGAACTTCTCAAAAGTCTAATAATAACTCATAATCCTTTCACAAGTTCAAGGATATCTGGAGACATAACTTTCATCTAAAGAGTAAGGTCAACGCATAATCTACGCGAGAGAATTTCAAATCAGATACAGACGAGAACATTTAACGAATATGAATATATCCCATGTTTTCATAATTTGAGTACGCATTCGAAAGCTCCTCGGATCGTTACCCAGGTCATTCAAATGAAATCAAATCATAAGAAATGATAAGAATGTCAATACATCCAGTCGGGTATCAACACTCAGTAATCAAATACTTTTACTAAGAATCTCACTACGGGAGAATTGGACAAGAAAGAATTGTCAATTGTCAAATAAGACAATTTCCATAGATGAATAAATTCAACTCAGAAGAATAGATGCTACAGGCACATATGTAGGTGTCCCTAACATTATGTCCTTATTTTTCACTTCTTGCAGATCTCATTAAAATTTTAATCTTTCACAATCTTCAAAGAAAAATGTAGTGTTTATTCATTAGTTTTATGGTGACTACTAATCAGTCTTGCGTAGTCCATTCCAAATTGTATGTAGGCGCGAAACTATATACAATTTCAAGATTAACGATGCAATACTCAGTTCGTCAAAATTTTATCATCATGTTTATGATAAAAACATTTTTATGCTTAATTCTTTAAATAAGAATCAAAAATAAATTTACAAGATTTTCCTTGTTATGAAAACAATTAAGTTTTCCAAAGCGTCTCATAAACAACTTCATTTTGATATCAATCACTTATAAATCTCACTTTAAATAATCCATATAGTGATGAAAATTCAATTTTTCTCAATGGATACGGTTTTATCTTATAAAAACAATGAGTGATCTGCAAAAGAGTGATGAAAAGTTGTTCACCAAGAACTAACTTCAATATGATAGGAAATGAGCTTAGCCAAACAATCATGAGGTTCATGACTTCGATGGCACTCAGGAATACAAAGAGAATAATCCACAACGTAACTCAAATCAAGATGAGTACTTGTTCAATGGTTGCATCACTAATGCGAACATTAGGATGAAGCAAGAACAGATAGATAACATCGATACATGTAGAATTTAGCAATCAAAGGTAGTCTTTTCATTAATCACAAACAAGTCGAATTGCACCGTAACACATTATGTATCACTATGTCATACAATTCCAAGATCTCATCCTACCAACTGATGTCTCAGTTAAGTTAGGGATTATTTTTAAAAGATACCACAATGAATACTAATCTACAAGAGTCATTAGGTGTCCTGCCTGTCCCAGAAGATCCATCGGTCCCAATTCAGAAGAAGATTTCTTCAATTTATTTATTGGACACTGGGCATCCTCATTAGTGGACAATGGCCTAGGAACAACACTCAACACGAATCAACAATCAATAAAAACCTTATAATCTAATCACAAAACTTAACGACTTATATTAACAATCTGATATTCCATACAAGTTAAATTTTACTTCATTCAAGTTTCAACCAATTTTATACTCAATTCGATATCCTACCTCATTATCCAATACTTCAACCTTATTCTTAGGCCTTAAAAGGGCAACATAAGTTCAATATGATCAACACTTAATTCCAATCCTATAACTCCTTTATCAATAACAATTATCAAATGAGTCACTAGTATGAAATGACTCGATCAGTCAATTAGACTTCTCGGAAAGGTACTAGTGGCATGAGGCTTTTGGGTAATGGTTCCAATTACAGCCTCAAGTGCAACATTCACCCTTTCGATTTCAAATCTAAGAATTGGATGACAACGAATCAGATGACATCTTTCCAGGTGATAACGTTTTGTCAAACTCCACTCTATAAGGAAAGATCGTCATGACATCGATATCAGATTTAATCTCGCCAATTCTTTTTCAATATCACAATCAACTAATATCTATATTTCTACGAATTTCAACCATTTGTTGGGATCATAAATATCCGCAACTTGGTTTAGATCTAGGATAGGTAGAATTCCTACGAGAAGAGCTTCGATTAATTTACTAGGAGAGTTAGGGTTTCTTGTGACAATCGACGTCGTATAAATACCTCGTATAAAAATCAAAATAATCATCAAACAATCATGTAATCAAATTACATCATATATATAATCCAAGTTATATATATATATATATATATATATTAAAATAATACTTCTCAGTCTAGCCTTGTCGGTAACTCGGGAATTCTTCGGCACCGTTATAGTCAAAAGATTTTTAGACATTTTTAGAAAAATGTTTATAGTTAAAAGATTTTGAAAAGTTTTATTCAAAACCTTGGTTTTAAAAATCTTTCGTTCTCTATAACGAGAGCTCTGGTACCAAACTGTAACACCCCCGAATTTATACAACTCAATACAGCGGAAGACTCGTTGGTGTTACGGGATAGCACATTACTCACATCATAGACAACGCATAAAAATCGCGTCATTTATTAATAAATCATTTCCATTCATAAATATCAAAGTTACATCGGTCCCAAGTCATATTATTTCATACAAAGTTTTACAAAGTGTTTGAATGGAAAATATTGTTTAAGTGCGGGCCATGAATTCTTGTCGTCTTCCCGAGAATTACCTTCAAGTACCTGAGATAAAACATGTTAAAAGAAAAGGTCAGCGATAACGCCGAGTGAATTCATAGAGTTTAATAAATTCCATCAATATAACTTTGGTATAAAATTAGTACCAAAAATCAATTCGTACAACTCATTGTAATAGGCCGTAAAATAGCCAAAATCATTTTATACAAATCTTTGTAATAGGCCATAAAATAGCCAAAGTCATTTTATATAAATCCTTATCGAAAATCATAATATAGGCATTTGCCTTAAAAATCATTATACGAGCCAATGTCGTAAAAACAATCATACAATACGTCTTATGACGTTGTATAAAATCAAATAAAAATTGTTATATGAATATGGTTATGAAAACCAAAATACAATCATAATATCAATAGTATGACCCTGTATTGCTAGTCAGGCAATACATCGTAATTCGGAGCGTCTATTATTATTTTGTTAATTCGGATTATTATAAGCCGCATGACATTGTTACCTTACTAAACCAACAACGGGTAGCTAACCCGATACCAATTTTGCCCATCTAAAGTAGCGTGTCGTCACAAAGGTCACGCTATTGGAAATCTTCTCATACATAAATTCGCTTACCAATCAATGTGGCACGACGGGGATCAACCGTCAAGGCGCGAACTGGGGTGATCGTCCCCAAATAGTACTATTAAATGCTTAAGCGTCTACCAACTCCCGGTAGTTCACAATTCATGCTAATGGGACTTTTAGTGACATAACCTAACTTTAATAATCCATTTAATTTCATCTATCGGGTCCATTAATCATTTATCGGGTCATACAATCGGGTCATTCAATCATTC
Source organism: Glebionis coronaria (assembly GCA_025667525.1). Taxonomy (NCBI): domain Eukaryota; kingdom Viridiplantae; phylum Streptophyta; class Magnoliopsida; order Asterales; family Asteraceae; genus Glebionis; species Glebionis coronaria. Next base: position 224,321,177 of record CM046879.1, read on the forward strand.
GGGTCCAAAATCAATAAACAAACAATCGGGACAAATGGTGTCCTATTTTATAAAACTAACATGTTATCTCCCTCGCGGGTTTATAAAACATTTATAAAAACATTTAAAAGAGTGCGAGGCTATGAACTCACGTTGATGTGGGAAGGCGGGTTGTCGGCAATTCGGATGTACGGTACGTGCTTCAATCACGGAAACCTAGACAAATAATACTCGGTCTTAGACGTTTGTCCAATGACTTTATAAAAATAACAATTATGTATACATATGATGATTATATATATATGATGATCAAGTGGGTTTACATATTCTCGTTTACTCATTTTAGTGTTATATGTCGATAACTTTTATATTAGTTTACTAGTTTTACCCATTTACGTGTCTTAAGTCCAATAAGCTTATTATAAGTTATTTAACTTATTTTAATCCATTTTGTACTTATATTATCAGTACTTAAACTTCACAAGTTGGGCCCAAATGGGTTAAGCCCAATAATAAGTTTATAAGTGTTTTTATCTTATTTAGTCCAATTATTAGTCTAATATGCTTAATTAGCTCGTAAATGTCCGTATTTCTTATAGTTCGGGTTTTATCGGTTTTTACTTGTTATACATGTCTATATATCAGTATATAAGTTTTATAAAGTTTACATTAGACGGGTCCAACCATCTAAGTTTTATTTAGCAAAAACGTTAATTTTACGGCAATAGCCGAAAAAGTCGTAAAAATCATGTTTATAGTTTTATCACTTATAAAACTTAACAAGTTACCATTTTTATAAAATGTCCACTTATTTAACCTTTTATACACTTATATAAATAAAATCCATAAGTTATTGGGTTTTTATTTTACATTTTATATATTAAAATGTGAGTGCTTATATAATAGTATTATTCTTTAATTTCCAAAAATCTGATTTTTAACTTCATCTTCACCAAAACTGCCATATCTTGAGTTCTATATGGAGATAGAAGCTCAAATTTTTATCACATAAACTACATGATATGTGATACATTTAACTCTTTTATAGCTACTGTTGAATCATCTTCTAAATATTTTATAAAAATCGTCCAAAACAGTAACTTCAGATTTATACCCTAAACTTGTTTTGATCATATCTCACTCATTATTTTGATTCCATTGCATGGCCAACTCTCACATGTGTACAAGACATTTAGCTTACTGTAAATGGATCCTACTTCATTATTTCATCAGTTCATAACATGTTTCTTTACTGTTTTATACAGCCATGTAAATTAATCAAGATTTTAACCTTGTTTCATATGGTTTTTCACCTTTTTAATCATGTTTATCAACAACAAATCCCCACATAACATTTTTATCATCATATAATCATCATAAATATATACAATAGGAAATAAAATACATGTTTACATAATCAAAATAACAAGAAGTTGAGGAGGACAATCTTTATACCACCATGATGATGTAGGTTGTGATTAAAACATGGATTTTGATGGAGATACTTGTGCTTAGCCAACACCATCTTCAAGACCTCCCATCTACATGAACACCTTGATGATAATCAGCCCTTGACTCCATAGAAAACTCCTTGCTATTTGTTAAAATCACCTCCAATCAACAAGTCTTCAATAGGTTTCAATCTTATGCAAATTAAACATAAGATTTAGGGTAGAAAGTTTGATGAACATGGTGGTGGTGGTGGTGGAAGTAGACGGCCAAAAGTGGCTAGAGAGAGATGTGTGTGTTGTTTTGCATGTGAATAATGGATGCAAATGGTTTAGTTTGTTAGTTTTGAGGTAAGCTTAGCTTACTTGGTAAGCTTTGGTGACATGTGTAAGTAATAAACTAACAACTTGACACCAAGTTGTTGTGTTGGAGAGTTATAGCCGGTTTTGATGTGGGGGTGGGACAAGTGTCCCACTTGTCTCATCCCCATTTATTTACGGGTACTCCTCGATTCTAGTTTCCTCGATTTGCGTGCCCTCGGGTCGTTTTACGAAAAATGTTTTTATAAATTATGAATCGACGTCACAAAACGAATCCAATAAAAATTGTCTCATCAAAAACGGAGTTCGAAAACGTAAATACGTAATCCTAAGGTTTCCGGTTTAGTCGTAAAGGACGTTAAAATAAAATCGTAAGTCCTAGTCTCTTCTCGTAAATTTGTGAGTTTATGAACTAACACAAATTTAAAGCTCCAAATTAATATTCACGGATAAATTTATTTTCTGAAATGTCGGACTGTCACCAAGGACGATGTATGTAAACGTAAGCACGTAACGTTGAATCCTCTGGTTTAGACGTAGTCGATGCTACTTCAAGACGTAAATCCAAATTTCTTCCCAAAAATAAGTGAGTTCATATTGTATCATTAAAATAATATTTTCAAGTAATATTTGAGAATAAAATATCAATCGTAAATTGACGGATTGTCACAGAAATAGTTTGGCATGTGAAGGAAAGAGTTGCACTTGAGTCTTTAAGATCACATGTTGCGATATATTACATTTTAATCACATTTTCTCCCCTATCTCTAATATACAAATATAATATTAGAGATACCAATTGATTAAAATATGACATTTTCGAAAAATCGACGAGAGAGAAACATGTGTGCACGCATGAATCATGGAACATTTTCAGTCGGGTCGCTCCCCCTCAACAATATATGTGTGTCTTGAGACAAAATTTGACAAAATTTTAGAAAAACGACACCACAAAATATGTTGAGGTACGGAGTTGAGATGCCTTTTCCGATATAATATATTACATTTGACAATTTCATATCATTTTTGGAATGTGTTGGATACATAAAATATGACAATTTTAGAGATGTACCCAACAACATTAAAAGGCTTGATTTTAAAATGCTCCTATAGCAAACTCGCTAGCATCACACATCAATTTAAAAGGTAGCTCCCAATTAGGGGTAACAAAGACCGGTGCCTTAGTTAGCTTGTCCTTAAGAAGATTGAAGGATTCAAGACACTCTTTAGAAAAGATAAAAGGAGTATCTTTTTCCAAGAGGTGGGTCATCGGGCGAGCGATTTTAGAAAAATCTTGAATGAATCGACGATAGAAGCCCACATGACCAAGGAAACTTCTCACACCCTTCACGGTTGAAGGTGGAGGTAATTTGGCTATGACATCCACTTTAGCACGGTCCACTTCAAGGCCGGCTTTGGAGATTTTGTGTCCAAGAACAATGCCTTCTTTTACCATGAAATGGCATTTTTCCCAATTTAGAACAAGGCGAGTGTCTTCACACCGCTTAAGCATGCGTTCCAAATTGGCAAGGAAATGAGAGAAAGAATCGCCATAGACCGAGAAATCATCCATGAAGACTTCCATAGTTTCTTCAACCATTTCATGGAAGATAGCCATCATACACCTTTGGAATGTCCCAAGAGCATTGTATAAGCCGAAAGGCATTCTTTTATAAGCAAATGTTCCATAAGGACAAGTGAATGTGGTTTTCTCTTGGTCTTTGGGATCGATGGGAATTTGAAAATACCCGGAGAAACCGTCTAAAAAGCAATAATAGTCATTACCCGCTAGACGTTCAAGAATTTGGTCCATAAAAGGAAGAGGAAAATGATCATTTCTCGTTGCATCATTGAGTTTGTGATAGTCTATACAAACTCTCCACCCTGTAACGAGACGAGTAGGAATCAACTCGTTGTTTTCGTTGGGCACAACGGTGATTCCGCCTTTCTTAGGCACACAATGGACAGGACTAACCCACGGTGAATTCGAGATAGGGTAGATCATTCCCGCATCAAGAAGTTTGATAACCTCTTTTTTTGATAACGTCATGGATCTTGGGATTCACCCTTCTTTGGCTTTGAATAGTGGGTTTAAAGTCGTCCTCCATGAGAAATTTATGTGTGCAAAAGTGAGGATCAATTCCACGAATATCAGAAATTTTCCACGCAATCGCTTTCTTATGATTCTTCAGCACGGCGATAAGTCGGGATTTTTCTTCTTCTTTGAAGTCCTTAGCGATGATGACGGGTGACTTCTTGTTGTCTTCAAGGAAAACGTACTCGAGATGAGACGGTAGGTCCTTAAGCTCTAAATCCGGAGGATTTTCGATGGAAGGCTTAGTCAAATTCGGTTCATCGATAGAGATATCCTTAGGAGATGGTGGAGAAATATGGTCCTCATTGAGAAGTTTCTCAATGGTACGAATGTCTTCATCCCAATTGGAGGGAGAATCGTCATATTGCAAGTCCACATCTCCCAACGTTGCTTCAAATTCTTTCAAGATGAAATCACTTTCTCCAAATGGAGTTAGTGATGGAGCAATAGAGGCAACGGTCTCAACAAAGGGTAGAGAAGAAGAACCACTTTTGCAAGCGTCTTTGAAATGTTCTTCACAAGCCTCATCAAGAACATCAATGAAATTAACACTCTCGTTTTCAGAAGGCTGCTTAGAAATTTTACCCATGTTGAAGACGATTTTATCGTCACCAACTCTCATGATTAATTCGCCCGTGGCTACATCAATGAGAGTGCGACCGGTCCTCAAGAATGGACGTCCAACGATTAATGGAACACGAGGGTCCATCTCGTAGTCAACGACAACAAAATCCGCCGGAAAGGTGAATTTGTCGACACCGACGAAGACATCTTTGGCTATCCCCACCGGATAAGCAACCGTAAGGTTAGCTAATTACAAAGTCATTCTTGTGGGGACTAGTTCGGGTAGAGACAATTGTTTCCAAACGCTTAGAGGCATTAAGTTGATACTAGTACCTAGATCGGTTGGGGCCATACAATTCTCTACCCCGGGGAAGTTGCATGGAATGAGAAACCGACCCGGATCACCAAGTTTGGTGGGTAATTTCCTTAAGAGCACTGCGGAGCAATTCTCGTTAAGTTGGGTCTGAGCGATGTCAAGAAGTTTCTCATTATCACTGAGAAGATCTTTAAACATTTTAGCATATTTCGGCATGTGAGCGAGAGCCTCAGCAAAGGAGATATTGAAATTCAGTTGTTTAAACATTTTGAGAAAGTTAGAAACCTGAATATCATCCTTGTTCTTCAATTTCTCTTTCCTCAACCCTTAGGGATAAGGTATATTGGGTTGAGATGAAGGCTTTGGAATGGAATTCTCACTCACATCCTTGGGTGGTGGAGGGGTGGAAGTAAAAGGCGAAGGAATTGGAGAAGTAGAAGTTGGAGGAATTGGAGAAGGGAACTCGTTTTCCTTTGTCACAATCACCGGAGTAGGTGTAGGAAGCTCGGGTTCTTTTAAACCTTTTCCACTTCGAGTGGTGATTTCTTTCATCTCCCCTCTTGGATTAGCAACGGTGTTACTCGGAAGAGAACCCGAACCAGAGGCTTGATTACTTGGGAAGAAACTAGCTATCATGTTCCTTAAGTCATTTGTTTGACTTGCCAAAGAGTTTCGCATATCGGCTCGAAGATCATTCCCTTGTTTCACCATATCTGCTTTCAAGTTGATCATTCCCGTAGAAGATTTTGCACTATCACATCATTAGTCCTCATGTAAGTGTCAACCTCTTGATTAGATGTGGTGGGTTGGGTGGGAGGAAGAGCATGGTAGGAAGGTGGTTGATAAGCGGGTGGTTGGTGAACTTCATTGTTTCTTTGAGGTGGATATGGGTTTCTTTGGGTTTGATACTGATTTGGAGCTCGAGGTTGGTTTTGATTGTTGCGATTGAGGTTATTTGGGTTTTGTGGGGGAAAACCGGGTGGTGAAAGAATGTTGTTTGAGCGATAGCTGAGAAAATTACGGTCACCTTGAGGATGTGCTTGATAGCCTCCCGTAGAAAAGTTTCCGTTGGCGGCATACACATTTTCCGGATTGTCATGAGTCGAAGGACAATCGGTGTATGAGTGAGTTCCCCCGCATATTTCACATGATTGACTCCATAGCATTAACTTGGGCATTGATAGCTTTGGTGTTGTTAGCGGTTTGGAGAGCAAGTATTTCAACAAGCGAAGTAATCTTATCAATTCTCTTGTCGCTCTCATTAGTGCTAGCACTAGCCACATTAGTCTGAACACTCTTGGTTTGCACTCTAGACTTATTTTCAATAATATCCCAAGCGGCATTAGAAGACTTAACCAAAATATTACCCCCCGAGGCACTATTTAGTGAATCTTGGTCATTCATGCTTAACCCATTGTAAAAAGTATTTATTTGGTGTACTTTTGTGAAACCATGTTGTGGACACTTTCTTAAAAGTTCCTTAAAACGGTCCCAAGATTCACTAAATGTCTCATCGTACTTTTGTTCAAAAGTAATGATTTCATTCCGCAAAGCGGTAGTACGTGAGGGTGGGAAAAAGTAGTTGATCAATTTGGTCTCTAAATCTGTCCACATAAGAATACTTTGTGGCAGTTCCTTATACGCCAATTCCGGGCTTGTCCCTCTAAGGAGAAAGGAAAAAGTTGCAAGCGAATCACCTCTTGTGAAACCCCATTATACTTAACCGTATTAGTGAGTTGAAGAAACCTTTTTATTTGGTCATGAGGATCATCAAGTGAACGCCCCAAGAAAGGTTGAGCAGAGACCATTTGAATAAAGCTGGATTTGAGCTCAAAATTGTTGGCTCCAATCTCAGGTATGACAATAGCATCGGTGTTGCCCTCTACGTGCGATTGCAAAAGCTCGATCATTGGTGATTGTCCATGGTGACAATAGGTGGAGTAATGAATTCGGCTTGAGCTGCTTTCTTCTTACGAGCACGAGTACGCATACACACCTAAAAAAGGAAAAGAAAAATAGACAAGAAATATTTTTGGTTTTTTATGTTTTTCTATTTTTTTTGAATTTTTGAAAATTTTATATTTTTTAGGATTTTTTGAAAATTTTAAAGCTAGGAAAATAACGTTCAAAAGTGAACGGATTCCAGAATCCAACGCGTCTCTCACTTAAAACCGTTAATCTTAACGAAAAGAGCCGGCAGCGGCGCCATTTAATAACTAGGTTTTTACTTAGTTATAAAAGAGTTTATTTTCCGATCTTTTCGAATTGATTACTAGTAGAAAGTGCGACTCAGTCGTCCTTGGTGGAAAAATAAATGGTTTGATTATCTATATTAAACTGAAAGTAAATATGAAAATGTCGTTGAGTAAAATAAAAGATTTAAAAATTAAACTAAAATGACGAGTTAAAAATAAATGATTGAAAACTTAAAAACAAAATTAGAAAAACACTTAGTAAAAATATAGATTTCGGTAAGCGTGCAATTTGTGGAAATTAAAACATAATGAATCTAAAACTTGAAAACTTTGTAAAAACAAGAAATTAATCCCAACGGAATGTTCTAATCGGAATATGATCGGAAAGCTGGTCGGAAAGTCCAATCAGAATGTGATCGGAATATACTCAAAATTAATCTGATCGGAATGAGGCCAAATCGGAATGCAGTCGGAATAATGGCAAGGTTATCGGAATACTGGAAAATAATAGCTATCGGAATGTATAAAAGGAAGTGATCGGAATAAAGGAAAACAATGCAATCGAAATCGAAAAAGGAATCCAGGTCGGAATAACAAAACCCTTTTCCGATCAAGATGATCGGAATAAATGAAGCAGATCGGAATAAAGGAGCTCAAATCGGAATGCTTAATCGGAAAGGGGTTTACCCTTTCCGATGGTAGGTAATTCGTATATGCCAAGTTAATAAGCTATATTTGATAAGCTCAAACCAAGACTTAACCAAATCAATAATAAGCCGAACTAATAAGTATAAAGTAAGAACTTTTTTAAACTTTTAATAAGCAACCTTTTTAAATCAAACAATAAAAAGATGAAACTTTTAAGAAAAACTTTTAAAGCAAATAAGCTAAATACAAAATAAGCCAATAAGCATGTCAAATGCAAAGCTTAAGTTGTATAAAAACTTAAAGATTGATAAAAAGATAAACTTTTTAATAAATCAAACATCAAGATTAAGCAAAACCAAAGATTAACACTAATCAAGATCAAATTAAAAATAATAAAGGTAGAAGAAGATTAAGATCAAAAACAAGATTAAACTCTCAAAAGTAAAGATTTGATTCAACAAGAAAGGAATAAAAGATGAAGTTTTCCTAGTGAGAGAAAGTTAAACACTTTCTCTCTCTAAAAACTAAAAATACTAAAATTTAAAAAATGAACTAATTAACTAACACCCTCCTAATATGTCATTAGGAGGGTATATATAGGAAGTGGGAAGGTGCATGTGTTGCTTCCTTTTTCTTACTTCACGACTCGATTTAAAATCTTTGTCTTTCTCGACGTCGTCTCTGTCGATACAAATTAAACTTGTCTTATAATTTTCTTCTTCTATTAGACTTGAGTTCTTCGACTTCATTAAACTTCCGTCTTTAGACTTTTTCTTCGATAAATCTTTAGAATAGGCCTTGGACTTCCGTTCTTTTTGCTCTCTTGATCTTTTGACTTCGTCTTTTCTCGTTTTCTTCGATAAAAGCCCGTGATAGCCCATGTTTTCTTCCTTTTTCACATTTTTATCCTGAAACACAATAAAAACACAAACCACGCATAATTCCGACTTTTACGGAATAAATTACACGTTTTGGTCTTGTTATTATTTGAAATAAGTGGTAAAAGGATAAGTGTTTTCACACTTATTAGGTGTGCACCAAATCACAGTCCAAAATATAAACTAATCAAGATTTTATAAGCATATGTTTGATTTAGGTGTTCAAAAGCATACAACTTGCAGATTATCACTCTATTACACTTCTTAAACAAGAACTAGCAACATACAACAGCAAACACTTAACCAATAACACAATAACTTCAATATGCAGTTGACCCAAACACCCCCTTTATATTTTCAAATCAAAAGTTGAATTTAGGTTAGCACATGCATACATAAGCATCAAAAACATCAAACTTAAATAGAAACAACAAGATTTGGAGCCCAAGATCAACACTACACAAGCATAACTCAAATATTACAAATATCCAAATTTTTGATAGATTTTGAGATTAAGGGTTCAAACCTCATGGATGTACATCCACACCCACGTATGTTTGAGCTGATGTGCTAGCAAGAACAAGCAAAAGCTTCCAATATCAAGCTGCTAAGATAGAACAAAGTTAAAAGCAAAAAAAATGTAAAACATGAAGGTGACAAAATCTTGATTAATGCAACCCTTGTACCCCACACTTGATTATCCCCAAGTTATAAGCCTCACAACACCTTGATAACATAATATCAGGATGCTATGATCCACTTATAGCCCACAAATTCCAAGGTGTACCAAGGACTTAGCAAATTATCAAGGTTTTAGAACTTTGAGCAATTTCTTGCACAAAGCTTAAAGAAAACGTTTTGAGATTCAGTTTTAGCAAACATATAACAATAACAAGTAATTAGAAAGATTGGCACTTGGATTTCTTCAAAGATTCAAACAAAATTCATTAAACATGAAACGGGATTTACAGAACTTGAACAAAAGAAAAACCAAGAGAAACTGAAAATGAAAAGCCTAAGTGCCTTTATATAGGCTACAATGTTTAGTTAAGAAGCATAAAAAACGTATAAACCCTAGTTGTGAAGTCCCAATATTGCCCTTGCTGAATTTTTAAACTTGAGATCATGTGAGGTTTTCTTGGAAGTTTGTGGTGTTGGCAGATGTTGAAATTTGATCTAAGGGTCCTCAATAAAGCTTAGAAATCAAGCTGAATGTAATTCGTTGGATAGCTGGCACCTTTTTGTCATCTTCTTCAAATGTGTAGCAGGGCACCATTCATGTGACTTGTTGGTTGATGAGGTGTCACGTTTAAGGTTTGGGATGTGATTAGGAGACCATTAATCAATATTCTGGAAAGAATTAGGGTTTAATTCATAGTATTAAGCAAACCTCTAATTCATGTTCTTGGTGAATAGTTGAGTGTTTAATCTGGTTTAGGATTCAAAAATGTGTTAACCGCGTTTAATAAATAACTAATTAAGTTACTTATTAAACGGGTTTGGGTGGGTTGTGACATGGCACAATGGTGAGAGGGGATTGGTTGTTTTGAGTTAATGGGGCACGTGACAGGCTAATAGTGGTTAAGGTAAGTATGTGGGTCGGCCAGATTAAACCCCTCACTTCTTCCTTTCTTTTCACTTCATGTTTAATGCACAAAACTGAAAAACCCTTTGTTAGCCAAGTTTTCATTTTCATACTTTGGCCATTCCAAAGTATTTTCAGGGGTATTTCTTGCCATTTGTTGATTCTTGAAGGGTTGTTTTGGCATTTTCTTCAAAGATGATGGTCTTGACTTGTATGATTGACTTTTTGGAGGACTAATTTCGACAAGTCATGATTGTTGAGGGACCATTCTTGCCAATTCTTCAAAGTGGAGGGCCCTTTTTGTAAATTTGACTAACTTTAAGGACCAAACTTGTTATTACGAATATAAAAGGGGTTAAAGTGTCAATTCTTCAATATTGGAGGACCCTTCTCGTACAATCCTCAATTCTTCAAGGGTTTTTCTTGGAAAATCTTAATTAGGGCTTGGTTCATTGTGCGGCTTCGTTTCCCGTGTTTGTTTTTGAATGTTTCTTGTGATCTTTCGTCATTTTCTCAATATCCGTACCTAAAATACACAAGTAACAAACACAAGCATATACTTGGCATTTTTCATGATATTTTATGCATTTAAAGCCCGTTTTGGACGATGAGACTATGTATAAAAGCAGTCTCATCACTCCCCCATACTAAACCATTGTCGTACCCTCACGCAATGCTAGAATAAAGTATCATAGCACCTCCAAAATTCATTTTTATTCACTTTTATTGAATGATAAACTAGCTACACTACTACTATTACTTCTACTTGCGTTTTAGACATAATGTATGATTTTCATCACGAAATGGGACGTTTAGGTTCATAGAACAAGAACACGTGAATGCTTCGTTAGAAATAATTTCATCGTCCTCGATTTTCACCCCAATTCCATGCTAAGCATGCAACGAGATCATTGTCATTATAAGTTAGTAATGCTAACACTACTCATATGCCGTAATCACGTACTTATCCTCCCTTTTTCCTAAGTTGTATCTCTTATATTTTATTTTATCTTGAATGTTTCACGAGGATACATTTTTGACTTATGCGATAATAGAGATTTAGGTCTAAAAATAGAGTCCTAACGATGTAACCAAGACCATCGATTTAATAACCCCTCCTAATAGACATCGATGTCAAAAAATTAAGTCAACAAGAAGGATCGATAAACACGGTTTTATAACGGTTTTGAACATGAGACTTATTACCAAGACTTTTATAAGCCCCCTAATGGAAGGGCCTTATTATCATAGGTTTACCTCCATCTTTTATTCAACTTCGCCATGAAGCTTTAATTATGACTTCGGTCTTGCCTTGCCTTTTATTTAACCACGCCATGAGGTGTTTATTATGGCCAAAGACGTATATCCTCACGCAAAAAGCGAATTTTGGATCTTTAAAGCTTAAAAGATTAAGGCTTGATTCACTTTCAATTTTGCATAGATTTTTCGGCCTTGTGAGCTTCAAATTGTTCGCTTGATTTAGGTGAGCACCTGAAATCTTATTATTGGGTGAAGCTTTCGATTATTCGGGTTGACAATACTTCAAAACCGTGACGCTGGCGATACCTTAATGTCTTCCCAATTTAATTACATGGAAGCTACTAGAAAACACTAGAAACCAACAATCAAGACTAAACCGCTAAGTCAATATTTATTAAGCAAAAAATATTTACAAGCGAAGGGAGAATAAGCAAACAACGAGAACACATGAGTTTTTGAAAGAATACGAGTACTCTAAGTTTAGCATAGTAACTTATATTTAAATCTATCATTTCTCGTCCTCATTTAAGAGACTTAGCCTAATATAAAGTTAAGGAATCGAAGCTAAGTGCTCAACACGCACGATCGAGTCAAAAATTACTCTTATTCTCGTCATCGGAAAACCTACATTCGTGTCTTCAAACACTTATAAAACATGAGAAAATTTTCAAAATTTGGCCATTTTTAGCCTTATTTTGCAACAAAACGATAAACAAAAAGATAAACTTTGGAAAGCGTGAAGGTTTGGCAAGGCAAGTATCTATTCACCCCCCATACTAAAGTTAAACATTTTCCTCAATGTTTCGAGTCTAAGGGTTGGAAAACCCCCATACTAGAGACGTAGTCGAATGCTTAATCTAGCATGGAAAGGGTGTAACCGTTAAATTTTAAGCCGTTTATAAAGTGTGCTATAAACCTAAGGTTAGAACATAAAAGCATATATCATGGATATTGAGAAAGTATTCAAAGCAAACGATCGAGTGCTCCCGTAAAACGAACACGAGAGGCTCCAATCGTGAAGATAATGATCATCTAAAATCCACAATTCACAAACAACCAAGAAACAAAGGTTGGAAGGGCACAAATCCCCATACGTTACTACATTAGAAAGCGATAATATATACATAGGATAAGCATGGGACTCCCCCACGAGGCACCTCGTTTTTGATTACCAAGTCATGAGCTCGACTCGATCCACTCAATACTAATTATCATTGGGGAAGGTGATTTGGTCGAGGTAGTTCAAGGATGGAACTTCCCCGCCAAAGTAGTGCTTCAACTTATGTCCATTCACCTTGAAATTAGGGCCATCATTTTAAGCTAGCTCGATGGTCCCATATGGAAAAACTTGAGTCACGGTGAATGGATCAGACCAACGGGATTTCAACTTACCGAAAAATATTTTCAAACGAGAGTTAAAAAGCAACACTTGATCTCCAATGTTAAAAACCCGGTTTTTAATTTTTGATCATGAAACTTTTTTGTATTTTCCTTGAAAATCAATAAATTTTCATAAACAATATCCCTTAATTCATCCAATTCATTTAATTGCATTTTATGGTGTTTTCCAGCGGTCTCCATATCGTCATTACAATGCTTAAGGGCCCAATAAGCTTTGTGTTCAAGTTCAATTGGCAAGTGACAATTCTTCCCATACACAAGCTTATAAGGAGTGCACCCGATGGGCGTCTTATGAGCGGTCCTAAACGCCCATAAAGCATCGTCCAACTTATCCGACCAAGATTGTCGGTTTTCCCCAATCGATCTCTCCAAGATCCTCTTCAAAGCTCGGTTTGAAACCTCGACTTGCCCACTCGTTTGTGGGTGATAAGCCGTAGAAAGACGATCTGTAAACCCATATTTCCTTAGGACCCTTTCGAATTGGTCGTTATAAAAATGGGTTCCACGATCGCTTATGATCGCACGAGGGGTTCCAAACCGAGAGAACAAGCTTTTCAAAAACTTGACTACCACACGAGCATCGTTGGTGAGCAAAGCCTTAGCTTCCACCCACTTGGATAGGTAGTCAACGGCGACAAGGAAGTACTTATTACCACGAGATGATGGGAACGACCCCATAAAGTCAATGCCCCAAACGTCAAAGATCTCACACACTTGGCTGATATTTTGTGGCATTTCATCGTTTTGTGAGGCTTTTCCTTATCGTTGGCATGAGTAACACGAATTCGCAAGTGCATGTGCATCTCGGTAAATAGTAGGCCAAAAGAAACCGGCATCAAAGACCTTCTTAGCCGTGAGATTAGCACCGTGGGGTGACCACCCGTGGGTCCCTCGTGACAAGCTCTAAGGATGTTAGAAGTTTCGGTACCAAAAACACAACGTCGAATAATTTGATCCGCACAAGTTCGAAAAAAGTAAGGGTCGTTCCAAAAATAGAACTTGACGTCACGAAAGAATTTTCGTTTTTCTTGAGTCGTCATACCTTTGATGATGAATTTGCCCGCATGGTAATTTGCCATGTCCGCAAACCATGGGGTAGAAGAATCAAGCTTAGAATTCATTACACCGAGTGTCTCGAGAGGAAATGTTTCGGTGATTTCCTTTGGCTCGTAAACACTTTGGTGAGGATCTTCCAAACGAGAAAGATGATCGGCCGCTAGATTCTCGGCTCCCTTTTTGTCAACGATTTGGTGATCAAATTCTTGAAGGAGGAGAATCCAACGAAGTAATCTCGGCTTTGCATCTTGTTTAGCCATAAGATACTTGATAGCCGAATGATCTGTATACACTATGCATTTAGTTAAGACGAGATAAGGTCGGAATTTCTCAAATGCATACACCACGACAAGGAATTCCTTCTCCGTTGTAGTGTATTTTAGTTAAGCCTCGGTCATCATCTTGCTAGCATAGTGAATAGGCAAGAAGTGTTTTTCATGACGTTGCCCCAAAACGGCCCCAATAGCGTAGTCACTAGCATCACACATGAGCTCAAAGGGGAGGTTCCAATTGGGAGCAACAAGAATGGGAGCTTCGATAAGTTTCCTCTTAAGGATTTCAAAGGCTCGTACACAATCTTCGTCAAAGACAAAACGTGCATCTTTTTCGAGGAGATGTGTAATAGGTCGAGAAATCTTCGAAAAATCCTTGATGAATCGACGATAAAAGCCCGCGTGGCCTAGGAAACTCCTAACTCCCTTGACGGTTTTGGGATGAGGTAATTTGGCGATGATGTCTACCTTAGCTTGATCTACCTCAATCCCCGCTTTCGAAACCTTGTTCCCTAAGACGATTCCACTTTTAACCATAAAATGACATTTTTCCCAATTTAGCACAAGGTTGGTTTCCTCACAACGCTTCAACATTCTCTCAAGATTAGACAAACACGAAGTGAATGAACTACCAAACACGGAAAAGTCATCCATGAAGACTTCCATCGTCTTCTCGATCATATCATGAAAAATAGCCATCATGCACCTTTGAAAGGTTCCCGGTGCATTGCAAAGTCCGAATGGCATTCTACGATAGGAAAACGTTCCATATGGACACGTAAACGTAGTTTTTTCTTGATCACGAGGATCGACGGGGATTTGGAAGTAACCAGAAAAACCATCTAAAAAGCAATAGAAATCGTTTCCCGCAAGACGCTCCAACATTTGGTCCATGAAGGGCAAGGGAAAATGGTCTTTTCGAGTGGCGTCATTCAACTTACGATAGCCAATGCACACTCTCCAACCGGTCACGAGTCTAGTGGGAACTAAATCGTTGGCATCATTTGGCACAACGGTCATTCCTCCCTTTTTAGGGACGCAATGAATAGGACTCACCCAAGGGCTATCGGAAATAGGGTAAATCATTCCCGCGTCAAGGAGTTTAAGGACTTCCTTTTTGATGACGTCGTGAATTTTGGGGTTCAGCCTCCTTTGACCTTGGATTGCGGGTTAGTAATCCTCCTCCATTAAGATTTTGTGGGTATAAAATTTGGGATCGATCCCCTTAATGTCGGATAACTTCCACGCAATTGCCCCTTTGTGATCCTTTAGAACATCTACAAGTGCGGTTTTTTCATCATCCGAAAGATCTTTCGCAATAATAACCGGCAACTTGTCGTCTAATAACTAGGTTTTCACTTAGTTATGAAAGTTCGTTGAATCCGATCTTTTCGAATTGATTACTAGTTAAAAGTGCGACTCAGTCGTTCTTGATGAAAAAACAAATGGTTTGGTTATCTATGTTAAACTAATAGCAAATATGTAAATGTCGTTGAGTAAAATAAAAGCTTTAAAAATTAAACTAAAAATTACAGAGATTTCGGGAAGCGTGCAATTTTTGGAAATTAAAACTAAACAAATAAAAAACTTTGTAAAAACAAAACTCAAACCCATCAGAATATTTCTAATCGGAATCCCATCGGAATGCTTGTCGGAATCACGTCGGAATGCACCAAATGGAATGTGATCGGAATGCAACTAAAGGAATAGGATCAGAATGTCTTGATCGGAATAATGGTAAACATGTCCAATCGGAATATGGCAAAATCTTGCTGTCGGAATGTTGGCAACTTAAAATAATAGGAATATCCAAATAATTAACCCATCAGAATCCATATTGAAATAGTAATCGGAATAACAAAACCCTATTCCGATCCTGTTGATCGGAATACTTATGAACTGATCAGAATAATTACCTCTAATCGGAATGACTAATTGGAAAGGGGTTTACCCTTTTCTGATTACTAGCACTTCGAAATAAGCCATGTTTTTAAGCTACTTTTGATAAGCTCAAACCAAGACTTAAACAAATTACTAATAAGCCGAACTAATAAGCATAAAATAAGAACTTTACGAAACTTTAAATAAGCAAAACTTTTAAATCAAACTTTAAAAAGACTAAAACTTTAAGAAAACTTAAAATGTAAATAAGCTAAACACAAACTAAGTCAATAACCATGAAAGCTCAAAACTTAATTCGTATTAAAACTTAGAGATAAATAAAAAGATAAACTTTTTAATCACATAAGCATCAAGATGAAAACAAAATCAAAGATTATCACTAATCAAGATCAAAATAAAGAAAGGTAGAAGAAGATTAAAGATAAGAAACTTAACTTGAACTTATAGATTAATGATTCCAAAATACAAGATTAAATCAAAGCTTAAACATGAAAAGAAAGAAAAGATGAAGTTCTAGTGAGAGAAAGTTAAACACTTTCTCTCTCTAAAAATAAAACTAAAAAAATGTAAAGTGACTAAAAAACTAACTAACACCCTCCTAATGTGTCATTAGGAGGGTATATATAGGAGGTGGGGAGTGCATGTGTTGCTTCCTTCTTTCTTTCTTCTCGTCTCGACTTAAATTCTTTGTCTTTCTCGACGTTGTCTCGGGATTTGTCGATATAAATTGAACTTGTCTTATATTTTTCTTCTATAATTAGACTTGAGTTCTTCGACTTCATTAAACTTCCGTCTTTAGACTTTTTCTTCGATAAATCTTTAGAATAGGCCTTGGACTTCCGTTCTTTTTGCACTCTTGATCTTTTGACTTCGTCTTTTGTCGTTTTCTTTGATAAAAGCCCGTGATAGCCCGTGTTTTCTCCCTTTTTCATATTTTTATCCTGAAACACAATAAAAACACAAACCTCGCATAATTCCGACTTTTACGACATAAAATACACGTTTTGGTCTTATTATTATTGGAAATAAGTGGTAAAAGGACAAGTGTTTTCACACTTATTAAATCCCCTACACTTGATCATTGCAATGCCCTCATGCAATGCATTAATTTCAAAGCACAGATTACATTTCTCATCATAAATAACACACCTTGGCCTTTATTAAATACTAAACACTAAGGAAACTAAAAGAACAAAACAAGGTAAAGAAATCAAAGACTTACATTGGGGTTTTGGCTGCCATGAATGTTTATCATTCTCAAGTTTCACGTTCCCCATACCAAGCTTAAAAACGAGATCATTTTTATTATAAGTTAGAAAACTAATCACGAACTCATGTGGCCCAATTATATTACTTAGACTCCCTTATTCCTAGGTGTATCTCTTATATTTTAAGATTCTCTTGAATGATCACGAGGATGCATTGTTTGACTTATTTTGATAGTTTATTTAGGCCGAAAATAAAGTGGGACGATTTAATAAATAGTTAGCTAAAGGACAAAATCTTTTAAAACTGCTTCTCGGGACCTCTTAAAGTTCATATCTTGGCATAACTCGCTTCACGATTTGAGACCTTTCTCAGACCGATATTTGGCAGCAACTTCATACTTCGAATCTTGAGAGACGTTCTTGAAATTATGGTCTTCTCTTCATAATAGGAATTTCTTCACTTGAAGTTTTTGAGAGATTCTTCATATTTGGACCACGGCTTCTTCATTTTTCTCCATTCTTCATTTTGGACTTTGATATACACCGATCCGCCTCCTTTTAGAACTTGGATCTACTTATCCTCATACCTTGTTAGGGCCTTTTTGGATAGATTTCTCCATGATCTTTAGGGGAGTATTTGCTTTTCGTCGTGTGTCTCGATCCTTCATATTGATTTTTGATAAATGATTCTTCACATCACTTGGGATCTTTAGCAACAAAATGTAGCCCTCATGCCTTGTTAGGGCCTTTTCGGACTCGCCAATCTTCGCATCCCGCTTCAATAAGTTATGCCTTGGCTATGAACTCTAATTAATACCGAGAAACTTTTAAACGATCTTGTGCTAGAAGCTAAGTAACTTTTCAAATCGTACAACCTTATTTATTGCAATTAAATTTATTAGCAAGCGATGGGAGAAAAAGCTTATAATCAACTCACATAAATTCATGAAAGAATACCAAACTTATAATTGACTCTATCATCCCTCGTTCTCCATAATTTAAAATCTCAAGGAATGAGACTCGTGGATGCTTAGCCAATTAAATCAAAGTTTTGGGGTTTTCAAGTCATCTATAGGATCTTGCAAATTCTTAGACTCTTTCAAGTTTAGAATTCGCATTTTAAAGTTCCCTTGATAAACGACTTTCTAGGATCAATTATAGGAACTTGCGAAAAGTTCTTGTTCTTAACCCGTGAGAGTTAAGACTTTCGCGTTTTGAAGTTCCCTATATAAAAGCCTAGCAAAACTTGACTTAAACACGTTAAGGATACTAGCTAGAGTAAACTTGGATAAGTAAACTCGGGTTGAGTCAAAAGATTCACAACATTGAAAAATTTAAAACCACTTTATTGAAAGTTTTATTCTAGCAAAGAAAGTAAATAACGCTAACAAAGGAAAATACTACTATTCAACTAGGCCAAAATAGATTAAAATTTTCGAAAAATGTCGAAAAATTAGATTTTCCGGTTAAAATGAGGGCAAATTCATGGAAAAGACCACTTCCTTCGATAGAAGTCCCCCCTACACTTGATATAAACATTGTCCTCAATGTTTAAGCATGTGGGAGTAAACACCCCTACACTTAGGACATTCTGCACTTTGTGTAAATCTTGCTAAGGAAAGGACAACTATAGTGATTTCAATGTGAACATATAAGATATGAAATATTGAATCACGATAGTTTAGGATAGAACCAGGAAGACGGGTACACGGGATCACAGTTCGTCAAATGTCATCAAAAGTTCTTTGAAGCTTTAATCCCTGCACATAATAAGAAACAAGACAAC
Organism: Glebionis coronaria; assembly: GCA_025667525.1. Taxonomy (NCBI): domain Eukaryota; kingdom Viridiplantae; phylum Streptophyta; class Magnoliopsida; order Asterales; family Asteraceae; genus Glebionis; species Glebionis coronaria. Next base: position 224,340,091 of record CM046879.1, read on the forward strand.
AAACACATACGGGGCTCCCCTACACTTATTATGAAAACGGTAAAGGATAGATCAACGGGTTGCCTCCCGAGAAGCGCTTGTTTTTGTTAACCGAGTCACGAGCCTGACTCGACCCATAACTAGTTCAAGGGAAACGTGGTGAGGGATGGAATCATCTCATGAGAGATGTCCTCACCAAAATACATCTTCACGCACTGGCCACTCACTTTGAAATTGGGCCCATTTGGCTGACAAAGCTCAATGGTGCCATATGGGAAGACTTTGGCGACGGTGAATGGACCAGACCAACGGCTCTTCAGCTTCCCGGAGAAAATCTTCAACCGAGAGTTAAAGAGTAAAACTTGATCACCAACGTGGAACTCTCAGTTCTTAATCATTGAATCATGGATGATCTTGGTTTTCTCCTTGTAGATCAATGAATTCTCATAAGCTTCATTCCACAGTTCATTTAGCTCGTTGAGTTGAATCTTCTGAAGATCGTCGTCTTTGTTGATGTCGAAGTTAGCCCACTTCAAGGCCCAATACGCCTTATGTTCCAGCTCAATAGTGAGGTGGCATGCTTTCCTGTACACAAGAAGATAAGGTGTACAACCAATCGGGGTCTTATAAGCGGTACGGAAAGCCCACAAAGCATCGTCTAACTTATCGGCCCACGAGGCACGATGCTCTCCCACAGTTCGCTCTAAAATTCTTTTTTCAGTCCACGGTTAGATATCTCAGCTTGACCATTTGTTTGGGGATGATAGGCGGTGGAAAGACGGTGATTGACACCATACTTAGCCATGACTCTTGCGAATTGATCATTGCAAAAATGAGTCCCGCGATCACTGATGATAGCACGAGGAACACCGAATCGAGCAAAAATTTGCTTCAAAAAGTTCACAACAACCCTCGCATCGTTTGTAGGAAGAGCCTTTGCTTCAACCAATTTAGATATGTAGTCAACGGCTACGAGGATGTACTTGTTCCCTGTAGATGATGGAAATGGCCCCATAAATTCGATGCCCCATACATCTAAGATTTCACATTCTTGGATGAAATTTTGAGGCATCTTATCGTTATGTGTGATCTTGCCTTGTCGTTGTCAAGCATCACAATGCTTAACCATTTCGTGAGCGTCACGATAAATGGTGGGCCAATAAAATCCAGAGTCAAACACTTTCTTCGCGGTGTAGTTGGGACCAAAGTGACCACCGGTGGGTCCTTTATGGTAAGCTTTGAGAATGTCTAAAGTTGCGGGTCCATCAACACACCGACGAATAATCAGATCAGCACATTATTTGAAAAGTTAAGGGCCGTTCCAAAAATAGTGTTCAATGTCTTTAAATAACTTTTTCTTTTGTTAGGACGTTAACCCTTCCTTGAGAGTTCCACCCGCCAAGTAGTTTGCAATGTCCGCAAACCACGGGGTGTCATCGAGATTGGAACTGAGAGACATTAAGGCCTCAAGGGGAAAAGAGTCATTGATCTCTTGATTCAGATGATCCCCTTGATAAGGATCCTTAAGTCTACTTAGATGATCCGTGGCTAGGTTTTCGGCTCCCTTTTTGTCACGAAATTCAATTTTAAATTCTTGAAGGAGCAAAACCCAACGAAGAAGTCTTGGATTAGAATCTTACTTAGTCAACAAGTACTTCAACACGGAATGATCGGTGTACACGATTGTGGTGGAAAGGACTAGATAGGGGCAGAACTTTTCAAAGGCATACACTACAGCTAAAAGCTCTTTTTCGGTAGTGGTATAATGAAATTGAGCCCCCGTCATTATCTTGCTAGCATAATGGATTGGTTGGAAGTGTGTGATCACTCTTTGGCCCAAAACCGCTCCAATGGCAAAGTCGCTAGCACCACACATCAATTCAAAAGGTAGCTCCCACTTAGGGGTAACCAAGACCGGTGCCTTAGTTAGCTTGTCCTTAAGAAGATTGAATGATTCAATACACTCTTTAGAAAAGATGAATGGAGCATCTTTTTCCAAGAGGTGGGTCATCGGGAGAGCGATTTTAGAAAAATCTTGAATGAATCGACGATAGAAGCCCGCATGACCAAGGAAACTTCTCACACCCTTCACGGTTGAAGGTGGAGTCAATTTAGCAATAACATCGACTTTAGCACGGTCCACTTCAAGACCGGCTTTGGAGATTTTGTGTCCAATAACAATGCCTTCTTTTACCATGAAATGGCATTTTCCCAATTAAGAACGAGACGAGTGTCTTCACACCGTCGGAGCATACGTTCTAAATTGGCAAGGCAATGAGAGAAAGAATCACCATAGACCTAGAAATCATCCATGAAGACTTCTATAGTTTCTTCAACCATGTCATGGAAGATAGCCATCATACACCTTTGGAAAGTCCCGGGAGCATTGCATAAGCCGAAAGGCATTCTTTTGTAAGCAAATGTTCTATAAGGACAAGTGAATGTGGTTTTCTCTTGGTCTTTAGGATCGATGGGAATTTAAAAATACCCGGAGAAACCGTCTAAGAAGCAATAATAGTCATTACCCGCTAGACGTTCAAGCATTTGGTCTATAAAAGGAAGGGGAAAATGATCTTTTCTCGTAGCATCATTGAGTTTGCGATAGTCTATACAAACTCTCCACCCTGTAACGAGACGAGTAGGAATCAACTCGTTGTTTTCATTGGGCACAACGGTGATTCCGCCTTTCTTATGCACACAATGGACCGGACTAACCCATGGTGAATCTGAGATAGGGTAGATCGTTCCCGCATCAAGAAGTTTGATAACCTTTTTTTTTATAACGTCATGGATCTTGGGATTCACCCTTCTTTGGCTTTGAATAGTAGGTTTAAAGTCGTCCTCCATGAGAATTTTATGTGTGCAAAAGTGAGGATCAATTCCACGAATATCGGAGATTTTCCAAGCAATCGCTTTCTTATGATTCTTCAGCACGGGGATAAGTCGAGATTTTTCTTCTTCTTTCAAGTCCTTTGCGATGATGATGAGTGACTTCTTGTTTTCTTCAAGGAACACGTATTCGAGATGAGACGGTAGATCCTTAAGCTCTAAATCCGGGGGATTTTGATGGAAGGCGTAGTCAAATTCGGATCATCGATAGAGATTTCCTTAGGAGATGGTGGAGAAATATGGTCCTCATAGAGAAGTTTCTCAATGGTACGAATGTCTTCATCGCAATTGGAGGGAGAATCGTCATATTGTAAGTCCACATCTCCCAAAGTTGCTTCAAAGTTTTTGAAACGGAAATCACTTTCTCCAAATGGAGTTAGTGAAGGAGCAATAGAGGCAATGGTCTCAACAATGGGTAGAGAAGAAGAAACACTTTTACAAGCGTCTTTAAAATGTTCTTCACAAACCTCATCAAGAACGTCAATGAATTTAGCGCTCTCGTTTTCAGAAGGCTGTTTAGAAAGTTTACCCATGTTGAAGACGATTTTATCGTCACCAACTCTCATGATTAATTCGCTCGCGGCTACATCAATGAGAGTGCGACCGGTCCTCAAGAATGGACGTTCGACGATCAATGGAACACGGGGATCCATCTCGTAGTCAACGACAACAAAATCCGCCGGAAATGTGAATTTGTCGACACCAACGAAGACATCTTCGGCTATCCCCACTGGATAAGCAACCGTACAGTTAACTAATTCCAAAGTCATTCGTGTGGGGACTAGCTCGGGTAGAGATAATTGTTTCCAAACACTTAATGGCATTAAGTTTATACTAGCACCTAGATCGGCTAGGGCCATACAATTCTCTACCCCGGGGAAGTTTCAAGGAATGAGAAAATGACCCGGATCACCAAGTTTGGTAGGTAATTTCCTTAAGAGCACTGCGGAGGAATTCGCATTAAGTTGGGTCTGAGCAATATCAAGAAGTTTCTCCTTATCACTAAGAAGATCTTTAAACATTTTAGCATATTTCGGCATGTGAGCGAGAGCCTCAGCAAAGGAGATATTGAAATTCAGTTGTTTAAACATTTTGAGAAAGTTAGAAACCTGAATATCATCCTTGTTCTTCAATTTCTCTTTCCTCAACCTTGAGGGATAAGGTATATTGAGTTGAGATGAAGGCTTTGGAATGGAATTCTCACTCACATCCTTTGGGTGGTGGAGGGGTGGAAGTAGAAGGTGGAGGAATTGGAGGAATAGAAGGTGGAGGAATTGGAGAAGTAGAAGGTGGAATAATTGGAGAAGGGGACTCGTTTTCCTTTGTCACAATCACCGGTGTAGGTGTAGGAAGCTCGGGTTCCTTTAAACCTTTTCCACTTCGAGTGGTGATTTCATTCATCTCCCCTCTTGGATTAGCAACGGTGTTACTCGGAAGAGAACCCGAACCAGAGGCTTGATTACTTTGGAAGAAACTAGCCATTGATAGGTGTGTAAACACCCATCCTTTTTCCACTTAGTTCTGGCTAAAACGAGACCAAAACACTTATTTAATATCATTTGTTTGGAATTATGCGTGGTTTTTGTGTTTATTGTGTTTTCAGAGCCAACCGGATGAATATTGAAGAAAACATGGGATTGCACGGGTTTTATGGAAGAAAAAGACTCAAGACGAATTCTATTGTCCAAGAGATGCAAAAGATTTGAAGTCACTGGGCCTAATTGAAGATTTATTGAAGAAAAGGACCAAAGATTGAAGATTTACATATGTCGAAGAAACTCAAGTCTATTAAACGAAGAAATTAAAAGACGAGTTGAATTTAATCGTCGACAAATCCCGAATCAGAATCGAAAACGTCGACTTTTCTGAAAAGACGAGAAGACAAGAAGAAAGGGAGAAAGCCCACTCACCAACCAAAGAGAACACCTATAAAAAGAATTCCCTTCACACTTTTCATTCAGTTTTTTCATTCCTTTTTTCTCTCTTTTTTCTGTTCGCAGGCATCACCAACACCATTAGGGTGTTTGGTGATTTTTATTCTTGTTTTTCCAATCTTGTAGTTTAATCTTTGTCTTTTGATTGTTTAAACATTAATCTATCAATTTAATCCTTCATTTCATCTTGTTCATCTTCATCTTTTTGATTCAAAGTTAAAGTTCTTATTTAGTTGATTTTGATCTTCAAAAGTTATTGGGTTTTGTGTTTTTATTGATGGGATTTGATATTTATGGTTAGTAGATGATTAGTGATTAGTTTTGTTTAAGTTTTGGTGAAAAACTTGGTGGATTTGGCTTGAAATCGTGTTCCCCTGTTTTTCTGTCTCCTACTGTTCTTGAGTTTTCCCAGGTTCCGAATGAGAACAAAACTTCCGAATGAAGCATCTTAGTGAAAAGTTCCGAATCAATTTGTATTAAAAAGTTCCGAATCAATTTGTTCCGAATGAATAGTTTTAAAAGTTCCGAATGAATGGTTTTTCAAAAGTTCCGAATCAGTTTCATTTTTAAAGTTCCGAATGAAAATCTTTAAAAGTTCCGAATCAATTTTCTTTAAAAGTTCCGAATAAACTTCCGAATAAACTTCCGAATAAACTTCCGAACCAATCCAAAATCTTCTGAATCAATCTTTTTCAAAAGTTCCGAATCAGTTCAAAACAAAAAGTTCCGAATAAACTTCTTCCGAATCAGAGAGTTCCGAATCAAGCTTGTTCACTCGGAAGACTTCCGAATCAAGGAGTTCATCCGGACGAGTTCCGGATCAAGAAGTTCCGAACCAGAGGGTTCATTCGGAAGAGTTCCGAACCAAAGTTCCGGATCAAGGGTAAAGTAGAAACTTCCGAATCAATTTTGTTTTGAGTATTTCGAATCAGAGTTAAGTGATATTTACTGTTTCTTTTTTAATACTTAAATTTTAATTCAAGTTTTATTAATTGCTATTAAATTAATTACTTTTAGTTTAAGTTTACATCTTAGTGCATTTAAACCTTTAGTAGATTAGAAAACCAATCCCCTTTTTAGTAACCAAGTACAACTATTCCACTTTGAGCTGCGATCAATTCGAGAGGATTCAGAGAGATAAATCTAGAACTCCAATGCAAATCAATGTATCAAATGGCGCCGCTGCCGGCTCTTCTCGTTAAGATCAACAGTTTTTTGTGAGAACTTGGATTTTGGGATCCGTTCGCCGTGAACGTTACTTTTTCATAAAAAATTTCAAAAATCCTAAAAAAATATAAAATTTTCAAAAATACAAAAAAATTAAAAAACATAAAAAACCAAAAATATTTCTGCTTTGTTTCTGCCTTGTTAGTTCTTTTGCAGGTGCATGCGTACACGATCAACGTCTTATCAAGAGCCCGAGCCTCTCGAAGACTTAGAATGGCCGGTGTACAAAACAACAACAATAACCCACCTCTCAACAACAATAATAACAACAACAATAACAATCCGCATCTCAACAATGAGCCTCTACCAGACAATCACCCGATGATTGAACTTCTGCAAGCACATGTAGACGGCAACAATGATCCAATTGTCATACCCGCGATTGCAGCCAACAATTTTGAGCTCAAATCCGGCTTTATCCAGATGGTCTCTGCTCAACCATTCTTGGGGCGTACCATTAATGATCCACATGACCACATCAAGAGATTCCTACAACTCACGAATACGGTCAAATTCAATGGTGTTCCACAAGAGGTAATCCGTTTACAACTTTTTCCCTTTTCTTTAGAGGGACAAGCCCGCCATTGGCTTGCTAAGGAACCGCCACAAAGTATTCTTACGTGGACGGATTTAGAGACCAAGTTTATCAACTACTTTTTCCCACCCTCTCGTACTACCGCTTTGCGGAATGAAATTATCAATTTTGAACAAAATTACGATGAGTCTTTTAGTGAATCTTGGGACCGTTTTAAAGATCTTTTAAGAAAATACCCACAACATGGCTTTACCAAAGTGCACCAAATTAACACTTTTTATAATGGTTTAAGCATGAATGACCAAGATTCACTAAACAGTGCCTCGGGGGGTAATATTTTGGTTAAGACTTCCAATGCCGCTTGGGATATCATTGATAATAAGTCTCGTGTACAAACTAAGAGTGTGCGGACCAATGCCGCTAGTGCTAGTACTAGTGACAGCAACAAGCGACTTGACAAAATTACTACACTTCTTGAATCGCTTGTTACCCACACCGCTAACAACACCAACAACATCAATGCTAAAAACGCTCAAGTCAATGCTGTTAGCCAACCATGTGAAATATGTGGGGTTCCTCATTCTTACACCACTTGTACCGCCACCCAAGACTATCCTTCTGAGAACGTGAATGCAGCATACGGTACCTATCCTTCGGCCGCTTATCAAGCTCGTCCTCAAGGAGACCGCAACTTGCTTAGCTACCGCTCAAACAACTTTCTTTCCCCACCCGGTTTTCCTCCTAACAACCCAAACCAACAACAAAACCTCAATCGCCCTCCTCAAAAACAACAACAAACTCGTGCACCATACATACCACCTCACAAACAACCATATCCACCTCAAAGAAACAACCAAGTTTACCAACAACCTGCTTATCAACCACCCGCATACCATGCTCCTCCTCCCAACCAACCCACCGCATTGCATCAAGATGTTGAAACCTACATGCAGACCAATGATGTGATTGTGGAAAATCTCCAGCGGGAAGTGCTCAACTTGAAAGCAGACATGGTGAAACAAGGAAACGATCTTAGAGCTGATATGAGAAACACTTTGGCAAGTCAAACGAATGACTTAAAGAACATGATGGCTGGTTTATTCCAAGGTAATCAATCCTCTTCTTCGGGTACTCTTCCGAGTAACACCGTTGCGAATCCAAGAGGGGAGATGAAAGCAATCACCACTCGCAGTGGCAAAGGTACCAAGGAACCCGAGCTTCCTATACCTCCACCGGTGATTGTGACTAAGGAAAACGAGTCACCTACTCCTATTCCTCATCCTTCTACTTCCCCAATTTCTCCACCTCTTACTTCTACCCCTCCTCCACCCAAGGATGTGAGTGATCCTGCGATCCCAAAGCCTTCCTCTTCTTCCGATATACCTTATCCCTCAAGGTTGAGGAAAGAGAAGCTCAAAAGCAAGGACGATATTCAAGTTTCGAACTTTCTCAAAATGTTTAAACAATTGAATTTTAACATCTCCTTCGCTGAGGCTCTCGCTCACATGCCCAAATACGAGAAAATGTTCAAAGATCTTCTTAGCGACAAGGAGAAGCTTCTTGATATCACTAACACCCAACTTAATGAGAATTGCTCTGCAGTGCTCTTAAAGAAATTGCCAACCAAGCTTGGTGATCCGGGTCGTTTCTTAATCCCTTGCAACTTCCCGGGAGTAGAGAATTGCATGGCCCTAGCCGATCTAGGTGCCAGTATTAACTTAATGCTCTTAAGCGTTTGGAAGCAATTATCTCTCCCTGAGCTAGTCCCCACCAAAATGACTTTGGAATTAGCTAACCGTACGGTTGCTTATCCAGTGGGGATAGCCGAAGACGTTTTTGTAGGAGTCGACAAATTCACTTTTCCTGCCGATTTCGTTGTCGTTGACTACGACATGGACCCTCGTGTGCCATTGATCGTTTGTCGTCCATTCTTGAGGACCGGTCGCACTCTCATCGATGTTGAAGCAGGAGAGCTTATCATGAGAGTGGGTGACGATAAAATTGTCTTCAACATGGGAAAGCTTTCTAAACAGCCTTATTCATACGAGAGTGTTAATTGTATTGACGTTCTTGATGAGGCTTGTGAAGAACACTTCAAAGATGCTTGTAAAAGTATTCCTATCTCTCTTCCCAATGTTGAGACCATTTCCTCTATTGACTCATCACTATCTCTATTTGGAGAAAGTGATTTCCTTTGGAAAGATTTGGAAGCCACCATGGGAGATGCGAACTTAGCTAATGACGATTCTACCACCAATTGGGATGAAGATCTCCGCCTCATTGAGAACCTTCTTAAAGAAGACAATATTTCTCCACCATCTCCCACGGTTATTGCTATCGATGCTCCGACTTTGAAAACGCCTCCCATCGAAAATCCTCCGGATTTAGAACTTAAGGAGTTGCCGCCCCATCTCGAGTACGTGTTCCTTGAAGAAAAGAAGAAGTCGCCCGTCATCATTGCTAAGGACTTGAAAGAAGACGAAAAATCTCGCCTCATCGCCGTGCTTAAAGATCATAAGAAGGCAATTGCTTGGAAAATTTCCGATATCCGCGCAATTGATCCGAACTTTTGTACTCACAAGATTCTCATGGAAGATGACTTTAAACCCGCAATCCAGAGCCAAAGAAGGGTTAATCCTCGCATTCATGACGTCATCAAACAAGAGGTTATCAAACTTCTAGATGCTGGCTTGATTTACCCTATTTCGGATTCGCCGTGGGTAAGTCCCGTCCATTGTGTGCCCAAGAAGGGCGGAATAACCGTTGTTTCCAATGAACACAACGAGTTGATTCCCACTCGTCTCGTTACTGGGTAGAGAGTTTGTATCGACTATCGCAAGCTCAATGATGCCACGAGAAAAGACCACTTTCCTCTTCCTTTCATGGATCAAATGCTCGAGCGTCTTGCGGGTAATGACTATTACTGCTTCTTAGACGGTTTCTCCGGGTATTTTCAAATTCCCATCGATCCCAAAGACCAAGAAAAGACCACATTCACTTGTCCCTATGGAACATTTGCTTACAAACGCATGCCTTTTGGTTTATGTAATGCTCCTGGGACGTTCCAAAGGTGTATGATGGCTATCTTCCATGACATGGTGGAAGACACTATGGAAGTATTCATGGATGATTTCTCGGTTTATGGCGATTCTTTCTCTGCTTGCCTTGCCAATTTAGAACGTATGCTTAAGCGGTGTGAAGACACTCGCCTTGTTCTTAATTGGGAAAAATGCCATTTCATGGTAAAAGAGGGCATCGTGCTAGGACACAAGATCTCCAAAGTCGGTCTTGAAGTGGACCGTGCTAAAGTCGATGTTATCGCTAAGTTGCCTCCACCTTCAACCGTGAAGGGTGTGAGAAGTTTCTTGGGTCATGCGGGCTTCTACCGTCGCTTTATCAAAGATTTTTCTAAAATCGCTCGCCCGATGACCCACCTCTTGGAAAAAGATACTCCTTTTATCTTTTCCAAAGAGTGTATTGAAGCCTTCAACCTGCTTAAGGATAAACTAACTAAGGCACCGGTCTTGGTTACCCCTAATTGGGAGCTTCCCTTTGAGTTGATGTGCGATGCTAGCGACTTTGCTATTGGAGCGATTTTGGGCCAAAGAGTGAACAAACACTTCCAACCGATCCATTACGCTAGCAAGACAATGACTGGGGCTCAATTGCATTACACGACAACCGAAAAAGAGCTTTTAGCTGTTGTCTATGCCTTTGAAAAATTTCGCCCCTATCTTGTCCTTTCCACCACAATCGTTTACACTGATCATTCCGCGTTGAAGTACTTGTTAGCTAAACAAGATTCCAAACCAAGACTTCTTCGCTGGGTTTTGCTACTCCAAGAATTTAAAATCGAAATTCGCGATAAAAAAGGAGCTGAAAACCTAGCCACGGATTATCTCAGTAGACTTGAGGATCCTTACCAAGGGGATCATCCGAACAAAGAGATCAATGATTCTTTTCCCTGGAGACCTTAATGTCTATCAACTCGACTTCTGATGAAACCCCGTGGTTTGCAGACATTGCAAACTACTTGGCGGGTGGAATTCTCGTTGACGGGTTAACATCCCAGCAAAAGAAAAAGTTCTTCAAAGATATTAAGACTTACTTTTGGGATGACCCGTATCTTTTCAAACAATGTGCTGATTTGATTATTCGCCGATGTGTTGATGGACCGGCAGCTTTAGAAATCCTTGACGCTTGCCACAAAGGACCCACCGGTGGTCACTTTGGTCCCAACTACACCGCCAAAAAAGTGTTTGACTCGGGATTTTATTGGCCCACCATTTATCATGATGCTCACGAGATGGTTAAACGTTGTGATGCTTGCCAAAAACAAGGGAAGATCACACATAAAGACGAGATGCCTCAGAATTTCATTCAAGAATGTGAAATCTTTGATGTTTGGGGTATCGACTTTATGGGGCCATTTCCTTCCTCTAAAGGAAACAAATACATCCTTGTAGCCGTTGACTACGTTTCTAAATGGGTTGAAGCCAAAGCTTTACCAACTAATGACGCAAGGGTGGGGTGTACCTTTTTGAAATCGCTATTCGCTAGATTCGGTGTGCCTCGTGCCATTATTAGTGATCGTAGGACTCATTTTTGCAATGACCAATTCGCAAGAGTCATGGCTAAGTATGGTGTAAATCATCGTCTTTCCACCGCCTACCACCCACAAACTAATGGCCAGGCTGAAATATCTAACCGAGGATTAAAGTGAATTCTTGAACAAACCGTGGGAGAGCATCGTGCCTCATGGGCTGATAAACTTGATGATGCTTTGTGGGCTTTTCGTAAGACATACAAGACTCCGATTGGTTGTACACCATTTCGTCTCGTGTACGGGAAGGCGTGCCACCTCCCCATTGAGTTGGAGCACAAGGCTTACTGGGCCTTGAAGTGGGCTAACTTCAATATCAACAAAGCCGGTGACCTACGCAAGATCCAACTCAATGAGCTAAATGAACTCCGGAATGAGGCTTATGAAAATTCTTTGATCTATAAGGAAAAGACTAAGCTCATTCACGACTCCAAGATTAAGAACCGAGAGTTCCAAGTTGGAGACAAAGTTTTACTCTTTAACTCTCGGTTGAAAATCTTTTCGGGCAAGCTGAAATCTCATTGGTCCGGCCCATTCACCATTGCCTAAATTTTTCCATATGGTACTCTCGAGCTCGCTCAACCTAATGGACCGAAATTTAAGGTGAATGGCCAACGAGTGAAGTTGTACTTTGGTGAGGACATCTCTCATGAGATGATTCCATCCCTCACCACGTTCCCCATGAACTAATTTTGGGTCGAGTCAGGCTCGTGACTCGGTTATCAAAAACAAGCGCTCCTCGGGAGGCAGCCCGAGTATCTATCCTTTTCTGTTTTAACCTCCTAAGTGTAGGGGGACCTATATAGGTGTTTGTGTTTGTGTGTGATGTGATTATAGGGATGAATGCACTTTTGGAACCTTTGAAGAACCGTGCTCCCGTGTTATCTGAAATCCGGTTCTATCTCTCAACTATCGTGATTCAATTTTCTTCATACTCACATTTGAAATTGATCATGTTAGTCGTCTCTTCCTTAACTTGATTTAACCGACATGCACAATGTCATAAGTGTTGGGGAAACTTTTCCCACATGCTTAAACATTGAGGACAATTTTTATCTTAAGTGTAGGGGGGACTTCTATCGAAGTTTTAAGTGGACTTTTCCATGAAAATGCCTTCATTTAACCGGAAAATCATCTTTTTCAACATTTTTCAAATTTTTTATTAACTTTGGCCATATAGTCGTAAATTTTTAAATTTTTATCGTTGCTTTCATATGTATATATCCCGCAATAAAGTCAAATTTTAATAAAGTGGTGTAGCTAGTTTAGAAATCTTTGACATATTAGGCCCGTTGCGATTATTTTGACTCAACCCGAATAGACTTATCCAAGTTTATTATAGCTAGTATCCTTAACCATGTAGACCTTAATTGGTTTATTAGGCTAAGTATCCACGAGTCTCATTACTTGAGATTTTAAATTGTGGAGGACGAGAAATGATAGAGTCAATTATAAGTCGGTATTCTTGCACAAGCTCACTTGGTGTAATTATTTGCCTATTCTCCCATCACTTGCTAATAATTTATCTGCAATAAGTAAGGTCGTACGATTTGAAAAGTTACTTAGCTTCTAGCCCAAGATCGTTTAAAAGTTGCTCGGTAATGATAAGAGTTCATAGCCAAGGCATAACTTATGAAGCGGGGTGCGAAGATTGGCGAGTCCGAAAAGGCCCTAACAAGGCATGAGGATTCAATCTTATTGCTAAAGATCCAAGGTGATGTGAAAAGCATTATTCCCAAAATCAATATGAAGGATAAAGACTCACGACGAAAAACAATCAACTCCCGTAAAGATCATGGAGAAGTCTATTCGAAAAGACCCTAACAAGGTATGAGGATAAATAGATCCAAGTCCGAAAAGGAGGCGGATCGTTGTATCTCAAAATCCCAATTAGCGATTGAAGAAATAATCATGAAGTCGTGGTAAACAAAGTTGGAGTACCCCTCAAAAGTCTCCAAGTGAAGAAACTCTATTAACGATGAGAAGACCATTATCTCAAGCACGTCTCTCAAGATATGAAGTATGAGGTACATGCCAAATATCGGCCCGAGAAAGGTCTCAAATCGTGAACCGAGTTATGCCAAGATATGAACTTTTTGATATCCCGAGAAGCAGTTTTAAGAGATTTTGTCCTTTAGCTAACTATTGATCAAATCGTCCTACTTTGCTTTCAGCCTAAATAAACTATCAAAATAAGTCCAAAAATGCATCTTAATGATCATTCTAAGACAAAAATAAAATATAAGAGATACACCTAGGAATAAGGGAGTTTAAGCATATAACTAAGCCATGTGTGTAAGTGTTTGATTTGCTAACTTATAATAAGAATGATCTCGTTTTTAATCTTAGTTTGGGGAACGTGAAACTTAAGGGTGATAAATCTTTGCAGCACCGAAGCCCTAATGTAAGTCCTTGATCTCTTTGCAAGTTGCTTCCATATAGCTATTTTCAAGTGAAAATGGTTTTCTATCCTTTTGTTTACTTTAAAGATTTTTAATTTCTCTTAGTACTTTAATTTTTGTTTAGTAGTATTTAAATAAGGCCAAGGTTGATTGATTATGAGAAAAGTGTAAATTTGCTTTATCACTAAGCATTGCATGAGGGCATGGCAATGGTTAAGTGTAGGGGATTTGATAGGTGTGTGATACAACCGTTTAGTATGGGTTCTAGATTGTTCTCGGTATCTCCTCGAATTGATCACGGCTCTAAGTGGAATGATTTGTTCTTGGTTAATAAAAAGTTGTTGGTTTGTTTATCTATTTTAAACTAATGAAAAATAAGTAAGTGTCGATGAGTAAAATTAAAGCTTTAAAAGATTAGACGAGTTTAAAAATAAATGCTTGAAAACTTAACGACAAATTTAGAAAAATACTTGAACACTAAATAAAACTAACACTTGTAAACTTTATAAAAACAAGAAATTTAAACAATCGGAAAATCAAATCGGAATTTTAGACAAAGTTGCTGATCGGAATGTTCAAAGAAAAACCAAATCGGAATGTGGCAAAATAGGCCCAGATCGGAATATATTCCGATCTGGTGATCGGAATGTTTGAAATGACAGCTGATCGGAATGTTATCAAAAGGGGTAATCGGAATAATCTTAAAATGGCAAATCGGAATAATCAAAAACTTAGTCTAATCGGAATGTTTAAAATTTACACTAATCGGAATAATGGAAACAGAGCTGATCGGAATACTTAAAAGTAAGCTACAATCGGAATAAACCAAAACACCTTAATCGGAATATGCCAAATGGGGCAAATTGGAAAAACCTAAACCCTTTTCCGATCACACGATCGGAATGAGGGTGTGGTATGCAGGTCGGAATGACCCAATCGGAAAAGGGTTTACCCTTTCCGATATCCCTTTTATCCGAAAAATAAGCAAGGTAAATAAGCTATCACAATAAGCTACTACCCAAACTAGCACGAATTCAATAAGAAACAGATTAAATAAGCACTAAAAACAACTTTTCTAACTTTAAATAAGCAAACTTATAAATCAAATAATAAAAAGATAAACTTTTTATGAAAACTTTAAAAGGTAAATAAGCTAAACCAACAAATAATCCAATAAGCACAAAGATCTTAAAGCTTATTCGTGTAGAAACTTAAGGAAACATAAAAAGATTAACTTTTTAAGCACGAAAACATAGATGAACAACACGGATCATAAGTAATTCGTACCAAAAGTAAATCAAAATCAAAGAAAGGTAGAATGAGATTAAAGATTAAAAGCTTGAATTTAAATTTGATTAATGAAAAACAATACAAAGGTTTGATCTTGAAAGAAAGAAAGATGAAAACTAGTGAGAGAAAGTTTAGAACTTTCTCTCTCTAGAACTAGAGAAAAATGAAAAACTAAAAACTACCTAAAAGACTAACTCTCCCAAATTTGTGAAGTAAGGTCCTATATATAGGCGTGTTGTGGTGGGCTTGTGAATGGGCTTTGGTTTGGGCTTCTTTTCTTCTTTAGTCTTTTAGTCTTTATGTTTCTTTTAAATAAACGTTTCCGACTTTGGATTTTGAGAAGTGTCGGTGAATAATTCCAACTCGTCTTATAATCTTTTGTTTAATAGACTCGAGTTCTTCGACATATATGAATCTTCCATATTTGGCTCTATTCTTCGATAAATCTTCAAATAGGCACAACGACTTCAAATCTTTTGCATCTCTTGGACAATAGACTTCGTCTTGAGTCTTTTCTTTGATAAAACCCGTGCAATCCCATGTTTTCTTCAATATTCTCCCGGTTGACTCTGAAAACACAATAAACACAAAAACCACGCATAATTCCAAACAAATGATATTAAATACATGTTTTGGTCTTGTTTTAGCCAGAAATAAGTGGTAAAAGGATGGGTGTTTTCACACCTCTCAAATCCCCTACACTTAACCATTGTCATGCCCTCATGCAATGCTTAGTGACAAAGCATATTTACCTTTTCTCATAATCAATCAACCTTGGCCTTATTGACATACTACTAAACAAAATTAAAGTACTACGAGAAATTAAAACTTTAAAGTAAAAAAAGGATAGAAAACCATTTTCACTTGAAAATAGCTATATGGAAATAACTTGCAAAGAGATCAAGGACTTACATTAGGGCTTCGGTGCTGCGAAGATTTATCACCCTCAAGTTTCACGTTCTCCAAACTAAGCTTAAAAACGAGATCATTGTTATTATAAGTTAGCATATCAAACACTTACACACATGGCTTAATTAAATGCTTAAACTCCCTTATTCCTAGAGGTATCTCTTATATTTTTATTTTTGTCTTAGAATGATCATGAAGATGCATTTTTGGACTTATTTCGATAGTTTATTTAGGCTGAAAGCAAAGTAGGATGATTTGATCAATAGTTAGCTAAAGGACAAAATCTCTTAAAACTGCTTCTCGGGATATCAATAAGTTCATATCTTGGCATAACTTGGTTCACGATTTGAGACCTTTCTCGAGCCGATATTTGGCAAGTACTTCATACTTCATATCTTCGAGAGATGTTCTTGAGATAATGGTCTTCTCATCGTTAATAGAGTTACTTCACTTGGAGACTTTTGAGGGGTACTCCAACTTTGTTGACCACGACTTCATGATTATTTCTTCAATCTCTAATTGGGATTTTGAGATACAACGATCCGCCTCCTTTTCGGACTTGGATCTACTTATCCTCATACCTTGTTAGGGTCTTTTCGGATAGACTTCTCCATGATCTTTATGGGAGTTGATTGCTTTTCGTCGTGAGTCTTGATCCTTCATATTGATTTTGGGAATAATGCTTTTCACATCACTTTGAATCTTCAGCAATAAAATGGAATCCTCATGCCTTGTTAGGGCCTTTTTGGACTCGCCAATCTTCGCGCCCCGCTTCATAAGTTATGCCTTGGCTATGAACTCTTATCATTACCGAGCAACTTTTAAACGATCTTGGGCTAGAAGCTAAGTAACTTTTCAAATTGTACGACCTTACTTATTGCAGATAAATTATTAGCAAGTGATGGGAGAATAGGCAAATAATTACACCAAGTGAGCTTGTGCAAGACTACCGACCTATAATTGGCTCTATCATTTCTCGTCCTCCACAATTTAAAATCTCAAGTAATGAGACTTGTGGATGCTTAGCCTAATAAACCAATTAAGGTCTACATAGTTAAGGATACTAGCTAGAATAAACTTAGATAAGTCTATTCGGGTTGAGTCAAAATAATCGCAACGGGCCTAATATGTCAAAGACTTCTAAACTAGCTACACCACTTTATTAATATTTTTGACTTTATTGCGGGATATATACATATGAAAGCAACGATAAAAATTTAAAAATTACGACTAAATGGCCAAAGTTAATTAAAATTTTGAAAAATGTTGAAAAAGATGATTTTCCGGTTAAATGAAGGCATTTTCATGGAAAAGTCTACTTAAAACTTCGATAGAAGTCCCCCCTACACTTAAGATAAACATTGTCCTCAATGTTTAAGCATGTGGGAAAAGTCTCCCCTACACTTATGACATTGTGCACGTTGTTTAAATCAAGCTAAGGAAGAGACGACTAAAGTGATCAATTTCAAATGTGAGTATGAAGAAAATTGAATCACGATAGTTGAGAGATAGAACCGGATTTCGGATAACACGGGAGCACGGTTCTTCAGAGATTCCAAGAGTGCACTTATCCCTGTAATCACATCACCACACAAATACAAACACCTATATAGGTCCCCCTACACTAGGAGGTTAAAACAGAAAAGGATAGATACTTGGGTTGCCTCCCGAGGAGCGTTTGTTTTTGATAACCGAGTCACGAGCCTGACTCGACCCAAAATTAGTTCATGGGGAACGTGGTGAGGGATGGAATCATCTCGTGAGAGATGTCCTCACCAAAGTACAACTTCACTCGTTGGCCATTCACCTTAAAATTAGGTCCATTAGGTTGAGCGAGCTCGAGAGTACCATATGGAAAAATTTGGGCAATGTTGAATGGGCCGGACCAACGAGATTTTAGCTTGCCCGAGAAGATTTTCAACCGAGAGTTAAAGAGTAAAACTTTATCTCCAACTTGGAACTCTCGGTTTTTAATCTTAGAGTCGTGAATGAGCTTAGTCTTTTCCTTATAGATCAAAGAATTTTCATAAGCCTCATTACGGAGTTCATTCAGCTCATTGAGTTGGATCTTGCGTAGGTCACCGGCTTTGTTGATATCGAAATTAGTCCATTTCAAGGCCCAATAAGCCTTGTGCTCCAACTCAATGGGGAGGTGGCATGCTTTCCCGTGCACGAGACGATATGGTGTACAACCAATCGGAGTCTTGTATGCGGTACGAAAAGCCCACAAAGCATCATCAAGTTTATCAGCCCATGAGGCACGATGCTCTCCCACGGTTCTTTCAAGAATTCGCTTTAATCCTCGGTTGGATATTTCAGCCTGGCCATTAGTTTGTGGGTGGTAAGCTGTGGAAAGACGATGATTTACACCATACTTAGCCATGACTCTTGCGAATTGGTCATTGCAAAAATGAGTCCCACGATCACTAATAATGGCACGAGGCACACCGAATCTAGCGAATAGCGACTTCAAAAAGTTACAAACCACCCTTGCGTCATTAGTGGGTAAAGCTTTGGCTTCAACCCATTTGGAGACGTAGTCAACGGCTACAAGGATGTATTTGTTTCCTTTAGAGGAAGGGAATGGCCCCATAAAGTCGATACCCCAAACATCAAATATTTCACATTCTTGTATGAAATTTTGAGGCATCTCATCTTTATGTGTGATATTGCCTTGTTTTTGGCAAGCATCACATAGTTTAACCATCTCGTGAGCATCACGATAGATGGTGGGCCAATAAAATACCGAGTCAAACACTTTTTTGGCGGTGTAGTTGGGACCAAAGTGACCACCGGTGGGTCCTTTGTGGCAAGCGTCAAGGATTTCTAAAGCTGCCGGTCCATCAACACATCGGCGAATAATCAAGTCGGCACATTGTTTGAAAAGATACGGGTCATCCCAAAAGTAAGTCTTAATGTCTTTGAAGAACTTATTCTTTTGCTGGGATGTTAACCCATAAACGAGAATTCCACCCGCCAAGTAGTTTGCTATGTCCGCAAACCACGGGGTTTCATCAGAAGTCGAGTTGATAGACATTAAGGTCTCCAGGGGAAAAGAATCATTGATTTCTTTGTTCGGATGATCCCCCTGGTAAGGATCCTCAAGTCTACTGAGATGATCCGCGGCTAGGTTTTCAGCTCCTTTTTTATCGCGAATTTTGATTTTAAATTCTTGGAGTAGCAAAACCCAGCGAAGAAGTCTTGGTTTGGAATCTTGTTTAGTTAACAAGTACTTCAACGCGGAATGATCGGTGTAAACGATTGTGGTGGAAAGGACAAGATAGGGGCGAAATTTTTCAAAGGCATAGACAACAGCTAAAAGCTCTTTTTCGGTTGTCGTGTAATGCAATTGAGCCCCAGTCATTGTCTTGCTAGCGTAATGGATTGGTTGGAAGTGTTTATTCCCTCTTTGGCCCAAAACCACTCCAATAGCAAAATCACTAGCATCGCACATCAACTCAAAGGGAAGCTCCCAATTAGGGGTAACCAAGACGGGTGCCTTAGTTAGCTTATCCTTAAGCGAGTTGAAGGCTTCAAGACACTCTGTGGAAAAGAGAAAAGGAGTATCTTTTTCCAAGAGGTGGGTCATCGGGCGAGCGATTTGAGAAAAATCTTTGATGAATCGACGGTAAAAGCCCGCATGACCGAGAAAACTTCTCACACCCTTCACGGTTGAAGGTGGAGGCAACTTAGCGATAACATCGACTTTAGCACGGTCTACTTCAAGACCGGCTTTGGAGATCTTGTGTCCTAGCACGATGCCCTCTTTTACCATGAAATGGCATTTGTCCCAATTAAGAACAAGGCGAGTGTCTTCACACCGCTTCAGCATACGTTCTAAATTGACAAGGCAAGCAGAGAAAGAATCGCCATAAACCGAGAAATCATCCATGAATACTTCCATAGTGTCTTCCACCATGTCATGGAATATAGCCATCATACACCTTTGGAACGTCCCAGGAGCATTGCATAAACCAAAAGGCATACGTTTGTAAGCGAATGTTCCATAGGGACAAGTGAATGTGGTATTTTCTTGGTCCTTGGGATCGATGGGAATTTGAAAATACCCAGAGAAGCCGTCTAAGAAGCAGTAATAGTCATTACCCGCAAGACGCTCGAGCATTTGATCCATGAAAGGAAGAGGAAAGTGGTCTTTTCTCGTGGCATCATTGAGCTTGCTATAATCAATACAAACTCTCCACCCAGTAACGAGACGAGTGGGAATCAACTCGTTGTGTTCATTGGAAACAACGGTTATTCCGCCCTTCTTGGGCACACAATGGACGGGACTTACCCACGGCGAATCCGAAATAGGGTAGATCAAGCCGGCATCTAGAAGTTTGATAACCTCTTGTTTGATGACGTCATGAATATGAGGATTAACCCTTCTTTGGCTCTGTATTGCGGGTTTAAATTCATCTTCCATGAGAATCTTGTGAGTACAAAAGTTCGGATCAATTCCGCGGATGTCAGAAATTTTCCAAGCAATTGCCTTCTTATGATCTTTAAGCACGGCGATGAGGCGAGATTTCTCTTCTTCTTTCAAGTCCTTCGCAATGATGACGGGCGACTTCTTATCTTCTTCAAGGAACACGTACTCGAGATGGGACGGTAACTCTTTAAGTTCTAAATCCGGAGGATTTTCGATGGGAGGCGTTTTCAAAGTTGGAGCATCGATAGCAATAACCGTGGGAGATGGTGGGGAAATATTGTCTTCTTTAAGCAGGTTCTCAATGAAGCGAAGATCTTCATCCCAATCGGTGGGAGAATCGTCATTAGCTAAGTTCACATCTCCCATGGTGGCTTCCAAATCTTTCCAAAGGAAATCACTTTCTCTAAATAGAGATAGTGATGAATCGATAGAGGAAACGGTCTCAACATTGGGAAGAGAGGTAGGAATACTTTTGCAAGCATCTTTGAAGTGTTCTTCACAAGCCTCATCAAGAACGTCAATACAATTAACACTCTCGTTTGAATAAGGCTGTTTAGACAACTTTCCCATGTTGAAGACAATTTTATCGTCACCCACTCTCATGATAAGCTCACCGGCTTCAACATCGATGAGAGTGCGACCGGTCCTCAGGAATGGACGTCCCACGATTAAGGGCACACGAGGGTCCATCTCGTAGTCGACGACAACGAAATCGGCGGGAAAAGTGAATTTGTCGACTCCTACAAAGACGTCTTCGGCTATCCCTACTGGATAAGCAACCGTACGGCTAGCTAATTCCAAAGTCATTTTGGTAGGGACTAGCTCAGGGAGAGATAATTGCTTCCAGACGCTTAGAGGCATTAAATTAATACTGTCACCTAGATCGGCTAGGGCCATGCAATTCTCTACTCCCGGGAAGTTTCAAGGGATTAAGAAATGACCCGGATCACCAAGCTTGGTTGGGAATTTCCTTAAGAGCACTGCAGAGCAATTCTCATTAAGTTGGGTGTTAGCAATATCAAGAAGCTTCTCCTTGTCGTTAAGAAGATCTTTGAACATTTTCGCGTACTTAGGCATGTGAGTGAGAGCCTCAGCGAAGGAGATGTTGAAATTCAATTGTTTGAACATTTTAAGAAAGTTCGAAACCTGAATATCGTCCTTGCTTTTGAGCTTCTCTTTCCTCAACCTAGATGGGTAAGGTATATCGGAAGAAGAGGAAGGCTTTGGAATCGAATGATCACTCACATCCTTGGGTGGAGGAGGGGTAGAAGTAAGAGGTGGAGAAATTGGGGAAGTAGAAGGTTGGGGAATAGGAGTAGGGGACTCGTTCTCCTTAGTCACAAGCACCGGTGGAGGTAGAGGAAGCTCGGGTTCCTTGGTACCTTTGCCACTGCGAGTGGTGATTGCTTTCATCTCCCCTCTGGGATTCGCAACGGTGTTACTTGGAAGAGTACCCGAAGAAGAGGGTTGATTTCCTTGGAAGAAACTAGCCATCATATTCTTTAAGTCATTCGTTTGACTATCCAAAGTGTTTCTCATATCAGCTCTCAGATCGTTCCCTTGTTTCACCAGGTCTGCTTTCAAGTTGAGCACTTCCCGCTGAAGATTTCCCACGATCACATCGTTAGTCCTCATGTAGGTTTCCACTTCTTGGTGTAAAGCGGTGGGTTGGTTGGGAGGAGCATTGTATGCGGGTGGTTGATAAGCAGGTTGCTGGTAAACTTGGTTGTTTCTTTGAGGTGGATGTTGTTGTTTGTGAGGTGGTATGTATGGTCCACGAGATTGTTGTTGTTGTTGAGGAGGGCGGTTGAGGTTTTGTTGTTGGTTTGGGTTGTTAGGAGTAAAACCGGGTGGTGAGAGATCGTTGTTTGAGCGGTAGCTAAGCAAGTTGCGGTCACCTTGAGGACGAGCTTGATAAGCGGGTTGAGGATAGGTACCGTATGCTGCATTCACGTTCTCAGAAGGGTAGTCTTGGGTGGCAGTACAAGTGGTGTAAGAGTGAGGACCCCCGCATATCTCACATGGTTGGTTGACAGCATTGACTTGAGTGTCTTTAGCGTTTTTAGCATTGATGCTGTTGGTGTTGTTGGCGGTTTGGGTAGCAAGCGATTCAAGAAGCGCAGTGATTTTGTCAAGTCGCTTATCGCTGTCACTAGTACTAGCACTAGCGACATTGGTCCGAACACTCTTGGTTTGCACACGAGACTTATTCTCAATGATATCCCAAGTAGCATTGGAAGTCTTAGCCAAAAGATTACCCCCCCCCCCCCCCCCCGAGGCACTGTTTAGTGAATCTTGGTCATTCATGCTTAAACCATTATAAAAAGTGTTAATTTGGTGCACTTTGGTAAAACCATGTTGTGGGCATTTTCTTAAAAGATCTTTGAAACGGTCCCAAGATTCACTAAAAGACTCATCGTACTTTTGTTCAAAATTAATGATTTCATTCCGCAAAGCGGTAGTACGAGAGGGTGAGAAAAAGTAGTTGATAAACTTGGTCTCCAAATCCGTCCATGAAAGAATACTCTGTGGCGGTTCCTTAGCAAGCCAATGCCGGGCTTGTCCCTCTAAAGAAAAGGGAAAAAGTTGTAAACGGATTACCTCTTGTGGAACACCATTGAATTTGACCGTATACGTGAGTTGCAGGAATCTCTTGATGTGGTCATGTGGATCATCAATGGTACGCCCCAAGAATGGTTGAGCAGAGACCATCTGGATAAAACCGGATTTGAGCTCAAAGTTGTTGGCTGCAAACGCGGGTATGACAATTGGATCATTGTTGCCATCTACATGTGCTTGCAGAAGTTCAATCATCGGGCGATTGTCTGGTAGAGGCTCATTGTTGTTGTTATTATTGTTGTTGAGCGGTGGGTTGTTATTGTTGTTGTTATTATTGTTGTGAGGTGGGTTATTGTTGTTGTTTTGTACACCGGCCATGTATAAGTCTTCGAGAGGCTCGGGCTCTTGATAAGACGTTGATCGTGTACGCATGCACCTGCAAAAGAACTAACAAGTCAAAAACAAAGCAAAAATATTTTTGGTTTTTATGTTTTTTAATTTTTAGGATTTTTGAAAATTTTATAATTTTTTGTGTTTTTGAAAAATTTTTATGAAAAAGTAACGTTCACGGGGAACGGATCCCAAAATCCAAGTTCTCACAAAAAAACTGTTGATCTTAACGAGAAGAGCCGGCAGCGGCGCCATTTGATACAACCGTTTAGTATGGGTTCTAGATTGTTCTCGGTATCTCCTCGAATTGATCACGGCTCTAAGTGGAATGATTTGTTCTTGGTTAATAAAAAGATGTTGGTTTGTTTATCTATTTTAAACTAATGACAAATAAGTAAGTGTCGATGAGTAAAATTAAAGCTTTAAAAGATTAGACGAGTTTAAAAATAAATGCTTGAAAACTTAACGACAAATTTAGAAAAATACTTGAACACTAAATAAAACTAACACTTGTAAACTTTATAAAAACAAGAAATTTAAACAATCGGAAAATCAAATCGGAATTTTAGACAAAGTTGCTGATCGGAATGTTCAAAGAAAAACCAAATCGGAATGTGGCAAAATAGGCCCAGATCGGAATATATTCCGATCTGGTGATCGGAATGTTTGAAATGACAGCTGATCGGAATGTTATCAAAAGGGGTAATCGGAATAATCTTAAAATGGCAAATCGGAATAATCAAAAACTTAGTCTAATCGGAATGTTTAAAATTTACACTAATCGGAATAATGGAAACAGAGCTGATCGGAATACTTAAAAGTAAGCTACAATCGGAATAAACCAAAACACCTTAATCGGAATATGCCAAATGGGGCAAATCGGAAAAACCTAAACCCTTTTCCGATCACACGATCGGAATGAGGGTGTGGTATGCAGGTCGGAATGACCCAATCGGAAAAGGGTTTTACCCTTTCCGATATCCCTTTTATCCGAAAAATAAGCAAGGTAAATAAGCTATCACAATAAGCTACTACCCAAACTAGCACGAATTCAATAAGAAACAGATTAAATAAGCACTAAAAACAACTTTTCTAACTTTAAATAAGAAAACTTATAAATCAAATAATAAAAAGATAAACTTTTTATGAAAACTTTAAAAGGTAAATAAGCTAAACCAACAAATAAGCCAATAAGCACAAAGATCTTAAAGCTTATTCGTGTAGAAACTTAAGGAAACATAAAAAGATTAACTTTTTAAGCACGAAAACATAGATGAACAACACGGATCATAAGTAATTCGTACCAAAAGTAAATCAAAATCAAAGAAAGGTAGAATGAGATTAAAGATTAAAAGCTTGAATTTAAATTTGATTAATGAAAAACAATACAAAGATTTGATCTTGAAAGAAAGAAAGATGAAAACTAGTGAGAGAAAGTTTAGAACTTTCTCTCTCTAGAACTAGAGAAAAATGAAAAACTAAAAACTACCTAAAAGACTAACTCTCCCAAATTTGTGAAGTAAGGTCCTATATATAGGCGTGTTGTGGTGGGCTTGTGAATGGGCTTTGGTTTGGGCTTCTTTTCTTCTTTAGTCTTTTAGTCTTTACGTTTCTTTTAAATAAACGTTTCCGACTTTGGATTTTGAGAAGTGTCGGTGAATAATTCCAACTCGTCCTATAATCTTTTGTTTAATAGACTCGAGTTCTTCGACATATATGAATCTTCCATCTTTGGCTCTATTCTTCGATAAATATTCAAATAGGCACAACGACTTCAAATCTTTTGCATCTCTTGGACAATAGACTTCGTCTTGAGTCTTTTCTTTGATAAAACCCGTGCATTCCCATGTTTTCTTCAATATTCTCCCGGTTGACTCTGAAAACACAATAAACACAAAAACCACGCATAATTCCAAACAAATGATATTAAATACGTGTTTTGGTCTTGTTTTAGCCAGAAATAAGTGGTAAAAGGATGGGTGTTTTCACTCCTATCAGTGTGTAAACACCCATCCTTTTTCCACTTAATTCTGGCTAAAACGAGACCAAAACACGTATTTAATATCATTTGTTTGGAATTATGCGTGGTTTTTGTGTTTATTGTGTTTTCAGAGCCAACCGGATGAATATTGAAGAAAACATGGGATTGCATGGGTTTTAAGGAAGAAAAAGACTCAAGACGAAGTCTATTGTCCAAGAGATGCAAAAGATTTGAAGTCACTGGGCCTAATTGAAGATTTATCGAAGAAAATGACCAAAGATTGAAGATTTACATATTTCGAAGAAACTCAAGTCTATTAAACGAAGAAATTAAAAGACGAGTTGAATTTAATCGTCGACAAATCCCGAATCAGAATCGAAAACGTCGACTTTTCTGAAAAGACGAGAAGACAAGAAGAAAGGGAGAAAGCCCACTCACCAACCAAAGAGAACACCTATATAAAGAATTCCCTTCACACTTTTCATTCAGTTTTTTCATTCCTTTTTTCTCTCTTTTTTCTGTTCGTAGGCATCACCAACACCATTAGGGTGTTTGGTGATTTTGATTCTTGTTTTTCCAATCTTGTAGTTTAATCTTTGTCTTTTGATTGTTTAAGCATTAATCTATCAATTTAATCCTTCATTTCATCTTGTTCATCTTCATCTTTTTGATTCAAAGTTAAAGTTCTTATTTCGTTGATTTTGATCTTCAAAAGTTATTGGGTTTTGTGTTTTTATTGATGGGATTTGATATTTATGGTTAGTAGATGATTAGTGATTAGTTTTGTTTAAGTTTTGGTGAAAAACTTGGTGGATTTTGGCTTGAAATCGTGTTCCCCTGTTTTTCTGTCTCCTACTGTTCTTGAGTTTTCCCAGGTTCCGAATGAGAACAAAACTTCCGAATGAAGCATCTTAGTGAAAAGTTCCGAATCAATTTGTATTAAAAAGTTCCGAATCAATTTGTTCCGAATGAATAGTTTTAAAAGTTCCGAATGAATGGTTTTTCAAAAGTTCCGAATCAGTTTCATTTTTAAAGTTCCGAATGAAAATCTTTAAAAGTTCCGAATCAATTTTCTTTAAAAGTTCCGAATAAACTTCCGAATAAACTTCCGAACCAATCCAAAATCTTCCGAATCAATCTTTTTCAAAAGTTCCGAATCAGTTCAAAACAAAAAGTTCCGAATAAACTTCTTCCGAATCAGAGAGTTCCGAATCAAGCTTGTTCACTCGGAAGACTTCCGAATCAAGGAGTTCATCCGGAAGAGTTCCGGATCAAGAAGTTCCGAACCAGAGGGTTTATTCGGAAGAGTTCCGAACCAAAGTTCCGGATCAAGGGTAAAGTAGAAACTTCCGAATCAATTTTCTTTTGAGTATTTCGAATCAGAGTTAAGTGATATTTACTGTTTCTTTTTTAATACTTAAATTTTAATTTAAGTTTTATTAATTGCTATTAAATTAATTGCTTTTAGTTTAAGTTTACATCTTAGTGCATTTAAACCTTTAGTAGATTAGAAAACCAATCCCCTTTTTAGTAACCAAGAACAACTATTCCACTTTGAGCTGCGATCAATTCGAGAGGATTCCGAGAGATAAATCTAGAACTCCAATGCAAATAATTGTATCACCATCTTGTCCCTTAAGTCATTCGTTTGACTGCTCAAAGAGTTTCGCATATCGGATTGAAGATCATTCCGTTGTTTCACCATATCTCCTTTCAAGTTGGCCATTTGCCGCTGAAGATTCTGCACTATCGCATCATTAGTCCTCATGTAAGTGTCAACCTCTTGATGAAATGTGGTGGGTTGGTTGGGAGGAAGAGCATGGTAGGCAGGTGGTTGATAAGCGGGTTGTTGGTGAACTTGATTGTTTCCTTGAGGTGGATATGGGTTTCTTTAAGTTTGATATTGATTTGGAGCTCGAGGTTAGTTTAGATTGTTGTGATTGAGGTTGTTTGGGTTTTGTGGGGGAAAACCGGGTGGTGAAAGAAAGTTGTTTGAACGATAACTAAGCAAATTGCGGTCACCTTGAGGACGTGCTTGATAGCCTCCCGTAGAAAAGTTACCGTTGGCGGCATACACATTTTCCGGATTTTCATGAGTCGAAGGACAATCGGTGTATTAATGAGATCCCCCGCATATTTCACATGACTGACTCATAGCATTAACTTGTGCATTGATAGCTTTGGTATTGTTAGCGGTTTGGAGAGCAAGTGTTTCAACAAGCGAAGTAAGGTTATCAATTCCCGTGTCGCTCTCATTAGTGCTAGCACTAGCCACATTAGTCCGAACACTCTTGGTTTACACTATAGACTTATTCTCAATAATGTCCCATGCGACATTAGAAGACTTAACCAAAATGTTACCCCCCGAGGCACTATTTAGTGAATCTTGGTCATTCATGCTTAAACCATTGTAAAAAGTATTAATTTGATGTACTTTTGTGAAACCATGTTGTGGACACTTTCTTAAAAGTTCCTTAAAACGGTCCTAAGATTCACTAAATGTCTCACCGTACTTTTGTTCAAAGGTAATGATTTCATTTCGCAAAGCGGTAGTACGTGAGGGTGGGAAAAAGTAATTGATGAATTTGGTCTCTAAATCCGTCCACGTAAGAATACTTTGTGGCGGTTCCTTATCAAGCCAATTCCGGGCTTGTCCCTCTAAGGAGAAAGGAAAAAGTTGCAAGCGAATCACTTCTTGTGAAACCCCATTATACTTAACCGTATTGGTGAGTTGAAGAAACCTTTTTATATGGTCATGAGGATCATCAAGCGAACGCCCCAAGAAAGGTTGAGCAGAGACCATTTGAATAAAGCCGGATTTGAGCTCAAACTTGTTGGCTCCAATCTCGGGTATGACAATAGCATCGGTGTTGCCCTCTACGTACGATTGCAAAAGCTCGATCATTGGTTGATTGTCCATGGTGACAATAGGTGGAGTAATGACTTCGGCTTGAGCTACTATCTTCTTACGAGCACGAGTACGCATACACACCTACAAAAGGAAGAGAAAAATAGACAAGAATATTTTTGGTTTTTTATGTTTTTCTATTTTAATTTTTTTTTGGAATTTTTTTAAATTTTTTTAATTTTTATGGATTTTTTGAAAATTGAAGCAAGAAGAATAACGTTCAAGAATGAACGGATCCCAAAATCCAACGCGTCTCTCACTAAAAATCGTTAATATTAACGAAAAGAGCCGGCAGCGGCGCCATTTAATAACTAGGTTTTCACTTAGTTATGAAAGTTCGTTGAATCCGATCTTTTCGAATTGACTACTAGTTAAAAGTGCGACTCAGTCGTTCTTGGTGGAAAAACAAATGGTTTGGTTATCTATGTTAAACTAATAGCAACTATGTAAATGTCTTTGATTAAAATAAAAGCTTTAAAAATTAAACTAAAAATTACTAGAAAAACACTTTGTAAATTAAAACTAAACAAATAAAAAACTTTGTAAAATCAAAACTCATACCCATCGGAATCCCATCGGAATGCTTGTCGGAATCACGTCGGAATGCACAAAAAGGAATGTGATCGGAATGCACCTAAAGGAATAGGATCGGAATGTCTTGACCGGAATAATGGAAAACAGGTCCAATCGGAATATGGCAACATCTTGCTGTCGGAATGTTGGCAACTTAAAGTAATCGGAATATCCAAATAATTAACCCATCGGAATCCAGATTGGAATAGTAATCGGAATAACAAAACCCTATTCCGATCCTGTTGATCGGAATACTTATGAACTGATCGGAATAATTACCTCTAATCGGAATGACTAATCGGAAAGGGGTTTACCCTTTTCCGATTACTAGCACTTCGAATTAAGCCAAGTTTTTAAGCTACTTTTGATAAGCTCAAACCAAGACTTAAACAAATTACTTATAAGCCAAACTAATAAGCATAAAATAAGAACTTTTCAAAACTTTAAATAAGCAAAACTTTTAAATCAAACTTTAAAAAGACTAAAACTTTAAACTTAAAATGTAAATAAGATAAACACAAACTAAGTCAATAAGCATGAAAAGCTCAAAACTTAATCCGTATTAAAACTTAGAGATGAATAAAAAGATAAACTTTTTAATCACATAAGCATCAAGATGAAAACAAAATCAAAGATTATCACTAATCAAGATCAAAATAAAGAAAGGTAGAAGAAGATTAAAGATAAGAAACTTAACTTGAACTTATAGATTAATGATTCCAAAATACAAGATCAAATCAAAGCTTAAACATGAAAAGAAAGAAAAGATGAAGTTCTAGTGAGAGAAAGTTAAACACTTTCTCTCTCTAAAAATAAAACTAAAAAAAATGTAAAGTGACTAAAAAACTAACTAACACCCTCCTAATGTGTCATTAGGAGGGTATATATAGGAGGTGGGGAGTGCATGTGTTGCTTCCTTCTTTCTTTCTTCTCGTCTCGACTTAAATTCTTTGTCTTTCTCGACGTTGTCTCAGGATTTGTCGATATAAATTGAACTTGTCTTATATTTTTCTTCTATAATTAGACTTGAGTTCTTCGACTTCATTAAACTTCCGTCTTTAGACTTTTTCTTCGATAAATTTTCAGAATAGGCCTTGGACTTCCGTTCTTTTTGCACTCTTGATCTTTTGACTTCGTCTTTTGTCGTTTTCTTCGATAAAAGCCCGTGATAGCCCGTGTTTTCTCCCTTTTTCATATTTTTATCCTGAAACACAATAAAAACACAAACCACACATAATTACGACTTTTACGACATAAAATACATGTTTGGTCTTATTATTATTGGAAATAAGTGGTAAAAGGATAATTGTTTTCACACTTATTATCGTCCTCCTCCAAAAATACATATTCAAGGTGAGGAGGTAAATCTTTCAACTTGAGGATAGGTGGTTCCTCAATTGAAAATTTGGGCTCGATACTCATAACCTCCTCGGGTGGAGGAAATGGGAAATTGTTAAGAAAATCCTTGATAATCGAGAAGTCCTCATCATTGTCAAGGTCTTCGTCACAAGTACGTGGAACATCGAATTCTTCCAACGTAAAACCACCACCTTCAAATGGAGTGAAGGTTGGTGTCGAGTTATCAAGAATTGGATCTAACATAGTGGGATTGCCACTATTTTCATCATCACCAAAACCTAGAACTTCTTGTGAAAATTCCTCGCAAACAACGTCAAGAATTGGAGAATTTTGAGTTGCGTTTATAACAAGTTCCTCGTCGTTGAAACGTAAGGTGATCTTTCTAGCATGCACATCGATTAAAGCCATAGACGTATCTAAAAACGAACGACCTAAAATGAGAGGAACTTGAGGATCCGTGGGAATATCGACAACGATAAATTCTACCGGATAACAGAACTTTCCCACTTTCACAAAAACGTCTTTCGCCAATCCACATGCGGGAATCGTGGAATGGTCAGCCAACTCGATAAACATTAGTGAAGGAGTAAGATTAGGAAGATTGAGCGACTTGAAGATTGCAAGTGGCATCAAGTTAATACTAGCACCAAGATCGGCCAAGGCATAGCATTCTTCCATATCTTGGATTGCACAAGGAATCAAAAATTTACCGGGATAGCCGACTTTTTGAGGTATGCGGTTAAGATAAACTGATGAACAACTAGACAATTGTTGCAATTTCTCCTTGTTGTTCAACATAATCTTAAAGTTAGCGGCAAATCGAGGCATCATGACCAAAGCATCGGCAAAACTCACATTAAAATGAACGTCATGAAACATTTTCATAAAAAGCTCAAATTGGTAGTTATCGCGCTCTTGACGTTTCTCATTTCTAAGTCTCCATGGATAGGGCAAAGGTGGTGTGGGTTGAGGCATAGGCATAGCCTTTGGAATCTCGGGTTCCAAATGTGGTAATGGGTCAACCGTAGGTGTGGCATGAGCGGTACTTCGTGGGATTAGGACATGCTCCTTTTCGACCACCACCTCGGGTTCTTCCTCAATTGCATCCTCCGTAGGAGCAATTGGTTGAGGAGTCGGTTCCTTAAGTGTCTTACCACTACGTGTGGTATTCACTTTCATCTCTCCCTTAGGGTTCGATATGGTGTTACTAGGAAGACTACTCGAAGACGGTTTGCACATTATAGCATCAAACATAGATGAAATTTTATCCTCAAACATGGATTGCCTCTTCTAGAAACTAGAAGGGGGGGGGGGGGGTTGAATAGTTTCTCTTCGATTGGTGACCAAATTAAAATTACTTTCAATTTGTTTTGTATCAAAACTATCTTTTACTTGATGCTAAGTTGCATAATGATTAGGTTCAATTAAAATGCACTAGCAAGGATAATAAGCAAGTATAATGATAATGAAATAAGTAAAGAGTAAGGAAGGAGACAACCTAGTGGGAAGACACCAAGATTTATAGTGGTTCGACAACGAGGCTCTATCCTCGTTTCTACTCCACTCCTCGAGTACACCTACTCGAGATTTCCACTATATCCACAAGCTCCCTTCTCGACGGAGAAAACCTAACATCGCTGCTTACATTATTTTCCGACACTAAGCTAAATGTCGAGACCTAATCTTTAGCTAGGACCAATCTACACGACGTTGCCTACTTCACAATTTAACGACACAAGGCTAGATGTCGGGTTCTAATCTTAAGGTAGAACCAATCTTCACGACGTTGCCTACTTCACCATTTTACGACACAAGGCTAGATGTCGAGTTCTAATCGAAAGCTAGAACCAATCTTCACGACTCTTCACTTTGAAGCTAAGTGAGAACTTCACACAACACAACTACTAATCACTTTAAAGTTTAGTGAGAACTCACAAGACACAACTACATCACTTTATAGTTTAGTGAGAACTCCTAATCAAATCTATTACAACTCAACTAGACTTATCCAGGTACACACATGTAGCTTGGATTTACACAACACAAATACAAGCAAACACATATGCAATGCATGTACACAACAAATCTAAGTATCCATAAATAACTTGGATGAACACAACTAGTCCAAGTATTCATAAATACATTGGATTGACCTAAAACAAAAAGGGGTATCATGATGAATATGACTAGCTCATAGATTCATCTTTATCACTACACTAGTGAGTGAGTGATCTTCTCATTGGACAAGGTAAAGGAGGGGATCAAGAGGATAATCATATTTAAACATCCTTAACAATTTAAGTGATCATTTACTAATGATTATGCAATAGAAAATAGAAAGAGGGCTGAGAAAAACGTCCAAGAGGCTTGCTGGAAAATGAGATTTGACCCACTATTTAAAGGAGACAAAGTTACAACGGATCTATAATGGCTACTGTGCGCGGTACCTTATCTCACCCCGCGGTACCATATCGATAAGGTACCGCGTAGGTACTTAAGGTACCGCCACTAGACTCCGCTCCGTTTTTTGTCTTTTAGTGGGGTGGGAATATCTGAGGTATTTGAACCCTTCAAAGGATATTCTAACAGCATTTGGAATATGCCATTTTTAAATTTTCATTTTCCATTTTAATAAAACATTTTCTAAAAAAGAAAGTTTATTAAAAAGTCTTTTGTCTTATTAACAAAAGTGAGTTTTAAGGATAATCATTTTGATGATCACTAAGTATGATTAAGAAAGGTTAGTGATATGATTATTACCTTGATGATAGTGTTAGTTAAATAATTCATTTTGTGTTTTACACTAAATGTGTTGTATGGTTTGTTGTGATCAAAACTAAGAAAGATTAGTTAACACTAATAATGTTTTTAGGCATCACTTGCATTAACAATCTCCCCCTTTTTTATTACGACAAACGATAAACTCATTTACGTAGAAACACAAACTATGTAATTATTAACTAGTTTATCACTATCATTTCTCCCCCTTTGTCGTAGCAAAAAGGTTAGCATAAGTCTTTGAAGAACATCGAACTTTGCTAGTAGCTCCACCTTGGTGGTTGCTCCCCTTGCTTGGGGCACCAAGTTTGTGAGCTAAGGTGACATGCTACACAAAGGTTAGTAGAAAGGAAAGAAACATCAATGTATATATGATCACTACCTACTAAGTAACTTGAGATGGAGAAAGAGAAGAAATCTCAAATTAGAAGCAAGTATTTTGCTAAGTATGTCCAAAGAGGTAATTGACAAAATCAAACTTCAATCCAATGAAGATGATAAGTTTGTCAATGGGTTAAAGCTTTAGAATTGATGGAATCACCCATAAGTAATTGTAAAAAAATTAACCAAGATCAACTCAAAGTAGAACTAATTAAATAGCACACAAATAACACAAAGGTTACAAAAAAATACAACAAAGAAGATAGTCATACACATAGTATGAGTATCTAAAAGCAATAAATATGGAAAATAAACCACTAAGCATAAGCTAGTCTAATAGTGATATTTTCCAAGATTGCTAAAAATAAAATAAAACTAAAAAGACGACGATGCATCATTCGAAGTTTTGTCCACCGGAACGAAAATTTGAATAGGAGGTCGAGTGAGGAGGAATTCAAGAAAATTTAACTTCTCATACACATGAGCAAGTTCAATTTGTTGAAATCGGCAACAATCACACGAGGATCCATGATGCAACACAAAATCGTTTGATGGGGGTATGGCATCAAACTTAGGGTTTGGTGGTGGTGGGGTAAAGGGTGTGGGAGTGTTTTGACAATGCCTTGTGAGGTTTGGGAAGGTTGAAAGGTAATTGAGTTGAGGGGTATTGAAGGATTGTGGTGGTGGTGGAACATGTTCTTTTGCTCCGGTGATGGGGTTTATGGTGTAAGTCTCATTCCAATACTTGATTGGAGAGAAGGTAGGGTTTTTGGGTGGTTTGGACGAAGATGCTTCATTCTTCTTAACCCAAACAGGTCGAACCGAGATTTTCGGTTTCTTTGAAAGCTTGGATGAGGAAGCTTTGGGTGAGAGGGGTTGTGACAAAGAAATGTCAAGGTTTAGGAATGTAGGAGTTAGGCATTGTGAGAGTGTGAGAATGATATCTCAAGGTTATGTGAGAATGAATTCTCAAGGTTAGGAAGGTGTGAGAATGAAATCTCAAGGTTGGGGTATAAGTAAAACGTAATCAAGGTAAGAATTTGAATACAAAATGTGTAGTGTCAAGGAATGTTTAGTCAATTTGAGTAAACAAGGAATCTTGACTGGGAATAGGGTTTTAAAATTTTTGACCACAAAATCGTCAAAATCCACTTTCTGGCCGCGGTACCTTATAGGGGCCGGCGGTTCCATATCACTAA
The DNA here is from genome assembly GCA_025667525.1 of Glebionis coronaria. Classification (NCBI taxonomy): domain Eukaryota; kingdom Viridiplantae; phylum Streptophyta; class Magnoliopsida; order Asterales; family Asteraceae; genus Glebionis; species Glebionis coronaria. The sequence continues at coordinate 224,374,419 of CM046879.1, forward strand.
GGAATCGCGGGTCTTTAAGGAACCGCGTCCAGTGGACTTTAAACCATGTTTTTCCTGGGTTTTTGGAAAAACTAAGACTTTTTCAAAAAATTGCAAATCTTGGAATTTTACCTCTATTAGAACCAAAATATGCTAGGTTTGCATAAAGCAACACATTCACAAAGAATGTCTTGACAAAGGGTGACAAAATAATTTAGATATCATTTTGAACCAATTTTAGTCAAGTTTAGGGGTTGTGATAGATTTAGGTTCAATTTTAATTTCAAATTAAAGTTGATTAGTGTGCACAAAAGGATAGAATCACACAAATATAAATCCATAAGTCAACAACATGAATCATTCATTAAGGAAACAAGTACAAAGACAAATAAAACTAACTAATACATAGCTAGCTTATCATAAAATCTAGATAAGTAGTTTTCTTTGGCTTGTTGTTGAAAACTCTTATTATAAAAACTCCATCATTCATCTCCTAGGAGGAGGCATGGAGAACAAGGTAAGCAAGAAGTCTTGAAAACCCCTATGTAGTCCATACATATCCATCCTTAGGTTTTGGATGAGGAAGTGGTTGTAGAGACAACATGGACATCTAGGACCATGAGTTTGTTGAAACCCAAAGTAAGGATCACCCAAGAGGAGGGAAAGAGGGACACCCAAAATTGGGATGTTTGAGTTGGGTGGAGGTGGAGGAGGCAAGTTCTCCAAGGGTGATGTGGGTGAAAGTGGAGGCATGTTTCCCAAAGGGGAAATGGGTGAGTGTGGAGGTAAATCCTCCAAGGTTGGTGAAATGGGTGAGTTGTGAGGGGTAAATGGTGAAGTTACCAAAGTGTCATCAAAGTCATTCCCAAAAGGAATGCTTTGGATTGGTTGAGGTTGTGTGGTCACTTCTAAGGGTGCACTTGGAGTGAAGGGTGAAGAAAGCTCATTCATTCTAGAGTTGAATGAAGAGGAGGTAGAACCAATGGAGTGGTTAGTACCATGGGTGGATGAAGTCTTGCATGGTGCAAGAGGTGGGGAAGGTGATGAAGAAATGAGGATAGGAGCATTCTCATTCTTAGGTGTGTGGAAAGGTGAGGAGTTAGGCTTAGCTACCTTAACCCTTATTTTGAGTGTTTTCCTTGGAGTGGAGGTCTTGGAAGTGTTTGAGGTTTTGGTACACACCATGGTTGATTAGGGTGGTTTAAGGTTTAGGGAAGTATGTTTGATGTGTGAAGCACATGGCAAACAAGGTGGGTTTAAATGGGTGAGGGGATGATCCAAACTAGTAACGGGTTAAAATCATTTTAGGTGAATAATGAATTTAGGTAACCTAGTTTAGGAAATGTGCAGTTTATTACTGAAAATCATGCAAGGTTTACACAAAATTAAGAAAACAGTGTAAAGCAAAGATGCTGTCGTGCACAGTGACCGGCGGTTCCTTATCTAGGACCGGCGGTACCTTATCGATAAGGAACCGCGGGTCGATATGGAACCGCGACCAGTGAGTTTGCAAAAATTTCCCTTCCTAGTTTTTGATAAACCCAGATTTTTCCCAAAAGTTTCACAAGCCAAAGTTAACTACAGATCATACTCTAATAAGCTAACTATCAAAAGGCATGCACAAAGCTATGTAAAACACAAACATAATTGCATAAGCAACATTAAGGATCAAAATAAATAGTAATCCAAGCATGTAACACAAGTTAATAAACAACTAAACCAAAGTGTTAATAACCAAATGTTTAACCATCAAATCCAAATTTTGACACAACTTCAAAGTCTTCACCTCCTTTTCTTTCCTAAACCCTTGATCATCATTCCCAAATACTTGAACCCTTTACTTGACTCCACTCAGTGTTCATGTAATTCTCCCCGAGTTCTAAGATTCTCACGATAAAGATGCTCCATATTGAGATCTTCAGGGACATCACTAGAAGGGTGAGGCGGAGGAGCTAAGTCTTCAAAATCATCCTCGAATTGATTTGAGGATGGATGGGAGTTACTCGAAGAGTCAAAATGAGAACTAGGACCGATGCCATCACCATCACTTGGTGGCATATCGGTGTCCTCCTCATCCGGCTCTTGATGGTCGGATTTTCTCGAACCACGGTCACTTCTTGGCTTTCGTTGATACGCCTCTTGAATAGGCAACATAACCCGTTGAACCGGGTGAAAACGAGAAAGATCGAGTTGAGGGAAATCTTGACCAACCCTTCTAAAGAGGCGAGTAAGAAGCATAGCATAAGGGAGGTTGGTTTTGGGTTTGGAAAGAGCATAATTTATACGTCGAGCGATGTAATATGCAAGATTGTACTTTGTGGAAGTAAACAGGCAAAACAACATATGCCCCATGCAAGCCGGGATATGATCCCGGTTCCCACCAAGACAAAACACATTTTCCCTAAGGATGTTTGCCCATTGGAGCATGTAATCCTTAAGGTCGCTTGAGAGCACTTCATACCTATTCACATTTCGCACATTTGTATGAAGGCTTCTCACAACATTTCCACTACGCTCTTTCGTGATGATTTCAAGGATGAAATTTAGATCAACTTCGGTGGTGTCATTTGGAGGTTTATCGTTTGACTCCAAGAGAGCATCTAGTCTCCACTTATCCGTGAAACGACAAGTGCCTTCAAATGGCACACCAAGAATATCACCAAAGTTATCGAGGGAATATTGAATGATTTGACCATTCAACAAGAAACGAATAAAGATTTGGTCGTTGATTTCAAGCATGGAGTAAGTACTAAAGAACTCAAGTAGGAACAAGGGATAAATTACCTCGTCTATGTAAAGCAAACAATCAAACCCAATAAGTTCAAACATAAAGTTGATATAATTATCTCCCGCTATTCTTGAATCTACAATCCTACCCTCATGGAAACAACGAGAGGAAAGGGATGGAAAAGCGTTTTGGAGTTGAGGGGAAACAAAGGTTTGAGAGATGTCGGGCATATAATCTCTAGTGAATTGATGATCTTTTTGATATTGAGAAGGCATGATTAAGTACCTAAATACAAACACAAGACAATATTTCTCCAATCACTCATATGAAAAATAAAAAGGAAAACGAAAAATGAAATTGTGTTATATCAATTTCTTGACAAACATAGGATTGAATCCATATCATTTTCATGTTCACAATGTGTCTATTCCATCATTAACCAAGAACACATGATCTATGTTAGATCAACAATGGATTAGAACATTGGTTTTTCAAAACAAGGTTTTTAGGTAAGCATTAACATTGTCATTACCTACTTGTTCATGGGTTCATCTCAAATCCATCATTCAACCAAAATAATTTAGCCTAAATTCGGATTTGTTCTACAAGTGGGTTTTAGTGAAATCTTAATGAATATCAACCTAAGGTAACATAGTAAGATTACCATGTCAACCCACATTCCTATTAAGGTTTTAATTCAATTTCAATTTTAAAAATACCCAATTATGAAAGTATGAACCCTAGAACAAAATAGATGAAATTGAAAGAAAATACTTACAATTAATTGATGTTAGATGAAGGATGAGTGAAACCCACAACTTGGAATCAATTAATTTGAGTGATTGAAGGTTTTAGAAGCTTCAACAATGGTGGAAAAGTTAAAACCCGTCGGCTGTGTGTTTTTGGGAGAGAGAGAGTTTGGTTTGAAAAAGAATAAAAAACTCAAACTGGCGCTCTGACAAAAGTTACTGCCCGCGGTACCTTATCGATAAGGAACCGCGGGTTTGAGCCGCGGAGATAAGGAACCGCCTACAGAGGCAGGTTTTTATCTCTGAAAAACGCCAAATTTTGAAAATCCAGTTTTTCTAAAATACTTAAAATTAAATCATGAGCCTTTTAGAATATCATTGGATCATCATAACACTAAGCAATATGCCTTAATGAAGGATTACGAGTTAAAACAAGATCGAAAAGAACCGAAATGGACAAACGACTACTCGTAGCAAAACGACTAAGTGGAGAGAAGTCAAGAGAAGTGAATCAAGACTAGGATCAATTCTCAAGGGATTAATGACAATCTTCAAGTAGTTGTAACGAAGAGCTTGTGTCATATATAGTGGTTTAATACGTGCCTTTCCGGCGAAACGATAAACGGCTTTGGTAATGAATAAGCACAAAGCAATTATTCAAGTATAGACTAAGATCACTTTCAATAATCGTCTTAGTCTAAACTAAAATATGAGCAAGGTATTAATTCACTTTCTCTCCCACAAAGGGCCTACTAACCGTATGGGTGCAAACCATGGAAATCATGCTTGATACTTTAAGCTTCTACTAACTCACTCTACATCACCATAGTGAGTCAAGTATCCAAGCAATGAAGGTTTGAGAGGATAAAAGAAAAGAAACATAAACCACAAATAAATGTCAAGGCAAGGATGCCGAGAACAAGCACATAGTCAAGTAATGATCAAAAGAATGATCAAAGGGCGTGTGGAAGAACGAAAGTGTACCTTGGCCACAAAGAGCAATCCATGAAAGAATAAGTGCTATGCCCAATCAATGACTATGATGAGTACTAAGTCTTCAAGGACTAGTATCATTCCCAATCATCTTGGTATCATCCTTCAAAGATGTTAAAGATCAATGAAGATGATTCTTCTAAAAGTGCAAGTAACTCAATCCATAACCAATTAATTGATTGATCTTCATGAGTACCTACACAAAGCAAGATGCAAACTAGTAGATACATTTCAAGAGTATATCTAAAATGCATAAAGGCTACTAAACTTAAGTGGGATGCAATGTTATCAATTAAAAGACCTATTTTCAAAGAAAACATAGTTTTGACCAAGGAGAAACTTTAGTACAACTAGACCTTCTAATTTGAGGAGACAATGGATCGATCCAAGTTTCAAAGTACAATATACTTCAAAGATCTTGAGTGACCATCGCTCTGATACCAATTGTAGAAACTAGATGGGGGGGGGGGTTGAATAGTTTCTCATCGATTGGTGACCAAATTAAAATTACTTTCAATTTGGTTTGTATCAAAACTATCTTTTACTTGATGCTAAGTTGCATAATGATTAGGTTCAATTGAAATGCACTAGCAAGGATAATGAGCAAGTATAATGATAATGAAATAAGTAAAGAGTAAGGAAGGAGACAACCTAGTGGGAAGACACCAAGATTTATAGTGGTTCGACAACGAGGCTCTATCCTCGTTTCTACTCCACTCCTCGAGTACACCTACTCGAGATTTCCTCTATATCCACAAGCTCCCTTCTCGGCGGAGAAAACCTTACATCGTTGCTTACATTATTTTCCGACACTAAGCTAAATGTCGAGACCTAATCTTTAGCTAGGACCAATCTACATGACGTTTCCTACTTCACAATTTAACGACACAAGGCTAGATGTCGGGTTCTAATTTTAAGGTAGAACCAATCTTCACGACGTTGCCTACTTCACCATTTTACGACACAAGGCTAGATGTCGAGTTCTAATCGAAAGCTAGAACCAATCTTCACGACTCTTCACTTTGAAGCTAAGTGAGAACTTCACACAACACAACTACTAATCACTTTAAAGTTTAGTGAGAACTCACAAGACACAACCACATCACTTTATAGTTTAGTGAGAACTCCTAATCAAATCTATTACAACTCAACTAGACTTATCCAAGTACACACATGTAGCTTAGATTTACACAACACAAATCCAAGCAAACACATATGCAATGGATGTACACAACAAATCCAAGTATTCACAAATAACTTGGATAAACGCAACTAGTCCAAGTATTCATAAATACATTGGATTGACCTAAAACAAAAAGGGGTATCATGATGAATATGACTAGCTCATAGATTCATCTTTATCACTACACTAGTGAGTGAGTGATCTTCTCATTAGACAAGGTAAAGGAGGGGATCAAGAGGATAATCATATGTAAACATCCTTAACAATTTAAGTGATCATTTACTAATGATTATGCTATACAAAATGGAAAGAGGGCTGAGAAAAACGTCCAAGAGGCTTGCTGGAAAATGAGATTTGACCCACTGTTTAAAGGAGACAAAGTTACAACGGATCTATAACGGCTACTGTACGCGGTACCTTATCTCACCCCGCGGTACCATATCGATAAGGTACCGCGTAGGTACTTAAGGTACCGCCACTAGACTCCGCTCCGTTTTTTGTCTTTTAGTGGGGTGGGAATATCTGAGGTATTTGAACCCTTCAAAGGATATTCTAACAGCATTTGGAATATGCCATTTTCAAATTTTCATTTTCCATTTTAATAAAAAAATTTCTAAAAAAGAAAGTTTATTAAAAAGTCTTTTGTCTTATTAACAAAAGTGAGTTTTAAGGATAATCATTTTGATGATCACTAAGTATGATTAAGAAAGGTTAGTGATATGATTATTACCTTGATGATAGTGTTAGTTAAATAATTTATTTTGTGTTTTACACTAAATGTGTTGTATGGTTTGTTGTGATAAAAACTAGGAAAGATTAGTTAACACTAATAATGTTTTTAGGCATCACTTGCATTAACACCTCTTTTCGGCCTTAATCATCTCTTGTTTTATTTCATGGTGCCCTTGTTCCATTTTTTGTTGGTTTTGTTGTAACCTAGTTACATTTCCTTCCATTTTGTTTGTATGGATTTTAAGCTCATTTGCTAACTCGTTTTTCAACTCATTCTTCAAGTCGTTCTTAAACTCGGATCTTAGGCTAATGATTTCTCTTTGAATGTTGTCAAACCTAGCATCGTGTCTATTAGCGTATTCAACAAATTCATTTGGAAGATCTTTCAAAGTTTGCAAACCCTTGTTGTTGTTTTGAAAATCATTATTTTGATTTTTGTTTGAAACTTGATTGTTATTAGCCCCTTGATTCCCATAGTTTCCGTTGTAATTGTTTTTAAAACCAACTTGATTGTTTCGATAGTTGTTGTTAGCATTTTGATTGGGAGCAAAACCCGGTGGAGTCAATTGATTGGAGCGGGTAACTTGACCGTTTTGGTTGTAAGTTCATGTGGCCGTGTAAGCACTCGAAGTGTTACCACCGTTGGTAATGCACTCAAAGAAATCATGACCTCCACCACAATACATACATGAAACCTCAACCGCCTTAGCCGTAGCGGGAGCACTTTGTTCTCGAACTTTGAATTCAATTAAAAGTCCTTTAAGCTTATCAAAGATTTTGTTTTCCAAGTTCGCCTCAATTTGGCAAACATCGATGGTATTGGACAAAGAAGGTGAAGCCGAAGACGAAGCCTTACGAACACTCGATGTGTTACGAGGACTATACACCTTAGATCTATTCTCAATTATCAACAACGCTTCCCAACCGTTTTACACAAAAAATTACCACCCGCGGCGGAATTTAGATAATCCCTTTCATGATCATTCAAACCATTGTAAAACGTGTAAATTTGATGCAACTCGGAAAAACCGTGATGAGGACACTCATGTAACATTTCCTTAAACCTATTACAAGCCGTTGAAAAACTCTCATTAAATTCTTGTGAAAATTTTGAAATCTCGTTTTTCAAATGCGTAGTCTTAGAGGGCGGAAAAAATTGGTTCACAAACTAAGAAACGAGATCCTTCCACGTCAATATAGAATTGGGTGGCTCTTTCTCTAACCAAATTTTAGCGGGCCCTGATGTGGTATTTTTGTACACTTTTGTCTTAGGAAAAACAAAGCGTAAAATGCGGGCAAGTATTAAGTTGCACGTTTTAGGGAAAACGCGAAACCGAACAAGTGCGAGTTCGCTCTCGAGGAGTGTGTGTATTAGATGCCAAAAATAAATAACAAAGTTTGGGGTAGTGTCATTTTTGGATGAGAAAAGAAAGAAAAATAAAGACGAGCTACGACTACAATTAAACTACGACGAGTGACGTAAAACACGAACGTAAATACGTAAAACGTGAAAAATTAAAAATTTTAAGCTAAAAACAAATTAAAAATGAAAACTAAGTCTAAAATAATATAAATAAGGATAAAAATCCAATAAATATATTTTTAAACCTTTAATTAATTAAATATTCAATTTTTAATGCTAATTAAATCCCAAAAATTAAATATAATTAAGAAAAAGCCCAAAATATTATTTTATTGAACAAATAACTCACTTATATTATTTAAAAACTAAAAGGTATTTTTCCTAAATTTTAAATACTATTTTTCTATTTTTAAAACTCTAAAAACAATTTTTAAACTAAAATAATGATTAAAAATAATAAAATAATGCTAAAAATTATTTTACTATTTTAAAAATCCTAAATTACACTAATGAACAGTAGAAAAATGAAAAAGTTTGAAAAAGTAAATATTTTTCACTAAAAGACAAAACAGTTAATAATTAAAACCCTAATTAAACTAAAATAATTTTAAAAATTAATTAAAAAGTGAACAGTAAAATATTTTTTAACTAAAAATCTTAAAATGTTTTTCTAAATCTAAGAAAATTTGTAAAACTGAAAAATATTATTTTTTCACACTAAAAGACAAAAACAGAAACTTAAAAAGTCATTTAAAATGCAATTAAATCTAAAAAATGGAAAATAAATAGTAACAAGAAAATAAATTAAACAGAAAAATCAGAAAATAAATAAGAAAAATAAAGAAACAAAAATCAAATTCTAAATCCTATTTTAGCTCACTAAAGACAAGATTTTAAGAATCTAACAGTGACATCTGAGTCACTTTATCTGCTTGTGTAGCAGTGGGAACTTTTAACACTAACAGTGGGAATTGAGTTCCCACTGCTAGTTATAAAAACAAGATCTGGGCACTTAAGTGAGTAGAACTCGCTTGTTTTTTGGTTTTATCTGAAAACGAGGGCACCCCCACAACCAGTTGGGTTGTAGGGAGTCAAATAAACAGGAAAAACTCAAGCTTGTTCACAAAATTCAACCACAAATGGGCCAAGTATGATACTGTAAATTAGAAAAAGGGTCTTGGGTTGTTTTGCTGATGCAATGTGCAATTGGTTGAGTTTTGGTTGGCCAAAACTCACTCAATTCACTCAATTGCTTCCCCAAATCATGTCCTAGTCCTAAGCCAACCTATATACTGCCTATCTACAAGATTTGAATGGCAATTTCCAAAAAAAACAAGAAGTTAAGGCTTACTGATTTTTTCACTAAGCTTTTACCCAAAACTTGCATGCAATCTTTCAATAACATACCAAATCCAACACATAAAGCTGATAAAACATAAATCTAATAAAATGGGAGCATTAGAACTGGTTTCAAATCAAATACAGCACACCAAGTGATTCTAAAACCTAAATCCAAACACCCCTTTACTTTCTGAAAACGGATTTTACAGCAAGTATAGAAAGTAAGAAAAAGTCTTTACCTTGTGACCCTACATCCAGGGATCACAAAAGCAGCTTTTGCCTTTTCCATGAAGCTCGGGATTGAGCTGATGAGATTGAAAGAGTGGGCTTGTTGGTATGTGAGATAAAGGTGATGATTTCAAGCAGAAAACCACCCTCCAATATGCATAATTCGTGTACCTGTCAAAATCAAGAGGGAAAAGAGAAAAAGTGACTTGGATATCAAAGTCTTATAAGAGTATAAGACTGGCTTATTAATTAAGCCAGCTTATCAACTTATAGCTAATAAAAAAATAACTTTTTAAAAATGGTTTCTTCTCAAACCATTGAAAACAAACTGAAAACTTGAAGACTCTTGATAAAAGTTTATCAAATCCAGTAAACCATTTTTAAGTATCCATTTTCACTTCAATTTATAACTGGTTTCAAGATTAATCACTTTTGCCAAAATCTCCAAAACGTATTTTTTCTGAAAATCTATGCTAAACATGAAAACCTTTGATTCTTTAACTATCTTTCAAACAATAGATGTAAAGAAACTTAAAACAAGAATTTGGAACTCAGATTATGCAATTTAATATCTTTTTCATTTTCATTAATAAAGTTAATAAAATACAAAAATCTGGAACAAAAACTTAAAGGTTCACAACCCGAACCTTTATATAGGGGTACATGGTAAATTCTAGAAATAAATAAAAAGTGAAACCCTAATACATTCTATTCCAAAATTTCCCTTGGTTCCAGTTTGAATTCTTGTTCAAAAAGCCCTCATGTGATGATTCTGTCCTTAAGTGATGTTACAGCTAAGCAAGATTGATCCAAGCCATTGAAAGAAACTTTGGGAGAAAGAAAACATTAAGGTTCGTTGGATTCCTGGCGTTTTTTGGAGTTTTCTTCAACTATTGGTGTAGGGGACATGTGGGTATGGACCCACAGTGATTGTGATGTGGTTTTTGGGGAGGGAAAATGTTTAAGGGGTGGTAAATTATGAATCTGGATGGATTCGGGTGTTGATTCATAGGTTTAGTCGATTTGGTGGATTAGGGTTTATAAGGTGGAATTAGGGGTGGATTTGGTGTTGATGATGAACAGTCCATGTTTCCCTCCCATTTTAAGTACATAAAATCGTTTTTAAAACTGATTTTATAAATTAAAACAAGTTTAGTGATGGAAATCAGACGTGGAAGAAGGAGTGAAGGTGATTGGTGGGTTTGAGGAAGTGGGGTGACGTGGCGGCTCATGAGTGGTGGGATAAGGTTTCTTGTCTGGACATATTAAGTGCCTCAAATCCCAAACTCTTGTCAACTAGAGTTTCATCAGCCAAAAGTGCATTCCCTTTGTTTATAACTTTCAGCAACTTGTCATTTTTGGCACATGCATTTTGCAAATTAATATCAAGGATCATATATGCAAATAATGCATTCTTCAAGGGCTTGTCTTGTTATATCTTGAAATATTAGGGACCTAAATGCAATAAATGAAAATTTCAAGGGTATAATATGACAAGTCTTCAATAGATGAAGGACCAATCTTGCCAATCTTCAATTCTTCAAGGGTATTTTTGGAAATTCCATTCTTGGGCCCGGTTCTTTGTGCGACTTCGTTTCCCGTGTTCGTTTTTGCTTCATTCTTGTGATCATTTGTTGATTTCACGATATCCGTACCTAAAATACACAATGAACAAACACAAGCATATATTTGGGTATTTTGACGATATTTTAAGCGTTTTAAGCCCGATTTGGACGATGAGACTTTGTATAAATACAGTCTCATCACTCCCCTATACTAAACCATTGCCGTGTCCACATGCAATGCTAGAATTAAGTATCGTAGCACATCCAAAATTCATTTTATGATGACATTTATTAAAGACATAAACTTAAATAAACTACTACACGTGTTTTAGACATAATGTAATGTTTTCATCACGAAAAAGTGACTTTTAGGGTAAAAGAATAAGAACATGTGAATGCCTCATAGAGATAAGTTTGTCATCCTCGATTTTCACTCGATTCCATGCTAAGCATGTAACGAGATCATTGTTATTATAAGTTAGCAAACGATCACTTCACATGAGTGTTAATTACGAACCTAAACTCCCTTATTCCTAATTGGTATCTCTTATATTTTATTTTGTCTTAATGATCACGAGGATACATCATTGACTTATGCGTGAATAGAGATTTAGGTCTAAAAATAGAGTCCTGACGGTGTAACCAAAATCATTAAATTAATAATTTATCCTAATAGACAACGATGTCAAAAAATTAAGTCAACAAGAAGGATCGATAAACACGGTTTTATAACGGTTTTGAACATGAGACTTATTACCAAGACTTTTATACGCCCCCTAACGGAAGGGCCTTATTATCTTTGGTTTACCTCCATCTTTTATTCAACTTCGCCATGAAGCTTTTATTATGACTTCGGTCTTGCCTTGCCTTTTATTATCCGCCTCATCGGTGGTTTTATTAGCCAAAGACGTATATCCTCACACAAAAGCGAATTTTGCATCTTTAAAGCTTCAGAGATTAAGGCTTGATTCACTTTCAATTTGGGCATAGATTTTTCGGCCTTGTGAGCTTCAAATTTTTGCTTAATTTAGGTGAGCACTTGAAATCTTATTATTGGGTGAAGCTTTTGATTATTCGGGTGCCAATACTTCAAAACCGTGACGCTGGCGATACCTTAATGTTTTCCCAATTTAATTACATGGAAGCTACTGGAACAAATTAGAAACCAATAGTGACTAAACCGCTAAATCAATATTTATTAACAATTTATTATCAAAAGCGTGGGGAGAATAAGCTAATAATTACTACACATGAGATCGTGACGATTATGAGACTTATAAATAACTCTATCATTTCTCGTCCTCATTTAATAGACTTAGCCTAAAAAGTTAAGGAATCGAAGATAAGTGCTCAACACGCACGGTCGAGTCAAAAATTACTCTTATTCTCGCCATCAGAAAATCTACATTCGTGTCTTCAAACACTTATAAAACATGAGAAGATTTTTAAAATATGACCATTTTTAGCCTTATTTTGCAACAAAACGATAAACAAAAAGATAAACTTTGGAAAGCGTGAAGGTTTGGCAAGGCAAGTATCTATTCACCCCCCCCCCCCCCCATACTAAAGTTAAACATTGTCCTCAATGTTTCGAGTCTAGGGGTGCAAACACCCCCATACTAGAGACGTAGTCGAATGCCTAATCTAGCATGGAAAGGGTGTAACCGTTAAATTTAAAGCCGTTTATGAAGTGTGCTATAAACCTAAGGTTAGAACATCAAAGGATATATCATGGATATTGAGAAAGTCTTCAAAGCAAACGATCGAGTGCTCCATAAAACGAATACGAGAGGCTCCAATCGTGAAGATCATGATCATCTAAAGTCCACAATTCACAAACAACCACGGAACAAAGGTTGGAAGGGCACAAATCCCCACAGGTTAACTACATTAGAAAGCGATAATATGTACATAGGATAAGCATGGGATTCCCCCACGAGGCACCTCGTTTTTGATTACCGAGTCATGAGCTCGACTCGATCCCCTCAATACTAATTATCATTGGGGAAGGTGACTTGGTCGAGGTAGTTCAAGGATGGAACTTCCCCGCCAAAGTAGTGCTTCAACCTATGTCCATTCACCTTGAAGTTAGGGCCATCATTTTGAGCTAGCTCGATGGTCCCATATGGAAATACTTGAGTCACGGTGAATGGACCGGACCAACGGGATTTCAACTTGTCGGAAAAGATTTTTAAACGAGAATTAAAAAGCAAAACTTGATCCCCAATGTTAAAAACCCGGTTTTTAATTTTAGAATCATGCAACTTTTTAGTTTTTTCTTTATAAATCAATGAATTTTCATAAGCAATATCCCTCAATTCATCCAATTCATTTAATTGCATTTTTTGGTGTTTTCCCGCGGTCTCCATATCATCATTACAATGCTTTAGGGCCCAATAAGCCTTGTGTTCCAATTCTATTGGAAAATGTCAATTTTTCCCATACACAAGCTTATAGGGAGTGCACCCAATGGGCGTCTTATGAGCGGTCCTAAAGGCCCATAAAGCATCGCCCAACTTATCCGACCAAGATTGTCGGTTTTCGCCAACGGATCTCTCCAAGATCCTCTTCAACGCTCGGTTTGACACCTCGACTTGCCCACTCGTTTGTGGGTGATAAGCCGTAGAAAGCCGATGTGTAACCCCATATTTCCTTAGGACCCTTTCGAATTGGTCGTTACAAAAATGGGTTCCACGATCGCTTATGATCACACGAGGGGTTCCAAACCGAGAAAACAAGCTTTTCAAAAACTTGACTACCACACGAGCATCATTGGTGGGCAAAGCCTTAGCTTCCACCCACTTAGATAGGTAGTCAACCGCAACAAGGATGTACTTATTACCACGAGATGATGGGAACGACCTCATAAAGTCTATGCCCCAAACGTCAAAGATCTCACATAATTGGATGATATTTTGTGGCATTTCATCTTTTTGTGAGGCTTTTCCTTGTCGTTGGCATGACTCACACGACTTCACAAGATCTTGTGCATCTCGGTAAATAGTAGGCCAAAAGAAGCCGACATCAAACACCTTCTTAGCCGTGAGATTATCACCATGGTGACCACCCGTGGGCCCCTCATGACAAGCTCTAAGGATATTAGAAGCTTCGGTGCCAATTACAACGTCGGATGATTTGATCCGCACAAGTTCGAAACAAGTAAGGGTCGTTCCAAAAGAAGAATTTGACGTCACGAAAGAATTTTCGTTTTTCTTGAGTTGTCATACCCTTGATGATGAAGTTGCCCGCATGGTAATTTGCAAAGTCCGCAAACCATGGGGTGGAAGATTCAAGCTTAGAATTCACTACACCAACTGTCTCGAGCGGAAATGTTTCGGTGATTTCCTTGGGCTCGTAAACACTTTGGTAAGGATCTTCCAAATGAGAAAGATGATCGGCCGCTAGATTCTCGGCTCCTTTTTTGTCAACAATTTTGTGATCAAATTCTTGAAGGAGGAGAATCCAACGAAGTAATCTCGGCTTTGCATCTTGTTTAGCCATAAGATACTTGATAGCCGAATGATCCGTATACACTATGCATTTCGTCAAGACGAGATAAGGTCGAAATTTCTCAAATGCATACACCACGGCAAGGAATTCCTTTTCCGTTGTAGTGTATTTTAGTTGAGCCTCGGTCATCGTCTTGCTAGCATAGTGAATAGGAAATAAGTGTTTTTCATGACGTTGCCCCAATACGGCCCCAATAGCGTAATCACTAGCATCACACATGAGCTCAAAGGGAAGGTTCCAATTGGGAGCAACAAGAATGGGAGCTTCGGTAAGTTTCCTCTTAAGGATTTCAAAGGCTCGTACACAATCATCGTCAAAGACAAAACGTGCCTCTTTTTCAAGAAGATGTGTAATAGGTCGGGAGATCTTTGAAAAATCCTTGATGAATCGACGATAAAAGCCCGCGTGGCCTAGGAAACTCCTAACTCCCTTAACGGTTTTGGGATGAGGTAATTTGGCGATGACGTCTACCTTAGCTTGATCTACCTCAATCCCCGCTTTCGAGACCTTGTGCCCTAAGATGATTCCACTTTTAACCATAAAATGACACTTTTCCCAATTGAGCACAAGGTTGGTTCCTCACACCGTTTAAACATTCTCTCGAGATTCGACAAACACGAAGTGAACGAATTACCAAACACGGAAAAGTCATCCATGAAGACTTCCATCGTCTTCTCGGTCATGTCATGAAAAATAGCCATCATGCACCTTTGAAAGGTTCCCGGTGCATTACAAAGTCCGAATGGCATTCTACGATAGGCAAACGTTCCATATAGACACGTAAACGTAGTTTTTTCTTGATCACGAGGATCGATGGGGATTTGGAAGTAACCGGAAAAACCATCTAAAAAGAAATAGAAATCATTTCCCGCAAGACGCTCCAACATTTGGTCCATGAATGGCAAGGGAAAATGGTCTTTACGAGTGGCTTCATTCAACTTTCGATAGTCAATGCACACTCTCCATCCGGTCACGTGTCTAGTGGGAATTAACTCGTTGGCATCGTTTGGCACAACGATCATTCCTCCCTTTTTAGGGACACAATGGATAGGACTCACCCAAGGGCTACCGGAAATAGGGTAAATCATTCCCGCGTCAAGGAGTTTTAGGACTTCCTTTTTAATGATGTCGTGAATTTTGGGGTTCACCCTCCTTTGACATTGGATTGCGGGCTTGTAATCCTCCTCCATTAAGATTTTGTGGGTACAAAATTTGGGATCGATCCCCTTAATGTCGGATAACTTCCACGCAATTGCCCCTTTGTGATCCTTTAGAACATCGACAAGTGCGGTTTTTTCATCATCCGAAAGTTCCTTCGCAATAATAACCGGTAACTTGTCGCCCTCCTCCAAATAGACATATTCGAGATGAGGAGGTAAATCTTTCAACTCGAGGATAGGTGGTTCCTCAAATGAAGATTTGGGCTCGATACTCATAACCTCCTCGGATGGAGGAAATGGGAAATCATTGAGAAAATCCTTGATAATCGACAAGCGCTCATCGTTTTCGAGGTCTTCGTTACAAGTACGTCGAACATCGAATTTTTCCAACGTAAAACCACCACCTTCAAATGGAGTGAAGGTTGGTGTCGAGTTATCAAGGATGGGATCTAACATAGTGGGATTGCCACCATTTTCATCATCACCAAAACCTAGAACTTCTTGTGAAATTCCTCGCAAACCACGTCAATCATATCAACGAGGTTTATGGTTGCAACGGAATAAACATGAGAAATATTAGAGTTTTGAGTTGCGTTTATAACAAGCTCCTCATCGTTGAAACGTAAGATGATCTTTCTAGCATGAACATCAATCAAAGCCATAGACGTATCTAAAAACGAACAACCTAAAATGAGAGGAACTTGAGGATCCGTGGGAATATCGACAACGATAAAGTCTACGGGATAGTAGAACTTCCCCACTTTCACAAAAACGTATTCCGCCAATCCACATGCGGGAATCGTGGAATGGTCGGCCAACTTGATAGACATTAGTGAAGAAGTAAGATTAGGAAGATTGAGCGACTTGAAGATTGCAAGTGGCATCAAGTTAATGCTAGCACCAAGATCGGCCAAGGCATAGCATTCTTCCATATCTTGGATTGCACAAGGGATCAAAAATTTACCGGGATCACCGACTTTTTGAGGTATGCGATTAAGATAAACCGACGAACAACTAGACAATTGGTGCAATTTCTCCTTGTTGTTCAACATACTCTTAAAGTTAGCGGCAAATCGAGGCATCATGACCAAAGCATCGGCGAAACTCACATTAAAGTGCAAATCACGAAACATTTTCATAAAAAGCTCAAATTGGTAATTGTCGCGCTCTTGACGTTTCTCCTTTCTAAGTCTCGATGGATAGGGAAAAGGTGGTGTCGGTTGAGGCATAGGCATAGCCTTTGGAATCTCGGGTTCCAATATTGGTAATGGGTCAATCGTAGGTGTGGCATGAGCGGTACTTCGTGGGATTGGGACATGCTCCTTTTGGACCACCACCTCGGGTTCTTCCTCAATTGCTTCCTACGTAGGAGCAATTGGTTGAGGAGTCGGTTCCTTAAGTGTCTTACCACTACGTGTGGTAATCACTTTCATCTCACCCTTAGGGTTTGATACGGTGTTGCTAGGAAGACTACTCGAAGACGGTTTCCACATAATTGCCTCAAACATAGATGAGATTTTATATTCAAACATAGATTGCCTATTCTCGGCCTTAATCATTTCTTGTTTAATCTCATGTTGCCCTTGTTCCATTTTTTGTTGGTTTTGTTGTAACCTAGTTACATTTCCTTCCATTTTGTTTGTATGGATTTTAAGCTCATTAGCTAACTCATTTTTCAACTCTTTCTTCAAGTCGTTCTTAAACTCGGATCTTAGGCTAATGATTTCTCTTGTAATGTTGTCAAATCTAGCATCGTTCCTATTGGCGTATTCAACAAATTCATTTGGAAGATCTTTCAATGTTTGAAAACTTTTGTTGTTCTTTTGAAAATCATTTTGATTTTTGTTTGAAACTTTATTATTAGCCCCTTGATTACCATAGTTTCCCTTGTTCTAATTGTTTTTGAAACCAACTTGATTGTTGCGATAGTTGTTGTTAGCATTTTGATTTGAACCAAAATCCGGTGGAGTCAATTGATTAGAGCGGGTAACTTGACCGTTTTGGTTGTAAGTTCCCGTGGCCGCGTAGGCACTCGAAGTGTTACCACCGTTGGTAATGCACTCGGAGAAATCATGACCTCCACCACAATACATGCATGAAACCTCAACCGCTTTAGCCGTAGCGGGAGCACTTGGTTCTCCAACTTTGAACTCAATCAAAAGACCTTTAAGCTTATCAAAGATTTTGTTTTCCAAGTTCGCCTCAATTTGGCAAGCATCGATGGTTGTAGACAAAGAAGGTGAAGCCGAAGACGAAACCTTACGAACACTAGACGTGCTACGAGGACTATACACCTTAGATCTATTCTCAATTATCACCAAAGCTTCCTCAACCGTTTTACACAAAAAATTACCACCCGCGGCGGCATTTAAATAATCCCTTTCATGATCATTAAGTCCATTGTAAAACGTGTCAATTTGATGCAAGTCGGAAAAACCGTGATGAGGACATTCATGTAACATTTCCTTAAACCTATTCCAAGCCGTTGAAAAACTTTCATTAAACTCTTGTGAAAATTTTGAAATCTCGTTTTTCAAGTGCGTAGTCTTAGAGGGCGAAAAAAAATGGTTCACAAACTTAGACACGAGATCCTTCCACGTCAATATAGAATTGGGTGGCTCTTTCTCCAACCAAATTTTAGCGGGCCCCGCTAAGGAATACGGAAAAAGCATCATCTTAATCGAGTCATTAGAGACATCCTTAAACTTGCAAGCGGCAGTAAGACGATTGAATTGGCGGATATGGTTGTGTGGATTGTCCTTCTCATCACCATGGAATTTGTTGTTTTGGATCATCGACAACAAACCCATTTTCACTTCAATATTCTCCGCAAGGATAGCGGGAATCACAATAGCCTCTCCATTACCCTCGGTGGGTGCTTGAAGTAACTCCATCATAGTTTGATTCGCCATGTTTGGTGCTTCTCTTACAATGGGTTCGTCAATAGGAGACTCCTCACTAGAAAGATTAGGAGTGGGAGTTTTGTTCTTTCGTTTACGTGCACGTCTTTCTTGATTACGAGTTAGCATAAACTTCACGTACAACGAGGGGATGAGCAAAGAAGATTCTTTTTGGTGTTTTGTATTTTTCAATTTTTTTGTGGTTTTTGATTGTATTAACCTTTTTTGGATTTTGGTGAATGTATTAAGTGTCGGTTTAGGAAAACCAAGCACTAATGACCCAAAATGGGATCGTTCTCAAGGAGGCTTGGTGTGTGTGTAATAAAATGATTAACATTGTGATTATATTAATTATGAGAAAGAAAATAGAAAGGGGACAAGAAGAGAATGACGATTACGAAGACGGATTACACTAAGACGAAAGAGTCGTACACGTAAAACCGTAAAAGCACCAAATTTAAAATTTTACTCTAAAAATTCCTAAAAAATTGAAATAAATCCACTAAAATATTCTAAGGGTTTACAAAAAAATCCAAACTTGCTAAAACCTTTTAATTAATTAAATATTAACTTTTTAATGCTACTTAAAGCCCTAAAAATCAATATTAACTAATAAAAAGTCCAAATCAAGATCTTAAAGTTTGTAAACCTTTAATATAACCTAGTTAAGCTAAAAAGTATTTCTCAAAATTTTAAAACTACTAAAAACTATTTTTAAACAATTAAAAACTATTAAAAGCTATAAAAACTTAAAATAATTCTAGAAAATAATTAAAAGACCCTAAAAATATTTGGAAAGTTGTAAAATTCCTAATTAAGTGTCTAGAATCTAGGAAAAATATAAAAACTTAGAAAATCAGACTTTTAATTTTTAATAATAAAATAATATTAAAATATTAATAAAAATCCAAAAATCCTAAAAAATTCTAAAAAGTTTCAAACTAGCTTAATTTAACCTAAGTAACTCAGAAATGAACTTGAAATTACCTAAATACCCTTAATGGGCCTAGAAAATGGGCTAAACCCAAAACAGACTCCTTAATGGGCCAAATTGAGCCCAAAATGAAAAAGTGGCCCAAATAAGCCAAGCACTACTTGACTCAAAATTTGATTTTAAACAACTTTTTCCAAAGGCCCAAAAGCTGAAAATGTGAAATAAGCAAGCTTATACCAAACAGCTTATTCTTAATGGGCTTTTTGGCCCATTAAGCTATAAGCTAATGTCATAAGCTCAAATTAGACAGACAAGCTTCTTTTGAGCTAACTAAGACTTCTGTAAAAAGAAATTTGAAATAAGCCAAAGGAATAAGCCTGAAAATGCAAAAAGCAATCTACAGAAAACGACAAAATAGTCGTTTTTGAGTTCTAGACTATCCCAAGAGCCGATTCTAGTTTCTAAAGCTTTTAAATTACTTAAATAAGCTAAATCAACAAAAAGTTTTCAAATAAGCTGACTTAATAAGCTGGAAAAAGCAAATAAGCACTTATGAAAAAGTCAAATAAGTTGGTTTTCTAGCAAAAAGTCAAAGTCAAAGTCCAATAAGCTTCAGTCTAATCAAATGGGTCAAATAATGAAGATCTATCACAAAAAATAAGTTGTTGCAAGTCTGGATAAGCAAATATGGCTTATTGATAAGCAAACTGAAGATTTGTACTAGCAGGGGCTGGTTTTAGGTGCTGAGCAGTGGAAACTTTTTCCACTGCTTCACTAGTAGACTTTTTTGTCTTTAGTGACTTTTTTGGATATTCAAGTTTCAACAAGGCACCCAAATGATCATTGGATCATGGGGAGTCAATACAAACAAAGAAATCAACAATCCAACAAGCCAATTTTTACAGTTAATTCAAAATATCACCAGATCACTCACAGACATGAACAAATAAGTAGATTAGGTTCAATAAGCGCTTTTAGCAATATTCAGCCAGCCAAACTTAACCAAATGCATACACAAGCTATATTAAACTCAAATGAACAAGTCTAAACAAGTTTCATGTAATGATTCAAAGTATTAAGCAAGATTCAAACACCTTAAGTTACTGATGAACACTAACACATGCAGTTTTATACTTTGCTGATGCACTTGACCAACAAGCCAGATTCAAACCTCCAAATCTATCACATATGTTATAATAATGATGTTTAAACAACTTTTAACCCTAAGCATGCACAAATTCTAGATTTCACCAAAATCTTAGGTCAAAAACAGTTAAAATCAACAAGTTATAGCACAATGTTTGATTTAGTGTTTCAAGACTGAAAACTTGCAGCAAAATACTCTCAACCAAGCATATATCAGATACAAAGCACAAACACAAACTTCCTTCCACACAATAACAAGTTTTGATTCAAAGCAGGTAATCCCAAACACCCCTTTAACTTTGCAAAATCAAAATTTTCAAATCAAAAGTGAGATTTAAGACCACTCAAGCCCAAATTAACACAATAACAGATGTATATAGCAGATTCAAGCAATATTAAGCCACAAAATTCACAAGAACACAAACAACACTCAAATATCACAAATATCCAAAGTATTTTCAGATTTTGAGATTAAGGGTGTGTACCTCATGGATGTACATCCACACCTACGAATTTTGAGCTAATGTACTAGCAAGAGCAAGTACAAGCTTCGTTAAACAACCCTGCTAAGAATCAACAAAGTTAAGAGCAAAAATAGTAAAATCAGAAAAGTGAAAAGCCTTGATTGATGCAACCTTGTTACCCCACACTTGATTATCCCCAAGTTATAAGCCTCACCACACCTTGATAACACAATATCAGGATGCTATGATCAGCCCTATAGCCCAAGAATTCCAAGGTTTGAACAAGAACTTAGCAAAATATCAAGCTTGAAGGAAAAATACAAACTTTTGCACCCTCCTTAAAAACAGGTTTTGAGATTCAAAGTTTTATCAAACAAAGAACAGTAATAAGCAGATATAAATGGTGGCACTTGGTCTTTCTTCAACAAACTTAACACAATTTTCATTAATCAGAAAGTAGGATTTACAAGTTTGTGAACAAGGAAAAACCAAAAGCAGATGAAATGTAAAGCCTAAATGCCTTTATATAGGCTACAAAGGTTCTAGAAATGCAAAGAAAACGTAAAACCCTAATGCTTGAAGTCCCCATTTTGCCCTTGCAGGTTTGAATTTTCTTGAGTACATGTGAGTTCTTCTTGGACGTTTGTGAAGTAGCAAGCATGTGGAGTTGATCAAAGGTTCAAAAAGGTGCTTAAGTTTGAAGCAAGAAGCTTGGTCGTTGGATGGCTGGCAGCTTTTGTCATTTTCTCCCAAAGTGTAGCAGGGGAATCTTGTGTGGGACAAGGGAGTGAGGTGGCAAGGGTTTTTAAGGTTGGGTTGTGTTAATATGATCATCAATCACTAATCTGCACAATATTAAGGTTTAATTACAAGTAATTAATAAAACCCCAATTTGTGTTCTTGGTGAACAGTTAAGTGTTTGATCCGGATTAGTGTTTAAATAAGTGTTAAGCGCCACTTTTATTAAACTAATAAAATTAGTTTAAATCAGTTCATGGTGGGAAGTGATGTGGCGCCATGGAGGAAGCTGATTGGTGGGATGGAGTTAGTGGGACAGGTGTCAAGCTCTGGTAGGTTAAGGTAAGTTTCTTGTCTGGCCATGTTTAATCCCTTCTCTTCTTTCTTTCTTTCACTTTGTAAATAATAGCACAAATCCGGATTTCCTTTGTTATCAAACTTTCCATTTTCACACTTTTGCCCCAAAAAGTTTTGTAAAGTAAATTCAGGGGTATTTCTTGCCATTTTGTGATTTTTGAAGGACTGATTTGGTATTTTGTTCAAGGATAATGGTCTAAACTAGTATGAATGGAATTTTGTAGGACTAAAATTGCCAAGTCATGTTTGATGAGGGACCATTTTTGCCAAGTCTTCAAAGTCAAGGGTCCTTTTGGTAATTTTGACATTTTCAAAGGACCAATTTTTCCATTCTTGTAACTTGGAGTTCTTCTTGGTATGTTTGACTTTGAGAAGGACTAATATTGACATTTTAGCTTTGTTGAGGGGCTAAAATTGCCAATTCTTCAAAGTGGAGGGCCCTTTTTGCAATATTGACAAACTTTATGGACCAATCTTGTAATTATGAGGATACAAGGGTATAAAGTGTCAATTATTCCATATTCGAGGACCCTTCTTCATAATTCTTCAAAACTTCAAGGGTTTTTCTTGGGAAAACTTCATTAGGGCTTGGTTCATTGTGCGGCTTCGTTTCCTGTGTTCGTTTTTGCATGATTCTTGTGATCTTTTGTCATTTTCTCAATATTCGTACCTAAAATACACAAGAAACAAACACAAGCATATATATGGGTATTTTGATGATATTTAATGCATTTTAAGCCCTATTTGGACAATGAGACTATGTATAAAAGCAGTCTCATCACTCCCCCATACTAAACCATTGCCGTGCCCTCACGCAATGCTAGAATAAACTATCGTAGCACCTCCAAAATTCATTTTATTCACTTTATTGAACGATAAACTAGCTACACTACTACTATTGCTACTATTACTTGCGTTTTAGACATAATGTATGATTTTCATCGCAAAATGGGACGTTTAGGTTCATAGAACAAGAACACGTGAATGCTTCGTTAGAAATAATTTCATCGTCCTCGATTTTCACCCCAATTCTATGCCAAGTGTGTAACGAGATCATTGTCATTATAAGTTAGTAATGCTAACACTACTCATATGCCCTAATCACGTACTTATCCTACCATTTTCCTAAGTTGTATCTCTTATATTTTATTTTGTCTTGAATGTTTCACGAGGATACATTGTTTGACTTATGCGATAATAGAGATTTAGGTCTAAAAATAGAGTCCTAACGGTGTAACCAAGACCATCAAATCAATAACCCCTCCTAATAGACAACAATGTCAAAAAAATTAAGTCAACAAGAAGGATCGATAAACACGGTTTTATAACGGTTTTGAACATGAGACTTATTACCAAGACCCTCATTATCTTTGGTTTACCTCCATCTTTTATTCAACTTCGCCATGAAGCTTTTATTATGACTTCGGTCTTGCCTTAACTTTTATTATCCACCTCATCGGTAGTTTTGTTAGCCAAAGACGTATATCCTCACGCTAAGGCGAATTTTGGATCTTTAAAGCTTCAAAGATTAAGGCTTGATTCACTTTCAATTTTGCATAGATTTTTCGGCCTTGTGGGGATTTCAAATTGTTTGCTTGATTTAGGTGAGCACTTGAAATCTTATTATTGGGTGAAGCTTTTGATTATTCGGGTGCCAATACTTCAAAACCGTGACGCTGACGATACCTTAATGCCTTCCCAATTTAATTACACGGAAGCTACTAGAAAAGACTAGAAAACCAACAATCCCAACTAAACCGCTAAGTCAATATTTATTAATCAAAAAATATTTACATGCGAATGGAGAATAAGCAAACAACGAGAACACATGAGTTTTTGAAAGAATACAAGTACTCTACGTTTAGCATAGTAACTTATAATTAACCCTATCATTTCTCGTCCTCATTTAAGAGACTTAGCCTAATGTGAAGTTAAGGAATCAAAGCTAAGTGCTCAACACGCACGGTCGAGTAAAAAATTAATCTTATTCTCGCCATCGGAAAATCTACATTCGTGTCTTCAAACACTTATAAAACATGAGAAAAATTTAAAATTTGGCCATTTTTAGCCTTATTTTGCATAAAACGATAACAAAAAGATGAAATATTGGATTGCGTGTTGACGTAAGCAAGGTGAAGTATCTACTCACCCCCCATACTAAAACAAAACATTGTCCTCAATGTTTTGAGTCTAGGGGTGAAACACCCCCATACTAGAGACGTAGTCGAATGCTTAATCTCGAGCATGGAAAGGGTAAAACGAATAACCTAAAAGCCGTTTATGAATTATGCTAATAAGATAAACGTTAGAACATAAAAGGATATCATCGGATATCGGAATCTCCAAAGGCAACGATCGAAGCTCGAGTGCTACGTAAAACGAACACGAGAGGCTTCAATGATGTCGATGTACCTAATCAATCACAATCACGAACAACCACGGAACAAAGGTTGGAAGGGCACAAATCCCCTCATTACACTATTAGAAAGCAATAATATTTACATGGATAAGAATGGTTCTCCCCCACGAGGCACCTTGTTTTTGATAACCGAGTCAAAATCTCGACTCGAATCCCCATAAATGTGATTATTTAGGGATAATCATGGTTCGGTCATTTTTTGTGGGACTTACATGTAATCAAGGCCCAAAAGCAACCGTGAATAAAGGCAAAGCCTTTATACCGGGATCAAAGATCGCGTCTTCGTTTTCGGATGATAAACGAAACAACACGACTTTCAACATCATCGTCCCAAAGGGACACAAGAAAATAGAATGAGAAGAGAAGGGTGGGACATTGGGTGGGCAAACAAATCGAGTTACTCGAGGTAAACTCATACCGTAAGTGTAGAAGAATCTTCTAGTGACTACTTCGGTAAAGGACCGAGATTTTATCTTGAACGTGATACCAGGGTCAAAAATCTCGTCCTCGGTGGAGAAGTGTGAGGGAAAAAATGGGGCTTCCCCCCATACTAGATCCACATAAAGTGTCGTCAAAAGAAGTAGACGAGTTTGTAGCAAGCTCAATTAAGCAAGGTGATGACGGAGTTAACTTTGGAAAATTTTTCAAATCAATTTTAAAATCATTCCTTTTTTCATTTTTTAACTCATTGTTACGGAAACCCAAGTTGATTAAATTGTAAATATTTGGTGTTTCTAAAACAATTCTAGGCACACTTAAAATTTCCACATTTATCTTGAAGGCGGAAGTAGGATTTGAATTTTTAAAATGTGAATCGACTAATAAAACACCCCCCTCCGGGCTAACGCAACGGTCCTCATCAAACTCGAAAATAGAAGGCGGATCATCAAGAATACGTTTGATCTCGGAAAAATCGCCATCGGGATCAAAAACGTCTTCTCTTCCTCGTGGAAGAGGTTGAGCAATAAAATTGTCGATAATCGAGTCGCTAGCTCCAACCGTCGTGAAACTAGGAAAAGAAGGCTCTTCGATTGAAGATTTTGCCTTTGTCGTTTCGATCTCAACATCGAAAAACGTATCGATGTGAGCAAGGTCATCGGCGGACTTCTCACACGATAAATCCAAAATCTCACTTGATGTGGGATTAGGAGTAAAAGGCTCGTCTCGTGACGATTTTGCCTTGACGGTTTCAACTTTGTCCTTCGAAGGGATCGATCGTGGGTTTTCAAACATTTTAGCAAAACTACTAACACGTCCCTTCGGAATTAATTTTGTTCATCTTGTAAAAACGAGGGTTCAACGATTTCCTTTAAAACCTTTTCACATTTTTCTTTTTTAAAATTTTTTTAATGGAATTTCTTTGTCAAAAAGTGTATATTGATTTAGAAAATCCTCAATAATTTCATCCTCATTAGAATAATTAGGTTTAGAAGGTACAAGATTCAACGTTCCTAAGTATCCTACGAGTTTTTCCTTTGGTTTATTTTCAAAGACATTTTTCAAAACTTCGTTAGATGACGTTTTCGTTTCCTCTACGTTTTTGCAATATGACGAAGGTAGCACGACTCTAAAATTCGAGAGATATGGATCAATACGAGACGTACAAGTCTTAGGAGTCGATAAGGCTTTAACCTCTCCCTCGGAATTAGGATTGGTGTCATTAGACGAAGATTTAAATCTTTCCATTAAGCCCTCGACTATTAAAAGAATTTTATCTCTCTCATTTGCATGATTTTCCTTAATGTTATCCACGTATCCTTTCCACATCTCTTGATTTTGGTCATACAAACGTTGTTGCTCTTCAAAAAGGGTATCATAATCGTTTTCCATTTTTTT
Source organism: Glebionis coronaria (assembly GCA_025667525.1). Taxonomy (NCBI): domain Eukaryota; kingdom Viridiplantae; phylum Streptophyta; class Magnoliopsida; order Asterales; family Asteraceae; genus Glebionis; species Glebionis coronaria. Next base: position 224,400,744 of record CM046879.1, read on the forward strand.
GAAAGTTTCCCTTTGGGTTGCCATTCGTTTATTACAAGTTTCCTTAAGGCTTGTCATTTGTTCTTCCACCATCGTTAATTTCTCATTATTTCGTCTCACAAAATCATTAAAGGCATTATGAATAGACTCATCATTGCAATTAAAAGACGGATCATACGACAAATAAAACGAAGACGATGGGTGACATTGGTCGTAAGATTAAAAATTGTTACCATGATCACGTGGAGCGGGGTTATAGATTTAACCCCCTCGACCTACAATAACCTCACAATAAAAACAATTGGCACCATCGGGCGGGCCTCCACAATATGGACACGAATAATATCCACCATGATTCGACATGATGCAACGAGAATGGTGTTACGAGAATTAAACACTAGAGGGTTAGAAATAGAATTAATGGATAAGGGTAAGAAGAATATTTTTGATTTTTGATTGTTTTTATTTTTTTGGATTTTTGTTGTATTACGTAGACTCAAATCTACAAATCTCTCCTCGAATCGACTTTCTCGATTAAAGGAGCCTCAAGGAATGAAAACGATCACGTGAAGTGAACGCCTTCGATGACTTTAGAACGTTGGTGGAACACCAAAACGTTCAAGAGGGTTTAATCCTGAAAACAAGCAAATATATATACGTAGATAATACTTTGGTTAGAAAACCCTCGATTAGCCCTTTTTCTCAAAACACGCGCAAGCAAGCGGGGGAAACGAGGCGGCGCTAAGCACTTAAGAGCCTTTTTCCCTTAGGTCGTGAAATACAACCGCCTTATACCCACCTTATAGTTTGTTTTAATTGAAATTAAGCCTCACGAAAGTATTTATCTATTTTGCCTTTACACTTTTGCTTTGGATTCGAATACAATGATCGAGTGATGAAATCCCGAATCAAGGTTGCGTTTTCACGCTTTTGGAGTACTTGTGTATTTATTGTTCTACGTAAGTACAATATAGTAATATATTCACAAAGAAAAACGAAAACAATAATGGGATATCTACAATATAGTAAAATGATTGTTGTGTGTTTAGTTTAGGAAAACTAAACACAATTTATTTGGATACTATAATATAATAAGGAAAAATAACAAAAATGAGTATGTACGATATTCACGCTTTCCAAAATTAGAAAAGCAAAAACGCACCACTCACACAAACACGATACTAATAATGGCACACTAAAAACACCTCCCCGGCAGCGGCGCCATTTTGATGTGGTATTTTTGTACACTTTTGTCTTAGGAAAAACAAAGCGTATAATGCGGGCAAGTATTAAGTTGCATGTTTTAGGGAAAACGCGAAACCGAACAAGTGCGAGTTCGTTCTCGAGGAGGTGTGTGTATTAGATTCCAAAAATAAATAACAAAGTTTGGGGTAGTGTCGTTTTTGGATGAGAAAAGAAAGAAAAATAAAGACGAGCTACGACTACAATTAAACTACGATGAGTGACGTAAAACGCGAACGTAAATACGTAAAACGTGAAAAATTAAAAACTTTAAGCTAAAAATAAATTAAAAATGAAAACTAAGTCTAAAATAATATAAATAAGGATAAAAATCCAATAAATATATTTTTAAACCTTTAATTAATTAAATATTCAATTTTTAATGCTAATTAAAGCCCAAAAATTAAGTATAATTAAGAAAAAGCCCAAAATATTATTTTATTGAACAAATAACTCACTTATAATATTTAAAAACTAAAAAGTATTTTTACTAAATTTTAAATACTATTTTTCTATTTTTAAAACTCTAAAAATAATTTTTAAACTAAAATAATGATTAAAAATAATAAAATAATGCTAAAAATTATTTGACTATTTTAAAAATCCTAAATTACACTAATGAACAGTAGAAAAATGAAAAAGTAAATATTTTTCACTAAAAGACAAAATAGTTAATAATTAAAAACCCTAATTAAACTAAAATAATTTTAAAAATTAATTAAAAAGTGAACAGTAAAATATTTTTTAACTAAAAATCTTAAAATGTTTTCCTAAATCTAAGAAAATTTGTAAAACTGAAAAATATAAATTTTTCACACTACAAGACAAAAATAGAAACTTAAAAAGTCATTTAAAATGCAATTAAATCTAAAAAATGGAAAATGAACAGTAACAAGAAAATAAATTAAACAGAAAAATCAAAAAATAAATAAGAAAAATAAAGAAACAAAAATCAAATTCTAAATCCTATTTTAGCTCACTAAAGACAAAATTTTAAGAATCTGACAGTGACATGTGAGTCACTTTGTTTGCTTGTGTAGCAGTGGGAACTTTTAACACTAACAGTGGGAATTGAGTTCCCACTGCCAGTTATAAAAACAAGGTATGGGCACTTAAGTGAGTAGAACTCGCTTGTTTTTTGGTTTTATCTGAAAACAAGGGCACCCCCACAACCAGTTGGGTTGTGGGGAGTCAAATAAACAGGAAAAACTCAAGCTTGTTCACAAAATTCAAGCACAAATGGGCCAAGTATGTTACTGTAAATCAGAAAAAGGGTCTTGGGTTGTTTTGCTGATGCAATGTGCAATTGGGTGAGTTTTGGTTGGCCAAAACTCACTCAATTCACTCAATAGCTTCCCCAAATCAAGTCCTAGTCCTAAGCCAACCTATATCCTGCCTATCTACAAGATTTGAATGGAAATTTCCAAAAAAAACAAGCAGTTAAGGCTTACTGATTTTTTCACTAAGCTTTTACCCAAAACTTGCATGCAATCTTTCAATAACATACCAAATCCAACACATAAAGCTGATAAAACATAAAGCTAATAAAATGGGAGCATTAGAACTGGTTTCAAATCAAATACAGCTCACCAAGTGATTCTAAAACTTAAATCCAAACACCCCTTTACTTTCTGAAGACGGATTTTAAACAAGAGATTGCACTACAACTTGCACCAAATCAACTCAAATATGTCCTAACATGTTCAAGATCAACAAATAAACAGTATTATGCATTTGGTCTACATCCTAACAACCTAATCCTATTAATCATCATAGCTCAAAAACATTTCCAGCAAGTATAGAAAGTAAGAAAAAGTCTTTACCTTGTGACCCTACATCAAGGGATCACAAAGGCAGCTTTTGCCTTTTCCATCAAGCTCGGGCTTGAGCTGATGAGATTGAAAGAGTGGGCTTGTTGGTATGTGAGATAAAGGTGATGATTTCAAGCAGAAAACAACCCTCCAATATGCATAATCCGTGTACCTGTCAAAATCAAGAGGGAAAAGAGAAAAAGTGACTTGGATATCAAAGTCTTATAAGAGTATAAGACTGGCTTATTAATTAAGCCAGCTTATCAACTTATAGCTAATAAAAAAAATAACTTTTTAAAAATGGTTTCTTCTCAAACCATTGAAAACAAACTGAAAACTTGAAGACTCTTGATAAAAGTTTATCAAATCCAGTAAACCATTTTAAGTATCCATTTTCACTTCAATTTATAACTGCTTTCAAGATTAATCACTTTTGCCAAAATCTCCAAACCGGATTTTTTCTGAAAATCTATGCTAAACATGAAAACCTTTGATTCTTTAACTATCTTTCAAACCATAGATGTAAAGAAACTTAAAACAAGAATTTGGAACTCAGATTATGCAATTTAATATCTTTTTCATTTTCATTAATAAAGTTAATAAAATACAAAAATCTGGAACAAAAACTTAAAGGTTCACAACCCGAACCTTTATATAGGGGTACATGGTAAATTCTAGAAACAAATAAAAAGTGAAACCATAATACATTCTATTCCAAAATTGCCCTTGGTTCCAGTTTGAATTCTTGGTCAAAAATCCCTCATGTGATGATTATGTCCTTAAGTGATGTTACAGCTAAGCAAGATTGATCCAAGCCATTGAAAGAAACTTTGGGAGAAAGAAAACATTAAGGTTCGTTGGATTCCTAGCGTTTTTTTGGAGTTTTCTTCAACTTTTGGTGCAGGGGACATGTGGGTATAGACCCACAGTGATTGTGATGTGGTTTTTGGGGAGGGAAAATGTTTATGGGGTGGTAAATTATGAATCTGGATGGATTCGGGTGTTGATTCATAGGGTTAGTCGATTTGGTGGATTAGGGTTTATAAGGTGGAATTAGGGTGGATTTGGTGTTGATGATGAACAGTCCACGTTTCCCTCCCATTTTAAGTATATAAAATCGTTTTTAAAACTGATTTTGTAAATTAAAACAAGTTTAGTGATGAAAATCAGACGTGGAAGAAGGAGTGAAGGTGATTGGTGGGTTTGAGGAAGTGGGGTGAAGTGGCGGATCATGAGTGGTGGGATAAGGTTTCTTGTATGGACATATTAAGTCCCTCAAATCCCAAACTCTTGTCAACTAGAGTTTCATCAGCCAAAAGTGCATTCCCTTTGTTTATAACTTTCAACAACTTGTCATTTTTGGCACATGCATTTTGCAAATTAATATCAAGGATCATATATGCAAATAATGCATTCTTCAGGGGCTTGTCTTGTTATATCTTGAAATATTAGGGACCCAAATGCAATAAATGAAAATTGCAAGGGTATAATATGATAAGTCTTTAAAAGATGAAGGACCAATCTTGCCAATCTTCAATTCTTCAAGGGTATTTTTGGAAATTCCATTCTTGGGCCTGGTTCTTTGTGCGACTTCGTTTCCCGTGTTCGTTTTTGCTTCATTCTTGTGATCATTTGTTGATTTCACGATACCCGTACCTAAAATACACAATGAACAAACACAAGCATATATTTGGGTATTTTGACGATATTTTAAGCGTTTTAAGCCCGATTTGGACGATGAGACTATGTATATATACAGTCTCATCAGGCCCCGCTAAGGAATACAGAAAAAGCATCATCTTAATCGAGTCATTAGCAACATCCTTAAACTTGCATGTGGCGGTAAGACGAATGAATTGGCGGATATGGTTGTGCGGGTTGTCCTTTTCATCACCACGGAATTTGTTGTTTTGGATCATCGACAACAAACCCGTTTTCACTTCAAAATTCTCCGTAAGGATAGCGGGAATCACAATAGCCTCTCCATAACCCTCGGTGGGTGCTTGAAGTTACTCCATCATAGTTCGATTCGCCATGGTTTGTTCTTCTCTTATGATAGGTTCGTCAATAGGAGACTCCTCACTAGAAAGATTAGGAGTAGGTGTTGACTCCTTTCGGTTTTTTCGTTTACGTGCACGTCTTGCTTGATTACGAGTAAGCATAAACGTCACGTACAACGTGGGGATGAGCAAAGAAGATTCTTTTTGGTGTTTTTAATTTTTCCAATTTTTTTGTGGTTTTTGATTGTTCTTATTTTTTTTGGATTTTTGTGATTGTATTAAGTAGACAAAAATCTAAAAATCTCCTCCTTAATCAAATCTCTTGATTAAAGAAGCCTCAAGGAATGAAAACGATCACGTGAACTGAATGCCTTCGATGACTTTAGAACGTTGGTGGAACACCAAAACGTTCAAGAGGGTTTAATCGAATGAAACCAAGAAAATATATATGATACTTAGATAATACTTTGGTTGGCAAACCCTCGATTAGCCCTTTTTATCTAAACACGCACAAGCAAGCGGGGAAACGAGGCGGCGCGAAGCACTTAAGAGCCTTTTTCCTTAGGGTATATTTTATAATACCCGTCTTATACCCATCTTATAGTTTGTGTTTTTCAAAATTAAGCTTCACGAAAGTATTTATCTATTTTGCCTTTTCTTTCTTGTTTGAGATTCGAATACAATGATTGAGTAATGACCTCCCAATCAAGGTTGTGTTTTCACACTTTTGGAGTACTTGTGAATTTATTGTTCTACGTATACAGTATAGTAATAGTATTTACACAAAAAACGAAAAACCGATAATACGTATTAGTAGAGTGCTACTAATACAATTATCTATTATGGCTATATATAAACAACAATTGTTCAAATCAAAACACAACACGCCTCCTCGGCAGCGGCGCCAAAATGATGTTGAGGAAAATACGTCTTTTAGGAAAAAGAGCGTAATTAGGGAAAGTATTAAGTGTCGGTTTAGGAAAACCAAAGCACTTATGACCCAAAGTGGGGATCGTTCTCAAGGAGGCAAGTGCGTTGTGTAGAGAGATGATTAATGGTTTGTGATTATATTGATGAGAACTAAAAAAGAAGAAAAGAGATTAAAAGAGAATGACGGATATGATTATGAATTAAACTAAGATGAATAGTCGTGCACGTAAAACCGTAAAAAGTGACAAAATTAAAAATTTACCAAAAAATTCCTAGAAAATTGCAATAAATCCTAAAAATGTAATTAGAGTTTATAAAAAATCAAAAATCACTAAAACCTTTTATTTAATTAAATAATAATTTTTTAATGCTAATTAAAGCCCAAAAAAATCAATTTAATTAACAAAAAGCCCAAAATGAGATTTTTTCACTTGTAAACCTCTAAAATGACTTAACTAAATTAATAACTATTTTTGAAAATTTTAAAATTAAATAAAACTATTTAAAAACAATTAAAAACTATTAAAACTTAAAATAATTCTAAAAATTAATCTAATGACAATAAAAATATTCTAAAAATTGTAAAATTCCTAACCTAATGTATTTGATCTAAGAAAAATGAAAAAACTTTGAAAAATCCAAATTTTAATTTTTAATAATAAAATATTAATAAAAATCCAAAATTTATAAAAAATTATAAAAAGTTGCAAACTAGTTTATTTTAACCTAAATAATACAGAAATGAAGTTAAAATTACAAAATACGCCTATTGGGCCTTGAAATGGGCTAAAAGTCCAAACAGTCCCTTAATGGCCTCAAATTGGCCCAATAAGAAAAATGCTGTCCAAATAAGCCCAAAATCTCCTATCTGACTTAAAATTTGATTTTAAGAACAAAACTCTGAAGGCCCAAAAGCTGAAAATGTGTTTAAGCTAGCTTATTTCAATGCATCTTATTCTTAATGGGCTTTTTGGCCCATTAAGCTATAAGTTGATGCCATAAGCTCAAATTTGACACACAAGCTTCTTTTGAGTTACTTAAGATATCTGTAAAAATAAAATTGGAAACAACACAAGAAATAAGCCTGAAATAAGCCAAGACTCTCTTCACAAAACGACAAAATAGTCATTTTTGAGTTCTAGACCACCTCAAGTGCTTATTCAACTTTCAAAAGCTTTTAAATGATTTAACTAAGAAAAATAATCAAAAAGGTTTCAAATAAGCACAAGCAATAAGCCAGAATAAGTAGATAAGCACTTGTTTAAAAGTCAACTTAATGAGTTTTCTAGTAAAAAGTCAAAGTCAAAGTCTAATAAGCTCCATATCAAATAAATGGGTCAAATGAGGAAGATCTATCACAAAAAATAAGTTGTTGCAAGTCTAGATAAGCCAAATTGGCTTATGAATAAGCTGAATGATGTTTTACACTAGCAGGGGCTAGTTTTGAAGGTTGAGCTGTGGGAACTTTTCCCCCTGCTTGACCTTTTTGACTTTTTGTCTTTTGTGGCTTTTTTGTGGATTCAAGTTAAGCAAAGGCACCCAAATGATCAGTTAATCATAAGGAGTCAATATCAATCACAAAAACACAATTTCAAACAGCCAATCAGTGCAGTTAATTCAAAAGATCCACAGACCTAGCCTAGATATGAACAATAAGCAGTTTTCACTCAATAAGCAGTTTTAGCAAAAATCAACCAACCAAATTGCACCAAAAGCATACACAAGCTATAATAAATTCAAATGAACAAAATTAAACAGGTTTCATGCAATGGTTCAAGGTCTAGATCAAGATTCAAGCACAAAATAGTTACTGATGAACAAGAACAAGCAGACTTGACAATTGCTGATATACTCGACCACACAGCCAAATTCAAACACTTAAATCTTCTTAACAGGTTATGTTGGGTATGATTTATCACTTTTTATCCTAAGTCTAAGCCTAGAACTAGGTGTGCACCAAATCACAGTCCAAAATATCAACTAATCAAGATTTTATAAGCATATGTTTGATTTAGGTGTTCAAAAGCATACAACTTGCAGATTATCACTTTATTACACTTCTTAAATAGCAACATACAACAACAAACACTTAACCAATTACACAATAACTTCAATATGCAGTTGACCCAAACACCACTTTATATTTTCAAATCAAGATTTTTAAATCAAAAGTTGAATTTAGGTTAGCACATGCATACATAAGCATCAAAACATCAAACTTAAACAGAAACAACAAGATTTGGAGCCCAAGATCAACACATACACAAGCAGAACTTAAATATCACAAGTATCCAAATTTTTGACAGATTTTGAGATTAAGGGTTCAAACCTCATGGATGTACATCCACACCCACGTATGTTTGAGCTGATGTGCTAGCAAGAACAAGCACAAGGTTCCAATATCAAGCTGCTAAGATAGAACAAAGTTAGAAGCAAAAAAAATGTAAAACAGGAAGGTGACAAAATCTTGATTAATGCAACCCTTGTACCCTACACTTGATTATCCCCAAGTTATAAGCCTCACAACACCTTGATAACACAAAATATTAGGATGCTATGATCCACTTATAGCCCAAGAATTCCAAGGTGTACCAAGGACTTAGCAAAATATCAAGGTTTTAGAACTTTGAGCAATTTCTTACACAAAGCTTAAAGAAAACGTTTTGAGATTCAGTTTTAGCAAACATATAACAATAACAAGTAACTAGAAAGATTGCCACTTGTATTTCTTCAAAGATTCAAAGACAATTCATTAAACATGAAACTGGATTTACAGAACTTGAACAAAAGAAAAAACCAAGAGCAACTGAAAATGAAAAGCCTAAGTGCCTTTATATAGGCTACAATGTTTAGCCAAGAAGCATAAAAAACGTATAAACCCTAGTTGTGAAGTCCCAATATTGCCCTTGCTGGATTTTTAAACTTAAGATCATGTGAGGTTTTCTTGGAAGTTTGTGGTGTTGGCAGTTGTTGAAATTTGATCTAAGGGTCCCCAATGAAGCTTAGAAATCAAGCTGAATGTAATTCGTTGGATAGCTGGCACCTTTTTGTCATCTTCTTCAAATGTGTAGCAGGGCACCATTCATGTGACTTGTTGGTTGATGAGGTGTCACGTTTAAGGTTTGGGATGTGATTAGGAGACCATTAATCAATATTCTTGAAAGAATTAGGGTTTAATTCATAGTATTAAGCAAACCCCTAATTCATGTTCTTGGTGAATAGTTGAGTGTTTAATCTGGTTTAGGATTCAAAAATGTGTTAACCGCGTTTAATAAATAACTAATTAAGTTAGTTATTAAACGGGTGTGGGTGGGTTGTGTCATGGCACAATAGTGAGAGGGGATTGGTTGTTTTGAGTTAATGGGGCACGTGGCAAGCTAATAGTGGTTAAGGTAAGTATGTGTGTCGGTCAGATTAAACCCCTCACTTCTTCCTTTCTTTTCACTTCATGTTTAATGCACAAAACTGAAAAACCCTTTGTTAGCCAAGTTTTCATTTCCATACTTTGGCCACAAATAATTTTCCAAAGTATTTTCAGGGGTATTTCTTGGCATTTGTTGATTCTTGAAGGGTTGTTTTGGCATTTTCTTCAAATATGATGGTCTTGACTTGTATGATTGACTTTTTGGAGGACTAATATTGACAAGTCATGATTGTTGAGGGACCATTATTGCCAATTCTTCAAAGTGGAGGGCCCTTTTTGTAAATTTGACTAACTTTAAGGACTAAACTTGTAATTATGAATATACAAGGGGTTAAAGTGTCAATTCTTCAATATTGGAGGACCCTTCTTGTACAATCTTCAATTCTTCAAGGGTTTTTCTTGGAAAATCTTCATTAGGGCTTGGTTCATTGTGCGGCTTCGTTTCCCGTGTTCGTTTTTGCATGTAAAGCCCGTTTTGGACGATGAGACTATGTATAAAAGCAGTCTCATCACTTGCTGCTATTGAAACAGCTGCAAACCCTCAACCTCACCCACAACCTCAACCACACCCATTGCCTAAACTAGGGCTGAGCATCGGTTGGAAACCGAACCGAACCGAATAAAACCGAACCGAACCGAAAACCGATTTTGAAAAAATCTCCGACCGAAAACCGAACCGAATTATATTGAGAAAAATCGAAACCGAACCGAAACCGAACCAAACCGAGTAAAACCGAACTGAATATGTATTTTAGGCGTATTTTTCATGATTTTAACCCGAAACCGAACCGAACCAAACCGAGCAAAACCGACACAAATATACAAAACCGAAAACCGAACCGAATTTGCTCGGTTCGGCTTGGCTCGATTCGGTTCCGTTTATCGGTTCGGTTCGGTTTTCGGGTTAATTTGCTCAGCCATAGCCTGAACAACCTCCATCACCCCAGGAAATGGAAATTAACCAAGAACAATTCAACGCTGACACTTCACATGTTGGCATTGACACTACAAATCCAAACGCTGACACCTTTTTTCCACAAACCCAAACACCCCTTAACCTCCAAACAGACCCTCAATCCACTTCCTCTTCTACACCACCAGACTATAGGTTGGAAAAACGCCAAAGGACTACTAGAGTGTTCTCCTCTAGTGGTCCTAGCCATGTAGCAGAGAGAACCACCACCACAAGTGTGGTTGGTGACATGGGTGGGGCTATGACTATTGGTTCTAGCTTAGATGTAGGCCAAGACAGTCCTAACATCCTTAACACCCAATCCATGCCCCATGAATCTACTTTGGGAGGTCAAATTCCCATTCTAGAGGAAGGAAGATTGGAACCTTACACCATTTTGGAATTAAAGGCAGTATGCATTAGTTTGCAAAAGCAAAATGCAGACCTTGTACAGGTTGTCTAGTCACAAGCCCTTGAAGTCAAGCAATTGAGGGATAGGATAGTTCTTTTGGAGGGTGCTAACACTAGGCGTATGGAGGAGGATTTTTCCAAAGGGGAGGATGAACAGGTCCATATGAGTGACAAAAGCTCACAAGAAGGTACTTCTTTTGTAATTCTTTAGGTATAGCTGAGTCTCTTACAGATTTGAAGAGGCAACCAGGTTTTGATGCTTCATTAGTTACTCCTACAAAGTTGTCTTTTACTAAAATGATGAAGCGGTTCACAGAGTCAGCCGCTGACAAGAATTAAGCGCAGACGCTCATAGTTTGGACGCTGAGAGACTTGCAGACATAGTTGGTGTATCCCAATCCTCAACTATCATTAAGGATGCCTCTAAACAGGAACCACTAACTAATTTACCATCTATTGGAGCAAAAGATAAAGGTAAAGCGGTCTTAGTGGAACTTGAGAAGCCAAAGAAGAATGAAGCTCATATTTAGTTTGATCAAGCTTTGGCTGCACAACTACAAGAAAAGGATTTGGCTACTACAGAGAAAGAAAAAGATGGTATTGATGATGAAAGCTCATATTCTAGTGTTATGATTATTGAAGATCCAGAGAGGCTGGAATATGGAGATGAGTTGGCTAAGGAAAGACTTGAGGAGTTGTAAATGCAAGTAGATTATGAAATGCTTGAAGTCGTGAGAATGTACTTTGCATGGGAGAATAAGGTTATAGAAAATCCAAACATTACGATTTCTGATCAAATTTGGGGTTTGGAGATTCTTCTAAGAGTTCAACGAGATTGCAAGGTAATCTTGAAGTATAAGTCTAGCAAGGTTCTTTCACAGCTTAAGAGGGATAAAAGGGAGCTTTATTATATGCTTCTCAGATGTCATCAAGGGGGTTGGACTTTCAAGAAATTGCAAAAGTTATCCTTTGATGAATTGGAGTTTCGTGCCTATCCTATTTGGGCACGTGTTCAAGAGGAAAATACTACCAGACTCTGTAAAACCCGCATGCTTTTACCATGAATAGTACCCTTAAGATCGTACGTACTAGATTAAAACTTTCCTATTATAGCATGATTACGTTTTCGTGTTAGGATTTTACGTATTACGTACGTGTTAGAACACGATAAGTATTTATTACGCACGAACACGCAATAATTATTTAACAATAATTAATCACGAACATGCGATCATGAAATCATGAACGTAATTAAATCACGAACTAATATTAATTACGTATATATATTTGTTACGAGCGCGAATAAATATATTAGGTCACGGTTAATATTTAACGAGAACACATAAAACACGAACACAAATATACTCGAACGCACACTTAAATAACGAGACACAGAAAACGGTACGGGTACTCCATGTGGGGCCCCCTACCCGCGGCTACACCAACACCATGGGCCAAGCCCATTAAATTTTACAATGAAAGGGGGGTTAAGGTAAAACTTGTTTTCATTTTTCGCTTTACAGTAAAAACATTAAAAACCTAAAAAGTTTTCCTCCTTTATCCTTCTTGTCCTCTTTGGCCGCCGAATACAACACAAGAAAAGGGGGTGTTCGTTTGATTTTGATCTTGAATCTTGTACGTGTGTTCGTGTGTGTTCATCCTCGTTAGATCCACGCATTCGATATACCTTTTAATCCTTTTCTTTTTTATTTGATTTAATAAAGTTAAATAAGAACATGATATTTTTAAAAAACCTAATTAAAAACATAAATCAAACATATAAATGGTTATTGGGTAAATCAAAAAGGATGTTTTTAGGGGTGTTTGTTTGGCCGGCGCCTAAACCGAACCCCAAGGGGGTCTCGGTTTGGCTAATAGACCACCACCGAGACCATATGGTCCCGGTTTGGTAGTGTGGGTCCCATGGCAGCAGCAAACAAAAGGGAACCCCGAAGTGGTTCGGGGTATGGTGTCGATTTCAGGTCCGGTTCATGGTTTCTAGTCACAATCCGGTTCATGGTTTATGTTAAGATTATTTTTAATAATCATATGTTATAAATTAAATTAATAAAATATGACATGATTATTTTAATAAAACATGACTTAGGTTATAATTTAATTATTAGATCATGAAATTATTAACCTAAGTATTAATATTTTTCTAGACTTATAATTAATTAATTATTTAAAAACCATGGTTATAATTAATTAATTAACATGGCTTAGGTTATATTATTAATAAATAATAATACATGTTTTAACCTAAGTATTTAACTTTATTTAATTAAAAACATGATATATTTAATTAAATACTTTTAACCTATAGTTTATTTAAATTACATGTAATAATTAATAAACTATACATTATATCATTATGACTTAGAATAATAATCAGAAAACACTTAAGCTTATATACTTAGTTTATTTAACCAGCTTATATCTATTTATGGAAACTTTCTATTTTTAGAAACTTATTAATTCAGGCAGCTAATCTATTTATGGAAACTTTCTATTTTTAGAAACTTATTTAATTAAGGCAGCTAATTTATTTATGGAAACTTTCTATTTTTAGAAACTTATCTATTTTAAGCAGTAATTCTAATTTTGGAAACTTTCTATTTTTGGAAACTTTCTATTTTTGGAAACTTTCTATTTTTGGTAACTTTCTATTTTAGGAAACCTACTATTTTTAGAAAGTTACTTATTATTACACAGTAAGTATAATAATACATGTACCAGAAATACTTAATCAGAATAGACAGAATATAAGATAAACACAGTTTAAGGCTTAAAACAGTAAAACATCATATGAACATATAAAATAAGTTAAGAAATGATATAAAACTAGTTACGTATTTAGTAATCAGATACTTATTCACGTATGTATTTATGTAGCATTAGTGATACCGAAGTAGGATTCTCCTCAGTTCGTCTTCTTCGTTCACTAGACATAAGGTACGAATTCTCGTCCTTTCAGTATGGACATTCTTTCCTTATTAGGATTCCCCGTATGCAGCCAAATGTTTTCCCGTAGTATAAGTTTATATGTTTGATTTGCTTATTTTAATTTAGAATACCTATAGCCATATACATGCATGACCAGTTTCACCTAGTTATGGAGGTACCATAACCATAACATTAGAGGCACTGATGTTATGACTTCACCACGACGGAGTGATTGCTCGTGGCATCCCTTCAGCTTTTGGCGGAACTTTTTATGTTCATTCGGAAGATTGTGTTCATCCGGAAATCTTATTTCATTCGGAACTTTTGTGTTCATCCGGAACTTTTGTTCATCCGGAATTCTGGGAACACTCAAGAACAGTAACAATACCGAAAAAACAGGGAAATCGATTTTAAGCTAAAAAATCACCAAGTTTTTCACCAAAAACTTAAATAAACTAATCACTAAGCATCTACTAACCATAAACTACAAATCCCATCAATAAAAACACAAAACCCAACAACTTTTAAAGATCAAATCAATCAAATAAGAACTTAAGAACTTGGAATAAAAGATGATGATGAACAAGATGAAATGGAAAGATTAAACAAGAACTTGTATTGATGATTAATGTTTTAACAATCACAAAATAAAGATTAAAATTATAAGATTTGAAGAACAAAGATTAAAATCACCAAACACCCTAGTGGTGTTGGTGATGCTACGAAACAGAAAGGGAGAAAAAGGTGGGGAGAGGAAAAACTAAAAAACTGCCTAATAAGTGTGAGGGGAACCCTTTATATAGGTGTTCCCTTTGGTTGGTGAGTGGGCTTTCTCCTGTTCTTCTTGTCTTCTCTTCTTTTCAGAAAAGTTGACGTTTTCGATTCTGATTCGGGATTTGTCGTTGATTAAATTTAACTCGTCTTTTAATTTCTTCGTTTAATAGACTTGAGTTTCTTCAACTTATGTAAATCTTCCATCTTTGGTCCTTTTCTTCGATAAATCTTCGAATAGGCCCAGTGACTTCAAATCTTTTGCATCTCTTGGACAATAGACTTCATCTTGAGTCTTTTTCTTCGATAATTCCCGTGCAATCCCATGTTTTCTCCATTATCCATCCGGTTGGCCCTGAAAACACAATAAACACAAAAACCACGCATAATTCCAAACAAATGATATTAAATACACGTTTTGGTCTCGTTTTAGCCAGAATTAAGTGGTAAAAGGATGGGTGTTTACACACCTATCAAATCCCCTACACTTAACCATTGTCATGCCCTCATGCAATGCTTAGTGATAAAGCAATTTTACATTTTTCTCTTAATCAATCAACCTTGGCCTTATTAAAACACTACTAAACAAAAATTAAAGTACTTAAAAGAAATTAAACTTTAAAGGGAACAAGAGGATAGAAAACCATTTTCACTTGAAAATAGCTACATGGAAATAACTTGCAAAGAAATCAATGACTTACATTAGGGCTTTGGTGCTGTGAAGATTTATCACCCTCAAGTTTCACGTTCCCCAAACTAAGCTTAAAAACGAGATCATTGTTATTATAAGTTAGTAAATCAAATACTTACACACATGGCTTAATTAAATGCTTAAACTCCCTTATTCCTAGGTGTATCTCTTATATTTTATTTTTGTCTTAGAATGATCATGAAGATGCATTTTTGGACTTATTTCGATAATTTATTTAGGCTGAAAGCAAAGTAGGACGATTTGATCAATAGTTAGCTAAAGGACAAAATCTCTTAAAACTGCTTCTCGGGATATCAAAAAGTTCATATCTTGGCATAACTTGGTTCGCGATTTGAGACCTTTCTCGGGCCGATATTTGGCATGTACTTCATACTTCATATCTTGAGAGACGATCTTGAGATAATGGTCTTCTCATCGTAATAGAGTTTCTTCACTTTAGAGACTTTTGAGGGGTACTCCAACTTTGTTGACCACGACTTCATGATTATTTCTTCAATCTCTATTTGGGATTTTGAGATACAACGATCCGCCTCCTTTTCGGACTTGGATCTATTTATCCTCATACCTTGTTAGGGTCTTTTCGGATAGACTTCTCCATGATCTTTATGGGAGTTGATTGCTTTTCGTCGTAAGTCTTGATCCTTCATATTGACTTTGTGAATAATGCTTTTCACATCACTTTGGATCTTTAGCAATAAAATGGAATCCTCATGCCTTGTTAGGGCCTTTTCGGACTCGCCAATCTTCCCGCCCCGCTTCATAGGTTATGCCTTGGCTATGAACTCTTATCATTACCGAGCAACTTTTAAACGATCTTGGGCTAGAAGCTAAGTAACTTTTCAAATCATACGACCTTACTTATTGCAAATAATTTATTAGCAAGTGATGGGAGAATAGGCAAATAATTACACCAAGTGAGCTTGTGCAAGAATACCGACTTATAATTGACTCAATCATTTCTCGTCCTCCACAATTTAAAATCTCAAGTAATGAGACTCGTGGATACTTAGCCTAATAAACCAATTGAGGTCTACATGGTTAAGGATACTAGCTAGAATAAACTTAGATAAGTCTATTCGGGTTGAGTCAAAATAAACGCAACGGGCCTAATATGTCAAAGACTTCTAAACTAGCTACACCACTTTATTAATAGTTTTGACTTTATTGCGGGATATATACATATGAAAGTAACGATAAAAATTTAAAAATTACGACAAAATGGCCAAAGTTAATAAAAAATTTGAAAAATGTTGAAAAACATGATTTTCCGGTTAAATGAAGGCATTTTCATGGAAAAGTCCACTTAAAACTTCGATAGAAGTCCCCCCTACACTTAAGATAAACATTGTCCTCAATGTTTAAGCATGTGGGAAAAGTCTCCCCTAAACTTATGACATTGTGCACGTTGGTTAACTCAAGTTAAGGAAGAGACGACTAAAGTGATCAATTTCAAATGTGAGTATGAAGAAAATTGAATCACGATAGTTGAGAGATGGAACCGGATTTCGGATAACACGGGAGCACGGTTCTTCGTAGGTTCCAAGAGTGCACTTATCCCTGTAATCACATCACCACACAAATACAAAGAACCTATAGAAGTCCCCCCTACACTTAGGAGGTTAAAACATAAAAGGATAGATACTCGGGCTGCCTCCCGAGGAGCGCTTGTTTTTGATAATCGAGTCACGAGCCTGACTCGACCCAAAATTAGTTCATGAGGAACGTGGTGAGGGATGGAATCATCTCCTGAGAGGTGTCCTCACCAAAGTACAACTTCACTCGTTGGCCATTCACCTTAAAATTTGGTCCATTAGGTTGAGCGAGCTCGAGAGTACCATATGGAAAAATTTGGGCAATGGTGAATGGGCCTGACCAACGAGATTTCAGCTTGCCCGAAAAGATTTTCAACCGAGAGTTAAAGAGTAAAACTTTATCTCCAACTTTGAACTCTCGGTTTTTGATCTTGGAGTCGTGAATGAGCTTAGTTCTTTCCTTATAGATCAAAGAATTTTCATAAGCCTCATTACGGAGTTCATTGAGCTCATTGAGTTGGATCTTGCGTAGGTCACCGACTTTGTTGATATCAAAATTAGCCCACTTCAAGGCCCAGTAAGCCTTGTGCTCCAACTCAATTGGGAGGTGGCATGCTTTCCCGTACACGAGACGATATGGTGTGCAACCAATCGGAGTCTTGTATGCAGTACGAAAAGCCCACAAAGCATCATCAAGTTTATCAGCCCATGAGGCACGATGCTCTCCCATGGTCCTTTCAAGAATTCGCTTTAGTCCTCGGTTGGATATTTCAGCCTGGCCATTAGTTTGTGGGTGGTAGGCTGTGGAAAGACGATGATTTACACCATACTTAGCCATGACTCTTGCGAATTGGTCATTGCAAAAATGAGTCCCACGATCACTAATAATGGCACGAGGCACACCGAATCTAGCGAATAGAGCTTTCAAAAAGTTACAAACCACCCTTGCGTCATTAGTGGGTAAAGCTTTGGCTTCCACCCATTTGGAGACGTAGTCAACGGCTACAAGGATGTATTTGTTTCCTTTAGAAGAAGGGAATGGCCCCATAAAGTCGATACCCCAAACATCAAAGATTTCACACTCTTGAATGAAATTCTGAGGCATCTCGTCTTTATGTGTGATCGTGCCTTGTTTTTGGCAAACATCACATAGTTTAACCATATTGTGAGCGTCATGATATATGGAGGGCCAATAAAATCCCGAATCAAATACTTTTTTGGCGGTGTAGTTGGGACCAAAGTGACCACCGGTGGGTCCTTTGTGGCAAGCATCAAGGATTTTTAAAGCTGTCGGTCCATCAACACATCGGCGAATAATCAAATCAGCACATTGTTTGAATAGGTAAGGGTCATCCCAAAAGTAAGTCTTAATGTCGGTGAAAAACTTTTTCTTTTGTTGGGACGTCAACCCTTCCTTGAGAATTCCACCCGCCAAGTAGTTTGCAAAGTCCGCAAACCACGGGGTTGCATCAGAATTCGAATTTATAGACATTAAGGTCTCCAAGGGAAAAGAATCATTGATTTCTTTGTTCGGATGACCCCCTTGGTAAGGATCCTCAAGTCTGCTGAGATGATCCGCGGCTAGGTTTTCAGCTCCTTTTTTATCGCGAATTTTGATTTTAAATTCCTGGAGCAGCAAAACCCAACGAAGAAGTCTTGGTTTGGAATCTTGCTTTGTCAACAAGTACTTCAGCGCGGAATGATCGGTATACACAATTGTTGTTGAAAGGACAAGATAGGGGCGGAATTTTTCAAAGGCATAGACAACAGCTAAAAGCTCTTTTTCGGTTGTCGTGTAATGCAATTGAGCCCCCGTCATTGTCTTGCTAGCGTAATGGATTGGTTGGAAGTGTTTGTTCACTCTTTGTCCTAGAACCGCTCCAATAGCAAAATCACTAGCATCGCACATCAACTCAAAGGGAAGCTCCCAATTAGGGGTAACCAAGACGGGTGCCTTAGTTAGCTTATCCTTAAGCGAGTTGAAGGCTTCAAGACACTCTTTGGAAAAGATAAAAAGGAGTATCTTTTTCCAAGAGGTGGGTCATCGGGCGAGCGATTTGAGAAAAATCTTTGATGAATCGACGGTAGAAGCCCGCATGACCCGGGAAACTTCTCACACCCTTCACGGTTGAAGGTGGAGGCAACTTAGCTATAACATCGACTTTAGCACGGTCTACTTCGAGACCGGCTTTGGAAATCTTGTGTCCTAGCACGATGCCTTCTTTTACCATGAAATGGCATTTTTCCCAATTCAGAACAAGGCGAGTGTCTTCGCACCGCTTAAGCATACGTTCCAAATTGGCAAGGCAAGAAGAGAAGGAATCCCCGAAGACCGAGAAATCATCCATGAAGACTTCCATGGTTTGTTCAACCATGTCATGGAAGATAGCTAACATGCACCTTTGGAAAGTCCCGGGGGCATTACATAAGCCAAAAGGCATCCTTTTGTACGCAAATGTGCCATAGGGACAAGTGAATGTTGTCTTCTCTTGATCTTGGGGATCGATGGGTATTGAAAATAACCCGAGAAACCATCAAGAAAGCAGTAATATTCATTACCCGCTAAACGTTCAAGCATTTGGTCCATAAAAGGTAGAGGGAAATGATCCTTTCTCGTGGCATCATTGAGTTTACGGTAGTCTATACAAACTCTCCACCCAGTAACGAGACGAGTGGAAATCAACTCGTTGTGTTCATTGGGAACAACGGTTATTCCGCCCTTCTTGGGCACACAATGGATTGGACTAACCCATGGTGAATCCGAAATAGGGTAAATCATACCCGCATCAAGAAGTTTGATAACCTCTGATTTGATGACTTCATGGATTTTTGGATTCACCCTTCGTTGACTTTGAATTGTGGGCTTAAAGTCGTCCTCCATGAGAATTTTATGTGTGCAGAAGTGAGGATCAATTCCACGAATATCAGAAATCTTCCAAGCAATAGCCTTCTTATGATCTTTCAACACGGTGATAAGTCGGGCTTTTTCTTCTTCCTTTAGGTCCTTAGCAATGATGACTGGCGACTTCTTCTCTTCTTCAAGGAATACATACTCGAGATGGGGCGGCAACTCCTTAAGTTCTAAATCCGGAGGATTTTCGACGGGAGGCGTATTCGAAGTCGGAGTATCGATAGCAATAACCGTGGGAGATGGAGGAGAAGGATTGTCTTCGTTTAGAAGGTTGTCAAAGAAATGCATGTCTTCATCCCCATCGGTGGGAGAATCATCAGTAGCTAAATTCACATCTCCCATGGTGTCTTCAAGATTGTTCCAAAACAAATCACTTTCTCCAAATAGAGACAGTGATGAATCAATAGAGGAAACGGTTTCAATATTGGGAAGAGAGGTAGGAATACTTTTACAAGCATCTTTGAAGTGTTCTTCACAAGCCTCATCCAGACCGTCAATACAATTAACACTCTCGTATGAATAAGGTTGTTTAGACAACTTTCCCATGTTGAAGACGATTTTATCTTCACCCACTCTCATGATAAGCTCACCGGCTTCAACATCGATGAGAGTGCGACCGGTCCTCAGGAATGGACGACCCGCGATCAAGGGAACACGAGGGTCCATCTCGTAGTCGGCGACGACGAAATCAGCAGGAAAAGTGAATTTGTCGACTCCTACGAAGACGTCTTCGGCTATCCCCACTGGATAAGCAACCGTACGGTTAGCTAATTCCAAAGTCATTTTGGTGGGGACTAGCTCAGGGAGATATAATTGCTTCCACACACTTAAAGGCATTAAGTTGATACTGGCACCTAGATCGGCTAGGGCCATGCAATTCTCTACTCCCGGGAAATTGCAAGGGATTAAGAAACGACCCGGATCACCAAGCTTGGTTGGCAATTTCCTTAAGAGCACTGCAGAACAGTTCTCATTAAGTTGGGTGTTGGCAATATCGAGAAGCTTTTCCTTGTCGCTCAGAAGATCTTTAAACATTTTCGCGTACTTAGGCATGTGAGCGAGAGCCTCAGCGAAGGAGATATTGAAATTCAGTTGTTTAAACATTTTAAGAAAGTTAGAAACCTGAATATCGTCCTTGCTTTTGAGCTTCTCTTTCCACAACCTAGATGGATAAGGTATATTGGAAGAAGAGGAAGGCTTCGGGAGAATAGGATCACTCACATCCTTGGGTGGAGGAGGGGTAGAAGGAAGAGGCGGAGAAATTGGGGAAGGAGAAGGATGAGGAATAGGAGCAGGTGACTCGTTCTCCTTAGTCACAACCACCGGTGGAGGTATAGGAAGCTCGGGTTCCTTGGTACCTTTACCACTGCGAGTGGTGATTGCTTTCATCTCCCCTCTTGGATTAGCAACGGTGTTACTCGGAAGAGTACCCGAAGAAGAGGGTTGATTACCTTGGAAAAAGCTAGCCATCATGTTCTTCAAGTCATTCGTTTGACTATCCAACGTGTTTCTCATGTCAGCTCTCAGATCGTTCCCTTGTTTGACCAAGTCTGCTTTCAGGTTGAGCACTTCTCTTTGAAGATTTCCCACGATCACATCGTTAGTCCTCATATAGGTTTCCACTTCTTGGTGAAGAGCGGTGGGTTGGTTCGGAGGAGCATTGTATGCGGGTGGTTGATAAGCAGGTTACTGGTATACTTGGTTGTTTCGTTGAGGTGGTTGTTGCTGCTTGTGAGGTGGGATGTATGGTGTACGAGGTTGTTGTTGTTGTTGAGGAGGGCGATTGAGGTTTTGTTGTTGGTTTGGGTTGGTAGGAGGAAAACCGGGTGGTGAAAGATAATTGTTAGAGCGGTAGCTAAGCAAATTACGGTCACCTTGAGGTCTAGCTTGATAAGCAGGTTGAGGATAGGTGCCATATGCTGCATTCACATTCTCAGCAGGGTAGTCTTGGGTGGTGGTACAAGTGGTGTAAGAGTGAGGACCCCCGCATATCTCGCATGGTTGACTAACAGCATTGACTTGAGTGTTTTTAGCGTTGTTGCTGTTGGTGTTGTTTACGGTGTGGGTGACAAGCGATTCAAGGAGCACAGTGATTTTGTCAAGTCACTTGTCGCTGTCACTAGTGCTAGCACTAGCGACATTGGTCGAACACTCTTGGTTTGCACACGAGATTTATTCTCAATGATATCCCAAGCAGCATTGAAAGTCTTAGCCAAAAGATTACCCCCCGAGGCACTGTTTAGTGAATCTTGGTCACTCATGCTTAAACCATTGTAAAAAGTATTAATTTGATGTACTTTGGTAAAACCATGTTGTGGGCATTTTCTTAAAAGATCTTTAAAACGATCCCAAGATTCACTGAACGACTCATCGTACTTTTGTTCAAAATTTATGATTTCATTCCGCAAAGCGGTAGTACGAGAGGGTGGGAAAAAGTAATTGATAAACTTGGTCTCCAAATCCGTCCACGAGAGAATACTCTGTGGCGGTTCCTTAGCAAGCCAATGTCGGGCTTGTCCCTCTAAAGAAAAGGGAAAAAGTTGTAACCGGATTACCTCTTGTGGAACACCATTGAATTTGACCGTGTTGGTGAGTTGCAAGAATCTCTTGATATGGTCATGTGGATCATCAATGGTACGCCCCAAGAATGGTTGAGCGGAGACCATCTGGATAAAGCCTGATTTTAGCTCAAAGTTGTTGGCTGCGATTGCTGGTATAACAATTGGATCAGTGTTGCCATCTACATGAGCTTGCAGCAGTTCAATCATCGGGCGATTATCCGGTTGAGGCTCATTGTTGTTGTTGTTATTCATGTTGTTGAAAGGTGGGTTGTTGTTGTTATTATTGTTGTTTTGAGGATGTATGTTGTTGTTGTTTTGTACATCGGCCATGTCTAAGTTATCGAGAGGCTCGGGCTCTTGATAAGACGTGGATCGAGTGCGCATACACCTGCAAAAGAACTAACAAGAGAAAAACAAAGCAAAATATTTTTGGTTTTTTTATGTTTTTTACTTTTTAGGCTTTTTTGAAAATTTTATATTTTTTAGTGTTTTTTTGAAAATTTTTATGAAAAAGTATCGTCCACGGGGAACGGATCCCAAAATCCAAGTTCTCACAAAAAACTTTTGATCTTAACGAGAAGAGCCGGCAGCGGCGCCATTTAATACTTATGATTTTCAATGGGGTTCAATTTTGTCTCTCAGAATCCTCTCGAATTGATCTCAGTTCTAAGTGGAATGATTTGTTTTTGGTTACTAAAAAGGGATTGGAGTTTTAATCTACGAAAAGTTTAAATGCACGAAAATATAAACTTAAATTTAAAAGCAATTAAACTAAATTAATAACAATTAATAAAGCTTGTATTAATAAACTGGAATTAAAATTAAACTTAGAATATAAAATGAAGAAAAAATGAGAAATATTAAGACAGATACAAAAAGAAACAGTAGTAAGATTAAAAGAAAATTGATTCGGAACTTTGACCTTGATTCGGAACTATTGATCCGGAACTTTTCACCCGGAAGTCTTCATTCGGAACTTTGAAAAATCCTTCACTCGGAACTTTCTTCGGAAGTTGATCCGGAACTTTCTTCGGAACTTTGAGTCGGAAGTTTATTCGGAACTTTGGGAACTCATTCGGAAGTCTGGGAAACACTCAAGAACAGTAACAATACCGAAAAAACAGGGAAATCGATTTAAAGCTAAAAAATCACCAAGTTTTTCACCAAAAACTTAAATAAACTAATCACTAAGCATCTACTAACCATAAACTACAAATCCCATCAATAAAAACACAAAACCCAACAACTTTTAAAGATCTAATCAATCAAATAAGAACTTAAGAACTTGGAATAAAAGCTGATGATGAACAAGATGAAATGGAAAGATTAAACAAGAACTTGTATTGATGATTAATGTTTTAACAATCACAAAATAAAGATTAAAATTATAAGATTTGAAGAACAAAGATTAAAATCACCAAACACCCTAGTGGTGTTGGTGATGCTACGAAACAGAAAGGGAGAAAAAGGTGGGGAGAAGAAAAACTAAAAAACTGCCTAATAAGTGTGAGGGGAACCCTTTATATAGGTGTTCCCTTTGGTTGGTGAGTGGGCTTTCTCCCGTTCTTCTTGTCTTCTCGTCTTTTCAGAAAAGTTGACGTTTTCGATTCTGATTCGGGATTTGTCGTCGATTAAATTTAACTCGTCTTTTAATTTCTTCGTTTAATAGACTTGAGTTTCTTCGACTTATGTAAATCTTCCATCTTTGGTCCTTTTCTTCGATAAATCTTCGAATAGGCCCAGTAACTTCAAATCTTTTGCATCTCTTGGACAATAGACTTCATCTTGAGTCTTTTTCTTCGATAATTCCCGTGCAATCCCATGTTTTCTCCATTATCCATCCGGTTGGCCCTAAAAACACAATAAACACAAAAACCACGCATAATTCCAAACAAATGATATTAAATACGCGTTTTGGTCTCGTTTTAGCCAGAATTAAGTGGTAAAAGGATGGGTGTTTACACACCTATCAGCCGTATTATTATATTTATCATGTGGGGCGTATGGGTGCATCCTAGTTACATGTTTTTCAGTAGATTACTCAGTGTGAATGTGGTGTGTGCCTTGCATCCTTCACAAGGAGTTGATCCCTCCTACCTAAAACCAGTATATTAAATTAGAGGCATCCCCTCTAATTTGCATGATGAGGTCACCCCTCCAAGTATTCATGCACGGTGGATTTTCATGACCTATATTGGCTAATGGTAGAATATGCTAAACAGTTTTTATAAGATAAACATAAGGCTTTTCAAACTATAAAACCAGTTTTACCAAGACTTAACCAGGTTATTCGGGACTTAGGTTCTTCCGCTGTTATATGTTATATGCTTATCCTATTCATGCTTTATTGTACATCCGTGCACTGAGCGTATTTCTCAGCCGTTTTCCTTTTCTATGTTCCCAAAATGGCAGGTACTCAGGGACGCTCGTAGACTTTAAGCGTACGTGCATATGGATTGGAAGCTTTCTAGCCTTTCTTTACTTTATGCATTATCTTACATTGATACTCTTGCTATGGACATTGTTTAGTCCTTTCCTTTATAGTACTTATGTTTGTGTGTGATGAGCTTTACTTTTGGACCACCGATGTTTGATTCCGGTATTTTCCTTTTATGGTCATGTAATGTTTAGACATTTTTCCTTGTATGCTTTGATGACACGCCATAATTACGCGTGACATTCCATTATCAAAATAGGGTGTTACAATTATGGTATGAGAGACAAGGCTTCGACCTGTAGGCTCTCAAAATATGACCTGTGATTAGTGGGTAGTCACTATGGTCTTTCTAGAACTGACAGTCGTTTTCATGCATTCATCATTTTTTATGCATACATATATATGTCATTGTCGCAGGTTTATGACTATGTAATGGTTGGTACAGGACTGGCCCTATTTAGTCGCATGTGTTTTATCAGAACTTTTAAATTTGGGACCGACCCATAGGAGTCCCCTCTCCATGTATTTTATTTTGGGTGAACTGACCATAGGCGTTCACTCTCGAGCATACAAAAGTTTTCATAAAAATGCATCATGCATTCATACACAAAATTTTCTTGCATGAAATTTTTCTCTTGAAATTTTGGTATAAATTTCTTTCATATGTATATATTTTATGTTTTGATCTGTTTAATCATATATTTTATGTTATACTGTCAGATGGTTCTCACACGCGAACAGGAACAACTAAATGCTGCAATCCAAGCTGCAATGCAAGATTTGCTTCCTCAACTGAGGAACGACATCAGGGCTGAGGTTCAAGCTGCCAACAATCAGCAGCATAACCAGGCACCTCCTCCTCCTCCTCCTCCATTGACATTAGCAGTATGTCTGGAGAGATTCAACAAGCTCTGTCCTCGAGCTTTTGAGAAGACAGATAGCCCCAGTGATGCTGAAAGCTGGTTGGCTCATATCGAGAAGATTTTCAATGCTATGGGTTGTGACCCCGCGTACAAGGCGAGGTTGGCATGCTATCGGTTCGAAGGCGATGTGCTAAATTGGTGGTTAGCGTTGATGCAGTCTGAGGGAGGTGACGAGTGGGTTGCTGGTTTGACTTGGGCTCAGTTCAAGGACAGGGTGATGGAGCAGTTCTTTCCCAAGGCTGAGCAAGACAAGCTCAAGAGGGAGTACCATGGGATCCGACAGAGAGCTGGGGAGAATAGCAACGAGTTTATGCAGCGCTTTCTTCGCTTAGCTGGTTTCCTTTGTGCGGCAGCAGGTACTCCTGAAGAGCAGGCACACCACTTTAGGTGGGCTCTTCGCACATCGGTCGCAAACAATCTGGTGTATGCTACGTTCAACACTGTAGCACAAGTGGCCGATGCAGCACGTAAGCTGGAGATGCTGCAGGAGAAAGATGAGTTCGGGGAAGCTGAGAGACCCGATAAAAGGTAAACATTCGTATTCAAGCGGTGATCAATCCGTATTCTTTCCATATATGTCAATTATTCATCTCTTTAAAATGTATCTTCCAGGCAGAAAACTGAGGACCGGTCTCAGCCGGCTACTCAGCAGCAGCCTCATCAGCCCAAGGGAAACGGTCAGACTAACGACCTTTCTGCTACGGAAAGGCGTGGCGGTAATGATAACTACCGTAACAACGCTGGATACTCCAACAGCAGCAGGTCCTAATACTTACGCATTTTCTTATGATTTCATGTATAACTCATATTCTGACACTTTAGCAAAACTTCTACCAGGAACCATGGAAACGGTAGGGACCAGAACCAGAGAGGTTCACAGCCTAGCCGTCCAGCTATCACTGGTATTCAATCTTACGATTATCCGCATTGTCCTTTGTACCCTATTATCATGTCTTATGTAAAATGTTTTATCAGGTTCTCAGCCAGCCAGAGCACCTACTGGAGGGTATACTCATCCTCTTTGCTCTACTTGCCACCGTAGGCACCCAGGGCCATGTCGTCGTAACACGGATGCATGCTTCAAGTGTGATCTTCCTGGCCATATCATAAAGGATTGCCGTAAGGGCGAGATGGAGGGCACATCGGGACATGCTGATTCCAAGCCGCCTCGTACCACCGGGCGTGTCTACACGACATCTCGAGACCAGGCCAACAAGTCTACAGGTACCATCACTGGAATCTTGTATATGTATGGTCAAGCTGCATGTGTTCTTTTCGATACGGGCGCTACTCACTCGGTCATTTCTACTACTTATGCTAAGAACATTAGGATTCTCCCCATGCCACTAGAGAATAGGCTTACTATTTCCACGCCTTTGAGGGACTCTGTATTAATCACCCATGTATACAAGAGTCTTCCCCTAGAATTTGACGATAAGGTTCGACCTGTTGACGCACTTCCGCTGGACATGAATGACTTCGACATGATTTTGGGCATGGATTGGCTATCCAAGCATCATGCTACCATAGACTGCCATTCATATCGAGTTATCTTCGGTGATGTTAATGCACTAGAGTACATTCATAACGGGTTCGTACCCGGGCGGTTTGTACAAATCATATCTACCCTGCAAGCGCGTGCACTATTGTAACATGGTTGCGAGGGTTATCTAGCTACGGTTCACGACATCGATGCTGAATCTCCATCAATTCAGGATCAACCAATAGTGTCAGAATTCCAAGATGTATTCCCAGAAGAACTTCTGGGCATACCACCTGCACGAGAAGTGGAATTCAATATCGAGCTTATTCCAGGAGCTGAACCAATCTCCAAGGCTCCTTATCGCATGGCTCCCATAGAGCTAAAGGAGCTGAAGGATCAACTGTAAGAACTTCTAGAACGAGGTTTTATTCGACCGAGCGCATCTCCATGGGGCGCACCGGTCTTATTTGTTAAGAAGAAGGACGGCAGTATGCGTCTTTGCATAGACTATCGTGAGCTCAACAAGATTACTATCCGGAATAGGTATCTACTGCTGCGTATAGACGATCTGTTTGACCAACTCCAAGGGGCCAAACACTTCTCCAAGATTGATCTTAGGTCAGGCTATCATCAGCTACGGGTTAAGGAGCAGGACATCGCCAAGACTACTTTTCGTACCCGCTATGGCCACTACGAGTTTGTAGTTATGCCATTTGGCCTGACAAATGCTCCAGCAGTATTCATGAACTTGATGAACATAATCTTCCATGAATTTCTGGACAAGTTCGTCATTGTCTTCATCGATGACATCCTGATTTTCACAAAGTCCAAGGAGGAACATGAAGACCATCTTCATACAGTACTACAGATTCTTCGCCAGAAGCAGCTGTATGCTAAATTCTCCAAGTGTGAATTCTGGTTAGACAAGGTGGCATTCCTAGGTCACATTGTATCAGCAGAAGGAATCACTATGGATCCAGCGAAGGTTGAGGCCATTACTAAGTGGCCGAGGCCGACATCAACGACGGAAGTCCGCAGTTTATTAGGCTTAGCTGGCTATTACCGTAGGTTCGTGGAGAACTTTTCCCGCTTAGCACTACCATTGACCAAACTGATGCGGAAAGGGGAGAAATTCGTCTGGACTAAAGAACGAGAGAAGAGCTTTGAAGACCTGAAGCAGAAGCTAGTATCTGCACCTATTCTTACTCTCCCATCTGGTACGGGTGGATTTCAAATCTACAGTGATGCATCGGGGAAGGGACTTGGCTGTGTTCTCATGCAACATGGGAAAGTGATCGCGTATGCCTCACGGCAGCTTAAGCCTTATGAAGAAAATTACCCCACGCATGACTTGGAACTTGCTGCAGTCGTGTTTGCATTGAAGATATGGAGGCACTACTTATATGGAGAATCATGTGACATTTTCATGGACCACAAGAGCTTGAAGTATATCTTCACTCAACGTGAATTGAACATGAGGCAGAGGAGATGGTTAGAACTGTTGAAGGATTATGACATAAATCTACAGTATCATCCTGGAAAAGCAAATGTAGTAGCAGATGCTCTTAGCAGGAAGTCCGGAATGATCAACGGCATTAAAATTGAGGAGGAAATCATAAGAGACTTGGAGCGACTAGACATCGAGATCATGGTACGTGGACGGCACGGTTACTGGGCTAATCTTATAGTAGAACCCGAGTTACTCTCTAAGATCAAGGAAGCTCAGAAAGATGATGGAGAAATCTGGGCGATAGTACAGAATTTGGAGAAACAGACGGAATTCAGAGTAGATGCAGATGGTATCGTATAGCAGGGCACGAGACTTCGTGTTCCTGATGACCAAGAACTCAAGGAAGCCTTGTTAGCTGAAGCTCATAGCTCCCCATTATCTATACATCCTGGTTCGACTAAGATGTACCATGACATCAAGCAATACTTTTGGTGGAGTGGTATGAAACAGGATGTGGCCACTTACGTCACCAAATGTCTTACCTGCCAGCAGGTTAAGATCGAGCATCAGCGATCTGGCGGTCTCCTTCAACCGTTAGATATTCCAGAGTGGAAGTGGGACAAAATCACCATGGATTTTGTTACCGGTCTTCCGCCTACCAAGAAGAAACACGATGCAATTTGGGTTATCGTAGATCGACTTACCAAATCAGCTCATTTCTTACCGATCCTCAAGGAAGATCCGATAAGTAAACTCGCCGATACGTATAGAAGAGAGATCATGAGACTCCACGGTGCTCCATCCAGCATCGTCTCAGACAGAGATCCTCGTTTCACTTCGCGATTTTGGAAGAGTCTACAGAAAGCTTGGGGTACACAACTTAAGCTTATCACGGCTTTTCATTCTCAAACAGACGGACAGTCGGAGCGAACGATTCAGACATTGGAAGACATGTTGAGGTCATGTGCGTTGGAATGGACGGGTGATTGGGACGATTATATTTGTTTGGTGGAGTTTGCATACAACAACAGTTGGCACGCAAGTATCAAGTGTGCTCCTTTCGAGATGTTGTATGGCAGAAAGTGTCGCGCCCCAATCTGCTGGGATCAGGTTGGCGAGCGAACACTTGAAGGACCAGAAATCATAGAGATGACCAATGAAAGGATCGCAGTAGCTAAGCAGAAACTTCAGGAAGCACGGTCACGTCAGAAGAGTTACGCCGATAAGCATCGTAGGGACATACATTTTAATGTAGGAGATCACGTATTCCTTAAGGTTTCGCCGGCACGTGGTGTTAGACGCTTCGGGATTAAAGAGAAGCTCAGTCCTCGTTTCATCGGACCGTTTGATATCATTGAATGTGTAACACCCCATTTTGATACTGGAATGTCACGCGTAATTATGGCGTGTCATCAAAGCATACAAGGATAAATGTATAAAACATTACATGACCACAGGGATAACTGGAATCAAACATCGGTTCCCAACATAAGCCCAAAACATAATAAAGCAAAAGAAATGAATGAAAGACTAAACAAGCATAAGTATATGAAGGCAAAAAAAGAAAAGAAGTCTCTAGCAGCTTCCATCCTATGCACGTCCTCCAAATGCTCGAGTCTTTCCTTGGGTACCTGCCGTTTTGGGACATGAAAAGGAAAGTAACGGCTGAGCAAAACGCTCAGTGCACGGATATAGACATAGTATGAATGACTAAGCATAATAAAGACTTAATAGCAGCGGAAATGTATAAGTCATGGAAAACCTGGAACATGTTCATAAAACTGGTTTTATAGTTTGAAAAGCCTTATGTTTATCTTATGAAAATTGTTTAACGTATTTTACCATTAGCCAATATAGGTCATGAAAATCCACCGTGCATGAATACTTGGAGGGGTGACCTCATCATGCAAATTAGAGGGGTTGCCTCTAATTTAATATACTGGTTTTTGGGTAGGAGGGATCAGCTCCTTGTGAAGGATGCGAGGCACACACCACACTCACCATGAAATCCTGAATAAAAACATGTAACTAGGATGCACCCATACGCCCCACATGATAAATATAATATAAATGGCCAAAAGCTGAAGGGACGCCACGAGCAATCACTCCGCCATGGTGAAGTCATAACATCAGTGCCTCTAATGTTATGGTTATGGTACCTCCATAACTAGGTGAAACTGGTCATGCATGTATATGGCTATAGGTAATCTTAATTAAGCATAAGCAATCAAACACGTAACTTATACTACGGGAAAACAGTTGGCTGCATACGGGGAATCCTAATAAGGAAAGAATGTCCATACTGAAAGGACGGGAATCCGTACCTTATGTCCAGTGAACGAAGAAGATGAACTGAGCGGAATCCTACTTCCGTATCACTAGTGCTACATAAATACATACATGAATAAGTATCTGCTTACTAATTACGTAGCTGGTTTCGTGTCATGTCTTAGCTTATTTTATGTGTTCTTACCATGTTTTACTGTTTTAAAGCCTTAAACTGTGTTTATCTCATATTCTGTTTAATCTGATTAAGTATTTCTGGTATTTCATGTTGTGTAATAATAAGTAACTTTCCAAAAATAGCAGGTTTCCTAAAATAGAAAGTTTTCAAAAATAGAAAGTTTACAAAAATAGAAAGTTTCCAAAAATAGAAAGTTTCTTAAAAAAAGAAAGTTACCAAAAATAGAAAGTTTCTAAAAATAGAAAGTTTCCAAAAATAGAAAGTTTCCAAAAATAGAAAGTTTCCAAAAACAGATTTACTGCTTAAAATAGATAAGTTTCTAAAAATAAAAAGTTTCCATAAATAGATCATTTGCCTTAATTAAATAAGTTTCCATAAATAGATTAGTTGCCTGAAATAACTAAGTTTCTAAAAATAGAAGGTTTCCATAATTAGAAATAAGCTGGTTAAATAAGCTAAGTATATAAGCCTAAGTGTTTTCATGAGTATTTTCTAAGTCATATGATATAATATATAGTTTAATAATTATTTCATTTAATTAAATTAAACTATAGGTTAAAATATTTAATTAAAGTATAACATGTTTTTAATTAAATGAAGTTAAATACTTAGGTTAAAACATGTATTATTATTTATTAATAATATAACCTAAGTCATGTAAATTAATTAATTATAAACATGGTTTTTATATAATTAAATTAATTATAAGTCTAAAATATAAAAATACTTAGGTTAAATAATTTCATGATTATTAATAATTAAAATAACCTAAGTCATGTAATTAAATTAATCATGTCATATTATTAATTTAATTTTAACATAAGATCATAAAAAAAAACTAAACATACACCACGAACCGGATCTAGACTAAAAACCATGAACCGGACATGAAATCGACACCGTACCCCGAACCAACTCGGGGTACCCCGTGCCTTACTGCTGCCGTGGGACCCACACACACCAACCAAGACCGTATGGACTTGGTGGTGGTCGGTTTGGCCAAACCGAAAACCCTTCGGGTTCGGTGCAGCCTGCGGCCAAAAACAAACACCCCTTAAAACAATACTTGTG
Source organism: Glebionis coronaria (assembly GCA_025667525.1). Taxonomy (NCBI): domain Eukaryota; kingdom Viridiplantae; phylum Streptophyta; class Magnoliopsida; order Asterales; family Asteraceae; genus Glebionis; species Glebionis coronaria. The sequence goes on from CM046879.1 coordinate 224,432,754, forward strand.
ATTTTATTAAACCACAAATCATGTTAGATCCATGTTTATTTATTAGGTTTTTGTAAAAACATCACATGTTCTTGATTTATAAAAAGATCAAATCAAAAGAAAAGGTTTAAAAAGGATTTACCGAATTCGTGGATCAAAAGGATGAAGAACAAACACGATCAACAACTAAAATTCCAAGATCCAAGATCACAAACCACCTCCTTGTGGTGGTTGTAGGGTGGCGGCACAAAGAAGAACAAGGAAGAGGGTTTTAGGGTTTTTCTAAACATCTTCTGTAATTGTAAATGAGTAGTAAAAAATCCCCTTTTCCCTTTTAGTAAAAATTGATGGGCTAAGCCCATTCTCCCTCCCTAATTTCATGGTAATGGGGCCCACAAGGGGTAACCCGAATGTTTTTCCGTGTCTAAAATATTGGTGTGTTCTCGTGTTCGTGTTTTACGTGTTTTAATTAGTTATCGATCGTGACTTAATATATTTATTCGTGTTCGTAATAAATATATATACGTAATTAATATTAGCCCGTGATTTAGTTACGTTCATGATTTCATGATCACATGTTCGTGATTAATTATTGTTTAAATAATTATTGCGTGTTCTTGCGTAATAAATACTTATCGTGTTCTAACACGTACGTAATACGTAAAATCCTAACACGTAAACGTAATCGTACTATAAAAGGAAAGTTTTAATCTAGTACGTACGCTCTTAAGGGTACTATTCATGGTAAAAGCATGCGGGTTTTACAACTCTTCCCCCCTAAAAAGAATAATTCGTCCCCGAATTATAGATAACGTAATTGAAAGAGAAACATCCCCGAATCAAACTGAAAGGGTATGTAAGATTAATGAACGTGCGGGTTTCCTGGCAGAATGAATGCGGAACGTGACATGTCTTGAAAGGACATGGAACGTGACGTGACTGAAAGGACATATCTAGTTGATAAGAGAAAAACAGATAAAAGTTCGGATGAACTTGTCCATTTCCTAGTGGCCTCCCTCTTGGAACGGTTCCTTCAGAAGATCTTGACACAAATGATAAATCTTGGTCCTCCTGACCTTGACTTGGAATACGAAGAAATTCTTGGTTATTAACGGAAGGTAGATCCCCTAAATTCGATCGAGGAAAATAAGAGTTAACGTGCTAGGGTAACTGAAACATTATGATGCAAGACAATCTGACTTAACTGATAATTAGAAACGATGCGCGAGACATAAAGAAACGTAGTACGTGAAAAATTTTGAACGTGATACCTGAAAAATTTTGAACGTGCTACGTGGAGATATGGCGAGTGTAGTATGAGTAAACATATCGTGATCCATGATACGTGTAACATATCTTGATCATGATATGAGGAACGTGGAATGAACATGACATGTGAAACATATCGTGATCATAGAATACAATGGCGGTAACGTCAAACGCTACAAGGTGAGATGTGGAATATGACGTGAAACGTCTATCTGATGATGGAGAGTTATACTAAACTTGGGTCTGGTCTCTCAAGTTCTTGCAAACTACCCAGAATGAGAAAAGAAATGAACGTAAAATCGTAAGCCAAAATACGACCATGAACGTGAATAGTGTCATGAACGCGAGCGCGAAAGCAAGGCGTGGAATTAGAATGAAGACGTAAAGTAATTTAGGAGTACAATTGCGAATCTTGTCTGACCCGATAGCTGAGGGATTACCAAGTGGTCGGATGAGCCTTGGCTAGAACATGTCCGATCAATCTGTTGGTTCTACAATCCTTGCGGATGCAAGGATTCTGCAGACTTGATCAAACTGTTTGCAATAACCCAGATAGCATCATGCTTCTTCTGAGTTTGCGTTAATCTGCTAACCAAATCCGTGGAGATTTGGTCACATTTTAATTCACAATTTTAGATGATGAAAACATCCCATTTTGTTGGTGTCCTATCTTAACCCGTTGGTATGTCAGGTACCTAGATGTGAACGTAACTGTATCTTGCTTCGTAGAACATGATACATAGGAGTTTGCGAAACTTTGAGTCTCTGAATCTAGACTTCTCCTAGCGTAGGATTTTCTAGAACACCTAATGTAGTGTAGGGTTCTCTCCTTTACGCATAAGCTGAGTCATGGTAAGATTAACCATAGAAACCCATGTGATTCAGTGTGTCACTGTAATCAAACGGAATTGATATTGGAAAAATTCTCAGGGTAGAATTTCTCTTGTCATAGAATTTGCAACATAGTGTAGAAATGGTCTTCCTGTTCTTCTCTAGGCTTAGAAGAAATCAGGTTACCCTAAATGAAAACACTGATGAATTTGCTTTGAGTTCATGGAAACTCATTCTTATAATGCCGTTGGAGCATTAATGAGACTAATTCAAAATCATAAATCTAGCATGACCGAGTCGTGTACGAATAGCAGTCATGGACATGTCCTGCTCTTTCACTCATCACTGTTGGCAGCATGATCATGAGTTCGATCTTGGAAAAGTGATTAACACTATAAGGTCGATTGGACATGTTGTCTCTACGTGGAGGAGAATAACGGTCATGAATGGTGATTTATTTAAATCAACGGTAGTCGACACATAATCTCATGGTACCATTCTTCTCCTTGTAGGTTCTTCTGGAATGTATAGGAAGATTTTGGAATTATCAACTGGCTATGCGTAAAAGGACTTAAGTAGTCGTGTCTTACTGACAGCTAGAAAATTTTAGCGGCCATGGCTAACAACGCACATGCTTGTAAGCATAAATAATTGTACAGATTTTCCTGATGGAAAATCAAGCTGAATGTATTCAGGAGCCTGAACATTACTGTACATAATTATGAATCGTAGCATGGTGTGCTGTTCATAGTTCATAATTAGGATAAAATTCATCTCGTATCTGTCCGAGGAAATGCGTTAGCAACTTGGATCTCATCATTAAGCTGAAGGAAAACCTTCGTATACGTGGGAATACGAAAGGCGTCCTTCATGGTCATGAATATATGAAATATGGTGAAAGAAAAGAAAGTTACATTGGCAACGTGACAGTTCTCACTAATGTGCCGGTAATGGTATTGAAATTTTTGTGGCCTGATTAATACATGGCACAACAAAATAGATATACCCTTGGAGGGTACCCTGAATTTCTTAGAAATGTTCCATAGTTGGACGTGAGTCATGTGTCTTGACTCGTTTCTTGGAACTATAAGCATGACATATGTCTTGACTGGTGTCTTGACATGTGTCTTCAAGAGGTATACGTGAGACATGTGTCATGACTGATTTCTTGACATGTGTCTTCAGAAAGTATACGTGAGACATGTGTCTTGAGTGATGTCTTGACATGTGTCTTCAGAAAGTATACGTGAGACATGTGTCTTGACTGATGTCTTGACATGTGTCTCGAGTTGTGAAACAAATATAACCACAATATAAGGTTATTATGCCAGAATTGGCGGATCGGTTGGACTACTAATCCTTGTATTTCTGATCACGTCTGTGGCCAGAGTTTTGGTTGCGATTTCTAGGATAGTTGTTGTCATAGTAGTTATTACTATCGTCCTGTCTGTCAGTTCCATGATGGTCATTCTCATGACCGTGATTCGTGTAACTATTCAGCTGAGTGGCCGGCTGGTACCGGTTTGCACCCATATGGCTGAAATGACAGCCGAATGACGTGTGACATGTAACTAAGAATTAGGGACAATGGTTGATGGGAATCGGCTGATGGTGAAGCATCTTCTCGTCCAATTGCTTTGCTCAGACGCCTTTGTCTTCGTCTTGTAGGATCTCCAGGTTGTGAACAGCATCCGCATCTCGTAGCGTCTCCGAACGTCAGCAGCATCAACCTTTAGTAACATCTCCAAGTTATAAGCGACATCAGCAATTTGTAGAGTATCAGCAAGTGGAAGTACGCACGTGGGATAAGGTACATGGAGTACACATGAAATGTACATGAAATGATCGGTATGGGGGTCGATCATTTGTCATGATTTAAGGAAAGTAAATCGGTTAAACGGTTAGGAAAACCATCATGATAACCTAGCAGTATTAGCATAAACATCATTTTGGTTATAACGGAAACGTTAAAGTGTGGTTACACAAAATTCAACGATGATTTGCCTGACAGCATGATCAATGAAAACCAACCATGACTATCATGAAAGCATGAGTCAATTAAATCTAACAATGTCTTGCAGGACAACGTAAATAACAAAAGAGGCGTAAGACATAATCAACATGAAGACAGAATTATCATGAATAAATATGAAACCATCTATCACCAAGAAGTGTATAACATAATCAGCATGAAACTGAAGTTAACCATGACAGTATGAAAACATACTTGACATAAAAACATAATAACTTATGAGGGGACATGGAAAATTTTTTATGCCAATTTAAATCATGAGAAAAATTTTATGCATGAATGCGTAATGTAGTTTATAAAACCTTTATATGTGCGAGGGAACGCCTATGGGTCGGTTCCAAAACAAAAGACATGGCGAGGGGACGCCTATGGGTCGGTCCCAAAGTTAAAAGTTTTGATAAAAGCACATGCGACTAAATAGGGCCAGTCCTGTACCAACCATTACTTAGTCATAATCCCTGCAACAATGATACATGAAACATAAATAAATGAAACTCATCTGTCAAAACTTATCAGAAAAAAATTTATGTGACTAATTATGAACTACTGGGGTTCAGTCCACATAGCCACAGTTCACGAGGAACATTATGCATGAAACAATGACACATAACTAAATATGAATGACGGTTGTCCATCCATATTAGTAAAACAATATCGATGAAAACATCAAGGTTAAAACCTCAAGGTGCTGAAAACATCATGGTTAAAACAACAATGCGCTGAAAACATCAATACGTAGAATAACAGACGTTGGCTTAGGAAGCTCCTGGTGACTACCCACTAGTCACAGGTCGAGTTTTAGAGCCTACAGGTCGAAGCCTTGGCTCTGATACCATAATTGTAACACCCTATTTTGATAATGGAATGTCACGCGTAATTATGGTGTGTCATCAAAGCATACAAGGATAAATGTATAAAACATTACATGAGCATAGGGATAACCGGAATCAAACATCGGTTCCCAACATAAGCCCAAAACATAATAAAGCAAGAAATGAATGAAAGACTAAACAAGCATAAGTATATGAAGGCAAAAAAAGAAAAGAAGTCTCTAGCAGCTTCCATCCTATGCACGTCCTCCAAATGCTCGAGTCTTTCCTAGGGTACCTGCCGTTTTGGGACATGGAAGGGAAAGTAACGGCTGAGCAAAACGCTCAGTGCACGGATATAGACATAGTATGAATGACTAAGCATAATAAAGACTTAATAGCAGCGGAAATGTATAAGTCCTGGAAAACCTGGAACATGTTCATAAAACTGGTTTTATAGTTTGAAAAGCCTTATGTTTATCTTATGAAAATTGTTTAACGTATTTTACCATTAGCCAATATAGGTCATGAAAATCCACCGTGCATGAATACTTGGAGGGGTGACCTCATCATGCAAATTAGAGGGGCTGCCTCTAATTTAATATACTGGTTTTTGGGTAGGAGGGATCAGCTCCTTGTGAAGGATGCAAGGCACACACTACATTCACCATGAAATCCTGAATAAAAACATGTAACTAGGATGCACCCATACGCCCCACATGATAAATATAATATAAATGGCCAAAAGCTGAAGGGACGCCACGAGCAATCACTCCGCCGTGGTTAAGTCATAACATCAGTGCCTCTAATGTTATGGTTATGGTACCTCCATAACTAGGTGAAACTGGTCATGCATGTATATGGCTATAGGTAATCTTAATTAAACATAAGCAATCAAACACGTAACTTATACTACGGGAAAACAGTTGGCTGCATACGGGGAATCCTAATAAGGAAAGAATGTCCATACTGAAAGGGCGGGAATCCGTACCTTATGTCCAGTGAACGAAGAAGATGAACTGAGCGGAATCCTACTTCCGTATCACTAGTGCTACATAAATACATACATGAATAAGTATCTGCTTACTAAATACGTAGCTGGTTTCGTGTCATGTCTTAGCTTATTTTATGTGTTCTTACCATGTTTTACTGTTTTAAAGCCTTAAACTGTGTTTATCTCATATTTTGTTTAATCTGATTAAGTATTTCTGGTATTTCATGTTGTGTAACAATAAGTAACTTTCCAAAAATAGCAGGTTTCCTAAAAAAGAAAGTTTCCAAAAATAGAAAGTTTCCAAAAATAGAAAGTTTCCAAAAAAGAAAGTTACCAAAAATAGAAAGTTTCCAAAAATAGAAAGTTTCCAAAAATAGAAAGTTTCCAAAAATAGATTTACTGCTTAAAATAGATAAGTTTCTAAAAATAGAAAGTTTCCATAAATATATCAGTTGCCTTAATTAAATAAGTTTCCATAAATAGATTAGTTGCCTGAAATAAATAAGTTTCTAAAATTAGAAGGTTTCCATAATTAGAAATAAGCTGGTTAAATAAGCTAAGTATATAAGCCTAAGTGTTTTCATGATTATTTTCTAAGTCATATGATATAATATATAGTTTAATAATTATTTCATGTAATTAAATTAAACTATAGGTTAAAATATTTAATTAAAGTATAACATGTTTTTAATTAAATGAAGTTAAATACTTAGGTTAAAACACGTATTATTATTTATTAATAATATAACCTAAGTCATGTAAATTAATTAATTATAACCATGGTTTTTATATAATTTAATTAATTATAAGTCTAAAATATAAAAATACTTAGGTTAAATAATTTCATGATTATTAATAATTAAAATAACCTAAGTCATGTAATTAAATTAATCATGTCATATTATTAATTTAATTTTAACATAAGATCATAAAAAAAAAACTAAACATACACCATGAACCGGATCTAGACTAAAAACCATGAACCGGACATGAAATCGACACCGTACCCCGAACCAACTCGGGGTACCCCTGCCTTACTGCTGCCATGGGACCCACACACACCAAACAAGACCGTATGGTCTTGGTGGTGGTCGGTTTGGCCAAACCGAAACCCCTTCGGGTTCGGTGCAGCCTGCGGCCAAAAACAAACACCCCTTAAAACAATACTTTTGATTTTATTAAACCCCAAATCATGTTAGATCCATGTTTATTTATTAGGTTTTTGTAAAAACATAACATGTTCTTGATTTTTAAAAAGATCAAATCAAAAGAAAAGGTTTAAAAAGGATTTACTGAATTCGTGGATCAAAAGGATGAAGAACAAACACGATCAACAACTAAAATTCCAAGATCCAAGATCACAAACCACCTCCTTGTGGTGGTTGTAGGGTGGCGGAACAAAGAAGAACAAGGAAGAGGGTTTTAGGGTTTTTCTAAAATCTTCTGTAATTGTAAATGAGTAGTGAAAAATCCCCTTTTCCCTTTTAGTAAAAATTGATGGGCTAAGCCCATTCTCCCTCCCTAATTTCATGGTAATGGGGCCCACAAGGGGTAACCCAAATGTTTTTCCGTGTCTAAAATATTGGTGTGTTCTCGTGTTCGTGTTTTACGTGTTTTAATTAGTTATCGATCGTGACTTAATATATTTATTCGTGTTCGTAATAAATATATATACGTAATTAATATTAGCCCGTGATTTAATTACGTTCATGATTTCATGATCGCATGTTCGTGATTAATTATTGTTTAAATAATTATTGCGTGTTCGTGCGTAATAAATACTTATCGTGTTCTAACACGTACGTAATACGTAAAATCCTAACACGTAAACGTAATCGTCCTATAAAAGGAAAGTTTTAATCTAGTACGTACGATCTTAAGGGTACTATTCATTGTAAAAGCATGCGGGTTTTAAAGAACGAGTCGGTGAAGTATCTTACCGGTTAGCGTTACCTGTGCAGCTTTCACATGTACACAATGTGTTTCATGTGTTCTTACTCAGAGGGTACCAGTATCATCCCCTTCACATGGTTCAGTATCCACTGGAACAGATACGTGAAGATCTCACTTTTATAGAAGAACCCGAACGAGTTCTTGACAGACAAGAACGAGTCATGAGAAGGAAGACGATTTCATTCCTCAAAATCCTTTGGAGGGATCATACCGAGCGGGAAGCCACTTCGGAAACAGAGGAGTCTATCTGGGCTTCTTACCCTCATTTCATATTTTGAATTCGGGTATGTTCTTCCTTTTCAGTTTACTTTATCTATAATTCGGGGACGAATTATTCTTTTTAGGGGGGAAGAGTTGTAAAACCCGCATTCTTTTACCATGAATAGTACCCTTAAGATCGTACATACTAGATTAAAACTTTCCTATTATAGCATGATTACGTTTACGTGTTAGGATTTTACGTATTACGTACGTGTTAGAACACGATAAGTATTTATTACGCACGAACACATAATAAGTATTTAACAATAATTAATCACGAACATGCGATCATGAAATCATGAACGTAATTAAATCACGAACTAATATTAATTACGTATATATATTTATTACGAGCGCGAATAAATATATTAGGTCACGGTTAATATTTAACGAGAACACATAAAACACGAACACAAATATACACGTACGCACACTTAAATAACGAGACACGGAAAACGGTACGGGTACTCCATGTGGGGCCCCCTACCCGCGGCTACACCAACACCATGGGCCAAGCCCATCAAATTTTACAATGAAAGGGGGGTTAAGGTAAAACTTGTTTTCATTTTTTCACCTTATAGTAAAAACATTAAAAACCTAAAAAGTTTTCCTCCTTTCTCCTTCTTGTCCTCTTTGGCCGCCGCATACAACACAAGAAAAGGGGGTGTTCGTTTGATTTTGATCTTGAATCTTGTACGTGTGTTCGTGTGTGTTCATCCTCGTTAGATCCACGCATTCGGTATACCTTTTAATCCTTTTCTTTTTGATTTGATTTAATAAAATTGAATAAGAACATGATGTTTTTAAAAAACCTAATTAAAAACATAAATCAAACATGTAAATGGTTATTGGGTAAATCAAAAAGGATGTTTTTAGGGGTGTTTGTTTGGCCAGCTCCTAAACCGAACCCCAAGGGGGTCTCGGTTTGGCTAATAGACCACCACCGAGACCATATGGTCCCGGTTTGGTGGTGTGGGTCCCACGGCAGCAGCAAACAAAAGGGAACCCTGAAGTGGTTTGGGGTATGGTGTCGATTTCTGGCCCGGTTCATGGTTTCTAGTCACGATCCGGTTCATGGTTTATGTTAAGATTATTTTTAATAATCATATGTTATAAATTAAATTAATAAAATATGACATGATTAATTTAGTAAAACATGACTTAGGTTATAATTTAATTATTAGATCATGGAATTATTAACCTAAGTATTAATATTTTTCTAGACTTATAATTAATTAATTATTTAAAAACCATGGTTATAATTAATTAATTAACATGACTTAGGTTATATTATTAATAAATAATAATACATGTTTTAACCAAAGTATTTAACTTTATTTAATTAAAAACATGATATGTTTAATTAAATACTTTTAACCTATAGTTTATTTAAATTACATGTAATAATTAATAAACTATACATTATATCATTATGATTTAGAATAATAATCAGAAAACACTTAAGCTTATATACTTAGCTTATTTAACCAGCTTATATCTATTTATGGAAACTTTCTATTTTTAGAAACTTATTAAATCAGGCAGCTAATCTATTTATGGAAACTTTCTATTTTTAGAAACTTATTTAATTAAGGCATCTAATCTATTTATGGAAACTTTCTATTTTTAGAAACTTATCTATTTTAAGCAGTAATTCTATTTTTGGAAACTTTCCATTTTTAGAAATTTTCTATTTTTGGAAACTTTCTATTTTTGGAAACTTTCTATTTTTGGAAACTTTCTATTTTTGGTAACTTTCTATTTTTGGAAACTTTCTATTTTAGGAAACCTGCTATTTTTAGAAAGTTACTTATTATTACACAGTAAGTATAATAATACATGAAATACCAGAAATACTTAATCAGAATAGACAGAATATAAGATAAACACAGTTTAAGGCTTAAAACACTAAAACATGATATGAACATATAAAATAAGTTAAGACATGATATAAAACCAGTTACGTATTTAGTAATCAGATACTTATTCACGTATGTATTTATGTAGCATTAGTGATATCGAAGTAGGATTCTCCTCAGTTCATCTTCTTCGTTCACTAGACATAAGATACAGATTCCCGTCCTTTCAGTATGGACATTCTTTCCTTATTAGGATTCCCCGTATGCAGCCAAATGTTTTCCCGTAGTATAAGTTTATATGTTTGATTTGCTTATGTTTAATTTAGAATACCTATATCCATATACATGCATAACCAGTTTCACCTAGTTATGGTGGTACCATAACCATAACATTAGAGGCACTGATGTTATGACTTCACCACGGCGGAGTGATTGCTCGTGGCGTCCCTTCAGCTTTTGGCCATATTATTATATTTATCATGTGGGGCGTATGGGTGCATCCTAATTACATGTTTTTCAGTAGATTACTCAGTGTGAATGTGGTGTGTGCCTTGCATCCTTCACAAGGAGCTGATCCCTCCTACCCAAAACCAGTATATTAAATTAGAGGCAGCCCCTCTAATTTGCATGATGAGGTCACCCCTCCAAGTATTCATGCACGGTGGATTTTCATGACCTATATTGGCTAATGGTAGAATATGCTAAATAGTTTTTATAAGATAAACATAAGGCTTTTCAAACTATAAAACCAGTTTTACCAAGACTTAACCAGGTTATTCGGGACTTAGGTTCTTCCGCTGTTATATGTTATATGCTTATCCTATTCATGCTTTATTGTACATCCGTGCACTGAGCGTATTGCTCAGCCGTTTTCCTTTTCTATGTTCCAAAAATGGCAGGTACTCAGGGACGCTCGTAGACTTTAAGCGTACGTGCATATGGACTGGAAGCTTTCTAGCCTTTCTTTACTTTATGCATTATCTAACATTGATACTCTTGCTATGGACATTATTTAGTCCTTTCCTTTATAGTACTTATGTTTGTGTGTGATGAGCTTTACTTTTGGACTACCGATGTTTGATTATGGTATTTTCCTTTTATGGTCATGTAATGTTTAGACATTTTTCCTTGTATGCTTTGATGACACGCCATAATTACGCGTGACATTCCATTATCAAAATAGGGTGTTACAATTATGGTATGAGAGACAAGGCTTCGACCTGTAGGCTCTCAAAATATGACCTGTGATTAGTGGGTAGTCACTATGGTCTTCCAGAACTGACAGTCGTTTTCATGCATTCATCATTTTTTATGCATACATATATATGTCATTGTCGCAGGTTTATGACTAAATAATGGTTGGTACAGGTCTGGCCCAATTTAGTCGCATGTGTTTTATCAGAACTTTTAAATTTGGGACCGACCCATAGGCGTCCCCTCGCCATGTCTTTTATTTTGGGTGAACTGACCATAGGCATTCACTCTCGAGCATACAAAAGTTTTCATAAAACTGCATCATGCATTCATACACAAAATTTTCTTGCATAAAATTTTTCTCTTGAAATTTTGGTATAAATTTTTTTTCATGTATATATATTTTATGTTTTGATCTGTTTAATCATATGTTTTATGTTATACTGTCAGATGGTTCTCACACGTGAATAGGAACAACTCAATGCTGCAATCCAAGCTGCAATGCAAGCTTTGCTTCCTCAACTGAGGAACAACATCAGAGCTGAGGTTCAAGCTGCCAACAATCAGTAGCATAACCAGGCACCTCCTCCTCCTCCTCCTCCTCCAGCGACATTAGCAGTATGGCTGGAGAGATTCAACAAGCTCTGTCCTCGAGCTTTTGAGAAGACAGATAGCCCCAGTGATGCTGAAAGCTGGTTGGCTCATATCTAGAAGATTTTCAATGCTATGGGTTGTGACCCCGCGTACAAGGCGAGGTTGGCATGCTATCGGTTCGAAGGCAATGTGCTAAATTGGTGGTTAGCGTTGATGCAGTCTGAGGGAGGTGACTAGTGGGTTGCTGATTTGACTTGGGCTTAGTTCAAGGACAGGGTGATGGAGCAGTTCTTTCCCAAGGCTGAGCAAGACAAGCTCAAGAGGGAGTACCATGGGATCCGACAGAGAGCTGGGGAGAATAGCAACGAGTTTATGCAGCGCTTTCTTCGTTTAGCTGGTTTCCTTTTTGCGGCAGCAGGTACTCCTGAAGAGCAGGCACACCACTTTACGTGGGCTCTTCGCACATCGGTCTCAAACAATCTGGTGTGTGCTACGTTCAACACTGTAGCACAAGTGGCCGATGCAGCACGTAAGCTGGAGATGCTGCAGGAGAGAGATGAGTTCGGGGAAGCTGAGAGACCCGATAAAAGGTAAACATTCGTATTCAAGCGGTGATCAATCCGTATTCTTTCCATATATGTCAATTATTCATCTCTTTAAAATGTATCTTCCAGGCAGAAAACTGAGGACCGGTCTCAGCCGGCTACTCAGCAGCAGCCTCATCAGCCCAAGGGAAACGGTCAGACTAACGACCTTTCTGCTACGGAAAGGCGTGGTGGTAATGATAATTATCGTAACAACGTTGGACACTCCAACAGCAGCAGGTCCTAATACTTACGTATTTTCTTATGATTTCAGGTATAACTCATATTCTGACACTTTAGCAAAACTTCTACCAGGAACCATGGAAACGGTAGGGACCAGAACCAGAGAGGTTCACAGCCTAGCCGTCCAGCTATCACTGGTATTCAATCTTACGATTATCCGTATTGTCCTTTGTACCCTATTATCATGTCTTATGTAAAATGTTTTATCAGGTTCTCAGCCAGCCAGAGCACCTGCTGGAGGGTATACTCATCCTCTTTGCTCTACTTGCCACCGTAGGCACCCAGGGCCATGTCGTCGTAACACAGACGCATGCTTCAAGTGTGGTCTTCCTGGCCATATCATGAAGGATTGCCGTAAGGGCGAGATGGAGGGCACATCGGGACATGCTGATTCCAAGCCGCCTCCTACCACCGAGCGTGTCTACACGACATCTCGAGACCAGGCCAACAAGTCTACAGGTACCATCACTGGAATCTTGTATATGTATGGTCAAGCTGCGTGTGTTCTTTTCGATACGGGTGCTACTCACTCGGTAATTTCTACTGCTTATGCTAAGAACATTAGGATTCTCCCCATGCCACTAGAGAATAGGCTTACTATTTCCACGCCTTTGAGGGACTCTGTATTAATCACCCATGTATACAAAAGTCTTCCCCTAGAATTTGACGATAAGGTTCGACCTGTTGACGTACTTCCGCTGGACATGAATGACTTCGACATGATTTTGGGCATGGATTGGCTATCGAAGCATCATGATACCATATATTGCCATTCATATTGATTTATCTTCGGTGATGTTAATGCACCATAGTACATTCATAACGGGTTCGTACCCGGGCGGTTTATACAAATCATATCTACCCTGCAAGCGCGTGCACTACTGTCACATGGCTGCGAGGGTTATCTAGCTACGGTTCACGACATGGATGCTGAATCTCCATCAACTCAGGATCAACCAATAGTGTCAGAATTCCAAGATGTATTCCCAGAAGAACTTCCAGGCATACCACCTGCACGAGAAGTGGAATTCAATATCGAGCTTATTCCAGGAGCTGAACCAATCTCCAAGGCTCCTTATCGCATGGCTCCCATAGAGCTAAAGGAGCTGAAGGATCAACTGCAAGAACTTCTAGAACGAGGTTTTATTCGACCGAGCGCATCTCCATGGGGCGCACCGGTCTTATTTGTTAAGAAGAAGGACGACAGTATGCGTCTTTGCATAGACTATCGTGAGCTCAACAAGATTACTATCCGTAATAGGTATCCACTGCCGCGTATAGACGATCTGTTTGACCAACTCCAAGGGGCCAAACAGTTCTCCAAGATTGATCTTAGGTCAGGCTATCATCAGCTACGGGTTAAGGAGCAGGACATCGCCAAGACTGCTTTTCGTACCCGCTATGGCCACTACGAGTTTGTAGTTATGCCATTTGGCCTGACAAATGCTCCAGCAGTATTCATGAACTTGATGAACATAATCTTCCATGAATTTTTGGACAAGTTTGTCATTGTCTTCATCGATGACATCCTAATTTTCTCAAAGTCCAAGGAGGAACATGAAGACCATCTTCGTACAGTACTACAAATTCTTCGCCAGAAGCAGTTGTATGCTAAATTCTCCAAGTGTGAATTCTGGTTAGACAAGGTGGAATTCTTAGGTCACATTGTATCAGTAGAAGGAATCACTATGGATCCAGCGAAGGTTGAGGCCATTACTAAGTGGCCGAGGCCGAAATCAGCGACGGAAGTCCGTAGTTACTTAGGCTTAGCTGGCTATTACCGTAGGTTCGTGGAGAACTTTTCCCGCTTAGCACTACCATTGACCAAACTGCTGCGGAAAGGGGAGAAATTCGTCTGGACTAAAGAACGAGAGAAGAGCTTTGAAGACCTGAAGCAGAAGCTAGTATCTCCACCTATTCTTACTCTCCCATCTGGTACAGGTGGATTTCAAATCTACAGTGATGCATCGGGGAAGGGACTTGGTTGTGTTCTCATGCAACATGGGAAAGTGATCGCGTACGCCTCACGACAGCTTAAGCCTTATGAAGAAAATTACCCCACGCATGACTTGGAACTTGCTGCAGTCGTATTTGCATTGAAGATATGGAGGCACTACTTATATGGAGAATCATGTGACATTTTCATGGACCACAAGAGCTTGAAGTATATCTTCACTCAACGTGAATTAAACATGAGGCAGAGGAGATGGTTAGAACTGTTGAAGGATTATGACATAAATCTACAGTATCATCCCGGAAAAGCAAATGTAGTAGCAGATGCTCTTAGCAGGAAGTCCGGAATGATCAACGGCATTAAAATTGAGGAGGAAATCATAAGAGACTTGGAGAGACTAGACATCGAGATCATGGTACGTGGACGGCACGGTTACTGGGCTAATCTTAGAGTAGAACCCGAGTTACTCTCTAAGATCAAGGAAGCTCAGAAAGATGATGGAGAAATCTGGGCGATAGTACAAAATTTGGAGAAACAGACGGAATTCAGAGTAGATGCAGATGGTATCGTATGGCAGGGCACGAGACTTCGTGTTCCTGATGACCAAGAACTCCAGGAAGCCTTGTTAGCTGAAGCTCATAGCTCCCCATTCTCTATACATCCTGGTTCGACTAAGATGTACCATGACATCAAGCAATACTTTTGGTGGAGTGGTATGAAACAGGATGTGGCCACTTACGTCTCCAAATGTCTTACCTGCCAGCAGGTTAAGATCGATCATCAGTGATCTATCGGTCTCCTTCAACCGTTAGATATTCCAGAGTGGAAGTGGGACAAAATCACCATGGATTTTGTTACCGGTCTTCCGCCTACCAAGAAGACACACGATGCAATTTGAGTTATCGTAGATCGACTTACCAAATCAGCTCATTTCTTACCGATCCGCAAGGAAGATCCGGTAAGTAAACTCGCCGATACGTATGAAAGAGAGATCATGAGACTCCACGGTGCTCCATCTAGCATCATCTCAGATAGAGATCCTCGTTTCACTTCGCGGTTTTGGAAGAGTCTACAGAAAGCTTGGGGTACACAACTTAAGCTTAGCACGGCTTTTCATTCTCAAACAGACGGACAGTCGGAGCGAACGATTCAGACATTGGAAGACATGTTGAGGTCATGTGTGTTGGAATGGACGGGTGATTGGGACGATTATATTTGTTTGGTGGAGTTTGCATACAACAACAGTTGGCACGCAAGTATCAAGTGTGCTCCTTTCGAGATGTTGTATGGCAGAAAGTGTCGCGCCCCAATCTACTGGGATCAGGTTGGCAAGCGAACACTTGAAGGACCAGAAAGCATAGAGATGACCAATGAAAGGATCGCAGTAGCTAAGCAGAAACTTCAAGAAGCACGGTCACGTCAAAAGAGTTACGCCGATAAGCATCGTAGGGACATACATTTTAACGTAGGAGATCACGTCTTCCTTAAGGTTTCGCCGGCACGTGGTGTTAGACGCTTCGGGATTAAACAGAAGCTCAGTCCTCGTTTCATCGGACCGTTTGATATCATTGAACGAGTCGGTGAAGTATCTTACCGGTTAGTGTTACCTCCGCAGCTTTCACATGTACACAATGTGTTTCATGTGCCCTTACTCAGAGGGTATCAGTATCATCCCCTTCACATGGTTCAGTATCCACTGGAACAGATACGTGAAGATCTCACTTTTATAGAAGAACCCGAATGAGTTCTTGACAGACAAGAACGAGTCATGAGAAGGAAGACGATTCCATTCGTCAAAATCCTTTGGAGGGATCATACCGAGCGGGAAGCCACTTGGGAAACAGAGGAGTCTATCCGGGCTTCTTACCCTCATTTCATATTTTGAATTCGGGTATGTTCTTCCTTTTCAGTTTACTTTATCTATAATTCGGGGACGAATTATTCTTTTTAGGGGGGAAGAGTTGTAAAACCCGCATGCTTTTAACATGAATAGTACCCTTAAGATCGTACGTACTAAATTAAAACTTTCCTATTATAGCATGATTACGTTTACGTGTTAGGATTTTACGTATAACGTACGTGTTAGAACACGATAAGTATTTATTACGCACGAACACGTAATAATTATTTAACAATAATTAATCACGAACATGCGATCATGAAATCATGAACGTAATTAAATCACGAACTAATATTAATTACGTATATATATTTATTACGAGCGCGAATAAATATATTAGGTCACGGTTAATATTTAACGAGAACACATAAAACACGAACACAAATATACACGAACGCACACTTAAATAACGAGACATGGAAAACGGTACGGGTACCCCATGTGGGGCCCCCTACCCGCGGCTACACCAACACCTTGGGCCAAGCCCATCAAATTTTATAATGAAAGGGGGGTTAAGGTAAAACTTGTTTTCATTTTTCACCTTACAGTAAAAACATTAAAAACCTAAAAAGTTTTCCTCCTTTCTCCTTCTTGTCCTCTTTGGCCGCCGCATACAACACAAGAAAAGGGGGGTGTTCATTTGATTTTGATCTTGAATCTTGTACGTGTGTTCGTGTGTGTTCATCCTCATTAGATCCACGCATTCGGTATACCTTTTAATGCTTTTCTTTTTGATTTGATTTAATAAAATTAAATAAGAACATGATGTTTCTAAAAAACCTAATTAAAAACATAAATCCAACATGTAAATGGTTATTGGGTAAATCAAAAAGGATGTTTTTAGGGGTGTTTGTTTGGCCGGCTCCTAAACCGAACCCCAAGGGGGTCTCGGTTTGGCTAATAGACCACCACCGAGACCATATGGTCCCGGTTTGGTGGTGTGGGTCCCACGGCAGCAGCAAACGAAAGGGAATCCCGAAGTGGTTCGGGGTATGGTGTCGATTTCAGGTCCGGTTCATGGTTTCTATTCACGATCCGGTTCATGGTTTATGTTAAGATTATTTTTAATAATCATATGTTAGAAATTAAATTAATAAAATATGACATGATTAATTTAATAAAACATGACTTAGGTTATAATTTAATTATTAGATCATGAAATTATTAACCTAAGTATTAATATTTTTCTAGACTTATAATTAATTAATTATTTAAAAACCATGGTTATAATTAATTAATTAACATGATTAGGTTATATTATTAATAAATAATAATACATGTTTTAACCTAAGTATTTAACTTTATTTAATTAAAAACATGATATGTTTAATTAAATACTTTTAACCTATAGTTTATTTAAATTACATGTAATAATTAATAAACTATACATTATATCATTATGACTTAGAATAATAATCAGAAAACACTTAAGCTTATATACTTAGCTTATTTAACCAGCTTATATCTATTTATGGAAACTTTCTATTTTTAGAAACTTATTAATTCAGGCAGCTAATCTATTTATGGAAACTTTTTATTTTTAGAAACTTATTTAATTAAGGCAGCTAATCTATTTATGGAAACTTTCTATTTTTAGAAACTTATCTATTTTAAGCAGTAATTCTATTTTTGGAAACTTTCTATTTTTGGAAACTTTATATTTTTGGAAACGTTCTATTTTTGGAAACTTTCTATTTTTGGAAACTTTCTATTTTTGTTAACTTTCTATTTTTGGAAATTTCTATTTTAGGAAACCTGCTATTTTTAGAAAGTTACTTATTATTACACAGTAAGTATAATAATACATGAAATACCAGAAATACTTAATCAGAATAGACAGAATATAAGATAAACACAGTTTAAGGCTTAAAACACTAAAACATGATATGAACATATAAAATAAGCTAAGACATGATATAAAACCAGTTACGTATTTAGTAATCAGATACTTATTCATGTATGTATTTATGTAGCATTAGTGATACCGAAGTAGGATTCTCCTCAGTTCGTCTTCTTCGTTCACTAGACATAAGGTACGGATTCCCGTCCTTTCAGTATGGACATTCTTTCCTTATTAGGATTCCCTGTATGCAGCCAAATGTTTTCCCGTAATATAAGTTTATATGTTTGATTTGCTTATGTTTAATTTAGAATACCTATAGCCATATACATGCATGACCAGTTTCACCTAGTTATGGAGGTACCATAACCATAACATTAGAGGCACTGATGTTATGACTTCACCACGGCGGAGTGATTGCTCGTGGCGTCCCTTCAGCTTTTGGCCATATTATTATATTTATCATATGGGGCGTATGGGTGCATCCTAGTTACATGTTTTTCAGCAGATTACTTAGTGTGAATGTGGTGTGTGCCTTGCATCCTTCACAAGAAGTTGATCCCTCCTACCCAAAAGCAGTATATTAAATTAGAGGCAGCCCCTCTAATTTGCATGATGAGGTCACCCCTCCAAGTATTCATGCACGGTGTATTTTCATGACCTATATTGGCTAATGGTAGAATATGCTAAATAGTTTTTATAAGATAAACATAAGGCTTTTCAAACTATAAAACCAGTTTTACCAAGACTTAACCAGGTTATTCGGGACTTAGATTCTTCCGCTGTTATATGTTATATGCTTATCCTATTCATGCTTTATTGTACATCCGTGCACTGAGCGTATTACTCAGCCGTTTTCCTTTTCCATGTTCCCAAAACGGTAGGTACTCAGGGACGCTCGTAGACCTTAAGCGTACGTGCATATGGACTGGAAGCTTTCTAGCCTTTCTTTACTTTATGCATTATCTTACATTGATACTCTTGCTATGGACATTGTTTAGTCCTTTCCATTACAGTACATATGTTTGTGTGTGATGAGCTTTACTTTTGGACTACCGATGTTTGATTCCGATATTTTCCTTTTATGGTCATGTAATGTTTAGACATTTTTACTTGTATGCTTTGATGACACGCCATAATTACGCGTGACATTCCATTATCTAGATGGGGTGTTACAGACTCCTTTCTGATGAAAGAAAGGAAGAAATTTAAGAAGAAATGCATATTCAAAAGGCTTCAATTACACCAAGACCATTGAAGAAGGGACTTCCTATTGAGTTCCCAGCTTTGGATAGAGTGAAGCAGTTACTAGAAGGAGCATTAAGCTCTCACCATTGGAAGCTTCACATGTTGCAGAGGTATTACCTTTAGATTACAGAAACCCTATAGTTCACTATGAAGAAGATGCAAGTGGGTTCTGGATGATCACCAGATATGGAAAGAAGGTACATACTTTTACTTCTTTCATCTCTTTGTTTGCAAGTATAGATAGAGAAGACTTGGTAGATCTTTGGGGATTGATGAAGTCCAAGTATGAGGCTGAAGCACCTACTTCAGTCAATGGAATAAAGATCTAGACATCCTTCATAAGGATGATTGAACCAGATGATGCAGATCCAATATGGTTGGATTTGGATGATGTAAGTGGACTTCAATGACGTCTACATTCAGCAGCTGGTGTTTACCATTTGAGTACTACAAAGTTTTTAGAATATCTTCTTGTGGATGCTGAATATCCTATGTCCAAGGAAGTTTTGAGGCAAATGGTGTCAACACAGCTGGAAATGGATTATACTAGTGATGTTGGCAAAGATTTAATTAGGTTTATTTATTATCTAATTAACAAGTGATTTGTATTTGTAAGAATCCTCCTTGTACTTAGTTTTTATTCAGAAACTTGATTTCTAGAGTAGATATCAAGTTTAGGGGAGGATTGTTGTGAATAAAATAAGCCAAGACACTTAGACGCTGACAAGAGTTATTTGGACGCTGATAGGAAGAAATAAAGCGCTGACAGATCAAGCATTGACAAGAAGTATCCAACCGCTGATAAGAAGTAGTCCAAGCACTGATAGGAAAACTTAGTCAACAAGTTTGTTAATTTGAAGAAAAGATATACTCAAATATTGTATTTTCTATATTTATCTTTTCCTAAAATAGTTGATAGGTTATCCATTGTACATGACTCTTTGTGTTATAAAAGGAGGTCGTAGGGTTTATAAAATATATACATTATTTTTATTCAGTATTCGACTTTCATTGTAATCAAGTTTGTTTCATCAATCAAAAGTGAAAGTTTGTTTTACTTGTTTTACTTGTTTTACTTGTTCTTTATTCAAGTGTTAATTCCGCATAACACTTGGATTGTTCATACAACAAAAAAAGTTTCTCTAAGTGTTTAACTTGATTTAATCGCGTTAACACAAAGCTAATCGATCTATGTTTGGGATCAATACTACAGTTGAGCAACCATATCTTGAAGCCTGTTGTAGATAGAACCAATTGCTTCATCACCATTTGCTTTGAAAGAAGCAAATTGGTCAAGCATCTGATTCTTTTCCTTCTTCTTTGTGGCCTCATTCCCTCCATATGTGTTGCCTATTTCTTCCCAAAGTTCCTTAGCAGTCTTGTACTTCCTGAACCTTAGCTGATGTCAATTAGGTAGAGCCAATAGCAAAGAACTATGAGCTCTGACATCATGCCTTCTTGCTAGTATCTTCTTGTCTGCAAGAGCAGCAAATTTCTTTTTGCTATCACCTTTGGAGCTTTCACCACCAGCCTCTCTCTTATCTTTTTCTTCAACTACTACTATTTTGGTGAATTGATCACCAAACTCTATGATCTCCCATAGAACATAGTGTTCCATCTTGAGATATTGTTGAATCCTGAATTCCCATAGTTCAAAGTTTTTAGGATCCAGAATAGGTAGTTTGAGAGAATTATTGTTGTTTGAGGATGAGTGAGAATCTGAAGACATGGTTGATGTTGGTTGAAAGAGATGTTTTGTTCTTGGTTTAATCAAAGTTTCTCAACAAGTTCTGATACCACCTTTTTATCCCAAACTCAGATCTTAAACCTTAGCTTGTTTAAGGGTTGTGATATAAAGAATGAATTCTAACTAACACTAGAGAAACTTTGCAATACACAAAGTAACTAAACAAGATGCAGAATATAGTGTTTAGCACAAGAACAAATATTAAGATCAAACGTTAAACTTTAATATATCAAAGATATACGAATACCCAATAGTGATATTAGGGTTATACAACTGATGAGACTGCTTTTATACATAGTCTCATCATCCAAAACGGGCTTTAAATACATAAAATATCATGAAAATGGCCAAATATATGCTTGTGTTTGTTACTTGTGTATTTTAGGAACGGATATTGAGAAAATGACAAAAGATCACAAGAAACATGCAAAAACAAACACGTGAAACGAAGCTGCACAATGAACCAAGCCTTAATGAAGATTTTCCAAGAAAAACCCTTGAAGATTTGAAGATTATACAAGAAGGGTCCTCCAATATTGAAGAATTGACACTTTAAACCCTTGTATAATCATAATTACAAGTTTGGTCCTTAAAGTTTGTCAAATTTACAAAAAGGGCCTTCCACTTTGAAGAATTGGCAAGAATGGTCCCTCAACAATCAAGACTTGTCAACATTAGTCCTCCAAAAAGTCAATCATACAAGTCAAGACCATTATCTTTTAATAAAATGCCAAAACAACCCTTCAAGAATCAGCAATTGGCAAGAAATACCCTTGAATATACTTTGGAAAAGTATTTGTGGCCAAAGTGTGAAAATGAAAACTTGTATAACAAAGGGAATCCGGATTTGGCTTATTTAATTACAAATGGAAAGAGTATAGAAGGCTGGGGGTTTGTTTTGCCAAGAGATAATAGATACATAGGCCAACCAAATTGTGCCAAGTGTCCCACTAACCGATTTCAACCAATCAGAGCCCATCTTCCTGTCACCTCACAATCCACTCATAACCAATTTAAATAATCTCTGATTAGTTAAATAAATGGCGCCTAACACAAAATTTTAAACCTAAAACAAATCAAAACTTGCATTGTTTATCATATGAACACAATTGGGTTTTCTTAAACTACTTGAAATTAAACCACCAAATTATCCAAAAATGTGATTAAGGTCATCTTAATCACATCCCAACTTAAAAAACCCATGCCACATCATCACCTTGGTCACATGATAAACCCTCATACACGGTTTTGGGATAAAAAGCCAAAACTTGCCAGCCATCCAACGTTCAAGATTGTAGCTTCAAACTTAAGCTCCTTGTGAGCCTTTGATCACTTCCACATGCTTGACACCTCAACAAACTGCCAAATTCAGTCACATGATCAAGCAAAAAGCCAGAAATCTCAAGGGCATTTCAGGGACTTTACACATTAGGGTTTTATGTTTTTCTTGCATTTCTAGAACCCTTGTAGCCTATATAAAGGCACTTAGGCTTTACATTTCAGCTGCTCTTGGTTTTTCCTTTGTTCAAGTTCTGTAAATCCCATTTTTATGTTTAATGAATTGTGTTTGAATCTTTGAAGAAAACCCAAGTGCCAATCTAATTTAATGCTTGATATTGTTACATGTTTGCTAAACTTGAATCTTAAAACGTGTTTTCAAGGAGTGTGCAAGAAATTGCATATTTTCCTAAATCTTGATATTTTGCTAAGTTCTTGGTACACCTTTGGAATTTTTGGGCTATAAGTGGATCATAGCACCCTGATAAAGAGTTATCAAGGTGTTGTGAGGCTTATAACTTGGGGATAATCAAAGAGTGGGATACAAGAGTTGCATCAATCAAGTTTTGTCACCTTTCTGTTATATATTTTGCTTCTAACTTTGTTCTATCTTAGCAGCCTGATATTGGAAGCTTGTGCCTTGTTTTGCTAGGCACATCAGCTCAAACATATGTGGGTGTGGATGTACATCCATGAGGTTTGAACCCTTAATCTCAAAATCTGTCAAAAAATTGGATATTTGTGATATTTGAGTTCTGCTTGTGTATGTGTTAATCTTTGGCTCCAAATCATGTTGTTTCTGTTTAAGTTTGATGTTTTGATGCTTATGTATGCATGTGCTAACCTGAATCCAACTTTTGATTTGAAAATCTTAATTTGAAAATATAAAGGGGTGTTTGGGTCAACTGCATTATTAGCCGTATTTAAAGTGATGGTCATATAATATACCGTTGCGAAGCTCGTGAAAAATACTATTCAACGGTGTCGAGAGTTCTTAGTTATTAATGTTTATGTAACGGGAATTAGTCCCGAACACACAAATGAGGAAGGCCTCCTAAACACTTAGTACTTAGTATAAAAGGCCTCCTAAGCCTCATTTGTGTGTGTGTTTTCCATTTCATTTGTTTTGTAGAGAGAGAAACGTAAGTGTTTCTCTCACTAGGAATTCACAACTTTGTTTTTCTCTTTTCCTTCATCTAATCTAATCTTTCTCTTTTGGTTTAATCTTCATCTACATTTCTATATCATTATAAGTTGTGTGTTACAATCCAACAAGTGGTATCATTCGCCAAGGGATTCGTATTGAAGCATTTCGTGTGATTTTGATTGTTTTTCGCCAAAACACCAAAAACATTTTCGTGTTTGTTTGTGTGTCTAAGTGGTATACGTTCTTTAAATCGTGTAGTAGTAATTTAGGCATCTTGGTTTTGGCTAAAACTCAAGTTTTTGGATCAAAAGTTGATAAATTTCTTGTTTGTTCATCTTTCCGAAATTCTTGCAAGCTTCTCCATCGGAAAGTACAAAGCACGTGAGGCCAGATCGCAATAACCTTAGGTTCTACTTTGCGATCTAAACATTTCGATACCTTATTCCGATCTGGACATTCCGATCGTTCTTTGCGATCTGGGATTCCGACGGCTCTTAAGGAACTTTGAGTCGTTACTCTGCCTAAATTTTGTCAGTATTCCGATCTGAAGTATTCCGATCAGAACATATTCCGATCTGAACATATTCCGATCTGAAGTCATTCCGATACAAGCAACATTGCGACAGATCAACATTCCGATCAAAGGACATTCCGATCAAAGGACATTCCGATAGAGGGACATTCCGATAGAGAGACATTCCGATCGTTGGACATTCCGATGGAATTTTTTTTGTTTGAGTAATTTTTAGTGTTAGCCACCATCTAGACTAGTCTCAGAACATAGTTTACACGAAGATCAAAAAAAAAAAAAAAAAAAAAACGAGTTAAATTTTTTAGGTCAAGTAGAATCAAATTTTTTCCCTACTAGTTTTTGGCTTTCTCGAACTCAATTTCAAAATTTGGCGATACACAATTTTTTCAGCTTACCGTTTTGTCGGACTGAGGAATTTATTGTCGGACTGAGAAAAAAATCGAAGTTTCGGAATTTCAACATCACCACACGCTTTCTACGAATTGAGATCCTGTTGTTCACACGACTTCTACAATGACGTCTCAACAAGATATCTATGCTGCGGGTACTGAGAATCGTCCACCCATGCTTACCAAGGAGAACTACACTACATGGGCTAGTCGTCTCCTTCGTTATGCAAAATGTAAACCTCTGGGAAAGTTGATTGTCAACTCGATTCAAAAGGGTCCGTATGTTAGAAGAACAATTATTGTGCCTGGGGACCCTACGAATGCTAACCCAGTAGCTGATTCAAGTCATGAGCAAACAGATGAAGAATTAACTGAAGCTGAATCCAAACAACTCGACGCTGATGATCAAGCAATTCAAGTCATTCTTATGGGACTTCCTGAAGATGTTTATGCTGCTGTCGATAGTTGTGAAACCGCACACGAGATGTGGCTTAGGATTCAGAAAATGATGAAGGGCAGTGAAATCGGTTTACAAGAAAAGGAAATTAAGTTGCTTCGTGAATGGGAGAAATTTACGTCTACTGAAGGGGAACAAATTGAACCTTATTATCATCGGTTTTCAACCCTCATGAACCATCTTAGAAGAAACAAACATGAACCTGCACAAATTGCTGCCAACATCAAATTTCTTGATAATCTTCCTTCTGAATGGTCACGATATGTCACTCTTGTCAATCAAACCAAGGATCTTCATGTCGTGGACTACACTCAAGTTTATGACTATTTGAAGATGAATCAAGATGAAGCTAACGAAGTTAGGGCAGAAAGACGTGCCAAGACACAAGATCCATTGGCTTTTATGGAAAACTCTCCATCATCTATGTCATATCCCATGGTACCCTACCATCAACCCTCATCAAGTAACTTCCTGCCACAACAACAACAACAACAACTCACCGCTTATGGATATCAACACCCTGCTGCTATGAATTACTTACAACAACCCATTGCCTGTTTTGATGACATTACTGATCCTACTCATGCTATTAATACTGGTCTTGCCCTTCTTGCAAAGGCATTCAAATTCACCATTAACCCCGCCAACAACAATCAGAGAATCTCCTCGAATACTAGAAATAGGCAGATTGCTCAACCTTTCATGAATGCGAATCAAGATCGTAAATTGGTAGTTGCTGGAAACACGGGGACTCAGTTTCAACAATATGGTCAGAATGCTGGGCAGACCGTTGGCAATGCAGGAAATCAGTATGGGCAAAACCGTGGTCCAAATCCGGGTGTTCCGAATGCGGGTAATCAGAATGGGTTAATAGTTGTGCCAACGGTTGGTAACAAGATGGGAAACATTGTGGCTGCAAGGGCTGAGAATACTGGTACGGGAAATGGAAACAACAATCGTCAGGTTCAGTGCTACAACTGCAGGGGATTTGGTCATTATGCTCGAGATTGCACAGCCAAAAAGAAGAGGGATGCTGCTTATCTTCAGACTCAGCTTCTCATAGCACAAAAAGAAGAGGCAGGAATCCCACTTCAAGCTGAGGAATTTGATCTTATGGCTTCTGCTGCAGAATATGACGAGGAAGAAGAGGTGAATGCCAACTACATCTTGATGGCAAACTTACAGCAAGCATCAACCTCAGGAATGCATGATGACAGAGCTCCCGTTTATGATGCAGACGGTCCCTCTGAGGTACACCCAAGTTTTGATGATAATGATATATATAATATGTCTAATCAGGAGGAAGAGTATACTGAGATGCTTGAGCCCTACATTGAGACACACGAGGATCAAACGAATACTAGTAATATTATTTCAAATGAGCCTAGTGTGGACCTTAGTGTAGATCAAGTTGCCCAACCTACAACCCTTCCTGATGAGACACATGCGTATTATAAATCTCTATTTGATAAGCTTGCTAAGGATGTAGATCATGCTACGGTGGTTAATAATAAGTTTAGAGAAACTAATGCCAAATTGACCACTGAGCTTGCGGGATATAAGGAACGGGAGAAAAGTTTTGAGATTCATCATGAAAAAATCAAGGAACTTGAACAAGCTCATGCTACATCGGTTTATCAAGAAAAATGCACCACTAAGAAGTTAAATGCCTTACACTTAAGTAGTGCTAAAAAGATAAGCGAATTGAATGAAGAAATCACTTCTCTTAATAAACAGCTTTCAACTGAAAAATCTATTGTTTCTGATTTAAAAGAAGAAAGAAAACAGCTAAAACATGATTTCAAAATTCGAGAAGATGGGCTTCTTGAGGATTTTTGCAAAGCGCAGGATAGGATTAGAGAATTAGACAACCTTTTAGTAAAACGTGGCCAAACTATGCAGACGATAAATATGCTCGCACCAAAAGTGAATGAGATAAATTACACTCGATACAAAATGGCTTTAGGTTGTCCTCTTCCCCCTAATCCAGGATACCTTAAGAAAGTTCAGGCCACTAATGAAACTTTATATAATGGTAGTGTGCTATTGTCTGATGAGCATGATCCTCCTAGTGTGCATGATTCCGAGGAAACTACTGAACTTGCTGTAGAGTCTCGTTTAAGAATGCAAAAGCTTGATAAAGAAGTGATACCCGTTTATTATTCGAAAGTTAACCCGCCAACTGTTTTTGTTCAGTCTAAAACGAATACTGAAATGCTTTTGCTACCAAGTGAGGAATTGTCTGATGACCCTCCTAAACCAAGTATCACTCGCCGATTTCTAAACGAGCTTAAAGATAACTTTTTCATCCTTAAACGTGTTGTTAATTCAAAAATAACTGGAGGTAATTTTACATCACCTGTTCAGATTGAGGTTCAGAAAATTCTTCAAAACGATATTAATCCGATTATTAATCAAGTTGATGCTCGGTTAGGAAATTTGGAAAACGCTTTTCTAAAAGAATTAGCAAACTTTGTTGAAGACTTTAAATCTTTGACGAAGGAAGCTGATGAATCTCTTGATAAAATCAAAGTTTTGGAAAACGATCTTGAACGCCTCTCTAAAGCTCGTGATTGTATTGATAGTAGCCCTGTCGAGTTAGGTACCTCTATGTCGCATAATGAGAACCTCCAAACTGAGCTTGATCATATGAAAGAGAAAATGGAATCTTATGTCATTAAAAAGGATAAAGAATTCACCGATCTTTGGAATAAATTTGTCAAAAAATGTGATGAATGCAAATATGACAAGATTTCGTATGAAAAAGCTCAAAATGAAATGCAACAAACTATCATAAGGTTGCAGGCTCAGTTAGGAGGGGTTTCGGAAACAAATTTGGCCTCGTCAGGGTTAGAGAGTGCTAGTGGTGGTAATGTTCAGAAGCTTAAGGCTAAGATTGTAGATTTAGAATCTGTTGTTGTTTCATATAAGCGGGCTGTTGAACAAAGTAAGTCTGTCTATCAGAAACTTATTGAAAAAATCTGTGAGAACTGTAAGTTAAAGGCCTTGTTAAAAGATAAGACTTCTGAACCTAGCTCGATTGTGGATACGATGATCCAGAAACCAACATCCTCGGGACCCACTCGTATTGCTGTGACACCTTTTCCCAAGGTTGCTGGAACAAAAACTGCTGTGATTGCCCCAGGAATGTTTCGTGTTAGTTCTCCCTCTGTGCCTAGCAAACAACGTAAAGCAAGCGTTAGGACAAAACCGATCACTATAACTCAACCACAAGTTATTGATCTAAAAAGTGCTAATTCTAATAGACGCGTGTCTTCTTCTACAGGAATAAACAACTACACTAAGAGCAGAAGGCCACAGCCTACGAGCAATACAAGGAATGATAGGGTCCTTTTTGCCTCTAGAAGTAGTCGCCCCAAGATCAATAATGTGGAAGTAGAAGAACACCCTAGGAATTTACCGCTTTTTAATCATAATCAGAAACCTAATTCATCTGAATGTAATGACTTTAAGCTTGCTATTCGGAATGAAAAATCTGAAGTTATTTGTGCTAAATGTAATAAATGTTTCTTTACTTTTAGTCATGATGCTTGTGGTTTGACTATGAATGGTTTGAATTATGGTGGTTACACTCGAATTGACAAGCTGCCAGTCAGTGAACAACAACGCACTCCTAAGGCTAAGGTGTATGTTCCAAAAAGTACGCATGTAGGGTCCACAGAAAGTCTTGCTAAGCCTAGTAGCCCTAGACTCACCTCTAAATGGTTGCCTACTGGTAGAAATTTTGACTGTAGTGTAAAAATTATCGACACTAGTAGATCTCATACTGACAGTGAAACGTCGGTATGTGATACGGCTTAATTATCTTCTAACCCTACAGGAACCTATTTCATCGGTTGCCAAAATATCTGTTTCTTTTATCATTGGCAGGCTGTTGAAATTTGTCTCTGGTGCGTGGACTCGGGCTGTTCCAAACATATGACTGGGAATCGAAGCCTTCTCAAGAACTTTGTATGGCGTTTCATGGGAACTGTTCGATTTGGAAATGATCATGTTGCAGCAATTCTAGGCTATGGTGATCTTCATTGGGGAAATATAATCATCACCAGAGTCTCTTTTGTTGATGGCTTGGGACATAACTTGTTCTCGGTTGGGCAATTTTGTGATTCAGACTTAGAGGTCGCTTTCAGAAGTCATACATGTTTTGTAAGAGATCTTGAAGGAATTGATCTGTTGAAAGGAAATCGTACCACCAACCTTTATACCATTGATCTTTTTCAAATGTCTGCTGCTTCTCCAATTTGTCTCATGGCCCGAGCCACATCAACAAAGTCGTGGTTATGGCATCAAAGGTCATCTCATCTCAATTTTGATGCCATCACCCATCTCGCGAAAGATGATCTCGTTACCGGTCTTCCAAAGTTCAAATATACAAAAGACCATCTTTGTCCTTCATGTGAGCAAGGTAAAAGTAAGAAGAAGCCTCACAAACCCAAACCTGTTCCCAACTCAACGAATAGGTTACATCTCCTACATATGGATTTGTGTGGCCCAATGAGAATCAAAAGTATTAATGGAAAGCGGTATGTCCTTGTCATTGTGGATGACTATTCTCGCTACACATGGGTTCATTTTCTTGCTTCAAAAGATGAAACCCCTGATGTAATTATTAACTTCTTGAAGAAAACATCAGTTCTACTGCAAGCCCCTGTCATTATTGTGAGAACGGATAACGGTACAGAATTCACAAATCAGAAATTGAAAGCTTATTTTGACGAAGTTGGGATTTCTCATCAAACTTCGGCTGTAAGAACTCCAGAGCAGAATGGAGTTGTGGAACGGAGGAATCGTACGTTAGTTGAAGCTGCTCGAACGATGCTTCTCTCCTCTAGTGCACCGTTATTCCTTTGGGCCGACGCTATAGCAACTGCATGTTATACTCAAAACCGCTCCATTATTCACACCCGTTTCAACAAAACACCTTATGAGATCATTAATGGAAGAAAACCGGATATTTCATTTTTACATGTCTTCGGTGCATTATGTTATCCGAAGAATGATCGTGAAGATATCTGTAAACTTGAACCTAAAGGTGATATTGGCTTTTTCATTGGTTATTCTTCAACTGCTTGTGCTTACAGGGTTTATAATCGAAGGACAAGAAAGGTAATGGAGACTATGAACGTTACCTTTGATGAACTCTCGTGTATGGCCTCTCAGCATAGAAGCTCACATCCCGAGCTTCAAGGTCAGACTTCTGGACACGTAAGTTCAGGACTCGCGCTTCAATTTGCGCCGTCAGCAATCTCATCGTTACAACCTTCGGAACGTGACTTGGAAGTTTTATTTAGGCCTATTTATGATGAATATATGGAGGGTCCTTCGTCATTTGGTGTTCCTCAAAATGCCCCGGCTGCACCTGCTACGGTAGTTCCAGAACCTCCGACTGCATCTACACCATCGGCATCTACTTCTGCACCATCTACGTCAACCTCTACCATAGTGACTCAAAACATTCCAACCACTTCTCCGATTGCTGACGCAACTCAACAACATTCTCAGCAAATTCCTACTCATGTTCATCTTCAGAATGACATAGTTGCTGAAAATGCAAACAATGCGATGCTCAACGAACACGAGTTTGTTAATCCATTTGCGGCTTCCACAAGCACTACTCAGCCTTCAACATCATATGTGGATCCGTCGAGCTCGCATCAATTTTCTCATACACTTCCACATGAACACAAATGGACTAAGAATCACCCTTTGGTTCAAGTGATTGGCAATCTCTCACGACCGGTCTCAACTCGAAATCAGCTGCGTACCGATGGTGATATGTGTATCTATGCACTATCAGTCAGCACAATGGAACCAGCAAGTGTGAAAGAAGCAATGACCGATGCATCATGGATTGAGTCTATGCAAGAAGAACTCAACCAGTTCATCCGGCTTGATGTATGGGAGTTAGTACCTCGACCGGACAATATCGATCCGCTTACCCTAAAATGGTTATTCAAAAACAAGATGGATGAGGAGGAAAACGGTCATTAGGAACAAAACTCGGTTAGTTGTGAGAGGTTATAAACAAAAGGAGGGAATTGACTTCGCAGAATCCTTTGCCCCGGTTGCTCGGATGGAAGCTATTAGGATTTTCTTGGCATACGCTGCACACAAATCATTCACAGTGTATCAAATGGACGTGAAGACGGCTTTCTTGCATGGGCCGTTAAAAGAAGATGTGTATGTATGTCAACCTGAAGGTTTCATCAATACTGAACATCCAAGCCATGTCTACAAGTTGAAAAAGGCAATCTATGGTTTGAAACAAGCACCGAGGGCATGGTACGACGAATTATCATCATTTCTTCTACAAAATCACTTCAGCAAAGGAACTATTGATCCAACGTTGTTTATCAAGCACTACGGCAACGACATCTTGGTGGCTCAGGTCTATGTAGATGATATTATATTTGGTTCTACTAACCCAAAATATTCCATATTATTTGCCGACCTTATGAAAAGTCGATTTGAAATGTCCATGATGGGGGAAATGACATTTTTTCTTGGTCTCCAAGTTCACCAATCCCCCCGTGGTATTTTCATAAATCAGTCCAAGTATGTGCTTGAGATTCTAACGAAATTTGGTATGGATAACTGTGATCCTATTGGTACTCCAATGGACACTAAACACAAGCTTGATCAGGATAAGAAAGGGACATTTGTAGATGCTACAAAATACCGAAGTATGATCGGGTCCCTTATGTACTTAACCTCAAGCAGACCGGACATTGTGCATGCTACTTGTTTATGTGCTCGGTACCAGGCTCAGCCAACCGAGAAGCACCTCAAGGAGGTTAAAAGGATCTTTCGTTATCTCCGGGGAACCATTAACATGGGTCTCTGGTATACGAAGGATTCTGGTTTTAATCTCACTGGTTTTTCAGATGCCGATCATGCAGGGTGTCAGGATACATTTAAGAGCACTTCCGGTGGAGCACAATTCTTAGGCGAGAAGCTAGTGAGCTGGTCATCAAGGAAACAAGACTGTACGGTGTTGTCAACCGCGGAAGCAGAATATGTGTCTCTATCCGTGTGTAGTGCTCAAGTCCTTTGGATGAGAACACAACTCACGGATTATGGCTTTTTCTTTAACAAAGTCCCTATTTATTGTGATTCACAATCAGCCATAGCCATATCCTGCAACCCGGTCCAACACTCCAAGACCAAGCACATAGCTGTCCGATTCCATTTCATAAAGGAGCATGTGGAAAAAGGAACGATCGAACTGTTCTTTGTCAAGACGGACTACCAACTAGCCGACATCTTCACCAAAGCTCTTCCTCAAGACATATTTGAATTCTTGGTTCGTCGACTTGGTATGCGTAGTTTCACTCCTGATGAACTTGAACGTCTTGCACATTCGCAGTAACCTTGTATATATCTATCAGAAAATCAAAATACAAAAATATAAAACCTATAAAAACAAAATAAAAAATGAGCAAACCTTTCAAAAAATACCAAAAATATTCTTCTCCGACATGTCTCTCAGCATCGATAATATGGACGTGCTTAGAAATGTTGTTCAATAACGACACGGGTACGTACATAAAGTTCGAATGAGAGTTCAAATGCTTTCAAAACATGTCTTTTCTACTTTCTTCTCATAATGGCTTATAGTCACATGTCAGACTATAACCCGGTCCCTAAATAAAGGAAAGTCTTTGACTTATCCTCAACAACGAGAAATTCATTTTTCTCGGTCATGAGCTTATATCAAAACATTCAAAGTTTTAAGCTCATGAACACAAATTTTTCTCGGACTTTTGAGCACAATTTTTCAAAGTATTTCAAAACAATGTGCTCATATACTCCCCTATTTAAATAGAATCTCTTTTCGAGGGGGAGTATAATGATTTCATATACATTTGTTCCAAAGTTTCATGACACATTATTCTCTCCATGTTTCATCACTAGTTTCACAAAAATTTCAATTTCATGCAATTTTTGAGGGGGAGAATAGTGATTAAAATGTGATATCTTGAATAAGATCTTTGATATAAGTGCTTTCTCTTCCTAATATGTGCAA
Organism: Glebionis coronaria; assembly: GCA_025667525.1. Taxonomy (NCBI): domain Eukaryota; kingdom Viridiplantae; phylum Streptophyta; class Magnoliopsida; order Asterales; family Asteraceae; genus Glebionis; species Glebionis coronaria. The sequence goes on from CM046879.1 coordinate 224,465,895, forward strand.
AAATCTCTCCTTTTATGATGCACATATGTAGGGGGAGCGTTTTTGGTGATATAGAAAACTTTCAAGGTGTAAACATTGATTTCATCAACACCTTGACTGCATTTTCAAATGTTTTTTCTGGTTACGATATCTATACCCTTCAACACATAAATTCACGATGGTATTGGTGTCAAAAGGTGGTTAGGTATTCGTCCTATGATCCAACCAGAACCGGAGGGATCTTCCCAAGGACAATCCATTAGAACTTAGAAGTCCTTAGGAAAGATGGAGTAGTTGAGTGTACGGGAATAATGCCGACTAATGACTTAAGCTAGCACTGGAACAATCACAACAAGGTGCTAGTTATGACGTCTTGGTAAGCATTGAAGGGGTTGAAGAATGAAAAAGAAATGTAAGGATAAAGGGTGTAAAGAAAGAAGCCCTCCATACAACTTAGGCAGAAACCGGGTCAATACATCTATTATCAGAATCACTTTGATGATTTCTGATACTGAAGACAAAGCATCATGGACCCAGTGATGCAATGCACAACCCTTCCCAGCCTACTCAAGCTTCTCTCAAAAGAAGTTTGTTTTATTGTCACGGAGTTCAACTCATTTCTATCAACTTTCTCACTCTAAGATAGTAGATATTGAATAGGTGGCAGTCTGCTCCAGCCTCCGATCACCAAATAAACGTGCACTTATAGAGTCTAGAGCCAACGAGATTCATCAAAAATCTCATTAGGACACTTATTCCATAGATCAATTGTTGTTCATCATTAGAACACAAGCGATGATTTACAGAGTCCTACGCTCTATCCTTGTGGTATTGCTAGAACATTCAGAGTGATACTCTTTAGTATTCACAGTGATGAATGGAAATCCTTCCAGTGTTAACATCAAACAGCACTGCGGTAGGTCATATGTAAGATTCACTTGAATTAAACATATGTTAACTGGAAAGCAACAGTGGTTTGATTCTTAATTGATTCAAACTCGTTCCAGGTCTCGACGCAATATCTTTATGATCTTGCCAGAACATTCAGAGTAATACTTTTCAGTATTTACAGTGACGAATGGAAATCCTTCCAGTGTCATCATCAAACAGCACTGCGGTAGGTAACTTGTGCGATTCTATATGAATCAAACTTGTGTCAACTGGAAAGCAACGATGGTTTGATTCTTAAATGATTCAGACTTGTTCCAGGAAAGTGAATTGACGACTTAATCAGCAGAATGGAACTGCATGATTCACTCCTTACTTTGAGTTATCTTTCGATATATTCAAGTACTGAGAACGGCTACCACAGCTGGAAATCCTGTCAAGGAAGTTCGTTGAACTTACCTGATCACAGGTACAGTATTCGTACTCTATAACGGGAAACCGGTGGAATGCAAATGGTGGCGTTATCTCAAGAGTCGCAATTCAAGGCCACATATTCAGGATTATTGAAGAAAGCTCAAGAACATCTAAAGACAAAGACTTCCGCTACTCTGATGATCAAGGGAGATTGTTTACAAGCTTTCAAGTCAACACAAAACATGAGTATGTGGAGAAAGACACAAGAACACAAGCTGGAAAAGCTTCAAGATCAAGTCAAGGCAAAGATCAAAGATCCAAGATCACAAGTCATGAAAGGAACTATGAAAGAACTCTCAAGGCAACAAGCTTCAAAGTCTGCAACACCAACGAAGTGAAGTCACATATTACCTGACCACCCCTTAGGGGGAGATTGTTAGCCGTATTTAAAGTGATGGTCATATAATATACCGTTGCGAAGCTCGTGAAAAATACTATTCAACGGTGTCGAGAGTTCTTAGTTATTAATGTTTATGTAACGGGAATTAGTCCCGAACACACAAATGAGGAAGGCCTCCTAAACACTTAGTACTTAGTATAAAAGGCCTCCTAATCCTCATTTGTGTGTGTGTGTTCCATTTCATTTGTTTTGTAGAGAGAGAAACGTATGTGTTTCTCTCACTAGGAATTCACAACTTTGTTTTTCTCTTTTCCTTCATCTAATCTAATCTTTCTCTTTTGGTTTAATCTTCATCTACATTTCTATATCATTATAAGTCGTGTGTTACAATCCAACATGCATATTGAAGTTATTGTGTTATTGGTTAAGTGTTTGCTGTTGTATGTTGCTAGTTCTTGTTTAAGAAGTGTAATAGAGTGATAATCTTCAAGTTGTATGCTTTTGAACACATGAATCAATCATATGCTTATAAAATCTTGATTAGTTGATATTTTGGACTGTGATTTGGTGCACACCTAGTTCTAGGCTTAGACTTAGGATAAAAAGTGATAAATCATATCCAACATAACCTGTTAAGAAGATTTAAGTGTTTGAATTTGGCTGTGTGGTCAAGTATATCAGCAAGTGTTTATAACTGCTTGTTTAGTGTTCATTAGCAACTTTTGATTGATTGAATCTTGATCTAGACTTTGAATCAATGCATGAAACCTGTTAAGATTTGTTCATTTGAATTTATTATAGCTTTTGTATGCATTTGGTGAAGTTTGGCTGGCTGATTTTTGCTAAAAGTGCTTATTGAACCATAACTACTTATTGTTCAAGTCTGTGTCTGGTCTGGTGCTTAATTGAATTAACTGTATCATTTCGCTTATTGGAAGTGTGATTTCTTTGTTGTTCTTGACTCCATGTGATTCACTGATCACAAGGGTGCCTTGTTTGTAACTTGAATCCACAAAAAAAGCCACAAAATACAAAAAGTCAAAAAGGTCAAGCAGGGGGAAAAGTTCCCGCTGCTCAACCTCCAAAACTAGCCCCTGCTAGTGTAAATCTTCAAACAGCTTATTCATAAGCCATATTGGCTTATCCAGACTTGCAACAACTTATTTTTGTAATAGATCTTCCTCATTTGACCCATTTATTTGATCTAGAGCTTATTAGACTTTGACTTTGACTTTTTACTAGAAAACATATTAAGTTGACTTTAACATAAGTGCTTATCTTCTTATTCTGGCTTATTGCTTGTGCTTATTTGAAATTTTTTTGATTAATTTGCTTAATTAAGTCATTTTAAAGCTTTTGAAAGTTGAATAAGCACTTGAGGTGGTCTAGATCTCAAAAACGACTATTTTGTCGTTTTGTGAAGAAAGTCTTGGCTTATTTCAGGCTTATTTCTTGTGCTTTTCCAGTTTTCTTTTTACAGATCTCTTAAGTAACTCAAAAAAAGCTTGTGTGTCAAATTTCAGCTTATGGCATCAGTTTATAGCTTAATGGGCCAAAAAGCCCATTAAGAATAAGCTGCTTTGAAATAAGCTAGCTTAAACACATTGTCAGCTTTTTGGCCTTCAGAGTGTTGTTCTTAAAATTAAATTTTAAGTCAGATAGGAGATTTTGGGCTTATTTGGACAATATTTTTCTTATTGGGCCTATTTCAAGCCCATTAAGGGACTGTTTAGACTTTTAGCCCATTTCAAGGCCCAATAGGGGTATTTTTATAATTTCAACTTCATTTCTGTTTTATTTAGGTTAAAATAAAATAGTTTGCAACTTTTTAGAATTTTTTATAAATTTTGGATTTTTATTAATATTTTATTATTAAAAATTAAAATTTAGATTTTTCAAAGTTTTTCATTTTTCTTATATCAAATTCATTAAGTTAAGAATTTTACTATTTTTAGAATATTTTTATTGTCATTAGATTAATTTGTAGAATTATTTTAAGTTTTAATAGTTTTTAATTGTTTTGAAATAGTTTTTATTAATTTTAAAATTTTCAAAAAATAGTTATAAATTTATTAAGTCATTTGTGAGGTTTATAAGTGAAAAAATCTCATTTTGGGCTTTTTGTTAATTAAATTGATTTTTTGGGCTTTAATTAGCATTAAAAAATTATTATTTAATTAAATAAAAGGTTTGAGTGATTTTTGATCTTTTGTAAACTCTAATTACATTTTTTAGGATTTATTGCAATTTTCTAGGAATTTTTAGGGTAAATTTTTAGTTTTGTCACTTTTTACAGTTTTACGTGCACGACTATTCGTCTTAGTTTAATTCATAATCGTAACCGTCATTCTCTTCTAATCTATTTTCTTCTTTTCATTTCTCATCAATATATTCACATACCATTAATCACTTCTTATCACAACACACTTGCCTCCTTGAGAACGATCCCCACTTTTGGGTCATTAGTGCTTGGTTTTCCTAAACCGACACTTAATACTTGCCACTTTTACGCTCTTTTCCTAAAGAGTAGTAGAAGCACTACATCATTTTGGCGCTACTTGCCGGGGAGGCGTGTTGTATTTTGATTTGAACAATTGTTGTTTTTATATAGCCATAATAGTATTTTTATTAGTAGCACTCTACTAATACGTATTATCGGTTTTTGTTTTTTGTGTGAATACTATTACTATATTGTATACGTAGAACAATAAATTCATAAGTAATCCAAAAGTGTGAAAATACAACCTTGATTGGGAGGTCATTACTCAATCATTGTATTCGAATCTCAAACAAGAAAGAAAAGTTAAAATAGATAAATACTTTCGTGAAGCTTAATTTTGAAAAATACAAACTATAAGGTGGGTATAAGGCGGGTATTATAAAATATACCCTAAGGAAAAAGGCTCTTAAGTGCTTCGCGCCGCCTCGTTTCCCCGCTTACTTGTGCGTGTTTAGATAAAAAGGGCTAATCGAGGGTTTGCCAACCAAAGTATTATCTAAGTATCATATATATTTTCTTGGTTTCAATTGATTAAACCCTCTTGAACGTTTTGGTGTTCCACCAACATTCTAAAGTCATCGAAGGCGTTCACTTCACGTGATCGTTTTCTTTCCTTGAGGCTTTTTTAATCAAGAGATTTGATTAAGAAGGAGATTTGTAGATTTTTGTCTACTTAATACAATCACCAAAATCAAAAAAAAAAGTAAAAACAATCAAAAACCACAAAAAAGTGAAAAAAATTAAAAACACCAAAACGAATCTTCTTTGCTCATCCCCACGTTGTACGTGGCGTTTATGCTTACTCGTAATCAAGCAAGACGTACACGTAAACGAAAAAACCGAAAGGACTCAACACCTACTCCTAATCTTTCTAGTGAGGAGTCTCCTATTGACGAACCTATCGTAAGAGAAGAACCAACCATGGCGAATCGAACTATGATGGAGTTACTTCAAGCACCCACCGAGGGTTATGGAGAGGCTATTGTGATTCCCGCTATCCTTGCGGAGAATTTTGAAGTGAAAACGGGTTTGTTGTCGATGATCCAAAACAACAAATTCCGTGGTGATGAAAAGGATAACCCGCACAACCATATCCGCCAATTCAATCGTCTTACCGCCACTTGCAAATTTAAGGATGTTGCTAATGACTCGATTAAGATGATGCTTTTTCCGTATTCCTTAGCGGGGCCCGCTAAAATTTGGTTAGAGAAAGAGCCACCCAATTCTATATTGACGTGGAAGGATCTCGTTTCAAAATTTGTGAACCAATTTTTTCCGCCTTCTAAGACTACGCATTTGAAAACGAGATTTCAAAATTTTCACAAGCAGTTAATGAGAGGTTTTCAACGGCTTAGAATAGGTTTAAGGAAATGTTACATGAGTGTCCTCATCACGGTTTTTCCGACTTGCATCAAATTGACACGTTTTACAATGGATTAAATGATCATGAAAGAGATTATCTAAATGCCGCCGCGGGTGGTAATTTTTTATGTAAAACGGTTGAGGAAGCGTTGTTGATAATTGAGAATAGATCTAACTCATAACACATCGAGTGTTCGTAAGGCTTCGTCTTCGGCTTCACCTTCTTTGTCCAATACCATCGATGCTTGCCAAATTGAGGCGAACTTGGAAAACAAAATCTTTGATAAGATTAAAGGACTTTTAATTGATTTCAAAGTTGGAGAACAAAGTGCTCCCGCTACGACTAAAGCGGTTGAGGTTTCATGTATGTATTATTGTGGAGGTCATGATTTCTCCGAGTGCATTACCAACGGTGGTAACACTTCGAGTGCCTACGCGGCCACGGAAACTTACAACCAAAACGGTCAAGTTACCCGCTCTAATCAATTGACTCCACCGGGTTTTTCTCCCAATCAAAATGCTAACAACAACTATCGAAACAATCAAATTGGTTTTAAAAACAATTACAAAGGAAACTATGGGAATCAAGTGTCTAATAACAGTCAAGTTTCAAACAAAAATCAAAATAATGATTTTTAAAACAACAACAAGGGTTTGCAAACTTTGAAATATCTTCCAAATGAATTTGTTGAATACGCTAATGGAAACAATGCTAGGTTTGACAACATTCAAAGAGAAATCATTAGCCTAAGATCCGAGTTTAAGAACGACTTGAAGAAGGAGTTGAAAAACGAGTTAGCAAATGAGCTTAAAATCCATACAAACAAAATGGAGGGAAATGTAACTAGGTTACAACAAAACCAACAAAAAATGGAACAAGGGCAACATGAAATAAAACAAGAGATGATTAAGGCCGAGAAGAGGCAATCCATGTTTGAGGATAAAATTTCATCTATGTTTGAGGCTATAATGTGCAAACCGTCTTCGAGTAGTCTTCCTAGTAACACCATATCGAACCCTAAGGGAGAGATGAAAGTGATTAACACACGAAGTGGTAAGACACTTAAGGAACCAACTCCTCAACCAATTGCTCCTACGGAGGATGCAATTGAGGAAGAACCCGAGGTGGTGGTTGAAAAGGAGCATGTCCCAATCCCAAGAAGTACCGCTCATGCCACACCTACGGTTGACCCATTACCACATTTGGAACCCGAGATTCCAAAGGCTATGCCTATGCCTCAACCCACACCATCTTTGCCCAATCAATCGAGACTTAGAAAGGAGAAACGTCAAGAGCGCGATAATTATCAATTTGAGCTTTTTATGAAAATGTTTCGTGACGTTAATTTTAATGTGAGTTTTGCCGTTGCTTTGGTCATGATGCCTCGATTTGCCGCTAACTTTAAGAGTATGTTGAACAACAAGGAGAAATTGCAGCAATTGTCTAGTTGTTCATCAGTTTATCTTAACCGCATACCTCAAAAAGTCGGTGATCCTGGTAAATTCTTGATTCCTTGTGCAATCCAAGATATGGAAGAATGCTATGCCTTGGCCGATCTTGGTGCTAGTATTAACTTGATGCCCCTTGCAATCTTCAACTCGCTCAATCTTCCTAATCTTACTTCTTCACTAATGTCTATCGAGTTGGCCGACCATTCCACGATTCCCGCATGTGGATTGGCGGAAGACGTTTTTGTGAAAGTGGGAAAGTTCTATTATCCGGTAGACTTTATCGTCGTCGATATTCCCACGGATCCTCAAGTTCCTCTCATTTTAGGTCGTTCGTTTTTAGATACGTCTATCGTTCAATTGATGTGCATGCTAGAAAGATCACCTTACGTTTCAACGACGAGGAACTTGTTATAAACGCAACTCAAAATTCTCCAATTTCTCATGTTTATTCCGTTGCAACCATAAACCTCGTTGATATGATCGACGTTGTTTGCGAGGAATTTTCACAAGAAGTTCTAGGTTTTGGTGATGATGAGAATAGTGGCAATCCCACTATGTTAGATCCCATTCTTAATAACTCGACACCAACCTTCACTCCATTTGAAGGTGGTGGTTTCACGTTGGAAGAATTCGATGTTCCACGTACTTGTGACGAAGACCTCGACAATGATGAGGACTTCTCGATTATCAAGGATTTTCTTAACGATTTCCCATTTCCTCCACCCGAGGAGGTTATGAGTATCGAGCCCAAATCTTCAATTGAGGAGCCACCTATCCTCGAGTTGAAAGATTTACCTCCTCACCTTGAATATGTATTTTTGGAGGAGGATGACAAGTTGTCGGTTATTATTGCGAAAGATCTTTCGGATGATGAAAAAACCGCACATGTCGATGTTCTAAAGAATCACAAAGGGGCAATTGCATAGAAGTTATCCGACATTAAGGGGATCGTTCCCAAATTTTGTACCCAAAAAATCTTAATTGAGGAGGATTACAAACCCGCAATCCAATGTCAAAGGAGGGTGAACCCCAAAATTCAGGACGTCATAAAAAAGGAAGTCCTCAAACTCCTTGACGCGGGAATGATTTACCCTATTTCCGATAGCCCTTGGGTGAGTCCTATTCATTGTGTCCCTAAAAAGGGAGGAATGACCGTTGTGCCAAACAATGCCAATGAGTTAATTCCCACTAGACTCGTGACCGGATGAAGAGTGTGCATTGACTATCGTAAGTTGAATGACGCCACTCGAAAAGACCATTTTCCCTTGCCCTTCATGGACCAAATGTTGGAGCGTCTTGTGGGAAACGATTTCTATTGCTTTTTAGATGGTTTTTCCGGTTACTTCCAAATCCTCATCGATCCTCGTGATCAAGAAAAAACTACGTTTACGTTTCCATATGGAACATTTGCCTATCGTAGAATGCCATTCGGACTTTGCAATGCACCGGGTACCTTTCAAAGGTCCATGATGGCTATTTTTCATGATATGATCGAAAAGACGATGGAAGTCTTCATGGATGAATTTTCCGTGTTTGGTAGTTCGTTCACTTCGTGTTTGTCGAATATTGAGAGAATGTTGAAGCGTTGCGAGGAAACCAACCTTGTGCTTAATTGGGAAAAATGTCATTTTATGGTTAAAAGTGGAATCGCCTTAGGGCACAAGGTTCCGAAAGCGGGGATTGAGGTAGATCAAGCTAAGGTAGACGTCATCGCCAAATTACCTCATCCCAAAACGGTTAAGGGAGTTAGGAGTTTCCTAGGCCACGCGGGCTTTTATCGTTGATTCATCAAGGATTTTTCGAAGATTTATCGACCTATTACACATCTCCTCGAAAAAGATGCACGTTTTGTCTTTGACGAATATTGTGTACGAGCCTTTGAAATCCTTAAGAGGAAACTTACCGAAGCTCCTATTCTTGTTGCTCCCAATTGGAACCTCCCCTTTGAGCTCATGTGTGATGCTAGTGACTACGCTATTGGGGCAACGTCATGATAAGCACTTCTTTCCTATTCACTATGCAAGCATGACGATGACCGAGGCTCAACAAAAAAATACACTACAACGGAGAAGGAATTCCTTGCCGTGGTGTATGCATTTGAGAAATTCCGACCTTATCTCGTCTTGACTAAATGCATAGTGTATAAAGATCATTCGGCTATCAAGTATCTTATGGCTAAAACAAGATGCAAAGCCAAGATTACTTCGTTGGATTCTCCTCCTTCAAGAATTTGATCACAAAAATGTCGACAAAAAAGGAGCCGAGAATCTAGCGGCCGATCATCTTTCCCGTTTGGAAGATCCTCACCAAAGTGTTTACGAGCCAAAGAAAATCACCGAAACATTTCCGCTCGAGACACTTGGTGTAGTGAATTCTAAGCTTGATTCTTCTACCCCACGGTTTGCGGACATCGCAAATTACCATGCGGGCAACTTCATCATCAAGGATATGACGACTCAAGAAAAACGAAAATTCTTTCGTGACGTCAAGTTCTATTTTTGGAATGACCCTTACTTGTTTCGAACTTGTGCGGATCAAATCATTCGACTTTGTGTCTTTGGTACCGAAGCTTCTAACATCCTTAGAGCTTGTCACGAGGGACCCACTGAGGGTCACCACGGTGCTAATCTCACGGCTAAGAAGGTCTTTGATGCCTGTTTCTTTTGTCCTACTATTTACCGAGATGCACTTGCACTTGTGAAGTCGTGTGACTCATGCCAACGACAAGGAAAAGCCTCACAAAACGATGAAATGCCACAAAATATCATCCAAGTGTGTGAGATCTTTGACGTTTGGGGCATTGACTTTATGGGCCCGTTCCCATCATCTCGTGGTAATAAGTACATCCTTGTCGCCGTTAACTACCTATCTAAGTGGGTGGAAGCTAAGGCTTTTGCCCAGCAACGATGCTCGTGTGGTAGTCAAATTTTGAAAAGCTTGTTTTCTCGGTTTGGAACCCCTCGTGCGATCATAAGCGATCGTGGAACCCATTTTTGTAACGACCAAGTCGAAAGGTTCCTAAGGAAATATGGGGTTACACATCGGCTTTCTATGGCTTATCACCCACAAACGAGTGGGCAAGTCGAGTTTCAAACCGAGCGTTGAAAAGGATCTTGGAGAGATCTATTGGGGAGAACCGACAATCTTGGTCGGATAAGTTGGACGATGCTTTATGGGCCTTTCGGACCGCTCATAAGACGCCCATCGGGGCACTCCTTATAAGCTTGTGTATGGGAAGAATTATCACTTGCCAATTGAACTTGAACACAAAGCTTATTGGGCCCTTAAGCATTGTAATGATGATATGGAGACCGTAGGAAAACACCAGAAAATGCAACTTAATGAATTAGATGAACTAAGGGACATTGCTTATGAAAATTCATTGACTTATAAAGAAAAGACTAAAAAGTTTCATGATTCAAAAATTAAAAACCGGGTTTTCAACATTGGAGATCAAGTGTTGCTTTTTAACTCTCGTTTGTAAATATTTTCCGGTAAGTTGAAATCCCGTTGGTCCGGTCCATTCACCGTGACTCAAGTTTTTCCATATGGGACCATCGAGCTAGCTCAAAATGATGGCCCTAATTTCAAGGTGAATGGACATAGGTTGAAGCACTACTTTGGCGGGGAAGTTCCATCCTTGAACTACCTCGACCAAATCACCTTCCCCAATGATAATTAGTATTGAGGGGATCAAGTCGAGCTCATGACTCGGTAATCAAAAACGAGGTTCCTCTTGGGGGAGTCCCATGCTTATCCTATGTACATATTATCGCTTTCTAATGTATTAACGTGTGGGGATTTGTGCCCTTCCAACCTTTGTTCCGTGGTTGTTTGTGAATTGTGAATTTTAGATGATCACTATCTTCACGATTAGAGCCTCTCGTGTTCGTTTTATGGGAGCACTCGATCGTTTGCTTGGAAGAATTTCTCAATATCCATGATATATCCTTTGATGTTCTAACCTTAGGTTTATAGCACACTTTATAAACGGCTTTAAATTTAATGGTTCCACCCTTTCCATGCTAGATTATGCATTCGAATTCGTCTCTAGTATAGGGGTTTTACAACCTTTAGACTCGAAACATTGAGGACAATGTTAAACTTTAGTATGGGGGGGGGGGGTAAATAGATACTTGCCTTGCCAAACCTTCATGGTTTCCAAAGTTTATCTTTTTGTTTATCGTTTGTTGCAAAATTAGGCTAAAAATGGCCAAATTTTAAATTTTTTTCTCATGTTTTATAAGGGGTTGAAGACACGAATGTAGGTTTTCTGATGGCGGGAATAAGAGTAAATTTTTACTCGACCGTGCGTGTTGAGCATTTAGCTTCGATTCCTTAACTTTATAGGCTAAGTCTCTTAAATGAGGACGAGAAATGATAGAGTTAATTATAAGTTACTATGCTAAACGTAGAGTACTCGTATTCTTTCAAAAACTCATGTGTTCTCGTTGCTTGCTTATTCTCCCTTCGCTTGTAAATATTTTTTGCTTAATAAATATTAACTTAGTGGTTTAGTCTTGATTGTTGGTTTCTAGTCTTTTCTAGTAGCTTCCATGTAATTAAATTGGGAAGACATTAAGGTATCTCCAGTGTCACGGTTTTGAAGTATTGGCAACCCGAATAATCGAAAGCTTTCCCCAATAACAAGATTTCAAGTGCTCACCTAAAGCAAGCAAACAATTTGAAGCTCACAAGGCCGAAAAATCTATGCAAAATTGAAAGTGAATCAAGCCTTAATCTTTGAAGCTTTAAAGATCCAAAATTCGCTTTTAGTGTGAGGATATACGTCTTTGGCCACAATAAACACCTCATGGCGAGGTTAAATAAAAGGCAAGGCAAGACCAAAGTCATAATAAAAGCTTCATGGCGAAGTTTAATAAAAGATGGAGGTAAACCTATGATAATAAGGCCCTTCCGTTAGGGGGCGTATAAAAGTCTTGGTAATAAGTCTCATGTTCAAAACCGTTATAAAACCGTGTTTATCGATCCTTCTTGTTGACTTAATTTTTTGACATCGTTGTCTATTAGGAGGGGTTATTAATTCGATGGTCTTGGTTACACCATTAGGACTCTATTTTTAGACCTAAATCTCTATTATCGCATAAGTCAAACAATGTATCCTTGTGAAACATTCAAGACAAAATAAAATATAAGAGATACAACTTAAGAAAATGGGAGTATAAGTACGTGATTAGGGCATATGAGTAGTGTTAGCATTACTAAGTTATAATGACAATGATCTCGTTTCACGCTTAGCATGGAATTGGGGTGAAAGTCAAGGACGCCGAAATTATTTCTAACGAAGCATTCACGTGTTCTTATTCTATGAACCTAAACGTCCCATTTGCGAGGAAAATCATACGTTATGTCTAAAACACAAGTAGTAATAATAGTGGTAGTGTAGCTAGTTTATCGTTCAATAAAAGTGAATAAAAATGAATTTTGGAGGTGCTACGATACTTTATTCTAGCATTGCGTGAGGGCACGACAATGGTTTAGTATGGGGGAGTGATGAGACTGCTTTTATACATAGTCTCATCGTCCAAAACAGGCTTTAAATGCATAAAATATCATGAAAATTGCCAAATATATGCTTATGTTTGTTACCTGTGTATTTTAGGTACGAATATTGAGAAAATGACAAAAGATCACAAGAAACATGCAAAAACGAACACGGGAAACGAAGCCGCACAATGAACCAAGCCCTAATGAAGATTTTCCAAGAAAAACCCTTGAAGATTTGAAGATTATGCAAGAAGGGTCCTCCAATATTGAAGAATTTACACTTTAAACCCTTGTATAATCATAATTACAAGTTTGGTCCTTAAAGTTTGTCAAATTTACAAAAAGGGCCCTCCACTTTGTAGAATTGGCAAGAATGGTCCCTCAACAATCAAGACTTGTCAATATTAGTCCTCCAAAAACTCAATCATACAAGTCAAGACCATTATCTTTGAAGAAAATGCCAAAACAACCCTTCAAAAATCAGCAATTGGCAAGAAATACCCCTGAAAATACTTTGGAAAGGTATTTGTGGCCAAAGTGTGAAAATTAAAACTTGTATAACAAAGGGAATCCGGATTTGGCTTATTTAATTACAAATGGAAAGAGTATAGAAGGCTGGGGGTTTGTTTTGCCAAGACATAATAGATACATAGGCCAACCAAATTTTGCCAAGTGTCCGACTAACCTATTTCAACCAATTAGAGCCCATCTTCCTGCCACCTCACAATCCACTCATAACCAATTTAACTAATCTCTGATTAGTTAAATAAATGGCGCCTAACACAAAGTTTTAAACCCAAAACAGATCAAAACTTGCACTGTTTATCGTATGAACACAATTGGGTTTTCTTAAACTACTTGAAATTAAACCACCAAATTATCCAAAAATGTGATTAAGGTCATCTTAATCACATCCCAAATTCAAAAACCCATGCCACATCATCACCTTGGTGACATGATAAAACCTCATACACGGTTTTGGGAGAAAAAGCGAAAACTTGCCAGCCATCCAACGTTCAAGATTGTAGCTTCAAACTTAAGCTCCTTGTGAGCTTTTGATCACTTCCACATGCTTGAAACCTCAACAAACTGCCAAATTCAGTCACATGATCAAGCAAAAACTCTCAAGGGCATTTCAGGGACTTTACACATTAGGGTTTTACGTTTTTCTTGCATTTCTAGAACCCTTGTAGCCTATATAATGGCACTTAACCTTTACATTTCAGCTGCTCTTGGTTTTTCCTTTGTTTAAGTTCTGTAAATCCCATTTTCATGTTTAATGAATTGTGTTTTAATCTTTGAAGAAAACCCAAGTGGCAATCTTATTTACTGCTTGATATTGTTACATGTTTGCTAAACTTGAATCTTAGAACGTGTTTTCAAGGAGTGTGCAAGAAATTGCATATTTTCCTAAATCTTGATATTTTGCTAAGTTCTTGGTACACCTTTGGAATTTTTGGGCTATAAGTGGATCATAGCACCCTGATAAATATTTATCAAGGTGTTGTGAGGCTTATAACTTGGGGATAATCAAAGAGTGGGGTACAAGAGTTGCATCAATCAAGTTTTGTCACCTTTCTGTTTTATATTTTTTGCTTCTAACTTTGTTCTATCTTAGCAGCCTGATATTGGAAGCTTGTGTCTTGTTTTGCTAGGCACATCAGCTCAAACATACGTGGGTGTGGATGTACATCCATGAGGTTTGAACCCTTAATCTTAAAATCTGTCAAATAATTGGATATTTGTGATATTTGAGTTCTGCTTGTGTGTGTGTTGATCTTTGGCTCCAAATCTTGTTTTTTCTGTTTAAGTTTGATGTTTTGATGCTTATGTATGCATGTGCAAACCTGAATCCAACTTTTGATTTGAAAATCTTAATTTGAAAATATAAAGGGGTGTTTGGGTCAACTGCATATTGAAGTTATTGTGTTATTGGTTAAGTGTTTGATGTTGTATGTTGCTAGTTCTTGTTTAAGAAGTGTAATAGAGTGATAATCTCCAAGTTATATGCTTTTGAACACATGAATCAATCATATGCTTATAAAATCTTGATTAGTTGATATTTTGGACTGTGATTTGGTGCACACCTAGTTCTAGGCTTAGACTTAGGATAAAAAGTGATAAATCATATCCAACATAACCTGTTAAGAAGATTTAAGTGTTTGAATTTGGCTGTGTGGTCAAGTATATCAGCAAGTGTTCATAACTGCTTGTTTAGTGTTCATCAGTAACTTTTGATTGCTTGAATCTTGATCTAGACTTTGAATCAATGCATGAAACCTGTTAAGATTTATTCATTTGAATTTATTATAGCTTGTGTATGCATTTGGTGAAGTTTGGCTGGCTGATTTTTGCTAAAAGTGCTTATTGAACCATAACTGCTTATTGTTCAAGTCTGTGTCTGGTCTGGTGCTTAATTGAATTAACTGTATCATTTGGCTGATTGGAAGTGTGATTTCTTTGTTGTTCTTGACTCCTTGTGGTTCACTGATCACAAGGGTGCCTTGTTTGTAACTTGAATCCACAAAAAAACCATAAAATAAAAAAAGTCAAAAAGGTCAAGCAGGGGGAAAAGTTCCCACTACTCAACCTCCAAAACTAGCCTTTGATAGTGCAAATCTTCAAACAGCTTATTCATAGGCCATATTGGCTTATCCAGACTTGCAACAACTTATTTTTTGTAATAGATCTTCCTCATTTGACCCATTTATTTGATCTGGAGCTTATTAGACTTTGACTTTTTACTAGAAAACTCATTAAGTTGACTTTAACATAAGTGCTTATCTGCTTATTCTGGCTTATTTCTTGTGCTTATTTGAAAACTTTTTAATTATGTTGCTTAATTAAGTCATTTAAAAGCTTTTGAAAGTTGAACCAGCACTTGAGGTGGGTTAGAACTCATAAACGACTATTTTGTCATTTTGTGAAGAGAGTCTTGGCTTATTTCAGGCTTATTTCTTTTGATTTTTCCAATTTTTTTTACAGATCTCTTAAGTAACTCAAAAGAAGCTTGTGTGTTAAATTTGAGCTTATGGCATCAGCTTATAGCTTAATGGGCCAAAAAGCCCATTAAGAATAAGCTGCTTTGAAATAAGCAAGCTTAAACACATTGTCAGCTTTTGGATCTTCAAAGTTTTGTTCTTAAAATCAAATTTTAAGTCAGATAGGAGATTTTGGGCTTATTTGGACAACATTTTTCTTATTGGGCCTATTTCAAGCCTATTAAGGGACTGTTTGCATTTTTAGCCCATTTCAAGGCCCAATAGGGGTAATTTTGTAATTTCAACTTCATTTCTGTTTCATTTAGGTTAAAATAAACTAGTTTGCAACTTTTTAGAATGTTTTATAATTTTGGATTTTTATTAATATTTTATTATTATTTTATTATTAAAAATTAAAATTTAGATTTTTCAAAGTTTTCATTTTTCTTAGATCAAATACATTACGTTAGGAATTTTACAATTTTTAGAATATTTTTATTGTCGTTAGATTAATTTGTAGAATTATTTTAAGTTTTAATAGTTTTTAATTGTTTTTAAATATCTTTTATTAATTTTAAAATTTTCAAAAATAGTTATAAATTTAGTTAAGTCATTTTAGAGGTTTACAAGTGAAAAAATCTCATTTTGGGCTTTTTGTTAATTAAATTGATTTTTTGGGCTTTAAGTAGCATTAAAAATTATTATTTAATTAAATAAAAGGTTTGAGTGATTTTTGATCTTTTGTAAACTCTAATTACATTTTTTAGGATTTATTGCATTTTTCTAGGAATTTTTAGGGTAAATTTTTAATTTTGTCACTTTTTACGGTTTTACGTGCACGACTATTCATCTTAATTTAATTCATAATCGTAACCGTCATTCTCTTCTAATCTCTTTTCTTATTTTCATTTCTCATCAATATATTCATAAACCATTAATCACTTCTTAGCACAACACACTTGCCTCCTTGAGAACGATCCCCACTTTTGGGTCATTAGTGCTTGGTTTTGCTAAACCGACACTTAATACTTGCCACTTTTATGCTCTTTTCCTAAAGAGTAGTAGAAGCACTACATCAACAACCTTAAAGTATGAAATGAAATGAACAGAGAAAGATATGTTTACATGAAACCCTAGTGAGTCCTTTTATTGCACAAGGACTCACGTACAAGATTACTACTAACAAAATAGGAAACTATTATAGAGTAGTAACAGAAACGCGTTATAATCTCTTCCAAGTTTATCTTGTAGCAGGGTCTTTGACTTTCAGTAGGGGGACCAATCCCCCTGCCTTTGTTATTTTGCAGGGGGAACTTACTCTAGCAGGGGGAACTCTGACCATCCAGCAGGAGGAACTAATACTCATACATTTATTCCCAACAGTATGAAGTAGTGGTTGTGATTGTGATTTATGTTTATTTCAATGTCAAGCTTTCCTTTGAACCATTAGTACTTATGTTTCATGTGACAATTGTTATCAAAACTTAATTTGTTGGTAAAGATTTCATAGG
Organism: Glebionis coronaria; assembly: GCA_025667525.1. Lineage (NCBI taxonomy): Eukaryota > Viridiplantae > Streptophyta > Magnoliopsida > Asterales > Asteraceae > Glebionis > Glebionis coronaria. The sequence continues at coordinate 224,482,890 of CM046879.1, forward strand.
TCGAAAGGGTTATTTTCTATCAACAAGTCATGGCCGGTTTGTCTATGATTGGCTATCTTTTGTAGTGATCATTTCTTAATAAGTTTTGATTATCAAGAAACATAATTATAAGTGTTAGCAAATTCGTGAAATGACCATGAATCGAATGTGTTAAAATTGGATTAAGTCTTTTATTGAGTGATTGAGTCTAATGCTTGTTTTCTTTAACCAAAGTCTTGACGAAGATTAAAGCTTTTGAAAACAATAGATTGGATTATCCATCTAATTATCATAATCATATTTGTTAAATGTTTCATCACAATCATACCAATACGAATGCTCAAACTAGTCCTTACCAAGTGTTTCTTTTAAATCTTATTATTAATCTCATCATTTTACTTGTTACTTGTTTGTCACCAATTGCTACAATCAACGATTATAGTTTTATTTTTGAATGATCATAGGTTTTTCAAATCCCCGTGAACGAACTCGGTATTACCACATAAAATCTTTACACAGACGAAAGGGTTATACTTGCCCGTGCGTTTTTAGTCAATCCGGTAAATCGTGTTTATAAATTTAAAACTTGTTCTCCAAATCCAACCACGACGGACGCATCAAACGTCGACATACCACTATGTTAGGGACTATTTGTTTCACATATGACTTGCAGTTAATACAAACTGAAACACATACATATTTAGTCGACAAGATGTGACAGGTAAGAAACACATTAAGAGAACATTGGAGTAAGTAGTGCATGATTAGATAAACACATTTTATTTACTTGGTGAAAGGCTACAACGTTAATTTAGGTTTAGTTAGTGTTAAAATACAAAAATACAAAATTAATCTTCTTCCCACTTCTAGACCTATTGTAACTTCGACACTAGCCTCCCTAACTATTCTCTGTGAGAATGATAACAACCACAAGTCCTTACCTATACTATATCTACATGACTGGGTACACTACCCGATGGGTTGTAAAACTCCTTGAGGGAGTGAGGTTGTAAAACCACGCTGCTAAACAACCTTCACCTTTTTGAAACTGTTGCCGGGGAATAGTAAGGTTTAGTGTTCTGTTAGCTTTAGGTCTACTCACTCTTTTTCTTCCGAATGTGACCATCTATCCTTTATTTTTTAAAATTTCTATTTTTATCCTTTTTCGTGTTACCTTTTCTTTGTGTTGATTGTTTTTTGTAAATTTCCATTAACTATTCCGTTTTTCACCAATGGAGAATGTGAATCCATATGTTCTTCATATCTTTTCTCAAACAGTATGCGATGCGATGAAGTTGTCAGAGAGCTCAAAGAGCTTAAGGCATGTCCATGCTCATTGGTTCACGACTCGAAATCATTGAATGACTTTTAGAAGATTTCACCCTACCCTCTCAAAATAATAACCTTGACACCAATAACAACATCTACAATCTAAAACCCCATACACCCATTAATGAACCTAACACCGAGCCCGACAATGATGAGATATTCAAGCAAATGTACGATCAAGCGACTGTAGGAGCAGGTGAGCAACAAGGATTATCAATAAATATGAAGGAAGGGATGTGGCGTTCAAATGTAAAATCGGCTACAGATCTTTTATCTCTTACTTTGATCCCTCCCTATCAATGAATATTATTAAGCGTAAAGCTTATAATACAATCATGGTTGAAGAACTCGAGTATAGTGGGACCGATTTCATAGTTGTAGTCTACACTGTGTATGTTTTTGTCGGAAGCTTGACATACCTTACATATTTTATAGTGTTTGATGTTCTAGGTGGTTTTATTGAGAAGGTTCTATCGGAGGTCGTAATGGGAAAACCCTTCCGAACCCGTTCCCGACTTGAATATAGTTGCACGTGAGGAGTAATTTAGTGTAGTAAAGTTTCCGACACATATATTTTTAGAATATCTCACACAATTTCAAGTCTAATAGTCTTGGGCATGATGAATGGATCAAAATTCTCCCACATTTTGGTTTTAAGTGAAGGTGACAAAAAGAATGGACTAAAACATCCGTATGGAAAAAATCAATTTATGTACAAGGATTGTTTGAAATTAGGTCCCTAATATCAAATTGATGACAAAACCGTAGAGAAAATCTTAAATGCAAACAAAAGATTTCGTGAAAGTGGATTAGATCACTAGTAAAGTGACCCCAAGTCTAGCTAAAAGGCTCGTAAAATAAAGAAAGACACTTGTTGAGAGGCAACCCAACTCTTTTCAGTTTCATGCATCTTAGGATTTTAATTTTATGTGTCTTGTGTGATTTCGATGTAATGTACTTGTTTCTTGAATGTATCGTTTATGCAATGTGTTCATACTTTATTATGTTCTTATTTTACATGTAAAGTTATTTTACGTAAAAAAATAAGTGTAGGGAGGCGTGTTAATTTGTTGATTATCGCAGATGTTTGTTTGTTTTTTATTATTTGTTTGTTTGTGTCATGTGTATTTTTGATGTTTTTGTTGACATGTGCAGTAAAAACTCTCCAAAAGAAACACCCATGGATTAAATGCATTTTTTTCAAATGAAAGTGTGAATCTAACCAGTAGCTATCAACGGTGTCGCCCATATAGCCTAACGCCGTCGCTTGTTAGCTACAAAAAGAATTCGATTTTTCTAGTTTTAATTTTTAAAGATTTTCATACCTATCTGAAGTGTGTTTTTTTAGGATTTGCACAGTTAAGTTAAACTAATAAAATACACATTACTTGACTTCAATTATTTCTTAGGCTTACATGCCAGTTTACTTTTAAGGGTTTATTATATTGTTTACCGCGGATTTTACTCTGGATAGTGTGTTCTTGTCTTTGATTTTCATGTTATATATGATTGGAGTGTCCCATTGAACATTATCCCAAGCTATGGAAGACTAGTGACGACTCTAGGATGACTATTTAGCCCAAAGATCAAGCTTCTATCCATACGTGCCTAAACCAGGGGAGTGTTTGTTTCTCTCATCTCTTTACTTGTCTTCTCTTTTAAAATAATTTTAGAATATTTGGAAAAATTCTATTCTGGAGTGTAGGGAGGGTAAATAAGAGCCTTAGATTCTACTCTCTTGTTATTTGCTTATGACTTAAAATGACGAGTATTATACCGAAATATAGTTAAATGGCAGATTTCGCCCAAATTTATTTTTTTATGACATATCTAAAAGAAAACTTTAGTTGTTAAATGCGTCTCATTGATATGATTTGCATTGCTAGCACATAACCCTACCACTTAATAAAATCCATAACAAAATGTGAGGTAAAAGCTTTAGATCTTTAGGAATGGAAATCCATTTTTTATGATCCAAGATAGTTGAAATAAATCTTTGGCCCGATCGAGTTAAGGCCCCGACTAATTATTCGTCTCTCTTTCGTCGTTATGATTGTAGCATGTTTGGTCTTAACACATTTTCTAGAAATATGGAATCAATTTGAAACTATATGAGTGTGTTGGTAGTGTATTTGATTCTAGAACTTGACATGCATTCGTGTAATTGGTATTTTACTAAATGATAAGAGACATTAGGATAACCCTGTAGGACAAACCTTAAGATTTATGTGTAGTGATTGAATGCAATGATGCCTAAGAACGTTATTTGCATTTTTTTGTCTCGCTTTGTTTTGATTACGACAATATACAAAAACAAACATTTACGAAAACAACGAAAATTGAATTCTTAAGTTCAAGTATTTTTCATCTCATTCATAATCACTTAAGGTATGAATAAACAGGTTCTTACCCTACCGAAGTGATGAAGGATTTATAACTTTCTTAAAACTCACTTTATTTATAGGTGACAAAAGTTTTTAATAAACTTTAATTTTAAGAAAATGTTTTATTAAAAAGAAATGGAAATTTGAAAATAGGATATTCCTTTTGGAGAAAGGATATGCCATTTGAATATTTATTCCACCAGATGGACTTCCCTTACCAAAGGACAAAAAGGAGCGGAGTCTAGTACCGGCAAATCATTATAGGTCCCCGTGGATCATTATTGATAATGCGCCATATGCCTATTTAATGAGCCGCGCCCAGTACTAGCTGTTGGACCTCTCTCCTATAAATAATTGACCCTTTCCAGATTTTCTTTTCATCTCTTTTTCACATAAATTATCAGATTCATTACACCTTCTTTAATCACATAAATCCTTGGTTATTTGGTTGACTATACTTGTTTAAGAAGTGAATCTTTTACCTCCCATCTCATCCTCTCAAGTGCAAAGAGAAGAAAACTTCCATCCTTGAAGTGTTGTGTCAAGTTTAAGATCTACTCAAGATCTAAACTTTGTTTCATTCTTGTGTTGTTATGAAGATCCAAATTGTTATGTATATTTGGAAGTTGTGTATGTATTATGGTTAATACTTATGCCTCAAAGTATATTGGTGTAGATTGGTTCTAGCTATGATTAGGTCTCGACATTTAGCTTAGAGTCGGAAATTAGTTAAGCGACGTGTAAGGTTTCAGCACCTCAAGGAGCTTGTTGATTGGTGAACTCTCGAGTAAGGAGTAGTCGAGGAGTAGACTAGGAACGAAGAGTGAGCTTCATTTCCGAACCACTATAAATCCTTGGTGTTCGGTTTGATCTTTCCTTTCCTTATCTCTTTCCATTCATTATTCATTATTTCATATACTTTGTGATTATTAGTTTAGATACTTTTAGCCCTAAAATGTGAACGTCATTATGTAATTATAATAGTTTAATATAGTAGGGACTAGTATCGTCACATGTTAAAAGTGAGATAGACCCGAGCTATATATACCCCTCTATACTTTCATGGAGGAGATGAGGATTGTCATTTTTTTTATTTTCACTTCTCTCTCTAGAAATAAACACAAACCCTTTCTTCTTGCTACTTTATCTCTCTAAAATGTATAAACATCTATTTTATCCTCCCCGACCTCCGTATCACCCTTTGTTGTTTTGAATCTTATATGTTAACAATTGGTATCAGAGCTAACCGGGGGTGTTTTCTATTTGTGTTTGTTTAATCTATGGTGTTCGTGACTTATTACTGCTTATTTAGAGTTTTTATAAGCTGATAAGTTTTGGTTTTGTGTTTAGTCCAAATTACAGTCCTATTTTCCCTTTTATAAAAAAATGGTATCTTTCGTGATTCATTTTTTTCTTTCTTTCCCATGATCTAGTTTTTTGGTATAACAACTTTTTTGAAAAGCTGTAAAATTGGTCTCTAACTTTTTCTGGTTCATTTTTTATTCAGTTTTTTTTAGATCTCAAGATATACTATTTCTGATCATGTGTCATCTCTGTTTTTTATATTATTCTCTTTTTCGAGTGAATCAAATGTGGTTTTTGTGGTTTGAAGGTTGAAGATGATCAGATGCAAAAAAAAATCCCAGATCCACTATTTTCGGATAAGTACTAAAAAAATTCCGAGATAAACATAACCCTACTTCATGAGTTGGTGAAAAAAAATTATGAGATACACATTTAGATAAATTTTCGAGATAACAATTTTGATTTTTTTTCCGAGATAACTATTCTAGATTTTTTTCAGAGATGGTGATTTTGAAAAAAAAAAATTCCGAAATGGTGATTTTGAAAAAAATTTCCGAGATGGATTAACTAACAAATCTATATCTAATCCTATAACCCTTCGTCTCATTATTTACATCCCATTAACAACTAGTATCTAGATTCGGTAAACAAACGGAAAGAAGAACATGATCTCATATTCACTCGTATTTAGAGACATGCATGTCGAGATCTTTCAAGATCTAACACGAATTAAAATATCGTCACAGATCTTTAATGAAAAGCACAAATATGATAATCACAGATCAATAACAACAATTTAAAGATTATATATCCTACCCGAGACCAAAATCACTTGATCTTGAGGCCTATCTTCGAAGCTATGTCTTACACTTGTTTCTGTTCGAAGATACATTTTTGGATAATCTTGAGGGAGTTATTCGTTTATGTGTATAGATGATGGATGGTTTTGATTTAATTAAATGGTAGCTGATGTAAAAGGATTAGTGGTGATTTAGCTGAATAAATGAGATGGTGAGAAAAAGAGGCGGAGGATATGAGATTAGGTTTAGATCTATGAGTTAAATTAGGGTTGGTGTGGCCTTTTATAATCTCGAATATTTTTGAAAATCTTGCGGACTCGGGCCTATCGTGATTTTAACTGAAAAATTGATATAAAGGGCATACGGGCTGCGTGGGGTTATTGTATTTATGTTTCGGCCTTGATATATTCGAGTATTATTATAGTGTTGGTGGGTTGATCGAATCTTTGGTATTTAGATGGGCTACTAACTGAGTTTTGATAAGGCCAGATTTGGTATATTGGTTGGGCCAAATACGGATATAATAATTGGACTGAGCTATTATGATGATAATATTTTTTGATGTCGGGTATTCGTTATGTTTCGAACGAAAGTGCTTAAACGACAAAGAAAATTCTTGGTTTGAAACCTAATATTTTTAAAAACTTATCTAGACAAATTATTCTTTATCGACAATTCATCAGTTGGGCATATGACTGAATTTCGGCTTAAACGAAAAGTTATCTAGACAAATTTTGTCCCTTAACGACAATTCATTTCATCATTTGTTCTAGTTAACGACAGTAGTCAAACACAATACCAAAGCAAACAAAACACTTGCCGCTAAAACAATCCTATGTAAGATTCACTTAAACGACAACGGCTAGTTTTGATTCTACAAAGACAAGTGATCACAGAGAGGATTTGGTATTCCTTATTTGAAGTTTAAGTGAGATTTCAGGAAGGCATATACTTATTTCATCATTGAGACTTCCTTCTATTTTCTACCCCTTTTCTTTAAACCCAGTCTATCGATTGATGACTTGATTGGGCGATAAAATTATGATTGAGGCTTAAATTATCTAGTTTCCAATGTCAAGGGGTGGATGGTCGAAGGCATGGATAACTATCATTTTTTGGGAGCTTCGTTGCGGTTTTCAGTGTCACACGCAATTGCTCGTATGGATAACTTCAAGAGGTGTCGTACTTCTTATACTTTAGACATAGGATATAATGTACTTAGAGACTTGTTTCTGCACCGTTTGTCAATCAACAAAAGTGCAAGCTTAAGTAACAATTTTGGGGGATTGTACTTCAGTTTCAAGTTTTGGATATCGGGTTTACTTTACTAGTGGTCACTACAGATAGCCGATAGAATACGAGGTTGGTAAGTTAGACACAGAGTTGTAATCAGCAATCAATTCTCACGGGATATTTTTGAGCTACATAACGACAATAGTACTTCATACTCTACGCAAAATTTTCAAAGTTTCTCAGTCACTTTAAAAATTTTTCAAGACATTTGCTTAAGACTAAGAACCTCTCGAGTATATGAACTGTAAAACCCGCATTAAAAACCTATGAATAGTCACGTGAACAGTAACATACGAAAAAACGGTAAAATTTAAACTTTCCATTTATAATATTAATACACGTGTCATGACAATAAATAACGAACAATCAAGAATATTATAAATGTGACACGATCACGAATACCAAAATCACGAATAATAAATCACGAACACACACATTAATTATTTAACACACAAAAAGCTACGGGTTACCCCTAGTGGGCCCCATATGCCACGGCCAACACAAGAGAGAAGGCCCAAGTGGGCTTTCGGCCCAACACCACTTTTAATAAAAACATCAGGAGAATTGTTTTCTCATAATTTAGGTTTACAAAATTTGGTGCTCTCTCTCTTTGTCTCTCTTGGTGACACCGGCTATAACAAACAGGAAGGAGGAACCGGACGAATTTTGTGTTTGGTTTTGTGTTCGTGATCTCTCTTTTTCTTTCCACGCATTCGGTATAAATCAAACTTTTCTCTTTTTCAATTAATTCTCAATTAATTCATGTTATTAGTTTATTAATCATCAAGAACAAATATTAAACATGTAACAGATTAATTAAATCATGTTTTCGGGTTTGGTTTGGTGTGGGTTTGGTTCAGCCGAGACAACCGAGACCCCAATGGGGCTCGACTTGTTTTATTCACCACCACCGAGACCCCCAAGGGGCTCGGCTTGGTTGGCTGTGGCTCAGACGCAGGCAAGAAACCCCGACCGAAGGTCGGGGTGTGTTTGTTGTGGCTTTCAGTTGAAGCCGAGGCACCACCGAGACCCCCATGGGGCTCGGTTGGTTTTGTTTGATCGAACCCTTGACCAAAGGGACCCCGACTTCAAGTCGGGGTATGTTAACATGTTTAGTTGATTAAGTAGTGTCAACCGAGACCCCTCCAAGGTCTCGGTAGGACTTGTTTATAGCTTAGTTGGTTCGGCTTAGTTAGAACACGGGCTCGGGATTCGAGTTTTTATAAAAAACTATTTTTATAAGTCATGTTATATTAAACTTTAGGTTAATTAATTTATTAAATTAATTCATGTATAACCTAAGGTGTTTATAATGAGTCATTTTAATTAAAACATGTATTTTAATTAAAATCATATAACGTATAGTTTAATTAAATTAACCAGTTATTTAGTTATTAAGCTATCACCACGACTTGTATTGTACTAATTTAACTTCACTTATTATTTATAATTCAGCTTAATTCTAATTATGGAAACTTACTAATTTTAGGAACATTCTATTTTTGGAAATTTACTATTTATGGGAACCTGCTATTTTTAGAAAGTTACTTAGTATTACAATACAAGTACTACAACACAAGTATTATAATACACTAATACATGAATAATACACAACAGAACATCAGAATAACTACAGTGAACACAGTAAACAGTAAAACATGACAAAATACATATAACAAGCAAATAACACACGGAACCAGTAAAACACATGTAATTCAGACAACTCATACACGTCCATATTTCGTATGTAGTGTTATCCGTCAAGGCGGATTAGTATTCATCGTTTCTGTTACCTTCTACTGGACATAAGGTACGGATTTCCCGTCCTTCAGTAAGGACAATCTCTTCCTTCATTAGGATTTCCCGTATGCAGCCAACTGTTTTCCCCAGTAGTTACAGATTAAATGCTTATGTTTATTAGTTACCTTAGCCATATACATGCATGACCAGTTTCACATAGTTATGGAGGTACCATAACCATAACACTAGAGGCACTAGTGTTGTGACTTCACCACGGCGGAGTGATAGCTCGTGGCGTCCCTTTTTAGTTATTTGGCCATTTTATTATTATATTATCATGTGGGGCGTATGGGTGCATCCTAGTTACATGTTTCAGTCAGGATTTCATGGTGAATGTGGTGTGTGCCTTGCATCCTTCACAAGGAGATGATCCCTCCTACCCACTTACCAGTTAATTAGAGGCAACCTCTCTAATTGCATGATGAGGTCTCCCCTCCAAGTATTCATGCACGTTGTTGACCTCATGACCTATATTGGCCATAATGGTACATTAACTAATACAGATTTTCATAAGTAACGTAAGCTATGTTTTCAGAACTAAAACCAGCTAACATGACAGACAACTAGGTTTTCCAGGACTTATTTATTTCCGCTGCCATTCATGCTTTATACCCTTTATATGCTTCTATACTCTATGGTTTTCCATGCTTTATGATATATCCGTGCACTAAGCGTTATGCTCAGCCATCTACTTTTCCATGTTCCCAAACGGCAGGACCCAAGGACGTAAGTAGGAACTCTAGATTATGTGCATTCGGATTGGAAGATATCCGGCCTCTTTTACCTTATACATTTATTCCTACTTTATCATACTTTACATCTTTTGGACATTGTTTAGTCCTTTCCATTTACAGTACTTATATTGCTTGTTTGTGAGTTACTAGAGTACCGATGTTTGATTCCGGTATTTCTATTTATGGTCATGAGTGTTTAGATATTTACCTTGCATGCTTTGATGATACGCTATAATTTACTATAGCACTATATCCTATTAAATGGGGTGTTACAATTATGGTATCAGAGCCAAGGTTTCGACCTGTAGCTCTGTAAAAATGACTTGTGACTTACGGGTAGTCACCAGTGTCTTCCTAGAACTGACAGTTGGTTTTCATGCATTCATTCATTTTCATTTTTATTTCATGCATTCATATCATTGTAGAAGGTTTATGACTAAGTAATGGTTGGTACAGGATTTGGCCATATTTAGTCGCATGTGCTTTTATCGAAAATTTTAACTTTGGGACCGACCCATTGGCGTCCCCACGCCATGTCTTTCGTTTTGAGTGAACTGACCATAGGCGTTCACTCCCGTTCATATAAAAGTTTTATAAACTGCATCATGCATTTTTACATTGTTTCATGCATTATAAACTGCTTCTTTTATTTATACATTGTTAATGCATTCTTATGTTATCTCATTTCAGATTTATGATTTATGTTGTATTTTGTTGTTTTAAACTGTCAAATGGTGAACAATCGCAATACTCTAGAATTGACAGCAGTTGTCAATGCAGCTCTGCAAGCCCTCCTTCCCTAACTTCGCAATGTAATCAGGGATGAACTTTAGGCGGAATTCCAGGCTCATGGTAATCACAACAACCCTCCTACTCCTCCACCAGTTACTCTTATGACTTGGTTGGAGAGATTCAACAAACAACGACCCCGTTCGTTTGAGCAGACTGATAGCCCCAACGAGGCTGAAGCTTGGATTTCTCACATCGAGAAGATTTTTGATGCAATGGGTTGTGATGGTATTTTCAAGGCAAGACTGGCTTGCTATAAGTTTGAAGGCGATGTGTTGCAGTGGTGGAAATCGGTCAAGCAGTCCAACGGTGGTGACAATTAGGTTGCACAGCTGACATGGGACCGGTTTAAGGAGCTCTTCCTTAATCAGTACTTTCCACATGCTGAACAGGAGAAGCTCAAGAGGGACTACCACAACATTCAGGAGATTGCTGGTGAAAACAGCAATGAATTCATGCAAAGGTTTCTCCGATTAGCAGGTTTTCTGGGTCCAGCCGCAGGAACTACTACGGAGCAGGCTGAAAAGTTTCGTTGGGCACTTCGCACTTCGGTTGCCAACAACCTGGTATGTGCTACTTTCAATACAGTGGCACAGGTATCCGATGCAGCCCGTAAGCTCCAAATGCTTCAGGAACGAGAGGAGTTCGGTGATGACAGAGCAGTGAAGAGGTATCTTCAATCACCAATTGTAAACAATTCATTTACAACAGTATTATTTGTGACAATCCGTCAATTTAGGGTCGATATTTTATTCTCAAGTATTATTTAAAAACATTATTTTAATGTTATATTATAAACTCACTCAATTATGGGAAGAAATTTGGATTTACGTCTTGAAGTAGCATCGACTACGTCTAAACCGGAGGATTCTACGTTACGTGCTTACGTTTACATACACCGTTTTGGTGACACTCCGACATTTCAGAAAATAAATTTATCCGTAAATATTATTTTGGGATTATAAATTTGTGTTGGTTAATAAACTCACAAATTTACGAGAAGAGATTAGGACTTACAATTATAATTTAACGTCCTTTACGACTAAACCAGAAACCTTAGGATTACGTATTTATGTTTTTGAACTCCGTTTCTGATGAGACAATTTTTATTAGATTCGTTTTGTGCCGTTGATTCATAATTTATAAAAACGTTTTTCGTAAAACGACCCGAGGGTACGCAAATCGAGGAAACTAGAATAAAGGAATACCCGTAAATTAGTGGGATGAGACAAAACAAGTTTTGCCCCACCCCACTATATGGGAAGGAAACACATAAGCAACAACACCATGAGGTGTCATCACCTCCTAAACAAGCTAACACTTGTCTTGTAAGCTTAGTAAATAAGCTACTCTTATACAAAACCACTCAAAACCACTTCATTTTACCATTTGCAACTAGAAACTCATGCAAACCACTCTCATTCCCTTCCTCTCTCTCTCTAAATTCGTCCCATATCACCCCTAAACACCCTCATTTGATCAAATTTAACCATGAAATCATATGTTATTCACACATATGATGAAGCCCCTTTCAAGCTCTATTGATTGGTGGTGATTTTAACATCCAAGGAGAAGATTTGGTGATGTCCACGGGCTGATTTCTATAAGAAGTTTACAGAGATTGGTGGTCTTTAAAGTTGGTGTTGATCTATCACAAGTTCTTCCATTAAAAATCCAAGCCTTGATCATAAACTACTTAATCTTGGTGGTATAAAGATTGTTCTTCCTATCCTCTTGTTATTTTGATTATGTAATCTTGTAATTTCATTATTTATGTATATGTATATGATGATTAAAAATATTATGTGGGGATTTGGTGTGGATAGATTTGATAAACATGGGTAAAAAGATGGAAAATCACATGTAAAATGGTTAAAATCTTGCTAAATATGATGGCTGTATAAAAACAGTAAGTAACCAAATGATAAACTGATAAAATGACATAGTGGAATAAATTTACAGTAAGTATTAGGTGTTATACACATGTGAGACTTTGTCATGCAATGGAATCATAAAAATGAGTGAGATATGATCAAAACAAAATTTGTATACCAATCTGAATAGTCTGTTTTGTAGGGACTGTTAAGGATACTTAGACATGAATTGAGCAGTAGCTATAACTAACTTATTTGTAGAACATAATATGAAGTTCATGTCATCCAAAAATGAGCTTCTATCTCCTTATAGAACTTAAGATATGATAAAAATGGTGAAAGTGAAACTTAAAATCAGATTTTGTGAAATTAAAGTTTAATATTATTATATAAGCACTCAAATAAATATAGTATAAAATGTGAATTAAAACCCACTAACTTATATATTTCATTTATATAAATATGAATAAGGATAAATAAATGAAAATTATATCAAAATGGTAGTTTGGTAAGTTTTATAAGTTATAAAAAACTATAAACATGATTTTTACGTCTTTTCGGCTAGTACCATAAAATTAACGTTTTTCGTCAATTAAAACTTAGACGATCGGACCCGTCTAATGTAAACTTTTTAAAAGTCATATACTGATATATAAGTACTTAATACAAGTAAAAACCGATAAAACCCGAACTATATAACATACGGACATTAACGGGCTAAGTTAGCATTACTGGACTAATAATCCAACTAAATGGGCTAAACACTTATAAATTTACTTATTAGGCTTAACCCACTTGGGACCAACATGTAAAGTATAATACTGATAATACAAGTATAAAATGGTCTAATTTAAGGTAATGGACTTATAATAGGCTTATTGGACCTAAAACATGTAAATAGGTAAAACTAGTAAACTAGTATAAAAGTTACCAACACATAAAACTAAAATGAGTTAATGAGAATGTATAAACCCACTTGATCATCATCATATATATAAAATCATCATATGTATACATAATTGTTATTTTGATAAAGTCATTGGACAAAAGTCTAAGACGAGTATTATTTGTCTAGGTTTCCGTGATTGAAGCACGTACCGTACATCCGTATCGCCAATAACCGCCTTTCCCAATCAGCGTGAGTTCATAGCCTCGCACTCTTTTAAATGATTTTATGAAATGTTTTATAAACCCGCGAGGGAGATAACATGTTAGTTTTATGAAATAGGACACTAGTTGTCTCGATTGTTTGTTTATTGATTTGGACCCGAATGATTGTATGACCCGATGAATGATTATATGACCCGATGTATGAGATAAAATGGATTATTAAAGTTAGTTTGTGTCACTAAAAGTCCCATTAGCATGAATTGTGAACTACCGAGATTTGGTAGACGCTTGTGCATATAATAGTACTATTTGGGGACGATCACCCCAGTTCGCGCCTTGACGGTTGATCCCCGTCGTGCCACATTGATTGGTAAGCGAATTTATGTATGAGAAGGACGACACGCTAACTGAGATGGGCAAATTAAGTTTCGGGCTAGATACCCGTTGTTTATTGTAGTAAGGTAACAATGTCATGCGGCTTATAATAATCCAAATAACAAAAATACTGCTTTATGCATTGAATTACGATATATTGCCTGACTAGCAATACAGGGTCTTATTATTGATATTATGTTCGTGTTTTGGTTTTACATAACCATATTCATATAGCGATTTTTATTCAACTCTATACAACGTTATGAAACGTATTGTATGATGTTTTTAACGACAATGGTTCGTATAATGATTTTGAAGGCGAAAGCCTATATTATGATTTTTGATAAAGATTTGTATAAAATGACTTTGGCTATTTTATGGCCTATTATAAAGATTTGTACAAAATGATTTTCGGTAATAATTTTATACCGATGTTATATTGATGGATTTCATTAAACTCTATGAATTCACTCGGCGTTTTCGCTGACCTTTTCTATTAACATGTTTTATCTCAGGTACTTGAAGGTGATTCTCGGGAAGACGACAAGAATTCATGGCCCGCACTTAAATAACAATTTCCATTCAAATGCTTTGTAAAATTTTTATGAAATAATATGACTTGGGACCTATGTAAATTTGATATTTATGAATGGAAATGCTTTATCAATAAACGACGTGATTTTTAAGCATTGTCTATGATGTGAGTAATGTGCTATCCCGTAACACCAACGAGTCTTCCGCTGTATTGAATTGTGTAAATTTAGGGGTGTTACAGTTTGGTACCAGAGCTCTCGTTATAGAGAACAAAAGATTTTTAAAACCAAGGTTTTGAATAAAATATTTCAAAATCTTTTAACTATAAATTTTTTTCTAAAAATGTCTAAAAATCTTTTGACTATAACGGTGCCGAAGAATTCTCGAGTTACTGATACATGAGTTTTTTCTATGTTGAAAAGTTCGTTTTCTCGGAATCCTCTCGAATTGATCTCAGTTTAAAGTGGAAGATTTGTTCTTGGTGTCCAAAAAGTGGGTTTAGTTTTCTTAAACTACTGAACAGGGAAATGAATAAAATGATAATGATATAAACTTAAAACAATCAACAATGAAAAAGTAATACTTGAATTAAATCTGGAAAAATACCCTTACTAAAAAATATCCCACTCGGAAAAATAGTCCTATGCGGAATGATGCTCAATTCGGAATAATGTCCAATTCGGAAAATAAGACTATGCGGAAAAAGGGCTATTCGGAAAATTCAGTCTATTCGGAAAACATCTTTATTCGGAAAACAAGGCCCTATTCGGAATATATGTCTATGCGGAAAAACTGATCTTATGCGGAATAAATTCACTATTCGGAAAAATACCCTTATGCGGAAAAAGGTCCTAGTCGGAAAAACATGTGCTATGCGGAAAAGTTGTACTATTCGGAAAAGAATGACCTATGCGGAAAGCGTGAAAATTCCGAATAGAGTAAAAATCAAGAAGACTACTCGGAATAAATTTTATTCCGAATAAGAGAAGAGTAAAAAGCCCTATTCGGAATATCCAATATTCCGAACAAGGGAAGCAGAAAATCATCTATTCGGAATATTTCAGGGGTAAGAACAGTAACAGATGCGCAAGAACAGGAGACACGGTTTTTAATCCAAATCGACTCAAATACTCAAAAAGGTTTTACCAAACTAACCAATAATCATTTAAATACCATAAGTAACAAATCCCAACAATAAAAACACAAAATCAACAACTTTTTAAGATCAAACTTGAATCAAATAAAAAACTTAAGAACTTGCAATAGAAGATAATGAAGAACAAGATGAATGAAAAGTTGGAATTGAAAGATTAATGTAAAAGTAACAAGAGTAATGATTAAAACTTACAAGATTGAAAGGAAATTAAAAATCACCAAACACCCTAATGGTGTTGGTGATGGAACGACCCTAAGGAACTGGGAAAAGAAAAATGAAAAACTAACTCCCTAAAATGTGAAAGAAAACCCTATATATAGTCCTAGTGGTTGGTTGGTGAGTGGGCTTTCTCCCTTTCTTCTTGTCTTCTCGTCTTTTCAGAAAAGTTGACGTTTTCGATTCTGATTCGGGATTTGTCGTCGATTAAATTCAACTAATTTCTTTGTTAAATGGACTTGAGTTTCTTCGACATATGTAAATCTTCCATCTTTGGTCCTTTTCTTCGATAAATCTTTAAATAGGCCCATTGACTTCAAATCTTTTGCATCTCTTGGACAATAGACTTCGTCTAACAGCAACGATTAGTCTTTTTCCTTGATAAAACCCGTGCAATCCCATGTTTTCTTTAATATTCATCCGGTTAGCTCTGAAAACACAATAAACATAAAAACCACGCATAATTCCAAACAAATGATATTAAATACGTGTTTTGGTCTTATTTTAGCCAGAATTAGGTGGTAAAAGGATGGGTGTTTACACACCTATCAGTTACCGACAAGGCCAGACTGAGAAGTGTTATTTTAATATATATATATATAACTTGGATTATATATATATATATATATATATATATATATGTGATGTAATTTTATTACATGATTTTTTGATGATTAGTTTGATATATATACGAGGTATTTATACGACGTAGATTGTCACAAGGAACCCTAAATCCTCTAGTAAATTAATCTAAGCTATTTCCGTAGGAATCCTAGCTATTCAAGATCTAAACCAAGTTGTGGATATTTATGAGCCCAACAAAATGGTTGATATTCGTAGAAATATAGATATTAGTTGATTGTGATGTTGAAGAAGAATTGGCGAGATTAAATATGATATCGATGTCATGACGATCTTTCCTTATAGAGTGGAGTTTGACAAAACGTTACCACCTAGAAAGATGTCATCTGATTCGTTGTCATCCAATTCTTAAACTGAAATCGAAAGGGTGATGTTGCACTTGAGACTGTCATTGGAACCATTACCCAAAAGCCTCATGCCACAAGTACCTTTCCGAGAAGTTTAATTGAATGATCGAGTCATTTCATACTAGTGACTCATTTGATAACTATTGTTGTAAGAGCTATAGAATTGGAAATTAAGTGTTGTTCATATCGAGCTTTTATTGCCCTTTCAAGGTATAAGAATAAGGTTGAAAGTATCGGAAAATAAGGTAGGATATCGCATTGAGTATAACTTGATTGAAACTTGAAAGAAGTAAAATTTAACCCGTATGGAATATGAGATTGATAAGAGGAAGTCGTTAAGTTCTGTGATTGAATTATAAGGTTTTAAATGACTGTTGGTTCATGTTAAGGGTTGTTCCTAGGCTATTGTCCACTAATGAGGATGCCCAGTGTCCAAGAAATAAATTGAAGAAATCTTCTTCTGAAATTGGGACCGATGGATCTTTCGGGACATGTGGAACACCTAATGACTCTTGTAGATTAGTATTCATTGTGGTATCTTTTAAAAATCCCTAACTAAACTGAGACATCAGTTGGTAGGATGAGTTCTTGGAATTGTATGACATAGTGACACGTAATGTGTTACGGTAAAATTTTGACTTGTTTGTGATTAATGAAAATACTACCTTTTATTGCTAAATCCTACATGTAGTGATGTTATCTATCCTTTATTGCTTCATCCTAATGTTCGCATTAGTGATGCAACCATTGCACAAGTACTCATCTCGAATTGAGTTACGTTGTGGATTATTCTCTTTGTATTCCTGAGTGCCATCGAGGTCATGAACCTCATGATTAATTGGCTAAGCTCATTTCCTATTATATTTTAGTTAGTTCTTGGTGAACAACTCTTCATCACTCTTTTGCAGATCACTTTTTGTTTTTATAAGATAAAACAGTATGCCTTGAGAAAAATTGAATTTTCATCACTATAAGGATTATTCAAAGTAAGATTTATAAGTGATTGTTATCGAAATGAAGTTGTTTATAAAACACCTTGGAAGACTTAATTGTTTTCATAACAAAGAAAATCTTTGTAAATTTATTTTTGATTCTTATTTAAGAATTAAGAATGAAAATGTTTTTATTATAAACATGATGATAAAATTTTGACGAACTGAGTATTGCATCATTAATCTTGAAATTTTATATATTTGCACGCCTACATACAATTTGGAAGTGACCATGCAAGGCTGATTAGTAGTCACCATGAAATTATTAATAAACACTAAATTTTCTTTGAAGATTGTGAAAGATTAAATTTTATGAGATCTGCAAGAAGTGAAAAATAGGGACATATTGATAGGGACACCTACGTATGTGCTCGTACTATTTATTCTTCTGAGTCGAATTTACTCATCTGTGGATATTGTCTTAATTGACAATTGATATTCCCTTCTTGTCCAATTCTCTTGTAGTGAGATTCTTTGGGAAAGTATCTGATTACCGAGTGTTGATACCCGACTGGATGTATCGACTCCTATCATTTCTTTTGATTTGATTTCATTTGAATGACCTGGGTAACGATCTGAGGAGCTTTCAAATGCGTACTCAAATTATGAAAACATGGGATATATTCATATTCGTTAAATGTTTTCGTCTTTATCTGAATTAAAATTCTCTCGCTAAATTATGCGTTGACATTACTCTTTTGATGATAGTTGTGTCTCCATATATCCTTGAATTTGTGAAAGATTATAAATTATTATTAGTCTTTTGAGAAGTTCACATCTTATCAACGGTGATGAAACTGGAAAGTTGATAGTGCCAGTAGAATGAATTGATTGATTATGACATGACGACATTGTCTTAATTGATGGGAACTCGAGTAGAATTCCCCTAAAAGATAAGATGTTGATTATTAAAATTTATTTAAATAATTCTTGATGGATGACCATATCCGGCATTTAGACTTGAAATTATACCATGAATGGTTGTGAATTAGTCATAGATATTATCATCTAGAAAGAACTTAAAATAAATGTATTAAAAGATATTTATGTTATCTGAAACTTTAGGAGGTATTTGCTGGTGAATTACCTCGACTTTCGCCATTAAGACAAGTTGAATTTGGTATTGATTATATTCCCGGTGTTGCGCCTGTGGCATG
Organism: Glebionis coronaria; assembly: GCA_025667525.1. Lineage (NCBI taxonomy): Eukaryota > Viridiplantae > Streptophyta > Magnoliopsida > Asterales > Asteraceae > Glebionis > Glebionis coronaria. Next base: position 224,501,706 of record CM046879.1, read on the forward strand.
TGCATTGTACGTCAGCACCATCTGCATTAAAAGAATTACCCTACAACTGAGAGAGTTGTATGAGAAGACTTTTATTCTACCAAGCTCGTCATCATGAAGAGCTATGGTGTTATCATTTCTTATGTTTATTGATTACCGTGAACTAAGTAAATTGACGATTAAAATCTATATCCACTACCCAAGATGATAGATTGTTCGATCATTTACAAGGTTCTAGCGTATGTTCTAAAGATTCGATGCACAACATGGTTATCATCAACTTCGCATCCGCGAAAAAGATTATCTATTCCAATCACTACATCCAGAACTTGTAATGAACATTATGAGTTTCATGTTATGTCGTTTGGATTGACTAATACACATGTAGCATTCATAAATTTGGTGAATCATGTGTGTAGGTTGTAAACTGATAAATTCATGCTTGAGATCATTAAGGACCATTTGTTTGTATATAAGAATAAGAAGAAGTTAATAATTATTTATAGACTGCCCTGAGTTGGCCGAGCAGTGAAAACCTGTACCTTGAATATTTAACATGTGATTTAAGGCTTAATCCTTTACATTAAATGACCGCGTAATCAACGGTAATGAAATCTACATTGACTCTTCAAAAATTAGAAGACATTTAAGACTTTGGGTTTTACCAAAAAGTAGGTGCAAATATGTTTTGACAAATGTTTTATCAAAAAGAACTTTTGAGGGATTATTCCCTTATACCCAGAACATTTAACTAAACTCCTGTTTAGGGGTAAATGTTCCTGAATACCTCAAGACAACCTAAGAGGGATTGAGGAAACCATTTAAACCATGACTTGAAATTTGAAACGACACTTTTTGCTTTTCAACTAAGAAAATTTTGACCAAAGTATAACCAAAGATTTTTCAAACATTTACGAATCTTATTAATTATTTTCGATAAATCAGCAAAATCGTGTTAATTAAATTCAAATTTGTTTTGAACATTTTATTATAATTGGTGAACTAAGAAATTTAAACTTTTAACGTTTACGTTTCATAAAAACTTAATATTTATTGTTAATTTACGTGTAATAAATATCGACTCTTTAAAACGTCGGATCAAGCAAAACTGATAAAAATAATAGTTCAGATAGAACTAAGACTTAGAAAATATGAAGGAATAATTTCTGAATAAATACGGTCATGATATTTATTTCATCGAGGAAGGTGAATATAATTACTGACACATTATGTAGAAAAGATAAAGAACCAATTAGGACATGTTCCTTAATAATGAAGGTGCAAAATAAATTGCCGAACAATATAAAAATAAACAATGTTTGTAAAAAGGATAATATAGATAATAAAAAGGGGTTCGCGGCTAATGTGAACCATCAAAATTGAGAAGCCGATGGCGTTGAATGTATGACAGGCCACTTGAGGTTGCCTAAAAATGGAGATTTTGAGATATAGTTATGTTGGAATCTTGTAAGTATAAGTATTCTTTTTCTGTCATTTCTGATTTAATGTATCATTATCAGAAGAAGTTGTACTGATGCCAAATTATGAAGGCAGACGCCGCCTCATACATTAGTAAACGTCTAGCTATTGCAAAGGTCATCATCTGAATTTGATTCGATTTGGGTCATCGTCGACAGACTGGCCAAATCTGCTAATATCATTCCTGTTAATGATAGATTCTTGATGAAGAATTGACTCTTTTGTATTTAAAGGAGTTATGTAAACATGGTGTGCCTGTATCGATTATCTCTATCAAGATCCTCGCTTCGCATCGAATTTCTAGAGATTTGCTCAGAAGTCATTGGGAACGAATCTTGATGAGAGTACTGTGTACCACCCCAATCGAAGGGACGAGGTAAAGTAACGATACAAAATACTATAAGTGTTGTTTTATGTTTGAATGATTGACCTTTGGTAATAAACTGTAAAATCGTTTTCCTTTGGAGAGATTATCATTGATAATTATCGTATTAGGATCAAGATCGAATCTTGTGAGGATATATATATTAGAGCATCTGTAAGCAGGAGTTGGGATGAAAATACCCAACATACACCCATTGTGAGTTGGACATGTCTTTTAGGTTTAAGGTTTTCTATGACGACAAATCTAACCTTACAAAATACCCGACCCGCGAGACCTGAAATTGTTGTTGAAATTAGGATCTGATTATGACTGCTGGTAGTAGGCAGGAGGTTATGTGAATATGAAATGTAGATCTTGAAGTGCTGGATGGGTAGCAAAGTTATGCCAAAAAAAAATTTTCACCTTGGAAAAATGAATAGATGATCTGAAAGATCATGGGAAATAAGTCCCCGTTGTATGAGACCATTGAGATGATGTAAAAGTTGGTTTGAAAGGCATATAAGCTGGATCTACCCTATGACTTCAAGGGCTGCGTGAATTATGTTTCGTAAATCGAACTTGATAAATATCTATCAAGTGAAAATCTGATTACTTCTTGCTGAAGTTTAGATCGGCGAAAAGTTGCATTCATCAAAAACCCGTGAACATCATGGATAGAGAAAGTAAGTCAACATTAAGCCTGATCTTATTCACGTAGTTATGTTTGATGAACTCGCGTATTGTAATGTATTACACTTGTGAGAAAAGACCGAATGTGGAAGAAATACCCACATGGCTTTAACTCTATAAGAAGCGAGTAGTAAGATAAAATGATCTTTGAGGACAAAGATCCTGTTTAGGGGTAAATGCTGTGACAATCCGTCAATTTATGGTCGATATTTTATTCTCAAGTATTATTTAAAAACATTATTTTAATGTTATATTATGAACTCACTCAAGTATGGGAAGAAATTTGGATTTACGTCTTGAAGTAGCATCGACTACGTCTAAACCGGAGGATTCTACGTTACGTGCTTACGTTTACATACACCGTTTTGGTGACACTCCGACATTTCAGAAAATAAATTTATCTGTGAACATTATTTTGGGATTATAAATTTGTGTTGGTTCATAAACTCATAAATTTATGAGAAGAGATTAGGACTTACGATTATAATTTAACGTCCTTTACGACTAAACCGGAAACCTTAGGATTACGTATTTATGTTTTTGAACTCCGTTTCTGATGAGACAATTTTTATTAGATTCGTTTTGTACCGTTGATTCATAATTTATAAAAACGTTTTTCGTAAAACGACCCGAGGGCACGCAAATCGAGGAAACTAGAATCGAGGAATACCCGTAAATTAGTGGGATGAGACAAAACAAGTTTTGCCCCACCCCACTATATGGGAAGGCAACACATAAGCAACAACACCATGAGGTGTCATCACCTCCTAAACAAGCTAACACTTGTCTTGTAAGCTTAGTAAATAAGCTACTCTTACACAAAACCACTCAAAACCACTTCATTTTACCATTTGCAACTAGAAAATCATGCAAAATACTCTCATTCCCTTCCTCTCTCTCTCTAAATTCGTCCCATATCACCCCTAAACACCCTCATTTGATCAAATTTAACCATGAAATCATATGTTATTCACACATATGATGAAGCCCCTTTCAAGCTCTATTGATTGGTGGTGATTTTAACATCCAAGGAGAAGATTTGGTGATGTCCACGGGCTGATTTCTATAAGAAGTTTACAGAGATTGGTGGTCTTTAAAGTTGGTGTTGATCTATCACAAGTTCTTCCATCAAAAATCCAAGCCTTGATCATAAACTACTTAATCTTGGTGGTATAAAGATTGTTCTTCCTATCCTCTTTTTATTTTGATTATGTAATCTTGTAATTTCTTTATATATGTATATGTATATGATGATGAATCATGATTAAAAATATTATGTGGGGATTTGGTGTTGATAGATTTGATAAACATGGGTAAAAAGATGGAAAATCACATGTAAAATGGTTTAAATCTTGCTAAATATGATGGCTGTATAAAAACAGTAACTAACCAAATGATAAACTGATAAAATGACATATTGGAATCAATTTAAAGTAAGTATTAGGTGTTATACACATGTGAGAGTTGGCCATGCAATGGAATCATAAAAATGAGTGAGATATGATCAAAACAAAATTTGTATACCAATCAGAATAGTTTGTTTTGTAGGGACTGTTAAGGATACTTAGACATGAATTGAGTAGTAGCTATAACTAACTTATTTGTAGAACATAATATGAAGTTCACGTCATCCAAAAATTAGCTTCTATCTCCTTATAGAACTTAAGATATGATAAAAATGGTAAAAGTGAAACTAAAAATCAGATTTTGTGAAATTAAAGTTTAGTATTATTATATAAGCACTCAAATAAATATAGTATAAAATGTGAATTAAAACCCACTAACTTATATATTTCATTTATATAAATATGAATAAGGATAAATAAATGGACATTATATAAAAATGGTAGTTTGGTAAGTTTTATAAGTTATAAAAACTATAAACATGATTTTTACGTCTTTTCGGCTAGTACCATAAAATTAACGTTTTTCGTCAATTAAAACTTAGACGATCGGACCCGTCTGATGTAAACTTTTAAAAGTAATATACTGATATATAAGTACTTAATACAAATAAAAACCGATAAAACCCGAACTATATAACATACGGACATTAACGGGCTAAGTTAGCATTACTGGACTAATAATCCAACTAAATGGGCTAAACACTTATAAATTTACTTATTAGGCTTAACCCACTTGGGCCCAACATGTAAAGTATAATACTGATAATACAAGTATAAAATGGTCTAATTTAAGGTAATGGACTTATAATAGGCTTATTGGACCTAAAACATGTAAATAGGTAAAACTAGTAAACTAGTATAAAAGTTACCAACACATAAAACTAAAATGAGTTAATGAGAATGTATAAACCCACTTGATCATCATCATATATATAAAATCATAATATGTATACATAATTTTTATTTTGATAAAGTCATTGGACAAAAGTCTAAGAGGAGTATTATTTGTCTAGGTTTCCGTGATTGAAGCACGTACCGTACATCCGTATCGCCGATAACCGCCTTTCCCAATCAACGTGAGTTCATAGCCTCACACTTTTTTAAATGATTTTATGAAATGTTTTATAAACCCGCGAGGGAGATAACATGTTAGTTTTTATGAAATAGGACACTAGTTGTCCCGATTGTTTGTTTATTGATTTGGACCCGAATGATTGTATGACCCGATGAATGATTATATGACCCGATGTATGAGACAAAATGGATTATTAAAGTTAGGTTATGTCACTAAAAGTCCCATTAGCATGAATTGTGAACTACCGGGATTTGGTAGATGCTTGTGCATATAATAGTACTATTTGGGGACGATCACCCCAGTTCGCGCCTTGACGGTTGATCCCCGTCGTGCCACATTGATTGGTAAGCGAATTTATGTATGAGAAGGACGACACGCTAACTTAGATGGTCAAATTGAGTTTCGGCCTAGCTACCCGTTGTTTGTTATAGTAAGGTAACAATGTCATGCCGCTTATAATAATCCAAATTACGAAAATACTGCTTTATGCATTGAATTACGATATACTGCCTGACTAGCAATACATGGTCTTATTATTGATATTATGTTCGTGTTTTGGTTTTACATAACCATATTCATATAGCGATTTTTATTCAACTCTATACAACGTTATGAAACGTATTGTATGATGTTTTTAACGACAATGGTTCGTATAATGATTTTGAAGGCGAAAGCCTATATTATGATTTTTGATAAAGATTTGTATAAAATGACTTTGGCTATTTTATGGCCTATTACAAAGATTTGTACAAAATGATTTTCGGTAATAATTTTATACCGATGTTATATTGATGGATTTCATTAAACTCTATGAATTCACTCGGCGTTTTCGTTGACCTTTTCTTTTAACATGTTTTATCTCAGGTACTTGAAGGTAATTCTCGGGAAGACGACAAGAATTCATGGCCCGCACTTAAATAACAATTTCCATTCAAATGCTTTGTAAAATTTGTATGAAATAATATGACTTGGGACCTATGTAAAGTTGATATTTATGAATGGAAATGCTTTATTAATAAACGACACGATTTTTAAGCGTTGTCTATGATGTGAGTAATGTGCTATCCCGTAACACCAACGAGTCTTCCGCTGTATTGAATTGTGTAAATTTGGGGGTGTTACATTATTCATTTCATATAACCCTCTGTTCAACAATATATATATTCCAGACAGAAGACTGACGACCGTAAGCCTGCGGCCGCTCAACAGCAAGCATCGAAGGGAAACGGTCAGACTAACGACCGTTCTGGTTCTGAGAGGCGTGGCGGTAATGATAGCTATCGTAACAACACTAACAACTCGAACAACAACAGGTCCCTACATTAACCTTCTTTCACGTTCAACTATTTTATGTTATGGTATTCTGACACTCCAACAATTGTTAATTCAAGAACAATGGTAACGACACGGATCAGGAACGTAGGGGTTCACAGCCTAACCGTTCTACCTCATCTGGTAAATTTTACACCTTCTATGTAAACATGTTTATGTTCCACGATCATGTCTCGTGCATGTAATCCTTAAACATGCTCTCAACTAACTAGGACGCCTGCTGGAGGATTCACGCATCCTGTCTGTCCTACTTGTTCGCGTAGACACTCTGGTATTTATCGCCGAGGTACTGGTGGTTGTTTCAAGTGTGGCCAACAAGGCCATCAGCAGAAGGACTGTCGCCAGGGTGAGATAGAAGGCACATTTGGACACGCCGACACTAAGCCACCTCCTACTTCTGGTCGCGTGTTCACTACTACTCGAGATCAGGCAAATAAGACTTCAGGTACCATCATTGGAAATCTCTTTATGAATGGTTTGGCAGCATGTGTTCTATTTGATACTGGAGCGACGCATTCAGTCGTGTCCACTACTTTTTTTGTACGTTTTAGGATTTCCCCGATGCTATTAGATAATGCCTTATGCATTTCCACGCCACTTAGGGACTCTGTACGAATCACTCAAGTGTACAGAGATCTTCCCCTAGAATTTGATGACAAGATCCGTAGAGTTGACACACTTCCTTTAGACATGTGCGATCTTGACTTGATTTTGGGCATGGACTGGTTATCAAAACACCAGGCCACTATTGACTGCCACACTTTTCAGGTTATCTTCGGTGATGTTAAATCCCCAGAGTACATACACCATAGTTTTCTGCCAGGGAGGTCAGTATAGATTATTTCATCCATGGAGGCACGTGCATTGCTATCACACGGCTGTCAGGACTTTATAGCCAATATTCATGACGTTCCTGCCGAGTCTCCATCGATCCAAGATCAGCCTATTGTGTCAGAGTTTCCTGAGGTATTTCCATATGAACTTCCGGGCATACCACCTGTTCGTGAAGTCGAGTTTGGAATCTAGCTCATACCAGGTGCATAGCTAATTTCCAAATCTCCTTACCGTATGGCTCCTATAGAGCTTAAGGAACTAAAAGATCAGCTGCAGGAACTTCTGGAACGAGGTTTCATCCGTCTCAGTGCATCGCCATGGGGTGCACCAGTACTGTTCGTGAAGAAGAAAGACGGCAACATGCGTTTATGTATAGACTATCATGAGCTGAACAAGATCACGATCAGGAATCGTTATCCTTTGCCGCGAATTGATGACCTATTCGATCAACTTCCGGGCGCCATACATTTCTCCAAGATCGATCTGAGGTCCGACTACCATCAGTTACGGGTTAAAGAGCAGGATATCTCCAAGACTGCTTTCCGTACACGTTATGGGCACTACAAGTTCGTAGTCATGCCATTCGGACTCACTAATGCTCCAGTTGTCTTCATGGATTTGATAAACCGTGTCTTCCATGAGTTTCTGGACAAGTTCATAATTATGTTCATTGATGACATCCTGATATTCTCCAAATCCAAGGAGGAACATGAGGAACACCTTCGTACAATCTTACAGATTCTTCGTCAGAAGCAGCTGTACGCCAAGTTCTCTAAGTGTGACATCTGGTTAACCAAGGTGGCATTTCTGGGCCATATTCTATCTTCAGAGGGATCACCATGGATCCTACCAAGGTTGAAGCTATCACTAAATGGCCGAGACCTACATCTACAACAGAAGTTAGAAGTTTTTTCTGGGTTTAGCTGGCTATTACCGTAGGTTTATAGAGAACTTTTCATGGTTAGCCTTAACTTAGACTAAGCTGATGAGGAAAGGAGAGAAATTCGTCTGGACGGAAGAGCGAGAGAACAGCTTTGAAGATCTTAAGCAGAAGTTAGTGACTGCACCTATTCTTACTCTTCCATCCGGCCCAGGTGGATTTCAGATATATAATGACGCTTCAGGAAAGGGTTTAGGTTGCGTTCTCATGCAACATGGGAAGGTTATTGCATACACATCACGATAGCTGAAACCTTTTGAAGAAAACTATCCTACTCATGACTTAGAGCTTGCAGCAGTTGTCTTCGCCTTGAAGATCTGGAGACATTATTTGTATGGTGAATCATGTGACATATTCACCGACCATAAGAGTCTCAAGTACATATTCACCCAGAAGGAACTAAACATGAGACAGAGGAGATGGTTAGAGCTATTGAAGGACTACGACACCAAGATTCAGTACCATCCTGGTAAGGCGAATGTGGTGGCAGATGCTCTAAGCAGAAGGTCTGGTATGATTGCTGGCATTTGGGTTGCAAAGGAGATCATTCGTGACCTAGAGATGACAGATATTGAGTTTTGTGTACGAGGACAGTACGGTTACTAGGCTAATCTTAGAGTGGAACCAGACTTACATTCTAGGATCAAGGAAGCTCAGAAGGACGATGGTGATATTTGGGCTATCATTCAGAACCTTGATCAGCAGACGGAGTTTCGTGTTGACGATGACGGTATCTTATTGCAGGGCACTAGACTAGTGGTTCCTGATGACTCTACTCTGAGGGAAGCTGTGTTGATTGAAGCTCACAGTTATCCATTTACCATACATCCTGGTTCTACCAAGATGTACCACGACATCAAGCAACACTTTTGGTGGAGTGGTATGAAGTAGGATGTTGCCACCTTCGTTTCTAAGTGTATGATCTGCCAACAGGTGAAGATCGAGCATCAGCGAGCTAGTGGTTTACTACAACCATTAGATATTCCAGCATGGAAGTGGGACAAAATCTCCATGGATTTTGTTGTTGATCTTCCGGTTACTCAGAAGAGGAATGAAGCTATCTGGGTCATTGTGGATAGGTGACTACATCAGCTCATTTTTTGCCGATTCGCAAGGAGCACCCGGTCAGCAAATTAGCAGACACATTCTAGCAGGAGATCATGAGACTGAATGGTACTCCATCGGAAATAATCTCTGACAGAGATCCCCGTTTCACATCACGTTTCTGGCAGAGTCTGCAGAAAGCTTGGGGCACCAGACTTAAGCTCAATACTGCCTTTCATCCTCAGACCGACGGACAGTCGGAACGTACCATTCAGACATTGAAGGACATGCTGCGATCGTGTGCTCTAGAATGGTCAGGAAGCTGGGATGATTATATATTCCTAGTAGAATTCGCATACAACAACAGCTGGCACGCTAGCATCAAGTGTGCTCCCTTTGAGATGTTGTATGGCAGAAAGTGGCGCGCCCCAATCTGCTAGGATCAAGTGGGCGAACGACTGCTTGAAGGAGAGATGATTGAAGTGACCAATGAGAAGGTCGCTGTCGCCAAGGCAAAACTTCAGGAAGCTCATGCTCGTCAGAAGAGTTATGCTGATAAACGTCGTAGAGATGTGTCTTTTAACGTGGGTGATCACGTTTTCCTCAAGGTATCACCTGCATGAGGAGTTAGACGTTTTGGAATCAGAGGGAAGCTCAGTCCTCGCTTCATCGGACTGTTCGAAATCATATAACGTGTTGGTGAAGTGTCATACCGTTTAGCGTTACCGCCTTAGCTATCACACGTTCATAACGTGTTCCATGTGTCCTTACTCAGAGGATACAACTATCATCCAGTTCATGTTGTCCAGTATCCACTTGATCAGATTCGAGAGGATCTTTCATATGGCGAAGAACCCGAGAGAGTTATTGAGCGACAAGATCGTGTCATGCGGAGGAAGAAGATCCCTACCGTCAAAATCCTCTGGAGGGATCATCCTGAGCGGGAAGCCACTTGGAAGACGAAGGAGTCTATACGGACTTCTTACCCTCATTTCCAATTCTAATTCGGGTATGTTTTCTTTCAGTTTACGTTTCTCCAATTCGAGGACGAATTGTTCTTTTAGAGGGGAAGAGTTGTAAAACCCGCATTAAAAACCTATGAACAGTACAAGTGAACAGTAACATACGAAAACACGGTAAAATTTAAACTTTCCATTTATAATATTAATACACGTGTCATGACAATAAATAACGAACAATCATGAATATTATAAATGTGACACGATCACGAATACCAAAATCACGAATAATAAATCACGAACACATACATTAATTATTTAACACACGAAAAGCTACGGGTTACCCCTAGTGGGCCCCACATGCCGCGGCCAAGACAAGAGAGAAGGCCCAAGTGGGCTTTTGGCCCAACACCACTTTTAATAAAAACATCAGGAGAATTGTTTTCTCATAATTTAGGTTTACGAAATTTGGTGCTCTCTCTCTTTGTCTCTCTTGGTGCCGCCGGCTATAATAAACAAGAAGGAGGAACCAGACGAATTTTGTGTTTGGTTTTGTGTTCGTGATCTTTCTCTTTTTCTTTACACGAATTCAGTATAAATCAAACCTTTCTCTTTTTCAATTAATTCTTAATTAATTCATGCTATTATTTAATTAATCATCAAGAACAAATATTAAACATGTATAATAGATTAATTAAATCATGTTTTCGGCTTTGGTTTGGTGTGGGTTTGGTTTGGCCGAGACAACCGAGACCCCAATGGGGCTCGGCTTGTTTTATTCACCACCACCGAGACCCCCAAGGGGCTCGGCTTGGTTGGATGTGGCTCGGACGCAGGCAAGAAACCCTGACCGAAGGTTGGGGTGTGTTTGTTGTGGCTTTCGGTTGAACCCGAGGCACCACCGAGACCCCCCATGGGGCTCGGTTGGTTTTGTTTGATCGGACCCGAGACCAAAGGGACCCTGACTTCAAGTCGGGGTATGTTTACATGTTTAGTTGATTAAGTAGTGTCAAACGAGACCCCTCCTAGGTCTCGGTAGGACTTGTTTATAGCTTAGTTGGTTCGACTTAATTAGAACGTGGGCTCGGGATTCGTGTTTTTATAAACACTATTCTTATAAGTCATGTTATATTAAACATTAGGTTAATTAATTTATTAAATTAATTCATGTATAACCTAAGGTGCCTATACTTAGTCATTTTAATTAAAACATGTATTTTAATTAAAATCATATAACGTATAGTTTAATTAAATTAACTAGTTATTTAATTACTAAGCTATCACCATGACTTGTATTGTACTAATTTAACTTCACTTATTATTTATAATTCAACTTAATTCTAATTATGGAAACTTACTAATTTTGGGAACTTTCTATTTTTGGAAATTTACTATTTATGGGAACCTACTATTTTTAGAAAGTTACTTAGTATTACAATACAAGTATTATAATACACTAATACATGAATAATACACAACAGAACATCAGAATAACTACAGTTAACAGAGTAAACAAACATGACAAAATACATATAACAAGTAAATAACACACGGAACCAGTAAAACACATGTAATTCAGACAACTCATACACGTCCATATTTCTTATGTAGTGTTATCCGTCAAGGCAGATTAGTCTTCATCGTTTCCGTTAGCTTCTACTGGACATAAGGTACAGATTTCCCGTCCTTCAGTAAGGACAATCTCTTCCTTCATTAGGATTTCCTGTATGCATCCAACTTTTTTCCCCAGTAGTTACAGATTGAATGCTTAGGTTTATTAGTTACCTTAGCCATATACATGGATGACTAGTTTCACCTAGTTATGGAGGTACCATAACCATAACACTAGAGGCACTAGTGTTATGACTTCACCACGGCGGAGTGATAGCTCGTGGCGTCCCTTTTTAGTTGTTTGGCCATTTTATTATTATATTATCATGTGGGGCGTATGGGTGCATCCTAGTTACATGTTTCAGTCAGGATTTCATGGTGAATGTGGTGTGTGCCTTGCATCCTTCACAAGGAGCTGATCCCTCCTACCCACTTACCAGTTAATTAGAGGCAACCCCTTTAATTGCATGATGAGGTCTCCCCTCCAAGTATTCATGCACGTTGTTGACCTCATGACCTATATTGGCTATAATGGTACATTAACTAATACAGATTTTCATAAGTAACATAAGCTATGTTTTCAGAACTAAAACCAGTTAACATGAAAGACAACTAGGTTTTCCAGGACTTATTCATTTCCGCTGCCATTCATGCTTTATACTCTTTATATGCTTCTATACTCTATGTTTTTCCATGCTATATGGTATATCCATGCACTGAGCGTTATGATCAGCCGTCTACTTTTCCATGTTCCCAAGCGGCAGGTACCCAAGGACGCAAGTAGCAACTCTAGAGTATGTGCATTCAGATTGGAAGTTATCCGGCCTCTTTTACCTTATGCATTTATTCATACTTTATCATACTTCATATCTTTTGGACATTGTTTAGTCCTTTCCATTTACAGTACTTATATTGCTTGTTTGTGAGTTACTAGACTATCGATGTTTGATTCCGGTATTTCTATTTATGGTCATGAATGTTTAGACATTTACCTTGAATGCTTTGATGATACGCCGTAATTTATTGTAGCACTCTATCCTATTAAATGGGGTGTTACATAACGTTCACGATAATGATCCTTCCGAGAGTTCGAAATCTATGGGGGAAGATTATGTACTTTAGAGTTATCAGATCATATTCCAGGGGAAGTAGTGTACATGGAATGGTATTCATCTCACTTTATATGATTTTTATGAAGTATTCTGCAGGCGTGAGAAGAATTTTTGTTGATTCCTTGCATGTTACCCCAAACGGATTATCACCAAAAACCAAACGACATGAAACAGTATAGAAGCAGTATTAGTTGAAGATCTCAATATTAAATATAAATAATCTCTATAAATCCCCATATGTCATAGAGGAATGACCTCTCTTTGAGGGAGATGTTAGTCTCAAAATATTGTATCGATCAAGAATGACCCAGTCACAAGTTTAAAGATTGTTTATACTACATGAAAGTGTCAGAAATCTGCTTAAGATATAGATATTGGTTTGGGGGAAGCTGATTCAGAAACTTCACCAAAAATGAGTATATGAAGAAAGATTTTTAAAACATGTTGCATGAATTGGAGGGAAGTTAATCCAAATCATGCATATTACAATGGTTCCACAACAAGCAAAGACAAAGAGGATTCAAGATGAGGTACAAGTTATGAAGACCAGAAGACTTGAAGACTCAAATATCAATGAGTTTAGCAATCTCTATAAATCCTCGCATGTCGTAGATGAATGACCTCTTAGTGAGGGAGATTGTTAGCTTCAATATCTGGAGTTAAACAAGAAGACTTAGAAGACATCCTCAGCATTGGGAGCACCCTGAAAGACTTTATTTTGTTGTATTTGTACTTGTTAGGAACATTGTAAGTAATTCCGTATGGCTTCACATTGGGGAAAGATTGTTAGCCCTAAAATGTGAGCGTCATTTACGGAATTACAATAGTTTAATATAGCGGGGACTAGTATTGTCACATGTTATAAGTGAGATACACCCGAGCTATATATACCCCTCCATACTTCTATGGAGGGGTGAGGATTGCCATTTGTTTATTTTCACTTCTCTCTCTAGAAATAAACACAAAATCTCTCTTCTTGCTACTTTATCTTTCTAAAATGTCTAAACATCTATTCTGTCCTCCCCGACCTCATATCACCCTTTGTTGCTTTGAATATGTTAACAGATATGGTTAAGTCCATATATTAGCAACATACTTTACAACTTTTACACATCTAGGTAACCAACCCAGTATATTACTAATATAGTCAATTAACTTTCAAACTTTTCTACATATAGGTAACATGACCGGTTGTGTGCCGGTTGATACTAAAAAATGACCGACACATCATTCTTTTGACATGCTGAATTTCCACGTATTTATTGTTTTCCACGTGTGCAGTGAGATATTTAATTAGTTGGGTATTTTTTTACTCGAATTACTAAAATGCCCCGTTTTTATCTCTTGTTTCAACCCACCATGTCTATTGAAGATAAGTTCTTTTTTCAGTCGGTGGACAGACTTTTTTTTATTCATTTTCAAAATCCAAATCCAAATAACAAATTCACTAGCAATATAAAAGAAAACCATCTAAATATTTGTGTTGATGTTGCTGGTTCCATTTGCATCCATTAGGCTAACCCTACCTGGATTTGATCAAATAAATAAAGCACAAGCCCCCGAGGGTAGCTCTACCTGATTTGTTATTGTGTCCAACCGAAACCATCAATATCTGGTTTGTGACCTGGGTTTTATCAATAAGTGAAGCACATCCATTTTGAGGATCTGCAATATTCTATGGGGTTTTGTTTAGTTTGATAAAGTGGTTCTTGTTGGGTTTGATAAAGTGGGTTACAGGGACACAGATTGATGAACTAGTGTTGTTTCAGGCATTTAGTTTAAGGTCGTTGGTTTTGTTTAATTTTCGAACATAATCAAACATGTCAAAAGAATGACTTGTTGGTCAGTTTTTAGTTTCAACCGGCACACAACCGGTAATGTTACCTATATGTAAAAAAATTTGAAAGTTAATTGACTGTATTAGTAATATATTGGGTTGGTTACCTAGACGGGTAAAAGTTGTAAAGTACGTTGCTAATATATGGACTTAACACTATCACTTGTTCATATTGTGCACAAGAAGGTTTCCCATAAGTCACCTGAATCTAGTTTTTGAAAAAAAAAATTGAAATCCGATCTTTGGATCATTTTAACTAGAGAAACTATTCACCCCCTTCTAGTTTCTACAATTGGTATCAGAGAGGGTTGCTCAAGATTTTGAAATATATTGTATTTTAAAACTTGAATCGATCTATGGATTCCAATAAGTTATTAGAAGGGCAATCCATACAAAGACCACCATTTTTTTGAAACCGGTAGTTTTATTTATTGGAAAAATAGATTCGAGACTTATGTGAAATCAAAAGATCTAGATCTTTGGCATGTTATTACCATTGGTGCTTTTACCTTTACAATATAGTGAAGTTTCTAAAAGGAAAGAACTAGTTACTTTTGAAAATTCAAATGATAACACTAAAAAGAAACTTGCTAAAAATAACGAGGCTAAAATGGTTATTTATAATGCTTTGCCTAAGAAAGAGTATGAAAGGATTATTATGTGTCAAACCTCTAAAGAAACTAGGGAAACTCTTTTGATAACCCACCTAGGTAATAGTCAAGTCAAATAAAGAAAAATCGATCTTCTTGTTCAACAATATGAACAATTTTTCATCTTAGAAGAGGAAACTATTTATAGTGCATTTGCTAGGTTTAATACTATCATTAGTAGTCTAAAAGCACTCGATGAAGGTTTTTCTAGTAAGAACAATGTTAGGAAGTTTCTTCAGGCGTTGCATCCAAAGTGGAGAGCTAAAGTCATAGCGATTGAAGAATCAAAGGATCTCACTACATTATCACTTGATGAACTAATTGGAAATTTGAAAGTTCATGAGATGATAATCTTGAAGGATTCGGAGATGGTAAAAACCAAGAGTGAAAAGTCTCTAGCATTGAAGGCCAAGAAAGTGCAAAGTGATCACGAAAGTTCATCCTTGGATAGTGATGTTGAGAAGTATGCTATGGCGGTTAGAGACTTTAAGAAGTTCTTCAAGAGACGAGGTCAATACGCAAGGCAACCAAGCAATGACAAGAAATCATTACCGAATAACCGATTTGTCAAGAATCACAAAAATGATAGAAAATGCTTTAGATGTGGTGATCCAAATCACTTTATTAGTGAATGTCCCAAGCCACCTCGCGACAAGAATCACATAGCGTTCGTTGGAGGGTCGTGGAGTGATAGGGGTGAAGAATGTGATGACAATGCTAAGGATGAGAAGTATCTCATGGCTCATTCTTCAAAAGAGATATGTTTGGGGATTGATTTATAGCCCGACGAGTGGATTAAGGATAGTGGTTGTTCTAAACACATGACGAGAAATTGAAGTATATTCTCTACTTTCAAAGTACACAATGGAGGTAATGTTACTTTCGCTAGTAATATACGTGGCAACATCATTGGCAAAGGTACTGTTAGTACAACAATCGATTAGGGTTGAGTACAGATCTAAGTACTTGTCGGAAGGTACTTAGATCTCTTGGCTTATGGTAGATCTTGTACTATTAAGAGATGTGATTGACGATTTCCTGCACAAGTAAAGTATACCATTAGTCCTTCTCGTGGGGACGAACCCCACGATTAGATTCCGGCGTGAGAGTAAGTATTTATATCATCTGAGATATATGTGTGTGTAAAGATGAGTGAGAAAATATACCTCGTTTGGAGTGCAAGTGGGGTACTATTTATAGGAGAAAGTACTAGGCCTTTCCTCGTTTCTCGGGTAGTACTTAGGAGTGGGCAATTGTGGTCCAAAGGCCTATTTGTCTGTTTATTGTCTAGTCGTGACCCGCGGATTGATTCTTTGAGAGTTCGTCCACAGGATTCTTGGACATGCTTGCTGGAAGTGCTTCCGGCATGGTGTTGCGGCTCCGCTTACTAGGAGGGGATCCGTCTAGAGATTTTGACATTGTGGAGGGCTTTTTCATACTTGGGGCTAGGCCCAAGGCTTGGTGTATGGTTTTAGGCCCAATGGGCCATATCCATGCTATACACCATCAAGTCCCCCCAGTGCAGTGGTTCTTTCGGAGTACGGATGGACTGCTGGACTTCAATGACTTCATCCGTAAGCTTTGGTCAATACCCTTGCTTTGTTAATCGAGGCACATGGCGTGCTTTGTCTTTTTTGACTCTTTTTTTACTGTTGAGTACCATGTGTCAGATGCGTTGTATCTGTCATTTCTCCGCGCCTCTTGAAGAACCCAATATTCCATCGTCTATGTTGTTAGTGGGTTACACGTGTCGTAATCGTACGACTTAACTGTTTTCTCCTTCGATTGTATATATAGGGGTTTCACCTTCTTTCACTTTTCTTATTTTCACCTTTTTCACCCAATTTTCTGCCATTACTGTTTCTCAAGCTTTTCATCCTTTAATATGTAACACCCCCAAATTTATACAACTCAGTTCAGCGGAAGACTAGATGGTGTTACGGGATAGCACATTACTCACATCATAGACAACGCATAAAAATCGCGTCGTTTATTAATAAAGCCGCTCCATTCATAAATATCAAAGTTACATCGGTCCCAAGTCATTACATTGCATACAAAAGTTTTACAAAGAGTTTGAATGGAAAAATATTGTTTAAGTGCGGGCCATGAATTCTTGTTGTCTTCCCGAGAATTACCTTCAAGTACCTGAGATAAAATATGTTAAAAGAAAAGGTCAGCAATAACGCCGAGTGAATTCATAGAGTTTAATAAATTCCATCAATATAATATCAGTATAAAATTATTACTGAAATCATTTTGTACAAATCATTTTAATAGGCCATAAAATAGCCAAAGTCATTTTATACAAATCTTTATCGAAAATCATAATATAGGCATTTGCCTTAAAAATCGTTATACGAATCATTATCGTTAAAAACACCATACAATACGTTTTTGCAACGTTGTATAGATTAAATAAAACCATTATATGAATATGGTTATAAAAAGCCTTAAAAATCATTATACGAGCCAATGTCGTAAAAACGTCATACAATACGTCTTACGACGTTGTATGAAAATAAAACCGTTATATGAATATGGTTACGAAAACCAAAACACAAACATAATATCAATAGTATGACCCTGTATTGCTAGTCAGGCAATACATCGTAATTCGAAGCGTCTAATAGTATTTCGTTAGTTTTGGATTATTACAAGCCGCATGACATTGTTACCTTACTAAACCAACAACGGGTAGCTAACCCGATACAAATTTTGCCCATCTAAAGTAGCGTGTCGTCACAAAGGTCACGCTATTGAAATCTTCTCATACATAAATTCGCTTGCTAATCAATGTGGCACGACGGGGATCAACCGTCAAGGCGCGAACTGGGGTGATCGTCCCCAAATAGTACTATTAAATGCATAAGCGTCTACCAAATCCCGGTAGTTCACAATTCATGCTAATGGGACTTTTAGTGACATAACCTAACTTTAATAATCCATTTTATTTCATCTATCGGGTCCTTTAATCATTTATCGGGTCATACAATCGGGTCATTCAATCATTCGGGTCCAAAATCAATAAACAAACAATCGGGACAAATGGTGTCCTATTTTATAAAAACTAACATGTTATCTCCCTCGCGGGTTTATAAAACATTTATAAAAACATTTAAAAGAGTGCGAGGCTATGAACTCAAGTTGATGTGGGAAAGCGGGTTATCGGCAATTCGGACATACGGTACGTGCTTCAATCACGGAAACCTAGACAAATAATACTCGGTCTTAGACTCATGTCCAATGACTTTTATAAAAATAACATCTATGTATACATATGATGATTATATATATATATGATGATCAAGTGGGTTTACATATTCTCGTTTACTCATTTTAGAGTTATGTGTCGATAACTTTTATACTAGTTTTCTCGTTTTACATATTTACGTGTTTTAGGTTCAATAAGCCTATTATAAGTTCTTAACTTGTTTTAATCCTTTTTACACTTATATTATCAGTATTTAAACTTTACAAGTTGGGCCTAAAATGGGTTAAGCCCAATAGATTCTTTTTACAAGTTTTTATCCTATTTAGTCCATTTATTAGTCCAATAGGTTTATTTAACTTGTTAATGTCCGTATGCCCTATAGTTCGGGTTTTATCGGTTTTTACTTGTTATACATGTCTACATATCAGTATATAAGTTTTATAAAGTTTTCATTAGACGGGTCCAACCATCTAAGTTTTATTTAACGAAAACGTTAATTTTACGGCAATAGCCGAAAAAGTCGTAAAAATCATGTTTATAGTTTTTATTACTTATAAACATTATTTCACCACCATTTATATAATTTATCCATTTGATTACCCTTTTATATATATTTATATAAATAAGTTTTATAAGTTAGTGGGTTTTTATTTTACATTTTATATATTAAAATGTGAGTGCTTATATAATAGTATTATTCTTTAATTTCCAAAAATCTGATTTTTAACTTCATCTTTACCAAAACTGCCATATCTTGAGTTCTATATGGAGATAGAAGCTCAAATTTTTGTCACATAAACTATATGATATGTGCTACATTTAACTCTTCTATAGCTACTGTTGAATCATCCTTTAAGTATTTTCTAAAAATCGTCCAAAACAGTAACTTCAGATTTATACCCTAAACTTGTTTTGATCATATCTCACTCATTATTTTGATTCCATTGCATGGCCAACTCTCACATGTGTACAAGACCCATAGCTTACTGTAAATGGATCCTACTTCATTATTTCATCAGTTCATAACATGTTTCTTTACTGTTTATTACAGCCATGTAAATTAATCAAGATTTTGACCTTGTTTCATATGGTTTTTCACCTTTTTAATCATGTTTATCAACACCAAATCCCCACATAACATTTTTATCATCATATAATCATCATAAATATATACAATAGGAAATAAAATACATGTTTACATAATCAAAATAATAAGAAGTTGAGGAGGACAATCTTTATACCACCAAGTTGATGTTGGTTGTGATGAAAACATGAAATTTGATGGAGAAACTTATGATGCACCAAGACCATCTTCATGACCACCATTCTTCATAGAAACCTTGTGGAAAATCAGCCCTAATACTCCATGGAAACTCCTCCTTTGATGTTATAACTTACACCAATCTTCATCTTTTTGGATGGAGATTAACATATGTTAATTATAACATATATTTATGGTTAAATTTGGATCAATTGGGGTGTTTTGGTTGATGATATGGGACGGCACAAATGGGAAGATGAGAGTGAAATGTGTGGTTTTGCATGTAAGAAATAAGAGCAAGTGGTTTGTGTTTGTGGTTTTGATGGAATAAGGCTTAACTTTTAAGCTAAATGAGACATGTGTAAGGCTAGTTTAAGCTAAATAAATGACACCTTATGGTGTTGGCCGTCCATATTGAGTGGGGTGGGACAAGTGTCCCACTTGTCTCATCCCATTTATTTACGGGTACTCCTCGATTCTAGTTTCCTCGATTTGCGTGCCCTCGGGTCGTTTTACGAAAAACGTTTTTATAAATTATGAATCAACGTCACAAAACGAATCTAATAAAAATTGTTTCATCAAAAACGGAGTTCGAAAACGTAAATACGTAATCCTAAGGTTTCTGGTTTAGTCGTAAAGGACGTTAAAATAAAATCGTAAGTCCTAATCTCTTCTCGTAAATTTGTGAGTTTATGAACTAACACAAATTTAAAACTCAAAAATAATATTAATGGACAAATTTATTTTCTGAAATGTCGGACTGTCACCAAAGACGGTGTATGTAAACGTAAGCACGTAACGTTGAATCCTCCGGTTTAGACATAGTCGATGCTACTCCAAGACGTAAATCCAAATTTCTTCCCAAAAATATGTGAGTTCATATTGTAACATTAAAATAATGTTTTTAAATAATATTCGAGAATAAAATATCAACCATAAATTGACGGATTGTCACAGCATTTACCCCTAAACAGGATATTTGTCCTCAAAGATCATCTTACTACTCGCTTCTTATAGAGTTAAAAGCCATGTGGGTATTTCCTCCATATTCGGTCTTTTCTCACAAGTGTAATTCATTATAATACGCGAGTTTCATCAAACATAACTACGGGAATAAGATCAGGCTTAATGTTGACTTACTTTCTCTATCCATGATGTACACGGGTTTTTGATGAATGCAACTTTTCGCCGATCTAAGCTTTACTAAGAACTATCAGATTTTCACTTGATAGATATTCCATCAAGTTCGATTTACGAAACATAATTCACGCGGTTCTTGAAGTCCTAGGGTAGATCCAGCTTATATGCCTTTCAATCCCAACTTTTACATCATCTCAATGGTCCCATACAACGGGGACTTATATCCCATGATTTGTCAGATCATGAATTCATTTTTCCAAGTTTAAAATTTTTGGCATAACTTCGCTACCCATTTGGCACTTCAAGATCTACATTTTACATTCATATAACCTCTTGCCCACTACCGGCAGTCAATAATCAAATCCTAATTTCAACAATCATTTCAGATCTCGTGGGTCGGGTATTTTGCAAGGTTAGGTTCGCCATCATAGGAACCTTAAACCTAAAAGACATGTCCAACTCAAAGTGGGTGTATGTCGGATGTCTTTATCTCAACTTCTGCTTACAGATGCTCTAATATTTAGATCCTAACAAGATTCGATCTCAATCCTAATACGATGATTATCAATGGTAATCCTTCCAAAGGAAAACGATTATACGGTCTATATCCAAAGGTCATTCATTCAAACATAAAATAACACTTATATTACTCTGTATCGTTACTTTACCTCGTCCCTTCGATTTGGGATGGCACATAGGATTCTCATCAAGGTCTGTTCTCAATGATTTCTGAGCAAATCTCTAGAAATTCGATGCGAAGCGAGGATCTTGATATAGATGATCGATACAGGCATGCTATGTTTACATAACTCTTTTGCATTTATCATTAACGAGAATGATATTAGCAGATTTGGTCAGTCTGTCGACGATGACCCAAATCGAATCAAATTCAGATGATGACCTTTGCAATAGCTAGACGTTTACTAGTGTATGAGGTGATGTCTGCCTTCATAATTGTCATTAGTACAACTTCTTTAGACAAAGATACTTTTAGTCATAAATGACATACATATAATACTTATACTTACAAATTCCAACATATCTATATCTCACAATTTTCCATATTTAGACAATCACATGTGGCCTTTAAAATATTTAACACTATCGGCTTCTCATTTTTTAATGGTTCACATTAGCCGCGAACCTCTTTTATAATCTATATTATCCCTTCTTACAAACATCGTTTATTTTTATATCGTTCGGCAATTTATTTTTGCACCTTCATTATTAAGGAACACGTCCTAACTGGTTCTTTATCTTTTATACATAATGCGTCGGTATCTATATTTACTTCTCGCGATGATATAATTATCATGTCCACAATTCACTTAGATATTCTTTCTATATTATGCGTCAGTAATTACGTTCACTTTGCTGATGAAATAAGTATCATAATCGTATTTATTCAAAATTCTTTCTTCACATTTTCTAAGTTTTAGTTTCGTCTCATCTATTATTTTTATCCGTTTTACTCAATCCGGCGTCTAAAGCGTCGATAATTATTGCAATTAATTAAATAATTATTAGTTAATTTTTATAAAGCGTAAACGAAAAAGTTTTAAATTTCTTAGTTCGACCAATTATATAAAATGTTCAAAATAAATTTGAGTTTAATTAACAAGATTTTCGTTGATTTATCGAAAATAATTAATAAGATTCGTAAATGTTTGAAAAACCTTTGTTTATACTTTGGTCAAAGTTTTCTTAGTTGAAAAGCAAAAATTGTCGTTTTAAGTTTTTCAGGTTATGGTATAAATGGTTTTACTCAATTCTTCTTAAGTTATCTTGAGGTATACACAAACATTTACCCCTAAACAGAAGTTTAGTTAAATGGTTTGTGTATAAGGGAATAATCCCTTAAAATCCTTTGTTAACATATTTGTTAAAACATATTTCCATTTCCTTTTTAGTAAAATCCAAAGTCTTAAAAGGGCTCTTAATTTTTGAAGAGTCTATATGCATACATCTTACCATTATTAATCCAACGGTCATTTTATGTAAAGGATTAAGTTTTTAATCCCTAAGCGTTAATGGTTCTAATTTTTGAAAAGTCAATATAGCTTCCATTATCTATTAATTACACGGTTAAATCATATAAAGGATTAAGTCCTTAATCACATGTTAAATATTTAAGGTATAGGTTTTCATTGTTTAGCCAATTCAGAACTAATTATTAACTCATTATTATTCTTATATACAAACAAATGGTCCTTAATGATCACGAGCATGAATTTATCAAATTACAGCCTACACACGTGATTCACCAAATTTATGAATGCTACATATGCATTGGTCAATCCAAACGACATCACATGGAACTCATAATGTTTATTACAAGCACCGGATGTAGTGATTAGAATAGATAATCTCTTTCGCAGATGCGAAGTTGATGATAACCATGCTATGGATCAAATTTGCTAGAACCTTGTAAATGATCGAACAATTCTTCCATTTCGAGTTATGGATATCGTTTTCGATTGTCAATTTACTCAGTCACAGTAATCTATAAATATAAGGAAAGATAACACCATAGCTCTTCAGGATGACAGGCTTGGTATAATAAAATCTTTCTCCGACAACTTTCTCAGTTGTACGGTAATTCCTTTAATTTAGATGGTGCTGACGTACAGTGCACAAGCCACAAGTGCAGCACCAGAAATATAATCAATACCAATTTCAACTTGCCTTAATGGCGAAAGTCTAGGTAATTCATCAATAAATACCTCCTAAAGTTTCAAATAACAGAATTATCTTTTCAATAATTTCATATTAGCTGCTTTCTAGATTATAATATCTATGACTAATTCACAACTATTTACGGTATAGATTTCAAGTCTTAATACAGGATATGGTCATCCATCAAGAGTTATTTAGATCACTTTTGATAATCAACATCTTATCAGTTAGGGGAATTCTATTTGAGTTCCCATCCATTAAGACAATTTCGTCATGTCATAATCAATCAATCCATTCCACTAGCACTATCAACTTTTCAGTTTTATTGCCGTTGATAAGATGTGAACTTCTCAAAAGACTAATAATAACTCATAATCCTTCACAATTCAAGGATATCAGGAGACACAACTACCATTAAAAGAGTAAGGTCAACGCATAATCTACACGAGAGAATTTCAATTTAGATACAGACGAAAACATTTAACGAATATGAATATATCCCTTGTTTTCATAATTTGAGTACGCATTCGAAAGTTCCTCGGATCGTTACCCAGGTCATTCAAATGAAATCAAATCAAAAGAAATGATAAGAACGTCGATACATCCAGTCGGGTATCAATACTCGGTAATCAAATACTTTTCCTAAGAATCTTACTACGGGAGAATTGGACAAGAAAGAATTGTCAATTGTCAAATAAGACAATTTCCACAGATGAGTAAATTAGACTCAAAAGAATAGATGCTACAGGCACATATGTAGGTGTCCCTAACATTATGACCTTATTTTACACTTCTTGCAGATCTCATAAAATTTTAATCTTTCACAATCTTCAAAGAAAATGTAGTGTTTATTCATTAGTTTTATGGTGACTACTAATCAGTCTTGCATAGTCCATTCCAAATTGTATGTAGGCGCGCAACTATATACAATTTTAAGATTAACGATGCAATACTCAGTTCGTCAAAATTTTATCATCATGTTTATAATAAAAACATTTTCATGCTTAATTCTTAAATAAGAATCAAAAATAAATTTTCAAAGATTTTCTTTGTTATGAAAACAGTTAGGTTTTCCAAGGTACTTTATAAACAACCTCATTTCGATAATAATCACTTGTAAATCTCACTTTAAACAACCCATATGGTGATGAAAGTTCAATTTTTCTCAATGGATACAGTTTTAACTTCATAAAAACAATGAGTGATCTGCAAAAGAGTGATGAAAAGTTGTTCACCAAGAACTAACTACAATAAGATAGGAAATGAGCTTAGCCAAGTAATCATGAGATTCATGACCTCGATGGCACTCACGAAGAATAATTCACAACGTAACTCAATTCGATATGAGTACTTGTTCAATGGTTGCATCACTAATGCGAACATTAGGATGAAGCATTAAAAGATAGATAACATCGATACATGTAGAATTTAGCAATCAAAGGTAGTCTTTTCATCAATCACAAACAAGTCAAAATTGTACCGTAACACATTACATGTCACTATGTCATACAATTCTCAAAACTCATCCTACCAACTGATATCTCAGTTAAGTTAGGGATTTTTAAAAGATACCACAATGAATACTAATCTAAAAAAGTCATTAGGTGTTCCATATGTCCTGGAAGATCCATTGGTCCCAACTCAGAAGAAGATTTCTTCAATTTATATATTGGACACTGGGCATCCTCGTTAGTGGACAATGGCCTAGGAACAACCCTTAACACGAACCTACAATCAATTAAAACCTTATAATTCAGTCACAGAACTTAACGACTTCCTCTTAACAATCTTATATTCCATACGAGTTAAATTTTACTTTATTCAAGTTTCAATCAATTTTATACTCAAGTCAATATCCTACTTCATTCTCCAATACTTTCAATCTTATTCTTAGACCTTAATAGGGCAATAAAATCTCAATATGATCAACACTTAATTTCCAATCCTATAGCTCTTACAACAACAGTTATTAAATGAGTCTCTAGTATGAAATGACTCATACATTCAATTAGACTTCTCGGAAAGGTACTAGTGGCATGAGGCTTTTGGGTAATGGTTCCAATAACAGCCTCAAGTGCAACATTCACCCTTTCGATTTCAAATTTAAGAATTGGATGACAACGAATCAGATGACATCTATCTAGGTGGTAATGTTTTATCAAACTCCACTCTATAAGAAAAGATCGTCATGACATTGATATCAGATTTAATCTCGCCAATTCTTTTTCGATATCACAATCAACTAATATCTACATTTCTACGAATATCAACCATTTGTAGGGATCATAAATATCCACAACTTGGTTTAGATCTAGGATAGCTAGAATTCCTACGAGAATAGCTTCGATTAATTTACTAGGGGATTTAGGGTTACTTGTGACAATCGACGTCGTATAAATACCTCGTATAAAAATCAAAAATAATCATCAAACAATCATGTAATAAAATTACATCATATATATATAATCCAAGTTATATATATATTAAAATAACACTTCTCAGTCTTGGCCTTGTCGGTAACTCGGGAATTCTTCAGCACCGTTATAGTCAAAAGATTTTTAGACATTTTTAGAAAAATGTTGATAGTTAAAAGATTTTGAAATGTTTTATTCAAAACCTTGGTTTTAAAAATCTTTCGTTCTCTATAACGAGAGCTCTGGTACCAAACTGTAACACCCCCAAATTTATACAACTCAGTTCAGCGGAAGACTAGATGGTGTTACGGGATAGCACATTACTCACATCATAGACAACGCATAAAAATCGCGTCGTTTATTAATAAAGCATTTCCATTCATAAATATCAAAGTTACATCGGTCCCAAGTCATTACATTGCATAGAAAAGTTTTACAAAGAGTTTGAATGGAAAAATATTGTTTAAGTGCGGGCCATGAATTCTTGTTGTCTTCCCGAGAATTACCTTCAAGTACCTGAGATAAAATATGTTAAAAGAAAAGGTCAGCGATAACGCCGAGTGAATTCATAGAGTTTAATAAATTCCATCAATATAATATCAGTATAAAATTATTACTGAAATCATTTTGTACAAATCATTTTAATAGGCCATAAAATAGCCAAAGTCATTTTATACAAATCTTTATCGAAAATCATAATATAGGCATTTGCCTTAAAAATCGTTATACGAATCATTATCGTTAAAAACACCATACAATACGTTTTTGCAACGTTGTATAGATTAAATAAAACCATTATATGAATATGGTTATAAAAAGCCTTAAAAATCATTATACGAGCCAATGTCGTAAAAACGTCATACAATACGTCTTACGACGTTGTATGAAAATAAAACCGTTATATGAATATGGTTACGAAAACCAAAACACAAACATAATATCAATAGTATGACCCTGTATTGCTAGTCAGGCAATACATCGTAATTCGAAGCGTCTAATAGTATTTCGTTAGTTTTGGATTATTACAAGCCGCATGACATTGTTACCTTACTAAACCAACAACGGGTAGCTAACCCGATACAAATTTTGCCCATCTAAAGTAGCGTGTCGTCACAAAGGTCACGCTATTGAAATCTTCTCATACATAAATTCGCTTGCCAATCAATGTGGCACGACGGGGATCAACCGTCAAGGCACGAACTGGGGTGATCGTCCCCAAATAGTACTATTAAATGCATAAGCGTCTACCAAATCCCGGTAGTTCACAATTCATGCTAATGGGACTTTTAGTGACATAACCTAACTTTAATAATCCATTTTATTTCATCTATCGGGTCCTTTAATCATTTATCGGGTCATACAATCGGGTCATTCAATCATTCGGGTCCAAAATCAATAAACAAACAATCGGGACAAATGGTGTCCTATTTTATAAAAACTAACATGTTATCTCCCTCGCGGGTTTATAAAACATTTATAAAAACATTTAAAAGAGTGCGAGGCTATGAACTCACGTTGATGTGGGAAAGCGGGTTATCGGCAATTCGGACGTACGGTACGTGCTTCAATCACGGAAACCTAGACAAATAATACTCGGTCTTAGACTCATGTCCAATGACTTTTATAAAAATAACATCTATGTATACATATGATGATTATATATATATGATGATCAAGTGGGTTTACATATTCTCGTTTACTCATTTTAGAGTTATGTGTCGATAACTTTTATACTAGTTTTCTCGTTTTACCTATTTACGTGTTTTAGGTTCAATAAGCCTATTATAAGTTCTTAACTTGTTTTAATCCTTTTTACACGTATATTATCAGTATTTAAACTTTACAAGTTGGGCCTAAAATGGGTTAAGCCCAATAGATTCTTTTTACAAGTTTTTATCCTATTTAGTCCATTTATTAGTCCAATAGGTTTATTTAACTTGTTAATGTCCGTATGCCCTATAGTTCGGGTTTTATCGGTTTTTACTTGTTATACATGTCTACATATCAGTATATAAGTTTTATAAAGTTTTGATTAGACGGGTCCAACCATCTAAGTTTTATTTAACGAAAACGTTAATTTTACGGCAATAGCCGAAAAAGTCGTAAAAATCATGTTTATAGTTTTTATTACTTATAAACATTATTTCACCACCATTTATATAATTTATCCATTTGATTACCCTTTTATATATATTTATATAAATAAGTTTTATAAGTTAGTGGGTTTTTATTTTACATTTTATATATTAAAATGTGAGTGCTTATATAATAGTATTATTCTTTAATTTCCAAAAATCTGATTTTTAACTTCATCTTTACCAAAACTGCCATATCTTGAGTTCTACATGGAGATAGAAGCTCAAATTTTTATCACATAAACTACATGATATGTGCTACATTTAACTCTTCTATAGCTACTGTTGAATCATCCTTTAAGTATTTTCTAAAAATCGTCCAAAACAGTAACTTCAGATTTATACCCTAAACTTGTTTTGATCATATCTCACTCATTATTTTGATTCCATTGCATGGCCAACTCTCACATGTGTACAAGACCCATAGCTTACTGTAAATGGATCCTACTTCATTATTTCATCAGTTCATAACATGTTTCTTTACTGTTTATTACAGCCATGTAAATTAATCAAGATTTTGACCTTGTTTCATATGGTTTTTCACCTTTTTAATCATGTTTATCAACACCAAATCCCCACATAACATTTTTATCATCATATAATCATCATAAATATATACAATAGGAAATAAAATACATGTTTACATAATCAAAATAATAAGAAGTTGAGGAGGACAATCTTTATACCACCAAGTTGATGTTGGTTGTGATGAAAACATGGAATTTGATGGAGAAACTTATGATGCACCAAGACCATCTTCATGACCACCATTCTTCATAGAAACCTTGTGGAAAATCAGCCCTAATACTCCATGGAAACTCCTCCTTTGATGTTATAACTTACACCAATCTTCATCTTTTTGGATGTAGATTAACATATGTTAATTATAACATATGTTTGTGGTTAAATTTGGATCAATTGGGGTGTTTTGGTTGATGATATGGGACGGCAAAAATGGGAAGATGAGAGTGAAATGTGTGGTTTTGCATGTAAGAAATAAGAGCAAGTGGTTTGTGTTTGTGGTTTTGATGGAATAAGGCTTAACTTTTAAGCTAAATGAGACATGTGTAAGGCTAGTTTAAGCTAAATAAATGACACCTTATGGTGTTGGCCGTCCATATTGAGTGGGGTGGGACAAGTGTCCCACTTGTCTCATCCCATTTATTTACGGGTACTCCTCGATTCTAGTTTCCTCGATTTGCGTGCCCTCGGGTCGTTTTACGAAAAACGTTTTTATAAATTATGAATCAACGTCACAAAACGAATCTAATAAAAATTGTTTCATCAAAAACGGAGTTCGAAAACGTAAATACGTAATCCTAAGGTTTCCGGTTTAGTCGTAAAGGACGTTAAAATAAAATCGTAAGTCCTAATCTCTTCTCGTAAATTTGTGAGTTTATGAACTAACACAAATTTAAAACTCAAAAATAATATTCATGGACAAATTTATTTTCTGAAATGTCAGACTGTCACCAAAGACGGTGTATGTAAACGTAAGCACGTAACGTTGAATCCTCCGGTTTAGACGTAGTCGATGCTACTCCAAGACGTAAATCCAAATTTCTTCCCAAAAATATGTGAGTTCATATTGTAACATTAAAATAATGTTTTTAAATAATATTCGAGAATAAAATATCAACCATAAATTGACGGATTGTCACATAATACGTAGGTTTTGATCTTATCTTTATTTTATTTTCTTTGTAAGATGCTTTCCAAAAAGCAAGTCGTCGCTTGTAGTCATCGGTTGAGAGGCGAGAATCCTAACTGTAGACCCATCATCCCAAGATATTGAGCTTGTGTCATCCTAGTGAAGTCTTCAATCACCATAGGTTAACCAACTTCATGCATAATAATATGCTTATCTTCGAAATCCCATAATTCATTACATTCAAAATGTTCGATGAATGCAATTTAACTCTTGCAAATGCTCCCCCTTGTTATGAGCTCCCCCTTGCTTGAGACACCAACAAAGCAAGAATAGTGACGAGCTACAAAAATGGGTTAGAAATGTCCTACAAAACAATGTTAGTGGACAAAAGCATATATAGCAAGGTCACCCAAGCGGAATTAGCTTTAAACAACTCGATTACAAATGGACTCAAGATGAAGCTAAAAGAATCTTAAATTTTATAAGTGTCAAAATTTCGACAAGTTAAGAAAAAATAAGTGGGCTATTAGATAAAAATGAGAACCCAACTTATTTTGGTGATACCAAAATATATAAAAAGGATTCAGAGAAAAGAGACGTCTAATAAAAAAATATTGTCGAGCGGACATACTCCACTTTAATATATTGGCAAGTATACCAAACTAAAGAGAGTATGACAAGGACAATAAAACAATTCCACATAGTTGAAAAGAAAGGAAGAATGACTATGAAGGAAAAACAAAACGAGGATGATTAACAAGTCGTTTGCATAACAATGACAAACATTGAAGAAATAAGTGTGCACGTGATGTTATTAATCCAAAATATGACCAAGGAGAGTATTTTGAGAAGATCAATTCACAATTCTTGGAATAGAGGTAGAAAAGAAACATCCAATAATTTGAAGATATTACATCAAAGGGTTAAAAGCTTAGAATTTTTGGAATCTCCCAAGAAAATTCAAGATTTAACATAAATCAACTCTTAATAATATGGTGACTTGATGAAATTTAAAGCGAGAAAGTCTTCTTCAAGAAATACATTTGCATGAAGCAAATCACTTAAATTTTTCCAATGAAATAATTAAGTTGTCAGGAAAATGCATTCAGAAGAAAGAAGAAGAAATAAATATATATAATATATATTATGAAAATAGCATCCACGGTTCTTCAATAATCAAGAACCGTAAAGAGGAACCGTGAAGATATGGAACCATGGAAAAAAGGATATTTTTCGACAAGAAGAAAGACGAAAAATCACAAACGAAATACATTTTTTACCTTAAATTAATTCCTTTTGAAAGCTATAGCTTTAAGTTGGGAATCAAGGTATAAAAATATAAGAAAGCCAAAAGCAAGGATACATCGACTCTTTATAAAATACTAGATGTAAGACATTATAGTCAAGGATGCTTATGCATGTTGACACAAGAGGATGAATCCTTCATATAAAGAATGAGATCAAGGAATCCAAAGAAAAGAAAAACCAAGATGGATGGTGTTAAGCTTACGATAAACTACATGCCCAAAGTTTCGTAGCTCTCGCAATCATTGTGAATGTTCAAATAATAATTACATGATGAGGAAAGGGTGAGGCTCGACTCGACTTAGTTTAGAAAGGATAGAAGAGATATAAGAAAGAGAGACTCGACTTAGAAAGACATGATTAAAAGAAATTGAAGAAAAGCGAGAGAGACTCAACGAAGAAGTTAAGGATAACTTCACAAGATAAATCAAGAATACTATACCCAAGTAGGTGATAGTGAAATCTTGAAAGAAAACGAGAGAAGAAACTCAAAAGAAAAGAAAAGAAGGAATCTTCATGAAAACTCGTCAAAAAGAGAGATAGGCCAAAAACAAACAAAGGGACTCACTAGCCACGATTCGTTAAATTGGGTTGTGGTTTATTATCAATAATGATCCGCAGGTTCATTTCAAGAACCGTGGATAGTGGGTATCCAAAAACAATTCTAGACCTAAAAGAAAATCAACAGGTCAAACAGTTTAACATAAGTTGCTAAATGGCTTGAATGTCAAGTTTCGGATATGACTTTTAACAATTGCAATTGCAAGTTAAATTACTTGAATATTTTGAATGTAATATTTAAGTTGTCAATCTTACTTAGAGAGGAACTAGATTAAAATCTAACCTTCGTTGACAACCGAGTGAGGAAAATAAAGAATAAAAGAAAGAACATAAGAACAACGAGATACAAGACTCATAGATAAATCATGTTGAAAACATGAAAAGAATACAAGAAACTAAAGATCATACAAAGATGTATGAAACACAAGCCTTAGACTTAAGCATAATTATAATCCTAGATACACTAGAATCCTAAGATTTGCTTAATATAGATGTCTTATTAATAAGCAACACACATGCTTAATTAGAAGACAATGAGGTAGGGAATTTGGTGGAGAAGGCTTGGTGATAATCTTGTAATTCAACTCATCAGAGATATGATACATGACAAGATGTTGATATTGACAACAATGAAAATATGTTCCATGATGCATGCCATTATCATGTGATGGAGGAAGAACACAAAAGAGAAGTGGTGTAAAAGGAGAGTTTCTAAAATCCATTTCCATAGAAGAAGAAGAGATTTGATTTGGTATGTTATTTGGTGAATTTGGGTTGAAAGAGATTTGAGAAATTGCTGGAGAATTGTGGCTTTCATTTGGTGAATAAGAAATTATGCTTTGGTGTGAAAAAGATGAAAAAATGCTTTGGGTTAAGTAGAGAAAGCACACGATGTTTTGGGAGTGGTAAAAGGTTTGAAACAAAGATTCCAGAAAATGCTGGAACCGTTTAGGAGGTTCAAAAAACACAAATTTCAAAGCTCTTGTCCGCGGCTCATTAGTTATGCTTGCGGTTTAATAAAGATAAAGAACTGTGGACAATTAATGATCCGTGGTCAAAGGGTGTTCTTTGGAGGATGAGGGAATTCTTCCAATTCAGCAAATCCTAAAGTTCTAGTCTAAATTATCTTAAAGTTATGCTAAAGAGCAATAACAACTAGAACATACACAAAGGAAAAGGCACAAAAGATCAATTAGCACGTAGGAAGAAAGCTAAGAAAAACCTAATGGATACAAAAGAAAAAGACTCCTAATGACATACAAAGTTCATCGATGTAAACTATCATTAGTCATATTTAGGAAGATCCATTTAATCAGTTTATAGAATGAGTATGAGACTATCACTAGAGGTGCTCAAATAAGGATAAGCACGACCATTTTTACGAGTTATACACTAACTCAACTTCTCACATGGAAGTAATTCAACCGTTAGGTCAAATTGAATTTCTAGTGCAATAGGTTCTCTAGTAGTCATTCTCAAGTTAGAAAAAATGTAATTCCTACATTTGCCTAATGAAATGTAGCAAGAATGAAACTTGCATAACCACACAATGCGTGGCCTAATGGGGTTTAAGAATGCACCATTGCATACCTTGCCAAAAGAGTCTAGTTAAGGTTATTTACCATAATCGATCTTGAGGCCAATAACATTGAATTGTATAAACAAAGTTTACATAATTGGTTAGAACACTCTTGATTGGTCTTTCGAAAATGACACATTTACCAATTGCATTGCAATGTAAATTACTTGAGTATTTCAGATGAAACATCTAAGTTGTCAAACCGACTCGATTGTGTATTTAGTTATTAAACAAATTCGTCTAACAATTTTGAACAATTATATTTCATATAACATCATCAAAACATGTGTGAGTTATGATCCGACGTATATTAATAAGAATTCACATTCATGTCTACACTAAAAAACATGTCATTTAGATTCGATAATGATATCAATCATAATTTTAATAATGAATTGATATATATTCAAAATCTTTCTTGATTCCCACGAACACTCCTTTAAGAGAAAGTAGCTAAGATTTTCAAAGAGTGTTTCATGTTTTATAGTGAGACATTAATCTACTTGAACTAATAACACAATGATCGAGTAAGACGAACGTCATCAATAGATTTGACAAGCTCACAAATGTTTCAAACCTAAGAGTGTTAATAAACATGACGAGGTATACAAGATGTTTATGTAACATTTGTAAACCTAGAGATGTTGATCCTATATGCAATGCACAAAAGATTAGACAAATAAGTAACACTACTACCAATAGCAATGATCACTTAACAATGTCCAAAACACATAAGAAAACACACATAAGCATTCGTCTTTGTTTTGAGTGTTAGATGCAACAAAGTATACATAGCTTGATTTCATTTGAAAATAGTTTTCGACCCATTTCAAAATTTAATTAAGTTCAACATTTTGTAAATAATACAAGGCTTTTGCCCAGTAAGAAAAAATTATCGTCCGATCTTTTCGAATTGAGAAAGGGAAAAATGTGCGACTCAATCGTCTTTTGGTGAAAACAATGGGTTTTTCGTTGTAGTGTAATTAAAATGCAAGACTTTAAAGTAAATTGACGGTTAATTAAATCTAAAACTAATTTAAACTTTAATGGTGCAATATTAAAACTTTTAAAAGAAATTAATTAAATGACTTAGAATTAAAGCGTGACGAAGAATTAAATTGACAACGCAATAAAAATAACACTTAAGAAAAATAGCGGGAAAATAAATACTTGAAAATAAAAGGAAGTGAAAACAAACCTAAGTTGGAACCCGAAATACTGTCACTATCCGAATTACCAAACTTACACTGCTTATCCGGATTCTTAGATGAGATCTTTATTCGGAATAAATCCGTCACGTTTATCCGGAATACTGAACTTAGATCCTTTATCCGGAATGATCTCATGCGGCTTATCCGGAATATGTTTAGACCCTTATCCGGAATAATCACTTGTGAGTTATCCGGAATAACTCGATATCCGGATTCCCTTGCCAAATCTTATCCGGAATAACTGTCACCTTATCCGGAATATTCTTCAATTCTTTATCCGGAATCCAGTCAAGAAGCTTATCCGGAATAACCTGAAGTCTCTTATCCGGAATACTGCCTAGAATCTCTTATCCGGAATAACTTCACACCCTTATCCGGAATTCGTGTCAAGTAGCTTATCCGGAATACTGCCTAGAATCTCTTATCCGGAATAACTTCACACCCTTATCCGGGATTCGCGTCAAGTAGCTTATCCGAAATCCCTTTCCTGAGCTTATCCGGAATAAAATGTCACCTTATCCGGAATAACTCTTCGAA
The DNA here is from genome assembly GCA_025667525.1 of Glebionis coronaria. NCBI lineage: Eukaryota > Viridiplantae > Streptophyta > Magnoliopsida > Asterales > Asteraceae > Glebionis > Glebionis coronaria. The sequence goes on from CM046879.1 coordinate 224,536,702, forward strand.
GCTTTATCCGAAATCTTCACAAGTCCACTATTCGGAATAACCAAAAACTGTCCCTATCCGGAATAATTTCCGGATACTTATCCGGAATAATGGGGTTTGAGCTCTATTCGGAATAATGGATTGGAGGCTATGTTCGGAATAAGAGGGTTTACCAAACCCGGATAACCACTAAAATCAAATAAGCTATAAACTAAAATTAAGCTAAACACAAATAAGCACTTAACTAAAACTTTAACCAAAACACTTTTAAGAAAAAGCAAATAAGCTAAATTTTAAAAACTTTTAAAAAACACTAAATAATAAAAATATTAAAAATCAACTTTTTATAAAAATTAACTAATAAGCACTTAATTAAATTTAAGAAAAACACAATAAGCTATAAAGTCAATAAGCAAACACAATCAAAAACACAAAAGCATAACCAATAATCAAGCAAGCATAACAATAAGGTAATAAGCACAAAGATTGAAAAAATAAGAAAGGTAGAATGAGAGATTAAAATAAAACTTGATTAAAGAAAAGATTAAACAACAAACTTAAAAACACTTACTTGGAATTAAAAGAATTAAAGTGCAAGACAAGTATTTAAATTGAAAATTAATTAAAATGACATGAAAATAAGGTGGAAAGACTAATGTGTCAAATTAGCTAACAACTCCTAATGACACATTAGGAGTCTATTTATAGTGATTAGGAAAACTAAGCATGTGTTGGTTCATTCTTCTTTCTTTCTCGACTTCTCGTCTTCTAATTTCTTCGACTTTTTTCGACTTTGCCTCGGGATTAATAAACTCGTCTTATAACTTCTTCATTAATTTAGACTTGAGTTCTTCGGATTTTATTAAACTTCCGTCTTTAGACTTTTTCTTCGATAAATCTTCAGAATTGGCCTTGGACTTCCGTTCTTTTAACACTCTTGATCTTTCGACTTCGTCTTTTATCTTTTTCTTCGATAAAGCCCGTAAAAGCTCGTGTTTTCCTCCCTTTTCACTTTTTGATCCCAAATCACAACAAAAACACAAACCACGCATAATTCTGACATTTACAACATAAAATACACGTTTTGGCTTGGTTATTATTGTAGTTAAGTGGTAAAAGGATGGGTGTTTACACACCTATCAAATCCCCTACACTTGACCATTGCAATGTCCTCATGTAATGCATTAATTACAAAGCAAGATTACACTTTCCATCACAATCAGTCCACATTGGCCTTTATTAAAAAGATAGAAAATTACAAAATATTCAAGAGAAGAAAACAAGTAAAAAGATAAAAAATTTACCTTAGGGTTTTGGAAATGTCATGAATGATTATCATCTTCAAGTTTCACGTTCCCCATACCAAGCTTAAAAACGAGATCATTTTTATTATAAGTTAGCAAACTAACACGAACTCATGTGGGACAATTATTCACTTAGACTCCCTTATTCCTAGGTGTATCTCTTATATTTTAATTTTGTCTTGAATGATCACGAGGATGCATTGCTTGACTTATTTCGATAGTTATTTAAGCTGAAAATAAAGTAGGACGATTTAATCAATAGTTAGCTAAAGGACAAAATCTTTTAAAACTGCTTCTCGGGACCTCATAAAGTTCATATCTTGGCATAACTCGTTTCACGATTTGAGACCTTTCTCGGACCGATATTTGGCAGCGACTTCATACTTCAAATCTTGAGAGACGTTCATGAAATAATGGTCTTCTCTTCATAATAGGAATTTCTTCACTTGAAGTTTTGAGAGATTCTTCATCTTTGGACCACGACTTCTTCATTTTTCTCCAATCTTTATTTTGGACTTTGATATACAACGATCCACCTCCTTTTAGGACTTGGATCTATTTATCCTCATACCTTGTTAGGGCCTTTTTAGATAGACTTCTCCGTGATCTTTTGGGGAGTTTTTGCATTTCGTCGTGTGTCTCGATCCTTCATATTGATTTTCGATAAATGATTCTTCACATCACTTTTGGATCTTTAGCAACAAAATGTAGCCCTCATGCCTTGTTAGGGCCTTTTTGAACTCGCCAATCTTCGCATCCCGCTTCAATAAGTTATGCCTTGGCTATGAACTCTAATCAATACCGAGCAACTTTTAAACGATCTTGGGCTGGAAGCTAAGTAACTTTTCAAATCGTACAACCTCATTTATTGCAGATAAATTTATTAACAAGCGATGGGAGAAAAAGCTCATAATTAACTCACATAAATTCATGAAAGAATACCAAACTTATAATTGACTCTATCATCTCTCGTTCTCCACAATTTAAAATCTCAAGGAATGAGACTCGTAGATGCTTAGCCTATTAAATCAATGTTTTGGGTTTTTGAGTCATCTATAGGATCTTGAAAATTCTTAGACTTTTTCAAGTTTAGAAATCGCATATTAAAGTTACCTTGATAAACAACTCTCTAGGATCAATTATAGGAACTTGCGAAAAGTTCTTGTTCTTAACCCGTGAGAGTTAAGACTTTCACGTTTTAAAGCTCCCTATATAAAAGCCTAGCAAAACTTGACTTAAACACGTTAAGGATACTAGCTAGAGTAAACTTAGATAAGTAAACTCGGGTTGAGTCAAAGGATTCACAACGTTTAAAGATTAAAACCACTTTACTAAAAATTTATTCTAGCAAGGAAGGAAAATAACTATAACAAAGGTAATTACTAATAGGCCAAAATAGATCCAAAAATTTTGAAAAATGTCGAAAAATTAGATTTTCCGGTTAAAATGAGGGAAATACAAGGAAAAGACCATTTAACTTCGATAGAAGGCCCCCCTACACTTAATATAAACATTGTCCTCAATGTTTAAGCATGTGGAAGTAAACTCCCCTACACTTAGGACATTGTGCACATTCTTTAAATCTTGTTAAGGAAAGGACAACTAATGAGATTCCTATTTTAATATTGGAAAATATAAAATAGTGAATCGAAAAGAGTTTAGGATAGAACCGGGAAGATGGGAACACGGAATCACGGGTCGTTAAAAGTCATCAAGAATGGATCTTTGAAAGCTCGAATCCCTACACATGATTAGAAAGAAGACAACAAACAACATACTAGGGTCTCCCCCTACACTTATTATAAAAACAAGAAAAAAAGGATAGATACTACGGGTTGCCTCCCGAGAAGCGCTTGTTTTTGTTAACCGAGTCGTGAGCCTGACTTGACCTTGATTAGCATAGGAAGAATCTTGAAAAACATCCACCGGGATCAAATACATGGTTTTCGTCCATCAAATAGCACAAGCTTAAGGCGAACAAGGCAAGCCAAAGAAGAGTAGGCAAGGTTCCCTTAAGCAAAGATGGAGCACGGTGGTAGCAAGGGTGATGAGGTGCAAGCATATCTCCAAAAGTTCCAAGAATCTTTCCTTTTATTTCATCAGATGGATACTGAGATGGCTTAACAATTGCAATACCGGGATCGAACACCTTTTCCTTTAGGGGAAAATAACACTCAGGCTTAGACGATCTTGAAGAAGATCTGATCATAAATCTCGCAATATCATCCTCAGAGGGTGGATATAGAGGTGTCAAGACATAAGTGCTGCGGATATCGGTGTCGTCCGGTTTCTTCTCCTCTGAAAGAAGTTTCTTCAAATCCGTAGAAGGATAAAGACCATAATCATCAAAGTCCAAAGGAGGGGCATCACTCTCATGAGGGAATTATGTATTGAGAAAAGTAGAAAAGTCTTCCTCAAATGAGTAGTCATCCAAAGTAGGATCAAGTGTTGTTGGCGGAGGATCTTCATCATGTGAAGAATCACTTAAGAGAGTATTGGCCTCATCAAAATCATCGTAAGTGGGCATGTCTGGATACTCAGAAGTAAAATCATCATAATCATCTCCATCGGAACTAGAATCGTCATCATAAGCATCAAAGATCGGTGGAGAATCATAAATTGGTGGAGGATCGGAATTGGATAGAGAATCATCCACATCATCTTGGAATAGTGGATTATCATAGCAAGAATCGAATAGAGGATTGTTAAAGACGACAAAATCATCAAGCACATTAATCATATTCGCTGATTCTCTTCCATTAGATTTGGTTGTGATCTTTCCCATTTTGAACACTTGTGCATCATTCCCGACCCTTAAAATTAAATCACCTTCGGCAACATCGAATAAGGCTTTTCCGGTTCTTAAAAATGGCCGACCAAGTATTAAAGGAATACGAGGGTCCACTTCATAATCAACAACAACAACGTCGACCGGAAAAGTGAAGGTGCCAACTTTAATAAACACGTCTTCAGCAATATCAACGGGGTAAGCGAGAGTACGATTTGCTAGCTAAAGAGTCATCTTTGTTGGTGTAAGATCGGGTAATGATAGTGATGTCCAAACACTTAAAGGCATCAAATTAATACTTTCCCCGAGATCAGCTAGGGCAGTAAATTCTTTGGTTTTGTTAAAAATGCAAGGCAACACAAAACGACCGGGATCTCCCAGTTTCTCCGGAAGTTGTTTAAGAATAACTGCAGAACAGTTTTCATTTAAGCGTGTGTTGACAAGCTCAACCAGCTTTTCCTTCTTGTTAAGCAATTCCTTGAATGCTTTGACGAATTTCGGCATGTGGACAAGTGCTTCAACAAGGATAATGTTGAAATTCATTTGAGAGATCATCTTCAAATAGTTTGACACTTGAATGTCATCCTTGGTTTGCAATTTAGCCTTGTCTAAGCGAGAAGGATAGGGAATATTGGGTTTATAGGTGGAAGGTGGGGTTGGTGAAGGGTTTTCTTCTTGGGTACTTCAGTAAGAGATGGAGACGGTAATGGATAACTAATACTAAGCGTGGGAGTAGAAGGGATAAATGGTTGTGGAGTAGGTGTAGATGGAGTAACTAGGGAAGGGATAGATGGTTCTACTACGGTTGCTCCACTACGTGTAGTAATAGCACTCACATTCGCTCTCTGGTTGGTGACGGTGTTTGAAGGTAGAGAGCCCGAAGTAGAGGGTTGAGTGGTTGGTAAGAAACTAGCCAGCATATTCTTGAAATCATTTGTTTGAGTGCTAAAAGAGGTTTGTATATCATGTCGAAGCTCGGATCTAATGTCATTACCTTGCTTAGTGATATCCCCTTTCAAATTGATAATTTGGCTTTGCAGATTCTTAATTTGCTCTCCTTGGGTTCTCATTAAAGCTTCAACATCTTGATTAATGGGTGGGGCTTGTTGAGCGGGTGGGTGATAAGGATTAGAAGCTCTAGGTGGAATTTGGTTGCTTCTATTGTAGTTGTTGGGGTTGGGGTTTTGAGGAGAAAAACCGGGTGAAAGATAGTTGTTCGACCGGTAACTTAGCAAATTTCGATTACCTTGAGGTCGGGCTTGGTAATTTTCCGGTGAATAGTTACCATAAGCCGCATACACATTTTCCAAATTTCCCTGAGTAGAAGGAAAATCAGTGTATGAATGAGGACCACCGCAAGTCTCACAAGAAATTGCTACAGCTTTAACTTGTTGTTGTTGGTTTGTAGCGATGAGCAAGATATTTTTGTTCATTTCGGCCATCATGCGGGTGAATTCGGTCATATCGGGGTTTGCTGGAGTAGAAGAAACATTGACTCTCGGGTTATTCCTTGAATATGCGGAGGAATCCCAATTTTTGTGATGAGTAGTCATGTTCTCAATAAGCTCTCTACACTCCTCGGGTCTTCTTTTCATAAATGTGCCACCGGCGGCTGCATTAATAGTATCACGATCACGAAAAGTTAAACCATTGTAGAAAGTATCAATCAACGTTACGGGGAGCATGTTGTGGTTTGGACATCGATCGATCAAAACATTATATATTTCCCAAGCATCAAAGAGAGATTCATCGGGTTCTTGCATGAAACCGCTGATTTGATTTCAAAGGCTCGTGACCATGGATGCTGGAAAGTAGGGAGAAAAAAATCGTTGAGTCATGTCGTCCCAAGTATGAATGGAATTCTTCGGGAGACGATCAAACCATTTTTCGGCGTGGTGGGATAAAGTATGTGGAAAGAGCTGTAGGCGAAGGACATCCATAGTAACACCAGGCAACTTCATGCTTTGAGTAATAGCAATGAATTTGTCGAGGTGCTTGTTGGCATCATCATCCGGCAATCCGCGAAAAGGATTAGTTTGCACTTGTTGGATCATGTAATGCTTCAACGAAAACTCCGGAGCCGTGATTTGCATCGGCGCAATCGGTCCTCCTCGTTCATACATAGTTGGTTGACAAAGCTCCTCCATTGTCCGAAGGTCGGGTGGGGGAACATTGTTGTTGTTATTGTTGAGGTGTGGTAGGTTATTGTTGTTGTTCACACCTGCCATAGCTAAATCTTCACGAGTCTCGGGCTCTGGATAAGTTGAAGATCTAGTACGCATACACCTGCAAAAGCAAAAGAAAAAGATACCAAAGCGATGGACAATATATATACACTATAAAAATAAAAATAAAATCTTTTTGGATTTTTGAAAATTTTTAATTTTTATGGATTTTTGGAAAATTTTAATTTTTATGGATTTTTGGAAATTTTTAAGCAAACAAATAACGTTCGCGAGTGAACGGATCCCAAAATTCAACGCGTCTCTCACAAAAAACCGTTAATCTTTACGAAAAGAGCCGGCAGCGGCGCCATTTAATACAAGGCTTTTGCCCAGTAAGAAAATTTTATCGTCCGATCTTTTCGAATTGAGAAAGGGAAAAATGTGCGACTCAATCGTCTTTTGGTGAAAACAATGGGTTTGTCGTTGTAGTGTAATTAAAATGCAAGACTTTAAAGTAAATTGACGGTTAATTAAATCTAAAACTAATTTAAACTTTAATGGTGCAATATTAAAACTTTTAAAATAAATTAATTAAATGAGTTAGAATTAAAGTGTGACGAAGAATTAAATTGACAACGCAATAAAAATGACACTTAAGAAAAATAGCGGGAAAATAAATACTTGAAAATAAAAGGAAGTGAAAACAAACCTAAGTTGGAACCCGAAATACTGCCACTATCCAAATTACCAAACTTACACTGCTTATCCGGATTCTGGGATAAGATCTTTATTCGGAATAAATCCGTCACGTTTATCCGGAATACTGAACTTAGATCCTTTATCCGGAATGATCTCCTGCGGCTTATCCGGAATATGTTTAGACCCTTATCCGCAATAATCACTTGTGAGTTATCCGGAATACCTCGATATCCGGATTCCCTTGCCAAATCTTATCCGGAATAACTGTCACCTTATCCGGAATATTCTTCAACTCTTTATCTGGAATCCAGTAAAGAAGCTTATCCGGAATAACCTGAAGTCTCTTATCCGGAATACTACCTAGAATCTCTTATCCGGAATAACTTCACACCCTTATTCGGAATTCGCGTCAAGTAGCTTATCCGGAATCCCTTTCCTGAGCTTATCCGGTATAAAATGTCACCTTATCCGGAATAACTCTTCGAAGCTTTATCCGGAATCTTCACAAGTCCACTATCCGGAATAACCAAAAACTGTCCCTATCCGGAATAATTTCCGGATACTTATCCCGAATAATGGGGTTTGAGCTCTATTCGGAATAATGGATTGGAGGCTATGTTTGGAATAAGAGGGTTTACCAAACCTGGATAACCACTAAAATCAAATAAGCTATAAACTACAATTAAGCTAAACACAAATAACCACTTAACTAAAACTCTAACCAAAACACTTTTAAGAAAAAGCAAATAAGGTAAAATTTAAAAACTCTTAAAAACACTAAATAATAAAAATATTAAAAATCAACGTTTTATAAAAATTAACTAATAATCACTTAATTAAATTTAAGAAAAACACAATAAGCTATAAATTCAATAAGCAAACACAATCAAAAACATAAAAGCATAACCAATAATCAAACAAGCATAACAATAAGGTAATAAGCACAAAGATTAACAAAAATAAGAAAGGTAGAATGAGAGATTAAAATAAAACTTGATTAAAGAAAATATTAAACAACAAACTTAAAAACACTTACTTGGAGTTAAAGGAATTAAAGTGCAAGACAAGTATTTAAATTGACAATTAATTAAAATGACATGAAAATAAGGTGGAAAGACTAATGTGTCAAATTAGCTAACAACTCCTAATGACACATTAGGAGTCTATTTATAGTGATTAGGAAAACTAAGCATGTGTTGGTTCATTCTTCTTTATTTCTCGATTTCTCGTCTTCTAATTTCTTCGATTTTTTTCGACTTTGCCTCGGGATTAATAAACTCGTCTTGTAATTTCTTCATTAATTTAGACTTGAGTTCTTCGGCTTTTATTAAACTTCCGTCTTTAGACTTTTTCTTCGATAAATCTTCAGAATTGGCCTTGGACTTCCGTTCTTTTAGCACTCTTGATCATTCGACTTCGTCTTTTGTCTTTTTCTTCGATAAAAGCCCGTGAAAGCTCGTGTTTTCCTCCCTTTTCACTTTTTGATCCTAAATCACAACAAAAACACAAACCACGCATAATTCCGACATTTACGACATAAAATACACGTTTTGGCTTGGTTATTATTGTAGTTAAGTGGTAAAAGGATGGGTGTTTACACACCTATCAGTAAATATATCAATTTTCAAAGATATACTAACAAGAGATGTCCAACTTAATAGAAAATAATAAAACACAAGTTTTACGATAAACCGAGACTCAATACTTTGGACAAAGTATAGATCTTAGAAAACATCCAAATTTTAAAGTTTAAATAAAGGTTTGGAAGTATTTTTAAATGAAATAAGACTCAGTTACGTTCAAAATGACGGGTGGCACGACTTATACGGACTTAAGGTTGATTCTATATGGTTTTTCAAATTTGTAAAAATCTCTGTCGGACTGACTGCGATTCATTATTGATAATGAACCTTGGGGAACAATTATTGATCCGCGAATAGTGGAAAAAAATTGTGTTTTTTGTATAAAATCATTTGGTGACTTGATGGAAGGCCGTAGAACTCCAAAAATCATTTTTGACACATAGAACTCGTGTTTTAGAGTTTATTATGACACAAAATATTTTTATACTTCCAAACATGAAAAGATTTATTATCAAGCTATTATAGAAAATTTATTTAACACCAAAACTTGTACGAATGAAACAATAAAACAAATTTCATATGTAATCACTCTTCATGGGAAATTTGATACAAGGACCGTTTCAATTTTTAAAAACCATTTGTTTTGAAAACGGGAGTAAAGATCGATCCAAGCTTTAAAGCACAATATACTTCAAAAATCTTGAATAACCTCGCTTTGATACCAATTGTAGAAAATAGGGGGGGGTAGGGGTGTAAACGAGCCAAGAAATCTCGTGAGTTACTCGAGATCGACTCGTAAACTACTCGAAATCGACTCGATCTAAACGAGTCGAGCTTGAGTTCGAGCTACTCGAGTATATATTCGAGTCGAGTTCGAACTATAATATACTCGGCTCGAGAAGCTCACGAGCCTTATCGAGTTTTAATTAAATTATTTTATACCTTTTAATATACGTAAATCGAGCCGAGTCGAACTTGATATGCCGAGTATTTATCGAGTTCGAGCATGCATGTGAAACTAATCGAGCTCGAGTCGAGTTTCGAGCTCGAGTTTTATATGACGAGCCGATCTCGAGCTTGAAATATAAAGCTCGGTCGAGCTCGAGCCGAGTTTAGAGCTCGAGTTTTTATATTCGAGTCGAGCTCGAGCTTGACAGTACTCGGCTCATTTACACCCCTAGGGGGGGTTGAATAGTTTCTCTTTAAGTTTTCAAAACTTTTCGTATAACCCACTGCCCGCGGCTCAATAAACATGGTCGCGGTTCGTTATCACTAAAGAACCGCGGGTCCATTTAAGGAACCGCCAACAGTGGACGAAACCATTTGTTACATGTTAAACTTTAACAATCCTTTGTATCAAATTCTGGATCAAGTTTAACTAAGTATGAGATGTGTTTCTTGAAAGATAAAGACTACAAGTAAGTAAACACCCAAACACATCAAATCAAGAGTACATCAAGCAATAGTCTAAACATTAAGCACACATGTAAGCCTAGCATTTCTGCAAGTAAGATGTTTAGACTAAGGGATGCACACTTGATCATAATCTAAACATGAAGCACACACGTACTAAGACTTAACCTTTCCGCAAGTTGGATGTTTAGATTATGAGATGCACACAACAAAATACAACAAGTATATTATGAAACTAAGAAAGTAAAGACATAAATGTAAGAGAATACCGACACGATAATTTATAGTGGTTCGGTCAGGAAGTTCCTCTTCGCCCTACTCCACTCCTCGAGTACCCAACTTGAGAGTTACTTCACAAGTCAACAATGCTCCTTTCAAGGCGAAGAAAACCATACACGTCGCTTACACTATTCCCGACACTAAGCTAGATATCGAGTCCTAATCTTAGGTAGAACCAATATACACAGTAGCCTACTTCCCATTTTCCGACACAAGGCTAGATGTTGAGTTCTAATATTAGGTAGAACCAATCTACCCTAGTGGTTATGTTTTATGGCCCAACATAACAAACCTTATGTTTTATGGCTTAAACACATAAACCATCTAGATCTAAGTACACATCACTTAGATCTAGGACTCTAACTTAATATCCAAGTATTTACATAACTTGGATCTATACATCTAACACCTAATCCAAGGATACCCATCGCTTGGATCTACTACCCTTACAAACACATCTAAGTATACCCACCACTTGGATCTTCTACACATACATCAAGTCCAAGTATACACAACACTTTGATCTTCATGTTTACATTGTAGGAAAACTATACTCATGACTTGATCTAGAAGGAGAGATCTTCATCATGTTATGAACCTAACACTTCATACTGATGAAAGTGTTCTTCTCTTTGCACTTGAGAGGATGAGAGGATTGGAGAAGAGAATAACATCTTAAACAAGATTAATTAAAACTAACTAATCATGGATCTAAGGTGTGTGAACAAACTGAGAGAGAATATGCCAAAAGGGTTGATTAAAAAGCTGGAAATGATCCACTATTTATAGGCCAAGGGATCAATGACTCTATTTCCCTGTGATTCCGTATCAATAAGGATCCGCGGGTACCTTTAGGGAACCTCGGGCTTTGGAGTCCACTTCCTTTTGTCATTTAGTGGGGAAAGTCCATCTGCTAAAGAATTTACCAAAGGGAATATCCTTTATCTATTTGGAATATCCTAAATTCAAATTAGGGAATATACTTTATCTATTTAGAATATGCCAAATTTAAATTTCCATTTTCTTTTTAATAAAACATTTTCTTAAAAATAAATTTATTTAAAAAATACTTTTTCACTTTAATTAAAAGTGAGTTTTAAAAAATATTAATCCTTGATCACTTAGTAAGTTTAATGACTTGTTTATTCATACCTTGAGTAATTCATGACGAATGCGATCTTGGAGGTATCGAGAGAAGTATACAAATGTATGCTTGAGTGATTACGAGCGCCTTACACATTTTACATATTGTATTACGACGTATCCGTTTGTCGTCACCAAAATACAAAGAGATTATATTGATTAAACTACGTAATGTTTGCACTAACAAAAACCATTGAAAATATAAAATCAAGAAAATCTAAAAATGTTTGTCATTTTAAAAAATGCATGTCTTTTAGTACAATAATATTTACAATCTTAGAAATATCGATTAATATTGACATGACGCCATAAATAGAGTTCGTATAAAAGTTGTAAATATTTTAAAACATGCCTATATGGCTTGTAGTTATTTCTGACTGCAACCCGCTTTTCTTTTTCAAGTCACATATTTTTTCAGAAAACGTTGGCTCAACAACAAGAATTAATTCTCTCGGACATGGTTTACTTTATAACCATGTAAGGGATCGATTTTACATGATAACTTGGTCCCGCACAAATTTTTGTACGTTTCAGTGCATTATTTGTTACAATAAGAGAAATTTTATTTTTTTACCATACTCATATCTTCGTAAAAAGAAAATAGAACATGTTTTTCTTGGATATTTGACTCTTCAAACAACGACTACAACTCTTTAAATAGAACACGTGCCATTGTTTGAGGGGAAGAAAATGTCAAAAATCGACTTCAAAAGATTTTTAGAAAAAGGCTTAAAATCAACGGTGTAACATCAAAAGGGTGCTAGGTTAATAAAGATTATCGTATGTGCTTAATATGTTATGTGATTTTATGTGCCTTAGGTTCCGCTCGTGGTTTGATTGATTGTCATTGTATGATTTAGTCGGGGTTAAAGGGTACATTTAGCTTCGTGATAATTTGGTTTACTAATTTATAAACTTTGGATAATTAAAGGGAAATAGTGGAAAGTATAGCGGGCAAATGTGTCAAGCGGTTAAAGTTATAACCTAATAATCCCCCCCTCTTTTTCATTTTTCGTCTCTCTCAATTAAACCTTCACCCCCGACGTATCATCATAGCCACATATCTCTAGTTCTTACATTCTAGGTCGAATCAATCCAAAGGTACATCACAAAATATATTCTTCTCTTCTTTCTTAACATATCCCACCTGTTTAATTGTTGTTTTCGGGGCTTAATTTTATCTAAACCCTAGAAATCGAATCTAGGGTTTCTAAATATTTTGTTTATGAACTTATCAATTAATAAAGGCGTTTTGCTGGGAACATGATTAACATCAATGAGTTTGTACAGTTTTTGCTAATTCGAATATATGAATACATGATTGATAGATTTATGTCTGAAAATTAGGGTTTCTTATGTATTTGATTGTTTAAATGTTTATGGTTATGGGTTTTAACCATGCTCAATATATGGTTATTACCTAGATTATGTTTGTCTCGAATTTTTTTTGTGTTAGTGTGATAGGTGTGTAAACACCCATCCTTTTACCACTTAATTCTGGCTAAAACGAGACCAAAACACGTATTTAATATCATTTGTTTGGAATTATGCGTGGTTTTTGTGTTTATTGTGTTTTCAGAGCCAACCGGATGAATATTGAAGAAAACATGGGATTGCACGTGTTTTACTGAAGAAAAGGACTCAAGATAAAGTCTATTGTCCAAGAGATGCAAAAGATTTGAAGTCACTGGGCCTATTCGAAGATTTATCGAAGAAAAGGACCAAAGATGGAAGATTTACATAATTCGAAGAAACTCAAGTCTATTAAACGAAGAAATTAAAAGACGAGTTGAATTTAATCGACGACAAATCCCGAATCAGAATCGAAAACGTCAACTTTTCTGAAAAGACGAGAAGACAAGAAGAACGGGAGAAAGCCCACTCACCAACCAAAAGACAAGCCTATAAATAGACCACCCCTCACACATTTAGCCAGTTAGTTTTTAGTTTTTCTTTTCTCCCCTTTTTTCTCTCTTTTAGTTCGTATCATCACCAACACCACTAGGGTGTTTGGTGATCTTGATCTTTGATTTTTAATCTTGTAATTTTCATCTTTGTTTGATCTTGTAAAAACATTAACCATCAATACAAGTTCTTGTTTAATCTTTCCATTTCATCTTGTTCATCATCATCTTTTTATTCAAGTTTTCAAGTTTTTTTTATTTGATTGATTTGATCTTTAAAAAGTTGTTGGATTCGCGTTTTTACTGTTGGGATTTGTTACTTATGGTTACTAGATGATTTGTGGTTAATTTGGTAAAACCTTTTTGAGTATTTAGTTTGATTTTGGATCAAAACGTTTTTCCTTGTTCTTCGGGGTAAGTATCTGTATCTGAGATTCCCAGGTTCCGAATGAACTGAAAAGTTCCGGACGAAACAAAAAGTTCCGGGTGAACCGAAAACTTCCGAGTGAGCTAAAAACTTCCGGATGAACATAAGTTCCGCATGAGTTGATAGTTCCGAACGAATTTAAAGTTCCGAATGAGTGTAAAGTTCCGAATGAATGTCTTTTTGAAAAGTTCCGAATAAACTTTCTTTTAAATCTTCCGAATGAATGTTTATTTTCCAAAGTTCCGAATGAATGTGTCTTTAAAAAGTTCCGAATGAGTCTAAATGTTCCGGATGAAGTAAAACTTCCGAATGAACCAATCTTCCGAATATAGTTCCGCATGAAGGTTCCGACCCAACTTCCGAGCCAAACTTCCGAACGAAGTTCCGAACCAAGTTCCGGATAAACTTCCGCATGAAAGTTCCGAATCAAGTCTTTACTTCCGAATCAAGTTTCTTTTGAGCATTTCTGAGGTTTACTGTATTACTGTTTCTTTACTGTTTCTTTATTTTAATTTTAATTTTAATTTAAATTCCAGTCTTGTTAGTTGCCATTAAATTAATTGTTTTTGATTTAAATTTTCATTTTAATACATTTAAACTTTTTAGTAGGTTAGAAATTTAAAACCCCTTTTTAGTACCAAGAACAATTATTCCACTTAAGGCCGAGATCAATTCGAGAGGATTCCGAGAGATTAATATAGAACCCATATAAAATCTGTGTATCAAATGGCGCCGCTGCCGGCTCTTCTCGTTAAGATCAAAAGTTTTTTGTGAGAACTTGGATTTTGGGATCCGTTCCCCGTGAACGTTAATTTTTCATAAAAATTTTCAAAAAAAAAAACACTAAAAAATATAAACTTTTCAAAAATACAAAAAAACTAAAAAACATAAAAACCAAAAATATTTTTGTTTTGTTGTTCGTTCTTTTGCAGGTGTATGCGCACTCGATCCACGTCTTATCAAGAGCCAGAGCCTCTCGATAACTTAGACATGGCTGGTGTACAAAACAACAACATACCACCTCCAAACAACAATAATAACAACAACAACCCACCTTTCAACAACATGAATAATAACAACAACAATGAGCCCCTTCCGGATAATCGCCCGATGATTGAATTGCTGCAAGCTCATGTAGATGGCAACACTGACCCAATTGTCATACCTCCAATTGCCGCCAACAACTTTGAGCTAAAATCAGGCTTTATCCAGATGGTCTCTGCTCAACCATTCTTGGGACGTACCATTGATGACCCACACGACCATATCAAGAGATTCTTGCAACTCACTAACACGGTCAAGTTCAATGATGTTCCACAAGAGGTTATCAGGTTACAACTTTTTCCCTTTTCTTTAGAGGGACAAGCCCGACATTGGCTTGCTAAAGAACCGCCACAGAGTATTCTCTCGTGGACGGATTTGGAAACTAAGTTTATCAATTACTTTTTCCCACCCTCTCGTACTACCGCTTTGCGGAATGAAATCATAAATTTTGAACAAAAGTACGATGAGTCGTTCAGTGAATCTTGGGATCGTTTTAAAGATCTTTTAAGAAAATGCCCACAACATGGTTTTACCAAAGTACATCAAATTAATACTTTTTACAATGGTTTAAGCATGAGTGACCAAGATTCACTAAACAGTGCCTCGGGGGGTAATCTTTTGGCTAAGACTTCCAATGCTTCTTGGGATATCATTGAGAATAAATCTCGTGTGCAAACCAAGAGTGTTCAGACCAATGTCGCTAGTGCTAGCACTAGTGACAGCGACAAGCGACTGGACAAAATCACTGTGCTTCTTGAATCACTTGTCACCCACACCGTCAACAACAACAACAGCAACAACGCTAAAAACGCTCACGTTAACGCTGTCAGCCAACCTTGGGAGATATGCGGTGGTCCTCACTCTTACACCACTTGTACCGCCACCCAAGAATACCCTGCTGAGAATGTTAATGCCGCTTATGGCACCTATCCTTAACCTGCTTATCAAGCTAGACCTCAAGGTGACCGTAATTTGCTTAGCTACCGCTCCAACAACTATCTTTCACCACCTGGTTTTCCTCCTACCAACCCAAATCAACAACAAAACCTCAATCGCCATCCTCAACAACAACAATCTCGTACACCATACATCCCTCCTCACAAGCAGCAACAACCACCTCAACGAAACAACCAAGTCTACCAACAACCTGCTTACCAACCACCTGCATACAATGCTCCTCCCAACCAACCCACCGCTCTTCACCAAGAAGTGGAAACTTATATGAGGACTAACGATGTGATAGTGGGAAATCTTCAGAGAGAAGTGCTCAACCTGAAAGCAGACTTGGTCAAGCAAGGAAACGATTTGAGAGCCGACATGAGAAACACGTTAGATAGCCAGACGAATGACTTGAAGAACATGATGGCTAGTTTCTTCCAAGGTAGTCAACCCTCTTCTTCGGGTACTCTTCCGAGTAACACCGTTGCGAATCCAAGAGGGGAGATGAAAGCAATCACCACTCGCAGTGGCAAAGGTACCAAGGAACCCGAGCTTCCTATACCTCCACCGGTGGTTGTAACTAAGGAGAACAAGTCACCTGCTCCTATTCCTCATCCTTCTCCTTCCCCAATTTCTCCACCTCTTCCTTCTACCCCTCCTCCACCCAAGGATGTGAGTGATCCTATTTTTCCAAAGCCTTCCTCTTCTTCCAATATACCTTATCCATCTGGGTTGAGGAAAGAGAAGCTCAAAAGCAAGGACGATATTCAGGTTTCGAACTTTCTTAAGATGTTCAAACAATTGAATTTCAATATCTCCTTCGCTGAGGCTCTCGCTCACATGCCTAAGTATGCGAAAATGTTTAAAGATCTTCTGAGCGACAAGGAAAAGCTCCTCGATATGGCCAACACCCAACTTAATGAGAATTGCTCTGCAGTGCTCTTAAGGAAATTACCAACCAAGCTTGGTGATCCGGGTCGTTTCTTAATTCCTTGCAATTTCCCGGGAGTAGAGAATTGCATGGCCCTAGCCGATCTAGGTGCCAGTATAAATCTAATGCCTCTAAGCGTGTGGAAGCAATTATCTCTCCCTGAGCTAGTCCCCACCAAAATGACTCTGGAATTAGCTAACCGTACGGTTGCTTATCCAGTGGGGATAGCCGAAGACGTCATTGTAGGAGTCGACAAATTCACCTTTCCTGCTGATTTCGTTGTCGTCGACTACGAGATGGACCCTCGTGTGCCATTAATTGTTGTTCGTCCATTCCTGAGGACCGGTCGTACTCTCATTGATGTTGAAGCCGCTGAGCTTATCATGAGAGTGGGTGACGATAAAGTAGTCTTCAACATGGGAAAGTTGTCTAAATAGCCTTATTCATATGAGAGTGTTAATTGTATTGACGTTCTTGATGAGGCTTGTGAAGAACACTTTAATGATGCTTGCAAAAGTATTCCTACCTCTCTTCCCAATGTTGAGACCGTGTCCTCTATTGATTCATCATTGTCTCTATTTGGAGATAGTGATTTGTTTTGGAAAGATCTTGAAGACACCATGGGAGATGTGAACTTAGCTACTAATGATTCTCCCACCGATAGGGATGAAGACATGCAATTCTTTGAAAATCTTCTCAACGAAGACAATCCTTCTCCTCCATCTCCCACGGTTATTGCTATCGATACTCCGACTTTGAATACGCCTCCCGTCGAAAATCCTCCAGATTTAGAACTTAAGGAGTTGCCGCCCCATCTTGAGTATGTATTCCTTGAAGAAGAAAAGAAGTCGCCAGTCATCATTGCTAAGGACCTAAAGGAAGAAGAAAAAGGCCGACTTATCACCATGTTGAAAGATCATAAGAAGGCTATTGCTTGGAAAATTTCGGATATTTGTGGAATTGATCCTCACTTCTGCACACACAAAATTCTCATGGAGGACGACTTTAAACCCACAATTCAAAGCCAACGAAGGGTGAATCCAAAAATCCACGAAGTCATCAAAACAGCGGTTATCAAACATCTTGATGCGGGTATGATTTACCCTATTTCGGATTCACCATGGGTTAGTCCAATCCATTGTGTACCCAAGAAGGGCGGAATAACCGTTGTTCCCAATGAACACAACGAGTTGATTTCCACTCGTCTCGTTACTGGGTGGAGAGTTTGTATAGACTACCGCAAACTCAATGATGCCACGAGAAAGGATCATTTCCCTCTACCTTTTATGGACCAAATGCTTGAACGTTTAGTGGGTAATGAATATTACTGCTTTCTTGATGGTTTCTCGGGTTATTTCCAAATACCCATCGATCCCCAAGATCAAGAGAAGACAACATTCACTTGTCCCTATGGCACTTTTGCTTACAAAAGAATGCCTTTTGGCTTATGCAATGCCCCCGGGACTTTCTAAAGGTACATGTTAGCTATCTTCCATGACATGGTTGAACAAACCATGGAAGTCTTCATGGATGATTTCTCGGTCTTTGGGGATTCCTTCTCTTCTTGCCTTGCCAATTTGGAACGTATGCTTAAGCGGTGCGAAGACACTCGCCTTGTTCTGAATTGGGAAAAATGCCATTTTATGGTAAAAGAAGGCATCGTGCTGGGACACAAGATTTCCAAAGCCGGTCTGGAAGTAGACCGTGCTAAAGTCGATGTTATCGCCAAGTTGCCTCCACCCTCAACCGTGAAGGGTATGAGAAGTTTTCTGGGTCATGCGGGCTTCTACCGTCGATTCATCAAAGATTTTTCTCAAATCGCTCGCCCGATGACCCACCTCTTGGAAAATGATACTCCTTTTATCTTTTCCAAAGAGTGTCTTGAAGCCTTCAACTCGCTTAAGGATAAGATAACTAAGGCACCCGTCTTGGTTACCCCTAATTGGGAGCTTCCCTTTGAGTTGATGTGCGATGCTAGTGATTTTGCTATTGGTGCGGTTCTGGGACAAAGAGTGAACAAACACTTCCAACCGATCCATTACGCTAGCAAGACAATGACTGGGGCACAATTGCATTACACGACAACCGAAAAAGAGCTTTTAGCTGTTGTCTATGCCTTTGAAAAATTTCGCCCCTATCTTGTCCTTTCTACAACAATTGTGTATACCGATCATTCCGCGCTGAAGTACTTGTTGACAAAGCAAGATTCCAAACCAAGACTTCTTCGCTGGGTTTTGCTGCTCCAGGAATTTAAAATCGAAATTCGCGATAAAAAAGGAGCTGAAAACCTAGCCGCGGATCATCTCAGCAGACTTGAGGATCCTTACCAAGGGGATCATCCAAACAAAGAAATCAATGATTCTTTTCCCTTGGAGACCTTAATGTCTATAAATTCGAATTCTGATGAAACCCCGTGGTTTGCGGACTTTGCAAACTACTTGGCAGGTGGAATTCTCAAGGAAGGGTTGACGTCTCAACAAAAGAAAAAGTTCTTCACCGATATTAAGACTTACTTTTGGGACGACCCTTACCTATTCAAACAATGTGCCGACTTGATTATTCGCCGATGTGTTGATGGACCGGCAGCTTTGAAAATCCTTGATGCTTGCCACAAAGGACCCACCGGTGGTCACTTTGGTCCCAACTACACCGCCAAAAAGGTATTTGATTCGGGATTTTATTGGCCCTCCATATATCGTGACGCTCACAATATGGTCAAACGATGTGATGTTTGCCAAAAACAAGGCACGATCACACATAAAGACGAGATGCCTCAGAATTTCATTCAAGAGTGTGAAATCTTTGATGTTTGGGGTATCGACTTTATGGGGCCATTCCCTTCTTCTAAAGGAAACAAATACATCCTTGTAGCCGTTGACTACGTTTCAAAGTGGGTTGAAGCCAAAGCTTTACCCACTAATGACGCAAGGGTGGTTTGTAACTTTTTGAAAGCTCTTTTCGCTAGATTCGGTGTGCCTCGTGCCATTATTAGTGATCATGGGACTCATTTTTGCAATGACCAATTCGCAAGAGTCATGGCTAAGTATGGTATAAATCATCGACTTTCCACAGCCTACCACCTACAAACTAATGGCCAGGCTGAAATATCCAACCGAGGACTAAAGCGAATTCTTGAAAGGACCGTGGGAGAGCATCGTGCCTCATGGGCTGATAAACTTGATGATGCTTTGTGGGCTTTTCGTACCGCATACAAGACTCCGATTGGTTGTACACCATATCGTCTCGTGTACGGGAAAGCATGCCACCTCCCCATTGAGTTGGAACACAAGGCTTATTGGGCCTTGAAGTGGGCTAATTTTGATATTAACAAAGCCGGTGACCTACGCAAGATCCAACTCAATGAGCTGAATGAACTCCGGAATGAGGCTTACGAAAACTCTTTGATCTATAAGGAGAGGACTAAGCTCATTCACGATTCTAAGATTAAGAACCGAGAGTTCCATGTTGGAGACAAAGTCTTACTTTTTAACTCTCGGTTGAAAATCTTTTCGGGCAAGCTGAAATCTCGTTGGTCCGGCCCATTCACCATTGCCCAAGTTTTTCCATATGGTACTCTCGAGCTTGCTCAACCTGATGGACCGAATTTTAAGGTGAATGGCCAACGAGTGAAGTTGTACTTTGGTGAGGACACCTCTCCGGAGGTGATTCCTTCCCTCACCACGTTCCCCATGAACTAATTTTGGGTCGAGTCAGGCTCGTGACTCGGTTATCAAAAACAAGCGCTCCTCGGGAGGCAGCCCGAGTATCTATCTTTTTATGCGTTAACCTCCTAAGTGTAGGGGGACTTCTATACGTGTTTGTCTTTGTGTGGTGATGTGATTACAGGGATATGTGCACTCTTGGAATTTTTGAAGAACCGTGCTCCCGCGTTATCCGAAATCCGGTTCTATCTCTCAACTATCGTGATTCAATTTTCTTCATACTCACATTTGAAATTGATCACGTTAGTCGTCTCTTCCTTAACTTGAGTTAACCAACGTACACAATGTCATAATTGTAGGGGAGACTTTTCCCACATGCTTAAACATTGAGGACAATGTTTATCTTAAGTGTAGGGGGGACTTCTATCGAAGTTTTAAGTGGACTTTTCCATGAAAATGCCTTCATTTAACCAGAAAATCCTATTTTTCAACATTTTTCAAATTTTTTATTAACTTTGGCCACTTAGTCGTAATTTTTAAATTTTTATCGTTTCTTTCATATGTATATATCCCGCAATAAAGTCAAATTTTAATAAAGTGGTGTAGCTAGTTTAGAAGTCTTTGACATATTAGGCCCGTTGCGTTTATTTTGACTCAACCCGAATAGACTTATCTAAGTATATTCTAGCTAGTATCCTGAACCATGTAGACCTTAATTGGTTTATTAGGCTAAGTATCCACGAGTCTCATTACTTGAGATTTTAAATTGTGGAGGACGAGAAATGATAGAGTCAATTATAAGTTGGTATTCTTGCACAAGCTCACTTGGTGTAATTATTTGCCTATTCTCCCATCACTTGCTAATAATTTATCTGCAATAAGTAAGGTCGTACGATTTGAAAGGTTACTTAGCTTCTAGCCCAAGATCGTTTAAAAGTTGCTCGGTAATGATAAGAGTTCATAGCCAAGGCATAACTTATGAAGCGGGGCGCGAAGATTGGCGAGTCCGAAAAGGCCCTAACAAGGCATGAGGATTCCATTTTATTGCTAAAGATCCAAAGTGATGTGAAAAGCATTATTCCCAAAGTCAATATGAAGGATCAAGACTCACGACGAAAAGCAATCAACTCCCATAAAGATGATGGAGAAGTCTATCCGAAAAGACCCTAACAAGGTATGAGGATAAATAGATCCAAGTCCGAAAAGGAGGCGGATCGTTGTATCTCAAAATCCCAAATAGAGATTGAAGAAATAATCATGAAGTCGTGGTCAACAAAGTTGGAGTACCCCTCAAAAGTCTCCAAGTGAAGAAACTCTATTAACGATGAGAAGACCATTATCTCAAGCACGTCTCTCAAGATATGAAGTATGAAGTACATGCCAAATATCGGCCCGAGAAAGGTCTCAAATCGTGAACCAAGTTATGCCAAGATATGAAATTTTTGATATCCCGAGAAGCAGTTTTAAGAGATTTTGTCCTTTAGCTAACTATTGATCAAATCGTCCTACTTTGCTTTCAGCCTTAATAAACTATCGAAATAAGTCCAAAAATGCATCTTCATGATCATTCTAAGACAAAAATAAAATATAAGAGATACACCTAGGAATAAGGGAGTTTAAGCATTTAATTAATCCATGTGTGTAAGTGTTTGAATTGCTAACTTATAATAACAATGATCTCGTTTTTAAGCTTAGTTTGGGGAACGTGAAACTTGAGGGTGATAAATCTTCGCAGCACCAAAGCCCTAATGTAAGTCCTTGATCTCTTTGCAAGTTATTTCCATGAAGCTATTTTCAAGTGAAAATGGTTTTATATCCTTTTGTTTCCTTTAAAATGTTAATTTTTGTTTAGTAGTATTTGAATAAGGCCAAGGTTGATTAATTATGAGAAAAGTGTAAAGTTGCTTTATCACTAAGCATTGCATGAGGGCATGGCAATGGTTAAGTGTAGGGGATTTGATAGGTGTGTAAACACCCATCCTTTTACCACTTAATTCTGGCTAAAACGAGACCAAAACACGTATTTAATATCATTTGTTTGGAATTATGCGTGGTTTTTGTGTTTATTGTGTTTTCAGAGCCAACCGGATGAATATTGAAGAAAACATGGGATTGCACGGTTTTACTAAAGAAAAGGACTCAAGATAAAGTCTATTGTCCAAGAGATGCAAAAGATTTGAAGTCACTGGGCCTATTCGAAGATTTATCGAAGAAAAGGACCAAAGATGGAAGATTTACATAAGTCGAAGAAACTCAAGTCTATTAAACGAAGAAATTAAAAGACGAGTTGAATTTAATCGACGACAAATCCCGAATCAGAATCGAAAACGTCAACTTTTCTGAAAAGACGAGAAGACAAGAAGAACGGGAGAAAGCCCACTCACCAACCAAAAGACAAGCCTATAAATAGACCACCCCTCACACATTTAGCCAGTTAGTTTTTAGTTTTTCTTCTCTCCCCTTTTTTCTCTCTTTTAGTTCGTATCATCACCAACACCACTAGGGTGTTTGGTGATCTTGATCTTTGATTTTTAATCTTTTAATTTTCATCTTTGTTTGATCTTGTTAAAACATTAATCATCAATACAAGTTCTTGTTTAATCTTTCCATTTCATCTTGTTCATCATCATCTTTTTATTCAAGTTTTCAAGTTTTTTTTATTTGATTGATTTGATCTTTAAAAAGTTGTTGGATTCGCGTTTTTACTGTTAGGATTTGTTACTTATGGTTACTAGATGATTTGTGTTTAATTTGGTAAAACCTTTTTGAGTATTTAGTTTGATTTTGGATCAAAACGTTTTTCCTTGTTCTTCGGGGTAAGTATCTGTATCTGAGATTCCCAGGTTCCGAATGAACTGAAAAGTTCCGGACGAATAAAAAAGTTCCGGGTGAGCCGAAAACTTCCGAATGAGCTAAAAACTTCCGGATGAACATAAGTTCCGCATGAGTTGATAGTTCCGAACGAATTGAAAGTTCCGAATGAGTGTAAAGTTCCGAATGAATGTCTTTTTGAAAAGTTCCGAATAAACTTTCTTTTAAATCTTCCGATTGAATGTTTATTTTTCAAAGTTCCGAATGAATGTG
Source organism: Glebionis coronaria (assembly GCA_025667525.1). Lineage (NCBI taxonomy): Eukaryota > Viridiplantae > Streptophyta > Magnoliopsida > Asterales > Asteraceae > Glebionis > Glebionis coronaria. The sequence goes on from CM046879.1 coordinate 224,560,046, forward strand.
TCTTTAAAAGGTTCCGAATGAGTCTAAATGTTCCGGATGAAGTAAAACTTCCGAATGAACCAATCTTCCGAATATAGTTCCGCATAAAGGTTCCGACCCAACTTCCGAGCCAAACTTCCGAACGAAGTTCCGAACCAAGTTCCGGATAAACTTCCGCATGAAAGTTCCGAATCAAGGCTTTACTTCCGAATCAAGTTTCTTTTGAGCCTTTATGAGGTTTACTGTATTACTGTTTCTTTACTGTTTCTTTATTTTAATTTTAATTTTAATTTTAATTCCAGTCTTGTTAGTTGCCATTAAATTAATTGTTTTTTATTTAAATTTTCATTTTAATACATTTAAACTTTTTAGTAGGTTAGAAATCTAAAACCCCTTTTTAGTACCAAGAACAATTATTCCACTTAAGGTCGAGATCAATTCGAGAGGATTCCGAGAGATTAATATAGAACCCATATAAAATCTGTGTATCATAGTGCGATTACTTGCCTCGGTATTTGTTTGTTAGTTGCATCTTGTGTGCTTGCTTGAATCGTTTATGTATCGACCCTAGTTAATGAATCATAGATCTTTCATGAGATTTATATAAGTTTTGTGTCTCGACCAAATCTATCAGGTTATTAGTTATTTTTCGTTGCCTCCTAGTTGTGTAGTATATACTACCGAGACGGGTTCAAAACAAAACTACCAAGAGAGGTTCAAAACAAAACTACCGAGATGGGTTCAAAACGAAACTACCGAGATGGGTTCAAAACAAAACTATCGAGATGGTTGGTTTATCATAACTACCGAGAACGTGTTCGTCAAATATACCGAGATAGTGTTATACAGAAATATAACAAGATGTGAGTTGTTTCAAACTACCGAAATGGTGGTTTGATAAATATAACGAGATGTGAGTTGTTTCAAACTACCGAAATGGTGGTTTGATAAAAGTACCGAGATGGCGATTTATAATAACTACCGGATGGTGATTTGATTAAACTACCAAAATGGTGGTTTGATAAAAGTACCGAGTTGGTGATTTATTATAACTACCGAGATGGTGGTTTGATTAAAGTACCTAGATGGTGATTTAATAAAAGTAACGAGATCATGTATGTTTAAAATTACCAAGATCAAGAATGTTAATAATATCGAGATTAAGAATGTTCGAAATACCGAGACCATGAATTCTTAATAACTACCGAGACCATGAGTGTATAATTACCGAGATCATGTGCTTTTGCTCAAAACATACCGAGATCATGATTTTTATGTACCGGGATGGTGGAAATTTTTACGGATTAGGTTAAAATGTCATAGCATTTGTAGATATTACCCATGTAATCTTAAAAGGCATTTTTTATAAAAGTGGGAATATACTAACTTTATTCTTAAGTTTGTCTTAGTATCAGTTATCACTATCATTATCACGTACTTGTGCTTATTCCAATATGTTTAGTTGATGTACTCTTTTTGCTTAGTTAAGTATAATTTGTGTGAATGTAGATATTTTATATCTTTATCAAACTCGTGTGATCTTGTATTAAGTAGAAAATATGTCTACACCAAAGGATCAACAAGTCAGACTTGACAAAGCACTCGTGCCGATAGATAGTCGTTACCCATTTAAAGAAAGTAATCTTCGAGTACTAGAGGATTTTGATCCACCACGACCTGCATTCAAAATTTCTATGGACATCCTTGATATCTCACCACTCTGAAAAGCACTCAAAGCCTCCACATCAGTCATAGAAGTGTATATGCATGAATTCTGGAACTCAGCAGAAGCCGTCACTAAAACGATAACCACCTTTACAATCAACAATAAGCAAAAAACTCTTAATGTTGATCACTTAAAAACAATATTTGACCTATGTTAAATTGTTGAAGGGGAAAGCTTTGATGCTCTTCCATCTAGAAAATATATATTGGGCCTAGTTAAGAAGTTGGGGTATGATGGGAAATTCCTTCGTTTTCAAAAGTCGCATCAGGCCAACTGGGACAACCATGGAGATCATTGCTGACTATTATTATTAAATGTCTCACTGGGAAAGCCCAAGGCATAGACAACATGCGCCTTCCACAAGGCCAAATCTTATGGGGACTCTATACTTCTAGCAATTTAGACTATGCCTACTTGCTTTGGGAAGACTTCATATTTCAAGTAAAGGGTAGTAAGAAAAAGAGGTATAATCATCTTATGTATCCCAGATTCACAAAACTCATCATCAAACACTTCATGAATGAAGACAAATCAATCGACAGACGCCAAAAAAATTTCTACCTTCAACTAAAGAGGATAACCTTCATGAGATAATAAAAGTCGGAGGAACGAAAATCACGTCTAAAATATATGGGGCCTTAATTCCTAATAACATGACGAATGAAGGGATAAGAGAAACTGAGGCATATCGGGCATTAGTGAGGGTAATGTCTCAAAGTCAAACCTCGCCTAAGGAAGCTAAGGCGTCTCCATCCAAAGGAAAAAGACGCAAGACAAAGGCCACCACAACCAAAGGTCCACGGAAACAACCTTTAAAGGGAAAAGCTAAACTTTCTAAGGCTGAAATGGAAAAGAAAATGAAACTTAACGATGAGGAAATCCCAATTATCTCCGAAGCTAAAACGACTAAGTTAATCATTGAGAGAAGAAAGAAGGATGCCTATATGTTACATGCTAGTGGTTCCGGTCATCCTAACTGAAGTCTTAGATACAGAATCGTTTGTGTAACACCCCCAAATTTACACAATTCAATACAGCGGAAGACTCGTTGGTGTTACGGGATAGCACATTACTCACATTATAGACAACTCTTAAAAATCGCTTCGTTTAATAATAAAGCATTTCTATTCATAAATATCAAATTTACATAGGTCCCAAGTCATAGTCATTTCATACAATTTTACAAAAGATTTGAATGGAAATTGTTATTTAAGTGCTGGCCATGAATTCTTGTTGTCTTCCCGAGAATTACCATCAAGTACCTGAGATAAAACATGTTGAAAGAAAAGGTCAGCGAAAATGCCGAGTGAATTCATAGAGTTTAATAAAACCATTAATATATCATCGGTATATAATTATTACCGAAAATCAGTACAAATCTTTGTAATAGGCCATAAAATAGCCAAATTCATTTTATACAAATCCTTATCAAAAATCATAATATAGGCGTTTGCCTTCGAAATCATTATACGAACCGTTGTCGTAAAAACATCATACAATACGTTTTATAACGTTGTATAGAGTTAAATAAAAACCGTCATATGAATATGGTTATGTAAAACCAAAACACGAACATAATATCAATAATAAGACCCCGTATTGCTAGTCAGGCAATATATCGTAATTTGGTGCGTATAGCAGTATTTCGTTATTTGGATTATTATAAGCCGCATGACATTGTTACCTTACTACAACAAACAACGGGTAGCTAGCCCGAAACTCAATTTGCCCATCTAAATTAGCGTGTCGTCACAATAATCGCGCTTGTGTAAATCTTCTCATAAATAAATTCGTTTACCAATCAATGTGGCACGACGGGGATCAACCGTCAAGGCGCGAACTGGGGTGATCGTCCCCAAATAGTACTATTATATGCACAAGCGTCTACCAAATCCTGGTAGTTCACAATTCATGCTAATGGGGCTTTTAGTGACATAACTTAACTTTAATAATCCATTTCATTTCATTTATCGGGTCGTATATTCATTCATCGGGTCATACAATCATTCGGGTCCAAATCAATAACAAACAATCGGGACAAATGGTGTCCTATTTTATCAAAACTAACATGGTATCTCCCTCGCGGGTTTATAATATATTTCATAAAAACATTTAAAAGAGTGTGAGGCTATGAACTCACGTTGATGTGGGAAGGCGGTTATCGGCGATTTGGATGAACGGTACTTGCTTCAATCACGGAAACCTAGACAAATAATACTCATCTTAGACTTTTGTCCAATGACTTTATCAAAATAACAATTATGTATACATATGATGATTTTATATATATGATGATGATCAAGTGGGTTTATACATTTTTACTCATTCATTATAGTGTTTATGTGTTGGTAACATTTTTATACTAGTTTTACTTATTTACATGTTTTAGGTCCAATAAGCCTATTATAAGTCCAATACTTTATATTAGTCCATTTTACACCTTTATTATCAGTATGATACTTTTCATGTTGGGCCAAAGTGGGTTAAGCCCAATAAGTAAATTTATAGGTGTTTAGCCCATTTAGTTGGATTAATAATCCAAGAATGCTAACTTAGCCCGTTAATGTCCGTATGTTATATAGTTCGGGTTTTATCGGTTTTTACTTGTTATATAAGTTCATATATCAGTATGTGAGTTTATAAAAGTTTAATTAGACGGGTCCGACCGTCTAAGTTTTATTTGACAAAAACGTTAATCTTTCGGTTTTAGCCGAAAAGACGTAAAACTTAGTATATGGTTTTATAACTTGGAAAAACATTTATACTTGTAATTTATATAACATGTCATATTTTAATATCAATATATATATATATACCTCTTTATTTATAATTATTATCAACGAGTGGGTTTTATATATGTATATTTTATAAATACAAAATTTTGAGTGCTTATTTTATATACTATTTATTTTACAAAATCTGTCCTAAATATTCAGCCCACCAAAATGGCCATATCTAGAGTTCCACATGGAGATAGAACCCCAAATTTTTATGACATAATATACATGATATGTTCTTCATTTAACTCTCTTAAAGCTACTGATGAATCAACCTTTATGACATAATATACACTCTAAACTTGTTTTGATCATATCTCACTCATTATAATGATTCCATTGTATGGCCAACTCTCACATGTGTACAAGACTCATAGCTTACTGTATATTAATTTATCCAATCCATTTTATCAGTTTATCATAAGATTCTTTACTGTTTTATACAGCCTCCTAACTTAGCCATTATTTTAACATCCTTTTATGTAGCTTTTAATCTTTTTAATCAAATCTATCAACATCAAATCCCCACATAATATTTTTAATCATCATTCATCATCATATACATATACATAAGTAAAAGAAAATACAAGATTACATAATCAAAATAACAAGAAGGATAGGAAGAATGATCCTTATACCACCATAGTGATGAAAAGATGAGGTTGATGAACAAGGCTTGGATTTTGATGGCAAAATTTGTGATATACCAATATCTACTTCAAGATCACCTATCTTCATGAACATCTTGTGGAAAATCAGCCCTATGATACCAACAAATCTTCTCCTTGGATGTTAGAATCACCTCCAATCTTCAAAGGTTCAAAGTAGCATCATCATGTGTATGACTAACACATGATTTTATGGCTAAAATAGGTCAAATGAGGGTTGTAAATGATGATTGTTGGACGAATTTAAGAGAGAGAGGAGAGGAAAAATGGTGGTTTGCATGTGAAAAATGAAAGGAAATGGTTTTGGTGTACTAGTTTTAAGTTTAAGTGGTATTGTTGGTTTTTGTCAAAATGAATGGACATGTGTCCTTTCTATGCTTAATAAGTTAACACCTTTGAGGTGTGTTAGCTCGTTTTAGCCATCCCATGTTAGTGGGGTGGGATAAACTTGTTTTGTCCCATCCCGCTAATTTACGGGTATTCATCGATTCTAGTTTTCTCGATTTGCGTGCTCTCGGGTCGTTTTACGAAAAACGTTTTTATAAATTAGGAATAAACGGCACAAAACGAATTTAATAAAAATTGTCTCATCAAAAACGGAGTTCGAAAACGTAAATACGTAATCCTAAGGTTTCCTGTTTAGTCGTAAAGGACGTTAAATTATAATCGTAAGTCCTAATCTCTTCTCGTAAATTTGTGAGTTTATGAACCAACACAAATTTAAAATCCCAAAATAATATTTACGGATAAACTTATTTTCTGAAATGTCGGACTGTCACCAAAACGGTGTATGTAAACGTAAGCACGTAATGTAGAATCCTCCGGTTTAGACGTAGTCGATGCTACTTCAAGACGTAAATCCAAATTTCTTCCCAAAAATAAGTGAGTTCATATTATAACATTAACATAATGTTTTCAAATAAATATTGAGAATAAAATATCGACCATAAATTGACGGATTGTCACAACATTTACCCTAAACAGGATCTTTGTCCTCAAAGATCATCTTATCTTACTACTCGCTTCTTATAGAGTTAAAGCCATGTGGGTATTTCCTCCATATTCGGTATTTTCTCACAAGTGTAATTCATTACAATACGCGAGTTTCATCAAACATAACTACAGGAGTAAGATCAGGCTTAATGTTGACTTACTTTCTCTATACATGATGTTCACGGGTTTTTGATGAATGCAACTTTTCGCCGATCTAAACTTCATCAAGAAGTGATCAGATTTTCACTTGATAGACATTTTATCAAGTTAGATATACGAAACATAATTCACGCAGCTCTTGAAGTCCTAGGGTAGATCGAGCTTATATGCCTTTCAAACCAATCTTTTACATCATCTCAATGGTCCCATACAACGGGGACTTATATCCCATGATCTTCCAGATCATCAATTCATTTTTCCATGGTTAAAATTTTTGGCATAACTTCGCTACCCATCTGGAACTTCAAGATCTACATTTCATATTCACATAACCTCCTACCCACTACCGGCAGTTAATAATCAGATCCTGATTTCAACAATCATTTCAGGTCTCGCGGGTCGAGTATTTTGTAAGGTTAGGTTCGCCATCATAGGAAACCTTAAACCTAAAAGACATGTCCAACTCACAATGGGTGTATGTCGGGTGTATTCATCCCAACTCCTACTTACAGTTTCTCTAATATATATCCTCACAAGATTCGATCTTGATCCTAATACAATAATTATCAATGATAATCTCTCCACAGGAAAACGATTTTACGGTTTATTACCAAAGGTCAATCATTCAAGCATAAAACAGCACTTATAGTATTTTGTATCGTTACTTTACCTCGTCCCTTCGATTGGGGTGGTAAACAGTACTCTCATCAAGATTCGTTCTCAATGACTTCTGAGCAAATCTCTAGAAATTCGATGCAAAGCGAGGATCTTGATAGAGATGATCGATACAGGCACACGATGTTTACACAACTCCTTTAAATACAAAAGAGTCAATTTCTTCATCAAGAATCTATCATTAACAGGAATGATATTAGCAGATTTGGTCAATCTGTCGACGATGACCCAAGTCGAATCAAATTCAGATGATGACCTTTGCAATAGTTAGACGTTTACTAATGTATGAGGCGATGTCTGCCTTCATAATGTGTCATCAGTACAACTTCTTCTGATAATGATACATTTAGTCAGAAATGACAGGAATAGAATACTTATACTTATGAGATTCCAACATGACTAAATCTAAAAATCCTCCATATTCAGGCAACCACAAGCGGCCTTTTATACATTTAACGCCATAGGCTTCTCAAATCTATTGGTTCACATTAGCCGCGAACCCCCTTTTATTATCTATATTATCCTTTTTACAAACATCGTTTATATTTAAATTGTTCGGCAATTTATTTTGCATAGTCATTATTAAGAAACTCATCCTAATTGATTCTTTATCCTTCCTATATAATGTGTCAGTAATTACGTTCACTTTCCTAGATGGAATAAATATCATGACCGTATTTATTCGAAAATTCTTTCTTCACATTTTCTAAGTCTTAGTTCTATCTCAACCACTGTTTTTATCAGTTTTGCTTCCGACGTTTAAAGCGTCGATAATTACCACAAGTAATTAAATAATAAATATTTAATTTTTATGAAGCGTAAACGCAAAAAGTTTTTTAAATTTTCTCAGTTTGTCCAATTATATAAAAAAAATGTTCAAAATAAATTTGAATTTAATTAACACAATTTTTGTTGATTTATCAGAAATAATTAATAAGATCCGTAAATGTTCGAAAAACCTTCGTTTATTCTTTGGTAAAAATTTTCTTAGTTAAAAAGCAAAAATTATCGTTTCAAATTTTAAGTCATGGTTTAACGGTTTCCTCAATCCCTCTTAGGTTGTCTTGAGGTATACACAAACATTTACCCCTAAACAGGAGTTTAGTTAAATGATTTGTGTATAAGGGAATAATCCCTTAAAAATCATTTGTTAAAACATTTGTCAAAACATATTTGCACCTCCTTTTCGGTAAAACCCAAAGTCTTAAATGACTTCTAATTTTTGAAGAGCCAATATATATATATATATATATATATATATATATATATATATATATATATATATATATATATATATATATATATATATATATATATATATATATATATATATATATATATATATATATATATATATATATATATATATATATATATATATATATATATATATATATATATATATATATATATATATATATATATATATATATATATATATCTTACCATCATTAATCAAACGATCATTTTATGTAAAGGATTAAGCATTAAGTCTCATGTTTAAATATTCAAGGTACAGGTTTTCATTGTTCGGCCAATTCAGGGCAATCTATAAATAATTATTAACTCCTTCTTATTCTTATAAACAAATAGATGGTTCTTAATGATCACGAGCATGAATTTTATCAAATTACAGCCTACACACGTGATTCACCAAATTTATGAATGCTACATGTGCAATGGTCAATCCAAACGACATCACGTGAAACTCATAATGTTCATTACAAGTTCTGGATGTAGTGATTGGAATAGATAATCTTTTTCGCGGACGCGAAATTGATGATAACCATGCCGTGGATCAAATCTTTAAAACATACACTAGAACCTTGTATATGATCGAACAAATCTATCATCTTGGGTAGTGGAAATAGATTTTTAATCGTCAATTTACCTAGTTCACGGTAATTAGTAAACATAAGGAATGATAACACCATAGATCTTCATGATGACGAGCTCGGTAGAATAAAATCTTTCTCTGACAACTCTCTCAGTTGTACGGTAATTCATTTAATTCAGATGGTGCTGACGTATGGTGCTGACGTACCGTGCACACGCCACAGGTGCAGCACCGAGAATATAATCAATACCAAATTCAACTCGCCTTAATGGCGAAAGTCTATGTAATTCACCAGCAAATACCTCCTAAAGTTTCAAATAACATGAACATCTTTTTATACATTTTACTTTTAAGTTCCTCTTAGATTACAAGATCTATGACTAATTCACAACCATTCATGGTATAATTTCAAGTCTAAATGCAGGATATGGGCATCCATCAAGAATTATTTAAATAACTTTTGATAATCAACATCTTATCTTTTAGGGGAATTCTACTCGAGTTCCCATCAATTAAGACAATGTCGTCATGTCATAATCAATCGATCCATTCTACTGGCACTATCAACTTTCCAGTTTCATTATCGTTGATAAGATGTGAACTTCTCAAAAGACTAATAATAACTCATAATCCTTCACAAATTCAAGGATATATGGAGACATAACTACCCTTAAAAAGAGTAAGGTCAACGCATAATCTACGCGATAGAATTTCAAATCAGATACAGACGAAAACATTTAATGAATATGAATATATCCCATATTTTCATAATTTGAGTACGCTTTCGAAAGCTCCTCGGATCATTACCCAGGTCATTCAAATGAAATCAAATCAAAAGAAGGGATAGGAACGTCGATACATCCAGTCAGTTATCAACACTTGGTAATCAGATACTTTTCCAAAGAATCACACCACGGGAGAATTGGACAAGAAGGGAATATCAATTGTCAAATAAGACAAATTCCACAGATGAGTAAATTCGACTCAGAAGAATAAATAGTACGGGCACATATGTAGGTGTCCCTATCAATATGTCCCTATTTTGCACTTCTTGCAGATCTCATAAATTTTTAATCTTTCATAACTTCAAAGAAAATGTAGTGTTTATTAACAATTTCATGGTGACTACTAATCAACCTTGCATGGTCACTTCCAAATTGTATGTAGGCGCGCAACTATATACAATTTCAAGATTAACGATGCAATACTCAGTTCGTCAAAATTTTATCATCATGTTTATAATAAAAACATTTTTATTCTTAATTCTTAATAAGAATCAAAAATAAATTTACAAAGATTTTCTTTGTTACGAAAACAATTAAGTTTTCCAAGGTGTTTTATAAACAACTTCATTTCGATAACGATCACTTATAAATCTCACTTTGAATAATCCTTATAGTGATGAAAATTCAATTTTTCTCAAGGGATACTGTTTTATCTTATAAAAACAATGAGTGATTTGCAAAAGAGTGATGAAAAGTTGTTCACCAAGAACTAACTACAATATAATAGGAAATGAGCTTAGCCAATTAATCATGAGGTTCATGATCTCGATGGCACTCAAAAAGAATAATCCACAACGTAACTCAAATCGATATGAGTACTTGTTCAATGGTTGCATCACTAATGCGAACATTAGGAAGAAGCAAGAAAAGATAGATAGAATTTAGTAATCAAAGGTAGTCTTTTCGTTAATCACAAACAAGTCAAAATTGTACCGTAACACATTATGTGTCACTATGTCATACAATTCCAAGAACTCATCCTACCAACTGATGTCTTAGTTAAGTTAGAGATTATTTTTAGAAGATACCACAATGAATACGAATCTACAAGAGTCATTAGGTGTCCCACCTGTCCCAGAAGATCCATCGGTCCCAATTCAGAAGAAGATTTCTTCAATTTATTTATTGGAAACTGGGCATCCTCGTCATTGGAAATGGCCTAGGAACAACCCTTAACACGAATCAACAATCAATTAAAACCTTATAATTCAATCACAGGACTTAACGACTTCCTCTTAACAGTCTCATATTCCATACAGGTTAAATTTTACTTCATTCAAATTTCAACCAACTTATAGCTAATACGATATCCTACCTCATTCTCTAGTACTTTCAACCTTATTCATAAATCTTAATAGGGCAATAAAAGCTCGATATGATCAACACTTAATATCCAATCCTATAGCTCTTACAACAATAATTATCAAATGAGTCACTAGTATGAAACGAATCACACATTCAATTAGACTTCTCGGAAAGGTACTAGTGGCATGAGGCTTTTGGGTAAAGGCTCCAATTACAGCCTCAAGTGCAACATTCACCCTTTCGATTTCAATTTAAGAATTGGGTGACAACGAATCAGATGACACCTTTCCAGGTGGTAACGTTTTGTCAAACTCCACTCTATAAGGAAAGATTGTCATGACATCGATATCAGATTTAATCTCGCCAATTCTTCTTTAATATCACAATCAACTAATATCAACATTTCTACGAATATCAACCATTTGTTGGGATCATAAATATCCACAACTTGGTTTAGATCTAGGATAGCTAGAATTCCTACGAGAATAGCTTCGACTAATTTACTAGGGGATTTAGGGTTCCTTGTGACAATCTACGTCGTATAAATACCTCGTATAAATATCAAAATAATCATCAAACAATCATGTAATAAAATTACATCATATATGTATCTATATAATCCAAGTTATATATATATTAAAATAACACTTCTCAGTCTGGCCTTGTCGGTAACTCGAGAATTCTTTGGCACCGTTATAGTCAAAAGATTTTTAGAAATTTTTAGAAAAATGTTTATTGTTAAAAGATTTTGAAATGTTTTATTCAAAACCTTGGTTTTAAAAATCTTTCGTTCTCTATAACGAGAGCTCTGGTACCAAACTGTAACACCCCCAAATTTACACAATTCAATACAGCGGAAGACTCGTTGGTGTTACGGGATAGTACATAACTCACATCATAGACAACGCTTAAAAATCGCGTCGTTTAATAATAAAGCATTTCCATTCATAAATATCAAATTTACATAGTTCCCAAGTCATAGTCATTTCATACAATTTTACAAAAGATTTGGATGGAAATTGTTATTTAAGTGTGGGCCATGAATTCTTGTTGTCTTCCCGAGAATTACCATCAAGTACCTGAGATAAAAACATGTTGAAAGAAAAGGTCAGCGAAAACGCCGAGTGAATTCATAGAGTTTAATAAAACCATTAATATATCATCGGTATATAATTATTACCGAAAATCATTTTGTACAAATCTTTGTAATAGGCCATAAAATAGCCAAATTCATTTTATACAAATCCTTATCAAAAATCATAATATAGGCGTTTGCCTTCGAAATCATTATACGAATCGTTGTCGTAAAAACATCATACAATACGTTTTATAACGTTGTATAGAGTTAAATAAAAACCGTTATATGAATATGGTTATGTAAAACCAAAACACGAACATAATATCAATAATAAGACCCCGTATTGCTAGTCAGGCAATATATCGTAATTCGGTGTGTATAGAAGTATTTCGTTATTTGGATTATTATAAGCCGCATGACATTGTTACCTTACTACAACAAACAACGGGTAGCTAGCCCGAAACTCAATTTGCCCATCTAAATTAGCGTGTCGTCACAATAATCACGCTTGTGTAAATCTTCTCATACATAAATTCTCTTACCAATCAATGTGGCACGACGGGGATCAACCGTCAAGGCGCGAACTGGGGTGATCGTCCCCAAATAGTACTATTATATGCACAAACGTCTACCAAATCCCGGTAGTTCACAATTCATGCTAATGGGACTTTTAGTGACATAACCTAACTTTAATAATCCATTTCATTTCATTTATCGGGTCGTATATTCATTCATCAGGTCATACAATCATTCGGGTCCAAATCAATAAACAAACAATCGGGACAAATGGTGTCCTATTTTATCAAAACTGACATGTTATCTCCCTCGCGGGTTTATAAAATATTTCATAAAAACATTTAAAAGAGTGCGAGGCTATGAACTCACGTTGATGTGGGAAGGCGGTTATCGGCGATTTGGATGAACGGTACTTGCTTCAATCACGGAAACCTAGACAAATAATACTCGTCTTAGACTTTTGTCCAATGACTTTATCAAAATAAAAATTATGTATACATATGATGATTTTATATATATGATGATGATCAAGTGGGTTTATACATTTTTACTCATTCATTATAGTGTTTATGTGTTGGTAACATTTTTATACTAGTTTTACTTATTTACATGTTTTAGGTCCAATAAGCCTATTATAAGTCCAATACTTTATATTAGTCCATTTTACACCTTTATTATCAGTATGATACTTTTCATGTTGGGCCCAAGTGGGTTAAGCCCAATAACTAAATTTATAAGTGTTTAGCCCATTTAGTTGGATTAATAGTCCAATAAGGCTAACTTAGCCCGTTAATGTCCGTATGTTATATAGTTCGGGTTTTATCGGTTTTTACTTGTTATATAAGTTCATATATCAGTATGTGAGTTTATAAAAGTTTATATTAGATGGGTCCGACCGTCTAAGTTTTATTTGACAAAAACGTTAATCTTTCGGTTTTAGCCGAAAAGACGTAAAACTTAGTATATGGTTTTATAACTTGGAAAAACATTTATACTTGTAATTTATATAACATGTCATATTTTAATATCAATATATATATATATACCTCTTTATTTATAATTATTATAAACTAGTGGGTTTTATATATGTATATTTTATAAATACAAAATTTTGAGTGCTTATTTTATATACTATTTATTTTATAAAATCTGTCCTAAATATTCAGCCCACCAAAATGGCCATATCTAGAGTTCCACATGGAGATAGAACCCCAAATTTTTATGACTTAATCTACATGATATGTTATTCATTTAACTCTATTATAGCTACTGATGAATCAATCTTTAAGTATTTTATAAAATTCGTCCAAAACAGTGTAGGAAGATTTACACTCTAAACTTGTTTTGATCATATCTCACTCATTATAATGATTCCATAGTATGGACAACTCTCACATGTGTACAAGAATCATAGCTTACTGTATATTAATTTATCCAAGCTATTTTATCAGTTTATCATAAGATTCTTTACTGTTTTATACAGCCTCCTAATTTAGCCATGATTTTAACATCCTTTTATGTAGCTTTTAATCTTTTTAATCAAATATATCAACACCAAATCCCCACATAATATTTTTAATCATCATTCATCATCATATACATATACATAAGTAAAAGAAAATACAAGATTACATAATCAAAATAACAAGAAGGATAGGAAGAATGATCCTTATACCACCATAGTGATGAAAAGATGAGGTTGATGAACAAGGCTTGGATTTTGATGGCAAAACTTGTGATATACCAATATCAACTTCAAGATCAACTATCTTCATGAACATCTTGTGGAAAATCAGCCCTATGACACCAACAAATCTTTTCCTTGGATGTTAGAATCACCTCCAATCTTCAAAGCTTCAGAGTAGCATCATCATGTGTATGAGTAACACATGATTTTATGGCTAAAATAGATCAAATGAGGGTTGTAATTGATGATTGTTGGACGAATTTAAGAGAGAGAGGAGAGGAAAATGGTGGTTTGCATGTGAAAAATGAAAGGAAATGGTTTTGGTGTACTAGTTTTAAGTTTAAGTGGTATTGTTCGTTTTGGTCAAAATGAATGGACATGTGTCCTTTCTATGCTTAATAAGTTAACACCTTTGAGGTGTGTTAGCTTGTTTTAGCCATCCCATGTTAGTGGGGTGGGATAAACTTGTTTTGTCCTATCCCGCTAATTTACGGGTATTCCTCGATTCTAATTTTCTCGATTTGCGTGCCCTCAGGTCGTTTTACGAAAAACGTTTTTATAAATTATGAATCAACGGCACAAAACGAATTTAATAAAAATTGTCTCATCAAAAACGGAGTTCGAGAACGTAAATACGTAATCCTAAGGTTTCCGGTTTAGTCGTAAAGGACGTTAAATTATAATCGTAAGTCCTAATCTCTTCTCGTAAATTTGTGAGTTTATGAACCAACACAAATTTAAAATCCCAAAATAATATTTACGGATAAATTTATTTTCTGAAATGTCGGACTGTCACCAAAACGATGTATGTAAACGTAAGCACGTAACGTAGAATCCTCCGGTTTAGACGTAGTCGATGCTACTTCAAGACGTAAATCCAAATTTCTTCCCAAAAATAAGTGAGTTCATATTATAACATTAAAATAATGTTTTCAAATAAATATTGAGAATAAAATATCGACCATAAATTGACGGATTGTCATAGTTTGGTAACCCCGATGAATCATTGGAAGAAAAGGAAGAAGACACTGAAATGATTGAAACCGAATTGGCTAGCTCAGAAGAAGATAATGAAAGCATGCATCTAAGGAAACACACGAGGATTCAGAATCTGAAAAGCATAATGAATCAGAAAGTGAAAACCAGGATGATGAAGACAATCAAAATAAGGAAGACGAAGATGAGGAGGATCAAGGCGACGGTAATGGTTCCGAGAAGGAAGAATCTGATTAAGAAGGATCCAACTCCAAAGAACTATCTGATCATGAAAAACCAAATCTAGACATTCCTACTAAAGAAGATATTTAGTCAGAGAATAAAGAAAAATAGATAAAGGAGGAAGGAGGTGGAGACTATGATGTGGATACATCTACGGAGATGATGTTTAAAGGTGTCAATGTTATAAATCCTGCAGCACTAGTTACAATGGCTCCTGAACTACTCATCACTCATGAAGATGCACATTTGACAGTGACTCCAGCCATACAAGATCAGAGTAAATCTACATCTGGTTTGGAATTTGTGAGTCAAATTTTTAATGCTTCAGGTCCAAATAAAGCAGATGAATCAACAACTACTGATCCATCAACAAACCCTACTATGGTGGAGATTCAAATCACATTAGCTCCGGAAACTATGACAACTCTACCCTTCCCATCTTCGTTGGTCATTCAACCAATGATGATTGCTACAACAACTCCTCAACCAGCCGATCAATCCGTACCATCTTCCTCCAAAATCAATCCAATCATTTAGCTTGATTTTGCATCCCTGCTTAATTTTTAAAGATCGCATGGAAACACTAGAAACTACCATTGCGGAGATTAAGGAGATAATAAAAAAGGGGAAAGGCTGAATTTATGTAACTTATTTGTTCAAATTAACTAATGTACGCAATATACTTTTTTTATTTCGGATATACGCAACATAATTTCAAATACTTATTATTATACGCAATATTGACTAAAATGTGACTTGTTTGACCAGTTACCACTTAGAAAAGTTACAGTTTGGTCCTTTGGTCTGCGTGGACTTCCACTGTTAGTCCTTTGACATTTTTTTCATTAGAAAACTTAGCAATGATACCTTAACTTTAATACACGTATTTTTATACACGTTTTTATGCACACTTTTTAAACGTGTTATTATATACACGTTTTATACGCGAAAAATTATGAACTTTGACAGATAATTTCAACGTCAAAACTTAACCCGTAAACTCCGAAAAACTCACCTTAAGTCAATGTATACGTTCTCTACAACTTTCATGTTTTATATTTTTCATGAAAGAGACATTTAGATGGTCGAAACTCTGATTTAAAACTATGACAACAATACTAGTATTTTCGGTAATTAAGTAAATCCGAATTTCGACGGTCTCGGTTAGTGCTAAATACTTACTTTGAAGTCTCTAAACCTATCAATGACTAAACATAGACATTTTATACGTAAAATATCATAAAACAAAGTGTAAACCTTATAAAAATAGTAGTATGATAAAAATGAAAAATTTAATAAGTACACCAGATCGATTCCATTACGTATCTAAAAAAACTGTGAAAAGACTGGTATTGCTGTAATAGTTTTAAATCGGGGTTTCGACCATCTAAATGTCTTTTTCTTGAAAAACATAAAACATGAAAGTTGTAGAGAACGTATATATTGACTAAACGTGAGTTTTTCGGAGTTTACGGGTTAAGTTTTGACGTTGAAATCGTCTGTCAAAGTTCAGAATTTTTCGCGTATAAAACGTGTATATAATAACACGTTTAAAAAGTGTGTATAAAAACGTGTATAAAAATACGTGTATTAAAGTCAAAGTATCATTACTAAGTCTTCTAATGAAAAAAATGTCAAAGGACTAACGGTGGAAGTCCACGCAGACCAAATGACCAAACTGTAACTTTTCTAAGTGGTAACTGGTCAAACAAGTCACATTTTGGTCAATATTGCGTAGATTAGTAAGTATTTGAAATTATGTTGCGTATATCCGGAATAAAAAAAGTATCTTGCGTAAATTAGTTAATTTGAACAAATAAGTTACATAAATTCAGCCTTTCCCCATAAAAAACAACAACTGAGATAGGAGTCTGATGAGACTGCTTTTATACATAGTCTCATCGTCCAAAACAGGCTTTAAATGCATAAAATATCATGAAAATGGCCAAATATATGCTTGTGTTTGTTACTTGTGTATTTTAGGTACGGATATTTAGAAAATGGATTTACAAGGCTTGACAAAGTAAAACTGTGAACAAAGCTAAATGTTGTAAACTATTGCCTTTAAATAGGCTACATGAAACCTAGAAATGCTGAAAAAGTAAAGAAAACCCTAGTGGTAAACTTCCAGAAATGCCCTTGGAAGATTTTAAAAACTTGAGCTTATGTGAGCTTTCTTGGCGTTTTGTTGGAGTGCCAGTGGGATATAAATGATCTTGGACGTCCAATTCATGCTTAGAAAATAAGCAAGGTGTTAGGAATCATGGATTTAGAAGTTACTCCTGGTAATATGCAGTTCCTACTAGAGTACTCCATTACTCCTGGTGAGTTACAGTTCCTACTGGAGTACTTCGTTACTCCTGGTGTTATAGTTCCTACTAGTAGTATTCTTCGTTCCTCCTGGTGATACAGTTCCTCCTGGTCGTATTATAAAGTTGATAGAAGATTGTAGAAGATAAGATCAAGGAAGATTGTAGAAGATATGATCAAATATTTAGTCTTCCTATTCATATGGAAAGTATTAAAGATATTGATTATGATGAGGAGGTTACAAGATTATTTAGGAAATAATTAAATGGTATTAATGTATAATACTTTGGAAAGTATTAATTATGTTGTAACCACCTAGGACCCCTTGCACTATAAAAGGAGGTCCTAGGGTGTAGAGATGGACACACTTCTACACACACATATTCTCTACACATTTCTCTCATTGTTTGTTATAGTTTCAAGGTTGTAAACCCTATCACTATTTAGAGTGATCGTATTAATATATTGAGGCTTGAACGTTTGGGTAATTATATTGTTCTTCTTATATATAAAGATTGGTTTCCGCACAGTCTTTGTATCGTGATCAAGACTTCAAAGATCCTTCGAGAAATAGACCCAACAAGTGGTATCAGAGCCTCGTTGAGAAGCTTTGATTGAGAAGAACAGGATCAGTAGCAGTTTCGTGAAGTGAAGCCGTGGTTCAGAATTTGTGACAGATCAGTAGTAGTTTCGTGACAGAATTTGTGTCAACTAAAGGTTCTGATTTTAAGGTTTTTCAAGAAACTCCTGATTAAGGTGTTGCTGAATAATTCATGGCGTGCAGAACATCAATTCCAGACGATGAGGTAATTTATATGACTGAATCTGAAGTTAGAGAATATAATGCTAGACTAAAGAATAAAATGCATGTTTATAATAACTCTGACTTAGCAATTAGTTGCGTAGAAACATATGAACAAAAATTTCTAGAACTTCAAAAACAATGTGCTGATCTGAATGCTGAAAATGATAAATATTATCTAGAAGTTCTGTAACATCCCGCCTACTCAGACTACAATATTGTCCGCTTTGCCCGTAGGCTCACGGCTTTGCTTTGTGGCCCTCTTGTAAGTACTTCCCGGCTGGTCACCCAACCTAGTACTAATCTGACATGAGCACGCTTAACTGCCAGTTCCAAGGAACCCCACTTGCAGTAGACCACAAAACGCGTTGTGTCATGAGAAGGCGACTGTTATCTTATGAACCATGGATCTCTCCTGGCCACAGCCGATGTAGGATTTACCTAGGGTGTCACATTCACCCCCCCTTCGGGACTCATCGTCCTCGATGAGGTTTGCCCCACCATCCCGAACGGCTCAGGAGTGGCTCTAATACCACTTAATGTGACACCCTAGGCAAATCCTACATCGGCTGTGGCCAGGAGAGATCCATGGTTCATAAGATAACAGTCGCCTTCTCATGACACAACGCGTTTTGTGGTCTACTGCAAGTGGGGTTCCTTGGAACTGGCTGTTAAGCGTGCTCATGGGAGAGTAGTACTGGCTTGGGTGACCTGCCGGGAAGTCTTCACAAAAGGGCCACAAAGCAAAGCCGTGAGCTTGTGGGCAAAGCGGACAATATTGTAACATCCCGCCTACTCAGACTACAATATTGTCCGCTTTGCCCGTAGGCTCACGGCTTTGCTTTGTGGCCCTCTTGTAAGTACTTCCCGGCTGGTCACCTAACCTAGTACTACTCTGACATGAGCACGCTTAACTGCCAGTTCCAAGGAACCCCACTTGCAGTAGACCACAAAACGCGTTGTGTCATGAGAAGGCGACTGTTATCTTATGAACCATGGATCTCTCCTGGCCACAGCCGATGTAGGATTTGCCTAGGGTGTCACAAGTTCAGTCATACAAAAGTGCTCTAAAAACATTAAAAGAACAGAAAAAGTGGTTCTAAAATACCCAATCAAAGTATGAAGAAAATATTAGGGTGTTAAGTATAGACTTAGAGAACACATCTAATCTACTAAAATATTCTGAAAAGCTTAATATTGAGGTAAATAAAGAGAAGGAGGAACTACAAACTAAATTGGATAGTGCTTTGGCTAGGTTTGATAAATGGACAAGTTCTTCTAAAAACCTAATCAAACTAGTAGATAGCTCTATGTCTGGTAGGACTAAAATTGGTTTAGGATTTAAAAACTATATTGGGCCAAATGATGTTTTTGACTCCTCTTTGTCTAGTGTGTTTGACACTACCCCTGAAGATGTGGAAGGTAGGCCTGTTTTCAACAGGTATAAACCAGCTGCAGAGATGCATGCCGTTCCTCCACCTCTCACAGGGACATTCATGCCTACCTTAGACCACTTTGATTTTGATGAATCACAAATGACATATGGTACAAGGTTCACTAGCTCAATTGAAACTATTTCTGTGTCTAATGACTTTGTCTCTTGTAACTCTAGTGACAAGTCTTTAGAACCTAAGACTAGTGACCTTGAATCTTGTGAGTCCGACACTAGTGTTGAAACACTTGATTCTGTGCATGAACCTGTTATAGTTGAACCCATTACTAGTAAATATGCCTCATGTAAGTCTACCTTAAGTGCTAAATCACCTAAGTTCTATCCTCAATCTGTTTGTGCTAAAAATGAAAGTAATAGGAAAGTAGATAACCCTAGGAAAAATAATAAGAGACCTAGAGGTAATCAAAGAGGTTGGAACGGCATGATGACTCAAAAATTAGGTGATAACTTTGAGTTCAAAAGTAAGGCTTGCTATGTGTGTGGTAGTTTTGATCACTTGCAATATACTTGTAAACACAAGAGAAAGATTAATGATCAACAAATAGTTAAACCAGTGTGGAATAACTCAAAATGGGTGAATCACAAGAACTTTGGTATAAATATTCACCCAAATACAAAAAGTAACATTATTCCACAACCAAGATGCTTTAACAATATTAAGGGTACAAGGGTTGAGTCAACACGGTCAAAAACAAAACTTAATATTGTTAAGGCTTTCGCTAGGTGGGTTTGGAAACCTAAACAAGATGGTTTACAACATGTCTCCAAATCAAATCGTGCATCAAAGTCCTTAACAAGATATGACTATGTTGATGTATATGGAAGATTCAAGTCTGATTTGGCTTGGGACTTCCATAAGCACTAATCTTTTCTTGGTTTGTGTTCTTTTCAACAAG
Organism: Glebionis coronaria; assembly: GCA_025667525.1. Classification (NCBI taxonomy): domain Eukaryota; kingdom Viridiplantae; phylum Streptophyta; class Magnoliopsida; order Asterales; family Asteraceae; genus Glebionis; species Glebionis coronaria. The sequence continues at coordinate 224,580,910 of CM046879.1, forward strand.
TGTGATTATAAATTTCTATGATTATTATTTTATGTATTTGTGTGAACTAACTTTTTGTAGGAAAAAAAAGTTGTTTAAAAAAATAAAAAAATAAAAAAAAAATTTAAGAAAAAAAAGGATTTTCTTGCTGGTGGATACTTAGCTCTGTTTGAGGGGAGGTTTTTGCCTAAAGGGAGGCTTGTTGTATGTATCTCTATGTATATTATTTTGTTTTTCATCTAACCAATTATGCAGGATGACGTTGCTGCTGGAGGATATGGTTTCTCCTAATAGAAATAAGTTGCTCCTAGTTGCACATGGTTCCTCCTAGTTGTAAGGCATTGGGGCGTTGATTTGCTGCATTGTTTTGTTTGGAGGTGAAAAAGTGGGGCAGGGGAAGGGTGGTGATACATGTGAGTTGATGGTGATGTGGGTTTAAGAGTTGGGTTAGGATTAGTATAACCCTAATCATGTTTCTGGAAAGTTTTGGAGCTTAATTCAACATGATTAGAAAAAACCCAATTCTTGTGATGAACATGAAGAACAAGGTTTTTGATCTGTTTTGTTTTTTTTAAATAGGTGTTAAGGCGCCAATATTAAACTAATCAGTTAAGATTAGTTTAATTAAGTAAGTGGAAAGTGAGGTGTAAAAAGGGTGGGTTCTGATTAGTTGAGGGAATTTGGTGGGTGAGGTGGCAGCACATGGTTGGTCTAGGTAAGTATGGTTGTCTGCCATGATTGGTCCTTCTTCTCCCTTTATTTGGTCATTTCAGTTTAAACATGCTATCAACGCCTATCCCATTGTTATCAACTTTTGTTTTTCATACTTTTGCCCCAAAAAGTTTTGCAAAATATTTTCAGGGGTATTTCTTGCCAATTTGTGATTCTTGAAGGGCTGATTTGGCATTTTCTTCAAAGGTAATGGTCTTGACTTGTATGGTTGACTTCTTGGAGGACTGAAATTGCCAAGTCATAATTCTTGAGGAACCATTTTTGCCAATTCTTCAGAGTGGAGGGTCCTTTTTGCAATATTGACAAACTTTAAGGACCAATCTTGTAATTATGAATAAACAAGGGTTTAAAGTGTCAATTCTTCAATATTGGAGGACCCTTCTTGTTCAATCTTCATATCTTCAAGGTTTATTCTTGGAAAATCATCACTTGGGTCCGGTTGACTGTGCGGTTTCGTTTCCCATGTTCGTTTTTGCATGATTCTTGTGATCTTTTGCCATTTTCTCAATATCCGTACCTAAAATACACAAGTAACAAACACAAGCATATATTTGGCCATTTTCATGATATTTTATGCGTTTAAAGCCCGTTTTAGACGATGAGACTATGTATAAAAGCAGTCTCATCACTCCCCCATACTAAACCATTGCCGTGCCCTCACGCAATGCTAGAATAAAGTATCGTAGCACCTCCAAAATTCATTTTTATTCAATTTATTGAATGATAAACTAGCTACACTACTATTGCCACTACTTGCGTTTTAGAGATAATGTATGATTTTCATCGCAAAATGGGACGTTTAGGTTCATAGAATAAGAACACGTGAATGCTTCGTTAGAAAGAATTTCATCGTCCTCGATTTTCACCCAAATTCCATGCCAAGGGCGCAACGAGATCATTGTCATTATAAGTTAGTAATGCTAACACTACTCATATGCCCTAATCACATACTTATCCTCCCATTTTCCTAAGTTGTATCTCTTATATTTTATTTTGTCTTGAATGTTTCACGAGGATACATTTTTTGACTTATGGGATAATAGAGATTTAGGTCTAAAAATAGAGTCCCAACGGTGTAACCAAGACCATCAAATTAATAACCCCTCCTAATAGACAACGATGTCAAAAAAATAAGTCAACAAGAAGGATCGATAAACATGGTTTTATAACGGTTTTGAACATGAGACTTATTACCAAGACTTTTATACGCCCCCTAATGGAAGGGCCTTATTATCATAGGTTTACCTCCATCTTTTATTCAACTTCGCCATGAAGCTTTTATTATGACTTCGGTCTTGCCTTGCCTTTTATTATCCGCCTCATCGGTGGTTTTATTATGGCCAAAGACGTATATCCTCACGCTAAGGCGAATTTTGGATCTTTAAAGCTTCAAACATTAAGGCTTGATTCACTTTCAATTTTGCATAGATTTTTCGGCCTTGTGAGCTTCAAATTGTTTGCTTGATTTAGGTGAGCACTTGAAATCTTATTATTGGGTGAAGCTTTCGATTATTCGGGTTGCCAATACTTCAAAACCGTGACGCTGGCGATACCTTAATGTCTTCCTAATTTAATTACATGGAAGCTACTAGAAAAGACTAGAAACCAACAATCAAGACTAAACCGCTAAGTCAGTATTTATTAAGCAAAAATATTTACAAGCGAGGGGAGAATAAGCAAATAAAGAGAAAACATGAGTTTTTGAAAGAATACGAGTATTCTACGTTTAGCATAGTAACTTATAATTAACCCTATCATTTCTCGTCCTCATTTAAGAGACTTAGCCTAATATAAAGTTAAGAAATCAAAGCTAAGTGCTCACACGCACGGTCGAGTAAAAAATTACTCTTATTCTCGCCATCAGAAAATCTACATTCTTGTCTTCAAACACTTATAAAACATGAGAAAAAATTTAAAATTTTGCCATTTTAGCCTTATTTTGCAACAAAAAGATAAATATTGGAAAGCGTGAAGGTTTGGCAAGGCAAGTATCTATTCACCACAAAAATGATATTTGTAAAATACGTCTTTTAGGAAAAAGAACGTAATTAGGGCAAGTATACAAGTGATTTAGGAAAACCACAAGTAATGACCCAAAGTGGGGATCGTTCTCAAGGAGGCTTGGTGTGTGTGTTAAGAGATGATTAACTTTGTGATTATATTGATGAGAAAAGAAGAAAAGAAGAGAGATTAGAAGAGAAAGACGGTTACGATTATGAATTACACTAAGACGGAAAGTCGTACACGTAAAACCGTAAAACGTGACAAAATTAAAAATTTACCCTAAAAATTCCTAGAAATTTTCAATAAATCCTAAATAATGTAATTAGAGTTTACAAAAAATCAAAAATCACTCAAACCTTTTATTTAATTAAATAATAATTATTTAATGCTAACTAAAGCACAAAAAAGCAATTCAATTAACAAAAAGCCCAAAATGAGATTTTTCAATTGTAAACCTCTAAAATGACTTGACTAAATTTAAAACTATTTTTGTAAATTTTAAAATTAACTAAAACTATTAAACTATTTAAATATAATTAAAATCTATTTAAACTTAAAATAATTCTAAAAATTAATCTAATGACAATAAAAATATTCTAAAAATTGTAAAATTCCTAACTTAATGTATTTAACCTAAGAAAAATATAAAAACTTGAAATATCAAAATTTTAATTTTTAATAATAAAATAATAATAAAATAATATTAAAAATCCAAACTTTACAAAAAATTCTAAAATCTTGCAAACTAGTTTATTTTATCCTAATTAAACAGAAAATGAATTTGAAATACCAAAAATGCCCCTATTGGGCCTTCAAATGGGCCAAATACCCAAAAAGATCCTTAATGGGCTTAATATTGGGCCCAATAAGAAAAAGTCCTCAGAAATGGCCCAAAAGCTCCAGTCAAGCTTAAAAATTGATTTTAAACACAATTTTCCAAAGGCCCAAAAGCTGAAAATGAGCTTAAGCTAGCTTATTTCAAAACATCTTATTCTTAATGGGCTTTTTGGCCCATTAAGCTATAAGCTGATGCCATAAGCTAAGATTTTACCCACGTCCTTCTCTTGAGTTATTTAAGCTATTTGCAAAAAGAAACATGAAATAAGCTCAAGGAATAAGCCTGAAATAAGCCAAAGCCCTCTTCACAAAACGACAAAATAGTCGTTTTTGAGTTCTAGACTATTTCAAGAGTTGATTCAAGTTGCAATAAGTTACAAATGGCTTAACTAAGCTTAATCAACAAAAAGTTTTCCAATAAGCACACTCAATAAGCTGAAATAAGCAATAAGCTGATTTTGAAAAAGACAAAATAGTCGTTTTCTAGTAAAAACTTAAAACCAAAAGCTGTAAACTTCCAGAATCACTTATAAGCTCAAAATATTAAGACCTATTACAAAAAATAAGTTGTTGCACATTTGAATAAGCTAGAATGACTTATTAATAAGCTGAACACAAATTATAACTAGCAATGGCTAGAAGCAGGGGAAAGGAGTTCCCACTGCCTTGACTTTTTGACATGGATTTTTAGAGAGATTCACTTGGTATTTTTGGACAATCAAGGCACCCTTGTGATCCGTGAATCACAAGGAGTCAATAACAAGCAAATAATCACAAAAACACCCAGCCAATCAGTGCAGTTAATTTAATCTTTGCTTAGATGTGTTCGAGACAAGTAATAAGCAGATCTGATGATAATAAGCTACTTTTAAGTTAGTAAAAGCTAACCACAAACCACCAAATGCATACACAAGCTCAATACAACTTAAAGAGACACAGATTAACACATTTCATCCAACAAATCCAACTTATGAACAAGATCTAAGCACATTCAGTTACTGATGAACAATGATGAACACAAGAACAAAGTTTGCTGATCTACTTGACACAAAATCTAAATTCAAGGCCTCAGATCTATCACATAGGTTGAATTAACAATGATTTAACTCTTGTTAGCCCTAGGTTAACATGAAAACTAGGTGTGCACAAGATTTTAGAGCAAAACAACAAATATTCAAGATTTTATAGCCAAATGTTTGATTAAGTGTTTCAAGGCACAAATTTTGCATTTATCAGACCACAATAACCTCCATAACAGATAACAACTCAAATAACACTCAAATACCAACTCCAAATCACATAAACTTGAACCAACAGTCAATCCCAAACACCCTTTTAACCTTTTAAACTCAAGTTTAACAAAGTAAAAGTCTTCTTAAGATTGATTTAAGCCCAATTTAGCATCATAACACACAACATATGAATCAAGAACCAAATTGCAGGCATAAAAACACACTTATACCAGCAAAATCACAAAATCACATAAAAATCAAATATTAATCAGAAAGATGAAAATTTGAGAATACAAACCTCCAAGATGTACATCCACACCTTGGAATCAAAGAGGTGAGTGCTCGCAAGAACAAGAACCAACTTCCCCATGCTAAGAACAACAAACAAGCCCAGCCAAAGGCTTGAGCTTAGATTAGCACAAAATATAGTAAAAAAAAGTGACAAAGGGTCAAGTCTATGCAAGGCTTAGGTTCCCACAAGGCCTGAATCTTCCCTTAAGGCCTCACCACCCCTTAATCAACCAAGATTAGGAGGCTATAATCACCCTTAAGCTTAAATAAGCAAGTTGTTGAACCACAAGCACTTAGCAAACCACTTGACTGATTTTTGAAACAAAAACGTATACCAACTTCCAATATTGTTCAAGCTAGTGAATTGTGACTTATGTCACTTAAGGAAACACCTCAATGAACAATCCTCACCAAAGCACAAGCCAAATTCTTGACCTAAGCAAGAACAAAGGGACTCAAAGGCTTATAGGCTATCTTGGACTTGTTCAAGGTTTTGTTTAAGTACAAAAACGTGACAATACAACTACTTAACACAATAATAATCAATGGAACTCAAATTTCAGTCACAACACAATACCATAATCTTATAAATTTCAGAAAATGGCTTTATAAGGCTTGACAAAGTAAAACTGAGAACAAAGCTAAATGTTGTAAACTAATGCCTTTAAATAGGCTACATGAAACCTAGAAATGTTGAAAAAGTAAAGAAAACCCTAGTGGTAAACTTCCAGAAATGACCTTGGAAGATTTTAAAAACTTGAGCTCATGTGAGATTTCTTGGCGTTTTGTTGGAGTGCCAGTGGGATATAAATGATCTTGGACGTCCAATTCATGCTTAGAAAATAAGCAAGGCCTTGGGGCGTTGATTTGCTGCATGGTTTTGTTTGGAGGTGAAAAAGTGGGGCAGGGGAAGGGTGGTGATACATGTGAGTTGATGGTGATGTGGGTTTAAGAGTTGGGTTAGGATTAGTATAACCCTAATCATGTTTGTGGAAAGTTTTGGTGCTTAATTCAACATGATTAGAAAAAACCCAATTCTTGTGATGAACATGAAGAACAAGGTTTTTGATTTGTTTTGTTTTCTAAATAGGTGTTAAGGTGCCAATATTAAACTAATCAGTTAAGATTAGTTTAATTAAGTGAGTGGGAAGTGAGGTGTAAAAAAGGTGGGTTCTGATTTGTTGAGGGGATTTGGTGGGTGAGGTGGCAGCACATGGTTGGTATAGGTAAGTATGGCTGTCTGCCATGATTGGTCCTTCTTCTCCCTTTCTTTTGTCATTTCAGTTTAAACATGCTATCAACGCCTATCCCTTTGTTATCAACTTTTGTTTTTCATACTTTTGCCCCAAAAAGTTTTGCAAAATATTTTCAGGGGTATTTCTTGCCAATTTGTGACTATTGAGGGGCTGATTTGGCATTTTCTTCAAAGGTAATGGTCTTGACTTGTATGGTTGACTTTTTGGAGGACTAAAATTGCCAAGTCATAATTCTTGAGGGACCATTTTTGCCAATTCTTCAGAGTGGAGGGTCCTTTTTGTAATATTGACAAACCTTAAGGACCAAATTTTGTAATTATGAATAAACAAGGGTTTAAAGTGCCAGTTCTTCAATATTAGAGGACCCTTCTTGTTCAATCTTCATATCTTCAAGTTTTATTCTTGGAAAATCATCACCTGGGTCCGGTTCACTATGCGGCTTCGTTTCCCGTGTTCGTTTTTGCATGATTCTTGTGATCTTTTGCTATTTTCTCAATATCTGTACCTAAAATACACAAGTAACAATCACAAGCATATATTTGGCCATTTTCATGATATTTTATGCATTTAAAGCCCGTTTTGGACGATGAGACTATGTATAAAAGCAGTCTCATCACTCCCCCATACTAAACCATTGTCTTGCCCTCACGCAATGCTAGAATAAAGTATCGTAGCACCTCCAAAATTCATTTTTATTCACTTTATTGAATGATAAACTAGCTACACTACTACTATTGCCACTACTTGCGTTTTAGACATAATGTATGATTTTCATCGCAAAATGGGACATTTAGGTTCATAGAATAAGAACACGTGAATGCTTCGTTTGAAATAATTTCATCGTCCTCGATTTTCACCCCAATTCCATGCCAAGCGCGCAACGAGATCATTGTCATTATAAGTTAGTAATGCTAACACTACTAATATTCCCTAATCACGTACTTATCCTCCTATTTTCCTAAGTTGTATCTCTTATATTTTATTTTGTCTTGAATGTTTCACGAGGATGCATTGTTTGACTTATGCGACAATAGAGATTTAGGTCTAAAAATAGATTCCCAACGGTGTAACCAAGACCATCAAATTAATAACCCCTCCTAATAGACAACGATGTCAAAAAATTAAGTCAACAAGAAGGATCGATAAACACGGTTTTATAACGGCTTTGAACATGAGACTTACTACCAAGACTTTTATACGCCCCCTAACGGAAGGGCCTTATTATCATAGGTTTACCTCCATCTTTTATTCAAATTCGCCATGAAGCTTTTATTATGACTTCGGTCTTGCCTTGCCTTTTATTATCCGCCTCATCGGTGGTTTATTATGGCCAAGACGTATATCCTCACGCTAAGGCGAATTTTGGATCTTTAAAGCTTCAAAGATTAAGGCTTGATTCACTTTCAATTTCGCATAGATTTTTCGGCCTTGTGAGCTTCAAATTGTTTGCTTGATTTAGGTGAGCACTTGAAATCTTATTATTGGGTGAAGCTTTCGATTATTCGGGTTGCGAATACTTCAAAACCGTGACGCTGGTGATACCTTAATGTCTTCCCAATTTAATTACATGGAAGCTACTAGAAAAGACTAGAAACCAACAATCAAGACTAAACCGCTAAGTCAATATTTATTAAGCAAAAATATTTACAAGCGAAGGGAGAATAAGCAAATAACAAGAACACATGAGTTTTTGAAAGAATACGAGTATTCTACGTTTAGCATAGTAACTTATAATTAACCCTATCATTTCTCGTCCTCATTTTAGAGACTTAGCCTAATATAAAGTTAAGGAATCGAAGCTAAGTGCTCAACACGCACGGTCGAGTCAAAAATTACTCTTATTCTCGCCATCATAAAATCTACATTCTTGTCTTCAAACACTTATAAAACATGAGAAAATTTTTAAAATTTTGCCATTTTTAGCCTTATTTTGCAACAAAACGATAAAAAGAAAGATAAATATTAGAAAGCGTGAAGGTTTGGCAAGGCAAGTATCTATTCACCCCCCATACTAAAGTTAAACATTGTCCTCAATGTTTCGAGTCTAAGGGTGCAAACACCCCCATACTAGAGACGTAGTCGAATGCTTAATCTAGCTTGGAAAGGGTGTAACCGTTAAATTTAAAGCCGTTTATGAAGTGTGCTATAAACCTAAGGTTAGAACATCAAAGGATATATCATATGGATATTGAGAAAGTCTTCAAGCAAATGATCGAGTGCTCCCATAAATCAAACACGGGAGGCTCCAATCGTGAAGATAGTGATCATCTAAAAACCACATATCATAAACAACCACGGAACAAAGGTTGGAAGGGCACAAATCCCCTTACATTAAACTAATTAGAAAGCGATAATATGTACATGGATAAGTATGGGTTTCCCCCACGAGGCACCTTGTTTTTGATAATAGAGTCAAAAGCTCGACTCGAATCCCCCATAAATGTGATCATTTAGGGATAATCATGGTATGGTCAATTTTTGGTGGGGCTTACATGATAAACAAGGACCAAAAACAACCAGTACTAAGGACTAAGTCCTTAGATGGTGCAAAATACCGGGGTCGAAGATGGCGTTCTTGTTTTCATTGGATAAACAAATCAACACCACTTCAACATGTGCCAACACAAACCCAAAGGGTTTAAAGAAAATAGATGAAAAGAAATAGAAGGGTGGGACAATGGGTAAGTCACAAAAACCATGAGCTACTCGAGGTAGACTCGTACCAATCAAATAGAAAGATTTTCCATTTATTGCATCGGTGGAAGACCGAGATTTCCCTTTATAAGCAATTCCGGGATCAAATATCTCGTCCTCGGTGGAGAAAGGGGAGGGAACATAAGGGGCTTCCCCCACACTAAGTCCACACAAAGCATCGTCAAAAGGAGAAGACGAGCTTGTAGTACTCAAGACACGAGGTGATGACGGAGTTAGCATTGTAGAAAAATCTTTTAAATCCAATTCAAAATTTTTTCCTTTTTTGTCTTTTGAAAACTCCTTATGAAAACCCGACTTGATTATGTCAAAACTATTTGGTGTTTCTAAAATGATGTTAGTCACACTAAAAATTCTCACATTTGAAAACCGTTTTGGTTTTGGTGGTGGTAAGTTCTCAAAACGTTTGTCGACAAAGAAAACTTCCCCATCGGGGTCAACATATTCATCATCCGAAGAATCATTCGTGATTGGAGACGTAGGCTTAACACTCTTAACCTCCACCGGCGGAGGGGATGGAAAATCATTTTATTATCAACTCCTAAAACTCGTTTTGAAATTCTTTTTCAAATGTTTTTGATGGGATTAACATTGTTCAAAGACGTGATATAATACACATGAGAAAGCGTAGAGTTTTGAGTTGCATTTATGACGAGTTCTTCCTCATTGAAACGTAGAGTGATTTTCCTAGCATGCACATCGATAAGTGCTCTCGAGGTATCCAAAAATAATCGACCTAAAACTAGAGGAACTTTAGGATCGATGGGAATGTCAACAACGATAAAGTCCACGGGATAGTAAAACTTTCCAACTTTCACGAAGACGTCCTCGGCTACTCCACAAGCTAGAATCGTAGAATGATCGGCCATCTCGATTGACATTCTAGAAGGAGTGAGATTTGGAAGATTGAGCGACTTAAAAATCTCAAGAAGCATCAAATTTATACTAGCACCAAGATCGGCCAAGGCGTAGCATTCCTCCATATCTTGTATTGCACATGGGATTAAAAATTTACTGGGATCGCGACTTTTTGAGGTATGCGGCTAAGAAAAACCGAAGAACAACTAGACGACTTTTGCAATTTATCTTTGTTATTCAACATACTTTTGAAGTTTGCGGCAAATCGAGGCATTATGACCAAGGCGTCGGCAAAACTTATATTAAAATGCAAGTCACGAAACATTTTCATAAAAAGTTCACATTGATAATTATTTCGTTCTTGTGCCTTTTCCTTGTTTCGTCTTGAAGGGTAAGGTAAGGGTGGTGTGGGTTGGGGCATAGGCAACGGCCTTGGAATCTCGGGTTCCACTATTGGTATTGGTTCAACCGTAGGTGTGGTTTGAGCGGTACTTCGTGGGCTTGGAATTTGCTCCTTTTCAACCACCACCTTGGGTTCTTTCTCTATTTCCTTCTCCGTAGAAGTACTTGGACGAGAAATGGGTTCTTTGAAAGTTTTACCACTACGAGTAGTAATAACATTCAATTCTCCTTTCGGGTTTACGATGGTATCACTAGGAAGACCACCCGAAGAAGAAGGTTTACACATGATAGATTCAAACATTTTTCCCATTCGATCTTTAAACTTAGATTGCCTAGCATCCGCTTTTAACAACTCTTGCTTAATTTCATGTTGACCTTGCTCCTTTTTTGTTGATTTTGTTGGAGACGTTGGACATTTCCTTCCATTTTATTAGCATGAGTCTTAAGTTCATTAGCATGTTCGTTTTTAAGCTCGTTTTTCAACTCAGATCTTAAGCTAATTATCTCACGTTGCATGTTATCAAACTTAGCATCATTTTCCTTTGCATATTCTAAAAATTATCCATTAAGATTTTTAGTGTGAGCATTTTGAAAACCTTGTGTGGTAGTTTGAAAATCATGGTTTTGGTTCTGGTTTGAAATTTGCCCATTTCCACTTTGATAATTACCCTTGTTGAAGTTACGTTGATTTCCTTGATAAGCACCACTTTGATTGTTGTTTCGATTGTTGTTAGCATTTTGATTTTGTGGAGCTTGATTTTGGCGGGAACCTTGACCGTTTTGGTTATAAGTTCCCGTGGCTACATAAGCATTCGAAGTGTTACCATCCGCGGTATTGCACTCGGAAAAATCATGAGCTCCACCACACGAAATACAACTCTTGGCAACCGCCTTAACCGATGCGGAATTTAAAGCATCTTGTGCTTTCCAATGAGTCATAAGAGTCGAAAACCTATCGAAAAACCGATTCTCCTCATTTGCTTCATCTTGCAAGGCACTCATGTTACGAGACGATGCTGACGAACCCATAGTGGCAACACTCGGTGTGTTACGAGGGCTATAAACTTTAGACCTATTCTCAATGATTTTTAAAGCATCATCGGTCGTTTTGCACAAAAAATAACCACCCGCGGCGGCATTTAAGTAATCTCGTTCATGATCATTAAGCCCATTATAAAAAGTGTCAATTTGATGCAATTCGGAAAAATCATGGTGTGGACATTCATGTAACATTTATTTAAACCTTTCCCAAGCCATTGAAAAACTTTCATTAGACCTTTGAGTAAATCGTGAAATCTTGTTTTTCAAATGTGTTGTTTTAGATGGTGGAAAAAATTGATTCACAAACTTAGAAACGAGATCACCCCACGTCAAAATCGAATTTGGGGGTTCTTTCTCGATCCATATCTTGGCGGGTCCATCTAACGAGTATGGAAACAACATCATCTTAATGGCATCGTGGGGTACATCCTTAAACTTGCTTGTCGCGGTGAGACGATTAAATTGCCTAATGTGATAATGTGGGTTGTCTTTTCGTGTCCGCGAAACTTGTTGGCTTGAAGCATAGACATTAAACCCGTCTTGATCTCGAATTTCACCGCAAGGATGGCGGGAATCGCAATGGCCTCTCCAAAACCCTTGGTGGGTGCTTGAAGCAACTCCATCATAGTACGATTAGCAATGATAGCTTCTTGTTCTACAATAGGTTCCTCACTTGGAGTCTCTTCACTAGAAGGTGTTGGTGTGTTTTCCTTTCGATTACGACGTTTACGTGTACGTCTTGCTTGATTACGAGTTTGCATAAACGTCACGTACAACGTGGGGATGAGCAAAGAAGATTCTTTTTGGTGTTTTTGACTTTTTCAATTTTTTTGGATTTTTGATTGTTTTTACTTTTTTTGGATTTTGGAATTGTATTAAGTAGACAAAAATCTACAAATCTCCTCCTTAATCAAATCTCTTGATTAAAGAAGCCTCAAGGAATGAAAACGATCACGTGAAGTGAACGCCTTCGATGACTTTAGAACGTTGGTGGAACACCAAAACGTTCAAGAGGGTTTAATCAAATGAAACTAAGAAAGTATATATGATACTTAATAATACTTTGGGCGGCAAAACCCTCGATTAGCTTTCAATCTCAAAATACTCACAAGCAAGCGGGGAAACGAGGCGGCGCAAAGCACTTAAGAGCCTTTTTCCTTAGGGTATATTTTATAATACCCGCCTTATACCCACCTTATAGTTTGTATTTTTTAAAATCGAGCTTCACTAAAGTATTTATCTATTTTTGCCTTTTCTTTCTTGTTTGAGATTCGAATACAATGATTGGGTAACGACCTCCCAAGTCAAGGTTGTGTTTTCACACTTGTGGAGTACTTGTGAATTTTTTTTGTTCTACGTATACAATATATTGATAGTATTCACAAAAAACGAAAAACCGATAATACGTATTAGTAGAGTGCTACTAATCCAAATATATATTATGGCTATATATAAAAACAACAATTGCCAAATCAAAACACAACACGCTTCCCCGGTAGCGGCGCCAAAAATGATATTTGTAAAATACTTCTTTTAGGAAAAAGAACGTAATTAGGGCAAGTATACAAGTGATTTAGGAAAACCACAAGTAATGACCCAAAGTGGGGATCGTTCTCAAGGAGGCTTGGTGTGTGTGTTAAGAGATGATTAACTTTGTGATTATATTGATGAGAAAAGAAGAAAAGAAGAGAGATTAGAAGAGAAAGACGGTTACGATTATGAATTACACTAAGACGGAAAGTTGTACACGTAAAACCGTAAAAAGTGACAAAATTAAAAATTTATCCTAAAAATTCCTAGAAAATTGCAATAAATCCTAAATAATGTAATTAGAGTTTACAAAATCAAAAATCACTCAAACCTTTTATTTAATTAAATAATAATTTTTTAATACTAATTAAAGCCCAAAAAATCAATTTAATTAAAAAAAAGCCCAAAATGAGATTTTTTCAATTGTAATCCTCTACAATGACTTAACTAGATTTAAAACTATTTTTGAAAATTTTAAAATTAATTAAAACTATTTAAAAACAATTAAAAACTATTTAAACTTAAAATAATTCTAAAAATTAATCTAATGACAATAAAAATATTCTAAAAATTGTAAAATTCCTAACTTAATGTATTTAACCTAAGAAAAATATAAAAACTTGAAAAATCTAAATTTTAATTTTTAATAATAAAATAATATTAAAAATCCAAAATTTATAAAAAAATTCTAAAAACTTGCAAACTAGTTTATTTTGTCCTAATTAAACAGAAAATGAATTTGAAATACCAAAAATGCCCCTATTGGGCCTTCAAATGGGCCAAATACCCAAACAGATCCTTAATGGACTTAATATTGGGCCCAATAAGAAAAATTCCTTAGAAATGGCCCAAAAGCTCTAGTCAAGCTTAAAATTTGATTTTAAACACAATTTTCCAAAGGCCCAAAAGCTGAAAATGAGCTTAAGCTAGCTTATTTCAAAACATTTTATTCTTAATGGGCTTTTTGGCCCATTAAGCTATAAGATGATGCCATAAGCTAAGATTTTACCCACGTCCTTCTCTTGACCTAATTAAGCTATTTTCAAAAAGAAACTTGAAATAAGCTCAAGGAATAAGCCTGAAATAAGCCAAAGCCCTCTTCACAAAACGACAAAATAGTCATTTTTGAGTTCTAGACTATTTCAAGAGCTGATTCAAGTTGCAATAAGTTACAAATGGCTTAACTAAGCTTAATCAACAAAAAGTTTTCCAATAAGCACACTCAATAAGCTGAAATAAGCAATAAGCTGATTTTGAAAAAGACAAAATAGTCGTTTTCTAGTAAAAACTTAAAGCCAAAAGCTGTAAACTTCCAGAATCACTTATAAGCTCAAAATATTAAGACCTATTACAAAAAATAAGTTGTTGGACATTGGAATAAGCTAGAATGACTTATTAATAAGCTGAACACCAATTATAACTAGCAGTGGCTAGAAGCAGGGGAAAGGAGTTCCCACTGCCTTGACTTTTTGACTTGGATTTTTAGAGAGTTTCACTTGGTATTTTTGGACAATCAAGGCACCCTTGTGATCAGTGAATCACAAGGAGTCAATAACAAGCAAATAATCACAAAAACACCCAGCCAATCAGTGCAGTTAATTCAACCTTTGCTCAGATGTGTTCCAGACAAGTAATAAGCAGATCTGATGATAATAAGCTATTTTTAAGCTAGTAAAAGCTAACCACAAACCACCAAATGCATACACAAGCTCAATACAACTTAAAGAAACACAGATTAACACATTTCATCCAACAAATCCAACTGATGAACAATATCTAAGCACATTCAGTTACTGATGAACAATGATGAACATAAGAACAAAGTTTGCTGATCTACTTGACACAAAATCCAAATTCAAGGCCTCAGATCTATCACATAGGTTGAATTAACAATGATTTAACACTTGTTAGCCCTAGGTTAACATGAAAACTAGGTGTGCACAAGATTTTAGAGCAAAACAACAAATATTCAAGATTTTATAGCCAAATGTTTGATTAAGTGTTTCAAGGCACAAATTTTGCATATATCAGACCACAATAACCTCCATAACAGATAAAAACTCAAATAACACTCAAATACCAACTCCAAATCACAGAAACTTGAACCAACAGTCAATCCCAAACACCCTTTTAACCTTTTAAACTCAATTTTAACAAAGTAAAAGTCTTCTCAAGATTGATTTAAGCCCATTTTAGCATCATAACACACAAAATATGAATCAAGAACCAAATTGCAGGCATAAAAACACGCTTATACCAGCAAAATCACAAACTCACATAAAAATCAAATATTAATCAGAAAGATGAAAATTTGAGAATACAAACCTCCAAGATGTACATCCACACCTTGAATTCAAAGAGCTGAGGTGCTAGCAAGAACAAGCACCAGCTTCCCCCTGCTAAGAACAACAAACAAGCCCAGCCAAAGGCTTGAGCTTAGATTAGCACAAAATAGAGTAAACAAAGTGACTAAGGGTCAAGTCTATGCAAGGCTTAGGATCCCACAAGGTTTGAATCTTCCCTTATGGCCTCATCACCCCTTAATCAACCAAGATTAGGAGGCTATGATCACCCTTAAGCTCAAATAAGCAAGTTGTTGAACCACAAGCACTTAGCAAACCACTTGACTGATTTTTGAAACAAAAACGTATACCCACTTCCAATATTGTTCAAGCTAGTGAATTGTGACTTATTGATGGTTGTAATTTTACACTTGTTTAGGAAAACAAGGTAATTAGGGAAAGTATTAACAAGTGACTTAGGAAAATCACAAGTTATGACCCTAAAGTGGGGATCGTTCTGAAGGAGGCTAGTGTGTTGTGTAGAGAGATGATTAACTTTGTGATTATATGATTATGAGAAAGAAAATAGAAATGAGATAAGAAGAGAATGACGGATACGATGACGGATTACACTAAGACGAAAGGGTCGTACACGTAAAACCATAAAAGCACCAAAATTAAAAATTTACCCAAAAAATTCCTAGAAAATTGCAATAAATCCTAAATAATGTAATTGGAGTTTACAAAAAATTAAAAATCACTCAAACCTTTTATTTAATTAAATAATGATTTTTTAATGCTAATTTAAGCCCTAAAAATCATTTTAATTAACAAAAAGCCCAAAATGAGTTTTATCACTTTGTAAACCTCTAAAATAACCTAACTTATTTTAAAACTATTTTTGTAAATTTTAGAATTAATTAAAACTATTTAAAAACAATTAAAAACTATTAAAACTTAAAATAATTATAAAAATTAATCTAAGGACAATAAAAATATTCTAAAAGTTGTAAAATTCCTAACTTTATGTACTTAACCTATGAAAAATATAAAAACTTGAAAAATCTAAATTTTAATTTTTAATAATAAAATAATATTTAAATAATATTTAAATCCAAAATTTATAAAAAATTCTAAAAACTTGCAAACTAGCTTAATTTAACCTAAATAAACAGAAAATGAAGTTGAAATTACAAAAATACCCCTAATGGGCCTAGAAATAGGCTAAAAGTCAAAACAGACCCCTTAATTGGCTCAAATAGGCCCAATAAGAAAAATGTTGTCCAATTTAGCCCAAAAGCTCCTATCTGACTCAAAATTTGATTTTAAACACAACTTTTCAAAGGCCTAAAAGCTGAAAATGTGAAATAAGCTGACTTATACCAAACAACTTATTCTTAATGGGCTTTTTGGCCCATTAAGCTATAAGCTGATGCCATAAGCTCAAATTAGACACACAAGCTTATTTTGAGTTGCTTAAGACTTCTGTAAAAAGAAATTTGAAATAAGCCAAAGGAATAAGCCTGAAAATGCAAAAAGCAATCTACAAAAAATGACAAAATAGTCGTTTTCGAGTTCTAGGCTATCCCAAGAGCTGATTAAAGTTTCTAAAGCTTTTAAATGATTTATCTAAGCTTAATCAACAAAAAGTTTTCAAATAAGTTCACTCAATAAGCTGAAATAAGCAAATAAGCACTTATGAAAAAGTCAAATGAGTTGGTTTTCTAGCAAAAAGTCAAAGTCAAAGTCTAATAAGCTCTAGTTCAAACAAATGGGTCAAATGATGAAGATTGATCACAAAAAATAAGTTGTTGCAGGTCTGGATAAGCCAAAATGGCTTATTGATAAGCTAACTGAGAAATTGCACTAGCAGGGGCTAGTTTTGAGTGTTGAGCAGTGGAAACTTTTTCCACTGCTTGACTTCTTGACTTTTTTTGTCTTTAGTGACTTTTTTGGAGAATCAAGTTACACAAAGGCACCCAAATGATCAGTGGATCATAAAGAGTCAATAACAATCAAGAAATCACATTCACAATCAGCCAGTTAGTACAGTTTAATCAAAACACCACTAGATATGCACCAGACATGAACAGATAAGCAGTTAAGCACTTATAAGTTGTTTTAGCAAATTTCAGCCAACCAAATTGCACCAAAAGCATATACAAGCTGTAATAAACTTAAATGAACAAGTTTAATTAGTTTTCATGCAATGGCTTAAAGCCTAAATCAAGATTCAAGCAAATGAAGGTTACTGATGAATACTAACACAAGCAGATTTTACTTTTGCTGATGCACTTGACCAACAAGCCAGATTCAATCACTCAGATCTATCACATATGTTATATTAATGATGATTTAACAACTTTCAACCCTAAGCATGCATAAATTCTAGATTTTACCAAAATCTTAGGTAAAAAACAGTTAAAATCAATGAGATATAGCACAATGTTTGATTTGAGGTTTCAAACCCAAAAACTTGCAGCAATAAGCACTCAACCAAGTAGTTAACAAATACAAAGCACAAACAACACCTTCCACAAACACAATAACAACTTATGATCTATAACAGGTAATCCCAAACACCCTTTTAACTTTTCAAATCCAAAATTTTCAAATCAAAAGTGTTATCCAAGACCACCCAAGCCCAAATAAGCACAATAACAAGTATAATATGCAGATTTAAGCAAGATTAGACCATAAAATCAGCAAGAACACAAGTAGCCCACAAATTCACTGATGTGATCGTGATAGTATAGTGATAATTTGGATACGTTATAGGGTAAATTAGAAAATTACCTTTAGGAAAAAGTAATAGACTAATATTACCAATGACGAATTTAATTAAACACGTGATGAACCAAGTTCGTTGTACACGAAGATCGAGTGAATTTGAGACGTTTTGCTTTGATTTGGACAATTGATTTGAATTGGTTTTCGGTTTTTAAACTAGAATTAAAATCTACTAATTTTAAACTATTTAAAATTATCCTAAAGTGCATGAATCGTAAACCCCGCTATTATTAAACTAAAAACAATTACTTAAAATTAAAATCTAATTAAAAATTAAACTATTTTAATAATCTATGAAAATTAATCTATTTAATAAAAATAACTTTTAATCTATTTTTTGAAATCTAATTAAACTTTTTAGATTTATAAAACTTTATTAAAATTACTTTTAAAACTAATCTATTTTAAAAGTAAATTTTATTTAAATCTAATTCTATAAAAATCTATTTAATTGAAAATAAACTAATTGAACTATTTAAATTTAATAAAAACATTTTTTATTTATTTTTATTTTATTTTGAAACTAATATTATTTTAGAAATTAAAAGTTTACTTTAATAAAAACTTCTATTACAATTATCTAAAAAAACGTGAGATTAAATAAAACAATCTTTAAATACAAATCTGCCTGAGACAAAAAAAACACTATAATAACGTAGTAAAAGGAAACTAAACCAATAAAGCTAGCTAGCTCAGTTGGAAAAGCTTGTGTCCCATGACCAGGAGGTCATGGGTTCGAGTCCAAATTAGGACATATTTTTTTGGATTATTTATTCTTTTTGAGAGATGATGAAAATGAGTCTCATGAGAGACTTTTGTAAGCTTATTTCCTATAAGCTGTTAGGAAACAGCTCTCTTGGGCTTATCAGATCATTAGGATCTGATAAGATGATAGTTTGAACAATTTATCAGAAAGCAGTAAATAATTTCACAGACCAACAATCTCAAGTTAATCAAATTCAAATACAACTAACCCAGCAAAGATCAGTAATAACTGAACAAATTAATCAGTAAAACAAAACTACGAAGATCAAGTACTGAACGAATTTATAAGCAGCAGAATGAACAGATTAATCAACTACTCATAGACATATCATACTCCAATAACAGTTGAAACCTAAATCAGTAAAAAAAACGTAGCATAAACATACTAATCAGTAACAATTCAGCAACATATTTTACACCAAAAATAGAACAAAGATTATGCAAAATATCAGGAAGTCCATTTCAAACGTAGCAGATTAACAAAAGAGACTTAAAACTGTAACAGAATAAAATTTAATTTGTACTGCTTATCCAAACCAAATCAGTAGACATATAAGTAGCATCAAAACAAGTTACAACCAATTACCCAAGATTCATCATAAGATCAAAAGGTAACTGAAATCTAGCAGATCCAAAAATGATTAAGTACCAAATATCATTCAAAATCAAACTCAACAACATAATACTAAAAGATCAGATAATATTTAACAGTCACAACTAGAATAAAACTTAAACAAAAGCTAATCAGATTCATGGCATACAGGTTCAAATCAAATATAACATCATTTATCAATTACAGATTTAATCTAACAAATAGTCTAAGCAGAATAATAAATAAAAACTTGTAAATAACATGAAATTAAAAGGGGTTAGAATCTTTTAATGAAACCATTAGGAAGTAGGTTGTGCTGAACAACCTAAGATCCGTAAATGACACCACCAAACACCTTAACTCGAACCAGAATAAATCTTCACTGCTTCAATTTTATGTCTATCCAGTGGGGATAAACACTAATCTAATACTTTTCTTATAATATTAAATCTAAGCTATTAGTTAGCTTATATTCAACATCACAAATATTATTATGTGAAACAGTAATAATAATTAACCCGTATATCAATTTAAGCAGGAAAAAGAAAATAGACGAGACACGATTGTAAATGAAAAATGACTGATCTTTTATTAAACTTCAGAAATATTACAAGATTTATTAAAAGAAATACAAAATTAACCCTAAAACAATTTCTACATACTAACTTTAAAGTAAAGAAAGGATGAAAATTACAAGTAAATTGGGGGTTTTTATAGCCATCCCAAGGCTTTGCTGGGAAGAATATTCGCATCTTTCTTGGCATATTCCATCCGATTTTCAGCCCTTGGATCTCTCTCTCTCTCTCCTGTTTGTTTAAATCTGATGGTTGTAAATTCACAACTAGCACACGGATTGCCAACATGGCATCCGTGTGTGCTAGTTGTGTTTCTTTTCTGCTTTCTGATTGGCTGAGTGGAATATATGATGTGTAACTTCCAATAGAAATTTGCCACGTAGCATCTTCTCTTCCATCATCTCTTCCTATAAATTGGGGGATTTAATTCCCCCTCACGTGAATTACACGTGTGATGAAAAGCCCTTTGTTAATTTATTGAGTTACTCATCTAGGGTTTTTTTAAACAGTAAATAAGTTGCAGGTAATTTTGGGGTGGAAGAAGATGTTACATAGATTGTAACGAAATTATTTAATGTGTGGGTGAAAGGGAAAAAAACGTGTGAAGAATGAGTGGGTGAGGATCGTTTACTTTATTTATTGTGTGAAAAGTTGTGTGACTGGAGAACGTTTAATAAACGTGTGTTTGGTGTGAGAACGTGTAAATGAAAAGTGAGGTTTATTTATTTACACGTTTGACTGATAAATACTTGTTTAAACAAACCCTAAAAGCCCATTAGCTCACCGTTCCTATTTCATTCTTTCATTGATTTGAAGAGTTTGGGATTTTGGCCCATAATATTTTTCCCATCCGTGATAACTAGCAAATTAGGCTATAGTTGGGCTTCATTTGGGGTTGTGATTAAAACCATCCGTTTAATACAAACAATTGGACTCTATTTGGGCTTTTAAGCCCAAATGTTCCAATGTGGGACCCACTAAGCCCATAAACCTTTGATAAAATTAAATCCTCGAAAACGGACTTGATTTGTGGCTTATTGATCTTTTCTACAAACTCGTGTCGATATTTGCCGGTTTTTGCGAACTTGGTACCTACACACACGAAACAACAAAAACAAACATATACAAGGCATTTTTTATGATATTTATGCAATTATTGAATGTTATTTGATATAATTGATATGAGTAAAATCACTCATATCAAACTCCCCCTTGCTAAGCAATTGCCGTGTCCTCACATAATGATAAAGTAAAACACTAACTACACCTTTATTCAACTTTTGACAATTTATTTTGCAAAAACGTAATGTATTGCTTTCATTATTGAAAAATAACTTTAAGGATCATAAAACTTAAATAGATTCATCGTCCCCGACTTTTCACTTTTCCATGCCAAGTGCAAAAACAAGATCATTGTTATTATAAGTTAGCAAACTAACACGAACTCATGTGGGCCAATTATTCACTTAGACTCCCTTATTCCTAGGTGTATCTCTTATATTTTATTGTTGTCTTGAATGATCACGAGGATGCATTGTTGACTTATTTCGATAATATATTAGGCCGAAAATAAAGTGAACGATTTAATCAATAGTTAGCTAAAGGACAAAATCTTTTAAAACTGCTTCTCGGGACCTCATAAAGTTCATATCTTGGCATAACTTGCTTCGCGATTTGAGACCTTTCTCGGACCGATATTTGGCAGCGACTTCATACTTCAAACCTTAAGAGACGTTCATGAAATAATGGTCTTCTCTTCATATAGGAATTTCTTCACTTGAAGTTTTGAGATATTCATACTTGGACCACGACTTCTTCATTTTTCTCCAATCTTTATTTGGGATTTTGATATACAACGACCCGCCTCCTTTTTGGACTTGGCTTTATTTATCCTCATACCTTGTTAGGGCCTTTTTGGATAGACTTCTCCATGACTTTTGGGGAGTATTTGCTTTTCGTCGTGTGTCTCGATCCTTCATATTGATTTTTGATAAATGATTCTTCACATTACTTGGGATCTTTAGCAATAAAATATAGCCCTCATGTCTTGTTAGTACCTTTTTGGACTCGCCAATCTTCGCATCCCGCTTCAATAAGTTATGCCTTGGCTATGAACTCTAATCCATACCGAGCAACTTTTAAACGATCTTGGGCTAGAAGCTATGTAACTTTTCAAATCATACAATCTTATTTATTGCAGATAAATTTATTAGCAGGCGATGGGAGAATAGGCTTATAATTAACTCACATAAATTCACGAAAGAATACCAAACTTATAATTGGCTCTATCATCTCTCGTTCTCCATATTGTAAAATTTCAAGAATGTGAAATCAATGGATACTTAGCCTATTAAATCAAAGTTTTGGGTTTTCAAGTCATCTATAGGATCTTGCATCTTCTTATACTTTTTCAAGTTTTAGAATTTGCGTTTTAAAGTTCCCTTAATAAACGACTTTCTAGGATCAATTATAGGAACTTGCGAAAAGTTCTTGTTCTTAACTCGTATGAATTAAGACTTTCGCGTTTTAAAGCTCCCTATATAAAAGCCTAGCAAAACTTAATTCAAATACGTTAAGGAAAAGCTAAGGTTAAAAACCGAGTCGAGTCAAATACTATTCTTATTTTCACCAACAGAAAGCCTACATTTGTGTCAAAAGCACTTATTTTATTTATTAAAACTTAAAAATAACACTAAAAATTTAAATTTTTTATGAAAAATGAGAAAAACAATTACGTTTAGACACGACAAAAGCAATTGCAAGCGATTATATCGATTGACTCCCCCATGCTAAAACCAAACATTGTCCTCAATGTTTCTTAGCTCAAGAGTAACACCCCCTTGCTAAAACACGAAGAGTTTAATGCAAAATCCTAGCATGGAAAGAGCACGCAAATCTATAAGCCGTTTATTAATTATGCCTCAAGATAAAATGTTAGTCGATAAAAATCAAGGGATAAAGAGTGTGCCCCTTTTTGGCATTCAAAGAATGGAAGATCAAGTGGACCGGTAAAAACCGAACACGAGAGTCTTCAAATATTAGGGTCATACCTAAGATTCACAACACAACAAAACACGAGCACGAGCTTGAAAGATCAAGCCTTATTAGTGTTAGAAAATAGAAAGAAGATAGAATGTATGGGACTCCCCCACAAGGCACCTCGTTTTTGTTAACCGAGTCATGAGCTCGACTCGATCCCCGCATTCATTGGTCCTTAGGGAAAATGGTGAAAACCGGCATAATGGAATAGAATCCATGATAAAGCACGATACCGGGGTCAAAGATTACATCCTCGTTGTCGGATGACAAACGAAAGGATAAAACTACAACACGAATCTCTAACAAGAGATGGTAGTCACAACTAATGGTATGGATGTAGCATGCTCCCCGAGATAAACTCGCACCAAGATGATTAAAAAGTATTTCAATTATTGCATCGGTGAAAGGCCGAGATTTCCCTAAATCAACGATTCCGGGGTCAAATACCTCGTCCTCAGTGGAGAAAGGAATAGACAACAAGGTGTCGTCCCCCATGCTAATCTTAAATCATATAAAGCACATAGTAATGGTGGTACAAAAGTCTCAACCATAGTGGTTTCAACTTGCATGACTTTGTTGACCTTATCACTCTTAGGAATGTGAACAAAAGGGTCATCGTACTCAAAATGAGTCGTATGAAAAACCCGCACATTAAGATCAAAGCGAGTGGGAAGGATAATTGGAGCAAAAGTAATTTCTCCCTCCGGGTCAACATTGTCATCATCATAAATGGGGTGATAAAACCAAGAGTCTTCATCACCGTCATTAGACTCTTCCTCAAATTCCGAAGGAATGTCTATATAAAGAAACTCATCAACCTCCTTCATAAGAAGATCATCATCACAAAGGTTGTGAGATGTAGGAGGTATGATGCTCTCAAAATCCTCTTGAAACAATGGATTATTGTTCAATGAAGCTTCAAAGAGAGGATTTGAGTAGGTCACAAAAGTGTCGTCATCCTTGTCATACAAGAAATATCCGACAAAGTATCGAGTGTGTCACACTCGGATACAAGATCATCATTCTTATTAGAAGGCAATTCATCGGTGAATTCCTCGAGAATGGAAGGTAAAACACAAGAATCACGTTCGATCTCGAGATCGGAAACGTCTTCACTTCCCCGTGGAAGTGGATCAATGATAGCAAAAAGTTCATCGATGAACTTATCACATGAATAGTCACTAACCTCACTCGGTGTGAAGTTAGGAATCAAAGGCTCTTCAATGGAAGATTGTGCCTTAGGAACATCAACATGATCCTTAGAAAAGAGTGAAAATGAGTCCATTTTCAAAGATTGTTCAATTAAAGCAATATCACTCTCGGGATCAAAATTCTTACTAATAAACTCACTAGCATCAAAAGGCTCACTTAAGTAATCATCAATTTGTTTTTCAATCTTATCATCCTCGTGTGGAGTGAGTGTAGATGAGGAAAGGTTACAACATGATTCAACAAAGCAAGCTTCTTCATTTGAATTTAACTTTCCTTTATCACAAATAGAAGTTTCCAAAATTGGGAAAAACACCTTTATCAAAAAGAGCTTTCTTATTACTTTCAATTGTTTCAACAAGTTTTACACTTTCAACTTTCTTAGGAGCAAATCTTGGAATCTTTTCCGGTTTAAAAACAATGCTTTTTCACCATAAAACAATTTAATTTCCTATTTCCTCATATCAACTTGAATTTGAGCCGTGCACAAAAATGGACTTCCTAAAATAATTGGCACACGAGGATTGGTCTCATAATCAACTATAGCAAAATCGGCTAAGTACAAGAAATTCTCCACTTTCATAATGACATTTTCCGCTATACCAACCGGTCGAGTGGTGGTTCCATTAGCAAGCTCAATGATCATTCGAGTGGTACTAAGTGGTGCATAGTCAATGGTCTTCCAAAGGGCTAGGGGCATTATGTTAATGCTAGCTCCTAGATCGGCTAGGCCTTTGCAAACCCCAAGCTCATTGAAAACACAAGGTATCAAGAATTGACCCAGATCTTTATATTTCTTGGGAAAGAAATCAAAGAAAACCGAGGTACTAATCACATTCAAAGTAGCCTTGGTGACTTCTAGAAAAGTTTCCTTAGGTGGAGGCTTAAACTCAATCACTTCATCTTCATCTAAATTCTCACAATCATCATAAACGGTTATGGCCTTAAGCTCTCCTTTCGGGTTTGGAATGGTGTTACTAGGTAAGCAACCCGAAGAAGATGACGGTTTAGACATAAATCCCTCAAACATCAAAAGCAATTTATTTTGACCTTGTTCCAAACTTTGTTGCATACGATTATGACTTTGTTCTAATCTTTGCTCAAAACGGTTTTGGTTTTGTTCAAGTCTTTGTTGATTAAGCTCAATCTTATTGTTTTGCCCTTTAATCGTATTTTGAAACTCATTTTTCAAAGTTGCCATTTGTCCTTGAAGATTATTTTGAAAAGCCTTTAAATTTGCCTCATTCGATTTAATATAGCTTGACAAATCATTTTGATTATTGCTTTGAAAACCTTGATTGTTTTGATTAGCATTAAACCCATTTCCTTGATTGTAATTCCCTTGGTTACCACGGTTAAAATTATTCCCATTGTTTCCATTGTTGTACCTATTTTGAACCGGTGGAAAACCCGGTGGAGCAACATGATTTTGACGAGGAACTTGACCGTTGGAGCCATAAGTTCCCGTCACGGCAAAAGCACTAGCTTGATCAAACCCCGTGGTCAAACAAGCGTGATTAGGATGTGCTCCACCACATGATACACAAACATTCTCAAACATATTAATGGATCCATGAGGATTCTTCCTAATATCATTCAAAATCGTGTCAATCTTAGAGTCCAATCTAGCAATCTCGGGATTAAACGAATTCACATTGGAAACACCCGGTGTGTTTCGTGAATATTGTGCTCTAGATTTATTCTCAATTATTCCCCACGCGTCTCTCGGAGTTTTTCTTAAAAGATTACCACCCGCGGCGGCATTTAAAGAATCTTGTTCAATCATATTAAGCCCATTATAGAAAGTATTTATTTGATGCAATTCCGAGAAACGGTGGTGTGGACATTGTCTCAACAAGTCTTTAAATCTTTCCCATGCAACCCCAAACGATTCATGCACTTTTTGTTCAAATCTAGTGATCTCATTCTTAAAGTGTGTTGTCTTAGATGGTGGAAAGAAATAATTCATGAACTTAGACACTAAATCATCCCATGTTAAGATCGAACCAGGTGGTTCTTTCTCATACCAAATCTTAGCATTACCCTCGAGCGAGTACGGAAAAAGCATGAGCTTAATCGCGTCATTCGGCACATCTCTAAACTTGAGAGTCGAGGTAATTCGAAGAAAATTCTGAATGTGAGAGTGCGGGTTATCGGTCTCATTGCCACGAAATTGGTCGGCACGAATGAGCGATAAAAGACCCGTCTTAATCTCATAATGATCCGCCAAAATAACCGGCACAACGATTGCTTCCCCATACCCTTCGGTGGGTGCACGGAGCAATTCCTCCATTGTTCGGTTATCGGCCATCTCTACAACAATAGGTGGAAGCTCGGGTTCCACTATTCGTTGTTGACGATTTCTATTTCTACGAGGAATATTTTCAGCCTATTAAAATCAATCACAAGACGAGAAGAACGTAATTGCATACACTACAAAGACGAGAATTTAGAGGATTGAAGAAAAGAAATTAGACAAGAAGAAGATTATTTTTGGTATTTTATTTAGTATTGCTCAATAAAAAATGATCGATAAAAAACAAGGAATAAGGATAACTACTATGGAAGTAAATTATCCTCGGTCGACTTTGAAATGATAGGTGAAAACCTAAACGTCTCGAGGTTCAATGAGTAAACTACAAAAATAAGATTTATTACTACTTGAGTCGGCAAACCAATAATAGGTTGTCCCTCTCAATATACGCACAAGCAAGCGGGGAAACGAGGTGGCACAACGCACTTAATAACCTTTTTCCTTAGACGGCCTTTTATAGCACGTCGCCTTATACCCACCTTATAGTTTGTATAAATCGAGTTCAAACTTCTTATTAGTATTTATCTATTTTGCCTTTTATTTTTTTGTTTTGGATTCGACTACAATAGCTAGGTGATGAAATCCCAACTAAGGCCTTATTTGATAAGTCTGTAAAATTTATTGTTCTACGTAATATAATATATTATTCACAAAAAACGAGAAAAACGATACATACTATATAATAGAAAAATAACAAAACTTTCCGAGGACGGAAAGGGTCTTCAAATCAACGATCAACAAATCTCCACAAAAGCGAATCGTACACAAGATCCCCGGCAGCGGCGCCAAATTTTTTTGATGTGATCGTGATAGTATAGTGATAATTTGGATACGTTATAGGGTAAATTAGAAAATTACCTTTAGGAAAAAGTAATAGACTAATATTACCAATGACGAATTTAATTAAACACGTGATGAACCAAGTTCGTTGTACACGAAGATTGAGTGAATTTGAGACGTTTTGCTTTGATTTGGACAATTGATTTGAATTGGTTTTCGGTTTTTAAACTAGAATTAAAATCTACTAATTTTAAACTATTTAAAATTATCCTAAAGTGCATGAATCGTAAACCCTGCTATTATTAAACTAAAAACAATTACTGAAAATTAAAATCTAATTAAAAATTAAACTATTTTAATAATCTATGAAAACTAATCTATTTAATAAAAATAACTTTTAATCTATTTTTAGAAATCTAATTAAACTTTTTAGATTTTATAAAACTTTATTAAAATTACTTTTAAAACTAATCTATTTTAAAACTAAATTTTATTTAAATCTAATTCTAAAAAAATCTATTTAATCGAAAATAAACTAATTGAACTATTTAAATTTAATAAAAACATTTTTTATTTATTTTTATTTTATTTTGAAACTAATATTATTTTAGAAATTAAAAGTTTACTTTAATAAAAACTTCTATTACAATTATCTAAAAAAATGTGAGATTAAATAAAACAATCTTTAAATACAAATCTGCCTGAGACAAAACAACACTATAATAACGTAGTAAAAGGAAACTAAACCAATAAAGCTAGCTAGCTCAGTTGGAAAAGCTTGTGTCCCATGACCAGGAGGTCATGGGTTCGAGTCCAGATTGGGACATATTTTTTTGGATTATTTATTCTTTTTGACAGATGATGAAAATGAGTCTCAGGAGAGACTTTTGTAAGCTTATTTCCTATAAGCTGTTAGGAAACAGCTCTCTTGGGCTTATCAGATCATTAGGATCTGATAAGCTGATAGTTTGAACAATTTATCAGAAAGCAGTAAATAATTTCACAGACCAACAATCTCAAGTTAATCAAATTCAAATACAACTAACCCAGCAAAGATCAGTAATAACTGAACAAATTAATCAGTAAAACAAAACTACGAAGATCAAGTACTAAACGAATTTATAAGCAGCAGAATGAACAGATTAATCAACTACTCATAGACATATCATACTCCAATAACAGTTTAAACCTAAATCAGTAAAAAAACGTAGCATAAACATACTAATCAGTAACAAATCAGCAACATATTTTACACGAAAAATAGAACAAAGATTATGCAAATTATCAGGATGTCTATTTCAAACGTAGCAGATTAACAAAAGAGACTTAAAACTGTAATAGATTAAAATTTAACTTGTACTGCTTATCCAAACGAAATCAGCAGACATATAAGCAGCATCAAAACAAGTTACAACCAATTACTCAAGATTCATTATAAGATCAAAAGGTAACTGAAATCTAGCAGATCCAAATGATTAAGTACCAAATATCATTCAAAATCAAACTCAACAACATAATACTAAAAGATTAGATAATATTTAACAGTCACAACTAGAACAAAACTTAAACAAAAGCTAATCAGATTCATGGCATACAGGTTCAAATCAAATATAATATCATTTATCCATTACAGATTTAATCTAACAAATAGTCTAAGCAGAATAATAAATAAAAACTTGTAAATAACATGAAATTAAAAGGGGCTAGAACCTTTTGATGAAACCATTGGGAAGTAGGTTGTGTTGAACAACCTAAGATCCGTAAATCACACCACCAAACACCTTAACTCGAACCAGAATAAATCTTAACTGCTTCAATTTTATGTCTATCCAGTGGGGATAAACACTAATCCAATACTTTTCTTATAATATTAAATCTAAGCTATTACCTAGCTTATATTCAACATCAAAAACATTATTATGTGAAACAGTAATAATGATTAACCCGTATATCAATTTAAGCAGGAAAAAGAAAATAGACGAGACACGATTGTAAATGAAAAACGACTGATCTTTTATTAAACTTCAGAAATATTACAAGATTTAATTAAAAGAAATACAAAATTAACCCTAAAACAATTTCTACATAACAACTTTAAAGTAAAGAAAGGATGAAAATTACAAGTAAATTGGGGGTTTTTATAGCCATCCCAAGGCTTTGCTGGGAAGAATATTCGCATCTTTGTTGGCATATTCCATCCGATTTTCAGCCCTTGGATCTCTCTCTCTCCTGTTTGTTTAAATATGATGGTTATAAATTCACAACTAGCACACGGATTGCCAAAATGGCGTCCGTGTGTGCTAGTTGTGTTCCTTTTCTGCTTTCTGATTGGCTGAGTGGGATATATGATGTGTAACTTCCGATAGAAATTTGCCACGTAGCCTCTTCTCTTCCATCATCTCTTCCTATAAATTGGGGGATTTAATTCCCCCTCACGTGAATTACACGTGTGATGAAAAGCCCTTTGTTAATTTATTTATTTACTCATCTAGGGTTTTTTTTAACAGTAAATAAGTTGCAGGTAATTTTGGGGTGGAAGAAGATGTTACATAGATTGTAACGAAATTATCTAATGTGTGGGTGAAAGGGAAAAAAACGTGTGAAGAATGAGTGGGTGAGGATTGTTTACTTTATTTATTGTGTGAAAAGTTGTGTGAGTGGAGAACGTTTAATAAACGTGTGTTTGGTGTGAGAACGTGTAAATGAAAAGTGAGGTTTATTTATTTACACGTTTGACTGATAAATACTTGTTTAAACAAACCCTAAAAGCCCATTAGCTCACCGTTCCTATTTCATTCGTTCCTTGATTTGAAGACTTTGGGCTTTTGGCCCATAATATTTTTCCCATCCGTGATAACTAGCAAATTAGGCTATAGTTGGGCTTCATTTGGGGTTGTAGATTAAAACCATCCGTTTAATACAAACAATTGGACTCTGTTTGGGCTTTTAAGCCCAAATGTTCCAATGTGGGACCCACTAAGCCCATAAACCTTTGATAAAATTAAATCCTCGAAAACGGACTTGATTTGTGGCTTCTTGATCTTTTCTTCAAACTCGTGTCGATATTTGCCGGTTTTCGCGAACTTGGTACCTACACACACGAAACAACAAAAACAAACATATACAAGGCATTTTTTATGATATTTATGCAATTATTGAATGTTATTTGATATAGTTGATGTGAGTAAAATCACTCATATCATTCACCAAAAATCAAGATTTTAACAGATTTTTGGTTAGAAAGGTGTGTACCTCATGGATGTACATCCACATCCAAGAATTTTGATCTTATGTACTAGCAAGAACAAGTACAAGCTTTCACAAACAACCCTGCTAAAAATCAACAAGGTTAAGAGCACAATATACAAATCAGAAAAGTTAAAAAGCCTTGATTAATGCAACTCTTGTGTCCCACACTTGATTATCCCCAAGTTATAGGCTTCACCACACCTTGATATTTCAATATCAGGATGCTATGATCAGCTTTATAGCCCAAGAATTCTAAGGTGTACCAAGAAACTTAGCAAAATATCAAGCTTGAAGGAAAATGTGCAAACTTTTGCACACTCCTTAAAAATAGGTTTTGAGATTCAAGATTAACAAACCAAGAGCAATAATAAGCAGTAAACAACAATGGCACTTGAGTTTTCTTCAACGATTCAAACACATTTCATTAAACTGAATATGGATTTACAGAATTTTGAACAAAGGAAAATTCAAGAGCAAATGTAAACGTGAGGCCCTATACCCTTTATATAGAGGGTGTACATGGCCTTTGTAATCTAAAATTTTGAAAACCCTAAGCTGTGTTCTTCCAGAAATACCCCTTGAGGGTTTGAAGATGCTTGAACATGTGACAAGTTCTTGGCTGCTTGTGTGAGTTGGCATGTGTGAAAGTATGATCAATGGCTTCAAATAAGCTTAGAAAATAAGCTGGAATGTGGGTTGTTGGATTGTTGTCCCAATCTTGTCTTCTTCCCCAAACGTGTAGTAGGGCATGTCCCATGTGCACTCTTGGGTGATGTGGCAAGT
This sequence comes from Glebionis coronaria, assembly GCA_025667525.1. Lineage (NCBI taxonomy): Eukaryota > Viridiplantae > Streptophyta > Magnoliopsida > Asterales > Asteraceae > Glebionis > Glebionis coronaria. The sequence continues at coordinate 224,612,162 of CM046879.1, forward strand.
GATTTTAAGGTTGAGATATATTTAAAGGATCATTAATCATAAATCTGGAAAGAATTAGGGGCTAATTACAAGTAATTAGTAAACCCCTAATTATGTTCTTGAGGTTAATAGTTGAGGGTTTGATCCGGATTAAGGGTGGATTAAGTTTAAATATTGTGTTAAGGCGCCAAGGTTAAAAAATTATTAAACCTGGTGAGGTGGAGCAATGGTGGGTTTTGATTGGTTGTGGGGTGTTAGTAGGGCACGTGTCAAGCCCTCACTGGTCTAGGTAACAATCCCTGTCTACCAAGAATAACCCCTTAACTTCCTTTTCCCTTTCACTTTGTAAATAAATACCAAAAATCCGGATTCCTTTATAATTGAAGTTTCCCATTTCACACTTTTGCCCCAAAAAGTTTTGTAAAATGATTTCAGGGGTATTTCTTGCCATTTCTTGATTCTTAAAGGACTGATTTGGTATTTTCTTCAAGGATTATGGTCTTGACTTGTATAATTGACATTTTGGAGGACTGAAAATGGCAAGTCTTCATTTTTGAGGGACCATTTTTGCCAAGTCTTCAAAGTCAAGGGTCCTTTTGGTAATTTTGATATTTTCAAAGGACCAAATTTGTAATTCTTGTAACTTGGAGTCCTTCTTGGTATGTTTGACTTTGAGGAGGATAAATATTGACATTTTAGTTTTGTTGCGGGACTAAAATTGCCAATTCTTCAAAGTGGAGGGCCCTTTTGCAATATTGACATTTTAGGGACCAATCTTGTAATTATGAAGATACAAGGGTATAAAGTGTCAATTCTTCAATATTGGAGGACCCTTCTTCATAAATCTTCATATCTTCAAGGGTTTTCTTGGAAAATTCTTCATTAGGGCTTGGTTCAATGTGCGGCTTCATTTCCCGTGTTCGTTTTTGCATGATTCTTGTGATCTTTTGTCATTTTCTCAATATCCGTACCTAAAATACACAAGCAACAAACACAAGCATATATTGGGGTATTTTCATGATATTTAATGCATTTTAAGCCCTTTTTGGACGATGAGACTATGTATAAAAGCAGTCTCATCACTCCCCCATACTAAACCATTGTCGTTCCCTCACGCAATGCTAGAATAAAGTATCGTAGCACCTCCAAAATTTATTTTTATTCACTTTTATTGAACAATAAAATAGCTACACTACTACTACTATTACTAATACTTGCGTTTTAGACATAATGTATGCTTTTCATCGCAAAATGGGACGTTTAGGTTCATAGAATAAGAACACGTGAATGCTTCGTTAGAAATAATTTCATCGTCCTCGATTTTCACCCCAATTCCATGCCAAGCGTGCAAGGAGATCATTGTCATTATAAGTTAGTAATGCTAACACTACTCATAAGCCCTAATCACGTACTTATCCTCCCATTTTTCTAAGTTGTATCTCTTATATTTTATTTTGTCTTGAATGTTTCACGAGGATACATTGTTTGACTTATGCGATAATAGAGATTTAGGTCTACAAATAGAGTCCTAACGGTGTAACCAAGACCATCAAATCAATAACCCTTCCTAATAGACAACGATGTCAAAAAATTAAGTCAACAAGAAGGATCGATAAACACGGTTTTATAACGGTTTTGAACATGAGACTTATTACCAATACTTTTATACGCCCCCTAACGGAAGGGCCTTATTATCTTTGGTTTACCTCCATCTTTTATTCAACTTTGCCATGAAGCTTTTATTATGACTTCGGTCTTGCCTTGCCTTTTATTATCCACCTCATCGGTGGTTTTATTAGCCAAAGACGTATATCCTCACGCTAAGGCGAATTTTGGATCTTTAAAGCTTCAAAGATTAAGGCTTAATTCACTTTCAGTTTTACATAGATTTTTCGGCCTTGTGGACTTCAAATTGTTTGCTTGATTTAGGTGAGCACTTGAAATCTTATTATTGGGTGAAGCTTTCGATTATTCGGGTTTCAATACTTCAAAACCGTGACGATGGCGATACCTTAATGTCTTCCCAATTTAATTACACAGAAGCTACTAGAAAAGACTAGAAACCCAACAATCAAGACTAAACCGCTAAGTCAATATTTATTAAGCAAAAAATATTTACAAGCGAAGGGAGAATAGGCAAACAACGAGAAAACATGAGTTTTTGAAAGAATACGAGTACTCTACGTTTAGCATAGTAACTTATAATTAACCCTATCATTTCTCGTCCTCATTTAAGAGAGTTAGCCTAATGTGAAGTTAAGGAATCAAAGCTAAGTGCTCAACACGCACGGTCGAGTCAAAAATTACTCTTATTCTCGCCATCGGAAAATCTACATTTGTGTCTTCAAACACTTATAAAACATGAGAAAATTTTTAAAATTTGGCCATTTTTAGCCTTATTTTGCAACAAAAAGATAAACTTTGGAAAGCGTGAAGGTTTGGCAAGGCAAGTATCTATTCACCCCCCATACTAAAGCTAAACATTGTCCTCAATGTTTCGAGTCTAGGGGTGCAAACACCCCCATACTAGAGACGTAGTCGAATGCCTAATCTAGCATGGAAAGGGTGTAACCGTTAAATTTAAAGACGTTTATGAAGTGTGCTATAAACCTAAGGTTTAGAATATCAAAAGGATATATCATGGATATTGAGAAAGTCTTCAAAGCAAACGATCGAGTGCTCCCATAAAACGAACACGAGAGGCTCCAATCGTGAAGATAATGATCATCTAAAATCCACAATTCACAAACAACCACAAAATAGAGGTTGGAAGGGCACAAATCCCCACACGTTACTACATTAGAAAACGATAATATGTACATAGGATAAGCATGGGACTCCCCCACGAGGCACCTCATTTTTTATTACCGAGTCATGAGCTCGACTCGATCCCCTCAATACTAATTATCATTGGGGAAGGTGATTTGGTCGAGGTAGTTGAAGGATGGAACTTCCCCGCCAAAGTAGTGCTTCAGCCTATGTCCATTCACCTTGAAATTGGTGCCTTCATTTTGAGCTGTCTCGATGGTCCCATATGGAAAAAATTGAGTCACGGTGAATGGACCGGAGCAACGGGATTTCAACTTACCAGAAAAGATTTTGAAACGAGAATTAAAAAGCAAAACTTGATCCCCAATGTTAAAAACCCGGTTTTTAATTTTAGAATCATGAAACTTTTTAGTCTTTTCTTTATAAATCAATGAATTTTCATAAGCGATATCTCTTAATTCATCCAATTAATTTAATTGCATTTTTCGGAGTTTTCCCGTGGTCTCCATGTCATCATTACAATGCTTTAGGGCCTAATAAGCCTTGTGTTCCAATTCAATTGGCAAGTGACAATTTTTCCCATACACAAGCTTATAGGGAGTGCACCCAATGGGTGTCTTATGAGCGGTCCTAAAAGCCCATAAAGCATCGTCCAACTTATCCGACCAAGATTGTCGGTTTTCCCCAACGGATCTTTCCAAGATCCTCTTCAACGCTCGGTTTGAAACCTCGACTTGCCCACTCGTTTGTGGGTGATAAGCCGTATAAAGCCGATGTGTAACCCCATATTTCCTTAGGACCCTTTCGAATTGGTTCCACGATCGCTTATGATCGCACGAGGGGTTCCAAACCGAGAAAACAAGCTTTTCAAAAACTTGACTACCACACGAGCATCATTGGTGGGCAAAGCCTTAGCTTCCATCCACTTAGATAGGTAGTCAACCGCGACAAGGATATACTTATTACCACGAGATGATGGGAACGACCCCATAAAGTCGATGCCCCAAACGTCAAAGATCTCACACACTTGGATGATATTTTGTGGCATTTCATCTTTTTGTGAGGTTTTTCCTTGTCGTTGGCATGAGTCACATGACTTCACAAGCTCATGTGCATCTCGGTAAATAGTAAACCGGCATCAAAGACCTTCTTAGCCGTGAGATTAGCACCATGGTGACCACCCGTGGGTCCCTCGTGACAAGCTCTAAGGATATTAGAAGCTTCGGTACCAAAGACACAACGTCGGATGATTTGATCCGCACCAGTTCGAAACAAGTAAGGGTCGTTCCAAAAGTAGAACTTGACGTCACGAAAGAATTTTCGTTTTTCTTGAGTCGTCATACCCTTGATGATGAAGTTGCCCGCATGGTAATTTGCAAAGTCCGCAAACCATGGGGTGGAAGAATCAAGCTTAGAATTCACTACACCAAGTGTCTCGAGCGGAAATGTTTCGGTGATTTCCTTGGGCTCGTAAACACTTTGGTGAGGATCTTCCAAACGAGAAAGATGATCGGCCGCTAGATTCTCAGCTCCTTTTTATCAACGATTTTGTGATCAAATTCTTGAAGGAGGAGGATCCAACGAAGTAATCTCGGCTTAGCATCTTGTTTAGCCATGAGATACTTGATAGCCGAATGATCCGTATACACTATGCATTTCGTCAAGACGAGATAAGGTCGAAATTTCTCAAATGCATACACCACGGCAAGGAATTCCTTCTCCGTTTTAGTGTATTTTAGTTGAGCCTCGGTCATCGTCTTGCTAGCATAGTGAATAGGCAAGAAGTGCTTTTCATGACGTTGCCCCAATACGGCCCCAATAGCGTAGTCACTAGCGTCACACATGAGCTCAAAGGGGAGGTTCCAATTGGGAGCAACAAGAATGGGAGCTTCGGTAAGTTTCCTCTTAAGGATTTCAAAGGCTCGTACACAATCTTCGTCAAAGACAAAACGTCCCTCTTTTTCAAGAAGATGCGTAATAGGTCGAGAGATCTTTGAAAATCCTTGATGAATCGACGATAAAAGCCCGCGTGGCCTAGGAAACTCCTAACTCCCTTAACAGGTTTGGGATGAGGTAATTTGTCGATGACGTCTACCTTAGCTTGATCTACCTCATACCCCGCTTTCAAAACCTTGTGCCCTAAGACGATTCCACTTTTAACCATAAAATGACATTTTTCCCAATTAAGCACAAGGTTGGTTTCCTCACAACGCTTCAACACTCTCTCAAGATTCGACAAACACGAAGTGAACGAACAACCAAACACGGAAAAGTCATCCATGAAGACTTCCATCGTCTTCTCGATCATATCATGAAAAATAGCCATCATGCACCTTTGAAAGGTTCCCGGTTCATTATAAAGTCCGAATGGTATTCTACGATAGGCAAACGTTCCATATGGACACGTAAACGTAGTTTTTTCTTGATCACGAGGATCGATGGGAATTTGGAAGTAACCGGAAAAACCATCTAAAAAGCAATAGAAATCGTTTCCCGCAAGACGCTCCATCATTTGGTCCATGAAGGGCAAGGGAAAATGGTCTTTACGAGTGGCTTCATTCAACTTACGATAGTCAATGCACACTCTCCACCTGGTCACGAGTCTAGTGGGAATTAACTCGTTGGCATCGTTTGGCACAACGGTCATTCCTCCCTTATTAGGGACACAATGAATAGGACTCACCCAAGGGCTATCAGAAATAGGGTAAATCATTCCCGCGTCAAGGAGTTTAAGGACTTCCTTTTTGATGACTTCGTGAATTTTGGGGTTCACCCTCCTTTGACATTGGATTGCGGGTTTGTATTCCTCCTCCATTAAGATTTTGTGGGTACAAAATTTGGGATCGATTCCCTTAATGTCAGATAACTTCCACGCAATTGCCCCTTTGTCACACCCCACCGTGGCGGAATATGGGGCACGACGTATGGATATCATCACAACAATAGCGTGTCTATAGAGATAACTAAATGAAATGGAAATATTATAAATGGTGACACAGTATTGTGAAGATATCTCAAACAATGCAGGCGTCTAGGTAAGTAGGTAACATGTCTACCTCTTACCAAAGACATACAATTAACAAATAACAAACATATAGGTGTCTACAAAGTATCACTTATTCAAACATAAATAAAGACTAAGAGGAAAGGGGGTTCCTCCAAATGCAGACCTAAGCCTTCCAGCTAGCCACTCCTATTCACACGCTTAACCACATTCTCACCTAAAAGAGACACTAAAACACGTCAACATAAAGTTGGTGAGAGTCATAGGTTTAGACTCCAACGCCAAATCAGTTATAAGTTGTGAATAACAACCATTAACAAAAGAACATATGGACAATGTGCTACAATTATGTATTAACAACTAGCATTCTAGATTAACCAATCACCACAAATCCAAGGCTCCTAGCCTTACCAATAACCAAAATTCCAAGGCTCCGAGCCTTACCAATAACCATGGTCCCATAGGCGCCCATACACCTATGAACCAATCCCAAGGCCCCGCCTTGTCAACATCCCCTTGGTACCAAGTCAAACCACAATAACTAAGACGGTACGTGTCCCCCGATCCAAATCATAAACACAATCGAGAATCACATAGCAGTTAATCACATAAGTGTACACACAACTCCATCACAAACCATAAAAACATTCACAACCTTCTTTACAAAACCATACAATGTCTCTTCCATCCCATCTGGAAATCAAATCATAAAAAGACATGGGACTATGAAACTCACCTGAATAAGCTTCTCCAAGTACCCGTGCTCTAGCACAAATCTAAACACACAAACGTATACAATCATGACATGAACCACATACCAAAATGGCTCATCAATATATGATGGATATCTAACCTTCTCCTACAACTTAACCCCATTTATATGCCATATGAATCTCATTACACCCCTATATAAAGCCCTTAACTTAGTTTAGTTCATAACTCGTCCCATTAACATTTAACCCAAAACAGTCTCGTTTTTCATACTTCAAACTATTGGTCGAACACCACCTTAACAAAAATAACATGCCCTGTAAAAGAAGCCCTATGCCCTTACATGTGTTAGCTAACTCTCCCCTTTGGCCAAAACCTTAAAGCTACTGTTAAGGCCTCCATATATATATATATATATATATATATATATATATATATATATATATATATATATAGGTATAATTATGACTTGACACCACAGTTTTTAATCCAATCATATCCCAGTCACATCTTTTAGCCAATAGAATTTCAGAATTTGCTAAAAACTCTCATTTGTTGCCTTTTTTACCTCACTTTAAGGCGGGACGTGATTTCTAAAACGCAGTTTTTTTTAAAAATCGTGTTATGTAACCACGGGTATAAATAATGGTATACATTTTTTTATTCCCGTATTTTTTCTCAGAGCGACGGTGTGAGAAAAAACACACACACCGTCCATTATTCTCTTATCCACGGGATCTAAATCTTAATCCAAAAAACTGAAGAAATTTATTCGTTCTTTGATCTTTGTTAATAAAAACATTCGATCTTTGATGTTTTTTGTTTCACCCTAATCATTTTTCCCTAATTAATGGGATGTAAACCCTAATAAATTTCCCCTATTCGACCGTTCATAAGGTAGTGAGTCGAAATTCCTAATCTATGAGTGGCTCACTCTTGATCAGAAGGTATATGCTACAATTTGTCACTTTTGATTGAAAATTTAGATCTATATGTAACTAACTACAGTAGCATGTTTCGCCATTTATTGTTGAAAACACATGCTTTTACAATGGGGTGTCTAGATTAGCTTATATTTTGAGGTTTTAGGCATCCGAAAAGGTTTATTGTTGTAGTAATTGACATGATTACGATTGTTTTGGCAGTGTGAGGTGGTGAGCGTTGATGCTGGTGAGTTACTGGAAAAGAAAGAGGTACTTAAACGAATTTGATATTTGATTTTTTTTATTATTTTTTTAAAGGAAAAAGTTGGGGGTTTGGTTAGAGGAAATTAGGAATTAAGTGTGCTTGGGCTGTTGATATGCATCTACCTGCTAACAGTTTGGTAATTAGTTATCAAGGGTGTTCCGGATTGTTTATTTATTTATTTTCATGATAAGAAAGTATTTTATAGAATAAGGAGTTGGTGATGATGACAGTCTCATGGGGTAAGGGTTTAACAAAGTTAGTGGGGGAACCAAATCTTAGCCTGAACAGGTCTCACCCCTCTTTGGGTTAATTTGTTTGTGAAATATAATTGATTATGTACCTATACCTTCCAATTGTAACTATTGGTGACCCATTTGATCAGGACGATTCACTAATCTTTCAAGGAGAATACATGATTCTTGACTTACTGTGGTCCTCATCATTGTAATACATGTAGAAATATAGGATATAAGTATGCGAGGTTGCGCAATCCAAATATGGTGCACTAGGAAGAAATGGTGCACTAGGTTGTAAACCATTTCTAGGCAAGTATGTTAGACCATACTTTATGCAAACAACTTACCTAGAACCCCCTGTATCATATTTGGGTGCACTATATGATTTCTAGGTTGTAAAGAACTAGATATAAGTAGGATTGCGCAAGGGGTGGTTGTTTCGGATTATATAGCCGGCGTATGCCTTATTTTGCTTCTTGCTTATGTTCCATAGGCTCACTTTTTTGTAGCTTATTCTGAAACTTCCAGGTCTATATAAGTTCATTGTGTCATAATGAACATACGCCTAAAAGCTTTCAAATAAGCCACAAGAAGTGAGCTTATGAAACAAAAGCCGAAAACAAATAATCCATAACCCGGTAATATAATTCAAAACAAACCAAATGAAAGAATAATTAAAGAAGTTACTGGAATAACTTTTGTCTTGGATCAGGGAATTCTAGAACGAATAATTTTTTTTGGCTGTCCAGCCAGCGAATCTATAGATTTGTCAACACACTCCCAAAAAAGTTTTTTAGTATATCTTTATGCGCTCAATTACTGGCCAAGAAACCCTCAAAAGGTCCGGTCTAAACAGCTCCTAACCCCGGATTTATAACGTTTTTTTTTACTATTTTGCAGTCCAAACAACCCTTTAAGTCTTAAAACCTCTAACCTGATTTTCTGTATACAATAGTATTATATGATGATATGTCGGTTATTTAAACGATCTTTTTCTTTGTTTGAATCTTTTTAATAGATAGTTTTAAAGCTGAATTATCTTAATGACCAACCAAAAATAGCGCCTTTAAAAATTTCATTTACAGACTACAGTGGATGCCTAAAGATTCAAGATGTTGGAACCCCAAACAAAAATCAAGCCACTATCAGAGTGCTTGACATTGAAAGCCTAAAGTAAGTATTTTTATCATAATGTAAAATTTACAGCTACACATATGCACATCAATATGTTGTTTACTTAATACTAGAAAATTGGTGTCTTTATAGTGGAATTGTTGTTGAACTTACGCTATGGGTCGAAAGGCAAAAGAATTTGACAGAGACAAATTTGAACCAATGAAACAACCTGTTATGTTTGCAGTTACCTTTTGCAACTCGATATGGAGTTACTAATTTAACATTTGTTATGCTTTAGTCCTATGCACAATCAAACGTAAAATCCATAAAACTGTAACTAATACCTCATAATGCAGGCCCGCAGTTATCAGGAACTCCCGTAACTCACTATTAATTAAACCTAGAAATCCCGGGTTCAGAACAACTTATAGTTCAGTATGTAATCTTTTAACCGAAAAAAATTGCACACAAGCTACCACATAAAGAATGCATATACTAAAAGACTATTCTCAAATTTAGAATAGGTACAAGGAGCAGCAAAATGTCAATCCCCCTTTGTAGATATCTAAAGAACGGAGTCTCAACTTAGATGAAGAGAAAAACAGAAACAGGTTTCTGTTGTCCCCATTATTGACTCGAGTTTGTTGATGATGAACGACATATATTGAGTTGTAGGGTTGTGGGTGGTGATTGAATATCTATCTTTCTGTTACTTCTGTTAATGAGTTTACGAAAGATGATGGTAAAGTGTATATTATTTTCTGGAATCTTACATTGTTGATATACCTCAAGGGAATACGGTTGAAGATACTAAGATGTTTGCTGCGCTGTGCTTTGGTAATAAGGATATAAGAGAAGCAGAGGTGTTTCTTGGGTTGTAGCAGGTTTGGGTTGTTTGGCTGCAAAGATAGCTATTGATGAAGCTGGATGAAAAAGGTGAGTACGGCGGACTAGGTTCTGATCACGTAGAGTAGATGATAATGATCACGTAGAACGAAGGATGAAGAGGCTACCAATGTTTAATGAGATCTGTCCAAAGTAAACAGCAAGTCTTAAACACTCCTTGCGCTCTCACAAAAAACAATAGTACATTACACTATGCATACCGTTCTATCCTTTTGTGAATGATATTGATAAGAATACAGACTCGGTTATGTCCTGTTGGAAACTGTATATACATTGAAACTATGTATGTTGATTGCATACTACATCAGATACTACAACTTTAGCTTCAACCACTCGAGACCCCAAATTAAGGCATAGAATAGGAAAGTTGATCCGGTGATCATGATACATTTAATATGAACTAACAATTTATGAATTTAGTTATTCCATTCATTTCAGGAAGAGGATGGCAAGGATAAAGGTCAAGGCAAAGTGAAAGAATGGTTTTCAGTTGAAGAAATACAAGTTCTAAAGGTAAATTGCTGCAAAGGAAACAAACCAAACGGGTCGGAATGGTAAAAGGTTGCTCAAATTTATATTGAACGCGCGAAACCTCTTTAAATCACTTATACTTTATAGTACCTATTTTTAGCATTTGCGGCTGATTGCTTGGTCTGTTACTGAAGTTTGGTAATGGACACCAGTGGTGTGTCGCCTATTCCAGCTAATGGGGCGATTTCACCCATGGCAGATATGCCTATCAGTACTACATCAGTAGCATCATCATTTACCTTTTAATCCATATGGACTATCTGTAATGGTATATGCATAGGAAGTGGCAGGCATACAAGAAGATTTTAACTTGATGGACACGAACAAGAGATGGAATAGTATATTGATTAGTTGAAAGCCGGGTTGCAGAAACTTGGGCAAAGTTTCTTGGTGTCCAAGCTCTTCTTTATTCAAAACTGAGGTCACAAGACTTTTTACTTATGTATAAAGTGACAACAATGGAGAAGGAACCACATTAGGTTGTTGCTTGAAAGATGAGGTATGTCTTCATATTGAAAGTTTATTATATATGCAACTTAAGATTAAGTGCATGTTCTGGCCTTCTACACTATGAGAAATTTAACGACATGCACTGATGAACCTTTTAATAAGAGCTTACTCCGATAAAACAATATGCTTTTAGAAATATCACAATGGAAAAATAGAGCTCATATGTTATAGGACAATGAGGTTTTACAAGGTTTATTTTATTATTGTGTGTGACTAGAACGTCATTTCTGTTGTACATTTGTTAGAATTTTGCTTCAGAAGGGGTCACCATTTTTAGTGTTGAAGTAATTCTGTATCAAATGTAGCTCAAGTGAATGCTTTGTATCAACTTATACAGTATCTTTGGGTTAGTGTGCAAATAATCTTATATCATCCCTAGGATCATCGAACTTGGCTTACGGAAACAACTAATGCATGCGAACAATTTGATGCCTCAACTAAAGTTAGCTAAAAAATGAATAATAATTTTCATAAAACAGGACCAGATGAAAGACCAAAAGTCACACAAAGTACTGATTTAATGTTCAATCTGCATATTGGGAGTAGCTTACTCAGTCTGCTAATCTAATGTAATCAAACACTATGGATCTTGACCCAAGTGGGGAAATTTTGGTCAATAGCTTATAAATAAATAAACAGCTGAAAATATATACATGCAGTGCAAGTCACATCATCTTCCAACAGTAATCTAAATTAGATGAGTGTGGCGCTGATTTGGTGTTCCTATAAATACTATAGGCCAGTTCCTTTGTTAAATTATCCACTTGGTCTAGAAAAAAGTATTCAGTTGCTAGCAATATTGTCCATCTACATCTGTTCACATGTCTTGCCTGGCCGAGTGCAATGTTTCGACGCTTTAATGCAATCTTTGATGTTTAAATAAATATGTTACATATTTTAGGGCATGTTCCTTTTTTTAATTAGCAGACTTGAGTCGGACAGGTCTTAGGTGCTCTTATCTAAAAGCTTAACTTGATGGACGACTTTTTCACTCAGCTTTATCAAATTGTTTGAGACTTAATACTTGAGCCTATGATTGATAAGGTTTACGCAAATTCTTAAAATCTCACTTGTGATGGTGAAACATTAGTTGTTTCAGACTCCAAACTTGGAAATGCGATCAAAGAAAAGCTTGAAAGTTGTATCTTCAACAATGAGTCAAAATGTCAATGAAATTGTCCATACTAATGTGCTATATATGGCACTAATTAAATTTAAATGGTTATTGTTGAACCAAATTGACTGTGTTCATAACTGTTATGTAACTTATGAGAGAAGTTAGAAGTTAATTGACCGAAGTCATAAGTGGCTTCGGTTCACAAGATATGGCTCCAATGAGTTTGGGTTTAGGTCATAGTTTGTCCCGACACGCACTTAAGTTCAATGTTCACAAGGTTAGCTTCTCGCACATTAGTAGTTTTAGTATTATTTTTAACTATGTTAGTATGAGCAGGGTTCAGTTATTTATTAGTTAATATGGTTGTTGTAGGTTGATACTATGATCATTCAAACAATCGCGCTTTTAGATGATCTTGATAAAGAGCACAATACTTATGCAATGAGGGTTCATAAATTGATTTTTCTGAGGTATTAATATACCTTCTTTTCTTTTACATTACCATGGTATGAAGGATGATTATGTATCTTTCGCTTGAAATTGAATTTGTGAGTTGTGATATTAAATCATATAATTAACTTTAATGAAATGCATTCACTGTTTTATAAGTTAACAGACATTTAGTGAACAAAGATGATATGTTTTATGAGATAGTAAAAAAATGTTTGTGAAATTAGATCTCAAGAAAAGGGTAGCAATTGTACAACACAAATCCAACATCTCATGAGAGAATGTATTCAGTAGACTGATTACTCAAACACCAAAAAATTATGTTAACATTTTCATAATCAAATGACGAATTTTATAACACAAATCCAACATTTCCTGAGAGAATGTATTCAGTATTTTAGTTTGATACATAGAATGTTCTGCCATCCATGATCAACAGATACTTTCATGGCTGGAGATAAAAATAGAGATAAACTAAGGGAAACACTTACCAAGTACAAAGGTTTATAATTAAACCTGAGGTAAGGGGACGTTTGTATAAGCTTATCTTTTAGGCTTAAGCTTATGTTTATAGCTTGAAAGTGAGAAGCTCATAGGCCCATCTTGAATGTTTGTATTAGCTAACTAATGTAATTCGGTAACCTTGGAGGTTTGCATTAGCTTATGATGCTAAAATGACCAACAAATTACGTTGCATTGGTGAAAATAGATAAGTTAGTTTACAACTATTAGATAAGTGATTTTATAACAATAACTAAAGTTAGTTAACAGTTTTTACGTCTTTGCAAGTAACAATTACTGTTTCACTAATTGACTTCAATGTCCAATCTGTTGCTTTTTGAGTAAATAAATAGTTATGTTTTGCTACCTTAACTGCATACTATTGTGTATATCAGAATTGAGCATATAAACTAATATAATGTGGTGCGAGCAAATATGTGTATGAGACGACATTGTTTTCTCTGGAAGTAAAATGGAATGTTGATTATCATATGGTTCCTTGAATTGTCCTGTTTCGTTTTGTTATTGTATGGAAATTTGATATGTGATCATAAATTTGTTCATTGCTACCTGTAGCTCTTGGTTGTTTTTAGCCTAACAAACACCAACGCTTTGATCTTGAAGGAATTCGGTTCATCTATCTATGTCAAGAACATTACTTATAACAAGGCTAGACCACAATAGGCGTTTGTGACAAATCTCAGAGAAGCTTAAAGTTCAAGTATTCGATGATTACACTGAACCACTAGAGATGGTCAAATAGAGTAGTTCAAGCATGACTGAACCACTAGAGATGGTCAAATAGAGTAGTTCAAGCATGGATTATTCATTTACTTATATGCGAACGTTTTGGAACTTTTCTGTTCATTTTTTAGGGGTGATTGGATTTATCTTATTTGGCTCAGTTTTTTTTTTACTTTCGAGCTTAGGGCTTACGAATTCATAAGTTCATTAGCGGAAGCTGATACATATCTTGGTAAGAGTAAGGAAAGGAAAAGGAAGATATCTGAAATGGAATGAATTAGGCGTAAGGTTGTGGTTCGGAAGTTAAAAGTGAAAGGTGTTGCAAAGGTACAAACAGCTGCTGATGAGGGTGTAGTCAAAGAAAAGGGAAGCGAAAGGGAGAAAGATACTTTATTGTAGCTGAAAAACAAGACGGTGATGATGGTGTAAAGAAGGGAAGTGGGAAACGTAGATTAGTTCTCAGTAAAGACAAGGGAAAATGAAAAGTCTTGGGTGACGTCAAAGTTGATCACAGTAAGGTTCTTGATGCCGGTGTGGTTAAGAAAGTAGGTTGCAAAGAAAAGTTGGTGGGACATAAAAAGATGGGAAAAAAGTCATTGGCTGGAAAGAAATAATGTAAACGGATATAGTTTGACCTGTAACTATGAACAATCAAAATTTCGAGTCGTTTCCATATGCTTGAGAAGTCGACCAGGTGTACAAATCGATATATTAAACACAACCAGCTCCAATTCTCTTGATTTCAGGTATGCATTTTTTTCTTCTAGCCAATTTCATCTTAAAAGAAATTGGCATTATCTTGAAACTAATTATTATTTGAAACATGAAAAAACTGTAATCATATGATTATTTTCAGGGGGTGTTTGGAGTAAGCTTGCTTGACATTCTTTTATGTTAATAAGCTAACAAGTTGTTGTGACATGTGAAAATGTGATTAACTTTAATCAAATGTGAAAATTTGCATTTAAAACAATAGTTTGCCTTTCGGTTGTTAACAAGCTTATAAATGGCTGTAAAGCTATGAGTTTTTTTCTCAGCTCAAGAAGTATGGGGAAAATGGATCTAAAGCTACAAACTTTAAGAGTATTGGGAAAATGAATCTGAAGCTAAAATTTTTGTTTTAACCATTATCCATGGATCTAAAGCTAGATATTTTGCCTTACAGAGAAGTGCATAAAAAACTAGATGTTTAGAATTTACATGAGGAAGCTACGATAAACAAAATATCCAGTCATGTCTATATAGCAAGAATAAACAAGGTAAGTAAATTAGATACAAGTGTTCGTGTGTTGTGGCGAATGCTTGTAGCCATCTGTTTAATGCCGCTTTAGATAATAGGCTACGTGTTGGGACGTTGGAGTTATCTATTCTTGAGCAGTCTTTGTTGTTTCTTTCCTCGAATGCACAAATCTAAGCACCTGGTGCTTTCCAGCCACACCTATTACCTTTTCATAGAAAATATCATTCATCAATTGAAATCTCTGTAATGGTTTCTTTATTGTGAGTCCAATATACTGCTGCGAGAGTGGAAATGACCTGCAACTGTTGTCAGATTTGAAGGATTCTTCTATTCAATTACGTAGTCTTATTAAACTGTTATACTATTAGAATATCTTAACAAAAGAAGTCATTGAACAGGTTGCAGCTCATGATGGGTTTTCTTATTGATTATCTCTGAAGGTGATTGGCCATTAGCAGAGTACTTAGGTTGATAGTGGATGTATAGTGTTTGGATGCGGTTCCCTCTTTTTTTTGGACTAAAAATGGCCTGAACTTAATTAAAGCTGGCTTGCCTTTCCTAAAAAAGATATTGAGTGTTGCTGATAACACGTCTGTGAATTTTGATTTAATACTCATATATTGATTTATCATATATAGACTTCAACGTTGCTGATAATAGACGTCATATATTGATTGTTGTTGATTACATGTTGGTTGTGTATTTCCTCCAGCTGAGCTTGCCACATCAGCACGTGCAGAAGCTGAGGTTGCACTGTTCACCGAGTCATCTGCACCTAACTGTGGAGAAAAAATCGTGACGGTTAGTTCATCACAAAATAATTCTGTGTTCGATCATGCCAAAATATCTGCACAAAATTTGAATTATCATTATTCCAGCTCTAAACAAAATAAGATAATGGGTTCAATCTTCATTGTTATTGCAATTAATAAATTATGTCAATGCCTTGGGTTTTGGTGAGTTATTGGTATTCTTCATACATGTTTAAATCATGGAATTTGCTTCATTGTTTACCTGGTTCAGGGTTGTTTGGGCTTATTAGCATATATTAGATTTTACTTCTGTATAATTTTTTAGGGAGTCATGTGACGAGATTCAACTGATTTCACACCTCATCTTTCGGAACCTTTTTGATCATGTTTGCAGATCTGCATTGTTACTATAATTTGTTTGATACGTGAAGTGTGTATATTTCTTAGTTTTTTGCTACAGGCAAACAATAAAATGTACGTCTCATACTCTAAAAAGTAACTAAAAAGCAATAACTAGATAATAACAAGCATACTACACTTTTGTACTACTTACGTGTTTATGTTATATACTTGTATTTTAATATTTTTGAAAGTATTGTAAGATGAGTCAGTTTGTGTTAATCTCGAATGTTAGAGGTGCCAATTCTTGCCTATTTTACTAATTATGGGTAATTTTTAACCCTTTTTTTAAAAGTAGGGGGTCACTTTTTGCCCATTCATTATTATTGATGGGCTCAATGGGCACATGTAAAACATTAGATGGGCTCAATGGGCACATGTAAAAACTAGATTGGACATTCGACGGACCTTTATATTTAATGTTTTTTTTCTAGGCTTTAAACGAGTATTGATTTTTATTTTTTTTACGTTTTTATATGTGTTTTTTCCCGTTTTACCATGCGTTCGTTTAGCCTACCCGTTTGGCACGCGCCCGTTTAGTCCGTCCGCCCGTTTAGCCCGCCACCCTTTTAGCTCATCGCCCATTTAGCCCCCCACCCATGCCCGCTCGACCCGCCCATTTTGCCACCTCTATCGAATATGAATATGAATATGATGCTTCAAAATTAAGATAGGTTCAATCAAAGGCATGGCAATTTTCGAAGTTACTTCAATCAAAGGTATGTCGAACTTCAAAGTTGCTGTTATTCACATTCTATACTGGTTGTGGAACAAACTATTGAATTTACGGTAATTAGTAAAATTAATAAACATTTGATAATAATGATTACATTTATATGTTCTTTGTAGGTTGCGAGGATTAAGCATATGAGAGGTAAAGGATCAAAACTTATGGAACGTCATATAACATAAATTACGTGGAAAACTTGACAGATGACGCCGAGCAAAACTGTCGACACTATAAATAATGTGTAAGGTTTGTATCTTTTAGTTACTGATGTTGTTTTTCATTTCATGAGATCGATTAAATTATTTACATTTTTCTTTCATTCATCTTTATTAGTCTTCAGTTTACTGTGAGACCTGCAACACCATACCAGGAGATGGGGTGATTAAATATCCAGTTTGTGAGTGTCGGCATCTAAGTGGATTCCCAAAAGTGTGTAAGGAGCTTGAGAACGTCCTACAGGAACAATTTTCTTTAGACTATGCGATTAGAAGCAGTACACAGCTCAGCCAACAACTCAGCCAGGAGCAGATCCAAAGTTGTAATATACTCACTGGTGAGTTTTGGTGGTTCCCTGTCTACATTTAAGTTCAGTTGGATCTTTTTGCATTTAAGCTATTCAAAAGTGATTAAAGGTGTGGGTTGGGTGCGCAGTGCGATGGGTAACAGGTTTGGGCCAAATGGGTTATTATTGGTACGGTCGAAGTAGGTTGGCTAGGATCCGCTTGAACCAACACACTTTTGTCAGTATAATTTACTATAACTAAATGTTGTTTATAATTAGTGTGTCAAATTTGCTTTTATTATTTGAAAAAAACTATCTGAGAGGTTCAGAAATAGACTTTGGGCAACTTTTAACCCGATAAAATTAATACGTATTGTAGTAAGTTTTAACCTAGATCGACGCATATATAATATAGACGGGGAGAAACTTCCCATCACTAGAGTCATGGTACCAACAATAATTGTCTCAATTTTTTACAATAGCAATAATATCTGAAAAAAAGGTAGTATGGAAAAAATAAATTGAGTATTTTTACTTACAAAATAACGGTTTTGTAAGGTTATAAAGCGTTAAATGTTGGAATTTACCATATGAGTGGGGGGGCAATTTGAAACTTTAGTGGGAGGCGCTTTCGAAAAAATATCAAAATCAAAGAAAAAATACACTAAAATTTCATCGTATCGGGCTAGCCATGGGGGGCAACAGAACCCATAGTTACTAACTACATCCGTCCCTGGCTGTGATATTTGTGGGGTAAGCTCTCTTCAACATTTCAACTTTTGTAGCATGACTAGATATTATTTTTCTTCGATGAAGTATTTATTAGTATTTCAATGTAGTCCTCAGTCCTCACATCTAAAAAAGAATTTAATGGTCAATCAAAAATTTCTTGGCACGTCATCAAGAGTCCCATCATTTCATCTTGAAATGTTGAATGGTCTTGATTTATATTTAAGCACTCATGTACGGAATATATTTACTTAGATGGTCAAAACATATTAACCAAACAACGTAGATTACCACGGATATAAATCCATTGTATATCTAATAGTATGAATACTCTGATAACCAAATCCAACACACACATATCACAAACCAATAACAAGCAATATAACATAAAAACCCTCGATAACAGAAACAAACTTCACTACAAACACAATAGTGTTTAATAACCAGGTACTGACATCCAACATTAAAAAACACAATTTAAAGTCACTCTCGGAGCATAAAAGTCCCACAAGCCATAAAATATAATTGATTAAATAAGACAAGACAGACAAGATAGAGCAGCATAACCTCTTTATTCTTCTTTGCTTTCAGACTCCGCGCTGCATCTGAAGCCATTCCAGAAAAGGCTTAGCCTCAAATCTGGGAGCCCTTGTTGCCACAACTCAATCCCTCATACCACTTCAAAACATATTCCTCCTCCAGAATGTTAGCATCATAGAGTGCTTTCAGAACAAGTGGCACCTCCTTCACTTCAATTGGGTTCGCCTCCCCACAAAACTCCTCAACAATCCGTAAAAGAATCAGATGTGAACCCTCCCCTTCTGCCACACAGCTGCTAAATAGTTTATACATAGTATTAGTATCCAAAAGCCAATCCAAATACAAGTATATATCATATACATGTATGGAAAGTCGCAACATAAATTCAACTCGATAAAGCAACGAAAAATAAGTAATATAAATGCTAATACTATTCAAACGCTGATGTTTCTTTCACCAAAATTTTTGGCAAGATGAATTCATTTTGTGATGGCCAGGAGGTATCCAGACTAATCCAATACAAAGGATGCTACAAATGAGATATTGAGTACTTCGCCTGGATTCTCACACCCGGATAGGCATAACGAATCTCAGACTTTGCCCGCATTGATACAGTTAGAAACAAACACTTGAAAAACAACACAAGCCGGGAGGGAAGCTCAATAGTCCACTGACCAACGTACATTGACTGCTTTTCGAGGACCAGATGCAAATGATATCTTGACAGTTTTATTTGGTTAACTCATTTGTCATGACCACATTTTGGTGATACTTATATTTGCAAAACCATTTCTCTGTATCTATCACATACTGTTTTTTTGATAATTTGTCTGATGTGTATATGCGGAGTGTGTAAAAAGCCAACGGTTATTAGAGATTGTCGTTCTCAATGAGGCCGAGTGTGCGCAAATGTCTTAGATATGCATTAGCAGTGACAAAGATAGGCTTTCATATAAGTACATCGTTGTAGGTCTATTTACGTGAGTGCATGTTCACGCACCAGTAAATGTGTACGTGTTGAATCTTTTGGGTGGAAAAAAATTACTGGTGTCAATATAATAATTCAATGTTTGTCACACGTATTTTCGATATAATATGTTACTGGTGTCGATACAAAGATTACTGGTGTCGATATAATTATTGTTTACTCCGATAAAAAAAATATGTAATAAAAGAAAAAACATATATATTGTAGGAATGTAGGTTAGTTTCGAATGTGGCCTCCTATTAATATAAAGTTGGTACAAATTGATTTAGGATTAAGCCGTAGAAAGTAACGTATTTTCGTAAATGTATCGTCTTGGTACGTGAACTATTTTTTATTCTACTTAATTAGTGTAACGTACTTTCAGGTTTTGTCGATTTACACACTGAAACTTGTTTGACCGACAATATTACATTTTTTCCCTTTTTTTTTTAACAAAATTAGTTTTTAAAATAACATTTTTGTTTGAAACTTTTATTTAAAAAAAAAGAGAGAAGTGTAAAAATCATCCATGTGGTATGTCGAAAAATCGAATTACATCTTTCGTTAACTTTTTGGATAACAGCCATCCCTCCGTTAGTGCGCGGGGCACAATACATCCCTCATGGACTAACGGTACAAATATTTTCTCGTTAAAAATTAACAAAATCTAAAAGAGAGGGTATTCTTATCTTTTTCCTTTCCAGGGATGTATTGTGAACCTTATCATAAATAGTTTAAAAAAAAATTTATTTTTGAAAAAAAAAAATTATTTTCAGAAAAAATAAGTTTTATTTTCTCGAAAAAAAAATTATTTTCGAAAAAAAATTTATTTTCAGAAAAAAAAGTTTTATTTTCTAAAAAAAAATTTATTTTCGAAAAAAAAAATTATTTTTCGGAAAAAAATTTTATTTTCTAAAAAAAAAAATATTTTCGAAAAAAGAATTATTTTCGGAAAAAAAAGTTTTATTTTCTAAAAAAAATTATTTTCGAAAAAAAAAATATTTTCGAAAAAAAATTTTATTTTCGAAAAAAAAAATTATTTTCGAAAAAAAAAATTTATTTTCGAAAAAAAAATTTATTTTCGAAAAAAAAAATTATTTTCTAAAAAATATTTATTTTCGAAAAAAAGTTTTATTTTCCAAAAAAAAGTTTTATTTTCAAAAAAAATTTCATTTTCGAAAAAAAAGTTTTATTTTCGAAAAAAAAAACTATTTCCCGAAAATAAACATATTTTTTCGAAAATAAAACTTTTTTTCCGAAAATAAAACATATTTTTCCGAAAATAAAACTTTTTTTTTCCAAAATAAAACTTATTTTTTAGAAAATAAAACTTTTTTTTCCGAAAATAATTTTTTTTCGAAAATAAATTTTTTTTCGAGAAAATAAAATTATTTTTTCTGAAAATAATTTTTTTTTGAAAGATAAGGTTCACAATACATCCCTAGGAAAGGAAAAAGAAAAGAATACCCTATCTTTTAGATTTTGTTAACTTTTAACGAGAAAACATTTGCATCGTTAGTCCATGAGGGATGTATTGTGCCCCGCGCACTAACGGAGGGATGGCTGTTGTCCAAAAAATTAACGAAGGATGTAATTCGATTTTTCGACATACCACAGGGATGATTTTTGCACTTCTCTCTAAAAAAACTGAAAACAACTAAGCCCTTTTCTTCAAAAAATAAACCAAAATTTTAAGATTTTACACTTTTACACATTTTTTTTCTTTGGTTAAAACTAAAGTTTTTTCTAAAAAGTTTAAAAGTTTTAAATTATACTTTTATTTTAAGAAAACATAAAAGTTTTACTTTTATCTTAAGCCTGCCTTTCTAAATGAATTAATATGAATGTCATGCTAAGATTGGGCGCAATGATACTAAACTCGCAAGTAAATTTGTCAGTGTGACGGTGATTTACCACTCATGTTACATAACTCATGTGTGAGTATGTGGGAAAAAAGATAAGATACTCACCTTCATGAATTACATAAAAAATAACCCTCCCTTTCTTTGATATATTTAATTTGTTTGTGAGTGTGAATGGTATTTAGTATGATATATTTTATATAAAATGAGTGTTTTAATAGAAAACGAGTGTCCCATCACCACTAAGGTTTAAATGTAAGCTATAAAGAAAAAACTAACGTGACATTGGCGTGGAGGTGAGTTTACCACTACCACTCCCTTCAAGCGAACAACCTAATAATGAATAATTAGGTTTTACATGGTAAGCAGAAAAATATAATTTATTTTTCATCCCTAAGACTTAAACTTGGAATCGCTTCCTGCCTTATTAGTTAAATAACTGTTTGTGGATAAAACACGTTCGTTTGGGCAAAAGATTCACATGGGACAAAACACGTCCATTGGGTCGGCCAAAGTCTAAAAATATCAAAGA
Source organism: Glebionis coronaria (assembly GCA_025667525.1). Lineage (NCBI taxonomy): Eukaryota > Viridiplantae > Streptophyta > Magnoliopsida > Asterales > Asteraceae > Glebionis > Glebionis coronaria. The sequence goes on from CM046879.1 coordinate 224,634,177, forward strand.
TTAGTTTTCTTTTAGTTTTCTTTTAACAAAAATGGGACACACTATCAACAAATATAACTAATATAACTAATACGCAAAATGCGTTTAAGACTTCTTTTTAAAAAAATTCGGATAATTTAATAAATTATATTATTCGGACTCTTAAAAACCTAAAATATTAAGAAATTTTTTATTTAAATTCGGATTGAAATAATTTTTTAAAAAAATCTTTTGACATAAATTTAAAGTTACTTAAGCGTAAACTATAACTAAAATATACTTAAAGTTAAATTAAAATTCAATAAAATAAAAACGCACAAACCATAAATCCTTGGAAACAACAAAAAAACGACCCCGCCCGTTGGGCGGGTTACGAGGCTAGTATATATATATATATATATATATATATATATATATATATATATATATATATATATATATATATATATATATATATATATATATATCAAAAACCTTATATAGAAAGGATGGTGAAACAATGCCTTAAATACAAAATTCTATTAAAATAACACATGTAATTCATTAAAAGATTTCCATAAAATGCTTCAAAAAGAAAACAAGAATTACAAATGATGTCTTAAAAAAAATTCTATAAAAATATATATAGGAATTAGAAATGATGCGTTAAATACAAATTTTTTTAAAAATATATAAGGAACGATGCTGAAACCGTGCCTTAAATGCAAAATTCTATAAAAATAATTCCATAAAATGCTTCAAAAAGAAAATTGGAATTATAAATGATGCTTTAAATACAAAATTCTATAAAAATAGATATAGGAAATACAAATGACGCCTTAAATACAAAATTCTATAAAAATATATAAGGAATGATGGTGAAACAATGCCTTAAATACAAAATTCTATAAAAATGACACATGTAATTTATTAAAGGGTTTCCATAAAATGCTTCAAAAAGAAAATAGGAATTATAAATGATGTCTTAAATACAAAATTTTATAAAAATGACACATGTAATTCGTTAAAGGGTTTCCATAAAATGCTTCAAAAATAAAATAGGATTTATAAATGATGCCTTAAATACAAAACTCTATAAATAATATATATAAGAATTACAAATGATGCCTTAAATACAAAATTCTATTAAAATATATAAGGAATGATGGTGAAACAATGACTTAAATACAAAATTCTATAAAAATAATTCCATAAAATTCTTCAAAAAGAAAATAGGAATTACAAATGATGTCTTAAATACAAAATTCTATAAAAATATATATAGGAATTAAAAATGATGCCTTAGATACAAAATTCTATAAAAATATATAAGGAATGATGGTGAAACAATGCCTTAAATACAAAATTTTATAAAAATGACACATGTAATTTATTAAAGGGTTTCCATAAAATGCTTCAAAAAGAAAATATGAATTACAAATGATGCATTAAATACAAAATTTTATAAAAATAACACATGTAATTCATTAAATGGTTTCCATAAATGCTTCAAAAAGAAAATAGGAATTACAAATGATGCCTTAAATACAAAATTTTATAAAAACATATAAGGAATGATGGTGAAACAATGCCTTAAATATAAAATTCTATAAAAATAATTCCATAAAATGCTTCAAAAAGAAAATAGGAATTACAAATGATGCCTTAAATACAAAATTCTATAAAAATATATATATGAATTCTAAATGATGCCTTAAATACAAAATTTTATAAAAATATATTAGGAATGATGGTGAAACAATTCCTTAAATACAAAATCTATAAAAATGACACATGTAATTTATTAAAGGGTTTCCATAAAATGCTTTAAAAAGAAAACAGGAATTACAAATGAGGCATTAAATACAAAATTCTATGAAAATGACATATGTAATTCATTAAAGGGTTTCCATAAAATGCTTCAAAAAGAAAATAGGAATTACAAATGATTCACAATAGTTTGACTTACTAAAATGAAAATATTTTTAGATATTCGGACTGTCAAGTTTTGGACTGGGCTATATACTGTTGCTATATTACACACGAGACAAAAAAAAATACCAGGAATGAGCTTTTTGGGCTTACTTTTGCTAGAATACATTTTACCACAAAACTTACAAAACAAAATCATTTGTAAAAAATATTTAACTATAATGTTTTTGCTAACAATAAAAACTTAACAATAATATTAGTTTCAAAAAAATAATGTAAAAAGTTATTCATAACATTAACATATATAAAATTTATTATCTCATAAAATTCAAAAATTCATAAAATATTTATACAATACTATTAAAATTATAAAAAATTTTAATGTAACAAACTTATTAATAACGTTAACCTATGCAAATTCAATTAACTCATAAAATTCTTAAATAAATAAAATATCTTAAACTACGTTATTTTTGTCCATTCTATGCTACATTATTAAAATATTAATGTCATAAGTAACACTACATATACTAAACTTCTAATACAAACACACATAACTTCAATTTTTTATTAACAAATATATACTTAAAGCTAGCCTGTCCACCGGACGGGTCTAAGGGCTAGTATATATATATATATATATATATATATATATATATATATATATATATATATATATATATATATATATATATATATATATATATATATATATATATATATATATATATATATATATATATATATATATATATATATATATATATATATATATATATATATATATATATATATATATATATATATATATATATATATATATATATATATATATATATATATATATATATATATATATATATATATATATATATATATATATATATATATATATATATATATATATATATATATATATATATATATATATATATATATATATATATATATATATATATATATATATATATATATATATATATATATACTTTTACCTATCCAAAATTTACTGATTTTGAAGATATGAAAAGTTTGTTATGATCAGAGGGTCTTACCCTAACCCATTTGTTTAGCCCTCCTCCATATATTTTATATAACATATAAACTAACTCTCGAGTTCGTTTTAAAGTTCATTTGTACTCCTAAGTACCCTAACCATCTTATAACATTAAATTAAACTCAACTGATTTCAAAACAGTTTTGACCTCCGGCTGTTGTAACCTGTTTTTGACTCACTTCCCTACCTCCAATTCTGTTCTCGTTTCTTGCATTTGAAAGCCAATTCGATTATCTTTCCAGGGGCATAAGATTCGAAAATTAAAAGTTTGTAGAACTATAGATATGATCAAAACAATAGACCAAAAATTATGTCTAGTTTTTAAAGACAAATTTAACACAACTAGTCTAATTAATTATCTACATCATGTATAATTATTAACCCTAATTAATCTAAACATGTTCATATCATTAAAATACAGAATTTATGTTTAACATAACCCTAGATCCATCATCTATTGATTAATTACATGATTAGATTAATTAAAATCATACATTAAAGAAGAGTTTTGAAGATTTTACCTTAGAAATCAAAGGAATAAATTGTTTTTGATGAAACCTAATTCCACCATTGATGGAATTCGACTAGGAGAGATTATGGTGAGTAAATATCTGATGTTTTAGGTTATGGTATGGGTTTAATGTAATCCAAAAGGCCTCCTAACCTAATTACAAGTCCATTGGGCCTGTTTTTGGGCTTTTTGGTTATTTTCTTCCTTCCTTTTCTTTTGGCTGCCCAAACCAAGCCCAAAGCACCTAAGGATCTGGGTTTTAACCTTATTTTATAAATTTTATCATTCTTAAACTAAACCTCACATTCGGGTTACTTCCGGGCCAAAACCCTAAAGCCATACGTTAATTTTTTCGACTTTCTACGCGATTTCCGAACTAACCGTCATTTCCAAAAGTTTCTAATTATGGAAAGTATCTCTAAAACTTATCCTAACCATATAATATGTACTTAATACATACATACAACATACGATACATACACGAAACCTTGTAAAAACGATATTCGAACTTTCACGCAGTTCATTTCTAAACTCACTTCATTTCATTTCATTTCCAACCCGTACCATGATTTACAAATCATGTACCTCATTTCGTCCATTCTCATCCCCAAAATCACACATATAAACACATAAATCACATAAAACACATAGTCACACAAAATACCCAAAAAATAAGACTAAGTGACGAACCTCAAAAACCAGGGTTGTCACATCACTCCCTCTTAATAGAAATCTCGTCCCGAGATTTACTCCTTAGGATCATCATCAGCAAATATCTGAGGATATTTGTTCCTCATAAATCCTTCCTGTTCCCACGTGAACTCTAGTCCACGTTCCAAATTCCATCTAACCATAATTACGGTATATTACCCTTTTTTCCAACGTCTTAGCTTCACAACCTAAAATCTCTACCGGTTCTTCGATGAAACGAAGAATCGTATCCATACTAATATCATCTAACGGTACTTGCAAGTCGGTTCTTGCTAAGAATTTCCTCAAGCTTGATATACGAAATACATCATACACACTACTCAATTCTCCCAGTAATTCCTCAACCTATAAGCCACTGGTCCAATCCTTTCAAAGATTTTGAATGGACCCCCGATTCTAGGTGTTAACTTCCCTTTCATCCAAAACCACGTCACTACTTTCCAAATATCATAAATGGACCTACAAAACTCGTTATCAACTTTTTCCTTTTACCAAAACATGCCACCCATTACTATAGGTGAAACTTCCTACATAACTTTGTTACTAACTCTAGTGATTTCCTCTTTTTCAACATATCATCTCTTGTTACTCTCATCCTTTCCACAAACACCATTTCCACATTAGTAGTCTCTTTCATGAATTTTATTCCACCATAAGGACAACTCACCCTATCCTTCCATATAGTGCCTCAAATGGCATTCATCGACTTCTAGTATGATAACTATCATTATATGAAAACTTAGTCATCGCTAACGAGTTTCCCACATCCCTCTAAATCAGTCACCTAAGCTCTCAACACGACTCTTATACTTGTATCAAATTCCTACTTCGTCCATCATTTTCCAGTTAGCTGGATATACTCATATCAAATCATGTTCATCAACTCCCTTTAGTCCACACCACAAACTACTTAAAAATTCCAATTTTCTTACACAAGTGGCCTATGACGATATTTCACATATTGATTAGTTTATCACAACGAGGCTCTTCCAATCCAAATCAACTTATGATCTATAAACATCACCAAAAGGACGGTTATCTCAGTTAGTCTATCAACTACCATCCAAACCCATGCTACAACTACTTCCATAAAATTTGGATAGATCATTAGTAGCACCTATACAATTCTTTCTCACTTTTCTCTATAAAAGATTTTTTTTTCTTGATACTCAACACTTCCTTTATACCTACACAATGTCTTACCTTCAAGGTCATAGTGCTCCTCATCTTGTCTCAGTTAGACCAAGCCCTTCGTCTCTAATGACACATCACATCTATAACTCCTCAACCATTCGATTATCGATACTAAGCCTTCCAATCAAACATTATAGGTCAATCGCATTTCCTTTCCACACTACAAAAATATTAGCATGATTAGTGCCTTAGTCTACTCATTAGGCTATACCAAAGTTTTACCTTCGGTTCCTATCTCGACCTATTTCATTCATGATTCACATCTATCCACACTTCCTTCTTCTTCCTCAGCTCATGACATACATCACGATATTATGCTTCCCGTCTTTCAAGTCATCTATACCTCAAAATTTTTCCAAGTAGCTTCACTTGTTTTTCCTCATGATCAGTTCTCCTACTCCCTCCTAATAGGAACAGACTAGAGTTTTATGTGATCCTATGCGGATTACACTCTCATCTTATACCCATATTAGTTCCCATTTGTGTAAACTAAGCCATATTTTAAATTCTTATTCAAATCTCATACTTATATTTTGATCTTGCACCCAACATGAGGTACTTTCAATCATCATCTTCTAGGAATACTTGGTTCTCTCCTTCCATGGTTCTCCTTGATTCCTACACTATCCCGTCCAACAGAAATTCCATACTTCATTCATCAAATCTATAGAAATCCCTAGTGCATTGGATAATGCATAACTGTCTCTTCCAAAGATCTTTCATAACACCTTCACAAAACCGACTCTCTAATCACTTCTCCATGAACTTATTCAGCTCAGCTTTACTACTCATCCCTCGATATTGATTGCCACAAAAATTCTATCCGCGTAGTTACCCGACTCCCCTTGTTACCTCCATGAGTTTTTAATCTCCTATGGTATGTATTCAATTCATCACGATCCACTAGTTCAGCTCTTTGTAACTCCACTCCGGTACTCGATCTGTCCTTCTTCGTCACGAACCATACGGAGATTCCCATCATAGTGCTTGTCACCTTTCCAGTCCTTGCAACTTCTGTGACTCCTTCGAAATCTCTTGCTTCCTTCTAGCAGCCGGCACGTAGTCCTTTCAGCTCCTTGATTCACGATGTAGCTCTTCACGTACTCCTTCTCGTCTCTATGATGTTACCTAGGAACTTCACACTACCCAATAGCCTCTAACTTCAACTCATCTACCACAATATTTCTAAAGGTACTTCAACCCCTCAATGGCTCACTATTCCTTACTTGTCGTAATCACCTATAATCAGCCTCCTGCCAATCATTCTTTTACATCCATGTTTTCCTTCACGTGTCTACTAGTACCTCGCCTCCATAACTATACCAATTCCCTTGCGTGTTATTTGCCCAATCTTTCCATTAGTAGAAAATTTCTACTCTACCCTCACATCCGCTGGTACTTTCATCAATCTCCTAATGGTACTTCAACCAACTTCTCATAGCATGACATCTCGTTCCCACGACCAGTCAACTAACTTTACTTACTCCTTTATTCCCGTAACCAATCTAAGTTACAAAACTCTACAAATCTTAATCATTCCTTCAACACAACCTTTAAACCAAAACACATCTCTGCATTCTAATATCTAACCAAAAGTAACACTACCCAACTCTATCATCTCATCCTAACGTTTCCACAACCGCATAACTAAATCAACCATGACGTGTACCAAAAGAATTCCTACGATCGCGTCCCATAATAAATATAGGGTAAACCGAAAGATCAACCATAATGAACCCTAGCCAAAACAACTAAAAACGAAACAATGTAATCCAAAAGATTCAATGGAGTGTGCCAACAATGAAAAATTAGACTCGTCACGGTTAGTATTACCAAATTTCGATACCTCAGAAAATTTTAAACTTTCACCCCATTTAGTTACTCTTCATAAGAACCAAACTTCAATACTACTAAAATCAATCATACTCGTTTTGAACAATAAACTCATCTTTTATCTTCATTATTTTATCAAAGATATCAACTAGTTAGTATACTACAATCTTATTCTAACCATTATCTTGTTTATCCGTATTAAACTTATTTCACTTGTTATTATGAAACCAATACCTGTTTATAAAATATATTGTTTTTTTCATTTTATTCTATATTATTATTATTATTATTTTATAAAATCCATTTAGGCTGGTTATAACTAAACTACTACACGTTTACAAGGTGTGGTGTTATTATTATCATTACTATAATAAAATCTCCCTTTTTACTCTTTCCGTCTAGCTAAATACTTCTAAAATTTTAACTCCACTTAAGAAATTTTTTGTAAAATTTCTTTACCCCTTTAAAATGTATTATCACATGTTACATAGAAAACTAATCCAATTATTTTCAAGACAAATTTTTTTATAGCTTACTACCACAAACTTAAAAAAAATATGTAAGTCACGATATCATACCATACACTTACAAATTATTTTCAAAATCGTTTTCCTATAATTAGCCACACTTATTTGTAAGAAAATTTAGTAGTTCTCATTAATTAAAATACATACCCGAATGTAGACACACATCAAAAGACTCAAAACGTCGTTGGAACTCCATCAAACTCCAGCACCATAAAACACGAGCAAACACAAGGTACGTTCAAGTTATAATAACTACTGAACGACCATATATCATAACTTAACACATACTAGTATATATACATCCGCATATATATACCTATTGAATCGTTACCATACATGTCAGATCAATAAATCGCGTCATACACTCGTTTTTCCATACGAGTAATCACCATCTTACCACAAGGCATAAAACCCATCATTAAAACCAGTCCATATCATGAGACCTCATAATCACACAACATGAGTATAACCCAAAACATATAACACACTAAAAAATAGGCATATGGTAGACAACCGTTACATAAACCCATATATTATACATATACCCAAAAATCCACATCTCATCATATACAAGGCATGTACTAACCATCTTTCATGCTGTCACAAACGTGAATTTAGAAGTCATTTAAATTACGTAAAACATGATGTTCCGGGTTAGACTTGTGTGTCTAGGAATATTCCCGATGATTTACGCATATTTTGTACATGAATTTGAGTCCTTACGACGTTTCTATCAATATCATTTTTAATGAATTATTGTTTCATTTACATTACGTGTTAAGACATTCTATTTTAGGAGTCGACCACTATAATAAATCAATGTGACGTTAAATAATTGTTTCATTATACAATAAACATTTGGACACCAATATTACTTTACAAAAAAATACCAACACAAAAACCTTACACTATATACAACATTTAAATACATACAATACATAAACCAAAAACCAAATAAAATTTCCCCACTACTTTGACAAACACAACCGGTCCCCTCCTCCCTACTACTTTCCTACCCACGTTTTATATAAATTGCAAATTTAAATCATTGTACCCACACCAACTAATTAATGTAAGGTACTTTCTTGCCTCCTCATTTCTTCTTGCAAGCTACGGACAACAACACTTTTCCATAGGTTTTCCTTAAAACTTTCCCTCAAAATCTACAATTTCAATTGTCAACCCAAAAGTACACTCATTTCTCTTCTTTCCTCCTGCCCTAGACGCAACCCAGAAGACTTCCCTCTTCCCCAACAAAAATCAACTTCCCATGCTAGTCACAATGTAACCATTTCCCTAACTAAACATAAACCAAGTTTACTCAACCCTAAAATCTCTCTCAAGTCCTATAAATACCCCAGCATCCTCACTTGGACATACACACACTCAAAGCTAAAACTTTAAGAAAAAAAAAATACCATGTTGTGCTACTAAGCCACGGCTGAGATTAAGAGAACAAAAGATTCGAGTGGCTTAAAAGAAAGCTAATAATATTAAGGTGGTTTGGGCGTGGGTACTTGTGGATATAAGATCCTTAGTTCTTGCTTCACCAAATAGCTTAGGATCCTTTGTAAGTTCATCTTAACCTTTGTCTAAAACTTGTCTTGGTTGATATTACACTTGCTAAAAACCTTTGCAAACATGAATACATAAAGTCACGGGTTAAGATTAATGGGTTGTTAAACAATGGCTAAGACATGTTTGTTACTAAGGAACCACAAATTCAATCTATGTGATGACCTAAGCAAAACCGCTTCATGTGTATAGGAATTTATGTGGTAAACGAACATGATTTTATGTAATAAGAAAGTATGATTTTATGTATGAAGATTGCATGTTAAGAAACGAGTAAATTTCATGTATGATTTGGTGTACGTATATATTGGCTTAATTTGTACGTGAGCTTAGGATTTGATATATGTGAATAAGTGATTGTATGCATGTAACATAGTAAAAACCCCTGCCAATTTGGTTCATATGTAGGCATAGATGTTGCATGAAATCACGTATGATAGCAATAGACAGATGAACAAAATATGAGGCGTGTGTATGCATGAATCAAATGTAAAACAGTGAGAGCAAATGAGGTATGCATATGTATAGAGATAGGACAAGTAAAAAGGGGGTGACCACTCTTTTTGTGAGGAGCCTGCGAAGCATAGTAACAAAACAGTAGCCTCACTTCTGTTGTCTTTTTTTTCTCTTCTTTGACTTGCCACTTTAAATGTGTATGGTATGATAAATTGTGTGTGCTTGCTTGCTTACAACAATAGATCAGAAACAGTGAACACAAAAACAAAATAGAAATGAATGAAAGGTAGATAAGTGTGTTTTGTATGCATGTATGTAAAAAGAAACTTGAGCCTTTACCCCTTTTATTTTTTTTCTATTTCGTATGGATGGACAAAACAAGCTAGTACTACCCCATTTGGTAACTACATATGAGATGTATGTATGTTAAAAAGGTAACAGCAAAGTACAAAAACCCTTATGTTTTGGTAGATGTTGCGTAGACAGGGGACCCCTAAAACAATGAAAGTACTATATCTTATTTGGTAAATAAAATAGTCATGTATGTGCATGTATATAGAAATGTATGTATGGATGATACATGATGAAAAAAAAGTAACATTTTTCTTTGTTTTGTACATCATATGGTAGCAAGGAAAAACAACAACAAGTAAATTTCCTAAAATGTAGTGTGAACACAAAGTGGCCTTTTCCATTTAATTTCCAATTGCTAAAAGTGTACACCAACTAAATAGAGTTCAACCAAAAGGCCTACTTTGCGCCTATTTTTAAGTGGCCTAAATGTCATGCCTCGACAAGATAAAAATATTTTTATAAACTTGACGTGGCCTAGTTTTTAACGTGATTTTCCGTTTGTCTTGAAGTTAAATAACGAACCCGTAATTAATTACCAAAGTTTATTGTTTGACACTTAGAAATAATTGGATTTTGCTTGTTTACTTTTGTGTGCAAGTGTGCTACATTGCTTGATTTTTTTTGTTGGACCTAGAGACTTTATAAAAATGTGACATTTATAAATTGTCGAAGACCTCGTGGCCTAGTTTCATAATAAGAAGCCGTTTATTTTTCGGACCATTAAATAACAAGTTATTAAGACCCAAAGTTGACCCGTGACCAAAATAAATTAACATGGAAAATGTTCAGAAACATTTTATAAATTAAGAGCAAGTATAAAATATCAACAAAGTGTACGATACATTATTATTTTATATATTTAGCCTAAGTATGGGCATTTTACTTAGGTTACGAGTAGATCTTTTCCGCATCGTTTTGCGTGTCCTGATTTTCCGTACTATCTCTATCGATCATATTTGTTATTCATCGAGGTGAGTTTCATAGCCCCACTTTTTACTGTTTTATATCATCTTTTGGGGTGAGACATTGCTTGATTTAACGTATGAACACAAGTACATTTACTCGTTTACTCATTGGTCTAAGTCCCGATTTAACCCAAGTTGCTATATTGCCCATTTATCATGAACCGTTAATTTCATAGCTAGGTTATAGCTAGTAAGCGCGAATGTTATGGATAGATCTATCGGGGTCGACACCCCTATCCGTCTTAGACTGACATTAGTTAAGCGGATACAGTTTCATTTGAGTCAGATTACGAGTATCCCGGGTTAGATACTTGCACGGGCTTTCATTGTTGGTTATCAGTTAACGCGTCGGTGTCATGAGCTTAGACAATAGTAAATGCATTTTTATGTGGCTTTGTATTTGTTATAATGTCACATGTGGATTAAATCTTGTGGTTCATAAAGCATTACATTTTAAACAAACCTATGAACTCACCAACTTTATGTTGACACTTTAGCAATGTTTTTCTCAGGTGTTAAGAACGAATGTGCTATTTGAGGTCTCATGCATTGCAGTCTTTCCAGTATTTGAACTATGATCATTTGTAACTTTTGAGAACTATGTATTTCACCTGTGACCAGATTTATGCTTCCGCAATGTTTAAACATTTTTATTCCTAATTAATACAAGTGATCAAATTTTCCAAACGTCTCATTTAGAGGTCGTTCTTTATGTTCTTGTGATATGATAATCATGACGTCATCACTCCCACGTGGCTATTATACTCTGGTATTTTGGGGGTGTGACACATGCAATCATACTTGAGAACCCATTGAGGTTGTGGTACTTGTATAACTATGTTGGCCACCACACTTATACAATTACCCTTTCCTCAATGCACGCCCTCCTATGATGACACTTATAAGAATCAATACAACATATAACACATAAATCCATCTACTCACATAAGCTCATAACAACATAAACAATAAGGTCCAAAAATCCATCTATTAAAATAATATAGTCAAACTCTTGGAATATATAAATCCATAGTCTAGCTAAAACAACATAGACAAACTCCAACACAACATCATAATCTGTTATAAGTCATGTCGGCCATAAGAGTGGAAACAACTTAAAATCCTTCCTATCCACCTACTCCTAGAAACTCGAATCACCACATGATTATTAGGGAACATGACATAAACATCAAAAGAAAAATACTATACATTAGGTACACCAAATAACTTACTATGGTGAAAGTAATTTATATATCAAAAGCAAAACAGAAATTAACAGGTGACTAAGTATGGACAACTACAGTACAACTCATACTAGTCAAAAGTCACAAAAAATAAAATTTAGGAAAATACAATCAAGACCACACGTAATCCTATGACGCCTATATGCAGGGATCCTTAAGCTATAGACTAGGCTAGGCAACCTAATTCTCTATAACCATTGTCTCTGATACCATTTTGTCACACCCCACCGTGGCGGAATATGGGGCGCGACGTATGGATATCATCACAACAATAGCGTGTCTATAGAGATAACTAAATGAAATAGAAATATTATAAATGGTGACACAGTGTTATGAAGATATCTCAAACAATGCAGGCGTCTAGGTAAGTAGGTAACATGTCTACCTCTTACCGAAGACATATAATTAACAAATAACCAACATATAGGTGTCTACAAAGTATCACATATTCAAACATAATTAAAGACTAAGAGGAAAGGGGGTTCCTCCAAATGCAATCCTAAGCCTTCCAGCTAGCCACTCCTATTCTCACGCTTAACCACATTCTCACCTAAAAGAGACACTAAAACACGTCAACATAAAGTTGGTGAGAGTCATAGATTTAGACTCCAACGCCAAATCAGTTATAAGCTGTGAATAACAACTATTAACAAAAGAACATATGGACAATGTGCTACAATTATGTATTAACAACTAGCATTTAAGATTAACCAATCACCACAAATTCAAGGCTCCTAGCCTTACCAATAACCAAAATTCCAAGGCTCCGAGCCTTACCAATAACCATGCTCCTTGGAGACGTATTGCTTCTGAGCCTGATCTTGCAGCCCCTACCAGACTTGAGGCACTTGATATTGCTGACTTCCAGGTTGATCCCGAGATACCGCCTATGTCACCTCCGACTCAGACTATACCTACTGTCTATCAGGAGATGCTTGTTCATGCAGGCATACCGACTCATAGGAGGGCTTTAGGCACCATCTTACCTAAAGGGATGACTGTGGAAGAGAGTTCTACTGCAAGTCCACCACTAGAGACAGCTTTGACAGTATGCGTTACTCGTCTTAGGGGACAGTTGCCGACCACCTTGGAGGAGATGGACACTTACCCAGCATCTCGCCTTGAGGAGCTGGAAGCACTTATGTCTAAGTGGGGAGTTGAGCCTCGGGTGGAGATGGGCCAGTTAGAGGAGCCTATTGAGGACCCTCTTGCTGACTTGGAAGGGCGGTTTAGGTAGGAGTGTAAGGATGTGGAAATCCGTTTTCAAGATAGCCAAGAACGAGAGATAGCTCTAGAGGAGAGGATGAATGCACTTGAGAGGGCCTTTCAGCAGAGCCGTGGTGGCCATAGTTAGATTTCTTTCCATATCATCTTTTGTTCTTTGACAATTAAGCTAGGGAATCTGTCCAGCTAATGGATTTATGCACATCGTCATGTACTTTTATTTTGTTGTACCTTGAAAACTATTGTATGGATATTTCATTTTGTTTATGTTATCATCTTATTTGGGTTACATATAGCGATGGATAACATGTTTATATTATGAAATTGTGTACACTACATTATTGTTAGCATATGCGCCATGATCGTTATATCAAACAAAATCTCACTAATCCATTTATCATATAGAAAGATGTCCAGAGGACGAAGGCCTGCTTCTCAAAATCCACCCGCTAATAATGGTGGAGTTGATCCAGAGTTACTGAGCCAAATGATAGCGGATCGAGTAGCTGAAGCTCTCGCAACTGCTGAAGTTACACGTACAGCTAGTACGCAAGGTGACACTAATCGTGGAGGCACCGTCGCCACCACTAAATCGTGCACCTACAAGGAATTCCGTGTAGTCATGCAAGGAAATTTTCGTGGCACGGAAGGTGCGGTAGGTTTGACTCGATGGTTTGAGAAGTTGGAATCCCAGTTCGGGATTAGCAGTGTTGCTGAGGGTGATAGGGTGAAGTTTGCGTCAAGCACGCTCCTTGACAGTGCTTTGACCTGGTGGAATGTTCATGCTCGTGCTGTGACTCTTGACACTGCTCATGCTATGCCTTGGAGCGAATTCAAGGCTATGTTTATCAAGAAGTATTGCCCTCGAAATGAGGTCAAGCAAATGGAGAGTGAACTATGGAATTTGAAGGTTAAGGGTACAGCTCTCACTGCTTATAACCAGCGTTTTCAGGAATTGATTCTTCTATGTCCCGATATGGTTCCCAACAACGATCGATTGTTGGAAAGGTACATTGAGGGCTTACCTTTGAACATCAAAGGGAATGTTACTTCATCCAAGCCTACAGATTTGCATGAGGCCATTGAAATGGCTCAAGGCTTGATGTACCAAGTGGTGCAAGAATTGGGAGAAAGCTCGGGTGACAAAAGGAAATGGACTGGCAACCACTACAACAATAAAAATACCGGTAACACCAACAACTTTAACCAAAACAAGCTCCAGGAAGTGGCAAGGGTGTTCACTGTTAGTCAGGGAGATAAAGGGAGTTATGCTGGAAAACTACCTGATAGGTGTGAAAACACCCATCTTTTCTACCACTTAATTACATTAAAACTAGACCTAAACGTATATTTTATGTCGTAAATGGCGGAATTATGCGTGGTTTGTGTTTTTATTGTGTTTCAGGGTCAATATGTGAAAAGGAAAGAAAACACGGTCTTTCACGGGCGTTTATTGAAGAAAAAGACAAAAGACGAAGTCAAAAGATCAAGAATGCAAAAACAACGGAAGTCCAAGGCTTATTCTGAAGATTTATCGAAGAAAATGTCCAAAGACGAAAGTATAATAAAGCCGAAGAACTCGAGCCTAATTTATGAAGAAATTACAAGACGAGTTCAAAGAAACCCCGAGACGAAGTCTTAAAAGTCGAAGAATTTAAGAAGACTGAAAGACTGAGGACTAAGAAAGAAAGAAAGAGGAAGCCACCAACCACTCCCCTCTCCTATAAATACCACCCTCACTTGTTGTGAGAGGGTTGGTTAGTTTTAGGATTAGATTAGGAGTAGTGTAGTTTCTCTCTCTAGATTTATGCTTTCTCTCTCTAGATTAATTTGTGTTTAAGCTTTTGTTATTGAATCCTTACTTTTTGATTAAGCTTTTAATTTATCATCTTCTTCCTTTCTTGCTTAATTTCTGCTTTTGATTTGATGTTGTGTTCTTGAGTTTTCTTAATTTCAATCAAGTGGGTTTTGATTGATTTGGTTATGTTTGTTAGTTTTGATGATTTGTGTTGATTGATTATTGTTAGTTTATGCTTATTGGTTGTTTTGGTTTAATCTTTTGTTTGATTTTGATTAATTTGAGGATAGAATCGTGTTTACTGTATCTCCCTGTTCTTCGGGGGAGTTGTTTCTGTATCTTATCATTCCCAGGAAACTTCCGGATCAAGAGGGTTCATTCGGAACTTTAAAAGTTCCGAGTCAAGCTTCATCCGGAAGTGTTCCGGATCAACAAAGTTCCGAGTGAAGCAAGCTTCATCCGGAAGTCAAAAAGTTCCGAGTGAAGCAAGCTTCATCCGGAAGTCAAAAAGTTCCGAGTGAAGCAAGCTTCATCCGGAAGTCAAAAAGTTCCGAGTGAAGCAAGGTTCATCCGGAAGTTTTAAAGTTCCGGATGAAACTTCCGAACGAAGTTCCGGATGAACTTCCGAATGAAGTTCCGAATCATGGAGTTCCGACTCAAGATTGTTTCATTCGGAACATTAGAAGTTCCGGATCTAGCCAGTTCATTCGGAAGTTTTAAACTTCCGAATCAAGGTTTCTGTCAGTTTTTTGTTTGCTTTTCTTTTTAAGTTTTTGTCTTTTATTTTCAAGTTTTATTTTTCCCGCCTTTTTCTTTATTTGAATTTTTATTTGCTTTCCTTTTAGTTTAAGTTTTGGTTTGCATCATTTACTTTATTTACCTTTTAATTTTCTCGTAATTTACTTTTCGCCAAGATTTTATCTTTTGTTGTCTCTTTTTACCGTCTTTATTTTATTTTTATTTGTTTCAAGTTTTCATTTTAAATTAGTTTTAGACAACGACAACTCTTTTATTTGATTCACCAAGAACAACTGAGTCGCACAATTAACCAGAGATCAATTCGAAGAGATACCGAGAACAATAATTGAACCTAGTAAAAATCTTGTTATTAAAATTTAATAACAAGATTTTTGCTAGGTTCAATAATTGTTCTCGGTATCTAATCGAATTGATCTCTGGCTAATTGTGCGACTCAGTTGTTCTTGGTGAATTAAATAAAAGAGTTGTCGTTGTCTAAAACTAATTTAAAATAAAAACTTGAAACAAATAAAAAATAAAGTAAAGAAAGTAGAAAGAAACAATGAAAGATAAAATCTTGGCGAAAAGTAAATTGCGAGAAAATTAAAAGGTAAATAAAGTAAATGATGCAAACCAAAACTTAAACTAAAAGGAAAGCAAATAAAAATTCAAATAAAGAAAAAGGCGGGAAAAATAAAACTTGAAAATAAAAGACAAAAACTTAAAAAGAAAAACAAACAAAAAACTGACTGAAACCTTGATTCGGAAGTTTAAAACTTCCGAATGAACTGGCTTGATCCGGAACTTCTAATGTTCCGAATGAAACAATCTTGAGTCGGAACTCCATGATTCGGAACTTCATTCGGAAGTTCATCCGGAACTTCGTTCGGAAGTTTCATCCGGAACTTTAAAACTTCCGGATGAACCTTGCTTCACTCGGAACTTTTTGACTTCCGGATGAAGCTTGCTTCACTCGGAACTTTTTGACTTCCGGATGAAGCTTGCTTCACTCGGAAATTTTTGATTTCCGGATGAAGTTTGCTTCACTCGGAACTTTGTTGATCCAGAACACTTCTGAATGAATCTTGACTCGGAACTTTTAAAGTTCCGAACGAACCCTCTTGATCCGGAAGTTTCCTGGGAATGATAAGATACAGAAATAACTCCCCCGAAGAACATGGAGATACAGTAAACACGATTCTATCCTCAAATTAATCAAAATCAAACAAAAGATTAAACCAAAACAAACAATAAGCATAAACTAACAATAATCAATCAACACAAATCATCAAAACTAACAAACATAACCAAATCAATCAAAACCCACTTGATTGAAATTAAGAAAACTCAAGAACACAACATCAAATCAAAAGCAGAAATTAAGCAAGAAAGGAAGAAGATGATAAATTAAAAGCTTAATAAAAAAGTAAGGATTCAATAACAAAAGCTTAAACACAAATTAATCTAGAGAGAGAAAGCATAAATCTAGAGAGAGAAACTACACTACTCCTAATCTAATCCTAAAACTAACCAACCCTCTCACAACAAGTGAGGGTGGTATTTATAGGAGAGGGGAGTGGTTGGTGGCTTCCTCTTTCTTTCTTTCTTGGTCCTCAGTCTTTCAGTCTTCTTAAATTCTTCGACTTTTAAGACTTCGTCTCGGGGTTTCTTTGAACTCGTCTTGTAATTTCTTCATAAATTAGACTCGAGTTCTTCGGCTTTATTAAACTTTCTTCTTTGGACATTTTCTTCGATAAATCTTCAGAATAAGCATTGGACTTCCGTTCTTTTTGCATTCTTGATCTTTTGACTTCGTCTTTTGTCTTTTTTCTTCAATAAACGCCCGTGAAAGACCGTGTTTTCTTTCCTTTTCACATTTTGACCCTAAAACACAATAAAAACACAAACCACGCATAATTCCGCCATTTATGACATAAAATATACGTTTAGGTCCAGTTTTAATGTAATTAAGTGGTAGAAAAGATGGGTGTTTTCACACCTATCAAATCCCCTACACTTAACCATTGCAATGCCCTCATGCAATGCTTAGCAATAAAGCAAGGTTTATACTTTCCATCATAATCAACCTACCTTGGCCTTTATTAAACAACTAAGGAAAATCAAAAAGATAGAAAATAACAAGATGCAACAAGGAAGAAACTTGTAAAGAAATCTAAGACTTACATTAGGGCTTGTATGTCATGAATGTTTATCACCCTCAAGTTTCACGTTCCCCATGCCAAGCTTAAAAACAAGATCATTGTTAGTACAAGTTAGCATAACAAACATTTACTCATGCGGTTCAATTAATCACTTAAACTCCCTTATTCCTATGGGTATCTCTTATATTTTATTGATGTCTTGAATGATCACGAGGATGCATTGTTGACTTATTTCGATAATTTATTTAGGCTGAAAGCAAAGTAGGACGATTTGATCAGTAGTTAGCTAAAGGACAAAATCTCTTAAAACTGCTTCTCGGGATATCAAAAAGTTCATATCTTGGCATAACTTGGTTCACGATTTGAGACCTTTCTCGGGCCGATATTTGGCATGTACTTCATACTTCATATCTTCGAGAGACGTTTTTGAGATAATGGTCTTCTCTTCGTTATAGAGTTTCTTCACTTGGAGACTTTTGAGGGGTACTCCAGATTTGTTGACCACGACTTCATGATTATTTCTTCAATCTCTAATTGGGATTTTGAGATACAACGATCCGCCTCCTTTTTGGACTTGGATCTATTTATCCTCATACCTTGTTAGGGTCTTTTCGGATAGACTTCTCCATGATCTTTATGGGAGTTTATTGCTTTTCGTCGTGAGTCTTGATCCTTCATATTGATTTTGGGAATAATGCTTTTCACATCACTTTGGATCTTTAGCAATAAAATGGAATCCTCATGCCTTGTTAGGGCCTTTTCGGACTCGCCAATCTTCGCGCCCCGCTTCATAAGTTATGCCTTGGCTATGAACTCTTATCATTACCGAGTAACTTTTAAACGATCTTGGGCTAGAAGCTAAGTAACTTTTCAAATCGTACGACCTTACTTATTGCAGATAATTTATTAGCAAGTGATGGGAGAAAAAGATCATAATTAACTCACATAAGTTAATGAGAGAATACCAAACTTGTAACCAACTCTATCATTTCCCGTTCTCCACAATTTAACATCTCAAGGAATGAGACTCGTGGATGCTTAGCCTAATAAACCAATTAAGGTCTACATGGTTAAGGATACTAGCTAGAGTGAACTTGGATAAGTAAACTCGGGTTGAGTCAAAAAAAAAATCACAACGGGCCTAATATATCTAAGATATCTAAACTTGCTAAAACCATTTTATTAAAATGCTAGAAAGTAACAAAAATAAAGGAGACTACAACTAGGCCAAAATAGATTAAAAATTTTGAAAAATGTCGAAAAATTGATTTTCCGGTTAAAATGAGGGCAAATGCAAGGAAAATACCACTTAACTTCGATAGAAGTCCAATCCCCTACACTTAACATAAACATTGTCCTCAATGTTTAAGCATGTGGGAGTAAACTCCCCTACACTTAAGACATTGTGCACGTTGTTTAAATCTCGCTAAGGAAGAGACAACTAAAGAGATTCCTATTTGAATATTGAGAAATATAAAATAGTGAATCGAAAAGAGTTTAGGATAGAACCGGGAAGAAGGGAACACGGAATCACGGTTCGTCAAAAGTCATAAAGAGTGTGTCTTTGAAGCTCTAATCCCTGCACATGATAAGAAAGAAAGCAAGAAACACCACGGGGCTCCCCCTACACTTATGGTGAAAATAGATAGATAATTGGGTTGCCTCCCAAAAAGCACTTGTTTATATTAACCGAGTCACGAGCCTGACTCGTCCCCGAATTAAATGGTCCATAGGGAAGCCTCGAATGTGATACCGGGATCAAAGATCTTGTCCTCGTTCCTGGTTGACATCAACAAAGGAGAGGCGGGGGATTAAGTCATGTATGGGAGAAAGGTTCTTTCAACATACGTAAAGTATGTGAAATCAAGATCCACGGGAGGTGGGGTGGGTAAAGTAAGCACATTGTCCTCACCCAAAGACAATGGATGCTGAGCAAGCGGCAAAGCCGTATTGTTATCAAGCATAGCATAATCAATGTCACCTCCCGGGTCAAAGCACTCATCCTCCGTGATAGTGGCTAAAGGGGAGGATGAAAGTTGCTCGGGAGGGGGACTTGGGACAATATCTTCCTGCAGCAAATTATCAAAAATAATGTCCCCCTCCGTGTCAGAATCATCAATACCTGGAGGGATGGAGTGGATGTCGATTTCTTCCAGCAATGGGTCATTATCTTCAACGGGAGGAATAGATGGAGATAAAGACTTGGAAAGCGAAGGAGAAGTCAACGCTTCGATTTGAGCAATAAGAAGGTGAACTTTCTGTAATCTATCGCGAAGAAGCACGTCTTCCACCTCATCCACAAGATCATGTTCATCGGTGAACTTCTCATAAACCGGAGAAAATAAATCGTCATCACCCGCATCTCCCAGTGGAGATTGAGAAATTTCAAAAGTGAAATTCTCATAGCTTGGAGAAAAATCGTCATCACTAGGATCGACCTCTTCCGTAAGAGCAACGTCGTCCTCAGGCTCCATAGCAGGTAAGTCACAAACCTCAACATCCAACAATTTGTCGAGACCAACATCATTAAGCTCATTCAACGAACCAAGATCGTTAGACGCAGTAGGAACATCGAGAGTAGAAGCAGCAACTTCAGAAGATGTGTTGAAAGTGCATACATCATCGTCGTCATCATCATCATAATAGTATTGATGCACAAGAGGAGGGGTATAATCACTAAGATTAGATACTTGCTCTTGTTGCAGTCGCTTTTCCTCCGCCCATGCTTCTTTTGTAAGAACAGCGGCTTCTTGAAGTTGCAAAATGATGGAGTGTAGTTCGTCATTCAAAGTAGTGCGTTGTGGGTCAAGATTAATTTGCAGAGAGGATTGATGATTGAGGGTGTGATGTGGGGGCTCAAAGTGTTGAAAACCTGAATTATAGCATGGTTGTGGCTCATAGTAGTTCATCGGTTGGGAAGAATTAGAAACCGGGTTTGGTTTATAATAATCCATTGGTGAAGAAAACTGAGGACACGGATTTTGCTCATAATGATTCATTGGTTGACAATAATAGGTATCGTGAGGACCCCCACAGTTGTTGCAAACCGGGTGTGGAGAAAAATCAGGTGCATCTTGTGGATAGCTATTATCATTGTCATAATTGTACCCCGGTTCTTGCCCGTGACCATACGGGTATCGAACCGGGCACGAAACATGCCAATGAGAATCGCTTCCACAATAGATGCACGGGGAAACAGGAGGTGGGTTCAAAAAGAATGAATTAGTCGAGTTGCACACGGGACAAAATCCGAATTGTGTGTTGTCGATATCGTTTCCGCACCGCTCACATGTACACCATTGACAAGAGTTGTTCCCAGATAATTGTTTCCCACACCGGACGCAATGGACATAAAAATCCATAAAGAAAGATAGATAAGCAAGAAGAATATTTTTGGTGCAAAACTTTGAAAAAGAAATGCTTTTTATGATTTTTCAAATGTTTTTGGATTTTTGAAAATTTTTGAATACGAAAAATAACGTTCACGAGTGAACGGATCCCAAAATCCAACGCGTCTCTCACAAAAAACCGTTAATCTTCACGAAAAGAGCCGGCAGCGGCGCCATTTTAATAACAAGATTTTTACTAGGTTCAATTATTGTTCTCGGTATCTCTTCGAATTGATCTCTGGTTAATTGTGCGACTCAGTTGTTCTTGGTGAATCATATAAAAGAGTTGTCGTTGTCTAAAACTAATTTAAAATGAAAACTTGAAACAAATAAAAATAAATAAAGACGGTAAAAAGAGACAACAAAAGATAAAAACTCGGCGAAAAGTAAATTACGAGAAACTTAAAAGGCAAATAAAGTAAATGATGCAAATCAAAACTTAAACTAAAAGGAAAGCAGATAAAAATTCAAATAAAGAAAAAGGCGGGAAAAATAAAGCTTGAAAATAAAAGGCAAAAACTTAAAAAGAAAAACTAAAAAGAACCTGACAGAAATCCTTGATTCGGAAGTTCGAAACTTCCGAATGAACACAATTGAGTCGGAACTTCAAGACTTCCGAATGAAGAACCCTTGATCCGGAACTTCAAGACTTCCGAATGAAGAATCCTTGATCCGGAACTTCTAGACTTCCGAATGAAGAACCCTTGATCCGGAACTTCAAGACTTCCGAATGAAGAACCCTTGATCCAGAACTTCTAGACTTCCGAATGAAGAACCCTTGATCCGGAACTTCTAGACTTCCGAATGAAGCTTCCTTGACTCGGAACTTTTAATGTTCCGAATGAAACAATCTTGATCCGGAAGTTGCCCTAGATCCGGAACTTCTTGATCCGGAACTTCTTCCGAATGAAGCTTGATTCGGAACTTTTAAAGTTCCGAATGAACAACTTTCTCCTCTTTGGCTCGGAACTTATCTGGAACACAGAAACAAAAACAAACACTCCCGAAGAACATGGGATCACAGTAATTATCAAATCTAAAACAGATTAATCAAAATCTAAACAAAAGATTTAACCAAATTAATAACAAATCATTCAATAATCATAAACAAGTAATCTAAATCAACAAACATAACCAAATTAATCGAAACCCACTTGATCAAAATCATAAAAACTCAAGAACATGAACAATAAAGATAAAGAACAAATCAAACAAGAAAGGTAGAAGGAGATTAGCAATAAGATAAAGATTAACAACAATTAAAGGTAAACTTACTTGGAATTAAAAGAGAATTAGAGGTGCGTTATATGAGAATTAAAGTGCATAAATTTAAGGAACAAGAAAAATAAAAATGGGGAAGAGAGGCTTGTCAGGCCTCCAACAACTACAAATGAATCTAGCCTATTCTATTTATAGGGAGATTAGGGAGGAACTTAGGAAGCTTCATCCCTCTTTCTTCTTTCTCTTAATTGCACACTTAAGTCCTTGATCTTTTTAATCTTTTGTTAATCTCCTTAAACTTGGACTCTAATGACTTGTGGCTCGGGATTTCTTTTGAACTCGTCTTTTAATTTCTTCATAAATTAGACTCGAGTTCTTCGGCTTTATTAAACTTTCGTCTTTGGACATTTTCTTCGATAAATCTTCAGAATAAGCCTTGGACTTCCGTTCTTTTTGCATTCTTGATCTTTTGACTTCGTCTTTTGTCTTTTTCTTCAATAAACGCCCGTGAAAGACCGTGTTTTCTTTCCTTTTCACATTTTGACCCTGAAACACAATAAAAATACAAACCACGCATAATTCCGCCATTTACGACATAAAATATACGTTTAGGTCCAGTTTTAATGTAATTAAGTGGTAGAAAAGATGGGTGTTTTCACACCTATCACTACCCTTCTGTGGAAGATGTGGTCGCCACCACACCAGCTCATGTCCACCTACTTGCCACAACTGTGGAAGAGCTGGGCATAAAGCCAAGGACTGCCGAGCACCTGCTCGCTCTAGTAGCCAGAGAGGACCAGGGAGTCAGGGTGGTTTAGGTGGTGAGGTTACTTGTTTTGGATGCGGTGAAAAGGCACACTACAAGAACAAGTGCCCTAACACCGGGATCCGAGGTAGAGGAAACCATATCAGAGGTAACCAGCACCACGACAAACCACATGGTAACCAGAGGATGATTCAAGGAGCCCCGGCTAGAGGAAGTCGAGCTCAGACTGATAATCAAGGAGGAAGTCGAGCTCAGACTGAGACCCGAGTACCTGCTAAGGTTTATCATTTGGGAGCTGAGGAGGCAGTACATGACAACAATGTTGTCACTGGTACGTTTCTAATCAATAACATCTATGCATCGGTACTTTTTGATTCTGGTGCGGATAGAACCTTTGTGTCTACTGCATTTAGTGAACGTTTAAATGTCACCCCAACCGTATTAGATACTAAATATAGTGTAGAATTAGCCGATGGGAAGTCAGTGACCACTGATACTATTCTTAGGGGGTGTACCCTAAATTTACAAAACCATCCATTCAATATCGACCTACTCCCCATAGAACTAGGAAGTTTCGACGTTATCATTGGGATGGACTGGATGTCAAAGGCACGTGCAGAGATTGTGTGTCATGAGAAGTATGTTCATGTTCCTTATGGAGATGAGGTACTACTCATACGAGGTGAAAGAAGCAGAGTGAAGGGCGAATCAAGACTGGAGGTTATCTCGTGTATTAGGACTCAAAAATACATCGAGAAGGGATGCTCAGTGTTTTTAGTACAAATCACTCAAAAAGAAGAAACCGAACCCGTCGAAAGAAAGATTGAAGATGTGCCAATTGTCAGGGACTATCCAGAAGTCTTTCCTGAGGATTTTCCAGGATTACCTCCGACTCGCCAAGTAGAATTTCACATAGACCTTGTTCCAAGAGTTGCACCGGTTGCACGAGCACCATACCGGTTAGCACCAGCAGAAATGAAGGAGTTGGCTGAACAACTAAAAGAACTTTATGACAAAGGCTTTATTCGACCAAGTTCCTCACCCTGGGGAGCACCGGTCTTATTTGTCAAAAATAAAGATGGGACATTTAGGATGTGCATAGACTATCGTGAACTGAATAAACTTACTGTGAAGAACCGTTACCCGTTGCCAAGAATCGACGATCTCTTCGATCAATTGCAAGGGTCTAGCATATACTCCAAAATCGACTTAAGATCAGGATATCATCAGTTGAAGGTCAGAGAGGAATACGTTCCTAAAACATCATTCAGAACCCGGTACGGTCACTATGAATTCCAGGTTATGCCCTTTGGTTTGACAAACGCACCCGCGGTTTTCATGGACCTCATGAACCGTGTGTGCAAACCATATTTGGATAAATTTGTGATCATATTCATTGATGACATCCTCATCTATTCTCGCAATGAAGAAGAACACAAGGAACATTTAAAGACCATACTAGAATTGTTGAAGAAGGAAGAGCTTTATGCAAAGTTTTCCAAATGCGAGTTTTGGATAAACACAGTGCAATTTCTTGGGCACGTGATTAATAGCAGTGGCATTCACGTGGATCCTGCTAAGATTGAGGCCGTTAAGGATTGGGCATCTCCTACGACTCCTACGGATATTCGCCAATTCTTAGGACTGGCCGGCTATTATAGAAGGTTCATCGAAGGATTTTCTAAAATAGCTAAGCCTATGACTGAGTTGACACAAAAAGATAAGAAGTTTTACTGGGGAGAAGACCAAGAATCTGCCTTTCAACTATTGAAGCAAAAGTTATGTGATGCACTGATCCTAGCACTACCAGAGGGTAGTGAAGACTTTGTGGTGTATTGTGACGCATCCATAAAAGGGCTAGGTGTTGTCTTGATGCAAAGGACCAAGGTTATTGCATATGCATCTAGACAATTGAAGGTTCACGAGAAGAATTACACGACACATGACCTGGAGTTAGGAGCAGTGGTGTTTGCTCTGAAGATCTAGAGGCATTACCTTTATGGCACCAAGTGTGTAGTGTTCACCGACCATAAAAGCCTACAACACATCTTGGACCAGAAGGAACTCAACATGAGACAACGACGATGGTTGGAACTACTCAGTGATTACGACTGTGAAATTCGTTATCACCCAGGAAAAGCAAATGTCGTTGCTGATGCTCTAAGCCGAAAGGAGAGAGTTCTTAGAGTGAGAGCCTTGGTGATGACCATTGGCTTGGACCTCCCGTCTCGAATCCTAAATGCTCAAAGGGAAGCATTAGAAGTAGAAGTCATTGAGGCCGAAGATATCGGTGGTATGTTAAAGCAGTTAGTAGCACGCACTGATGGTACATTATGCTTGGATAATAGGAGTTGGATACCGAGCCATGGTGATGTAAGATCTTTGATTACGAACGAGTCGCATAAGTCAAAGTACTCTGTAGAAACTAGAATGGGGGGTTGAATAGTTTCTTATATTTACTTGTTAAAATATGGTTTCCAAAAATCCTTTTTCAAAAACTTAGGCTTGAGGAAATATGTGAAATCTTCTTATGCACAATATGAACAATGATAGTGTAGCTAAACTAATACTAACAAAAATATATCCACAAAGAATAAAGAATGATAGTTTAACTAATCTAATATTAACACATGTATATGCAAAAAGAATAAAGAATGTAAAGAGTTAAGGGTAAAGAAAGATCAAACCGAACACCAAGGATTTATAGTGGTTCGGCAACGAAACTCACTCCTCGTTCCTACTCCACTCCTCGAGTACTCCTTACTCGAGAGTTCACTACACAACAAGCTCCTTATGGTGGAGAAAACCGTACACGTCGCTTAACCAATTTCCGACTCTAAGCTAAAAGTCGAGCCCTAATCGTAGCTAGGACCAATCTACACAATTATAGTTAGTACATACACAACTTCCAAATAGACACAACTACTTGGATCTTCACAACTATGACACAACTACAAGTATGTAAAATTTGATCTTCAATGGATCTTTGGTGGTGGACTCAACACTTCACTAGGATAGTGTTCTTCTCTTTGCACTTGGAGAGGAAGGGATGGAAGAACAAGATTCACTTCTTAAACAAGTAATAATCAAAAAAATGATCAAAGATTTGAGTGATTATAGAAGGGGTTTGAATCTGGAAATAAATGTGCAAAAGAGGTAAGGTGAAAAGCTAAGAATGGTCCACTATTTAAAGGATAAAGGAGCCAACGGCTATATCTGCCCGCGGTACCTTATCAAAGCCCGCGGTACCTTATCGATAAGGTACCGCCTAGGCGCTAAGGTACCGCCGGACTAGACTCCGCTCCTTTTTGTCCTTTAGTGGTGGAGGTCTGATCTGGGTATAAAAAATATCCTGAAAGGATATTCTTAACAGAATAAGAATATGCCATTTTCAAATTTCAAATAATTAATTTAATAAAACATTTTCTTAAAAATAAAGTTTAATAAAAACTTGTCACATTTAATAAAAAGTGAGTTTTAAGAAAAGATTAAATCACTTGATCACTTGATTAAGGTTAGTACTTGTTTATCCATACCTTAAGTGAAAATGGGTAAAATGAAAAATACTTGAACTCAAGAATTCGTTTTTCGTTGTTTTCGTAAATGCTTGTTTTTACATATTGTCGTAATCAAAACTAAGCGAGACCGAAAAATGCAAGTAACGTTTTTAGTCATTATTGCGTTAACAATCTCCCCATTTTTGATTCTGACAATACATATACTCAATCACACAAAAACAAGATTTTCGAAGACGAGTTTATTCATTTCTCCCCCTTTGTCGAAGCAAAAAGGTTGCGTAAGCCGGTGTTGAAGAAACAGACTTTGCAAAGACTCCCCCTTGGTGCTTACTCCCCCTAGCTTGGGGCACCGGGGAATCGAGATATGGTGACAAGCTACATAGAAGGGTTAGTTGAACAAAAGAAACAACCAACAATATATAGCAATAGGTCACATAATGAAAATTAAAAGAGAAGAAAACACAAAGACAAAGATCCAAGATAGGTTACTAAAGAAACATCATACAAGGAAGTATGGAAAAAAAGAAACAAGCCAAAAGCATAAATCTAATCCTAGTTATTCTTGAATTCTAAGATTTGCTTGAATTTGGTGCCTTGAGGATAAGCAATCAATGCTTATATGAAAGACAAGGTGATAGCAGAGGGTGGTGGTGGTGGCTTGTTGGAGATCTCATAATCAAAGTGAAGAGGAGGTTTAATTAAGAGACTCTTGATGTAGCTCAACTCCTCATAGATGTGTGCCATAGCAAGATGTTGATATTGACAACAATGACAATATGTTCCATGGTGCATGACATTATCATGAGAAGGAGGAAGAACACTAAAGGGTGGTGGTGGAAGAAAGGAAGTTCCACAATCAACATTCTTGGTAGGAGAAATGTGATTAAGAGTGTTCTTGGGTGGGTTTGGATTGAAAGCAATTGGAGAAAATGGAGGAGATTCAAGGCTTTCATTTGGAGAATAAGACATTTTGGATGTGAAGTAATGCAAAATGCTTATGGTTTAAATAGGGAAGGCTTGGGGTATTTTTGGGGTGGTCAAAGGGTTTGAAACAAAGATTCTCAAAAAGTTGGAGCAAATCTGGAGTTTCAGACAAAAACCCGAAAAAGGAAGGCCACTGTAGGCGGTTCCTTATCTATGGTGGCGGCACCTTATCGATAAGGTACCGCGGTTCACATATGGAACCGCCTGCAGAAGCAGGGTTTGGTGTTTGGAGAAATATTTTTCAGCAAATCTTATTTTTCTAGTCTAACTTATCATAGGGATGTGCTTAAAAGCAAAGATAGACAAAGAAAACATATGCAAACTTACCAAATAGAGATTTAACCAAAATACATGGATTAAAAAATCAATGTAGAAGGTGTGTAAGACAAGACCTTAAGTCATGACACAATTATCCTCCATGATTCAATCTTGTTCTAGCTATGTTTGAGAGAATCATACATATGAATTATGTAAGCTCTACATTAATAGCGAGAATCTATGAAAAATCGTTTTTAGATTGAATTAACAATGTCAAACGAATTTCTCAACCATTTTCGAAAGAGACTTTGAGAGTTTTGAAAAGGAGAGGAGAAGATTTTTCAAAAGGATTTTAAACGACTCAAGGACTCAAGGTGGTAATAGAAAACACACAAGAAGAAAAGAATTTAAGGAAGATGTTCCATTAATCCTAGACCTAGACGCAAGTAATTGAAAGGTTCCCTCTTAAGTGGCTTAGTGAAGATATCGGCTAAGTTGTCCTCGGAGGGCACATTTTCAATAGTAATGTTCCCCTTTTGAACATTATCCCTAAGGAAATGGTGTCTAATTTCTATGTGTTTGGTTCGCGAATGTTTCACGGGATTCTTGCTTAGGTCTATAGTGCCTTTATTATCGCACATGATGGGAACATCATCAAGAGAAATCCCGTAATCAACAAGCGCTTGCTTCATCCATAGAGCTTGTTGGCATGCTTTTCCGGCACTCACATACTCGGCTTCCGTGGTGGATATCGCAAGAGCGGTTTGTTTCTTGGAGAACCAAGAAGTTAAACAACAACCCATGAAGGTACAAACTCCACTAGTGCTTTTCCGGTCCACATAGTCTCCCGCATGATCCGAGTCCGCGTAGACAATGGTTTCTACGCCGGTCCCTTTAGGATACCATAATCCTAAATGTATAGTGCCTTTAATGTATCGGAAGATACGTATAACCGCTTCAAGGTGAGAGGTTTTGGGAGCCTCTTGGAAACGAGCACAAAGGCAAACACTAAACAAGATATCCGGTCGACTTGCCGTTAGGTACAACAAACTACCAATCATACCTCTATATTTGGTGTTGTCTACCGACTCTCAATCATCATCTACGGTGAGTTTAGTATCCGAGGCCATAGGGGTCTTCATTGGTCTAGATTCTTCTAATCCAAATTTCTTTAGCATTTCTTTAGCGTACTTAGATTGACTAAAGAAAATACCATCATCCATTTGTTTAATTTGGAGTCCTAAAAAGAAGTTAAGTTCTCCCATCATACTCATTTCAAACTCATCATGCATGATTTTGGCAAAGTCATCACACAATTCTTGACAAGTTGAGCCAAATATAATGTCATCAACATATATTTGTACGATTATGAGGTGAGAACCTTTCTTCTTTGTAAAGAGTGTATTGTCTACCATTCCAATGGTGTACTCATGTTTAACAAGAAACTCTTTAAGTCTATCATACCAAGCTTTGGGTGCTTGTTTGAGTCCATAAAGTGCTTTCTTAAGCTTGTTAACATGGTCCGGTTTCTCAAAATCAATGAAGCCGGGAGGTTGAGCCACATATACCTCCTCATTGATCAAACCGTTAAGAAATGCACTCTTTACATCCATTTGTTGAAGCTTAATATCTAAGGCACAAGCGTAGGCTAAAAGGATTCTAATTGATTCTAATCTAGCTACCGGTGCATTTGTCTCGTCATAATCAATCCCTTCTTGTTGATTATAGCCTTGAGCTACAAGTCTAGCCTTGTTACGAGACACAACACCATTCTCATCTAGCTTATTCCTAAATACCCATTTGGTTCCTATAATGGTAGAGCTTCTAGGTGGAGGAACAAGTTCCCAAACATCATTGGCAACGAATTGATTTAATTCTTCTTGCATCGCAATGACCCAACTCTCATCCGTCAAAGCTTCTTTAACATTCTTTGGTTCAATCAAGGAGACAAAACAAAAGAAGTTGCTTTGGTTTTGGACTTGAGATCTTAGGGTCCTTTGATTTAAGTCACCAATGACATTATTGAGAGTATGATCCCTACACTCCTTAATGTTTACTTCCTTTTCAACACTAAGGTCTTCAACTCCTATTTTTCTAATCTCTTTGGCTTTAACTACTTCTAATTCATCCAAGTCATCATCAACCAATGGTGGTGTCTTGGGTGAAGGAGGGGTTTCATCAAAGGTTACGTTGAGTGATTCTTCAATAACCCCTGAGGTTCTATTTAGGACTATGTAGGCCTTACTAGTTTGGGAATAACCTAAAAGGATACCTTCGTAAGACTTTGGGTCAAACTTGGTAAGGTAGTCTTTGGTGTTGAGGATAAAGCACTTGCTTCCAAACACCCTAAAGTATTCTAATGAGAGTTTCTTACCTTTAAGAATCTCATAGGGGGTCTTTCCTAGGAAAGGTCGAATAAGAATTCGGTTGAGAATATAAGTCGATGTATCCACGGCATTGCACCAAAACTTTTGAGGCAAAGATTGCTCGTTTAACATCGTCCTACTCATCTCTTGGAGAGTCCTATTCTTCCTTTCAACTACCCCATTTGATTGTGGAGTGCGAGGAGCCGAGAAGTTATGGGTAATACCATGAGCTTCACAAAAGGCACCAAATTGCACTTCATTATCAAATTCCCTACCATGATCCGTCCTAATAGAAACAATTGAACATCCTAGTTGATTTTGAATTATTCGACTAAAGATTTCGAAGTGATCGAAAGCTTCATTCTTAGATGCCAAAAATCTAGTCCAAGTGAATCTAGAATAGTCATCAACTATAACTAAGGTATAAAGGTTACCTCCATAACTCCGTATGGCGGAAGGTCCAAAGAGATCCATATGTAGGAGCTCTAAGCACCGAGAGGTCGAAACCAAATTCTTGGCTTTGTGACTTGAGTGAACTTGCTTTCCAACTTTGCAAGCATCACAAAAGTGACTATCAAACTTAATCTTGGGGAGGTGTCTTACCAACTCCTTAGAGACTAAAGATTGAATTAAACGCATATTAGCATGACCTAATCTCCTATGCCAAAGAGTAGAACTATCATCTATAGTTGCCAGACATATGTTGTCTTTTGACTTCTTATTAACCTTCATGACATAAAGCCCATGCTTTCTAACACCTTTTCCAATGACTTTTCCATCTTTTACGATTTCACTGTCATGTTCCGAAAAGATGACCTTACACTTATTATCACAAATTTGACCTATACTTAAAAGGTTAAAACCTAAGTTATCTACGTGCTCAACATTTTCAATGGTCATGGAGTCAAGAGAAACCGTACCTTTGCCAATGATATTACCACGTAGACTACTAGCGAATGTGACGTTACCTCCATCAGATGCTTTGTAATGCGAGAACAAACTTCGATTACCCATAATGTGTTTAGAACATCCACTATCCTTAATCCACTCATCGGGCTCCATATCAATTCCCAAGCATATCTAGGTAACAACACACAAGATCAAACATTTGGTCCCCAATATCTCATGGGTCCAAAATTGTTAGTTCCAAACATCCCTTGCATTTGGCTGGGATGCATGAATGAGGAGGGGATTCCCCATGGAGAACAAAATGGAGGAGGGTAGTAATTCATGTAACCATTTTGTTGTTCATTACTTCTCCTAGGTGTGTTTGATCTAGGTTTAGAGTTATTATTATTCCTTCTAGGTGTTGGAGTTTTACTTCTAGGTCGTGAGTTGTTTTGATTATCTCTTGTAGGCGTTGTCGTTCTACTTCTAGGCTTAGACTCATTCCGTACTCTAGGTGGAGTAGAAGATAGTCTAGATAAACTTCTATTTCCCATGAGAGGTTTACTTAACGGCTTATAGAACTTACCAATAGCATTGTCGTCAAGTATGGTTAATTGAACCTTATTAACAGTAAGATGCTTTGGTTTTTCATTTAACTTAGATTTTTCAGAAAGTTCAGAATTTTCACAAAACTCAACTTCTGGCCGCGGTACCTTATCTATGGCCGCGGTTCCATAGTGATAAGGAACCGTGCCATACGATGTGGAACCGCGTCCAGAGGGTGTTTTCTGTGAAAACCTGACTTGTTTTGGTTCACTAGTTGAAGCTTCATTTGAGTTAAAACCTAGACCAAGTTTTTCCTTAGAATGAACTTGTTTGTTTAACATATCATCAAGAGCACTAGTACCTTTCATGAACTTTTCCAATTTAATGGAGGTGCTCTTGAGATCATCATTCTCTAATCTATGTTTCTAACAACTTAAGCAACCTAAATCAACCTCTTTGTTTTTCTCAAGTTTTGCCAATTTCTCCCTAAGTTCATTGATCTCATTTTCAAGCTTAGTTTTGGTTGATTTTAAGGTTTTATTCTTTTCTATGAATTTAAGACTAAGTTTGTGTAAGCTATCATATTTGCCTTCAAATTAAATATCATCTAAAGTGGAACTATCATTGCTATAATATTCGGTTTCGGAATGTACCTCTTTAGAAGTGTGAGCCATAAGACATTTCTCCTCTTTAGGGTTGTCATCATCATCTTCACCGCTATCGCTCCAAGCGCCACTAACGAATGCCGTGTGGTTCTTGTCACGAGCGGGCTTTGGACAATCACCAATGAAGTGATTTGGATCACCACATCTAAAGCAATTCCTATCACCTTTTTCGTTCTTGACAAACCGATTCTTTGACAATGGTTTCTTGTCATAGTTTGGTTGCCTAACGTGTTGACCTCGTCTCTTGAAGAACTTCTTGAAATCTCTCACCGCCAATGCATATTCCTCGTCATCACTTTCCGAGGAACTATCATGGTCACTTTGTGCCTTCTTGGCTTTAAGTGAAAGAGATTTCCTTTCACTCTTGGTTTTTACTAATTCCGAGTCCTTCAAAATTATCATCTCATGAACCTTCAAGTTTCCTATGAGTTCATCGAGTGATAAAGTTGAGAGATCTTTCGACTCTTCAATAGCCGTGACTTTTGCTCTCCACTTTGGATGTAAGGCCCTTAGAAACTTCCTAACATTGTTCTTGCTAGAAAAACCTTCATCAAGTGCTTTTAGACTAGTAATACTGGTGTTAAACCTAGCAAATGCACTATAAATAGTTTCATCTTCTAAGATGACAAATTGTTCATATTGTTGGACAAGAAGATCGATTTTACTTTCTTTGACTTGGCTATTACCTTGGTGGGTTACTAAAAGAGTGTTCCAAATATCTTTAGCGGTTTTACACATAAAAATTCTTTCATACTCTTTCTTAGGCAAAGCATTATAGATCACCATTTTAGCCTAATTATTTTTTGAAAGTTTCTTTTTGGTATCATCATTAGCTTTGTCAAAAGTGACTAATTCTTTTGTTTTAGAAACTTCATTAAATTGAATGGGTAAAAAATCACCATTGGTAATAACATGCCAAAGATCTAAATCTTTTGATTTCACGTAAGTTTCAAATCTATTTTTCCAATAAATAAAACTATCGGTTTCAAAAAGTGGTGGTCTTTGCATAGATTGCCCTTCTAGGTACTTGTTGGAATCCATAGATCGATTCAAGTTTTAAAATACAATATACTTTAAAAATTCTTGAGCAACCCGCTCTGATACCAATTGTAGAAACTAGAAGGGGGGGTTGAATAGTTTCTTATATTTACTTGTTAAAATATGGTTTCCAAAAATCCTTTTTCAAAAACTTAGGCTTGAGGAAATATGTGAAATCTTCTTATGCACAATATGAACAATGATAGTGTAGCTAAACTAATACTAACAAAAATATATCCACAAAGAGTAAAGAGTTATAGTGTAGCTAATCTAATATTAACACATGTATATGCAAAAAGAATAAAGAATGTAAAGAGTTAAGGGTAAAGAAAGATCAAACCGAACACCAAGGATTTATAGTGGTTCGGCAACGAAGCTCACTCCTCGTTCCTACTCCACTCCTCGAGTACTCCTTACTCGAGAGTTCACTACACAACAAGCTCCTTATGGTGGAGAAAACCGTACACGTCGCTTAACCAATTTCCGACTCTAAGCTAAAAGTCGAGCCCTAATCGTAGCTAGGACCAATCTACACAACTATACTTAGTACATACACAACTTCCAAATAGACACAACTACTTGGATCTTCACAACTATGACACAACTACAAGTATGTAAAATTTGATCTTCAATGGATCTTTGGTGGTGGACTCAACACTTCACTAGGATAGTGTTCTTCTCTTTGCACTTGGAGAGGAAGGGATGGAAGAACAAGATTCACTTCTTAAACAAGTAATAATCAAACAAATGATCAAAGATTTGAGTGATTAAAGAAGGGGTTTGAATCTGGAAATAAATGTGCAAAAGAGGTGAGGTGAAAAGCTGAGAATGGTCCACTATTTAAAGGAATAAAGGAGCCAACGGCTATATCTGCCCGCGGTACCTTATCAAAGCCCGTGGTACCTTATCGATAAGGTACCGCCTAGGCGCTAAGGTACCGCCGGACTAGACTCCGCTCCTTTTTGTCCTTTAGTGGTGGAGGTCTTATCTGGGTATAAAAAATATCCTGAAAGGATATTCTTAACAGAATAAGAATATGCCATTTTCAAATTTCAAATAATTAATTTAATAAAACATTTTCTTAAAAATAAAGTTTAATAAAAACTTGTCACATTTAATAAAAAGTGAGTTTTAAGAAAAGATTAAATCACTTGATCACTTGATTAAGTTTAGTACTTGTTTATCCATACCTTAAGTGAAAATGGGTAAAATGAAAAATACTTGAACTCAAGAATTCGTTTTTCGTTGTTTTCGTAAATACTTGTTTTTACATATTGTCGTAATCAAAACTAAGCGAGACCAAAAAATGCAAGTAACGTTCATTATTGCATTAACATACTCTATTCATCTAGGATCTGACAAAATGTATCACGACCTTAAAATGCTATATTGGTGGCCAAACATGAATTTGACGTTGCCACTTACGTTAGCAAATGTTTGACTTGTGCCAAAGTTAAGGCTGAACATCTAAAGCCCTCAGGTCTATTGGTTCAACCCGAACTACCCGTATGGAAATGGGAAAGGATAACCATGGACTTCGTCACCAAGTTACCTAAAACATCTACCGGTCTCGACACGATTTGGGTCATAGTCGATCGACTTACCAAATCGGCTCATTTCATACCAATCAAGGAGACTGATCGGATGGAGAGATTGACGAACCTATATATGAAGGTGATAGTTTCAAGACATGGAGTGCCAGTGTCGATAATCTCGGACAGAGATAGTCGATTCACCTCACAATTTTGGCGATCATTATAGAAGGCTTTGGGAACGCAGTTGGATATGAGTACTGCTTATCACCCCCAAACGGATGGTCAGAGTGAAAGGACCATTCAGACATTGGAGGACATGCTGAGAGCTTGTGTTATTGACTTTGGAAATAGATGGGATAAACATCTCCCATTGGTTGAATTTTCATACAATAACAGTTATCATACAAGCATCAAAGCTGCACCATTTGAAGCACTTTACGGGAGAAAGTGTCGTTCACCAGTGTGCTGGGCCGAGGTGGGAGATGCTCAACTCACCGGGCCAGAGATTATTCATGAAACAACGGAAAAGATTTTTAAGATTAGGAGCCGTATGCAAGCGGCACGGGACCGTCAAAAGAGCTATGCCGACAAGAGACGAAAGCCTCTTGAATTTCAAGTTGGCGATAAAGTCATGTTGAAGGTCGTGCCTTGGAAGGGTGTGATCCGCTTTGGGAAGCGTGGAAAGTTAAACCCTCGCTACATTGGACCATTTAAGATCATTGGGAGAGTTGGCCCAGTAGCATACCGATTGGAGTTACCACAAAATCTTAGTAGAGTGCACAACGTTTTCCACGTTTGTAATTTGAAGAGATGCCTATCCGATGAATCGCTCATCATTCCTTTGGAGGAGATCCAACTCGACGAAGCACTCAACTTTGTAGAAGAGCCCGTAGAGATTATGGACCGCAAGGTTAAACAACTTAGGCAAAGTCGTATACCCATTATCAAAGTCCGTTGGAATGCTCAAAGAGGTTCGGAATTCACGTGGGAGCGTGAGGACCAATTTAAGCTCAAATATCCTCATCTTTTTAATTAGATAAGTTGCATCGACGTATGAGCTTCGGGACGAAGCTCAATTTAACAGAGGTCGTATGTCACAAACGTGAATTTAGAAGTCATTTAAATTACGTAAAACATGATGTTCCGGGTTAGACTTGTGTGTCTAGGAATATTCCGGATGATTTACGCATATTTTGTACACGAATTTGAGTCCTTATGACGTTTCTATCAATATCATTTTTAATGAATTATTGTTTCATTTACATTACGTGTTAAGACATTCTATTTTAAGAGTCGACCACTATAATAAATCAATGTGACGTTAAATAATTGTTTCATTATACAATAAACATTTGGACACCAATATTACTTTACAAAAAAATACCAACACAAAAACATTACACTATATACAACATTTAAATACATACAATACATAAACCAAAAACCAAATAAAATTTCCCCACTACTTTGACAAACACAACCGGTCCCCTCCACCCTACTACTTTCCTACCCACGTTTTATATAAATTGCAAATTTAAATCATTGTACCAACACCAACTAATTAATGTAAGGTACTTTCTTGCCTCCACATTTCTTCTTGCAACCTACGGACAACAACACTTTCCCATAGGTTTTCCTTAAAACTTCCCCTCAAAATCTACAATTTCAATTGTCAACCCAAAAGTACACTCATTTCTCTTCTTTCCTCCTGCCCTAGACGCAACCCAGAAGACTTCCCTCTTCCCCAACAAAAATCAACTTCTCATGCTAGTCACAATGTAACCATTTCCCTAACTAAACATAAACCAAGTTTACTCAACCCTAAAATCTCTCTCAAGGCCTATAAATACCCCAACATCTTCACTTGGACATACACACACTCAAAGCTAAAACTTAAAGAAAAAAAAAATATACCATGTTGTGCTACTAAGCCACGGCTGAGATTAAGAGAACAAAAGATTCGAGTGGCTTAAAAGAAAGCTAATAATATTAAGGTGGTTTGGGCGTGGGTAGTTGTGGATATAAGATCCTTAGTTCATGCTTCACCAAATAGCTTAGGATCCTTTGTAAGTTAATCTTAACCTTTGTCTAAAACTTGTCTTGGTTGATATTGCACTTGCTAAAAACCTTTGCAAACATGAATACATAAAGTCACGGGTTAAGATTAATGGGTTGTTAAACAATGGCTAAGACATGTTTGTTACTAAGGAACCACAAATTCAATCTATGTGATGACCTAAGCAAAACCGCTTCATGTGTATAGGAATTTATGTGGTAAACGAACATGATTTTATGTAATAAGAAAGTATGATTTTATGTATGAAGATTGCATGTTAAGAAACGAGTAAATTTCATGTATGATTTGGTGTACGTATATATTGGCTTAATTTGTACGTGAGCTTAGGATTTGATATATGTGAATAAGTGATTGTATGCATGTAACATAGTAAAAACCCCTGCCAATTTGGTTCATATGTAGGCATAGATGTTGCATGAAATCACGTATGATAGCAATAGACAAATGAACAAAATATGAGGCGTGTGTGTATGCATGAATCAAATGTAAAACAGTGAGAGAAAATGAGGTATGCATATGTATAGAGATAGGACAAGTAAAAAGGGGGTGACCACTCTTTTTGTGGGGAGCCTGTGAAGCATAGTAACAAAACAGTAGCCTCACTTCTGTTGTCTTTTTTTTTTCTCTTATTTGACTTGCCACTTTAAATGTGTATGGTATGATAAATTGTGTGTGCTTGCTTGCTTACAACAATGGATCAGAAACAGTGAACACAAAAACAAAATAGAAATGCATGAAAGGTACATAAGTGTGTTTTCTTTGCATGTATGTAAAAAGCAACTTGAGCCTTTACCCCTTTTATTTTTTTTCTATTTCGTATGGATGGACAAAACAAGCTAGTACTACCCCATTTGGTAACTACATATGAGATGTATGCAAGTGTTATGGCATGTATGTATGTTAAAAAGGTAATAGCAAAGTACAAAAACCCTTATGTTTTGGTAGATGTTGCGTAGACAGGGGACCCCAAAAACAATGAAAGTACTATATCTTATTTGGTAAATAAAATAGTCATGTATGTGCATGTATATAGAAATATATGTATGGATAATACATGATGAAAAACAAGTAACATTTTTCTTTGTTTTGTACGTCATATGGTAGCAAGGAAAAACAACAACAAGTAAATTTCCTAAAATGTAGTGTGAACACAAAGTGGCCTTTTCCATTTAATTTCCAATTGCTAAAAGTGTACACCAACTAAATAGAGTTCAACCAAACGGCCTACTTTGCGCCTATTTTTAAGTGGCCTAAATGTCATGCCTCGACAAGATAAAAATATTTTTATAAACTTGACGTGGCCTAGTTTTTAACGTGATTTTCCGTTTGTCTTGAAATTAAATAACGAACCCGTAATTAATTACCAAAGTTTATTGTTTGACACTTAGAAATAATTGGATTTTGCTTGTTTACTTTTGTGTGCAAGTGTGCTACATTGCTTGATTTTTTTGTTGGACCTAGAGACTTTATAAAAATGTGACATTTATAAATTGTCGAAGACCTCGTGGCCTAGTTTCATAATAAGAAGCCGTTTATTTTTCGGACCATTAAATAACTAGTTATTAAGACCCAAAGTTGACCCGTGACCAAAATAAATTAACATGGAAAATGTTCAGAAACATTTTATAAATTAAGAGCAAGTATAAAATATCAACCAAGTGTACGATACATTATTATTTTATATATTTAGCCTAAGTATGGGCATTTTACTTAGGTTACGAGTAGATCTTTTCCGCATCGTTTTGCGTGTCCTGATTTTTCGTACTATCTCTATCGATCATATCTGCTATTCATCGAGGTGAGTTTCATAGCCCCACTTTTTACTGTTTTATATCATCTTTTGGGGTGAGACATTGCTTGATTTAACGTATGAACACAAGTACAGTTACTCGTTTACTCATTGGTCTAAGTCCCGATTTAACCCAAGTTGCTATATTGCCCATTTATCATGAACCGTTAATTTCATAGCTAGGTTATAGCTAGTAAGCGTGAATGTTATGGATAGATCTATCGGGGTCGACACCCCTATCCGTCTTAGACTGACATTAGTTAAGCGGATACAGTTTCATTTGAGTCAGATTACGAGTATCCCGGGTTAGATACTTGCACGGGCTTTCATTGTTGATTATCAGTTAACGCGTCGGTGTCATGAGCTTAGACAATAGTAAATGCATTTTTATGTGGCTTTGTATTTGTTATATTGTCACATGTGGATTAAATCTTGTGGTTCATAAAGCGTTACATTTTAAACAAACCTATGGACTCACCAACTTTATGTTGACACTTTAGCAATGTTTTTCTCAGGTGTTAAGAACGAAGGTGCTATTTGAGGTCTCATGCATTGCAGTCTTTCCAGTATTTGAACTATGATCATTTGTAACTTTTGAGAACTATGTATTTCACCTGTGACCAGATTTATGCTTCCACAATGTTTAAACATTTTTATTCCTAATTAATACAAGTGATCAAATTTTCCAAACGTCTCATTTAGAGGTAGTTCTTTATGTTCTTGTGATATGATAATCATGACGTCATCACTCCCACGTGGCTATTATACTCTGGTATTTTGGGGGTGTGACACATGCAATCATACTTGAGAACCCATTGAGGTTGTGGTACTTGTATAACTATGTTGGCCACCACACTTATACAATTACCCTTTCCTCAATGCACTCCCTCCTATGATGACACTTATAAGAATCAATACAACATATAACACATAAATCCATCTACTCACATAAGCTCATAACAACATAAACAATAAGGTCCAAAACTCCATCTATTAAAATAATATAGTCAAACTCTTGGAATATATAAATCCATAGTCTAGCTAAAACAGCATAGACAAACTCCAACACAACATCATAATCTGTTATAAGTCATGTCGGCCATAAGAGTGGAAACAACTTAAAATCCTTCCTATCCACCTACTCCTAGTAACTCGAATCACCACATGATTATTAGGGAACATGACTTAAACATCAAAAAAAAAAATACTATACATTAGGTACACCAAATAACTTACTATGGTGAAAGTAATTTATATATCAAAAGCAAAACAGAAATTAACAGGTGACTAAGTATGGACAACTACAGTTCAACTCATACTAGTCAAAAGTCACAAAAAATAAAATTTAGGAAAATACAATCAAGACCACACGTAATCTTATGACGCCTATATGTAGGGATCCTTAAGCAATAGACTAGGCTAGACAACCTAATTCTCTATACCATTGTCTCTGATACCATTCTGTCACACCCCACCGTGGCGGAATATGGGGCGCGACGTATGGATATCATCACAACAATAGCGTGTCTATAGAGATAACTAAATGAAATATAAATATTATAAATGGTGACACAGTGTTATGAAGATATCTCAAACAATGCAGGCGTCTAGGTAAGTAGGTAACATGTCTACCTCTTACCAAAGACATACAATTAACAAATAACCAACATATAGGTGTCTACAAAGTATCACTTATTCAAACATAAATAAAGACTAAGAGGAAAGGGGGTTCATCCAAATGCAATCCTAAGGCTAGCTAAGCCTTCCAGCTAGCCACTCCTATTCTCACGCTTAACCACATTCTCACCTAAAAGAGACACTAAAACACGTCAACATAAAGTTGGTGAGAGTCATAGATTTAGACTCCAACGCCAAATCAGTTATAAGCTATGAATAACAACTATTAACAAAAGAACATATGGACAATGTGCTACAATTATGTATTAACAACTAGCATTCAAGATTAACCAATCACCACAAATCCAAGGCTCCTAGCCTTACCAATAACCAAAATTCCAAGGCTCCGAGCCTTACCAATAACCATGCTACTTGGAGACGTATTGCTTTTGAGCCTGATCTTGCAGCCCCTACCAGACTTGAGGCACTTGATATTGCTGGCTTCCAGGTTGATCCCGAGATACCGCCTATGTCACCTCCGACTGAGACTATACCTACTGTCTATCAGGAGATGCTTGTTCATGCAGGCATACCGACTCATAGGAGGGCTTTAGGCACCGTCTTACCTAAAGGGATGACTGTGGAAGAGAGTTCTACTGCAAGTCCACCACCAGAGACAACTTTGACAGTATGCGTTACTCGTCTTAGGGGACAGTTGCCGACCACCTTGGAGGAGATGGATACTTACCTAGCATCTCGCCTTGAGGAGCTGTAAGCACTTATGTCTAAGTGGGGAGTTGAGCCTCAGGTGGAGATGGGCCAGTTAGAGGAGCCTGTTGAGGACCCCCTTGCTGACTTGGAAGGGCGGTTTAGGTAGGAGTGTAAGGATGTGGAAATCCATTTTCAAGATAGCCAAGAACGAGAGATAGCTCTAGAGGAGAGGATGAATGCACTTGAGAGGGCCTTTCAGCAGAGCCGTGGTGGCCATAGTTAGATTTCTTTCCATATCATCTTTTGTTCTTTGACCATTAAGCTAGGGAATCTGTCCAGCTAATGGATTTATGCACATCGTCATGTACTTTTATTTTGTTGTACCTTGAAAACTATTGTATGGATATTTCATTTTGTTTATGTTATCATCTTATTTGGGTTACATATAGCGATGGATAACATGTTTATATTATGAAATTGTGTGCACTACATTATTGTTACCATACGCGCCATGATCGTTATATCAAACAAAATCTCACTAATCCATTTATCATATAGAAAGATGGCCAGAGGACGAAGGCCTGCTGCTCAAAATCCACCCGCTAATAATGGTGGAGTTGATCCAGAGTTACTGAGCCAAATGATAGCGGATCGAGTAGCTGAAGCTCTCACAGCTGCTGAAGTTACACGTACAGCTAGTACGCAAGGTGATACTAATCGTGGAGGCGCCGTCGCCACCACTAAATCGTGCACCTACAAGGAATTCCGTGCAGTCATGCAAGGAAATTTTCGTGGCACGGAAGGTGCGGTAGGTTTGACTCGATGGTTTGAGAAGTTGGAATCCCAGTTCGGGATTAGCCGTGTTGCTGAGGGTGATAGGGTGAAGTTTGCGTCAAGCACGCTCCTTGACAGTGCTTTGACCTGGTGGAATGTTCATGCTCGTGCTGTGACTCTTGACACTGCTCATGCTATGCCTTGGAGCGAATTCAAGGCTATGTTTATCAAGAAGTATTGCCCTCGAAATGAGGTCAAGCAAATGGAGAGTGAACTATGGAATTTGAAGGTTAAGGGTACAGCTCTCATTGCTTATAACCAGCGTTTTCAGGAATTGATTATTCTATGTCCCGATATGGTTCCCAACAACGATCGATTGTTGGAAAGGTACATTGAGGGCTTACCTTTGAACATCAAAGGGAATGTTACTTCATCCAAGCCTACAGATTTGCATGAGGCCATTGAAATGGCTCAAGGCTTGATGTACCAAGTGGTGCAAGAATTGGGAGAAAGCTCGGGTGACAAAAGGAAATGGACTGGCAACCACTACAACAATAACAATACCGGTAACACCAACAACTTTAACCAAAACAAGCGCCAGGAAGTGGCAAGGGTGTTCACTGTTAGTCAGGGAGATAAAGGGAGTTATGCTGGAAAACTACCCTTCTGTGGAAGATGTGGTCGCCACCACACCAGCTCATGTCCACCTACTGGCCACAACTATGGAAGAGCTGGGCATAAAGCCAAGGACTTCCGAGCACCTGCTCGCTCCAGTAGCCAGAGAGGACCAGGGAGTCAGGGTGTTTTAGGTGGTGAGGTTACTTGTTTTGGATGCAGTGAAAAGGGACACTACAAGAACAAGTGCCCTAACACCAGGAACCGAGGTTGAGGAAACCAGATCAGAGGTAACCAGCACCACGACAAACCACAGGGTAACTAGAGGATGATTCAAGGAGCCCCGGCTGGAGGAAGTCGAGCTCAGCCTGAGAATCAAGGAGGAAGTCGAGCTCAGACTGAGACCCGAGTACCTGCTAGGGTTTATCATTTGGGAGCCGAGGAGGCAGTGCATGACAACAATGTTGTCACTGGTACGTTTCTAATAATAACATCTATGCATCGGTACTTTTTGATTCTGGTGCGGATAGAAGCTTTGTGTCTACTGCATTTAGTGAACGTTTAAATGTCACCCCAACCGTATTAGATACTAAATATAGTGTAGAATTAGCCGATGGGAAGTCAGTGACCACTGATACTATTCTTAGGGGGTGTACCCTAAATTTACAAAACCATCCATTCAATATCGACCTACTCCCCATAGAACTAGGAAGTTTCGACGTTATCATTGGGATGGACTGGATGTCAAAGGCACGTGCAGAGATTGTGTGTCATGAGAAGTATGTTCGTGTTCCTTATGGAGACGAGGTACTACTCATACGAGGTGAAAGAAGCGGAGTGAAGGGAGAATCAAGACTGGTGGTTATCTCGTGTATTAGGACTCAAAAATACATCGAGAAGGGATGCCCAGTGTTTTTAGTACAAATCACTCAAAAAGAAGAAACCGAACCTGTCGAAAGAAAGATTGAAGATGTGCCAATTGTCAGGGACTTTCCAGAAGTCTTTCCTGAGGATTTGACATGATTACCTCCGACTCGCCAAGTAGAATTTCACATAGACCTTGTTCCAAGAGCTTCACCGGTTGCACGAGCACCATACCGGTTAACACCAGCAGAAATGAAGGAGTTGGCTGAACAACTAAAAGAACTTTCTGACAAAGGCTTTATTCGACCAAGTTCCTCACCCTGGGGAGCACCGGTCTTATTTGTCAAAAAGAAAGATGGGACATTTAGGATGTGCATAGACTATCGTAAACTGAATAAACTTACTGTGAAGAACCGTTACCCGTTGCCAAGAATCGACAATCTCTTCGATCAATTGCAAGGGTCTAGCATATACTCCAAAATCGACTTAAGATCAGGATATCATCAGTTGAAGTTCAGAGAGGAATACGTTCCTAAAACAGCATTCAGAACCCGGTACGGTCACTATGAATTCCAAGTTATGCCCTTTGGTTTGACAAACGCACCCGCGGTTTTCATGGACCTCATGAACTGTGTGTGCAAACCATATTTGGAAAAATTTGTGATCATATTCATTGATGACATCCTCATCTATTCTCGCAATGAAGAAGAACACAAGGAACATTTAAAGACCATACTAGAATTGTTGAAGAAGGAAGAGCTTTATGCAAAGTTTTCCAAATGCGAGTTTTGGATAAACACAGTGCAATTTCTTGGGCACGTGATTAATAGCAGTGGCACTCACGTGGATCCTGCTAAGATTGAGGCCGTTAAGGATTGGGCATCTCCTACGACTCCTACGGATATTCTCCAATTCTTAGGACTGGCCGGCTATTATAGAAGGTTCATCGAAGGATTTTCTAAAATAGCTAAGCCTATGACTGAGTTGACACAAAAAGATAAGAACTTTTACTGGGGAGAAGACCAAGAATCCGCCTTTCAACAATTGAAGCAAAAGTTATGTGATGCACCGATCCTAGCACTACCAGAGGGTA
This sequence comes from Glebionis coronaria, assembly GCA_025667525.1. NCBI lineage: Eukaryota > Viridiplantae > Streptophyta > Magnoliopsida > Asterales > Asteraceae > Glebionis > Glebionis coronaria. Next base: position 224,679,130 of record CM046879.1, read on the forward strand.
GTGAAGACTTTGTGGTGTATTGTGACGCATCCATAAAAGGGCTAGGTGTTGTCTTGATGCAAAGGACCAAGGTTATTGCATATGCATCTAGACAATTGAAGGTTCACGAGAAGAATAACACGACACATGACCTGGAGTTAGGAGCAGTGGCGTTTGCTCTGAAGATCTAGAGGCATTACCTTTATGGCACCAAGTGTGTAGTGTTCACCGACCATAAAAGCCTACAAAACATCTTGGACCAGAAGGAACTCAACATGAGACAACGACGATGGTTGGAACTACTAAGTGATTACGACTATGAAATTCGTTATCACCCAGGAAAAGCAAATGTCGTTGCTGATGCTCTAAGTCGAAAGGAGAGAGTTCTTAGAGTGAGAGCCTTGGTGATGACCATTGGCTTGGACCTCCCGTCTCGAATCCTAAATGCTCAAAGGGAAGCATTAGAAGCAGAAGTCATCGAGGCCGAAGATATCGGTGGTATGTTAAAGCAGTTAGTAGCACGCACTAATGGTACATTATGCTTGGATAATAGGAGTTGGATACCGAGCCATGGTGATGTAAGATCTTTGATTACGAACGAGTCGCATAAGTCAAAGTACTCAATTCATCCGGGATCTGACAAAATGTATCACGACCTTAAAATGCTTTATTGGTGGCCAAACATGAAAGCTGACGTTGCCACTTACGTTAGCAAATGTTTGACTTGTGCCAAAGTTAAGGCTGAACATCTAAAGCCCTCAGGTCTATTGGTTCAACCCGAACTACCCATATGGAAATAGGAAAGGATAACCATGGACTTTGTCACCAAGTTACCTAAAACATCTACCGGTCTCGACACGATTTGGGTCATAGTCGATCGACTTACCAAATCGGCTCATTTCATACCAATCAAGGAGACTGATCGGATGGAGAGATTGACGGACCTATATATGAAGGTGATAGTTTCAAGACATGGAGTGCCAGTGTCGATAATCTCGGACAGAGATAGTCGATTCACCTCACAATTTTGGCGATCATTATAGAAGGCTTTGGGAACGCAGTTGGATATGAGTACTGCTTATCACCCCCAAACGGATGGTCAGAGTGAAAGGACCATTCAGACATTGGAGGACATGCTGAGAGCTCGTGTTATTGACTTTGGAAATAGATGGGATAAACATCTCCCATTGGTTGAATTTTCATACAATAACAGTTATCATACAAGCATCAAAGCTGCACCATTTGAAGCACTTTACGGGAGAAAGTGTCGTTCACAAGTGTGCTGGGCCGAGGTGGGAGATGCTCAACTCACCGGGCCAGAGATTATTCAAGAAACAACGGAAAAGATTTTTAAGATTAGGAGCCGTATGCAAGCGGCACGGGACCGTCAAAAGAGCTATGCCGACAAGAGACGAAAGCCTCTTGAATTTCAAGTTGGCGATAAAGTCATGTTGAAGGTCGTGCCTTGGAAGGGTGTGATCTGCTTTGGGAAGCGTGAAAAGTTAAACCCTCGCTACATTGGACCATTTAAGATCATTGGGAGAGTTGGCCCAGTAGCATACCGATTGGAGTTACCACAAGAGCTTAGTAGAGTGCACAACGTTTTCCACGTTTGTAATTTGAAGAGATGCCTATCCGATGAATCGCTCATCATTCCTTTGGAGGAGATCCAACTCGACCAAGCACTCAACTTTGTAGAAGAGCCCGTAGAGATTATGGACCGCAAGGTCAAACAACTTAGGCAAAGTCGTATACCCATTATCAAAGTCCGTTGGAATGCTCAAAGAGGTTCGGAATTCACGTGGGAGCGTGAGGACCAATTTAAGCTCAAATATCCTCATCTTTTTAATTAGATAAGTTGCATCGACGTATGAGCTTCAGGACGAAGCTCAATTTAACAGAGGTCGTATGTCACAAACGTGAATTTAGAAGTCATTTAAATTACGTAAAACATGATGTTCCGGGTTAGACTTGTGTGTCTAGGAATATTCCCGATTATTTACGCATATTTTGTACACGAATTTGAGTCCTTATGACGTTTCTATCAATATCATTTTTAATGAATTATTGTTTCATTTACATTACGTGTTAAGACATTCTATTTTAGGAGTCGACCACTATAATAAATCAATGTGACGTTAAATAATTGTTTCATTATACAATAAACATTTGGACACCAATATTACTTTACAAAAAAATACCAACACAAAAACCTTACACTATATACAACATTTAAATACATACAATACATAAACCAAAAACCAAATAAAATTTCCGCACTACTTTGACAAACACAACCGGTCCCCTCCTCCCTACTACTTTCCTACCCACGTTTTATATAAATTGCAAATTTAAATCATTGTACCAACACCAACTAATTAATGTAAGGTACTTTCTTGCCTCCACATTTCTTCTTGCAACCTACGGACAACAACACTTTCCCATAGGTTTTCCTTAAAACTTTCCCTCAAAATCTACAATTTCAATTGTCAACCCAAAAGTACACTCATTTCTCTTCTTTCCTCCTGCCCTAGACGCAACCCAGAAGACTTCCCTCTTCCCCAACAAAAATCAACTTCCCATGCTAGTCACAATGTAACCATTTCCCTAACTAAACATAAACCAAGTTTACTCAACCCTAAAATCTCTCTCAAGTCCTATAAATACCCCAACATCTTCACTTGGACATACACACACTCAAAGCTAAAACTTAAAGAAAAAAAAATATACCATGTTGTGCTACTAAGCCACGGCTGAGATTAAGAGAACAAAAGATTCGAGTGGTTTAAAAGAAAGCTAATAATATTAAGGTGGTTTGGGCGTGGGTACTTGTGGATATAAGATCCTTAGTTCATGCTTCACCAAATAGCTTAGGATCCTTTGTAAGTTCATCTTAACCTTTGTCTAAAACTTGTCTTGGTTGATATTACACTTGCTAAAAACCTTTGCAAACATGAATACATAAAGTCACGGGTTAAGATTAATGGGTTGTTAAACAATGGCTAAGACATGTTTGTTACTAAGGAACCACAAATTCAATCTATGTGATGACCTAAGCAAAACCGCTTCATGTGTATAGGAATTTATGTGGTAAACGAACATGATTTTATGTAATAAGAAAGTATGATTTTATGTATGAAGATTGCATGTTAAGAAACGAGTAAATTTCATGTATGATTTGGTGTACGTATATATTGGCTTAATTTGTACGTGAGCTTAGGATTTGATATATGTGAATAAGTGATTGTATGCATGTAACATAGTAAAAACCCCTGCCAATTTGGTTCATATGTAGGCATAGATGTTGCATGAAATCACGTATGATAGCAATAGACAAATGAACAAAAGATGAGGCGTGTGTGTATGCATGAATCAAATGTAAAATAGTGAGAGAAAATGAGGTATGCATATGTATAGAGATAAGACAAGTAAAAAGGGGGTGACCACTCTTTTTGTGGGGAGCCTGCGAAGCATAGTAACAAAACAGTAGCCTCACTTCTGTTGTCTTTTTTTTCTCTTCTTTGACTTGCCACTTTAAATGTGTATGGTATGATAAATTGTGTGTGCTTGCTTTCTTACAACAATAGATCAGAAACAATGAACACAAAAACAAAATAGAAATGTATGAAAGGTACATAAGTGTGTTTTGTATGCATGTATGTAAAAAGCAACTTGAGCCTTTACCCCTTTTATTTTTTTTTATTTCGTATGCCTGGACAAAACAAGCTAGTACTACCCCATTTGGTAATTACATATGAGATGTATGCAAGTGTTATGGCATGTATGTATGTTAAAAAGGTAACAGCAAAGTACAAAAACCCTTATGTTTTGGTAGATGTTGCGTACACAGGGGACCCCAAAAACAATGAAAGTACTATATCTTATTTGGTAAATAAAATAGTCATGTATGTGCATGTATGTGCATGTATAGGAAATGTATGTATGGATGATACATGATGAAAAACAAGTAACATTTTTCTTTGTTTTGTACGTCATATGGTAACAAGGAAAAACAACAACAAGTAAATTTCCTAAAATGTAGTGTGAACACAAAGTGGCCTTTTCCATTTAATTTGCAATTGCTAAAAGTGTACACCAACTAATTAGAGTTCAACCAAAAGGCCTACTTTGCGCCTATTTTTAAGTGGCCTAAATGTCATGCCTCGACAAGATAAAAATATTTTTATAAACTTGACGTGGCCTAGTTTTTAACGTGATTTTCCGTTTGTCTTGAAGTTAAATAACGAACCCGTAATTAATTACCAAAGTTTATTGTTTGACACTTAGAAATAATTATATTTTGCTTGTTTACTTTTGTGTGCAAGTGTGCTACATTGCTTGATTTTTTTGTCGGACCTAGAGACTTTATAAAAATGTGACATTTATAAATTGTCGAAGACCTCGTGGCCTAGTTTCATAATAAGAAGCCGTTTATTTTTCGGACCATTAAATAACAAGTTATTAAGACCCAAAGTTGACCCGTGACCAAAATAAATTAACATGGAAAATGTTCAGAAACATTTTATAAATTAAGAGCAAGTATAAAATATCAACCAAGTGTACGATACATTATTATTTTATATATTTAGACTAAGTATGGGCATTTTACTTAGGTTACGAGTAGATCTTTTTCGCATCGTTTTGCGTGTCCTGATTTTCCGTACTCTCTCTATCGATCATATTTGCTATTCATCGAGGTGAGTTTCATAGCCCCACTTTTTACTGTTTTATATCATCTTTTGGGGTGAGACATTGCTTGATTTAACGTATGAACACAAGTAAATTTACTCGTTTACTCATTGGTCTAAGTCCCGATTTAACCCAAGTTGCTATATTGCCCATTTATCATGAACCGTTAATTTCATAGCTAGGTTATAGCTAGTAAGCGTGAATGTTATGGATAGATCTATCGGGGTCGACACCCCTATCCGTCTTAGACTGACATTAGTTAAGCGGATACAGTTTCATTTGAGTCAGATTACGAGTATCCCGGGTTAGATACTTGCACGGGCTTTCATTGTTGGTTATCAGTTAACGCGTCGGTGTCATGAGCTTAGACAATAGTAAATGCATTTTTATGTGGCTTTGTATTTGTTATATTGTCACATGTGGATTAAATCTTGTGGTTCATAAAGCATTACATTTTAAACAAACCTATGAACTCACCAACTTTATGTTGACACTTTAGCAATGTTTTTCTCAGGTGTTAAGAACGGAGGTGCTATTTGAGGTCTCATGCATTGCAGTCTGTCCAGTATTTGAACTATGATCATTTGTAACTTTTGAGAACTATGTATTTCACCTGTGACCAGATTTATGCTTCCGCAATGTTTATACATTTTTATTCCTAATTAATACAAGTGATCAAATTTTCCAAACGTCTCATTTAGAGGTCGTTCTTTATGTTCTTGTGATATGATAATCATGACGTCATCACTCCCACGTGGCTATTATACTCTGGTATTTTGGGGGTGTGACACATGCAATCATACTTGAGAACCCATTGAGGTTGTGGTACTTGTATAACTATGTTGGCCACCACACTTATACAATTATCCTTTCCTCAATGCACTCCCTCCTATAATGACACTTATAAGAATCAATACAACATATAACACATAAATCCATCTACTCACATAAGCTCATAACAACATTAACAATAAGGTCCAAAACTCCATCTATTAAAATAATATATTCAAACTCTTGGAATATATAAATCCATAGTCTAGCTAAAACAGCATAGACAAACTCCAACACAGCATCATAATCTGTTATAAGTCATGTCGGCCATAAGAGTGGAAACAACTTAAAATCCTTCCTGTCCACCTACTCCTAGTAACTCGAATCACCACATGATTATTAGGGAACATGACTTAAACATCAAAAGAAAAATACTATACATTAGGTACACCAAATAACTTACTAGGGTGAAAGTAATTTATATATCAAAAGCAAAACAGAAATTAATAGGTGACTAAGTATGGACAACTACAATTCAACTCATACTAGTCAAAATTCACAAAAAATAAAATTTAGGAAAATACAATCAACACCACACGTAATCCTATGACGCCTATATGCAGGGATCCTTAAGCTATAGAATAGGCCAGGCAACCTAATTCTCTATAACCATTGTCTCTGATACCATTCTGTCACACCCCACCGTGGCGGAATATGGGGCGCGACGTATGGATATCATCACAACAATAGCGTGTCTATAGAGATAACTAAATGAAATAGAAATATTATAAATGGTGACACAGTGTTATGAAGATATCTCAAACAATGCAGGCGTCTAGGTAAGTAGGTAACATGTCTACCTCTTACCAAAGACATACAATTAACAAATAACCAATATATAGGTGTCTACAAAGTATCACTTATTCAAAAATAAATAAAGACTAAGAGGAAAGGGGCTTCCTCTAAATGCAATCCTAAGCCTTCCAGCTAGCCACTCCTATTCTCACGCTTAACCACATTCTCACCTAAAAGAGACACTAACACACGTCAACATAAAGTTGGTGAGAGTCATAGATTTAGACTCCAACGCCAAATCAGTTATAAGCTGTGAATAACAACTATTAACAAAAGAACATATGGACAATGTGCTACAATTATGTATTAACAACTAGCATTCAAGATTAACCAATCACCACAATTCCAAGGCTCCTAGCCTTACCAATAACCAAAATTCCAAGGCTCCGAGCCTTACCAATAACCATGGTCCTATAGGCGCCCATACACCTATGAACCAATCCCAAGGCCCCGCCTTGTCAACATCCCCTTGGTACCAAGTCAAACCACAATAACTGAGACGGTACGTGTCCCCGATCCAAATCATAAACACAATTAAGAATCACATAGTAGTTAATCACATAAGTGTACACACAAGTCCATCACAAACCATAAAAACATTCACAACATTCTTTACAAAACCATACAGTGCCTCTTCCATCCCATCTGGAAATCAAATCATAAAAAGACATGAGACTATAAAACTCACCTGAACAAGCTTCTCCAAGTACCCGTGATCTAGCACAAATCTAAACACACAAACGTATACAATCAAGACATGAACCACATACCAAAATGGCTCATCAATATATGATGGATATCTAACCTTCTCCTACAACTTAACCCCATTTATATGCCATATGAATCTCATTACACCCCTATATAAAGCCCTTAACTTAGTTTAGTTTATAACTCGTCCCGTTAACATTTAACCCAAAACAGTCCCATTTTTCATACTTCAAACTATTGTCGAACACCACCTTAACAAAAATAACATGCCCTGTAAAAGAAGCCCTATGCCCTTACATGTGTTAGCTAACTCTCCCCTTTGGCCGAAACCTTAAAGCTACTGTTAAGGCCTCCATATATATATATATATATATATATATATATATATATATATATATATATATATATATATATATATATATATATATATATATATATATATATATATATATATATATATATATATATATATATATATATATATATATATATATATATATATATATATATATATATATATATATACACTTTTACCTATCCAGAATTTACTGATTTTGAGCATATGAAAACTTTGTTATGATCAGAGGGTCTTACCCTAACCCATTTCTTTATCCCTCCTCCATATCTTTTATATAACATATTAAATAACTCTCATGTTCGTTTATAGTCCATTTGTACTCCAAAGTACCCTAACCATCTTAAAACATTAAATTAAACCCGACTGATTTCAAAACAGTTTTGACCTTCGACTGTGTAACCTGTTTTTGACCCACTTCCCTACCTCCAATTCAGTTCTCGTTTCTTGCATTTGAAAGCTAATTCGATTATCTTTCCAGGGACATAATATTCGAAAATTAAAAGTTTGTATAACTCTCGATATGATCAAAACAATGGACCAAAAATTTTGTCTAGTTTTTAAAAACGAATTTAACACAACTAGTCTAATTAATTATCCACATCATGTATAATTATTAACCCTAATTAATCTAAACATGTTCATATCATTAAAATACAGAATTTATGTTTAACATAACCCTAGATCCATCATCTATTTATTAATTAAATGATTAGATTAATTAAAATCATACATTAAAGAAGAGTTTTGAAGATTTTACCTTAGAAATCAAAGGAATAAATTGTTTTTGATGAAACCTAATTCCACCATTGATGGAATTCGACTAGGAGAGATTATGGTGAGTAAATATCTGATGTTTTAGGTTATGGTATGGGTTTAATGTAATCCTAAAGGTCTCCTAACCTAATCACAAGTCCATTGGGCCTGTTTTTGGGCTTTTTGGTTATTTTCTTCGTTCCTTTTCTTTTGGCTGCCCAAACCAAGCCCAAAGCACCTAAGGATTTGGGTTTTAACCTTATTTTATAAATTTTATCATTCTTAAACTAAACCTCACATTCGGGTTACTTCCGGGCCAAAACCCTAAAGCCATACGTTAATTTTTTCGACTTTCTACGCGATTTCCGAACTAACCGTCATTTCCAAAAGTTTCTAATTATGGAAAGTATCTCTAAAACTTATCCTAACCATATAATATGTACTTAATACATACATACAACATACGATACATACACGAAACCTTGTAAAAACGATATTCTAACTTTCCCGCAGTTCATTTCTAAACTCACTTCATTTCATTTCATTTCTAACCCGTACCATGATTTACAAATCATGTACCTCATTTTGTCCATTCTCATCCCCAAAATCACACATATAAACACATAAATCACATAAAACACATAGTCACACAAAATACACCAAAAATAAGACTAAGTGACGAACCCCAAAAACCGGGGTTGTCACACCCTTTGTGATCCTTTAGAACATCGACAAGTGCGGTTTTTTCATCATCCGAAAGTTCTTTCGCAATAATAACCGTCAACTTGTCGCCCTCCTCCAAAAAGACATATTCGAGATGAGGAGGTAAATCTTTCAACTCGAGGATAAGTGGTTCCTCAATTGAAGATTTGGGCTCGATACTCATAACCTCCTCGGGTGGAGGAAATGGGAAATCGTTAAGAAAATCCTTGATAATCGAGAAGTCCTCATCGTTGTTGAGGTCTTCGCTACAAGTACGTGGAACATCGAAATCTTCCAACGTAAAAACACCACCTTCAAACGGAGTGAAGGTTGGTGTCGAGTTATCAAGGACGGGATTTAACATAGTGGGATTGCCACTATTTTCATCATCACAAAAACCTAGAACTTCTTGTGAAAATTCCTCGCAAACAACGTCAATCATATCAACGAGGTATATGGTCGCAACGGAATAAACATGAGAAATTTTAGAGTTTTGATTTGCGTTTATAACAAGTTCCTCGTCGTTGAAACGTAAGGTGATCTTTCTAGCATGAACATCGATCAAAGCCATAGACGTATCTAAAAACGAACGACCTAAAACGAGAGGAACTTGAGGATCCGTGGGAATATCGACAACGATAAAGTCTACCGGATAATAGAACTTTCCCACTTTCACAAAAACGTCTTCCGCCAATCCACATGCGGGAATCGTGGAATGGTCGGCCAACTTGATAGACATTAGTGAAGGAGTAAGATTAGGAAGATTGAGCGACTTGAAGATTGCAAGTGGCATCAAGTTAATGCTAGCACCAAGATCGGCCAAGGCATAACATTCTTCCATATCTTGGATTACACAAGCGATCAAAAATTTATCGGGATCACCGACTTTTTGAGGTATGCGATTAAGATAAACCGATGAACAACTAGACAATTGGTGCAATTTCTCCTTGTTGTTCAACATACTCTTAAATTTAGCGGCAAATCGAGGCATCATGACCAAAGCATCGACGGAACTCACATTAAAGTGCAAATCACGAAACATTTTCATAAAAAGCTCAAATTGGTAATTGTCACGCTCTTGACGTCTCTCCTTTCTAAGTCTCGATATATAGGGAAAAGGTGGTGTGGGTTGAGGCATAGGCATAGCCTTTGGAATCTCAGGTTCCAATGTTGGTAATGGGTCAACCGTAGGTGTGGCATGAGCGGTACTTCGTGGGATTTGGACATGCTCCTTTTCGACCACCACCTCGGGTTCTTCCTCAATTGCTTCCTCCGTAGGAGCAATTGGTTGATGAGTCGGTTCCTTAAGTGTCTTACCACTACGTGTGGTAATCACTTTCATCTCACCCTTAGGGTTTGATACGGTGTTGCTAGGAAGACTAATCGAAGATGGTTTGCAAATAATTGCCTCAAACATAGATGAAATTTTGTCTTCATACATGGATTGCCTCTTCTCGGCTTTAATCATCTCTTGCTTAATTTCATGTTGCCCTTGTTCCATTTTTTGTTGGTTTTGTTGTAACCTAGTTAGATTTCCTTCCATCTTGTTGGTATTGATTTTAAGCTCATTTGCTAACTCATTTTTCAACTCTTTCTTCAAGTCGTTCTTAAACTCGGATCTTAGGCTAATGATTTCTCTTTGAATGTTGTCAAACCTAGCATCGTTCCCATTAGCGTATTCAACAAATTCATTTGGAAGATCTTTCAAAGTTTTCAAACTCTTGTTGTTGTTTTGAAAATCATTTTGATTTTTGTTTGAAACTTGATTATTAGCCCCTTGATTACCATAGCTTCCTTTGTTGTAATTGTTTTTGAAACCAACTTGATTGTTGCGATAGTTGTTGTTAGCATTTTGATTTGAACCAAAACCCGGTGGAGTCAATTGATTAGAGCGGGTAACTTGACCGTTTTGGTTGTAAGTTCCCGTGGCTGCGTAGGCACTCGAAGTGTTACCACCGTTGGTAATGCACTCGGAGAAATCATGACCTCCACCACAATACATGCATGAAACCTCAACCGCTTTAGCCGTAGCGGGAGCACTTGTTTCTCCAACATTGAACTCAATTAGAAGACCTTTAAGCTTATCAAAGATTTTGTTTTCCAAGTTTGCCTCAATTTGGAAAGCATCGATGGTAGTAGACAAAGAAGGTGAAGCCGAAAAGAAGCCTTACGAATACTAGACGTGCTACGAGGACTATACACCTTAGATCTATTCTCAATTATCACCAAAGCTTCCTCAACCGTTTTACACAAAAAATTACCACCCGCGGAGGCATTAAGATAATCCCCTTTCATGATCATTAAGTCCATTGTAAAACCTGTCAATTTGATGCAAATCAGAAAAACCGTGATGAGGACACTCATGTAACATTTCCTTAAACCTATTCCAAGCCGTTGAAAAACTTTCATTAAACTCTTGTGAAAATTTTGAAATCTCGTTTTTCAAATGCGTAGTCTTAGAGGGAGGAAAAAATTGGTTCACAAACTTAGACACGAGATCCTTCCACGTCAATATAGAATTGGGTGGCTCTTTCTCTAACCAAATTTTAGCGGGCCCCGCTAAGGAATACGGAAAAAGCATCATCTTAATCGAGTCATTAGCAACATCCTTAAATTTGCAAGTGGCGGTAACACGATTGAATTGGCGGATATGGTTGTGCGAGTTGTCCTTCTCATCACCATGGAATTTGTTATTTTGAATCATCGACAATAAACCCGTTTTTACCTCAAAATTCTCCGCAAGGATAGCGGGAATAACAATAGCCTCTCCATACCCCTCGGTGGGTGCTTGAAGTAACTCCATCATAGTTCGATTCGCCATGGTTGGTTCTTCTCTTACAATGGGTTCGTCAATAGGAGACTCCTCACTAGAAATATTAGGAGTAGGTGTTAACTCCTTTCGGTTTTTCGTTTACGTGCACGTCTTGCTTGATTACGAGTAAGCATAAACGTCACGTACAACATGGGGGTGAGCAAAGAAGATTCTTTTTGGTGTTTTGTATTTTTCCAATTTTTTTTGTGGTTTTTTATTGTTTTTACTTTTTTTTTGGATTTTGTGATTGTATTAGGTAGACCAAAATCTACAAATCTCCTCCTTAATCAAATCTCTTGATTAAAGAAGCCTCAAGGAATGAAAACGATCACGTGAAGTGAACACCTTCGATGACTTTAGAACGTTGGTGGAACACCAAAACGTTCAAGAGGGTTTAATCAATGAAACCAAGAAAGTATATATGATACTTAATAATACTTTGGACGGAAAAACCCTCGATTAGCTCTCAAAATCAAATACTCACAAGCAAGCGGGGAAACGAGGCGGCGCGAAGCACTTAAGAGCCTTTTTCCTTAGGGTATATTTTATAATACCCGCATTATACCCACCTTATAATTTGTATTTTTCAAAATCGAGCTTCACGAAAGTATTTATCTATTTTTACCTTTTCTTTCTTGTTTGAGATTCGAATACAACGATTGGGTAATGACCTCCCAAGTCAAGGTTTTGTTTTCACACTTTTGGAGTACTTGTGAATTTATTGTTCTACGTATACAATATAGTAATAATGTTCACACAAAAAAAAAACGAAAAACCGATAATACGTATTAGTAGAGTGCTACTAATACAAATAGATATTATGGCTATATATATAAACAACAATTGCCAAATCAAAACACAACACGCCTCCCCGGCAGCGGCGCCAAAAATGATGGTTGTAATTTTACACTTGTTTAGGAAAACAAGGTAATTAGGGCAAGTATTAACAAGTGACTTAGGAAAATCACAAGTTATGACCCTGAAGTGGGGATCGTTCTCAAGGAGGCTAGTGTGTTGTGTAGAAAGATGATTAACTTTGTGATTATATGATTATGAGAAAGAAAATAGAAATGAGATAAGAAGAGAATGACAGATACGATGACGGATTACACTAAGACGAAAGGGTCGTACACGTAAAACTGTAAAAGCACCAAAATTAAAAATTTACCCTAAAAATTCCTAGAAAATTGCAATAAATCTAAATAATGTAATTAGAGTTTACAAAAAATCAAAAATCACTCAAACCTTTTATTTAATTAAATAATGATTTTTTAATGCTAATTAAAGCCCTAAAAATCAATTTAATTAACAAAAAGCCCAAAATGAGTTTTATCACTTTGTAAACCTCTAAAATGACCTAACTTAATTTAAAAATATTTTTGAAAATTTAAAAACTAATTAAAACTATTTAAAAGTAATTAAAAACTATTAAAACTTAAAATAATTATAAAAATTAATCTAAGGACAATAAAAATATTCTAAAAGTTGTAAAATTCCTACTTTATGTATTTAACCTAAGAAAAATATAAAAACCTGAAAAATCTAAATTTTAATTTTTAATAATAAAATAATAATAAATTAATATTAAAAATCCAAAATTTATAAAAAATTCTAAAAACTTGCAAAGTAGCTTAATTTAACCTAAATAAACAGAAAATGAAGTTGAAATTACAAAATACCCCTAATGGGCCTAGAAATGGGCTAAAAGTCAAAACAGACCCCTTAATGGGCTCAAACAGGCCCAATAACAAAATTTTTGTCCAATTTAGCCCAAAAGCTCCTATCTGACTCAGAATTTGATTTTAAACACAACTTTTCAAAGGCCCAAAAGCTGAAAATATGAAATAAGTTGACTAATACCAAACAGCTTATTCATAATGGGCTTTTTGGCCCATTAAGCTATAAGCTGATGCCATAAGCTCAAATTAGACACACAAGCTTCTTTTGAGTTGCTTAAGACCTCTGTAAAAAGAAATTTGAAATAAGTCAAAGGAATAAGCCTGAAAATGCAAAAAGCAATCTACACAAAACGACAAAATAGTCGTTTTCGAGTTCTTGGCTATCCCAAGAGCTGATTCAAGTTTCTAAAGCTTTTAAATGACTTATCTAAGCTTAATCAACAAAAAGTTTTCAAATAAGTTCAATCAATAAGCTGAAATAAGCAAATAAGCACTTATGAAAAACTCAAATGAGTTGGTTTTCTAGCAAAAAGTCGAAGTTAAAGTCTAATAAGCTCCAGTTCAAACAAATGGGTCAAATGATGAAGATTGGTCACAAAAAATAAGTTGTTGCAGGTCTAGATAAGCCAAAATGGCTTATTGATAAGCTAACTGAAAAATTGCACTAGCAGGGGCTAGTTTTGAGTATTGAGCAGTGGAAACTTTTTCCACTGCTTGACTTCTTGACTTTTTTGTCTTTAGTGACTTTTTTGGAGATTCAAGTTACACAAAGGGACCCAAATGATCAGTGGATCATAAGGAGTCAATAACAATCAAGAAATCACAATCAAAATCAGCCAACTAGTACAGTTTAATCAAAATACCACCAGATATGCACCAGACATGAACAGATAAGCAGTTAAGTACTTATAAGCTGTTTTAGCAAATTTCAGCCAACCAAATTGCACCAAAAGCATATACAAGCTATAATAAACTTAAATGAACAAGTTTAAACAGTTTTCATGCAATGGCTCAAAGCCTAAATCAAGATTCAAGGAAATGAAGGTTATTGATGAATACTAACACAAGCAGATTTTACTTTTGCTGATGCACTTGACCAACAAGCCAGATTCAATCACTCAGATCTATCACTCAGATCTATCACATATGTTATATTAATGATGATTTAACAACTTTTAACCCTAAGCATGCATAAATTCTAGATTTTACCAAAATCTTAGGTAAAAAACAGTTAAAACCAATGAGATATAGCACAATGTTTGATTTGAGGTTTCAAACCCAAAAACTTGCAGCAATATGCACTCAACCAAGTAGTTAACAGATACAAAGCACAAACAACACCTTCCACAAACACAATAACAAATTATGATCTATAACAGGTAATCCCAAACACCCTTTTAACTTTTCAAATCCAAAATTTTCAAATCAAAAGTGTTATCCAAGACCACCCAAGCCCAAATAAGCACAATAACAAGTATAATATGCAGATTTAAGCAAGATTAGACCATAAAATCAGCAAGAACACAAGTAGCCCACAAATTCACCAAAAATCAAGATTTTAACAGATTTTTGGGTTGAAAGGTGTGTACCTCATGGATGTACATCCACACCCACGAATTTTGAGCATATGTACTAGCAAGAACAAGTAAAAGCTTCCACAAACAACCCTGCTAAGAATCAACAAGGTTAAGAGCACAATATACAAATCAGAAAAGTTAAAAAGCCTTGATTAATGCAACTCTTGTGTCCCACACTTGATTATCCCCAAGTTATAGGCTTCACCACACCTTTATAACTCAATATCAGGATGCTATGATCAGCTTTATAGCCCAAGAATTCCAAGGTGTACCAAGAAACTTAGCAAAATATCAAGCTTGAAGGAAAATGTGCAAACTTTTGCACACTCCTTAAAAACAGGTTTTGAGATTCAAGATTAACAAACTAAGAGCAATAATAAGCAGTAAACAACAATGGCACTTGAGTTTTCTTCAAAGATTCAAACACATTTCATTAAACTGAATATGGATTTACAGAATTTTGAACAAAGGAAAATTCAAGAGCAAATGTAAACGTGAGGCCCTATACCCTTTATATAGAGGGTGTCAATGGCCTTTGTAACCCAAAAGTTTGAAAACCCTAATCTGTGTTCTTCCAGAAATACCCCTTGAGGGTTTGAAGATGCTTGAACATGTGACAAGTTCTTGGCTGCTTGTGTGAGTTGGCATGTGTGAAAGTATGATCAATGGCTTCAAATAAGCTTAGAAAATAAGCTGGAATGTGGGTTGTTGGATTGCTGTCCCAATCTTGTCTTCTTCCCCAAACGTGTAGCAGGGCATGTCCCATGTGCACTCTTGGGTGATGTGGCAAGTGATTTTAAGGTTGGGATATATTTAAAGGATCATTAATCATAAATCTGGAAAGAATTAGGGGCTAATTACAAGTAATTAGTAAACCTCTAATTATGTTCTTGAGGTGAATAGTTGAGAGTTTGATCCGGATTAAGGGTGGATTAAGTTTAAATATTGTGTTAAGGTGCCAAGGTTAAAATATTATTAAACCTGGTGAGGTGGAATGGTGAGGTGGAGCAATGATGGGTTTTGATTGGTTGTGAGGTGTTAGTGAGGCACGTGTCAAGCCCTCACTGGTCTAGGTAACAATCCCTATCTGCCAAGAATAACCCCTTAACTTCCTTTTCCCTTTCACTTTGTAAATAAATACCACAAATCTGGATTCCTTTGTAATTGAAGTTTCCCTTTTCACACTTTTGCCGCAAAAAGTTTTGTAAAATGATTTCAGGGGTATTTCTTGCCATTTCTTGATTCTTGAAGGACTGATTTGGTATTTTCTTCAAGGATTATGGTCTTGACTTGTATAATTGACATTTTGGAGGACTGAAAATGACAAGTCTTCATTTTTTAGGGACCATTCTTGCCAAGTCTTCAAAGTCAAGGGTCCTTTTGGTAATTTTGATATTTTCAAAGGACCAAATTTGTAATTCTTGTAACTTGGAGTCCTTCTTGGTATGTTTGACTTTGAGGAGGATAAATATTGACATTTTAGTTTTGTTGAGGGACTAAAATTGCCAATTCTTCAAAGTGGAGGGCCCTTTTTACAATATTGACCTTTTAGGGACCAATCTTGTAATTATGTAGATACAAGGGTAAAGTGTCAATTCTTCAATATTAGAGGACCCTTCTTCATAAATCTTCATATCTTCAAGGGTTTTCTTGGAAAATTCTTCATTAGGGCTTGGTTCAATGTGCGGCTTCGTTTCCCGTGTTTGTTTTTGCATGATTCTTGTGATCTTTTGTCATTTTCTCAATATCCGTACCTAAAATACACAAGAAACAAACACAAGCATATATTGGGGTATTTTCATGATATTTAATGCATTTTAAGCCCTTTTTGGACGACGAGACTATGTATAAAAGCGGTCTCATCACTTATGTCACTTAAGGAAACACCTCAATGAACAATCCTCACCAAAGCACAAGCCAAATTCTTGACCCAAGCAAGAACAAAGGGACTCAAAGGCTTATAGGCTATCTTGGACTTGTTCAAGGTTTTGTTTAAGTACAAAAACGTGACAATACAACTACTTAACACAATAATAATCAATAGAACTCAGTTTTCAATCACAATACAATACCACAATCTTATAAATTTCAGAAAATGGCTTTACAAGGTTTGACAAAGTAAAACTGAGAACAAAGCTAAATGTTGTAAACTAATGCCTTTAAATAGGCTACATGAAACCTAGAAATGCTGAAAAAATAAAGAAAACCCTAGTGGTAAACTTCCAGAAATGCCCTTGGAAGATTTTGAAAACTTGAGCTCATGTGAGCTTTCTTGGCGTTTTATTGGAGTGCCAGTGGGATATAAATGATCTTGGACGTCCAATTCATGCTTAGAAAATAAGCAAGGCCTTGGGGCGTTGATTTGCTGCATGATTTTGTTTGGAGGTGAAAAAGTGGGGAAGGGGAAGGGTGGTGATACATGTGAGTTGATGGTGATGTGGGTTTAAGAGTTGGGTTAGGATTAGTATAACCCTAATCATGTTTCTGGAAAGTTTTGGAGCTTAATTCAACATGATTAGAAAAAACCCAATTCTTGTGATGAACATGAAGAACAAGGTTTTTGATCTGTTTTGTTTTTTAAATAGGTGTTAAGGCGCCAATATTAAACTAATCAGTTAAGATTAGTTTAATTAAGTGAGTGGGAAGTGAGGTGTAAAAAAGGGTAGGTTCTGATTGGTTGAGGGGATTTGGTGGGTGAGGTGGCAGCACATGGTTGGTCTAGGTAAGTATGGCTGTCTGCCATGTTTGGTCCTTCTTCTCCCTTTCTTTTGTCATTTCAGTTTAAACATGTTATCAACACCTATCCCTTTGTTATCAACTTTTGTTTTTCATACTTTTGCCCCAAAAAGTTTTCCAAAATATTTTCTGGGGTATTTCTTGCCAATTTGTGATTCTTGAAGGGCTGATTTGGCATTTTCTTCAAAGGTAATGGTCTTGACTTGTATGGTTGACTTCTTGGAGGACTGAAATTGTCAAGTCATAATTCTTGAGGGACCATTTTTGCCAATTCTTTAGAGTGGAGGGTCCTTTTTTGCAATATTGACAAACTTTAAGGACCAATCTTGTAATTATGAATAAACAAGTTTTAAAGTGTCAATTCTTCAATATTGGAGGACCCTTCTTGTTCAATCTTCATATCTTCAAGGTTTATTCTTGGAAAATCATCACTTGGGTCCGGTTCACTATGCGGCTTCGTTTCCCGTGTTCGTTTTTGCATGATTCTTGTGATCTTTTGCCATTTTCTCAAGATCCGTACCTAATAATAAACACAAGCATATATTTGGCCATTTTCATGATATTTTATGCATTTAAAGCCCGTTTTAGACGATGAGACTATGTATAAAAGCAGTCTCATCAGAGTCCTCCAATAAAAAGATGAAAGCACACCTTGAAAAGTTGGAAACAGCTTGCTACACTGAACGTGAAGTTAGGGAAAAGGAAAACGATGTCTTCATATCTTCTATCAACAATGAAATGAAATGGCTCATCTCAGAAGCAGTGAAAGGTGAAGTAAATGATACATCTTCCGTCAACAACGACATGAAAAAACTCATCTCAGATGGAGTGAAAGGCGAAGTCAAGGCAATGAAACCCGAATAGGAGAAAAATGGAAGAGTTAGCCACCAGTAAGTTTCTGATTAAAACCTCGGGTGCATTAGAGTCATCATACACCATCACTGGGAGTCTGTCTGATTCTTAACTAAAGAAGATTCTTCATACTAGAATGATTGAAGTAGGATCTTTCAATAGCACCAAGATTGAACAAAAGTTATTCAGTGTTCTTCAAGAAGAAATTGATGAAGATGAAGGTCACTTCTCAACATATGGAAAGTCAGTTGCCTTTTAAAGAAAACGAGATGATGACGACGACGATGATGATGATGACAATGATGAACCGAAGGATAACCTAAGAACGAAGGAGCGTCGCACCAAACGGATCATGACAAGGGAAAGGATCCAGCAACTCAATCCACTCTTGCATCTAATTCCTATTGTAAGACCAAGACACACAAACAGAAAGGTATGTCCTCTAAATAAAAACAAGTTTAGAAAGACTCACCAATTATTGAACATGTTTTAGAAGAAGATCCACCGTTCACTCAACATGATCAAGACGAACCATTCTTTGAACCTGATTAGGAATTCAATCCTAACACTGAGGAGTCAGAACCATTTCTAGTTTCAACTCAACCTCAGGAGTCAGGGTCAATAAGAACCCTTGATCCAACCAATCAAAACTGGTTTGTAAAGTACAAGGCGCAGCCTGATGAAACTCTTGATCTAGAGTGGGAAACAACAGTAACCGTGGATAAAGATACACCTAAAAACCTTGGGTTCAGGAGCCGGACTCGCATATCAAATTTCTGATATGGAATGAGAAGAGCTCCAAGCATACATCAATAATCCAATCGACTTCTCTGGATTTATCATGCACAAGTACATAGTTCAAGATATCACTCCGGCTATTCTAATAAAATCTTCTCAAGATCAATACATCTTCGAAAGCACTTCGGTTAGCAAACCAAAATTTGAATACCACTCCAACGAACTCCACAAAGCTATGAGTGCACCACTTGAATGGGAGAATCCAAAGAAGGAAGTATATCCTCACAAGCTTCATCAGCCTCTACTAACTGACTTTGACGTTTCAGGTAACCCTACAATCCCTATTCGACTCTTTGTTAGTAATGATTTCAAGTATTTGCTAGCAGACAGTGATGGGACAAAGAAGTATGATACCTCATTAACCATGACCACAACTGCATTATGGGATAATATACCTTGGATCGAAGAAAAAGTCGGCAAGCTATGGAGTAGACGGGTCTACAAGTATGATCACTATGCTAAATTAGGGGTTTCTCACTGGGGGCCAAATAGACAGAGGTTCTACAATTACGTTTGTTGGCTTCAATCAAATGACAATGTCTTCTCCAATATACGCATCAAAAGCGTTGTTGGAGTAAAAATAAAAAGTCATTATGATTATCCTCACTTGATGGAAATCAAACTCTGCCGCTTTGACAATAAGATCTATACTATTCATGAAGGAGATTTCCCACTGCTTCATCTCAAAGACATAGAAGATTTATTTCTTCTATTGAATCAAGAGAAACTTGGTCATTTGGAAGCAGTAGAAAAAATAGCACTGAACGGAGCAGTAAGGATGTTCACCCATAGCATTGTCATCCAAAAACGTATCGAAGACCTTCAACTTGGAGTGGAAAGCTACCAACAGAATATGAATATTACAAGACCTCATGTGATGTGTCATGACTCTCAGGATAAGTCTCTATACATAAGTACACTCACTCCACATCTAGGCACCTTCTATCTAAACGAATCCGGTAACTTGTGATTTATGAGAATCGATGAAATTCACAAATTCAGTGGCGGGACTCTTAATCACTCTCAATTTATAGTGTTGTTTGGGGGTCAATGTGCGCCGCACAATCCAAAATGTGCGCCGCACATTGGAGGTGGCATTTGTGTGCCACACTTACTAACAAGTGCCCGCACTCTCGTGCGTCCATAATGTTCTTTTCTTGTATTCTTATTTTATTGCATCTAAGGACTTAATTTAGCTTTCTTTCACTTCAGGCCTTCAATCTTTCAACCTGCATAGAAAACTCAATGTTTAAGTATCAAAAGTCCTTATTTAACATAGAAAATGGGATAATAGTAACGGTTTAAATATGTATAATTTGGGTGTTATCAAATTCATCCACACTTACCTATTGATTTCCCTCAAGCAATCAAAGCGAGAAAACAAGATTAGATTTTAAAAGCATAAGTTATATGAAGCATGAAAGGAAAGTGATTAGGTTTCTAAGTAGCAAAAGAAAACGCCACAAAAATTTCAGCACCTCACTTTGGATTAGTGTTTAGATTTTAAGTTCACACAATGTCACTCGCACGGAAAAATGTAAGATAACACTCAAATAGCGCATACATAAAATAGATAGCTACAATATGCTTGTACGAGACACGTAAACATAACCGTTGCGGCATGAGCACGAGATAAGTTTTCAAAAAGGCAAAACGTGATATATATGAGGTTTTAGTAACACAATATTCCATGCCAAAAAGTTGTAGAACAAACTATACTATAATATTTATTAAGGAAACATACACTTACGAATTGGCAACGAAAGGCATAAATACAAGGGATATCGACATAAAGGATAATTTAACACATCGGTACGAGTCCCACATATTTTAGCAAGCCAGTGTAGCTCGACTAAAATGATATAAGGGGGATTTATTTTTCCTTTTCTAAAAAATATCTATAAATTAACCTCACGACGGTTTAGTAAACGATGATCAAGCATAATTTTTGAAGCATACTAAATTATTGGCTTTAACACAAAATATAAAAATATAAAGGTTCGGTTTTTTCTCACATATTTGGTGGAAGATTTGTTCTTAGATATAGTGTCAATCAATGAGACTTTTGCTTTGCTAAAACACTTTATTTATTTACAAAACATCTTTATTTTTATTTTTGAAAAGATTTTCCTTTTTTTTGGTGTGGAGAAAATTGATTTTTATTTTTCCTATTTGACTCCTCCTCCACACTTAAGGTGAGCATCGTCCTCGATGTGAGAACTGATAAAGTAATAATAGGGAAAATGCAAGGGAAACGAGAACTTCTCGGGGCTTAGTAGAAAATTGTTGGATTTCAAAAGAGAAATCCGACTTATAGCTCCAATTTGCTTTTTTCTTCCATGACATAACAAACAAACACACATGCAAAATATATACAAGGACGGTTTTATTTATTTACAAGTCATCCTCCATACTTAAGGTGAAAAGTGGGGGATAAAACATGGATTTCTGAAAAGCGCTAAGTTTAGAGTCTTCAGCCAGACTCGGTTACTCAGATTTATTTCACAAAGAATGGTACATCCTCTCCATCATATTCGTTAAAGCTTTCTTCCTCATGGTGGAGCTTAAGTCTATGTCCATTTACTATGAAAGTGGTGTTGTCTCTACCATATAACTCAACATATCCGGATGAATATTGGTATTTCAGTGTATAAGGTCCGGTCCATCTCGAGATAAGCTTTGGTTGTTTGAATTTTTAATTCGAGATAAAATGGAGTACTTTATTTCCATTCTTGAATTCTTTTCTTAGTCTTAACTTTCGATCATGCCAGACTTTAGTTCGTGCTTTGTATAAATGAGAACTTTCATAAGCTTAATGTCAAAATTCATCTAATTCATGAAGTTGCAATATTCTCTTTTCGCCAGCTGCGATAAGATCTAGGTTACAGTTTCTTAGTGCCCAGTATGCACGATGTTCTATTTCGATTGGTAGATGGCATGTCTTTCCATACAAAGGCTTGTACGGAGTGGTTCTAGTGGGTGTTTTGAATGTGGTGCGAAAGGCCCATAGAGCATCTTCTAATTTCTTAGACCAACAAGCGGGGTTGTTTTTTATGGTCTTTTCGAGGGTTCGCTTAAGATCTCTATTAGTATTTTCAACTTGGCCACTCGTTTGAGGGTGGTAAGATGTGGAAAAACGATGTTTAACTCCATATCTTTTCATGAATTTATCCATGAGTTTGTTATAGAAATGAGTTCCTTCGTCGCATATAAGAGCTTTTTGAATTCCAAAACGACAAAATAATTTCTTTAAGAATGCTATAACAACTCTTGCATCATTTGTTTGCAAGGCTTGAGCTTCGGCCCATTTTGATACATAGTCGACGACGACTAAAATATATTCACATTTGTAAGATTTGGAAAATGGTCCCATGAAGTCGATACCCCACATGTCAAATATTTCGTAGACTTGGATTTGTTGAGAGGCATTTCATCTCTCTTGGAAATGTTTCCAGTCTTTTGACATGCTTCACAAAGCGAAATAAGGTATGAGCTTCACTAACGATTGTAGGCTAATAAAAACCTGCGTCGAACACCTTTTTAGCAGTTGTGTTTGCGGCGTCATGTCCTCCGGTCGGTCCGTAGTGACACTCATCGAGAATTTTTCGAGTTTCAGATCCGAAAATACAACGTCGGATCATTTTATCGGGACATACTTTGAAGAGTTAGGGTTCATCCCAAAAGTATTTCTTGAGTTCGGAAAATAATAACCTCTTCTATTGGTATGTCATCCCCTTTCGTAAGATACCTACAACCAAATAGTTTGCAAAGTCTGCGAACAATGGTGTTTCATTAGTACTTACTTGCATGATATGTTCGTCGGGAAAATCATTGATATCATGATCTCTTGAATCACCATTCACAAGGCGAGATAAATGATCGACAGAGACTTTTTCTGCTCCTTTTTTATCTTTTATTTCTAAATCAAATTCTTGTAAAAGCAATATCCAACGTATGAGACGTGGCTTTGCGTCTTGCTTTTTGAACAAGTATTTTAGAACTGAGTGATCGGTATAAACAATTATTTTGGACAAAACGAGGTATGCTCGAAATTTATCAAACACGTAAACTACAGCCATAAGTTCTTTTTCCGTGATGGTGTAATTTTGTTGAGTTGCATTTAGAGTTGTACTCGCAAAGTAGATGGGATGAAATTGTTTTCCATCTTTTTGTCCAAGGACGGATCCAAGGGCATATTCACTTACATCGCACATAAGCACAAATGGAAGATTCCAATTAGGGCTTGCAATTATCGGTGTGCATGTAGGCTTTTCTTTGATAGTTTCAAATGCTAGAAGGCATTCGTCATTAAATTCAAATGTTCTTTATTTATTCTAGAAGTTGGGTCATAGCTCTCGAAACCTTTACGAAATCTTTAATGAATCAACGGTAGAAACCGGCATGACCTAAAAAACTTCTAATGCCTTTAACATTAGTGGGTGGTGGGAGTTTTGAGATTACACTTATTTTTTCTTTGTCTACTTCTAGGCCTGCGCCAAACACTTTGTGTCCAAGCATAATTCCTTCTTTTACCATGAAGTGACATTTTTCCCAGTTTAGCATAAGATTTGCTTCTTCACAAGGTGCTAACATTTTGTCGAGATTATTCAGACATTTGTCGAAAGAGTTTCCAAAGACAGAGAAATCGTCCATAAAAACTTCGACTGATTCTTCGATCATATCATGAAAAATAGCAATCATACACCTCTGAAAAGTAGTAGGTGCATTGAATAGGCCAAAAGGAATGCGCCTATACGCATAAGTTCCAAATAGACAAGTAAACATAGTTTTCTCTTGATCCATAGGGTTGATTGGGATTTGAAAGTATCCGGAAAAACCATCGAGGAAACAAATATATTCATTACCTGCGAGTCTTTCTAACATTTGGTCCATGAACGGCAAAGGAAAGTGATCCTTAGCAGTTGCGTCATTTAACTTTCGATAGTCAATACAAACTATCCATCTGGTGATGGTTCTAGTTGTTACTAACTCGTTGTCTTTGTTAGTCACTACACTGATACCTCCCTTTTTAGGTACAAAATGAATATGACTAACCCATGGGCTATCAACGATTGGGTAGATTATTCCAGAATCAAGGAGTTTGACTATTTCCTTTTTGACAACATCTTTCATGTTAGGTAATAAGTGTGAAAACACTTATCCTTTTACCACTTAATTATAATAATAACCAAGCCAAAACATGTATTTTATGACGTAAATGTCGGAATTATGTGTGGTTTGTGTTTTTGTTTTGATTTAGGATGAAAATGTGAAAAGGGAAGAAAACATGGGCTTTCACGGGCTTTTATCGAAGAAAAAGACAAAAAGACGAAGTCAAAAGATTAAGAGTGCAAAAAGAACGGAAGTCCAAGACCTATTCTGAAGATTTATCGAAGAAAAAGTCTAAGGACGGAAGTTTAATGAAGTCGAAGAACTCAAGTCTCATAAATGAAGAAATTATAAGACGAGTTCAAATAATCCCGAGACAAAGTCGAAAAAGTCGGAGAATTTATAAAGACGAAAAGACGAGAAAAGGAAGAAAGCATCAAGACATACTAATCCTCCTATAAATACCCTCCTAATGGTGTCATTAGGAGGTGTTGACTATCTTGACAAAATAGTTCTTCCATTTTAATTACTTTCACTTTTCTTAATGTTCTTTACTTAATTGCCATTTAATTACCTTGTCTTGCACCTTAAATTTGTAAGTTTAATCTTTACTTTTAATTGTTGATCTTAATTTTAATCAAGTTTTTATTAATCTCTCATTCTACCTTTCTTGTTCTTGATTTACTCTTTATGCTTATGTGCTTATTGTTATGCTTATTTGATTAATTGTCATGTTTTTATGTTTATGATTGTGTTAGCTTATTGGTTTTAGCTTATTGTGTGCTTTTCTTAAATTTAAATAAGTGCTTATTAGTTAATTTTTATAAAAAGTTGTTTTAAAATATTTTTTATTATTTAGTGTTTTTAAAAGTTTTTAAATTTTGGCTTATTTGCTTTTTCTTAAAATCAATTTGGTTAAGTTTTTAGTTAAATTCTTATTTGTTTTTAGCTTAATTTTAGTTTTTAGCTTATTTGCTTCTTACCGTTATCCGGGTTTTCCTTAAAACCCTTATATTCCGTATAAGCTCCACAACAACTTTCCGAATTACCTTCATATTGAGAATTCCGGATAAGGATTCAATACTTGATTCCGGATAAGGAGCTAGGGGATTCCGGATAGTGATCATCATCATATTCCGGATAAGCTGACTTTGTGGATTCCGGATAATGGTTTAGAGAACATTCCGGATAAGGAGCTAGGTATTCCGGATAAGTGGAAGTAACCACAAATTCTGGATAAGCCCTCGTTAAACAAGACTCCGGATAAGGGTCTGAGGCAAATTCCGGATAAGTGAGTTGCTACTATTCCGGATAACACTCAGATTGCACATTCCGGATAAAGCACTGGACAAGTATTCCGGATAGGGCTTCGTTTTCATATTCCAGATAAGGAGATTGAGTCTGATTCCAGAGAGGTGAGTTGTGTTTATTCCGGATAAGGGCATTTTCAAGCATTCCGGATAAAGCTTCACTTGGTGAATTCCGGATAAGGGGAGTTGTGTTTATTCTGGATATGAGGCAGATTCAGATTGCGGATAAGGGTGACAGCCTTATTCCGGATAAGCAGTATTTTGTTGGGTATTCCAGATAGTGACAGTATTTTGGATTCCGACTCAGGTTTTGTTTATCCTCTGTTTTATTTTCAAGCATTATTTTTCCTGCCTTTTTACTTAGCATTATTTTAGCTCGTCTTGTTTTAAATTTAAATTTCAAGTTTACATTTTTATTTTATTGTCAAATTTACTTTTCGTCGAGCTTTAATTTTTGTCATTTAATTAATTACTTTTAACGTCTTAATTTTGCACCATTTACTTTTTAATTAGTTTTAGCTTTAATCACAGTCATTTACTTTAAAGTCTTGCAATTTAATTTTACTACAACAACAAATTCTATTGTTTCCAATCAAAAGACGACTGAGTCGCACTTAAACCAGTAGTCAATTCGAAATGTCTGGTTCAACGAACAATTTTAAATGGTTCAACCAAGTTATTAAATGGCGCCGCTGCCGGGGAAAAGTTAAACCAAATCGTATTAACTATTGTTTTTAACTATTTTAATTTAATACATATCACGGTTAATGTATTATTTTAATTGTATTAACTATTGTTTTTTCATTTAATACATAGTTTTTGCTTAGCTTGCTTTAGCATTTGTGTACTCGATATCGTTCTCGGTATCTAATCGAATTGATCACGGTTAATGGTGGAATAGTCGGTAATGGTCACTAAAAGGGGAAGTTGATTTTCTATTCTACTAGAAGGGTAAGTGCGAAACGTAATTAAAATAAGCTAAAAACAAATCTAGAAAAACTGTCACTTTTTCTCTCTAAAAAAATAGAAAAACACTTGGTAAAAACCGAGATTTCGGGAAGCGTGCAATTTTTTGAAATTAAAACGTAATAAATTTAAAACTTGAAAACTTTGTAAAAACAAGAAATTTAAACCCACCGGAATAATCCTAATCGGAATCCCATCGGAATGCTTGTCGGAATAAGATCGGAATGTGGCTTGTCGGAATGTGATCGGAATATGAACCAGTCGGAATACATAAAATGAAATCCTATCGGAATACAGGAAAACAAGTCCAATCGGAATGTCAAAATAAACTAACTGTCGGAATGTTGGTAACTCAAAGCAATCGGAATATCAAAAAATTTAACCCCATCGGAATCCAGATTGGAATAGTAATCAGAATAACAAATCCCTTTTCCGATCCTTGTGATCGGAATAATAGTGAGCTGATCGGAATAAAAAGCCTAATCAGAATGTTTAGTCGGAAAGGGGTTTACCCTATTCCGATGACTTTGTGATTCGAAATAAGCCAAGTTTAAGCTATTTTTGATAAGCTCAAACCAAGACATAACCAAATTAATAATAAGCCGAACTAATAAGCATAAAATAAGAACTTTCAAAACTTTAAATAAACAAAACTTTTAAATCAAACTTTAAAAAGATAAGACTTTTTAAGAAAACTAAAAAGTAAATAAGCTAAACATAAACTAATCCAATAAGCATGATAAGCTCAAAGCTTAATCCGTATAAAAACTTAGAGATGAATAAAAAAGATTAACTTTTTAATCACATAAGCATCAAGATGAAACAAAATCAAAGGTTATCACTAATCAAGATCAAAATAAAGAAAGGTAGAAGAAGATTAAAGATAAAAACAAGATTAAACTCTCAAAAGTAAAGATTTGATTCAACAAGAAAGGAATAAAAAGATGAAGTTTACCTAGTGAGAGAAAGTTAAACACTTTCTCTCTCTAAAAACTAAAAAACTAAAATTGACTAACTAACACCCTCCTAATGTGTCATTAGGAGGGTATATATAGGAGGTGGAGAGTGCATGAGTTGCTTCCTTATTTCTTTTCGTCTCGACTCGATTTAAATTCTTTATGTTTCTCGACGTCGTCTCGGGATTTGAACTTGTCTTATAATTTTCTTTTTCTATTAGACTTGAGTTCTTCGACTTCATTAAACTTCTGCCTTTGGACTTTTTCTTCGATAAATCTGCAGAATAGGCCTTGGACTTCCGTTCTTTATGCACTCTTGATCTTTTGACTTCGTCTTTTCTCGTTTTTTTATAAAAGCCCGTGATAGCCCATGTTTTCTCCCTTTTTCATATTTTTATCCTAAAACATAATAAAAATACAAACCACGCATAATTCCGACTTTTATGACATAAAATACACGTTTTGTTCTTGTTATTATTGGAAATAAGTGGTAAAAGGATAAGTGTTTTCAAACTTACTAAATCCTCTACACTTGACCATTGCAATGCCCTCATGCAATGCATTAATTTCAAAGCACATATTACATTTTTCATCATAGATAACCCACCTTGGCCTTTATTAAATGCTAAAATTTAAGGAAACTAAAAGAACAAAACAAGTAAAGAAATCAAAAACTTACATTGGGTTTTGGCTGTCATGAATGTTCATCATCCTCAAGTTTCACGTTCCTCATACCAAGCTTAAAAATGAGATCATTGTTATTATATGTTAGAAAACTAACACGAGCTCATGTGGCCCAATTATTCACTTAGACTCCCTTATTCCTAGGTGTATCTCTTATATTTTAATTTTGTCTTGAATGATCACGAAGATGCATTGTTTGACTTATTTCGATCGTTATTTAGGCTGAAAATAAAGTGGGACGATTTAATCAATAGTTAGCTAAAGGACAAAATCTTTTAAAACTACTTCTCGGGACCTCTTAAAGTTCATATCTTGGCATAACTCGCTTCATGATTTAAGACCTTTATCGGACCGATATTTGGCAGCGACTTCATACTTCAAATCTTGAGAGACGTTCTTGAAATTATGGTCTTCTCTTCCTAATAGGAATTTCTTCACTTGAAGTTTTTGAGAGATTCTTCATATTTGGACCACGACTTCTTCATTTTTCTCCAATCTTTATTTTGGACTTTGATATACAACGATCCCCTTTTAGGACTTGGATCTATTTATCCTCATATCTTGTTAGGGCCTTTTTGTATAGACTTCTCCATGATCTTTAGGGGAGTATTTGCTTTTCGTCGTGTGTCTCGATCCTTCATATTGATTTTTGATAAATGATTCTTCATGTCACTTGGGATCTTTAGCAACAAAATGTAGCCCTCATGCCTTGTTAGGGCCTTTTCGGTCTCGCCAATCTTCGCATCCCGCTTCAATAAGTTATGCCTTGACTATGAACTCTAATTAATACCGAGCAACTTTTAAACGATATTGTGCTAGAAGCTAAGTAACTTTTCAAATCATACAACCTTATTTATTGCAAATAAATTTATTAACAAGCGATGGGAGAAAAATCTTATAATCATCTCTCGTTCTCCATAATTTAAAATCTCAAGGAATGAGACTCGTGGATGCTTAGCCAATTAAATCAAAGTTTTGGGTTTTCGAGTCATCTATAGGATCTTGCAAACTCTTAGACTTTTTCAAGTTTAGAATTCGCATTTTATAGTTCCCTTGATAAACGACTCTCTAGGATCAATTATAGGAACTTGCGAAAAGTTCTTGTTCTTAACCCATAACGGTTAAGACTTTCGCGTTTTAAAGTTCCCTATATAAAAGCCTAGCATAACTTGACTTAAACACGTTAAGGATACTAGCTAGAGTAAACTTAGATAAGTAAACTCGGGTTGAGTCAAAAGATTCATGACTTTGAAAAATTTAAAACCACTTTATTAAAAATTTATTCTAACACAGAAAGTAAATAACGATAACAAAGGAAAATACTACTATACTACTAGGCCAAAATAGATTAAAATTTTTGAAAAATGTCGAAAAATTAGATTTTCTGGTTAAAATGAGAACAAATTCATGGAAAAGCCCACTTACTTCGATAGAAGCCCCCCCTACACTTGATATAAACATTGTCCTCAATGTTTAAGCATGTGGGAGTAAACTCCCCTACACTTAGGACATTGTGCACGTTGTTTAAATCTTGCTAAGGAAAGGACAACTACAGTGCTTTCAATGGGAAAATATAAAATATGAAATATTGAATCACGACAGTTTAGGATAGAACCAGGAAGACGGGTACACGGGATCATAGGTCGTCAAAAGTCATCGAGAATGGATCTTTGAAGCTTTAATCCCTGCACATCATAAGAAACAAGACAACAAACACATACGGGGCTCCCCCTACACTTATTATGAAAATGGTAAAGGATAGATCAACGGCTTGCCTCCCGAGAAGCGCTTGTTTTTGTTAACCGAGTCACGAGCCTGACTCGACCCAGAACTAATTCAAGGGAAACGTGGTGAGGGATGAAATCATCTCATGAGAGATGTCCTCACCAAAGTACAACTTTACGCGCTGGCAATTCACTTTAAAATTGGGCCCATTTGGTTGAGAAAGCTTAATGGTGCAATAAGGGAAGACTTTGGCGATGGTGAATGGACCAGACCAACGGCTTTTCAACTTGCCCGAGAAAATCTTCAACCGAGAGTTAAAGAGTAAAAACTTGATCACCAACGTGGAACTCTCGGTTTTTAATCCATGCGTCATGAATGATCTTTGTCTTCTCCTTGTAGATCAATGAGTTCTCATAAGCTTCATTCCTCAGTTCATTGAGCTCGTTGAGTTGAATTTTCCGAATATCACCGGCTTTGTTGATGTCAAAATTAGCCCATTTCAAGGCCCAGTACGCCTTATGTTCCAGCTCAATAGGGAGGTGGCATGCCTTTACGTACACAAGACGATATGGAGTGCAACCAATCGGGGTCTTATATGCGGTACGAAAAGCCCACAAAGAATCATCTAACTTATCAGCCCACGAGGCACGATGCTCTCCATGGTACGCTCAAGAATTAGCTTCAATCCGCGGTTAGATATCTCGGCTTGACCATTTGTTTGAGGATGATAAGCGGTGGAAAGACGGTGATTGGCATCGTACTTAGCCATGAATCGAGCAAATTGATCATTTTAAAAATGAGTCCCGCGGTCACTGATGATAGCACGAGGAACATCGAATCGAGCAAAAAGTTGCTTCAGAAAGTTCACAACCACCCTCGCATCGTTCGTAGGGAGAGCCTTAGCTTCAACCCATTTGGATACGTAGTTAACGGCTACGAGGATGTACTTGTTCCCTTTAGATGATGGAAATGGCCCCATAAAGTCGATGCCCCATACATCAAAGATATCACATTCTTGTATGAAATTTTGAGGCATCTCATCTTTATGTGTGATCTTGACTTGACGTTGGCAAGCATCACCATTTTTAACCATCTCGTGAACGTCACGATAAATGGTGGGCCAATAGAATCACGAGTCAAACACTTTCTTCGCGGTGTAGTTGGGACCAAAATGACCACCGGTGGGTCCTTTATGGCAAGCTTCGAGAATGTCTAAAGCTGTAGGTCCATCAACACACCGAAGAATGACAAGATCCGCACATTGTTTGAAGAGATAAGTGTCATCCCAAAAGTAAGTCTTAACATCTTTAAATAACTTTTCTTTTGTTGGGATGTTAACCCCTCGATGAGAATACCACCCGCTAAGTAGTTTGCAATGTCCGCAAACCACGGGGTGTCATCAAGATTGGAATTGATAGACATTAAGGCCTCAAGGGGAAAATAGTCGTTGATCTCTTGATTCAGATGATCCCCTTGATAAGGATCCTCAAGTCTAATTAGATGATCCGCGACTAGGTTTTCCGCTCCCTTTTTGTCACAAATTTTGATTTTAAATTCTTGAAGGAGCAAAACCCAACGAAGAAGTCTTGGCTTGGAATCTTGTTTAGTTAACAAGTACTTCAACATGGAATGGTCGGTATAGACAATGGTGGTGGAAAGGACAAGGTAGGGGCGGATCTTTTCAAAGGCATACACTACAGCTAAAAGCTCTTTTTCGGTAGTGGTATAATGAAATTGAGCCCCCGTCATTGTCTTGCTAGCATAATGGATTGGTTGGAAGTGTTTGTTCACTCTTTGGCCCAAAACCGCTCCAATAGCAAAGTCGCTAGCATCGCACATCAATTCAAAAGGTAGATCCAAATTAGGGGTAACCAAGACCGGTGCCTTAGTTAGCTTGTCCTTAAGAAGATTGAAGGAGTCAATACACTCTTTAGAAAAGATAAAAGGAGTATCTTTTTCTAAGAGGTGGGTCATCGGGCGAGTGATTTTAGAAAAATCTTGAATGAATCGACGATAGAAGCCCGCATGACCAAGGAAACTTCTCACACCCTTCACGGTTGAAGGTGGAGGTAATTTTGCTATGACATCAACTTTAGCACGGTCGACTTCAAGACCGGCTTTGGAGATTTTATGTCCAAGCACAATGCCTTCTTTTACCATGAAATGGCATTTTTCCCACTTAAGAACGAGACGAGTGTCTTCACACCGTTTGAGCATACGTTCTAAATTGGGAAGGCAGGTAGAGAAAGAATCACCATAGACCGAGAAATCATCCATGAAGACTTCCATAGTTTCTTCAACCATGTCATGGAAGATAGCCATCATACACCTATGGAAAGTCCCAGGAGCATTGAATAAGCCGAAAGGCATTCTTTTGTAAGAAAATGTTCCATAAGGACAAGTGAATGTGGTTTTCTCTTGGTCTTTAGGATCGATGGGAATTTGAAAATACCCAGAGAAACCATCTAAGAAGCATTAATAGTCATTACCCGCTAGACGTTCAAGAATTTGGTCCATAAAAGGAAGGAGAAAATGATCCTTTCTCATAGCATCATTGAGTTTGCGATAGTCTATACAAACTCTCCACCCTGTAACAAGACAAGTAGGAATCAACTCGTTGTTTTCGTTGGGCACAACGGTGATTCCGCCTTTCTTAGGAACACAATGGACCAGACTAACCCATGGTGAATCCGAGATAGGGTAGATCATTCCCGCATCAAGAAGTTTGATAACCTCTTTTTTGATAACGTCATGGATCTTGTGATTCACCCTTCTTTGATTTTGAATAGTGGGTTTAAAGTCGTCCTCCATGAGAATTTTATGTGTGCAAAAGCGAGGATCAATTCCACGAATATCGAAGATTTTCCAAGCAATCGCTTTCTTATGATTCTTCAGCACGGCGATAAGTTGAGATTTTTCGTCTTCTTTCTAATCATTTGCGATGATAACGGGTAACTTCTTATTGTCTTCATGGAACACGTATTTGAGATGAGACGGTAGATCCTTAAGCTCTAAATCCGGAGGATTTTTTATGGAAGGTATAGTCAAATTAGGATCATCGATAGAGATTTCCTTAGGAGATGGTGGAGAAATATGGTCCTCATTGATAAGTTTCTCAATGGTACGAATGTCTTCATCCTAATTGGAGGGAGAATCGTCATATTGTAAGTCCACATCTCCCAAAGTTGCTTCAAATTCTTTCAAAAGGAAATCACTTTCTCCAAACGGAGTTAGTAAAGGAGCAATAGAGGCAACGGTCTCAACAATGGGTAGAGAAGAAGAACCACTTTTACAAGCGTCTTTGAAATTTTCTTCACAAGCCTCATCAAGAACGTAATTGAAATTAATGCTCTCGTTTTCAGAAGGCTGCTTAGAAAGTGTACCCATGTTGAAGACGATTTTATCGTCACCAACTCTCATGATTAATTAGCCCGTGGTTACATCAATAAGAGTGCGACCGTTCCTCAATAATGGACGTCCAACGATTAATGGAACACGGGGGTCCATCTCGTAGTAAACGACAAAAAAATCCGCCGGAAAGGTGAATTTGTCGACACCGACGAAGACATCTTTGGCTATCCCCACCAGATAAGCAACCGTACAGTTAGCTAATTCCAATGTCATTCGTGTAGGGACTAGCTCAGGTAGAGATAGTTGTTTCCAAACACTTAACGACATTAAGTTTATACTAGCACCTAGATCGGCTAGGGCCATACAATTCTCTACCCCGGGGAAGTTGCAAGGAATGAGGAAACGACCCGGATCACCAAGTTTGGTTGGTAATTTCCTTATGAGCACTACAGAGCAATTCTCATTAAGTTGGGTCTGAGCCATATTAAGGAGTTTCTCCTTATCACTGAGAAGATCTTAAAACATTTTCGCATACTTTGGCATGTGAGCGAGAGCCTCGGCAAAGGAGATGTTGAAATTCAGTTGTTTAAACATTTTAAGAAACTTAGAAACCTGAATATCATCCTTGTTCTTCAACTTCTCTTTCCTCAACCTTGAGGGGTAACGTATATTGGGTTGAGATGAAGGCTTTGGAATGGAATTCTCACTCACATCCTTGGGTGGTGGAGGGGTGGAAGTAGAAGGTGGAGGAATTGGATAAGGGGATTCGTTTTCCTTTGTCACAATCACCAATGTAGGTGTAGGAATATCGGGTTCCTTTAAACCTTTGCCACTTCGGGTGGTGATTACTTTCATCTCCCCTCTTGGATTAGCAACGGTGTTACTCGGAAGAGAACCCGAACCAGAGGCTTGATTACTTGGGAAAAAACTAGCCATCATATCCCTTAAGTTATTCATTTGACTGCTCATAAAGTTTCTCATATCGGCTCGAAGATCATTCCCTTGTTTCTCCATGTCATTCCTTAGCTCGGCTCGAATATCGTTCCCTTGTTTTGCCATGTCACCCTTCAAGTTAATTAATTGGCTTTGAAGATTGGTCCTCATGTAAGTTTCGAGGTCTTGGTTCAATGCCGTGGGTTGATTGAGAGGTGGGGCTTGGTAAGCTTGATTATTTCCTTGAGGTGGATATGGGTTTCTTTGGGATTGATATTGATTGGTAGCTCGAGGTTGGCTTTGGTTGTTGCGGTTGAAATTGTTTTGGTTTTGGTTTTGAGGAGAAAAACCGGGTGGAGATAGAAAGTTGTTGGAACGATAACTTAGCAAGTTTCGGTCTCCTTGAGGACGTGCCTGATAGCCTCCTGTAGAAAATTTACCGTTAGCGGCATACACATTTTCCGGATTGTCAAGAGTAGAAGGACAATCGGTGTATGAATGAGAACCCCCGCAAATCTCACAAGAAGTTGCTACAGCTTTAGCTTGTTGAAATTGGTTCGTAGCCAAGGTTAAGAAGTTTTTGTTCATCTCAGCTACTTGGCGAGTAAGTTAGGTTAGCTCTGAGTTGGATGATGTAGAAGAAACATTGGCCCTCTGGTTATTCCTTGAAGATGCAGATGAATCCCAATTTTTGTGGTGAGTGGTCATGTTCTCTATCAGCTCTCTACACTCCTTAGGTCTTCTCTTCATGAATGTACCACCGGCGGCAGCATTAATCGTATCATGATCACGAAAAGTTAAACCATTATAGAAAGTATCAATCAAAGTAACGGGGAGCATGTTATGGTTTGGACAACGGTCGATCAAGACATTATAGCGTTCCCAAGCATCTAAAAGCGACTCATCAGGTTCTTGAGTGAATCCACTAATTTGGTTTCGAAGACTAGTGACCATGGATGGTGGAAAGTAGCGCGACAAAATTTTTTGAGTCATGTCATTCCATGTTTGAATTGAGTTTTTGGGAAGACGATCAAACCATTTTTCGGCATGGTAGGATAAAGTGTGTGGAAAGAGGTGAAGGAGAAGAAAATCCATGGAAACACCGGGCAATTTCATGCTTTGAGTGACGGTGATGAACTTGTCGAGATGTTTGTTGGCATCATCATCGGGTAATCCGCGAAAAGGACAAGCGTTTTGAACTTGCTGGATCATGTGATGCTTCAATGAAAACTCAGGAGCCGTGATTTGCATCGGCGCAATCGGTCCTCCGCGTCTGTTCATGGTTGGTTGACAAAGCTCCTCCATTGTGCGTAGGTCGGGTGGGGGAACATTGTTGTTGTTGTTATTGTTATTCAAATTTGGGGCGGGGTGGGTTGTTATTATTGTTATGCACACCGGCCATATCTATGTCTCTAAGAATCTCGGGCTCAGGATAAGACGTAGATCGAGTACAAAAGAATGCCTTTCTGCTTATGCAGTGCTCCTGGGACTTTCCAAAGGTGTATGATGGCTATCTTCCATGACATGGTTGAAGAAACTATGGAAGTCTTCATGGATGATTTCTCGGTCTATGGTGATTCTTTCTCTACCTGCCTGGCCAATTTAGAACGTATGCTCAAACGGTGTGAAGACACTCGTCTCGTTCTTAATAGGGAAAAATGCCATTTCATGGTAAAAGAAGGCATTTTGCTTGGACATAAAATCTCCAAAGTCGGTCTTGAAGTCGACTGTGCTAAAGCTGATGTCATAACAAAATTACCTCCACCTTCAACCGTGAAAGGTGTGAGAAGTTTCCTTGGTCATGCGGGCTTCTATTGTCGATTCATTGAAGATTTTTCTAAA
This sequence comes from Glebionis coronaria, assembly GCA_025667525.1. Taxonomy (NCBI): domain Eukaryota; kingdom Viridiplantae; phylum Streptophyta; class Magnoliopsida; order Asterales; family Asteraceae; genus Glebionis; species Glebionis coronaria. The sequence goes on from CM046879.1 coordinate 224,715,275, forward strand.
ATCGCTCGCCCGATGACCCACCTCTTAGAAAAAGATACTCCTTTTATCTTTTCTAGAGAGTGTATTGACTCCTTCAATCTTCTTAAGGACAAGCTAACTAAGGCACTAGTCTCCGTTACCCCTAATTGGGAGCTAGCTTTTGAATTGATGTGCGATGCTAGCGACTTTGCTATTGGAGCGGTTTTGGGCCAAAGAGTGAACAAACACTTCCAACCAATCCATTATGTTAGCAAGACAATGACGGGGGCTCAATTGCATTATATCACTACCGAAAAAAAGCTTTTAGCTGTAGTGTATGCCTTTGAAAAGTTCCGCCCCTATCTTGTCCTTTCCACCACCATTGTCTATACCGACCATTCCACGTTGAAGTACTTGTTAACTAAACAAGATTCCAAGCCAAGACTTCTTCGTTGGGTTTTGCTCCTTCAAGAATTTAAAATCGAAATTCGTGACAAAAAGGGAACGGAAAACCTAGCCGCGGATCATATAAGTAGACTTGAGGATCCATATCAAGGGGATCATCCGAATCAAGAGATCAACGACTCTTTTCCCCTTGAGGCCTTAATGTCTATCAATTCCAATCTTGATGACACCCCGTGGTTTGCGGACATTGCAAACTACTTAGCGGGTGGTATTCTCATCGAGAGGTTAACATCCCAACAAAAGAAGTTCTTTAAAGATGTTAAGAATTACTTTTGGGATGACCCTTATCTCTTCAAACAATGTGCGGATCTTGTCATTCGTTGGTGTGTTGATGGACCCGCAGCTTTAGACATTCTCGAAGCTTGCCATAAAGGACCCACCGGTGGTCATTTTGGTCCAAACTACACCGCGAAGAAAGTGTTTGACTCGGGATTCTATTGGCCCACCATTTATCGTGACGCTCACGAGATGGTTAAAAATTGTGATGCTTGCCAACGCCAAGGCAAGATCACACATAAAGATGAGATGCCTCAAATTTTCATACAAGAATGTGAAATCTTTGATGTATGGGGCATCGACTTTATGGGGCCATTTCCATTATCTAAAGGGAACAAGTACATCCTTGTAGCCGTTGACTACGTATCCAAATGGGTTGAAGCTAAGGCTCTCCCTACGAAAGATGCGAGGGTGGTTGTGAACTTTCTGAAGCAACTTTTTGCTCGATTCGGTGTTCCTCGTGCTATCATCAGTAACCGCGGGACTCATTTTTGCAATGATCAATTTGCTCGAGTCATGGCTAAGTACGGTGTCAATCATCGTTTTTCCACCACTTATCATCCTCAAACAAATGGTCAAGCCGAGATATCTAACCGTGGATTGAAGCGAATTCTTGATCGTACTGTGGGAGAGCATCGTGCCTAGTGGGCCGATAAGTTAGATGATGCTTTGTGGGCTTTCTGTACCGCATATAAGACCCCGATTGGTTGCACTCCATATCGTCTTATCTACGGGAAGTCATGCCACCTCCCAATTGAGCTGGAACATAAGGCGTACTGGGCCTTGAATTGGGCCAATTTTGACATCAACAAAGCCGGTGATCTTCGGAAAATTCAACTCAACGAGCTCAATGAACTGAGGAATGAAGCTTATGAGAACTCATTGATCTACAAGGAGAAGACAAAGATCATTCATGACGCAAGGATTAAAAACCGAGAGTTCCACGTTGGTGATCAAGTTTTACTCTTTAACTCTCGGTTAAAGATTTTCTCGGGCAAGCTGAAGAGCCGTTGGTCTGGTCCATTCACCGTCGCCAAAGTCTTCCCTTATGGCACCATTGAGCTTTCTCAACCAAATGGGCCTAATTTTAAAGTGAATGACCAGCGCGTAAATTTGTACTTTGGTGAGGACATCTCACATGAGATGATTCCATCCCTCACCATGTTTCCCTTGAATTAGTTCTGGGTCGAGTCAGGCTCGTGACTCGGTTAACAAAAAAAAGCACTTCTCGGGAGGCAACCCGTTGATCTATCTGTTACCATTTTCATAATAAGTGTAGGGGGAGCCCCGTATGTGTTTGTTGTCTTGTTTCTTATGATGTGCAGGGATTAAAGCTTCAAAGATCCATTCTCGATGACTTTTGACGACCCGTGATCCCGTGTACCCGTCTTCTCGGTTCTATCCTAAACTATCGTGATTCAATATTTCATATCTTATATGTTCCCATTGAAATCACTGTAGTTGTCCTTCCCTTAGCAAGATTTAAACAACGTGCACAATGTCCTAAGTGTAGGGGAGTTTACTCCCACATGCTTAAACATTGAGGACAATGTTTATATCAAGTGTAGGGGGGACTTCTATCGAAGTAAGTGGGCTTTTCCATGAATTTGTCCTCATTTTAACCGGAAAATATAATTTTTCGACATTTTTCAAAATTTTTAATCTATTTTGGCCTAGTAGTATAGTAGTATTTTCCTTTTTTATCGTTATTTACTTTCTGTGTTAGAATAAATTTTTAATAAAGTGGTTTTAAATTTTTCATAATCATGAATCTTTTGACTCAACCCGAGTTTACTTATCTAAGTTTACTCTAGCTAGTATCCTTAACGCGTTTAAGTCAAGTTTTGCTAGGCTTTTATATAGGGAACTTTAAAACGCGAAAGTCTTAACTCTTATGGGTTAAGAACAAGAACTTTTCGCAAGTTCCTATAATAGATCCTAGAGAGTCGTTTATCAAGGGAACTTTAAAATGCGCTTTCTAAACTTGAAAAGGTCTAAGAGTTTGCAAGATCCTATAGATGACTCGAAAACCCAAAACTTTGATTTAATTGGCTAAGGATCCACGAGTCTCATTCCTTGAGATTTTAAATTGTGGAGAACGAGAGATGATAGAGTCAATTATAAGTTTGGTATTCTTTCATGAATTTATGTGAGTTGATTATAAGCTTTTTCTCCCATCGCTTGTTAATAAATTTATTTGCAATAAATAAGGTTGTACGATTTGAGAAGTTACTTAGCTTCTAGCACAAGATTGTTTAAAAGTTGCTCGGTATTAATTAGAGTTCATAGCCAAGGCATAACTTATTGAAGCGGGATGCGAAGATTGGTGAGTTCGAAAAGGCCCTAACAAGGCATGAGGGCTACATTTTGTTGCTAAAGATCCCAAGTGATGTGAAGAATCATTTATCAAAAATCAATATGAAGGATCGAGACACACGACGAAAAGCAAATACTCTCCTAAAGATCATGGAGAAGTCTATCCAAAAAGGCCCTAACAAGGTATGAGGATAAATAGATCCAAATCCTAAAAGTAGGCGGATCGTTGTATATCAAAGTCCAAAATAAATATTGGAGAAAAATGAAGAAGTCGTGGTCCAAATATGAAGAATCTCTCAAAAACTTCAAGTGAAGAAATTCCTATTATGAAGAGAAGACCATAATTTCAAGAACGTCTCTCAAGATTTGAAGTATGAAGTCGCTGCCAAATATCGGTCCGAGAAAGGTCTCAAATCGTGAAGCGAGTTACGCCAAGATATGAACTTTAAGAGGTCCCGAGAAGCAGTTTTAAAAGATTTTGTCCTTTAGCTAACTATTGATTAAATCGTCCCACTTTATTTTCAGCCTAAATAACTATCTAAATAAGTCAAAAATGCATCTTCGTGATCATTCAAGACAAAATTAAAATATAAGAGATACACCTAAGAATAAGGGAGCCTAAGTGAATAATTGGGCCACATGAGTTCGTGTTAGTTTGCTAACTTATAATAACAATGATCTCATTTTTAAGCTTGGTATAGGGAACGTGAAACTTGAGGATGATGAACATTCATGTCAGCCAAAACCCAATGTAAGTTTTTTATTTCTTTACTTGTTTTGTTCTTTTAGTTTCCTTAAAGTTTAGCATTTAATAAAGGCCAAGGTGGGTTATCTATGTTGAAAAATGTAATATGTGCTTTGAAATTAATGCATTGCATGAGGGCATTGCAATGGTCAAGTGTTGTAACACCCCATTTTGATAAATGGAATGTCACGCGAAATTATGGCGTGTCATCAAAGCATACAAGGATAAATGCCTAAACATTACATGACCATAGGGAAAACCGGAATCAAACATCGGTTCCCAAACATAAGCCCAAAACATAAATAAATTAAATGAACAAAAAGGAAGACTAGACAAGCATAAATATTGAGGAAAGAGGAGAAGGAATCTAAGGTAGCTCCCATCCTATGCGTGTCCTCCAAATGCTCCTGTCAGTCCTTGAGTACCTGTCGTTTTGGGACATGGAAAGGAAAGTAACGGCTGAGCAAAATGCTCAGTGCACGGATATAGACATAGTATAAATGACTAAAACATAATAAAGACTTAATAGCAGCGGAAATGTATAAGTCCTGAAAAACCTGGAACATGTTCATAAAACTGGTTTTATAGTTTGAAAAGCCTTATGTTTATCTTATGAAAACTGTTTAACATATTTTACCATTAGCCAATATAGGTCATGAAAATCCACCGTGCATGAATAATTGGAGGGGTGACCTCATCATGTAAATTAGAGGGGCTGCCTCTAATTTAATATACTGGTTTTATGGGTAGGAGGGATCAGCTCCTTGTGAAGGATGCAAGGCACACACCAAATTCACCATGTAATCCTGAATAAAAACGTGTAACTAGGATGCACCCATACGCCCCACATGATAAATATAAATAAATGGCCAAAAGCTGAAGGGACGCCACGAGCAATCACTCTGCCGTGGTGAAGTCATAACATCAGTGCCTCTAATGTTATGGTTATGGTACCTCCATAACTAGGTGAAACTGGTCATGCATGTATATGGCTATAGGTAATCATATTTAAACATAAGCAATCAAACTCATACTTATACTACGGGAAAACAGTTGGCTGCATACGAGAAATCCTAATAAGAAAAGAATGTCCATACTGAAAGGACGGGAATCCGTACCTTATGTCCAGTGAACGAAGAAGATGAACTGAGAGGAATCCTACTTCCGTATCACTAGTGCTACATAAATACATACATGAATAAGTATCTGCTTACTAAATACGTAGCTGGTTTTATGTCATGTCTTAGCTTATTTTATGTGTTCTTACCATGTTTTACTGTTTTAAAGCCTTAAACCGTGTTTATCTTATATTCTGTTTCTGATTAAGTATTTCTGGTATTTCATGTATTACTATACTTACTGTGTAATAATAAGTAACTTTCCAAAAATAGCAGGTTTCCTAAAATAGAAAGTTACAAAAAATAGAAAGTTTCCAAAAATAGAAAGTTTCCAAAAATAGAAAGTTTCCAAAAATAGAAAGTTTCCAAAAATAGAAAGTTCCCAAAAATAGAAAGTTTCCAAAAATAGATTTACTGCTTAAAATAGATAAGTTTCTAAAAATAGAAAGTTTCCATAAATAGATCAGTTGCCTTAATTAAATAAGTTTCCATAAATAGATTAGTTGCCTGAAATAAATAAGTTTCTAAAAATAGAAGGTTTCCATAAATAGATTAGCTGCCTTATTTAATTAAGTTTCTAAAAATAGAAATTTTCCATAATTAGAAATAAGCTGGTTAAATAAGCTAAGTATATAAGCCTAAGTGTTTTCATGATTATTTTCTAAGTCATAATATATAGTGTGTAGTTTAATAATTATTTCATGTAATTAAATTAAACTATAGGTTAAAATATTTTATTAAAGTATAACATGTTTTTAATTAAATATGTTAAATACTTAGGTTAAAATATGTATTATTATATAGTAATATTATAACCTAAGTCATGTTAATTAATTAATTATATCGATGGTTTTTAAGATAATTAATTAATTATAAGTCTTAATAATATAAATACTTAGGTTAAAATAATTTCATGATTATTAATAATTAAATAACCTAAGTCATGTTATTAAATTAATCACATCTTTATTAATTTAATTTTAACATAAGTTCATAACATAAAAAAAACTAACATAAACCATGAACCGGATCTAAGCTTGAAAACATGAACCGGACATGAATCGACACCGTACCCCGAACCAATTCGGGGTACCCCTTGCTGCCGTGGGACCCACACGCACCAACCAAGACCATATGGTCTTGGTGGTGGTCGGCTAAGCAAGTCGAGACCCCATTTGGGCTCGGTGAAGCCGGCGGCCAAAGCAAAACACCCCTTAAAACGACCCTTTGATTTAATTAATCACCAAAACATGTTAGATCTATGATTAATTAATATGTTTTTATAAAAAACATCACATGTTCATAATTAATAAAAAGATTAAATTAAAAGAAAAGGTTTAAAAGGTTTTTACCGAATTCGTGGATCAAGAGAATGAAGAACAAACACGAACAATCAACAAATCATCAAGATCAAAGATCAAAGAATCACCTTGTATGGTGATTTAAGGGTGGCGGCACAAAGAGAGGAGAAAGAGAGGGTTTTAGGTTTTTCTTGAAATCTTCTATAAAGTGTTTGAGTAGTAAAATTAATTAACCCCCCCTTTAGTAAAAATTGACAATGGGCTTGGCCCATTGTCCTTAATTGGCCGCGGGTAGGGACCCCCACATGGGGTTCCCGTACCTTGTTCCGTGTCTCGTTATTTAGTTACTCGTTTGTGCTTAATTATGTTCGTGTTTTAAATGTTCTCGTTACGTAAATACCGTGATCTAATATATTTAATTATGCTCGTAATGAATATATATACGTAATTAATAATAGCTCGTGTTTTAATTACGTTCATGATTTCATGATCGCATGTTCGTGATTAATTATTGTTAAATAATTATTACGTGATCGTGCATATAAAATACTTATCGTGTTCTAACACGTACGTAATACGTAAACTCCTAACACGTAATCGTAATCATGCTATATTAGGAAAGTTTTAATCTAGTACGTACGATCTTAAGGGTACTATTGATGGTAAAAGCATGCGGGTTTTACAACTCTTACCCCCTAAAAAGAATAATTCGTCCCCGAATTATAGATAATGTAACTGAAAGAGAAACATACCCGAATCAAACTGAGAGGGTATGTAAGATAAATTAACGTGCAGGTGACCTGGCAGAAAGAACGCGGAACGTGACATGTCTAAAAAGGACATGGAACGTGACGTGGCTGAAAGGACATATCTAATTGATAAGAGAAAACGGATAAGAAGTCCGGATGAACTTGTCCGTTTCCAAGTGGCTTCCCTCTTGGAACGGTTCCTTTATAAGATCTTGACACGAATGATAAGTCTTGGTCCTCCTGACCTTGACTTGAAATACGAAGAAGTTCTTGGTTATCAACGTAAGGTAGATCCCCTAAATTCGATCGAGGAAAAAAATAAGAGTTAACGTGCAAGGGTAACTGAAACGTTACAATGAGAGACAATCTGACTTAACTGTTAACTAGAAACGATACGCGAGACATAAAGAAACGTAGTACGTGAAAATTTTTGAACGTGATACGTGAAAATTTTTGAACGTGCTACGTGGAGATATGGCGAGTGTAGTATGAGTAAACATATCGTGATCCATGATACGTGGTAACATATCTTGATCATGATATGAGGAACGTGGAATGAACATGACATGTGAAACATATCGTGAACATAGAATATAATGGCGGTAACGACAAACGCTAGAAGGTGAGACATAGATTATGACGAGAAACGTCTATCTGAGGATAGGGAGTTATACTAAACTTGGGTCTGGTCTCTCAAGTTCTTGCAAACTACCCGTAATGAGAAAAGAAATGAACGTAAAATCGTAAACCAAAATACGATCATGAACGTGAATAGTGTCATGAACGCGAGCGCGAAAGCAAGGCGTGGAATTAGAACAAGGACGTGAAGTAAATAAGGAGCATAATTATGAATATTCGTCTGATCTGATAACTGAGGAATTGCCAAGTGATCGGATGAGCCTTGGCTGGAACATGTCCGATCAATCTGTTGTTTCTGAAATCCTAACGGATGTAAGGATTCTGTAGACTTGATCAAACTGTTTGCAATAAACAGATAGCATCATGCTTCTTCTGAGTTTGTGTTAAACTGGTAACCAAAATCCGTGGAGATCTTGTCCCATTTCAGTTCACAATTTCAGATGATGAAAACATCCCAGTCTGTTGGTGTCCTATCTTAACCTGTTGGTATGTCAGGTACTTAGATATGAACGTAACTGTATCTTACTTCGTAGGACTTGATACATAGGAGTTTGCGAAACTCTGAGTTTCTGAATCTAGACTTCTCCTAGCGTAGGATTTTCTAGAACACCTAATGTAGTGTAGGGTTCTCTCCTTTACGCATAAGCTGAGTCATAGTAAGATTAACCGTAGAAACCCATGTGATTCAGCGTGTCACTGTAATCAAACAGAATTGCTATTGGAAAAATTTTCTAGGGTAAAATTTCTCTTGTCATAGAATTTGCAACATAGTGCAGATATGGTCTTCCTGTTCTTCTCTAGGCTTAAAGGAAATCAGGTTATACTCAATGAAAAACGCCGATGAATTTGTTTAGGAGTTCATGGAAACTCAATTTATTAAGTCTATAATGCTGTTGGAGCATTGATGAGACTAATTCAAAATCATAAATCTAGCAGGACCGAGTCGTGTACGAATCGCAGTCATGGACATGTCCTACTTTTTCACTCGTCACTGTTGGCAGCATGATCATGAGTTCGATCTTGGAAAAGTGATTAACACTATACGGTTGATTGGACATGTCGTTAATACGTTGAGGAGAATAACGGTCATGAATGGTGATTTGTTTAAATCGACGGTAGTCGACACATAATCTCATGGTACCATCCTTCTCCTTGAAGGTTCTTCTGGAATATATGGGAAAATTTTGGAATAATCAACTGGCTATGCGTAAAAGACTTAAGTGGTCGTGTCTTACTGACAGCTAGAAAATTTTAGCGACCATGGCTAACAACGCACATGCTTGTAAGCATAGATAATTTGTACCGATTTTCCCGATGGAAAATCAAGCTGAATGTATTCAGGAGCCTGAACATTACTGTACATAATTATGAATCGTAGCATGGTGTGCTGTTCATAGTACATAATTAGGATAAAATTCATCTCGTGTCTGTCCGAGGAAATGCGTTAGCAGCTTGGATCTCATCATTAAGCTGAAGGAAAACCTTCGTATACGTGGGAATACGAAAAGCGTCCTTCATGGTCATGAATATATGCAATGTGGTGAAAGAAATGAAAGTGACATCGGCAACGTGACAGTTCTCACTGATGCGCCGGTAATGGTATTGAAATTCTTGTAGCCTGATTAATACATGGCACAACCAAATGGATATACCCTTGGAGGGTACCCTGAATTTCTTAGAAATGTTCCATAGTTAGACGTGAGTCATGTGTCTTGACTCATTTCTTGGAACTATAAGCATGACATATGTCTTGACTGGTGTCTTGACATGTGTCTTCAGAAGGTATACGTGAGACATGTGTCCTGAATGATGTCTTGACATGTGTTTTCAGGAGTATACGTGAGACATGTGTCTTGACTGATGTCTTGACATGTGTCTCGAGTTGTGAAACAAATATAACCACAATATAAGGTTATTATGCCAGAATTGGCGGATCGGTTGGACTACTAATCCTTGTATTTCTGATCACGTCCGTGGCCAGAGTTTCGGTTGCGATTTCTAGGATAGTTGCTGTCATAGTAGTGGTTACTATCGTCCCGTCTGTCAGTTCCATGATGGTCATTCTCATGACCGTGATTCATGTAACTATTCAGCTGAGTGGCCGGCTGGTACCGGTTTGCACTCATATGGCTGAAATGACAGCCGAATGACGTGTGACATGTAACTAAGAATTAGGGACAATGATTGATGGAAATCGTCTGATGGTGAAGCATCTTCTGGTCCAATTGCTTTGCTCCGACGCCTTTGTCTTCGTCTTGTAGGATCTCCAGGTTGTGAACAGCATCCGCATCTCGTAGCGTCTCCGAACGTTAACAACATCAACCTTTAGTAACATCTCCAAGCTATGAGCGGCATCAACAATATTGTAGAATATCAGCAATTGAAAATACACCTGAGGTGATCCATAATCGACTAGCGAATACTCGTGAAGTATTGCAAGTGAAATACACATGGATTTAGGTACGTGTAATACACATGGAATACGGTACGTGGAGTACACGTGGAATGCACATGAAATGATCGGTATGGGGTCGATCATTTATCATGATTTAAGAAAAGTATATCGGTTAAACGGTTAGGAAAACCATCATGATAACCTGGCAATGCCAGTATATACCACATTCTGGTTGCAACGGAAACGTTAAAGTGTGGTTACACAAAATCAACGATGATTTGCCTGACAGCATGGTCAATGAAAACCAACCATGACTATCATGAAAGCATGATTCAATGAAATCTAACAATGTCTTACAGGACAACGTAAATAACAAAAGAGGCGTAAAACATAATCAACATGAAGACGGAATGTGACACCCTAGAACCGAGGTCATTAACGTTACCCTAAATTACGCTAATTTTTGAAATTTTTAATAAATTTTAATTTCTATATTCATAAGTATATTGGTTAAAGCCGATGTTCGAGGTTATAATTTTTACGATTGACGATTCAAGAAGGACGATGACGATTACGATCCCGAGGGATGCCCAAATTTCTATAATTATTGACGATTTGTCGATAATGTAATTTTTCGAGAATTTTATTTACGGTTCGTGTTAAGTTGAGTCGGGTGAGTTTTATAGCCTTCCGAGTACATTTAAAGTATCCCAAAAGTATTTTAGAGTGTTCGGGATGATTTCCGACTCCCGTAAAATTTTCTAAATTGACTAGTGAGTCGATCCCGCAAAGTTTTAAGGACGTTTTTACTTAAGACCAAAAGAAAGCAAAAATTACACTTTGGCCCCTCCCAATACCACAAAAAGGCACAAACACAAACACATACAAACATTTAGACAAAAAAAAATCAAACTCACTCTCTCTTCTCCCTCTAGCCGACGGCTACACCACCAAAAACCACCATCCCACCATTTTTTCTTGAGTTTTGACAAAATCTAACTTAAGACCACCTCCTAAAATTCATTGGTGAGTGTTAATCCATGGTTTAATTAAACATGCATTAACAAAAAATTTTCCAAAAATTTTCAAGATCATTCAAATTCGTTTTTGAGGCTAATTGTATGGATGCATGTTAAATTCATGTATAGTGTGAGTATAATCACCAATAAAACCCACCAAAATTAATTTGGTTGTGGTGATTTGGTCACCCAAACCCCACGGCACAAGGGGGTGTTTGGGGAGCCATGGTGGTTGATGATTTTGAGCTTTGATATTGTGTTTAGCATTGTGTTTATTGGTATTTTAGATGGGTATTAGTGGTTGCATGTTTGTTTTTAAATTTTTAGATTATAAGGTTGTTGATCAATAGGGGTTAGGACTGAAAATTAGTGTTTGGTTGTGATTAGGGAAGCTTAGGATGATGCCTAGTGGTGATTAGTAGGTTTGGAATCGAGCTTAAGCATGATTTTGGTATGGTCAAATTTAGGCAGAAAGTTTAGGGCCTTTTTATAAAAACTAAATTTTTCCTACAGGTCTAGATAACTAAATGTAGTCATAGAGGGTCTTCTTAGCTTTAATTTGGTATAAGTTAGAGCCCGTGACTCAAAACGAGCTAAAAGTTATGAGGTTTTAAAGATCGAGTACCGGGAGACGAGAACTTTCATAATCCGAATTTATGTATAGTTTTAGTCAAATCCCGAGGACCACAAGTATGAATTGGTAAATGGTCAAGGGTCAAATTTTGGTCACAAACCTGTGTAATTGAGTCTATAAGTTGACTTAGGAGTCAAAGAAGTCAAAGGTACATTTCAAATAGGTCAAAGAGGTCCAAGTTGGTCGAAGTACAATTTCAGCCCAGAAAATGTAGTTTTGGAAAAGCGTTGCGTAACGGGTCGTATAAGTAAAAAAAACTTTTATTGGGATTAAAAATGTGTTATCTACAGGTCTTATAGGATTTTTGAGAATTTTGTCAAATTTTATAAGAATGGTTAAATATGGTAAAACAGCCCGTACTTTCGGTAAGTACCGACGAAAATGGATAAAAATGGATAACGTAAATAATAAGAACGAATGGTGTGAAATGAGTGATGCTTGTTGTTTTGTTTTTGGCGTGAGTTAAAATTGTCCTAAGTGACTAGTATCTATGTATTTTATACAGTACCGTAAGGTATTTGAAATGAGATTACTCATTACGCGTTATTTGTTGATAGGTGTTGATTTACCCGGGCATCCGTATCGTCGTCAGTGATCATCTCTCGAACTACCGACTACTTAATATATAAGGTGTGAATTTATAGCCTCGCTTATATTTATTTCAAATTGTTTTACCCGCGAGGGAAATGCATGCTAGTTTTTAAAAGGAACGTATATCATGAATGATTGTTAGACCCGAATGTTGCCTTAGAAATTGTGTTGAGTACCTAGTTGCAAAAGTCCCTAAATTCATGAACTATTAACTATTGTCCTGCCCTCGAGTAGGGGGAAATAGCCGCTTATACAATTTGTAGTACTACGGGGCTAACGACCCAATGCTAGCCGAGAAGCTGTACGTTGAGTAAGTTCTGCGGTAGATTATCTTGTATGAGAGATAAGGTATAATTGCAACTGATGCCTTTAGAAGGGGCACTGGTTTCATCTGAATCACGCCGGTAATTATTACGCGGGTGATTGAGTTAACGGATTAGTGTCATGAGCTTAAACACAATTGTCAGTATCCTGAATATAGATTGTTTGATCGACAAGTCTATGAATGATCACGAATGGTTTTTATTTTATATACGTTCAAAATGAGTTGTAAAACCTATGAATTCCACTCAACGTTTTCGTTGACCAAATTTTGGCATGTGTTTCAGGTAACCGCTGAAGTGTAGAATGGAGCGTGCATGGGATGGATGTTGTGTGTATGGCTTGGAGTCTGCTTGTTTTTCCTCCCTTTTCTACTTAAACATTTTAAATTTTAATGTTATGTTGTTGTGAAACTGAAATTCTTGGGTCGAGATTCATGGGGACCGAAAAACGCTAAACTCTGTTGTACCAAGTGGGGTTGGAAAAACCGTGGACATGTATCATCTAACAATTTTTAATTTCAAGTTTTAAGTTGACGTCTTTTTAGCGTCGTTTGATATATCTTGTGTGCAATGAATACTGTGTAGCACCCAATGTTGTAGTTCCGCTGCGCATACCATTTGTGGGGGTGTTACAGATTGGTAATCAGAGCCATGAGTTATAGAGAACTAGGTCGTTTTTGAAAATCCTAAACTATAACTTTTGGTGTCGTAAGAAATGGTCCAAGCACACACAACTATCCTGCATGGCTCCGGTAAGATTTATTTTTGTATTCATGGCATTTGACGTATACTTTTGAGTTGAAGTATATATGTGGGTAATTATTACGTAAGTATGGAAATTACTATATGTAGACGTTGAAATTTTACGTGGAATATCCGACATCGTAATTTTTGTATTAATCATGCATGAGCATCATATTATTACATTTTGGGCATATGTACCACCTTTGCATTGCATTTGCATGCATGTATTTATAAATATTGTATAATTACTTATGTACCCTCCGAAATTCGCTGTTATTGCAGGAATGGCCGAGGTACCGCCTAATGATAATGGAAACGATTACGTCGTAGGTCACGAAGGGGGATCGTTTCCTCCGAACCCGCCGGATAATGATAATGGATGGATCGCTCCAGAAGAAGAAATAGGGCCGGAAAATGACAATGATGAAAGTGAGGTGGATAATTTTAGCATCAGTAGTGACGAGAGTGAGGATTCTGAGGAAGAGCCCGAGGAACTAATGGATGATGGCATTCCCGAGAATGCTGTAGGCCAGACCGAACCTGATTTGTTTCAGTCTCCGAATTCGCCGAAGGGTTATGAAGTACCTCCAACCGATCGATATGAGCAGCAACCCTTTAATCGCCCGATGGACAATTGTAAGGACTATTTGAGAACAGTGCCAGGATTTGTTCGAGTAAGTAATGGGAGTGGTGGAGAGTCCAGCAAATCATCCAAGTCGCAATCGATTCACGAGAATATTGCAAGGGTCTACTTTCCGAGACCAAGACACTACTGGGATCCCGCAGGTCGTTTGAGGAGGATGGAGAGGTTGATGTATGAGCGGTTTGTAGTTGAGACCAGGGTAATTAAGAGGTTTGATAAGAATGAAAGGGAACACCAAAGACTGTTGGAAAGGACTGCAAGAATTGAGTATGATGGAAATGTAAACAAAAGTGACATCAACAGTCTAAGATCGATGGTTGCGAATTTGAGCGCTAGTCTTGACCGTGTTAGGGAAGATCAAGTGAGGTTGTCAAGGATGCAGAGTTGGGAGCATCGAGTAAGAGCATCATTGCCCCCAGATTGGAGATTCGTGGACGATTTGGAGATGGAGGCTAATGACTACATGATTCAGCCGCCTACTAGAGGTGCTTGTATTACTGTGGGAAGTCAGGTAGCGATTGAGTGTGGGTCTACATCAGGGACGAAAAAGGAGACGGAATGTGGGCCGGATGATAAAGGAAAGAGAAAAATGGATGATGTGGAGGAGGACGATAGCGATGAGGAACCCGAGGAAGATGATGACGAACCGCCATCCAAGAGGCCGTGTGGATCACCACATGCCTAGTTGCTTGTCTTGTATTTTTTCTTTGATCATTGTAATAGAACTGTTTTAGACTTTTGTATGATGGCATTATGACGAAAAACTTGAGTACTTGAGTTTTATGGTGAACGATTGTAGTGGCAATATTTGTCACAATTTTGGTTAATTATCAATACAATCCATGTTACCTTTCATGATCTGTGATATGTATTAAATTTGATCTTTTGTGATGTGAATTGATGAATATTAGTAACTCTATAGTGATGTGTCGTTGTAATTATATTATGTCTTGAAAGAGAAATCCATCTTAATCTTGATATGTATACTTACATTGTTTTTCTATTTTCCCTGTCTTGCAGAAAGAGATATTCGATAACACCATGCCTCCAAAGTTAACCGCCGATCGTGTAAACACAATGATTCAGGAAGCTATAGCAAATGCGTTGGAAGCGGACCGAGCCGGGAGAAATCAGGACCAGGGAAGGAACGCGGGGAGACAGCAAGCCCCGAGAGTGTGTACCTATTCTAGTTTTATGAAATGCGGTCCCACGCAATTTCGTGGAACTGGTGGAGCTCTGGAACTTAGAAGATGGTTGGAAAAGGTTGAAAGTACTTTCGAAATCAGCGGTTGTGCAGAAGCGGACAAGGTGAAGTTTGCGGCTGCTACGTTTCTTGATGATGCGTTAAGTTGGTGGAACACCCAAGTAGCCACGGTTGGATTGGCTGTAGCGAATGCAAGGACGTGGACTGCGACAAAAGCTCTGTTGACTAAGAAGTTTTGCCCAGAAGAGGAATTGGGTCAGTTGGAAGACGAGTTGAGGCACTTGACCTTGAAGAACAATGATATCGCTGCTTACACCAGGAGGTTTAATGAATTAAGCCTTTTGTGTCCAGACGTTTTTGCCAATGATGCCAAGAAGATGAAGCAGTACATAAAAGGTTTATCTAGCAATATCAAAGGTGAGACAACTTCGTCAAAACCTGGGTCGTTTGATGAAGCGGTCTAGATGGCTCACGCATTGATGGACGTCAAGCTCCAGGACAAGCAGAACTCCATTGCTGAAGGCAACAAGAGGAAATGGGAAGCGGCACAAAGTAATCAATCCCAGGGCCAGAACCGAGGTGGAAATCGAAACAACCATGGTCAGAACCGCAATCAGCAGTTTAACCAGCGAAGAAATGAAGGGATGAGGGCAGTGACGAACCCCAGAGGAGTGAAAGTGAATCCCCATTGTGGTAGGTGCAATTTGTACCATGTTGGGAATTGCCCGCCTGCATGCGGCAAGTGTGGAAAGGCAGGTCATAGGACATCTGGTTGCCGAACGGGAGGAGTAGCCACTGGGGCGAATGCTATCAGAATGAGGGGATGTTATGGATGTGGAGAGAGAGGCCATGTGCAAGTGAATTGCCCGAAGGCAGGAAACAAGCGGGGAGGTAACAACGCTGCTGCTGTATATCAAGTGGGAACGGCTGATAAACCACAGGGTCCTAACGTGGTTACCGGTACGTTTTTGCTAGACGCTTGTTATGCTAGTATTTTGTTTGATTCTGGCTCCGACAAGAGTTTTGTAGATGTTAAATTTAGTCGTCATATCGATAGAAAACCGGTGTTGTTAGCGACTAGTTATAACGTTGAGTTAGCCGATGGAAAAATTGTTAGTACGAATTCTATACTGAAAGGGTGTACCTTGAAGTTAGGAAATTACGCTTTTAAAATCGACTTGATGCCTATAGAGCTAGGATCGTTTGACGTGATTGTGGGAATGGATTGGCTAATGGCGCACAGTGCTATGATCGTCTGTGGCGAGAGATTAGTTCAGATTCCGTTGAGGAATAAAGTCTTGACGGTGAAAGGAGACGAATGCACTTCTCGTTTGAAAGTGATTTCCTGTTTGAAAATGATGAAGTATGTAGAGAACGGATGCGATGTGTTTTTGGCACAAGTCTCGAGTGATGGTGATTTAGAGGCGAGGATTGAAGAAGTACCTGTTATCTGCGAATATCCGGAAGTTTTTCCAGACGAGTTGCCAGGTTTGCCACCCACCCGTGAGGTCGAGTTTCGAATTGATTTGGTGCCAGGAGCTGCGCCGGTTGCGCGTGCACCTTATCGCTTAGCACCATCCGAGTTAAAGGAGTTATCGGATCAACTGAAGGAATTGATGGACAAGGGATTTATTAGGCCGAGCTCATCACCTTGGGGAGCGCCAGTGTTGTTTGTGAAGAAGAAAGATGGTTCATTCCGGATGTGTATTGACTATAGGGAACTCAATAAGCTGACGGTTAAGAATCGGTACCCATTGCCGAGGATTGACGATTTGTTTGATCAATTGCAAGGTTCCAGTGTATACTCAAAGATCGATTTAAGATCAGGGTATCATCAACTGCGTGTAAGAGAGGAGGATACTCCTGTAACTGCCTTTCGTACGCGGTATGGACACTTTGAATTTCGAGTGATGCCGTTTGGGTTGACAAACGCGCCTGCTATATTCATGGACCTCATGAATCGCGTGTGCAAGTCGTATCTAGATAAGTTTGTTATTGTTTTCATCGATGATATACTTATTTACTCAAAAAGTAAGGAGGAGCACGAGAAGCACCTGAGGAAGATTTTGGAGTTGTTAAAGAAGGAGAAGCTGTATGCGAAGTTCTCGAAGTGTGAGTTTTGGTTAGAATCAGTGCAGTTCTTAGGTCACGTGATTGATAGTAAGGGAGTAAGTGTGGATCCTGCCAAGGTCGAAGCGATCAGGGAATGGTCGGCACCGACAACGCCAACTGAAGTTCGACAATTCCTTGGTTTAGCTGGGTATTATCGAAGGTTCATTGAAGGATTTTCGTTGATTGCAAAACCATTGACAAGGCTTACCGAAAAGAATAGGGTGTATGAATGGGGAATTGAGGAAGAACTCGCTTTCAAAACGCTCAAGGACAAGTTATGTTCCGTACCGATATTGTCATTGCCTGATGGAACCGAAGACTTTGTAGTGTATTGTGATGCATCTCGTAAGGGTTATGGAGCGGTATTGATGCAACGTGAAAAGGTGATAGCTTACGCGTCGAGGCAACTGAGGAAGAATGAGGAGAACTACACGACGCACGATTTGGAATTAGGAGCTGTAGTTTTTGCGTTGAAGTTGTGGAGACACTATTTGTATGGGACGAAGTGTGTTGTATTCACTGACCACAAGAGTTTGCAACACATTTTAGATCAAAAGGAGTTGAATATGCGACAGAGACGATGGGTTGAACTACTGAGTGATTACGACTGCGAAATTCGCTACCACCCTGGCAAGGCGAATGTTGTAGCGGATGCACTGAGTAGGAAGGAACGGGAGAAACCTTTGAGGGTTAGAGCTTTGGTGATGACTGAGAGCGTTGACTTAACCGAAACTATACTGAAGGCTCAAGAGAGAGGACTAATGAAAGGGAATGTTGAAGCTGAGAATTTGGGACGAATGTTGAAACCTCTTTTCGTGATTAGGTCAGACGGACTGAGATATTTTGAGAATCGGATTTGGTTACCATTGTGTTCATCTGAGGAAGGAAAGCCTGGAGTTCGAGAATTGGTTATGAACGAGTCGCATAAGTCGAAGTATTCGATACATCCTGGATCGGATAAAATGTACCACGACCTGAAGAAAGTTTATTGGTGGCCGAATATGAAGGCGGATATTGCTCGTTACGTTAGTAAGTGTTTGACTTGCGCGAAGGTTCAAGCAGAACATAAGAAACCATCTGGATTGTTGGTACAACCAGAGATCCCAGAATGGAAATGGGAGAAAATCGCTATGGATTTCGTGACGGGTTTACCAAGAACTCCTAGTGGATGTGATATGATATGGGTAATAGTGGATAGATTAACGAAATCTGCTCATTTCTTACCTATGAAGAAGACGGACAGCATGGAAAAGCTCGCCAGTGTGTACGTGAAAGAGATCGTCTGCAGACATGGAGTGCCGTTATCGATCATTTCGGATCGTGACAGTAGATTTACTTCGGAATTTTGGAAATCGCTTCAACGTGCGATGGGCACTGAATTGAGTTTAAGTACGGCTTATCACCCGGAAACTGACGGCCAGAGTGAACGAACTATTCAGACGATGGAGGACATGCTCCGAGCATGCGTGATTGATTTTGGAGGAAGTTGGGAACGCCACTTGCCTCTGGTGGAGTTTTCGTATAATAATAGTTATCATGCGAGTATCAAGGCAGCACCGTTCGAAGCATTGTATGGAAGGAAGTGTAGATCGCCTGTGTGTTGGAGTGAAGTAGGAGAAAGTCAAGTGACTGGACCCGAAATGGTTTTAGAAACGACAGAGAAGATTGTGCAAATCAAGAACCGACTACTTGCTGCGAGAAGCCGACAGAAGAGTTATGCCGATAACAGAAGGAAACCGTTGGAGTTTGAAGTCGGAGATATGGTTATGCTCAAGGTATCGCCGTGGAAGGGTGTAATTCGTTTTGGGAAGAAAGGAAAGTTGAGTCCAAGGTATATTGGACCATTTAAGATCGTGGAACGAATTGGACCAGTAGCGTATAAATTAGAATTGCCGAGCGAGCTTAGTGCTATTCACGACACGTTTCACGTATCGAACCTGAAGAAGAGTTTGGCGGATAAGGAATTGGTGATTCCTTTGGACGAGATTCGACTGGACGACAAAATGCATTTTGTGGAAGAACCTGTGGAAATTATGGACCGAGAAGTCAAGAGGCTGAAGCGTAGTAGAATTCCTATTGTGAAGGTTCGATGGAATTCTAAGCGTGGACCGGAATACACTTGGGAACGTGAGGAATTTTTCAAGGAAAGGTATCCTCATCTGTTCCAGCAGAACGAAATGTGAGTACAAGAAGAGGCGAGCGCCGGGACGTCGCTCTCTTTAAGGAGGGGTGGATGTGACACCCTAGAACCGAGGTCATTAACGTTACCCTAAATTACGCTAATTTTTGAAATTTTTAATAAATTTTAATTTCTATATTCATAAGTATATTGGTTAAAGCCGATGTTCGAGGTTATAATTTTTACGATTGACGATTCAAGAAGGACGATGACGATTACGATCCCGAGGGATGCCCAAATTTCTATAAATATTGACGATTTGTCGATAATGTAATTTTTCGAGAATTTTATTTACGGTTCGTGTTAAGTTGAGTCGGGTGAGTTTTATAGCCTTCCGAGTACATTTAAAGTATCCCAAAAGTATTTTAGAGTGTTCGGGATGATTTCCGACTCCCGTAAAATTTTCTAAATTGACTAGTGAGTCGATCCCGCAAAGTTTTAAGGACGTTTTTACTTAAGGCCAAAAGAAAGCAAAAATTACACTTTGGCCCCTCCCAATACCACAAAAAGGCACAAACACAAACACATACAAACATTTAGACAAAAAAAAAATCAAACTCACTCTCTCTCTTCTCCCTCTAGCCGACGGCTACACCACCAAAAACCACCATCCCACCATTTTTTCTTGAGTTTTGACAAAATCTAACTTAAGACCACCTCCTAAAATTCATTGGTGAGTGTTAATCCATGGTTTAATTAAACATGCATTAACAAAAAATTTTCCAAAAATTTTCAAGATCATTCAAATTCGTTTTTGAGGCTAATTGTATGGATGCATGTTAAATTCATGTATAGTGTGAGTATAATCACCAATAAAACCCACCAAAATTAATTTGGTTGTGGTGATTTGGTCACCCAAACCCCACGGCACAAGGGGGTGTTTGGGGAGCCATGGTGGTTGATGATTTTGAGCTTTGATATTGTGTTTAGCATTGTGTTTATTGGTATTTTAGATGGGTATTAGTGGTTGCATGTTTGTTTTTAAATTTTTAGATTATAAGGTTGTTGATCAATAGGGGTTAGGACTGAAAATTAGTGTTTGGTTGTGATTAGGGAAGCTTAGGATGATGCCTAGTGGTGATTAGTAGGTTTGGAATCGAGCTTAAGCATGATTTTGGTATGGTCAAATTTAGGCAGAAAGTTTAGGGCCTTTTTATAAAAATAAATTTTTCCTACAGGTCTAGATAACTAAATGTAGTCATAGAGGGTCTTCTTAGCTTTAATTTGGTATAAGGTAGAGCCCGTGACTCAAAACGAGCTAAAAGTTATGAGGTTTTAAAGATCGAGTACCGGGAGACGAGAACTTTCATAATCCGAATTTATGTATAGTTTTAGTCAAATCCCGAGGACCACAAGTATGAATTGGTAAATGGTCAAGGGTCAAATTTTGGTCACAAACCTGTTTAATTGAGTCTATAAGTTGACTTAGGAGTCAAAGAAGTCAAAGGTACATTTCAAATAGGTCAAAGAGGTCCAAGTTGGTCGAAGTACAATTTCAGCCCGGAAAATGTAGTTTTGGAAAAGCGTTGCGTAACGGGTCGTATAAGTAAAAAAAACTTTTATTGGGATTAAAAATGTGTTATCTACAGGTCTTATAGGATTTTTGAGAATTTTGTCAAATTTTATAAGAATGGTTAAATATGGTAAAACAGCCCGTACTTTCGGTAAGTACCGACGAAAATGGATAAAAATGGATAACGTAAATAATAAGAACGAATGGTGTAAAATGAGTGATGCTTGTTGTTTTGTTTTTGGCGTGAGTTAAAATTGTCCTAAGTGACTAGTATCTATGTATTTTATACAGTACCGTAAGGTATTTGAAATGAGATTACTCATTACGCGTTATTTGTTGATAGGTGTTGATTTACCCGGGCATCCGTATCATCGTCAGTGATCATCTCTCAAACTACCGACTACTTAATATATAAGGTGTGAATTTATAGCCTCGCTTATATTTATTTCAAATTGTTTTACCCGCGAGGGAGATGCATGCTAGTTTTTAAAAGGAACGTATATCATGAATGATTGTTAGACCCGAATGTTGCCTTAGAAATTGTGTTCAGTACCTAGTTGCAAAAGTCCCTAAATTCATGAACTATTAACTATTGTCCTGCCCTAGAGTAGGGGGAAATAGCCGCTTATACAATTTGTAGTACTACGGGGCTAACGACCCAATGCTAGCCGAGAAGTTGTACGTTGAGTAAGTTCTGCGGTAGATTATCTTCTATGAGAGATAAGGTATAATTGCAACTGATGCCTTTAGAAGGGGCACTGGTTTCATCTGAATCACGCCGGTAATTATTACGCGGGTGATTGAGTTAACGGATTAGTGTCATGAGCTTAAACACAATTGTCAGTATCCTGAATATAGATTGTTTGATCGACAAGTCTATGAATGATCACGAATGGTTTTTATTTTATATACGTTCAAAATGAGTTGTAAAACCTATGAATTCCACTCAACGTTTTCGTTGACCAAATTTTGGCATGTGTTTCAGGTAACCGCTGAAGTGTAGAATGGAGCGTGCATGGGATGGATGTTGTGTGTATGGCTTGGAGTCTGCTTGTTTTTCCTCCCTTTTCTACTTAAACATTTTAAATTTTAATGTTATGTTGTTGTGAAACTGAAATTCTTGGGTCGAGATTCATGGGGACCGAAAAACGCTAAACTCTGTTGTACCAAGTGGGGTTGGAAAAACCGTGGACATGTATCATCTAACAATTTTTAATTTCAAGTTTTAAGTTGACGTCTTTTTAGCGTCGTTTGATATATCTTGTGTGCAATGAATACTGTGTAGCACCCAATGTTGTAGTTCCGCTGCGCATACCATTTGTGGGGGTGTTACACGGAATTATCATGAAGAAACATGAAACCATCTATCACGAAGAAGTGTATAACATAATCAGCATGAAACTGAAGTTAACCATGACAGTATGAAAACATACTTTACATAAAAACATAATAACTTACGAGGGGACATGAAAAAAAAAATTTATGCCAATTTAAATCATGAGAAAAATTTTATGCATGAAAAACAGTGCATGAATGCGTAATGTAGTTTACAAAACCTTTATATGTGCGAGGGAACGCCTATGGGTCGGTTCCAAAACAAAAGACATGGCGAGGGGACGCCTATGGGTCGGTCCCAAAGTTAAAAGTTTCGATAAAAGCACATGCGACTAAATAGGGCCAGTCCTGTACCAACCATTACTTAGTCATAATCCCTGCAACAATGATACATGAAACATAAATAAATGAAACTCATATGTCAAAACTTATCAGAAAAAAAAATTTTATGTGACTAATTATGAACTATTGGGGTTCAGTCCACATAGCCACTGTTCACGAGGAACATTATGCATGAAACAATGACACATAACTAAATATGAATGACGGTTGTCCATCCATATTAGCAAAACAATATCGATGAAAACATCAAGGTGCTGAAAACATCATGGTTAAAACAACAATGCGTTGAAAACATCAATACGTAGAATAACAGACGTTGGCTTAGGAAGCTCCTGGTGACTACCCACTAGTCACAGGTCGAGTTTTAGAGCCTACAGGTCGAAGCCTTGCCTCTGATACCATAATTGTAACACCCCATTTTGATAAATGGAATGTCACGCGAAATTATGGCGTGTCATCAAAGCATACAAGGATAAATGCCTAAACATTACATGACCATAGGGAAAACCAGAATCAAACATCGGTTCCCAAAAATAAGCCCAAAACATAAATAAAGTAAATGAACAAAAAGGAAGACTAGACAAGCATAAATATAAAGGCAAGAGGAGAAGGAATCTAAGGTAGCTCACATCCTATGCGTGTCCTCCAAATGCTCCAGTCAGTCCTTGAGTACCTGCCGTTTTGGGACATGGAAAGGAAAGTAACGGCTGAGCAAAACCCTCAGTGCACGGATATAGACATAGTATAAATGACTAAAACATAATAAAGACTTAATAGCAGCGGAAATGTATAAGTCCTGGAAAACCTGGAACATGTTCATAAAACTGGTTTTATAGTTTGAAAATCCTTATGTTTATCTTATGAAAACTGTTTAACATATTTTACCATTAGCCAATATATGTCATGAAAATCCACCGTGCATGAATAATTGGAGGGGTGACCTCATCATGAAAATTAGAGGCGCTGCCTCTACTTTAATATACTGGTTTTATGGGTAGGAGGGATCAGCTCCTTGTGAAGGATGCAAGGCACACACCACATTCACCATGTAATCCTGAATAAAAACGTGTAACTAGGATGCACCCATACGCCTCACATGATATATATAAATAAATGGCCAAAAGCTGAAGGGACGCCACGAGCAATCACTCCGCCGTGGTGAAGTCATAACATCAGTGCCTCTAATGTTATGGTTATGGTACCTCCATAACTAGGTGAAACTGGTCATGCATGTATATGGCTATAGGTAATCATATTTAAACATGAGCAATCAAACTCATACTTATACTACGGGAAAACAGTTGGCTGCATACGGGAAATCCTAATAAGGAAAGAATGTCCATACTGAAAGGACAGGAATCCGTACCTTATGTCCAGTGAACGAAGAAGATGAACTGAGAGGAATCCTACTTCCGTATCACTAGTGCTACATAAATACATACATGAATAAGTATCTGCTTACTAAATACGTAGCTGGTTTTATGTCATGTCTTAGCTTATTTTATGTGTTCTTACCATGTTTTACTGTTTTAAAGCCTTAAACCGTGTTTATCTTATATTCTGTTTAATCTGATTAAGTATTTCTGGTATTTCATGTATTACTATACTTACTGTGTAATAATAAGTAACTTTCCAAAAATAGCAGGTTTCCTAAAATAGAAAGTTTCCAAAAATAGAAAGTTTCCAAAAATAGAAAGTTTCCAAAAATAGAAAGTTCCCAAAAATAGAAAGTTTCCAAAAATAGATTTACTACTTAAATTAGATAAGTTTCTAAAAATAGAAAGTTTCCATAAATAGATCAGCTGCCTTAATTAAATAAGTTTCCATAAATAGATTAGCTGCCTGAAATCAAGAAGTTTCTAAAAATAGAAGGTTTCCATAAATAGATTAGCTGCCTTATTTAATTAAGTTTCTAAAAATAGAAATGTTCCATAATTAGAAATAAGCTGGTTAAATAAGCTAAGTATATAAGCCTAAGTGTTTTCATGATTATTTTCTAAGTCATAATATATAGTGTGTAGTTTAATAATTATTTCATGTAATTAAATTAAACTATAGGTTAAAATATTTAACTAAAGTATAACATGTTTTTAATTAAATAAGTTAAATACTTAGGTTAAAATATGTATTATTATATAGTAATAATATAACCTAAGTCATGTTAATTAATTAATTATATCCATGGTTTTTAAAATAATTAATTAATTATAAGTCTTAATAATATAAATACTTAGGTTAAAATAATCTCATGATTATTAATAATTAAATAACCTAAGTCATGTTATTAAATTAATCACTTCTTTATTAATTTAATTTTAACATAAGTTCATAACATAAAAAAAACTAACATAAACCATGTACCGGATCTAAGCTTGAAAACATGAACCGGACATGAATCGACACCGTACCCCGAACCAATTCAGGGTAACCCTTGCTGCCGTGGGACCCACACGCACCAACCAAGACCATATGGTCTTGGTGGTGGTCGACTAAGCAAGTCGAGACCCTATTTGGGCTCGGTGAAGCCGGCGGCCAAAGCAAAACACCCCTTAAAACGACCCTTTGATTTAATTAATCACCAAAACATGTTAGATCTATGATTAATTAATATGTTTTTATAAAAACATCACATGTTCATAATTAATAAAAAGATTAAATTAAAAGAAAAGGTTTAAAAGGTTTTTACCAAATTCGTGGATCAAGAGAATGAAGAACAAACACGAACAATCAACAAATCTTCAAGATCAAAGATCAAAGAATCACCTTGTATGGTGATTTAAGGGTGGCGGCACAAAGAGAGGAGAAAGAGAGGGTTTTAGGTTTTTCTTGAAATCTTCTGTAAAGTGATTTTGAGTAGTAAAAATTAATTAACCCCCCTTTAGTAAAAATTGACAATGGGCTTGGCCCATTGTCCTTAATTGGCCGCGGGTAGGGACCCTCACATGGGGTTCCCGTACCTTGTTCCGTGTCTCGTTATTTAGTTACTCGTTTGTGCTTAATTATGTTCGTGTTTTAAATGTTCTCGTTACGTAAATACCGTGATCTAATATATTTAATTACGCTCGTAATGAATATATATACGTAATTAATAATAGCTCGTGTTTTAATTACGTTCATGATTTCATGATCGCATGTTCGTGATCAATTATTGTTAAATAATTATTACGTGATCGTGCATATAAAATACTTATCGTGTTCTAACACGTACGTAATACGTAAACTCCTAACACGTAATCGTAATCATGCTATATTAGGAAAGTTTTAATCTAGTACGTACGATCTTAAGGGTACTATTGATGGTAAAAGCATGCGGGTTTTACAAGTGTAGGGGATTTAATAAGTGTGAAAACACTTATCTTTTTACCACTTATTTCCAATAATAACAAGACCAAAACGTGTATTTTATGTCGTAAAAGTTGGAATTATGCGTGGTTTGTGTTTTTATTGTGTTTTAGGGTAAAAATATAAAAAAAGGGAGAAAACATGGGCTATCACAGGCTTTTATCGAAGAAAACTAGAAAAGACGAAGTCAAAAGATCAAGAGTGCATAAAGAACGGAAGTCCAAGGCCTATTCTGAAGATTTATCGAAGAAAAAGTCCAAAGAAGGAAGTTTAATGAAGTCGAAGAACTCAAGTCTAATAGAAGAAGAAAATTATAAGACAAGTTCAAATCCCAAGACGACGTCGAGAAACATAAAGAATTTAAATCGAGTCGAGACGAAAAGAAAGAAGGAAGCAACACATGCACTCCCCACCTCCTATATATACCCTCCTAATGACACATTAGGAGGGTGTTAGTTAGTTAATTAGTTCATTTTTTCAATTTTAGTTTTTTAGTTTTTAGAGAGAGAAAGTGTTTAACTTTCTCTCACTAGGTAAACATCATCTTTTTATTCCTTTCTTGTTGAATCAAATCTTTACTTGTGAGTTTAATATTGTTTTTATCTTTAATCTTCTTCTACCTTTCTTTATTTTGATCTTGATTAGTGATAAGCTTTGATTTTGTTTCATCTTGATGCTTATGTGATTAAAAAGTTTATCTTTTTTATTCATCTCTAAGTTTTTATACGGATTAAGCTTTGAGCTTATCATGCTTATTGGATTAGTTTATGTTTAGCTAATTTACTTTCTAGTTTTCTTAAAAAGTCTTATCTTTTTAAAGTTTGATTTAAAAGTTTTGTTTATTTAAAGTTTTGAAAGTTCTTATTTTATGCTTATAAGTTCGGCTTATTATTAATTTGGTTAAGTCTTGGTTTGAGCTTATCAAAAATAGCTTAAAACTTGGCTTATTTCGAATCACAAAGTCATCGGAATAGGGTAAACCCCTTTCCGACTTAACATTCCGATTAGGCTTTTTATTCCGATCAGCTCACTATTATTCCGATCACAAGGATCAGAAAAGGGATTTGTTATTCCGATTACTATTCCAATCTGGATTCCGATGGGGTTAAATTTTTTGATATTCCGATTGCTTTGAGTTACCAACATTCCGACAATTAGTTTATTTTGGCGTTCCGATTGGACTTGTTTTCCTGTATTCCGATAGGATTTCATTTTATGTATTCCGACTGGTTCATATTCCGATCACATTTCGACAAGCCACATTCCGATCTTATTCCGACAAGCATTCCGATGGGATTCCGATTAGGATTATTCCGATGGATTTAAATTTCTTATTTTTACAAAGTTTTCAAGTTTTAAAATCATTACGTTTTAATTTACAAAAATTGCACGCTTCCCGAAATCTCTGTTTTTACCAAGTGTTTTTCTATTTTTTTAGAGAGAAAAAGTGACTGTTTTTCTAGGTTTGTTTTTAGCTTATTTTA
Organism: Glebionis coronaria; assembly: GCA_025667525.1. Taxonomy (NCBI): domain Eukaryota; kingdom Viridiplantae; phylum Streptophyta; class Magnoliopsida; order Asterales; family Asteraceae; genus Glebionis; species Glebionis coronaria. The sequence continues at coordinate 224,742,702 of CM046879.1, forward strand.
ATTACGTTTCGTACTTACCCTACTAGTAGAATAGAAAATCAACTTCCCCTTTTAGTCACCATTACCGACTATTCCACCATTAACCGTGATCAATTCGATTAGATACCGAGAACGATATCGGGTACACAAATGCTAAAGCAAGCTAAGCAAAAACTATGTATTAAATGAAAAAACAATAGTTAATACAATTAAAATAATACATTAACCGTGATATGTATTAAATTAAAATAGTTAAAAACAATAGTTAATACGATTTGGTTTAACTTTTTCCCCGGCAGCGGCGTCATTTAATAACTTGGTTGAACCATTTAAAATTGTTCGTTGAACCAGACTTTTCGAATTGACTACTGGTTTAAGTGCGACTCAGTCGTCTTTTGATGGGAAATAATAGAATTGGTTGTTGTAGTAAAATTAAATTGCAAGACTTTAAAGTAAATGACGGTAATTAAAGCTAAAACTAATTATAAAGTAAATGGGTGCAAAATTAAGACGTTAAAAGTAATTAATTAAATGACAAAAATTAAAGCTCGACGCAAAGTAAATTTGACAATAAAATAAAAATGTAAACTTGAAATTTAAATTTAAAACAAGACGAGCTAAAATAATGCTAAGTAAAAAGACAGGAAAAATAATACTTGAAAATAAAACATAGGATAAACAAAACCTGAGTCGGAATCCAAAATACTGTCACTATCCGGAATACCCAACAAAATACTGCTTATCCGGAATAAGGCTGTCACCCTTATCGGCAATCTAAATCTGCCTCATTTTCAAGCATTCCAGATAAAGCAGATTCAGATTGCGGATAAGGGTGACAGCCTTATTCCGGATAAGCAGTATTTTGTTGGGTATTCCGGATAGTGACAGTATTTTGGATTCCGACTCAGGTTTTGTTTATCCTCTGTTTTATTTTCAAGCATTATTTTTCCTGCCTTTTTACTTAGCATTATTTTAGCTCGTCTTGTTTTAAATTTAAATTTCAAGTTTACATTTTTATTTTATTGTCAAATTTACTTTTCGTCGAGCTTTCATTTTTTTCATTTAATTAATTACTTTTAACGTCTTAGTTTTGCACTATTTACTTTTTAATTAGTTTTAGCTTTAATTACCGTCATTTACTTTAAAGTCTTGCAATTTAATTTTACTACAACGACCAATTCTATTATTTCCCACCAAAAGACGACTGAGTCGCACTTAAACCAGTAGTCAATTCGAATTGAATCGAAAAAGAACCTATTAAAACCCAATTATTAAATGGCGCCGCTTCCGGCTCTTTTCGTGAAGATTAACGGTTTTCTGTGAGAGACGCGTTGAATTTTGGGATCCGTTCACCCGTGAACGTTATTTTTCTTGCTTAAAATTTTTTCAAAAGAATCCATAAAAATTAAAAATTTTCAAAAATCCAAAAAGATTTTATTTTTATAAGTGTATATATATTCTCTATTTTTTGGTATCTTTTTCCTTTTCTTTTGCAGGTGTATGCGTACTAGATCTTCATCTTATTCAGAGCCCGAGACTCGTGAAGATTTAGTTATGGCTGGTGTGCACAACAACAATAATCCACCCCACCTCAACAATAATAATCCACCCTACCCCAACATGAATAACAACAATGTTCCCCCACCCGACCTTCGAACAATGGAGGAACTTTGTCAACCAAGGATGAATGGACGAGGAGGACCGATTGCGACGATGCAAATCACGGCTCCAGAGTTTTCGTTGAAGCATCACATGATCCAACAAGTCCAAAATACTTGTCCATTTCACGGATTACCGGATGATGATGCCAACAAACACCTCGATAAGTTCATTAGCGTTACTCAAAGCATGAAGTTGCCCGGTGTTACTATGGATTTTCTTCGCCTTCACCTATTTCCACACACCTTATCCCACCATGCCGAGAAATGGTTTGATCGTCTTTCGAAGAATTCAATTCATACTTGGGACGAGATGACTCAACGCTTTTTGTCGCGCTAATTTCCACCATCCATGGTCACGAGCCTTCGAAATCAAATTAGTGGATTTACACAAGAACCTGATGAATCACTTTTTGATGCTTGGGAACGATATAATTTTTTGATCGATCGATGTCCAAACCACAACATGCTCCCCGTCACCTTAATTGATACTTTCTACAACGGTTTAACTTTTCGTGATCGTGATACGATTAATGCAGCTGCCGGTGGCACATTTATGAAAAGAAGACCTGAGGAGTGTAGAGAGCTTATAGAGAACATGACTACTCATCACAAAAATTGGGATTCATCCGCATCCCCAAGGAATAACCCGAGAGTCAATGTGTCTTCTACTTTTTCAAACCCTGATATCACCGAATTGACCCGGGCAATGGTCGAAATGAGCAAAAACATGCAACTTTTGGCTACAAATCAACAACAACAAGTTAAAGTTGTTGCAACTTCTTGTGAGATTTGCGGGGGTACTCATTCATACACTGATTTTCCTTCTACTCATGACAATCTGGAAAACGTGTATGCGGCTTATGGTAACTATTCAACGGAAAACTACCAAGCCCGACCTCAAGGTGATCGTAACTTGCTAAGTTATCGTTCTAACAAGTTTCTTTCACCCGGTTTTTCTCCTCAAAACCACAACCCCGACAACTACAATAGAAGCAACCCAAACCCACCTCGAGCTTCTAATCCTTATCACCCACCCGCTCAACAAGCCCCACCTATTAATCAAGATGTTGAAATTTTCATAAGGACCCAAGGAGAGCAAATTAAGAATCTGCAAAGCCAAATTATCAACTTGAAAGGAGATATCAATAAGCAAGGCAATGATATACGATCCGAGCTTTGACATGATATACAAACCTCCTTCAGCACTCAAACAAATGATTTGAAGAATATGCTGGCTAGTTTCTTACCAACTCCTCAACCCTCTACTTCGGGCTCTCTTCCTTCAAACACCGTCACCAATCTGAGAGTGAATGTGAGTGCTATTACTACACGCAGTGGAGCTACCTTAGTAGGACCATCTATCCCTCCCCTAGTTACTCCATCTACACCTCCTCCACTACCATTTATCCCTCCTACTCCCACGCCTAGTATTAGTTCTCCATTACCGTCTCCACCTCGTACTGAAGAAGTTCCCAAGAAGAACCCTTCACGAACCCCACCTTCCATCTATAAACCTAACATCCCTTATCCCTCTCGCTTAGACAAAGGCAAATTGCTCACCAAGGATTACATTCAAGTGTCGAACTATTTGAAGAAGATTTCAGGACTGACCATCACCTTTAGCCTTGTTGAAGCTCTTGCCCAAATGCCTAAATTTGTTACGATGTTTAAGGAATTGCTTAATAAGAAGGAGAAGATGGCCGAGTTTGTTAATACTCGATTGAATGAAACTGTTCTGCAGTCCTTCTTAAAGAACTTCCAGAAAAACTTGGAGATCCCGGTCGTTTTGTGCTACCATGTACTTTTAACCAAACCGTAGACTTTACTGCCTTAGCCGATCTCGGGACAAGTATAAATTTGATACCTTTAAGTGTTTGGAAAAAGTTATCATTACCCGATTTTACACCAACAAAGATGACTCTTGAGCTAGAAAATCGCACTCTCGCTTACCCCGTTGGTATTGCCGAAGATGTGTTCATTAAAGTTGGCACCTTCACTTTTCCGGTCTACTTTATTGTTGTTGATTATGAAATGGACCCTCGTATTCGGTTAATACTTGGTCGGCCATTCTTGAGAACCGGGAAAGCCTTAGTCGATGTTGCCGAAGGTGAGTTAATCTTAAGAGTCAGGAATGATGCACAAGTTTTTAAAATGGGGAAGATCACAACCAAATCAAATGGAAGAGAAACAGCGAATATGATTAATGTGCTTGATGATTTTGTCATCTACAACAATCCTCTTTTCGATTCTTGCTATGATAATCCACTGTTCCAAGATGATGTGGATGATTCTCTCTCTAATTTTGATCCTCCACCAATTCATGAGTCTCCTCTAATTTATGATAACTATGATGATTATTCTAGTTCTGACATGGATGATTCTGATGATTTTTCTTCTGAGTATAAAGACATGCCAACATATGATGATTTTGAGGATGTCGATACTCTTTCGAGTGATTCTTCTCATGATGACCTGACTCCTACTTTTGATGAAGATCCTCCACCAACAATGCTTGATCCTACTTCGGATGACTACTCATTTGAGGAAGATTTTGCTACTTTTCTCAACACTTACTTCCCACATGAGAGTGATTTTCCTCCTTTGGACTTTGATGATTATGGTCTTTATCCTCCTTTGGATATGAAGAAACCCGTTTCAAAGGAGAAGAAGCCGGAAGACACCGATATCAGCAGTACTTATGTCTTGACACCTCTCTATCCCCGTTCTGAGGATGAGATTGTGCGATTTATGAGCGGATCTTCTTCAAGGTCTACTGCGCCTGAGTGTTATTTTCCCCTAAAGGAAAAGGTGTTCGATCCCGGTATTACAATTTTTAAGCCATCTCAGTATCCATCTGATGAAATAAAAGGAAAGATTTTTGGAAACAATGGAGATAGGCTTGCACCTCTTCACCCTTGCTACCACCGTGCTCCATCTTTGCTTGAGGGAACCTTGCCTACTCTTCTTTGGCTTGCCTTGTTCGCCTTAAGCTTGTGCTATTTGATGGACGAAAACCATGTCTTTGATCCCGGTGGATATGTTTCAAGCTTCTTCCTATGCTAATCAAGGTCGAGCCAGGCTCACGACTCGGTTAACAAAAACAAGCGCTTCTCGGGAGGCAACCCGCAGTATCTATCCTTTTTCTTTTGTTTTTATAATAAGTGTAGGGGAGACCCTAGTATGTGTATGTTGTTTTCTTTCTTGTCATGTGCAGGGATTCGAGCTTTCAAATACCCATTCTTGATGACTTTTGACGAACCGTGATTCCGTGCTCCCGTCTTCCCGGTTCTATCCTAAACCCTTTTGATTCTCTTTTTTATATTTTTCAATATTGAAATAGGAATCACTTTAGTTGTCTCTTCCTTAGCAAGATTTAAACAAAGTGCACAATGTCCTAAATGTAGGGGAGTTTACTTCCACATGCTTAAACATTGAGGACAATGTTTATATTAAGTGTAGGGGGACTTCTATCGAAGTTAAGTTGGCTTTTCCTTGTATTTGTCCTTATTTTAACCGGAAAATTGATTTTTCGACATTTTTCAAAATATTTGATCTATTTTGGCCTATTAGTATTTACCTTTGTTATTGTTATTTTCTTTCTTTGCTAGAATAAATTTTAATAAAGTGGTTTTAATTTTCAAACGTTGTGAATCTTTTGACTCAACCCGAGCTTACTTATCTAAGTTTACTCTAGCTAGTATCCTTAACGTGTTTAAGTCAAGTTTTGCTAGGTTTTATATAGGGAACTGTAAAACGCGAAAGTCTTAACTCTCACGGGTTAAGAACAAGAACTTTTCGCAAGTTCCTATAATTGATCCTAGAAAGTCGTTTATCAAGGGAACTTTAAAATGCGAATTCTAAACTTGAAAAAGTCTAAGAAGTTGCAAGATCCTATAGATGACTTGAAAACCCAAAACTTTGATTTAATTGGCTAAGCATCCACGAGTCTCATTCCTTGAGATTTTAAATTGTGGAGAACGAGAGATGATAGAGTCAATTATAAGTTTGGTATTCTTTCGTGAATTTATGTGAGTTGATTATAAGCTTTTTCTCCCATCGCTTGTTAATAAATTTAATTTCAATAAGTAAGGTTGTACGATTTGAAAAGTTACTTAGCTTCTAGCACAAGATCGTTTAAAAGTTGCTCGGTATTAATTAGAGTTCATAGCCAAGGCATAACTTATTGAAGCGGGATGCGAAGATTCGCCTGTCCGAAAAGGTCCTAACAAGACATGAGGGCTACATTTTGTTGCTAAAGATCCCAAGTGAAGAATCATTTATCAAAAATCAATATGAAGGATCGAGACACACGACGAAAAGCAAATACTCCCGTAAAGATCATGGAGAAGTCTATCCAAAAAGGCCCTAACAAGGTATGAGGATAAATAGATCCAAGTCCTAAAAGGAGGCGGATCGTTGTATATCAAAATCCCAAATAAAGATTGGAGAAAAATGAAGAAGTCGTGGTCCAAATATGAAGAATCTCTCAAAAAGTTCAAGTGAAGAAATCCGTATTATGAAGAGAAGACCATTATTTCATGAATGTCTCTCAAGATTAGAAGTATGAAGTCGCTGCCAAATATCAGTCCGAGAAAGGTCTCAAATCGTGAAGTGGTTATGCCAAGATATGAACTTTATGAGGTCCCGAGAAGCAGTTTTAAAATATTTTGTCCTTTAGCTAACTATTGATTAAATCGTCCCACTTTATTTTCAGCCTAATAACTATCGAAATAAGTCAACAATGCATCCTCGTGATCATTCAAGACAACAATAAAATATAAGAGATACACCTAGGAATAAGGGAGTCTAAGTGAATAATTGGCCCAAATGAGTTTGTGATAGTTTGCTAACTTATAATAACAATGATCTCGTTTTTAAGCTTGGTATGGGGAACGTGAAACTTGAGGGTGATAATCATTCATGACATTCCAAAACCCTAAGGTAAGTTTTTGATCTTTTTACTTGTTTTCTTCCTTTAAATATTTTGTCTCTTTAATAGAGGCCAAGGTGGATTGATTATGATAGAAAATGTAAAACTTGCTTTGTAATTAATGCATTGCATGAGGGCATTGCAATGGTCAAGTATAGGGGTTTAATAAGTGTGAAAACACTTATCCTTTTACCACTTAATTATAATAATAACCAAGCCAAAACGTGTATTTTATGTCGTAGATGTCGGAATTATGCGTGGTTTATGTTTTTGTTGTGATTTAGGATCAAAATGTGAAAAGGGAAGAAAACATGGGCTTTCACGGGCTTTTATCGAAGAAAAAGACAAAAAGACGAAGTCAAAAGATTAAGAGCGCAAAAAGAACGGAAGTCCAAGACCTATTCTGAAGATTTATCGAAGAAAAAGTCTAAGGACGGAAGTTTAATGAATTCGAAGAAATCAAGTCTAATAAATGAAAAAATTATAAGACGAGTTCAAATAATCCCGAGACAAAGTCGAAAAAGTCGAAGAATTTATAAAGACGAAAAGACGAGAAAAGGAAGAAAGCATCAAGACATACTAATCATCCTATAAATACCCTCCTAATGTGTCATTAGGAGGTGTTGACTATCTTGACAAAATAGTTCTTCCATTTTAATTACTTGCACTTCTCTTAATGTTCTTTACTTAATTGCCATTTAATTACCTTGTCTTGCACCTTAAATTTGTAAGTTTAATCTTTACTTTTAATTGTAAATCTTAATTTTAATCAAGTTTTTATTAATCTCTCATTCTACCTTTCTTGTTCTTGATTTAATCTTTATGCTTATGTGCTTATTGTTATGCTTATTTGATTAATTGTCATGTTTTTATGTTTATGATTGTGTTAGCTTATTGGTTTTATAGATTATTGTGTGCTTTTCTTAAATTTAATTAAGTGTTTATTAGTTAATTTTTATAAAAAGTTGTTTTAAAATATTTTTTATTATTTAGTGTTTTTAAAAGTTTTAAAATTTTGGCTTATTTGCTTTTTCTTAAAATCAATTTGGTTAAGTTTTTAGTTAAGTGCTTATTTGTTTTTAGCTTAATTTTAGTTTTTTAGCTTATTTGCTTCTTACTGTTATCCGGGTTTTCCTTAAAACCCTTATATTCCGTATAAGCTCCACAACAACTTTCCGAATTACCTTCATATTGAGAATTCCGGATAAGGATTCAATACTTGATTCCTGATGAGGAGCTAGGGGATTCCGGATAGTGATCATCATCATATTCCGGATAAGCTGACTTTGTGGATTCCAGATAATGGTTTAGAGAACATTCCGGATAAGGAGCTAGGTATTCCAGATAAGTGGAAGTAACTACAAATTCCGGATAAGCCCTCGTTAAACAAGATTCCGGATAAGGGTCCGAGGCAAATTCCGGATAAGTGAGTTGCTACTATTCCGGATAACACTCAGATTGCACATTCCGGATAAATCACTGGACAGGTAATCCGGATAGGTCTTCGTTTTCATATTCCGGATAAGAAGATTGAGTCTGATTCCTGATAGGTGAGTTGTGTTTATTCGGGATAAGGGCATTTTCAAGCATTCCGGATAAAGCTTCACTTGGTGAATTCCGGATAAGGGGAGTTGTGTTTCTTCCGGATATGAGGCAGATTCAGATTGCGGATAAGGGTGACAGCCTTATTCCGGATAAGAAGTATTTTGTTGGGTATTTCGGATAGTGACAGTATTTTGGATTCCGACTCAGGTTTTGTTTATCCTCTGTTTTATTTTCAAGCATTATTTTTCCTGCCTTTTTACTTAGCATTATTTTAGCTCGTCTTGTTTTAAATTTAAATTTCAAGTTTACATTTTTATTTTATTGTCAAATTTACTTTTCGTCGAGCTTTATTTTTTTTCATTTAATTAATTACTTTTAACGTCTTAATTTTGCACCATTTACTTTTTAATTAGTTTTAGCTTTAATTATCGTCATTTACTTTAAAGTCTTGCAATTTAATTTTACTACAACAACCAATTCTATTGTTTCCCATCAAAAGACGACTGAGTCGCACTTAAACCATTAGTCAATTCGAAAAGTCTGGTTCAACGAACAATTTTAAATGGTTCAACCAAGTTATTATTAGGATTTACTCTTCGTTATTTTTGTACGATTGGCTTCTTGTCTTCTAAAAGTTAGATTTTGTGTTTTAAAATGATGGACATATGCCAGGAATGTCTGAAGTTTTCCAAGCAAAAGCTTGTTTATGCTTCTTGAGAACATCGATTAGATCGGTTTTGTTTCTTCTGAAAGCTGAGATGAGATGATTACTAGGAGTAATTTTTCTTCGTGAAGAAATGCATATTTCAGGTGTTCGGGAAGAGGTTTATGTTCTAAATCCATAGGAGGTTCTTCCACAGATTTCTTGACATTGAAATCAGTTTCAATGTTATGTGTTAGAATGATATTTATTTTTCTTCCTAAGGGGTTTCGATTGGTTCGGTGGTGTGTACGACTATGAACGCGTCAAATTCGGCAAAGAGTTATTCTTCGAGGACGGTTCCTTCAATAAAATAAAGATTTTGGCTTCCTTCAAGAAGAGCGTCAAAATCGGCTTCAACGACTTCGTCAATGACATCGATACTAAAACAAGTATCGTCATTAGAGTCCGAGTGTTTCATTTCTTCGTCGATAGAGAATGTGATTCTATCGTCTCCAACTCCAAGGTTGAGTTGTTTTTGTTTTACTCGGATTACAGCATCGGTTGTGTGCAAGAAAGGTCTACCTAAAATGAGTGGAACTTTGCTATCTTCTTCCATTTCTAAAATAACATAGTCGCCGGGAAAAATAAATTTTCCGACTTCTACTAGCATGTTTTTGGCTATATCCATAGGGTATTGAAAAGATCGATCGGTAAGGCGAACACTCATTTTGGTGAGTTTGAGAACATCGTTTGATATTTTTGCGTATAAGGAATACGACATGAGATTTATGCTAGCGCCAAGATCGGCCAAGGCGTTGCACGAGTACGAGTGATGGAAAGTACAAGGAATTAGAAAACTTACAGGATCTCCAAGTTTGGGTGGAACTTTGTTTTGAATGATGGCAGGGCATTCATAATTGAGGAAAGCTGAAGAAATCTCTTCAAACTTATGTTTGTTCTTGATAAGCTCTTTTAGGAATTTTCCATAGTTTGGCATTCCAGCTAGAACATCGACTAACGGCATGTTAATTCGAACTTCTTGAATTATGTCCGGAAATTTACCATACTTAGCTTGCATCTTTTGCTTGCGTAAGCGTTCAGGGTATGGTACTTTTGGTTTGTATGGTTTTGGTGTATCTTTTTCAGTGGACTTGGTTTTCTTTGGTTGTGGTTCTTCTTCATCGTCACTACTAAGTTAAGTTTCATTGGGTGTGTCTTGAGTTGGTTTAGATGGTGATTCGTAAGATAAACCACTCCGCGTAAATACGGCATTCACACGCTCGTTGCGAGCTTGCGGTGGTTGGTATTTGTTGTTCTTGGGGTTGGGGTTGGTGTTTCTTGGCAATGAGCCAGAAGTACGATTAGATTGTTTGTCAACAAAGCGATCAAACTTGGCTTCAAGGTTTTGAATGTATGCTTGGTGGTTCTTTTTTGAGTTTTCGAACTTCGTTTTAATATCGGTGAATGTATCTCTTACGAAAATGTTGGTTTTCCTATGAGATTCAATGAAGTTGTCAATCTTCCTTTCGAGTTTTGGTTTGTCTTCTGTTTTGGTTGATTTCTTTTCATCTCGATTGTAACATGGTTTATCGCTTGATCTCCAATTATCGTAATCACGATTGCGATAATCTTTATAAAAGCGATTACGACGAAAGGTTTGCATGAAAATTGCTTCTTCCTCTTTCGCCATTGGTGTTTCATCGTCATCACACTTACTAGAAGGATGGTTTCCTCTACAGTGGTTCAATGTTTCTAAGATTTTTTTTTCATCTCTTTGTATTGGGTATCCATTTTAAGAGACAGGGTGTACATGCGAGCCATAATTTTTTCGGTGTCAGATTGGCTGTTGCTTTCCTCGGCAAAAGCTACAGTCTTTCGAGTGGATTTTGCTTTGTGGTTCTTTGAGCAATCAAGCTTAAGTAAGACTTTGTCGTCCAAAATTTGGTAAGCTTGATTTGGTGTTTTGTAAAGAAATATACCGCCCGCTACGGCATTCAAGGCATCTTGAGTAGTATCATCGAGACCATGATAAAAGATCTTGATTACAATTTCTTTCCTGAGTCCATGACCATGGAAGTTTGTGAGTAATTCTTTCATTCTTAACCATGTGTCAGTGAGAGTTTCTCGATCTTGTTGAGAAATCTTTGGATTTTTTCGAGGAGTTTTTAAAATAGGACAGGAGGAAAGAATCGGCTGATAAAAGCGGCTCTAAGATCTTCCCATGTTCGAATGTTTCCTTCGTTAAGTTCGTCTAGCCATGATTTGGCTTCTCCAGTTGATGACGTATAGTCCCCAGCCGGGTCATGAACCCGGCCCATGGGTACTACCCGTATCCGGCCCATCACAGATGGGTGGGATAATGTCATTCAGGCTTACGGGCTTGGACGATAGTAACCGCGCACATGTGTGCGGCCCACGGCCCGGTGTGGCCGACATGGCCGACATAGGGTTAGACAGAATAATATTCTGTCTAGGAATATCTTTATCCCAATGGAAGAGGATATTCACTACCAGAATTAGAAGATAACAATCATTCTAAATCTGGTGGTTATCTCTTCCTTGGGGCCAAAGCGTCAGTGAAAGCCCATTAGGGTTTCACTGCTTATAAAAGGAACCCTCAAGGGTTCCACAAAGGTATTACGATTCATACTCTAAACTCACATAAACCCTAAATCGATTACTTACTCTCACGCCGGAGTCTAATCGTGGGAAACATTCCCACGGTAAGCCTAACGCGTGCTGTTTAGTGTGCAGGATCCCAACCAAACGATTCACTTGGTACAGGAGCCGGAACCCAGCCAACCCGAATTAAGCCTAATTCGGGTCTAGCAAGGATCAACCAACTTTTGCATCAACAAGTTGGCGCCATCCGTGGGACCATTACACTAAGCTAGAACAAAATCTCATTCTGAATTTCCAATGACGAAGGGGCATCAGCAAGCCAATCCCAGGAATATGAATCCTGGAAACCGGAAGTCCCAAGGGGAAGGGATACTCATCCCCAGCCAATCACCTAGCCGCCTGGCAGGCGGACCTGGCAACCGTGGTAGCTTCCAGCCCTTGGGGGTGACGAGCACGATCTCTACAACACCCCCACCTACTTCAACCCTGGACAATCCGGATCCAGGGAGTGTGCCCAACCCTCCTAACAAGGAGCCGCGTAGACCATCGGCAGAGGAGGAGGTAGAGGTCCTACCGCTCAGCGAGGAGGATCTTACTCGAGTTCTCACGCAGAATTTCGATAGGATCGTCCCAGGAATCAAATCAAGGTTGAATTTGGGGAGGAACCTCCAGCCCAGCCTCAACTTTGGTGACACCAGACCAATCACCTCCTCCCAAAATAAGAGAAAAAGGAGAGCTCGGCCTCAGGAACAGGGCACCTTTGAGGAAACTCCTCAACCCTGGAATGTGTTTGAGCGCATAGGGGATCGCCTCGTGCAGGAACTAATGCAATCACGAGAGGGAGAAAAGTCGGATGGCTCACCCGAACGACCAGATCGAGAGCTGGCCAGAACCGCATGTCGCCCGAGTGTGTGGGACAGAATGAACACTGGGAGAAAGGCTCCTGGTTCGTCCCAAAAAAGTGGTCCCTATTCAAAGGATGGGGCACCACCGCCGTCCCCAGACCCGTCTGGGGAAGACTCAGATGACCATCCGCCTAAGCGCTGCCGGCCTAGGCGCACCCCTCCACTACCAAACAATGATGAGCATTACGGTGGCCCTTACTATCGAGATGCGGAAGCGGAGGATCTTTCGCGTCCATGGTGTGAACCATGGGATGACCCTAGGCTCACCCGGCCATGGGCGGATCCCAGGGAAGACCCGTTCACCCTCCGCATACGGAACTATTCTGAGGACACCAAACGTCGCATGCCGACGTGTATCAAGACTTATGATGGGTCCGGTGATCCTGTGGATCACCTTAAAATATTTGATACGAAGGCTAAAATTGAGCGATGGCCCATGCCCATATGGTGCCAAATGTTCAATTCGACCTTGATCGGAAACGCCCGTGACTGGTTTGAGGCACTCCTCCACGGAGCATTGATAGTTTCACGGAACTACGCACTGCGTTTGAGAACAATTATACTCAAAGGAAGAAGTATAATAGGGATCCGGTCTCATTGGCAACTGTCAAGCAACGGCCGGGGGAGTCCACGGAAGCCTTCACTGAACGCTTCAATGATGAGTGCACGCGCACAAGAACCATGCCGGAGCTCCTGAAAATCTCTGACTACATGCACGCCATAACAGACAGAGAACTGATCAGGCGCCTCAATGACAAGCGTCCAGATAGATATGATGACCTCATGGAAAGGGTCAGAAATTTCATAGAAGGAGAAACAACTGTTGTCGCGGCCTACCCATCCCGAGGAAGTGGGTACCGGTCAAATGACCAGTCCCGGAGACAGTCGGGCGGTCAAGGTAATCAGAACAATAACAAGGGTTCAGACTATAAGAGCCAAAGCAAAGGAGGACGTTCGGACGATAAGTTCACCCCCTAAAGATGTCCTACCGGGAGATCTTGCTGACAGAAGGGGCGAACTTTCCAAGGCCTCCCCCAATGACCACTCCCCCGGAACGTCGGCAAGGAAGTCGCTTCTGCGAGTTCCATAATGACAAAGGCCACGGTACGGAGGAGTGTATTCAGCTCAAGAAGCATATTGAGTCACTGATCAAATCAGGCAAACTCAAACACCTAGTTAAGGATTGGAAGGATGGAAAAGACAACAACAAGAAGTATGATAAGAAGGATCCCCAAAAGGACAAACCTTCGACTATATACATGATCCAATCCAGACAGCACCGCACGAGGCAGAAAGTTGGCCAAAAATTTTCACGCGGCCGGGAAATCTCGTTCCCTCTCATCACAGCAAGCGATGTAATCGATGCGCCTCTCACTATTGAGATAAGCATTGGAACACACAACGTTCGTCGCATGTATGTGGATGGAGGATCGTCAGCAGAGGTACTGTATGAACACTGTTTCGTGCAGTTATGCCCAGAAATAAGAAGTCAATTAGTACCGGCCACGTCGCCGCTTACTGGCTTTAGTGGAGACACTATTTGGCCGATAGGGCAATTACGTTTGCTTGTAACCATTGGGAATGAGGAACATTCCACTACGGCGTGGATGAACTTCATGGTGATACGCTCACACTCTCCGTACAATGGAATCATAGGCAGACCAGGCATTTTGGCTATTCGGGCGGTACCCTCTACGGTGCACGGAATGATTAAATTCCCCGTGGAAGGGGGAATTGTTACCATTTATAACACAATCGTACCGGCATCCGAGTGTCACACCGTGACAACACAGGCTCCACCTGTTCCGCCCAAAGATGGATCACCACCTCCCAATTGGAAGGTGGCCATTCACCCTGACTATCCGGAACAGGAAGTATCCATAGGAGGGGCGCTCTCGGATAGCGGCAAAAGGGCCATGTGCTCTCTTCTAAGTGAAAACCTAGATATATTCGCATGGGAGCCAAAGCATATGACAGGTGTGCCACGTGCGATAGCAGAGCATAAGCTCTAGATCCACCAAGGGTACCAACCCATCAAGCAAAAGAAGCACGACCAGGCGCCTGAGCGCAGTCAAGTGATATTGGAGGAAGTACGGAAACTAGTGGATGCAGGCATCATGCGCGAGGTATACTACCACGAGTGGTTGTCCAATCCGGTCATGGTCAAGAAACATGACGGAAGTTGGCGCATGTGTGTGGATTTTACGGATTTAAACAAGGCCTGCCCACAGGACTGTTACCCGCTACCGAAAATCGACTGGAAGGTGGAGTCCCTATGTGGGTATCCTTTTAAATGCTTCTTGGACGCATATAAAGGGTATCACCAAATCCAGATGGCGGAGGAGGACGCAGAAAAAACGGCGTTCCATACGAGCCAGGGCGTGTATTGCTATACGAAAATGCCGTTTGGACTGAAGAACGCCGGTGCTACATATCAGCGGTTGGTGGACAAAGCTTTTGAATCACAGATAGGCCGCAACTTGGAAGTCTATGTTGATGACTTGGTGATAAAAAGTCACACGGAGGAGGCACTTCTCCGGGATGTCCAAGAGACATTCGACACGCTGAGAAGGATTAACATGAAGTTAAATCCAAAGAAATGTACGTTTAGAGCAACGGAGGGAATGTTCCTTGGATATTTGATTGATCCAAACGGCATCAAACCTTGCCCAGAGAAGACGGACGCAGTGATACAACTGCCGTCTCCTCTAACACGGAAGGAGGTGCAGTCCTTGAATGGGAAGTTAGCCGGGCTGAATAGGTTCCTATCTAAATCCGCAGAGAAGTCATTACCCCTATTTAAAACACTCAAGAAGTGCATTAGAAAGGGAGACTTCCGGTGGACGAAGGAAGCCGAGGAAGCCTTCGGCCAACTCAAGCAGCATCTTGCATCTCTCCCTATGCTAGTAGCTCCCCGGCCAAAGGAGGAACTCATTATGTATCTCTCAGCTACTCATGGCGCAATAATCGCGGTACTTATGACGGATAGAGATACAGTACAAACTCCGGTCTACTTTATAAGTAGAACACTACAAGGGCCGGAGCTGAATTATTCCTCCATGGAAAAATTGGTGTTAGCACTAGTGTTTCCTACGAAGCAGTTGCGCTGGTACTTTCAGGCGCACCCAATTGTAGTCATTACGGATCAGCCAATCAAGCAGGTTATTTCTAGACCAGATGTGGCAGGGAGGCTACAGTAATGGAGCATCCTATTGGGGGAGCACAATATATCTTACAGGCCAAGGACGGCCGTTAAAGGCCAGATCTTGGCAGATTTCCTGATCGAAAAGCCGGATGAGGAAGGGCCAATCATCAAGCAAGACGAGATCCCAACAGAACCATGGGTGTTATTCACGGACGGATCTTCGTGTACGGACGGGTCCGGAGCAGGTCTCATCCTCAAAAATCCAGAAGGAATGGAATTCACGTACGCCCTCCGTTTTGAGTTCACGGCCACCAACAACGAAGCGGAATATGAAGCATTAATTGCGGGTTTAAAAATCGCCGCTAGAATGGGAGTCCGTAACCTGGAGGCCTACGTGGACTCACGGCTTGTAGCGAACCATATTCTGGGTGGGTATGTGGCTAAGGAGGACAACATGGTCAGGTACTTGGAAAAAGTCAAGTCGCTAATCGCGACTTTCAGTAAGTTTTCCATCAAGCAGGTACCAAGGGGCAAGAATAAGAAGGCGGACGCTCTTAGCAAGATCGCATCCACAAGCTTCGCTCACTTGTCTAAACAAGTATTGGTAGAAATACTCAAGGAGAAATCTATAACGGAAGGGGAGGTTGCTGCTATAGTTGAAGAGGATGGACCTACATGGATGACCCCAATCATCAACTATTTGACTAGTGAGACCCTTCCAGACGAGGAAAAAGCAGCACGGCGCATCAGAAGGAACTCGCAACATTTCGAACTTCGAGAAGGCATCCTTTACAAGCGCTCTTTCTTGCAGCCGTGGCTGCGGTGTGTTGGACCACGTCAGGCCGCTTACGTAATCAATGACATACACGAAGGGTTGTGCGGCATGCATGTAGGTCCACGATCCGTGGTAGCTAGAGCCTTACGAACAGGATATTATTGGCCTACCATGCACAGAGACGCGCGCGACATGATTCGCAAGTGTAGTGATTGCCAAGTGCATAGGCCAGTACCGCGGCACCCGCAGTAGGAGCTTACAGCTATCACGTCCCCATGGCCATTCTATAAGTGGGGAATTGACATTGCAGGACCATTTCCTGTAGCTGCGGGGGGAGTTAAATTCTTGATTGTTGCAATGGACTACTTCACACGATGGATAGAGGCCAAGACAGTCAAGTCTATCACAGGCAAACAAGTTAAGAAGTTTGTTTGGGAACATATTGTGTGCCGTTTTGGTCTCCCAGGAGAAATCATCTCGGACAACGGCAAGCAGTTCACGGATAACCCATTCAAAGATTGGTGTGCATCATTGAACATCAAACGGCGCTTCACATCTGTTAAGCATCCGCAGAACTACGGCCTTGTCGAACGAGCAAATAGAAGCTTGGGGAATGGCATCAAGGCGCGTCTGGATGAACGAAGTGGTAAATGGGTCGATGAGTTATCACATGTGCTATGGGCGCATAGAACTATGATCAAAACAGCCAACGGAGATACTCCATTTGCATTGGCTTACGGCACTGAAGCTGTTATACCAGCAAAAATAGGAATGCCTACCATTCGCACGGCGGAGGTTAATGTCGTCACGAACGATGAACAGCTGCGAATCAACCTGGATCTGTTGGAAGAAAAAAGGGAAATAGCAGCCATCAATGAGGCTAAGTCCAAGGCTAAGATGAAGGCTCATTATGACGCCAAGGTCAAAGGTGTTTCTTTTCGACCGGGAGACTACGTCTATCGTGCTAACGAAGCAAGTCGAGCGGAGAACACAGGAAAGCTGGGCCCTAAGTGGGAAGGACCGTATGAAGTCACTGAAGCCTTGGGACGAGGCGCGTACAAGCTACGTGACATGGATGGCCGCGACCCAGAGCGCACATGGAATATTTCCAATCTCAAAAGGTGCTAACTCTGAAAGCTACGGCTTCCGCATGGGTACTTCGCTATATGCGGTCTTAAAAAAGAACCATGCGGTTTTATCTGTTTTGTTTTTCTTATGTTTGTTTAGATTCTTTTCTTGTTTTTTAGGACTTGTCATTATTGTTCAAACAAAAGTGTAAACGTTCTAATAAAATGCCGTGGTGCCTAGCTAGCTCCACGGCCTGTTTCGTGCAAATCATTTTTTTAGATTTTTTGTTAGTCGTATGAATTTTACTTATATTATAATATGTTATGTTTTATTTATATGCATTCTTTCAAATTACTGTACATGTACTATACGCCTCCAGGCGGGGTAAGAGGATTAAGTGAACCTACTAATTCAACTTGCCGCGTAAGAGGGATGCAACCCCAGCCGCACGGATCATGTATCCTTACTAGACACCTTACTCACAAGACGTTGGGGTAAGTCTCATATGCTGTAGCCACACAGTGCTCCGCATAGTAAAGACGCACGTCGCATGTCTAGTAAATTAGTGACTTGTATGTATTTTCTTTCTTTGTGGGTAAGACGTGATATATCATGCAGTATTGTGCTACAATATTTAAACACAAGTAAAAATACACAAGTTTCCAAAATAACAAAATTGCCGTGGTCACTCACGGACTTATATACAAAATACAAATGTTGTCAGCCGTGTACATGCACGGACGAATAGAAACAGTAAATATTTAGAGGTTACAAACCAAAGTGTCTGAAAGGGATCATAAAGTAGGAGTATCCTACATAGGGGGGAAAAACTTACCCATCTCCACTTGCTCTTCGACCAGACACGACAACCACTCATCACTTTCTTTCCGCTTCTGGGCTTGAGTCGCAGTTCTCTCCAGCACCACACTTAAAGGTTCTTCGTCAAGAACGACCCTGGTTACGTCCTCGTATATGGGGAGTGTCAGGTGGCTGGGGGATGGAGTGAAGGAAGCACGGGCGGACGCGCTAAGACTGAGCCTTTCCATGATTTCCATATTTGGCGCATCTTTGGTGGCCTCTAGCTCATCTAAGAATGGATAGTGCAAATCTCGCATCGCGGCCATGGAGGCAGTCATCTTGTTAGCAGCTTCAGGCTTAAAAAAGGCTTGATTGGTAACGTCCTCCCGTTTCGTGATCAGCTCAGCGGCCTCAACCATTCCCTCGTGCCGTCCGTGGTCAATACCATCAGACACAAGGCTCGCGAATTGTTGCACGAATTCCGGGGCCTCTAATACTTTCATGACGGCCAGGCGTGCTCCATGCCCAACCATCCACCTACGGCCGACAATAGCTGTGAGCAGTTGGGGGCATAGCACATTGTCACGTTCCGCAGTGAGGGCATCAATCATCAACTCTTTTTGGGCAAATGCCTCTTTCAGCTCTTGGATGACGACCCTCTCATCGGCAAGTTCCCCTTGAACTTTCTCCATGCTTTGGACGGCCAGGTGTGCGTCTTCTAGTTTCTTGTTAAGCACGTCTACTTGGCTGGAGTACGAGTGGGCAGAGGCTTCCGCCGTGGCTACCTATGAGAAATAACGTGTTAGCATATATTTCTTTCATAATATGGGTGGTGCGACACGGATATGTACCTTGGTGGTTGCAGCATCTAGTTGTGACTCAAGATTGGCCACTTGTTGGTCGTATTCATTCGCACGGGCTGACTGTTTTTTAATGGTCGCCTCGGCACTGGCTAGTTGGGATTGGAGGTCGACAATTTGAGCTTCATTATCTACAATCATCTTCTCTCTCTGTCCAACTTTCCTCTTGAGAGATTCAACATGCCCAAGTGCGGCTTCAAACCTTACCCTCATCGAGGTACCCATCGCCATTTGGTGTACCAGGGCACCATTATACTCATCCGCCAAGTCTGCATGACTGAGCGAATTTACCTCTCGCACCAAGCTTGGTGGTATGCAATTGTTTAGATACCCGGCACTCGTCGGCGTCCCTCAGTCATGATGTCGTCGTGATATTCCATACTGGATTGAACCGTTGAGGGGGGCCGGATGCTGGGAGTTCTTGGGAGGCTGTGGGTGAACCTTCTTCTAATACAGGGCCGGACTTTGTGGGGGCCGTGGGATTTCTTTCCACTTCTTTCCCTTTCCCCTTATCAATTTGGGCGTCAGAATGAGGCGCGACACCAGTCTGGTTGTCCCTGTGCAACAAGTATTGGGAAATATTTTAAGTATAGCTTACAAGGAAACTTGTCATTTTTACATATTAGGATGGAGTCTTACATGTCGTTTCTTGCTAGTTCGGAGGTGGTTGGGGCAATCTGAGTGACGGGATCGACATGAGCGGCCCGGATAGCCTCGGAACCCTGGGTAGCACTTCCGACAGATTGATACAAGGGGTGGTCTTCTCGAAGTCTCTTGGCAGGAGCGTTGTGTTCGCCAATCTCGACTGAGGCAGTTCGCCTCGCACGGTTGCTTCTTTTTTGGGTACGCCTGGCGACGAGCTGCATTGTTGCTTCGTCGATCTCCTCCTTGACTTCTTCTTCTTCCTCTTCTTCCAGGTTGATGTGTTGTTGTACTTCTTCATCATCATCGCCCATCAGTCGGCGAATGCTGGAAGTGGTTATCACCATCACCATTGTCTCCATGCTCTTCCTCGTCAGAATGGGGATCAGGCACGGCTTCAAGAGCAACCGTCACGGGTCGG
This sequence comes from Glebionis coronaria, assembly GCA_025667525.1. Taxonomy (NCBI): domain Eukaryota; kingdom Viridiplantae; phylum Streptophyta; class Magnoliopsida; order Asterales; family Asteraceae; genus Glebionis; species Glebionis coronaria. The sequence continues at coordinate 224,762,696 of CM046879.1, forward strand.
GTATGCTCAAGAAGGGGTTGTTCGTTCTCACGAAGAGGACGGAGACCCTCCGGCACAAGCTTCGGGTCGCCCTGACGCAAAAGTCCAAAGAAGTTCATTTATGTCCAGCACAAAACAACATATGTTAGCTATTTATCCAATAATTGTATACATTTTTTGCGTACGGATGTTAGCCTACCTTCGCCCTGCCTTCTCTAAAAAACGGGATACCTATTGGATGGACCGAAGTAATTACGGCTAATCCCTAGCAAACATAGGAATGATTCGGGAAGGTTTCTATGGAACCCGGTCCTATTCAGATCTAACTCTTGATAATGACGGGGGTTGTATGTACTTGTGTGCGGCTTAGGGTCGTGAGGTATCCTAGTTCTAAAGGTGTAATCGCCCGGCCATACCACTGCGTCTATGAAAAAGTAGTGATCATACCAATTTTTTAATGAATCCATTGGTTTATTATGTGATTGGGGACTGTTGGAGGCTCGTTTCTTAAAAGATACCCAACCGTTTACTATGTTGGGAACATAAAAGAGCCGGAATAATTCTACGGTTGGGGGGATTCTCCTAGCACGGCAAAGGATCTCGAATTGACTAATCTTACAGGCACCTATGCAGTGGAGCTGACTAATGTGTACATCATAGTATCCTAACAGATCTACAAGAAAGTGGGTGAAGGGGATGCGGTAATTAGCCGCATCAAATAGGCGAGTGTATAGGCCAATCTTACCTTCCGGAGCCTCAGTTATGAGGTCTCCGGCGCCAGGAAGTGAGGGGTGTAGGTTGGTAGGGATGAAATAGTTTGTACAAAAGTGGTTTAATTGGTCTTGGGTCATGACATTTAGCACGGATCCAATGGTAGGGTTGTTTCTATGAGCCATTACTAAAAAAAGTGTAAGGACGTGGTGTTCTAACCTGCGTGTGAAGGGATCCGTGCGTATTTGGTTCAAGCTAAAAGGAAAGCTTTAATGGCAGAAATGGAGGTTATAACTGTGTGTTTCACACAGCCGTGGGGGTGGCTTATTTATAGGGTTGCCTCATGGGTCAAGACCTGTTGGATGTGTGACACGTGTCTGCCACTATCTTAATCGTGTGGCTAGGGGGCAAGTGGCAAGTGAAACGTCAGGCGGGACCCACGGGTCACTTCTGACTGAAACGTTTGCACTGCTCGATGTTCTGACTGTTTGCACTTTTGTCAGTCAAACAAGTCAGATGAACAGTTATTAATGTCGGGTTATGAGGCTCTTACGTACGACTTGACATTTAATGCTATATTTAATTTGTCTCGGTCGCTATGTGCGGCTGAGATATTGATGAAATAACTTCCTAAGCCAGGTTGCCACGTGCGGCCAATATAAATTCTCGAAAACTTGTCATTTCTTATTGTTTCCTTGGTACGTCAGGGGAGCATCTTGGTAGTCTAGAGGTTACACCTATGGTCGTAACAACTAGACTGGGGGGACATGATGACGTATAGTCCCCAGCCGGGTCATGAACCCGGCCCATGGGTACTACCCGTATCCGGCCCATCACAGATGGGTGGGATAATGTCATTCAGGCTTACGGGCTTGGATGACAGTAACCGCGCACATGTGTGCGGCCTACGGCCTGGTGTGGCCGACATGGCCGACATAGGGTTAGACAGAATAATATTCTGTCTAGGAATATCTTTATCCCAATGGAAGAGGATATTCACTACCAGAATTAGAAGATAACAATCATTCTAAATCTGGTGGTTATCTCTTCCTTTGGGCCAAAGCGTCAGTGAAAGCCCATTAGGGTTTCACTGCTTATAAAAGGAACCCTCAAGGGTTCCACAAAGGTATTACGATTCATACTCTAAACTCACATAAACCCTAAATCGATTACTTACTCTCACGCCGGAGTCTAATCGTGGGAAACGTTCCCACGGTAAGCCTAACGCGTGCTGTTTAGTGTGCAGGATCCCAACCAAACGATTCACTTGGTGCAGGAGCCGGAACCCAGCCAACCCGAATTAAGCCTAATTCGGGTCTAGCAAGGATCAACCAACTTTTGCATCAACACCAGTGGGGGATGATGGAAATATCATGAGTTAGACGGTTTCGGCTTGTCATTCTCCATAGTCGAACATCTTGCAAATGCTGCTGAATTCATGGATGTGTTTGTGAGGATCGATTTTGATTTGTCCATCAAATTGATTGTTCTTGACAAGGGTTAAGTGGTTTCCTTTGATGGAAAATTCGTTTGCAACTTCAGGTAATACGATTGCGGAAAAAGAGCCAGGAGTTGGTGCGACAATTCTTTCGGCTAAACACATAGGTTCATCATCGGTGTCTGACATCGGATTGTGACGTTTGATGACTTAAGTGAAGAATGGGGCTTGAGATAGGTTATCGAATGGTGGATAAACCACATGAGGTTGTTGAGGTTGTGTCTCCTATCGAAAGGCACACGACGATGGAGTCTACGTAACCTTCGGTTAAGGGTACGTTTAGGTTCAGTTAATGGTGATACGAGGGTGGTTCCAGATGAACGGGTGTGCATCTAACAATGATTTGGGTTTACAGTAGGGTTTGTGCACCACACTTAACTAAAAATGCCGCGTACTTTGTAATGCTACAAGAAGTGTGGAACACAAAAGTAATTGTGCGGCGTACTTTCTGTGTAGACAGAAAATTTTGAGTTTGTTTTGGTGGTAAAATGATTCGATCTTCAGGAATTATGAAAGACTTGGTTATAAGACAGGATGGTTACCGCCATCTTTTATTGAACTTCGCCATGAAGTGTTTATTATGACTTTGGTCTTGCCCTTGTCTTTTATTTAACCTCGCCATGAGGTGTTTATTTTGACTTGATGTATATCCTCACGCTAAGGAGAATTTTGGATCTATAAGAATTCATGGTTTTAAGACATTCACTTTCAATATTCACATAGATTTTTCGGCCTTGTGAGCTTGAATTTTGTTTGCTTGATTTACGTGAAGAGGAACTTAAAATTATTATTGGGAAAGCCTTTTGTAGAAACTAGAAGGGGGGGTTGAATAGTTTCTTAAGTTTACTTGTTAAAGATTGGTTTTAAAAAAAAAAGCTTTTCAAAAAACTTAGACTTGAGTATTTATGTGAAACCTTCTTATACACAATATTAACAAGGTATAGTGCAACTAAACTAATAATCACAAGTATAAAGAATAATGAATGTAAAGAGATAAGGGAAGGAAAGATCAAACCAAACACCAAGGATTTATAGTGGTTCGACAACGAAGCTCATTCCTCGTTCCTACTCCACTCCTCGAGTACTCCTTACTCGAGAGTTCACTAATCAACAAGCTCCTTAAGGTGGAGAAACTGTACACAACGTCGCTTAACCAATTTCCGACTCTAAGCTAAAAGTCGAGCCCTAATCTTAGCTAGGACCAATCTACACCAATATACTTTAAGGATCAAGTATTAACCTTAGTAGATACACAACTTTCAAATAGACACAACTACTTGGATCTTCACAACAATGACACAACAATGAATAAATAAGTTTGGATCTTTGAGGTAGACACAACACTTCAAGGATGATAGTGTTCTTCTCTTTGCACTTTTAGAGGAAAAAATGAGAGGAGAAAGATTTACTTCTAAACAAGTAGTAATCAAACAAATGATCAAAGATTTGAGTGATTTAAGAAGTATGAAAGAATCTGGAAATATATGTGCAAAACAGGTGAATTGAAAGTCTGAGAATGGTCCACTATTTATAAGACAAACATCCAACGACTATATCTGCCCGCGGTTCCTTATTGGAGCCCGAGGTTCCTTATCGATAAGGAGCCGCTATAGGAGCTAAGGAACCGCCTGCATAGACTTTGCTCCCTATTGTCTTTTAGTGGATTGGTTAGAATCTGGGGATTAAAATATCCTGAAAGGATATTCCAAACCAAGATAGAATATGCCATTTTCAAATTTCAAATTTTCAAATAATTAATTTAATAAAACATTTTCTTAAAAAGAAAGTTTAATAAAAAAACTTGTCACACTTAATAAAATGTGAGTTTTAAGAAAAGATTAATTCCTTGATCATTTAATTAGGATGAGTACTTGTTTGTTCATACCTTAAGTGATAATGGTTGAAATGAAAAATACTTAAACTCAAGAATTCGTTTTTCGTTGTTTTCGTAAATGCTTGTTTTTACATATTGTCGTAATCAAAACAAAGCTAGACCAAAAAATGCAAGTAATATTTTTAGGCATCATTGCATTAACACCTTTGATTATTCATATTACCAATACTTCAAAACCGTGACGCCGAAGATTCTCAAATGTTTTTCCAATTTAATTACATGAAAACTATTAGAATTATCTAGAAACCAATAATAGTGAATAAACCGCAAAAAAACTTATTTATTAACAATTTAATATAAAAGCGTTGGGAAAAAAGCAAATAATTAAAACACATGAGTTTTTAAAAGAATATAAGTATTCTACGTTTAGCATAGTAACTTATAATTAACTCTATCATTTCTCGTCCTCAATTTAATGAGACTTAGCCTAATATAGTTAAGGAATCGAAGCTAAGTGCTCAACACGCACGGTCGAGTAAAAAAGGACTCTTGTTCTCACCATCGGAAAACCTACATTCGTGTCTTAAACACTTACGAACAACGAGAAAATTTTAAAATTTGGCCATTTTTAGCCTAATTTTGCAACAAAACGATAACAAAAAGATGAAAATTGGATTGCGTGATGACGTAAGCAAGGTAAAGCATATATTCACCCCCCCCATACTAAAACTTAAACATTATCCTCAATGTTTCGAGTCTAAGAGTGAAATACCCCCATACTAGAGATGAAAAGTCGAATGCTTAATCTCGAGCATGGAAAGGGTAAAACGAATAATCTATAGCCGTTTATGAATTATGCTAAAAGATAAATGTTTGAACGTAAAAGGATATCATCGGATATCAGAATCTTCAAAGCAACGATCTAAGCTCGAGTGATACGTGAAAACGAACACGAGAGGCTTCAACGATGATGATGATCCTAAAATCACAATCGCAAACAACCACGAAACAAAGGTTAGAAGAGCACAAGTATTCGCATTACACTATTAGAAATCAATAATATGTACAATGATAAGCATGAGATTTCCCCCGCGAGGCACCTCGTTTTTGATAACCGAGTCAAGAGCTCGAATCGAATCCCCACAAATATGATCATTTAGGGATTATCATGGCAAGGTCATTTTTGGTGGGGCTTAAATGATAAACAAGGCCCAAAAAGCAAACCGGTATTTCAAGGACTAAGTCCTTTGATGAAGCATATACCGGGGTCAAAGATGGTGTCTTCGTTTTCATGGGACAAACGAAACAACACCACTCCAAGCAACGTCCCAAAAGGACACAAGAAAAGAGAAAAGAAGTAGAAGGGTGGGACATAAACACGATGAGCTACCCGAGGTAAGCTTGCACCGTAAGTATAGAAAGATCTTCAATTGACTACATTGGTGGAAGTATGAGATTTACCCTTAAACGTGATATCGGGGTCAAAGATCTCGTCCTCGGTGGAGAAACGAATGGGAACAAGTGGGGATTCCCCCATACTAACTCCATAAATACACTCGTCAAAAGGGGTAGACGATGTAAAAGTAGTCTCACCAAAGGGTAATTTAATAATTTCCAAATCGATTGACGACAAAATCGAGTTAGAGACATATTTTAAAGTGGACACAAAAAATTTCCCTATTTCATCTTTAAGTTTCTCATTTTCAAAACTCAATTTCCCATTTTTAAAGTTAAAAACATTAGGTGTCTCTAAAACACATTTTGACACACTAAAACGCTTAGGCGTCTCTAACTCAATAGGCACACTACTCGATTTAGGCGTCTCAAAAATAATGCTAGGCACAGTAGAAATTCGAACATTTAAGTCGTGGGTGGTGGGCAAACATAATGGTCATCACACAAAGGAATGTCGACGCTCACGATCTCTTCATCATAAATAGGCTTGTCGAACCACGGTTTTCTAAAGCCGTCATCATAGTTGTTGTAGACATAGGTTGATGAAGCGAAAAACTCCTCGATTTTCCTAAAGATAAAAATCGAAGAAGAAACGGTGTCGGTGATCTCCTCCAAAATATGCTCATCAAGAAACGAAACTTCAAAAGACATGGATATAGCATTAATGCGTCCTTCCGTATTTAAATATTGATCATCTTTGAAAATTGACGGACCCACAATCTTACTTAAAAGTTTATCGTACGCTTTCATGTCAAAATATTTTGAAAAAGTTTTGTCATTCGAATTAATAACTTTTAAGTCGTTTTTAGCTTTTCCCAAAAGGGCATTCGCGATTAATGGGGTTATGTGAACTATTCTCTCTTTAGAAATATGTTCCTTGCTCGGTTTTAACAAGATTAACTCATCCTCAAATTTCAAAGTGATCCCCATAGCACTCCAAGAATTAAACGATAGAGGGTATAGAAGGAGAATTAATTGGTAAGAAGAAAAGGAATATTATTTTTCATTTTTGATTTTTCAATTTTTTTTTGTCTTTTGATTGTTTTTTTAATTTTTTTGGATTTTGAGTGTATTACGTAGATAATTAAAAATCCACAAAGTCTATCCACTAATCAAAAGTCTAGATTAATGAATCCAAAGAGAATGAAAGTAATCACGTGAAGTGAAAACCTTCTCGACTTTGAAACGTTGATGGAACACCAAAACATTTCAAGGATTCAATAATATAAGCTTAACAAAAATAGATTAATAATACTTGAGTGGCAAACCCTTAATTAATCGTCACTAAATCAATACGCACAAGCGAGCGGAGAAAACGAGGCGACACGAAGCACTTAAGAGCCTTTTTTCCTTAGGTCATGAAATACAACCGCCTTATACCCACCTTATAGAAATAACCTAGAAATTCTAGAGAAAATTTTATATTTTATTCCAATTTTCTCGTCAAAAAAGTCTTCTTTTTTTTCTAAAGATAATGATCCAGAGTCAAAAGTGATGGTGTTTACGGCTTAAGTTGTTAAATTTTTCCTTAAATCCAAAATAATTAATTTTAACCAAAAATCCTTATGTCACTTAAAATCACTGTTTTGCCAAAAATACTCTATTCGCCAAAAGGGGTAATCTTGCCAAATCATCTATTTCGGCCGTGTTGGTGAAATTTTTATTTCGCCGATTAGAATTTTTTTTCGTAGGAAGGGTTATCTCGCCAAAGTCTTATTTCGCTAGTTGTGGTGGAATACTATTTCGCCGAGAGAGATTAAAGAATTTCTCCAAATACGTAAACCTGCCGTCGAGTACCAAAACACCAATTTCGCCGATGAAGAAAACTTTATTTTGCCAAAACCGAATTTCGCCTATAGTACCATATATGAATTTCGCCAAAAATCAAGTTTTTCAATCGAACAAAATACACACTTTTTGAAGTTTTTCCGCGAAATGACTTGTACTTTTGGACTCACTAGGATATCCACGGATTTAAAAATGTAAACTTTTTAATTTTTAAGCAAAAAACTGTCAAATCAAGATTCGTACTTGTTTTAAGAATTTCGAACCAAACACTATCAAACAAAGATGTTTTTCTTGTTTTTAAGCAACTTCACCTATACCAAAATGATACTAGATCAATAGATGATCTTTTAGTGAAGATTTAAGATATGAAAAACAAGAAAAAAAATTGAACCCGTAAGTTTATAAGGATAAAACACATGAATACAATCACAAACACAAAAAAAACTGTTAGTACAGTGATCGGCCGGGGTATAAAGTAGATCTATGTACTTGCCGGGAGGTCCTTAGATGCTTTGTGTTGTAAAGAGATCTTGTACTATCAAGAGATATTGCTGAAAATTTCCTACACACGTAGAGTAACACCGTTAGTCCTTACCGTGGAGAAGGACCCCACGATTAGACTCCAGTGTGAGAGTAAGTATTCATATCTTCCGAGATATATGCATGTGTAAATATGAGTGAGAAAATCGTACCTCGTTTGGAGTGCAAGTGGGTACTATTTATAGGAGAAAGTACTTGGTATTTCCCCGTTTCTCAGATAGTACTTGGGAGTGGGCCTTTGTGGTCCAAAGTCCCATTTGTCTCTTTGTGTTCTAATCGAGCCCTGTGGATTATTCTTTAGAAGACTTGTCTGCAGGGGTCTCGGACATAAGTATGCCCGGTCATTGCGTCACGGCTCCGCTTGCTGGAAGCGGATCCGCTTGGAGCTTTTGCTACCGTGATGTGATTTTGTGTACTTGGGTCTAAGCCTGATTGTAGTCTTTTTGTATATACTTTATTTTAGTAAAAACAAGCGGTAAGTATTAAGTTCTACATTTTAGGAGAAACGCAAAATCGATTAATAAAGTTCATTCTCGAAGGAGGTGTTAGTTGTGTATGCCAATATTAAAATACAATGTTTGGATTAGTTCGTTTTTGGAGTAAGAGAGAGAAAATTAAATGAATAGTTACGCTAAAAATTAAACTACGACGCGAAAACCGTAAAATCGTAAAATTAGACGAAAATTAAAACTTATCTAAAAATTTTCAAAAAATTAATTTTAGCTCCTAAAAGTATATCTAGGGTATACAAATAAAGAAAACTTGTTAAAACTATTTAAATTAATTAATATTTAGTTTTTAAATGCTAATTAAAGCCCTAAAAATCAAATAAATCAATAAAAAGTCCAAACCTCGAATATATTTAATTAGCTCTAAAAAATAATTTTCGAAAATTTTTAACTATTTGAATATATTTTTAATGGCTAAAAACAATTTTTGAATTAAAATAATCATAAAGAATAAAATAATAATGGGAAAAATATAAAACCTCTTTTTAAAATTCTAAAATGTCCTAAAGTACTTAGGAAAAATTAAAACAAGAAAAATAAACCACTAGATAAGCTCAAAATGGTGAAAAATAAGCTGAGGTTCAAATAATACTAACAGTGGGAAGTTCCTGTGAGGTCAGTGGGAAGATCAGTTATATTTGCACAGGGACTTAAATGGGCCTGTTTTGGCTTGTTTAATGCTTTGTTAGTTGCTTTTCTTGGGCACAAATGGCACCCCCACAAGCTTTGGCTTGTGGGGAGTCAACACAAACACAGAAACACACAAATTTCAACACAATTCACCACTCTTTGATCAAAAGATTAGACCAAAACCAAAAAATGCATACACTGACTTGTGTTGCTGATGAACTTGACTACTGTGATGAATTTCTAGCTACAATTGCTTAATTTTAAGCTAAACAAGACACTCATAAGGTTACACACAGCCCTAGACTAGTACAAGACCTATCATCTAACAAGAATCAAGCATCAAACTATCAAATCAAACTCCAAAAACCTGCTGATGTAAAAGTGCAGGCAGTGACCTATTTGCTGATCTTTTGGGTATGACAGTGAGTTTTAAGGCCACGCAACTTGAAAATAAACAAACCAAACCTAAGATTAACCTATACCACTCTAGACTAAACCTAACTGGTTACCAACATTCAAGCCAAAATAAAACCCCACAACCTACTGTTTAGAGATTGACAGATTTTATACACAATTTTAACAAACTTACAAACATTAGATTTTTATTTTATACCTACTTAACCAAGACTGAAAATACACTAATAAACCTAAACAAGAATGTCTAAGTCTATGGCGTGCACTAGGTGTCACTCCTAACACATCAAACCCATAGATCCAAACACCCTTTAAAAAATTGATTACACAAATTTACAAAGAGCTTATGCTAGAAATTAAAATGAAACCTTCCCAAATGACTTCAAAACTTACATAAACTATGAAAAGCACATGTTCAAAAGAGTAAAGTACCACTTAGCTAACAAACAAGATTTTCACAACTTCATACCAAAATATGCAGTTAAGTTAAGGATTGAGGTTACTTACCACCTTAGGGCTTGTTAAGCCCTAAGACACACCAAACCTTGATCCCTTAGCTAAGTTGTAGATGAAAGGAGGCAAGTGGAATCCATTTTTTCAAGTGAGAGTGGTGAAAGGGACAACTTTTATCCAAAACTTCCCAAGACTACAACAGTCAAGGGAAGTTTATGGTCTTTTTTAAGGTTCCTGAAATCACACAACAACAACAAACAACTTGGTACCAAAAGCCTTAACAAACTCCAGTTGTTAAGTGATGTTGGCTCAAGCTTATGTGACCGGTTAGTGGGAAAGATATAATAAACAGAAAAATGAATAAAGGGTTTTCTCTCAAAAACCTTTTGGGAATAAGACCAAGTGAAATCAACAGAAAGAATAACAGAGCTTATAGCTCTTGTATAAGCTTGGGTGTCAATCCAGCTTATACAATAGCTATGAGAATCTTGGGTCTCAAAGAAATTTTTTCCATAATGTTGATCAAGAAATCTGTTTGATAAACTATACTAATTTTTGCAAGAAAGATAAATCATTACACTGCAAAAACAATAAAAGATGTAACTCAGCTCTATATAAAACAAAAGAAAATAATTTTCATCAATCTTTATATTGTTTACAAAACAAAGCTGGAACAAGAATATAGGCCATAAGCCGGCTCTATATTTATACTACAATGAAGAAGAGTCTAGATAGAAGTAAACCCTAACAACAAAAATCCCTAATCTGCCATTTTCTTTGAAATTCAATAAGTGGTCTAAATCTAGTCTTCATGATTCCCATGTGATGTTGTGTTGTGACAGGCTGTTATGACTTGATCTTGGATGTTGCTTGTAACTTTGCGAGAAAGAAACCAATGTGGAACGTTGATTTACTGTGCAAAATTGCCTTAGAGTCCAAAAGTGGTGTAGGGCACCATGTGGGAGGAAATACCAGTCACAGGGTGTGAGCTTTGGGGGTTGGTATTGATTATTAGTGATGTTAATCAAGGTTCTGGACGGTCTCTTGCTTTGATTCTAAGTAATTAACATGATTTGCTAATTAGGGTTTATGGTTTGGGTTTATAAGAACAGCTTGTGTTGATCCATATTTGGGGGTATAGGGGGTGTTAGGCGCGTCTTATAGTAATTAATCATTATTCAAAAATGATTAATTAATATAAACGGTGGTAGTCGGTGACGTGTATTTGGGTATTGGGCTGGGTAGTGTGGGTTTGATGTTGGGCTGGTCGGTTCATAGATGGGTTTGGTATAGGTTGTTGGGTTAAACGGATATAAGGGTTAGGTAGGTTTGGTTTTTGGAAATATAAGTCCCTTCCTTAACAATATTCCTTTAACAGCTTTGCATCTATGATCCTTGGAGCTTTTCATGATCAGTCCTTTGTTGTTTGCACAGTTGGTCCTTGTGCCAATTAAAGGGATCTAATGTGTAACTTCTTCAAATTTGAGGGGCTGATTTTGACAAGTCATCAGACTTTAGGGACCCCAAAGTACCTTAGGATAGTTGAGGGGTATAAAGTGTCAATCTTCAAAAGTTAAAGGACCAAACTTGACAAATATTCAAACTTCAAGGACTTCTTTGGAAAATCAATGCTCGGGATCGGTTCTTTGTGCGGCTTCATTTCCCATTTTCATTTTTTCCTGTTTCTTTTGATCTTTTGTTGAATTCACGATATCCTTACCTAAATTACACAATGAACAATTACAAGCATATTTTACGGTATTTTATGACATTTTCACACCTTTTAAGCCCGAAAAGAACGATGAGACTATTTATAATTGCAGTCCCATCAAGGTCTAAGGTTTTGTGTATGGTTTTAGGCCCAATGGGTCGTATCCATGTTATACGCCATCAAGTCCCCCCAGTCCAGTAGTTCTTACGGATACAGATGGGCTGCTGGAATTTTTAGGTTTTGTGCTCATTGGGACGCGTGGTACGTCTGTGCTTCTGTCTCCCTTATTTACTTCTGAGTGTGTTTTTGTCAGATACATTGTATCCTTTCGCTTTCCACTTACCGTTCGCGGTGTTAGTGTTTTACACGTGTCCCGATCGTGTGGGTTGGCTGTTTTTCTTCATCCAATTATATAAATAGGGGGTTTTATTTTCCCCTATTCTTCTTTTCACTCTTTCCACTTTTTATTGTTACTATCTTTTAAGTTTTTCGTCATTTATACCCAGGTTTTGATTTATTTTTCTTTTTGTTATTATTCCTTTCTTTGAGATGGTTTCAATAGTCTCTTGTAGATCTGTTCTTACTCAGCGTATGTTAGATGCTTATGTAGGGAGTATTCTATTCCTTCTTGTGTTCCCCCAACTTTGGCCCCTCCGAATAGAAGTATTCGTGACGCTCCTCCTAGGAAAATTAGGGTTTATACTCAATTTTTTGACTGGGCTTGTTATCGTCTTCCTTTCTTGTTGAATCATAATCTATACGATTCACTGATTGTTATAAAGACTCCTTTGGGATTACATAACAATGAACATTAAACATGCATAGCGGAATTAGCACAATGAACAATTGTTACTATTAAGGTTTTCTTTATTCCATATAAATAAAACCTAACTATTAACTATAACACACACATGTGTTTACTATGCTAGACTCTCATGGGAGTTCTAGCTATGTTGGATGATTAAAACGAATGCCCTGCCCCTCTTTATATACTAGAGGGTGCTAGGGTTTACAAGGAGATAAACATAATAAAGCAAGTATATCTTCTAAGTATAAAGAATATCTTCACAATATTCTTCATACTTATCTTTATTCTCTAGAATCTTCTGAAGATCTCTACGTCTAAATAAGCCTAAAGGTACCTGCGTAGGCTAAGGGTACTTGAATTGTGCTAGTGGTACATGGAATGTGCTAGCGGTAGTTACTTTGTACTATCGGTACTTCCATGTACCTTTATAAGTACTTCTGGTTTTGTATCAGAAAATCTTTTTAGACCAACAATCTTCCCTTATTTAATGATTACAAAACGTACATATATCTCCTATAAACACACACCACATATGT